>CM056994.1:279262283-281807283 GCA_029891345.1 Dryococelus australis
GTGGTGTCAAGTTCTCTGGTTCACAGGCGCTCAAGAAGGCAGTGACTCTTTGCTGATTGGCTCACTTATTACAGCGGCACAAAGTATGAAAAGTGAGCACTCGCTGTAGAGGGTGCGGCAAAGCATAGCTGTGTTTCATTTAGGCAGGGGCGATAATGTGACTGCTTCTTGGAGATTCAGCTTGACAGTAAAAGCTAGGAACACGGGGTTGGAGGTGTGTTGAGGCTCTGTCAATGTCTGTAGGTCCCCCGTGTCCTGCCTCCATTACCGTAAGTGAAAGAAGTTAACTTGGCCATAGAATTTTACCATTATTCAGATTGGGCAAAGTGGGCTATATGGACAGTGCTTCTTCTAAGCACTGAAATGCATCATGCTGCGTCATTAAATTACAAAACTTTTAATGCAGTTTGTTCAGTATTAAAGACAGTTTCATGTCTATTGCAGACTTCTGAAACATTGTTTTGTATTTAATTACCTTTTAAATAGTTGCCTGGAATCTGCATTGGCCAACCCTCAACTGCATTTGTTAATCTTAATATAATAATGTGAATGAAAAGTGTTTATTTAGGGGGGAAAACCATTTAAATCACCTATTTGAGTAGACAAATACCACTGCAGAATGCAAAAGTACTAGAATCCAAGTAGCAAGTGAAAGTTGTTGATTCTTACAAGTATTCAATTAGAAAGTATTCATTAAATTAAAATATTTGAGTCTGCCCATCAGTACAGGCAGGCAAGGTGGTGAAGGAGAAGCGTCAGTGGCGGGAGGAGTGAAAAAATCTACCCCACTTCTTCTGAACTGGTTGGCACCCAAAGGGAGGGCAGTTTGCTAGGCAACCCTGCCAGCTGTGTAAGGCAAGGAAACAAGCTCTGTCGAGTATCCTCTGATGCATGCCAGAATGCTGTGCAGTGTCATTGCGCACTTTGTGGACAAATTCGCCTCATCTACGAGCCACGTGCGCTCTGGGGCGGAATATAAAGTGACAATCAGAAATAAATGTATCGCGCTAAGAAGCCCACAAGCCTGGGCAGCAGATCATATCATTGTATATAACGTGCGTAATTACAATCCCCATTGCCCGTCCAGAAATACGCATGCAAAAGGCACCCCCACGATTGGAATTATTATTATTGAAAATTCTAATACTCGTGTCTGGCCCCTGGACGAAGTTCGTGCAATCACAAGAGATGGCAGCACCCTTGTGATGTCACAGCCGGCCCACCTCAGAGACAGGGGTTTTAATTTTGTCGTCGCCTCCACGCGGAGTGAAAAGAAACTCGCAGCGCATCTGCACCCCTGATAAATGCGCCCCCGTGTTCCCATGTTGGAAGGCTACGCTACCTTCCCCCTGCACCCCGAAGAACTGCTGACCAAAGAAAATTTTGTATAAATTTAGCTCTGGCAGCCAGCACCAGTGAGCGGCGCCGGGCTCTGTGACCGAAGAGGATGCGAGCCCAACCCCCAATCTGCTGAAGACTCTTCTCCATCTGCAAGGACTCATCCTCCTCAGACTACAAGGACTCATCCTTCCTCCTCAGTCTGCAAGGACTTACCTTCCTCCAGTCCGCAAGGGCTCTGCTGCTCTCACTCCAGTCCGTGGAGGACTCTCCTACACCCAGTTTGTAGAAGGCTCTCCGAGTCCGACAAAGGGCTCCTCTACTTCCTACCGCCAACCCTCCTTTCTTGACCTGCATCTTAAACCTGAGCCAAGAATCTCTCGCTCTCAAGATCAGTACGTCACCGAGGACCTGCACGTGAGAAGTTCAACAGCTACAGGTATACCCCACCTTCGCATGGTAATCCTTACCCAAGTTAACTTCCCTTGACTCTGCGGTAACGAGTCATTGCACTTCATGTCGCCTACCTGATTAGTTTCCCCTTAATTAATCTAGCAGCTGTAAATTGTGTTGCTATAGCTTTTCATTTCTAGCCGCTGTAAATTGCGTTGTTATAGATTTTCATTTTTTAGCCACTGTAAAGTTGTGTAGCTATATTTTGCTCTTTCTCAGGCTTGCCTTCGCCTGAACCCCATTTTATGTGATTCTCGAATCATAGTTTTTATTCCAATTGTTTATAAAACAATTTAATTTAATTGTGCATTCTTGTATTAGTGATAACCATTGCGTTTAATCATTAGGGACCTAATCCTGCAGTGAACAACTACATAACGTTGAAATCTTGTGCACCATTACTAATAGTTAGAGGACCCTTGCTCCCTATCTTCGTGTGTTGTGTTAATCCTATTAAACAGATGTACAATAAGAAAGGTGTTGCTCTCAGTATGCAAAGAAGTAGGGAACGTCATGCTCTTGCTCGAGCTAATGCCCAATCCACGTCTGAAGACGAACCGCCGGTTAGGTGTCCTGATTAAACACCACAAGCCATTTCTCCTTTTATCCATTTGGATATCTCATCCCCGCTAGACCATTTATACGATGGTGGAAATTGGCCTGGGTATCCGACAATGGAACACGAGGATCAGGAGAAATGACTAAGTCAGGAGAACGAGGCTATTACCCATGACAACCTTGCTAGCCAGTCCCCGAAAACCTTCAGTAATGTTAAACTAAAATCCGGACAGCATATCCGAGTGAAACACCCCACGGGCACAGTACTCCCTAAATATTGTGATATTAAACTGGCAACGGGAAAGGTGATCTGGGTTCGACTCCCTGCTCAACCAGACTCCCGTACCCGTTTGACCTGCCCTGTGGTATATTTTGTTCCAGTCCGTCAACCCACTCGACCAACTAGTCTTGTCTGCCAGACCACACACCCCATCATCACTTTAGATTAAACCCCTCACCATTACATACATTTGGGATCACTGGCATCCTGCGTATATTGGCGACCCTAGTTGTGAGAAAGATCGCGCTCCGTGGGTGGGAGGCCACCTCTATCCAACTCACTCTGGGGTTTGATTCACCTCCAGCCCATTGTAAACCTGCCCCCAAGCGGCTGAATGCTGGATCAAAACCCCTAATGCCTCCTGGGCCTAATTGAAGGTATAGTATCTGCCATGGTAGGCTAAACTGGTCTTGGCAGGGCTGTCAACATTAGCATACTACCTTCTAGGATAGTCACTCCCCAAAGCACACGCATCACATCAAAGACAACTGAAGCTTACTCAATACAGTCTGCATATCTACATGGCAGTGGCCTTGTCAAAGGTTAGCAGTGGTCCCATTCAGGTGATTTTCTACTGGTTTAAGCAAAATTTAGTAATTCTCTTTTGCACAGAAATATTGCTTTTGGCAAGCAACTAAATTTTTGGCGGATTTTAAAACGGTATATGATAAACATCATTTATATGTGTTTGAGTATTGAGCTCTTTTCTAGAACACCAAAACAAAATTTTTTTTTTTCTCACTTTATCATTTTCCGAAATGTGTCTCTCTTTTAAACTCTTACACATATAGGTAATTTTTGATAGAAATGGGTCGGGGGTTGGTAATCAAAATTTTTGAAAAGAGAAACATTTGGTACATTTCATAGATGTTTATATAAACATTGTTATAAGTAGTTGGCTATAAAATAGTTTCCATTTTTATTATTATGAGCTGGAAAACAGTGAGTGCTGACATTGTACTTAAATAAAACTTTAAACGTCGCAATATATCAAATAATAATAATTTTTCTAAAATTGAAAACAGTTATTATTATTACCACTATTGATACAAGTACACTTTAACAGATTTTGCAATTGGTTTTAGTGGGTTTTCATTTCAATATAAGACTTGGCAACACCGGAGATTAGACCAAACAGAACAATAAGGGGGTGAGCTTGACAGAAAAACTGCATGATTTTTTTCAACTGGGATTACTACAGTAGATTAGTATTATGACTTTTATGGTAGTGGTAAATTATACTGTTTATTTTATGAACTTGTTTTATATATAGTTGGCCTTTGGCCTTAAACATGGTTGTTAATAAATTTCCATTCACAACAGTTTTACACTTTCAAAACAAACAAAAAAAGTTTAAAACATATATAAATTATTTATCATATTGAAGAAAACTGGTGTAGCTGATGGCAAACTATCACCTATCAATGTTGTGATTATATAGCATTCTACACAGCATGCAACTCAATACTGCCTGCATTCCCCCAATGAAAAATTGGTTTTTTAAATGTGAGTGTTTGGAAAAATGGGGAGGGGGAGGATGGAAGAGTAGAAGCGAGAAGCAGTATGATGAGCAGGGGTGGATCCAGGTTTGATGTCCAGGGAGGCAATTAATAATAAAAAATAAAACATATTGTAAGAATTACTATTCTACATGTTACAATATTTTATGATACGTGTGGTAAAATAATTCAGTAACAATACAAATTCAAGGTCCTGAACTTTCTCTTTGGAATCTATCTACGATGTTTTCAGGGTCAATTTTCATGTCTCTATGAACATCAGATGAAAAACATACTATTCTATGTGTTAGAATATTTTCATTGATTTATGATACATGTGGCAAAATAATTCATTTACATTAAAAATGAAAGGGGCTGAACTTTTAGCAAATCCAACTATAACTTTTTCAGGGTCAATTTTCAAGTCTATATGTACATGTAACAGGCAAAGATCATTCAACCACTCCTCAGTCATTCTTAATCTAACCGAAGAGTTGACTCGCTGAAGAGTAGAAAAAGTGTGTTCGGCTGTACCAATACAGACCAGAATAGTACACAGAATACGCAGTAGCACATGAATTGTAGGGAATATGTCAGGATCACAGTCATCCAATACTTAGAGAGCACTATTCCTGATATTTCCTTAGTCTTTTGGTGTCTTCTCCATTTGGCTTCCCATAGTTTAAATTCCCCAAGAAGATAAATCTCAGATACTATTAATGCAGAATCTTGTTGCAAAAATAAATTGTATTGTTTTGCAAGTAACTTAATTTCTTGTTCCATGTGTTCATTTGATGTATTTTGTTTTAAAATACTACTTGGCATCAGAAGTCTTAAGTTTAAAGACTGAAGAAATACTTCTGATAATCTAGCTGAGAGATTGGACACCACATAGTTTAACATTGGTGAGTAAATTGACTTCTGATAATATTCTTCACAGGTTGATGATGAACGATTTTCTTTGCATATCTGCATTCTGACTGTTTGGGGCTTAAGAATAGTACAACCAAGCTGAAAGGCTTAAGTTTGACATTCCACATATACTTCCCTGAAATCATTAACATGATATTCCCGATTCTTTTTGAGAGTTCTAATAGTATCAGCAATGGTGTAAAAAGCACAGTGAACATCAAGTAATTTTGTTTGGAGCAAACGGCTTAGTGGGAGTGTACATTTAAGTACTTCAATCAGAGAAAAGAGGAGAGATATAATGAAATTACTGCTACCTAGAGAATGCACAAATGTTGATGCTTTTCATTATATCTTAGCATCTTTCTACTTCGATATCTTATCAAGAACATTGATAATTTTAGGAAGAGCATCATAAAAACGTATGATGGAATCTTGAAGTTCAGCCCACCTTGTTTTACGTAAAGACTGCAAGCTTTTTTTACAGTTCCTAATGTTATCTTAAGAACCAAAAATCTTTTTGAAGACTTGTTAAAAAAAACCAATTACTGATTTAATAAGCGCCCTGGAATTTCATACAATTGGTAAGTTTGAGGATTTTGAAATTGACAGATTTAATGCATGATTATTGCAAGGGACTTTAACAGAATGAGGTGCAAATTTCATAATTTCACTAACTGCACCAACTGTATCAGAAGCAGTTGTAGAACAACCATCAGTTCCAATACCAACACAGTATGCCATATCCAGGTAGAGTGTTTCAATAAGAATATGAACAACAATGTTTCCCAGGGCTAAACCAGTTAATATAGCCATTAGTAATGGCCATTTCACTGAAATATGAATCTATGAAGGACCCAGGAGAAGATGATAGGAGGACATATAAGACTTTTTAAATATATCATAACATGTATTGGATGACAGACTAAACGTAGACATCCTTCAGGACTTCACACATCCTCTTTTCATCCACTTCAAATGATGAGTATTTTTATTATGATTCAATATCCGGATGTGGATATCAGAGAAATGTGCTATAATTCAGGTCAAGGTTTTTCCCTGCTTATTATTAACACCCCTTTCCTGTTATCAGTAATGCCCTCAACATGTGTTCGATAACAAATGCCACATGTTCATTAACTCACAGATATTTCCCTGCTAATATACTGATAAATGATGCTTTTTGAATAATGTAATTTTAACGACTTCAGCTCCATCCCTAGCATCCTGTGCAGTGAGTTTGAAGGTTAATTTTACTACGTTAATATATGAGATTGTACTGTTTGCTTCGTACATTGTTTTATTCACCAGTCCACCTTCATCATGCTTAGAGAACAGCGAGTACATTTACTCCCCACTAGATCTCTCTAGTATCAATTATCGCTTGTCTTTTGTTTTGCACTCCCTTCCAGCTGGCCGGTGAAATCACAGAGGCAAGTCATGTAATCGCATTCCCCGTTCAGTGACCACCCCTCACCCTAGTGACATCAGCCAATGAGAGTTGGACTTCTGCCCACGATTAATATAAAAACTGAGATGGCCCACATCTCTTAACCAGTCTTTAGTCCCAGCACCCGCCCCTCAGGAACTGACTAGATTGTCATGCCAGTTTTCAGTTCTCTAGCATGCACTAATCAAACACTGACTAGATTGCCACACCAGTCTTCTTATCCAGTGCCCATCACTCAAGAATTTACCAGATTGTAGAGTCCAGCATGTGTTGCAAAGGCACTCCTCCTTCTCGTTCTTATACGTTAAGCTTTGTATTGGTACCGAAGTATTAGCACGCGTTGCTTAGACCATCCCCCGGTATACTATACATCAAGCAAGCTTGCAGTAGGGTAAGCTACATCAGTAGGGAGATATCCGCTACATACCCCGCAGTCCTACAACCCCTGCTGTTAAGCCCGTATATTATAGTGGATCCTATCCTGAGTCTTTCTCAAGACTACCATCTTGTCACGTACCCACTTAGTATCCCTAATGCGTGTCAGCGATCACATTACGTCATTTCCAGAAACACATACACTCAATAATGCAAGAGTTTGTTCAGCATCAATACTCATACCACATTCCGACTGTTGCCGGTCGCCTCTACTGACCAACGTAACTTTAGCTTTTGAGGTTTCAACCCAGCGCCACTGGCCTGAAGCTAGAGTGCTTTCACCACATTTTTGTTTTTCTGTAAAATAAAACACGAGGTTGGCTCTAATCTTGAGTACCATACTTGTAGCCTTGTAACATGTAGTTACCCTTACGTAACATATTTGCAGGTAATCTTGGGGATCTACTCGTATGACCCATACACTGCTTTCTATGCAGTCCAAGCACTAGAACTGGCTGCGCTTCCCATCAATTCAGGGATTGAAGGAAAGTAGGAGCCACACAGATGTACACTGTCCTTGAACTAGCTTGTCAGCTCGGTGTTCACGATCTCCTCACAGCGGCTACACTGGGCAGGTTGTTTCCCCTAGGTTGGAAAGACTAGGACTGGACCATGCACCCTTGCGTTGAACACGTAAATTCTGTACAACGACTACCTGCAGACGCGGTACAGTAGGATAAGGGTAAATCTCCACTTTCCAATGCCTTTTACCTAGAGGAGAGGTCTGAAGGAGAGAGCAAAATTATTAATAAACACTTGGTGCATCAGGTCGAGCTCATAAGAATCAACCTTCATTCATTAAGAAGATAGCTAGTCTACCTCCACAAGAGCAGGCTCAAGCACTCCAGCATCTGCAAGAACCAAGAGAGACTCCTGTGCCATAGCATTTCTTTACTCCGCCAGAAAATACCAGCCCTGCTGAGTGGATATGAGAGTATCTTCGCCGACCTAAATAAACGCCTATACCTGTCATTGCACACCTCATTCCGGCCATATTTTTTCCTGCACCTCTACGCAAACCACAGTAGATCCCTTCACCACAGACTGTACCAATTAACATTGCACCACAGTGTACCACTACTGTACTCAAACGTCGCCCAGGTAACATTACGTCAGTTGTACCACCAAAATGCTGCATCATTCTAACCACACCAAATTTCATGCCCTGCTGAGTAGCCACATGGCTAGTTCTGTATACAGGGAAGGCACCAGTATCTACGCAGAACTGAACCCCCAGAATATAGGAGTGCCTGGCTCAACTCTGAGCAAAGATTACAGGGCTGACTCCTGCTACCAGACATTAGTACGTATACGTTCCCAGTACGTCATGCGTATGGGCAATTGCTGTTATAGCCAGACTAGGCAGCAACGATTGAGTCCGCCACGGCCAGTTACTCCATACCTACAGAACCAGCAACAATCAGACATTGGGGAGTCACAGGAAAACACCCTGTGCCCAACCACACAGCCAACATGTCAAATAATACAGCACCTAGCCATAGAGAACATGAGTTTGAACAGGCCAACTCTGCCGCAAACAGACTAAATTGCTGTTCGCAATCAGACTGTCCTGGAATGCGAATAAATTGCATCCAATGTGCCCATTGCCATCAATGGCACCACTACTCCTGCCTTTGCTGGAAAGACACGCCGCAATATACCGATGAGCTGGAATACTGTTGCGCTGAATGTTATACTAGGCAGACCACATACTGCAACTGGGTCACATAACCAGGCCAGGGAATACACAGAGTACACTGCATTATCTGTGGGGAAGCGTATCACCACTCCTGCAATGGCTGGTTGGACGAGTCCATAAATAGGCCTGGCATGGTCAGCGTGAGGTATGTAAACGAGCAGCAGAGTATAGACCTACCAACCCCGACCTACCTCTACACACAGTCATACCATGTGCATGGGAGAGCCACAACTTCCAGAGTTTGCTGTACGGCCACACAAAGACCCCTGCACCATCATTAATACATGTGAATGAGAGTTCCAACTGCATGACATTCCCGTTAAACGCTGGGTGGCTAAAGCCCAGCTAAAATTACAAGAGAAGGAATTGAAATGGTGGAGCATGTATGGAGAGTTCATCACGGACTGGCAACAACTTGACATGAGACTGCAGCAATAATTCGCCGGAGACGAAGTTGTCGCCCATTTGACAATAAAATTTTACAGAGCATTGCAAAAACCCGGGGGCCAGGTAGTAATTTTTGTGTATGAACAGATGCTTTGCCGGATTTTTCCAAATGGGGGCAAAGACAACTGTATTCAACAGATTACAGATCAATTGTTGCTACGGATAAGGAATTTCCTGATCGCTCTGAAGCCCACATCAGTAGAGGAATTGATTCATCAAGCCTGGGAAGTAGAACAGAATTTTGTGGAGCAAGCATAAATCAATAGACAGCAGCGGGGAAGGGGGAAGGGAGAACAGAGAGAGACAGGCCGTGCACACTCCCCCAACGACAGCCAGCCACCGCACCTTTCCGCTATGCACGGCAACAAGCGAACGGAAAAAAGGGGCTCAACTTGTACCACAACCTACTACAATTGGGTCAAAAACGGCAAAGACAATTCCGCAGGGCAAAACATGAGTTAACCCTGATGTCAAGCTACTCACCCTTCATCATCCGCACCTCGGAAGTCTGCAAAGCTGCTGCAGCTCAAAATAGAGAGTGGCCAACCAGCCCGAGCTCGCCTGTTAAGAACACCAGGAATCAAGCGCGATGTGCTAGGTGCCGTACGAGGCTATGGGAGTCTGAATCAACAATGTCTTAACCGGAAGCAATATGTCAAGCTGCAGAGTTACGCTTTGAATGACCCAGAGAGAAGCAGAATGAATACATTAGTCTGAAATATCCGCAACCCCGTACAGGAGTCCGTCCATTTTTAGTGGGGGAAACAGTACGACTACGAAGCCATCCACTGAGCCGAAAGGGAAACAAGTTCAGTGCAGAATTGGCAGGCAAGTGGGAAGGACCCTATAACATTATTGAACGACAAGAGAATGCATACTGGGTACAAGATGCACGTGTGAAGATAAGGAAAGTCATCAGAGGCCAAATGCATCCTTACCCCGAAAGTGCCCCGGCTCCAACACGGTATTCCCCCTCCCCTTGTTACCTCACGGAACGTTAGGCAATGGGAAGGAAGGTGCCTCTATGCCTACTGGTCAGAAGGAACCGCCATCCCCAACTACCCAGCATGGTCGAAGAAGTGCCAAAGGTTACAAACGATTACTGCTCCGAATCAATTGGGAATAGGGCACCCAACAATGTCAATGTAGAATCCTCACTATTAACTGTACTGTCCATGTCTACAGAGTTCACACAGATGATCATCCGCCACCCAGAAAAGTGGACACCTTCAGCTAAGGAGATTTCTTGGAGAAGTCCAGCAGCCAGAACGTCTAGCTACGAGCGCCTGCGACTGACTGCCGGCACCAGGAACACAGTGTCACTCAGCTCCGCCAGATTGCCAGCAACGAATGCATCACAATGGACTGCAACACCAGCTCAAGTAAGCACGACCTGCAAGGAGCCTGCAACAACGGATGTAGACACAGCCATGCCTGCAGAGCACCGGCTGCTCACGCCCAGGACAGCACCCAGAGCAGCCAGCATTCACAAGGTCCAGCTGTCTACATCGGACCTGCTCACCACCATGATCATCATCCTGGATTGTGTGGCGACCGAGCAGCACAGCCTACACTCTGTGCAGAGTCTGTCACCTTTGAGTACCCGAGCTGCCATTGGTAGAAAGTATAATTTCAAGTGTAAACACAGGTAAACCCGACGGAGCGATTCCTGGGATTTTTTATTTTAATGCTTCGGTAGTTAGTTCAAGAGTTTCTGCTGTAAACTGTGACGTGACTATTTCCAACAGATCTGAGTGTACTAATCCCCACGGACGTGGAGATCCAGCCGGAGGACACTCGCCTCCTCACTCCAGGCCTGCCGCCGGAATCCAGCCAGCGCAGACAGCACTTCCGACATGATCAGCAAGCTGCTTGATGGAGCATCTAGGCCTGCCGCCACAGCAGGACAGCCAGCAGGACAACCTGCCTCAGCCACCCGACCCTGCCATCAACGAGGTCCAGCCACCAGCTGGAGGGGTACCTTTGGTCATGTCCTGCATCCAACCACCTCAGCCTGGCATGGTGGTATGGTCAGGTTACGCTCCAGGCCGAACCACTCACATGCTACTGCCCAGAGCCAGTAGTGTGACAAGTCAGTTGGGAACTGACACCAGCAGCCCGCAGCCGAGAGACAACAGCTGCCCAGTCAGCAGGCCACCTACGCGTGTGCAGCCGATATGTGCCTGCCACGCCCACATCACAACAGGTCTATATAAAAAGACACCATGGCGGCCCTCTACTAAGTAACAGTGACTGCGCTCACCGCATGCTTCTCCTAAGAAGCGGGGGTGCCCTTGTATAAGCAGAGCAGCATGACTCATCACGATGCCTGATCCTGTCAATGCCCCTAGCAGAGAAGAAGAAGAAGAAGAAGAAGAAGAAGAAGAAGAAGAAGAAGAAGAAGAAAGCAATGCGCAGCGATTTGTCCTAGAGACAGTGTAGATAGTAGCCCACTCCCAGTGCTACGTGATCAGTGCTATGAAAGTTAAATCGTCCTTAGATAGGGGTTTGTGCTCATGTAGAGCCTGTAAAATGAACCAGTGTGACGTAAACATCAAGAGCTCTCACACACAGAGATGTTTTTGACAGGTTGATGTGTCGAGTGCTATGAATGAATAGCTTTTTGACATTATCTCCTCTCACACCCTAGGTTAACCTGTGTGTAAATATATGCCTAGCTTTTTTGTTGCTTGTTTTGAAAAGGAAAGTTGTGTAACGTATTGCAAACAAGTAGAGCACACTATTGTAGCAACCATGGACTGAAGCTGTTAGAGCAGGTTGCAAGAAGAGAGCCTTGTAAATATGCAAATAATCATTATTGTCTTTGAGTGCCATGTTTTGCAGATTACACTAGCGTAATCAAAAGTTAAATATTTTCAGCAAGTAACTATAGACTTTAAAAGAGTAAGGCTACAAGAAGGTAAAAAGGCAGAGAAAAAGCTTTTACATATTAAATATTAATGCCTTCTAGTTCCTACATGAAAAGGGTATAACCAGCCTTTGAAATGTATTAAGTTCTGCCAGCAGCACGAGTCAGCTGCGTTAAGATAACCCTGAATTGTTGTATATATTTTCTCTTGCAAACAATGTTGCAAAGTATTAGTTAAATATCTTTTTGTAGTGATGAAAGCACTCTTATTTTGTAAATTTTACACTGACACTTCACTTTATGAACAAGTCCTTAACCAGGAGAGAGGCCTGAAATCACCTGTATTCTTTGGCACATCCCTTAAATTGTGAAGTAGTGAAGACATAAAATAAGCGAGCTGTGCAACACTAGAGATATTGATAATCGTCCATGTAACCGGCCACAGCATTGCTGCAGAGAAAAGGTAGAGAGTGAAGTGCCCTTTTAACAATGGTGACACGTAAGGATAGTCTGTAAATGGTTTTTCCTACCCAGTCGTATTTTTTGCATGCAGATCATGTGTGTGTTTTGTGAGTCACCAAGAATAAATATTAGTTGTGAATACACACTCTAAGAAAAGAGGCCACGAGAGACCGCTGGTAACCCCCATAAAAAGAAAACAAGAACACACCAGTAATTAGAGACACAATAGGAATACGAGGGTGCATTTCCTGATACCAGGTGGATAAAAAGTAATCTTTTCTCTTTCTTATCCTAGTAGCAGAGAGCGAGCGAGCTAGGGTTAGTATGTGCCTGAGTGATACAGAAGAGTCCTATTTTATTTCTTGTAGTTTTTGTGGCAGGCGGTAAAAGTGCATTCTAGATGCCAGATGTGATGTAAATGACTTTCACCCCATACTGTAGCTGTAGGAAACAGGGTTAAGTTCATGAGGAGGGGAGCCACCGAGTGTCGCAGCGCACAGAGCTGTGTGTATTACAAAAGCGAAGGAAAGAAAATTGCTGTTGTGGGGACGGCACTGCATTCTCACAAAGGAATTTTATTTTGTTCAGCCATCCCTCTGAAGGTGGTGGCCTGAGAGGAATATCGATTGGACTTGTGAAAATCCACTTTTTTTTAGGCTGCTAATCAGTAAAATTTGAGCAGAATACTATCTTCACTTCACTGCATTTATCATCGCAGGAAAGGAAATATGTTCTGTCTCTGCACAAGGATGTCCGGTAGATACTGTGATAGAGGCTAGTAGAGGGGGATATGCTCATTCACTCCAAGGAGGAGGGGAGGGGAAGTCACTGACCTTGCCTACCTTGCAGAATACTAGTCGAGAGGAGTGCCGGAGGAAATGGAGATGGGCTGTGCCTACAATACTGGTGAATTCTACTTTATCAGATATCAATATCCTGTGTTCCTCTTTAGCTTGGACTACTGAGCAAAAAAATGTAGTTCTCGTCAAATCATCTTCCATCTCTCTTCAGAAATGAGTTCTGATCTCATCTTGTTCAGACGGAAGCCATATGGGAAGTGTGCTACTGCTCTATGGAGAATATGCCATCCCACAACCTCAAGCATGAGCTTCAGCTGCAGGGGAGAGGGGGTGAATTGACAGATGATGCTTTTTGAATAATGTAATTTTGATGAATTCAGCTCCATCCCTAGGGTCCCTTGCACAAAGTTTGAAGGTTAATTTTACTATGTTAGGAAATGAGATCGTACTGTCTGCCATGCAGATTGTTTTATTCACCGGTCCTACTGCAATCATGATCAGAGGACAGTGAGTCAATTTACTCCCTGCTAGATCCCTTTACTAGTAATCATCGCTTATCTTTTGTTTCACATCCCCTTCCAGTCGGCCAGTGACCCCCATCGCACTAGTGGCATAAGCCAATGAGAGTTCCGCACCTGCCCACAATTAGTGTAAAAGCTGAGACGGCCCACGTCTCTTAGCCAGTCTTCAGTCCCAACGCCCGCTGCTTGGGGACTGACTAGATTGTCATGCCAGTCTTCAGTTCTCTAGCATGCGTTGCTCAGACACTGACTAGATTGCCACGCCAGTCTTCTCTTCCAGCACCCGTCGCTCAAGAATTGACCAGATTGTAGGGTCCAGCACGCATTGCTCAGGCACTCCCCTGTTCTTACACGTTAAGCTTTATATTGTTACCTCAGTTCTAGAACATGTTACTCAGAACCTCCCCTGGTATACATCAAACAAACTTGCGGTAGGGTGTGCTACGTCAGTAAGGAGATAGCCACTACTTATCTCGCAGTCCTACACCCTCCTGTAGTTATGCCCCTTATACTATAGTGGATCCTATCCTGAGTCTTTCTCAAGATTACCATCCTGTCACGTACCCACTTAGTATTCCTAGCGCGTGTCAGCAATCATGTGACGTTGTTTCCAGAAACACATACCCTCAACAGTGCAAGAGTTTGTCCAGCGTCAATACTCATAAACCATTCCCACTCTTTGTTGCCGGTCACCCCTACCCACCAACACAACTTTAGCTTTTGAGGTTTAAAGCTCATGCCGCTGGTCTGAAGCTAGAATGCTTTCACCACATTTTTATTTTTCCATAAAATAAATTGTGAGGTTGGCTGTAATCTTGAGTACCATACTTGTAGCCTTGTACCTTGTAGTTACCCTCACGTAACATATTTGCAGGTAATATCGGGGATCTACTCATACAAGCCATACACTGCTTTCTACACAGTTCAAGCACTAGTACCGGCCGCCCTTCCCATTAATCCAGGGATTAAAGGAAAGGACCAGCCACACAGAGGTACACTGTCCTTGAACAGCAACTCGGTGTTCATGATCTCCTCAGAGCGGCTCCTTGCCGGGGAGATTGTGTCCCCTAGGTTGGGAAGACTGGGACTGAACCATGCACCCTTGCGTTGAACACATAAATTCTGTACAACGACTACCTGCAGACGCGGTACAGTAGGATAAGGGTAAATCTCCACATTCCAACACCTTTTACCTAGAGAAGAGGTCTGAAGGAGAGAGTAAAATTATTAATTAACACTTGCTGCATCAGGTTGAGCGCATGAGAATCAACCTTCATTGGTTAAGCAGATAGCTAGTCTACCTCCACGAGAGCAGGCGCAAGCACTCCAGCATCTGCAAGAACCAAGAGAGACTCCTGTGCCACAGCATCTCTTCACTCCGCCAGAAAATACCAGCCCTGCTGAGTGGAAATGAGAGTGTCTCCGCCGACCTGAATAAACCCCTATATCTGTCATTGTACACGTCATTCCAGCCATACTTTTTCCTGCACCTCTACGCAAACCACAGCAGATCCCTACACCACAGACTGTACCAATTAACATTGCACCACAGTGTACCACTACTGTACTTAAACGTCGCCCAGGTAACCTTACGTCAGTTGTACCACCAAAACGCAACATTCTAACCACACCAGATTTTGTACCCTGCCGAGTAGCCACACTGCCAGTTCTGTATACTGGGAAGGCACCAGTACCTACATAGAACTGAACCTCCAGAATATAGGAGTGCCTGGCTCAACTCCGAACAAAGATTACGGGGGCTGACTCCTGCTACCAGACATGAGAACGTATACGTTCCCAGTACATCATGGTTCAATATACACTCTATTAACGTTTGCAGCCAGTCGTAATGCTTCAGTAATGTGCTATACAAGGTGGCTGCCAACACAATATGTGCACTGGTGCTTGTGCATGTATTGTAGTTTGGTCTCTCAGTGTATAAACGTTATGGATATACCATTGCCTAATCTTGAAGAAGACAATGATTATGAAGAAATAGAAGATATTATTATCACCAGACCACCTACTTCGCCCGAAAAGATACTCAAGAAACCATCTATCTAACAATCGAAGAACCTGGTACACCAGGTAACTCAACTTCTATAAATATTCAGTGTCCGAGTTCACTAAGTACTTCATTTCAGTTTGTTTCAAGTCTTAACAAAACAAACTACTATCACACAAACATTACCTTACCATTACGCAGTGGCACAATCAGGTGGAACACATAATCGACAGTCCATATCTGACAAATTCAGTTGGGACATATTTCAGAACAGTTCCACGCAGGTACATGATAAAGACTTTGATGCACTCTGAGCTCTCCTGTCCTTGAGCGCTGCAAATCACTTATGTCCCCCTCCAAGTATGCACCTATGGTCACACTCTCGCTCTAACTCACTGGCTCAATGAAGCAGTGTGTCAGATAGGCTACGCAATCTGTAGTGGGCTAATCTACGTGGATGAGCGTACAGATTCCCTCTGGGGTTGACTGAGTTACCCTTCCACATTGTAATATTATCTGGGTGGTGTTTTGCCTGACAGGTCGGGGATCTGCCCACGTTGGGAGATCTGGTGGGACACTGGCTGGAGGCAGGGTTGAGAGATGGTTGAGGGGAATCAAACCCCAAGGTGAGTTTGATTGTAAAGGTCTCCCTCCAAGGGAGCTTGACTTTACTCACTGTAAAGGCTGTCAAGAGTCGTGATGCCAGCTGTCACTAATAAAAATAAAATAAAATAAATGTGGATTCTTAAGTACGAGATGGGGTAAACCAATACTGCCCTTATAACTCCTATTCAGATTCCCTTATGCTACTGAGGCGTTTGTATGCAGTTGGCCTGGTTGGTTTACGCACCGGGACAAAATCAGCTGAGGTAATCACTGCCATACGTGTATGTACAGGCTTTGGGGGAATGACAATAGTAAACACCTTCCCGGCTGCGGTACATACTTGACATGTTGTAGGAGGTGTGTCACTAACAGGGCAGGATTGTGGCAAGGGTTTTGCATTTGGCTTTGGTTCAGGGAGTTTTAAGTAACTTAAGTGTTCTAGGTCTGTCCACGGCCAACAAGTCCCTAGCAAGGAATCCAAATACGAGCTACAGTTGTCTGTAATGGGAGGTACTTCCTTGACCAGGTTAAACAATCTCTCTACTGATTGAGGACAGGGTGGAGCAGGTTCACTGTGTTGATTGGAGGTTGTAACACTGCGGGCTAGACGTCATAGTTGGCTGTTGCGCCCACCTCATTTCTTGTGCATTTGAATAATTACTAATAAAAAAAAAAAAAACAAATAATCTAATTGGTTCGTAGCAATTACTTCAAATTATTATGGCATGCTCACAACCTACCAGAGGCACTCAAGCCCTCCTGGGCTCTGTCTTATTCAGACGTACTGAGGTAATGAGCGAATTCGAGAGACTGGATAGATGAGAGTGTTTCTCTGGCCTGCTCGGGTGCACCGGACACATCCCAGGAGTTCCCGGTCTTGTTCCGATTATAGCCTTATTCAGGCACCAAGAGTTCCACTCATGTCTAATCCAGAGCGGGTGCTTGGTTTCTAATGAGCCCCAAGTTACATTGAACCAAATTACGCTCTCTCTTATTAAGGTAATGAAAGGGGAGAGAAATAATTAGTACACAAGAATTCAAGTTTGGCCAGACACATACTAAATATTATCTACGTGAAAACATGGGGTGATGCGTGACTCTGTATAAGAAATAAAAATTATTTAATGTTACCTTATGGCAGGTGAAGGCAAACTTGCATTACAAAAAAAAAAATAAAATAAGAAAACTCTGAATTTATAATCACAATTTTAACTGCGCATCGTGAGGGGTGGTTGTCCAGAAGGGACGACGTATATGACCTGCTACCTCGGAGTACAGAGGATTGAATCGGGTATTGAGGATGCAGGTACAGGGACGTCGAGATACCTGGAGCTTCCCTGTTGGTTTTCTTCGCGAGAGTGGTGTCGCTTCTCCTCACATAGTGAAAATTGTAGCTTGGTTGGCTGCCACAGGGGTACGGGGGTTGCTAGCCTCATAATGCAGGGGTTGTTTAACACAGAGCAGTGGGCTGTGCCACAATTTCTTATCTCCCTGTCTGGAGGTTGTTGCATATTAAAGCCTCTCCACGAGGCTAGGGGAGCAGTGACGCCGTCTGCTACAGGGTGCTGCTCTCTTTCAGTATCCCTTGCCAACTAGCTTCCTCCTCTCTGCCGTGTCGGTGGCTCGGTGGGAAGAACAAGCTTCGAATTCGGGGGTACCGACCGCATGTCAGCGTATGAGTGGGAAGTACAATTTCCATTTTATATCATGAGACTTACCCCAAATTGCTTTCATCACATGATGATGGGATAAATCCGCAGAGTAGAGTGCGCATGCTCGCTGTGCAGTAGAGTAGCATGCGTCAACTTCAATGTTAACCAGTAAGGCATTGATGCATGACATCTTTCATAAATTATAATAAACGACTGCTACTCATCAGTGCAACTACATCCCTGGCAGTTGTCTACAGAGTTGAGTTACCACAGCTGCCTACAATATTATTGTATCTACCGGGCCGGGACAGATGTGCCAATAATAAAATATAATTTTGCCCAATGAGCCACCGGGATCATGCAAGAGGTTCGGGGCTAGTAAAGCAGGGTGCTGCAGGATAAAGCCACAAGTAGCATAGATCCCACCTCTCTTCACTGCACTGCTCGCACCAAGAATCTAGGCCCTGGACTTGCACCTGCTAACCCCCTCTCCAGACACCCTATGACAGTGAAGGAAGGGATGGCCAAGGAGTATAAATGGAGATACGCCCCGGCCTCTGGATCGTCAGTTCTGCTTCAGTTCTCGATCAAGTCTTCTGACTCCTCTCCTTGGCTATCACCGCGTAAGCAAGGTGCCAAGGCTCACACATCTCCAGTATACCTCACCTCTTCCTCGCGGGGCTGAAGATCCTCTCCTACTTACACCTAATAAAGAACCAGCGGCATCAACAGCGGCACACTGAGACACGTTCAGTCCCTTATGGACAACAGAGAGTAGAGCTCTCCCCAAGGAATTAATACGTTAGACGCACCGGCTACTGCCTACCGTATTTACCACATTGTAAGCTGACCTTTTTTAATCATTTTGAATCTTCCAAAATTACCCCTCGGCTTAGAATCGGGACAGGCAAAATTACATAGAGTTCTAACCAAGTATATTTAAAACAAGCTGATAAAATGGACAGTGTATATTTACCAGTACCATTGCAGACCTAATACTAATATAATAAAGTGGTGCGAATACATAAAAACGTGCGGTTTTTGTGTCACGTGCATCCCCTATAGCCTGACTGGGCATCACCTCTAACAAGGTAATGGCGGGCAGTGGCAGTCGTGGAGTATACCTGACTAGTCCTTGTATGGCACAGTGCCGTATCTACAACCTACCAGTCCCGTTACCCATCTGCGGTTTTATTCGACATCACAGAAATATTATCTAAACCACTGTCTTTTAAAATGGTTTTTATCATCCACGAATTTTAAATAAGATTTTCTAAGCAAATATTTTTTTACTTGAAAATCTAAAACAAAAAGTTAGCCACAAAGAAGACAACTGATAAAAAAGGCAACTTTTATCAGATGCTGCTACTGTTCATCTAAACTCTTGACACATCCTTTCAGTGTAATTTATTATGCATCCTCATTCAGTGCCCCACGCCGCTTTCACAAACAAAGTTCGAAAATGAGGGGACATGGTGGAGAACATGCAGCGTTGCCACAACTGTGTGTCGCTTGGCACATAAAAAAGTTATGCTAAACCACATTAAGTGTAAAGTATCAAGTGGTTGTGATATTCAATAATCATAAATAATACATTTTGCATTTTTTTCTTCAGTGCAGCATTTTTGAATGATTTTATAAGGCTATGAAGTATTTGTAGGAACTGTCATGTTGGCGACACTGATTTTTAGAGTATCTTGAAGTAGGCCTCTCCTATATATTTTTTAGTTTCTCGTGTTTTGTAAACCAAGCGGCTGCAGAGTTTCAAAATGAAGAGAAGTCATTATATGGCAGAGTTCAAAAGAAAAGTAATTAAGTATGCCAAAGAAACTTCTAATCTTGCAGCTCAAAGACGTTTCGGTATTGACAAAACAAATGTTCGACGGTGGAGAAAGCAAAAGGAAGAACTCCACTTAAGGTCAAACATAAGAAAAACATTTGGGGGCCAATGCATGGGTGCCATCATGCACTGGAGATGGTTTTAAAAGATTTCGTTAACACCCAGCAGGAAAAATGCTTGCTAGTGAATGCAGAAATCATTCAAACAAAAGCACATGAAACCACCTGGGCTAAGAAAATCACAGATTTTAGAGGCGGGCGCCACTGGGTGCAATTGTTCATGAAACGCTGGGGATATTCTCTTCGCCAACTTACATAAGTTGCATAGAAATTACCAGCGGACTACGATACGAAGAAAAGCTGATGAAATTCCAGCGTTACATCATTAAGCTGCAACGAGAAAAGAATTACATTCTTGGTCTGATTGGAAATGCTGATCAGACTCCTGTATATTTCAACATGCCTGCGAACTACACCGTAGCCAAGACAGGAAGCAAAGAAGTAAAGATTTTGTATGCCAGCTGCGAAAAACAGCGCATGACGGTGATGCTGACATGCACAGCAGATGGGCATAAATTGCTACCATATGTTATTTTTAAACGCAAGTCATTACCAAAGAATGAAGTATTTCCAAAGAATATGGTCATTCGAGAAATGAAAATGGATGGATGACATCCGAGAATGTGCAGGAATGGATTCGGCTTGCGTGGAAACGCCGTCCTGGAGCATTGTTAAATCTACTTAGTCTGCTCATACTGGATGCCTACGCAGGATACAGAACAAAAGAAGCGAAGCGGGTGCTAGAAGAAGGAAAGACCGACCTGGTAGTTATTCCCGGGAGAATGAGGTCTGTTTTGCAGCCACTTGATGTCTGCATAAATAAACCATTCAAGGACATACTTAAAAAGCTTTACACAGGCTGGCTTCACAAAGAAGACAAGATGTTGACCCCTATTGGACGTGTGAAACGTGTGAGCTTGTCGCTGGTGTGTGTGTGGATAGATGTAGCATGGCAAACTATTAGCAATGGCATGATTGTTCGAGCCTTTAAGAAGTGCTCTATTTCAAATGCGTTGGACAGTACAGACGACGATGCTTTGTGGAATGAAAGTGATAAGGAATTGTCCAGTGATGACGCAGAGTCAGACAACGATGTTCATCCAGGGCCAAGCAATGTGCAATAAATAGTCATAAAATACCCCTGTGTCATGTGATAATAATTGTACAATTTTTTTACATTAGTAGTGCTATTCTTGAAAATTGGTATTATTAAAATATAAATTATTCATTACAATTTTTTTTTTTTTTACAATTCTTGTAAATTGATATTAAAATTAAAAAACCAAAAACCACAGCAGTGTGCAGTATTTGGTGTAAGGTAGCAATATAAATAACTACATTTTTTAAGTGGCATAATTAGATGTAACGGTTAAGTACTTTGAGACGTGATTTCATGGTGTAAACAATATCAAGTGCGTTCCTTTACTTCCTCCCATTACGCATTAGCTTCCCGCCGTGCTCTCCCTCAACGCACAAACTTCCTTATTTCCCTGCTGCTGGTCTCTCCCTTTTACTTCTTCCTCGCTCTCTTCCCGTAGTCCGCCAATCCTTCCTCCTCCTAGTCCCTCCCAAACCGCTCTGCACTCCCGCCCACATTGCTCTACCCGCCACTCTCACACCTACAAGCTCCCCCCTTTTCCTATCTCTCCCATGCTGTCTCTTCTTTTCCCTCCCCCTCCCCCCCTAAAACGGTGAGCGCTGAACACAAAGCTTTCTCATCCTCTTGCTCCTAACTCCCCCCTCCCCCTACTAATAGACGTATCGATTCGTAACACACAGAGGCATTTTTTGTCCTCTCCCTAGTTCCCTACATTCACGTGCTGTGACACTTAGCTGTCACATCTTTTCACCACTTCTGCCACTTTCCTACCACGAACCATTCACAGACGTGAAAAATTTGGCACAATAACCTCACCACGTGCTCTCAGCTGATAAGAGCATGCAGGATACGTTCAAAAGTCGGCTTGCATTCGGCATAATGTAATTT
Organism: Dryococelus australis; assembly: GCA_029891345.1. Taxonomy (NCBI): domain Eukaryota; kingdom Metazoa; phylum Arthropoda; class Insecta; order Phasmatodea; family Phasmatidae; genus Dryococelus; species Dryococelus australis. The sequence continues at coordinate 279,284,153 of CM056994.1, forward strand.
TTTTTCCCCAAGGGTCTAAACGTTAGGGGTCGGCTTGCATTCAGCGTCGGCTTACAATGCGGTAAATATGGTACTCCCATAGCTTTGCACTGGGTGCCTTCCCCTGTTAATACAAGAGTGTTTAACCTTCTGCCAAGTCTGTGTGGGTTAAGAGGTAGTACTTCCACCATCTTTGTGTATTTCCTTATCGGTAAATAAACACTGATCTTACCTGACCTTTTGAGTATCACACCGACCTCCTTCCTCTTATCATCATCGAAGTGGACGGAGCCAGCAGAAGACTGGGTTTACTAACACTGAATCCACATGTACAACACACCAGAACATCCTTGGAAGGCCACCCATTCTCTCTCCCGTGCAGTGAACGGTAGAGTCATGACACTAGGATACCGTCCCCTGGATGTTGGCTTGCCAGCTTGAAGTCTGCCCCTGCCTCACTACTCAGTGGTGCCAAGGAGGGGAACTTCGAGTCTGGGGAGACCAGTGACCAGTGGACACTCACCTTACCAATAATGAAAGACCACCCATTCCTTACACCCAGTTGGGAGGAACGGTAGAGCTACAACACTAGGTACGCTCCTGGTGGGATCGGCTTGCTGGCTCGGGTGAATTTCTCTCACCGCTCTCTTCATGGTGCCAAGGGTTACACTCCCGTGCAGGGGAGACCAACCCCATTGGGACAACACCATGTGTTTCCTACAACCAACACTTTGCAGCTCGAGTCTCCCCCACCTTCGGTGGGGAAGTCAAGAGTGAGGTGCGGTGTTGGCGGTTGCAATTGGCACCCACACTTAGACATTCTCATGTCAACTACCTACCTTCTGCAGACCCAATCTTAGGTTAATGCCAAATGCCTTACAACCAAAGGAGTGGTGTTGAGAAGAAGGTTAAGAAGGCAAGGACTATCTCGAAGAATCCACAAGGGCTTCACATCCTTCCCAGAGGGTTTGGGCTACTGAATCCGCCTGAACAGGCTGCTTTGCTATGACCGCACCAGTACCCACCGCACCAGTACCCACCGTTAAGCCTGTCAACTTGTTGGAGCCACCAACACGTGTTGCAGAAGGATATCACCCAATAGTGTAGGAAGTACACCTCGCACGCAAACCCCACCCTGCAGTTGAGAACCACCAGGGCTGTGGGAACAGGGGCAGTAAAACTACCCGCAAGACAGACACGCCATCCCACCTAAGCCTGCACCACACAGGGAGAAACTATCCGAGCCAGACTTTGTGCCAAGCCGATGGCCTACTAGGCCGATACTGTACTCCGGTCGGGCACCAGTGCCCCGAGTCTAGTAACCACCTAGAGACGCGACTCGCCTAGCGTGAAGTAAGTAACCCAGAGACAAGGGCAGCCTATCAGCTGGGTGTGTCATACATCAAGGAGTGTACTTTTTGGCGCCCAATGTGAGTCGTCTTGCTGTAATTTTGGAAAATAATTAGGCTAAACCAGGCCAGTACAACCTCAAGGCAAGAGAACTAGCGGGAGCTCAAATAGATAACCTAGACTAGACTTCGGGGAGTCGAGAAACAACCCATGGCACTCAATAAACCCCAAAGATGTCAGACACCAATGAGGTAACGAATGAGCATGCTGAAGAGACCATGGATTCCACCATTAGCAACTGATGCGCCAACGCAGAATGCCCAAGAGAAGGGGTTCACCGAATAGAGTGCGCGCATTGCCAAGGGGTTCCACTATGCTAGCTTAGGCTGGGACGACATAGTTCGCCACACCTACGGCCTAGAATACCGGTGTGAGTACTGCTGAATAAGACAGACGGCGTATTGTAACTGGGTGTCATGCCAAGGGCAAGGTCAGTACACTGTGAGGTGCAGTGTATGCACCAAAATGTTTCACCACCTACACATTGGGTTGCCCAACGAACAGGTAACCTGACCGGAATGAAATTTAGGTGTGAAGTCTGTCAGTGGGCCACCTAATACCGACCACACAACCCCGGGCACGGTCAAAGAATAGAACCAAGCCGTTCAACAGGAGAACCTAAAAATTTCCAACTTCGTAGGCCGCCCCCATGAAGATCCGTTCATCTTTCTCATAGACTGTGAAAGAGAGATTAAAGAGAATGAAATTCCAACAAAACTGTGAGTTAAACTAACACAAGTACACTTTAAGGGCAAAGCACTCCGCTGGTGAGGAAAGTACAGGCAGTTCATCACCGAATGGACACTACGGAATTCACCGGAGAAGAGGTACTAGCTAACCTCACCACTGAATTTTACATCCAATCACAGACCCTCGGAGAAGAAACCAAAATTTTCATTTGCCACAAGGTACAAATGTTCTGACAGATCGTCCCAGAAGAAACGGAGGAAAGCTGTGTACGCCACATAACCCACATGCTCTTGCCACAACTATGTAACCTCCTGATTTTAACAAAGACGTAGAAGAGCTGGTGGACCAGGTGCAAAAGATTGAACGTAACCTACACGTGTATGCTCATCACGAACACCCTAAATCAAGCAAGTCTGCAGAAGCCCCCAAGAAATAAAGGTCAAGGCACAGTCGCCAGTGCGTAATCTTCCATAGTGTTGGTTCTGTTACAGCTATCACTTTCATAAAAATTGCCCAATGCGGCTAGCGCCACATGTTCACATGGAAGAAGGGGAAACAACTGGTGGTCCGTGACCCACTCCCAATCAGCCAAAGGGATCCTCACAGTCGGGAAACTCACATGACGGCGGATCAAAAGGGCCGACTCCGCTGGAACCAAAGAGCCCATCATCCAATTAATGGACGAAGAGACGGAACCCTCAGAGGAACCACACGTCAAAGTCATGATAAACAACAAAAGTGTTATAGCAATACTGCACTCCATTGCCACCAGAAACTTCATACGCAGTGACCTGCTGACCACAGAGCAATGGAAAACTGTACGACCCCAGATGAAAATCGTCCCCATTGCCAAACCAGACTGTACGCTCACCATAGATGGATGAACAATGCTCAGCTTAACCATTCAGAGAATAATGAGCATGGCCGAATTTATTGTGGCCCCCGGGATCCAAGAAAGGGTCATCCTTGGCCACCCGTGGCTCCGACAACAACACTGTGTAATGGACCACAGTCAGCACAAAGTCTAATTAAGCAACAAACACAGAGCCTCGGTCACTGGGAGCATAGTTATCAAGCAGTAACCGCTCCGCCGCTACTAGCTTCTGAGATCAACCATGACCTGGACGGCGATAAATTCCAACAATTGAAACAAGTGCTGGACGAATACGCAGGGGCGTTTGGAGCAAAAGGAATGCTTTGCCAGAGATGGACTATGCAAGACGAGGTATGGCCCACCACAAGTAAACCGATATACAACTAGCCATGTCAGGTGTCAGCATGGCACCACCAGTTGATCATGTATCAGATAAAGGAGATGAAACAGCAGGGTGTCATCAAATCATCTGATTCACCATACAACTCACACATTGTTTTAGTTCCAAAAAAAAGATGAACAGTTGCGATTCTGAGTTAATTAGAAGGCCCTGGATGATGTCACCCATCTTAATGCTCCACCAGCCATCAATTTGGCCCATACGCTACAAGATATTGGTGAGGCTCAAATTTTCAGTACTCTCGACCTGCAGTCAGCATATTGGCAGATAGCGGTACACCTGGACAGCCGTCGTTACACCGCATTAACTAACCCGGAAGAGGAAACTCTACATTTTCGAGTTATGCCCTTCGGGCTAAAAAACGCACCCGCAACATTCTAGAGGCTCATGTTGTCAGAGGTCTTAGCCGTTTGAGTAGTTCTGCTTCATGTATCTTAATGATGTCATTATTTACTTCAAGACCTGGGAGGAACACCTGATACACTTCCAAAGAGTTCTCGAGTGCCTCGAGATCCATGGAATGATGGCCAAATTGTCTATTGTCTAAGAGTCACTTTGGGATAACATTGATAGATTATCTCGGACACGTGGTTTCACCAAGTGGCAACTTCCCTCAGGTGAACTCTATACAAGCCATCCAAGAGGCCAATGAGCCGACCACCAAAAGCAACTTCGGTGGTTCTTGGGGCTTTGCAATTGGCTATGTGATTTTGTACCAGACATTGCCAGTCTGATGGCACCATTGCACCTCTTACTAAAAAAGAAGCCAGAATGTACTGGGGCCCGGAACACCGCACAATGTTTCAAGCCTTGAAGAAGAGCTTCCAGAATATAAAGCAACTTCACCGAACCCAAGGGGAGGGATCCTTAATTCTCCAGGCTGATTGATGCCTGCCAAAATGGCCTTGGTGCCGTGCCGGACGATTCCGCTCGTCTGCGGGTTTTCTCCGGGATCTCCCATTTCCCTCACCCTTGAATTTTGATGCTGCCCCACACTCACCTTGCTTCACACTCATTGGCTCTCAAGACCTCGCTGTTAAGACTGCTGTGCCACTGTCTGTATAACATTCTTCAGATGGCTGTGAAGTTATGGCATGCAGCTTTGTGCTTATCATATGACATGTGTTGTTGGAATTATATGTGAATACTTTTACTTACTATATATACTGTGAATGGAAATTATAAATATCCATGCACTATGCAAGATTCAATTTTCAATCCTGATGCATTGAAAACTGGCATCAAACTTAATTTTAACTGAAACATTAATTTGGACATACTACTGCAACACATTGCTGTAAGTTACATGAACACATAAGACAAAATGTGGATTTACTGCCACTTACAACAAAGTGTTCCAATGGCATATGTCCAAACTGATGTTTCAGCAAATCACTTCCCACCACTGCAAAATTCAGTTAAATTCACAAACTTAATTTTCCTATTTAAGTACTTTTACCCAGGTGATGTTTGATTTCCTTCAACAACTATCTAAGCTAGTATATTGTTTCAGTTAAAATTTAAATACTGAAATATTTTTATAAGATACAGTGGCATAAAGTACATAGATTACGTAAAAATTCCTATAAATCAAATAACATAAAGAGTATTAGTGAGTTAGTCTTTCACACTTACCTCAAAACCCTCATGATATAGTCAGGCCAGTTGTCAGGAAACATGACAAGGAAAAACCCCACAGCAATCAGAATCATTCCTGCCAGCTTCATACCAACAAACTTGGCACCATACAGCACGACATCCAGTGCTGGCAACAACAAACTCCACAAAATTTAATCAAGCGTTCAGAAAAATTTGACTACATAAAGCGATAATTACAGAAAGTAAAGAATCATGGTTTGCATTAATGAGCAATCTTATATGACCTCAGAGTACAAGTATGTAGTGCCTTTCATTTAAAACGTCAGTGATAAAATCATGCAATTATTAAAACCGGTTGTCATTAAAATTTGTTTCAAAATAAACTACATAACAGAATAATAACTACACAAATTACTATTAATTTAATATTGATATTTACTAAAATATACTTATTTGTATAAGTACCTGCAGAGACTGGGACGGCTGTGATTAGACCGAGTGTTATAAACAGATCATATGTTAGCGCCACACTGAAGTTGCCGAGCAAGTTAGCCACTAAAACACAAAAAAAAAAACATTGTTTGATAGTAAAGCTTTCAGAGAATATTTGCTAATAATAACTGTACATTTTCCACCTTAAAACATTTTATAACAAGGTTTCAATAATTTACAAATTCATTGATAAAATTAATTTGAAAATCATTACACTAAAATACCGTCCAGTCCGGAAAATTCCATGAATCAAAATCAATAAATTTGGCTCTGAAAATTGCTGCATTTGTTAATATATATACAGTATTGTACATTGATTTAAGTTTCCAAACACCTCTATACAAACTGATATGTACGTACAGCGTAAAAATATTTTAATACTGAAATATATTCTTTTTTTTTTAGTAAAACTGCTGATTTTTTGTTGCAAGAAGCTACTGAAAATAGACTCTGCCCTCACTAAGTGCCTCTGCACCTACAATTTTTATGGCCAAGGGGAGATCATATTAACTGTTATAGGCTATTCATGGTAATGTGAGCACTTTTGAAAGGCCTCTTATTTCGAATAATAGTAAATAAATATATTTTACTTTAACCTTTGATGTTAACTTTCGAGTGCAGTGGAATATAAACACTGTGTTTACTACTTTCATGGCTATATTAATTTAAAAAGGTGGTTGAATGATAAAATATGGCTGAAAGGAAAAAGTAACTAGGGCTTCAAAAGTGCTCACTTTACCATTAACATCCTATATATGTACTGACGCATGACACTTATCCCTTTTTGGTTTTCAGATGACCTCATCTCTATCCTTACGTTTAGCATCGTTGAGATACGATTTATTATACCATTACTCCCCACGTGAGCTAAATTGTACTGCCTACCTTTGTAGCTTGTTTTATTCACTGACCCACCATAATTATGAGTAGAGGACGAGTTCATTTAATCCCCACTAGTTAGCACTAGGTGGTTTATTGTTCCTCTTGCTTTCCATGCAACTGCCGGCCGGTGTAATGTCACAGCTCACAGCTGTAGTAGGCCATTCCTTTGCTACCCCCTCCCCAGCTCAAAAATGCTCGCCTTGTCCTCATGACCATGGCCAAAATCAGTGGTGCCCACCCGATTTTTAATATAAAAGGAAGACTCGTCCACATCTCCAGGGCATTTGGCACTGGTATTTTGGTATTTGTCTCTAGCACACGCTGCTCAGAACAAGTCACCCGCCACTCTCTAGCACTAGCTGCTCAGACGCATCCTGTTCTCTAACTTCATGCCAGCACTCATTGCTCAGCCTACCTCAAGCCTTGTTACATCAATGATTATGACCAGTCGGTGATATAAGTCAGGCAACTCTCTTTCTACTGATGTGTGTTCGATTAGCTAGGGCTGGACAATGGTCGTGTAACTTTGTTTGCACTTTGGTCGGTTGTGCTTACAGGTTGACTTACTCCTGTTTGCGGCTAGATATAGAAGTCGGGCACATGGCCTTACGTGATAGAACGAAGTTATAGACTTTATGATTTACGAGTCCCTTCGATTTATCAGACTTACGACTCGTAGGCGACGACGATCGGGATGTGTTAGCAGTAGGTGACTTGTTGTTGTCTTGCGGGCAAGGTGTAATTGGATACAGTTGAGGCTCTGCTCCAGAAGTTACTGTTTGAGATGCCCAACAATTCCTTGGTCTGATTAATTAACTCTCTTACAATGGGATGGCAGGTCGGATGTGTGCACAGTGCTACTGATGGGAAAGAAGCTGGATTAGTTACAGTAGACATAGGTTGTGCCAATGATCAGAGTAAGCCGGCACAATCACGTTCGGCTCGTTGACTAGCTGTGAGTGGTACGAGACCAGCCGGCTGTCTGGCAGCAAGGCATGCAACTCTTTGTTCCTCCCTCCTTGCGCTGTGTCTAACCTTAAATGGCATAGAGCTGGTTTAGCTACTGAGGACCTTGAATCGAGACCCACGGACACAGATAACCCTAGATTAGTGTTGCCTGGTAAAAGTTTGCCAACGCGCGCTCCAGTGCTTCAGAAGATCCCCCACGGTTGCGGCCTGATCAGAAGCGTTGGAGCTGTATGAGTTGCCAAGACTATTACTAAGTGTGCGATCCTAACCAAGGCCAGGCCGTAGCACCTAAGCAAATAACCCCACCAGCACCCAGGTGCTCCGGTAGGGATACAACTCAGATGTACTCTCTCTCCCTGGTTGAGAAGTGTTGCTAGTGGTCGGAGCTCCTCTATTCTACTCCTCCCATACCTGTATACTTGGTAAGAACTAAATAGATGGCCGTGTGTATTCAACTAGGAGCCGCCTGAAGGGGAGTCTCCAGTTGCAAGTAATTCGTAGTAATAATAATTTCCCGTTTCCAGTCGATGGTACTCGGCTTGTCCTCGCAGCAGTTCGTTACAAAGTACTCTATGAATGAGACTCGCAGTTAAGAGAAACAAAGCCGTGTTGATTAAGAGCCTATTAATCACAGTGACACGTGCTCTCTTGCCAAGAAGACCGGTGGTTGAAAGTAATCCTATGGTAGCCAGGTGTAGGTGACCCGGTCTTAGGCTAGTTGGGGAAGTGAAATACAAACTGTTGAAAATTACTTAACACAAACCTAACTTTAAGTGGGGTGTCTGTAGGAGACAAAGAAGTTATATGTGGTATGTCTTGTAGCTACAGAAAGCTTCTGGTAGCTATTAGTGATTGGCGTCGCTGAAGCGTCCGGTAGCAGTGCTAAAGAGCTCTAACGGTGATGTCAAGGATGGCAGCCTCTGGTGGCTGCCGAAGACTGTTGAGTCGCTAGTGACAGCCTCTGGAAGGGCTGTTGAATATCTAGCAGTAGTAGTAGGCTCCAGTACCTAGCTGCTCGGCGAAGACTGCAGGAACATCTGGTGAGGTCCGCAGCGCATGGATTTATATAGCAGGGTAACACGTGTCGTGGCGGCTGCAGGAGAGGGCATGTGACATCCCTCAGGTGCGATGCTGGAGAGGGGGTAGCACCCTCTGGTCATCTCACGCTCTTCGTGTATCCTCCATGACGTTAATGCATGACCCGAGGTTGCTGATGTCTTGTTGGCTCTGAGTGTTCCTGGGTGGTGGCAACCAGGGGGGGGGGGGGGTGACACCCCACTGTCTTTCGCAACCCCTCGTATCCATGTGTCCGGTCGCCCTCCAGGATTGTGGCAAACCACATTACTTCCATGTACTAGATGGTCCAGAGTTTGAATCTCACGTGTGTAGAAGTAGTACACTAGGGTTGCAGCAAGATGAGTCGTAATCGTTGTACATAAATGGTATAAGTGGCATGCATCACTACGAAGATCTCTGCTGACTCCTACCTCCTTCTAAACACGGATGTGTTCGAGATAGGTAACTCCTCTCCTACAGTCCTTCTTAGGACTCCTCCTACCTACTCACGGGAACTACACAAATAATAGGACCAGAAGTCTGTTTAGCCAGTCGTGCTTCAATTTGCACACACTTCTTACCCTGCTTAACACCGGTAGCCTCTACCTGCTAATAAGAGGTACAGATAACTTCCCGGCTGTTTCACTCATGCTGATACCCAGAGCAAGTACGTCATCGCAGTTATGTACCTTCAAAGGAATAAACATGAGCTTGACGCATGCCGCTTATATCACTTAACTACAAACGATTACAACTCATCACACTGCAACCCTAGTGTACTACTTCTACACAGGTGAGATTCAAACCCCCGCCATTTTGTACATGGAAGTAACAGTCCACCACAATCCTGGAGGGCGGCCGGACATGTGGATACAAGGGGCTGCGAAAGACAGGGGCGCGTTACCCCCTCTCCCGCACGCTGATAGTCTACAAGCCATCAACCACCTCGGACCATGCACGAGCACCACCGAGGATACGCGAAGGCCGAGAGATGACCAGAGGGTGCTACCCCCCACTCCGGCCACGCACTTGAGGGACGTCACACGCCCTCCTCCGCGGCCGCCACATGTGCTGCCTATCTATATAAGGCAGTGCACAGCGGTTCTTGCCAGTTGTTCCTGCAGTCTTCTCCGAGACACCTGGGTGCTGGAGTCTAGACTACTATGAGACCTTCAACAGCCCTTTCAGAGGCTGTTGCCAAACGACCTAACAGTCTTCAGCAGCCACCAGAGGCTGCCACCATTGACGTCGCCATTAGAGCTCGACAGCCCCACTACCGGACACTCCAGCGATGCCAATAGATATCAGAAGCTTTCTGTAGCATTATACACATCACACGTAATTCTTCTTTGTCTCCTACATACACTCCCTATATAGACTTCGGTTTGTATTTAAGTAATTTTCGTGAGTTTTCACTTAACTTCCCCACTTAGCTTAGGACCAGGTCACCTATCACCTGGCTATCGTAGGATTACTTCCAACCACCAGTTTGCCTGGCAAGAGAGCAAGTGTCACCATGTTTAATAAGTTTTTAATAAACACGGCTTTGTTTCTCTTACCCTCAAGTCTCATTCATTGGGTAATCTGTCACCAATTACTGGGAGAACCTCGAGCTGAGTACCCCCAACGGGAACCGGGAAATTATTCTTATTCCGAAATTAGCTATAACTGGAGACTCCCCCTCAGGCGGCTCCAAGTTGAAAACACACCCATTAAACGGCCAGCTATTCTATTCCTACCAAGTATACAGGTACTGGAGGAATATAATAAATGAGCCACGACCACTAGCAAAACTTCTTAATCAGGGAGAGACGGTACATCTGAGTTGTATCCCTACTGGAGCACCTGGGTGCTGGCGGGGGTATTTTGCTTATGTGATACGGCCTGGCCTTGGTTGGGATTGCACACCCAATGATAGTCTTGGCAACCCACACCGCTCCAACACTTCTGATCAGCCAATAACAATGGGCGATCTTCTGAAGCACTCGGGCTCACATTGGCAAGACTGTTGCCAGGTAACACTAAGTTAGGGCTATCTATGTCCATGGTACTCCTTTCGAGGTTCTCCGTAATTACACTCGCTCTATGCCATTCAAAGTGAGGCATGGCGCCAGGAAAGAGGAGGAAAGAGTTGCATGCCTTGCTGCCAGACAACTGGCTGGTCTAACTCCACTTACAGCTAGCTGACAAGCCGAACGAGATCGTGCAGCCTTACTTTGGTCACTGGCACCACCTACGACGACTGCCATTAACCCAGCTACGTTATTGTCAGCACCACTACGTACACACCCGACCTGTCATCCAGTGGTAAGATAGTTAATGAAGAAGACTGAGAACCGGCTAGGCATCCCTAATGGTAACTTCTGGAGCAGGGCATCAGAGGACTGGAACGGCGAGTTCTGCATTGTCTCACGTCGTGCCCTTGCTACAGCCCGAGCTGAAGACGAGCGACATAATCAGCTATATACCGCTATCCCTCACCCACAAACCGACAAGGCACCAACCCCTAGTACCTCCCACCCGTCGTTGACTACGACTAGCTCTGAAACGAGTCGCAAGCCAGACCCATCCAAGGGACTAGTAAACCATAAAATCGAGAACGTTGTACCAACTCATAAGGTCACGTGCTTATTGCTATATCCAGCCGTAAGCAAGCATAAGCCAACCCGCATGCACAACCGACCTAAGTGCAACTAAAGAACAAAGCCACACAACCGTGATCCAGCCTTAGCTAATCGGACACAGGTTAAGCTTAAACTTAGTCACTGAGACTACCTTTCCTGTAGACTTTCTACCTAGCTCCCAGCTGACTCTCCAGGGGGTAGGGAGGCACGTTACCCCAGAAAAGTTACTCAAGCGCGTCAACACCCTCTTTTTGTACACACACACACACACACACTAGCACAGCCCACCCTTCTTTCTACTTCATAGGTGGAACAGAGGTTTCACACAGGTACACTGCCTTCAGCCAGCTTGTCAGTTCGGTGTCCATCAGTCTCTCCACTGTGATCCCAGCCAAGAGAGATAGGCGTTCCCTGAACTGGGGAGACTTGGAGGAAGCCATACCCTTTTGTCAGTCCCTAGATGAGATCAGCTTGACTTCCAGTGCGAACTAAGGTACCCGCCAGGTGCTGGCACAAGGTGCCCACGACTCTGCGGCCTCCATGTGGTGTTACGCGTAGTTTGGAATACAAGGCGCCTGTCCTCCGTTCCTCGACGGATAAGGTGTAGAGTGTTACCAAATAACCTATTCCAAAAGGTGTGGCCTTAAAGAAAAAGTGAAGCTGACCTTGCTTACTTCTAGATGCCTACACGAGTTTTCAATGGCTTTAGTAGCATCCATTGCCAATTTTAGCCCTAGAGAGCAAGCCCATACTGTGTGACACCTACAAGACCCAGTGGCACCGTCAATTCCCACTCGCCTCTTCAGTGAGCCTACCCACACAGGACCTGCTAAGATTCAGCAGTGGATCGATAAACTGCTTCACAGTCATCGCCTATGGGATATCCAATGTGCTCTGTCCTGCTCCCAGGCCAAAGTCTGCGAAACGCCAGCCCTCACCTGCACTGCCTATTGTAACATGTCCACACACAGTGATCTGTCGCCCAGGCGCACAGAAATGGGTGGCAGCTCCCAAATGCCCAATTGCAGTCAAAGTCAACAATTTTGTACCCTGCTGACAGTCAACCATGCCAGTTCTATCCAGCCAGAGGGTTCCAGCACCCCACAAGTACTAGACCCGAGACATTACAGGAGTGCTCTGTCTAGCTCCTGGCCAAAAACTGCAGGTAATCTCCTCATTGGCGCAGTAAGTACAATACCAGCATACCCATCATGCATCAGTACTTTCATTCAGAAGACATCTGTTTATTGAATTAAATTAATATTTAATTGAAAGATTGTCTTATTATTCTGCAAGAAGCTACTTAAAATGGACTTTGCACTCATTAAAATTGACTTGGTGTGGTGCCCAGTGTTTACATTTTTTTTGGGACAAGGGGAGGATATACATACTGTTCTGGGGTATACTTTTACCCTGAAGAAGTCTGTCTATTGAAATAAATTAATATTTCCTTTAAAAAAACTTTATTCTAGTCCTACAGATAATTTAAAACTGATCATTAAAAAAACTCACTTTTAATGCAATTTGTGGGTTTTTAGGGTGTGAAAATAAGTCTGCTATGATTTCACAAGGGCATTTATTTTACGAGGCAATTCTCAGGAACCATGAGGCTTCGTAAAATAGGGTACGAACTGTACATACAAAGTGGATACAACTAGTTCTGCCCACTCTAGAAAACCACAGCCTGTCATCACTCCTGACTCATAAACAAAGAACTTTGACACAAACTTTAAAAAATTTCACAAAGACTGACAGATGCAGTAACAACACTATACTCTCCTGAAAAACTTATATCTCACGAAAACTGTAAACTTGTGAGGTTTAAATGCAGAAACAATTACAGCCCCATCTGCTTATTGATGACCTTGAAATGGAATGCTGGCTGCCAACTCTTTGTCTTTGGAATGTGGTGAAATCAACAACATACAGTGACCGAGTCCATTCATGGGGAAACACACCAAGCAGTGATGTGAACACATTATGCTTCTCATTGTAATTTCTTTAATATAACTTTTAATCTGGATTACAGAGATGAGAAATAAAAGGAATGGTTGAATCTAAAACCTCCGATTGTACTGTTCAAGGCTAGCCAGGATAAATTATGCATTAATTTATTATAACTACAAACTACGCTCAAGTTGAAGTTACAGCCTCCACAAAGAAGGACCAAACTTTACCCGCCAGATATTCAGGTGCTCTTGCTTGCTTGGCTATTATGTAGAATAACAGCAGTGGTATTAAGCTGCCCCATCCCCTTACAAACACTGTACATCCTAGAACATTGGTAGGAGGGAGAGTCCCAGTGACTGGGTGATTGATAAAATGTCCTTCCATTAAAATGATCCAGATTTCATTGCAAGTATAGCCAAAACTGAATTTTCATATTTGTAAAATTTGGTTGTCATTACCAGTAGAGTTTCTTGGGATGCTCCCATTTGTGTCACTTCACTATAATGAGGTTTCATTTCATGTTATTCTTCATGGGAACTGTAGCCTATTGGCTTCACAGGGCATGCAGTGATGCAGTAATCGTCTCCCAAGGCAAATTGGGTTCAATTCCCAGCAGCATCACCCAGATTTTTGCATGTGAGAAACATGGCAAAAATTGCTGTTGGCTGGTGAGTTTTCTCAAGGCACTCTTGTATTCCCCACCCTTGCATTATGCCACTGCTCCATCTTCCCCTCATTTAATTTTCATCATCACTCGAGACCTCACTGTTAAGTGACGACCAAAAGACCCAAACCTTTCAACTCAAACTCCTATGGGGTTCAGTCAAAAATCACAACTTCAATGGATGCTGCTCACACCTGGGGTGCAACTCTCATATTATACACTGATGCATGCCCTAACTTGTGAGGTAGTGGTTAAGTCGCTTACTACTCTGTTGGAACTTCAAGTAAGCCTACGACGGCATGTATGACTAACATCCTGGGTCCAGTGGGTTGTGGAAGGGTTATATATTGTAGATGGCCGCTTGGTGGTAGGGTTCAATCAGAACCATGGGGAATCAAACCCCAGAGTGAGGAGGATGGACGTAGATTCCCGACCAGGGAGTTCTACCTTCCGCACTATCAGGGTTGCCAATAACCAGGATGCCAGCTGTCCCAGAGGTACGGCGAGATGATGCAATTACGCGATTGTGGGGGTGGAGGCATATGATCTGGCTGGGGAAATTTTAAAGGGCTCGAGAGGATCAAGTGCGGGAACAAAATCTGATGAGGATGGTGCCGCACGAGACTTCGAGACTGTGTGTGACGGGAGTCGAACCTGTACTGTCTTCCCTGATGCCAGTTTTATCACTAAAAAATGTGGTAACTCTGTTCCTGCCAGGCATTGAACCCGGATGAGTTTACCAGAAGTGAGTCTAATTGTGCTGGATGTCTTAGCGGCAGGACTAGACACGGTGTCCTCAGGAGTTACAGGAGCAATAGGCAGCGACTGCTTTATTTGGACTACGTAATCTCATGTGGGGTACCCGGGCCAATAGGTGCCTAAATCATGATCCAACATGGATGTGTGCTCAAGGGGAACGATGGGTGAGATTGGTAGAGGGACAACTCCGTTACTTTGCAGCAGGGACTCTTGTTAGGGCGCTGCGTTCCTTACACCGTTGTCTACTCTGTGTTCCACCTCTCCTGTTATACATTGGGTCCCTCGTAAACACACTTAGTACACACAGTTTCTTGCCACTGAAGGTGAATTTATCTAATTAACACAGACTCTAGGTGAATAGGAAACTAACTAACAATGACAGTAAACTGATAATTAGGTTTGACATAATATTTATTACGTACAATATGGAAACTGGAAAAGCCCTGGTTAAATCAAAAATTAAAAACAATTATAAATTACCTGGTAAAAGAAATAGGTGAAGGTGAGTCTGGAGAAAGTTAATTATGCAAAATTTACTCAGACAAAATCCTACTGTAATTTAAATGCACTTTCACAGTGTAGTGAAATTTACCAGAGTTTATCAGGAGGTAAACTAAGACATGCCGGCTTGTTACCACGGAGTCATGGAAGTTGACTGGGGTAAAGGGTTACCGGGTACATGGAATAGGTTTACCTTGGATGAAGGAGTTGCTGTCCTCACGGTCACCAGGTGCAGTTTGAGGAAAGCCATTTGCAAGCTGTTGTGGAGGCTGCAGTCTTCACAGTCTGCGGAGTGGATGGTGCGCCGTGTTTCAGGTCACGGAGAGGAGAGAGAGTCCTCGCAGACTGAGAGAGCCTTGTCCAGACTGAGGAAGTCTAAATAGACTAAGAGAGTCTTTGCAGACGAAGGAGAGTCTTCCCAGACTAGGAAGGGCTCACATTCTCTTTGGCCGACGAGCCCGGCATATCTGCCGGTGCTGAATGCTAGACTTCTATTAATACAAAAATGTCCAAGATCAGTGGTTCTTCGGGGTGCAGGGGGTAGCATAGCCTTCCAGCACAGGGATAGATTATCTGGGGTGCTGGAGCGCCGCTCATTTCTTATCGCTCCGCTTGGAGACGAAGACAAATTAAAACGCCTGTTCATGAGGCGGGCCGGTCATGACGTCACAAGGCCATGGGGGTGCTGTCATCTCTGGTGTTGTTGAGAACTTCTTCCAGAGCTAAGTGACGAGTAGTAGAATTTCACAAATATTCATTTTATTCACGGGGGTGACTCTTGCATGCACGTTTCCGGCGGGCAATGAAGATTGTAATTACTTAGGTAATTTATAATTACATATTCGACTATCCAGGCTTGTGGAATCTCTTTGCTCAATCATATGTTTATTTCATTTTGCCACTGTTATGACTTCCCCCTGAGCATGGGTGGCTCATAGATGGGACGAAGTCGCCCGTAGAGTACGCATTTGCACAGCGCAGCATGTTGGCATGCATCAATCGGCCTCCCCCTGAAGCAACGTAGACCCATCTCTTGATTCTACTACTTTGCTTCAGGTCTGGAAAGTGGTTGCCTCAATCGTAGACCTTTGGATGGTTTCTAGGCTAGCACCTCTTCTGTGCACATGCTGCCTTGAGTGAGTTGCAGTTCTAGGCGAGCATCTGCTCTGTGTCTAGTGCTGCCTTCTTGTTGAGCTCTAGGCACCCATATCTGGGCACGCTGCAGCTGGTTTCTATCTACTGCAGGTTAACGGCCTCTCCTTTCCTTTCCTTCTTCGCTCTCTCCCTCTTCCTCAGTATGTGTAGCGATCGGGGTGCCGGCACATGTATAGCCCTCTGTTTCTCAGCACTGCTGCGGTCTTCCCGTCACATTTCCTTCGCTTGCTTTTTTCCCCAGGGAGGAAGAGGTTTGGAAAGGAGTTTGAGGGAACAAGCTGCTTATTTCATCGAACCTAGGCCTTCCCAGTTCGAGGGCAGATCACATTCTGATTTGAGAAAGAAAAATTTATAAACAGAGTTTGTACAATTTTGGTTTGCACAAATATTTTTATGTTAATTTTTTTTTTTCTGCTCTCGAGAAATAAAAGTTGGAGCTAAACAGATGCAAATGTAATCAATCCATGCTCACAGAGGATTGATATGGGGGGAAGTGGTTTACTGTGGCCCCTGCGGGATGAAGTTAACTGGACTGATATTCCAGCCAGTGCGATCGCACAGTAACTGAAAAGCATGCTGCAACAAAATTTTACGAGCTTTAGAAAAGTGATTTTATACATCCTACTCTCCGGGGTGCTTTCTAACTGAAAATAGACACAGGTTATGAAGAAAACCCTTTTTAAAGAAAACATCAGATACACTCAAGTACAAGTTAGTTTCGTACTAAATTCTTGAAGTCTTGAGGTAGGTTATGTATGCACTATTTGTGCGTAGAAAACAATCTTCCTATTACTTACAGCAATTTTGCTGAACATGAACACTAGGTTATACATAATCATTGGGTTCGACAAGGTTACATTCCTTAAAAGTTAGGTTAGCACAATTGCACTTTCTTTGCTTAATAGTAATCACAAGTTTGGTGAACACTCTTAAGTACTGGGATATATAGTCTTCCCTTCTTCCCTTACATAACGGGATTGGAATAAGTGATTACAATTTACGCTTGAGTTTCCTACTCTTAAGCGAGGTTACAGGTGATACGCACATAGTTTACGAGAGTCGGCACAGGGGCAGAGAGTTCATGCAACAGATAGGTGTGTGCCTCCATACATGTTACATGAAGGTGCTCTCAGCTACGTGAGCTTGATGTGGGCTGTGGAATACTTTTGGCATTTTGCCTCAATTACAATCACAATGATTTAAGGGGGTTTCACAAGCGTGAAAATTATCTACATGCACGCACGGGGTGAAAATACTTCTCAAAAACACAAATGCCATTTTAACTAAGCTAAGACACAGGCACTTTGAACATGTTCCATACACGAAAGTTTTCGGCATCTTAGTTCACAATTATTTTCCTAACCTACAAATTTCACTAAGAACAAATCTCAATTTCCCTTTTGTGATTATAGGTAGTATTACATAAAATATCCTTACTTGCTAAACTCTACAAAGACATACATTGGTGGGGGAGGGTCTCGAGTTTTCATACTTACTAAGACTACATCACACACACACGACAGCCTGACTGGTTGAAGGACAAGATTTCGCTTTCTTGTGATTGTAGCACACGGGGTATCTGACTCGCACTGAGTAGATAGATTATGCTGACCATACTGACAGAGGTACACATTACATTGAGAGTAAGTCTCCGAATTAACATGATTCACAAGACACAAAATCTAACATGATACATGAGGTACGCTGCAAGCAATAATTTCCAACTCACGCTAACTCTAGAGATTACATAGAGGATTTCC
Organism: Dryococelus australis; assembly: GCA_029891345.1. Lineage (NCBI taxonomy): Eukaryota > Metazoa > Arthropoda > Insecta > Phasmatodea > Phasmatidae > Dryococelus > Dryococelus australis. Next base: position 279,301,917 of record CM056994.1, read on the forward strand.
TCCTAAGGAAAATAACTAGGCCTACTTGACTAAGTGATTCAATATATTCAGTGTAGTTTCTAAACACCTCGCCTTTAAACATTACTGGGTTGCATTTATGTTACGTGCAGGTTTTCACTGTGGTGAATAAAAGAATTTTACGTTAATTGATGTAACAGGAATTACACATAGTTTACGAGGTACTGACCTCTGCACAAAAACATACACTCTTGAGAAACTCAATTTTTCACATGTTGTGCATTATTAACATACTGTATTTCGTTAACAGACAATTCTAACAACTTTGCACTTAGGAATTTAATAATTTTACAAAGGTTTTGAATTTCCTGGGTGGCGGGTTACTGTATACTTACAGCGAGTTCTCGCCTCATGCTCTTATGCAAATTACACTGTATTTTTAAACACACTGTTACCCAGTCATATTGTGAGAAATGGAGAGGGTTTCGTCGAGGTTATGTTTACGGGCCTGCTGATAGGCTTTGATTTCGCATTCACACTTCCTAAACAGTGCTAACAGTGCTCACAGAGTTCAGCGGCTTTACATTAAACATGTCGTACTAACATTCAAAATAGCAACAACATTTATTACTTTCATTAATGCTTACGTTACGTGACTACTAAGGGGGATTTTCGGGAAGAATGCAAACATCAATTTTTCCAGTCTGCTTAAGAGGTCTGAAGCTACTTTATTTTCTTCCAGTAAACAAAACTTTCTTGGCTGGCAAGCTAGGGACCAAGTGCAAAAATTAAAATTTGTTAATATTCTTTACGTTACTCTACCGTTTCCATTGACAGGAGGCTCACTACATTACTGGGACACTCTGTCATTGTGTTCAACCTTGGTTCCTTTCAATGTGGATTTGCTTTGTGAATTCTCTACCTTGAAAGCAAAAGTCACATGTTACAAGATTGCACAATAAAAGTTGAAACTCATGGGTGATGGTGCAGGCACTTTTGATGCACGGCCTAATCCCATCTGGCTAGGATTTTTATAGGTGATTAAATGACTCCTAGCCGTCCCTAATAATTTAGCTATGAGCTCTGGTATGCTCGTTTTGTCTTTGGGATCTGTCTTTCCTAACGCTATCACTTCCTACTAAGATTAAATACTGGTGATTAAATCGGGGAGGTGCGCTAGTCTATGGTTACTGGCTTCTGCCAGGTACTCGCTCAGAAGTAGATGATGAAGCTGGCAGCGGGCCCTTCATGGGGTGCCCACGTTTGTGTGGCACTGTAGAAGAGGCGGCAGACCAGAGGAATGCTGAGGGTGCTTGCCATGGTGCCTCTTTGTAGCAATCTGACACGTGGCACATGCACCTGGTGTGCAGTGGGGCCATTCATGACATGGGACCGGCAGTCGCAGACAGCATACGGCCAGCATCTCGGGTGTCCTCTTCAGCCGACGAGCCCAGCGTATCTGCCGGTGTTGGATTCTAGACTTCTATTTATACAAAAAATTCTCAGATCAGTAGTTCTTCGGGGTGCAGAGGGATAGCATTCTATTCCAGCGCAGGGGTAGGTTATCTGGGGTGCTGGAGCGTTGCTCATTTCTTATCACCCTGCTTGGAGGCGATAACAAATTAAAACACATGTTCTTGAGGCAGGCTAGTTGTGATGTCACAAGGCCACAGGTGTGCTGCTATCTCTGGGGTTGATGAGAACTTCTTCCAGGGCTAAGCGACGAGTAGTAGAATTTCACAAATATTAATTTTATTCACGGGGGTGACTCTTGCAAGCAGGTTTCCGGGTGGGCAATGCAGATTGTAATTATGCAGGTAATTTAAAATTACGTATTCAGCTGTCCAGGCTTGTGGAATCTCCTTGCTCGATACATTTATTTCATTTTGCCACTGTTATGACTTCCTCCTGAGCGTGGGTGGCTCATAGATGGAGCAAAGTCGCCCATAGAGTGCACATTCACACAGCGCAGCATGTTGGCATGCGTCGACGTTTAAGTCCATTTGCCACAATGCAAGTTTCCATGGAAGATTTCATGCAAGCTTACATGGCTGCTGATATATTTATTCTGTAGAAGATTTGGCTGACTGTTGGCCATTTCCATACATGTTTTTATAATTGGTCATGTGCAATTTTTGATGGAAAGTAGTCTACAAGAATGAAATAGTTAAATTGTATCCAATCAAAATGGGTGGTGAATGTGTTATTCATAATAGTTGTAATATTATTTTTTTGGAGAAAAAGTGATAAGACCGTTAAACAACAAGTAGTTAATAAAAGTGTGAAAATGTTTACTGATGCTATAACAGCATTATGTGGAAATTATGGTAAACATTTATGTTTATTAAGCACAAAAACTTTGTGTTATTACATCAAAAGCATAAAAAATGAGGCTCTGTGCATAAACGGATAATGCAGAAGTCATGTGTGAAGTTGGTTCCTGAACCACAGATGCCGAAGTAAAGGCACAACAATTAGTGATGGCTCTATGTCGATATGCAGTATCGGTTATTGGAACAATTGGCACGCTTCCCAATATCGGCTATTGGTTAACTTTACCGCTGCTATCAGTAATAAAGCACTATCACTTCAAAAATCACAATACCAATTGAGGATCCTCAATTTTACAAGGATAGTAATCCCTTGTCAACAACGGCTTCTTGAACTGTCTTTCATTTATCCACACATTTTACTTATAGACAGTTTCCTCAACCATTGTACAAGGACTGTATCATGCACTTCCAGTTTTCCATTTCCCAGAAAATGGACTTTTGTGGCACAATGCAGTCATTAACTCCACTTTTTTTTTTTTTTCCTGCAGTGTAAAGTGACAAATAATGCCCACCAGAGGCTCGACAAGGGGGGCTCGACCAGGGACAGAGGAGGGAAGGGTTAGTAGAGTCCAATCCAAATGAGAAAATAAGCACATAAATCTAAACAAAATGTGTCAGGTGGGTCGGGAGAGTCCATTGCCGCTGCACCAAAGGGTGGGGTTGTTCAGTTCAGTAGTGAGAGCGGCTAAGTACAGTTAGGCGAGAGCTACTCCACACATTCATATTAACTGTTCAAAAATGTAAGTTGCATCAATAGTATTTAACAGCATGGTACTAGAGAGTGATGTTACCAGTTTGGCGTGTATAACACCAGAGTATCATATGGTTTCCCTCCCTCCAGTGACAAGCATCCAGGAGAGCTCTCACCTACATTCCCTCCCTCAAAGCTGTGCAAAACAAATTTTTTCATTTGAACTTACTCTAAGCATTTTTTGTTTTGTCATGGTCACATGTTCCGCTCTCGTCTTCTCACTCCTCACAGTCTGTCACTTCCGAACTTCCTTTCTTTCTTAGCTATCAAAACAAGCAGTTTAAAGCAGATTTTTCACTTGGTGGCACAGTTAATTTATTCACAATAGATGCTCATGTGCTTGGAACTCATATATACAAGACTGTCTTTCGTTAATGGCATGAAAAGTTGTGTTTCTGTATAAGTTTGTGTTGCTATTCATCTGATAAATTTGATTTCTGAATGCTGATACATTATTCACTTGGCAGGCATAACCTATCCGTCTGTTTCCCATAAGATTCTGTATTCTTCTATGGCAGTTTTCTCACATGCTGTATTTTTTTAAAAATGTAACACCAGCGGATGGTGAATGATTACTGTAAGTATTTTATGAGGCTACGGAATTTTAAATATTCACTAGCGATATAATGTAAGTCTTATAACATCTTTCCCATAATTGGTATGCTACAGTATGAAAAACTAAATAAACTTAGCAAAAATTGCCAAAAATTATGTAAAAATTGGTTAGAAACTGAAGTTGAGGTTATTCAGTGTGTGCGTTGTAACATAACACAACATTTGCAGATGGAGAGAGGAGAGGAATTGGAGATCACCCTTCCATAGGCTGCCTTCATCCCACCCACTTCACATAAATAGGAAGGGTACGTAATGTTGCTAGAACCCATCTCCCCTTCGCTGCAAAGTAAAAGGAGGAAACTAAGTCATGCAGGATGAGTCAAGTATAACCCAAGGACACCCAAAGTTTAGCCCTTCAAGCTGGACGTTTGTTCAGCACTTGCATATGGATGCCCGAGCATACTTGCAGATTCCACATATGCGACTTTAGTTTTCATTGACAGATAACTGCCGTTTGAAAATATTAATAATATTTAATTTGCAAAAATTTGATTTCTGAGACAAAGGCAAATAAATATGGAAAGTACAATTTTTTTCTTTACTACTTCCTTCAGTAATTAATAATTCAAAATCACATACTTGAAATGTCGCAGTACAATTCTACTTGCACATGCCACAAGTTAGAGTATGGGCTCCGGATTAGTAGGTGATAAAGTAGTGTCATGAATGCCCTTCCAGAACATAAGTTTATTCAAAAGATGAATATCAATTAAAATGAATTAGTATTTCAATAATAAATCCTCTTATTTTCCCACAAGAAACTACTAAAAATAGATTTATGCTTGGAAAACTTGGTATCACTCTTTGTTTCTCAAAATTTTTGGGGACAAGATGTCAGAGCTTCTTGGTTAGCTTTTTATTCAGAAAATGCCTTTCTAATAAATTAAATTCAGTAGTTTTATATTATTTGAGCATAAAGGGCTATAAATTTGAGCCAAATATGAAAAAACCATCAAATACCTTTGGCCTAAACTTTCTTTTTAAGTTGGTGTCAGTTCCACTGAATACTATATTTTATCAAATATCAGAATGGAAAATTCCAAAACATCAATATTAGAATTGGTATCAGGTTTTTATACATGTTGGGCTATCACTACTACAAATGCACTCACCTTTACTTGTGCGGCAGCAAGTACCATGTAGGTTAACAGGTTATTCCATAGAAACCTCCATACCTGCCTTCATGGAGGCTTGGGGCTAGCAGGTGTTGTAGAAGAAGCTTCCACTGGATCTTGTACAGAACACTGTATTGTGGTGCACAGGCTTTACTGTATTTTACTATAAGTGACTTTGGGCAAGGAATGGTGACACACCTAGAGAGAGTCCACTGGCAGTAAGCAGCGCTGGCCAGGGCAGTCGCTCCCAATGGAGAGTCTCCACGCCGGTGAAGTACAGTGCCAGGCAGAGTGGCCACAACAGCGCCGCATTGAACAGTCCGATGAGCGAGAAGAACAGCGACACTTGTCCGTAGCTGGCTTCACCTATCACTTTCTTGAACAGCACCTGACACACACCTGAGCTCAGCTGCTACAAGCTTTTCACCATCACATGGTACATTTTGCTCACACATTTTATAGAACAAACTTGTAACTTACATTACATCAATTTTGTATGTTCTTTTAGACCTACTACTTCCAATTGATGCATAAACTTGGGAGGCATCATAAAACAGTAATATTTTATAGCACTTATTAAAAAAAATATATAAAACAAATAATTTTTATACACTAGGTAAATAAGGTTTTATTCTCTTTATGATTAAGTGGCATGACAAAAACAACTTTATAGATCGTCCACAATGATTCTACAATAATTTGAATATTGAGCAGAAGATTTCATTCCTGTACAGGTTTTTAATGTAGTATAAATGAGCAAATAAAAGACAACAAAACATGGTGTCATGAGTTAGAACAATGCTCTTACTTATTTTGTATTTATTTGTTTTAATTCCTCATCTTGATCCAGTTATGTGAACATATTCTCTGGATATTGGATTTGTATATGTAATAATAACAAGTCAACAATACATAATATAAAATATGGAAACACTATATTAATTAATTACATTAACAACAAATTGATAACACATATTTTAGATAACATATCTTAACTGTGGGTAAACATTCAAGTATACAAAAACAAACAGCATACTAGCTACAATTTTGTAGAAATTCATAAATAAATTTCCTGGGTATTATAAAAATGTTCGGAGTCAATTAGTTTTCTTACTAAAGAAGTAAATCTTAAAAATTTTTTTTCCTCTATGATATATTTAGGTAATTCATTGTAATATCATAGTCCAGTGTAGTATGTACTACAGTATTATGAAACATAGAGCTTCTATGTGGGACAGCAGTGAGATTGTGAACATTTCTAGTATAATGATTATGAATTTTATATAGGGGTGGGAAGATACCATGTGTTTGATACTCGATACTCAATACAATTTTCAGCTCGATACAGTCAATACTTTCGATACTTGATACTCTTAAGAACAAAGTTTCAATAATGCAATCAAATTTTTGTTAACTACATTTCCATTGTCCTCAACCAAATTTATGATAAAGTTTAAAGTCAAAGAAAAATCACGCAAGATAATACATCAGTATTATGGAAGATGGAAACAAATTTGAAATATATAACTTAGTAGTAGGCCTGTCAAGTATTAAAAAATTTTAAATATTTATATGAAACTAATTTAACACATCAGGCACATCGATTTTCGAACTAAGAAGGCTTAGAAATTTTTATTTAGAAAAACAAGCATTCAATTTTTTTCTGGATTTAGTCAGATAGAGGAAATGTCGGAATTGTTTATCGCCGGATAAAAAACAATAGCAATTCTTCCGCTACCGAGAAGTAAGATAAATTTATTATTCTGTTTGTTGATTTGCACAGGTCGTTTTCACATATTGTGAACACTCAGAACACGTAAAATAAATATGAAGTACCGGTTGTAAAAACAAGTTGCACATAGAAAATAAATGTACTTGCATTCAGAATACTGAACATAGGTTCTATAAATTTTGACAGTTCTAGAAATGTAGCACAGTCACAATGTATCCTTGCACCACAGCTGCTCTGTCTATGAATAAAGCAATGAGTGTAAACAAACAAATGCTATGATCAATGTAGGTTACCATTCCAACCTACCTTATTTTTGTTATGGTTATATCATACTGCTGGACCCCATTAATTATATTGTCAGTGGATTGGATGTGGTTGGGTGAGACTTTAGTTTAATGTCTTTCACAAGACTGTATCATCTTTAATTACATTTTATTTTAGTGGACAAGTCGAAAATTTTCTTGTATTGTAGCATCATGTGGCGGCGCTACACCGCCTAAGGTCAGGCAGAGTATAAATGGTAGCCAGGCACGTTTGTTTTATAAAAAAAAGTCCACTTCGCCCAGCTATATAAGAGTCTCCGCTGGACGGTAAACCCCCCCCTCCCCCCATCACCCAAGCAACGAGACCACGCCTTGTATTGAGTGTGTGATTGAGGCTGAAGAGGAGGGCACCAACCTACCACTGGCCAGAGGGTTCTGAGACCAACCATCCAGAAGTTAAGGGTGAGCATAATTTGCGTAGAAGTAGGGACCAATGCTGGTATCAAGTCATCATTCCCATTCCCATTGTAGTTAATTCTATCAGCAAGGATAGGGAATAGCTGCATCCTTAATGTCAGTGATAAGTCTTAGTGTAAATCAGTATAATAACTTCTTCCCATTAATCAGTGTAACATAAATGTATTGTGAATTATAGTAATTGTTGTTTCATTAAAATATATTTTTTTATAATCACTCTTACTTATTCAGCTACCAGTGAGCCAACCCCCCATGCATCCCCTTTACCTCCTCATAAGGTGAACTTGAGTAACTGTGACACTACTAGTAAGTGGATTCTTACAACAGGAGGAAGGGCACGTGTTGCACTGGTGGAAGCACTGGACTTTCCCTCTCTGCACGCCAAGCGAGATGATAAATATTAATATTTTATCTGACATTATTGTAGTTGCAAACATGAGAACTTGTATGAGAAAGCCACCTTCCTCCGTCTCTTACAGACATCCCCGCCCACTCACGCTAGCAGATACTTAATTCCACTCAGTAAGCAAACCTTTTCCTAGGTCAGTTACCACATATCCGATGCAGCACTTGCCGCTTTACTGTTCTCGCCCGCCCACCCTCTTCCCCTTTAGAGTACTTCTTTTACGTAGTTAGAGTAGTGTAATTTTACAGTTTTTCATTGCATGCAGAACAACCTGTTCATTTGTTCGCTACAAAACTCCAGTTGTATTGTGTGCCTTCGGAGTATGTTATCTTCTTCCTGTAGTTTGCCTAAATTTTAAGTTTACACAAAAGTGAGCGACACCATGTACACTGACAGCACAACACTTTGTTTACATATTGCAATGAACGTCGCGTTTCTAATACATCCACATCTCAAACAATTCGAAAATTTGTTCAGACACTTATATGCACTTCAGCCACACCTACACACACACTTGACAGACACGAACAATTACTAGTACAATTAACCAGCCCTATTACTGAACAGATTACACTCATTGAACGCACATTCCAACACATTTCAACATCTCATCAACTGGGTTCGAGCGGTTATTTCTTACACCCTCACCAGACCTTACAGACAACCAATTCACATCACATTTCAATTCCTACCACAACCACTAACACCACCATCAACCCACTTACATTGACACAAACACCACCAGCCTTAGTTAATTTTGTTATTCCAGAGACACACCACATTCCCACTTTTTCCGGAACGAAGCCAGTGTTGAGGACTTTTTAGATACCTTTAACGGTGTCAGCGAATTAAACAACTGGACCGAACTAGAAAAGCAATGGTGATTAAAGTTTTACTTAGTAGGGGTTGCAAAAAAAACCTATAAAAACCTCTATTACAGCAGTCCCACTGAGCTCACTTGGAAACAAATTGAAGACAAATTCTTAGACACATTACATGACTCAATACACAGGATAAATACAGAAACCTCTTACACTCTGCACGACAGCAACACGGTCAAAGTACTCAGGTCCATATCAAGAATTTGACTTTTTATAAGAATAAATGTACACCACTATTGCCTGAACAAGAATTTGTGAACATAATTTGGAGATGTCTCTTGCTACCACTAGCAGACACACTCATCCCCTTGGACAACACGACCCTAGACAACCTACTAGAGAACACTAAAAACATTGAGCGTGGCATGTACAATTACCAACATAACATTGAACAACACAAACCAAATCCCCACAACACTAAACTTCTCGAAGAAATCGCCCTTTTGAGAGCACAGATACACACTCAAAACCAAACAGCAATACACGATACCCCATCACCCCCACACTCAGTACATTACATTCACACACATCCCCATCCACCCACCCCTCACCGAAACATCCGCGTCCCACATGCGTACAGCCGCCCCACGGTGATACATTGGCCACAGAATACACACAACTATGGATGTCAAGCATGCCAAGCACCATATAAACCACAACACCCACCCCACTGGTCAGGCCCTTTCAGGACAGAACAGGGGGGTGATGAACATGTACAAGGGTACATTCGCGGGAAACAGTACAGGGGACAGTATATTGGGACACATGTCTCCCCCGCCCAGAAGCAGGAGGCCTGGGTTTGAGCTGCCTGCAATGCTCTTTTCAACAAAGTAGTACCCCACAGGTCTTATGCCGAGATCGCTAAGTTTAATTCTAGGGTAGAAAGTTTTTAAACATATTCTACTCCACTAGCTACCACATCATCGCACCATTTTGTTAGCAGTGACATAGGGAATCGACACCGCTCACACATACATCTTGCGCAACCTAACAGGGCACGCCTTTCTGCTAGCTCAACTCGCGTCCCAGTTTCCCAATCTGTTCATAAACCAGCGCCTATGCCTCCACCTTTATTGCGGCCACACCAACTGTCAACAATAGTGACAGCATGCACGCAATCTCATTTCACAGGTCCTTGCAAGCGCAGCACCCCCTCCCTCCGTGTAAAGCATCAAGCGGTTGCCACACCTTCCATGCCCAGAGCGCAAACTTGCAGTGTTGCCACTTTGCAGCACAGCACCGGCATGCAGAGTGCAGTTCAGGGTCCCCATAGCCTTGCTGGCGATACTTGTACGTTATGCCTTTATGTCGGGAATTAAAGCCTACATTGTTCCCTCTTTCCCAACGAAAAGTTTCAAATTTTCCACAGATGTGGCTAACCGTTTTCGGCGATTTAAAAACAAATTCTGGCTGAGTCCGCGTACCATTTTCGTCGCCCGCTCCACTCCCACTCCTAATGCAGCGTGTACTAAATGTTTTCCAAACAATACCAGCAAGGTCCATGATGATGAGAACAGCAAACTGAGCGGAGCCGTGCCACAAATTGGCAGAGGAAAACAGACGCGCATTGCGCCTCCTTCACCCTGTCAGCAAGCCTACTTCAGCTCAGCCACACTGCGTATCCTAGTTACGATAAAGGGCCGGCATTACCGCACTCTTTTAGATATGAGCTGCTCATGCAGTTGTGTGGCCACTACTGTTTTGTCCACTCAACCCCTTTCTCCCTTAAAGGAACCTATCACTTTAGTTGCGGCTACGTCAGTCTTATCACCACCCCAATTTAAAACTACTTTAAATTACACATTCAGGGCAACACTTATCCCCAGAAATTCTTAGTCGTCAACAACCTTCAGCAGGACACTATTTTAGGTGTCGACTTCATTAGGAAGTATGATATTATTCCAGTACTCAAGTATAACCTTCTGTTTATGCATGCCCATGACAAAAATAAGATAACTGAGATTCTATTTGTGTATACTCATGCTGAAATCACTGATTTTCCATCCTTAGAGTATTTGTGCAATAATCTTGAAGCCTTTGAACATCAATCCCCTCTCACCGCTAATAGTAATGAAACCCTTTCTCTCCTCAAAAGCAGGCCAATCAAGCTATTATTGACCAATATAGTGACAGTTTTGCTACTTCCATTCTTGATCTCAAAGACTTTGAAATTAAATTAGAGTTAGACACTGACAAGCCTATTGCCACACACCCCTATCGTATTAGCCCCAAAGTACGAAATTAACTTTTGCTTCAAATCAAAGACATGGTCCGTGCCAGGATAATCCGGGAGGCTGACTCTGCCTATTCTGCCCCAAGCCCAGTGATTTCTGAAAAAAGGGGTGGCCTTCATTTTTTAACAGATTTCTGTAAACTCAATTAACATTTAACTAGAGTCCAATACCCCCTTTCCTGTACTGAGGACATTTTAAACGCTCTGAAACATTCCCCTTTCATTACTAGCATAGATTTGTTTTCAGGATTTTATAGCATACCTGTTCGCCCCCAGGATCATCATAAATAGGCTTTTAATACTGATGGGGTTGTTTTATTCGAATATTGTAGAATGCCAATGGGGTTGTCCACTTCATCCCAATACTTTCAGATGTTCATTAACAAACTTCATTAACAAACTCAAACTCTAACAAAGTCTCCTCAGATGGACTGCAGCACTCACCTACATTTACGATATTTTTATAATCGGCAGTACATTTGAAGAACATATAGCCAATATTCGCAAAGTTTTCCAACGATTATGCCTTTTCCGTGTCAAGGTTAACACCAATAAATGTTCATCCACCCAACAAACTGTTAAGGTGCTAGGCCATATCATCACTCACCAAGGCATGTCCACCTACCCCGACAAGGTTTCTGCTATTGAACAGATGGCTCCCCCCACTAATATGAAACAACTTCGTTCTTTTCTTGGGATGACCTCTTACCTGCGTAGATATATTCTAAATTATGCCTCTATCGCCCAGCCTTTGATCAATCTCAATAAACACACCCCTTTCCTTTAAATGGGGCCCAGAGCAACAGAATTCCTTTTTGAATTTGAAACGAGCCATTCTTCGGGCACCAATTTTATAAAAATTTAACGAAGGCCACGAAATTGTTCTTGCATGTGACGCCAGTAATACAGCTGTAGAAGGGGTGCTCATTCAGATTGATCCACACACAAAACAACAAAATATAGTAGCTTTCGCTTCAAAGAAATTTTCTTTTCAAGAAGGGTGCTGGAGCATGACAAAGAGAGAGCTATCTACCATAAAGTAATTGTGTTCTCACTTTTGTCACTATTTATGTGGGTCTAAATTTACCATTGAAACCGACCATGCAAGTTTGAGATATTTACGTACTATGGCAGACCATAACGCTCGTATCCAGAAGATGGATATAGCCTTAAGTGAGTTCAATTTTCAAACAAATATTATCAAAGGGAAACTCAACACATTACCTAACGCTTTAAGTAGGCTGCCCACTGCACCCCAGGTCACTACCCAGTCTGTTACTGTACACAGCAGCACACCTTATGACGTAAAGCTATATTTAATGTCATATCAATCTCTTTTTACAGCTTTTGCTAAGGATATTTTCCAAGACACAAGCAAGGCAGATGAAATTGCTGCAAATGTTGCTAAATATTTTAGGACACATTATGAGGAATTCAAACATTATTTGGAATTCAAACATTATTTTATTACACCTGTTTCACCAGTGGAGAAAGATAGGTATGCTAACACTATACAAGTTGAGGACATTTACCCACTACCTTTAATTATGAAAATTGTCTCCGCACTTTACCATGTTAACATTGACATCACCAGGGAAAGATTCACTAACACACTCACGTCAACATGTATTGATCATGTCTTCAAATTTACAATTCTTGTCGTCTGCTATGCCGATATTATATACTTCCTCCCCGTGTACACACACAAACAGGAATATATTCATATTCATGACCGACTAAAATTTCTATTTTTGCTCTATCACAGTCTCTCAATCCCCATTCATTGGTGAATATGATAATTCATATTTCAAAACTCAAACAAGCTTTATTACACCCAAATCAGGTCGACACATAATATAGGAGATTAAGCCATCGTTATGGCATGGCTAGCAATGGGGAAATATTTTTCAAGATTAACACACACCAGGACATGTCTAAATTGACTCTTGTTCTCAAGTTTTACATCCCAGAACTCATTCAGGCCCATAATTATGCCATATTTAGGGGAGGGCACTTTGGGGTTCTTAAAACACTATGTAAAATTAAACAATCTAATTTTTGTGATTCTATGGCTGACTATGTTAAAAAGTATGTCCAATCATGCCCAGGATGTCAAAAAGTTAAGGCAATTACACCTCAACCCATGGACCAACTCAGCCCTTTCCCACCTCAACTCCTCCTCAAAACTTGGGCTCTGGATGCTAAAGGTCCCTTACCCGTTACGGCTCGTAGTAACAGATATATTTTAGTAATATCCTCAAGTCGTTAGGTGTCAAAAAGCTCACAACCACCGCATACAACCCCTGTTGTAGTGGTTTAATGGAACGAAATAACCATGTGATCGGAGAACAACTTACTGCTTGTGTGAGTGCGGACCAAGTAAATTGGGATCTTTACATTCCGTTCATTCAGTTCAACATAAACACCAGTATTAACAGTTTGACGAAATTCACACCCTTTTATCTCCTCCACGGCATGGAAGCTGCCCTCCCTGCTCAAGTTGTAGCTACCAAATTTTCTGAACGAGGTCATAACTGGTGTGAGAAACTCCTTGGCGTACTCCAAGCGGCTAAAGAAAATTTAATTCAAGCTTAGAGCCTTTAAAAATCTTATTTTGGGTGCGTAACCGCGGTAGACACAAGGCCCTTACCCACCGCTACCGCTGACCTTATTGTGTAACCGATATTTTAGGAGAATCTACTGTCCGAATTCAAGTCGATAAGTCTGGTGCACCTAAGTATGATTCCATGTCAACCACACACATAAAAATACTATACTCATTAAAATGCTACATATGTGAATGTGTTTAAGTTGCCTGTTCTATGTCTCATATATGTTTGAAAATCTGTTACGGTGTATTTTGTCCCTTCCCTGCACGCCGTTCTAAGGTGTACTTATGTCCACATTGCTACATACGAGCCGAGGTATACTGCAAACTGGGCCACGCTGAATCATCGCCCACTCAGCTCATGTGGTACGTAGCCAGCGAAGCCACAGCGCGCAGTGTTCACCTCGCTCCTGCCTTCCCATCTGCAGCCGTCCAACTGTCTCTCGCCCGCTGCCGATAGCTGCACTTCAGGGGTGCCACTTCACTTTGCAGCCTTCGCTACTCTCACGCCTGCGGTGAAATCCATCATGCCAGCCGTAAAGGTTGGCTGCACTGACAGTGGGCGTGGCAACACTGCGCCGGTGCAGACCGTTGCTGGAGCAACGAGCTGCCCAGACTGCACCACTCGGGAGGGGGTGGGGAACTCTCTCTGCCCACTCACCTGTGGCAACCTTGTCTCTCTTTCTCTTTGTGTTTTTGCTTTCACTCGTGCAGGCGAGCGCTACGTCATTGAGCGGTTTGACATTCATCACGACACCGTCACTACCCCGCCCCCCACACTCTAATTCCAGCTTCCCTAGTAAATAATCTCAGAATTGTGATCGCTTACTAACTTGTATTTTATCGCCTACTAAGACCTTACCTTTAGACCTACGTACCATCCCCATTAAGTTATGTGATTTTACCTTAATTATCATTATTGAATATCTCCACTTAGACTTTGATGTCTGTCCTTAACGTTACAATCATTTTGTTTGCATATGATCAAGCCTCCCAACAAGTTCATTACCTTATTATGTATTTGTATTCTAACGGAATTTTATTGACTCATACATTTTAGTTTTGAATATCAATTATGCCCTCCTTGTGTGTACTGTTACTTGTAATGCAGTAATTTATTCAGTCATGTTATTTTGTATTTTCATCCCCTTGAGTACTATTGTTACTGCATTGTATTCTCAGTATTCTCCCTTTCCCTTGTTATGGTGCCCAGTGTATGAATTAGTATAATTGAGCTTGGCCACGTATCCATTTTGACTACTGTTCAATACTTTGTTTCCATTACACACCCAGCGTCAAATTATTTTATTATGTTCACTATGTCAGTGTTCCGGCTTAGGTCCAGGTTTCCAGTTATAGAAACATTTATGTATATTTTTTGCACAAAGTGCTGTTCTATGAATGTATGTCAGCCTTCGTGGCAGTCAACACACTCTTCACTATTACTTTCACACCAGGGTACTTGGTGTGTATTCAGTTGAGAATTGAGAAAAGAGCTTCTGCTTTCTGTCTATTTTTACAGCAAATAGATTTTCAGTATTACAGGTCAGACCGCGGGTCTTTGATTAATGTAATTAATTGTGGTAAGATATTAGAGACCTCAGGGCAGAACTATTACAACTAAATACTTCGACCTCAATGGTCCCAGTTATGTTAAGAATTTATGTATTGCAATCATATGCCTAGGACATACAATGTTTCAGACAACAGGCTCACACTTATTTTAGTTTTCTGTGATATATTAATGAAGTTTCACGACTTGACATATTATCCCTGATTTAGAGCAGTACTTATTTCATGTACAGTACTTATATTATGTGTCCCTCTTTATTTGAGGATTGCATTTTACCTACATTTACTTCCTACAAAGGACTATCAGTGTATATTAACAGTGTTTTAATTGGGCCTACAGATTCCTTCCATTAATATCTGTTATGAGTCAACATACATGCTTTACGGCACTATATATATATTTTTCAAGGACTTGTCACTTCGATGAATTGATATATTTTTTTACAGTCAACTTTCTTATATTAGTAAAATGCTCAATGCCTTACCAGACTAGCGAATACAATTTCACCTTACCCTAGTATTAAAGTTCTACTTAAGAATTTAATATTTCCCTGCCTTCGAGGCAGTGCTTAAAGGATAATAGTACTGTTGGCGACCTTGACTATTCAATATCTTTATACTAGGCACACTCCAGTTTTCTTTATAGTGCTTGGCACTTAGGACTACATGGCTATTGTTGTTGCTTACTCACCTAACTATTGTTTTCTTATCTCAACGTATTGTACCTCGGATGTTCAGTTGCTAAGGCAAACATTGTTTAATCTTTTATAATAAAGTACTATGAATGTTAATTATGGTAATCACCAGTGAGGATTCCTCTTTTATAAGTATAGTAGTTCACTCAACGCCAAACTTCAAACAAAAAAAAATGAGCAGAAAAAAAAAAAACAAGTTTATTACTGCAAGTTTAAGCTTAAAATTTTAATATATGTTAATTGTGCATTGCACATTTATTCTTACATGAGTTAGATAGTATTCCTTATTTCTCCTTCCACTGGAGTGTTTCACTTGCATGTTTTACTGCCATCTATTGTGTCAAGCATTTTGCTTAGGCCTACAAGGTCATGATCAACAATCTTATATTTTAGTGCCTACTGATATATTGGGTCAATTTTAACACATTCTTACCCTGCCTTGTATGCAGAGTAACTGTAATAGTAAACTTACCTCCTTTTTAGTGTTATTATTTTTAACTGAGATCAATCACAAATGTGACCAGAGTGTTAATTCTTAAGTTAGGTTAGGAGTACCCCGCCTTTATTTCCCTGTTCATATCTGCAGATATTGTGTGTTATTGTATGTACCTTGTTGAATAAAATATCTTTAAAAAAAAACATTCCATTAGCATGTAAGATGGTTGTATCTATGTATAGTATTGGTTAAGTTTCCTTGTTTTTCAAATAACATGTTTTACTGTTCACTCATATATGATTTTGTTGTCGTATTCATTCTGCCCTCAGGCACATTACTGTATTTTAAAACAGAGTGTAAGTATTATCCAAAACCAAACACATAAGTGATAAGCCAAATAATCTCATACTATGTCATAATGTGAAAGATACTACTAATCAGTGGTGACAAACAAGACTTTCCAAACCAAAAGCCAGTGCGTCACATAAACTGTACTTCAAAGTGCTTCTGTAATTCTTACGTGTGGAAAAACTTCCCTTACAAATTGAATCCTAGTCCACAAACAATTATAGTGATCACATGAGAAAAAGACAATCAACACTACAAACCACATCTACCACATGCAGGACATTAACTTTCCTATCACACCAATTGTGTATGGCAGACTTTACCTTTGTGTTCATGTATTTTATAATGCTTTCTTTCAATTGTCACTAATTCATGTAAAATATTAAGTAAGCCAAATAACTTTACGCAATAACTTTACTAGGAATTACGTACATGTAACTCATGCGTACGCATATATATAACTGTAATTGTCCAGGTAGATTATCTGTGTAGCAAACACTAAGGATAACTAATTACTTATCTTTTGATGTAAAAATATCTATTCCAATAATCCTGTACGTGCTTTTAAGAGTGCACAACTTCTTCATTAACCCACTTTCATTGCACGCTTGCACAACTTGTATAGCAAACAACACTGTTCATAACCGACAGTTAAGCATGCGCGAGGCGTAGCCAACTGCAGAATGTCACATATTGTTCATGCGCTTTGTGCATTGCCAACTGTAGTGTAGGTATTTTCTTTTGCATTGTATTTCCTGATTCAAAATTTTTTTTTTATGAAGGTAACGAAAGGTAACGATGGCACATTGTACTTTTAGCTTTTAATTTTTAATGTCACTTTCAGCCAGATGGTGGTGCCTTTTTCCACTGTTAAATTTTACTCCAAATCCCTCTGACAGGTTGTCAAGCATTCACTAATTGTACGCACAATACCACCCTCTCCTTCCCTTTGGCTACGGCAGGGGCATAATAGGGGGGGTGTTATAGGGATATATCTCCCCCGAAATGAAAATAAAATATTCCAATTTAAGAAAAATATTAAATACTATATAAGTTATGTGTATATATCCCTTAATAATAAATTGCAAGATACTTTTGATAAATCCAGTGTCTTAATGCTCTGTTGCATAAGCAAGATGAATTGTACACTTCTCAGATGCCAGATGGTATCACTTAGATTGCTTCCCTTTCTGATAGCCATTGTCCTTTCAGAGTCAAGTGGGGTGTCAAGTGTCACTGGAGATAAGAAGATGGGCCACAAAGGGTTTTCTCTGCTGGATGAGACTGCAAGTGACATGCGCAGATTGGACTTCCTTCTGTAATGAGTGGTCCATAAAAACTTCACACTTAGAAGTCTTCGAACTTTAATCTTTTCAATTTTAATATTTTAAATTGTAAATAAGTGTATACAATTTTTCTATTTATAACTTTTCATATTCAATTGGATTTTCTCTCTGTTCATTGATACAATATATAATAGAATTTGAACTATTGAGATATTTCCAATGCACTGCTACCATAAAGTAGGAGGAGATTAATGAACATTTTGTAGTGATGCCGGCTGACAGCCAGCGGCGCTAGAGCCCATGACGGCGCTCACCACGCACATATCATGTGTACCTGCTTGTGCGCAAAGAGGCCAATATTTTTTAACTTTCACATAAATATTATTTTGAAGTGTACAATGTGTCTTGTATTTTTTTTTCAGGGTTTGAAAAGTTTTAAAATGTTTTAAAATGTTTGATATTTTAAAAATGTTTCGTTATGAAATTTAAAGTGCGTGCTGCATAGAGATTAAGAACAGTACTATTTTGGTGTGAACACTGTCATAAAGAGACACTAGAATAATAAAGAAAATTAATAAGAAAATTCTAAAATGTAAATCAGTATTTAAATAATTCGAGACACTTTTATTTCAATAATAAAATGTTTTACTCGGCATACCACTTCCGCTTATGTGAACCCCTTAGATAGCCATGGTAGGTCTGTGCGACGCTTGCTTCTGGGCAGTCTGTCTACGAGAGCTGGCGACGTAAGACACTGTCACGTACGCACTACAACTTTTGTACACTCATGTAGATTTCAATACTGCTTGTGTACATTTCGCCAGACATTTCCCCACTATTATGCTTCCGCTTAACTAATTTATTTCACTCTTGTGGCATTTTCAACTTAATCAAAGAGAAGGAGGAGAAATATGTCGGAGAGGTCATGCGACCCGCAAAACATGAATCAGGCGCCATCTGATTCTGCTAAGGCGTTTCATTGGAATTTCTGTATTATTGCAGCATGCAATTTTAAGGGCTTTAATTCTATGTATGTATTTAATGGTATTTTTCAAGTTTGAATATTTTACGGCATCATCACGTGCAACCACGTTGTTAAATGACGCCGAGTCTATGTCTGTGCCATCATTGCGTTTTGAGAGCTTATTTATGTAATATCATGTGTGCAATATTTTATTCAGGGTTCTGTATTAAACACTTTAATGTTTGTTTTTCCACCATTAGGCATGCTACAAGCCTGTAACCACTTCAAGCATAAAGAGAATAATTTTCTTAACAGGAACAATAATTTGTCAGTATTTAATTTGCCGTTTCCACAAAGAAATATTGCAATTTCACCTGCAACGTGGTCCATTACGAACTTCGTCCAGCGGCATCCATGCCATCTAAGTTTGTTTTCACGCATGTGCGTGTTTATTGTGAATACTTATCTTATGCCCCTCATCTTCTAAGGGTATTTGTGTAACTTGTATAAATTTTCATTTTGTGTACGGTGACATTACTTCCGTCCTAGCCGGCTGTGTGTATAGGCCGTCACCACACTACCCACGTGCTGGAGGGCGAGCCCAGACAAGTTCACATTAGTGATGCCAGGTAATCAAATGTGTTAATGTATCATTGGTATTTCATTTTGTAATTTGTCGTGTCCTGTATTCAGGGAAAAATTTTCAGTCCACTCTAGTGGCTGTCGACTCTCTTCCCTTGTGAAGATTGTGTTTTCATACACCATATGAGATCATTCATCCAGGCGTACACTAGAGTAATTGCGGGCTGGGGAGTACCCAAGCAGAGTTAGCTAGACACGACCGAGTGTATCATTTATTTCATGGCACGTGATTTGTACGCATGGTAGAAATTAAACAAGTCTCACAGTGACTCATTCTTTAATTTTGTAGTGATGGTGTCCTTGCACCTGTGTTTTTCAAGTGTTAAATTGTTTAGTATTGAAGTTTAGTATTGCAAACATGTATCGTAAGTACACTCGAGTGAGATGGACACACAGACCCCACAGTATCCCTGAGAACCCTGAGTCTCAACAGTGTGGTGATTGGGAAGCACCGCTGGCACCCATATTATCAGTAAGTATTTTGTGTCATCGTTCATCTCGTGTCTCACCCGGCGGCATCAGTAGTTCTATCTCTGTGTGTTAGCCCATTTGTTGTAAATAATTTGTTTAGCTAAAAATATGCGAAATTATAATTATTTATTCAAATATATTACATTTATAATTCCCCTTAAGCATGAAGGAGGTTTGTAACATTTAGTGATTCTTCATTCTCTGTACATTAGCCCACATGATTGCAAACAGCTTATTGGACTATAAACATGTAAAATTATAAGTTTTTAAAAAATATATAATAGGGTGTTTGCATTTCTGTTTAATACCTCGTTAATAGTAAATAATTTTTTAAAACTAATAAAATATAATATTATAAATTTAATGTTTTCAAATATAAGAAATTTGTAATCACCCTTAAACCTGAATGAGGTTTATATAATTTAATATTGTTATGTTAGTATGTTAGTCTATTGATTGTACAACTTTTTTTTTAAATGAAATATAAGACATTTTCAGTTTTTCTTGAACACAAAAAAGTTTTCTAACATTTTGTGGTGTTATTTTGTATATAAGCCCATTGGTAGAAAATAGTTTTTTTAACCAAAAATTTGTTTATATATTTTTATTTATTTATTTATTTATTTAATTTTAAATACAAAACACTTGTAATCAAATTTTAATCTGAAACATGTTTAAGTAGCTGCATCTCTGGATCTCTGTATATTATCCCTCTTTATATCATTTTGAAATATACATCTTTAATACTTTAAATTTTATAATTTTTTTTTAATGCAATAAATTTGTATTTGCCCTTGATTATGAAGGAGGTTTTTTAAAGCATTTGTAGTTCTGTCTCTGTATTTTAAGACGATTGGTTGTATATCATTTTTGAACTAATACTTCCAATATTTGCCTTCAATATTATTCACATATAAAAAATTTTAATCCCCTTCTTCGAAGTAAATTCCTGGCTACCCCCCTGGACAACGGCCTAGTTTTGGTGGGTTCAACATGTTCTTTTAATTATTAAATGTGGCTGTGGATACATCCCCACCCTTTTCACCTTTAGTGGCGCTTATGTGATCAGTGGCCCCTAAATTTTGGCTAGCCTTTTCTTTAATTGTGAAACCGTTGTATATTATCTGCAGTCTTTTAACCCACCTTGCCTTTTGCCCCTTAATGAATATTAACTTTATCTTCACAACTTTACTTAAACTGATTGTATAACTTAACTTTCGAATTTTACTTTTGACTGTGTTTCCTACTTGTCATTGGTCCCTTGATACCACAGTAAGTCCCCCGGGTATGCCACCCCCATGTATCATCTACATCACCCTGCGCTTCTAGGCCTACCACAACTGTTGATGTATTTTGGGATCCAGTGCCTCTCACACTCTCGCACCATAGCCACTCTATGAGGCCTACTACATCATCCATTTCCAGCAGAGGACGGCTGTTTATTCGATGGGGGGAGGGGAGGGAGGGTGGTTTATCATCATGTGGCGGCGCTACACCGCCTAAGGTCGGGCGGAGTATAGATGGTAGCCAGGCACGTTTGTTTTATAAACACGTCCCACTTCGCCCGGCTATATAAGAGTCTCCACAGGGCAGTACCCCCCCCCCCCAAGCATCGAGACCACTCCTTGTATTGAGTGTGTGATTGAGGCTGAAGACGAGGGCACCAACCTACCACTGGCCAGAGGGTTCTGAGGCCAACCATCCAGAAGTTAAGGGTGAGCATAATTTGTGTAGGGTAGGGACTAATACTGGTATCGAGTCATCGTCCACATTCCCATTGTAATTAATTCTATCGGCAAGGATAGGGAATAGCTGCATCCTTAATGTCAGTGATAAGTGTTAGTGTAAATCAGTACAATAACTTCCTCCTGTTAATCAAAGTAAAGTAAATGTATTGTGAATTATAGTAATAGTTGTTTCATTAAAATATATTTTTTATAACACTCTTACTTATTCAGCTACCAGTGACCCAACCCCCCAAGCACCCCCCTTACCTCATCATAAGGTGAACTTGAGTAGCTGTGACACTACTAGTAAATGGATTCTTACAACAAGAGGAAGGGCATGTGTTGCAGTATGAAAGATACATTCAAATTATTATATAACCTGTCTAGTTTTAACATTACCGAAAGAAAACATGATAAATACCTAGTTCATACTGTAATTCAAATATTGAACACATTCAGGACATAAATATTTTTGGCACAGTTTGTTTTCCATACAAGAGACGTGTAATTTTTACACAGCAAAACGGAGCAGAAATGGTGGGTTTTTAGCCCACATACATTTAAAACACCCTAATTGTTGTTTCAAAATAAGTTATTTACAATACACACTTTAAAATACATTATATACAATACACACTTTCAAAACACATTTTTTACAATACACAATGACTTATTGTTCGTAATTACTTTTTGCAACTCCTGAATACACGTTGTTCTATTGCAATCCTTACTAAACGTTTCTCTGCCATTGATACAAAATAATTAGCTGAATCATTAAAAAAATATGACACTTCACGGACTTTCTGAGACTAGTAAACTGTAGAAAGAAAATTACTGCCAACAGTGCCCCTTCCTGACAATAGGGAAAATGGTGGTCCAAGCCATCTGCCACAGGGTGGTGACAGTAGATATGGCTTACAATCGGGTTATTTGAAAATTCCTGTAGAAACACCAACATAGACATTTTACCACTAAAATTAAGGATTTTAATGAACAGATCAGTTTTGAGTCAAAACTACCTCAAACATACTTATTTAACCTAAATATATTTCAGGTGCTGATTTAATAACTTACTAAAACGATTAGAAATATTTTATCTGTTTTCTGCATTGCTTATGCAAGACTTATTATATTTTGTTGGTCACATTTGGAAGTAACGTAAAAATTTAAAAGACATTTGCATGTGAGTACATGTTTTCAGTACTCATATTCATGTCCAAAAACAGTCATTGTACGGATTTCTTGTTCCAGTTTTTCTCGTTTCCTTTTTCTTCTGTTTCAGCAAAACGATGCCCCACAGCATGTTGGAAGAATATTAGTCACATTATGAAGAAAAGATATAATGAGTGTATGTGTAATCTGACATATACCTTCGTTACCCGAAAGGAAGACGACCCCTTTTTAAAAAAATATTTTTGAGGGAAAAATATTTAAACCTGAAGTGAACCCCTGTGAAGTGCTGAAAAAATTATTTAGGTTGAAAATATTTTTGCATTAATTTATGACAAACCCTTCCAGAAGAAATGCTATTATATGAATAATATGATAGATTGTATTTACTTTTAAAGAAAAGCTAATCAAAATAAAATAAGTGTGTCTATCCTGGCTGTGGGCGTTATATATTTGTGACTTGAACCATTTTGCTTCGCAGCGAAGCACTTTCCATTTATGGTCTAGTGACATCAGATAAGGGGGACCCTTGTCAAAGTTGACAGGTACAGTCTCAGCACTACAAAAATACGTACAACCATAGGACACATAGTATTTAAGTATGAAAAGCCTTTGTCAAAATCCTCTGTCTCATGGCATGCCAATTTTGGACTAACTGCTACCTGAGTAAAAAACTATGAATAGAAACCCGTATTAACATTGTGCATGCAACACAAACTTAAATACTGAACTAGCAGTGTTGCATATTTATGGTATTTGTGCCTAGGTTTTGAATTGAAGACGACCCGAACTGTAGATGACCCCTTATTTTTTCTATTCCTTTCTTTCAAAACACTTTGTCTTCCTTTCGGATAAATATGGTATGTGTGTGTTAACTATATCCAGTGTATGAACTTTGTACACTATAATTTGACTTGTCCTATATCTTTGTACAGCTATGTATTGAAAAACGATCTTATGGATAAACAAAAAGCTAACACAAACAGCACAGGTATATATTTAATTATTGCCGAAAACAGCATTCGGCAACTCAATGGTGTTAGTCAAGTAGGTTCGAATTAAGCAACTTTAAAACTGCATTCTATAACCTCTCAAGAATAGGCCTAATGCAAGCTGTAAACAAACTGTACATGCCACCCAGCAATAGCCTTAAAAAAAAATGAATGAGTAAATAATTAAATAAATAAATAAATAAATAAAAAATTTTTTTTTGTAAATAAGCTATTTTATTAAACATTGAACACGTGATTATTAACTACTTCAATTAAGCATGTTAATCACAAAATAATCATTAAAAACTATTATTTTTTGTTTTATTATACTAGGTGATTATTTTTCATAATGCATGTCTGCTGTTGGTATTAATCCAGACACCTAACACTCACCCACCACCCCTGAAAAAGACTTTAAAATAAGAAGATTGTTACATCATGGAAGTGTCCACTCTTGTCTCCTTACTTGCTCTGTGATCTGCCATATACACGTGTCAATAAAAAGTATTGATATGCATGTCGTGATATTCGATACTTTCGATACAACCTAGTATCGAGGGGTATCGAAGTATTGAATAGCCCAGCTCTAATCTTATCATATGTTTGATATTGTCCAATATTCAGCTTTACAAGTTTCATTAAATTTGATACATATTCATTATAAAATGGCACAATTCTATATTTATTAAAAAGGTTCCTGAAGGAAGGTTCATACTGTACATTTGCTAAATTTTGCAATGCTTTTTTTTGCAAAATAAAAATCTTTATACTGCCCTTCTTACTGCCCCAAAATTCAATACCATACCTCATGATCAAATGGAAAAAAGCATAATATATATTTCATTATGTTTTATAATCTACTATTTCTTGCAAAGTTCTCACATAAGCAAATTGATGATAATTTTGTTTCAAGTGTGCATCCAAATTAAAATTTTTATCTATATGAGACCCTATAAATTTAAAAGTCTTGAATTCATTTATAATAGTGTGACTATCATTCTTTAACATGTTCAAAATAACAGTTTTATTTATACTAAATAAAATTAATTCTCTTTTAGAAAGATTTAGTACAAAACTATTATTATGAAATCAATTTTCAATGGTCTGCAGATTAGTTGTAAAGATTCAATAATTTTTGCTCGCAGTATAATACTTGTATCATCAGCAAATAAACATAATTTTCCATTTTTAAGTACTTTAGGTAGGTACTGATGTATGAAAGAAACAATAATGGACCAAGGATACTTCCTTGAGACACACCAGGTATAACAATTTCCCAATCAGATATTACAGTGCCATTATTCCCATTAACTTCAACTTTCTGTTTTCTAAATGTAAGGTATGAATTAAGTAGATTATATTCTGTGTTTTTAATACCATAATAAACCAACTTACACAGCAATAATTTATGGTTAACTAAATCAAAAGCTTTAGAAACATCACAGAAGATTCCATACGTTAGATCTCCTTCATCTAGAGCATCTGTGATAAATTTTTTTACTTGAAAAACAGAGTTCATAGTGGACTTATTCTTCTGAAATCCATTTCGTTCTTTACTTAATAATTTGTTGGCTTCCAAATGCATAAGTTTACTATGTAAGATCTTCTCAAAAATTTTTTTTAAAGACTGGTAAAAGACTTATTGGTTTATAATTTTCTGCCAAAATTTTATCTTGCTTGTAATGGATAGGCAAGACCTTAGCTAATTTGAGTCAATCTGGGAAGCAACCATGTACAAATGATTGATTAATTAAATAGGTTAAAGGCAGAACTATATTTACTATACACAATTTAATGATACTGTTTGATAATATATTATATCTGTTGAATATTTCTTTTCCATATGATTAATTATACCATTTACTTTGTTTTCATTTGTTAAGTTCTGATGCATGCCACACTGCTGCGCAGCACGAACTGCCGATTTCGCCCCATCAGCGAGTGCTGAGAACCTCAGGGCAAGTCATAAGTGGCACACACAATTCCAAGCGGCTACAGGATTGATCCATAGGATGGACAATTACAGACACGGAAGATAATGAATGCACTTACTTATTTAAATTGTACTGCCCGCCCAAACTTTGACATACGGTCGACACCCTCTCAACACAAATTGTTTTACCCGACGAGCCACGGACCGACCAATAGCAGAGAATAAAGTTGTACGAGTCATCACAGGACAGTGCCCCTGCACCATTGACGTAACAGCAGCAGAGCCTCGAGTGGAGGTAGTAAACCTGTCATCAGCCTCAAACCAGGGTGATAAGGAATACGCATTACCACTGCTACCCTGAGATCATCAGCCCTGCGGAGAAAGGCTAGCATCCCCCATACCGCTGGGAGAGCCCTAAAGCAAAGATTTTGGACTATATAAGGAAGATCAAAGTCGCCTCTAGCCAAAGTTCATCAGCCCAATGACCGCCAAGGTTGGGGCCCTCTCCTGGGTGTAGACAAGACGACCTCCTCTCCCAGCTTACGAAGGCTCTACCAGCTCCAACAGCTTGAGAAAGCTCTACCAGTTCCATCACCCTACACCCGCTCATCCAGCAGCTCCTGCAACGTGTAGAAGACTTCTTCAGAGGTAACCTCGGCATCATCACCCTGCACCTATTAACCAAAGTCTTTTCCTTGACTCCGCGGTAGCAGGTCGTCACAACGTCCCTTCTGGATAACCACCCCCTTAAGGAAATAAACTGCTGTAAATTGTGATCTTTCAAGGAGTAGTTAGTGTTGTTAAAAGTTCATCCAGGTTTACCTGCACACTACCTCAACAAGATAACTTCAATTAATTCTACTACCATTTTCTTTAACTTACAAGAAATATTCAACAACAAAATAATTTTACTAAACTGCGTGCTGAGTACTGGCAGTGTACAATACTTAAACAGAATACCATACCAATAATCACCTGGTCAAAAGTAGTAAATAAAGTAGGGCCTAATGTAGATCGACAATAAGGTAGTCACTAAATTAACAGACAAAATGAACTAGCAATGGAGACATATATATTTTATATCTTTGGTATACCATTTATATTAATATCATATGCAATAAATAACAGTATCTTGGTAGTAAAATTGTTTCAATTTACGAGAATTTTAGATCAAT
The DNA here is from genome assembly GCA_029891345.1 of Dryococelus australis. Classification (NCBI taxonomy): domain Eukaryota; kingdom Metazoa; phylum Arthropoda; class Insecta; order Phasmatodea; family Phasmatidae; genus Dryococelus; species Dryococelus australis. The sequence continues at coordinate 279,328,700 of CM056994.1, forward strand.
AAGCACAAAAGGGGCTCCTAACATAATTTATTTAGGTAAATGAACAAAAAAACATCTTGTATATTAATATCAAAATCTTTTTTATGAATAGTGTCATGGCATCAAATTAATTTCATCTTTAACCTTGTTTACAACTCACAAAGTAAATTATGTAATTTAATGGTAATAAAAGTTACATTCTTACAAAAAATTACTGCTCGTTTGCAAGAGCCTTTTAAACTAAGATTATGTTTTTGTTTTGTTGCTACTTTCAGTAAAGTTCCTAAACTCTAAATCAACTTGCGCTTATAGTTCTGCCCTAGGATGGTGCGTGTCCCTAAATTGCGTCACAGCAGCCGTCATGCAGGTAGTTGACACGAACTCCCATCGCTGTCAAATGCAGCGGGGAATGCAGCACTGCGATGGAACTGTGCATTACTGCTGAGGGCGTCCCCCATGAGTTGCAGATGTTACCTCACATGACTGGTCACTGAATTACTGGAATCATAACTGGGAATTTTGACTTTTGACGTCGGCGTCTACATCAAATCTCTGCAACAGGCCAGAGAAAATTTCAATTACTTACTCATTCTAGCCACAACAAAAGAGGTAGGGAACGTTGGAATATAATTCACCCAATCGGAGGGAAGAAAGCAGTTACTCGTAGATCATAGTGCCACTGGTTCTTGGAGCTTGCATCGCCAACACCACCAAAAAATAAACAATCTTGTTTTATTGACTAATGTACTAGACTGCATTGCAATTAGATTGTATGAGCTAGTTGAAAGAAATATCAGTTGACTACATCCCGTCATATGACAACAAAGGTAGGAGCAACGTACTAGTGTGACAGTCTCTTTAATAGCTGGGCAGAGAGTGTTCGTATGTCAGGGCGCACCCGTGTGGGTGCATCCTAGATCCATTGCTTGGTGGCAAGAAAGGGAAATAAACATTGATCTTACCTAACTTCTTAAGTATCACTCCGACCTCCTAACTCTTGTCATCATCAGTTCTGATAGAGACCGCAGGAGACTGGGTTTGCTCTTTCTGAATCTACACAGACAACATACCAAAACATCCTTGGAAGGCCATGCAGTGAATGGTAGAGCCACGACACTAGGATACCATCCTTTGGAAGGTGGCTTGCCAGTATGAAATCGCCCCCGCCTCACTGCTCACTTCGTGGTGCCGGGGTGAGGAACTTCTTCGGGTCTGGGGAGACCAGTGACCTTGGGACACTCACCTCACCAATATGGGAAAGCCACCCGTTCCTTGCACCCAGGTGAGAGGAACGGTAGACCCACAACAATAGGTATGCTGCTGGTGGGATCGGCTTTCCGGCTAGGGTTAACTACTCTCACTGCACACCTCATGGTGCCAAGGGAGTTACACTCTAGTGCAAGAGAGACCAACCCCATTAAGATATCACAGTGCAGTTCCTGCAACCAACATTTTGCAGCATGAGTCTTCTACACCTCCGGTGGTGGAATCACGAGTAGGGTGCGGTGTTGACGGTAGCAATTGGCACCTACACAGTACAGTAAAACCTCATTAATTCAAAGTCGATTAATTCAAAATTATATATAATTTGAAGTTTTTATTCGCCCCCAAACATAAGAATAGGATTTTATATGCTATTAAGTTTGGTTAATTCGAAATGCACCTTTTATGTAATTTGAAGTTAGATTTCATCTAAAAGTGTGTGTGAAGTGCAAATTAATTAATCAAAACTATAATAATTATGATAATAAACATGCATCGCCTACACTGTTGCAGGTGTGTGCACGTAAACCAGCAATGGGTGGCGGTGCGGCAATCAGCTAACGCAGTCACTGCCACCACCCACCACAGTGATGTCATTGATTGTGTCAGAGTTTTCACGTCTGTTGACTGATTTTCGTCGCCTCTTCCGTCCACTGAAGAGGTGAAAAGATGTGACAGCTAGTGCTAGTGCCATGCCCACATACTGCGTGAAGTTAGGGAGAGTAGGACAAAGAAATTTCCTGGCTGCCTATTATGCCAGTTGCCTTTAAAGGGGGAGGGTGTTTTGGAGCAAGAGGATGAGAATGCAGATGATAGGAAGATGTACAAAGTGGGAAAGGAAAAGAAAAAGAGATGAAAAAATGAGTAGGGGATGGAAGAAGGCTTAGTGTTGTCCATTGATGAGAAGGGGGGAGGAAGCTTGGTGCGGTGTGGGCGTGGCTTGAGGTAGGAGATTGGAAAGGAGAGTAGCAGTGTGGGTGTGGCTGGAAGGTGGAAGGTGGAAGCGACCAAAGCAGTGTGGTCGAAGCAGTGTGGTCGGTGTGGCTAAAGGGAGGAATGACAGATAGAGGGTGGTGGGTAGGGGTAGACTCTTGCAGGACTTTGGGAGAGCAGGGGGGAGAAAATACAAAGAAGAAGGGAGCAAGCTTTTCAGAGGCCAGACACAGATAAGCAAGGGGTGCTGCTTGACACAAAAACCATATGGCACTTGGCTCCAGCACCCAGCTGGCTGACCAGGCAGCGTGGGATTGAGACAACATTCACCGGAAGTGCATTCATAGTACAGGGAGCAAGAAGATTCTGGCTGCCATGGCTGCAGTTTTTAACTATTTTACTGCATATGAACATATAATTAATAACTAAGATAAATGCAACAAACTTATTTTTTGGGCTATTTCCTTCAAATTGTTGCCATTTTTAAACAAAAAATTGTATGGTTCCCCAAAACAAGGTTGTAACTTCAAGAGGGTAGTTATTCCCAGAGCCGTAGTTTTGTTTACTCTGGAAAGGGAAAATTTGCATTACTTTAATACACATAAACAAACTTTTTTTTAAATAGGATAATTCAAAATTATGTAATTCAAATTCGAAAAATTAGGTTCAGAGCACTTCAAATTAACAAGGTTTTACTGTACTCTAACACGTTGACTGCCTAACTCCTGCAGGCCCGATATTAGGATTGAGCCAGATTACTTACACCCGTAGGGGTGGTGTTCAGAAGAAGGTTAAGAAGGCGAGGGCTATCTCTAATAATCCACAAGGGCTTAGCATCCTTTCCAGCAGGTTAAGGCTACTGAGTTCATGCAAACAAGCTGCTTTGCTGCGATGACTCACTATTCCAGTACCAACTGTCACACCTACCACTTTGTTCGAGCCGCCCAACCGTGTTGTGGAAGGATACCATCCAGTAGTGCTGGAGACCCTGTTCGGTGAAGGATCCACCTACGCTCCGACTGTACCTAGTAGCTCCACGCCAATAACAAACCCTAGTTCCACACACACACACCCATCCTTCTGTCAAGTGCTACCAGGGCTGAGGGAACCGCACTAGTACAGCCACTCGCAGGACTAGACATGCCATCCCGCTAGCATTAACTCCATCCCCCCACCTAAGCCTGCATTACGCAGAGTAAAACTGTCAGAGCCGGACTTTGTACCAAGCCGGCGACCTACTAGGCCAGTAATGTACTCCAGTCGGGCACCAGTGCCTAGAGACGAATAACCACCCACAGACGCGACTCGCCTAGCGTCAAACAAGTTATCTAGAGACACAGGCAGCCAATCAACCAGGACTGTCATGCATCAAACTAAAAAGCTCAACTCCAGTAAAATCACAATGTTGCTGTCTGGGGTGGTCGGGGTGATCTGACCACGTGTCCGCCACACTATGAGTATGAGTTGAAATTTAATACCTGGAGCGTCAGGTAGCCTCTGCTAACTAACACATGCATAAACATGAATTCTAAGGGTGGTGTGGAACGTTCAGCCAGTGTGGTTGGCAAGCATGAGTGACAAATTACAGACATCTCACTAATATTTTTGTGACCTGCAGTGCACGTAGTCTCACTGCACACCCATAGAAAACTGACTTTCACTTACGAAATAAGGATGCTTGCACTCACACTTAGTTACCAGCTTTATTGGCGATAGCTGTCACACGGTACAAACACAAAACTCCATCTGATACAAATTACATAACCCTTTTAAAACTGAAAATAATAATGATGCTACCAGTATACGATTATGCCCTTCAGAATTAAATGAAGTTTGAGTCTCGTGCAATCTCTGCCGGTTGGGATACAGCTAGATTGTGAAACTCCGGAATCGGCTGCTACCATACATCTACCAACACATGGCTGGCAGGGGGCACCACAGCTCAGACCAACAACTAAATTGGGGCAAAGAAAAGGGTTCTGGAAAATAATTAAAAGCAGCCAGAAACTAAAATGAATAGTTAGCGCACTTGAAATGTAGGCCCCCACAGGACACGTGTCTATCCCTCACTGCTGCTGTTTCAAAATTGGAAACATGGCAGTTGGATGGCAACCTCTCAAGGTATCCTTCTGACCATTACACAAAACACCCAAAACCATAACAAAATTGAAAAATGAAATGATAATACTTTTTATATAAAATATTCTAAAAAAAAAAAGCAACTACTACTTCCTTGTGATAAAACATTATTGCAAAATTAAAAGTACAGAATGCCCGAAAAAGTCATTCCCTGATTACAAACTTTATTTATATCTGCTACATGTAAGATAGGGATGTGACTGGTGCCAAAATGTTGGCAAACTAACCAAGTTCTTTATGCATGTTTCAGTAATGTGGCTGTAGTGTAGCAATTGCAGTGTACAGGAAACCAGACATGTTCACAAATCAGGAAAAAGCTCAGTGTGTCCTCTGGTACCATGAGACCCGGTCACCAATAACAGTGCAGAGGAACTTCAGACAACATATGGAAAGATGCCACCTGATGACAACAGCATTAAGTTGTAGCATGACAACATCGAGAACACCGGATCTGTGCTGACTTACCGAGAACTAGCCGACCATCAACCTAGCTGAAAGGGTGGACACATTGAGACAGTCTTTTGTGCAAAATACCAAGAAATCAGAGCGTTGAGCCACTCATGAATTACAGTATTCTCTTCGTGATATCTTAAACATTTACTGTTTCATGCATACAAAGTAAAAATTGTTCAGGCTTTGTTGCCCAATGATGCCATGTTTCCGTATGACTTTGCAAAATGTTATCATGTAATGAGGGCGATAATTTCTATCTCAAACACGTTGCTTTTTCTGATGAGGCATTTTTGTCAATGGTGTAGTGAACTCGCATAATGTGCATATTTGGGGTTCAGAGCCCCCTGGTGAGATGTGAAAGTGTACCAGAGGCAGCAAAAAGGTGAATACCTATTTGGTGCACACTTTTGCATGACAAAATTATCGGACTATTCTTTTTCGCTGAGAGTACCATCACATCTCCAGTGAATCTGGACATGTTGCAGTTGTTTGCTGTTCCTCGGTTGCTTGAGTATCACCCAGATGTCATTTTTTCAAGAAGACGGTGCACTATCTAACTGGGGTTTAGAGGTTCATGCCTACCTTGATATGACTTTTCCCTAGTCAATGGATCGGTCGTGATGGTCCGACAGCTTAGCCTCCATGCTCCTGTGATGTTGGCTAACGTATGGATTGAAACTGAATATTGACTAAATATGGTACGTGTTACCAAAGGTGCTCTCGTGGAGTCTTACTGATGTGTTGTCCTGTTGCAACAAAAGATTTGGTTAGTTTGCCAACATTTTGGCACTGGTTTCACATCTCTATCTTACATATAGTGGATATAAATAAGGTTGTGATCAGGTAAAAACTTTTCGGACAACCTGTACTTAGAATTTTCTTGGCCCAGGGGGTTCAGAGTATGTGACAATGCAGTTTTGAAGAATTTGAGAGTATGCAATTTCATGTGGCACTAAGATGCATCTGTACCACTCTGTAATATAGTATTAAGGTTCTGCTGCAAACTTTAAACAGGCCATTGCCCTTCCCTACTGACTGCCCATACTGCTCTCTTGCCCTTACACACTCGCACATGCACTTGGGGTATCCTTCCAGTGCTGCTGCATCATCACGAGGACTGGGTTAGAAATGAGGGGAGGAGGTACGATGGCAACGCCATTTATACTCACCCATCTGGCCCACCAGATGTTGGTGTATTCAGGAGGGAAAACACACAAAGAAAGTCAGCACGAATTGGTTATCCATAGAGACACAAAAATTTTGCAGATTCATTTTGCAACAAGCTAGACTCCACAATCCAGTTGTGTACATAAGCCTCAGTTAGTTGTACATTGGCTGCTGTTCCAGTTTTACCCCACAGCAGGTAGCACATGACTTAGTCCTTGTTTTCTTGCATGTTAGCTAAAGGCTCCAATTTGTTCAGGGCATGACTTACTAACTGTGATCCAATTGAAAAAGGAAGTCAAATATACAAGATTTTAAAGTATAGCTTGTCTTCAAATAAATTCATAAAATTTCCAGGTCTTTACTTATCCACATGCATCGCACTGGTGTTGTTTTTCACAGAGAACCTTGAAAAACAGTACACAAAGTTTCTACTGTACAGAATTCAGTAGCAGTGAAAGTGTGCACAGAACATCTAACCTTGTAAACAGCAGAACCAGCAGCTGCACAAGCTGCCTGCGTCACTCCACCCAGCGTGGGACTGCCCGTGATGCCATCCATGTAGGCCAGCAGTGCTATTCCAGTGTCACACAAGATGACTGCCACAATCTGTGTACAACACAAGTGTTACAGTTCTTATAACATGTGTCAATTGACACTTGTTAAATGGCTACAAATTGTTTGTTGATTAATGCTTTTATTAGACGACAATGTATTTTCCTGATGCAAATATTCTGATTAATATTGAACACATCAGATCGCATGGCAAAAGAAATTACTCTGATTTTTTATAATGATGTTTTACTTTGTATGATAAAACTCCCTAGGCCCAGTAACTGCTCAATCTTGACTTCTGAACTTCATCATGATGAAATCTACACCATCCCTTTCAGCAAACAGAACATAATGCATTTTCTATACTTGAGTTTTTTTTCCCCAACAGTTTGCAAGTAGAAACCCAAAGACCATAATTGCAGTACTATTTAATTTATTAACGTTTGAATTAATAAAATTAATGTTTAAGAATGCTCTAATAATAATTTAATATAACTTGAAAATGCCTAGTGTATCTGTAAGAATTAAATACATGCTAATGTCACAGAAGAATAGCAGGTGCAAAATATGTCTAGCTTATTCCTATGGTTAGGTCTTTCTAAGTTGTAATTCTAAATGTAAAATTTTGAAAGTATAAGAAATTTTGAAAATGCTTTCAAAAACATTTATGAATATTTGGCTTTGGCAAATTACCTAATAAAATGTGAGTATCCACTCTCTACTAATAATTAAAACCTCTTTGAAATAGACCAAGAACAAACAATATTAACAATTATATGGTATCTGCATAAGAACAACTCTGTTACCTAACATGCTAAAATCTACACATTAATGACAGTTCGGGCCATAGTTACACTTCCAATAAACATTATATACCTGAAATATATATGTATGCAGATGTAAAATAACATGGCAAGAAGTTTAACTAGCAACACATTTTTTGTGAAATTCCATCTGATATGCCTAATGTTTGAAGCACCACGAGCACTGTCAGATACATATCCAAGCCTCAGCCTCTGTAGCTCTCCTAGGTACCATAGCGCCGAATGCTGCTGCTCATTCTGCCTCTGAACTGTTTCTGTTCACAAGTGAGTCAACCTCTTGCTGCCTAGGAGGCCGGCAATCCACACGATGCCACTCTCCAGTCTGATTGAGAAGACCCACCCCCTAGCTTGCTTTGCCCTGGTTGGCAGACACTGAATGTGCATGCTCGCCGTGCAACAGGGAAGGCTTCCCCCACCAAGCGGCCTGCTCCAGTCACCCCTTGCTTGTCACGTCTTTCAAGGGTATTTATTCCTATGCACGCCCTCCAGACAGAGCAGTTCGCGAGAAGTTCTGACCGCAGCATTTTCTGCAACTCTCGCTTCTCACCACGCTTGCAGTACTACTTACCCTCAATAGTAGTAGTTAAACTTAATGTATAACGTTACTATCGTCAGAACTTGATGCTGGCTAACAGCCAGCGGCTCTAGAGCCCATGATGGCACTCACCATGCACGTGTCAAGTGTCCTGCATGTGCGTAAAGAGGCCAATATTTTGAACTTTCACATAAATACTATTATTTAGTGTAAAATGTGTTTTGTATTTGTATTTGTAGGGTTTAATATGTCTAAAATTTTTTAAAGTGTTTGTTATTATTTTGAAAATGTTTGGTTACAAAATTCAATGTGCCTGCGGCACCAAGATTAAGAACACTAATAATCCAACGAGAACGCCCTCATAAAGAGACACTGAAATAATAGCAAAAATCCATAAGAAAATTATAAAATGTAAAACAATATTTTATTTTATTTGTGCCACTTTTATTTCTATAATAAAATATTTTACTCGGCATGCATAGCACTTCTGCTTATGTGAACCACGTAGACAGTCATAGTAGGTCCGTGCGACGCCTCTGGACAGTCTATCGAGGAGAGCTGGCAAAGTAAGACACTGTCAGGTACACACTACAACCTTTTGTTCACTGATGTAGATTTCCAAAGCACTTTTAGTTTACCAGTTAACCTTTGATTGCGTACGTTTTGTCAGACATTTCCCCAGCATTATGCTTCTGTTTAACTAATTAATTTTGCCCTTGTGGCATTTTCAACTTAATTGAGAGGAGAGAAGAAAGATGTCGGAGAGGTCACAAGACCCATGCAACTTGAATCAGGCACCATCTGCCTCTGTTAGTGGAGTTTCGTCGTAATTTCTGGATTATTGTTACGTACGATTTTAAGGGCTTTGTTTTCATGTATGCTTTTTAAGAGTATTTTCATGTTTGAATATTTTATAGCAACACGACTTATAACCACGTGGCTAACCTATGCCAAGCATATGTCTACGCCATCATTGCGTTTGAGCGCTTATTTATGTAACATCGTAATTGCAATATTTTATTCAGGGTTCTATGTTAAATTTTGTCAGAGTTCTGTGTAAATTTCATGTAAACTGATGCTTTTGTGTTTGACCACACGGTCATTTTTATGTTTGATTTTTCCACCATCAGGCATGCTACAAGACTGCAATCATTTAAATCGCAAAGAGGATAATTTTTTCTCTCAAAATAATATTTTGTCTGAATTTAATTTGCCGTTTTCAAGAAGAAATTCTGCAATTCCACCTGCACCATGTGGTCCGCTACGAACTTCGTCCAGCGGCATCCGCCCCATCTAAACTTGTTTTCACACATGTGTGAGTTTATTGCGAATACTCATCTCATGCCCCATCATCTTTTAGGGATCTTTATGTATTTTGTGTAACTTTGCAAATTTGTGTACGGTGCAATGACTTCCATCCTAGCCGGCTCTGTGTATAGGCAGTCATCACACTATCCACATGCTGGCGGGCAAGCCCCGACGAGTTTGCGTTAGTGATGGTGAGTAATCACATGTGTAAGTATGTTTCATCAAGCGTTTTTCATTTGTAATTTACCGAGTCCTGTCTTCAGGGAAAAACAGTCAGTCCACCCTAGCGGCTGTCGGCCCTCTTCCCTTGTAAAGGCTGTGCTTTCATACACCTTGGTGAGATCATCCATCTAGGCGTGCGCTAGAGTAATTGCGGGCTGGGGAGCACCCAAGCGGAATTGGCTAGTCACGACTGAGATAATCATACTTTCATTGTCACGTTTTGCATTATCTCTCAATTAGCCTAGGATCAGGTCCCCTACACCTGGATTGCATAGGTTATTTCCAGCAACCCATCTACTTGGTAGGAGTTAGCACGAGTCACATGTGTTTATTACGACTTTAATAAACACATCTTTGTTCTTCTAGCCGTGAGTCTTGGATACGCCTGTTAGGAATGCTACGAATTGTGCACTGCCAACCGAGACCAGGGATTTTCACTACGAACTAGCTACGACTGTGGACCCCCTTCAGGAGGCCACTAGTCCTGAAATACACACATTCGATGGCTGCCTGTTCTACTCCACTGGAGCACCTAGGTGCTGGCGGATAGAACAAAGGAGCCTCAACCAACTAGTAACTCCTCAATCAGGGAGAGAGAGTATGCTTAAGTTTTATCCCTACCGGAGCACCTAGGTGCTGGCGGAGATATTTGCTTAGGTGTTACGGCCTGGCCTTGGTTGGATACCACACCCAGTAGAAGCAGTGGTGGCTCACACGGCTTCAACGCTTCTGGTCTGCCCGCCATTGGTGGGGGGCCTTCTGAAGCACCGGGCTCATGCTACCAGCGACTACTGGAAGTATACTATTATAGGATACTATCTCGCATCTGTGGTGCATAACCTGTATCTTTCAGCAGTGGTTGACACTCTATGCCGTTTAAGGTAAGGCACGGCTCACGGAGGGAGGAGCAAAGGATTGCCCACCTTGCTTCCAAGCAGCGGGATATTTTAGAACCACCACAGCGGACCAACAGGTGGAATGAAACAGCCCCGCCTTAGTGAGGCTTTTGGAGAGACCGGCCTTTCCTGTATCAAACTTTATTGCTTTCCCTCCGCATATCCATACCCACCAGGACTATCATCCCATCCTGAGTGGAGTGCTACATGGAACCAAGGTAAGATACGGCATCTCCAACCCCAGGTTCTGGAGTCCTGAGGGAGTCAAGTGGAATCTGCGGTACCGTATTTGCCAACACGGTGCCATCAGCACGAAGCCTGAGGACTACACCATCGACCACTGTCTACAGCTAACCACCACTCTCCAGCAAGCCGAAGGAGTCGCAAGTAAGTCTGGTAATCCTATCACCTCCTGCCAGTCATCTACCGCAACTCGTAAACCTTCAGTAAACCAGAGGGTAGACAATCCTAAGGGGCTAGTTATTGAGAACTTTGTTCTGTCATGCAATGCAACTTGCCCAACAAAGGTATCAAGCCAAAAGCAGCCATTGGAAAACCCATAAATGCATGTTTTGACCACAATAAATAAAGTCACGACGACCATGTCTCGTACTTAGCCACCCGGACATCCATCACTGTAAAGGAGCATTTAACTGACATCAAGAAAACTATAAGTGCTGCTAGCAAAGACCTTTCAAAGACAGAGCATGACTAAACATTGGAGGATATGGATGGGCAAGGCTACGACAATGTAACAAATATGAAAGGGTGAAGACGAGTGTTCAGGCTGTTAATTCAAGTGGGTGCATTTGTCCCGTATGGTTGACATAGCATCAGAAACAAGTGCAGGCATTACACTGTCTGGAGTTCTCAATAGAATTTACATCTTGTTTGCTGCTTCTGTTCACTGTTGGAGTGTTCTGCGAAAGCATATTTCAAAGCTCACTGTGAAAACACTAGGAGAAACCAATGTTAGAGCTGTCAGATTTCAGCCAAAATAAATTTCAGAAACAACTGCAGCTGATACTGGTTTGCACCATGAAGCCTTGTCTGGTTGAACTGATTTTAGATTTAAAATTTCTCATCTCACTCTGTGTCTGGTATGATATTCTTTCTAGAATACAGCATTGCAAGGTAGAATGCAGAAGATGTGGCACAAATTTTGAAAACTTAACTGGTATTTACAGAGAACAGGTGAGTTTTAAGAAAGAAGAAAATGCTTGAATATGAGGTGCCCATTGAGGGAATGTGACAAACTGCAGATGATATATTTCTGAGAGATTTTTCTACCCAACTCTAGATGAAGTCATAGCTTCAGTTGAAGAATACTTTCAGCTCTTCAGAGATTATAAACTGGTATGTGGTTTCATCTACAATTTGGAAAATCTACCTCTAGCCAAAAAACATTTACCCACTCATTGCGGAATCTTCATGAAGCTCTGGGAGAAGGTGAAAATACTGACATAAACCAAGCAGAGTTGGGGGACGAATTGTTATACCTTGAGTTTACCATTCCTTCAGGACAAGGTTAACCTATGCAGTTTGTTAGTTCATAAACGACAACAATCTCCATGACAGCTTCCGCTATATGTGGATCGCTCTGAGAATTTTTTTGACAATCCCTATAACAGTGTCTACTGCTGAAAGGAGCTTTTCAAAATTTAAACTACTCAAGATGTACTAGCTATTCTTTCTATAGAAAATTCCATTGCCCACACCTTTAAATTTTCACAGTTAGTTCAGAAATTTTCTGAGGCAAAGGATCACAAGGTAACATTCTGTTGAGATATTTAAATATTACAGTTCTTGTTAAGTTATTTATGCATGTGGAGCTTTAATTAGACTGTATTTGAATGCTGTGCTACATATAATTGTCTTGTTTGTAGAGTAAATTGTTTTTCCATGCTTACTATTTATTTAAGGTGAATTTCTTAAAAAATGGTACTTAAGGTGTTAGATATGTATAATGTAATGCGTGTAAGTGGCTTCAGTTCAGGACTTGGCACATCTGTTAATATTGATTTTGTAACAGGAAGTTAAGTCACTTCTGAATAATTTTAAAAAATGGTTAAAAAAATAGTTGGACTGTAGAATTTAATGCTTTTTTTAAATTCATTATGTGAAATAAAAGTAATGTTTAGAAAAGTATTATTTTAATAAGAGAAAAAATCCTAAGTTACCAAATTTAAATACTTTAAAAAACAATATTCTAAAGTTCAAAACCAATATTTGAAAAAAGATCAAATCAGTCAAATTGGTACATTTTCCATTTTATTCATATTACAAGTTATTTCCAGGAGTAAAGTGTGATGTGCTCCCTCTCATCAGTTACTACGGTCGATGGTTCAATTGACCGATACCCTGCCCTGAGCGGCTTCCGCGGGTTGGTTATCTCTGGTAGCAGGCGACGTAGTATATTTTCTTATCGCATGCGATTGAGACTGACGACAGTTTTACCTCCCCAGCCCGATGCTCAGCATCTCTGATGTCACTGGGTGCAGAGGTGCTGCGATCTTGTGTGTACCTTTCCAACTTCTTGATCTAAGTTGGCGGGTCTGCAGATTGGTGGGTAAAACAATATGTCCGTAGCTTGGTGAGTAAAACAATCTTGAGTTGAGGGGTTGGCCACCGCATGTCGGAATTTGAATGGGCAGTACAATTTTTATAATTATTCTTCTAATTATAATTGGGACAGTGATTGTCCAGGCTCATGCAATCACATCTCTCGGTACGTGAAGTTAGTACACCATTGTTGTGACCTGCCCCAAGCTCTCTATCGTTCACTGATGGGGCGAAGTCACCCGTAGAGCGCACAGGCACGTTGCGCGCAGCAGTGTGGCATGTGTCAAGCATGAACTTAAAATTTCACGAAATAACATTTTTAAAAAAGCCAGAATACCTATGTCCTCTGCTTGGTAATATTTTACATCATCTTCGCCTACCTTTAACATTTTAATCAGACTGGTTATGATGGGGAGAGGCACCCAAAGCCAGTGTTGTACAAGGTGCCACTTCACCACAAAACGGGCCCTGCTTCTGCTACACATAAACATAAACCCTGCCATGTGAATTCTATTTTTATAACTGTCAAATGCATTGTTTACAGTTTACATCTATTCAAAGAATTCTGTTATATTTCATAAATCATTACGTATGAATATTCACAATTTAAGTCTATAACAATATTTAGGTCAGCTTTAAAACTTTATTTGTTGCACACGATATAGCAGATTACACATAACACACATTAATATTTTGCTGCGACTGTGTTTAACCCTGTTACAATTGTGGCAGAAAGAAAAGTAGTATTTAACCTCTTGTTATTGATACGTGTTGCGTTATTTTGTTAAAAGAAGGCCTTACTTGGAATAAATATTAAAACGAAGGAGCAAATAGTCCAACAAAAAAGACAGTAAATCCAAACACTTACTGTTTTCTAGGTTTATTTCATTATTTATTTAAATTTATCTGGCTGGGCTTAGTATTTTGTTGAGGTTGTGGCAAACATTCACATCACAGAAATGTAAGCATGTTACACAATTGTGTATCTAACACCTAGGGCTAGGTTACAACGTTGTGGTAAACAGACGTGACTTTCAAACAATTAATTTTTAAAAACAGTTCGCGGTTAAAACGTATAAATTTCACACGTCCAATATTTGCCATGAAAAAACATATTTATCACATCGTAACTTGCCCAGTTAAGTTTAAAAACACAGCGTCTAAGAACATAATGCTTTGCTCAGAAAAACATCCAACGCCACGTCATGTCAGCTAGTCGGCGTCACCAGTCACCTGCTTTTCCGCCAACTTAGGATTTGTAGTTGTCCCACCATCACATCTAAATATATTATGATAAGTATTCAAACTGACACACGTCTCTTCTTCAAGATAGTGGTTAGAGCACTGACTGCCCTCCCGAGTTCAGTAGGTGATCCTACCGCGGCGTGTTTGCTACTACTTTAGCCTGGTGGGTCATGGTAGGTTCAATTAGTGGAGGGACACCGTCTGTGGGGAGGTGAATCAAACCCCAGAGTGAGTCGAACTGTGATTATTTCCCATCCAAGGAGTACAATCTTCCTCACTGCAAGAGCTGCCAAAATGCGGAACGCCAGCTGTCCCGGGGGTATGTGTCGTGGTACGGATTAATTGATGATGATGGTAGGGGTAGATGATCCCGTCGGAGGGGTTGATGTTACCCACAGTGGTTGCATAGGCCGGCATATGGATACGTAATTTATGGGGAAGTAACTACACTGGGTTTTGGAGCAACCGTCAGTGGTGATCGAACCTGGATTACCTTCTCGGAAGCAAATCGGAGGATACACGTATCCCAAAACTCTTTCTCCTGGTCTAGCTTGGGTGACGTTATCGTTGTGGTAGGCAAGGGGGTCTCAGGCTGGAGGTAGCTTATAAGGTCCTGATCAGGTTACGGCCAACAAGTACCCAAGTAGGCGTCTAACTTGGACTCGTGATCAAGGGAAATGAATGGAGAAATGGGTCGAGGTTTAATTTCTGAGTTCACAGGTGGGGGCGTGTCCGCACACTTAACTTCTGCATCTACCTATGATTTATTTAACCTCTGTAAAGCTCATCTTCTTTGCGCTGGTTACTGCTCTGGATACCATCCTTCGTATTGATCATCTAGACCTGCCTTCTGTCCTTCCTGCAGACGTGCAGTCCTGGGGGGTGCATCTTATTCAAATACACCCGAGGCACTGACGGAGAGATGTGCAGTCCAGAATTAGGACACCACCAAGGGTAGGCGAGGAAGCACTGGAAACCCAGGAGCAGCAGAATGTCTTTTCGGACTGAAATAGCCTTATTCAAGCCCCATCTCCTGTGGAGTTTGGTGCGCCTCTCGACTATTCCTTAGTGGGGTTTTTATTGCATGCAATAAAGTTTCACTGACAGAATTATAATAAAACAAACAAATAAGCAAGGAAACTAATATTAAAAGTAAGGTAGTCAACAATTTCAATTTTATATAATATTTATTATTACAATTTTGGAAATGGGAAATCCCAGTTGGATTATACACGCTAGATAAAAAATTAATTATTTACGTAATTAATTCAGTTGAAGGTAAGTCTGGCAAAAGAACAAAGCAAAATTATTCTGATTGCAATTTTACGTCAGTTTACACTCTTTACAGTGTATCCTCTCAAAGGGAATTTGTCCTGAAGGGAAACATCGCGACGACCTGCTACAGCGGAGTCAAGGGAGTGACTGGGGTACAAGGGGTGCAGTGTTTGGGTGTCGAGTTTACTTCTGGAGTGACGTGCATTCTTCGGTTGCAGGAAGAGCCTTCTTCAAGCTACTGGAGAGGTTGAAGCTTCTTCAAACTGCTGGAGAGGTTGAAGCTTCTTCAAACTACTGGAGAGGTTGAAGCCTTCTGCAAGCTGCTGGAGAGGTTGGAGCCATTGCAGGCTGTAGGAGAGGAGAGAGAGGTCATGGTCAGACCCAGGGAGTGTTCGCTGACCTACACGGCTGGTGAGCCTGGCGACTCTGGCAAGAGGCGTGCTCAAGTCTCCTTATATAGTTGAAAATCCCTGTATCAGCAATCTTCCAGGGGTGCAGGGGATGTTAGCCTTCCGTTGCAGGGGTTGGTTTATCAGGGTTGCAGCAGCGTCACTCATTTCTTATCTCCCTGCTCTGGTTCGCAGAGGTTCTGCGATCATGTGGTGTTAGTTGAACTTCCTTCTCAGCTATCTCGGGATGGTGGCTCGTCGGGTAAAACAATCTTGACTCAAGGGATTGACAACCACATGTCGGAATCTGGACGGGCAGTACAATTCATAATTAAACACATTAATTATTTTTTACTTCCGACGCTGTTCAACGCAAGGAGTCGATTCTATCGGCACATGAAGAGTAGTCTGCCACTGTTTGTGATATACCCCAAGCTCTTGCTTGTTCTTTTTGTGGGGCGAAGTTGCCCGTAGTGTGTGCAGTCCCGCTACACAGCAGTGTGGCATGCGTCAAAACAATAAAACCTCATTTCAGTTGTGAATTACAAATTCAAAAATCATTATTTTTGCTGTAATAAGTACAATATATGCTAAAATAGAAAACATGTATAATTTTTGCTACTACAGGCGCTGCATAACTTCCCAAGAGAATAAATAGATAGAGAGTAAGAGAGAGAGCGACAAGCTCTGCTCCGTCTATTGAATTTTCTTCCTCTGATGAAAAAAAACACCATGTAACTAGGACCTATGCACTGTAATTTGCACTGATATTTTTAACTGTAACAATGAAATTAATTTCTTTCAGTGCTACCGAAAAATTACAGAGCATATCAACAGGCAACGTTTATTATACAAATTGCATACCAATAACTAGGTTCAAACTATATTTTATCTGTGAACTATTTCTTAGTAGCCGTTGCTAAGATATCGCTGCTCTCACTGTTTTTAATTTGTAAAATATTACAAATTATAGAAGATACAAAGTTAAAGTTTCATTTATTCAAGAATACAGTACTTTAAAGTTAATCACAGCCTAGGTTAATTTTTCAAAGGTACGTTTCAAAATGTCCGAAGAAACCATGAACGGATTATAGCTGGCTGTTGAACATCAGCTTAACCACTGATAAGCAGTAAGTTTACTGACTAGGGGACATCAAACTGTAGGCAAGTAGACGTTTCCATAATGATGGGAAAAGTATCACAAAAGGAAAGAGTTGCCAAAGATATCAGTTGGTAACCTGACAATATGACTGAAAACTCAGCTCCAGGCCTTTACTCCACTGGCACAACCAATATTATATTTTGTAGTGGACTGGAGAGTTTTGGGTGGCTCTTGATGAGGTCTTGAGAAACAATAAGAGTGAAATGAGGTGGACATGGGGCAGTGTCGAAATGCAAAGGTGGGAGAAATAGGAGGTCTCCAAGAAAACCAGCCAACCAGTGAATTTGTCTGGCATGATTCCACATGCGAAAATTTGGGAGTGACCCCACCAGGAATCGAACCCTGTTTACCTTGGTGAGAGATGAGTGCTCTAGCCACTAGGCCAACCATCCCCCTATCTTTTGAAGTAATTTTTAAGGAAAAGAATCAATTCAGCATGCTCACTGTAACACACTCCTGACTGGTATATGGTGTGACAGTGCCACATCATCAACGAGCACCTGTTTAAAGAAAATTACATCCTACAATTGAATTGCAGGTATACGAAAACTACGTGGAGTTACTGCCAATGTCGGGGACGTGAAACCATACTTAGGTGTGTGAGTCCTGTTATACTACTGCTTACGCTGCTGCTGCTTTGCACTAGAGCTGGTACTATACTGGCAGCCAGCCGGCTCGTTCGCTCTGATGATGGGCCCCCCTCCCAATTCTCTAACCCTTGCGGTCTTTGAGAACTTCTGGGAGCATGTGTTCAAATGCAACATCACCAAGAGGCACCTTCTATACACTTCATGAGAGAGTGACTACCTAGAATATATATAAGGGCTGGATTCTTGCCTCGAGAAAGAGAAGCAGAACAGTACTCTTTAAGTACGGAACTATGTTCTGACAGGATTGGGTAGGAGGATAGGGGAGCGGGCTGCCTTAATATGCTATGGGCCTACGGGGTTTTACAATTTTATGTAATCTTAAGGCTTTAAAATTGTGTTATGGAGTTGATGCGTGATGCGTACTGGCATAATATTTATTCATGGCTCCACTTCATCTACATGTGACATCACATCACCCCAAACGGGGTTTGAATCATGCATGGCTTGCTTCCAGTGCCAACTAGTTGTCTATGCCATTATGTGAGATGTCACATGCCTTGTAATCACCCCCTCAAGTGACAGAAGCTGGCAACGAAGCACAGAACTGCTACTAAGTGGCACGCAGCCCCAGAACGTAAGTTGTATACTCTACAGTTCGCTCCACCACCTTGCGTGCTGGAGCTCTCTGCCTACCACTTTCCTCACGAGATATCAACCAGCATTCCAGAAGACTTCTAGACATGGATCCAGCAACCCCAGATGAAGTCTTTGTCCCCTTACACACACTACTACTTTGGTAGTGAACACTGAGTCCCTTCTGGACAACAGTGTAGAATAGATAGTGTCAGTTTATCTTAGCTACCTAGATTATTTTTCTGCTCTTGTTAGTTTTTCCCTAGGTCCTCTTCACCTGGTTAAAAGTAGTCTAATTCTGCCAGTTTCTGTAAAAGTTATAGCTAGGAGATAGTACTTATTCTAGGGTGGTTGTGACTTCAGACCTTGTAGATGTTAAACCCACAAAGAAGAAGCAGGACACAGCATCTTGAAACCCACTTTGCCGAAACTAGTGTAGGACTGCAGGCTACCCTTAATCGGACGCACGTACATCATGAAACATAACCAAGTCGACGGCCACCCATAACTTGAACCAAGTACTCCGGTACTTGGAACACTATAAGGCAGATCCCTGACCACTGGGAACACATGTGACAAAAGACTAGACATCCATATCAGCTCACACACTCCATCTACAGTGTTGAACTTCGCCGGTTGGAGTGACAGGACTAATTCTGGTTGGCCTAACCCCTTCTGGTTAAACTTTAACCAGGGAACTCGTCGCCTGCTCCTCCTTTGTATGGTAGACCTTAGTACCTCCTTGTATGCTTTTCACCAATAGAAGCAGTGTAAAGTGGAGAGCTAAGAGGGCAGCTACTGCCTCTAAACCTAATCAGTTGCTCTGCAACCCATTGGTATCCGCCCTCAGCAGTCCCCCCAAGGGGACCAGGCTCAAGATGCCCGACAACTGGCCAAGTCCCACCTCCCAGTTCCTTCTAGTTCCCATTTACAACCACCCCAGAAGATCTCAGGAGATCCTCACCCGCTCGTAGTCCATCTACGACTGGAACTACCAGTACCCTTGGGTACTGCCTGCCCATACTTCTAGCCTGCGACGGCCAGCAGCTCGCTGCCGGAGCCGACCTATCCGGCCAGCAGTACCACCACCACTGCCCCAAGATAAGGGTCCTGTTCCAGCCAGCAGCCACCGAGCCAGGATCTACCCTGGGTGAGACCCAAGCATGGTAAAGTGACACCACTGCCTTTGACCGGCACTAGAACCCTTGTCCGACAGTGACATTATTGCTATTTCTAATAAACGTCATGCATCAGAGTAATTCACTGATTAATTCAGGGGTTTTCTTGTAAATAATTTTTACACATTTTTATTATTTCTTATTTTGAACTTTGGTGATCATTTTGGTCTGTTATTCACACATTTTTTATATAAATGGGGAATCATATAAAAGAATGGAATTATTTCTGACCCCAAATATAGCACAGGAAAGAAAAACTGTTGTAAGTTGCTTTCGTGAACCCATTTACGTTTCCCTTCTTCTACCCACTGATAGGACGAGGTCTCTGCTTTTTGGGGATAATTCCACTTGAGAAAATAGTCTAAACATCCCATGTCGTCTGTCAATGAGTCCTGCTACCCTAATTCTGACTCTCGACTACTTAAGTATATTTGTAATAAATTTACCCACTATCTCTGTTTCCAGCTATCAATTTTTTTCTCCGTACTTGACTCTGCCTGGGTAACACTACCAGTCTGAGTCTGGGAAGGGAGTAGAATTGGCCCAAGTTCTTAGACCCAACCTTTTATTGCATCCCTTGCTCACACTCATGTCTAAACAAATTTGTAACCTAAATTTCCGGTACCAGGTACATGCACAAAACACGCATGCATACATGAACATTCAGGCTATTCACTGTAAAGTCAGCACTTTTGAAATCAAACTCTGAAAAAAAATTAGAAACCATACCTGCTTGGATGCTGATGAATGATTTTTTTTTTAACTATGGAGATTAGACGACTTCCACTCCATCCTTATGTCAGTTTTGCTTAGAGTTGGAAATTTGCATTTTCATTTGTCCCAACTTAAGATGAGATTGTACTGTCTGTCTTGCCAATAGTTTTATTCACCGGCCCGCCGTAACAATGCTTAAAGGCAATGAGTTCTTTTTCTCCCCGCTAGATAGCAGTAGTAGTACGATTATCGTTTGTCTTTGCTTTTCATCCCTCCTACCGATTGGTGACTTCAGATAGGTAAGTCATGCATTTACTACCCCCCACTCTGCAACCACCCCCCGCCATAGTGGTGCCGGCAGCCAACCAGCGTCGGGCAGCGGCCCAGTTTAGTATAAAAGGAGAGACAGCCTGCGTCACTACGCTCAGCCAACGACTTGTCTACAAGTCACAGCCAGTCTTCATTCCCAACGCCAGTCGCTTGACATCTGACCAGATTGCTCCAGCTATCCAGCGCACGTCACTCGGACACTCACCACTAGACCTTCATTTAAGCTCTGCTTACGAATAGGTTTTGCTTCCAGCGACAGCCACTTAAAATTTAACTTGCTTTACGATAATTAGGATCTCTCCCTGCTTCGTACCTTACAAACCCTGACTGCCTTGCCATACATAGACGTGTCTGTAAGTATCCATATCCTGGAGTACTTCTCAGGACTCATTCTGACACCACCTCACTTAGTATTCCAAGCCACATGTCAGAATCTGTACGTAAAGTCGTTCCACACAAATCACATGTTCAACAATGCAAGAGGAGATCGCTTAGACGTTCAGTGCATCATACCCCACATTCCCCCAGTTTATTAACCGGTTGCCTCTACCGGCCTATTTCAATGTAGCACTCTAGCTTCCAGGCCATGACTCGTGCCATCGACAGGAGTGAAGGTGAATTCACCACGTGTGTTCCCTTTCAGAAATAAAGGTGGGCTGACTTTCACTTTGAGTTTGTTCCTGTAGAATGAACACCTTGTCCGTAGTTACCCTCACGTAACAATACCACAGATGATCCCGGGATAAGTACTCACACGAACCATCAAACTGAACCTTTTACCCACATGCACTCAATCAGGCTGCCCTTCCCGTCAACCTCGGTTGGTGGAAAGAAGGAGTCACACAGGTACACTATCCTGAACTAGCTTGTCAGCTCGGTGTCCGTCTGTCTCTCAACTGCTTTCTGAGCCAAGAGAGGTGGGCATTCCCTGAGTTGGGCAGACTCGGGCAGGATCACACACCCGTGTGTAACCTTGGACAGGTGAGACTTGACTTCCATCGTGGACTGCACTACGTGCCAGGCATTGGAGAAACGTGTCTGCCAGTCTCCAGCCTGCATGTGGTGCCACACGTAATATTGTGCACAAGGAGCCTGCAGTATTGTTATAGTAGTAGGAGGGTTAAGTCCGCATCCTGATGCCCTATTCCAAGAGGAGAGGGCTTTAAAGAGAGGGTCCGACAGATTCTCCTGGCTTCTGGTCATCTGCATGAGTTAAAGCTTGCCCTGGTATCGTGCTTAGCTAGTCTGAATCACAAAGCTCAAGCCCAGGCCCTGAGGCACTTGCATGACTCAGTTGACCCCAGGTTCCCAGAAATCTGTTCAGCGTACCTGAGAGCACTGGCCCAGCAGCATCCCCTCGGTGTATTGTAGAGTACTTGAACCAGTCACCAGTCAGAGCAACCTGCGTCACCTGTCATCGCCTACTTGGTTCCTGAAGTACTGCGTCCCACACCTCGCCTGTTGCTACAGTTCAGGCCAACCATCTCTGCAGTACTTTCGACCCCTACTACTAGCACAGACGCACCTCCCATAGTACATCGCCCAGGTATTGTCAAGGAACCAGTGACACCCCAGGGTTAAGTTAGGCTACCCGCTCCCGATTTTGTGCCCAGCTGCAAAGCGACCTGGCCGGTCCTATACAACGGGAAAGCACCAGTACCACGTCAGGACTAGAACTCCCATCAATATAGGAGCACCTGGCTTAGCTCCTAGACAAAAAGGAAGGTGAACGCCACCTACTGCCTCAGACGAGTGATTATCCGCTCCCGTGGATGTCACACATCAATGCTACCGTACAAACTGGCATACAGGCTCTCAGTTAAGTTGGCAACAAATTAAGAAAATAGTTCCAATCTTGATGTCATATTTCCAGAGCAATGTATGACAAATCAAGTTAGTGTTTTCCTGCTTTATACACACGTACAAAATGGCACAATGTATTAGTAACTCATTTGGGTTCCTAGCAAATTTACATTTTCACTTGACTGAAACATGAATACATACGGATACAAGACGAGGAGGAGGAATGTGATATCAAGCAAGGCTTTCAAAAGTCCTCAGTTGACCATGAACAGTTTACACACACCCAAAACATAAAAAAGCATTCACACACACACACACACACACACACACGCACACACACGCACACATGGCCCAGCTGTAACAGCTAGACACGTACTTGTGACACAATATCTCATAAAGCAAAAGATTTATCAAACATTCTTGGTTTGTAATGTGTACATTGAGCAAATACTGACTCTGACTCCAACAAACTGCTCATGAAGAATGACCCAGGAGAGCATGTAGACACATGACACATTGGTAGCGAACAGCGTCATCACATCCGTGGCCAGTAAGCTGCTCAGTGAGTGGATGTACAGGTAGTTGGTGCCTACCCACAGCAGGCAGAAGAGGCTGCATCGTGTCAGGAACCGGCCTGTACAACCATTGCCACAATGATCTACACTTGCTACTTCTGACACGGGAACCAGGTAAGTTCCAGAATACCTACAATTTTTATTAGTAGTACCACTGCTATTTGGAAACTGTATCAAAGTCTTGTGAATGACTACTTATTCATGCAATAAAACATTATACATGATAAACCAGTTCTTGTTAATTTTTAAACTTTTATTTAGTACACAAGTCACTATGGCATTTTTAATTATTTGCTGGTTGTAAATATTTGTACTGAATTATGGGTGTTAATAAACATATTGCTTCGCTGAAATTTTAAAACTGACATCTCAGTTTACAGATTTTCTTAATAAAAATACTATTTCGATAATAATAATATGCAAGGTGTTTGCTATAAGAGACCTGATGACCTATGAAGGATATTACAGATATTTCACTAACAAAAAAAATTACGTAGTGTTAAAACTATTTCAACCAAAAAAAAATTAAAGGCTTGAATCGGTCACACAAATTTTTAAACACTGTAATCCAGTAAAAACACTTAAGTATATATTTGTATTATGAAAAAATTACAAGTTTATAAAACTTAAAAATAGTAAAACACCACCAACAAAAGAAAATTATGTGGATTCCACTTCCTACAGCAGAATCTTCCAAAAGTAAATGTCATTAAAGTGAACATCAGATACGACATAAACTTGAACATATTAACCTGTTCAGTCCTGAATTCATGTTCAGTCCTGAGGTCATATGGTGCAATAATTTGATTTTTTGTTGTGAGCAATACTAACATCAAGTGTGCTTCTCACAACCAGTAAAAAATTTACTACTTGTTCACTGATGTCAGCACTAACCAGTCATAAATGAGAGGAGCAGAAATTTCAACAAACCAGATTTCTCTCTAGAAAGACACTCAATACATCAGCCACTGATTCATTTGTTGGGTACAACGCTGGCTGTAAATATGCTTCAAGTGCAACTGTTCTTGATCATGAACGCAGGGACTGAAGATGTTAATGAAAAACATACTGCATGTATAAAATGATATGCCATAAAGATTGACGCATGCCACACTGCTGTGCAGCATGCCTGCACACCCCACGGGTGACTTTGCCCCATCAACGAGCAAGGAAGAGCTCGGGGCAAGTCACAACAGTGGCAGACTACCATTCACGTGCCGGCAGAGTTGAATCCACATGCTTAACTACTTTAGTCACACTTATAATTAACACGTTTAATTATAAAATTTTACTGCCCACCAAATTCTGACATGTGGTTGCCCCCTTCTCGAACCAAGATTGTTTTACCTGATTAGCCACTGACCAGAGATAGCAGAGAAGGAAGTTACAAGAAACACCAAGGGATCGTAGCACCTCTGCCATCCCGTGACATCACCACTGCAGAGTCTCGAGTGGAGGTGGTAAACTTTTTGCCAGTCTCGACTCTTTGTGATAAGGAATACGCGGCGCCGTCACAACCCTGCGATAAAACAGCCCCTACAGAGAAAGGCTGTCATCCCCCGCATCCCCGAAAGAGCCATGAAGCACAGATTTTGGACTATATAAGGCGGCTCAGAAACGCCTCTAGCCAGAGTTTGCCGACTCGCTGGCCGCATAGGTCAGCGAGCTCTACCTGGTCTGACCAAGGTCTCCTCCTCTCCTAGCTTGCAAAGGCTCTACCATCACCTGCAGCTTGCAAAGGCTCTATCAGCAGCTTGAGAAAGTTTCTCCTGCACCAGCCCAACCGCAGCTCCTGCAAGACGCTCCAGAGGTAACCTCGACGTCCTAACCCTGCACCCCCTTTACCCCAGTCACTCCTTGACTCTGCAGTAGCAGGTCATTGCGATGTCCTCTCTGGACAGCCACCCCTCAGGAAACAAACAATGTAAATTGCGTAGTTCTTCAAGCAACCAATATTTTGTCTACTATGTATAACATTTATCCAGGCTCACCTTCGCCTGTGTAAAGTTACTAAGCAAATCATGTAATTATTAAATCAATTAGAGTGTACGTTGAACCAGAATTCCTCAGTGTTTCCCTGATGTAAGAGTAAACTTTACGTCCAACTTTAATTTAGTTGACTCCGTTATTTCTTACTACCCTTTCATGTTACTGTTAATTTGAAGTGTTTGTTGCTGTTGATTGAAAGAGCTTGTTACTGTTAACTGAAAGTGTTTGTGCTACCTAACACCCCTCTGCATCTCGCATCCCGTCTTGCCTATCATACTGCCAGACCATCAATTGGAGCTTGACGTCTACCTAGGGATCTGCTGACCATGGCTGGATTTAGACCACGTGAGTTACTATGTAAACACCCTATGGCGCCTAATAGTAAAACATGTACAACTCCGAAGAGAGTTTACTAGAAGTGCAAGGCAGATTAGCAGAAGCTAATGATGCCGGAACCCATAATACACAGTGTTCCATATCGACGTGTGAAGGAATGGGTGTAAATGTCATTCAACGTAACTATTGTCAAAGACAATACCACTACATATGTCTTGGATGGGATGACACCTCGCAATATACAGACAGCCTAGAATACAGGTGCCAGTCGTGTAGACAAGCCGAAGCACAGATTTACCAATGGCCTGAATGTGGAGGTCAAGGATGGTATTTAGTAAGTTATATACTTTGTAACAGGGGTTTCCACCACCCGGTAGAGCGGAGTAGTCCAGTAAATTCCGGAATGCCTACAGAACTCATGCTATCCAAGTTCCACGGAAAACCATACGAATACCCGGAAAACTTTGTGAAAGAATGTGAGCATAAATAGAGGGAACTCCTCATACCAACAAAACAATGGGTGAGCCGAGTGCACCACCAACTGAATGGACCTGCCAGGAAATGGTGGGCCAAATACGGGGAGTTCATCAGAGGATGGCCCCAGTTCCGAACTCAGGTCATTTCGCATTTTACAGCCAATGAGATCCTGTCCAACTTAATAAAGAATTTGCACTCTAGAGTAAAACATCTGGATGAACAAGTGGAGCTGTTCATACTTAAGAAAGAACGCATACACAAACATGTATACCTGGAACAAAATGAAGGACAGAGGATCCGCAGTATTGCCCGCACTCTACTGGCCTCGTCAGAAAACTTTTACTGCTTCCATGGCCGCAGACCATCAAAGAGTTGGCAGGAAGGGCGAGAGAGATAGAAGTGAATAATCACCCCCTGTCTGGGAAAGCTCCGGGCACACGCCGTCAAGGACGCCGCCCCCTCCCCCTACCGCAGATTGCCTGCAGGGCGTGACATAACCACCTCACCGCCCGCTGCCCCCTCAGCGCGTTGCTGGCATTACGCAGGCAGGCATTATGGCAGGGACTGCCAGACGCGGCGAGCTCCGGAAAGGAGAACCCCTCGGCCCCTCTGTGCGCCAGAAGGTCGCGTACTGCCTCCTCCTCCCTTCAATGCTTCTCCCTCTTCACCAGATTGTCAAGGTCGGCACTCGTACAGAGCTTCTCCCACCAGGTAGGATGG
This sequence comes from Dryococelus australis, assembly GCA_029891345.1. Taxonomy (NCBI): domain Eukaryota; kingdom Metazoa; phylum Arthropoda; class Insecta; order Phasmatodea; family Phasmatidae; genus Dryococelus; species Dryococelus australis. The sequence continues at coordinate 279,354,949 of CM056994.1, forward strand.
GAGAAAAGGAAGGACGGACAGACAGACACACAGGAACCGAGCAAATCACCGCCTCCCTACCCCCCTCAAACACAGGCCCAGCCTAACATATCCGCGGCCCGATTACAGGTGTTAAACACCGCACATCTTTCCTCGGACGAACCCCACTTACAAGTTCAGTTTGATGATGTAACTGTTGCGGCAGTACTAGATACAGCCGCTGCCCAAAACTTCATTAGTAGTGAACTACTCACGCGGCGCCAAAGGACCCGTGTGACCCCCACCAGTCAAACGGTCACAATAGCCCATGACAATGCCCAACTTCATTTGTCCGAGAAGATTACCCTCAACTTAAGGGTACACAGTCGCAACATGAAAGTCCTCTTCTTAGTAGTCCCATATCTGAGAGAACCCATGATATTAGGACAGCCCTGGTTGTGAAAGCAACAGTGTTTGATTGACTGTGGGCAATGGCGTATCACACTGGGTAACCACAAGAGCATGGTCGTCGATTGGAAAGGTAACTTATTCAGGCCACCCCTTTCCCTGCTCCAGTCCATTTGTTACGTCTTCGGATTGACACCTCACAATTTCCCCACACATTGTGGACTAAAACCCTCCTCAGGCCCGACGAGTTCAACGCCTTTGGGCCCTACAACAGCGTACCATGAACCCCTCACCCCCTGTAAAACCTTCCCCTGTTTTCAAGCCACCCAGCCCACAGGAACTCAAACCTATGTTGGGCATTGTACAAGGGATCAACCCCCCAACCAGAGCCAGGACAGCCGCAGACAGGATTTCCACAGAGGAATATCCATCCGGACACTGCCCTCGAAATCTACCCCAAAGCTAACCACAACGTCAGCCCTCCTGGAGTCAATTGATTATTGGGAGAAGGTGGTTAGTTTCGATGTCGTGACAGGAAGCCCTCCGGACCTCCATGTCCCATCAGTGGCTCCCGCGAACCATGGTACGGGCAAAAAGGTAGAGGTAGTGCAATCTCACATACCCTCCTTGCTACCCCAAGGTCCACCTCGGCATGCCACCCCACAGGGGCAAGACCAAAGGTATCAAAAACTTGCAGGGGTGTGAAATTGTTTATGTCTAGGTGCCGTACTAGACGGCAATCCCCTTGTGATTATCTATTCAAGCACCTGACTCAACGCGACAGAGCAAATGTACCATATTAACAAGAAGTGCCTCGTCTTAATATGGGCCATCAAAAAGTACTACTCTTCTATCTGGAGAGAACTCACTTCCTGCTGAGGACCGATAGTAAAGCAGTCAAGTGACTGAAGGAGTCACGCAACAGCAAGGCCAAACTATGAAGATGGGACCTCCTTCTCTCCAAGGTTTGATTTCGAAGTAAAACACTGCTCCAGCAAGGACAATGATCTTCCAGGCACCTTATCCCACCAGCCACATCTGTCCAATGAGCCCAAACCAGAAAAGGAAGTGGACCATCTTCTACCCTCTGAGTCACCAGAAATCTGCCCTGAAGAACAGCTCTGACTCCTTCAACTCAGGATAAATCAAAGCCAGTTTGAGTGACACCTGCAACAAGACCCTGAAGTGAAGGAACTGCTACGGAAGCAACCACAACAGTTTGAACTACAAGACGATGTCGTCTGGTTGCGAAACAACCAGTCGGAAGCCAAATGAAAGATCTGGATACTAAGGGATTTGCAAGTTAACGTCTGTTGGCATTTCCATGACCTTCCCGACGCAGGCCAGCCTGGAACTCAGGAAACCCTCACAAATATAAGCACGAGATATATCTGGGATGGCATGAACTGGGACGTCCGCCAGTACGTCCAAGGTTGTGCAACATGCTGTAAACACAAGGCCTACCCTATCAGGCAACCAACGGCCAAGCCTCGAAAGCCACACATGCCATGGATTTGAATAGTTGAAAATCAAATGGGATCCAACCCTCGCAATACAAAGGGGAGCTGGTACTTGTTAGTAATGACAGATATATTTTCCTGGTGGGTAGAAACCTTCCCCTTACCCAGGGAAGATACCCACTATATAATCGTGAAATTAAAGAATGAAATTTTGACATGCTGGGGATACTCGCAGCACATTCTGACAGACAACGGGACTTAATTCGCTGATAAGAAGTGGCTGCTAGGATGCCAGGAATAGGAAGCTGACATCTTGAAAACTCCACCGTACCACCCACAAACCAAGCCCACTGAGCGGAGGAACCAGGAGCTCAAGGAGACTCTGCTTCAGTATGGGTGAGGATCATAAATACTGGGATCGCCACATTCTCAAAAACCTCTTCACTCGGCAATGCCGCACTAACGAAGCCATCAACTCTAGCCCTAGTCAGCTCCTTCTGGAACAGACGCTGTGCCACCCAGGAGACTGATAACGAGAGCATGAGTCCACTGAAATGCCACAACCCGAAGCTATACGCCTAGCCGCACTGACCGGGTTGACAAAGCCAGGGAATGTCAACAGGCATATATTGCTAAGAAATACCAGACCCCATGCACAGGTGTTCAAGCTTTAGAAATGGGAGAAACCATCTTACTCTGCTGTCACCCCCTAAGTTGATCATACTGAGGACTGATAGTAAAGCACACAAGTGGCTGAGGGATTCGCCGGGGAGTGGGAAAGCCCCTACAAAGTCATTGGATGCCAATAAAATGTGTATTGTACGGGGTATCACCAGAGGGCACATATGCAAAGCCACAAGGGGACAAATGAGACACTACCCCAGAAACGCCCCGGAACCCCCAAATACACTCCAGAATTCATCGCCTCTGACATGCCGAACGACGTAGAGGAACCTGCCAACCCCAGCACTCTCAAGAAAGTACGGACATCACAGCCTACAGAGCCAGATATGGGAGAGCAAATCAACGAGGGAACCATATGTTCAGTACCTACATGAATAGAGTTTCCCAAAACAAGAGCCAAGGAATCAGAACAGTCGTTACTGTCAACACTGTCTGCATTCCGCCAGTAGTTCCCCAATAAGCCTGGGAAGTGGACACCCAGCACAACATAAGTGTCTTGGAGAAGCCAGCTAGATTGAGACCTGAGCCATAAGCACCCTCATCTAACCGCTGGCATCAAGAGGACTTTGACCACAAGTTCCATCAGACTGACAAGGCACCCAGAGCCTTCTCTCGACGAACGCCAGTACCCCCTGCTCCAGTGAGCCATTTGAGCAAGAAACATGCCACATCGGATGCTGTAGCAGCCGCTGCAGCCAAGAACCTGCTTTCTCCCAGAGAGTCAACTACCAGAGCTGCCAGTCCACGCCTTGGATCAGCTGGTTTCTGCGGCCACGATCACCCCGGATCGCATGACCACTCCAGCTGCCACGTCTATGCTCAACGCAGAGGCTGTCACCTTCGAGTTCCAGACGCCGCCCAGAGGCACGGCCGACTTCCAGGCCCAATGCCCCGGACAAGAGAAGAACATCACAGAGGCTCCCACCTTGTCAGACCAACCAGTTATTTTAACGAACCCCCTGTACTCTATTCTGAATTCTATTCCCAGGTCACCTGTGCCACCTGATGTCGAGGCAGTCCCAAAGGCCAACCATCCTGAATGAGAGGGAGGCTTCGCAGCAATGCTAGATCCCCGTGACGCTAGTTGCAACCACAATCTAGGCTGACCCAGTAATAGCACCTGATGCGGAGGGCATATCCCGAGGCCCCTTATTCGTGGACACAAGGAGGATCTCATGGATTTACCTGTGGCCCTGCCCACTCTGGTACCCATACCCTCTTGCCAAGGGAGAACACTAGCTGTGTACGCGACAACTGGAGGGACTCTTCTCCAGCACCCGATGTCTAGTCTGCCCCAGACGGTCGACGTACCCAAGCAGAAAAGGAGCCACTGCCAACCCGCCATGGGGATGGAAGCCCTGCCTATGGTTTCTGTCCCAGTGACTACATCTAAGGGGGTTAGTGTCACATCTGAACCTCCGTCTTCAGCCACCATGAAGTCAGCACCTCCCGTGCGAACTGATGGTTAGACAGTTTCGTCAACCTACCCCTGATAGCTACAGAGGGCTCCACGCAGCGAGACAACCACCTCACGACGGCCGAGTTCCAGTGTCAAGTCCAGCCACCCCACGCCTGCCAAGCCAACTTGGTAGCAGGATGCTATTGAGAGACACCATGGAGGCCACCTGCCCGCTTTATGTGGCCAAACTCGCTCTATGAATCACCATGTAAAAGAGGATGTCCAGCCAAGGCGACCAGAACAATGAAATAGTGAGTGACAGTGCTGCTCACCCAACTGACTTAACTGTGATAGCCATCATTCCTCTCCCTAAGTGATTGCCACATATATCTGGTGTATGTGTCAACAAATCAGTTTTGTTACGAAATTGCAAACATTATTCTGGATGCTTTCTTAAGCGCAATGCTTACATCAAGCAAATTTTAGGCAACCTACCTCTATTTGTAGATATCTATTCTCAGTACCCCCAATTATGTAACCTGACAGTGAAGTTTGGCTGTTAATCACCATACATACTTGTAAATAGTATGTGAACACTTAGACCTGTTAGAACAGTGCCACGTAATGTTAGTAAATGTTAAGAAGACGCCGATGTGTAGTGTGTATACGTCAAAGTGATCTTAAATCATTGCAATGCCAGTGTATTTCTTGTTAAAAAGATTGAAGAACAGAGATAGAATTAACAACATTATTGAATATGTTGCATTTTCTGATAGACTTTAAAGTTTCAACATATGATAGTTTATGTCGAGTCACATCGTATTGTAATAATTTGCATTGTATATATCAAATTTTATATTAAAATTTTTAACTTCAATCTTAAAAGGAAATATTTGTAAGTTTTCTAATTTGCTTTGAATTGTATAGAGTCAATTTTAAAGAAAATTTTAAAATGATTATGTAAACTGATGCACTCTCTCTCTCTCTCACTCTCATTCTCTCACAACCGCTCTCACAACCCTTTCTGTTGCTTTCCCTCTAGGGTTGGGGCAAAACTGATATGAGTGCTGATTTCCCTCCGGGGTATAATTATTTGGCCATTCTGCGGTAGAAGAGCTTCTGAGGGGGTTTTCGCCTGGTGGATCGAGGAGTTGCCCATATACGGGGAACATAATGGGATACCACCTGGTAGAAGGGTTATGATTGGTTGCAGGGGAATCAAATCCCAGGATGAGCTTAGTCGTAAATGTCTCCCTCCCAGAGAGTTTGAACTTGCTCACCGTAAAGGCCATCAAAATATGGGATGCCAACTGTCATCAAGAGAACAATGAAATTTAATGAAGTACGGAAAATGGTGATGAAAATTATAGTGGAATGGGGTGTATGAGATGATGTCCTGGATAGTGCCCTATTCATCGCCTCGCTCTCTTTCGGAGCATCTATACAGGGCCGGCCTCATGGATTTATGAGTGAGTACAAAATCAATGGTAGGGGGATGCTATCCTGGGTTTATGCACTGGTTTGGGATGAATCACGATGTTGAACACTTTCCCAACAGCTGTACGGATTCTACATGTGTTAAGAGGGCTAGTGCTACTAGGTGGTGGTGGTGGGGTAAGTTTAAATACAGGTCCAAGTGCTGGAGGATTTAAATAACTTACGTATTCGTAACTTGACCACTGCCAACAAATCCCTAACAGTGGATCCAAATTCGTGTCGTAATTTTCGTTCATTAGGGGAACTTCTCTACGGGTACGGTGAATCTTACCTTGGGCTGGGGTGTGGGTGCACTAGCGGGTTCGACAGGAGATATACTCTCTCACTGGGATAGCTGTCGTTGCAGGCTCGGTGGGCTAGACGACGAATACGACTATTCTGACTATCTCCCTTAGGCATATGTACTCTTTCAGGACCAAAATATAAAACAGAGATAAATATAATATATACTAATTTCTGTTCAAATGGGCTCTTCCCAGGAACTAAATGATTGAATTAGCTTGCTCGTATACTAGCAGTCGTGGTTCAGCCCTCCTGGGGAGCGTCTTGTACAGTCACTCCGAGGCGATGAACATGAGTTGTGACTTGCTAGTTTCGGAGCGCTTCCGCAGATATGCCCGGGTACACAGGACACACCTCAGGAATACAGGTCTTATTCAGACTGTAACCTTACGCAAACTCCAGGAAACCAAAGAGGTTCTGCCCACTCGCACGTATTCTACAGAGGTCGCTTAGTTAGTGTCTTGAACCCATAGGTACCAATGAATTCCACAATTTAAAATAGATTAAGATTTTAAGTAAATAAGGAGTGAGAAATAACTACCTCACCAAAGGATTAAATTTTACTTAGCGAATTTATTACCACTTTGGAAGATAAAGGGGATAATGGTTCTGTATAAACCAAGCTAAGAAAAATTAATTAAAAGTAAATAATTTATTACGTGAAGTCAGGTGAAGGCGAACCTGATTATTAAATTCCAAATCCAAATTAAAAACTCCCAAACAGCTAATTCACAATTTATAGCAAAGAATTAATGGGGGTTTATGTCCAGAAGAGACATCATTACGGCCTGTTACAATGGAAATCAAGGAGTGACTTGGGTAAGGGGGTGCAGGGGTGAGGACGACGAGTTACCTTCGGATTCTTCACCACTGGGTTTTCTCCGCAGGCTGCGGAGTAGTTGCTGGAGTTGCTGGAGTTGGAGTTTGAGAGCTTTTGCAAGCTGTAGAGGATGGTAGGCCATCTTCAGGCTTGGAGAGGATGGTTCTTCAGACCTAGGAGAGCCCTCCAACCACTGCGGTCGGTGGACCGGCGAACTCTGCTGAGAGCACTTTCGGTGCTACTTATATGTATATCCAAAATCTCAGCTTCGTGTCTGTCACAGGGGTGCAGAGGTTGGTAGCCTTCCATCACAGAGGTAGATTATATTAGGGCAGTGGGCTGCACCACACATTTCTTATTGCCCTGGATGAAGGCTGATGACAAATTTACTGCCTGCTCTCGAGGCTCGGCGGCGATGACATCACTAGTGGCAGGGGTCCTGCTCTCCTGCGGTGACTCCATTAACTTTCTTATCTGCTCTAGCGTGTCTGTGGCTTGGTGGGTTAAACAATCTTCACTCACTTCAGTCTTGAGGGTGGCGACCATATGCCAAATTCTGAGCGGGCAGTACAATTTCAATAATTATTCATGTGTCTGTAGTTTTCCAATGCATAGAATAAACCCTGTAGCCACTGGAATAATTGGCTGCTGCTTTTGAGTTGTCCCAAATGCTCTCAGCGCTTGCTGATTGGGTGATATCGTCCAGTAGAGAGCGCAAGCGTGCTGCGGAGCAGAGTGGCATGCATCAATCGCCCACCCCCTTAAGTAACGTAGACCCATCTCAAGCTAGATCACTTGTGCTTCAGGTATGGGGGACTACTCCCTCAGTCATTCTTGTGGCAAACTTCCTCGGTTGTGGCTCTGGACTCATGCCTCTTCTGTATCTTGCATGGCCAGTTGTGTTTGCAGCGGCCCATTATCTAGCCAGTCAGCATCTGCTCAATGTCACTGGGTTAAGGGGGTTCCCTAGCATGAAAATGAGGGGCAGTAGAAGCCATCGTGAGAACTCAAAATTCTCAAGAACTAAGACATGTTTGTCACTCAATTTTTTTTGTAGTGTATTTAGAAGTCAGTTCTTTGTCACTGTTGTTTTAATTTTGTTGTCATAATTAAAATGTGGTTGTAAAAAATTGACAAAGTGGAGGAAATTTGCCATTTTAAAAACCTGATTGAAGATATTTAATAATTGTAAATGTGTTTTTTTAAATAATATCAACAAGAATCTAACTTTTGTAACCACGTTGCTGTAGTAAAATCCCATGGTAAGCGCTTAAAATTCCGAGAAAAGTTAATTCCTGTAGAGCATGTTTTTTTGTTTCACTTGCTGCTGCCGCGTGTAGTTTACCCCAGCAGTCGGTTGAGCAGTCAGCCTGCAGGGCGAAGAGAGGAGTGACCTGTTGCCGCATGACTGGAGGGGAAGTTGTCAAACTGGCGGCCAGCTCAAGGTCAGGTAGGGGCGTGGAATCAGTTGGCGCAATGCGAAATGAAGCGAGGATCTTTCCGCGGGAAGTTATTTTGTCTTCTAAACAAGTAAAGAAGTGTAGAGTTTGGATTTTTTTATCATTGCCTTTGTAAATACGATGGGACAGGATTTTAGATTTAAAAGCAAGAAGATGATGTTTCTTACTGCCAGACGAAGAAAACAAAGAGCTCAGGAAGGACTGTTACAATACAACAAGAAAAGGTAAGTTGAAAACAGTTGATGTCCAATCAACAGTTCCAATATCTTTGTACCAATATTATTGCCAATCTAGATAGTGTATTTGCACAATATTGTATACAGAAGAGGAAATTGATTCAATATATGATAAATATCCACTGTACTAGAATATAAAACATTAAGCAAATGACACAAATTACAGTTATTAACACTAATTTTTGCTATAAAGATAAACATGTTTAATTCACTTTTGGAGAGGGCTATAGCCCTATCAGTCCTCCCCTTGCATACGTCACTTGCAAATACTGAACTTCCTAGTGCTAGTCAGAAAACACAATAAGCTGTATATTTGTGTAAATTTATAATGGCTATTTTAGTGTAAGTGCAACAAGTTTGCAGTAAACAAAATAATTTTTTCCACTTCGATGTATTTTTTCCTGCAATAAAAATATCTGATGTGCTTAATTTTGCATGATGCATCACACTTACACTTGTATGTTCTTTTTAACAGTATCTAATTCATGCTGCTACTAGCACATGCTGATTATAAACTGAGCAGTAAATGTAAGGCCTACATAATATGGGTTAATTTCAGGAAACTAGACACCATTTCAGAGTCTGACGAAAATATTGATGCTGAACTTATTTCAGAAGTAAGATACCATAATGCAGAATTTGTACACGTGTAACTAAAATCTTTGTATGTACAAATTTATTTTCAAATTCTGTAGTAATGTATAATAAAAAATTATCACTAACAAGGCATCAAATATTTATGTTTCAGAGCTAGGTGGTGCAGCGGTAAGTCCCTGACTGGACTAATCGGGAGGCCGTGGGTTCGATTCCCACCTCAGTTATCTTGATATTGATTTTGTATGGTTTTCCGAAATCCCTACAGGCAAATGCCGGGATTGTTTCTTAAAAGAGGCCATGGCCACTATCGTATGTAATTATTACAAATCGTCACTTGCCATGCCTCGGCACATACTAAATGGAAGCGTTAATAAGCCTAATTTAAAAAAAACTATAGGTTTAGAGAGAATCATATTCTGGATAAAAACATTCAAAGTTAATTAAAACAGGAAGGAAAAAAGTATTGAAAACTCTATTGCAACATATAAAACATTCAAAATGCATAATGAGAAAGTACTTGGTTTTTTTATGGCATACACGCCTGTGATGATTTGTGGTATTAAATTCGTAAATATAACAATATTGGTAGGGATAGGAAAAATTCGGGAGTTCAATGATCTGTAGGATAGACTCCACAGTTATGTGTATACTCGAGCCTCAGATGTTTGTTCATTGGCTGCTGCCCCATAGAGTAGTCGGTGTTACTTCACACCTGGCAGTATGGCACTCGCTACTTGTTTCCTTGCAAGTCTGCTGTTCGCTCAGAGTCGTCCAGGGCGTGTCTAATAAACTGTGATCCAACTGCAAAGTCAACTTCAGTGTACATGTATTTAACGTATTCTTTTCCTGAAATGAACTTTCAAAATGTTCCTATCCCTAAATATTGGTTTTTGAAATATGTGTCAAGCCAAGAAAGTCTTTTAACATATTGGAAATTATATTAATACATATATCCAAAGTAACTGATTATTCCACTACGTGCTCAACGCCAGAGTATTACATATTTTCCTGCAAAATTATGTACAGTACAACATTTTTTGGCAACCCTACGACCATTAGCTCTCACACGACATTTACTCCGGATGGCAGGATTTTTTGCCGAGTAATTGAGATATCTGCATCAACTAATTAATTATTGTAACGGCTGCATTGAATCTGTCATGGTTAATCATGAGTCAGCCACACAAACATAGCCCGTCGTCTTCTACAGCGTTATGAGTACATCAGACAGGACCATGAACTCGTCGCTTTTGCTTGTCACAATTTGCATGAATGTTAAAATGTTAAAATTCACCAAATGGAAAAAAATATAGAAATTACGTGACTTTAAGTAAACCCAAGATCGAGTCAGCTGTTGTAGACGAAGGAACTGTGGAAATAGCATCAATCAGTAAATTTGTCACCTGGGAGTATGTTTTCTGCTCTTGCTTATTTCAGATAGAGGTCTTGGTTCTGGTAGAGTTTTGTCATGCATCGTTATATAAATAACACATGCTCAAAAAATTTCAAGTAAGGTTTCATGCAGCTCTACCATGCTGTAACTATTCAATACCATAACTACTCAGTTATATTTTATGAATTAAAGTGAGGACGAACCATAGCCAACGTTTAGAAAGATATGCAGGATAAAGCTCAATTTTATAATTTGCAGCAATTGAACCACCTTATCATAAAGAAGGTTTTAAGGTGGTTCACTACTTAGAAAATCTTCCTTATTTGAAAACATTATTGGTACCCTAAATTCTGATAAAATAATAAAAATTTCACAGTGATAATTTTTTGTGGTTTAGATATGTCAGTGGTTTGTTACAATTATGGGAACTTAATTGTTAAAATAAAAAATATAGTCGTAAAAATATAAAAATAAGGAAAATTATTCTTTTGAGGGGTTAATTAGTAACATGCATTCTTTTTAAAATATGGTTTTGTACTATTGAAACAAAGGAGCAGCCTGTATGATCACATTGCTGTAATAAAAGCCAGTAGTAGCAGTTTAATATATACATAGCCTACCTTTGTTTAATATGTAACACGCATTATTACTACCAGCATTTTACATAGAGTTTTAATTATTGTTTTAGGCCAACAGGTAGAAGTTAAACATATAACACACTTTAAATATAAATTTGTGAAGTATTGTATGATTAAAGAATTTTACATCATTATTTCAATTTTTTACTGTTAAAAAGGTAACAGATATGCATTTGCGTATTCTTTTCGACAAGCTAAATTTATTTGGGTAATCAGGACCCGATAAATTATTTATGAAATATTTAACTTTATATATATATATGTATATTTTTCCAGTGGCTGGCTAGAAGGCTGATGGAAATACTGTTGATCCAGGATTTACTTCAGGATTAACATTCACAAATCCACAGTTTCAATGAGAAAGGTAGGGCCTAAGTACAATGCTGGCACTAACATATTAATTCATATAAAGTAATTACATCATATGTAAATAAAACTCCCTGATGCATGCTCAGATATTTCAGTATTCCAGAAAAAATTCATTAAAAAAATTTACAATTTAAGAAAAAACACATATAAACCTAGGAAAATTCGTACAACTATTCTAAGAGTGAAGTGAGTGAAGAAATTTGTGTGGCTCTTAGCAGCGAGGTCTTGAGAGCCAATGATTATGATGGAAGTGAATATGGAGAGGCGCCGGAATGAAGGGACGAGGGAAACAGAGGATCCCCGAGAAAAACCCGCCGACCAACGGCATCATCCGGCACGATTTCCACTTGCGAAAATCCGGTGACCTGGCCGGGTATTGAGCCCACTTCACCTTGGTGGGAGGCGAGCGTGCTAATCGCTCAGCCACCGTGGCCCCCTAACATTCTAAGAGTTGTATACTTACAAAGCCTTAGAAAAATGTTTGCGATACAGCCTGCTTTTTCTTTGGATGATTTTAGGCGAAAAATACCTATAGTGGCCTGTGTATTTCAGTGTGTGCATGAGCATAACATTGTCACATTGTCTAGTATGCAGCCAGAGCAGAGTATGTTCCGAGAATTTTCAAAACTCAGTAATTATGATTTATTTCGCCCCAAGGTACAAATATTGAGATTCAAACAGGAGCATTAATTATGTTATGAATGAAGAGAAATATTTTTCTGTATATAATACATTATTATCCAAATGTGGGCCTAAGGACTTTAGGACTTTGGTTTAAAAATTACATTTATAGGGCAGGTAAATTTATTTACGTATTTTTTTATTTCAAAAGTTATGAGCTGTGTGTTATTCTCTGTTTAGGAATACAGAAGACATACAGAGCGACAGCGAAGTACCTACTGATTCTCAGATGAAAGATAGCGATTACCCACTAGCAGACATGAAAACATTAAGTCCTCTAGAATATCTAGAGATCTACGAAAATCTTCAAAGCAAATATGAGGCTCAATATCAGTGCAGTGATACAGAGAACAATGAAAACAATAATAACAAGGAAATGCTGCAAACTGGGAATGGAAATGAGACCACTGCAGATATGTAAGATAAAATCCTATCCAATTTTATTTAACATTGGAAGACATTCTGGTGTTATAGTTGTATACTTGAAAAATGTATGTTATTTAGTTAACTATCGGAACAGACAAGTGTGCCTCAATTTTATATCATGGCAAAACCTTGCATTAAATGAGCACACCATAACTAAATCCAAAACAAATAATGCTGTACTAAAAACTAATTTCGCTATTTTTATTTAGATCAAATAAACTCAATCAACCTCAATAAACCTATTGGCAAAGCATAATTACTTTCTTGCAGGCCAGAGGAGCACTTCTTTACTTTTTTAAATCAAGTTATTTCCTGTCATGTTAAACACATTGAGCGGGACTCATAATTAATTAATTTAGGCACTCAGTTTTTCACACTTCCCAAGAACATAATGCTTTTGGCATATAACCTTTGATGTATTGTACTTGATTCTGATACATTTGTTGTGTACATGCATATTGTGTTACAGCTTAGAGTTATTCATCATTTTTATATTTTCACACAAGCTCACCGACATTAATAATTAGCATTTATAATTAGAAGAAAAACCTATTAAAAAATTTTTTTAATATTTGAATATAGTTATGTATTTTTTTAATTTATAGTAAAGATAAAATTAATTCAACCCAAACAAATCCACTTACTGAATTTATGCATACAAATGAACTGCGCAGCAAATAACATATAGTCTAATTGTTTTATTTTCGTCAGGTCAGTATCAAGATGATCAAACATTTATAAAAATGTTCTTGGTTTACGTACAATTCTCAGATATCTGAGCAAGTGACAAAACAGTGATTTTCACATCAAATCAGATGATCTAGTTCCATCTCAAGAAGCCAAAGAAGAAAGTTTCTCAGAAACAAGTGACGAACGACTAGCTTCTCACACGAACAATAATCAAAAACCTACTAACCAAGGAGAAAAGTTGGACGGCCGATGGATAGTAGATATTAAGTATTTTTTGAACTCAATTATGTCACTCTGCTGCTATGAACCATTTAACTGTTCGTTTAAAGATATGGAACTTGTAGATGAGCGTCAGCTAGGATTTTGTAGTGTTTTGTCCTTTAAGTGTAAAATGTGCCACATTTCAGAAACTATCCGCACTGAGCCTCCATCAAAATATGCTACAACTGTGAATGTCAACGCATCTGCAGTCTCCGGCATGATAGCCACTGGTGGAGGTTACTCTCAATTAGAAGAGATTTGCGCATCACTAAACATGCCTTATATCTCAAGAAATAAATAAGATGTTTATCACAACACACTTTCTGAAGACATCCACAAAACAGCCTGGGATTTGATGGAAGAGGCAGCTGGAGAAGAGGCTAAACTTGCCATAGAAGCAGGAGAAGTGGACAAGGATGGAAGTCCACTTATCACAGCAGTTTATTTCAGACAACAAGGTATTTCTTTGTATTTCATCAAACAACTTTACAGTATATGGTACAAAACAAATTGAGAGTCAGGTGAAATATGTAGTAAAAGAATAATGATTATGTACATACATGTTTTACATATTTAATACAATGTACGTGACTGGGAAATAAGTTAGTTCTAGCCAAACTGTTTCTGTAACCGTGCATTTAAAAAATACTTTCTTATATATACAAACACTTCAATTAATTTTTGCTATAGGAGACCAGTATTATCTCATAACCTTTACGATCTATCCGAATAACACTACTGATTAGACTTCCGAATAAATATAACAAATACGTTGGGCATGTAATTAATTTATCATAAGCTGCACAGGAAACATAAATTAGAACATTGTACGTTTCCAATAATTCAGTTAGGTTTGATCACATTTTTTAAAGTTGGCATTTGTGAAATTAAAAATCAACTCCAGTGGGTAAAGACATAATTAAAAATTAATTAGTGTATTATTGCTGATATTCATGGAATTTGCATCTGGTATTTGCCACAAAAGATAATGATACGTAAATAAAATGACACATTGAATTATTATATTATGTAACATAAATATATACATATGAAGACATTAACCCATGTTATTAAATTGCAAGTGCATAGTTACAATTAATGGGCACATAATTATATGTCATGGTCATGCCAAATAAAATATGATTTAGAACGTGTAAACTAACTGCAATGTGTATACTGCATGTTTATGCATGTTGGCCAATTCTTGAGTATTTTTACCTATACAAAGATATTTTACACAGTATGACAAATTACTATAAATATATCTCGTGAATATGGGTATTATAATGTTGCATATTTCTTCAACGGTACACAAAATAGCATCGTAGGACTAACACAGTCTATATTGAGGTCTGGTACATTTCGTGTTAATGTGTACTTCTCTAATACCTCTACACGTAGCAGCATAAAAGGACAATTTCAATGAATTTTTATTGTTTTCACAAAGTTTTTGGTGTAAGATGGATTATTGTAAGTGTTAGAGACATTATATTTGTGTTTTAACACGTGATATTCATTACGTTTTGCAAGTACAGTGATTCTTACCATATTAACAAAAATTTTGAGTACAATTACATACATTTGTGTTTTACAGAGAGAAATGCAGAGGAGTATCTTTCATTACTAGGTTGTAAATATACACAATCACTTAATTGTTTTTTTCTTCTACATAGGCCTATAACACATAACAGTTAAAATGCCAAAAACTTTGTGTTTACAAATGTAAATTTTTTCACCTGGCAATTTTGCAGCAAAATGAATAAAAGTTTAATATTAAATCAACAACTTACTGTTTATTTTGAGGGTGCTGTAATGGGATTGTGAACAAAGAAAATACTTTTCCTTGGTGTCCGTAACAAGTAGTGTTCATTTTGCGCACGCTTGGAGTTTACTTCCAAATCGGATAACAAACCAGAACATAAATGTTCAAAAAACTGATCTGGTCCGTCTTCATCGATGGAACAAGATATATTTGTTAAAGGTTTCTTGCAAAGCACTTGTATGCATGGTATCAAATATAAAAAACTTATTGGTGATAGTGACAGCAGTGTTCATAGAAAGTTAATTTATGCTATGCCATATGGGCCGGAAATAAAGTTCGCTATATTTGTGGAAACTGTAAGGTAGGGAATCTGCCACTCCAAACTGCAGTACAAGCTAATGCGCAATGCCTCAGAACTGCTGCTGTTTCTGCAATAAAACACAGAAAAGAGCAAAGCAGCAATTACAGTAATTATAACCGTATAGATGAACTGAAGAAAGACATCTTGAACAGTCCTCATAATATTTTTGGAAACCACGAAAATTGTCGTGAAAGGGATAACTTCTGTGATGGTTCATCAAAACCTGGTGAAAGTGATCTTGTTCCACAACTGAAACAAGCAAGAATTTGGCAAGAATTGCTTACAGCTGTACATCATGCAGCAAATAATGCGTCCAGTTTAATTTCGGATGTTGATAATAACATTTCTGAGAATTTCAACTCAATCGTAGGAAAAACTGTAGGAGGGAAACGCGTGAACTTCGCACTCAGGAATTCTTATGAGACTCAATGTGAGGCAGCATTTGTGTCTGCCAATTCCAAAGGAGAATTGCACAGGATGATAAACAAGTCTGCTCTTAAAAGAAGCCCAGGTTTTCACACAAAAAAAAGTGTCAGTCATATCACAAAAAATCAGTGAACGGCGTTGACTTCGACGGTGCTTGGAGAGTCGGTTCAGTCGAAAAAAGCATGCCACCCAGTCATGTATATCTAACGCTAATTACGGGCCAGATGAAAATATAATTGTAGAAGACATCTCTGAAAAGGAGTCCGAGGAAAGAAAAGAAATATTTTTAACTCAGTTGATGAATGAAAACAGAAAGGTCATAGAAGAAAATACTAGAGGCCAAAGTTCATGTCATGAATGGAAAGAGCAACGCTGCAAACGAATCACAGAATCTTTCTTTGGTAAAATATGCAAAATGAAACCAACAACATCCTGTGCTAGTACAGTGAAACAAATGTGATACAATGTATTTAAAGGAAATTTAAATACATCTTGGGGTTTCGAGAAAGAGGGAGTAGCGTGATCGCAGTTTGCAGAAGAAAATAATATTTCTGTTCAAGCATGTGACTTGCTTGTGGATGAAGAATTCCACTACCTTGAAGCATCACCAGACGGGCTTATCGGGGATAATGCTGTGTTAGAAGTAAAGTGCCCTGCATAGATAAAAATTATGTCACCTATAGAAGGTATCGCACAAAAAAAAATCAAGTTTATGGAAGTTAAAGACGGCCTCCCAAAACTTAAAGTTGAAGATTCATATATGTACCAAGTACAAGGCATTCTACACATTTCCAAAAGGGAGTAATGCTACTTTGTTTGTGTGGCCACCCAAGAGCATGATACATGAGGTAATTAGAAAAAATTATAATTACTGGAAAAATAAAATTCTTCCTAATGTCCAGAACTTTAATTTCAACTGTCTGTTGCCTTAAATAATTAACTCTAGACATGCAAGGAAATTAGCCATTAGAGAACCTAAATCCTTTTATAAAGCACAAGAGTCTTTGTCAACAAAGAAAAATACCTAGAGCTGACGCACAGTTATTATGTTACCCTGACCAGTGTTTTTGCTACAGAACAGCTGAGGAGATTAGCTAAAATCACAATCTTTTTCTTAAGAGTCATTATTATTTTATGGTGTTCATTTCCTGGAACTGTATTCCTAGAACTAGCAATATTTTCTCTCCTGCTAATATTCATATTTCATTTCAGAAAAAGTTTGTTTTGAATCCCCCTACTAGTGTGTTGATAGTTTTGGATGATAAATTTAAATAATTTCTTAATCCAGCAAATTTAAAGAAACATGTGTTTTAAGAAAATTATTTTTGACAACTCATTCACTAATAATGAAACTGAATTTCTAAGCCTAAAATATTTTGTATGCTTTTATTGTACCGCTTTCTTGTGTAAAATACTAAGCACAAAGAAAGTAAAAAAGTGCACAAGTGTTACTGTTTCTACAGTTTCAAAATGTCCAAAAAAATGCAAGTTAAAATTTTTCTTAACAGAAGAAGCATTTGTTATATGTAGTTTACATAAAAGCTGATTTTCTAAAGGAATTTTGTGTCTAATCTATTTGCGATATATTTGAATACACTAGATTTGTGGGTGAGCAATTCCACTTTTAGGAGTGTCATAATTATTCTGTGACAAAATTAACTGCTGCATATTTGTAAAGATGTTAATTTTGCTGTTTATACTTTCGTTTTTAGTTTCATTAAAATGTTCCAAATTTTTCTAAGTCATTTGTCTCATGTAGCTTGTAAGTAAAGGACATATTAGCAATTTAATTAATCTCTGTCTAAATGTGTTTTAGAAGGTTTGACGTGGGAAATTGTTTAGTTTTCTAAATGTACAATACTTTCCTATTGCATGTACTCACATCACTCCATAGCATATTTACGTTAGCTTGGTGTGGTTTTGTTTGTTGAGTTTGATGGCAGAAGTATAATGCTGTATGGTTTATTGCTCGCAGTGTAATATTATTGTATGTACAGTGAATACTCCATATAATTTGTATAAGTGGTCAAGTTGTAACAGGTTACTTTCCTATTCTCTCGTAGAGCTCAGCAAACACCAACACACTAGCTGAGAGTGAGTTGGAGACTTTGACTACATACATAATAATGAAAGTTGGTTGATCCCAGGTTTACCAATAAATAAAAGAAGAAGTTAAATGTTCGCTGGAGATTAATTGTCGTCTCGGCAAAACAAACTATTGACACTCGCAGCTGACAACCAAAAAAAAACCAAGACAGAATAGCGGCCTTTATAAAACACAACTTCTCACTTTGAGAGTTACGAAGACAAGAGAAAATTGTTACTTTTCTCTCCTGGCGCCCTATTGACTCCTTGCACCGACGGAAATAGATATTTGAATTGAAATGTCAGAAATACAAAAGAAGGTTAAAGTCATGGGCGCTGGTCAGTGCGAGTCACGTGATCATGCGTTGCAGGCTGTCCGACTGACAGCTGACAAACGATCGTGCTGAGACAAACTATTGTGAGAAAGGTCGTGCTTCCTTATATATTGGTAGAAAGTTTCCTCCTTGAAAACATATTGTTTTTGAGCAGTCGGACACGTCAGCCAAAGGTGACCTCTGTTATTTTCCTTGTTTCACCATATTGTTCCTTGCGGTGGTGGATGTTTTTAGTTTACTAACCCAGTGAAAACGAAAATATGCGCTATCGTCCTATGACATCTGTTGTTGACGTCTGTTACTACTGATGAAATGAGGAAACAAAAATTATAAATTTGGAAAATCGAAAATATATGAAATACAAACAAGTTGTCATTGCCATGACCTTTCAGATATTACATGAATTACTATACTTGACTGAAATATAGACAGTTGAAATACTTCCCGAATATACCAATTATATATATCTAGTGGCAATGCTACAAAGTGTATGAAAAGGTGAATTGCCTTTACTTCGCCAAATAAAATAGATACATTTATTATTGTTGTTATTACTATCATAATTATTATATACAACCCCCTGTTTGTATTTACTTATTTTTTCAGTGCTGGATGTGGTGTTGGTCAGACCTAGGAATGCTGTAGTTGGTGCAATAGCATTGGATGGTATAAGCGACTATCATATTCCGGTTGTGGAAATTGGGATTGGCAGGATGAGGGAAGTGCAAATGGCAGAAAGGTTGGTGTGGCAGTATGGGAGAGGAGACAAGAAAGGGGCAGAAATATTCCTGAGAGACAGGTTTAAAAAATGGTCTATGGAGGAGGGTGTACAGGGGTTGTGGAGGGATTTTAGAGGATTAATGGAGGTTATGTTGGAGAAATTTGTGCCAATTGAAAGGTTACGGACTGGGGGGAGATCCCCCATATTATGAACAGGAGATTTTGAAAATGAAGAAGAAGTGCAGAAAATTACATGCTAAGTGGAGAAATGAAGGGATGATAACATCTAAAGAATTGATTAAACAAATGGGTAGGGAGCTTGAAAGGAAGATCAAACAGGCAAAGTATGTATTTCTGGGGAACATGGTGGAAGAAGGAAAAGGCAAGGAATGGGGGAAACTGTTTAGGTATGTTAGGAGGTTACGAGGAGGAAAGGAAGGGATTCCTCTGCTAACAGGAAAGGATGGTAGGCATGCGACAAATGACCAAGAAAAATCGGAGATGCTCCAAGGACAGTACTTGTCAGTGTTTGAGGCAAAGGAGGGTTGGAATAGGGGGACTAACAGGGTTCGGGGAGTGTTCAGTGAGTTTAAGATGAGGGAGTGGGAGATAGAAAAGGTAATTAGGGGTTTGGAGAGCAGTAAGGCAGGGGGACCAGATGGGATAGGAAACGCAGCACTAAAGTTTAGGGGCAAGGAGTTGGCAAAATATTTAGAAGTGCTGTTTAAAAAGTCCTTAGGAGAGGGTAAGTTACCACAAGATTGGAAGGATGCTATGGTGGTACCTATACACAAGCAGGGAGAGGATAGGGGGAGGCCTGGCAGCTACAGACCGGTGAGTCTCACATCAAGTACAGGAAAAGTAATGGAGATGCTGGTGGTGCAGTATGTGGTGAGGGTTATGAACAATAGGAATTGGTTGGAGGAGTCCCAGCATGGTTTCAGGAGGGGTTACTCATGTGAGACTCAGCTCACTGGGTTATAGAGGATCTGGTGCAGGTAGTTGATGAGGAGAAGCAGGTGGATGCCTGCTTCATAGATTTTGAGAAGGCATTCGATAAGGTACCCCATGGGACATTGATGAGGAAAGTGGAGGCGCTGATACCAGACAGGAGGGTAGTGGAATGGATTGGGGACTTTCTCAGGGGGCGAAGGCAGAGGGTGAAAGTGGGGGAGGCAATATCAGAGGAAGAGGAGGTTACGTCAGGGGTACCACAGGGAAGCATGCTGGGTCCTTTGTTATTTACCATAATGGTAAATGACATGGGTTTGGGGATTAGGGGAAACATCTGATTGTTTGCAGACAATTGTGATGTATATGCTGAGGTGGGAGAGGGGGGTGGAAATTTGCAGGCGGACATTGATAAGATGTGGTTGTGGACCAGAAAAAATAAAATGAAGATAAATATAAGAAAAACTAAGGTAATGAGGTTCACAAGGAAGAAGATGATAAGCAGGGACATGTACAGATGGGACGGACAAGAGAAAGAAGAAGCAGCATAATATAAGTATCTAGGGATTGTACTGCAGGGAGACCTCAGGTGAAAAAAACAGGTAGAGAGGGTTGTTGCAAAGGGAAGAAGGGCTCTAGGTATGCTGGGAAGGGTGCTGAATGGAGTCAGCTGTGAGGTGAAGGAGAAGGCGTATGGCACAATGGTACGGCCAATGTTAGAATATGCTGCAGCAGTATGGGACCCGTATGTGGAGGTGGAGGTGCGGGAACTGGAAAAGGTGCAGAGAAGGCAGCAAGATGGGTGAAGGGTAGGTGGAGAAGGCAAGAGCAGGATGATGAGGGAGAAGGGAACTATAGGCCATCAGTGATGATGAAAGAAATGGAGTGGAGCTCATTGAAGGACAGGAGGAAAGTTGAATGGTTAGTCAGGATGTACAGAGTGGTGAATGAAGAGGGAGGATGGGGAGGGCTACACTGCAAGCTAAGTAAGGGGGTGTTAAGAGGAAGAGGAAACAACAGTGAGAAACTTCAGAGGGTGTGGAGGAGAACGGAGCGGGGTAGGCAGTCCATGCTTGTGAGGTCTGTGAGGGAGTGGAATGTGTTGAGGGAGGAATTGGTATCTGTGAGAGGGGTTGGTAAATTCAGGAAGGGAGTGGAAAAGGAGGTGGTTGAGGGAAGGAGAGTTGAGAGAGCTCGCCACTGGGCGGCAGCCTAATTGTGAGTGTATGTAAAAAAATGATGGTAGCTTGACACAACCGCCATCCAGCTGCACACTCATTTCATATCATCCCACACCAAACCCACACACAAATCTATCTTTCATATATTACATGAATTACTATCCTAGACTGAAATATAAACAATTGAAATACTTCCCGAATATACAAATTATATATATCTAGCTGCAATGCTACAAATGGGCCACATAAAGATTTATCACGAAAATAAAATTCTATTCATCCGACTGCAGCATTACTAAAATTTAAATTTTCACAGTGTCCAGTATATGTGCAAAACTGTACATCTTATTATACCCTGTTATACTTACCACAAACCTTTATATGCACGTACAAATGTCTATGACATTAAGATGGTTGGTCCGCAAAGTAAATTTATGACACGCAATTTCTGTTACTTTAGTTGTACTTTTAGGTTACAATTTAGAGTCTTTCTTCGGCATTTAACTTATTTAAATTATTTCTCTCATTTCTGGCAGAAATAATAAATGCAACTGCGATAAAGACCCCTGTTATGACTTGCATGGTGTGTAGTAGATTTGTTTTTTCAGAGAATTTAATATGTTTATGTTTCCCATTAAAAGTGTTGTAATTATCATGAATCATCATTAGCTAATGTCATGATTATTTCTCTTATAATTACATATATTTATTATTATTGGTAACTGTTGTATGGTACAAGTAGTGTGCGTTTTTTTTACATTACAAGCTGACAGTTTTGATATGATCTTGTAAACTGCCATATGTGAAAAATGCTTACAACTACTGAAATATGGTGCCATACAATTTTTTAATCATTATACGGTAACCTTCCCAAACCAATAACAAATAGAGTGTCAAAATCGCGGTTTCATATGCAAGAAATAGCACGCGAAATAGGCCGTTGGTGTGATCGAGGTGAAAAGGAGGTTGCGTGGGAAGTGTTATAAATATGCCCTTTGGACATATTTATACGTGAAATGAACTAGGGGCTTTATGGTTGTGATTGATAGGGGTTGTAGCTAGTGGTTGACAAGGGTTGATTAACTGTAAAACTATCTAGGTTGAGTGTCTGGTTATTATTGAGTTAATGACATTGCAAATACATAAATGCAGTTTAAATTTTCCGGGAGAGAGACCCGAAATAAATGTTTTCTTTTGCTTCATTAGACTTAAGTTACACCATTGGGTTTGTCCCACCTTGACTGTAGTTGTTCCAAGGCTGTTGGAAATGACGATACGGCGGTGGCACAGCTGGTCTCTGTAGTGGCCCTTCATGGCCGGCAATCACGAGGAGAAAGACAATGGCCGCCACTCCGCATAGCTGGATACTGGTGTCGCAGTGGTGCAATCTGCCCTGGTTTCTGGTTAGTAGTGGGGGTTTCTGGTTACAGTAATTTGACAATGCACACCTCGCTTGTCGCAAATGCCATCCTGAATTCTACTGAAAGTGAGCAGGCGTGTTCAGGTAACGATGTAAATTATAGACGCCTTCACTCTGGCGTAACAGAAGGAAGTAGGAAGCGAGGCTTGTGGCGAGGAGCGATGCCATGTGGCCGTGACTGGAGAAGTGAATCAACTCTAGTACAGCAGCTGGGCACTGTTACAAATAACCACCCCTACTCGTCCCGGAGGACAGGACAGACAGCCGACAGGCCACTCCCTCTCGGCTCTGAAACCACGTGTCTGATCCTGGCGTACAACATTTTTCCTATATAGTAGGCCCAATGACGAAGGAAGAAGAGGAAATATTAATTTAGAGGAAAACAACAGATAAGAGAATATTCAAAGAGTTCAAAAACAAATCTAACATTAAACTTATATATGCAACTTATAATAAAGTGAAATATTATTCTTGACTTTATACGCACTAAATTATACCATATATGTTGTATGTTCTTACTGGCCTATGACTCAAAACAACAATATTTATTTCAGACTAGAATTGTTTTATCATTCATTCAGGTCAGAATATTTAACTACACTATAAGTCCGACTCAGTGATTTGAATCATAAGTATTATTTTATTGAATATTCAATTATTGGGCCAATATATACTGGCGATTTTGTGGAATTCACCAAGGTTTTTCCGTCATGCCAGTGCAATTCACTTGGAATCAGTATAATTCCAGTTTGATAAGCGAACAACAGCAACTAAAAATATCAATACAATTTTACTGATTCAAGTGGAGCATTTTCAACAGATCTGCAGTCAAAGTAGTTTATTTGGAGCAGTTTTAAATGTTTCAATTTTAGAGTGTAAAATGCAGCATTTCGATAATATCTTTCATAAGTATCATTTATTAGTAAAGCGGCAATTATTCTTCATGAGATAATTGTTGCTTCAGTATTTATATTATAATTTTTTAAAAATTAATGAAGCTTTCTTAATCAAGTACGTTAACTATCTGTTTCCTTATCTGACTCTTATTAAGTTATTGAAGTTACAAACATTTATCTGTCATGAAGTAACAGTTCCTAGAAGTCACAAAAATCGTTTTCAAATATATATTTCAGCAGTCAGGAAAAATAATTTTTTTTTTAGTTTTTCCATAACACGGTTTTAAGAAATTTTCAAAGAAAGTGTGGCACACATACCTACTTCTTACAAATAAAAGTGTATTTTAACAGCAGACAATAATAGGTAAGGTCTGACAAAAAAAATCAAAAATTGTCTTAATGAATCAGCAGCACCATTTGGTGATTTTGGTAGAAGTAAATATGTAGGCCTACTACCTAAGTTAACAGGAAATGAATATGGGATGTTGTAAAAAAGAGCCAGTTGTGTTTTAAAAATGTATTACTCTTTACAAACATGACTAAAAGACAAAATCGTTCATGAATATATAAATTAAAAAAAAAATTTTGTATCTAAAACAGATGAACAATTGCAATGTGCTCGATTAACAAGTAGAGAGATTTTTTTTACTGGTCGTGCCATTCTTACGCCCTATGATCAGGGATGACTCAGATGTTAAAATAATCCAAACGAGGGTTTTATGTGGAAACTGTAACACTATTTGGCACATTTTTCCACCCAGTATAAGATAGAAATCCTCACTTGTGAACCAAAATACATGGTTTGTAATATCTTTCCAACTTCGGTCTCTGAGCTACTAACACTGTACATGCCACAGTCTCACACTGCATACAGCGCGCGGGCTACTGAGGCACTCACACATGACAGACGATGTGCACCTCTCCCCGCTCAACATGAAATGCCAGTGCTCAGCTCCCCTTGCACATTTCCCCTCTCAAGCTTCCACCACTCAACGCGCTAGCAACCCCAATAACTGTGAGCAGACATGCCTCCTTGTTGCTAATAACTTTTGGCTCCGAGCAGAAGAGGAATCTGTAGCTAACTAGGGAATGCCCTTAACGGCCTCTTCTCCCTCTCTCTCTTCTGGCTCTCCCTTTCTTCCCCTTCCTCTGCAGTCTTGGGGTGGCGGCGCGGTGTCTCGTCCTGGCGGCCAGTTCATTCTTCACTTCCACAGCAGGGAAGAGAGTTTTGAGGCAGGGAGCAGGTCGTGTTGGTTTACAAACCCTAGCCTTCCTAGTTCAAGGGCCAGGTCACAGAATATGAAAGCTGAGTAATTTAATACAATTGCATGGTACATTATCATGTTTCTAATCATTTAAAAGGATATAAATATTTACCTATGACCTCGAGATAAAAGTGTAGCTATAAGAGAGTCCCACTCGCAAGGACTAGCAAAGGATTATTTACAGTGGCCCCTGTGGGATGATTTTAACTGGTCTACTTCGAGTCAGTGCTGTCGCACTGTAAACAATTTACATGTGAAAACAGTGCAAGTTCTTTACTCTTTAATAGTATTACACCCTAACAAGGCACTGGTATCCCTGTATAATTAAAAGACACAGAGCAAAGAAGATACGAATACATTTGCGATTATGTAAAACATGGCTCACTTACAATACTTAACATGTAAGACACTATACATTTGCAATTACAATGCACAATCAGTACATGGGTTGGATAACATTTTAATATCAATATTCTTACATTACGGTTAACCATTCATCCAGCATAATCTTTTATCACTACGTTTCACACATTTTCCTTTTGTGAGTTTTGTTAACATATTCTTAGGTTAGACTACTACCTAGTTTATGTACGTGACATCTGGCTATGCACGTTTTTATCTACTACATTTATCAATTATTATACAGGTTTTATGCTATGTAATTATTGGTTAGGCTAGGGCCTGGTTCGATTTCATAATATATGAAATTACGTTTCTTACGTTTTGAACTTACATAAGTTATACTAACTGTTAACCCTACATTTCGACAAATTTATAATCTAGGTCTCACATAATGCTTTATGTGTTTTAACAAGTAGTCTAGGCAAAGCTACTACACACCTTTTCTCATTATTTCTCTTTCCTTAAGAAATCTACCTTACAGTACTCATGCTCTAGCTCCTATTGCATTTATCTTATATTATAAAAAAAAAGGATTCTCTTATTATACATTTCACTTGAGGCACACCTTATGGTATGTGACTGCTATTTACTGGTCACTTCTTTCTCTTAAGCTCCCTGGGAAACATCTTAGTTCTGTTTGGAGTCGTTCTGGGTTTACTAGACTCTATCTAATTCTTCATTTGCTATGCTGTACTACTGGCGGGATACATCAAACTTACATACAGTGTGACTTAATTTGCTTAAAATACATCAACAATATTTTCCTTTTTAATCCTAACTTACTTATGAGAGCATAATTATGAACACTTCATCTACTGCCCTAACTTTAGTTTTTCTCAAACTATTTCTTACACTTATGTACACTTTGGTGTTACTCAGTTGTCCCTCTTACATTGTCACATTACCTTGGCAATTAGTATAATTTGCATTCTTAGTAAAGCCCAGAATTTCCTAGGCGGCGGTTATGGCATACTCACAGTGAGTTTTCGCCTCATGTTCTTACTGCAAATTACATATGATACTAATTCAAGGTCGCCCAGTAACGCCTTGCTAGGAATGGGGAGAATTAGATTACGTGAGTTCACAGGCCTGCTGATAGGCTTTGTTTACATGCATCTCACTTCCTAACGGTGCTCACGGAGTTTCGAACCTCTACGTTGATGTGTGCTGCTCAACCTACTAATTAACAATGATTATGACTCATCGCTAAATGTTCCTAGTTCCATCACTACAGAAGGAGAGAGAGCATTTTCCACATGAATTCTCAGCCGCCTACTTTACCAGGCAACAGGAACCTATGAACGCATTTTCTTCACCTGAAGGTTACGAAACCCGGGAGGCATCCCCCCCCCCCCTCCATCATGCTGAGAACCTACAACCCGCCCGACACTGGGCAAGGCAGAGAGCTGCTGACGAGGCACAAAGCAGAAACGCTGACTAGAGTTTTACCACTCCCACGTCAAACAGGACAGGAGACTCGCCCTCCCCGCAGCCCACGCCAGCAGCCTACAAGCTTCACCTATATAAGACCAGATGCTGCCGGGGTCGGCAGTTCACTCTTTTGCAAACTCTCTCGTGACATCCCAGAACACTAATTCAGTGCTGGGATTTCCAGGAACTTCGGAAGCTTCAAGAACACCCCCAGAGGCTACTCACCACGCGTCAATATCCATCTAACACATACACATACATTTAACTTCACTTTGTCTCCTGCAGACACCCTTTTCTTAGCCAGTTTAACTTAAAATACTTTTGCATTCGTCTAAAACCAGTCACTCCCCTTTTTACTAGAACCAAGTCCCCTGCACCTTGAACTGCAGTTACCTTCAGCTCTCCACTGTCTGATAGGAGGTAGAACATGTCATGTGTTTATTGCATCTCCAATAACTACCCATTGTTCACTACCCTTCTGCTTTTCATTTACAGGGTACTTGTCTGTGTGACGGTCAGGGACAGAATATGATGTGCACCACCAACAGGAACCCAGGGTACTGACATCCACATTAGACTGCTACCTGTTTCTTCCCAACCCCGAGCACTAAGTCAGTGCTGGTGGGGAGAAACAGCAATGCCCCAACCACTAAAAACACCTTCATGCAGGGAGGGGCTACAAGCTCAGGTTATCTCTCACTCAGAGCACTAAGTTAGTGCTGAAGTGACCTAAGCCTCGGG
This sequence comes from Dryococelus australis, assembly GCA_029891345.1. Classification (NCBI taxonomy): domain Eukaryota; kingdom Metazoa; phylum Arthropoda; class Insecta; order Phasmatodea; family Phasmatidae; genus Dryococelus; species Dryococelus australis. Next base: position 279,382,184 of record CM056994.1, read on the forward strand.
GTTTCTTCCCAATCTGGTGCGAACGCACAACCAGTAAAGGCTTGGTGGCCCATACGGCTCCACATCCCTGATCAGCCCACATGCGTGGGGGATCAGTGGGGACTCCTATTGAGCTCGTGTCGGCAAGTCACTATTGGGTTACACTTTAATTACCGTTCCTGTTTAAGTACACTACGTAGGCTGTCAGACCAGTGTACCCTATGCCTTACAAGGTAAGGAGTGGCAAGAGGCGTAGAGAGCAATACCTGGCTCATGCTGCTATTAAACCGTTGATAGTATTACCTCATCCTACGCAGGACAGGCAGGCGGAATGGGACCACGCCATCGAACTTAGATGACAAGCAGTAGTGCCTGCTTCTGTAAAAGTAATCTTCTTGTCACAGTGCATTCGCATTCACCCTTCCTGCCACCCAGTGGTAAGAGGGTTGCTAAACCGAACAGAAACCAGATATGGCTGGGTGAACCCCAAATTCTGGAGCTGTGAAGCCTACGACAGGAATCACTGCTTCGGAGTAGACCGAGCTCGACACTATTGGGTGAAACCCTCTTCAACCGCAACACACAAGATGACGGAATAAGTAAGCAATAGCCAATACCCCTCGCCTCGTACCATAGAACCACAGCAAATCACTCTGCTTTTGGTCTAGCGGAAAAATCCTCGACATACGTGTCAGTCAGACTTAACAGACACGTGTCAAGGTTTTTCTGGCGCCCAACATAGGGCATCAGACAAGTAGCTGTGCGCAGTGAATGGCACGAACTAGAACAACTATACCCTGAGGACTAAGGGTTGGAACCGAGCAATTAAGCGGACTTCGGGGAGTCCACAAACACCCAGTGGTGCCCTTAAACACGAAAATGCCAGACTCAGAATTTAATGCCATTACCGACGAGGACCATGACAGTGAGCCCGACACACACTGTAGCCAGGCCAACTGTACCGGTAGCGGCATGCGGAAAATAGAATGTGCATACTGCGCTAAGTTGTTTCACTATGCCTGCTTAGGCTGGCCTGAAGAGGCACAGGTTACCGAAGGACTAGAATATAGCTGTGCCAAGAGCCGTCAACAACCTATGAGATTCTGCAGTGAAATTACGTGTCCCGGCCAAGGCACAAAGTGTAAAACATGCAGCGAGTCCTATCATCACTTATGTATAGGGTGGCCAGATGAGTGTGTCTCTAGGTTAGGAATGACCTACCAATTCTAGAGATGCTGAAGAAAACACATCTCTCACTCCCGCAGATCCAAACCTTCCCGAATCTGTATACAACCAAGCACGGCACCTAGCCATCCGGCAACTGGACGGGATGACAACATTCAAATTACCGACTTCGCAGGTCGACCCTATGAAGACCCAGTGGCATTCATGCAAGAATGCGAAAAATAATTCAGAGAGTCGGACCTGGCGGCGAAACAATGGGTCGACAGAGCCCAACTACATTTGAAGGGTCTCGCCCTTACTTGGTGGAAGAGATATGGTGAATTCCTAACAGATTAGAAGCAGTTCAGTAGTAGACTAGCGGTGGAATTCACGAGTGAGGAGGTGTTGGCTAGGTTGACAATTCAATTTTATAGTCAGACCAAGGTGCCCGACGATGAAGCGGAAATCTTCATATGGAGGAAGGAAAAGACGTTCAGACACATTTTCCCCGATGTTGACAAAGCGACCACCATTCACTCCATCGGTCGAATGCTGTTACACAGCTTTAGGAACATCCTTCTTGCCACGAGACCAACCACCTTGGACGAACTGGTTAACCGAGCCTGAGAGGCAGAACAGAATTTTGCAGCACAGGCGAGTTTCGAAAAGCCTGTATCCACCAAGGCCCTGGAGGTTTGAGCTCCCCTGGCTGCCCCTCTTAAGATTGCACCCACTCCAACTCCCCGCTTGGCATTCGAACCCAAATGCTGGTACTGCCCGGAGAACCACTGGAACAAGGACTGCCCTCGAAAACCAGAGGGAGCTGCCATTCCATCCAACCGAGTTGACAAAACGTTGTCAACCATTCCCATCAGACTGGGAAACCAACTCCCAATAGTAAGTCGGGAAACACAGACGCTGGAGCAGCAAGTGGACCACCCACCCCAGTTTACAAGGGCCCACCCTCCAGGAACTAAGGGAAGAAGTGCCGATTCCTTTAGCTGCACACATAGAAGTGGAGGTAAACAACAACAGGGTGCTCGCCTGGTTAGACTTAGCGGCCACGGGCAATTTCATCTGGAGTGACTTTTAACACCAAACCAACTCGCCAAAACAAGACTGCAAACCAGAACAATACGAATGGCACATCCCGACTCCACCCTAATTGTAACTGGATGAATCACCTTGACAGTGAAAATACAAAATATTGCTATACCGACAGAATTTATTGTGTCTCCAACCCTGTCTGAATCGATAATACATACTAGGATATCCATGGCTCATCCGCAATCAATGTATTTTAGATCACGGACAATGTAGAGCCTATCTGGGAGAAACCAACGGGATCACAGTTAACTGGGATCAAAATCCAGATGACCTTCCGCCAATACCCATTGACCCAATGTGCACTAACCATGAACTTGAAGAACCAGAATTCTACTAATTAAAAGCCATACTAGACGAGCATGCCAGAGCATTCGGACAAGGAGGACTATTACGACAAACACGTTCTATTCAGCACCAAATATGGCCAACCACCGATGTACCTGTTTACAACCGACCATACTGAGAGTCAGCCCACCGGTGTGACTTCATTATGGAGCAGGTCAATGACATGAAGGACCAGGGAATCGTTGAGCCATCAAATTCCCCATACAACTCACACGTGGTTCTCGTGCCAAAGAGAGACTGGAAATTTTGATTTTGCGTAAATTACAAATCGCTAAATGAAGTAACCCACCCGATCGCTTCTCCAGCTATAGACTTGTCTCATACCCTAAGAGACATTGGCAAGGCCAAAATATTCAGTACTCTCGACATGGAGTCGGGATATAGGCAGATTGCAGTCCACCTGGACAGTCACAAATATACTGCCTTTACAACGCCGGAAGGCGAAACCCTGCAATTTCGAGTCATGCCATTCGGCTGGAAAAATGCCCCAGCAACGTTCCAACTACTAATGTCTGCGGAAGTATTAACAGGATACATTGTCAGTTCTGTTTTGTCTACCTCGATGACGTAATAATATTTTCCAATAGTTGGGAGGGGCACCTAGGCCATCTGCAAAGTGTGTTGGAAAGACTCGAGTTACACGGAATGACTTGCAAGCTGTCGAAAAGCTTTTTTTGCCAAGTTCTCAATAAATTATATGGGACACATCATCTCACCGGAAGGAAACTTCCCGCAACACAGTTTAATACGAGCAATTGAAGAAGCGGAAGAACCTACGAATAAGCGGCAACTTCGACGGTACCTGGGTCTGTGTAATTGGTTACGAGACTTCGTTCCAAATATCGCAAAATACATGGCACCACTACACCCCTTCCTCGAGAAAGACACACAGTGGCGATGGGGCTCAAAACAACAAGAAGCGTTTTCCGACTTGAAGAACAGCTTCAAGAATATCCACCAGCTCCACCGACCACAAGTAGACAGTCATTAACACTGCAAATGGACGCATGTCAAAACAGCCTGGGCACAGTACTGCACCAGCAAGATGTAAAAGGACATCCACATGTGATAGTGTATGATTCAACTCGCTTAAACAAAACAGAGTAGCGCTACCACATTAACGAGAAGGAATGTCTGGTCGTTATCTGGGCCATGAAGAAATAGAAGTATTATCTCGAAGGGCAACATTCATTCTATGGACTGACTCCAAAGCCCTCCAATGACTACACGAGTCCCGGAATTTGAAGACCAAGCTCAGCCGGTGGGACATGTTCCTTACTGAGTTTGACTTCAAGGATCAGTATTGCCCAGGCAAAATGAATGACCTACCGGACGCCTTGTCTCGACTCCCTACACAGGAAGAAAAAGCTGAAGAGGAAGACGAAAAGAAGATCTCTCCCCCACCGCAAGTCAAAAGAAGTCCGGAGAAGCAAATCCGACTCCTCCAACTACAAATAACCCGCCAGTAAATAGACTTAAGTCAGCAGGAGGACCCCGATGTCCGACGCATACTACGGGAACAGCCCCAACGATTCAAACTATGGGATGATGTCGTGTGGACGCATAGCGGAGAACCCGATGTACCTTGGAAGATTTGGGTCCCACCGCAACTACACGCAGATATATGCCGGCACCATCATGACCATCCCCAAGTTGGTCACCCAGGCATTAGGGAAACCCTGCTCAACATTAAAACATGTTATAATTGGGACAGGATAAGCCGCGATGTCCGGCAGTACATTAGCAAATGCGTCATGTGCTGCAGCGGCAAAGCATGCCACACACCCCCCCCCCCCCCCCCCCTGCAAAAAACCACAGACACCGAAGACAGCCTGGACCCATATCGCTGCTGATTTGATGGTCCCGTATCCACGTAGCACGAAAGGAAACCGCTACCTGCTCATGGTAACAGATCAATTTTCAAGGTGGGTAGAAGCATTTTCTCTGCCCAGCCGAGAAACCCCCCCAATCATATGGAAAATGGAGACGGAGATTTTTGCACAATGAGGTTATCCAAAGGCCATATTGACAGACAACGGCACCCATTTTACAAGCCACCAATGGCAATCCACCTGTCAGGGATGGGGAGTGGAAACCTGGACTACCCCCCCCCCCCTTTTTTTTTCATTCCCAAGCCAACCCCACTGAATGGAAGAACCAAGAGATCAAGAAGTGCCTCCATATCAGTGTGGGTAACGATCACAAGCATTGGGATAAGCACATCCCTACCATACTGTTTGCCCTTCGACACTGAATGAACAAAGCTGTCGACACCAGTCCGAGCATCCTACTCCTGGGGAAAACATTACGCCAACTCGGCAACTGGCAGTGGGAGAGCGAGCTCACCAACATGCCTCAACCCGAGGACATCCGGCTAGCAGCCTTGGCCTGCACTACACATGCCCAGAAAGCCCAGAAGGCCTATATTGTAAAGAAATACCCTCAACCAAGTACTGGGGTGAGGGAATTTAACCTAAGGGAAGCCGTCCTTCTGTGAAGTCATCCTCCCAGCAAAGCCAGCAACCAAGTGGGATGGACCATACCGTATCGTAGGCAAGCAAGACAACGTCTACTGAGCCGAAGATATATGAGGGCGGATCCGCAAAGCCACCCAAGGCCAGATCCGACCCTACCCAGGGGACATGCCGACATGGGGTGACAACAACGCCGAGGGAGAAACATCAGGACAATCCGAAGCGAAGACGAACGTCCGACCGAACAGATAGTTCCCGACACAGAACCGGGACCCATGACGAGACCTGAACCACCACCTCTCATTATTGACCGGGCCCCTAGTTACATTGCGCCATGGAAGCCTGATGTAGAACCACGCCAAGGTGCATTCTCCATCAGATCAATGCCCTCGAAACCACGCAGCTATGCTGAGAAAATCGCAGCCACACGTGATTCAGCAAGAACCAGCTTCTCCGAATTGTCATGGCGGAGTCTATGTGACAGAGAATCCCATCAGACCCCCGCCGCTCAAGTCGCATTAGCGAACAGTCAGAAGCACCGTCGGTGAGAGGGGTAAGAATCACATCAGCACCTACCTCTCCACCCAGTACAACTCCAAAGCTGGCAGTCAAGCTCATTCCGACTTCAACGAAGTCGACTGAGAGCTCCGACCAGGAAGAACACGCCGCCACTAGATCACCGAACACTGAGCTCAGAACGAGCACAGACATGGCGGAGGAGGAAGAACTGCAAGGGACAGCGGCCAAGGACATGCCAACGTCTACGACATGGACCACTGCACCCACCGACAAAGAACTCCCACCACCCAGGACGTCGAGCTCCGATGAGAGTGCTCCGTACATGCAACCTGGTATGCAGGAAACTCTACCCACCCAGACATCGAGCTGTGAAGATGAAAGTGCTCCGCCCCAAGATCTTGCCAAGCAAAAGCTGCAGCCACCCAGGACGTTGAGCTGCAAAAGTGGAAGTGTTCTGCCCCGCCATCTTGCTACACGAGAACTCCCGCCACCTAGGACGTTGAGCTGCCGACATGGAAGTGCTCTGCCCCGCCATCTTGCTATACAAGACACTGCAGTCGTCTAGACCGTTGACGCCGCCAACCACCCCTTGTCTGGCACATCACCCGCTGTGGAGGTCGAAATGATCCTCCCTCCCACTGCCTCGCCCCACGACCTGGCCACCGAGACAGTCGATGCCACTCACGAACTGTTCTGCCTGCAGTCGAGGTCTGAGTCTTTCTCCCTCTCACTGCCCGATCAAAGAAACATCCTGCCCTACGGGTACGAACCCGTGCAGTCGGGGTGGAGGGCTGTCACTCCCCCACACTGCCTCAACATCCCTTGAACGAGTGTCCTCCCAATCTGTTGCGGAAGAAGCAGACACCACGAAGCTCCAAGCTGTTCCACAATGCCTAATGCCCCCGCGTACCGCCAAGGCCATTCATTCGCCTGGCCGGTATCAGGAATTGCCATGGAGACCCACAGCAAGGTACATGTGGCCGTACCCTCTACACACTGCCCTTCATCTAAGAGGGAGGCCTGCAAGAAGTAAGGACGAAGATCACCAGTAAGTGCACAGTGGTTGCAGACAGTATAGTAGCCGGTGTTTCCCCTACGTCGTCAGTGTGCTCTACTCATGGCATGTCCCTCAGATAGAGACGTCTTTGACCACGTGTGGCCTTCCGTATTCTTCCTCTGATGTCTTCGGCCCAGTAGACATTGTCCCGTTTGCCGACAATGCAGTAAGGTCCGTCCCATTTGCCAGCGAGGCCAGCACTAAACTGATTGCTGGCCTTGCTGAGGGGATGTGTTTGTAGTAACACAGTTTCCACAAGGTTGAACTCATGTACTTCTGTCTTGGGTTGTGGGTACGTTTTACGGATATACTCATCCTGGGCTTTCTGGACAGTGGTAGTGCGAACCAACGCGGCTAGTTGGATGTCCTCGGGCTGAGGCATGGTGGTGGTTTCACTGTCCCACTGCCAGTTACCTGGTCAGCGTAGGGTTTGTCCCAGGAGGAGTGTACTTGAGCTGGTGTGTACTGCTTCGTTAGTAGGGCAAACAAGATGGTGGGAATGTGTTTATTCCAGTGTCTGTGGTCATCCACCACTCTGATATGGAGGCATTTCTTGATCTCTTGATTCCTCCATTCAGTGGGCTTGGACTGGGGGTGGTATGGTGGTGTAGTCCACGTTTCGACTCCCCATCCCTGGCATGCTGACTGCCATTGGCGATTCGTGAACTGAGTGCCGTTGTCAGTCAGCCAGGATCGCCTTCAGGGAATCCCCAATGTGCAAATATTTCTGCTTCCATTTTTCGCACTATGGGGGCTGTTTCCTGGCTGGGCAGAGGGAAGGCTTCCACCTACCTGGAGAATTGATCAGTAAAGACTAGGAGATAGCAGTTTCCCTTGGTGCTCCTTGGGTAAGGTCCCATTAGATCGGCGGCTATATGTGTCCACGCCGTCTTGGGTCTCCTTGGTCATGCAGTGGGAGGAGGGACTGGGTAGGAATTGTCATGGCAGTATGTAACGCAGTTGCTGACATACTATCGAACGTCGTGGCTCATTCCATCCTAACTAGTGCGAATCCCGATATATAGAAGGGTTTCTCGGGTCCTCGGATGTACGGACTGGGGGTGGTCGTGGTGGTGGCGGCAAATGTCTACTCGCAGCTGCTGCAGATTTTCCACTAAGCATTAGGTTGACCACTTCACGTTCACACGATGTCATCCCGAGCTTTGAAGAACTGTGGGTGCTCTTGCAGGAGCCGGTGTACAACGGGTCCTCCTGTTGGCTTATCGAGATTTAATTTCGAGTAATCTGTAACCGGAGGAGATGGATCTGCTCATCGGGGCTTCGTTTTACTTGAGGGGGAAGGGACATCTTTTCCCCTTCCTCTTCTTAGACTTTCACCTCCAGTGTAGGAAAACGGAACAGGGCGTCTGGTACGTCGTTTGTTTTTCCTGGGCAGAGCTGTACCTCAAAGCCGAATTCAGTGAGAAATAAATCTCACCAACTGAGCTTGGCTTTGCTGTTTCATGACTCGAGCAGCCATTGGACGGCTTTCAAGTCCGTTCGCAAGATGAAGCGCTAGCCTTCTAGATAGTATCTGTACTTACACACTGCCCAGATGAAGGCCAGGCATTCTTGCTCATTTATGCTATAACATTGCTCCGTTTCGTTGAGGCGGGTGGAGGCAAACGCTATCACACAGTGTTGGTGGTTGTTGTCCAGCTGGTAGAGGACAGTTCCCAGTTCGTTCTGGCACACATCGATTTGTACGATTAATGTTTGATCTCCTTGGAGTAAGTGTAGCTGCTCTATATTTGCGAAGCCTGTTTTCAGGTCGTGGAAGGCTCACTGTTGCTCCAGTCCCCATCGCCAACGGGTATCTTTTTCCAGGAGCGGATTTAACGGTGTCATCAGTTGCGCAATGTTCAGCACGAAGTCGCATAGCCAGTTACACAGATACAGATACAGTCGTAGCTGTCGTTTATTGGGCAGTTTGTCGGCGTCTTCAATTGTTCATATGGAATTTTGCTGTGGGAAGTTTCCCTCGAGTGACATGACATGTCCCAGGTAATCGATGGAGAACTTGCCGAAGTAGCTCTTGAAAAGCATGCAAGTCATTCCATGTTGTTCTAGGCATTCCAGTACCAGCTGTGGATGCTCGAGGTGCTCCTCCCAGCTGTTTGAGTATATGATCACGACGTCGAGGTATGCAAAGCAGAACTCTCCGACATATCCTGTCAATACCTCTGCGGACATTAGGCATTGGAAGGTGGCTGGGGCATGCTTCCACCCTAACTGCATTACTCTGAATTGTAGGGTTTCGCCCTCTGGTGTAGTAAATGCCATATATTTCCATATCCAAATTGCTGAAGATCGTGGCCTTGCCAATGTCCTACAGGGTATGGGTGAGTTTGATGGCTAGGGCGCAATAGGGTGCGTTATCTCGTTTAGGCCTTTGTAATAACACAGAAATGGAGTTTTCAGTCCTTCTTGGGTACTAGAACCATGTAGGAGTTGTAGGGTGAGTTAAAGGGTTCTACAGTCCCCTGGTCCTTCATGTCATTTACCTGGTCCATTATCAGGTCGCGTCAGTGGGCAGATACCCGATACGGTCTATTATAAACAGGGGTGTTAGTTGTCGCCCAGATCTCGTGTTGGATGGATTGAGTCTGGCGCAACAATCCCCCATGTCAAAATGCATTTGCGTGTTCATTCAGTACCTGCTGCAATTGATTAAACTCCGATTCGTTGAGTTCATGATTAACCCTCGTGGGATCGATGGGTGCGGGTATGATGTCTTCTGGACTGTGGTCCCAATTTACCATTATTCTTTCGTGCTCGCCCATGTAAGCTCGGCGTTGTCCATGATCAATAATGCACTGATGCTGTCTAAACCATGGGCAGCCGAGTATAACTGCTTCTGATAGTGTGGATGACACTATAAACTCGGAGGGAGCTGAGAGCCAATAAATGTTCACCTTTATCGTAGTATGGCCATCTACCTGTAAGGTTACGTTTGGTTGAGCCATTCTGACAAGTTTGGTTTGCGGTGCATGTTGGCTAATTGCTCTGATGTATTTCACTTCTAATGAAGTTTGCTGTGGCAGCGGAATCAAGTAAAGCCAATACACGATCTCCATTTATTTCCACTTCAATGTGTGGAGCTATGGGGAGTGCCGGATCCTCATCTAAGCCCTGGATTCTGGGCCCTTGTGGTTCGGTGGTGGCGTTTTCCGGCTTGATAGTGGGAGTGTGTCTTTCGGTAGTCCTAGTAACTGATGGGGCTGGCATCTGATTGGATTTAAATGGTGGTACTGTTGACCTGGCTGGCTTGTGGAGCAGTCCTTGTTCCAATGACTACCGGGACAGAACCAACACTTTGGCACGAAGGTTGTGCGCCGTGTCCGGGGTGCGGGCACATTCTTGTGTGACTCAACCAGTGGGTCTCATGGTTCCGGGGTTTTCACAGGTAGCGACTTTTCTATACTAGCCTGCGCCGCAAAGTTCTGTTCGGCTTCTCTTGCCCTCTCAACTACTTAGTCGATAGTTGTTGGTCGGGCTGTGAGGAGGACGTTCCCAAGGTTCGATAAAAGCATCCTTCCTATCAAACGGACTGCATGGCTTCTGAAACCTCTGAGAATATGAGCAGGAACATTTGCTCTTTGCGACATATGAAAATTTTAGCCTCATTGTCGGGTATCTGTGTCTGACTGTAGAACTGGGTTGTCAACCGTGCTAGCACCTCCTCGCCGGTGAATTCTGATACGGTACAATTGTAGAACTGCTTCCAGTCCATAAGAAAGTCCCCGTACTTTTCCCATCAGGTTAACGCTACGCCTTTCAGGTGTAGTTGGGCTCTGTCTATCCATTGTTTCGGAGGTAAGTGGGTGTCCTGGTATTCTTTCTCGCACTTGTTGGTAAATGCTATCGGGTCTTCGGGCGCACAACCGGTGAAGTCAGTGATCTGTATGTCATCATCGCGTCTGGTCGCTGGATGGCCGTGTGCAGTCCCAGGCTGTATGTAGATCCAGGACGATCTGAATCGACAGGAGTAGGGGACGTGTTTCTTCCTGCATCTTTCACATTGGTATGCCATACCTGGCATAGTGATATGCTCATCTGGCCATCCTATGCACAGGTTATGGAAGGGCTCGCTGTACGTGGTGCATCTGACCCAGTTAATGCCCCGGACGGGGTGAGTCACGGTGCTACAAAAACTTGTTGACTGTTGCCGACAGACTTCGCAACAGTATTTGAGACCTGCGGTAACTCATACTTCGTCTGACCAACCTAGGCAGAGGTGATGAAATGACTTAAAACAATACGTGCATTCAATTCTTAATGAGCCCATACCTTGACATTCGGTAAGGCTGCATTTCGGGTCTTGGGTGTCAGATCCAGAGAAATTGTATCGTTTCTTGGGCACCACTGGGTTTTTTTACTTGACTCCCGAAGTCCGCTGCGTTAACCCGGTTTGACTCCTAGATCTCAAGGTGGCGTGATCTGGTTCGGCCTCTTACTCTCTTACTGCGAGCAGTTAACTAGCTGATGCCCCTTGTTGGGCGCCAGAAAATCACTTGACACATGTCCAATTAGCTAGGGCTGGATCACAGTCGTGTCACTTTGGTTGCACTTCGGTAGGTTGTTCTGACAGATTGACATACTCCTGTTTGCGGCTAGATATAGTGGTCGGGCACGTTGCCTTACGTCATGGAACAAAGTTATCGACTTTACGATTCACGAGACCCTTCGATTGATCAGGCTTACAACTCGTATCGGAGTTGGTCATAGTCGACGACAGTCGGGAAGTGCTAGCGGTAGACGACTTGTCATTGTCTTGCGGGCGAGGTGTAGCTAGATACAGCTGATACGAGTCATTCGTCTTCGGCTCGAGCGGTAGCAAGGGCACGACGTGATACAACACAGAATTCGCTGTTCCATTCCACCGAGGCTCTGCTCCAGAAGTTAACTGTTCGAGATGCACAACCATTCATTGGTCTGATTAATTAACCCTCTTACAACGGGATGGCAGGTCGGATGCAGTGGTGCTGACGGGAAAGAAGCTGGATTGGTTACAGTAGACGAAGGTTGTGCCAGTCATCAGAGTAAGGCGGCACAATCTTGTTCGGCTTGTCGACTAGCTTTGAGTGGTACAAGACCAGCAGGCTGCCTGGTAGCAAGGCGCACAATGGTTTGCTCCTCCCTCCTTTGCGCCGTGTCTCACCTTAAATGGCATAGAGTGAGTTTAGCTACTGAGGACCTTGAATCAAGCACCATGGACACGGATATCCCTAGATTAGCGTTGCCTGGTAACAGTTTGCCAACGTGAGCTCCCATGCTTCAGAAGATCCCCCATGGTTACAGATTGATCAGAAGCTTTGGAGCCATATGGGTTGCCAAGACTATTACTGGGTGTGCAATCCCAAACAAGGCCACACTGTAGCACCTAAGCAAATAACCCCGCCAGCACCTAGGTGCTCCAGTAGGGATACAACTCAGATATAATATCTCTCCCTGGTTGCAAAGAGTTGCTAGTGGTCGGGGCTCCTCTATTCTACTCCTCCAGTACCTGCATACTTGGTAGGAATAAAATAGATGGCCGTTTAATGGGTGTGTATTCAACTTGGAGCCGCCTGAGAGGGAGTCTCCAGTTGTAGCTAATTCATAGTAATAATAAGTTCCCGTTTCCAGTTTGTGGTACTCTGCTCGAGGTCCTCCCAGCAGTTCACTACAAAGTACTCTATGAATGAGACTCACAATTAAGAGAAACAAAGCAGTGTTTATTAAGAGCTTATTAAACACAGTGACATGTGCTCTCCTGCCAAGAAGACCGGTGGTTGGAAGTAATCCTACAGTAGCCAGGTGTAGATGACCTGGTCCTAGGCTAGTTGAGGAAGTGAAATACAAACTGTCGAAAATTACTTAATACAAACCTAACTCTAAGCGGGGTGTCTGTAGGAGACAAAGAAGTTACATGTGGTATGTCTGGTAGCTACAGAAAGCTTCTGGTAGCTATTGGCGTTTGGTGTCGCTGGTGCATCCTGTAGCAGTGCTGCAGAGCTCTAATGGCGAAGTCAAGGATGGCAGCCTCTGGTGGCTGCTGAAGATGGTTGAGTGGCTGGCAACAGTCTCTGGAAAAGCTGTTGATGATCTAGCAGTAGTAGTGGGCTCCAGCACCCAGGTACTTCGAGAAGACTGCAGGAACAACTGGCGAGGTCTGCCGCACACTGACTTATATAGCAGGGTAGCGCATATTGTGGTGGCCGAGGGGGAAGCCGTGTAGTGTCCCTTAAGTGTGAGTCCTGAGTGGGGGTAGCACCTTCTGGTCATCTGTCGGCCTTCGCATATCCTTGGTGACACTCGTGCATGGCCCGAGGCAGCTGATGGCTTGTAGGCTCTCAGCGTGGGGGAGGGGGTGTGACGCGCCGGTGTCTTTCACAACCCCTCATATCCACGTGTCCGGCCACCCTCTAGGATTGTGGCAGACATTTACTTCCGTGTATGACATGGGACTGGGTATGAATCTCACATGTGTAGAAGTAGTACACTAGGGTTGCAGTGAGATTAGTCTTAATCGTTGTAGATAAATAATATAAGCGGCATTCATCAGATAGTTGTAATGGGGATGTTTCTGTGGTGTTTTGTGTTGCTGCAACAGCTGCTGTATACTAAATGTGGACTGATTTTCACAAGTTTTGTACAGACTAGTGGCCCCACTGTATTCTAAACATGGTGTACACAATAAGGAAAAAAAAAACATAATACACAAAAATACAAAGATGAAATTTGTCAGCATCAATCACTGGTATTTAATTCAAGCCATGAAGTGGATTCAATTACAACCTAAGCTAAATCAAAACTTAAAACTGTTCTATGTTTCAAAAAAGCAACTTCACACAACTGCTCACCTGCCGTGAATCCCTTCTCACGGAAATTTCTAACGCTGTCGCTCAAAATACTGCCTGCTGACTTGCACTTCATTGACATCAGCCGGCAGATGAAATAGAGTGGAAAAAACAGAACCGTCCAGTTGGTGCAGAACCATGTGGTGAAGAATGGTGCATTGTAGGTCACCATCTGTTGCCAAATATTCATGTTGAAAGTAAATATCAAAATTATAATTTTCTTTCAAAGATACACTATTTATTTTATTTGAGCAAACAAAAACACTGTAACCCAACACTCCAACTTCATTCAACCTCTTAGTAGCAGTGAGTTACCTTCCCAAAATAACAAAAATGTTAACATAAAAGGAATTTGCATTAAAATTACAAGGCTCTGAAATATCAACTAACACATGAGAACAACCACCATTATCAATTTTGTTACCACTCAAGTTGTTAGAATGAAACACAGAATTTCACAATCATGGTGGACAATGAGAAACAACTTTTGTGGTCCATGGAATGTTTCGATTAAGAAATTTTACCTGCGTTTATATCTACAGTCAATAATGAAAACATTAAAACTACCCCTATAATTACAGAATGGCTATAATACAGACATTTAATTTCCACAACTTAAAATCAAAATCCAGTACGGAAAGATTTTTAGTATATGAATATTTCTAAGTATAATCTTCTCCCAATTGATCCTGTTAATTTCAAACAGAACCCCTCTGTCCCTAATAATAGTGGTAGATTTAGTGTGTCTGTCTGCTTTGAAGAATGATGAAATCTGGGCTAGATAGAGCACACTGTAGAATCACAACTTCACCCCATCCGAGATGGTTGGTTTCATGGACAAGTCTAATCCTCAGTACTGGAGGCAGGACACTAGGAACTCCATGACATTATCAGAGCCCCAACATACTCCAACCCTGTGGTCCTATCTTGTACTGTTCCCCTGTGTACACAGAAAACCATCACATCATTGCCCTTCCCACGCCAAAGTTATTTACTTCAGAGCACTCACCAGCAGAAGAGTGCACCAGTTTGAATTTGGCGCCGCCGAAGATGCGGCCCAATCACAGAGGGCCACGGCCTTCTCGAGCGCCCGCAGTTTGGAAGTTCTGCACCCCAGGCCCCGAGCGGAGAGGCGAGATAAGGCATCCATGGTCTATGCATGTGACGTCACAAGCTCCACCTCCTGGAGGTAGCATGAAGACCTCCGCAACCCTCGAAGCACCCATGATCGACAGAGATCACTATAAAAGACGAGTCAACCCACACCTAAGCAGTTGCTCAGGGTGGCTCGCCAGAGTCACATATCCACTCCTGAAGAGGCTGTGAAGGCGCAAGTTGGATACCACTGCGGTAACCTAGTCTTGCATCGTCCTCTAGGCTGTGAAGGCTAAGGCACCTGACTTAGGACTAGCAGTCCTTCGCCCATGCCACCTACCATGACGACAATGCTCTCAGAGAGGCCATCTATCTTCCCCTGAAAGACATCTTCAGCAACGTCTCCTATCATCATCGACCTCGAGCACCTCCTATGTCGACCTAACCTCTCCTGAACCCTGCACTGTCCAGGTAAACCCAAGGTCACTGCGAAGTAGCCCCCTTAAGGCCCTAGCCAGGCCACTCTACCACTTGAGTAGAGTAACCCAGTTACATACTGTGAGATCTCTTCTGGACATACCCCATATAGTTCAGCTAGGTTCCATGGCTCGGTATTCTTTTAATTAAATTTATTTCAATTTAATTACTTCACCAAGCAAATTACTTAATGTAAATGTAACAGGTAGCGCTTGTCTGTTTTGCACTGAATATATACTTTTAACTTCCAGAGTTAATTTGTATCATATTGCTATTCAACAATAAAGTAACTTATGGTAAAAACCATTGTTGTTACTATTTTGCTACTATTCTGGCTTTACTGTAATTTCTTACATGAGTATATTAAAACCCCACTCTCATTGAAGATTAGTGCTTTTTACTTACTAGTTTTACTAACACCTTCACCCCTTGTGCATTGGAATCATAGTAAGCCACAAGTAACTTCTCAATTAACATCTCATTTTAATATTTTGATTCTTAAAATTGTGTACGTGAAGTAATGCCGGAAAGGTATATAGCCAAACAGCACAACTAACACCAAGCAATATTTCGAGTTTAGCCATGATAATACTCAGGGTATTGCATTGGCTAATCTTCGGGGGAGCCATTCGCTAAGAGCTCAATAAACATTGATATTGCGGCTGCTCAAGTGTTCTGGTGTATAACCCTTTGGGCTTGAGAATTGGCCAGATGTGGTTAAGCAACAAGACGCATCAGGACTAGTCATGTATCAGGACATACACTGTAGAACCATTCCTCATACCCAGCTTCACATCATGTATGTTTTGTTTTGTGTGGCTTATTAATTTTGATGCAGAAATAATTTTGATTAGTCGGCCTCACGCCGAGGAATCATAAAACAGGAGCTGGGAACTTTCTTAAAAGGGAACTGCATCAACTAGAGTAAGAAATAAATTTACAAAGTACTATTGTTACTGAATCTCAAGAAGGATCTTCTTTGTTTGAAATACTGACCCGTTCGCCGGGTCATATTCCCTTTGAGTACTTGATAATTTTGTTTAGCAGTACAGAGATATTAGGTATAGAGCAATCAGTTCTCTCCCCTGAAAACACTGCTATCCCTCCTAGACCAACACACATCACTTTCAGCAGCCAGAACACCACTCAGCCGGAGTTGACCGCTGTTCCTCAGCCGGCCCCTGCAGCAGCACCTACGGAGCAGAGGAGAGCTCCAAAGCCTGTGGTTCGTGAGGCGATCCGTCTACATGGTGTTCTTTCCACTGTTTAAAACTTTGTTCCATTATGCAAACCGACTTGCCCTACTATTTATGCAGGTATCTTACCAAAGAGGGTTTAATTCTTCCTCTGGGAATGTTCTACGCAAAACTCGCTTTTAAGAGATTTAAGGCCACCCAAACCTCTCGCACATGCACAGTGTACAAGAAGATTCAAAGTAATCATCGAGGCCAGTGTCCCAAGTCACCAATGCCTCACACACCACGAATTAACCCCTCTCATTGTCTCACCCCAGCGTGGGTCAAACCCTTTATCATGCTAGCCCTGGTCTTGTGTGCATATTTCTTTAAGGTGACTCCTTAGATGAGTATTGGATTTAGTGTACATCCTTGCTGTATTGACATCTGAGGTTTGAACCCTCACTCCACCAACCATCACAGTACAGTGTCAAGCCAACAGTCTAGGTACAGGGTGGGTCCAAATCTGTACTGGGTGGTTGAGTGTTTGGGGACTAGAGTTCTCACTTGAACTCCATCCCTTTGCAATCTCCATAGTGCTTCAGCCTTTAATTAAAACTATTGTAAGACCTCAAGAAATAATCATATATAATAATACTGCCATT
The DNA here is from genome assembly GCA_029891345.1 of Dryococelus australis. Lineage (NCBI taxonomy): Eukaryota > Metazoa > Arthropoda > Insecta > Phasmatodea > Phasmatidae > Dryococelus > Dryococelus australis. The sequence continues at coordinate 279,399,083 of CM056994.1, forward strand.
TCTGTCTGAATCAGACATGCCACACATAATCTCAAAGAAAGTAAAATTTGGAAAATTCAATTTATTGAATGTTTTGAAAGTGAAGGTGCCACAGATTTAGCTACAATGTTATCCAATAATATATTATTTAAGAACTCCTCTGGCAATTTTCTTTTCCTGTTCATTAATTCATCATAATGCATTGCTTGTGTTACTACGCTGCTGCTCACTTGGCGCCTTAGCATTTGGAAACATTTTCGTGTTAGGAATGTAAATTTACACTAGCAGTTTTACATATATTATTAGTTTTATTTAGTTAATTAATTACAATTTAATTAAAAATAGAAAAATTTACGACAGTGCTCCCTAGTCTGCAGAAACACTCTCTAAAGTGACAGGTCTTTTGAGGTGGACAAGTGACTGTTGGTGAAAAGTAACAACAAAGAGCATAAAAAAATGAGGAACTAGGTAGCTACTCACATGGTGGGGATGGTGGTGATGTAAGGTGAGGTTGGTGTAGCTAAACCCTGGTGGCTGTCTCCGCAGATACAGGTACTTAATGCAGTGTGTGGCACCCACCCATGCCGCAGTCACACACACTGTCACACAGATGCCATAATAGATCTGTAACAAGGGGCGGCCAAGTGCACATATTCACATTGCTATGTCGTTGCTGTTCTTCCTATAACTGTACACAAAATTTTAAATATTCAAGATTCCAACAAAACAATTTGGATATATGTAGTAATAAAATCTACAGGTTATTTCAGTCACTTTCAGGAGTGCCTTGATTTTTGGTCTCAGCAGCACTGAATAAACTCAAAGAAATGCACCAAGATAGCAACAGACACAGCAGTAATCACATTCATTGCCAAAAGCCATGCTGCATGCAGCCAATTGATCCTGAAAATCTTGTGGCTACAGCAGCTACAAAAATGTTTACACACATTTAATACTATACAGGTACACCTCAACAGCCAATAAACTACATAAAATATTATTACAGTTTAGAAAAAAAAATATTTTTATTTAGTATTTGTACAAAGAATACTATAATATCCACAGTAAAAACATTGCAAAAATGAATTATAATTTTAGTCAGAGAAGCAGTGTGTTTTGCCACATGCACATGCTGAAGGTTGAATATGGGAGGTAAGAGGTGAGAGGTGTACCTTGCGGGCAGAGAGAGAGCAGCAAGTGTTCCTGCAGCCCTTGAGCTTGTGTAGTGTCTGGTTCCCTGCTGCAAGCTCACCCTCATGCTGGCTGCCCGTCACTGCAATCACACACACCCTACCAGCTGCCATCTGGTTATGATACAACCGCAGACATTTTCATTGAATACATGCTGCACCTGTCTCAAAGTGGGGAATTTTCCCCAAGAGTGGCCAAGATTTCTAAAAACAAATGTATTGAAATAAATGTTTTGACACTGGGATTTTTGAGGTTGCTGATTGGTTTTAAAATAAGTTAATTAACTTTTGTTCTTCCAATATGGTGTATCAAGATACAAAACAAAATTTCTATGCCTCAAAAGTTATGGTGCACATTTTGGATTTTGCCAATGAATAGGTCATGTAAAATTAACTAAATTATATTTCTTTTTTTAATATATTACACATTACAGTAATTTAAAATATTTTTCGACCTCAATAGGCAAACCCTTTAATAAGCTATGCATAGCTGAAAAATAAAAATAATAATAATAATAAAGATATAGTTAAGAAACATGCACATTATAAGTACAAAATTATGAGTTCTGAATGATGAGCACACATCAGTTTACAGACGGTACTGCATTATGTACACATCATATCAGTTTGAATCAGAATTATTATTAACAGAATTGTTGGCTTTTTTCCGACTATCCCAGGCTGGAGCAGGACACGTTTTATGGCATCTTGTGAAAGTTTTAATTTCTTTCCGTGGTACCTTTCTTATACTAGTAAGCATCCGACTTGAAAAGATAAGTAACCAATAACCAACTGAAAAAGTCTTACATTGTCTTTATTCAAAAACATTTCCTAAAAAACACCTTTACAATATTTCATCATATCCATATTCTGAGCTTGAGCATCTTCAAATAATTGCCCAACTGACAAACAATGCAAAAGATATTATTTTGGGACTGTGAATTAATAATTTAAGCACTGCTGTTGGCAAGGACTATCAAGAATACTTTTCAACATATATCCTGCAGTTTCCTGGAAACTGTTGCTATTAATTTCATGACCACTTGAAATTGCTTGTAAAATGGGATAGAATATATCAATTAATTTTCATCTACACCCATAGTTTATGCAGACACCTCCGCGTTCACAAAAAAAATAGAGCAGTATTTCCATAATTTGTGTTCTGTATCCAGGCTTTGGACTATCAACAATCAGTCCTAATTCAGACTTCAATTTATCTTGAATCAATTTTTGCCAGCAACAGACAATTAATTTGTCTTCTCTAGAATGTGTTTGCTACTTGCGAATAGCCAGTTTTTATGATAAATGCAAAATGGATTTAAATAAACATATTGACAAATGCAGTATGGACATCCAAAATCAAAGCTAGAATTTTTTTCTTTTCTTTTGCAGTGTCATTTCGACGTAGTTAAAATTCTTCGCCAGGGCTCTACATAAATAGCAAGACAACAAAGACTCTGTTGAGGAAATTGTGTAACACACTTTACCTTCTACGTATCTGGTAAACAGCATTTTGTAGTAATAGAGATCTAACTCCTGCTTACTGTTACTGCCATCAGAACATTGAAGCTGCTTGCTGTTTCATTTTCAATTTAGGAAAAATTTTTAAGAAAGCAGGCCTTATGCTTGCATGTATTCTTATAGTGCAAGCCCTATAGCTCAGACAACTGTTTCTTTAGGTGTTGTAGATTAGTTCTTATATCTTTGGTTACGAAGCCCTTCAGCATTAGGAACAGTTTCTTTCCAGTATATGTCAGTTCTTAATCACATGATTCTAAATAAAATATTTCTATGACTGTGACGCCGTCAGGTGAGACACGAGACGAATGATGACACAAATACTTACTGGTAATATGGGTGCCAGCGGTGCTTCCCAATCAACGCACTATTGAGACTCAGGGTTCTCAGGGATGCTGTGGGTTCTGTGTGTCAGTCTCACCCATACTTACTTAGATACATAGGCAATACTAAACTTTTACTAAACATCACTTTGAAATAAACACTTAATAAAATACGTGTGGCTAGGAAACTGTCACTACTGAATAAAAGAATTGAGTTCACTGTAGAATTGTTTTTATTGATATTATTCATACACATCAACATGCCAATGAAATTATTATCTTAGTCATGACTAGCCAATTCTGCTTGGTTGCTCCCCAACCGGCAGTTAATCTAGCGCACGCCTAGATGGATTATCTCACCGAGGTGCGTAAAAGCACAGCAACCTTCACAAGGGAAGAGGGCCGACAGTCACTAGGGTGGATTGGCCGGTTTCCCTGAAGACAGGACACGGTGAATTACAAATGAAACCCTTAATACATATTAACATGTGTGATTACTCGGCATCACTAATGCAAACTCATAGGGGCTCGCCCTCCAGCACGTGGGTAGTGTGGTGACTGCCTATACAGACAGCCGGCAAGGACGGAAATAATTGCACCGTACACAAATTACAAAATTACATAAACTCTTGAATGATACATGAAATAAGATGGGACACGAGATAAATATTCGCAATAAACACACACGTGTGACAATAAGCTTAGATGGCGCGGATGCCGCTGGATGAAGTTCATAGCGGACCACATACTGCAGATGAAACTGTAATATTTATGCGTGGAAACAGCAAACTAAATTCAGATAAAATATTAATCTTGCAGAGAAAATTATTCTCTTTACGATTTAAGTGGTTACAGGCTTGTAACATGCATTATGGCGGTAAAATCAAACATTAATGTGACAGCGTGGTCAAGTACAAAAAGCATCAATTTACGTGAAAAATACATTGAACCCTGAATAAAATTGACATAAAACCCTGAAATAAATTATTACACATAAAATGTTACATAAATGAGCTCTCAAACGCAACGATGGTGTATACAAAGACTTGGCATCTGTCGGCCATGTGGTTATACGTGATGTTGCCGTAAAATATTCAAACACAAAAATTACCCTCAAATACATACATAAAAATAAAGCTCTTAAAATTGCATTATAAATATGCAAAAGTTACAATGAAATGCCATAAACATGGGCAGATGACCTCTCCGACATCTTTCTCCTCCTCCTCGATTAAGCTAATAATGCCACAAGAGCGTAAGAAATTAATCAAGCAGAAGCATAATACTGGGGAAAATGTCTGGCAAAAACGTACGCAAGCAAAGGTTAACCGGTAAACTACATTGACCATGGAAACCTAAATCAGTGAACAAAAGTTGAAGTGCATGCGTGACAGTGCCTTACCTCGGCAGCTCTCCTCGACATACTGTCCAAAGGCAAGCGTCGCATGGACCTGCCATGGCCGCCTACGGGGTTCACATAAGTGGAAGTGCTATGCACGCCAAGTAACATGTTATATATTGAAAATAAAATGGTACAAATTAAATTAAGTATTGTTTTACATTTCTATAATTTTCTTATCAATTTGTATTACCTTAGTGTCTCTTTATACCAGCATTCATGCAGGAATATTAAGTGTTCTTAATCTCTATACCGTGGGCACTTTCAATTTTATAACCAAACAATTAAAAGTTAGTACGAACACTTTAAAACATTTCAAGACATATTAAACACTGCAAATACAATAGAACACATTTGACACTGGAAAAAAATACTCATATGAAAGTTCAAAATTATCGACCTCCCCGCGCACGTGCGGGTCACGTGACAAATTTACAAAACTTATTATCATTTTTAGAAATCATTCACAATAAATATGAACTTCGAGATATTGGTGAAAATCTAGAGCAAACAGAAGAAGATTTTATAAAATTAGTAGAGCTCTAAATATAAACTGTAAAGAATAGTATGATAATATTTAAATTTGATTTTAGCTTAAATTTACTTGATATTAGCTTAAATTTGCTTGTTTTTGTGAATGAAAAATTGAACGCCTATTTTGTATAAATTGTAAATTTTCTTGATTTTGAGGTAAAATTGCTTGATTTTCGATGAAAATTGCTTGTTTTATAGTATGAAAAATCCTGCATGGCCATTTTGAGAAGTATTGGTAAATTTGCTTGATTATGGCCTAAATTTTCTTGTTTTTAGCTTAAATTTGCTTGTTTTTTTGAGAATCGAAAATTGAAAAATTTGCTTGTTTTTGGCCTAAATTTGTTTGTTTTTTTATTTAGGTTAAATTTACTTGATTTTAGGTTAAATTTACTTGATTTTAGCTTAAATTTGCTGTTTTTAAATTAACACACATCCTGTACAGACATTTTTTTGGAAAAATTGATAAATTTGCTTGATTTTGGCCTAAATTTACTTGTGTTTAGCTTAAATTTGCTTGTTTTTGAGAATCGAAAATTGGAGTCAAACGGAGTTTCAAGAAACATGAAAAAGTTACTTAAAAATGAGAAATTTACTTGATTTTAGTTTTAATATGCTTGATTTTGGGCCTTTTTCATCCAATTTCAGATTTTTTTCACTTTCGTTAAAAATAGCTGGAAATAGTTATGTTAGTTTTTTCCTGTACTTTTAGCAGAAATTGCCAGTTTTAGTGCGCTGCACTAGCTCCCGCATTATACATCTACTTACACGCCACCAGTAATCGACAACTTGTCCACCAAATACAACGTAATTGCTAGTGATTCTGTGGGCACCAGACAGAAACTGCACAGACACCTACCATACATACAAATAAGTTAAATTTAATACAAGCTTGTAAAAACAACCATACTCGAAGGGAAGCACATATTAGGAGCTAGTTCTTGTGAATCAGCATTACCATAATAACAAACTAAAAGCACAATAAAGGAACTCAGGTGAACAATATAGAATGCGTAACTAAAAGACTCAGTGAAATGTGATAACCAAATTTGATTTTTACAAACTAGTACAGTATTTCCAAATGGTATTTGAAGATATTAAATATCAATTAATAACAAATTATGAAAGTAATATCTGCTCCATACCACAAGGAATTACATACATATTCCAATACTACCACAAATTTTAAGAAAATATGTTTTCTTCTCTGCAGCACAATATTTTGCTCAAACATTCCAAGACACCTACGAAGCAAATGAAGATCACTTTTGAAATGAAGTAAAACCTGCATAAGTGGGAATTCCCCATTGCAATTAACAATGTTCCAAGCATGAATTGTGTGTCAGTAATACCCCATCAGCAGTTTGGCCAAAATTTCAAGTTGGAAATTCGAATTTTGGCCAGCTTTTCAAAGAATTCTCCCACTGTGTGTTGGTAGGAAAATTGCTGATGAGCCTCACTTAATCCGTAGACAGAATTTACTGCCAATTCCAACATCATACAAAAGCAGTTTCAAACCAAGACCAAGTTGGATGGGAGACATTTAATTACTTAATTACTGTCCACATGTCAATTTATTTCTTGTCACTGAGCCAACGAAAACAATCACACACACTACACTTACATTAAGACCTGATTTAAGTTACCTATCTGATCAGATTACAGTACATTAAATTCAATAGCAAATTAGTGACATGTCCCATGTGCCACCTCATCCAGAAGTTCATCTATTCATCTATCACCCACGTGAGGACAGTGCGACGTTAGTGTTGTGAAGTGTCCCACATGTGTGTGAAATTATTTGTTTATATTTTTTTCCATGACATTTTAATTTTTTTTTCAGTTCATATATTTTATTTATTATAATTATTTTTGTTCAGTGTAATTATATTATGAAGTGTAATTGTTATTAAGTGCTGCACAAAATGTCAGTACAACCAGAGGCCACAGCCGAACATAAATACATTTACAGCATAGCATGTATTACGCAATGGCCACATGCTAAATGCACCTTTTCAGTTGTTCATTTAAGTTAAGCATTTCTCCAGGACTTTCATATGTGTAAAATAAACTTGTTGGTTTTCGTAGTGATATGACGTAATGCACATCAGGAACATTGGACAGAGAGTGGCATACGCTCAGGGCAAAACACCCAACACGTTGAGGTTAAGGGTTACGTCAGCCCATTATAGAAGGCATATTTTGAATAAAGTTTTATAGGTTCATTTGTCCCATCCTCTCATCAGTGTCACGTATATTCATTTCATCCATTCACTCAAGAATACTGTGCACGGCAGCCAGCTCCCGTGCAAACTACATTCAGTAGTGTCTTTGTACTTGAGTAGGACAGACGTCTGCATGCGGCCTCTCTGGGCCTTCATTATTTATCTCATCATGTAACTGTCACAGTCATTCAATTAGTAAACCAGAACGTTTGTTTAATAGTTTTCAACCCGGAGAGAGCACCGTCCCACATCCCAGTCCATTTGTACATGGCTGAGGCGTAAATTTTTCACCTAACCACTATGTTACCTTTGTACCTTTTTCGCAGTAGTAGAGCTCTCTGTGCTATACTAGAGATCATGTAATATAAGTGCCTCAGTAGAGCAAGTATTTGGAAATAAAAATGTTGCATCGTTTTTAAATACACACTTTTTATTTTCTTCTGCCACTTCACGGCCGCTTAAACTGCATCATCAAATTTTCATAAGGCATAGAAATGGCCTAAACTGTCTCTACCATAGTGAACAAAGCATTGAGAAGGTCTATACACCTCTCACTAGACTAGGCATTTCAGGAATATAGACCAATATCATCATCAGATGCTGGATCATTAGAGGGGGCCACATTTAGGGCAGTCGACCACATCCCTCCATCACTCATGCTCTCTTCGCTGACATCCTTGGGAAAGTATCTACGAACCATTTCCAACCCTGACACCCTACATTCCCTCTGATAACCAACCCACCAACCTCGATTAAGTGTCAATTGGCACCCTTCTGTGTGGCTACACCTGCCTGGCAACATTTCCATAATTTTTCCGTGCTTTATGGCATGATCCAAAATCTACCCTACTTGTGTTGTGTGTTACGCACATGTAACCTACAATTTCATCCTACAACATATGCCTTCCAACTCAATGCCTCTCCCATATCCAGTGCATTCCAAAGTTTTTTTTTTTTTTTTCACTCCTTGAAGTGTGATTCAATGTCTGTGTATTTTTCCCACTGTTTCATGTTTTTGTGACCACATGTGTTTACATGTGCTCATGAGGATGACCCATTGAACATGTTCGTTCCCCAAGATTTTTGCTACTGGCAAAATTTTCCCATGTCATTTTACCATCCTTATGCCCATTTCCTGATGACTTTGGGGCCAGAGGACATCAACACAGCGGCATAGAAGTTTTGGTGCCAAGACTCACCATTTTTCCCAGCCAGTAGTGAGAATCCATCATCTTGGACCTGTGCGCGCGATATTATCAATAGCCGCAGCACCCGTGACATCAGTCACACCTCCGCCATCCTGGGGAAGGCCAGCAGCCAAGAGGAGCACGCGACCCACCTCCCATCCTTCGCGTCAGTGAGAAACACCCCTCCTGTGCAGCGTCACCTGGGTGACAGCTGCGAGCCGTGTAGCCTGGCGAAAACAACAACAGCTGAAGGCACAATGACTTCTCTGCGCCAACCATGTCGCACAAATGACCCCGGGTATTTGGACTGACAGACAGTAAATGGTAATATCTCATAATTGTGCTTACACTCCATGTTGACACCAGATCCGTTCTCATTGGACTTCTTAGGAGGCAACACCTGCATATGTCACGACGATACCGCAACTCGCAGTTTGCGAGAGGAAATTGAGAATGTGAACACTGAACTCTGTGAAGAAGTGAGGGGGCGTACCATTGCAGTCACACCGGATGATGTGTATGTACGGTGCATGAGACCTTGACAAGTCCAGGGTTTTGACAACCCTATTCGTGTGCCCACACTATGCACATGCGCCGGTTCCCACATCAATAATAGACACTCACCAATGTATTTTTGGGAAACCTTGAGAAAATGTGCAAATTTTAGTTGCTGCAATGGAGTAGGAGCAGCAACACTTGCGTGCGCTCAGTGCCACTGAGAACATCACAAGAAGTGTGTGTCATCCCAACAACGAGCTACGCTGCAAGAAATGTTTTTCATTGACTGTACCCATTGCTACACTGACGTGGCAGTTACAGACTCCAGACAGCTCGCCAATGTCAGAATGGAACCTACCGCTGTGAACTTTACAACACGTCAACATTGTTAATAACATCATCCAGGAATGGAAGTCATCAACAGTGTTTTTCATAGAGGAGCACAACAGCAGTGCGTACCGCAACTGACACTTCCACGCACACCTCTGGCCACATGCGTGAGGACATCAACAATAACCACGCCCCCCGCCCACACCACGCCGCTGCTGCAGGAAGCCATGATTCCTGCAAGTAGCACCACAGCTGTGCCTATGTCACCACATGGTACAGCGAGCTGCACTACTGTCAGCTCACCTACAAACACATCAGCAAGATTTCAATCCCTACCTACATACTTCAGCATGGCAAGCGAAGACCCATTGGCGTTTCTTAAAGATTGCGCAAACAGGCTCAGCCACTATGGTGTAGACGAAGATGACTAACTGAACAGCATTGGTGGTAAATGCCTAGGAGGTGACGCAAGAATGGGGTGGAGAGGAATATCCCACTACGGTATCATCTGGGCTGAATTCAGCAGTGCTTCCAAGTGCCATTTTGCCAGCACTGTCACATCTTTGCAAGCATGCAGCAGAGTGATTTTCGAAGAACAGGGAGAAGAATCACTGTACAACTTCGTCACATATAAGGTCAACCTTATTCGCACATATCATCCAGAACTATCACTCAAGGACGTTTTCGAGGATGGATTATCACGCTTCTCCTGGCACCTATCATTAATGCAACAGAGCAGGATTTCATACAGACCTTCATGCTATTCAACTCCGGTATCCTGGCCCAGCTGTGCCGCAATTGCAAAACCACACATTCGCACAGCAACCAAGGACACTTCAAGAACAAAGGTGCTACCACAAGTGAAAAAGTGTCAAGAAATACTGCCAAAAACACATCAACAGACAGTGCTACCACAACAACACATGATAATCAATCTACCAGCAACGCCCCTCCCTGCACAATTACCAGCAGAAAACAACCACAGATTCCATGCAAATGATGTGGCAGACCGTACTGGAACAATGAATGCCTGAACAGGAAGAAATCCGCCACAGTGGAGGAGAAGGGCAAGTCACCGCCGGGAAACTACAAAACGAGGTACCACGGCCTGACATTGCCTGCCCCATGACATTGACAGACCCAACACCACAACAAATTCTTGTCACAAATCATTGGTTCTACAAACAGCTTCATCCACAACTCAGTGTTCATTAACAGTCATCCATGCAGAACCCTCATTGATACAGTCGCATCGCATAATTTCATCCATACCAATTTTATAAATATCAGTTATATCAGGCCCACCCAATTCAATTCAATGGTTCAATTAGCTATCCGCCAACACACTGGTGAAATTGCAGGGGGGTAACCATCACGGTGCATATACGGGACATAGAAACTGTCACTACTGCATGTGTATTGGATGACATTTGAGAAGATGTAATTTTAGAAGTGTCATGGCTTACAGAATGAATTACTATGGTTGAACCCACAGCACGCAGCACAGATTTTGGGCAGAAAGAATGCGTACGGTGTACAACTTAGATCCCAGATCAACTGGGACTGCGCCGGAAGTGCTGCTGGTCAACCTTGACCATTCTGTACTACCTGAGTTCTGCAATGCCATGCAGCACCTCCTAAACGAGTGACATGACGTGTTTACAGTGGCATACCAGCTACGCCACACAACAGTGGCTGAACACTGTATCCTTCTCACCACTGAACACATGTGTATGACAGCCCACACCATTACCAACCATACCTGTGCCGCATAATAAAAGAACAAATTTCAGAAATGCTGCAAGAGGATATCATTGAACCATTCGACAGTGAATTAAATTCATCCATTACATTAGTGCCACAGAAAGATGGTTTTTGGTGTTTCTGTGTGGATTTTCGCAGATTGCATTTGGTCACCAAAAGTGCACTACCATAATACATCCATGTCAAAGATGTGTTAAATACCCTAGGGCATGCAAAAGTGCTCACCGCCATCGATCCACTTCACCGCCCCCGACAGATGTCACTTCCAGATTTGTGTGATGCCATTCAGTCTCAAGTGTGCAGCTTCAACATTCCAGGCTATGATGGTGAGAGTGTTAGATGGATTGATAGGTGAGTTCGCCTTGGCCTAACTCAATGACGTGGTCGTATGGTCAGAACCATGGATAGACCACATCCAACACCGGTCACTCATGGTCGATCCCCTTGTAATTAATGGTTTGACATGCGTGAACAGGAAGTGCCACATCGGTAAGGCAAACATACAGTTTCTTGGCCACATCATGGACGAGCATGGCAACCGTCCGATGGAAGAACAGTTGCATCTCATTGATAACCATCCAGTCCCCACCACTCACAAGCAACTCAGAAAATTTTTCGGCCTAGCTAACTGCCTGCGAGAATACATTGCCAAGTTTATTATCATCACTGCACCACTCACCGACCTCATGTCACCAAACAAAAGATTAAATGGTTGGCAACACAACAAGAGAGCTTCGAAGAACTGATGCACCAGTTACGTGAGTGCCTGGGCATGTCACGACTGTGCCCCCCACCTCTATGTACAAACAGATGCATGTGAGAAGGGCCTAAGCGCAGTACTTTTCCTGCTAGCAGACGACGGCACTTGCTGCATCATCGACTTCAGCAGCACAAAGTTTGGCACAGTCAAACAATGATACGACGTTAATGAACAGAGTGCCTGGCCATCGTGAGGAGCATCAAAAAATATAGACAATTGCTTGAATACCAACACTTTACTCTGCGAACAGACAACCGCTACCTCGTGTGGCCACATGGTATGAAGGAAAGCTGCAGCAAGCTCACCTGCTGGGTTCTTCTCCTACATTCATACAACTTCAAAGTGCAGCACGTGGCAGACAAGGACAATCAGCTGGCTGATCATCTGTCATGTTTGCCACCTAAGTCAGTGGCACGCGACGAGGACTGGGAAAACATCCTCCCCCCCCCCCCCCCTACACAAAAGACGTCAACAACACCACCCATAGAGTGCAACACCATTGCAGTGTTGATAACCACACCCACTTTTCCAGTGTTACGTGAAAACGTAACAAAAGAACAATTGCACTGCCCGGTATCCTACAAAGCGTAAAGACGTGTGTGCTAAGCAGACAGTTGACAGATGGCATGTGGTAAATAACTGCGTAGAAACTCGTACAAACACAACCAGTGGCATGTGGAGTGTTTACATTCTAACTGTGGCACGTGATTCAGTATTGCAGTATGCTTATGCCAGTGATTTTTCAGGGCATCCTCGTGCCGCGCAAACACGCAGGAATGTTTTGAAGTATTTCTATTGGCCAGGCATGACCATTCCAGTAAGGAATTTTGTGCATGCGTGTATCACATGCAACTGTTACAAAAGCTGTCGCATGGACTGCCAGCAACAACAGCAGCCCAGAGAACCAACGAAACCATTTGAGACTGTGGCATTTAACCTCATGGGACCATATCCATGTATGCCCAAAGGAAATTGATTTACAGCCGACTCTCAATTTATCGTTTTTCAGAGGACTGCCAAAAAATGTCCATACATGCGAGATTTCAGTAGATTAGGGTTCTGACATGTACATCAATAAAATATAACTTCTAACATTATAAAACTTTATGTTGAATATCGTAAGAGCTGTACATTATCTGTGAATACAGTATAGTTAATAAACACAATAAAAATAGGAATTTTCGAAAAAATATTATTGTAAATAATACATTAAAAATATTTCACCTAAACTTTTAATTAAAGAAAATAATGTCTCAAAATATTATATATAATTTATTGTAATCCTACACCAAATGCAAGCTAACCTAAAACTTTTAAACCCTCTAAAAATGAAAATTATATGACACGGAATGCAAGTTAAATTTTGAATGCCCCACACACATTCGTTTAGCTAAGAGCGCATGGAAAAGTTATCGATCTGGCAGTGTGCTCATGGCGGCCACTGGAGGAGGAATGGCGGTGGGCGGCAGGAGAATTATGCCTCCACGCCGCTAATTGTTACATAGTGCGGACACCTTGCATGTGTGACAAATGTCTGTCTTTTAAAGCAATTAATTATATTTTACTGCAAAGAAAACTTTTAATTTTAAGACATAAATAAATAAGACGAACATAATTGATTTCTTCACATTCTAATAATTAATCATTCAAAACCAAGTCCCATGATTTTCCCTGTCGTAAGTTACATTGCACTCTGTTCTGTGCTTACCTACCCATTATTAGACAGCAAAAGGTCTCGATAAGGTCCTTATATTTTATCAGTTTATTCAAAATATGCGTGTCTATTGAAATGAATTAATATAAATCTTCCGATTTCCCCGCAGAAGTTACTGAAAATGAATTTTACACTTATAATACAAGTCGCTATGTTCAAACAATTTTTGGTAACAAGGGAAATTCAAGTATATGCTTCTGGGAATATAATTTTATTTGCAAAGATACTGCCCCTTGAGTTAAACAAATATTAAGTTTTAAAATCATGTTAATTTTACGCCAGATACAATAAAACACCAAACTTATGGGAAAAAACCACCTTTAATCACAAAAGAAAACATCTTTTCAAATAATAATCCCCATTAAAATGTTTTGCATAAGATTTTCAGGTGAAACCATTTGCTTTGAAATACAAGTGATGTTAGGTGCAACTATTTTGAGCGACGCATAATCTTGATAAAATTACGTTCGCCAGACGATATTTTACGCTCTGCTGCCAGCGAGCCAGCATGTGAAGGCAAGGCAAGTGAAGCGACCGTGGCTGAGAGAGAGCGGATGTGCTTTATATTTTGCTAGACAACTTCCTCTCTCTGCGGGAGAATAGTCTGTGAGGGGAGGAAGGAAGGTGCGCCGCTGAGAGAGACAGAAAGAGGTGTGAGAGTGAGGACGCTAGGTCACCACGCTCGTTGCTATGGGTAACAACTTCCCCTCTCGTCAGGGGAAGCACTTCCCCTTTAGTCAGGGGAAGTAGTAAGCCAGTCTTGCACCATGCTGCACGGCCACAGTGTTGAAGGACATGTTGGGGAAGACAAGACACTAAACAGCACACCGCAGAGCAGTTATAAACTGTGGCGCATGTGACGTATTTCACATCCAGTTACTAGACATTTGCATAAACATCCAGCTTAAAAATTATAGTTGCGGGAAATGTTAGGTGAAGGGACCCGAAATATACTTTGATTGATGCTCCATGCGATAAATGATACAAGCGGTTTATGTTAACTTCATTTACATTGGGATTTCGCCGGAACCACAAAAAATTGTTGGTGGATGGGATTTATCGATACATGCAATAACGATACATCGAGAGTTGACTGTACTGTAGTTGTCACTAATCTGTTTTCATGATGGGGGAGGCATACCCCATGTCAAGTGCACGGACTCGAACTGTTGGAAAAGCGCTCAAGCGTGAATTTTTAACCTGGTGGGGTTATCCACAAGTGCTCCTAAGTGAAAATGGGACACAGTTCACGGGCAGTGTGTGGCATGATTTTTGCATGAGATGGGACGTGCAACATCACATGACAGCTGTTTATCATCCATGTGCAAATCCTACCGAAAGGCATAACCAGGATATAAAAACACAGCTACGCCTGCGCATGGGTGATAACCACATATCCTGGACCGAACAACTGCCCACCACCCTCTTCACGTTGCACACACGCATGAACCATACCACTGGTAAGAAACCCGCCCAGCTGCTTCAAGATCACCATCTCCCCCTACCCGGAAAGTTCATGAACGGCACCCAAAGCAGCCGTCGCAGCGCCGCCGTCATTCCGGAGTCATCGGCTCCGTCACCAGCAGTCACAACAAAACAGCAGGTACAATCTAAGGCCACATAGCAACCTTCAGCCGCTGGCCACCTGCTGTAGTTGAGAACGACAGTACATCAGCGCCGATAAACGAATGGTCTCCAAAAGGTGAGGAGGGGGGCATTTGACGTGCCCCCACATGATGTCTCCCCGAGACAGTTCGTCATGTTGCCAGCCACCATGCCCAGAAGTTCATTCATCACCCACGTGAAGGCAGTGTGTATTTAGTGTTGTGAAGTGACCCACGTGTGTGTGAAAGTGTTTGTTTTTTTTTTTTTTCCATGGCCTTTTTTTAATTTATTGTTTTCAGTGCATATACTTTATTTTACGTGAAGAATTTTATTATAATTATTTTTATTCAGTGCAATTATATTGTGAAGTGTAATTGTCATTATCTGCACAAAATGTATATACAACCAGAAGCTACAGCAGAACATAAACATACTTACGGCATATCATGTATCTTGCAATGTCCACGTGCTAAATTAATTGCATCTTTTCATTTGTTCAATTAAGCTAAGCATTTCTCTAGGGCAAAACAGCCAACACATTGAGGTTAAGGGTTACGTCAGCCCATTATGGAAGGCATATTTTGAATAAAGTTTTATACATTCATTTGTCCCATCCTCTCATTAGTGTACTTATGTCCACTTAATTTCATTTATCAGTGTGTAATAGTTTTTAGAGTTTTTACATTCATTCACGCAGGAACGCTGTGCACGGCAGCCAGCTCCCACGCAAACCACATTCGGTAGAGTCTTCGTACTCAAGTGGGAAGGATATCCGCATGTGGACTCTCTGGCCCTTCATCATTTGTCTCATCATGTAACTGGCATAGTCATTTAATTAGTAAACCGGAATGTTTGTTTAATAGTTTTCAACCCGGAGAGAGTGCCGTCCCACATCCTAGTCCATTTGAACATGGCTGAGGCATAAATTTTTCGCCTAACCACTATGTAAACATTTCCCCTTTTTGAAATAAGAAAGCTCTCTGTGCTATACTAGAGATCATGTATCGTAAGTGCCTCAGTACAGGAAGCAAATGGAAATAAAAATATTGTGTCATTTTAAATGCACACTATTTAGATTCTTCTGCTGCTTCACGGCTGCATAGCCTGTATCACCGAATTTTCATAAGACGTAGAGATGGCCTAAACTCTCTAACAGAGTGAGCAAAGTATTGAGAGGTGCTATACACCTCTCACTAGACCAGGCATTACAAGAATATAGATCAATATCATCAGATGCTAAATCATTAGGGGAGCCACATTTAGGACAGTCGACCACATCCCTGCATCACTCGTGCTCTCTGCGCTGGCACCCTTGGGAAAGTACCAATGAACCATTTCCAACCCTGGCACCCCACATTCTCTCTGATAATCTACACACCAACATCACTGAGCAACATTAGGTTTTAAGAAGAAATTGGTTAAAAAAATAGACTTTGAAAAAAAAAATACAGAGGCTTCCTGATACTCCAGGGTTAAATATATAACAAGAACAGAAAACCGGTCGACTTTTGCAGTAATTTTGCCAAAAATTTTCACATGCTTGCAGGAAATTGGACTAATGAGTACGCCATCATGGCTATTCTTTCATGTGTACCCCCCCCCCCCCCCCGCAATAAAAGCACAATTTAATAAGGAATGAGCCAAGAAGCCACAATTAGTCATATGTAGGAAACACTCATACTTCATACTGCAAACAGATGATGGGTTTTCTCAGCACAATGATGAAGTTTTCTTAATTTATAACTGCTCCAGCATTAGCACCACTTCACTTCATGATGTTGAGGAAGAGGACTGCTGATAACGTGACATACCAAGTCAACAATAAGAGATTCTCATTTCTCATATGCTTTATAACTGAAATCATGTTTTGTTATTTGAACTAATAAAACTACGTACTGACACCTTAAAAAACTCTCAGTAATTATAGTGCAAGAAAGACATATCAGCTCATTTTGGTACTAAATAAATTAAAACTATAGATTTCATTATCCTGAACAGACTGGTGCACAGAAGCAGTAGCATTAGACATCACAGACAGAAATAACACTGTTGAATACTACGATTACAAGCAGCAAACGTGATTAGATTACAATGAAGTAGTTTTTCATATGCCAAGACAGTGCTGTATTTATAATAAAAAAAAAACAAATATAATTACAAAACTTTTTCCAGAAAGAGAATTAAAACACAGGTGAAGTAAGTGATACTGAAACATGAAACTTCAGTCAACTTTCAGTGGACACATGATGATAGGAGGAAACAACTTTCACTCAGAAATTATGGCACAAGAAATAAGCAGGACAAACACTTTTGCTATACAATGTGAACTGTGTGTCAGTGTTGTGAAACAAATTGTGCATGTGACAATTCACACACACCCACACACACTTAAGGATGGGTACTTACGAGGGGATGTGGACAAATATAGGGGTGAGTCAAATGGAAAACTATTTGCTCTCTGGATGTTTCTCTGCGAACAATGTAAAACAACACAAAACTGATGAGATAAGTGTTGTTTTTAATATTAAACAATTTTTTACTTTGCAAGAAATAAATTACAAGCTACAAAATAAAACTACCTACATAAATAATAAAACAATAAAATCACATTACATGATATTTGATGGTGTTAAACTGTCTTTTAAATTCCTAACATTTATCCAAATATGAAGATTTTTAACTTATTTTAAGCTAGATGTATGTTAGCACCAATGTAAATACTTAACTATAAATTATATAATTACTGATCAATTTGTCACAAACTATACAACTACATTATGTTTGTGAAAATTATAGCTGTAGTGTATAGCCATTGCACCCAAGTTGTGTAAGATACATCCTATACTGAAAGTGACCAACACTCCACTTAAAATGTGAGAAATGCCAATGGAATACCAGAATCGGTGTGTTGAAGCTGTGGTGTGTTTGTGAACGGCCCGTTTGGTACACCTCCTCTGGGCTGCTCATCTCCTGTCACCACAACACTCGGAGTTCGCACTCGTCGTGGGTTGAAGATTGTGGGCAGATCGCCCTCCCTCATGGCAATGTAGCAAGCTGCCTCATTGCAAGCCGGTCATGGCTGCGTACCTAGAAAATTGAGGACTTTTATTAATAGTACATAATTAGGACCAAATATGGTACCTCACAATTTTATGAAAAGCAACTCTAACCTTAGCATGCAAGCTTGCTGCATGCTTGATGCTACCTGATTTTCATTATGATGGTATTCATGTATACATTTACAACTATGCTAATTATTTAGAACATGGATGTCAGCATTGTTTGTCACATGCTTGGCTAAAATATTTGTGTGTAAGATAGATACTTGTGTAGCAACTATTAGTGTTGGCAAACATGTAATCAATGAACTTCCAGTGTTGTGTTTTTCTGTTGAGTGTTTTTGCTTACTTCCGGTGGTAAGCTAGTTCATCATGACGGTTCTGAGCAGATAGTACACAAAAGGGTTTTTCTTTAACACATGCACACACCCACACCCCCAAGCACACACTCGTGCATGCATGTGCACGCACCTGCATGCGCACACACACACACACACACACACACACATATATATATATATCTCTCTCTGTGCGTGTGTGTGTAGAGTGGCTGCGCAAATTTAGCTTGGTCACAGAAACCTGTATACTTCCGAGCAGACCAGAGGAATAAATGTACAACAATCAATAAAATGTTTTCTTTACCTCCTTTTCCTTCAGCAACAAATCCACAATGCTATACTGATGCACATGACTACCCAAGAAAAAGTTTAGTTTAGCTGTTTTGGGATTTTAAGTCACTGCATTATGGTATCTAACCAAATTTCATGTTTGTGATTTTTTTATAAGTAGGTACTGATAAATTGCTACCACAACTATTCTGCTATTCATGAATAAGTCATCACTGCACAATTTAGGTTTTACATTGTAATGCCATCAAGTCAGACACAAGATGAACGATGACACAAATACTTAGTGGTAATATGGGCGCCAGCGATGCTTCCCAATCACCACACTATTGAGACTCAGGGTTCTCAGGAATACTGTGGGTTCTGTGTGTCCATCTCACCCGTGCGTACTTATAAACATGTAGGCAATACTAAACTTTTACCAAACATCACTGTGAAACAAACACTTAATAAAATACATGTGGCTAGGACACTGTCACTACTGAATAAAAGAGGTAAGTTCACTTGTTGTTGACTTGTTGTTATTGTTACTATGCGTACACATCAACATGCTAATGAAATTATGATGTTCTCTGTCATGACTAGCCAATTCCGCTTGAGTGCTCCCCAGCCTGCAATTAATCTAGCACATGCCTAGATGGATGATCTCGTTGAGGTGCATGAAAGCATAGCCTTCACAAGAGAAGAGGGCCAACAGCTGCTAGGGTGGAACGACGGTTTTTCCCAAAAGTCAGAACATGGTGAATTACAAATTAAACCCTTGATCATACATATTAACACGTGTGATTACCCAGTATCACTAACGAAAACTCGTCGAGGCTCGCCCGCCAGCACATGGGTAGTGTGGTGACGGCCTATACACAGAGCTGGCTAGGATGGGAATCATTGCACTGTACACAAATTAAAAAACTACATAAACCCTCAAAAGGTACATAAAACCAGATGGGGCATGACATGAGTATTCACAATAAACATGCAAATGTGTGGAAACAAGCTTAGATGTTGCAGATGCCACTGGATGAAGTTCGTAGTGGACCACGTGGTGCAAGTCGAATTGCAATATTTCTTTGTGAAAATGGCACATTAAATTCAGACAAAATATTATTCGGAGCGAGAAAATTAATCTCTTTATGATTTAAGTGATTGCAGGCGTGTAGCATGCCTGATGGCAGTAAAATCTAACATGAAAGTGACCATGTGGTCAAACAGAAAAAGCATCAATTTAAGTGAAAATTACATGGAAACATGACAAAAAATGAAAATAGAACCCTAAATAAAATATTGCACATACAATATTACATAAATAAGCCCTCAAAACGCAATGATGGTGTATACAAATACTTGGCGCTGGTTAGCTGCATGGTTGTACGTGATGTTGCCACAAAATATTCAAACATGGAAAATACCCTCCAATAAATAAATGAAAACTAAGACCTTAAAATTGTATGTAACAATAATGCCGAAATTTCAATGAAATACCACTAACATAGGTGGATGGTGCCTGATTGAGATTGCGTGGGTCACGTGACCTCTCCATAATATTTCTCCTCCTTCTCCTCGATTACGTTAAAACTGCCATAAGGGCGAAATAAATTAGTAAAGCGGAATCATAATACTGGGAAAAATGTCTGGCAAAACGTATGCAAGCAAAGGTTGACCAGTAAACTAAATTGACTATAGAAATCTACATCAGTGAACAAAAGTTGTAGTCCGTACGTGACAGTGTCTTACCTCGCCAGCTCTCTTCGACGGACTATCCACAGGCAAGCGTCGCACGAGCCTACCATGGATGCCTATGAGGTTCACATAAGCGGAAGTGCTATGCAAGCTGAATAAAATAATTTATTATAGAAATAAAATGGCACAAATCAAATTAAATACACTTTTACATTTTATAATTTACTTATTAAATTTTCATATTATTTCAGTGTCTCTTTACGACGGCGTTCACGCTGGAATATTAGTATTCTTAATCTGGGTGCCATGGGCACTGAATTTCATAACCGAACAAATTCAAAATAACAAGAAACACTTCAAAATATTTTAAGACATATTAAACCCTGCAAAAACAAATACAAAACACATTTTACACTGAAAAATAGTATTTATGTGTAAGTTCAAAATATTGGCTTCTTTGTGCACGTGCAGGACACGTGACACATGCACGGTGAGCACAGCCATGGGCTCTAGTGCCGCTGGCTGTTAGCCAGCATCAAATGACCCCTCCCTCAAAAGCCTAGACGGTGCACACAATGCAACATTGCCCTGGCGGGCTATGCCCAGCTGGTTGCCGATTGAGGGCAAAGAAAACATGGCCTCAGAGGTCGTCGATTTCTTCGGCGTTTGCAGGGGGTGGGGGTGTAGGCAGGAACAACATTGTAGGTACGTGGTGGTGACTCAGCTCGCCTCTTGCGTGTGCTGTGTTGCCCTTTGTTGACACTTGACATCACACTTACTACCCTACTAGTTTCCCCAAACCCTTTCAAACTCTCTTGCCCTACTGGGCTCTCCCCTGCAGGAACTGGAAAGCCTCTGAAAGGTGTCTCTCTTTCACTTGTGGTATCAAAATTTACATTTACACTTCGGTTACACCCAAATTCAGCTGTGCCCTGGGGAAACACTTTAAAACTTACTTCACCGGCATTGGTTGTGTTGACGTTTATGTGTGCACTTATGTTACCACTTTCTTCATGTACACTTAGAAATCCCTTAAATTCACTCAGGTTCGTTGCGTTGTTACAGGCATTAACAGAAAAACCCAGAAATGGTGTTGCAGTACTACTTGTTTCCATTTCCTCACTACTAGGTGTTGAGTGTTCAGTCGGTGCAAAAATCTTAAATGACAGTTCATTACTTTGGCTGGGTGTTCCTGTGTTAGTGTTGTTTTTCTCTTCAGTGTCCATGCTGACATTTCCCTGTGTACTCCCTGGTGAAATTCTCCGAACTCGTGTTATATTGGGTGTAACGCCGTCTCCTTGCCTCGTTTCCCTACAAGCGGCCAGGTTAACCGCAAGTCGTCACGGTGCAGTTTCGTGACACGTCTGGATCCCAACTTCACTAGATATGTGGAATTTCCCATATTTTCCACCACTCTCACTGGCCCTGTCTGTCTAGGTGCCAGTCCAGCACAGTACTTCTTCACCCCGGCTGATAGCGGGTTCTCTCTTATGTACACGTACATCCCAGGTATAATAACTGAGCTGGTTTGCCCTGGCTTCTTCATGTATTTACGCCTGGTGTTTGACAATTTGTTCAGGTGGTCTGGGCGGGTTTTCGCGGGGTGCTCCGGGACACGTAGTTCGGGACCTTGTACCATCTCTGCGGGTGTCTTCACGGTTGCCGTATTTACTCTATTTCTTAGGCGAAACATTACCTCCGGGATCAATTCGCCCCACCTAGTGTGATCTTCGTCCAACCGGACACGTAATTCTATTTTTACATCTTGGTTATGTCACTCGGTTGGGTTAGCCCTAGGATGGTATGCTGGGGTGGTACAGTGTTCTCTCCACTTTCGCCCTATAAATTGTGTACCATTTTCTGTCAACAAATACACGGGGTGTCCCCATTTCGGGAAAAACTCATTCTGCATTACTTGTACAAATGTGTGTGCATGGACGTTATTAACTGGAAATGCCTCGGTCCAGCAGGTAAACAAATCTGTGGCAACAACAAGAAATCTTTTACCAGTTTTTGTATGCGGGTACGGGCCCATGATGTCGATGGCTACTGTTTCGAATGCCTCGGTTGGCCGTCTGCTCTCTGCAGCTTCCGGGTGTTTATACGTGATACAACTCTGTACATGTTTCCTGACATCTCCCTGAATCCCTGGCCAGTGAAAGGATATCTGCACATTTTTCGTGTTTGCTCAGATCCCGGGTGTCCATGCTCCAAACTATAGTCTGCATACTTAAGTACGAGTTCAAGGTCCTCTTTCAGCACATATGTCCACCATTGAGCCTAGTTACTAGGTGGTTTGCTTTGTAATTCTCTCTCCACTACCCTCCAGTGTTCTGTGTAACGTGTGGCACAATTTTGTCGGTGTTTCGCAGCATCTGAGGAATTTTCTTGCGCAGTGTGTACCTCTCTTAACATATCACGTACATTCAATGAAACAATTTCTCCAGCATGTGGCAACAATGTTTTGTACAACGAGAGTTTGTGTTTCTGCAGTTGGTATTGCATGACAAGGTCTTCCCACTCCGCGTTTTCAGTTACCGTTAGATTCGGACATGGATTCCTGGACAAGGCGTCCGCGGGCGCTTTGGTTTCTTCCCGCCACGTGTTCTACCTTGAAATCGTATTCCTGCAGTAACAGTGCCCAGTGGGCAAGTTTACTCTTCCCGTTATGCATTCTCTCTAACCACACAAGACATCTGTTGACAGTTTTGAGCATAAACTGCCTTCCTAGGAAGCACGGCCAGTACTTCCGCAATGCATGTACAATGGCCAAACATTCTTGTTCGTTACCGTGACATTTACGTTCTGTGTCCCCGAACTTTGCACTGTGGCACTGATGATATGTTTTTCCTCGTGTGTTCCCTCCAGATACAGCATGGTACCAATGCCTTCTTAACTGGCATCTGTTTGAACAACAATGGGTAACTCTGGGTTGAATCTACATAGCGGATTACAGTTCTGAAATGCAATTTTGATTTCTTTAAATGTTTGATCAGCTTGAGGTGTCCAGACAAATTTACGTTTCTCATACAACAAAGTAGTTGATGGTGCAGTGATTATAGAAAAGTTTGGGACAAATTCCCTTAACCAATTACTTAAGCCAAAAAATTTCCTGACTTGTTTACGTGATCTGGGTGTGGGTTTGTTTTGAATTTCCTGTAAGTGGTTTTGTTCTGGTTCATGTCCGTTTGCTGTTACATAGTGTCCCAAAAAATCCATTCTACTCATACCCAACTTACACTTTTCCACTTTGCACGTAAGCTTGTAAGCTTGTTACGTTCGAGCCGTTCAAACACAAGGCTCAAATGGTGCAAGTGCTCTTCCTAGTTGTTAGACCAAACAAGTACATTATCCAAATACGCCATCACAAAGTCTCCAATAAATCCATCTAATACATTAACCATTAAGTTTTGGAACATTGCAGACACACACTGTAAACCAAATGGCATGGCTACAAATTTAAATCTACGTCCATCTGGGGTAGTAAATGCTGTTTTTTTCTGTCCTGTGGGCGGATAGATACTTGTCAATATCCGGACTTTAAATCAAGTGAGGTTAAAACGGTAGCTGGTCCTAATGTTGACAAAGTGTCTTTCATGTTTATGACTGATGGCGGCATGTTTACTCTTAATTTATTGAGGGAGCGAAAATCAACACAGAATCGCAATTCGCCATCTTTCTTTGGAGCAAGGGTAATACCTGAATTATAGAGACTTTGTGTAGGTTCAATAATATCATCATTGAACATTTGACATACCTGCTGGTTGATGACGCTGTGAAAGAAAATACGTGGATCTCGTGGCTTGGAGTACATCGGGTCCTCGTGCGTTATGGCGATTGCGTGCTCCATGACGTCGATGGTCTGCAGCTTCCCCACGGTGTGGAACACCCTGGGATACTGGTGCTGCAGATGTTGCTGATGTGGAGCTGGCACCTCGTGCTCAAAGTCAGCAAGCGGCACATAAGTTGTTGTTGTTGTTGTTGTTGGTGGTGTTGTTGTTGCTCCCAGAGCGTAAACAGTCCATCGCCCACGTGTCCCCATATACAGAGAATTCAGGTATGATTCTATCAGAGGCATGATTGTCAACAAGCTATGGCAGTCCCAAAATCACTTCTTCGCACAAGTCCGGCACAACGTAAACATTGCACTTGGTATGCAGCTCTCAGATTCCTACCGTTACGTGCATAACACTTTTTGCTTCTCCCTGTTGGTGTGTGGTAGCGAATTGCAATGTCATGGTAGAACTCTAGTTGTTATAGCTTGTATCAGTCCTTCATGTACAAAATTGTGACTGGTGGCCGTGTCACTAACAAAGTGACATTTTTTCCTTCAAGTTCTAAACAGATTCTTAAAGCTTTTACGGTATTGTCAGTCACTTGCAACACTCTTGCGCGCATAGCAGGCAGGTTTTTCCTGCTGCTGCGGAAATTGTGAAATCTCTCCAACAGGCGGCGGCGGTCGCGTGACATCAATAGCTAGCACGGGGTGTACAGGCAGGGGGGGCTCACGATGTCAGTCCGGCACTTGTTCTCTTCGGTCCGCCTGCTTATCTCTTTTGTAGGGGCATGCGTCCGAGGTAAACAGTTCCATGCTCTCCCGGCTGGTTCCGCGCAACAACGACCTAATGTCCGGTTTTGACAATGCCATGATTATTTCTAACACTCCATGAGTTGCCTACCCCGGGTGTAAGCGCTTATACAAACCTAACTTCCCCTGGATGAATTCCTCGATTCCTTCGCGTTCTCTCTGTTGTTCATGATACAGTCACGCTTGTACCTGTATAGCATCTTCGTCTATGTCAAATCGACCCTGCAATCTTTCACAGAACTCTTCCCACGTTACCTGATAATCTCTCACCAAGTTCCACCACGTGGCAGCGGTTCCCCTTAACCTGTTGGCAGGTACTTCAGTCCAATCATCCCTATGCATGTGATGCCTATGTAATTTTTCTTTACAAACTGCAAGGAATGTACCCGGGTCTTCTGAGTCTTGTCCTGCGAAAGTTGGTAAGAGAATGTTTCTGTCAGGTCCCATCAAACCCTGTTGAGTGTACGTAACGACTACTGGCGGCGTGGGCCTTACCTCTGATGTTGTCAGTGGCGTGATCTCAACACAGTTCATCTTACGCCACTCTCAACACAGTTTATGACACCATCGCGGAAGGTTACATATTCATCAGGTCCTATGCATCACAAATGTCCTATTTGCACTGCTGGCACTGTGGCCACTTCTTTCCCACACCACCACATCCGATGCACGTGCACAGGCATTGTTCTGACAGCACAGATACGGTGTTGGACGTGCATTGACATAACGTCTGATCCAATATATTTACACTGAACAAGTGGACCTCACTCACCCTTCCACAATGCATGCATTGTTCGATCGGCATGTCCAAATAGTTTGCACTTGCGTTCACTGGTGTTGCGGTTGCCGATGAGGATGTCTTGAGGGGTTCTCGCGGTTGATCAGGCATGGTGTCCGCCATTTTCTCGCGGTTGACATGGATGACGCGACGCAGATGAACACACTTGGCCCCACTTGGGAAAGCCAATTAACGCAGTCTGGTAAGACACAAGACGAACTATGACACAAATACTTATTGATAATATGGGTGCTAGCAATGCTTCCCAATCACCGCACTATTTAAACTCAGGGTTCTCAGGGATGCTGTGGGTTCTGTGTCCTTCTTGTAGGACACGTACGCAATACTAAACTTTTACAAAACATCACTGTGAAACAAACACTTAATAAAATACATGTGGCTAGGACACTGTCACTACTGAATAAAAAAGGTAAGTTCACTGTAGACTTGTTGTTATTGTTACTATGCGTACACATCAACGTGCCAATGAAATTATGATTATCTTGGTCATGACTAGCCAATTCTGCTTGGGTGCTCCCCAGCATGCAATTAATCTAGTGCATGCCTAGATGGATGATCTCACCGAGGTGCGTGAAAGCACAGCCTTCACGAGGGAAGAGGACCGACAGCCACTAATGGGACTGATGATTTTTCCCTGATGACAGGACATGGTGAATTACAAATGAATCCTTTGTTGGTACATATTAACATGTGAGATTACTCAGCATCACTAACGAAAACTCATCAAGGCTCGCCCTTCAGCATGTGGGTAGTGTGGTGACGGCCTATACGCAAAGCCGGCTAGGATGACAGTAATTGAACAGTACACAAATTACAAAATTACATAAACCCTCAACAAATACATTAAACAAGATGGGGCATGAAATGAATATTCACAATAAACTCACACATGTGTGAAAACAAGCTAAGATGGCATGGATGCCGCTGGATGAAGTTCGTAGTGGACTATGTGGTGCAGGTGGAATTGCAATATTTCTTTGTGAAAACAGCAAATTGAATTCAGACAAAATATTATTCGGAGCGAGAAAATTATTCTCTTTACGATTTAAGTGATTGCAGGCATGTAGCATGCCTGATGGAGAAAAATTAAACATGAAAGTGAATGCATGGTCAAACAGAAAAAGCATTAATTAACGTGAAAATTACATGGAATCCTAACAAAAACTGAACATAGAACCCTGAATGAAATATTGCACACATGATATTACATAAATAAGCCCTCAAAATGCAATGATGGTGTATAAAAATACTTGGTGTTGGTTAGCCATGTAGTTGTACATGATGTTGCCGTAAAATATTCAATCATGGAAAATAACCTCAAATACATAAATAAAAACAAAGCCCTTAAAATTGCACATAGCAATAATGCAGAAAGTACAATGAAATGCCACTAACAAAGGTGAATGGCGCCTGATTCAAGTTGTGCGGGTCGCGTGACCTCTCCTTGATTAAGTTAAAAAGCCACAAGGGCGAAATAAATAAGTAAAGCAGAAGCATAATGCTGGGAAAAATGTCTGGCAAAACGTACGCAAGAAAAGGTTGACTGGTAAACTGAATTGACTATTGAAACCTACATCAGTGAACAAAATTTGCAGTGCGTACGTGACAGTGTATTACTCGCCAGCTCTCCTCGATGGACTGTCCAGAGGCAAGCGTCGCACGAACCTACCATGGCCGCCTACGGAGTTCACATAAGTGGAAGTGCTATGTACGCCGAGTAAAATAATTTATTATAGAAATAAAATGGCACAAATTAAATTAAATACTGTTAACTTTTTTTTTTTTTTTTTTTTTTTTTTTAATGTCTCTTTATGACAGCGTAGATGCCGGAATATTAGTGTTCTTAATCTGGGTACCGCGGGCACTTTGAATTTCATAACTAAACAATTTCAAAATAACAAGACACTTCAAAACCTTTTAAGACATATTAAACTCTACAAATACAAATACGAAAAAAGTTTTACACTGTAAAATAGTATTTATGTGAAAGTTTAAAAATTGGGCTCTTTATGCACGTGCAGGACATGTGACACGTGTGTAATGAGTGTCGTCATGGTCTCTAGTGCTGCTGGCTGTTAGCCGGCGTCAGTAGTGAGAAATGTAACTTCAATGCTTTTTTATATGTCTCTACTTTTTGCATATTTTATCACAGCTGGTAATGTTTTCTTTCATATTTTTAATATAACTGTGCTGCAAATTTAATTCATATGTTAACTTATAAGTACCATTGGAAATTCATAAGCGCCAAATCTGTTATCTTTTAAAATATTTTTGCGGTGCAATTTCCTCTACATTAGATTATCAACATTTGTGCCAGTTTATGTTACACAGTAGGTACTTCGGTGTTTTGCTTGGTAATGTTAGTACTTGCGAAACTTCATTTATTTGGAGGTTTGCAACTGCTCTGACTTTTTACTAATAACCAACTAGCTCCAAGAAAGTGAATTCATGCAATTCATTCTGCTTCCCAGAGCACAAGCAGTAAGAGCATGGATGGCACACTGGTTTACCTGCTTCATACATAGCTGGTTAAACTACATGAGTCAAGTAAAAAAAAATATGGAGCAGATAAATTGGCGCGCCCTCCGTACTCGCTATCGCTTGCACTCTGGGAAGCACAGTGGTGCAGATTTTGTGTGAATTAACTTCACTAGAGTAAACTGTGGATGTATTTAACATTTTTCAAGCCTTTCAAAAATTCCAATTGAAGGTTATTTGTATGTTTTGGCTATAAAAATATCCTTGATCTTTATAACTCTTCCCACTTTTATATTTCATAATATGTACTGCTAATATAAAAATGCACCCATGTGATTATGATTTGGCCTTATTAATAGTATTGATACATACAATTTTTTTAACATTTTCCCTCATTTTTTTTATAAAAACCCCAATTGTTCATACTAACCAACAACAGTATACAAAGGTTGTCAGATATGTAGATATACATTCATCTATATGCAGAGTTCTGAATACTCCACTGGTTAATCGTTTCCTCCACGTGCTCTTTGCCTTGCCTGCTTCACATAGGATGCAGGAAGCACAGAAAGGCTTGCTGCCGTAATTCTCACTGAACTCTGACATCACAGATTCTATTGCTGTCCAAGATTCAAGTTACCAAAATGGTCGAGATTTTTTTTTTTTGCAAAATTTATTTTTATATTTTTGGTTTTATCAATTCCAGGCTTACAATTTATAATATACAAATTATTAAATCAATGCTATGTAAGTTTTTACCAACTTTAAATGCTACTCCCTGTCATAATGTGAAGTTGTTAATTTACTTCACATATATTTGACAATGAACTATGAATAGGATAATTTGGCGAAATATGGACATCACATTTTTCTATCAAACTGTTTTGAAATTCAGCAACTTACAAAGTGTACAAAAAAAGTACACAAAACAAAACAGTTCGAGGATATTTATTTTGATTTCCTCCAAAATGCATAATACAAAATTATCAGGTATATAGATTAATACTGTTCACAATAAAACAAGAACATCGCCAAGACAATTAATTAAATAATACATGAGGTGCCTTAATAAACACATTCTTAGGATTCAAAGTGACTAGAAATTCTCATGTACCTAAAGGCCACGTAATTCGACAACATTAACAATATATGTAATACTGATGCTGGCTAACAGCCAGCAGTGTTAAGACCATGACGGTGCTCACCACTCACGTGACATGTGGGCATGCATGTGCGCGAAGAGGCCATAACCTGAACTTTCCCATAACGGGATATTTATTTGGCATTTAAACCATGTCTTTTGTTTTATTTCAGGTTCCAAGTGTTTTAAATGTTAAATACGTATGTTCTAAAATGTTACTCAATGTTTAGTAAAAATTCAAAATATGCGCTGCGCGAAGAATAAGAACATTATTATTCCAGTGCAAACGCCTCCATATAAGACAGTCAACGAATACAGAAAATTCACAATTTAAATGTTTCATAGAAATCTTTATTGAAATTATTTATATGACATTTTTTTAAAAGATAAAAGGTTTACTCTGCATACACAGCACTTCCGCTTGTGTGAACCCCGTAGGCAAAGATGGTAGCATGCCCCCTGCCTCTGGGCAGTCCGTCGTGGAGAGCTGGCAAGGTAAGCTGCTGTCACGTATGCACTTCAAACTTTTTGCACTGATGCAGATTACCATAGCTCACTTTTAGTATATCAGTTAACCTTTGCCTTGAATACATTTTGCCAGACATTTCCCCAGCATTATGCTTCCACTTAACCTAATAATTTGCGTCCTTGTAGCTTTTTAAACTTAAGTGAGGAGAAAGGAGGAAAGATGTCGGAGAGGCCACGCAGCCCACGCAATTTTGAAATCAGGCACCATCCGCCTATGTAAAAAGATGTTTCACTGTAATTTCTGTTTAATTTCTGCAATCAATATTAAGGGGTTTATTTCTATTATTTTAGGGTTTTGTCATGTTTAAATTGTTTTATAGCCACATCATTTGCAACCACATGGTTAACAGCCGCCAATTCGGTATCTGCACTATCCATGCGCTTTGAGGGTTTATTTGTGTAATATCATGTGCGCCATAGCTAATTTCATGGTTCTATGTATTATTTTATTCAAGATTCTGTGTATTTTCATGTGATTGATGCTTTGTATATATGACCACGCAGTCTTTTCATGTTTGATTTTTCTGCCATCAGGCACGTTATGAGTTCCTATCTGCTTATATTATCAGGGAATATTTTTCCCAACACCACTACCAATTTGTCTGACAATAATTGGCAGTTTTACGGAGAAATTCTGCAATTGCACCTGCACCATGTGATCCGCTACTAATCTCATTCAGCGGCATCCACGCCATATAAGTTTGCATTCATGCATCTGCATGTTTATTGTGACCATTCATCTTGTGCCCCATGTTGTATCATATGTATTTGTGTAATTTGTATTGTGACATTATTTTCGTCCTAGCCGGCCAAGTGTAAAGACTTTCACCACACTCACCACGTGCTGGGAGACGCGTCCTGACGAGTCCGCGTTAGTGACGTACAATAATCACACATGTTCATATCCATTTGTAATTCTCCATGTCCTGTCTTGAAGAAAAATCTACAGTCCACCCTAGCGGCTGTAGACCCCATTCCTTGTGGAGAGTGTGTTCTCTAACACCCCGGAGAAGTCATCCATTTAGGAGTGCGCTAGATTAATTGCGGGCTGGTGGAGCATCTGACGGAGTTAGCTAGACATGTCCAAGTTTTTAACCACAAAATTCATCCTGGCACGATTCTGTATGAGTGGCAAAATAAAAGCAATCTTAACAGTGCACAGAGTATTTCCTTGTAGCAACAGCAACCTCTCGCCTTTTTCAGTGTTAAAATGTTTAGTAATGCAAAGTGTTTTGTAAGTACGCTCCGGTGAGACGGACACACAGAACCCACAGCATCCCTGAAAACCCTGAGTCTCACAGTGCAGTGTCTGGGGAACACCGCTGGTGCCCACCTACTGTAAGTAAATTGTGTCACAGTTTGTCTTGTGTCTCAACCGACAGCATCACAACTATTTAAACTTTGACAACAAATGTAATGTGGCATTTAAAAATAATGAAGAGAGAAAAGGGGAGAGAGAGAGAGAGAGAGAGAGAAGAGAGAGAGAGAGAGAGAAGA
This sequence comes from Dryococelus australis, assembly GCA_029891345.1. Lineage (NCBI taxonomy): Eukaryota > Metazoa > Arthropoda > Insecta > Phasmatodea > Phasmatidae > Dryococelus > Dryococelus australis. Next base: position 279,430,499 of record CM056994.1, read on the forward strand.
GAGAGAGTTAGAGAGAGAGAGAGAGAGTTAGAGAGGAGAGAGTAGAGAGAGAGAGTTAGAGAGAGAGAGAGAGTTAGAGAGAGAGAGAGAGAGAGATGTGTGTGTGTGTGTGCATGAGAGAGAGAGTGGGGTAGTGTATGGAGTGCTGTGGTGAGTGCTATGCATGTAAGCACGGGCCACGTGGGCCTACACTTTTGTTCATGAGTAATTTTCATGTCCATGGAGAGTAACAAGGTACACTGTCACTTGGTCCTACATTTTGTTATTTAGTTCCAACATTATTTCCTCATTCTGCTTGTCATTTGCAGACATTTCCCAGCATTTCTCCCTTACAATTTCTTACGCCCTTGTGGCATTTTTAACTTAATCGAGGAGAAGGAGGAGAAAGATGTCTGAGAGGTCATGCAACCCGCGCATTTAGAATCAGACACCATCTGCCTATGTTTATGGCATTTCATCGTAACTTCTGCATAATTGCTACACACAATTTTAAGAGCTTTATTTTCATGTGTGTATTTAAGGGTAATTTTCGTGTTTGAATATTTAACTGCAACATCACGTATAACCACGTGGCCGACTGAAGCCAAGTCTTTGTACACGCCATCATTAAGTTTTAAGTGCTTATTTATATAACATTGTATGTGCAATTATTTATTTCAGGGTTCTATGTATTTTTCATTCAGGGTTTAATGTATTTTTCACGTTAATTGATGTTTTTGTACTTAACCATGCGGTCACAGTAATGTTTGATTTTACCGCCATCAACATTGTTATGTAACCACTGCAATCACAAAGAGAATCACTTGCTCAACACGAATAATATCTTATCTGAATTTAGTTTGCCATTTCCATGCATAAATATTGCAATTTCACCTGCACCACGTGGTCCGCTACGAACTTCATCCAGCAGCATCTGCGCCACCTAAGATTGTTTTCACACATGTGTGTGTTTATTGTGAATATTCATCTCGTGTCCCATCTTATTTCATGTAACATTTAAGGGCCTCTGTAATTTGTAATTAGTATACGATACAATTACTCCCATCCTAGCCAGCTCTGCATATAGGCCGTCACCACACTAACCACATGTTGGATGATGAGCCCAGACGAGTTGACGTTAGCGATGCCGAGTAATCACTCATGTTAATGTGTATTAAGGGTATTCACTTGTAATTCACTGTGTCCTGTCTTCAGGGAAAAACCGTCAGTCCAACCTAGTGGCTGTCGGCCCTCTTCCCTTGTGAAGGCTGTGCTTTCACGCACCTCGGTGAGATCATCCATTTATGCGTGCGCTAGATTAATTACGGGTTGGGGAGCACCCAAGCGGAATTGGCTAGTCATGACCGAGATAACTATTTCATTGGCACGTTGATGTGTATAAACAATATCAATAAAACAAGTCTACAGTGAACTCAATTTTTATTCAGTAATGACAGTGTCCTAGCCACATATTTTTTATCTATTGTTTATTTCAGTGATTTTATTAAAAGTTTAGTATTGCCAATGTGTTTGTAAGTACACATGGGTGAGACAGGCACACAGAACCCACAACATCCCTGAGAACCCTGAGTCTCAATAGTGCAGTGATTGGCAAGCACCGCTGGCGCCCAAATTACCAGTAAGTATTTGTGTCATCATTTGTCTCGTGTCTCACCTGACGGCGTCAAGGTGAATCTCCTTTCTTCCTTGTTCTTGGTTGAGATCCCCTGTTGCCATTTGATGACATAGTAAAACTACATGTTATAAATTATTCAGTTGACAGAAATTTCCATGAGCAGCTACTGCTCCATTTCCAAAATTCTTTCGTGGTAGTTCTAAACACCCTGCAAGAAAATCGAGATAGAATGGCATACCCATTTAATAAACACACTAAAAGTGTGAATCTTACAGTGGGAGACCATGTGTTCCTTAAGAATGAGAAAGTTCCCAGAGGTTTAAATAAGAAGTTTTACCATAAATGGTAAGGATATAGCAGGAAATGAAGGTGTAAAACTTATGAAGTCCTTAAAATACAATTTAGCAATGTTAACACATACAAATGTTGCTCTTGTTGACATACCTTATAGGTATGACTTAGCTAAGTAATCCTGTGTAAATAAGGAAATTGTGTCTGTAAACAACAAAATTCACAAGTTATATAGTCACTTTCAGAATGTTTCCCTTATAAATGAGCATTGAACTGAGCAGAGGTTGTTATACAAAGCATGGCATGCATCTCAATGGCCTGGGAAAAAAGAAAATTGCAGAAAAAATTAAAAACATTGTCAGTAGTCTTAAGTCTAATACAAATGCAATTGCTATTGAAATGCAATGAAACTAGTAAATATTGCCAATCCTACCATTATTACTTCACAGAGTTGGAAACTGGATTGGCAACCCTCAAATTCAAAAGTTAGCTCAATAAATAAGAAACCTGTTGTAAGCAATAAACAAGATGTACCTAATCTCTCATGTTCTAGAAATTTTCTCAAAGTTATGCACCACAATGTGTGCAGTTTGTACAACAAAAAAGTGTTGTTAGAATCCATTATAAATTCATCATTCATATTTTATGTATTTCAGAACATTGGCTTTCTATGAACAACATAGATTTTTGCAATATTAATGACTATTTTTTGACTTCAAGTTATTGTAGATCCATCTCTAAAGGTGAAGTAGTATGTACATTTTTTAAAAAGTGGTTTTGCCTGTAAAACAATTGATGTAAGTGATATGTGTATGGAAAAAACCTTTGAATGTTGTGTAGAGATAGGCAACCTAGATATCAGTATAGCAATTGTTTATGGATCTCCCAGTTCAAGTGAATATGATTCTTTTTTTAAAGGTATTGAATCGGTTATAAAAAGAATCTTCAATTGTAAGAAATATGTGTTAGATTGTGGTGACTAACATAAATTTTAATGATTGTAGTACACTCAGCACTAGGCTACTTAATATATTCAAGCAGTTCAACATGTAAATTACAATTACCGACTCTACTCGACATTCAAAAAATGGTAGCAAATGTATTGATAATATTGTAACCAATATAAATCCATCATTCTGTTCAGTTTACAATATAGAAACATTGATTTCTGATCACATGTCTCAAAAAATTTGTATAAACTTAGACTTGTTAGATTCTCAAAAAACATTTGGAATACCAAAATCTTACTTCATTCATAGAAGGAATTTTAATGTTGAAAACATGCATGTATTCAATAATATACTATTACATGAAACCTGGTGTGATGTATACAGTAAACAAGATCCTAACATTGCTTGGAATACTTTCAGTAATAAGTTCATGTTAATATTTAACAATAGTTTTCCTAGAAAATTAACTAAAATTACACCTAATAGAAAAATTCTTGGATGACAAAAGGATTAAATGTATCTTCCAAAAATTAATATCATTAAAACTCAAAGCAAAGAATAGTCAGAATTCTGACGATGTGTGTGCTTACAAAAAGTACAACAAAATCTATAAAAAACTTGTAGAAGCCAAAAAGCTAAGAAAAGATAAAAAATAAAAACTTCAACTAACAAATCAAAGATCATGTGGAACATTATAAACAATGAAATAAAACAACAAGTGCATCAAAAAGAAATCCTTTTATCTATAAATGGAAAGACTATTGAAAATAAACAACATTGCGCAAATTTTTAATGATTACTTTTCTACGGTTGCATTAAAACTCCCAACTTCTAATATTACTAGCCTTAACCTTAAAAAAGAACCAACTTCTAAGAGCATACACAGTAGCTTTACTTTAACAAGTATAAATGAAAATTCTTTAACTGAGATAATCAAAAGTCTAAAAAACAAGAACTCAGTAGGTATTGATGATGTTCCAGTAAAGTTAATAAAATTCTGTGTACATAGTCTAACATTACCTCTCACTATTATATTCAACAAATGCTTAAATAATGTTATTTTTCCTGATCATCTGACAGCAGCTAAAGTCATTCCCCTTCATTAAAAAGGCAGTGAAACTGATGTAGGCAATTACAGGCCAATTTCTATATTAACTGCATTTTCCAAAATTTTGGAAAAAAATTATATATAAATCAGTTGTCAGCATATTTAGAAAATAATAACACTATATCAAATAATCAGTTTGGCTTTCTGCAAAAGAAATCTACAGAGCAAACCTTCTATCACTTTGTAAACAAGGCCCTAGAAGAATTAGACAACAAATACCTTGTAGCAGGAATTTTTGCTGATCTATCCAAGGTCTTTGATTGTGTTAATCATAAATTACTTCTTCAGACAATGATAGGTTATGGTTTTAAAGACTCTTCACTTCAAATGTTCAAATCTTACCTCTCTAATAGAACTCAGCAAGTTTGCCTTTCTCAATGTAACAACAAAAATCATTTTATTGAATACAGATCCAATACCTCTGATGTAAATACCTCAAGGCTCTATTTTAGGGCCAGTGTTGTTTTTAATATTTGTTAATGATTTTCCAACTTTTCTAAAAAATAGTAATACAGTTATGTTTGCTGATGACATATCTATAATCATAAGTGAGAGAAACCATAGAGAGCTCTTTGCTAGCACCAGAACCACTTTACAGGAAATGGTGATATGGTTTAGAAATAATAAATTGACTCTTAATATAGCAAAATCTTAAGTTATGTATTTCTCTCTCAAAATATCATCCTCCAACATCTATTCTATTGAAATTCCGACACAGCATAATTATGAAGCCCTACCTACTGTAAAAGTTACTAACCTACTTGGTTTGACAATTGACTGTAACTTTAAATGGAAAGCACATCTTGCAACCCTATGCAACAGATTAAGTTCTTATTGCTTTGCTTTTTACTCCATTAAGAAAACATGTTTGCTGGAAACAGTCAAATCTCTGTACTTTGCAAACGTCCACCCTATAATGAAATATGGCATAATATTTTGGGGTGTGTCTCAAGATTGGAAAAAAGTCTTCAAAGCTCAAAAAAAATGATACGTATTATAGTCAACATTAAAGCCCCCACTTCTTGCAAACCATACTTCAAAAAGCAAAACATTCTCACACTTCCTAACATATACGTTTACAACATTATTATTTTTGGATTAACTAACTTAAATTATTGCATAAACAAGGATATACATTCTTACAACACAAGACAAAAGAAAGACATTCTTATTACAGTGCACCAAACAAAGAAATTTGAACAAAGCCCATTCCTCTCATCAGTAAAATTTATTAATAAACTACCAACAACACTGAAACAGCTTTTGAAGGAAAACAAGATGTTTTCTGTTTTCAAAAAATCTCATAAAAAATATCTCTTAGAAAATGCATATTATAGTATAGATGAATATTTTTTGCGAACATAATGTGCTATAAAAATTTGCATCTGTGTAATGTTTTTAGTATTGTGCATTGTAATCAACAAGTTATTGTAAGTTACTATGTGTATATTTTACTAATTATTATATTGTAATGTTCTTTCAGACTTTTCTATGTAATTTTTTTATGTTTATGTTGTAATTTTTCATGTTTATCTTTATGACAATTCCCATCACATTTGTTGTGTAAAATTGGAAGCTAAATAAATAAATAGAAGAATCATTGGTGTAACTACCCTAGTAAAATTCAAAATTTAGGAAATATATGGGTGCAAGAACCTTCTTGTTCATTGCAATAGACTGAAGAAATTTGGAGGCTGTGACGATGCCTTCACATGGACCAGAATTAATGAAATAGAGAGCAATGTAAAAGTGGAGAACCCAGATGCAGATTTTGATTGTGATGTTCCTGTACAGAATGACAATTTAGGGGTCATCCAGGAGGAAATGGGCGAGAATCAGGAGATTGCAGAAACAGAAGTTACGGAGCTGGAGAGGTCCGAACTGAGGTTCGAACGGGAGCTGTATCTGCTGCGGAGCAGGGACCCAGTAATGGACCACATCTGTATTTTGCCTTAAATATAAGTAATTTAAATTGTATTGTAAGTGAATATGTTTGATAAATCATAATGTATTGTATTAGTGATTATCTTATAGTGATAACATAGTGAGTGCCTTTTGAGTAAAAATGGTGTTCTTAAAATGTTATCTTGAAATTTTTAAGTATATCTTGGTGGGGAGCGAAAGTTTCATTTGCTATTTCAGAAGAAAAGATGAGATCACACATGAGCCTTGTTGTTTTGACATTCCTGGTGGCTGGAAACTGAAGTCTTGCATATCCACAGGAAGATGGCAGATCATTGGATAAAACAAGGTATTTATAAAACAAGGTAATATATTTCTGTCGGGCGATAAGTGGATTTTGTTAGCGAATTTTGATATGTCTGATTACCTTATTCAGATCGAGAGATTTATTTATTTTACAAGTGAGGTCAGTCTGTAATATATTAAAAGGATAATTGCAGAAAATGAAAAGCACATTAGATTCTTCAGAGATATTTTAGCGGAAGAAGTAGAAGTTTTAAATATGCAGGCAGTCAAGCTCAAGCAGGAACTTGACAATGTCTTAAATACTTTGGAGCCCAACAAGCGAGTTAAGAGAGTACTAATTGATTTCGGTGGAGAAATTTTGCTAGTTTTGTTCGGTACTGCTATGGCAGGAGAGTTAAACGCAATTAATCATAAAGTAAGGAAATTAGATATGACAGATAAAGAAATTGTTCATAGATTGGAGGAATAGGTTTCAGTGGTTAATTATAAGAGAGTTTCGGAAGAAAAACTTAAAATTCTTTATAGTAAATTAGTGCTTGCTACTAGTAATATAGTACAAGACCCCAGTGGTATTCCTACATCTTTTGAAAAGGAAGTCAGTAATTTAAAGGTGTCACTTAGTACAGTTTATCACCTCAGTTCATTGATGAGAGCTCTAGAAGCAATTTTAGGAGGAATATGTCAAGACGTTATTTTGTTTAACCAGGCATTAGATTTAAAAAGTATGGGAAAATTAACTTCATACTTTGTCTCACCATCCAATTTATCCCAAATTATTAATGGAATTAAATTGGAATTGGAACTAAATTTCCTTACAAGTTCCTAGACATACAGTGTTTATAAATATTACTAGTTATCTAATGGTCACACAGCCATGATTGGCTCCACCTTGAGATTGTACGTTGAATTACCACTTAAGTCCGTAGATCATGATTTAATTCTATATAAAGTTGCAGAATTACCCACTATTGGGAAAAGTAATGTTTCTTTCTTCTCAGTTAAACCAACAAACCAATATCTTGCTGTTTTGCATGATAGATTGAATTATACAGAATTATCGTCTGATAACCTTAATAATTGTTACAAGAATGGTGAAACTATTTGTGACCCTAAGTTCCTTATTCATAGTTTGAGAGTGCCATCTTGTAATTATATGTTTTTATCAGAACATCCATCTTTTGAAGAGATAAGTAATTTATGTCTTATTATCATATTTCATAATTTTCCACCCATATTTCATGTGTTTAGTGATAATCTCCATTGGTTGTTTAGTCTGGACAGAAAAATTGAGGTAACTATAGAATGTCCAAATGAATCTGGAATGCAGCAATAAAGAATTTGAAGGGTACTGGTACAATAAAGATTTCTCCCTCATGTAACGCCCACAGTCAGTCTTTTATATTGTTTTCCCATGTTGAAGGCAGTTCCAGTAACTATTCCAAAGGTTTGTTCTATGTTCCCCATTTTGAGAATTTACAAGTCCTATTTGATTATCTTGAGACCTCGGAAAATGCCCATCTTAAAATCGACGTAAAATCTATTGAGAATATTGCTAGAGATGCTCTATAGATGGAATTCAATTCACCATACTGTCCTTTACAATATATTATTAGTAAAATTCACTCTGTCAGACACTGTGATGTGTCGGAACTTTATAGAAAGTGCATATTGTATAGCTCTATTCCATTTATTCTAATGTAGGCATTTAACTCCCTCTTATTCGGCTATCTAGTAATTAAATTTTGTTTCCAAACAGAGAGAATACAAAACTTAGTTGTATGGCTAAGGGCTTGACAGCTACTGCCTGGGACAGGAACGAGTATGTCACAAAGTCCGGATCAGGATCTGCTCCCAGGACTCAACAGTACCAGGTTCATTATGCCAGAGTAACGGATGGAGGAACGCCACCACAACTGGTAGTAGCTCCAGTGACCCCAGTCTCAGAAACGGGTCGAGTTCCCACTATAGCAACCTATGGCAGAGAACTGCCACCAATCTCCACCTCAATAGTTGATGATGCTTTCAGAGGATGTCTCTGTCCTCCAGTCTCCACCTATACAAAGCACATCTACCCCGAGACCACTGTTGGTGCCGTATGTCCGTGTCCCGCCTTCTGCCAGATATTGTCTCTTCCCCAGAGGAAACCATGTATCACAGCCACGACCATCGCAGAATATTTTCGAGTAAGATACTTCTTCGCCGTGTGAAAAGTGCAGTTTTATAAAAGTTTCACATTCCAAAATTTTACTCGATTGTGCACCTACTAAAAACGTCAGAATGTAAAATTAATTGTATCCATTTATGAATATCTCAAGATTGTTCAGTAAAACCCCTTCAAAAAATAACTTCATGAAAAACTGTGCATCCATTAAGGTGAAATAAGTTTAAAGCATTATGGAAACTGACGTCGGCTAACAGCCAGCGGTGCTAGAGCCCATGACGGCACTCACCACGCACGTGTCATGTGTATCTGCATGTGCGCAAAGAGGCCAATATTTTGAACTTTCACATAAATATTATTTTGCAGTGTAAAATGTGTCTTGTATTTTCATTTTCCAGGGTATGAAATGTCTTAAAATATTTTAATGTGTTTGTTGTTATTTTCAAAAGTTTGGTTATGAAATTCAAAATGCCCGCTGCACCCAGATTAAGAACATTAATATTCCTGCGTGAATGCCGTCATAAAGAGACACTGAAATAATATGGAAAATTGACAAGAAAATTACAAAAAATGTAAAGCAATATTATATTTATTTGTGCCACTTTTATTTAAATAATAAAATATTTTACTCGGCATGCATAGAACTTCTGCTTATGTGAACCCCGTAGGCGGCCATGGTAGGTCCGTGCGACACTTGCCTCTGGACAGTCTGTCTAGGAGAGTTGGCGAGGTAAGACGCTATCACATACGCACTACAACATTTTGTTCACTGATGTAGATTTCAATAGCACTTTTAGTATACCGGTTAACCTTTGCTTGCGTACATTTCCCAGACATTTCCCCAGCATTATGCGTCCGCTTAGCAAATTTATTTCGCCTTGTGGCATTTTCAACTTAACTGAGGAGAAGGAGGAGAAAAATGTCGGAGAGGTAATGCGACCTGCGTAACTAGAATCAGGCGCCATCCTCTTATGTTAGTGGCATTCCAGTACAATTTCTGTATTATTGCTGCATGCAATTTCAAGGCCTTTGTTTTCATATATGTATTTGAAGGTATTTTCCATACTTGAATATTTGATAACCAAGTGGCTAACAATGCCAAATTTATGTCGACGCCAAGTATATGTCGGTGCCATAATTGCTTTTTGAGCACTTATTTATGTAATATCATGTGTGCAATATTTTATTAAGGGTTCTATGTTAAATTTTGTCAGGGTACTGAGTAATTTTCACGTAAATGGATGTTTTTGTGTTTGACCACGCTATCACTTTAATCTTTGATTTTTCTACCATCAGACATGCTACACGCCTGTAACCACTGTAATCACAAAGAAAATAATTCTCTCTAGCGGAATAATATTTTGTTGGAATTTAATTTACCGTTTTCACAAAAAAAATTGCAATTCCACCTGCACCACGTGGTCCGCTATGAACTTCATCCAGCGGCATCCACGCCATATAAACTTGTTTAAACACATGTGTGTGTTTATTGTGACTACTCATTTCGTGCCCCATCATCTTTCAAGTGTATTTATGTAATTTGCGTAGTTTCGTAATTTGTGTACGGTGATATTACTTCTGTCCTAGCCAACTCTGTGTACAGGCCGTCACCACACTACCCACGTGCTGGCGAGCGAGCTCAGACAAGTTTGCATTAGTGATGCCAAGTAATCACACGTGTTAATGTTTTCATCAAGGGTTTCATTTGTAATTCACCATGTCCTGTCATCAGAGAAAAACCGTCAGTCGACCCTAGCGGCTGTCAGCCCTCTTCCCATGTGAAGACTGTGCTTTCATGCACCTTGGTGAGATAATCCATCTAGGCGTGCGCTAGATTAATTGCGGGATGGGGAGCTCCCAAGCGGAATTAGCTAGTCATGACCAAGAGTATTATAATTTCATTGACACGTTTATCTGTACGAGCAATGATAATAAAAGCAAGTGAACTTACCTATTTTATTCAGTAGTGACAGTGTCCTAGCCACATGTATTTTATTAAGTGCTTATTTTCAAAGTGATGTTTAGTAAAAGTTTAGCATTGCCTATGTGTTTGTAACTACACATAGGCAAGATGGATACACAGAACCCACAGCATCCCTGAGAACCCTGAGTCTCAATAGTGTGGTGATTGGGAAGCACCGCTGGTGCCTATATTACCAGTAAGTATTTGTGTCATCGTTCGTCTCGTGTCTAACCCGAATGCGTCAAAACATTAAATATATTTCTGAAAAAAATGCTGCAATATACTGTAATGAGGTTACTAAACCCACATTCATTACAGTCAACCCTTCATATGTGAATAGAACACTCCATAAATTAACTTTTTGAATAATTTCTACAGTCTTTGTTGTACTTACTGTATAAAGAATGAATGTATTGTTCCTGTTAAAAAATGAATACAAGTATTGTTCATGCTAATAAGAAGAATTAAAGTTGCCTTTCGTTATGCTAGCTATCAAAAGTGAATTTAGTAAGTTTCGAAATTGCATTGAGTTGAAAAATAATTTTTATGAAGACTATTTTTTAACCTCAAATTGAAGTATTTTATACTTTACCCCTTTTACAGAATATACAGAGTTACAATTTTCATTTCCCTTGTATTCTGTTATGAGTACTTCCAAGTATCTCCTGTTGATAGTGTCGAGCATGTCTAACATCTTTTGAGGTTGCTTAAAGAAAAATTGATAAGCCCTGTGTTGCTTTGTTTTCCAGCCTATGTGGCACTTAGCTTAAGTGGCCATATTTCTAGTATGTTGTGTTGACATTTTCTCTGTATTCAACCCCTCATATCCTCGTTGATTATCTTGAAAGTAATTTGAAAGAGAGTATGAATTGGTCAATGTTAATGTAACTATCCTACGCATTTATCAAGAGTTGATTAAGTGAGCACTTGTCTTTTCATAGGCACCATTTTAAGCATTAATGTTTGTGACCAATTATAACTTAAAGATTGTTTTGAATTCATATGCACAATGTATGTGATCACTGTTGCGTGCTTATGTTTATTGTATTTGGCTGATTTATATGTTTATTGATGGTGTTAGCTATAAGGAAATTGTCTCACTCACCTATTACGTAAAATGTGGTTTTGAAAATAGTTGGTCAACCGAGGCTTTTGTTGCAAAGAGTTTTGGGTTATTGAGATATGTCCAAATTTGTGTAACAGTATTAGCTGGGAATTATTGTTCTAATTTCCTCAACTAGAATCATGCATTTTAAGAAGTGGGTGCCCTTTTTTTGAATAGTGAGGAATATAAAGTCAAGTGGTCGGTGAGCATAAGGCTCAAGATTATTCCTTCCACCTTTTGAATGGGCTTCCTCCTTGACCAGAAAATGGAGAGGTTTAGTGAAGTACAAGGTGGGCTCCGTTTATTTAAGGTTAGTAGGATGTCGCAAGAGGTTGCGAATCCAAAGTATACTATTGACGTGCAGAGTCTAGTTGATGTGTTCTAGTACAGAGCCAACTTGGTACATCAAAACCCTAGTAGAAGATGGTGTGTTTGGGACCCACTAGTCAGGTTATTTTCTCCAGAGTAACTTATCACACTGTTCCCGGTCAAAAAATTGTTGATGTCATGCATGAATTGATAAGTATAGCCATTAATCTAATGTTTACTATTTACTTTGATGGACTTGCCATAATAGCACACGTATCACTTGAAGGTTTAGAAACATTTGTAAATTGTTTCTCAATTACTCAGCCATTCAGGCTGGAGTATTTGTGTCAGAAGGGGGCTTTGTCAGAAAGCTACCTGTCTCCTCTTAAAGTTTAATTATTTAACTGTACTGACAAACCTGTCGTAAATTTGTACTGTCAGGAAGTCAGTGGAAGACAGTCCCCTTAAGAACTTTAATGTTGTGTATGATATCCTTTTCAAATCAGAACATTTTGTTATTTAGAATCTTATTGAATATATTCATTATAATGGAACCTCTTTAATACTTTCTTAAGATGTTAAGAGTTACTCGACACTGCCCGGAACTAGATATGAGGTCATTTTGTAAAAATATAATAAATTAAGAAATGAAAGAGTGGGCAGCCTCGAGAATGGAGCAGATGGGTTCCCTTGTAGATACTGTCTGGTGGGCCTGTGTCGGTAGTGCCGGCCCGGAGAAACTCTTGGCAGTCAGATATGGGTGTGAGCCCTGCCGGCCGACAGGGAGGGAGAGGAGATATTTGAGAGGAAACCCCGGCTTCCTCAAGGCCATTTTTTAAGTTAACTTCTCAAGCACATTCTCAGAATGGGACGGGTTGACAAGTGGACAAAGCCTTGTTATAGTATTTGAACATTAAAAATTTACACTTCATAAATTAGGGAAAACAGAAAGAGCCTCCACCATCGGCACTATTCTCCGAGGTATGTAGAGGTAGAGTGACACTATGTACAGAATTTAGAATATAAGACGGTTCCAATGTTGTACTCCCTAGATTGTTCAAGGTCGTTCTGTTAATTGAAGGATACTAGTTTATAAGACCTTTATTATTGGAATAACTCTGGTTATGGACATTAGCGTTCTTACTGAATTTACCTGATGAAATAATACATTTCCTGAGATTTATTCACCTTTCTTATGATCCATGGAGGGATTTTAATAGAAAACTTTTGGGAGTGTCATGGACCCCAGCAAATCATCAATTTATTGTCGTCGAGAATCCGGTTATCAAGACTATCTAGGTGCTATACCGCAGAGACTGTGTCCAGTCTGTAAGAACCGTACACACAAACAAGTTGGATCACGTAATTAAGGTCTGCAAAACCAAGGTATGTCTCTACAGTTTGTGTATTCCCAAAATAATAATTAAAAGTCATTGCCAGGAGTGCAACAAAACCTTTAATCAGGTACAGCTTAAGATAGTCACTTCTTCTGTTTTAATCAAGAAGGAGTAAGTAATGTAGGCTATTAGAGTTAAGAATTTTTAATATCCATTTCCAGGTAGACTACTTGTGTGAGAGTAGGTCCGTTGATTTAAGACTTACGTGAGTAAGATTGTAGATGCTATTTTTCATATGATAAGTGCATCTGTCAGTACAGTGTAAAATACATGATAGCTGCCTCTCATGTGACAGATAGGGAAAAGGCCCAAATTCCATTGGTACGGTTGCTATTCAGTTCCTTTGCGGGCATACACATCTGTCAGGAACCCTAGCTTTCTCTTTCTATGAGTGTATGGTGCTGTTAGGTTAGGCGGCCTATACCCGGGAGCTATCTAAACATAATTGGTGAATAATTGGATAATTGAGCAGAATTAACATTTGGTGCTCCCTAAGCTTTAGAGTTGAAGACTAATCATGTAAGTTTGATTTAACCAGTATGTCATATGTGTCTCGGGTCAGTATTCTCCACGAACACCCTCTCCCTTCCGAAGAACACCTTGTACTGCAGGGTGCCTTGGGCGACCATCGAACAATCAACACATTAACATCAAGCGTCAGGTTCCCAAGCCTATCTGTTAAATCATAAATTTGGGTGGTGGCAACATTCCTTTCCCCCTCCCCCCCTTTTTCCCCTCTTAGGATGAGTTCGCCAATCCGCCTTAAACTGCCATCATACTCTGTCATTATCTGTCCAGGCTGGTAGTGGCATGACACACGTATGGATCAGTACTTTGCAACTGCTTCAGCTTATGGCAGGCCAAATTGCCATGCCTGCTTCAAGTTAGGATCTGTGTATTGTGTAACAATATTGCCAATATATCAATTAGTGATGCTAGTCTTTGTTATTTCTTGTATGTAAGTACCTTCGGGACCTGGCCCACTCCAGGAACCTGTGATAAGTTAGCTGTGAACATTATGAATTTGAACTTTCTTTCTCTAACTAAACGTGTACTTGTGAGGGGAGCACCATATGGCTGTCGACCGGCCACAGCCCTGAAAAACAGAGTCCACATACTCACCCATGCGTAGATGAGCTGGCGCCCTACCGGAACTTAAGAACATTTTCCATAAAATTTCTAGCCATGAGCCAGGGTTTGCATAAAATCTGGTACATCTCGCCCCTCACCAGTGTCAGAACCAGGTTACATGGCTTGCCTGAACGCGAGGCTATTCCAAAGTAACTCTTCAAGACATTGTCCTGACGTTAAATGTCGCCCAAATAGTGTGGCAATTTTTGATCACAAAGTACAACGCAATAGCCATTTTCCAAACGGTAAATGGCACCGCAACTTGTGTGACTTAAATATGCATGTCATGCAAAAAGTGGACGTGATGAGAAAATTGTGTTCGGTAAAACCACCATTGTACAGGAAAATTGCACGGAAACAGTGAAACGGCCACCATCTTGTGTACATAATGACCCCCTTTTGTCCAAAGGGCTAGAGTTACCCATGATGTCACCACGTGCCTGCTGCCTGGCATGCGTGGTCCGGTTTGGGCGCATGCAAATGACCACCACCCCAGGCCAGGTGACCTGATCCGGTCCTGTGGAGCCCTCATGAGTGTGGGCATGCGAACAAACGTTACCATGAACAACCGCGACATGGAGTTCACATTACTGATGTGGGACGCAAGCAAGGTACACGAGCACAACCTATCAACTACACAAAAGCTATTCGCACCCTGTCAGCATCTAATCAACATGTAACATAAGTTTTGCTTGCATCGTTGTTCATCGATTACATTTTCTAGTCATCAGTGTCTCGTATTTCCTGTGTTGTATTTATTCGTTGTTTTGATATTGAGCATTATGGCTTGGCATTCTTATTCTTTAGTTATTTGCTGTGTTGTTTGTCATTGGTTCGTAATACGTTTTGTACACTCAAATCATGTACACCTCTACTCGCGCAACAAGTAATCATGTCAATCCCTCATTGCAACTTCATACCATGGCGAGTGGCAGTCATTCTTCAGTGTCATTTGTAAACATTGTGCTCCTGATATGTTACTTCACCAGTGCTATATGTCCAGCCCATTCACTCGTTCACTTGGGATCGGGTTCGAGAGATAATCGGTGGGCATGGCTAGCCCTCCTCTGCGCCCGATGCCCTTATCAACCACATACACTGAGATAATCTGTGGGTAGACAATTCTCCCTTCGCACGAGGAATTAATTACCGAGCTCGAGAGTTAATCGTGAGTGACAAGCTCCCCTCTGCACCGATATTCTCACAAACCGCCGTGACATACAACCTCCACTGCACTACTGGCCGCATAGGAAGTGCTATGTGGCCTCAAGGGGTTTCAATCAGTGGGGAATAATACTCCCAAAGTGTATATAAAGTTTCAGGGGGGCTCCCTATTTTCATTCAGCAGTAATTAATAAAACTAAATGTTTTTCATTATATTGTGCCATAACCTACTAGGGAAGCCACCCGCTTTTCCGTAGGGAATGCATCAAATTCCACACAAGTCATGATCAAATCATGACCACACAGAGTGAAATGCAATGAAGTCACAAATGGTAAAATACAATCACATGAATCATTATTCACTCTATTTCACCAATGGAAGTTTTATTTAAAATTTATAAAAGTGCGTATGTATTCGTCCACCAGTAAACTGCCATAAAGGGCCTCATCTCATTGTATTGTTCTTGAAGTGTTCTGACATACCCGTGATGTCACATTCTCAGCCACAATTAGGGGGCATCAGCCTGCATTGGTATGTCACCAATATGTGTAAAATTACCAATCATAATTATTCTGATTCGTCGTTTGCTTATCAACAGCAATAAATGTCAACTTTTTTCATTTTCGCCACTTTGGCACGGTTTTGGCATCCTTCTCCGAGACAGCCGCCATGTTACTCTGGTCTGACCTCAGCCACCAGTGTAAATAGTTGCACAGGAATTGCACTTCAAGTGCGTTCCCTCGGCACCCTCAATTTATAACGCAACCTTTAGGATATCAATGCCGGATCCGTGAAAATTTGTATGTACATTATTCATGAGTGTACCATTACCGTCAAATAAATAAGGTAGAAGACATTTCTCGCTTTTTATTTGTATTTACCTCTCATCGTAATTTTGGGCACAGCATCCTTAAGGTCGAAGTTTAAATTCAGAGGCCAATGTATTTTCTCCCTAGGAAATATATGGGGCCTGCACCCTATGCAGTGTAGACGCAATGTAAGTATTACGGTGTGTAAGGTGGCCCACAACCTTACTCCTGTGTGGCAGTACAAACTGCCACAGTAGAGTCAGTGACAGTAAGTGCACATAATATAATAATATAAAACCCACAATCAACCTGACAGTGGACTCCAGGGTCCCAATGGGCTGTCGACCAAATGACTCTCATCATGAGCTCTACAAAGATCTGGCGGGGAGCGAACCCAATTCAGCCCTGAAATTCCGCAGTATGTCACAGTTCACTGTTTACATCATCGCCAGTCTGATAAATTGATTATTTACTTGTCGATAGTTGTCCAGTTTATTACACTAACTGTCACAAGGGTCATTATTACACTAACTGTCAGTGTTATCAGCAGCAACATCTACCAGTGGTCAGTATATGTTTGCCATCCTCGCCAGGGTACGACTCAGTGTCTATTTTACTGCCTGCCAGATTAGTGTGTCTAATTTCCATAGTGTTGTCCAATTGTTTACGTTACCATCGCGAAGGTCTGTTTACATGATGTCAGTGTTACCAGCAGCCACGTCTACCAGTGGTCATTATGTTTTGCCATTTTTGCCAGGGTACGACTCGGGTGTCTATTTCACTGCCTGTCAAGATTAGTGTGTTGTCTAATTGTTCATAGTATTGTTCTGTTGTCTGCATTTACTGCAACCAGGGTTTGTTTACTGTTGTCGCCAAGACGTGTGATGGCTCATAGCGCGGGGGTGAGGAAGGTCCAAGTCAAGGGGGAGTTAGGGGTTTAGGAAGAAAGTGGCCACGCTGCCGCGCCATGTTACGTGCCATACAAAACACATTGCCCCTCATTCCTCGCAGTAGTGACGGACTGTGAACAACGGCAAGTAGCACACGGCCCAAGAGGTATAAACAAATTATACACAGCAAGGAAAGAGAAGTCATCAGGAGTGTTGTAGAAGCTTGTGATGAAGAGGCAAGGAATAAATAGTTGTTGGTTCCTATCAACAAAGCTACAGAGAGAGCTGCAAAATACACGGGAGTAAGTAAGGCATCTATGGAAAGAATTCGCAAACAAAGCAGACATAGATCTGGCAAGCCTCAAACAACTCCAGGAAAGTGAAGGTAAGAACACAATGCTTACACTGTTCACCGTATCGCCTATTAAGGGTTCTGACTACCTGCAGTTATTTTGTGCAACTGAGTCCTCAAAACGGGCAGACTCTAAGGCGAACTCATGCTCACGCCTCAATAACTTCATCACCTGTACCCACAAGGCGCTCAACTTGCATGCTGTCTCTCTGCCGGCGACTTGCCTACACATGACTTTCAGCAGTGAACCTATTTATTTTAAAGTCATACTAATAAGAAACAAGTACGATATGTTTCTCAAGACAACTCTTAAGTTTTCTATAAAAAATCTGTGACTGAAACTGTTTCTGAAAGCACCCGTTTTAGGTTTTAGCCATTCTTACATCAAAAAAATAATTCTTGGAGTTTGAATGAAAACAAAGTGTTTGGACGCCATTACAAAATATCCAATTGTTTTGGAATCATGTATTTTGTACTAAACCCTTGTAATACACTTCATGTGCCAGCCTCATGCAACAGCATCAAAAACAAGGTTTATTTTCTTGATTAAACTGGTATGCTTTTAAAATATTGCACCAATAGTAAAGAGTCATCCGTGACTTTTCAGTAATATGCAAGTATTATTTTCAGTCAAACAAACAATCCAGAAGATTTTATTTAAAAATTGTAAATTTGGTGCAGTACCGTGGCTACAAGGAAAAGGGATCTCTTGCAACGAAACAATGAGAAAAGCTACTATCATTGAATTGCTTGAAAAATATCAACCAAGAGAGAAAATATTCCTGTTGTCAGGGTATTCCAGCAACATGGCCATACTGTACTTAAATTGTCCACTTATATGTGCAATTTCAATACCATAGAACTAGCCTGGGCTAAGATTAAACGTCATATCAGAGCTCACAACACGACTGGAGATTTATCATTTCAAGTCTTACAGATGCTAACAACAGAAGCCGTAGAAGCAGTAACAAAGGAAGACTGTGTGGGATATTGCAGACACGTTGAAAACATTGAAAAAGAGTACTGGAAGAACTACTGCCTCATTGAGTTAGCAGTAGATGAATTCTTAATCAAACTGGACAGTGAGAGTGACGACACAGATGATGAAAGCGAAAAAAATTCACACCATGACAGCTGTAGTGAGCAAGAAATTTTTAGCGAATGTGATACCAACATCTCTTTGTTAGCTCAGTCATTATAAATATCGAAATTAGGTTATATCTTACTGATACATGTACTCTACGGTGTCATAAATTTGTTTTGCTTAATCACTTTTTTATTAGTGAGCTAGGAATAATTTTACTTTTCCCTAAGTTTCCGCAACAACAGTTAATAAACACTGTTAACAATGCTATGTTGAGACATATCCGCAGTATGTGTTACCAGTTTGTAAAATTGCTATCCACTTTTATTTGTACTTATACTATTTCACACAGTATTTTTCTTTTATTTTTACTTATATTATTACATAAATATTTTTTTGCAGAAGCAACTGGAATCATGAATGTTGCATGGTTTCATTTGACCAATTAATAGTATTCTGAATACTTGTAAATAAGTAAATTTAAGCTCAACATTTCAGTATATTTTCCCTTATTTTGACCTTTTATTCCCCACACCATGATTTTGGTATCACTGGTTATTCTCATAGTAAGTGTATACCATAACATTATACGTTCACATCTTATGTTATAATTGGTTACAACTGAATAATTGTACCTCAGTATTTTTCATTAGTTATATTTATTTGTTACATCATAATCTTGGGTCGTTTATTGTTAAGTATTATTATCATATCCAAAAAATGTACTATCAAACTGTGTTCAATTGTTAATTACTTTAGTGGTTGTTAAATTATTATGTCACTGCAATTTTTAAATTTTGTGTTTTGGAGCCTAATGATTTCTTTATTTTTATTCATCGTCCTTTGTCTGTTCAATCTATGGTGACAAATTTTCAAGAGTTCTAGTATAACACTTGTAAATTAGTGTTGTTAACTATTCATGTTATTAAATTATTTTCATTGGTTTGACTTCTGGAAGCTGCTTCTTGAAAGCAGTATTATTTCACAAATGTTATGACAGCATGTCGAGGGCCACAGTTGAGGCAGTGCCAGAGTGTTCGCCTGCCACCATTGCGATCCGAGTTCGGTTCCTAGCTGTGTAAACCAGGATTTTTGCATGTGGCAATTGTGGTTGGTGGGTTATCTCGGGGGGTCTCCCGTTTCCCCCAACATTGCGATCAGGTGCTGCTCCATGTCCATCTCAATTCATCCACACCACATTGGCTCTGAAGACCTCTTATGCTAAGACTCGTCCTAACATAGTGATCAATCAATTAATCATTGTGTGTCATAATACTTTATAGTCAATCAGATCACGTTACCAATTAGCTTGTACACATATTTAAGATAGAGTTACAGTGGTTTTTGTATTTGTGTATTAAAATGTATGCATATTTGCTGTACTTCAGTGGTAGAAAAGACAAACATTTACTTAACTGCGCCAGTAAAAAATAAAGACAAAATAAACAAATTGCATACAGTAAGATTTTGGAAACTTAAAGATTTTAATTATATGTAGACTATTTTTGATTCCGCTTTTCGGGAATATTCTACTAACTCTGGCAAACAAATAAGTTAACTAACTTCGTAACGATATATGTTATCGATTGTATCATCAACCCCTGCAAATCATATTTTCGCACAATTGTCTCACTTACCGGTTTTTAATCTTAATGCGTAGTTTAAATTAAATTATGCAACTACAGTGAAACTACACTATTTATGTTAAATTTCTTTTTCTTGGTAGCACTTGATACTAAATAAAATATTTGGCCAAACTGAGCAAAAATTTGACTTATTCATTTCTAGTACTGACCATGATATTAATGTTATCCCCACTCATCTTTGTAATAATTTCCTATTCATGCGGATACAATTTTTTAAGACGTGTCGCTGAAAAAATTAACTCATCCACGCTTTGCCCGGGATTTAAACACAGAACATCTAGTACCGTATGCTGGCACGCAACAAACTATGCTACAAAACACAAATGTCAGCGATAGATGCGTTGATGTACATTTCAAACTCTTCTGTTTGAAGAGGTCAGTGGAATGTTTGCAGGATGCATAGTACGTCGTTCAACAGTACACTTTGCGGTCGAAGGGAGGGATGTGACAGGCCAAACCTTTGGTCAGTACAGGGGAGCGGGGGGTGAACTAGGACTAGGGGGGTCCAGCCCTCACAACGTTTGATGCCAACACTACATGCCAGTGTTTACTTCCTTTGATCAGCTGTTGTTTACAGCCAGCTATACCTCATTTACATGTAACTTGCACCATGTAAACTCTTCATTTGTTTACTTCCACCAAATTGCTATTAGTGTTCTTTTTATTGCTCAATATCATATAGGGTTTGTTTCGTTCCTGTTTCTTCATCTTGCACCAAGTTTGTGCGAAAATTTTTCACCCCATGTACTCATGTAAATATTTTGTGCTTAAAATTCAGTCATTTTTACGTCACGAAGTTCAAAGACTTTGCCATTGTACCTAACCTCAACGAATACACCAACAACTCATTCACTGTCATGCCCAATGCCGCTGCAACACAGTGGTCGGCAGCAGAGGACATAAACGACGTGCAGTGGGAGGTGCCACCCCCTGTTCCCAGCAACTACAAGTGGTAACAGACACCTAAAGGGGACGGGAACAACTCTTCCGCCACTTCACTTTCACCTGTTCGTCGGCATATGGCCCGGCCCGCTCACAGTAGTGCCGTGGGCGACTGCTCCGCTGCCAGTACCCAGTCAACGCCAGCCAGAGTTTTAGTGTGCCAATTCACGCTATCTGCATGCTTCCACATGCAGGCCCCGCTGCAGGGGCAGCTGCATCAACTCCGGATGTCCCGTGTCCTTAATATCATCAGCAGCCGCCCGATACATCCAAATACGAGGTAACAAATAGGCCATTCCATACCTAAAGGCTGAGGCAGCGCCCCTTGTGCTACCCCACCTTCTGCTTAATTTCAGTGTATCCAGAGCTACGATTGAGGTTGTAGCTTCCCATCAGTGGTCTCCCGGGAGCCGGGGTGGGGGGGGGGGGGGGGGGGGTAATTTGATGTCACCCTCACTCATGATTCGCCTGACCCCCAGTTTCCAGGAGTAAACTTAGTGTTATGCGTGTGCCGTGCAATTCTAACCTGTGCCCCATATAGCAGAGTCTCAAATTAGCAAGAGAAATTGTTATCTCCCTTTTGCTCCCCTTAAGTGAGGCATAATTTGCCTGTGAGTGTAAAGCCACGTAGTTTTGGTACCATTACGGAACATGAGCCAATGACACTCATAATTCATTGCTTAATTTTCCAGTGTTGATAATGTGTTTTATTTGTTTAAAAGGGCATTAATAAATTCTTTGACTATTTTTCATTATAAAATATAAACATCCTGACAGTTCCGGTTTTCGCCATACGAATTGCCCAAAGCCAAATTCTTTTGCTTGTAATATGTATTTTATTTTCATAATTTGATTTACATAATTCCAAGTGTTAACAAAAATTCTAAATACTATGTTAATTCTTTGTATTGCCGCCACGTACCTTACGGCCCATTCCAGATTGTTTTCTTAGTTATCAATTACCGACAATTAATATAAATAAAGACTCTGGGACTCTAATTACCAAGTATGACTAGCGCTAGCATGAAATCTTTTGTTAATTACTCCAGTGTTTCTTTTGTGTTCTACGACCACTTCTTGTGTATTTGTTGTCAAATGTGCATTTATTAAATTTCTCTCACTGAGTTGACGGGAGATCGCTGGCTTGGAAGCCAGCCATCTCACCCACCATCTTAAGTCTTGATCCAGCGGGTCTAGGGAACACACGCTTGTCGCATGGGAGCCTGCACTTCCTTTTCTGTTCACGTAGCTGCAATAGTTTAAGTTTATACATACCAGAACCTTTTCTTTATTTGCTCCTTCCATGCTCGTGTTCCTATCTCCGTCAGACTTACGGCCCCGGAGATTTAGTCAGAAATGGTTGCAGATCATGAAACATGCCGCATAGTGACTATTCAGAACACGTGTGTGGTCAGCCCCTTATGATTTTTTAACTAGATACATGCATTCACTTCAATGGTATCTGAAAGTTCGTGCAAAGAAAAATTCAGTAATATAGCATTTGCAATGGAAAATATTGCAGACACACCAAGAAATAACGTGCAAATATGATTAAGTTAGGTGGGCCAGTGGCATGGGACAGTGGAGCTGTACTTACAGCTGTAGGTAAACCAGGCCTTCCCAGAGGTTCCTTGTGGCTCAGGGTAAACAACAGTGTTTGGGTCCCCACATATCATTTCTACCTAGACCAGGAAATTCAGCCATTTTCCATAGAAATATTCATAAAAATTTTTTTAATGCCTATATACTTTCTTTAAACTGCGATATAGAACACCCATACACATTGGGAAATAATGAAATTGGCAAAATAAGAGCAATCAATTAAGGTATGGACAGTAGGCTAAATATTGTGGCGTGTATCAGAACGTAGCACAATTCGGACCCTGCGGCCATTGTCTGAATTTTTTTGGAGTATGCGTTTTTTGTAAATACCTTAGAATGCAGATGAATAGTTGCATATCCTGGAAACAACACAGACTTCAAAATACTTTTAGATGAGAGAGGGAAGGCTCTCGCACCAGCTCGCTGCATAATAAACGATGATGTTGTGAGCAGCTTGTAGATGTATGGTAGCTTACAGTGTATTAAAACCAAATAGTTTAGTGATAAATTTGGATCATCTGCCAATAGAACTCAGCAGAATAAAATTTTTAATGCAATAATCATAATTGCTTTTAAGATTGCAAGCAGGAATACACAATTAGTAGTCCCATCAGACCACTTATGAATAATTACAGTAATTGATTAGCCACACTCACTCATTACAAAGTTGTGGCTCAGTTATATATAATCTGTTTATTTACACTGTTGTGCTGAGAGTTGAGAGATTTGGGCGGCTCTTACGAGGTTCGTGAAAGCAGATGAGGGTGAAATGAGGTGAGAATGGGGCAGTGCCAGAATGCAAGGGCGAGGGAAACGGGAGATCCCCGAGAAAACTCGCCGACCAACATCATTGTTCGGCACAATTCCCACTTGCGAAAATCCAAAAGTGATCTGGCCGAGTTAGTAAATTTACATGTTTATATAATAAATTTAATACAGTACCTATTATATAATTTTATTACTGGTACAAATGTTATGCTAGAAATACTTGCAGTTGATGATAAATTAAGTAACTGTATTCGAAAGTTGATGCCTGCGCCACGGCCAAGTAGCAAGGTACGACATCAACAAAACTCAAAGTTTGCAACTGCTCGGTCACTCAACATAAAAAAAACAATAATTTTGCATTAGGAGAGGAGTCCACTTATGTTACAAAATTTTTGATATTTCTTTTTGTTAGCAAGTCCTGGTTTATTTGAACCTCCTCAGCTTCCTACAGTATAAATTCTGTGTACTTCATGTCAAAAAAAAATCAGAGCTAAGTAGCCCTAATATTACCACTATTACATCTGTCTTCATTTTCGCCTCAAATATGAAAATTTGTTGTTAACACTTTACAATATTTATATTCTTAAAATACAGTATTTGTAGATATTTATTTAATTGCCACTAGTGACCAAAGCAGTTCATAAGATACAATCCGTAAAATATTTTGATTCAATACGAGGCAGTTTTGAGAGTGATTTAACTTCAAGTGTTACACTTAGATTTGCTGTAAGTAAGCAGAGAATTGTTACAGAAATTTTAATTTTTTGAAATCCTGGAATATCATAAGAGTTATGTATCTTAAAATGAAAACAATATTTAAGTAGCTCAGTATTATAAGTTCGGTCAGTATGAACAAAGCTATTATCAGTTTACATAAACATGTAAATCTTGCCTTAACAGACAGCTGTTGTGGTAGTGTGTAGGACTGTGATACAAAATTCTGTAAATCACTGTCTTGGGTAAATATATCTTATTGCAGCCTCAGGCATTAAATTTTGATGGTGGTGAAATGTATACACTGTGTTTATTAGTCACATTGCAATGTTCATATAAAAAAGCAGCAAGAAGATGGAAATTGGATGAAAGTAAAAAATTTATAAGGGCCTTAAAAAGTGCTCACTTTACCATGAACAGCCTATAGTAGAATGTATGCCTTTGGGGAGAAGGTGGAGTGTAACTATAAAATGGCTAGACTGGCAAATGTTCAGGGGCTCACGAAATGAAGGGGCCACCAGGACCCTGATACATTTTTCCTTCAAGGAAATATTCTTACTATTAGAGAGATTAAACCTCGGGGCTTTCATTTCTGCAAATATATTGTTGCACTCTCAAATTTTTGTGATATTTTTTTTGTTCCTACACATTATAACAATAAAATAATAGGTTTACAATATTCATATTAGCAGCACATCACGGTAACTGGCAAGATATGTTACAGATTTGTGATCATATGCCTCAATGTCTCTACTAATGCAGTCTGATGTGACTGGTTAGAGCCAGCAATAAGCATGATAAAGAACATCAACATTTTGTGACCATATTCACTCCAGGTTTGTACCTATCAACATTGCCTGTCTAGCTGCGCATTAATTCACGTTTGCACATTGCAAACATAATATCAAGTAGGCTACCTGATCAAGTCAGCTTAATTTCTTTGTACTCTTCATACAAAATAGCGGTATCAGTATAACAAATTTATATGGAACTTTGGTATGCCAAAACCTAAGCATACAAAATTTTAATTCCAGTGCAGATCTTCCCCTTTCCAAAGTAAAAGTAATAATTATCTAAGGAGCACCATGGATTAAAAAACAATGACATATTAAACACTTATTTCTATTGATCTTGACCTCATGACCTATAATCAAAAAATTCCAAAAATGTAAAAAAATAGATATATAAAAATTTTTATAATAATTTATAAAAATTATTAAATATTATTTAAAAATTTATTTAAAAAAGACTTACATTTACGGCATTCCCTCCCTCCCTAGCACCATGTCAAGCAAACGACTGACCCCCCCCCCCCTTCCTTCCAGTCCTCCAATCAATCACATTGTCTATACATCCCCTCCCTTAGGTTGTTTCTCATTGGTTAATTAGTCGGCAGGCCACCACCACCCCCTCATTCAATAAGCAGCCATCTTGGACTTTTTCATTTATCATTTGTTTATACGTTACATGAAGCCGCCATCTTGGCTGTCATGTTTGTTTTTATTATCACGTAGGTGGCGCTAGTGAACTAATGATCTATGTCACCACTACGCAAGCTCGCAACTTCGCCACCAGGTGGCAGCCATATATGTTTATGTTTTATTAACATATAGTTTGTGCTGTCGGCACCCTCCATACTGGATTCTATTTTCGATGACTAGGTAATGATAATTTCTCGATTATGCAGCCTGCTATTGGCCTGTGCCACATGGTGATATTGACCATTCCTGTAAGTATATAAATTAACATATTTAATTTTTTTTTGTTTTATTTTTTAAAATTAGTATTTCAGCTAAGCTCACCTTTCAATGCTGTAGATACTCTGCGAAGGGGATTTTTTGGCACTGTGTCCTCTGGAGAAGGGGGCAACTCAACTTTAACCCCCAAACCCGCCAAGCTCAGACTATCTCCATCGTCATCCAGCCGACAACTTTGCTCCAGCTGCACTGCCACCACTCAAGTCACAACTATTTTCTCCATTGCCGCATCGCAGTCACACTCTCAACCTCTGCCACCCTATGTTTCTGCAGCTACTACCGCTACTGTCACCACCACTGTCACCGCCATCGATTCATTGTCTGTTGTCTCCCATTCGACAGTCACTCAGATCATCGCACCAATCACATCAGCCAACTGCCCCAATACTTTTCCGTGACACCGACTCCAATAATGAAAGCTCCAGACCCATCACACCGACGCCTAAATTGATCAACTTCCACACCATCACACCCAGGATTTCCGGATCGACAATACAACAACCGAAGAGGATGCCAGCTGAGGACTTGCCACCACTTCTCATCTTTTATCATCTCTACCTGACATGCCTTTCATCAACTCACCTGG
Organism: Dryococelus australis; assembly: GCA_029891345.1. NCBI lineage: Eukaryota > Metazoa > Arthropoda > Insecta > Phasmatodea > Phasmatidae > Dryococelus > Dryococelus australis. The sequence continues at coordinate 279,457,052 of CM056994.1, forward strand.
ACGTCCCCCGCCTTCCCTCTACCCGAACGTCACCATTGAAAACTCTGATACCACCATCTCCCAGCAATCATCCATTCCTTCCCACCGACTTCAAGCAGATGTCATCCCCATGGACCAAGACGGATTCATTGTCCCCAAGCACTCCATCAAACACCCCAAATCATCTCGCCCTTCCGACCAATTCACACTCCACAATCATTTTGCCTCACTTGATTCCATTATCACTGAAACTGAAGATGCTCACTCTACCCGATCACCCTCTCCTGCACCTTCTGAGAACCATCGCCACAAGATTGCTACTTTACATGTCACTACCACTTCTACTACTACACAAAACACCAACTCCAAAACCACCTTACCTCGCATGCCCCCCATCGCCTGTCTCGTCACCATCGCAACAATCCTTTCCAAAATGCCAAGGCTCTTCAATCTGATCTCACGGGCCCCCTCCACATGATTTTAATTCAGGACCACACTTCTTTCTACACTTCCAATGCTTGCGACCATGAATTTCTCTTCACTAAACTCCATTCCCATGGCTTCTCTCCCTACACCTCTCGCCATCCTGATGAGAAGCAGGATCGCATTGAAATCCAATGCCTCCCCCTTACCAACATATCCGAAGAAATCACTGAAGAACTCACAGCCCTCAAACTACCCGGTTCACCCGTTACTCGCCTTTGTTCTTCTGGCACTTCTTCCACTGCATGGTTCCACATCACCACTCTACAGGTAGGGGAGGCCTCACTCTTCTACCCTCTTCGCTCCCTCGGCTTCTGGATTAACTCTGTTGAATCGTGCCATGGATCATCTCGCATCACCCAGTGCTACAGATTCCAAGGTCTCGGCCATTCTTCTCTCCGCTCCATCCCACGCCACCAGTGTTTCCGCTGCGACGGGAAACATTTGTCCTTAGACTCACAACCAAGGATGTCCCACCCAAATGCTGCCTCTGCAATTGACCCCACAAGACCATTGACTCTTCCTGTCCCAATCATATCCGATACCACCAATGTCAAATGTCACCCTCGCCACCCCGCCACTGCCAATACCACGGCAACCTCCATCCTCCATGTTTCTGACATCAACTCTGCCCCCCAATTTCCCCCTGCACCGAACGTCTACCACTGGTTCGTCCACCCCCAGGCCTCTGCTTCCTCTGCCTCCACCCAGGTACCATTCCCTCCACTCCATGCCAACCAAGCTCCTTTCACTCCCCCTCCACAGACCACAGCCCGAACTGCCCCCCCCCCCCCCACCCCCCGCCACTGCCACCTCACTCACTGACTCCCTTCATGAGATCGTTGATTTCATCCGCACCTTTCTTCCCCTAAATCGCTCCACCATCACTGACATCTCCTAAGCTCGCTCCCCCACAGAAATACCAAACATTTTCCTTCAGTTTTTCGAAGGACCCTCGTACACCCCTTTAATTCCTACTTTGGAACATGTGCTCCCTCCCGAAATTGCCCAACCTCAAATCCCTCCATACCAGGCATAAGCCCGATGTCGTTTTCCTCAATAGAACCTGGCTCACTCCTCCTATTTCGCTCGCCCTCCCTGGATACACTATCCACCGCTGAGACTGGGCCGATTATGGTGGTAGGGTCGCCCTCTTCCTCAAATTCACTATATCTCATCATCGCTGGTCCACTTCCTACATCGCCTGCGACTGAGGCGGTCACTGTGCATCTCCATGGCCGTTCCTACCCATTCAATATCTTCTCCCTTTACCTTCCTCCCAATTACCCCTTGCCCTCCGATGCCATTGCGGCCTTCAGCCAGGTCAATGTACATTTCGTCCTTGCAGGAGATTTTAACGTGTCCCACCTATCCTAGGGATGTCCATCCACCAATTGCCGGACACCTCCCTCCACTAACTCCTTCACTGCTCTTCCCTTCCACTCTTGACTTCGCCATCTCCACCCCCCGCCCTAACGTTTCCGATGTCCACTCCATCACTGCTGGCTCTTCCGCCCACACTCCTGTCATTGGACTCCTTCATTATCACCCACATTCTCTCCCTCATTTCCTCTGCTTCAACTTCTGATCTGCCAACTGGCTTGGCTACCAATCATCCCTTCACGATTCCCTCGACCTCACCGTCTCCTTCAACTCCTTGAGGACATCAACAGCAATACCACCATCCTTACCACTGCCATCACCATTGCTGCCAACATGCACATTCCTCTCCACCCCCCTCCTTCTTCTGCCCCCACCCCCCTTTCTCCACCGGTCAGGCATCCAAAACATGCTGTCACTGCAGAACCGCTTCCATGGTCGATGACAGGTATCCCACCTTCCGCAGGATCGGAGTTCATACCTCCTCCTGTGGGGCTGGTGCCGGCGGTTGGTCAGGAGGTGGGTGGCTGATCAGGAGACTCTGTGCCTTCAGTCACTTTCGTAATCCAATGGTGGCTCCCTCTGGCCCCATATCTGCCGCCAAAAGGCTACCCCTACTATGATCCTCCCTCTTTCCACCCCCCTCCACTGCTGAGTCAGCCTGCCGAGAAATCAGAGGCCATTTTGGCATACCTTCATACCACATTTTCTTTGGTCCCCCTTCCCTCCCTCTCCTAACCCCTGACTCTCCTGAGGACGAGGATGACCCCCACCCTCTCTCTCACCACATCAGGCTTCCCCTCCTCCCTGATCGTCCTTCTTTACGCCTGGCTACTCCAAGTAAAATATTTTCCCTTCTCACATGCCTTTGCCGCTCTGCTGCCCTTGGTGCAGGTTCCATTCCAGCCCGCTTCTCCATGCCCTCCCCTGCAAAGCCACAGTCTTCCTCGCCCATCTTATTAATTCCATTATCCTCCACTGCCACTTCCCTCCTGGCAAACTCAACCCCCCCCCCCCCTTTTAAACCCACCTGTTACCGGCCCATCTCTCTTCTCCCCAACCTTTCCAAAGTCCCCAAAAAAGTCATCTACCACCGCCTTCTCCTTGCCATCTCTGCTGCCAACATCCGCCCCAACCACCAGTTTGGTTTCCGTGCCCACCACTCCACCACCCATGCCATCACTCATGTGGAATGCATCGTGATAACTGGTTTCTCCCGCTGCCAACACACTGGCATGGTCCCCCTCGACCTGGCCAGGTTCTTTGATTCTGTTCCTCACCAAAACAGTTTATCACCCGCCTCTTCTCCGTAGACTCCCCCCCCCCTACATCACCTCTGCTCGTACCTGGAGGGTCGCTCCTACCAGGTGCATGTGGAGGGCGCCCTCTCCAACGCCCACCACATTCCTGCCGACATTCCTCAAGGTTTGGTCCTCAGCCCCCTCTTCTTCGCTCTCAATATTGCAGACATCAAAGTTCCTACTGCCACCCACATCATCCAATATGCCGATGACACCTGCCTTCTCTCCTCCTCTGTCCATGAGCACATTCTCAGCGACTGCCTCAGCTGCAGCCTCACCTCCCTCCACACCCAGCTTCATGCCCATGGCATTGGACTCAACAACACCAATTCCTAAGGCATTATTTTTTCCCGCCTGCACCCTTCCAAACAAAACCTGCCTCCACCACAGTCATACCCTGGTATACCCACCTCTGCTACCTTGGTGTCATCTTCGATTCCCACTTCAACTTCATTCCCCACATTGACTCTGTCACCACCAAAGCCTGCACCGCCATGATCCACCTAGCCCCTGCACTCTGCCCTTCTGCTGGCACCTCACCCAGCACCCACATCACCGTTTTCCTCACCTTCGTCATTCCAATACTCAACTATGCCTGCCCCACCTGGTCCCATGTCACCACCCACACCCTCAGCCCCCCTCCCACTCATATATTCTTCCTCTCACTTTGCTTCATCCTTTGCCTCCCTTGGACAGTTCACCGTGATCAGGTCCTTACCTCTGCCTACATCCCCCACTACCATTCCATCCTCGCCAAAAACACCGACCATTTCAAGTCATTCTGTGCCCGCCACCTCACCAGCCCTCTCATCCGCCAACTCACCACCCCATTACCATTCACTCCATTTCCCCACCGACTACTTCTCTCCATGCATTATCTGAAGCCTGCCATAGAGGAAGAAGAGGATGATGAGCCTGCCAGACACCCGGACCGGTGACGAAGGCCAGAGCCAAGGCTAATGTAGCACTGTAGTCCCTCATCACCTACACTTTTCGTCCCCAATTCCTCTTCGCCTTCTGCCTTCATTTACTCACCACTTTTCCTTCATGTGTGCCAGAGCTCCAACTGGAAGCATTCCCCCCTTCTCATATTGACTACTCATCGCCCAGCAACCCACACCATCTCCACCTACCCACTCATGCCCAAGCTCGCAAGTACCCCTGGTCGGAAATACTTCCCCTTTACAGTTAAACTCCATTCCTAGGCCACACATATCACTACACATCTTTTAAAAACAGTATTTTTTTCTTTAGTATATTTTTGTATATAAAGCAGGGGTTTTATAAATAAAAATTGCTTCCTGGCCTTGTGCCACTTAATGCAACCTATTTTTCAGATTGTTTCGCCAAGGAGAATTAATAATATACTTTCCCTTTAAGCATTGGATCAGTAGTCAACACCACTATATAAGATAGTGCTCTCTGTTTTAAGTGTTTGTTTTGAAGTGGCAACCCACCTGGGCGCAGGCAGGGAGGTGCAGAGGGCCTCGCCCGACAACCAGCATTTCTATGATGTGCCGGTTCATCATGCAACAAATGTGTACTCCAGGATATCAGGAAACAAGGCATTCCAAAAGTTGGTGGCCGAGCAACAGGCAAGGCAACACTCCCACAATTCAGGGGATGGTGTGGAGGAGGGAACACCCAGTTGTGTGAGGGGAAACGGTTCAACATCCACACCATCACTCCCACCTCGCCCACCCAATAAACGAACGAGACGTTCATGAACCCACAGCATGGAGATATCCGACATGACTGTCATCACAAATGTCACTCGAGACCAGAATGCCAATAGAAATGTCATCTCCCAAAAATCATCCCAGTATGCTCCTGGCACCCAGACAACCATGCCCATTACGGAGCAGCCTCCTCAAGATCCTGTTAACACCACTATCACTTGATCCAATGCCACATCCATTGCCACCACTCCTGCCACAAGCTCCACATTCACTGCCATGCATACCAGCCCCATCATCAGCACGTCTTCAACATTCTCCACATCCCCAACAGCTGCCAACATCAATGCTAATTCCAGCTCTTCTGCCAACTCTTCTCAGCACCACTTGCGGACTGGTATAACATGGCATTCCAAGAAGAGCATGCCACTAACCACCAGGACTCCTTCATCCCAGACTCTACCCACTCCTGAATGCCAACATCAAGATTAGAATATAAAAGAAAGAACAGGAACTCACTGGCACCCTTTCCATTAAATTCATCAGAGACAGAACATAATTTTACACCTCCAACTCACACGACCATGAATACCTGTTCAAAAAGCTCTACACACTCGGATTCGCCCCATATACCTCACGTAGACCAGACGAGAAATTGGACCGTGTTGTCATTTAAGCACCTCCCACCTACCATCACCAACTAGATCAAAGAAGAACTCACCCGCCTCAATCTCCTGGTCTCCACAGTCACAAAACTCTGATCTGCTGAAAATTCTGCCACATCATCATTCCTCATCACAACATGCTCTCTGGGGAGGACACCCCAATTCCTCTCCATTTGTTTCCCTGGCTACTGGGTAGTCCAAGTCTTACCCTGCCATGACTCCAACCACATCCCACAGTGCTATGGATGCCTAGGGTTCGGTCACTCTTCACTCAAGTGCACCAGAAGAATCCAGTTCTGTTTTGCTGGAGAGCACTGGTCCCGAGACTGCTACCATCAGGGCCCTTCACCCTGCTGCCCCTGTGTAGGGGACCACAAGGCCACCAGTCCACAGTGCCCATGCCACATCAAGTTCCTGGAGCGAAATCCTCGACCACAGCAGACAACTGCTAATGTCACGACACCCCGACAAATGGCTCCTCAGTGACACCACGGACCTTTCTACCACTCAAGAACCCAGCATGGACAAAGACAGCCACAAGTGACATCCTATAGATAGTCACCACCACAGCCGCTAAAACCCCACCAGCCACACAAGTCTCCAAGCCACTCCCATGCCACACTACACAGCCATTCCAATCTCATGACACCAGCTCGAACTCTCAATAATTAGTCGATACACTCAAAGATATCATCAACTTCATTCGCACTTACATTCCCATCATCAAATCAACCATGACTTCCCTCTCACAAAACTGTTCCACTTCAGAAAAAATATATAAATCCTCCTCAATGTGTTCGTCGCCTTATTCGATAGTTACTCCGCTCTCCTTAAGGTCATATTTTCGAACATGTACTCCCATCTCCAAAAACCTTCCAACCTCATTCACCTCATCTACACACACCAGCTCTATGCCATGTCTCTGGGCGAGACGTGGCTCACACCCTCCTCCCCATTCCAACTCCCTGAATACATCAGACACCGCTCTGACTGCGATGGGCATAGCAGTGGCTTGGCTCTCCTCATAAAATCCTCCATAACTCATTACTTTCACCTTATCCCTACTTCAACTGCAGCTGAAGTGGTTGCAGTCCACCTACATGGGCACCCCTATGCCATCACCATCAAGGGTTTTGAATCTTGAGTCAAGGGTTTTGAGTCAAGAGTCTTGGGTCAAGGGTCAAATTTCTTGAGTCTTGGGGCTTGGTTTTTGGGTCAAGAGTCTTGAGTAAAGTGTCAAGGGTTTTCTTGGGAATTTGTTGGGATTTTTTGTATTTTTTTTGGAATTTGTGGCATTTTGGTTAAGGTCAAAGGTCAATAGAGTCAATGTCGAATATCATAGGTCAAGGTCATCTAGATCTAACATGGCTGATGAGATAGACACTGACTGACCTCGTAAGGTTCGGTCGTGTCAGGTGCTTAGTCGACCCACCTGTCATTTAACCCCAGACCTGCTACATGTGCAACTTTATATAATTTTTAAAATTTTTAAAAATATGTTTTTTTTATATAATTTTTTGGAATTTTATGATTGTTCTGCATTCTTTCGAAGTTCATCCAAGGTCATAGGCACAGTCATGGTTAAGGTCATGATTTAAGGTCACCTGGATTAAAGATGGCTATTGGGTGATGTCACAACATAGTGGCCAACCGGCACCTTCTCCTGGGCCCCGTGCCCTTGTGCCAGAATCTGCATAATATATAAGGACAAAGATCACGAAAAAAAAATCGACATTCTCGCAGGTCTCTTAAGCAGCCTAGCACTGAAAAGCGGCAAAGGTCTGATGAAGATAGACGACAATAACACAGACTACGTATTCTTGGACGACCAGAACGAGCTTGTGAATAGGCCACAACTACTACTCATTTCGCAATGGGTTGAAAATAACTCCCATGCAAGATGATTTCAATAATCGAAGAACTGAAGGAGGCAGGCTACATATAAACAGTTGATTGGGAATCACCAATGAACTACACACATCTGCGAGATGAAACTACCATCGCTGCAAGGTCGTGCTATGTGGGACGAATGACCTATTTCAAGCTCACCCGTCGAGATGATACAATATGCTCGAATCAAGTGCTGCAAATACATTTTGACCATCATCGATGCATGTATCAAATCCGCCTGGGCCAGGCCTATCAAGTCGAAGAATGCACACAATGTCACAGATGCCATGGCTGAAGTTTTGCATGAAGGACAATCCCAACTAATCTGCAAACCAATCAGTACAAGGAATTCTACAATGCAAAGTTCGAGGCCATGTTGAAAAACATAACATAAATCATTATTCCATGTACAGGAATTTCAAAGCTTCTATCATCGAGAGGTTCAACAGGACTTTGAAAGCGAAAGTGTGGAGGCATTTCGCTATGAATAGCAATTACGAGTGGTTGGATATACTACCAAAACTCGTTCACGAGTACAGTTATACCATTCATTCTACCACTTGCATGAGGCCCAAAGACAGGAAAGATGACAAGACTCTAGCCAAGGTTGGAAACCTGGTGCGCATCTCCAAACAGAAAGGCATAATCGAAAAAGTATTCGTGGCGAATTGGAGCCCCGAACTATTTCATGTGCGACATATGCAACTATGCTCCAAAGAACTACTTTCTCGAGAATCTGAGTAATGTTTCTGTCCATGGTGGTTTCTACACAGAGAAAATCCAGCCTAGAATGTTTCCAGGTGTATATTTGGTTGAGAAGGTGCTGAAATGGCATAATGGGCAGTCGGATGTCAATTGGGGTTTCCCAGCCCGTTACCATTCCTGGGTCCATGATGCAGACATTGAGCGGTGAATACAGAATAGTGCAAATAATAAACATGTGTGGTTGTTTTTTCTCATTTTTTACATTACCAAATTAAATTAGTACTAAAAGAAATATTTTGTGTTTTCTTTATTTTAAAAATCCATCTGCTTTATATAAAATATATTTTAATAGTATTATCTTGAAAAATAAAACAAAACAATAAATATAACTATTTACATACTTTGCAGGAATGGTCAATATCACTATTTGGTACAGGCCGATAGCAGGCTGAATAATCGAGAAATTATCACTACCTAGATATTGAAAATAGAATCCAGTATGGAGGACACCAACAGCAGAACCTATAAGTTAGAAAACATAAATATGGCTGCCACCTGGTGGCAAAATCACCAGCTCGCCAAGAGGCAATATCAATAATTAATTCACTATTTCCACCTAGATGATATAGAAGTAAACATATGAGATCCAAGATGGCAGCCTCCAGCAATGTATAAACAATGACAAATGAAAAATCCAAGATGTCTGCATACAATAGAATGAGTATGGGTGAGTGAGTGGTGGCCTGCCGACGAATTAACCAATGAGAAACATTGGCAGGAGAGGGGAATGCTAAGACAATGTAATTGATTGGAGGAGGGTCAGTCGTCTGCTTGACATGGTGCTGGGGGGGGGGGACCTCTTGTAGGTTTTTTTAAATAAATTCTTGAATAATAAAATATTAATAATAATTTTATAACTTTTGTGGCATCTTTTAAATAAATTTTAATGCACTTGTTTTTATAAATTTTTGGGGATTTTCGGATTTTTTGGGTTCAGGGTAATTTAAGTTCATTGTGTCAATGTCACTATCACCTGGATCTAATATGGTGACTAAGATGGCTGACAGAACCAAGATAGCAGCCAGTTGGCTCCGGCTCGATTCCTGATCATATGTATCGATTTGGCATACCCTATCCCTATAAAACCAATGTGGCCACCACTGCTCTGCCCTTGAGAAGAAGCTCCCTGAATTTGATGACATGAGATTTTTGGGCTTTTGGGGGGCTTCTTTTTGCAACTGGGGGCTTTTACATAATAGAAGGGAAAAAAGGGAAATTTGGAGGGAAAAGGGACAGTGTTGAGGGAAATTTAGTCGGTTTTGGAGGGGAATGGTCAATCTTGAGAAAAAATGGAAATTTGTAGTTGAAAATGGTAACTGGGCTGGACTGGAATGACAGAGCATGAACAGATCCGAGCTTCGGTCCCAGGTCCTGATGGCCCAAAATGAAGATAATCATAATATTGTCCACGAACACACATGTATAATCTACATAAAGAAATTTCGATGATTTATGTTGTTTCTAATGGAAATCGTTTAGTGCGATGGATGAGAGTACCAGTTTACTCTTTCTTCAGGGCTTGTTTCCCCAATATGATAAAAGTAGTAGGGAAGGGCCAATTGAAGTGCATCAGCATCTGGCACAGAAGCGTAAGAGCCAACCGGCCGCAATTATGTTACATCACCATCCGCCATCTTGGACCTATATGACCTTGACCTTTAATCCTTGACCCCAGACCTTTGACACCAAAAACCCAAAATATAACAAAAAAAAACAAAAAAAATTAAAACATTTTTATAAAATTTTCATTAGAATTTTTTTACTAAAAATCAATTAAAATTTATTATTTAAAAAATTGTTATTAAAAAATTAATTAAAACATTTTTTTAAAAATAGTTTTACAATGTGTTACTTAGAAATTTTATTTAAAAAGTATTTTAAAACTTATTATTTAAAAATTTTATTAAAAATTCGTTAGAAATATATTATAAAAAATTTTACTAAATATATTATTTAAACCATTTAATTAAAACATTTATTTTGAAAATTATTTTTTAATGTGTTACTTAGACATTTTATTTAAAAAGCATTTTAAAACTTATTATTTAAAAATTTTATTAAAAATTCGTTAGAAATATATTATAAAAAAATATTTTTAATATATTATTTAAACCATTTATTAAGTAAATTATTAAGAATATTATTATTAAATATTTTAAATATAACAACCTATTTTTAAGAAAATTTACAATTTATTAATAAGAAATGTTATTTAAAAATTTGTTGAAAATTTATTATTTAAAAAGTTATTAAAAATTGTTTCAGAATTTACTTTCAAAAAATTTTGTTAAAAAGTGTAATATATTTGTTTTAATTGTTAAAAATTTATCATTAAAAATTGTATTAAAATATCATTTAAAAATTAGTTTTAAAAATTTACATTTCTGGTAGTACCCCGCCCATTTTCCCTGATAATTAGTAACATATGTTACACCCCTGGCAGACGATTGACTCTTGTCACCTCCACCTTCTCACCTTTACTAATCCCACCATCTTGATTTTTAGTCTGTCATTTGTTTACATGTTACTGTCTTTCTCGCGTTCGTTCGACTGCCATCTTGGTGTCATTTTATTTTTCGTTCGTCATTTGTTTATATATTACTGGAAGCTGCCATATTGGTAAGCTCTCACATTCAGCCAGCATATTGGTATGCTCTCACCTATTTCGCCCACCGTGTTGGTAGGTGTGTGTTCGACACCATATTGGTAGGCTCTCACCTATGTTCACCCGTCATGTTGGTAGGCATCATTTGTTTCCATGTTTATCTCCTTCATTCGTCCGACATAGTATTGGTCGATGCAACCGACTAATTTGTCACAGTAGTTTCACCGCCATATTGGTAAGTGTTATTTTTTTCAACACTTAGGTAATGCTAGTGTATTAGTGTAAGTATAGATGGTGCTAATTGGTCTGCCAATGATTCTCATTGGCTAATTACCTCGCCAATGCTTCTCATTGGGTAGTTATTCACGTTCGCTCGACTGTTGGCAATCTCCACCATGTGCACTCGACTGATTAGTCACGTTCGTTCCACCACCATATTTGTTTGTTTTTCGATCGTCATTTGTTTCTGAATTTGTCTATCTCCAACACGCATAGGTAAGTATCGATTCAGCTGCCAGGAGAGGTGGCGACACTCATATTTATAGACTTAAAAAACCCTTTGTTTAATATTTGGTCATTCCTATGTTTTTGTTATAATTGTTTTATTTTTCAATCAATAGTTTACCTGCATGCATTACTTACGAAATGCATTTTTTGTTTTATTATCGCGGTACCTTATAAATTATTCTTAGATGCATTTTTAACGACAAACGAGAAATAAATTAAATTACATATAACCACATACCCCATGTACCACTTCTACTTACATATCTCGTGGACATACGTCGACTCCCTCCTTTTTACAGCCCATATGGCTGTAAACAGTCCGTGTGAGTGGTTCCTTGGAGACTGGGACTGAGTACTACGAATTAAGGAGTTTTTATATTAAAAAATGCTTTAAAATTAATTTTGTGACATTACGACTTTCTCTGAAAGATGTAGGTGGGTTCCGATGACGTATGCCCCAACACGATGATGGTTTTCTGCACATAATGTTTGTAAGCGACAGCTGCTTAAGAGGATGGTAAATTTCCAACGTTTAAAAAACACCAGTGTACCAAAACATGCAAAAATACATCATAATATTGTCACCTCCAATAAAAATCAGGTAGAATCGCCAATGACGAACCAATAAAGAACTCCAACTTCACCAACTATGAAAAAAATTTCAGAAGATACAGATCTACGAACTGCAGTGATGCAAAATTGTAGAATCAACGACGAACAATATCAATAAATAAACAAACGCACACAAACACACACAGGCACAAAAGTATACACCCTACCAACGAAGAACAAATGTCAGTTCCAGCGATGAATAAAATAGTAACGCATACAGAAAGGACTCTCCGCACAGGTATACATCTAACTAATAATATGAAAATGTAAGGACCAACAACGAAAAAATACTGAAAAAATGTCTATGCAGCACTATGCAGATACCGATGAAAAATTACAGAAAAAAGTTCACACAGAACTATACAGTGACTGAGGAAAGAAAATGTCAGAAGATACAGAAGTACACACCACGCTGACGAAAAATTGTAGCACCAACGACGAACAATGTGAATAAATAAATACAGAAGTACACGCCAACACAGACGAAAAAGTGCACAACAAAAGATGAGAAATATTAGCACTTAAAGAAAAGACTCTCTGCACGGGTACAGAAGAACATATCCCACCAACGCGTTGCAATGATGAGAAAATGTCACACTCAGCAACGAAAAAATACAGAATAAATACGGAAACAAACATCCACATGCAGGTATGTAGCTAGCAACAATGAGAAAATGCAGGACCGACGACGAACAATATGAATAAATACAGAAGTAAATAGCCCACCAAAGATGAGAAAATGTCAGGACCAACAACGAAAAAATGCAGAATAAATATGGAAACAAACATCCACATGCAGGTATGCAGCTAGCAACAATGAGAAAATGCAGGACCGCCCCTGTCTCCGTCTCCGCACAGGTACAGAAGTACGTAGCCCAAAAAAAGACGCAAAAATTTCAGGACCAATGCTGAAAAAATATTAACACACAGAAAAAACGTCCCCACGCAAGTATGCAGCTTACCAAAGAAAAACAATCGCAGGATTAACGACGAAAAATTTTTTAATTAATGCAGAATAAGAATGCCTGTGCAGTGCTATACAGGCACTATCGAAGAAACGTAAGTAAACGTAGACATCAAGAGCGAAAAAATCACCCCTAGACTGATAGTTCGAAGAACCAGCAAGAAAAGAAATATTACCCAAGTACTGTTACCTGGAAACGAGTTTGTAGAAAAAAAGGAATAAAGATATGAAATCACAAAAAAAAAACAGTCATGGGGGAAAATAGAAAGTAAATCGACTGTCGCAGAAGCACAAAAAACAAGTTGCAAATACAGTGCCACGTCCAGATGTTTTTTCACAGGTACAAAATAGCCACCATTTTGCACCTCGCAATTCCGACAGGAGGGTAAGCACTGAAACCTTCCATGAATTTACTGTAAACCCTGATCGATCGGTGCTGCAGAACCCATGTGTATGTGTATGGTTGCAAATATGAAATTGCGAAAGCAAAAATGGTAAGCACATCTCGCATTGTAGCGTCTCACATCAACCCCTTATGACTAACGGATTTATTTCGTTGGGGGAAAAGGGGGAGTGAAATCGCTTCAGATTTGACACCCCGGTGTGAGGAACTGTCCTTGCATCCCGACCTCATTTTATAGACCTTTGACCCCCTTTCCAAGTACGTCATCGATGTGTCTGGCTGATCGAGCGGTAGCTACATAGCAAGGCAAGCAATCAGTGGACTTGGTGAGCGAATGAAGAGATTTGGGCTGTTCTTAACATCGAGGTCTTGAGAGCCGATGAGGATTATTGAGGTGAGTATGGAGCAGCGCCTTAATGAAGGGATAGGGGAAATTGAAGATCCCCGAGAAAACTCGCCAACCAACGGCATCGTCCGACACGATTCCCACGTGCGAAAATCCGGAGTGACCCAGCCGGGGATTGATTGAACCCGGATCGCTTTGGCGGTAGGCGAGCAGGCTAACAGTGAACCTGGTGTATCGCTATACGTAGATGTGAGTGAAATGCATATTCTAATATATATATATATTTATATAATGCCGCATCGTACCCGTTCGGTAGTGTGTGTATGTCATCGTCCTGTATCCGCCGCTTGTCTTCCGTCCATGTCAAGGCCAATTTATTTATACATTCTGAAAATAATTCGTGTTTGTGTGATTGTATAATGCGGACATTAACTCGTATCATACAGTGCTGCTCCAGAATAGAAAGAAAATATTGTAATGTAATTTTATTTTTTTCTGCACATGACTGAATACCTTTCGCTCGTTTGGTGTTTTTGCCCCCGCATTTGTACATGTACAGTTTTGCCCGTAGCCCCAATAATTCTGTCATTATGCCCCCCCCCCCCCAATTACTCCACTTCGAAATCATTCTTGTACTCACCAACAACTCTCTTGTTTGTGTCCAAGTAGAGCCGGGGTGTGTGGAGGGGTAGGTGCTTGTGTCGAATTGGTTTTTAAATTTGTGATCGCTGGCCAAATCTTGGTAAAAGTCTGGGGTTCGAGTCTGCAACAGGAACGAGTCGGTGTCGGTATAAAAGAGTTCATGGTCATCTCCGCATGAGGCCTTCATCACATCATAATGGAAATTATACATTAAAGTTTTCGCTAATCAGAGGACAGTTAACCCAGAATAGATAGGATTATCAACAAGAATGTATTCGTGCTATAGATGTAGGAGGGAAAAATATTCATCGCAAATTGTTCGGTCTAAGAATGACGGTGTTGCCAACCGTTTAAGTCACTTTTCACTGCACATTAGCTCCATTTTTCTGTCGTTTTATTTTATTTTCCATAAGTTTTTCAGACATTGCATTATTCGCCAATCTAAAAAAATCTTTTTGGATATAGTTCTGGGCAGCTTGGCATTTTGCGGTGTTGAGCTCAATGCAGTGTTTTAGCCAGGGACTGTTCGAATCCAAGTACACGACAAATTTTCGTAAGCTTGAATTCATGTTCGAAAGTCTGTTTTAGGTTGCGGTAGTGGACGATAAAATTTTTTCTTATTTTGTAATGTTGTTATTAATTTCTGATGTTTGGAGCCTGGGGGACACTGGTTAACGGGAAGAAACGGCAAATCACGATGTTCCTCGTGCAGGGTCACGGTATACTCGACATCGACTTTGAATTCCATTCTTTGAACGGACATGACATCGATGTTCACATCGGCCCACCTAAAATTGCGTGATATCAACGGTAGTGATATGGCCCAGCCGTACAGTTTATTGGAGTCAAGCTATTGCAAAACGTGGTGGGCTTGCTGGAGTCGTATGTTTCTGGCGTAAAGGTGATATTTGCTATCGCATGACGTTTGACGCACTGGGCCACGCCTCAGCGAATTCCGTTTTCTGCAAACATGTGCATGTCGTAGTCCGTTAGAAGTTCGAGCTCGACCCCCGTCATACGCAACATAGCTTCGAAAGCGAACCCTGGGGCGCTGACGTAGTGTACGCAATCTACCATGTATGTTGACGTAAACAAATTTATAAAGTTTTCAAATACGCCCGATAGAATTAGCACGTCTGTCTTAAAATACAATTCTGAATAATCCTTAAGACTGTTACAGCCTAACTCTCGGCATACTGTCTGGGCGTGAACGTATTCGTCGTCTCTGATTCCCGAGTCTGTCAACTTGTTAAAGAAAGCATCTTCTAGGGGGCATCTGCGGCTCGTCAATCTTCTCCCACAAGTCGACGTAATTGTATGAAAAAACGCCTTTGAATGTAACGAGAGATAGTTGGTTAGGGGTGAAGAATTTTGCGGTGTTGATAAATCTTGGAGGTGGTAGGTACTCGGCCAGGGATGCCAGACTGCGGGCCATGAAACGAAACGTATCAACAAACTGTGCAGATTACGTTCGCCCAGCTGTTCCGAAAACTTAATCATCTCGCTCGTGTGCGGAGTAATGAATGTGTCTTTTGTATCGTAGCCTAGATGTCTGATAGTAAAGTTCTCATCGTAGCTGAGGTTATGGAACAATACGGGTGTGTTTTAGAGGGGATGCGACGCAGCAAATTGCAGCTGGTGCATGCAGGTACTATGTAACGCCAGGTGCAATGGTCGTGGTCCCTCACTTTGTAATTTTTGTGCGTTACACCGATTCGCAGTAACAGCATTTCGTCGCTCGTGAGTAGCTGGCATGTTCGGCTGGCATAAGCGGTAACATTTACTTAGATGTAGAGTAAATATCTTTTACGTGTTTGCCAATATCCACTATAGTGTCCATAAATTTACTTTCCGCGTCTTCTCCCGTGTATATGATGGGGTCCTGTCTTAGCGTGGATGTTAGTGCTGCTGGAATTGCATTACTGTCTACCTGCACGTAGATACAAAAACTATAGGTCTCGTTCTTCTGATAGGCGTACGTGTAGGCGCGGCTGGGGTCCGGTTCGCAGGTCGGAATGGGCTTGAGTATTGCCTCGAAGTCAGCATAAACAACGATTGGCAATTTATTGCTCTAATTGTAATTTTTCAATTTCAAAACCGGGGGCCTATCATCTTTCCCTGGCTGTGGCATTTCGGCACGTAGTGGAGCATTCTCTTTACACAAGTTTTTGTTTTCATCCAGGCACTGCTGTCCCATCAGCCCGGAATTTCGCGGCCAGTCATGGTAGAATGTGAAGCAGCGCTTGCAAATGTGGATTTTGTGGCGGTAAGCCGTCAGCTGAAATCCTACGAGCCAGGAAAATGTTTTATGTAGCAATAGTGGGCAGTAGTAGGGAAATTGTGAGTCTGGCACAAGGGCGTCAGGCATCGGATCCGGGGGAGCCGCCTTGATGTTACGTCACCGTCCGCCACCTTTGTCCCTTTTTACCTCAAAATTTCCCTTCTTTCCCTCAAAATCGACTAAATTACAATAAAAATATCCCTTTTTACCTAAAATTTTTCCTTTTTCCTTTAAAAGTTCCATTTTTCCCCATTTGCAAAAAAAAAAAGATCCCCAAAAATTTCCTATTTTTCCCGGAGCAGGCGAGAGTGATCAGCGACCAAGGGTCAGGTCCAGGTGACCGGTATCGGTGACTCTGATACAGAATAACTGGATCTATGTCCTTTGACCGTGACCTTTGACCATTGACCCTGAAAATGCAAAATTCCTATAAAATCAAAAACATTTCGAAAAATTTCCAGAAAATGCCCGAATTTTGACCAATTTATGTAATATGAGGGGGCTTATTTGAACCCGACAGAACAGTGACGGCCATATTGGTTTTATAGGCATGCCCTATGCCAAATGGATAGGATATGATAGGAGTCACACCAAAACCATGAGCTATCTTGGTTGTCAGTCATATTTGACCAATATGACCTTGACCTTGACCTTTGATGCTTTGCCTTGACCCTGGGGAGCTCTGATATCAAAAACCCAAAAAAACTGAAAAAAAAGAAAAAATTTAATATTACGAAAAATCTTACTAAAATCGTTTCAAAACTTAAAAATTGATTAAAAATATAAACTATTGTTATTAAAAGATATTAAAAAATTTATTTTATAAATTTTAAAAACTTTCCGTCATGGCCGCCATCGTGGTGTCATTTCATTATTCGTTCATCATGTGTTTATATTTTGCTGGAGGCCGTCATATAGATTTTTTCGTTCGTCATTTGTTTATATGTTACTGTAAGCTGCCATATTGGTAGGCTCTCACATTCAGCTGCCTTCTTGGTATGCTCTCACTTTATTAAAAAACTGTATTTAAAATACGCTGAAATATTTATAGAATACTATGTTTAAAAAAATTATCCCCCCCCCCCTCCCCAGCACCATGCCCAGCAGACAACTGACTCCCTCAACCCCACTCCCTTCACCTATACTCATTTCGCCATCTTGCTTTTTCGTTCGTCATTTTTTTTTACATTACTGGAGGCAACCATCTTGGTAGGCCCGTTCCACCAACATCTTGGTATGCTCTCACTTTCTTAAAAATAAAAAAAAATAATATTGAAAATTCATTAAAACACCATGAAAAGCTTATTTTAAAAAAAAACTTACATACGTTACTGGAAGCCAACATTTTGATAGGCAACCACCATTTCGGTAGACATCACCCATACGCCATATGGGAAGCCAGTGACCTCGACCTTGACCCCATGACCTTGAAAACAAAAACGCGAGGAAAATACATAAAAGTCAGCAAGCATATTACATTACAGACTATTACCGTCATATTAGATGCAAACTACCTCGACCTTGACCCCATGACCTTGAATGACTTTGAAAACAAAAACTCGAGAAAATATATAGATGTCAGCAAACATAATACATTACAGACTATTACCACCATATTAGATGCAGGCTGCATCAACCTTGACCCAATGATCTTGAATGACCTCGAAAACGAAAACTCAAGAAATATACATAAAAGTCAGCAAACATAATAAGTTACAAACTACTACCGCCATATTGGATGCAGATGAACCTAACCGTGACCCCTTGATCTTAATGACCTTGAAAACCAAAACTCGAAGAAAATCACAAGAGACGTGATGTCAGTAGACCTGGTACCAAGGTACGGAAAGAGAAATACACTTCACCTTTACAGGTCTTCGCGTGTCTATGGCTGAACTGCGTACCGCACCCGTCACACAAATATGACATAACACAAGTATTCGGGGCACAATTAAAGCACTCATGTCACAGTACATTATGGTCGAAAGTAAATGCCTTATACAGGAGGAAGGCTTACAGACAAACTTGTAACCTAATTGAAATTAACATGTATGCCTTATCCGGGATTCGAACCCAGAGCCTCCCGCACCCCAGATCAGTGGGAGCACTCGACTGCGCCACGGGATCTCGGCATTTTGGATATGTAAGTGGTGGAGCTAAAAAGCAAGTAACACCGACAATTATGTTCTAGGTACCAATACCGAAGAACTCAGTGACACTACCGCATCTACCATTAGCTCTGGAGTGCCCGAAGACATCGCAGATACAGAATAAGATGATGCGAAGATGTAGAAGCTAGCCGAGTCGATGTATCGTTCATGCCAGTCGCTGTGTGTGTGAGGACTTGAAATTATTTTTTAAATGTTTTGCAGCATCCAAGGTTATCGCTCGCTGGACTCTTACACCGTCAAGCAGATTGCAATCTCCTACAGTGGAGACAACGAGGAAACCAAAGTGTTTACGTTTTTATTTTACCGACATGTCCATGGAAGCACCTCATCCGCACCATGCAACAGGAATGGACTTAGGTGAAACGATGGAAATATTCCGTACGGGTTCATTCACAAAGTGTTGGAGGAAGCCATAATTCCCCGATACCCTATCTACATTTATCGCAAAGAGTCGACAGTATGCAGTACGTGCCCCGCCAGAACGTTAATCGTGGATCTGCACAGGTAACGCGGCTGCCCGCTGTTCAGACAGTTGGTAGAGACGGACGTCACAAGACTACAGTGTGCAAAACAGAAGCTATTTCTGTGCGTCGTGCAGTGCCCGAGCCCTAACACTCGGGACTTATAATAATTCGTGATACACGTTAAACAAAAGACTACAAGGGAAAAAAAATTGTGTGTAATACAGACGCGGAGGAGAAGCTTTGAAATTGTAATAATGTGTGTAAATAAATGCGTTAACAAATATATGTTTTTATTTCGAGTCATGCTCCACATACACATGAATGTTGTTAATGAAAAATAATTTAAATCAGTGTTTAAAGAAACACTCTTGGTACAAACAAAAAAAAAAGCATTTAAAAATGTGTCATATCGGTGTTAATAACACACACTCCCAGCAGTAAAGTTAGTATAGGTATAGTGTAAAGTAAAAGAGACAGACGCGAGCCGCCACAAACATAAGTAGTAGGATATAGTTCCTTCGGATACATCAGGCTGAGGCTCTGAGGCTCGGCTGCCATGTTGGAAATTTTTCTTTTTTTTAATCGTTCATTTTCCCACAAAATCGTACGTTTTAACCAAAAAAAAAAAAAACCTTAAAATTCCCCTTTACCATACAAATTTCCCGTTTTTCCTTAAAAATTTACTATTTTTCCCTGAAAAGTTCTTTCTCCTGAACTCCTCAATGTGGCTGAGATACTCGAAACTCAGCCACATAATGAGGAATCGATAAAAATAAAATTATTTTAAGAAATTATTTTTTATAAAATTAAGTTTATTTTTATAGTTAAATTTTTTAAATATATTTTATAATTAAAATAATTTAAAGGCGTAAGTATTAAACGTTATATATCTACGGAATCGACTTTTCAAGGCGCATACGATCGTAATATCATAATAAAATTATTATAATAAGTTATTTTTATAAAATTAAATACATATTATTTTTAACTTAAAGGCATGAGTATTAAGTGTTATATCACCGGACTCATCATTTCAAGGCGCATGCGATAGAGATGTTATAACAAAATAGTTTTAATTATTTTTTTAATTTAAATATAATTTTATAAATAAAACATTAAAGGCATAAGTATTCAATTACATGTATCACCGGACTCGTATTTTTAAGGCGCATACGCTCGTGATGTCATAATAAAATTATTTTTAATATAAATATATATTTATAATTAAAAAATTTAAAGACATAAGTATTAAGTGTTATATCACCGGACTCGTATTTTCAAGGTCCATACGATCGTGATGTCATACCTTCATATTGCCTTGTTTTTTCATACTCTTGCATTCCATGGTGTTTCTCTTTATCTCTTGTATCTCTTTCTTTCTCTCATTCCATCTCCTCTCTTTTCTCTCTCACTCTCTCATCCCGTATCTGTCTCTCTTCAATCTCCTTCTCTCTTGTCTCTCTTTATTTATCTCTTTTGTTGCTCTCTCTTTCTCGTATTCCATCTCTTTCTCTCATTCCATCACTTGCTCTCCATCTCTCTTTCTCTCTTTCTTACTCTCTTTCATTTCTCTCTCTCTCTCTTTCTCTTATTCCATCTCTCTCTTTCTCTCATTTCATATCTTGCTCTCCATCTCTCTTGTCCCTCTTTCTTTCTCTCTTTCGTTTCTCTCTCTCTCATTCCATTTCTTTCTCTCTTGTCTCTATCAGTCCATAGGTTTTCTCGGAATCCTCCCATTTTTGTTGTTTTGTTTCTCTCTTTCCCTTCTCTCTTGTCTCTCATTCGTCCGACCCAATTACTCACACTTGTTCGATTAGTCGCATTTGCTCTACTGATAACTTACACTTGTTCGACTCATCCGTCTACATAGTTCCTTCATCGCTGATAGAGTGTGCGAATCGTCAGTGTGTATATTTATTTACGAATTTTAACTTTCATCATCGGCGTGATCTACAACTTCGTTCCTGGTTCCTGCTCCTTCCGACATGACCGCGCAAGCGCCGACAGGCCTGTGAGTCAGGCGGGCCTGCTCTGACATATCGAGCAGTGACCAGTGTTTCCAACAGTAGAGGAATTCCGCTACGCATAGCGGCATTTAAATCTTGGGGAGACAAAGCGGCGAAAAATGATAAACATAAATAATGTAGCGACTTTCTAGCATGCCGCTGGCAGCCACAAAAAAAATCCATTGGTGCTTTAAAACTAATCGTAGCAGAGTTAGGCTTACTTTTTAAATCTTAAACATTATTTTTTATTTGTTAATATTTTTAATATTGTTCTAATTTTGTGAACATATAATTTGTCCGACGACCATGTACTATTGCTACCATCAATATCACCACTGCGCTGAAGACAGCAGAATGTTCAGAATACATATTTATAATGAAATGATTGTCATATCTTCACCCTTCTGATTTTATCACCTGTTATCATAAAGGCATGTTTTTCTCCCATTAATAGTTGAGTAGTAGTTATAGTTGAGTAGTAGTTCTTTCCATCTGTGACGGTTCTGCTCTTTGAACCTCGGCGTCGGGGTTGTGATGTCATTTTGCGTGTGTGCTGTTTGACCATTTGGCGAGTTTCTGGAGTTACGATTTTTGGATACTTCATATTTGGAAGCGTTTGAAGTCTTGTTTGTTCACGCTTTTCGTTGTTTTTCGAGATTTCTTGTATTTCTGGCTGTACAAGCTTTGATTTGAGGCCATGCACTTTTTCCGCCGAATTATTAGAATAAAGCTAAAAAAAAATTAGCTGTGTAGCGGAATGTAGCAGAATTCTACTACAGCTGTAGCGAAATCGCCTCTTTCCGTGTTGGCAACACTGGCAGTGACATCATCAAAATGTGCGTGCAGTGATGTAAGTAGCACTACACGGGGGGAACGGACAGAGTGTAAATGACCATGATGCATTGGGCTGACCAGCCTTGTACAGTCACAGCCTTGTACAGTCATCTAGGAATCTATGCATTTATAAATAAGTAGAGTTATTTTAATTTATTTCATTTATCATTTGAAAAATGCCGAAAAAATAATCTTTGAAAGTATAGTAAAATGGACCTATTTAAAATTAATTTTGTAATGTGAATTCAGTTCAAAGATCTTAAATTTTGTAAATTTCACACTTTCACATGACAGATGGTAACATTAAAAAAAATTATAATTCTAATGTTGAGACAGGATTCGAACACATGATCTTTTTTTTAAAAAACCTTCATTTGACGTTGTTGTGGCATTTTTGACCTTAACGAGGCTCTAGTGAGACCGATCTGTTGACGAATTCCCAGTGCGACAATCGAGCGGAGAGCTTGCCGCGTCGGGGACGCCGGGGCCCGAGCCCGCGGCCCTCCTGCTATAGGTCGACCACCCTACCCCTGAGCTATGAGGGTTGGACCACCGAGACCAGACCAGGTCAAGTGCTTAAAACGTATATATAGTTGAAAACGTAGAAGCTACATTCCCTCGTACAATTACAGATTTTTTTTTTCATTATGCGAATATAATTTACGCATAGATGGCTTAATAGGTACTATATTTTAGAGCAGTTTTTTTGTTTGTGTAAAACCATGCGATGTACTGTATTATAACATCTCGTTATTTTCAGTCGGAGTCTGAATTCTTAAGCTCACATCTAATTATTTTCTTATATATTCTTTTTAAAAGAATTATGTAGCAAGTCAGGCTGTAAGCAAGTGAAAATGTACAGACATTTATGTAGGCAAATAGTATAATTTGCGAACTCTTAGGGCTAGACTCGTGAAATTAAGTTATGGAAGTAACATTTATAGGTCCAGGAATGTATGTTAAAGCCATATATAACCATAATAGTAATTAGCTTAAAATAATATTTTGCTGTTCTTAACGAGGTCTAACAGACTGGTTACCCTACAATACAGGATTGAAATAAGAAATAAAATATTAAAATATATTTTTTATTTAAATTTATTACTACAATAAACACTTAAGAAGTATTCATGTTCGTCTACGTCCTTATACAAATCTCAGTCCTTCGTTAAACATGAAACCGACTATTCTGGCACCTATAAACTTTGTGTCGTCGTGCAGTAAGCTTGAAGGCAAAGTCCTTGCAGCAAAACCGATTCCTATTTGCCACTGAAAGTTCTGTAGAAGATACACTAGTGGGTCCAGATGGTTCAGTGGTCGTCATGTCGGAAGGAGCTGGAACCAGGAACGAAGTTGTCGATAACGCCGATGATGAAAGTTCCAGCAACCCAGATATAAACTTCTCAGTACTCTAGGTCCCTTGGAGACGTAACCATCATCAATCCATAGTCATCTCACTTACATAGGCTCCTTGCATATATACATTTTGTGATATCATAAACTGTTAATATTTCCATGTTTTCGTAATCCATACCAAAGACAAAGATATCAAAATATTGCATATGTGTTGACTGGACTGAATCCGCTTGTTCTCAGCTGTATATTATCAACCGAATCGGGTGTCCAGTCAGAGCCCTTCAGTGCCATTTATTCTTCCTCGCGACACACCTTCTTTATGCTGTTTTCAACATTATCTTCGATGTCATGCACATTATAGATAGAAACATTATACGTCTTGAATGCCTTTCTTGCGTGTTCATCATTGTATGGCTCTGGTTTACTATAGCTGCATTCCAGTCATATATATTTCACACCGCCATATGTTTCCACCTCCTCTGTGAGTTGGTTTATTAAATTTTGTTTCATATATGCCAGAATTGAACAAATATATTTCGTCGATGCTGTTGGATTCGGAGCAACATAATCTTTTAGAAGACCTCTTCATCTCACAGGTTATTTTTTTAGGTTACGATGATGAATTGATAGGTGTAGCATCTTATTCACCAGTCGAAGCTGCATTAGGGCCAGTTTTCGCTGTAAATTGCACAGATGAAGGATGATCTTCTCGTTCAACATCAGTAGATGATATATCACTTTGCATTGTTTAAAATGTCTTTTTAAACTGTTGATGCGTGCGAACAGTTTAAAGCACTTCTAACACCGATATCCCATGCGGACAGTACTCCTTACACATGCATTATTTTCGTGTCTTCGTGCTTCATTGGCGTTTGCGAAAGTCTTGTCCCAGTAGCTGCAAGGAAGTCTTGATGAAAGCAACGAACTGCTGATAGAATTCACAGCCTAAGTTTTTTGCTTCGATGATTTTGCAGTGCTTGTTGGGTCAGTTACCACCTCAGTACAGCTCCGATGCAATGTTGACAGATAACTCTTAGCAGGAAGTGAAGGTAGGTTGGTAGAGGTTTCGAGATGTCTTTTCAGGTTGTCGCTTCGCCAACCAAACTGCGATTTTCATTTTTCACATTTAAGAGTAGTATGCTCCATGTTCTTAATACAGTTGACCTCATACCTACGAGCATTGCGGCTGTAGGCAAATATTTTGTCATAAGAGCAACAACGAAGCCTTGACGAAGTCGTCGATGACAGCACTGCTATTGTAGGTGTACCACCCAAAGAAGTCGATGGTGCAGCCGATACCATGCCTGAAGAAGTCGATGTTGATGCTGCTGCCACAGGTGTCCCATCCGAAGAAGTCGATAGCACTGCGCTAACCTCAGGCGTTGATGAATCAGCAACCTTTGGCTTCATAATATATTCCAGATGCTTACACGAGTTGAGACATAGTGTCTTTCATGACTGCCACTGTTAAACTAAGCTTCCTAACTGAAACCTGCCTGCTTATATACTCGCAATCAGACACCTTAACATTCAATGTTCCGCCCACTGTAACTCGTGCATTTTATCTGCTATACTGACCAACACCATATCAGCCAATACGCAAAGCACAATATCCATAGTCTTTATAAGTTTTAACATTTTTAAGTATATATTTTTTAACTTGTATATAATAATTTTTGTTTTTCTTTCCCAGACTTAAGTATTTACATGTAAAGACTTTGTACCCTATGTTGAACTTAGAAAAAATATTTCCTACCGCTATGTAATGTAATGCTTGTAATTTGTTTCCAACACACCATCCCATAGTAATATATAAACAGTTCAGTATCCACTTCACATAACCTAAGATAATTTAACTTAAATTCTCCTAACCTAAAATAACCTAACTTAACTTCACCTAACCTAACGTCACCTAACCTAACTTTGCCTTACCTAACTTCACCTAACCCAATCATATTGTAAGAACTTTGAATATATTTTATTTCTCTCAACATCCACTTAACATAACCACCACACTCTAGTCATGTGCGTAAGAACTTGGAATAATATTTTTTTCATTTTAAAAATATTAAGTATATTATATTTTAATATTATGAAAAGGTGTGCCTATGAAGCTATGAATATATGGAACTGTGGAACTAAGGAGCTGTGGAGCTATGGAGCTATGGTGTGAGACATCTTTGAGTCATTTTTGAGTCAAGGGTCAAGGGTCAGATAATCAGTCTTGTGAGTGGCCGGTTTGACAGTAGTCAACTTTAAGTGTGACCATGAGCTCCAGCTGAGCGAAGATATCACGAGGACCAAATATATTTTCACATTAAAAAGAACTTATTCACTGGCAGGGCAACGATGATTAGTTAGCATCTATCGTTGGCCATTTAAAACTCAGTCTATGTTACGAGTACTATAACCCGTCTACGAAATTCACTCCCATAAATGTCGATTTAAAATACCACTCAGTTAATAAGTCTTTCAGAGAAGCAGTTGTGCGTATTACTATGAATATTTACATTTTTTTAAAACTTATTTTTGGTTTTTTATTCTCATACATATTATGCTATTCAATAGATAGATCGCCGCATTTTTTAAGAATATCTGCTCTACTAACCATCATCAGACTAAATATACGCACCACTCAAACTAGAAGTCAAACATACTACAGCCCACAGTGGCCTTACCAAAATAGTCACACGTACAACATGTTTGTCATACCATCAGACACCAGCCAACCTACAAGGCGTACTGTTCCAAGTCTATAATGATACTGAAACGAAAATGCATCACAGGGGAGCATTTATACTTTGTTTAAACGTATATATCAATGCTCCTGGGCATATTCCATCGCTTCCTGGATAAACTGTATTTACACTTTACAATAAAAGTTCCTAGAACGAACTTCAACAGGCTCACTCCATGGTTCGCTATTGGCCGATGCAGGACTTGGACTTTGTACTGAACAATGCAGCACCACTTTAAACTTGTGAGGGATAAAAGGATACACGAACAAAAAAGTTATTTTTTAATATTAATTTACTATTGTATTGTAATTACATTTTTAGAAGTAAGCAATTCGTCGCAACATCTGATATAACCCAGATCCTTAAGTTC
This sequence comes from Dryococelus australis, assembly GCA_029891345.1. Classification (NCBI taxonomy): domain Eukaryota; kingdom Metazoa; phylum Arthropoda; class Insecta; order Phasmatodea; family Phasmatidae; genus Dryococelus; species Dryococelus australis. The sequence goes on from CM056994.1 coordinate 279,483,490, forward strand.
TTCTATGATCGAAACCACCTCTTTCATGTTCGAGATATACCCGCGTTTTTGGGGTTCGATTACCAGCGAATGAAAATCGTGGAAATTTATATTTCTAACACATTCACTTCTGATGCAATACTACACTTACGAGAGCTGTTCTGTAGGTGCGACCTCGCCAACGTCCCTCGCTCAACTAACATGATACACTCGCTACAGCTCGACTGGTGCCGTGCAATGACGTAATCGTGTAATTATTTATTTATAAATATCAAAAAATTATCAATTTCCCAAAAAAAATAACAAAATAAACCCACAAAATTCCCAATCACACATGTATACTCTTCGGAGAGTAAGTGAACTGTTACGCAATCACAAACACACACACACATATATGTTAACCTTCAACACCTACAGAGAGAGATTGATGTGTGACAAGTGACCAGGAATAGAGAGGGAAATGCACTTACACACACTTCCATACTACGAATAGACTATATTCGCGGTATATAAAGGGAGGCTTGATTGTAGAACAAAGAGATTTTCTGCACAAAAAGAGAGAGGCGCAAAGAAAGTGTACATTGGAAGTGTTTGGCATTGATACGCTTTTTATGAGAGTAAATGAAGGCAAGAGATGTGTCATAATCGTTGCTTACGAACCTACCATTGGATTGTAACTACTGGATATAATTATTTCGGAATGGCAGTTTTCTTTACATAAAAATCGGAGCCGAGAGCAAAATTAAAATCTTTTTTTTTTTTTTAATAAGGGAAAAATTAAATAAGCTGTATAGTGCTGAAAAAGAAACCGCGATCTGAAGAACCTCCGTCAAACAAAGACATGCTCGAGAAGGTGCCGCTGAAACTTAATGACTGCACGAAGAACTAATTTTCTGCAAAATAATAAACCTATGCAGAGAAACAGTGGAGATACAGCCAATGAAAATATAAAACTATGCGAAGATTACTGTCCCTCGTCAGAGAAAATAAAATAATGCTAGGGCCTACATCAGTTGTTTGATGCCCGAAAATGACTTCTTGTTATCGCGTCTTTGCTTGTGTAGAAAAATTCCTCTACATTACAAAGCTTCGAGACTTCCGCCACAGAACTGATAATTAGGATTTTTTGAATTCATAAATGTGTGATACGCGTATGTGTATATGTATATATAAAGGAATGTAATTTGTATTGGGCGTGTAATTAGTGATTTTACACTAAACATCTTTGGATTTAAAATTTTCTGTAAAATGCAAGTTAAAAAATGAGAAATATAAAACACGAATATCTGTTTTATATTTTTTACAAAATTTAGTTAGAAATATTTTATAATAAGCGAGGTAGTTTCAAGTGCCGTAAAAACTGTTTAAGATGGCTGCCAACCAATTGCGAACGAAACATATTTGGTTCTGATTAAGCTTTTGATATTATTGTTTTAATTTCCTATTCTAAAAGTATTATATCAAACACTTTAGTTGAATGATAATATTTTGTTTATTCATATGTGTGTCAAGTATTCAACAAAGAACAGTTATTAATGTTATATGTGTACACGCTAATGTGTGATTGATAATACACTTATGTGCACATATACAAAGGCGACGCAGTTTACTTAAACCTTTTCCGCTGCAGTTGTAGGCTACTTTTTTACTCATGAGAATACTTTTTTTGCAAATCAAAATTGCATATAAAATAAAAGCGGGTTTAATGTGCATAAAAAGTGCAAAAATTCTATCCAGAATGCAATCAAATTGGAAGGAGTGGACTGAAGAGGTTTGGACGGCCCTTAATCTCGGAATACAAGGGCGGAAAGAGAAACTGAGAAATCTCCGAGAAAACCCAGCGACCAGTGGCATCGTATGGCACGGTTCTCACGTGCAAATATCCGGGAGCCACCCCAACCGGAATCGAAACCAGTTAATCTGGGTTTAAATGGAAAGGAGCGTCTTTTAGAACCGTGGTACTAGACACAAAATATATACCTGCTTCGCTGCTTTTCCCCCATATCCGGGGAAAAAAAAAAAAATGTATCGACTCCCCTGATATAGGCTGTTCACGGTAAAATGAGCACTTTTGAAATCAACCTTGGAAAAAAGTCACTGTCCCATACGTGTATATGTTTTAACTGGCACGCTACCCGACACGCGTCCAGTGAGGTTGTTAACGACGAATAGGAAAGTAATTCCACGTCTTACCGCTGAACTGAAAGTGTAGGTTAAATGTTTGTGAATTATGGCCCGATTTATTTTACTTTCAGGTTTTTTAATGGATAATATGTGTAAAAATTAGCACGTTTGTAAAATATTTTCTTTCTTAGTAATTTTACAGTTTTACTTGGCTGACCCATGAGTAAATTGATCAGGCTCATTGCAATGTTAATTTTACATGGGGTTGAAGAATACACAATGCGCGCACAAGTAGATCTTAAGCAGGGCTTTCGAAAGTGCTCAGTTTATTGTGAATAGCCTTTAGTAAGGAAAACTTCAAAGTCATGTGACGGGAAAATGTACGTACGTTGTTATACGTCTTAGGTTGTCCTTCGAAACGTGGGCCAGCTGAAAGCACCGTAGCTATGAAACAGGTATTCGGGATAGCAAAAGAATTTCAAAACATACTGGATCATGACTAATGATACTTAACACCGAAACGCCAGTAATTCTCACATCCAAGTGGCATGGCAATCAGGGTATCGCTGCGTCACCCAGAAATTACAAAACAAGTTGTAACACGCGTGGAACAGGGTCTGATCCTTTATTCGATGTACTGTACGTTGTGGCCTGATTATTCTCGACTTCCTCTGAATACTTTGCAGCACTCTTTAATCTTTTTAACGTCCCCCTCTCTCACGACCCCAACTAGCTTGACTCTTCAAGCGAACTAATCCTTTGACGTCAATACTGCTGACTGCGGCGGAAAAAAAAGCAGTAGGTAGTTTAAAATGCATTGTTTTAAGACGGTATCTCCTATAAGTAAACATTGCACATTAAAATGGCTGTCTAGCTAGGCTGCCAAACTGTGTACGTAGTTTCAGGAGATTTATTTAAAAACAAATTAATATTATTTAAAGGTGTTTGCTTACGAACACCATTTCAGTAATTTTTACGTGTGTGCTGTATATAAGTTTGTTTTTCAAGTTTATTTAGTGTGGTTTTTATAGTGGAAATTGTTAAAACGGTTGTTTATACAACCATATTTTAGAATTTTAGATTCTACGATTAAGGTTAGGAATTTGTATGAAGCAGTATAGGGACAAGCAGCTAGCTTTAGTATTACGCATAGGATACAGCACTGCTGGAAGTGTCATAAATGCATTTTGCCGCCGAAACAAAACCACAAGTTTAGTGCTTAGAGATTAAGCATCTTAGGTGCGCGCATGTGTCGCCTTTAGGCCCGTTCTACAATGCACGGACACGTAAGAAAACGGACGTGGGGGCGCAAGCGGAACAAGCTGGCGACTCAGGATGAAACCATTCTACAATACGAAGAAACATGCAGTCTTACAACTTACGAAATAAAAAACACTCAGCTGTCGCAAATTACTGATACAGGTTTCATAATATACACATCTCATTTTGTATATTTTTACAATGTTTAAAGATACGTATATACTACTGCCTAACCATGTGCACTTATTTATTAAAACAAAAATGATAAGTGTCATGGCAATTCGAAGCACTTGTTGCTGTGCATACCGCAATGGCCACGAAAACGAATATCAACAAACCAAACACTCAGTTCCTATTGGCTATACGGATTCATGGGCACTGAAGAGTTGGAAGTTGCCGAGCTTTCTTACGTGTATCAGTACGTTATCCGCGTCCCCATGCGTCTCATTGTTGATTGTGTTACGTGTCCGATTCCATGATCCGTATCCGCATGCGTGTCATAGTAGATCGCGCCTTAGCGCTCCACGCTCTTAGGCATCAAAGACGCGCAGTACCTCTACCCAGAAGTCATCTCAGAAAAGCATCCATTGCATTTTAGGACAGCCTTAGTTTACGTTACCCCCACACAGTTTAGTTTTCGTTTGTTTACTTTTTAATTTCTGTTTGTTAACATCCAGTACCTAATGATTAACTATTATCAGGGCCACTAATAATAATTTCAAATTATTATACAAAAATTACAAATGTATATCACCCCACTGATGATTTTAACATGAAATCTCCTGCATCAAAAGTTGATGTTCTATTAACTAATTAACTATGCTGGGCTTTTCTGCCGGTGGGTTCTACTATGGTTATGGCGGCTTAGGCGTATTAACTACCAAATCAGCGAGTTCAGACAGTTGTTGGCTAAAGGGCTAATTGAAGGAAAAAAGAATGCATGTGTGTCACTTTCAAGCAATTTAATTCATATTTTGACGGAAAATTCTAATAAGAGAGATTAAAAATAATCTGTGGATGCGGAAATAAGCTACACAGACTCCTACCAAAAGGATGGATTAATGCATCAATCAAGTCGTTAACAATCTCAATAGCATTAGAAACCAGAATAAGCTGTGAAATATATAAATTCTACGCTTGTAAGATTGTCATGCGCGTGACATATAAACCGTTCCATTCAGAGAAGCTGAGTGTTGAAAATAATTAAAAATATTTGTTATCAAAAATTATTATAAAGTAAAAATCAAAACTGTAATGTAAACCAGTATAGTCTAGTTCAGTTGGGCCAGATTTAATTCCAACCTAGACAGTAGTAGGAGTTAGGGAAGTCTGGCACAAGGGCGTGGGGCGTCGGATTTGGATTCACCCGGCCGCCATGTTGTTATTTCACCCGTCCGCCATCTTTTATATCATTGACCCTTACCATGACTTTTGACCCGTGACCTTAAAACCTTGACCCCGATGACCTATTACCTCAAAAACCACAAAAATTTCAAAAAATATATTTTAAAAAATATTACAAAAAAATTATTTAAAAAACGTTTAGAAACTAAAAATCGTTTAAAAATTTATAAAAAATGTACTATTAAATTTTTTTTATTAAAAATCGTTTTAAAAATTTAGTATTAAAATTGATTTAAAATTTGTTTATAAATGTAGATATTATTAAGAATTCGTTTACCCCGGTGGCCATTTTACCTAACAATTTCCCTTATATCCCTTAAAATTCCCCTGAAAAATTTTATTAAAAAAATCGTTTTTAAAAAACTTATGTATGCTACTGGAAGCCACCATCTTTGTCGACGGCCATTTTCGCTAAGAATTTATCTTTATTCCCCTCAAAATTTCCTTTTTTTCTCCTTTAAAATATTTTATTAAAAATTGTTAAAAATAATTTATAAAAATCTTACGTACTTTACCGGAAGCCGCCACATTGGTAGGTCTTCACCTATGTTCGATTAGTCGCATTCACTCAATCAATAACACACTTTAGTTCAACCCACTATATTGGTAAGCGACATTTGAATATACATTGCCGGAGACCGCCATATTGGTAGACTCCTACTGTAGTTTGAATGATTAGTGTTTAGTCGACAAACCTCCACTACACGTACTCCATCGCCATGTTGGCAAACGCGTTCGACAATTAGTCACTGCTGTTCCACCACCATATTGGTAAGCTCTCAACTTCCTAAAAAATGTATTAAAAAAATTTCTTGATAAAAATATAAGATAGGAATATATATAAGATATATATATAATTATCTATAAGATAGGAATATACATAGTTATTTATAAGATAGGAATATACATATAGCATGTTTTCTTCTGGGTGAACGTGTCTTTGGGGTTTTCTCAGAGTGCTCCCTCTCGTGAAGGTTTTATGATTTTTTTGCATATTTAAAATTTTGGTACAAAATTATGTTTCTTTTTCTTTTGAACGGCAGGTTTTGAACAGATGACAAGTAAGGTTAAGGTCCTATGACATCATCCAAGGATAAGGTTAAGAGTTTTCATTATACAAACTTTTCCTGAACTTTTCATGTTGTCTAGCGGTCTGAGGCGTTGGATTTAAGCTCTAGTTTCTTGTAATGGTAGCGTGGGTTCGTATCCTGGGCAAAGCAATTAATTTTCAGACATATATTGAAGACAGTCGAGATGGTCTCATTCGTGGTTCGTCTTTCGTTCAAGTAAGCTTTATCTTTCTCTGACTGAGTTCGAGTGAATTGAGACTTAACTACATCATTTTTATACATTTAAAAGCAGTGCGTGTGTCGTCGCTACAAATAATACAAAACATTTTTCTCTCCTCGTGAAAGTATAGTGAAAATAATGGTTTGTTTTTCTAGCAGTCAGATAATTTTTATCAGCTAATGTGACACATGGAAAGCTTAAATCACTTGCAGCACTAGACACAGTTACTGAACTTGCATACCTACTTACCTAAAGAATTCCGTCCGATGTATCCACGACAAGAAATAAAATGGGTTTACAAGAGAGAAAGCAAAGGTGTAGGTATCCAACATTGAAAGATGTACAAGTGTAAAGACGAATGGTTGTTTGATGGATGAAATCGCAGGTTAGATAATGAACAGGTTGATTATCCTTTGTATAACACTGCAACGAGCATATTGCTTTTTACATATTCATACTCAGCAGACCTATATTGAGATATTTGAAATGGATAACATGCAGTGATTGTTCTGTTGTGAAAACAGTATATAAGCTTGCATAATGTAAGAACGGATGTAATTTCGCCAACGACAATGGCGGAAGGGATCACCACGAGTGGAATCATATACTATGACCGTGATTCTGCTAATGATGGCATTAATGGTTGAAGACTTATCATCAGTAACACCGACAGCATCGACGACATAACATAACATAGGTTTGTTATTGCTCCAGTCCCCAGCTGAACGCCATCACTGGAGTTATGATGTAAAATTCTTAATGTTTGAGTATTTCGTTCAGCTTCATAGAGTCTTAGCAAAATAAAGTTCACCATCTGCCTACCATACCGACTCTGGTTACCTCAAGGGTATATAATGTTATTACAATCTCAATGATATTTATTGTGCCTGTCAGAGGCATAGACATTCCGGTTAAGAGTCGTTTCCCAACGTGACCAGCAGGGCGAGCATGGTTGTAATTTTGACCCGTCGTAGGAGTGGCATGTAATTGCTGTGATACTTCGGGTGAAAAAGCAAGCATGGATCGAATTTAAGCCCGTCGTCATCATAACTACGGCGCGCCCATCATTCTTGTGGCGCTATATATTAGCCGTCGTAACTGCAGCCCCGCTGTGCGACAGACGAGATGGCTGACGCTCGAGTAATAATCTCAAATCGTAGATGTCCGTTTACGAAAAAAATTACGGGTTCTATAAAACGTGTTATTTATGTACAAATTCAAACTTAATGTAAGCATAAGTAGCGGGAAACGTTTCGATTTGCCCCCACGGTCATAATAAAACAATAAATACAACTTAAAAAACATGTGATAACTGTGGGTTTTTACATTAAATCTACCCTTTTACACGGCACAGCTACCAAGTTGCATGTGTAGCTCAGTTCAAATTTCCGTGTAACGAAATTTTTTATAGTTATTTAATGCGATACATTATTGCTGTTTACAATTTATGTTAGGAAATTGACAGAAATTGCTTATTTCTAGAATATCTTTGTCTAAAAGCAATAATACAAACCAAAGCTAAATAACAAAATACCACAGGCAGTCGATTGCACTGTGCAGTTGCTTATGTATTATTGATTTTATACAAAGAAATTCTAGAAATAAACATTTTCTGACAATTACATAAATTATAAACAACAAAAATGTATCACATAAAACAACTAAAATTACGGCAATGCTTACCCTACTTTTCATAAAACGTAAATAAGCTGAACACAGTGGCGAATTAAATATTGTTTTTATTGAATGTAGCCAAATAATTAATTGAAATAAACATATTTACGATAGTTTACCATTTATATTGTGCAATTTACCGTAATTTAAAAAAGTAGAAAGATTTCGCAGGGTATTGAGATTGAACTCATATACCATTCAACTTTAGGCTGTTACCTTACCATGTGCACTACCAAGCCAAGTTTAAACAATAGGAGGAAAATATATAACTTATTATTTCACCGTGAAATCGTGAAGATTTAAGTTGTATGCCCTTACTTTTCGTTTTGGTTAAATGAGTACCGTTAGGATAGTTAAAACGAAGAGTATATGAGTGCACTCTCTTCACCACATTATATACTATTTGAATCATCAAACAGAGCGCTGTGATGATTACATGAAAACGAGATGAAAGACGTACAAACGGAATGAAAGGCTGAGTGTTCATATTACCTCGTAAAATGGCGTTTTCAAAGAGTATTTTGTATTGGTTTCATTGGTTTATTCGTTGTCGCTTTACTTGATACATTAGATACAGAGCTAGTTGCTAGAGACACAGACTGAAGTGACTGTTGTATCAGTCGCATACTTTTGACTGTTTGAAATTTTTGAAATGCTCACTGAGTTAGATGTACTGTGTAAATATAATAAATACTTGCACTGTAGACATTGCTTCAAATCTGTTGCGCTAGAGGAACAATTTAAACTACAACACAACAACATTATCGATTTCATTTGCTTATTTTTGGCAGGTGTTATCTATTGGCTGATAATTGCCGACAGATTATCCAACTTAAAAAAAAAACACATCTCTTGTGCAGTTTCAATACCAACATCTGTATATTTACACTTCCGAGCCGTCATAATCACGACACCTTAGTTAACGACTAGAGAGTTATGACAACACGAAACGTGCTCGCATTTTCGTGCGACCGTCACCACGTTGCCGTCGTCCGTATGACACGTCGGAACTGTGACAGTGTCATGTAAAAGAACCATGCTCCCGCTGCAGGTGCCAGGAGAATCCTTGACACAGGCTCGGAGGTCACCCCATGCTACTCCTTCCTTTTCATGGCAATTGTGGGTTTTCCCAAGGCCCGGTTTACCGGGAAAGATGCGCGCCAAATCCCGTGCGTAAGACCAGCCCACATCCTCTCTGGCACACCAAGCCTCTTGTTCGTTACCATTATGTCTTTGGGTCCTCAGTAAGACCCAGACTATTGCGCCCCAACGGTCTGACCGTAAAAGAGTCGACCAGCCCGCCTCTAATCATAATTGACACTATCTGCCGTGACTGCACTCTTCTGAGAGGCAAATAACCCTTTCAGCTATAAAGTTTGGTATAGGGAACATCACGAGTAGCCCACGTTTGCTTACTCTCGAAAGAGTCACCCAGCGGTTCCACAAGGAGGTGTGGGTCCCAAAGTCAGTAGAGGCTATAGTATTACGCTTAGCATCGACAGCAGAAAGGGTTTTTAAAGAGTCGCTACAAGCATTATGGTATCCATGTTGTTATTGTGGAAATATTTTAACCAAAGTTTTAATGTACACCGACATGAAAATAGTCATTCCTTGTTCAGTCCAGCATACGAGTCATTCCACTGTGATAAGTGCAATGCTGTGTTTACTCATAGTGATATCCTATAAATACATAAGAAAAAGTGTAAAGGTACTGTTTATCGATAATCGCGAAGCCAGTGCAAGTATTGAAGCAAGACATTCGCGACTAGGTTTAATGCCAGACAACATGAAGATAGTAACTGTCAATTTGCCATCAGCTACAAGACCTACATATGTCTTAACTGCAATGCTGTATATGCGAATAAGCGTACCTTGACTGCTCAGAATAAGATTTGCACTAAGAAATTATCGTATAGCATAAATATTTTTGTTGAATGGAGAATATGTTTGAGTGTATGTAAATAAATATTATGGAATTTGATAAGTATGTAAAATAAAGATAAAGTGTATGGAAGGCTATTGTTTTTTTTCATTTTATTATCAAATGCACATTTTCTTTCTTCCCTGTTGTATGCAATATCTTGATATATACAAAACAAGTGTAAGTTCTGAGAATATAAGAATATTAAATATATGTATATACGTGTTTGGTGTAGCTATTGAGATATGAAGAAATGGATGTTTGGCATGTTTCTTTAGCAGTGAGTATGATATGAACTCAAATGTTATGAGTTAAACATTTTTAGATGGGCGGTAGTCGTAATTAATGGGTCGAGGTTTAATATGTCTTGTCTGTATGGTATGTTAGTTTTGCCGGTAATCTGTCTTTGCAAATGGATGGCATGGTGTGATAGTATGGCTGGTCAGAATTTGGATTATTTGGTTGGGTAATCGGTATGTTTTGACAGTAATGAATAGTAGTATGTTTGTTATTAGATGATGTCATGGCCTGTCTAAATGGGCAGTGAAGTATGATACGTTCTGTGAGTATTGATGGTTAGAATGGGTTTTTTTTCTGCTGGAACATTTTAATTGCTGGCTTGGTGATATGGTCTATTGAAATAAGATTTCGTTTAGGTTGGATCGTTGACTATGGTAAACTGTATGGGTGTTGATATTATTTAAATGTGTGTGTTTTGCTATTACATGACGAAATGTTTTGTCAGAGAAATTCGCTGGACTATTTCATAGGAATGCTTATATTATTGTTTTGTTGTCCTGGATAGTATGAACGGAAGTGTTTTGGTATAACCGATGTGATGTGATGGAATGGATTGTAGGCAGTGTTAAGGTATTTTCGGATATTTTAAGTAAGAATATTTGGTCTGGAAAAATATGTATTAATTGATTTTTGGTCTGTTTTTTTTTGCAGCTACTATGATATGAAATCAAAATATTACGATACATTTTAAGCAATTTTCGATGGTCATATGGAGGTTTGGGCTATATACTATATAATTGTTTGATATTACATTAAATTATGATTGGGCATTGATGAAAAGTTGGTCGACATAGTTAATTAATAATAATATTGTGGTATGGGCGAGGTCTCTGTTTCTGTAAATGAAGCATTGACATGTCGGGATGTGTAAAAAAAAAGAAATTATTATACACAAGTCTGAAATACAAATCAATCCATCAAACAATTGCTATATATCATGGATTTTTATAATGAAGTTTAGAAGTGAGTGGTTTGTAGGAGTTGAGATGGCTCTAACATAACTATTTCTTATAGCAAATGTTCTCTAGTAAATGGAATGTCTTGAATGTGTATAGGTAAGGGCTGGTAGAATGTTCGAACTTATGTCCTTCCAAATATGTATATAAATATATTATTCGCCTTCGCATGATATTTGACTAAGGTATATATTATATTTATTTAAGTGTTAGGAGATACTTATTTTTAAAGTGTTTGCATAATTTTTTTTTTAACTAATGCATAGTAATCTTTATGATCTGTTTAATTACCCATGGCAGGATAGGTATGATATATTCTTCCCTCGATGATACCACGTTCACAAAATGAATAAATGGTTGGTGTGTTTAGGTAAACCAGATTGGTAACAAGCAACGAAGGATTATGTATTTACTTCATTATATTTGTGTGTGTGGAAACTGTGGTAAGAACGGATATTTACTTTTTACCCAAGAAACTTTGGTTCGTATGAGTTGTTGACAAAACGATCAGTGACAATCATTCGTCTGCTGAGACGTTTGCTTAGAGTTGTGTGTGATGGACGAGATCTATGTATGTTTTATGTAACGTGATAGCTTAGTAGATATGTTCTGTAGTGAACTGTAAAGTTATTATTCGCAAGGGTGAATTGGATTCCCTCGCAGGCTGTCATATCCGTGAATGTGATCTGGTCGGGTGGTGGGGAACAAATGTCGTCGACATGCACCTCACATAGCAGCAATGTTGGGACTAGTCTCCCCCCCCCCCCCTTTTACCATTCGCCCCATCTCCTTTGCAAGTTTGTAGGCCGTACTCGCATCTATCATTCGAGAGTTCTAACTTCTCGAGACGTTTGCTAGAGATGTGAGTGCGGTCTCTCTTGTGTTTTAAACTATACTATATGATGACCTGGGTATATTTATTGATTGACTGGTTTGGTGGTGTTTCATGCTTGTATGGCCTATCAGTGTGGTAGTAGCGATGTCTTAAATGTGTGATTGGGACTTTGTAGTAGTTTGGATTGATGGTAGGAGGGAGTTTATTCTGATGGAATAGCTTTGTCTGAGTGTGACGTGCCTGTATAGCTGTTAAACAGGAGGGCAGTAGGTATGATGACAGGTGTGATGGTTAGTATAAAAGATCGAAATGTATGACTTGAATATTATGTTGTTCAGTCTGATAATGTGAATTGTATGTAGGCTCAGCTTTGGTAGAGGTGTTTTAGAATGTTTGTATTGTGTGGCCTCTCTGCATGGTTGTTATAGGTAGCTTGTTTTGGTAATATATTTTGTTACTATGTCTGACTAGTATGTTTTTGGTTGGTATGGTCTCTTGAAATGACTGAAATGGATGGAGTAACATGGTGGTATTGTCTGCCGGTGTGGGCTGCCTGTATGATTTGATTTTTTATAGCTTTGTACATCTTAACGGTATAACCTATCGGTATGATGTGGTTGTACAATTAGTTTCTTGTATGTTTGGTATAGCCATTATGTTGATTGGTATGACCTGGTCACATGTTCGATCGTTTTGGCAGTATGACAAAAGTATAGCTGCGATGGTGTGGGGAGGATAGATTAATTTTTTGACTAGTTTGTATGTGTGGAATGGTTTGATGGGAAGTTTAGTTACTATGAGAGGGGCAGAATGTTTAGCTGGTATGGTTCGTTAGTATGATTGGATGATATGATATGGTATCAGGTAATTAAGATGATATGGGTATCATATATTTTTAATTAATAGTATTGATTTTATGATAGCATGGTTAGAGCTTATGGTTGGAATATTTCATTAGCTTGGCTGCTGGCATGACTTGTTTATATTTGTAACTGGTGAAGTTAGATGAGGTGAAATGTTGGTCAATAATTATATATCTGTTTTAGTACTCAGTACCATTAGGTTATCAATATGGTTGTTAAGTATGCTGAAGGTATGTTATCTGATATGTTTCGTAAGATCAGCTATTAGTATGGATGGCTGGCATAACTAACTGGTTTGTTGGTTGATAGAGTGATTTATGTTAATGTCTGGTATGCTGGAGGGTTGTCACCTTGTATGTTTTGGTTGGTGGGGTTAATGGATGGTGTAGGGATGGAATGAAATGAGTAGTTATGTTGCATATACAATGTGATCTTGGCATGACTGAAGAATGCTGGGATTATTGTTGGTATAGTACCCAGTATTCCTGGTCTGCAGGGTTACTCATATTTTGTTTCATATGTCTGAGGTGTGGTGGTCAGCATTTTTTATTGATATGGATGTTTTATAGAGTGATTTATATTAATGTTTGGTATGATATTTGGCTGGTGTCTGATGCTATGTCAGGCATGTTGAACTTGTGATTATTTTGGTAAGGTCAGTGTGGGCTGAGGTCTGCTTGATTTCTAGTGGACGGTATGAGTGGTGAGTTAGTCTGGTGATGGTTGGTATAATCAGGTGGTTTATTTGATGGGGAGTATGATATTTGACTGGGATCTGATGGTAATGAGTCTATGACAGACATGCTGTTACGATTTTCGTATATTTTAGTGGGTGTGGGCTGAGGTATGGTTGAATTTAATTTTTCTTTGGTTATAGGAGATGGATTTTGGGTGTTCTAATATGGCTTGGGTTATAATGGTTGGTATTGTGGTATAGTGACTAGTAAATATTTGACTGATTGGATTGGAATGGACTGGATTGGATTGTATTTGATTAGAGTAGTAGGTATAGTGGTGTCAATTCTTGGGGTCATTTTGTGACTATGGTGTAGATTGGCAGAGCAGATGGAATGGGAGTTATGTTATGGACTTGTTTCAGCTGTATAGTTGCTCGAGTTATGGTGGAAATTGTGCTTGGTGTATTGGGTGGTACGGTTGAATTTAATTTATCTTTGGTTATAGGAGATGGGGTGTTGGGTTGTTTGGTATGACTTGGATTATAATGGTAGGTATGGTAGTAGTAAATTTTTCTGGTAAGTCTTGTGTTGGTTGAATGGCTGAGGTTTTAGGGGTCAGCATCACACTTAGCACCACAAGCACTGCAGTTAGCACCGCAGTTAGTGCCAAAGGCACCACACTTAGCACTGAAGGCGCCACATTTAGCACCAAAGGCACCACATTTAGCACCAAAGTCATCACATTTAGCACCGAAGGCACCACATTTAGGGTCAAGGGCCTGTCTGGACTACAAAATTTTCTTTGTACACTTGGGATATCATGGATGGTATGATGGGTGATATTTTTTCCAGAATATCTGCCTTGCAATTATTGGTGTATGTCGAATGGTGTGGACAGTATGTGTGCTGGTGAGTCCTGTAATGCTAAGACATGCTTGAGTTAAAAGTGTTTGATATGGGTGGTTATTGTATTTTGACTGGTGTCAGGCGGCATGTTGGATAGTATGAGCAGAATTTGATTGTGTCACTGGTATGGGCTGTATGTTTGCATTGTATGGTCTGTGTGTATGGACGAATGGTCAAGGTATGCTTGAGTTATAGTGGGTTGTATGGTTGGTAGGGAGGTATAAGAGGTGTTGGTTGGTACGGCAGACAGTAGGGATGTTTGTATCTGGTTGGTATGAAATCTATAGTTTCTGTAAACTTGAGTTATGGTGGTGGTATGGTGCCTGCTTGCGAGTATATATAAGCAGCTGGGTTCCATACTCGCTCCATAGCTCCATATCTCCATATCTCCACAGCTCCATAGGTACATCTTTTCATAATTTTTTTTAATTAACTTAATATTTTTTTAATGAAAAAAAAAAAATACTCCAAGTTCTTACGTACATGACTAGAGTGTGGTGTTTACGTTAAGTGAAGTTAGGTTGATTGAATGTCGAGAGAAATAAATTAAAATATATTCAGAGTCTTATATGGGGTGGAACGCATACAAGTATGACTTGTTTGTACTGTTAGTTTCCTTGTATGTTGGTATAGCTGTTATGTTGATTGGTATGACCTGGTCACATGTTCGGTTATTTTGGCAGTATGACAAAGGTGTAGCTTCTATGGTGTGAGGAGAATGGTTTAATTGTGTGATTAGTTTGTAAGAGCAGAATGGTTTGATGGGATGTTTAGTTAGTATGAGAGCAGCAGAATGCTTAACTGGCATGATTGGTTAGTATGATTGGATGGTATCTAGGAATTAGGACTGCATTGTTAATAGCATGACTGAGGCAAGCTAATGTCATGGTGAAATGTGTTATATCTGTTTTGGAATTCAGTACAATTCGATATGGTTGTTAAGTAAGACTGCAAGGAGGGGAGATGAAGAGGGGTCTGGCAATGACTAGAGTGTGGTGGTTAGGTTAAGGGTATGTTGAGAGAAATAAAATATATTCAATGTTCTTACAATGTGATTAGGTTAGGTGAAGTGGATACTAAACTGTTACGTATGATTATGGGATGGTGTGTTGGAAAAATGTACAAGTCCTAGCATAGGGGTAAGAAAAATTTTGTAAGTTCAACATAGGTTACGAAGTCCCTACATGTAAAGACTTAAGTCTGGTATAGTAAAAAAAAACTATAATATGTAATTTAAAATACATATATATATATATGCCTAAAATATTACACTTAAAAAGGAAAACGTATTGCTGACCTAAGTTAGTCTGGTGCTGGTCGGTAGAGCAGATGGTATGCATGAGCTACAGTGGGTGGACATATAATGTTAAGGTGCCTGCTTGCGAGTAAATAAGACGTCGGGATCATTATATGGGGATGTTTGACAGTGGCAGTCATGAAACTTTGTCGAGAAGAATTTATGGCCAAGGGTTCTCGTTCACTTGCTAGAATGGACTGTTTTGAGCTGTGTGTAAGCATATTATTGTTCACTACATGCTGCTGTAAAGATACTATGCGAATGGTGTGGAAAATTTAAGATTTCTGTTTTATGTTTGTAGTCTGAATTATGTAAATATATAGATTTAAAAAAGTCTTTAATTTCTCGCTAGTGTTGTGCCCAGGAGCCTGTGGATTGATTATGGGTACGTGGGACGTCTCCAAGGAACCTAGAGTACTGATAAGTTTATATCTGGGTTACTGCAACTGTCATCATCGGCGTGATCGACAACTTCGTTCCTGGTTCCTGTTCCTTCAGACATGACGACAGCCGAACCATCTGGACCCACTAGTGTATCTTCTACAGAACTTTCAGTGGCTAATCGATGTCGCTTTCGCTACAAGGACTTGGTATTCAAGCTTACTGCACAACATGAAGTTTATAACTATCAGAATAGTCGGTTTCATGTTTAACGAAGGACTGAGATTCGCATAAGAATGTAGACGAACATGAATACTTCTTAAGTGTTTTTGTAGTAATAAATTTAAATAAAATTTGAAAAACAAAAGTACTTGATATTTTTTCTCATATTTGAATCCTGTACCATAGGTTATCCAGTCTGTTATACACTATTTTCGTTAAAAACATCACTATGAAACAAATATATAGGCTAATCATTATGGTCATAAAGAGCTTAAACATACATTCCTGGAGCTAGAAATGTTACTTGCAAACTGAATTTCGTGGACTGTCTGCCTCTTAAGAGTTTGAAAATTATATTCACCTGTGTATGTAAATCTTCACTTCCTTACAGCCCGACTTGCTTTCCTACATAATTATTTAAAAGAATATACTTAAAAAATTAGATGTGAGCTTAAGCATTTAGACTCCGACTGAAAACAAAGAAATTATTTTAATACAGTACATCGCTTACCTTTAAATAAATTTAACAAAAAACTTCAAAATGTAGTATTATTAAGTCATCTATGCGCTGATTGAAAATAAATATAAATTAAAATATAAATATAAAAAAAATAAACGAAACCCCCAAATCACCTGAATTGGCTCGTTTTTGTAGAAATGGGGTTCGTAGTCAGCCACATTGAGGAGCAAGCACGTTTTAGGGGAACATGGGAAAAATTTAGGGAAAAGGGACATTTTAAGGCTTTTTTTTTTATCTAGAACGTACGATTTTGTGTGAAAACGGGTGATTTTGGGGAAAATAAACGGGAAATTTATAGGTCAACGTCAGATCAACGATCCACGAGCCCCAGTCCCCTCCCTTTGTAGCTGTCATACCTATCTACTTAGTAAACATTTGGTATGTGGTATTCCAATTAGATAAAGGTGAGGTGATGTGGCAATGCTGCAACTAATGTGTCGATGGTAAGGAATATGGCAAATTAACGGGTCGAGCTCAGTAGTGCCAAAGAGGTCATGGAGTTCACATGCAATAAGTACTGGGATAAGGCAATGACCATGGGCGCATCCGGACGGTTGCAGATCGCGAAATACGGGTTTCGTTAAATAAAATTACGTACGGGGGCAAGTAATGTGCCTCAAAGTGACTATTCGTAACACGTGTATGGACAGAAATAATTAAACAACATATGATTTTTCCCCCGGAAATATACATTTATTTCAACGTCATCTGAAAGTACGTGCAGAGAGTAATTCAATGATATAGCATAATACGCAATGGAAAGTAACAGAGAAACGCCAAGAAATAATGCGAAATATGATTAAGTTAGGTGGGCCGGTAGCATGGGGCAGTGGACTTGTACTCACAGCTGTAAGCAAGCAACAGCGCTGTGACTCATCCTGGCGGGACCGCTTCCAGCAGCGTAGCGCTTACCTTAATGGGGGAAGGGGCACGGAAGGTGAGCACCGCAGTGGAGGGAAGACGGGTGAGTGCAAATGATATCAATACATTACATTTTATTCAAATACCAACGTAATTCTGAATATTTGATACCTAGTCATTAACTACTGAGTAACGAGTGCGTACGGATTCACAAGAAAAATAGAACGAAACAACCTAAGGAGAAAGCAATCGCATTCGCATGCATTGTACAAAAGAGCACAATTATGGTTGAAATGTTTCAGATTAGGTCTTTTCACAGCATGTGCTTGATGTGTTTACCATCCACAGCAACACACATTTGTAAACGAACATGTAGTGAGCGACGAGCGGCCTGGAATGTTTCTGGCGTAATGCCTCTGCAAGCTGCCACAATGCGTTCCTGAATGTATTCTGGCGTCATAGGAACCCTGTCTTTCCGTGTTCCCACAGAAAAAAAAAGTCTAGAAGTGTGAGATCGGGGGAGCGAGCTGGCCATCTTACAAAACCACCACACCCTAACTACTGGTTTGAAAACGTTTCATAAAACACTTGTCTCGCCACCAATCCAAAATGTGCCGAACAACCATCATGTTGAAACCACGTGTCATGGCATATGTCGAGCGGCATGTCTTCCAAAAGTACCGCTAAGTTTTCTCTGAGGAAATGGGGGGTACGTACAGCCAGACATTGTCACTTGAATTTAGTATGGCTCTATGATGTGGTCTCCAACGATTCCACATTACACTTTCACTATCCACTGTCGCTGTTGCGCCACATGATGGACCCAACGCGGATTCTCCGTCGTCCAGTAGTGTATATTTTGTAAATTTTCGTGCCCATGGTCTGTGGAGGTCGCTTCATCGGTAAATAGTATGTTCTTCAGAAAATTTCTGTCGTACCTTACAAATATCACAACAAATCTACAAACAAAAACGCTGCTTAGAATCACCTTCTGCGCAAAGGAACGGAGTCATCTTAATAGTCCTGTTTAGAAAAAAAAATTAGGTCTTTCAGTAATATACCAATACTGTAGAGAAAACATTTGTTATCGTTGGAGAACACTACTACACAGAGTTGTTTGGAGTGGAGTGGACTGATTTGAGTGGCTCTTAACAGCGAGGTCTTGAAAGCGGATGATTGTGAAGTGAGATGAGTATGAAGTAACTGATGGTGATGGGGGGGGGGGGGTTCCCCGAGAAACCCGCTGACCAACGGCATCATCCGGCACTATTCCCACATGCGAAAATTCGGGAGTGACCCCAACGGGAATCGAACCCGTTTCGCCTAGGTGGGAGGCGAGTAGTCTTATCGCTACACCATAAGAATTGTTTTATTTAAACGCCATTTGACGATAAAAAGTGAAATGATTCCAGCCTTATTATGTAGATTTGTTATTAATTTGAATGTATTGAGACGTATACTTTGGCCAAAGTAGCGTGTTTATAATAGTGACATAGACTAATCCTGGGAATAAAAATTAAAGGCGTCAATTTTTTTTTAAAGTGTGGTGTTAAAAAATACCTAAGTAAGTCTTCCTTGACTGAGATAACAACACAAACTTCAAAATAATAACGGACCAACAATTACACGAAATACAGGTTGAGAATAAAAGAATACCCCAACTTTGAAGGTCTATAATATCGAAACGAAACAACCTACAACCTTGGTTGGCCAATCAAATGAACTGCGGAAGCATGAAGTTGGTTTACCATATTTTCATAAATGTTTAATATGACCACAACGAACGGCTGGAAAATGAATTCCTCCGCCGCCTCTTCTAACTGAGGAAACAACCATTCTGCAAGCATGTCCAAATAAGGGATTCCAGTAACAGTGGCCTCGTGAAAATAGCAAGGGCCCCAAATCGTGCGTTTGGATACAGCGCAAAACACGTTCACTTTGGGGAAAGCGACGTTCATACAATGGTAAGGTGAATCGGCACAACGTACGGATATGGGGTCAGGAGCATCCACTTGAAACCACCGAATACGAGCGCGCTTTTCCCAAAGTGAACGTGTTTTGCGCTGTAGCCAAAGACACGGTCTTCGGCCCTTTCTTTTTTCACGAGCCAACTGTTACTGGAATTCCTTATTTGGACATGCTTACGGAGTGGTTGTTTCCTCAGTTAGAAGAGGCAGCAGAGGAATTCATTTTCCAGCTGCTCGCGGTGGTCACATTGAACATTTATGAAGATATGGTGAACAAACTTCACGCTTCCACGGTTCATTTGATTGGTCAACAAAGGCTGTAGATTATTTGGTTTTGATATTATAGACCTTCAAAGCTGAGGTATTATTTTATACTCATCCTGTATTATGGACAATATCTCCTGTGAAGAGATGCCTAATACCACTTGCGGTCGGTCCCGAGCATGCCAAAGCAATAGGTTTCGAGAGGACTTTGCCGCACTGATCAAACACACTACCGCCATTAAAATGCATATATTGCTCTTCTTACTATAATCAGATGTCATAAAACGTTCATAGACACGCATCAAGCTACAGTGAACCCCAAATGCAACATCGCAAAAAATGATTTACTAAGAGGCCAACAGGATATGTGCAGGTGAATCGTGGGTGCCCCACTCCAACTCTCAGGACCACAAAGAGAAAGAAAGAGAGTAAGTAAGTTAAGAAATTTGGGTGGCTATTAACATCGAGGTCTTGAGAGCCGAAAAGGGTGAGGCGAGGTGAGCATGGAGCAGAGCCAGAATGCAAGAGCGGGGAAAGAGGGAGATCCCCGATAAAAACCCGCCGACCAGCGGCATCGTCCGGCACGATTCCCACATGCAAAAATCTGGGGGCGAGCCCAGCGGAAATTGAAACTTGTTCGCCTTGATGGGAGGAGAGTAGTCTAACCAGTACACCACCGCAGTCCCTAGAAAGAAATGGAGAAAGGGAGAAATAAATACAACAGATAAGGTCAAGTAAGTTAATTGTATCTTTGGAACTCGAATTTACGCAGTAAACTAATAAAAACTAGTAAGTTGGAAATCAAGTCAGGAACAGAAACCCTTATGCTGTTTGCAGAACAAGCTGTATGTTGACAGAAAATAACGTTAATTCGGTGTTACTCTGTGACGGACATCCGGAGGTACAGCGCGAACCTATTTTGCAGCAGTAGTGGTCGAAGCCCCCGCCAACAAGGACACGAGGCTGTTTCGGTAACTTTGCCCTATGACGTTGCGTGACACGCGATCGTTAGGCACTACGGCGCCCGTCCGCTCGCGGTGTTGTATTCCCGAGTGGCAGCGCCTGTACCGTCACGACATGCAACACGCAATTCAGAACTGCGCGAGAGCATTGCCTATTTACAGGCGCTCGTGGAAAGATGCTACGACGTTGTGCATGTTGATTTATCATTGCGTTACAATAATATTCTACCTTCAGTTTCCCCGTGAAATTACCGTATAGCGCAAACAGAGGTGATTTGTATAACTAAGTAATGATTTAAAAAATGTTTTAACGCTATAATGAATAAAAAGTTAATGAGTGGGAAAAGGGGGGGGGGGGGGGGAGAATAAATGACAGTTATTTGCCAGACACGTGATGAATTTCATCTCAAGTAAAACGGTCACTGTAACACAATCAAAACTTTGGTAGCGTCCAGACATCGATATCGTTATACCGTTGGGGAGAGAGTAGTTATAGCCGTCTCTTCCGTAACGATTTTCAGGCAGTCGTACTACTGCGAGATAATCCGTCTGCTTAGCGCCAGTTCATAAATGAATTAATTAATTAATTTTACCATTCGACCTCCTTCCGAATAAATTGCCTTTTATTCCGCTCATGGCTAAGCAGTTACTGTGTTTGAAATGTCAGCGAGAACAATATTGATGAACTTGTTTTCTAAATGTTATTATATTTTAGTTGTTGAAGTTTCCTGAACAGGATCTCACAGAATTATAAAGACGATGGTCAACAACTAAATTAACTTTACAATTCTAATATTCCTGTTAAAGGCCCGACTCAACTCTGGAATCGCTGATATACTGTATTCTTGTGAAACAGCAGTTACGCCGTTGCAGCTCTCTAAATATAATCCTTCACTTTTCTTACAATGAACAGTGTTAGAATTAATTAAAATGTAATAAAAGGGGAAAAATTTCCTTAACGTGAACACTTATTTTTTATTTTTGTTACAAATTTGATTTAAGTTATAAAGTTTTTAATTTATGAACTATTACTACTGCTGTTTTCAACGACCAAAATTATTACTGAAGCACTTGAAATGGTATTTTTTTCTAATCATGGTCCTACCTTACGTATTAACATATACTAGATCTTTTACGAACTAGTTACAGAATCGTATTATGAATACAATAATAGTAACATGCATTTATGAAAACAAAGAAAGTGTAGTTTCTCTGGCCAAATAAAAAAAAAATACGCATTTAAATGTATTTTAAGATTGTATTTTTTAAAGCAAAGCTTTAAAAAATTAAACATAAATGTTCACATTCCGCGAATTATATGTATTATCAAAATATATGGATATATGTTTAGTGGTAGCTACACTATTCACTGGTAAAAGCGATATATGCCTGATCAAATAACTCGTGACCGTGTTACTGACTGATACAGTTCCCGCACAGTACAATATATACAGCAATGCTGAAAATAAAGTTAAATAGTGGGAAATGTTATTTTAGAACATTTATACATATATTCAAAGGAGAGGAGATTTTCTTTCCCCAGTTGGGAGTGTACACAGGAATGAAAAAAGTTGGAAATAGTAATCAAGAAGGGAAGAAATCCCTCGGTTTTCCCCTTTTCAATTCTAACACTGGTCGTGAACTAATTAAGAGTAACACTTATCACTAAAAAATTCTCAATTCAAAAACATGTTACGTACAAAATATAACACGATTTTTGAATAGATCGGCTTTGTAGATATAAATTTTTCATTTTGCCAATAATGTGATAGGTAATTCTTATGGAAGTTAAATTTAAAAAATGGAATAATCGTTATTTTTTAACTTGTGGACAGATTTTATCAGGCCACGGAAGTAAATTTAGTAAATTTTTTATTAGCATTTACAAACAATCCGAAGTTTTTGAGAGGAGTTACAGTAAAAATAATAAATATAAACACCAACAAATACACTTATATACGTTATTTATAACCTTTCATACAAGATTAGTGAACATAAACCATATGTACAACACATATGTGTGTATTTGTGTGTGGGAAGCCTACATTTCATAACAAAGACAAAAGAATGTATTATTTTTAAAATAAATGCATACTTTTCTTGAATACACGGAACATATGCGCAGTTTTATTAAAACCAAATACCGGTAATTTGTAAAAATTTTGTAACGGTGTCATAATTTCGAGACATTACCTTTTACAAAATTAAATTGATGTGCTTCCTCAAACTGGGACGGGTAGATTAAATAATTACATATATAAATAACATCATACATTGGATACTGCTATGAGTACATAGGCCGAAATTCGTGCAGCTTGTATTCGTAACTTACATATGAAGGGGTCTAGTGCATTTCCAATAAATGCTAGTACGTTCGACATGGAGATAATTAATCGTGGACGTCCAACTGCCACGTCTACGCAAGGTGAATATTATCCGGGTTACTCCCTAAATTTTGATCATAAAAACTGGGTAGTTGGAAGTGGCGTAAACGCATAACGAGTCGTAGCGTGAGATGTAAAATGGAAGCTGCTTTCATCGGGAGTGTTCATATCGTAGCATTTACCTAACTCGCAATAAATAGGCCGTGAATTTAATCTCGGCCAGTTGCGTTGGATTTAGTTAATACCGAAAGGTTGAGATTACGATACCACTACTCAGTTCCTCGCCCACAGTAAAGAGTGATCATTTTACATGAACAAAAATAAAATAGAGATAATTATAACTATCACTACTACTCAACCGAGACAAACTTGCATCCGAAAATTATGTTGTCTCCTACCTTCTTTCTTCCTTTGTCCCTTCCACCTTCGGGTAGGGATGAAAGCGCTCGGCTACAGATGGCCAGTGCAACCGTGACAGTACATTCGAGGCACGGTATTGACAAAAGGCAGTTGCCGAAACTCCCTCCACTGCCAAGTAAACGGGGCCGAAAATATTAGACAACGCGCCCGATATAGGCCAACATAACACTGGGCGCGGCGTCTTCGGTCGTCGGGCCATTGGAACGAGAATACCACTGAAAATGGGCATGTCCGGCCGTCGTTAACCGCCTCTTAGAATCAGCCTCCAGCAACATGAACAAGGTGGGGACTTTTCAATTACATCTTAATAATAATGGCGTGCGGTAATAGAATGAAACATAATTAAGTAGCATCTTGATATTCCATTTAAGCTCTCCCGATCAATAGTCACGTAAATAGTTATTGTATAATCCTAATATGCAATAATACTGTTGTGTTCTACCGAATCATGACTCATTATTTAACTAATCCCCTAGCTCTTTCAGGTATGAACTGGCCAAGAAGTCATTTTATAACAGCAGCTTATGCCAACAGGACAGCCAACTTTAATAACTTCTAAAAATTTTCTTGAAGCAAACTTTAAAGCCATTTACATAGCCAATCAATAAATTATTCTCTTTGGAGACTTTAACATTGATTATTTAAAAGAAAGCAGCCAAGGAACTGAACTCGACAGTCTACTCAGTACCTTCAACCTTAAATCCGTAGTAAACATTGCTATCGGAATAGAAGAAACCAGTCAGACAGCAATTGATAATATTTTCATTGATAGTAACTTAGTTGCAGAGTGCCACTGTCTCCCAATAATAAATGGCTTATTAGATCATGATGCACAAATATTAGTTATGTATTCCATAAAAATGCCGTCCAAAAGCATTTCTTATAAGAAAATACGAAATTTTTCGCTGGAAAATGTCTTTCTGTTCAGAAGTGAGCTCAGCAGGGAGTAATGGTCAACATCGTGTACTTGTACCGAAGGAAATGAAAAATCCAACTCTTTTATTAACCAAGTTCTCAATTGTTTGGAAAAATGTTTCCCATCCAGACTGACCCATAGTAATACAAATCCAAAGAAAAATGTATGGCTCACCAAAGGAATAACAATTTCCTGCGAAAACAAAAGAAAACTTTACAAGTCCGCCAGAACCAGCAGCAACCCTGACTCAATGAATCACTACAGGAAATACTGCAAAATTTTGAGTAAGGTCATAAAATCTACAGAAAGGACTTTTTCTGTAAGCTCATTTAGAATTCTCAAAACAAGATTAAAAATACATGGAATATTGTAAAAAACACAACAGTAAAAACAACAGAACGATGTCCAGTTGTAAACCTACAAGTAAACAACTACATATCCTCAGAACCTAAATTAGTCGCAGATACATTTAATTCATACTACTTAAATATCGTGTAGAACATGATTAATAGAAATATTAAACAAGATATAAATCATATTCCTACACTACAGGGTACAGAATACCCTGCTATATCTTTTACAAAAACAACTCCAAAAGAAGTGTGGAAAACAATCCATTCTTTGCAACCAAAATTATCAAGTGGCTATGATGGCATTAGCTATACGTTATTAAAGCATTGCGCTTTTGAATTCAGTGTTCCATTACGCCATATTTGTAATGCCATCTTCAATATAGGATTCTTTCCAGACAGACTAAATGGGCTGTGATAAAACCATTGTTTAAGAAAGGTGACAAGACCGAAGTAACCATTTATAGACATATCTCACTTCTTACCTCCTTTTCAAAAGTAGTTGAAAAACTAATTTACGGGAGACTGCTGCAACATTTTGAGAATCACAAAATCTTATCAAATTTTCAGTTTGGGTTTAGGAAAAATACCTCAACAAATGATGCAATTTTCAAACTAACAAATAGCATTCTTAATGCACTTGATAAAAAAGATGCCATCTAATGGAATATTTTACGACCTCACTAAAGCATTTAACTGTGTAAATCATAACATACTTATAGAAAAATTAAAGTTTTATGGAGTCTCAGGTACACCCAATGAACTAATAAGCTCATATATTTCAAATAGACGACAACTAGTGCGGCTCAGTAGAGAAACTACTTCATTGTACTCTGAACCGGGAAAAATCAAGCATGGGGTCCCACAAGGATCAATATTAGGCCGCATACTCTTCCTAGTTTATATAAATTGCCTCCTATGTGCCTTAACCCCAGAAACTACTCCAATTTTATTTGCACATGATACTAGCATCTTAGTAGTCTCTGGAGACTCAGTAAATTATCTTACATAAAAAACAGACCCAACATTTACACAACTAAATGCATAGTTTACTGCAAACAAATTAAATCTCAATCTAGATAAAACATATCTTATGAATTCCCTCACAGAGAACAGAAAAAAACACTAATTCACATGTTAGCAGTAAAAGAGACGAAATTAATGAAACCATGGTGATTAAGTTTATTGGCTTAAAAGTAGACAATTTACTTAACTGGAAATCTCGCATTGCGTATATTTTACCTAAACTAAGTTCAGCCTGTTTCGCTCTGCGGGGTGTTGCAGAGGTCTTGAACCAAAATACAACAAAAATAGTATACTTTGCATATTTTTATTCCATCATGTGTTATGGCATAATTTTTTTGGGGTAGTTCCAACGACAACAAAACAGTGTTTCACGTGTAAAAGAGAGCTGTAAGAATAATCAATGGCAAAAGAAAGTCAGACTTATGTAGACCTCTTTTCATGAGCTCAGAAATTTTAAAATTTGCGTGTGAGTACACGTTTTCAGTACTTATAATCATGTCAAAAAAACGTCATTTATTCTAGAAAAATTAGATTTTCATAAGCATGGCACTAGTATAAATACACTTACACATGGCTTCAGTCAACTTAAAACTTGTTCAAAAAGAGCCATCCTACCTTGGTAGACTACTTTTCAATAAATTACCACAACATCTTCAGGAAGTTGCTTCTCTAAACAAAAAATCTTTTAAAAATAGCTGAAAGAATATTTTATTGAATGTGTATTTTATAGTGTAGATGAATAAATAAACTACAAAAATTAATAAATTACTGTATGGCATGTCATTGTACGCATTTCTTGTTCCGATTTTTCTTGTTCTCTTTTTCCTCGGTTTCAGTAAAACGACGACACCCCGCAGCACGTTGGAAGAAGATAAGTCAAATAATGAAGAAAAGATATGTGTGTGCGTGCAATCTGACATATATATCGGTGTGATTACTATGGCCGTGTTCCGTTCCCTGCACTGATGCGACCAGTTGCATAGCCGCCAGTTGTTGTTCCGTTATTCCATGGGTTTAATACTGGCCTGGGGAACGGAACAACTTCCATGCTCTATTTTTGGCGCTTAATTTAAGCGTGTTGTTTACGTATGGCAAGACATTTACATATACGACGATAGTAAATCAAACCCGTGATCTTGTCGTACAATTTGTCAGGATAACGAGTTTACAATTGCCGTACATGTAAACAAGGCATAATAAAATTAATCGAACATGTATTAGATCTTTAACAGCCACCACGAGCACACATTAACCTCAAAGTCGTACACACAGCAGATTAACATGCTACAAAAATTTAGGATATTATAGCTAGGTTGGCATTCCAACCTGTTTTATTTTGGTCTAGTTACATTTGTTAAGGTTGTTTACTTTATTTCGAGGGAAAAAGGAAACAGTGAGTGTAAAAAAAAAGGGGGAGGGCTTTAGTTTAACGTCTTTCGTGAGACAGCATTGTTTGGATGTTTTGATGTTCTTACGAGTTTGTGGTATTCTCAATTGCATAGAAGCAATGGGAAATTTGGCTCGTATGGAAATTACATTCAATTTATTGTAACTTCGAAAACTTCAACTTAAAAAACCGCGATATATGCGTCGCTGTTCGTATTCGTAGAGGTGGAGCAATACACACACGCACTTTGGCCGAAGTTAACCTTACACTCGTTGAATTCACAATATAGGCAAAGAAATAAATATGATTTACACGCTACAAAAGTGTTGAAAGTGCGACTTTTTTTAGGCCACGTGCATTTCAATAATAATGTAACGGTTTACAAATACATTATTAACAAAACACGCAAACTTACTGTTAGTTAAATTGACAACCTCTTGAACACATGTTTTCCTTTGGAAATCCTTAGGAGTTTACTTCAGCAAAATCACGTTTGTTCGTCAGTAGCAATATAATTTATGTGCAGAATCATTCAATAAAATCAACACTGAGCACGTTTCCTAAAAATAAACAAACTAGCGCTTTGGTCGCCGCCGTTACTAATCTCCAAATTCGCAAATGCATGGCATTTTCCCGTTATTGAGACCTCGGAGCATGAAGCATTTGTGTTTTTCCCTCGTGCAGTTTATGCGTGAGATTGGCCGGAAATAGAATGACGTAAGAGTGCACCGATGCGCCTGTGAGAAGGAAACGTAATACGTCCTATGTCCAGTGTATAAACTTTGTATACTGTGATTTGACTTGGCCAATATCTTTGTAACGCTATGTATTGAAAAAAGATCTCCCTGACGCAATAAAACAAAGGTGGAGCGAGGCACGGCGAAAGGACAGTCGCGTGCCGGGGCGCGGCAGCCAGGCGACAGCGGGCCGAAGCCACGCTGTGTTTACCCCGCGACTCCCGAGGCGGACTCCAGGCGCGCGCCAATCGATGCCGCTGACGCATTACCAGCGGCGGGTCCGTGCCACGTCGCCGTCCTCGCCACACCGCCACTCGCGAGCTCACCTATTATTCATGCTGCGTCCACGTCGGACGGCGCAAGACGCACTCGAATGTCCTTCGCACTGTAAGGCTGGTTACGGCCGGGGGATCGAAGCTCAATAGGGAGAATTTGGGACACTAAAATATAAGGCAGAATTACTTAACGGACGCTGTTAAAGTACCGTCGATAACATTGTATCTATATTACAGAGAAAATAATTTCATTTCAGGACGTTTTTCAATTTTCAAGTGAAATTTAACTTGTATTTTTTAACTCGAACTGCGCCAAATTCCTTACATTGGCTGCACTGAGCCAGCTGATATAGTCTTTCCTGAAACAGCCACGCAAAGTGTGGAAGCTAGGGGAGTGTATAATTTGCGAACAACTGACCTCAACATAAAGAATTGGAATATCAGTTTTAATCTTGTGTGCTTTCTTTGTGGCTACGTTGCATAGCAAATTAATTGCCTATTTAAAGAAAGCTGCAATCGCACTAGATGTAACCATAAAAAGTGAAGTTGTGTAGGAAGTAAGGGATACAATGCTGCAATACATGCAAATATGTGGTTTTAGGATAGTGATTTATGCTTTCAGCTGCAACTTTTTAATTTAAAGGTATATTCGTATGCGAGGTTATGTTGTATAAATTGTGAATTAGGGGCCGGCGCATCATTTCGTACGAAAATATATAAATGCGTCATCTGCCTCCAAAGTAATCAGTTTTAAAGGTTTTTATTCTCGTATTCTCTTAACTACGCAATGAAATTATACATTTAACTGACATGATATCTAAGCTATGAATTCTGAGGCATTAATTACATGCTGTGAATTCTTCATTGCCAACAGATTACATACAAACTCATTAAGGACGACGTTGGAAGAAAATATTGTGCATGTAAACAGCAACAAAAATAATCAGTAAAAAATGTTACAAACGAATGTTGTGATACTACTACGTTGGTGACAACTTCTGCCTAATAAGCACGTAGGCCCGACTTGGAGGTAAATAAGGGGCCAAGAAAATAACTCTGAGCTTCGTCTCTGTTTTCCTTGCTTTGTGGTTAACAACATACAGAGGACTTTTGAAAACAATGCTTAGGGTCTACTTCTCTGATTACATTTTATCGTTCCGCCATATGTAAATTTGACATTACCAACAGTCTAGTCACTATATGCATGCGCCATCCAAGTGAAATAGTGGAATTGTTAGCCATTTAATTCCGTTAAAGGCTGTTCACAATAGAGTTTACACTTTTGAAATTAACCATAGAAAAAATATCACTGCCCCTGCCTGCATGTAGTTTAACGGGCGCACTGAGTGGCATGCGCCCGATAGAGTTGGTAACGATGGATGGAAAGTAGTTCCATATGTTAACGTCGAATAAAAAAGTGTTAGGTAACCATCTGTTTTTTTAACGCCTCAGTGTGTAAAAATTAGCAATTTTATAAAATGTTTACTTTTTTAATACTTTCGCAGTTTTATTTGACCGACGCATGAATAAAGTGAAGAGGTGAATGGCAATGTTAATTATACGTAAGACGGAATAATACACAACCTGCATACCAGTTGATCATAAGCAGGGTTTTCAAAAGTGCTCGTTTTACCGTGAACAGCCTATACTTACATATATGCAAATTCTCACTACAATGTATATAAAACAAGCAACACTGACCTTACTGGGCAAAAATGTAAACATTACGCTCAAAACACAACGGTCTTACGACCATTTTTATTTCTTCGCTGCCAACTCAACTGGAAGGCTGAATACTGACGCTCACTACGACATTTAGGGTCGGTTTCACCACGCAAGTTTTACTTACTAAGCCAAGTTTAAGAACGAATTAACTAGGATTACTGGTCGATTGCATTTCACCACTGCCGAAACGCGATTAATTTTAACTTACCCAAGTTTAAGTTTAAACGCTCTTTTTCGGCCGTTTAACTTCTTAAACTCCGCTTACGAAATAAATATGGCTGTCGAAACATATTACGATACTTTGAAGGTCATGGTAAACAAATTCGGCAGACGCCTTCGTTGCGATTACAATATTAATTGCAGTGCGATGTAGATTTGATTGATATTTGTTATATGAATACATACAAAAATGTAAGTTAGATTGGCTATGCAAAATATATATGTCATAAACATATTTAATATTAAATTATTGAAGAATATTGTGTATGTTATGTAAAACGATCAGCCTACATTAAATTGTTGTTTCTATTTTATCGGTTCTTTGAGCCAAGAACAGTGTGTTTGACAATGAAGTCTAATTCGATTGTTTGTTGTTATGATTTGCTAGTTTATATACATGGCAGCAATAACAAACTATTTGATGCACGAGGACAGTGAAAATATGATTCACGAAAAATCATGTTACATGGTGGCTGAATTAAAATCCGCAGCAATTATTATTCAATTGTGCAATTTTCCATTTAATGGCATTATTTGTACTGTTATATTTTACAACATAAAAGTGTCCGCTCGCTGTTTCCATCAGTGTTTAATATTTTTATAATTTACATATTTCTTTCTGCCAGGATTCCAAAAACAACACAGCTCAGATTCCATAGATTAGTGAGCAAATTCCTTGCCCCC
The DNA here is from genome assembly GCA_029891345.1 of Dryococelus australis. Taxonomy (NCBI): domain Eukaryota; kingdom Metazoa; phylum Arthropoda; class Insecta; order Phasmatodea; family Phasmatidae; genus Dryococelus; species Dryococelus australis. The sequence goes on from CM056994.1 coordinate 279,514,276, forward strand.
GCCTTCTAGATGCACCATTTTCTTCAAATGTCGGTCCCTAAACTTAGATTTACTACACTGGTATAAATATCTGCTAGATGCTCGTGGTGAAATGCACTGACCTTAAACGCCGGTAAATGAAGAGTTAAAACTTTTCCTTCGCTCAGTTAAGCCGTGTTTAATGAATATATGGCGAAACTCTCCTATACAGTATGTAGTTACGCACAGCAATTATTTTCAAAGGTTGATTTCAAAATTGCTCACTTTGCCGTGATCAACCTGTTCCTCGGAGCGGGCTGCATCGTACTGGGTGTTTAACCGAAGTAAGTGAAGAGATTCGGGCGGCTCTTAAAGGCGAGGTCTTGAGAGCCTATGAGGGTGATTGAGGTATGTTGTAGTGCCGGAATGCAAGGGCGGGGAAAATGGAAGATCCCCGAGAACATACGTCAACCAGCAGCATCGTCCGCCACGATTCCTAAGCGTGAAAATCCGGGAGCGACCCCACCAGGAATAGAACAGGCTAGGAAGAACAGCTGAAGAGTGATCTCCCGATTACAATGGGATCCGAACCACACTAGTACCTACTTGGCACGCTGTCATCCCGGCCCTCATCGTCCAGATTTCCTCGCCTCGCAAGCGTTTGCTTTAAGCATTTTTAAGTGTCAGAAGTTACTGTCTAAATTTTCATAATATAACATTTATATTCCTTTTAGTGAGAAATAGTGACATTAAAAAAATATAAAAGTGGTGGGAAATTGTTTTTTAAAACCGAATTTAAGGAATAGTAAGAATTTTAAATAAATTAATTTTAGTAAAGATCTCAAAATGGAACAGAACTGAAACGTTAGGCTAGAGCTCAAAACAGTTGTCAATTTCGTCAGAAAGACATGAAAATTTTTTCTTGCAAATTTTTATGCGGTGTACCTATACTTCAAGACACTTCTGTGACTTAAAAAATCGTTCAGGTGAAACCATACGTTGTGTTAATTTTTTTTTTTAATTTGTACAAATCAATTATAAGTTAAAAGACTAATTTTTAAGCAATAAACTATATGAGTGTAATTTTTCCAATGATTCTGTTATCTGTAGCCATTTAAGTTTGATTGTATTATATTTATTTTATAAAGGACATGATTTTTCAAACATAATTTCTCTATTAATTAATTACATTTATTTGGAAAATCAGGAGTTGGAATAAATATTTTAAAATTGATTATAAAATAAAAAAATGTATCGTAAGTACAATTTTTTATGAATATGTTAAAAATAATGTATTTAATTATTTTGAACAACGACTTTAAAATTATCATAAATATCGCAATGATGTATTGAATAAAATACTGAACATTTAAATGATATTGTTTCTAATGCAATTAAAGCTAGATTGAGTCAATTTCGTTTTAATAAAGTAAAAACATTTGTTAGTAAATCCAGTTTGATGAAATATGTTAAAAAGGATCAATTTGATGGTTTAAATCATGGTTAAAGAATCAAATAATTAAATTAAAAATTATACATTTGTAAATTAAAAAATTATGTTGCTATGAAAAGCAAATTGAATAGTTATATTAAAAATGATAATTTAATCATATTACAAATTATGTTGCTTTGAAAAGTGAATCAAATAATCGTATTAAGGTGATAGATTTAATAATATTAAACATTATGTAGCTTCTAAATCAGAGTTAAATAATAGTATTACAATATATATTTTAAATTTGATGATTGTGCTGAAAGAACAGAGAATACAGAACAAAATTTTGAATGATCTTAGTCCTGATAAAAATGACTAAAATAGTACTGATTATAATAATACAGTGAAATCTAGTTTGAATAATAATGCTTTGAAAATGTAATTAAATAACTATGTTAAAATTGAACATTTAGATTATTTTAAAAATTATTTTGCTTTGAAAAATGAACTTAATGAACATGTTGAAATTGAAGACTTTAATCAGTTTAAACGAATTGTTGCTTTGAAATCCGAGTTAAATAGTTATATAAATAAAAAATTTTATTATTAAAAAAGAATGTTGCTTTCAATTCCGAGCTAAGAGTATTCTCTGAAAAATGGAAATGTTAATCAATATCATCAAGATGTTGCTTTGAAATCTAAGATAAGTGATTTTGTGAAAAAGAAAAAATTTTATGTTCAAAATGAAAAAGTTAAAAATGAGCTTGAAGAAATATAAAATACAACAATTTTCTACACATATTTTAGATACTAAAATAATCGTACTGTAAATCAGAGTAAGCAATAGAAAATAATAAAATCACATCAATTCAACCAAAGATATGTTATACTTAAAAATACACAACCATAAAAACATATAAATGGATATTTTTTAAATAAAATGTGAATGTGGTTTCACATTTAAAGAGTATAGTTGCTGATTACAACCTTTATCCTTATAATTTTTATAACTTTAAAACATATTTAAAATTATTTTTAAGAAATATAAAAATATATTGTATATACATGGGTAGCACTTGATGGTTTAAGTATGAAAAATGAACTAAAAATAATAACATAAAAATTGGAAATACATCTAATGAAGAAATTACAGATAATATATATGTTCTGCATTTAGATCTAAAAATAAATTTTTAAAAACTTTATCAATTTGTGAAGGCATAATTAATTAATTACATAAACCAATGAAAAAAATTTTCCCTAGAAGAAAATATATTTCATATGGAATATATGATTAATGGCAAGCTGATTTAGTAGAAATTATTTCTGGAAAATTAAAAGTAATATCAAAAATTAATAAAAGATATAAATATATTTTAACAATCATCGATATTTTTATGAACAAGGATTTGCTATTCCAGTTACAGATATATATCATGAAAATATTATAAAATATTTTGAATTATTTTCAAAAATAGATATACTAAAAATTTACACACTGGCAATGATAAAGAAGTTAAAAAAATTAAATTTAAACACTCAATGAAAAATCTGAAATTAATTACTCGTGAATAGTTCATGAACTTAAAAATAGTGTTGTTGAAAGATATGATACATCTTTTAAAAATGAAATATTGAAAGTTTTGCTTCGAATGGAAATTAAAATAGGATGAAATTCTAAATGATATAATTAAAGAATATATTAATACTAACAATATAACTATTAATATGAAACCAGTTGAACTTACGAAATTTAACTAATTATTTAAAGAAATTTATACAATAACAATTTGTCTGCCGAATCCAAATATAAAATTGATGCATTAGTTAGAATTAGTACAGAAAAGAGATTATTTGAGAGATGATATACAGCAAAATGGTGAACAGAATTATTTAAAATTGATAAATTTTAAATTATAATGCACAAACTTATATTTTAAAATATATGAATGGTTAAGAAATATGAGGCAATGTTTATGAATACGAAATTATGAAGACCAATTATCCTGATGAACTCTTAGTTGAAAAAGTTTTAAAAACCAAAAGGTGATAAAATTTATGTTAAATGGATTCGGATTTGATAATTCACATAAATCTTGGATAAATAAATTTATATTATATTATTTTCTAAAATGTTGTTTGTTTGGAAAGTGTAGCTGGTGGTTATGCGTGAATTTCATTAGATTTTACATTTTCTCTCCAAATTTATACATTTCTATCTTCATGAAGTTAATTAATTCTACCTAATAAATAATTTTCAGTAATATTATTTATTCTAAAATAATTTCCTCGAGCTGTGATATCTAAAGCTTCTTTCATTATTTGATATAAGTTTATAGAACTTGGATTGTATTCAAATCTTAAAATTTCTTCAGAGTTTGGATGTCTATCTTGAATTAGGCATATGTATTATTATGTTAACATTTTCCTTTGTGTTCTGGTGACATAATAATCGCAATAAGTTCATTATTAAATAATTTTAATAATATAACATTCAATTTTAGAATTGGATTTTAAGTTTGTGGAACAATATTTGGTTTCATATCAATAATTTTATCTTCTTGTTCAAAAATAATTTCTCTTGCAGCATTGAACATTATTTTATTACTATTTCTCGAAATTGTAAACTTTAGCCTCTAATTATTAAATTTTTTGTTTATTGCTTCTAATAGCAGAAAATCTTAAATCTCTAGTCAATTGTTTATTTTCAATTTAACTTTTAATTTTATATTCACCATTTTTGGTCAAATTTCTTCATAAACCCAATCTTGAAATTTTCTATAAGAGCCATTTCTGATTAATAAATTAATTAATACAATCCTGGTTCACTAATAAAATTAGTGTGTGGGTTATGTGCCCAAATTGAGTACATCAATAAATTCATAAAATAGTATAATATATTTAGGTTTAACATCCATCGAAACAATTGTTCTCACATTTTCATATACTAAAATTTCTCCTATCTGATTTCCTTGAAGCCAATGATTATCATCTAAAATAAATAAAGTTTTCTTAGAATTGCATACTAGAGAATTGTTTTTCATAACCAGCATCATCTCCATTTATATATAAAAATTTTAAAAAAATTATATAACAATTATTTATTAATAAAAATTTTCTTAATTGATGCAACAGTTAAACAGTTAAATGGTTAAGTTGATGTTAGTTAAATAGTTAAACAACAATTATAGAATCTTTTATTTTATTTTATATTTGCCATCGTAATTTTTTGTTTACATATCTATAATGAAAAAAATCAAAAATTTTCATTCCAACATTTTTTTAGAAATTTGTTCAGATTTTTCACTACACATATCTCTAACAACATCATTAAAAAAAGTTTTAAATGTGTATTATCGTGACAGAAAATCGATAACAAATTTGTTTTATCTATTACTAGTTGTTTTGGTACCTTAGATAAGTTTGAGCTATACAAAAAATATCGATATTTCGATGTCTTCTTCTTGTAAAATATTCTCGAATTAAATCTTGGTTATCTAATATCACATCATCAAATATAACTACAGCATTATCTTCACATTCATCTAAAGGAATTGTCTAATCGAGATCATTAAAAATAAATATCCTATTTATTCTTTTAATTTCTTTGAGAAAATTAGAAAAACATATATCAATCTAACATATTGGTCTTGATTAAAATGCTTTGAACGAACATATCATTTATTACAATTTAACCACTCAGCTTTATATAAAATGTTAATCATCACATTAGATTTACCACACTTACTAGGGCCAACAGTTTAAGTTACAATATTATCTGGTAATAAATAACCATGTAATTTTTTTTTTGTTTTCTCTTCATTTATTAAAAACCCAATTCATTTTATATGTAATATTAATTTATAAAGTTTCCAATTTAAATAGTAACAAGTCCATATTAAAGAGAAAATTTAGTTATAATATATTTCATTATGAACATTCTATTTCTTTAATTGTATTTCATACAATATATTTAACTCCAAATATAAATAATATAATTACAGTTGTTTATATAATAAAATTTTATTTCTAGAGGTGATGTTGATATTGAATATTTAGGAACTTCCTTTGTGATGATGATATTGAATAATTAGGAAAAAATTAAAATTTACATGAACAATTTAAAACTAATGATAATAATTTAGAAACAAATAATATAATAAATAGAATAAAGTTTATAGTAAATATTATACTAACTTAGATGATAAATTTCAAGATATATGTTTTGAAATAAATAAAATTGTTATAAATTAATTGTGTTCAAATTTCCTAATTTCTATTCTTTGAAATCTATAGATATTCATTGTAATTTAGCATATGGAATGTTAATAGAATAGAATGAATTAAATAAAACTGAAATTATTGCTAGTTTTTGACCAAAAAACAATGTTTGGATTTCAGTATTCAGTCATTTATGAGCCAACTTTTTCATTGAATTTATTAAATTAATAATTTGAGGCTAATCACATTGTTTTATAAATTAGAGATGAAAAATTAATTTAATTGAGCACAGTTAACAGCTGCAAACAGCTGCAAATATTTTTAAAATTTTATATACTTAATTTTATTACTAAAATTTCTAATTTAAATAGATTGAACAAATTATACGAATTTTAAGACAGTGGGAAATTGAATGTAAAATTATAAAAGCTGAAACTGATATTAATGACAAAATTTATAATTTTCATTAATTCATGCATTTTAAAATTAACAATATTGACCAATATCTATGGAGTTTGTTGGTTTATAAATTATGCTTGTTATGATTTAGATTGTTGTGGAGAACCTAATAAAAATTATATTCCAAATTTTTATTTAGTCATGAGTTGTGAGAACTATACTTGGTGGTTTATTTTTGTTGAAAATAGAATATTCACAATTTTTAAATACTATAATTTATGTAATTGTCATCAATTTTTTAAATATAGTTTTACATATCGATACTGTATAGAATCATATGTATTTTCTATAGTTATTCTCTTATTGTCTATTTAACTTAAAGCTATTTTATTTTCTTAAACTGTATAGACTTTGTGTTCTTAATATTTTATTAAATTAATTCTTCCAGATATTTTATTTTCTTCTAAAAGATGTTTTTTTAATATACTCTTTTAATAACTAATTTTTACAATCTTTTTTTTTCATCATCTTTATAAGCATACATGTTTGCATCATAACTGCATAATTTTTGAACATATATATTTTAATAATGTGGGAATATGATAATATATGTTTCAATATTGCTGAGCAGCTCCTCTATAATTTCCAGTTATGTGATCATGATCTTTGACCTTTTACATATTAATTTTAATCTTTTCTATAGAATTTTTAAATTTCTCTTTATGATATTTTATTAAAACTTTTTGTTCTGCATTTGATTTTTCTTCTAAATTAAGTATTGAGAAATATTATTTTTTACTTTTTAAATCTAATGTATATCCTCCTAGATTTTTAGGTACGTTTTCTAATTTTTCTTAACAAATACGACAAATAATTGCATTGTTAAATGATTCTAATTATTTATCAGTTAATTTTTTTCATTTTTAAATTGCTGCCATAAATATTTTTAATTTATTTTGATTATTTTATTAACATTTGAACCAAAACTTTTGCTTTATCTTCACCAGTATATTCTGTATATTTTATAATCACCATTACTGTAATAAATATAGTAAAAAAAACTCTCTGGCTAATGTTTTTAATATTGCATTATATAAGATATTTCTGGATTTGGCTCACATAGTTTATAATTATAAATTATAATTTTAAAACATAATTTTAATTAGATTTTGGAATTTTAATTCTAACAGCTTTTTTTTTTTTTTTTTTTTTTTAGCGATATTCTTTATGTTAAAATCAAATTTTTCTTCAGTACAATATATATTCTTAGACATATGTTACATGAAAATATTTCTCTATTATGTTTATTATTTTGTGATGAAAATAATTTTAAAATTCTTTAATCCAACAATAATGATTATTATTTTTGGTTGTAAAATATAATAAATGTGTATTCTTATCATTTTCGTTGTTGTTATTTTCAAAAGATAAATGTTTACTTGTTATTCTTGTAAAAAAAATCAACCTTTTTTTATCAAATTTAGATATATCATTAGTTTTCCGTGGCATTTCACATTTTTCTAAAATTTTATCAAATATGAAATCAATATTTTTATAATTAAAAACTCTCTCAAGATGATATGTTGCTGGATACATTGCTTATTTTATAGGGCATAGAAAACTTTTATGGTCTGTATTTTTAACATGAATACAAATACTTTTATTTTTAATTTTATCTGGTATTTCGTTGAAAATGTAATGGATTGTATTTATTAACATATATTTCTGAATTTTTTATTGAATGTGATGATCAACCTGAGCCTTGTGCTTCAATTTCTCTTATTTTTGTTAGATGATATTGAATTGAATAATTAAAGTTATATCTAGACTTAACTAAGTTGATTAATAATTTCTGTGTTTTGAGTTTTGTGTGGTATTTCTTGTATACCATTATTATTTCGAATATATGAAGAATGAAATATTAAATTAAATTTTAAAGCATTGTTTGATTTACGAATATTATCAAATCTTTCAATAATTTATTCTTTGTGTGATTATAAAATTCATTGGGATCTATATACACATATTTCAATTACGAATGTTTGTATTCTTGAAGTAAAAACTGTAGCTTTCCTTTTAATATTTATTCTTTATATATAATATAAATTTTCTAGCAGTTTATTATTCATTATTGAAAATTGAATATATTACTTTTCTTTACTTTTCACATTTAAATTATTAAGTTATTTACTATTAATTCTTGAAAATAGAATATTAAAATTTTATTTACTTTTCAGAATTAAATCATTCGACTCTTTGTTGTTAATTTTGGAAAATGGAAAATTATAAAATTCTTTTATTCCTGTAATAATATAGTTATTGAAATTAAATTTGGTTCTCAATCAATTACCTTCTTCTCTTTCTTTCATTTAGAGTACATTATATAAATATTTAAGGACTGTTTAAAATGGATACTTATAGGTTATAGCATTTTCTTAGATACGAGTAAAATTCTCGAAGTGGCCAATATTTTATTGAAATTATTTTTCATTAAATATTGTTTATTCATTGAATTATTAACCATAAAATCAATTAAATCTGATTTTGTATTATATTTTTAATAACAATTATAATTATATTTCTAGCAATCTTTTTAAGATACTCTTGTGTCTTCTGATTTAACTTGTTGTATCTATCTTGCATAATTTGGTTCACTTGATTTTTAACATTGGCATTTTGTTCATTTCCTATATTTATTAGAAGTACATTCAAAGATTTCTATTTTATAAAAATACATTTTTATATATTATTTTTAGTATAATCATTATAACATAGTTTACACGCACGTGAATGTTTATCTCTTGTGTAAGAATGAGAAGATTATAAATTTATATTATTGTTTCTTCAAAATGATTTTTTAGTTAAACCATTAACTGAGTTTATATTATTATGATGTAATTTTGTTTATGTTTTTCTAAATATTGTTTGTAAAAAGATTTTCCACAATCACAGAGTACTTTTCTTTTATTGTTTTATTATTTTTGTAATAATTTTTATAAATATTTTCATAATGTTCTCTAATATTCAGTCATATAGGCTGTTCACAGTAAAATGAGCACTTTTGAAAGCCCTGCTTAATATCTACTTGTTTGAAACATTATATATTCTTCCGCCTTATGTAAAATTAACCTTGCCATAGTCCTTATCACTTTATTCATACGTCGGTCAAGCGAAACTGTGAAATTATTAGAGAAGTAAATCATTTTAAAATGTGCCAATTTTTACACTTCGATTAATTAAATAAAACAAGTGAAATAAATAATTTATTTTATCACAAATTATTACCAAACATTTTTATTCAGCATTAATGCGTGCAACTAATTTACCACCATTGTTACCAACTTTACTGGGTGCAAGTCAATCAGTGCGCCCATAAAAAAATATGCAGGTAGGAGCAGTGACTTTTTCTAAGGTTTATTTCAAAAGTGTTCGTTTTATGATGAACAGCCTTTACCTATCTTACATTTATTAATATGTTTATGTTTTGCATTTTGTGAAAAATAAAAAAAATGATTTATTTTACTTTGCCACACTTTTCACATTTTTAGTTAGGTTTTCCATTTATTAGAAAATATTTTTTAAAAATTTAATATTTTTTTTAGTTTCATTTTTTAAATAATGCATTTTTATAATAAATAAAATGAATCCACTAGTTAGCAAGTCAAATAACTGAGTCGAGTTTATAAAACTAAATGAGTTAGAGTTAAATAAGAATTATAAAACATCCAACTTTCAAATTATATATGGTAAAAAAAAAATCTTATGGATGAAAGTTTTAAAATCATTTTGCCCGACAGATAGTTACAGTTAGTGAAAATAAATATTTAAAAACTATGGGCGAAAAGGGTTATCATCTTTGTTATAGCATAAAGGATTTATAAAAACTAAGAAAGATCAATCAATACATTATAGTGAAGTTTCTGTTTAGTTAAAATTTTATATTTATAATTTCTGTATTTAATTTGTATTTTTTTTTTTTTAAAACACATTCTTAGTTTCTTGTTCTATTGAAATTTTATCAGCACTTTTAGTATCTTTATTTATTGATGATTTTATCAGTAAATTTTGTTCCGATTTTTGAGATTTATAAAAGTGGTCCAACTCTGTCATAAATGTATTACTTGGGTAGGTCGGTGGGGGTCGCCTAGATAGTCAATAAAATATAGTGGTGGTGTGAAGGGGGTAATTAAATAACACAGACAAATTGTAGGGGTTGGTGGTAGGGGTCAGTCATTTGCTGGTTGTCATGCTGGGAAGATATGTGCTCTGCCATCTTTGTTCCGAACCCTAGACATCCTATGTATAAGTCTTTAAAAAAAAAATTACATATTTTTTTCGAATTTTAAATTTTTTTGTTAATTTATAGAAATGTTTCTTTATTTTCTACTATTGTGTATAAGTTCGCCTAGGACCAGGGTCATTGTCACAGATATCCACATTGGTAGTCATGAACAATATGTAATTTCACCCATTTTGTGATTTTTATGTTTTTTTCGATTTTATCTTTTTTTTTAGGTTTTTGGTTTTCAAGGTCAGGGTCACAGGTATCTAACATGACAGATGAAGTATACAATGTAATTTTTCCTAACGTTTTATGTTTTTGTGTACTTTCAAAGTTTATGGTTTTAAGGTCATCCAAGGTCACGGACACGAACTTAAGGTCACAGGCATAATGTCGAGTTCAAGGTCACCTGCATCAAAGATGGTGGCCAGGTGATGTCACAACATGGTGTCCAGATGGTTCTGATTCCTATCACGTATCCCGATTGTGACCGAATCGACTTTATTCGCCAATTTGAATTTATAAATCCACTCATTCATTCGAATAAAAAATATTTCTCTAGGTATTTTTTTATATTAAATGAGTCAATTACAGACTGCAAACAAATTAAAAAACATTAATAAATATATTTTTTTAATTGTGTGAACCTAGACATTATTTAATTACAAAATAAATATTATATACACTTTTGGTTGTTATATAGTTTTGTTGATTTATATAGTAAAATTTAAGTGATTTTACCAAAAAAAAATACATTAAAATTAATTTTGAACAATTTGAATTCATGATTGGATTATATATGGAATTCAAAAGTAAAATAAAAATGGATGAATTTAATTTTCAAGGTAATACAAAATCTTTCCTAACATAAATTTTAATGATATAGTAAATTTATGGTTACTTCCGACTTTTATGAAGCCTTGCTAAAGTTATACCTATAGGTTACTCTTCTGCCTCATGCAAACAAAGTAAAACGATGTCTTGGAAAATTACACCAAAGGGACAATGCACTGCATTCGTGCACAGCCAGTTTAATGATGTTTTGAACAAGAACTGTTTCTTACTAGGCATAGTCAACCCACCAATTTTTTCTCTGGTTGTATTAGTATTAATTATAAACTAAAAATTACAATTTAGAAATAAAATATATTTAAGATATTTATTTAACCAAAAATAAGATACTTTTATAACATAAATGCTTGTGACACATGACATACACTATTGCTTGTGAGAAATGCAACACCCAGAAATAATATCCCGAACGAATCCAAACTCGAAGGATGTGTAGAAAAGGGTACCAGCAATAAGCGATTACGATTGCAGAGAGATGACATACATGTAGGGCCAGCAGCACCCTCTCTAACGTGACCGGAAATGTCCATGTTATGCCAAGCTCAGTCAGTGAAGAGTCGTCAAACGAAGTGAAAGCAAGTGTCAGTATGCCTCGTCGACGTCAAAGGGTGGCATATCAGCATGTGGGTGAGTTCGAGAATGATCGATCTCCGGGAAACAGGTTTGTTATACCTTGGCATTTGGGGTTGTGCAGGGCATGTGATACGACAGTGATGCGTGTGTGGCACCAGTGGCTAGAAGAGGGTAGTACGCAGCGACTAGAGAGTACGGGACCATGCAATAAATCCACAGCACAGGATGAGCGCCATCTGGCCTGCACGATCATAACGGACCGTGCAGCCTTTCCTACAGTGTTGGCTCGACACTGGAGCACTGCAATGGGTATGGACTTGTCTGCATCGACGGTTCGACGCCGTCTGTTGCAGATTGGACTGATACCACTCATAGACATTGCGTCGGCTTCCATTGTCCAGAAACCCCAAGACTGCAATGGGCACGTGAACGCCATCACTGGCGTACTGAGTAGAAAATTGTATTATCGGACTAGCCGCGCTTTAAACTGTCCTACAGTAATGGTCGCATATGTGTTAGACACTACTGTGGTGCCACAATCTGGCAGCCTGCATTGTGGAGTGGCATAGCGGATAAACGCCAAGTGTGATGGTTTGGGGCGCCATTGGATACAACATGCGACCATGACTCCTATATATTGAGGGCAATCTCAACAGCAACCACTACATCAGGGAGCTTTTATAGCCCGAGTTACTGCCCCTCCTTCAGACTACTTCACATGCCATATTTCAGCAGGAAATTGCCCGGTCACATGTGGTAAGGAATGTGCAAACCTTCTTCAATGAACGACAGGTACCACTGTTTCCCTGGTATGCATGTTCGCCTGACATGTCGCCCATCGAACATGTCTGGGATATAGTTGGTCGGCGACTTTTTCGTCACGGACCTCCAGCAATAACTTTTGATGCTTTGTGGACTCGCATACAAACTGCGTGGAAGGAGATTCCTAAGGAACACAGCCAGGCCCTCTATAATCCAATGCCGCGACGTTTAGGGGCTCTGATTGCAGCACGCGAGGGCTTTACACCATATTGAATTCTCACGGACAGGGATCATGTACAGTTCTGTAATCCTAATCTATTGCGTGTTGTCATGTACCTATCCTGTGGTGTAAAGTTCATTTCAATCACATGTATCCTCCTTGATGTTGAATTTTTCACAAACGTAAGTGTATTTAGGAAGCAATCAAACATATTATACATGGGGTGATTTTTTGAAGGTTTTATTCAAAAATACTAATAAACTGCGAATAAACTATATATGGGAGTATATATACAGATGTCCCAGAATGCGCGAGTAAGAACCCCACCACGTGAATCCTGAGCGGAATTGGAGATGAAAATGTTAGTGACAAAATGTCGTACGATGACATTTTTCGTGTACAATGCGGCAACACAGCACGGAGTTAGTCCCCTCTTGGATTCCATTGATACCGTACTACCACTGTTCTAGCCTTCGTATTATTGAAGCGGGTTCAAATCCCGGCCAGTTCGAACATTGTAGCAACTGTAGTTTACGTAACATACATGAGAATGCCAGGATGTGAAATCAACAAGTATTCGAAGCCCATTTTTATCACGGTTAATGTCATGACAAGTGATGTGTTACGCCCTAATCAGCAGTTGAAGTTGAGTGTCTTTAAACTGTTCGGACTGGCCGGGATTTGAACCAGCGCCCATAACATGATGGCCAGAACAGTGGTAGTATGATATCAGTGAAGTACAGGAGGGGACTAACTCTGTGCTGTGTTGCCACTTTGTGCACCAAAAATGTCATCGTACGACATTTTGCCACTAACATTTTCGTCTCCAATTTCGCTCATAATTCACGTGGCGTGGTTCTTATGCGTGGGTTCTGGGACATCCAATTTATAACTGAGTTTGGTGCAGGTAACATGCATCAGGATTCAGGATTCGCCCACCTATTCTCTTGACGAGGCGGTCGCGGCCGATGGCCCGCAGCCTGGGACGTCCATGTTATCTACTTAATGGCCTGTTTCACCCCAAAAATCACTTTAGAAATTAATTATTTGACCAGAAAATCACTTTTTTCACCAAAACATTTTAAAAAAATAAGAAAGCGGACATGAAACTCCGCTATGCAAGAGCTGGAAAGTCAGACCAGCAAAAGGATTCGAGGCTAGTATCAGAATGAGCTCCATAATCATCAGAGCAATAAAGGAGGATTCGAGGCTCTGAGCCAGGTCCAGTGGATCGGGAAGGATCATCGGACATGATCCCAACCCCGACACCCATCCTGCACCTACCACGTCCTTACCTTCATACCTCCACCCCTCTCCCACACAACATCCCCTCCGCTGCATCCGACCACCTAACAATTATTATTAAAAAATTAAGAAATTTCTAAAAAAAAAAAAAAAAATCATTAAAAATCGCGGAAAATATAATGTTAAACACTCGCCCCCCCCCCCCCCCCGCATCCTAACCAACACCGCCCCCCCATCACAATCATAAAAATTCGAAGAAAAAAAATCTTAAAGTCGAGGAATATATAACGTTAACCTCACACTCGCCCCTTAACCTAACAAATACTGCCCCCCCCCCCTTTTTTTTTTCCAAATCCCCAAAATCACAAAAGTAGAGAAAATCGCAAAGAGATTATTTTAAAATTCAAGGAACATATATCATTAGATCCCCTTCCGTTGCTCACCCTCCTATACCTCCACCGCTTACAACCACCCCCCCCCCCTTCCTCACAATAAATTAATCATTGGCCTTATGTAACAAATTATCCCGTCACCCATACCAATCAATTGTATCTGCCAATTAGCCGCTAAATAGCACGTTTAACACGTCTCCCCCTCCCCCCTAAGTACTAAACACTATAGTAGAGTGTGCTAGTTTTTTTTATCGTCTACCACTAGAGACCTCACATGCCATTCATTTCCAAGACTTTTGATGTCGAGACACTACTCAAAACATGGAGTAGGTATAATATCGACTATTTTATTGAGTATATTTAAGTTAAAATAATTAAGTCAATCTTATATTATTATTTTAAAATAAATAAAACACACCATATTTCACTTTTATTTATTTATAAAATTTTACATACATACAAACATTTCGATGATTTCCGAAGGCAAGAAGAGGACCTCATATTATTTCGTAAGTGATTGGTGGGTGTAAACTGGTTCTCAGCTGCAGACGATTCACCGAATCGAGTGTCCAGCTAGAGTCCTACCATTACCATTGCTTCTTCCTTGCGTCATTCCTTCTTTATGCTGTTTACAAGGGGCAGCGGTGGCGCAGAGGCTAGCCCACTCGCCTCCCACCTAGGCGATCTTGGCTCGATTAGCGGCGGGTTCGCTCCCGGATTTTCGCATGTGGGAATCGTGCCGGACGATGCCGCTTGCCGGCGGGATCTCTCGGGGTGCTCCCGCCTCCTCCGCCCCTGAATTCCAGCGCCACTCCATCCTAGGGCCTTACCTCATGCCATGTTCAGGGATGACGGGCACTTACAGGTTCCGGCTGGAAAGCCCGTCACTCGGAGGGTGTTGCCACGCCCTGCATCCACCCCCCCCCCCCCATACGCATTTATTATATGCCTTCTCTTCGATGTCATATACATTACAGACATTCGAGGCCTAGAATGCCCTAATACAATGTTCGTCTTGGTTCGGTTTTGGTTTCGATATATATTATATTTTACGATTTCCCACTTTGGTGTGATAGCCGACAAAAACGTGTAAACATCTGTCGACGAAGCAGCCAGATTCGGAGCAATATAATCTTTCAGAGGGCCCCTGAATTCAGATTGTTTCTAAAAAAATCCATTAGCATTAGGTTTGCCTAAAACATTTAGGGGGGTGGCGTTTTGTTTACCCTTACTTATGTTAGTGAGGATTACTAAAAATCTTTACATATCCACTTTGATGAGTTCCTCTGACACTTAGGTACACTTCTTAACGCAGAAAGTATTTTTTAAAAATTATCTGTGGTTTTCTAAACTTATTTAATTTAAATAGTGAGTTAGTGAGTATGCCCTATTCTGCCCCACCGGGTGGTTCAAAACTGGGGTACATGTAAAATTAACTTGCAAGTGGTTAAATAATGCCACATGGTTCCTTCCAACAACTGTAAACCTATGTGTATTGCAGCAAAATCGTTTTTGTAGCATTTAGGCCTAAAACCTATAGTACTTTGCTATAGGCCTACTGTTTTATAAAATAATGAAACTCAAAAGGCAACAATTCAAACAAATCACTGATACAGTACTCTCAAATGTATAATGTTAATACACAGTAAATGCGAAGGAGAAATATAACAATAATAAGTACTTACATAACTTAAAGTCACCGAGAATATTGTAATCCAATAGTTCGTATACAACTTACCATCCTACAAGGTCGTAAACAGACTCCAAGATGGCCGACCCATTCTCGTGCGTTCTACCTCCACCAGGAGAAGAAGTTTACGGCCGGTTCGATAGATTGCAGCACTTATCAGCATACATATTTCGGTACCCCGTTTGAACTGCATACCCCATTATACCTCATGTTCCCCTACAGGTTTTCGAGCAGGAGGTATACATTGTTCGACATTACGGCAACAGACCCACCAAAATAAATTCTGGGCCTCTGAGCAATGCGTGCTGTGGGGTGCTGTGGGGCCCCTTCCCCTTCAAAAATCGAAAGTTTACAACATAAATAGTCGTCATCCATGCAAATAAAAAGTACTAAGTTTTGAGTGTCGAGATTAGATTTTTACGTAATACTTTGTTATATAAATAAACATTTTTTCCTCATAGTTCGTTGTATTATAACTCTTGAATTCACGACCACGCATATAACAGCCAAGAGTAAATTAAGCCCATCCTGTCTTTGTGTATTTTCCACGCAGGGGAGGGGGTGAGGTGGGGGCGAAGAGGGGTGGGGTGGATGTAGGATGGTGGTCGGAGTACGGGCCATGTCTGCTGATACTCGCCGATCCATTGGACCTAGCTTGGAGCCTCGAATCCTCCTTTACTGCTCTGAGGATTAAGTGGTTTATTCCGCTAAGAGCCTCGAATCCCCTTGCTTGTTTGAGGACTTTTAGGCTCTTGCATAGCAGTGCTTCGTATCCGCTTTCCACTTTTATTTCTAATTTTTAGATGAAAAATATTACTATTTTAGTTAAATAATTAATTTCCGAAGTGATTTTTGGGGTGAAACAGGCCATTTTGTAGATAACACAGCTGTCCAAGGCCGCCGGCCGCGCGACCGGCTCGTCAAGTGAATTGGCGGGCGATGCCTCATGCCTGATGCATGACGCCTGCACCAAAGTCAACTCTCTCGCTCTCTGTATATGTATGTGAGTGTGTGTGTATATATATATATATATATATATATATATATATATATATATATACACACAGAATGTCCGAGAAAGTAGTAGTATGAAGCCGAAGCAAGGAGGTAGAGGATCTCTAGACCTATCCAAACCACCCTTATGTATATTAAGCGATAGCAGTACCCTCGCTCACTTCGCTGGGCATATATTTATTATTATACATACATTATTAATAACAGCATTAAAAAGTTTTATTTTTATAATTGTTATTACAAAATTTCAAATTTACATTTTACAAGTAATTAAAACATTTTTCTCCGTAATTGCAACTTAAAGTAAGAAAATTAATTTTAACATATTATTTTAAGTAGCAACCGCCCGCGACTTAGTTCGTTATTTATTTAATAGGTTTTATTAAATTTGCGTTAATAGTACAGAAACCGTTTTATTCCTATCTGAATTTTGCTGAGGGGTGGCCAGATAATAGCCATCATCTCATTTTACAAATATCAAAGGATATTGTAACGGATCATAGGCACGATGCAATTCTGACACTCTTTTTAGCTGACCATCTTTGCAATACAGCACTATATCCCTGAGTCCGTCTGCATCGACTAATAAGACAGCAACTTCGTTTACTGTAGGCGAATTGTATCGCCTTCGATGTTGATTATGTGGTTTACGATCGGCGTGAATTATTAATTTTAAATTATCCGATGGAGAACTATTCTCTAGATTATATTTAAAACTGCGAATGTATGCATTGTGGTTATTTAAAAGGGTTTGTAATTCATTGATCAACTCAATTTTAAATACGGGGTAATGTTGGACTGCCAGGGAAGTTGACCGGCATCAGAAATGAAGGAAAATTTATAAAAATTGCACACAGACTTTGGCCTGGCGATGAGAGTAAACTGCCAATCGGATGGTATATCTGTCCTTCTATCTTAAAAGTAGGCATAAAGTTGATTTATCATATTTCTTTTGCGTCGAATGACGTAATCTGCAATAGAGTATTATACCTTCGTATATTATTCAAAAAATGCGTAGATAATGGATGACTGCCTGTCAATAGACTTTTTATTGTTTGTAGGAGGTCCTGAATTTCCATTTTTTGCTAAAAATTTAGAGCATGTTTAATTTATTTGCCAAATTTGCATATATTTCTGCTGAACGTAATCAAAATTTAGTATCATAATTGAAAGCCGATCTATTACCATAGGCAATTAACATTATTATTAACATGTGGATGCGCGTTGTCTCTGCGCAGTAAGCCGCCGCGAGCGTTCGGTGCTAGACTCTCTAGCGCGTGTTTCCGACGTATGTATTCGGTGGATAGCAAGCCTCTGGGAGCGTTCGGTGCTAGATTCCTTAGCGTGAGCCTGTGAGTTTCTTATATTTTGGCTGGCAAGCCACTGCGAGCGTTCCGCGATAGACTTGCTAACTCGACGTATTTTAACCACCCTCGCCACGGACGTATTTCTAGAAAGTTGCGATTTTATATTACACACATGCGGTAAGATAACTATCTCTTTAAATTGGTTATTTAACTAAATTCTAACATCTGTAGTTTCTAGTATGAATGTAAATATAAAAAGTAGGAAATTACTGGTTTTATGTTCATCCAGAAGGCCCAGGCTACTTACCAATGAAAGATTTTTTTTTTTTTATTTATTGGATAAGTAGTTCCAAAGTTTACTTCTTACAAACTCACAAACTTTACCTATTTAATTCATTAGTGTAGATCGTTGATATTTTAGTGGTTATGAATTATTTCTGTGTTTTGTGCCTTACTCATAGTTCTACGAGAAATATTGGTTTAGTGACATAAATAAATGTGATAGACGCTTGAATATTTGTTTTGGATTAGCTGACTGAATGGCCAGTCCAGTGCATGGCGCCGAGAACAATATTGAAAAATATAAAATATCGGGAAGCGTAGTTTGTCCATAGCATTTGGTGAAGTTTAAAAAAACTTCACATCAAAGGTGATCTTTACCTACTTCGAAGACGTCCTCGTTTTATCAGCTACGTACCCTGCAAATTTCATCGCGTTACTTCCACGGCTTCGTCCTAACAAATGTGATTGGAAATGCTGTATGTGAAAATCTTATTTTGTGAGAGTAAGTAAAAATGTGACAAAAACAAATCACAGCGGATTAAACATACGGTTTTCATAACAAATTGCAAACAATGTTCGAAATGCCGACCTCCTTTTTCAATACAAATGCGGCATCGCCGGAAGAAATTCGCTAGTTACGAATTACAAATAGTATTAGCCGTTCAAGCGATCTCGTGGTTGAAATGGGCTGATTAGCTCGCCGTTTAGTACGCCACACCACAGATTGACACTAAACTGTTCTTGAAAATTGGATCCTCATGTCAAGTCTGGGTTTTCGATACTCCGAGAATGATAATTATGGACATTAAACATCCTCCTGCACTTAAAATGGGACTCGTCCGTCCACAGAATTTGTCCAAAAAACATCTCGTTTTCCTCTTGTCTTCGTAACATTTCATTAAAAAAATAAAAAATAAAAAAAACTGCGCTCTTCTGTCGTGATCCTCGGTTGCAATTACTGGACATGTCCGAAATGGTACGGATGATATTCCAACTGCTTGGAGTGTGTGATATACCTATGATCTTGAGATGCCGGTACGACGACACCATTCTGACACTCATCGATGGGTCTATCTCCATTTCTTCGAGAACCGAATCTACCACATCCTGATCCATAATAGTGGGTGTATGGCCAGATCTAGTCCCTGGTACGCGACCTTCCATGCAGGCATTATGAACTCTAAGAATCATTCGGTGGTCAGGGAACTGCTCGGGCTGAGGCCCAGCTCTACGTTCTAAATAAGTTATTACGCCAAAACTTTTGTAATCAAAACCAAGTAAACACGGAAGAAGAAGAAACATTCATAACTCATGTCAGTAATTTAAAAACAAATACACTTGAAATATTTTTAAAATAATTATACACAACGAATTGAAAATGTTAAAGCCGAGCCTAGCTAAGGAGATACAAGCATTGTTATAATATGACCTAGCTAGGCTAAAATTGGCTCAAAATTATTAAACTGATTTGAAAAAATCACGAAATAGAAATGCAAAAGTATATAATGGGGCTATACCTGAAAATAATTAAAATTAAATAAATTGATTTACTAGAGTATTCCTATAATACATCACAGAAGAGACGAACCAGTTCAAGGATTTGTCATATATTTGTGAGTTGGTTGTCTGCATAGCTTGTGGGGCTGAAGATATGGGTGACAATTTCCTTAAATGTTATGATGTCATACCAAATTTAATGGAATACGTACCGCAGAGAGTGGTGGCAAACGGATGATGATAACTTCTTAATTTTTATACACTCAAGGCAACCTAATCTTACTATAATGGCCAAATAATCGAGATTTTTCGTATTTATGCCCCAGCATTCACCACGTAAAAGGATGGAAAACTACTAAGGGAAACATACACGGCAATTAATAGCAAGTAATGTTGCCACCCACACATTTCAAATTTAGGGAACTGATGAGTTATTTTCAAAAAATGCAAGAGATAAAAGAGACAGAGGAGAATAACATTTTCAGAAAGAAACTGTAGCCACCTTCCCCCATAACGTGTACATAGTTATCTCTCTCTTTAGTTTCTCTTTAAATAAAATACTACTTCAGGTCCCATTTCGGTCAACTGTAACTGCTTAAGATTTTCAATATCGTCTGTAGCTTAGTTGCTTTTAATAAATGCCTCAAAAATTTACTCTACTGTAGGCCTATAAGCCAATTTGCAGGCTTGACTTTATGAATTGCATTTATTTCTTATTTCTTTTATTCTAAGGGAATTCATTTTATATTCATTTATTGATTAAAAGACACGTTATTTATGCTGACACATTTTCTAAGTTAAAAAAAACTATCTGAAAATATTAATTCCAAAACTTAGAAATGTTTAGTATAGGCAAATGAAAAGTTGCACGGTGGAGTGGAGTGTAGATATTTGGCCAGCTCTTAACATCTAGGTCTTGAGAGCCGATAAGAGTGAAGTGGGGTGAGCATGGAGCGCGGGCAAGGGCGAGGGAAACGGTAGATCCCCAAGAAAACCTGCCGATAAGCTGCATCGCCCGGCACGATTCCCACGTGCGAAAATCCAGGAGCGACCCCACCGGGAATCGAGCCCGGTTCGCCCGGTGGGAGGCGAGTAGTCTGACCACTACGCCACTGCGGCCCCCAAAAGTCGTACGGTAATTCTGAATATTACAAAAGTTGTCAGAATTTTGCATATAAATTTTAAGATCTTGTGTAACGAGTTGCTTTACCAGATGTTACCCAAAATTGTTTAAAAATTGCATTGCTCAATTTGATGCTAATATATATATATATATATATATATATATATATATATATATATATATATATATATATATATATATATATATATATATATTTGAATAATTTGTCAATGTTGTTGTTTAATTCTTCTAATTATAATATTTCCATATGTTTAATGTAAGATTTATATTATTTTAATTTAAAGTGAAACGAACAATTGTATGCAAATTGTACATGATTAATCGATCAAGGTAGTGCAGAAATGTGTTGCAAATCCATGACATTCAGGCAAAGAAGATGACTATTTTGTCTTAAAAAATTTGTTTGTTTGGAACGCATGAACAATGTATTAGAAACTTTCTGTTAAAAGAGAACTTTCGCAAGAAGGCTAGCGAACGTTTTGAGAGTCGTATTAAGGAAGTCTTGAAAGGAGGATGTCTTCGACGCAGTGACAACGAGAGGGGCAGCTTGCATCGGTCCAGGATCGAGAGGAGACCTGATCCGGTGTTGCAGAGGAGCGGTTCGACTATCCACTACTAGAGGATGCAGAGTTGGGAAAAGATTCCTAATTAATTGAGGACTTCGCAACTTCCAGGTCGTTGGATACCAGCTGCCATCTCCACCTACATTTTGTTTCCAAGTAAGATCAGCGTTTTGCCAATTAGTCCTGCTTTCAAATACTATCGTCGAGGCCTACATTTTCAAGATATTAGAGAATGAAATCATTTTATAAAAAAACTTTTAAATTGAACTCTCTCAAGAATTTAACGTCACGTTGAAAACCTCATAATTTCTACAATATTCAAAATTCGTTGATATGATCATTTGAATATTTTCCTGGACAGTTATCAGCCAATCCCAGTGGTCTAAGTGTAAAGGGTTTCATGTACTACTGATTTGAAAGCTAGCTGAAATGACGTAATTTTTTTTAACATATTCACTACAAGATTTAATTTGAATACTCTGCTAAAATCCATTATGAAAACCATCACTGCTGTGTCATACATGTAATACTTGCAAGAGAACATTTTTATGTTCAATCTTAAATTCAAACTCAGTAATATTATAATTTCTGACAGCAGGGTTGTAAACATTTTAGGATAAATTTTGATTTTCAATGGTTTCGAACTGTCTTGTTTGTGAATCACGTGTGTTAATTTGTTTCAGCAGTAAAATAAACTTGATTGATTTATATTTCCTGGATATTAGAATTTTTTAAGTTGTCTAGTATTTTAAAACAAATTTATATTTCATATATCTATTACCACTAAATATTCTAAAGTGGTTAGTCATATATTAATCACTTATATGATGTCCACGCCTTTATTATAAACAATCTTACAGATCGCGAACATACGTGGGAATATTAACTAATATATTTTTGTGAATAATATTTATATTTCCTTATAGAAAATGTCACATATGTTATACATATCATTCGTCCACATCTACCCCTCTCTTTTACACTTGCATTCAATAATAAGTTATTTACATTATTACTGCAGTTAAAGATTTAAAATTCACAAATTCAACCAAAACGATTTAAATTGTGATTGTACAGCAGATTCTTGAAATATGAAATAAACAAAACATGTACGTTAAAAATAACATTCCTATCTGACTCTTTGCATTTTTTAAAACGAAACAAACTTATTTCTATCGAAATTGGCTCTTTGTTTCTTAGTCAAATTTAGCCGCCTCTTGCTTAATAATTTATTTTCTGTATTGGCTGTTCTTAAACTAGCCCGAAATATTTCCGGGGGTGGTTCCCTGCAAAAAATTAGGTAAGTATATGCAAATGCAACTTATGGCCTGTCTCAACTCATAAAAGAGTTATACGCCCTTGAAAATCGAGAGAAATTCCAGAAACGACGTGGAATTAAACTACAATTCTCTTAATAATATTTTGTATTATCGAGATCTCCCCCTTATGGACAAACTGGTATTAATACCTCTTGCCTCCTACCGGTACCCTCTTATTGCATAAAATCTTTTTGTCTTACGTTTTATGAAATTTTAATGTCATTTTAATGAACAGTACGTCCTCTTTAACAAACAATTTATTGTTGCATGTGCCTAGAGCCTACCGTTTTCATTTTAAACGCACACGAAGTTTTCAGTGGTGTCGATGCAATGCCTGGCACGTAGGCAATACTTTACGCTCAAAGGTAAACACAGCGTCACTTATTTTGGTCAACTATTGCGAACGACTATTAAGGCTAGAATTCACGTCTTATTTAGAAAATTAATTGTGATAATGGAAAATTTATACTTTTACGTGTTATTTATTATCTTGTACTTAACTTTTTCTATGTTTTTCTTTTTCGGTAGTTGTAAATAGACAGGAACGCAGAGAAATTTTTAAGTTTATATTACGCTATTTGTGACAACATTTTACGTTAACATTTCGGATATAGTGTCCGTTCTACAGATTAAGGCAAATAGTTAAGCTTCTATAGTATAATATTTAAAAATGTTACTTCAGAACTACTTAAATCAAGAACTGAAAGAATTTGATGTAGTAAGTGACTCGGAGCCTTAAATTCGTGTGTGAGGCGAACGCGCGCGGCCATCCAATTCCTCCTACACTTCTCATTTCAAGCAATCAGAAAGGCTCGCCACGACCTGTGAAATACAGGTCTGCCACTATGCTTGTACTATAATATTATTTCTGAGTTATGTTCAAAGAATACATTTTCATAAATGGATTTAATGTGAGATGAGGTTCAATAAGTAATAGTACGGGCAATAAAAGACGTCTGAGAAAACCTTTCCCAACCTAAAATTATACATTTTGGAACATCTAATAGCGAACCGTGTCCTCCAGAGAAACGGATGTTTAATGCACTAAAGGACGACCTATATGTATGTACCTATGTAGATACATAAGCAGCATGTACGTTTATTTGAATGTACGTACATATGCATGTCTATATACAAATAAACATAAACAGTCTACATGCCTTTATATATACACTCTCTCACACACACCCGTCTCTAATGACCTCTATGTCGACGAGACATTAAGCTCAACTACCTATCAACCTCTCTCTCTCTCTCTCTCTCTCTCTCTCACACACACACACACACACACACACACACACACACACACATTGCACTCTCTGTGCCTGGACCAAACAGGCGGCACAATTTGTAAAATATAAATTTGGTTTTTATTCTGTCACTCTCGTAACTAAGCTAATTTTTCGTATAACTATAAATAGTTTCTCTGGTGGCTTATTACGATTCTCGTTTTTGATATAATTCTAAAAATCTATTGCTATATTTAAGCAATAAATTATAAATTAACATCTATATAAAACCTTCTCCAAAAAATTACAATTATGAAACAAGCAACTGAGCTTTCCAGTACTTTTAAAGAAGAAAATTATTTACAATAAATAAATTAAGTAGTCAGTTACATTAAAACATATTAAGTAATATCTTTTAAATTTATATTTTTTTACCAACACTAACTGATAGAGATTATGGGATTGGTGTCTGGTTGAAGATGATACGCAGAGCAGTGTCACGTGTGACTGAAACACAGGTGCAGACTGTAGTAGAATAAAATCAGGCTAGCGATTGAAAGTTTGTTAATTAAAATATAGAATTATAAAGAAAAATTTGGAGTAGTTCTAACAATGATTATATTTTTGTTTGAATAAGTTTAACTGCGATAGGATACTAGTATTTTTAATTAGGAATACACAATTTCACGGTATGTGTTTATAAGACTAGACTATCTCAAAAACCGATGACTACAGGTTGTGATGAGTTCTGTAAATATTATTTCTGTCACTCACCCACACAGAACTTGGCTCTCAAGATTTACGATTATATTAACGGATAAGTATACATATTATTATTTCACTAAATTAAATTATTTTTAGATGACACAGAACAATCCTTATAGCTTACAGTGTATGAACTAATAAGGTGAAATAATCCAAAAATGCATAAAATAATTTCTAACTTAATTTTAGAAATTTGCAAACAAATTAGATATTGATTAGGTGGAGAATAACGTGTATGTTAATACACATAATAAGAGCTCATTCTAAGTAATTTGAAAAACATTATAGGCCGAATTATACCCTACAGAAATCAGTTGTTAAAATTAAAAAGCAAGGATAAAAGACGATTATTTTTTAAATATACTTGATTTTCGAAATTTACCCAAATATTACGGCTATAACAATATTTTCATCATAGATGCACCTTATGAATTGCTTATATTATGTTCAAATTAAATACCCTATCTCTTAATAATAGTAATTGCTGAGAAGAGAAATATTTTATTCTAGAGACACAGTACATATTTATTAAATTTTAAATTATGCCACGTGTAAATGTACATGGAGTGAATTATTATTTATTTTTAAGTCGCAGATGTAATAATGTCTCCATGTCTACAAAATGGGTGCTATAAAATTTATATTTGCGTATAAAACAATGCAGTAATCGTACGTGACATGTCTCCTGCCTGCACAATACAGAACAATGATGTAAGTGCAGGCCTTGCGCTGCAAGAATATCACGTTTACGTACCTTTTCGACAGGTGTGTGCCAGGTGGTATAAACAGACGGCGGCGTGTCCTAATTCGACCGTTGCTCACTAATCACGACCAGGACAAGGATTCCAAGATCAATTACATGCCACTCCTGATTGGCTGGGAAAGAAAATATCTTATTGGGGTGGGAGAAAAGGGGTGAGCATAGATGAATACGTACACAATAAAGTACACTTCAAAACGCTGCACTGACTTATTTCTGTGATTCATTCATTTTCTACGACACTTATGTTAGTTACCCCGTTAATGATGTAAAAGATGAAACTACCGTCTGCATACAAAGTGTACAAGACATAGTTATTCTACATATTCAAAAGTATCAGCAGCTTTAATAAAAATGGGCCCAACCATGTACTGCACTCTGTAACATCATTATAAATAATGATACAATTTCGTGATAACGTTTATCCGACTTAAAACAACTTGCGCTTGACACACAAACACATTACAAATGATACCACAAAACGGACAATTGTGCTTTCACGTTTTCATGGCCACGTGGAAATTCGGGGCAGCCGTATTGATTGAAAATACCGCGCATGAGCAGCGCGATGCATCGTTACCTTAGCCTTTGTGGTTATAAACAGTCAAAGCCTACGTTTTTGTGAAGGGTTGTTGCTGTTTTGCAACCACAAACTACGACTTTCAATAACCTGTTGTCAAATGAAGCGGGAAAACTGTTCCAACAAGATCGGCTGTTTAACGAGAGCGAAATTGTGTCACATTTTAAAAAAATCTCGCTTAAAAGATGTTTTGTGCATGGTTGCAATGCGTGTCTTCGTACGTTGCTGACTTTAGTATCATCCATATTAGTTTGTTTTTGGGAACCGAAGTTGCTCGCAATTCACTTTATATGCATTTTGAGGCCTCAGAACATTGCTAACCTACATTTTCACAGTTAAAAAATGTGTATTCGTCTACTACGAAGGTAAGATTTACTATGCGCTCTTGTTTTCTCGATTTGAAACAACGCACATGCTTTTTTTGGGGAACAAATAAAAACATACGTTAAATACACGTGAAAGTTTTTGACAGAATTTATAGTACCTCGTTCAAAGGGCGAGGCTCTGTTGTTTTAGCGCCGTCGCGTCATTCAGCCGTGTCGCTGTAAAGCTGCGGACGTTTTGAAACAAACTTTTGAAAAAATCACCCCATGTATGACGTCCTTGGTTGTTTCCTAAATATGACATGTATCACAAGAGTTTTAGTCTTGAGTTAAGATTTAAAAAAATCATATTTTTATTAGATTGAACTTATATTTTAGCCATAAAATCAAATATTTTATTTATAATTAATATAAATAAAAACAGGGAGAAAATATATGTGTTGGTAATGCTTAGTAAGAAATAGTTCTTATGGAAAATATTATTACACTAAGTACACTCTAATGCGGTGTGCTGGCCCTTTGGTGATATTTTCTAGACTTGGTTAACCTATGTTTGCTGGAGGCGGAAGAATGGGCTTCAGAAAAGTTGGAAGTAACGGTGAATAGACTATATATCAGGTCGGTGTCGGTGAATGGCTGGGGGGGGGGGGGATGTATCTCCGCTGCAAGCAGACCACAGACACTGGATGAAGTGTAATGATGATTTAAGTAATAAGTAAATACCTAACACCTATTATATGCTTTCGGAGGTGTTACGTACAATGTACTGTAAATGCGACATTCACACATAGGAAGAATAAAGTGAGTATAGGCTGTTCACGGTAAAGTGAGCACTTTTTAAGGCCCTTCTACATTTCTCTTTTCATTAAATTTGCGTTTTCCTGCTGCTTTTTAATATAAACATTGCAATCTGACCAATAAACGCAGTGAAAACATTTCACCACCCTTAAAATGTAATTCCTGAGGCTGCAGTATATTTATTACTGGCTAATGCCTGTTTTGAGGGCCTTAAAAGGTGCTCACTTTACCATGAACAGCCTATAGTAGGATTATCATCAGTCTTTGAAAAGGGACGGGGGACCAGAGGTCCTAGCAGTTCATAATCTGTCATTCCGGTCACCCAACCGCCATATTGGAAGCAAATGACCTTGGCCTTGACCTTTAACCCTGGTAACCTTTGACCTATAAATTTAAATAATTCAAGAAAAATTCAGAAAAAAAGAAAATATTCCAAAAATCCAAACAAAAATTGAAAAAAAAAAAAAAAAAAAAAAAAAAAAAAAAAAAAAAAAGATGTTATTAAAAGATTGTTTTAAAATTATTACAAATTATTTAAAAATTAATTTTTAAATTATTTAAAAAATATTTTTAAAAACTTAGATTTCTGGAGTTCCCCTACACCACCTCTCACCTATACTGATTCCGCCATCTTAGTTTTTCGTCTGTAATTAGTTTATACATTACTGGAAGCCGCCATATTAGATTTTCGTCTGTCATTTGATTATATAGTGGTGGAGGATGCCATCTTGGTTTTGTCTGTCATTTGTTTATATATTGCTGGAGGTCACCATCTTGTGTTTTTAGTTTGTCATTTGTTTGCACATTGCTGGAAACCATCATCTAGGACTTTTGTCTATCATTTGTTTATAATTTTCAGGAGGCCGCCATCTTGGTTTTTATGTCATTTGTTATTACGTTGCTGGATGCCACTATTTTTTTATGTTTTGTTTGTCATTTGTTTATACATTGTTGGAGGACCCCATCTTAAATTTTTTTTTCGTTTGTCATTTGTTTACACTTTGCTGGAGTACACCATCTTGGTTTTCGATTGACTTTTTTTATACAATGTTGGAGGATGTCATCTTGGTTTTCAACACCTAGGTAGTGCTAGTGTATTAATAATCGTTATCGCCATTAGGCAGCAGCCATATTTGTTCATGTTTTTAAAATATAGGTGGTACTGTCGGAACCCTCCTTATTGGATTCTATTTTAAACACATAGGTTGTGTTAATTTCTCGATTTCGTTGTCAGATGAGCTGATGACACTTAGCCATAGGAAAAATCCGTAACTTTTCCATACTATTTGAAAAATATATATTTTTTTCCAATCAACGGTATACCTACATGCATGATGGGAGACTTTATCTACCTGCGTAGACTAAATATGTATGTTTTCTTAAAAAATTTAAGTTGTTCGATTTTACAAAGAATTGTTTAAATATTTAAAGTACATATAGTACCACAGTAAATTATACAATACTTTTTAATCAAATTTATTTTATTTCTGTGGCTTTAAAATTTTTCTTTTATCCTGGAAAATTAGGTAAACATGAAATAAAACACAATATTCTTCACAGGCATTTTTATTCAATTAATTTATTACAGTCCTTCGTGCCGCCCCCCCCCCCCGGCAAATAAAGTACAATATTCTTCAATATATATGCAGCTCAATATTCGCAACTTTGTTGAGGATTATAGTCTTTTATGCATCTCACTATCCACAGTCGTGTTGTCCCTGTGCGAAATAAGTGTGTCACACAGTGTCACGTTACGTAGGTAACTACACTTTTGAGGACATGTACCATACTCACAAGATACCTGCTTGCAGCAAACCTTGTACCGAGATACTGATGAGAAATGCACGTCCCCTTTACAGATATTTGATTGTCTAAGTAAACTATCAGTATGGCCGGACTGCTTACCGCACCTACCACAAATATGACATGCGATGGGGATTCTTGGCACAATTAAATCATTCATGTCACCATACACTGTTGCCGAAAGTAAATGTCTTATCACAAAGTGACACTGATGGCGGATTAGTGGTTCAGGAAAAGACTCGGACGGACCTGTTGGAGATGTAGTTGCTGGAGCTGAAGAAGCAGGTAATGCCAGCAATGGTGTTCTAGGTACCTCAAGCGAAAATTTAGATGGCTCCATTGAAGATTTTGTAGGCTTAAGAGTTGAAGAAGTCGATGGTACTGTAGCATCTGTATATGATCATGCTGCACTGGTAACAGTAGATGCTGGTAGTGATGTAGGTATCACAGTTGAAGAAGTCGATGGTGCTCGTAAAACAGTAAACATCTCACTCGAAGAAGAAATAGATGACAAGAAACCATTGGCGGGCAATATCCACTCCACTTTAATATAACTAGCAATGGATTACCTGGTACAGAAGATAGCTGAGATGACCCACCTTTCCCACTAGTCATTGTCAAACTATTCCTCTTAGCTGACCTCCCTAGTGCTTATAATATACTAGTATGCAAGCCCTGTAATGTCATATTGTCTTTGAACCAATCTTATTACACCATTTCTGCATTGTTCGGACACCGATCAGCCAATCTCCGATTGACCACGTGGTTGCAGATGACCAATCGTATGACGGTATTGAGACATGACACACAGGCAGGTAGACAGGCTTTAGATGTTTATCGTTATTGTCGATATGATCCACTCAAACATGCCATTCCTTCAGAGTGTGCAGAACCCGCAGAACACACCCCTATCCAAACAATTTACTCGGAAGGACGTGACGACGACGATCAGGAAACCACAAAGTTTTCAATTTTTTTACCAATATGCCCATGGTAGCAACATGTGCATCACAATCAGCACCGCAATCAGCACTGCACGCATCAGAATCAGTACCACATACAGTACATTCAGCACCATATGCACCACAATTAGCCCTGCATGCACTGCGATCAGCACCACATGCACCATAACTAGCACCACAATCAGCACCCCACGCACCACAATCATCACTGCATGCATCACAATCAGCACCGCATATAGCACTGAACACACCATGCTTCACCATTGGTCGATGCACAATCTGGATTTTGTACTGAACAATGCGGCACCATGGTAGGCAACCACCATCATTCCCAATTGATTGTTGCGCGACTTGAACTTTGTACAGATTGTCCATGGAGAGATACAAGGAAAATGGTTCCAAAGATCTTATATAAGCTAGAAATGTACCTGCTTTGTTCTATTCTGCTTGTGAATTTGTTGTGTATGATTCCGAGTGCTTCTCCTCTATGGTCATTTTGAGTCTATCAACAAGTTCTTTCAGGTCTTCGGGAAATATGTAGCCAATATTCGCGACGTCTTCTGCCTTCTTCAAGCCGCTTCTTGCAGCAAATATGTGTTGGATGGGAGGTAATATTATATGTGTGTGTATATATATAATTAGATATAAAATAAACTTTAAGTTTATATTTCTATATAAAGTTTTATATGTACACCTACAATTATATTAAAAATAATATATAATAGAAATATACATAATCATGTATAGAATCCATTTTCAACATTGAAATTTCTATGTATATTTATATATCCCTACAACTATATTATAATTATATATAATATAGGAATATACATAATTATGCATAGACAATTTTTGTACCTGCATATTTTCTTCTTGGACGAACAAGTATTTATGTTTTCTCAGAGTGCTCCCATACCACGAAGATGAATTGTGAACACAAAGGCCTGCCTTTGACCTCAGCGATCATGGAGTCGCGACCTGTATCATCGCTAACAGGTTGTCGCCAGTGCCGATTCTGCGATCGAGTTTTCACATATGGTCAAAATGTTCGTCGGCAGGAGAGAACGGTTCTGTACGAAGAGTTCTTTTCGCGCGATGAAGCATTACAACATTGGTCCCATGCAGATTGTGCAAGGCGATACATTGAAAGAACTTATCAGGATCTGCAAGGATTCGTCTTTTTGAGAGCCAGTAGTGTTATCGACAATACCTCTTGCTGCTATAATGAGTACTGATTCTACAGGTGATTATGATGAGACAGTTAATGCTAAATACAGAAGGAGTGCAGGAGAGTCGGTTTGTCTGAATTGTGCACTTGCAAGAAATTTGTGTGAAGTCGATGAACTTCAAAATAAACTGTCGTCGGCTCTAAATATCGATGAGCATACACTACTGCTGCAAAGAAAAGCAAATTGAATATAGAATACAAAGCAGGAGGTGAAGGTGACCATGAAGAGAGTAGTTATTAAAATGAACATGAAGACAGTGATAGTGCTGAAAACGAGGATGGCGATTTTCTCGATGCACTGACACACCCCTACGACACATTTGCTGCAGCAAGCGACATTAAGAAGGCAGAAGACGTCGAGAATACTGGATACATATTTCCCGAAGAGCCGAAAGAAGTTGTTGCTAACTCAAGATGACCATAGGGGAGAAGCACTCGGAATAATACACAACAAATTCACGAGGTAGAATGGAACCAAGCAGGTGCATTTCTAGTTTATATAAGTTTTTTGGAACAATGTTCCTTGTATCCTTCCACAGACAATCTTTACAAAGTTCAAGTCGCACAACAATCAATTGGGAAACATGGTGGGGACCTGCTGTGGTGCTGCATTGTTCAATACAAAGTTCAAGTTGTGCATCGACCAATGGCAAAGCATGTGTGCGCAGTGCTAAGTGTGGTGTATATGGTGCTGAATGTGGTGCATGCGGTGTTGATTGTGGTACATGTGGTGCTGATTGTGGTGAATGCAGTGCTGATTTTGGTGCATGCAGAGCTGATTGTGGTTCACATGTTGCTGCCATGGACATGGCGGTAAAAGGAGTGAAAACTTTGTTTTCCTCGTCATCATCGTCTCGTCCTTCCGAGTAAATTGCATGGGGCGTCTTCCGCAGGTTCTGCTTACTCTGATGGACAGGCCTGTTTGTGCGGATAATATAAATAATAATGATAAGCACCTAAAGCCTACCTACCTGCCTGTGTGTGATGTCTCAATGCCTTCATACGATTGGTCAGCTGTAATCACATGGCAACTCGATTATTGGCTGGTCCGAACCAATATATTAATGGTGAAATATGATTGGTTCAAAGTCAATATGACGTCACAGGGCTTGCATACTCATATATTAATATATGTAAGTAGGTCAGTTGAGAGGTTTACTTTGGCAATGGCTAGTGTGAAAGGTGGATAGCCTCGGCTTGCTTTTACACTAGGCAATCCATTGATAGTTATGTTAAAATGGAGTGGATATTGCCCGCTAATGGTTTCTCGCCATCGATTTCTTTTCCGAGTGAGATGTTTTACCAGTGCCATAGACTTATTCAACTATGATGGCTTGATCACTAGCAGCATCTACTTCCACCAGTGCAGTACTATTGTTTCAGATTGGTATGGTGCTATCGACTTCTTCAGCTGTGACACCTACATCACTATCAGCATCTACTGACACCAGTGCAGCTCGATCATATACAGATGCTACAGTACCATCAACTTCTTCAACTCTCACACCTACGATATATTCAATGGAGTCATCGAACTTTTCGGCTGAGGTACCTAGAACACAATTTCATGCATTACCTGCTTCTTCAGCTCCAGCACCTACATCTCAAACAGGTCAGCTCAAGTCTTTTCCTGAACCACTACGTCGTCATCAGTGTCACTTTTGTGATAATACATTTACTTTCGGCCACAATGTATTGTGACATGAGCGCTTTAATTGTGTCAAGAATCCCTGTCGCATGTCACATTTGTGTTACAGGTGCGGTAAGCAGTCCAGCCATACCGATAGTTTACTTAGACATGGTAAGATCTGTAAAGGTTAAGAGAATTTCTTATCAGTGCCTCGGTACCAGGTTTGCTACAAGCAGGTCTCTTGTGACTTTGGTACATGTCCTTAAAAGTATAGTTACCTACATAACCTAACCTGTCATGCACAGTGTGTCGGTGTAATATATATAATGCTTTTTTCGCACAAAGACAACACGACTGTGAATAGCGAGATGCATAAAAGACTATAACCTTACACAAAGTTGCTTATATTGAGATGCATATATTGAAGAATGTCGTAATTTTTTCGGGGGAATTAGCGACTGAAATAAATTAATAGATTAAAAAATGCCTGTGAATAAAATTGTGTTTTATTTCATGTTTACCCAATTTGCCAGAGTAAAAGTAAATTTTAAAAGCAACGGAAATAAAATTAATGTAATTAAAAATGATTGTATTGTTACGTGTAACCTGTCTGCATTGCTGACCTTGGCGTGCCCGACACGCAAGCGAAGTGAAGGACAGAAGTTATATCATAGTGGCCGGCGAGCGGTGGTAATGTAGGTAATGTATAAGCTACACAGAGCGGGTCTACGAGATAATCTAATCTGATAACTCTGATCATATTGTTTTTGGCTGATATCTGAAGAATTCTCGGGATTACTGACTTAGTTCTCTCAGCACAACTCGAGGTACATTGAACCTTTGAGATAGTTAGTGCTAGACTATAAATTTCGCAGGTCTCCAGGCTGTCAGTTGGAGTTGGAGTAGATGAAAGAATGAGTGGCTGAGTTTCGAGTGAAGGAAGAACGAGCGGCGTGACCAGCAGTGGGTAAAGGAAGTGGCGACTGCAAGTATCAAGAAGCGAAGTACGCGACTGCAGGCTGGACTATTGGACTAGGTGCGTGAATGAAATACATTATAAATTATGGAAACAGACTGAACACGTGCTAATATTGGGTATGAGTTAATTGACTTTAGCCAGCAGAGACAATTAAGAAGGATGTTAATTAGAGTTGATATAGGCATAAATTATTGCGTTCATGGTTAAATGAAAGAAGTAAAAGTGAAGACAGCTAACTTGATTCTGTAGATAATAGCAGATAAAATAAATTGGAAATAGAATTTAATTTCTTTTATTCATATTTTTACATTTATTTTATTAAGACTTCTATTCGTCACGAACTCAGATACACCCCTCAGTTATCCTCGCATGTAACACTGGTGTCAGAAGTGGGATGGATACAATTATTAATTAATCAATTGAAAATAAAGTTTTACTATAGGTAAGTAGATATTAATTTTAAAACAATTAATTTAAATGTAATAGTTGTAGGTGAAGATAATTAAGACTGTTTGTAGGCCTACCATTGATGCAGTGAATGTTAACAAGAAAAATGTCTGCAGAACTGGAAGTACTGCGAGCGTTGATTGAGGGGCTAGGTAGCCAGATGGTTATTGTGAGCGCAAACGTAAACAGTTTGAAAGAAGATGTAATAACCATGTTAGTAGTGTAAATGAGACTGTAAATACCCAAACCAGTAGTGTAAATAAGAGTGTACATGGCATTGTAAATACCCAAATTAGTAGTGTGAAAGACAGTGGTCATTGAAACTGTAAATAGTGTCAATAAGAATGTAGATAGGAAAATAGACTCTGTTAATGAGAATGTTGATAAGAAAATAGAAGGCATTAGCGAGTTAGTGAAAACGAAAATTGACAGTGTAAATAAAATAGTGAACAGTATCAGTGGAAGAATGGGCAGTGTAAATGAAAGGATGAAGTGTGTTGGGAATGAAATGAAACAGAAGATCAGTGCAGTAGAGAAGCAGTTGGAGGAATTTCTTCAGCAGCGGAGCTCTACAACCACTTCATCGTCAGCCGAGAAATTGAGGAGGCAGTGCAAGACGAAACCAACACAGCAGCCTCGGAGGAGGACAAGAATAACAGCGGCATTGGAGTCGCGGATCCAGGAGGGGGGAAAGGGGTCTCAATTAAGCCCGCCCCTTACGATGGCCAGACTTCATGGCGGGAGTACCAACACCAGTTTGAAATAGTCGCTACCTTTAATGGCTGGACAACCGAAAAGCGGTCTTACTACCTCACCACTGTACTGAGAGACCCCACACTGAGCATTCTATAATCTTTGCTAGAGCGACTTCGATTGGAGTACCCCCACATTGGTATCGACCTTGAAGCTCGGCGACCGGTACCTGCGACATGTCCACCATGCACAGCTTCGTAGCTACACTCAGCGACCAGGGGAGCCACTGCAGGAGCTATGGCAAGACATGGTGAGGCTCTCCCACCTATATATAGAAGGGTGCCCTGACGAGGCAGGTAAAATCATAGCAGTCGGCTTTTGCATCGATGCCCTCGCCGACACAGAGGTTAAACAAGCGGTATGTCTGGCTGAATCCCACAACATACAGGACGACATGGCCCAAGCACTGGAGGTGGAGTCAGCGAGACTGGGCTCGCACCCCGACGACCAGTAGCAGTGATGCTGAACGAATACGACGACAGCATCAAGAAGACTCTGAATAAGATGCAGATGTTTATGAGAGAGAACGCATCCAGGGTCCGTGATACAGAGCCTCGGCGCCCCCCCCCCTTTTTCACAATCCAAATGGCCGAGGTGTTGGTCGTGTGGACAACCAGGGCACCTGAGAGCCTACTGCCCGCAGCAGCAGCAACAGAAGCAGCAGTGGGATAAGAGGCAGCGAGAGAGAGAGAGGTGAGAATAAATCCCATTCGAAAAACTTGTAAATACCGATCTTAGGGGGCGAAGGTCGGTGACTGTTGGAGGGAAGGCCCCAATGTTCTTTCATTTACGGTCGGTAAAACAAGACTGGGATGCAATACTTGTAGAGGGGAGCCTGGATGATGTTCCTTGCCAGATGATCGTTGACACTGGGGCGACCATAACAGTAGTAAGGCCAGGTATCCTCGGGCCATCCCCCACGATCACCCAACGACAACATGGAACAATATTATGTGACTAAAGTAATAAGTGACACCACACCAGTTATATTTTTAATGAAAGTGATCTTGAATCTTGGTGACATTAGCATAGATAACTATGTTTACATAGCAGAAATAGAGGATGAATGTATTTTGGGGCTTGATGTACTATGTAGACTGGGGTGCTCTATCGATACTCCACTTGGTGTGCTACGAGTAGGCAGTACAGAGTTGGTGGAGTCAACACGACATGATTTGTTCTCCCCAGTTAGCTGTGCAGTAGTATGTGGTCAAACACCTGTGCTGCCTACTTCTAGTGAAATTGTCATTTCAGGCAGATGTCAAGGAAAGTTTTTCAGACGTTTGGGTCTAATTCAGCCAACAGAAAAGATTGGAGTCTTGCCAGGAAGTTGTTGTAGCAAGAACTTGGTATTTTCTAATTCTGACAGTTTTCCCGTTAGAGTGATAAATTTATCCGATAGTGCCATTCGTTTTGAGGAGGGGGCCATGACAGGTGTTTGCAAGCAGGTCACACAGGTACTTCCAAATGTACCAGAAAATTCTAGGACAAAACAAATAGAATGTCCTCTACCAGAAGTACTGGATGAATGGCTAGTACGAACAAAACAAAATCTAACTGGCAACAGGAGAAGGCTGTCTCTGAATTACTGCAGAGAAATAGGGATGCCTTCTCATGTGGACAAAATGACCATGGAAGGAAATATGTGACCTGCTACCACATTGATACAAGAGATGCTAGGCCCATAAAACAGCCACTAGGATGACTGCCACTAGCTTCACACAAGGTGGTTGAGGGTATTCTGATGGAAATGAAGTAGTTAGGTGTGTTAGAACCATCAGATAGCCCATGGTCATCACCCATTTTACTTGTTAAGAAAAAATATGGCTCTTTGATATTTGGTCCAGATTATCGCCAGTTTAAAGATATGACAAAGAAAGGCTTTTATCCGCCTACAAGGATAGACGATACATTAAACAGCCTAGCAGGTTCACAATGGTTTTTTGCTTTGAACATGAAGAGTGGGTACTGGCAGTGCAAGGTAGCCTCAGAGGACTGAGAAAAGACTACAGTTTTTGTCAAAGGGAAAGAAATCTGGCAGTTAAAAGTTGTGTATTTTGGGCTATGTGATGCCTTTGCCATTTTCGAATGCCTGATGTTAAATTTTGGCCTTTAGACATTTGTCAGGTTTACCTAGATGACATAATTGTGACGGGAAGGGCATTTGAAGAATGCCTATCATGCTTAGAGACTGTATTCCAGAAATTGGCAGCAGCCAACTTGAAACTGGTTTCTAAGAAGCATCACATGTTTAAAAAGGAAATAACTTTCTTGGGACATTTAGTGTCGGCCCATGGGATTGAAACAGACCCCGAGAAGACCATAATAATAAGACATTGGCCAATGCCAACTGACAAAACTTAAGTGCGGAGTTTTCTGGGATTATGTACCTACTACCGTCGATTTTAACCTGGGTTCGCCACGATTGCCAAGCCACTATATGAATTAACTTAGGCTAAAATGAGATGTAATTGGACCACTGAGTGTGAAGATGTTTTTAGTAAACTAAAGAAAATTCTAATTCTCCTCCAGTCCTGGGTTTCCCGAAAAGTAAGGGGGTGTTCATTTTGGACACCGATGCTAGTGATGTAGGCATTGGAGCTGTGCTATATCAGGTTCAGGATGGAAATGAAAGACCATTAGAATACTTCAGTAAGGTATTGCATAAACCTGAGAGAAATTACTGTTTTACATGTAGGGAGCTTCTGGCCATGATGAAGGAAATTTCGAACTTACACCCCTGCCTTTATGGCAGACATTTTATTCTAAGGACCGGCCATGCTTCATTATGCGGAATTTTAAGAATCCTTAAGGTCAAATAGCCCGATGGAAACAGCATCTTCAAGAATATGACCTTGAAATACAGCAAAGTTCTGGACGCCTTCACAACATTGCAGATTTACTTTCTAGGAGGCCATGTGAGCAATTTTGTTGTCATTGTGAACATCATGAAATAAAGAGTGGCGAATATTGAAGGAATGGAGAACAAGAATTCAAGGTTCTCTATCCTGTGATGGAATACCTAATAATACACTTGGTAGAATTAGACTGAAATCCTACTGGCGTCACAGTCGGGAGTATGTTGAGAAGTGGTGCCGACTGTACGACACCTGCACTGCGAGGAACGGCCCAAGAACCAGAGGATATGGTCACCTCCAGAAATACAATGTAGGAGCCTGATGGCTGTCGGCCTGTTGGAAGGGTTTGAGATGGTTTTCGAGGGGCGGTAAAAGGTTTAGGTAGGGATGAATGATGAAATTACTCAATAAGTGCCAGGTATCGCCGGTTAAGGTGGTACATTGAAGTTCTGGTAGAGCTGAATCTGCTGATCTCTGGGTCAAGGTCCGTTCACCCAAGACATAATTACCCTGAAGATGATGTGAAGTACTCATAAAGGTACTGCAAAATATTGAGACTTGCTACACAGTAACCTGTGAAGGTGGGTTACATACCTTAAGCACATGTGAATAATTTTATACAATAATATTTGCCGGGTTGCTAAGTGGCATATCGGCTTACCACACGCCCTTAATATTGAATTACACATTGACACACAGATAAAATAAATGGAACACATGAACACTTGCAAAAACATGACACTTCAACGGGGTTGTAAGGACCCGTGCCCTGAAAAGCCAGATGGCTGATGGCTGAACACATAAATAAAGTGCTCAAAACCTCTTGACATCTTTATTCCGTGTATGAATTAACACTTCCTTACAGAAGAACTTGACATGCATTAAAGGGCATAGCTGTCGACCTAGGTGATATTGTACAAAATTGGCGCAAAGCCGAAAATATATTAAATTGGCATAATTGAGCTCCCCTGGGCGAAGCAAAAACCACAGAGAAGGAGAGGAGGCATCTCTGGCGGCAGAAAATGAAAGGTTCCAGCTAATTAACACATAACTATTGCAAATGAAGTGGTTGGCACAAAAAGTTGCTGGCCACCGGAGAGCAACATGTAATGCAGCCTTGCCCTCATGAGTCGAAGATGCTACTAACTTTCTCGCTTGGCGCCCTAACCTGCCAGAGATGGGGGTTGGCGCACTGAGTGGAAACAAATTCCTGCACACTTGCTCCAATGCCATGCTAAAAGTAATTAAAACTGTTTAACTGGAGATGGTAACACTTGTATGAATTCTCTCTCCTATTCTAACATACAAAACCAAACACTTGTACCCTTGAGATGAATAACACTTAAAAGTGTTTTTCAGTTTATGTTTTGTATTTATGGGGCCTGCCTCCCTCAAGCAGAGTAAATTCAGAGATAATATAGGTGTGCGAAGTGGCCGACAGCTTCGCCGCAAAGGAAATATTTTACATTCAACATAATTTAACTGACAATTAAATTAGCGCTCCTTCATATCGACTTTGTATCCAGAGTCGCTGTAGGCCGTCGGCCATACGACCCCATTCAACATCGTTCTCTCTACCGAATTTGGCACTGGCACATCACCAGCTCCTGTTCTCCGTCTGCTCCAGTCGGGACAGGAACACATCCCAGCACCTCTGGAGGTGCAACGCAGCAAGTGGCTTGCCCAACTAGGGCTACTCAAACATCATAATGCAAGTTCATTCCTACGTCAAGTGGTTTTCCCAACTCGGGCGAATCAAACAACAGTAGAACATCATAGTGCAGGAAAGCACCAACAACACATAGTCTGCTCAACACAGCAAGTGGACAACAGGCTACATGACAAAGGTAAAAGTGTGAGAGTGGTTCACAACAAACAGCTAACAGTCATTGGTGAGTAACCTGAGACCTTCAGACACCTATCTAACAAAGCAATTAAGACAGTACAATCAACGCTACAATCAACATCATTAATATCGAGGGTTTTTATGTTTTCTCTCGTCACACTATTTGTACAATTATTCATTTGTCACATTTTTTTTTACAGTGTAAAGTGCATATGTGTTACATCAACAGACACACAGTGAATAAAGTGGGAAATAACATATGTCAACTGACATCTAGTGAGGGCCTGCATCTGTCAAAACAATCCTCTAAGCTAGGTTGTTTGCTTGCAACATCATCATACATTTTAACTTTTGTAAACATACACTGGTTAGACGTGACAATATGTAATGCAAAAGACACAACTGTAAGCCAAAACAGATGCAAGTCGAACACACCTCGACATTGCAAGTGCAAATTGTATGTAAAAGTGTATCTGTACTCAATACTGCATGGCAGAAAGGCAACAGCACAGCAGATATGTCTATGTAAGTGCGAGAGTGTTTTGTAAACAAACACAAGTGGTGTTTATCAACATGTGCAGTAATTGGCAACAGGTATCACAACGATCAAAGTAAGACTGTATTTTCAAGCAATACCAGTCAGCAATTTAAGATACAAATGCAATCAAAATTTAACTTCATTATTTCCGGAACTTTTCCAGAGAATTTTGCAGCATTTTTCAGTAATAAAATCTTCAAACTTTTTCGAAGTAAACAATAAATCTTCTCGGTGTTTTCCCTTGTACAGCAACGAACTTATAGTGCAACGGTCAATTAAATCAATTTTTAAAACTTCTTTGAGCATTTTTCAAAATAATTAAAAATTTTAACGATTGTTCACGGACTTTTCAAAAGTCAACAAAATATTTACAGCCATTTATCAAGAGCATCTTTGTAAAACTTTTCAATGCTGTTGTGCTGCAATCATAAGTCAGGAGTCCACAACTAATTTTCAAGAAACATTTCAAAGTAATTTTTCCGTTTTTAAAGCAAGCAGTATACTAGGAAAATACAGTGTCACTCGCTCAGCTGGAACACGTGTTCGCAGCAGGAAGAAAGGGGCAGCAATAAACAGCAAATATTCCCCTCCCCCGCGAAGAGCGACCGAGGGCCAGCGCCTAACAACACAATGTTTTTCCTTGAAGCCCGCGCTCCACAGCACATGGTAGAACGAGATACTGTCCGGAAGCATTTTAATTGGTGTACAAGCGCAGGCCAAGCGAAACCGTTATGATTGATGTGTGTACAATCCACAATAGGTACAAATCCTTTGAAGAAGTAATATGTCCGTGTAAGGAAAAACATAATTTGAGAATTCGCAAAGAAAGAATAACCATTGCAAACAGAGCCCGAGTGGGCAAAATGTGGAGTTGTACCTCCGGTAGTACACCAGCAATTTTGTGTGCCGACTGTGGCAAAGTGCGACCCACGCAAAATAAACAAGGTTTGCCAAGCAAATTTTTTTATCAATGTGAACAGCCGCACGTACTCGATTTCAACTCCAAAGTAAATGTAATTACGCATTGGCAAGATGGCAGGCGTGTGAAACAAATTACATGTGCAGGAAGGGGAAACGGAACCGTAATTTGTGTACGGGGTGCATGTAGTTTTCATCCGGATTGTTTGAGCTGGACTGAAAAGGCCACCACAGATCAGCAAGGCCGTATTCTCTGCCAAACGTGCGAACGCATTCTTTTCGAACAAACAAAATTTCCAAAGCAGTCAAAACAGAACATTTACAAACGCATGAACAGTGTCAACAGGAAATCTGCAGGTCAGGGTCACAAGAAACCGTGAGATGTGAGACGTGTGGACGCAAAACACACTGGCAATGTCTGACAAGGCAAGACATGGCAAATCATGCTACCGGAAGATTCCGCTGCGGACAATGTGCATTCCCATACCTGCGGTCAGAAGTCAAGTCAGTAGTAGGGGTGGAATTGTCTAGTGCACATCACTGTGAGCGGGAACATTCAGATGGGCCAGTGTGTACCAAAGCCCACTGGCGCATTCAACGCCCTTACCCAGAAGAACAGAAGTACCGCAGAAAGAGATGTCACAACCCACGACTGTTAAGTACATGCAACAAAACGAGCACAATAATCTAGAATTATTTACAGCAATCACAATAGCCGTCGAAGTCAGTACACCTCCGGCCCGATTTCAACAGTTACCAACGTTTTCAGGCCTACCAAATGAGGACCCGCAGGCATTCCTAAACGACTGCACAACACATTTAAAGAGATACAGGAAGTGCCAGCAAGAGTGGTTAAACTCTATAGGGACTCAATTGGCCGGTGAGGCAAGTAATTGGTGAAAAACAATCAGTCACTACGGTATTAAGTGGGTAGAATTTCTTAACAGCTATCAAAGTCGATTTGCCAATACCTACTCCTCATTGCAAGCACAGAGCAGGGCTGTGCTACAAGTGCAAAAAGCCGGTGAATCCCTGTCTACGTTTGTAACAAGAAAAATACGGGAAATAAGAAACTTTCATCCACATATGAACGAGCATGAGATCCTCGAAGCAGTTGCGTCATCTGTAAGAGCGTAAAACAGGCTAGCAATGGTACCATTAATTCACAGTAGTACGGAGGACTTCATGCTCTCTTCCGCATTGCTGGACCAAGCCAGCCGAGAGCAAAACACCGCGACTAAAGAGGGTGACGGTATCATTCGCGCCGGAGAAAAGATGCAGAGCAGAGGGAGGAGACAGAGGAGCAACCGGCAATGAACAAGGTAGTAGGAGCAGGTGCATTCCGGAAAAGAACATACCCCGAACCCAGGATGGCAGCGTGGATATCAGCAACATCGGGCATGGTAGGGGGCCCACATGAACCGCCATTTGCGTGCCTTTGTTGCAAAGGAGAAGGAAAAATGCATTGGTACAATCAGTGCCTAAAATGCAACCAACTACAGAACATCAGCAAACCACCGATGGAAAATGGAGAATTGGGGTAGGTGAGCCGGATGCTCACTACCCCAGGCCAAAGGGCCCCCATGGTTTAATGCCTCCTCAACAAGTAGATAAGGCAGAAATCAAAATTCATCAACCCAGCATACAACACATCAATGTAACTGAGGAACAAGAAATCGGGATCCAAAACCTACAGACAGGCTAATCAACTGCACAACTGCAGTGCACAGCACCCAACGTCGTGTCACCTCCATCATGCAGAGTGAATAGGAGTGATGACGAATGAACGGCACGTGCATTGAGACACGACCGCATCGTCCTGAAGCAACCTGGTAGCTGTACATGCCCAAAAGTGCACGAGCACAGGTGCTACAAAATACACATTATGCACGATTTGCAGACCACCCTGGTGCATTACAAACTACAATAAATGTGGAGAACCATTTCCACTGGCCCGACGTCACCAGAGACGTCTGGCAATACGTGAGGGGGTGCGTAAAGTGTAATCTCTGCAAGAGTAGGAAAGAGGATGGAGTAACACAACAACAACCATGGAACCCGCAGAAGTCCTTCTAGTCCATCTCGCTGGACTTGATGGGGTCATATCTGTGCAGTATATGGGGTATCGCTGGAGCACGGCGGTCCTACGCGGTGTGGGCAGGGGTCAACGGACGACGGGCTCTCAGCTGTTCCGCTCGACATATGGTAGGGAATGTGGGAGGAGGTGCAGCCAGATGTTTTTCCTCTTTTCTCCTTCTCCCTCCTCGCGGTATAGCATGATGCGGGTAGAGGGGAGGTAGCTTCATTTCACACTTTCTATCACTGGGTTTTGCATAACACTTGTAGCCACGTGGGTGGCACCTTAATACAATATAGGAA
This sequence comes from Dryococelus australis, assembly GCA_029891345.1. Classification (NCBI taxonomy): domain Eukaryota; kingdom Metazoa; phylum Arthropoda; class Insecta; order Phasmatodea; family Phasmatidae; genus Dryococelus; species Dryococelus australis. Next base: position 279,558,227 of record CM056994.1, read on the forward strand.
TTGGCACTGCCATTGCCTTGATGCACACTGTTGGGTCTCTACACATGTAGTTTGGCCTACGAGCCCACCGACGCACACCAAACTGGAGGAACATACTGCAATGCTGTATGGACAGCTATCACGCTCCCTCCAATGGTTCTGTCGCCTAACACTCGTGGCTTCACAGGGACACATTGTCAATCCACTAACTTATCTCTCACATGAGTTACATCTTGTGAGAAATATGTTAAACGGCCGATCTGGAGATATGCGACTTGGGTCACTGGGAAAGTTACTTGCTATTGCCGGTGACCTGCGCCAACGCACTCCGGGCTGTTCGATTCGCCCTTGTCGTGAACTAATGCGACAAAATGGCTGCGGTTGCACAAATAGTCACAGAAGCATACAGGAACTCTCTGTTCACGTCAAGTTTAGTACATGAGTAGCATCTGACGAAGGTGGAGAACGTATCGTGAGCTCCAGCATTTCCCAGTGCATGCCAGGCAGTCTTGAACTTTTGCTATGGACATTCTCAACAATACACTTTAACATAACTCTGGAACCTTTTCTACTTTTCGACCGCACGGTAAGCCAAATCCACTTCCCGTGGGAATAGCATTGTCCGGGAAACTTAAGCCTTGGAGTAAGTCTTTATATATTGTAAGACGCTCATACAGTTGGACCATAGTGGCTGGTATAGCAACCCAGTGTAATGTCAGTGCTGTCCTAGAAGAAGGTGTAATTAATCGGAATAAATCTGTCTGTGATCTGTTCGACACAGCATTTATTTTCCGATCGCTACATGTGTGTAAGGGGACGGGCCCTCACAATACCCGTTCAATCAGGTTTTACGTTAATCATCCTTTCATTACACGTGTTAGTAAGTATTGTTCCGAAACTTATGGGTGTGTGGTTGGCCCTGACAATCCACGTACATGAGTGTAAAATGTCAAGGCAGCTTTCCTGCCAAGATCGACAATGCTGCATAGTCGATACAATGGGTAGCGTTTAGCAAACAGCATTCATCTGGAGCACTATTCAACGGGCAGGGGTCATCATCATCTACATAGACGTCGCCTTGATGGTGTCTGGCACCAATGGGTATAATCACATCCTGACCTCACCTTCACTGCCTCCAAAACCTCATTTAACCCATGATTGTACCACCACCAGACATCAGTAGGCATACTTTCAATTCCATACTGTTATTCGATGTACACAACATGTAAGTGATCTAACAAAGTTATTCAGTACTGAGACCCAAGAGTCACAGGCCACCGGGTATGTATTGTCAGAATCCTGTTAATTCAGTTGCAGGCATAAGTATTCAGTTGATTTTTCTGCACTGAATACTACTTCTGAAGCATTTCCGCATGATGTTGGAGTGTTATATGATGACATTGTTCCAATTTTCGTCAGTACATCAGAATGTTTAATCTTTGCAGCATTTACTTTTACATCTAAATCCAGTGCGAACACACAAGATCACATTTAACATCTCAGTATCCATCCTGTTTCTTAGACGGTTCTTCACCAAATTCATCTGGCTGAAAACTCTTTCGACTTCTCCATTAGACCATAGCAAAACAAGGCATGAATTGGCTCACCCGCAACTTCTTGAATCTAGTTCTTTAGTTCATTATCAGAAAGCCACTCTGACCTAAATCATAGCAAATACTGATGTACTTCCTTCTTTGACTTAATATATGCACGATTTTTCTACCAATATTTATTCGCATCTTGAAACACAGATCTAAATATTTTTTTACTTGCAGAGGAGCACTAGGATTAGATACATACAAAGTGCTTACAAAAAGTACCAACTGGGTTAACTCGATCACATGACCAAGTTTATACGATCACGTATGGTTAACTGGGTTGCTTTGAATGGTTTAGGGTACCTAACTTTGGTTTTGAGATGGCAGGAACTTATTTTCGTTTAGTTGTTTGTTTTTGTTGCTGCGATGTTTACATATTTACATGCCATTTCATATGTGTCATCTGCTAAAGCCAAGTTTACTGTACTGTCGAGCAGGGTTAGCCCTGAGTTGATCGAATCGTGGATCGAGTTAACCTGGTGGACTTTCCAAATGCGAGTTAACTTTATCTCAATCACTTTTCTAACGCACCCAGTAAACGTTTTAACCTTATCGAATTAACCAGGTGACTTTTCGTAAGTACCTACCAACGAGCTAGCCTACAGTATATGGTAGTGCAACACAGAAGAGAAAATTTTAAAACATACAACCAACTTCTGAAATAAACTCGCCTATTCTAATATAAATATTTCCCCCAGACTAGAGATGAAACCCCCAAATTTCCCCCTAGCCAACAGATGCAAATTTTACCCACATTAGCAAAAAAAACTCCCCGAATCTAGGGAGAAAACCCCTGAGTTGGCAGCACTGTTCCTCGTAGCGTGGACGGCACATTATATTTCTGTTCTGTGGCTCTGGGATCATACACTCACGAAACACACACAATTCGAATACTGGATATTGCCAGTATAACTAAACCTTCAATTTTAGCCAAATAAAAAAAATTATATTTATTTACATGTGCGTAAATTAAAATTGAATGTTGGCTCTAAATATTATACTGAATATTGTGCTGTTAATATGATTGTAGCGCATTATGAAATCTGACATCTGATGCTGCTGACATGGACTGCATCCCCAGGCATTTAAGCCAGTTCACCACGACGCCAACCAGGAGTCGTCATGACCACTCTGTACCACGTGGGGGCACTGTAGCCGAAGTCACCTTTTCGCGTGTGTGCACGAGTGCGGTAAAAAAGTCGTAATTCAGTGTTTAGTGTTTTGTTCTTGTTTTCTTCAGGTTAATTGTATTGTGTTTTAATATTAGAGTCAGTGAAGTGCAGAGTATGTTGTCACCCGTGCGACCCAATGCATGTATCTTCATTTAGATTTTCAGGGTGATGTGATGTGCTTACGGTTCTGCATCAGGGATATTATGGGGTTTTGGGATGGAATTTGGCTCGTCGTAACTTATTACCAGGGTGGGTGCCAGCACTATGCAGTGGTAGAGCATGTTGTTCTTGATGCAGTTATCTCAGGGCCATGTAGTCGATGGCCCACAGGGCAGATGGTAAGATCCATATACCCCCCTCAGCAATTCAAACTAGGCTGTATTTTCTTTCATCTCAATAGTTAACATAACTCAATAACACTTAAGTACTTTTATTTAGCCGAGGGGAGGTTCCCCTGCATCCTGAAAGAACACATCAGGTCTACACACACGAGACATATTTTTATGTAACTCTAACTTAAGGCCTACATCTTAAATTCCACAGTAATGACCACCGGCAGGTTCAGAGTGCCATGTCTGCTTAACCAAGGGTACGCATTTTCATGTGCAGACACATTTCATTGAACCTTTGCGTGAATTAAACAGTCAGACCACAATTAAATGTGCTGTATTGTATTAAATCTCCAGATTTCATCAGGTACTGCGCCCTCATAGCAGTATCAACTTTAAAGTGTTTTTCAGTGTATGTTTTGTATTAATGGGGCCTGCCTCCTTCAAGCAGAATAAATTCAGTGATAATATAGGTGTGCGAAGAGGCCAACAGCTTCGCCGCAAAGGAAATATATTACATTCAACATAATATAACTGATAATTAATTTAGCTCTCCTTCATATTGACCACGTATCCAGAGTCGTCGTAGGCCGTCGGCCGTACGACCTCATTCAACATTGTTCACTATACCGAATGTGGCGCCGGGCACATCACCAGTTCCTGTTCTCCACCTGCTCCCAGGCAGGAAACAAACACATCCTAGCACCAGTAATACCAGTGTTTTACTCTCAGGACAGACAACAGATGTCTATAGTCCATTCCCGAAGAGAAACGACTTATGAAACTCGACCTCTGAAGAAAAAACTCCAGGCTTAACATATCAACTGGTTTTTCAATAACCTGTATTCCATATATATAACACTGTGGTTAACTTTAGAGTACTGTATTATTGAATAAAAGAAATTTTACCTTAATATATTCTATAACTTATATTTGTTCTTTTAAATTTGAATTAACAACAGTGAGAGAAGCGAAATGTTGGCAACGACCAGTGAGAAATAGTTCACAGTTAAAATATTATTTTAACCTAGTGTATTATTACACTATTTGTAAATTAAATGGTGCCTATTTAAATATTTAAATATATATGTAACCCCGATGCCAACATATCTCATTTTTACAGTTTAAAATAACAGCGGGTAATATTGTGAGTAAGCTGTAATGGAACGGTGTTGTCTTATCGAGCGAGAAAACAAATGAAAACAACTGTCTTCTGGGCGAGGCTTCTCTCTCTCTCTCTCTCTCTCTCTCTCTCTCTCTCTCTCTCTCTCTCTCTCTCTCTCTTTATTTCTTCCACACTCGGGAAGTTTCACTTCGCTAGTAAGCAACAATATTATACATTTTTTCAATTGTAGTATATTTCATACTTATTAGAGCAGAATAATGATTTTTGAATTTGTAGTTTACAATTGAAAATAGATTTTAATGTTTGAATACTTATTTTAATGTATTTAGATATGATAGTGGGGCAGTTACCAAGTGAAGTTGCAGATGTGGCGAGCCACGAAATGGCATGTTGTTTTTTTTCCAAACGAAGCGTAAATTATTCTTACTCCGGAAAATACTTCAAAATACATCACGTTTGTAGACGTGTTTTTTAAACCTACTTACGCAAATTACGATGTTGTAATAAATCTGAGTTTCCATGGCAATAATAAATATACTGTGATGAGTGTTTTGTTAATCATTGCATCTGTGAAATAGCATGCCTTGGTGCATCGTAGTCGATAGGCTGGCCCTATGTGTGTGCGTGATTTCAAATATTTGATGTGACTATTTATACGTTTTAATTGTGAACGGTTTTTATGACTAAGATAATTATTTACACCAATGTCTGTTTATTTATCACAACGTTGTACCCTTCTTTGCCCTAAGGGGTTTGAAACACAGTCGTGTAACGTAATTTGCTACATTCTCAGAAGAAAAATACTAAGCACAGCCCGATAAATTTCGATAAACCTAACAAACAGTAAGTAGCAATACATAATAATATGAGCGGAATAAAAGTTACAGTAGGCTTAGTTGTGTGCATGTTCACTGCTATCTTTTAAGATTGCATTACAAAACTGAGCATCACGAGTTGCATGCTTGAATTTAACATGCCTTTTTCATTTGACTGGCTGTTCCTTCGTTTTAATATTTATTCCAACTGAGGTCATCCTTTTTTAAGAAATAGCCCAACACATATCAATAACAAAAGGATAATTAGTACAGCCATTTACTTAGCAGTTGTAACAGTGTTAAGTACAATAGGGGCAAAATACTAAAGTGCAATACATTTATTGTGCTATGTCGTGGAAAACAAATATGTTAATGTAAAATAATCATAAGAACAGTTGTCAATTCAGGCATCTTAAAAACATCGTAAAGCTGACTTAAATAATGTTGGAGGCCTAAACTGTGAATGTTCATGCAGAATGGTTTTTGGAATATGACAGAACTCGTAGTAAAGCCGTAAACAGTAAACAACACATTTGACAGGTATAAAAGTAGATGTCACATTTCAAAACTTATGTTTAGTTGTAGAGAAACTATACGATCACATGTACACATACAATAATATATAAAAATTGATTTTGACAGATGCTACATGGCAGTCACGTGGCAATGTTTGTTTACATTTGGCGGAAGCATACGAAACGAGCCTGCAAGTAGATATTTAGCAGGGCTCCGAGAAAGTTAATTCCAATGGGGAATGGACTATAGTATGGTTGCACGCGATGAAAAAGGCAAGAAATAAGCTGACCCAGTGGGCGTTGCTCCTACAGTCGTACGACTTCACTGTGGAGCACATGCCCAGAAAGGAAAATCAGTTAGCAGATGTTTTATCGCGCGTGACAGAAACGAGCACGATTGTCACAGATGAGGCGGTATTTGTATGACGTGTTGCTGCCAGATTCAAAAGAAATGTTCTGCGAGATAACCATAAACAAATGGCAGGTTGTAAAAATGGAAGTGTTAGTCGATGGGTTGTGCGGTGGGATAGTGAGCACGCAAGACAGCTACGCACTGGCAAGGGAGAAAAAAAGGCACTGTGTGAGACACAAGCAGTATAACAATGGCACATAATTGATAATCGATTAGAAATTTGCTCAGCAAAGGACGCAACTAAATGGAGATTGTACGTGCCACCACACTGCATTGAAAAAGTTTCAGACCACGCTCATGCCAGTCATATAGTGGGACACCCAGTAACAGAACAGACACTAAGGAATGTGAAACTGCACTTTTTTTTGGCCTGGCCTGCCACATGATTTGCGGAGATACGTGCAAAACTGCGTGATGTGTCAAACTTTTAAATCGTGCAGGAATGATGGGATTCAGCAGCAATAGCCACATTTACTCCGACGGCCCTTCGAGACCATTATCCTCGACTTTATGGGACCATACACACGAACATCTGGAGGACAAGATTTATTCTGGTAGTAACGCATAATTTTTCCCGGTGGATTGAAGCTTACGCGATGAGCAGTGCGCGAGTGGCAAGTATTGTGAAGATGCTAGAATGAGAGTTTTTCGCATACTGGGGATACCCTAAACAGTTGCTCACTGAGAACTGAACTCAATTCTCCAAACCCGAGTGGCAGGAAATGTGCACCCGGTGGGAGGTATAACATTTAATGACATAAACAGAGGACAATTAAGCACCGAAATCAATCAAATACATATTGTATCACATTGAAAACATAAATAACTGAAAAGCAAACAATATCAAAGCTTTTCAAACGTCTTGTAAACACATAAACACTAACATTGAATACCTAAATATCATTGTGACACAAAATAAACATTCGCTAGGATCTCCAAATGCTACAATATTCGGACATTTTGTGGCAGGCTGTTGCATTCCGACACGTCTTTGGAAAACGTTTGGTTTGTTTTCAAGTTGGCATGTTTTCTTTGTCACGATATCTATATATTCATAATAACACTCTGATATGAGGTGAGGATGGTTACACTACAGAATGAAAAATATGGTACATAAAGAAAAACATTTCAAAAGAATAAACTAGAGGCATTAAGGCATTTAACTGGGGTGTTTATGTGTACACGTGACTCGGTGTAACACTTGCCTTGCCGTTAATCCCTTTAGAAACATAAAACATGAAAATGTGGGATCTACTTTTATATCATTGTGCTCGGGCGCTCACTGCACTTGCATTGCTCCGGTGACACTACCATTGCGCTGCACCTGCAGTATAGAGTGTGCACACTTCCTGCATTGCTTGGAGTTCTTGCTGATTTGATGTGTCAAGCAAACTGATTTCTGGGAGGGGTATGCAGCAAGAGTCAAATGCGTCCCCTCTTCTTTCGAGGCCAGTTTGCAGCAGCACACATCACTTGTAGCAGAGGCATCACCTGGTGTCTGCTCGGCTCTAACACAATGAATAAGGACTTGTTTCCAGCCCCTTATGGTCCGAAACCACCAGCTGCTGCCGATGTCCCCTGCGGTCTTGCACTCTATGTGGCGTTGGAACGCCCACACACATCGTACATCCCGCCAGTGGCGGTCTCTTCCGCCGTGACCGTCGAAGTCACCATGCGTCCACTGACCTGTTGCCTTCGCAGTCGCTGCTACTGCTGTCTTTGTATGCATTCTGTTGTCGCCGCCGGTAGCCACCCAGACAGGTGACTACTGGGGGTGATCGGCCACCCTCGGGTGAATCCCCAGCTGTTGTTGGCACTGCTTATCCTCTTGATGACATGCTTTCCCCATCGACTGTTGGGGCAGTAACAACTGGCACCCTATAGTTGGCACATAGAAGGAATTATGTGAGGTCCATGATGGCATTCATGTTTTAGTTTTGTAGGTCAATGGAGATTATCAGCTGATCAAAGCAGCAAAAATTTTAAAGCTCTGTCTGTGATTGGTTACATAGATACGGCGCCAAAAATTGGAGAGTTCGTTCTTGACTTTGTCAAAAACTGTCTCTTAAGATTGTACGATGTGCCAAGGAAGGGTCATCTTCAAACAAGTGAAATGTTAGCAAAATATTTGTGAAGAAGTGTAAAATCTGTTGCCACTTAGCGTTAATGATGTGTCATGTAGGCCAGGTATATTGAAGAAGAGTCTGAACTTGAATTTAATTATCAAGTTGAAATGTCAAAGCCACCCCAAAATGTCCGTTACAGAAGACTTTGGCAGGTATCCAGGTCTTAAGGATAGAAGTTATAGGTCACTAACATTGCAGTGCTACATGTTTTGTTATAAATAAAATTTATGGTGTTGTATATGTAAAACTTCCAAGACATTTGAAATACCATGCACATTAATTACTGAAAATAAGCAAAACACATGTAGTCATGTTGTAACCACAAACATATATATTTTTATCACCCATTAGTGAGCCCTTGAGAGAGACTCATTAACAATTTTCTCTACCACAGCTAAAATGCCATGAAACTGTTGATTTTAAATTACAATCCGTTTTGAACAGTGCATTTAGAATGTCTATGCAATACTGGTGAGAGGATTGTTTGAATTAAATACATTGCATTGTGTTGTGAAACATGACCCTTAAAAAGAATTTAGAATAATGAAATATCACTCAGAGTTTTAGATTATTAGTGTTAATTTACAGTATCTTTTCCCCATTACACGTTGTGTGTTAGGCTAAAAAGGTGTATTGATTGCCCACAATCTGCCTTAATGTTGAATACAAATGCTGAAACCAATCACAATAGAATCACACTTGAAACCATTCTGAAGAATATTTTTTGTTTACGCATCTGAATGTTATTTCTCTTAATTTTAATTATTTTAAAGCTATTTCACAATGGTCATGTCCCAAGTCCTGGTTTATAAAGAGGGACCTACACCAGTTGCATAGCTGTATTGATTGTGTGTTTGACTAGTTTGACAGATGAAGTTGTCACCAAAAATTTTCCACACAGTGTATTAAAATATGCAAGGCACCCAACTACAATAACGAAGTTTTATGATTAAAATTTCATTGTCTAAGCATTGTCACACACCATCACATTTTATGCACTCGAAACATACAAACCGTAGTCAACAAAAGATATCACATAACATCACTTTGTGGCATTCCATGCGTGAAGACACACGTAAAAATTTTACATAGTAAAATATTGTCAAGTAATTTCGGAGACTTCGTTTTCGGTAAATCGCACTGTGGGAATAAACGGTAATATATACCATTGACGATAAATGCAATGTTCTATGTGTGCTAGCATTTTCAAATTACAGACATTTTAAGTATACAATTTGTATTTTACAGTTTTGTGTTTAAAGTTAGACATTAGCAGGAAGCATCCATAAATATCATAATGTACAACCACTCGTAACAACCAGTATCCAAAATGGGTTTCCAGTTTGATATGCGAACTGTCATATGCCCACAGTGCAATAAATTGCAATGCACGAGTGAACTGGCAGGAAGCTACCCACATTACTGCAGTCCCCCGATTCCTGCATCATAATCAACAATTACGAACAGCCGATGTTTCTATTTTGATATGCGAACTATCACATGCCCAAAGTACAATAAATTACAATGCATGGGCAAATTGGCTGGCGATTACCCAAAATGCAGTTGCCCATTCACGCCCGCATCTCTTCCAGTAGCATTCGCATCACCCTCAACTGCATTTACAACATTTTCTAAAGTATATACATAACTTTCTGTAGCAAGGGAACAAAATTATCTCAATGAACGGTGCGAGAAGCATAATTTCACTGCAACGTTGCTACCAGGCAGCATGCCTGGACAAACAGGGTGAAATAGCAGCATTCGAAGGGTGTAGCATATTAATCCATTGGTAATATACCATGGATGGGGATTTCGTTAATACCATCGCTCGACGTTTCCGATGCGATAACTGCCTCCAAAATGCACAAAGGCAATGGCAACAAATAGCGACGAGATATCAAGAACCACGCCTCAAGCATCCGAGCCCATCCGCAAGCATCTCGGACATCGAAGGAGGGGAAGCAAGAGGCACCCAGACAAACGAAGTAAGATGCGCAGAGGGGGATAGGTGATCTCCGGTGGTACTTAACCCCGGATTCTATGTTCACCCTCAAACATCTTTCAGCAACAAGCAATAAATTTCAGATGTTACCAACTTTTTCAGGATCGAGCAATGAGGAGCCACAGGTGTTCCTAAGGAACTACACCAGACGATTAACAAGATATGTAGTGTGCAGAGAGGAATGGGTGCAGTGTGTGGGTGAACAGTTACAGGGAGAGGCACACACATGGTGGAGGTCAATGAAATGCTACGACTTGGCACGGGAGGAATTTTTAGCAGCATTTGAGTGTCGCTTCGCTACCACCTTTTCCTCTTTGCAAGTGCAGAGCAGAGCAGTACTGGGCGTGCAAAGCCCAGAAGAAAGTTTAATGGCATTTGCAACCAGGAAAGTAAACACTATTAGACAGTTCCACACACACACATGAGTGAAACTGAGGTATTGGACGTGATGACTTCTACGGTCCGTCCGGAATGCAAGTCGGCAATTGCGCCATTAATACATGTAACAGTAGAGGCGTTCATACGTTACGCTGCCCAACTGGATCAGGCCGAGAGAGAGTTCACAGCCAAGTGCAGGGAACGAGAAAGGGGAGCAGGCAACTATGGTCCAGGGCCGAGACCAGGCAATGGTAATGCACAGCATCCGGCATATTCAGGCAATGGAGGAGGAAATAACTATCCATCTCGGAGAGAGCAAGGAAGAGTACCCAATAGCGGGACACCAACCCCAATGTATAGTGGAACAAGAGTGGACCAATTGCCCCACCCCAATGCCACTACTGCCCAGGGAACCACTGGCACAACGAATGCCAGATCTTGAAGGCCAGGATCGAGAAGTGCTGAAAGGACAAGCAGGCAGGAAACTAAGAGTTGCGGTAAGGGGACCCGATGTCAACTACCCCACAAAACACCAAAACCCAACAGCGAATAGACAACAGGTGGGGCAACAGCACACACAGTCACTGCAAAAGGTAATACTCCAGCAAATCGCAGCGGCAACACATCGCATGCGCGGGATACCTGTGCTATTGAATGGCATCAGGTGCCTCGCATTAGTAAACACGGTGATCTCTAATAATTTAATTAGGGAGGAGTTCGTACAGGGTCAGGAACTGAACCCCAACCAGCAGACAGTACACCTAGCTACCCAACAGCAGACAGGGTAGATGGTCGGCGAAGCTGCAGTCACAGTGCGGATTCGCGAAGTCGATTCAACCACAACAGCCCTCGTTTCAAATGACCTGTAGGAGGATGCCATCTTGGGGATACCCTGGCTCACCGAACAGAACGCTGTGGTAAAGCCAGCATCCCGCAGGATTCATTTCAGACAAACAGAGAGGCATATTATGTACGAGCTTGAACCGCAAATACCAGCAGTGCACCGGAAGTCAGGCTAGAAATCATGGACCATGAGGTTCCATAGGAGTATCAGCAGGCAGTACAGAGTATTTTGCATGAGAGGGAAGATGTTTTCGTAGCCACAGTCCCATTGCGAAGAACCGCAATAGCTGAGCATGCCATTCCCTTAGAGCCGACCAACCACTTTTTGCAGGGCCACAGAGCTATCAGCCCCACCAATGTGCCATCATAAGGGATCAAATTTAGGGAGATACTAGCTGATGGCCTCATCGAGCCCACCAACAGCCAATACAACAGCGCCATCACACCCGCACCTAAAAAGATGGCACATGAGGTTTATGTGTGTATTTCCGGCCAGTAAATAAGATCACACAAAGTGCACCTCCACCATACATCAGCGTAAAGGACACCCTACACACCTTGGGCAGAGCAACTGTGATGACTTTGTTAATATTTGCGCAGTGGGCACTGGCAGGTACTATTTCGACCAGAGGACCGGCACAAGACAGCCTTCACCGCCCCTGACAGTCGTCGGTTTCAATTTTGTGCCATGCCCTTTGGGCTGAAGTGTGTGCCAGCCACATTCCAGGCTATGATGGTCCGAGTGTTCGATGAGTACATAGGTGACTTTGATGTATGGTCCTTTTGCCATCTGGGGAATTGTTAAGGTGGTGGTGGTTGTAGGATATGTCTGGGCTGGTGCCAGTGCTCCCCTCAGTGTAGAGTATGAAGTATTGCATTGGGTCGTGGGCCGATCACAGTTCACAGGTCGGGTGTGGAGGGACCTGTGCATATGCTGGTATACATTGCACCACACCATCGTCAATTACCATCTCCAAGTAAACCCGACAGAGATGCGCAACCAAGACCGCAAAATCCAATTGTGCCTCCGAGTCAGTGACAACCATGCCTCATGGGCAGAGCACTTGCTCGCAGCCCTATTCACAATCAGGAGGAGGTTGAATCAAGCCAAAGGACAAATGCTAGCAGCAATCCTATGGGGAAGGGAGCTGCCCGAACTAGGAAGGTTTTAAAAAAATCAGGAAGGCGAGGAGATGCTGCAAGAGACAGGGGCAGAGAGGAGGCAATGCAGGGAGGCAGAAATAGAGGTAGCAAGAGCAGTACAAGAACGCTATGTAGCCTCATGGGTCCCAAAACAACCAGGGCCCCATGAAGACTCGCAGCAGGAACCCTTGTGTATGTCAGAGAACGTAGGCTCTCCAGACGCAAAATACTTAAGACATTATGCTATACAACCTATCTAATCAAGCTCAGCAGGATAAGGAGGGCGGCCGTCCACCAGGACGATCTCCGCATAGTGGTAGAGGCCCCCAGTGACAAAGCACCAGAAGGATTGAGCCCGACATGGCGACGGCAGACATACCCAACAGCCAGAGGCAGACACATCTGCATACAGAAATGAAGGTGAACAGAGCACAGCAGGTGAGGGAATCAGCATTCGATGGCTGTTTTCGGACACAGCAATGCAACCAGCAGCAGTAGGGACAGGGAACAATGGTTACAGCAATGGGGGGAGAGTAAACTGGCTACTCGGCTCCTCATCAGGGTCGCCACCTTCTCCCCACTCACCAGTTTCCAAACGGCCAGAACACCCAGATGGCATTGGCAGAAGAAACATGAAAGGCATTGGGAGAAGCAGCATGAAAGACATTGGGAGGAGCAAGAGCATCAGTAGCAACAGCAGCAGCAGCAGGGAAGGTGGCAGCAGCAGCGACGACGAGTTATCTGTTGGAGGGTATCGACCTGATCTACAAGACTGGTCAGCAAGGCATGTGTGGACTGTGGTGGGCCGATTAATTACACCTCCTTCTTGGAGAGCACTGACATTACACAGGGTGGCTATACCCCTACACCATCAACCGGTAAACATCTTTAAGGAGTGTGCTCCTGCACGTCCCTTCAGTACCTCATTTTTCAGTCATATTCATTTAGTTTTTCAACAGCAACCAGTAACTGGAATCTTCTGCAAACATAATAAGTACCGAAGGGCCGACTTAAAGTAACTTTTGCAACTTAAAAACTTATGCACGCACATGCATCTCATAACCACATAGGCTATTGGCAAGCCATAGAGCCAAGCCCGCTTTATTACGTGTATGCATAATGTCAGTCAAGTGCTGTTCATATAATTTGAATAAATATGTTTGAGAGAACTTCTGCATTCTGTTACATGTATTACCATTGGCTTAGCATCGGGCACGCCATCCTGAATGCCGAGTAGAGAAAGTGTGTTGTATTATGGGACAAGTACCCCATGCAAAGTAGAAGCAGTGTTTTTGTAAACGACTGTGTAAGGGGGCCTATACCTTTGCGCTTTTATTGTGGTAAAAAACCACCATTTTTAAAGTCAGTGCCAGTAAGTGCACTATAAACACAGCAGCAGCAAGACAGTGACTTCAGGAATCCCCCGTGGCCGACAGCCCACACCCCATCCGCACGTCATGCTCTCATCTGAGCTGGCATGCCGGACCAAACAACAGTTTGCCCCTTGTCCAAACAAGTGGAAGGGTCAAATTTCAGATCCCTGCATGCCACACACATCAAACACTCTACCTGACGAGTGGGCTCGATGCAGCTTACCCCCGCGCCAAAGCGACACTACTTTCTGTCCCTGCTTGCATCTCCTTGCCTCGCATCATGCTATTAAATAGCAAACATATTACAAAAATCATAAAAGTACCCTGCAACATAAAATACTTGCAAAGGAAATAATCAATACACCAAATGTGTGATGAAAAATATGATAATAAATAAACAATGCACTATAGTTCACAAAAAACACAACAGCCAATAAATCCTTTAATAAAGTACAACAAATAATGTTTAACATATGCCCTGGACTCGTGAGTTCAGTTGTTAGGATATATTTCACTTTCCTCCGCCTCGCACCATCTCTGGTCGCCATGGCAACCCCCGGCTGCTTTGAATCGGCATGCTCTTCACGTGTGCTGCTCCTGATCACTCCCGCGACCGGAGCTACGCTCTGCCCATCATTAGAGGACGCAGCCCCGTTGCGGTTGCGTTGCAAGTCTCGGCCGGACAAACTGAGGGTGCAAACACACTTGCACATTCATTTACATCCTGCTCTTGCAATCTTTCTTGCACCTGCTTGTCATTCATATACACTTGTGTTTGTCCCTCCTGCTCTACTTGCACTGGCACCTCCCGCTAAATTTGCAATTGCATTTGAAGTGCTACCGATTCCCTGTGGGATGTACTGACGCCGGGAAACTCCTGCACAACCTCATCTTCTTCTCATGCACCATCTTGAAGTGCCGACACACTTTCTGCTTTGCTCCATTCCTACTAGAGCTCATAATCAGTGTTTATGTCCTGTGCCACCCCCTGATGGTACTCTATTGTCAACTCACATGGGTGGGTCCTCTGCGAGCTTTCCAAACTCAGGTGCCGCCATACCTCACGTTCCCTCCTGCTCTTTCCCAAACTCGCCGCGGCCTTCACTTTCTTGGGGTCGGGAAACACTGGGACAGACTTTGCCATCGATGGCACCCAGAGTTAGCCGAATGTCGTCCCGATGTACCCTTACCTTCCACCTTCCCATGCGAATGGTGTCTGTAGTGGGTCTGTGCACCTATAGCACATGGTGCGGCCCACTCAAGCATGCTGCTAAACCTGCACATAAATCCATTTTCACTGTGGACTGAGGGTGCGTCTGTATGTACACTGCTTGCCCCTCACGCAGTCTTGTCTGAAATTGCCATCTTTGCAGATCCGTGCTCGGCAATTCACTGCTTTCTCCTTGTTGTGGACATTTCACTTCCCTGGTAGGCATAGATTGCAGCCTAACAATACTTCAGCATTTGATCGCCTTGTCGTTGCATTTACTCGTCTCCTCATGTATATAGGATGGCATGAATGTGGTCCGCCCAAGTGGCGTGCTGTTCGCCCACACTGAGTATGAGTTGAGCTTTTATTTTTGGTTCCTATGCTCCGTCGAGTTGGCTTTCGGATGGTACAACACTGTTGTTACATGATTAAAGCCCCATTTTGAACACAGTTTCCTCCATTTCCGACGGTTAAACTGTGTACCATTGTCAGTCAACAGGTTCCACCGGTATCCGCAACAGGGGGAAAAAAGTTCCTCCAGTACACTTGCTACATTCCCAGCTCTCGCCCTATTGGTAGGGTACGCCTCTGTACAGCATGAAAAATTGTCTGTTTCTACGACCAGAAATTGCTTTCCCCCTTGACGACAAGGTAGTGGAGCAAAGTGGTGTTCATTAAGGTTGGGAGCAGGATAGGTAAATATTCTGTAGATTATCACAAATTCTTGTACTTGTAGATGATGGGCGCCAGGAATTTTAAGTGAAATACCAACTAGCTAGTGTAGAGCAGACTCTTCTCCACTCCGGGTTGTGTGCCTACGATCTACGGACAGTATCATCCCAGTGCTCCAGCCGTCATGAATAATACAAAAACAGTTATGTTACTGAAAACCTGCGCAGTGAGATCTTGGGGTGGCTCACACACCCATAATTAGTTGTACGTAGTTAAACACACTGATAGATAATACAAAACACTGATACATAACCCTTAATGATTGGCGGAAAAGGTGGGGTCCCACACCCCTATGGCCTTTAGGCATCCCGAATAAGAATGCACACCATTTTACGTTGAATCATTGGGTTTTGTTAATAGGTCCTCTAGGAAGCAAACTTATTCACGATGCTGAGCTTAACCCGCCAGCAGGGTGACACTGTACAAAAGGGCTGATGGGGTGACAAAGAACTTAACATGAAAGCTTAAGCCCTCCTGGGCGATGCTATTCCACGGGAAGGGAGGATTGGAGAATCTTAGGCGGCTGAGAAGTAAACCAAGGTTCCGGCAAATTAATGTCTATTGCTGTGAAGTGATTAGTGAAAAAACATGAAGCGCCATACAAGCGCGCGAAATGCGACCCCATTGGTCAGCACGTGGAATGCCTGATGACACCATGGTATGATTAACTGTCATGTGTGGCGTGCCAGCCGAGATTTGGCGGGCAGGCCAGCCACGCTGATTATTTTCTTACGCTCTCAAACATCATAAAACACATCCACGTTACTTTAAATGCTATAAAACTTACAAAAACAATCACCCTTGGCACAGGAAACCCTTTAATTGACATATTACACTGTATGAAACTAAATGTGGATGATACACATGAAAATGATAATTAATGAAAAGTACAAAACACTGTTATTAAGGTCCGCGGTGGCATCAAAATATTTTTAGGGCACCTTAACTGGCCATTTTGTGAATGGGTGTCCTTGGGAGTTTCTTAATGAAGCTTGATTACACTTAGGCCCAAATTTGCAGGGTCTCCTATTAAGACATGTGCTCACGGGTGCACATGGATTGCTCAACACTTCCACTTTCCTGCTCATGTCACAAGTGCTGTCTTCGACCCTGCAGCCGCACTCGTAACTGAGATCTTCGCGGTTCGACTGCAGCGGTGCACTATCCAACCAGTGCGCAGGAGCACCCAGTAGAGTGCTAGTAGCTGCAGCGGATGCCAGCGACGGTGTGCTAACGGGCAAGGGGAAAGCAGATGGGGTCGAATACCCCCCTCCCCAACCGGCCACCAACAGGGCAAAGCCGTTTGCAGCCGGCGACTCACTCGCAGCAGGAGCATCTCCTCTGCTGCCTGCAGCGAGGATGCAGAATGTAGGCCTCCCTATGTACAGGCAGTCTGTTGTTCCTTGGCTGCCTTGTGCGAACCTGTACTCTCCGGAGTGCTGTGTCGCTACCACAGGTTGATACCGTCCCGTGCAGATACTCTTCGCCTCTCGGGACGTTGGAGAGGTAACGGGCTGACCAACCAGCCACTCTCACTGTCCTAATTACATGCCCCTCCACTCTCTTCACTGCTGCAGTCGTGTCGTGTCTGGATGCGACCCGATAATAGCAATCTAGTAGGTCGGATTCTGCCCCGAAGCTCTGGTGTGTTGTCTTCCTGCAGGCTTACTGGTGGTGTGGCCGGGGTGGGATCTGGTTCTTTCCTTTCCCTGTCCTCTTCTGGTATTACCGGTGCTGTTTCCAGCTCTTCTCGTTCGGCAGTATGGCTCGACGGCCCATCCCCATCGGATCTGTCGACGTCGGCACCCTCGTGTCGGGTGGCTGCGAACCTCCTGCATCCTCTGCCAGTATACTTTCTTGAGGTACTGCATCAACTCCCGTCGATGGATGGTCACCAGAGGACTCGTCAGTGCCATTGCCGTCATGGGACTCTTGATGGTCCTTGATTCTCGCCGATGGTTCCTGCTACTCTCGCTCGATATACACCTCGGGAATTCCTTCTCCCCTCATTCTTGCTTCTTCGCCGTCCCTCTCAGATGCGGCGACCTGCTCGTTCGTGGCGCTGGCGTGTGTAGAACCCTGGTGAACTCAGTGTCATTCGGCGTCGTCGCCCCACATGAACTAACTGGTCTGACCCCTTCTTCAGGTCCTGGACAACTTTCTACTTCACTATCTCTCCTGATGTGCTCGTCCTGAGCATGGCCATCCTGGCCGATTTGGGGGTCATCCCTGTTGTTCTCGGGAGCGCTCTCAGCCGCTGCCCGAATGCCGTCGCGGTAGATCCTTAGCATCTTGCAGCCCATCCTGAACAGGTATGTGGTCGGGCCCAACGTCTTTACCACTTGGTGAGGCCCCATTCAACATTGTGTCAGTCCAGTGCAAAATTTCTTGCGGGTCATTGGCTGCGGATATGTTCGGACATATATGGCATGTTGTAATGTTAGTGATGTTGGTGGTCGTTTAGTTTCTGGCAACCAGCGATTCACATGTATGAACTGCCGATCCCGTAGTTCGGTATAACGGCACCTGCACCTCACATCTTGCAAACCACTTGTTTCTGTCTTGTTACTCTCTCTCTCTCTCTCTCTCACTCTCTCTCTCCCTCCCTCTCTCTCTCTCTCACCCTCCCTCTCTCTCTCTCTCTCTCTCTTCCTCCCTCTCTCTCTCTCTCTCTCTCTCGGACAATTTCTCTCCCTCCGCAGTGTTGTATTCATTCCTAGCAGGACTTGTGCCGGCGTATGTCTGGTCACGGCATTTACACTTCGCCTGAGCGTGTAGAGTGCAGCGAGCAGGTGTTCGGTCCAGCTGCCATGGTGCTTACCCACACGGAGCCATAGTTGCGCCTCTTCGCAGGGTTCGTGCAGGGATGGTCAATAGCAGTATTTATGTGCCGCACTCCCCGGCTCGTACAAAGCTCACGCCATATTTTCCCTGTAAATTGGGATCCGTTGTCCATAAGTAACTTTCTCGGATATCCCCAGGTTGTGAAAAATTCAGTTTCCATGCATTTCGCAATCTGACCGGTACTATCATTGTTTACCAGGTTAGCTTCGATCCATCTCGAAAAGCTGTCTGTTACTACTAATATTAATCGCCTTCTGGCGGCTTACTTCCGATAAGGCCCCATGAAATCTAAACAGACAGTTTCAAATCGTAGTTTAGGTTGCCTTGACTGTTGTTGATTTCCGTCAAATTGCCAGCATTTGAAAAAATTACATTTGTGGCATCTGTGTACCCAATTTCTAACATAATGAGTGACACCGGGCCAGAAAAAAATGTTCCAAAATGAATTTAACTATCTTCTCGGCTCCCGTGTGTCCTGCCATTATGCTGCTATGAGTGTGTTCAAACACTTTTTCCCTGTGACTAGTTGGTACATACAGTCTCCATTCTGTATCATCTCGCGATGCGCACATCTCAATACACCCTCCTACACATCTCCATCTGTCCACGTGTTGTTTTTCACATCGTTCTTTCTTCTCTCTCATAAACTCACAAGTTTCCTGCGCTACTTCGCGGTACAAATCTGATATCAGTTGGTCATTCTCTCTTACAGTTATCCTGTTTACGTTCGCCTCTGTAACTGGTTCTGTAGTAACGGGGGGTAATACCTCCTACCATTCAACATCGTCTGTGACAGTTACTTTCGCTTCTGAAGCCCATTACAACATGTCCGCTAGCCTGTTCTCCTTTCCCGGTACATGTTCGATAGAAAAATCGTAAGCTTGCAGCAAAAGTGCCCCTCTTGTAAGTCTTCTCTTGGTTCCTGCATGTTGTTGAGCCATACTAAGTAGCGATTATTGGTTCGCAATGCGAACTTACGATATTCTATGTATGGTCTATACTTTCGCATTGCCCATGTCATGGTGAGACATTCTCTTTTATGGACGTCATATCTGTGTTCGGTACTTCCCAATTTCGCACTTGCGAAGTCGATTACCCTTCTCTCAACTGTAGAGCACGGCGGTTAGCCCTCCTGGCTGGCATCAGTGTGCAAGTAAAGGTGTCTTGCTGGATTGTACTGCACTAGAGAGGGACATTCTCAGAATTCTTCTTTGATCTGCAAAAAGGCTGTTTCCTGTTCGCTGCCCCACGCGTACTGCTTTTGTTGAGGTAGCAGGTCCGTGAGGGATGTGTTGATGACTGCAAAATCCTGTACATGTTCACATAACCAATTTATTTGGTCGAGGGGTTTACATAGTTGTTTGCGTGTACATGGTGGTGCCTGATTCTCAATCTGCCCCAGCTGTTTCGGGTTCGGTCAGTTTCCTTGTTCGTTCACCACATGGCCTAGAAACTCTAGATCGCTCTTACCAAGCCAGCATTCCTTAATGGCACACGTTAATCCATCTATCGCTAATCTCTAGAGTACAAGTGACAGGTTTTTTTAGATGTTCCTCCCACATCTCTGACCATATGACTACATCATGGAGGGACGCTAGTGTGAACTCGCCTATCATACCATCTATGACCCATACCATCATACTCTGGAATGTTGTAGGGGTGTACTTTAGCCCAAAAGGCATGACTCAGAACTGATATTGTCGGCTGTCTGGGGCGGTAAAGGCGGTCTTTTCCCGGTCCTCCTGGCGTACTGGTATTTGCCAGTAGCCACTTTGCAAATCGAGCTATGGCATGATTCTGGCCCTTCCGAGTGAGCTAAGGGCATCTTTGACACTTATATAGGGCAGTATAGCACAGCACATCACCTGTTTGATGGGCCTGAAGTCCACGCAGAACCTCCAGGTCCCATCCTTTTTCGGCACGAGAGTTATGGCCGAGTTATACCAGCTCCTAGTCGGTTCGATTACCCCGTCTGCAAGCATCTCGGATATCACTGTTTTATTATCTTAACTTGGTGAGGCAAGTAGCTGCGAGGCTACTGAAGATTGGTTCTTCCTGAGCCAACGGAATAAAGTGTTCTGCCACCATTGTCCTGCTTAATGCATTATGGTTCACGAAAGCAAGTTTATATTCATCTAGCAAGTGCTGAAAAGCAACTTGGTGCACTGTGGGTATGTCATGTTCAAATTCTGTTAAATTTACTTTATGCACATGTTCATGACTATGGCTGTCTACGTTATAAAGTGTTCATATTTCCTTTGTTCCAAAGTGGATGTGTCGTTCAGCTGATTCAACTATTGTGTTTTGCTCTGAGAGCCACTGAACTCCTAAAATAACATTTTCATTAATTTCATAAGTAATTACTGCTGTAGTTATGGTTTCCAAATCTCTTATTTTGATAGTAATGTTCGCTTGGCTGACTACTGAATTTGTACATTCCCTGTTAACAAGCCGGTCACCTGTCCGGTTGAGGTAATGTCACGTTTATTGTCAAAACTAGGGTATCAAATTTTGTGTGATGCAGCCATGTTGAAAAGGACACAACACATAATACGATTTACATTGACAAGTCACGAATAAATTTTGCACCCTGGCTACTGACCTTCGTAATTAGGGATTGTTGTGGGGTTACCGCTGCACTGGTGCTGCGGGGAGTGGTAAAGTCTGCGATTACTGGTGGGAGTTTCTGCTGCTGTTCTTCTGCTGTATCCGATGTGGGTTCCCCGGCAATCGGCGTACCAAAAGAACTGCCGTCCTGGGCAATACCGGCACAGCATCGTAGGCGGTATCGTACGATCCCACCGAACGGACTAGTTCGCATCACGGTACAAATTCACATTTTGCAAGTTCCCGCCACCTCGTGCACGGGTTTGAAAACTGCTCACTTGGTTAACTCGCTGCTGTTCCGGTCATCGCGGTTGAAAGTTCTGTCTATTATTCCTGTTTTTATCACCGCAGAAATCTCCGAACTCGTGAGATCATTGGCGTGCCTGGGCGTCTCCAAATTCGCATCCTGGAACACTCGTGTTTCGTTCGTGGATTATGGCGGCCACTGTTTAGTAGTGGAACTAAGGCTGGCATGTACTCTGGTAGCGCTGTTTCTGCTATCACTTCGAGGACTTCCCGTTCACTCAAACCATGACGGAATCTTCGTACCAGGTGTGTTTTCCTGTTGACGAATTCCATTAACGTTTCGCCCTCCTGTTGTTCCTGGAGCGTGTGTTTACTTTGAGCTTGGATTGTGGTGGACGTACCTCCGAAGTAGCACTGAAACGCGTAATTGAACACTCCCCAACTGAGTCCGTAATGGTTCATCGATCACCACCATTGTCGTACATCTTCTTCTAACTGCTTCCCAACACATTCGGGCCTTTCATCTTCCGACACCACATACCTCTGCAGGCGCATAGGGCAGTCTTGTACAAAGGCTGATGAATCCTCATTCAGTTGGCTGGAAAAGGTTGGCAGTACTGGAACCTCATAGGCATTGGTCGAAATGGTACGTATGTGCGATTGATAATACTGGGCATAGCCATTGTGGCTCTGTTTACATCGGTCGGTAAATTTTGAAAAGGCATTAAGGTAGGAAACTGGTTCTGTATGGTTGGTAATACTGCTGGAAAATGTGGAGTATACATAGGCAGGAAATAATAAGGTTGCAGGTGCGGAACATAGGGTTTACTAGGTATTGGCGGCAAAGATTGTTACTGGAGGGTAGTTACAGACAGTGGTTGTGACTCGGGTACTACACCTTGGTAGTACCATGGACGTGTTCTGAACATCGGGTACTTCAGCAGATGTGGCTTCTTCTTTGACCGTGCAGTCTACAAACTTTGAACTATTCCTCACGGTTTGTCTGACGTTCTGTCAATGTTTGACACTGTAGGTTGACCCTAATGTTGCATTTGTCACAGCTGCTTATTCTTCCATCAGAGTTCCCTGTACATCAGTTATGGCTGCATGTGTTTATTCTTTGCAACTCGCCAAAGAACCTGTCCCAATTATACGTGACCTGCTTGTGGGATAAGGGTTGTATACTTCACTACATACAAGAAAACATTTGCCCTTTAATTGTTTGTAACTAGTTTCTGTTCAAACACTTTGTATGATAACAGTTACTACACAGATGGCAATTTAGTAAGAATGTATACCGACCTGGGCACAGCAGGTCATAGCACCAATTTGTTATTTGGTTGTCCGAATTGTGAATGTTGATTTTAATTTCCAAACTTTTTAGTTCACTGTTCACTCGCTCTTCTCTTTCACTGTTGTTCCCGACACGGATGATTGTGCTGGATTGCCGGGCACACTTACAGTATGTAGTGTCACACCCATATTTGGCAATAAAGTCCTGTGGTTTTGGTTGCTAGCACTGCAGACAGAGAAACTCGACGGAGTCACTATTGGTCCGGCCAGCCATCGTGTTGTTATTCCTATCCACGTGGTCGGAAGAGAGTTGGCACGTATTCGTGGCACGTGGGAGCAAGGTCGGGAGAGGGTGACATTAGCACGGCTTGGGTAACGACATGGTGTGGCTATCCTGCATGGTGCGGCGCAAGGCAGGGGTCAATGCACGGTGGGCATGCATAGCTGTTCAGCACAGGATCAGATAGTATGAGAGGGAGGCAATTTTATTTTCCTCCTTTGTCCTCTTCGAGCACGCACTATTCGGCTGGAGGGGAAGGAATTGCAGCCCCTTTGTCTGCTCTATGCCTGGTTAGCACAAGCTGGCTGACATTACAGTACACTAAGATGGCCACTGTCCCTTGTCTTTCTGCTTTCTCCCTCGTTGTGATGGTAATGGCAGTGTCCTTGTGGAATTCCTGTGCTTTCCCTTGTGCCAGGTGCATAGACTTCCTGGTGTCCTGGGCATCGCTAGGGCATCCCATGGGTCCAGCTGTGCACAGAATATGTTGTTTATGCCTCATCAAAGCAGGCATAGGTCACAGAAAGCGGGAAAGGACAGTTACAGATTATAGAAAATTGCGGAAACTGTTGAGAATATTCCAATGAAGTTTTGAAAAGGAATTTTGGTGGTAGGGCTCGCCCCTCGGTAGGGAAAGCCATTTGACGGCAATGTAGTGGGGCAAAGTGGTGTTCATTAAGGTTGGGAGCAGGATAGGTAAATGTTCCATAGATCTCACCAACTCGTCTACTTGTAGATGATGGGCGCCAGATATTTTAAGTGAAATACCAACTAGCTAGCAAACAGCAAACTCTTCTCCGCTCCGGGTCATGTGCCAATGACCTACAGGCAGTATCCTCCCAGTGTTCCAACCGTCGTGATTAATACAAAAACAGTTATATTACTGAAAACCTGTGCAGTGAGATCTTGTGGTGGCTCACACACTCATAATTAGTTTGTATATAGATAAAAAAACACTCATAGATAATACAAAACACTGATACATAACCCTTAATGATAGGTGGGAAAGGTGTGGGCCCATACACCTATGGCATGTAGGCAATCCGAATAAGAATGTACACCTTTTTACGTTGAATCATTGGGTTTTATTAATAGCTCCTCCAGGAAGCAGACTTATACATGGTGCCGGGCTTAACCGAATGGCAGGGTGACACTGTACAAACAGACCAAAGGCGACAAAGAACTAACATGAAAACTTAAGCCTTCCCGGGTGATGTTATTCCACAGGAAGGGAGGAGTGGAGAATCTTGTGCTGCTGCGAAGAAAACAAAGGTTCCAGTATATTAATGTATATTGCTATGAAATGATTAGTGAACGAAGATGAAGCCCCGCCCAAGCGTGCGAAATACGACCTCGTTGGTCAGCAAAGTCCAACTCCTCAAGACACCACGGTATGACTAACTGTCCCATGTGACGTACCGGCCGAGGTTTGACGGGCAGGCCAGCCACGCTGACTATTTTTTTTACACTCTCAAACTCCAGAAAACATATCCATATTACTTTAAATGCTACAAAACTTACAAATTAAAAAAAAAACGTTGGCAGAGGAACCCTTTAATTGACATATTACACAGTGTGGAACGAAATGTGGATGAAACACGTGAAAAGATAATTAATAAAAATACAAAACACTGTAATTTAGTTCCGCAGGTGGCCTCAAAATATTATAGGGCTCCTTGATTGGCAGTTTCGTGAACGGGCGTCCTTGATCCATTCTTAATTAAGCTTGATTACACTTAGGCCCAAATTTGCAGGTTCTCATTTTAAGACATGTGCATGTGAGTGCACATGGCTTGCTCAACACTTGCACTTTCCTGCTCACATCACGAGTGCTCTCTTCAGCCCCTGTGGCCTCACTCGTAACTGAGATCTTTGTGGTTCGATCGCTGCGGTGTACTTTCCAACCAGTTTGGACGAGCGCCTGGTAGAGTGCTAGTAGCTGCAGTGGCTGCCAGCGATGGCGGCAAACGGGCTAAGGGAAAGCGGATGTTGTTACCCTCTGGACCTCAGATACGGACCCATCACACCCAAACAGACAGTTTCAAACTGTTTTTTCAACATGCGTGACTTTTGTAGCTATCTCATGTCTGCATGATGTGTCCTGTATATTTTTTACCTATGACATTGTTGTACAATTCGCCTTGCATCCCTTCTTAGGCCTGGCCAAAAAAAATGATCATGTATGTTCTGGATTGTCTGCTCTACGCCTGGGTGTCCCGCTATGCTGTCACAGTGCGAATAAGTAAAGAATTGATCCCTCACACATGTGGGGACATACACTCTCCACTTTTCCATCTGTTAAGTAGAACAGGTCTCCAACCTGCTATCTACGACGCGCCATCCATCTACCTAATGCTGCGCACATTATCTGGCCTTTGCCTACATAAGTTTGCAACTTTTCTGTGCTTCAACGACTTCTCTGTGCAAATCACTTACTAAGCCTTAATTGTATAGGTCTGTTATCTGCTGCATGCTTACTTCTGTTACGGTGTCCCTTGAACTTGGCGGTAAAACGTCCTCCCATTATGCTTCATCCTGGACAATCACTTCATTTTTGGAATTACGCAACAGTGTATCCGCCAGTTCGTTCTCCTTACTGGGCACATACTCCAGATATGAGCAGTTTTATTCATCGCCCAAATAACTGCCAGGCATTCCCTCTCATTTACGTCATAACACCTTTCAGTTGGCCCTAGCTTCGTACTCGCAAAATCAATGGCAAACTTCTCCCCACTATCGATAACCTGGTACGATATTGCACCTATTACCTCTTGGCTTTCGTCAGTTTGAAGGTACTAATATATGCTCGCATCGTAGTGTGCTAATGTCGGGCATGACCTGAACTTACGGTTGATATCCAAGAATGCTTTCTCTGCCTCGCTCGTCCACTGAAATCTTTTCTGTGGTGGAAACAGTTCGGTCAAGGGCGCTGTGATTGTTTCGAATCCTGGGATGTGCTCTCGCAGTCAATTAATTAGCCCAAAAAACTTTTACAGTTGCGTGCGCATCTTAGGTTATGGGTAGCTATGTCGATGAGCCTTAACTGTTCCTGATTTGGCTCGTTTCCTTCCTGATCAATCACATGGCCTAAGAAATCAATGCTGGCTTTTCCTGCATTGCACTTCTCAACTGAGCACGTGAGACCATTCATTGCGAGCCTTTCCAGGACTACTGCTAAATGATGTATGTATTCCTCCCAACCGTTTGACCAGATAATTACATCATCGAGATATGCTAGCATATATTCTCCAATAATGCCATCCAGTGCACATGTCACCATTGCCTCGAATGTCGCAGGTGCACATTTCAATCCAAATGGCATAGCACAGAATTGAAAATGTCGACCATCTGGAGCCTTGAATGCAGTTTTCAGCCTATCCTTAAGTTTTACAGTCACCTGCCAATAGCCACTTATCAAATCTAAAGATGTCCACACCTTAGCTTGTCCCAATGCTCTCAATGCATCTTTTACGCTGATATATTGTGGAAGTGCTCTGCACATTACCTGTTTCATCTGTCGAAAGTCCACACAGAATCGCCATGTTCCATCTTTTTTGGGAGTTAATGTGATCGCGAAATTGAATTCCCTATTTGTCGGCTTTATCACTCCATCATCAAGCATTTACTGGATTTGTTTCTTTATTATCCGCATCTGATGCTGTAAATAACCTCGTGCGTCTCTCCTTCGTACCAAAAGTATTCGTCTTGCGGATGTTCCGTCAGCCAAGGTATTCCAAGAATAGCCTTTTGACGTATGTCCGGTGTAACAATGATTGCGGTTTCTGTTTCAATGTCGCAGATCTGAACCTTTACTACTGCCAATCCTACGGCCATCCTACAATGCTCATTCGTGGCCAACCGGCTTATATGGTCAGTAGGGTGATGCTTAGCCTGGGCTGGACCATGGGGGATAGAGGTTATGTAGACAGGTAGTGCTAAAATTGAAATTCTCTGGTGGGCGCCAGTGCTCGATAAGTGGTAGAGCACAAGATAGTTCAAGTCCTCGGGACCGTTCGGCTGGTGGCCTGTTGGCTTTCCCCCAGTGGCCCGCATCTTGCAGGAAATGATGATGAACTTACAGAAGTATATCCATGAGTGCCTTGTCTAGCGAGGGTTGTCGGTCACCCTCGTATGCCATCCCAGTCCCGAGGGGCTGTTCTGGCTTCACCGCACCATTTACGAATTATGTTACCTTGAGAAATTTACTGGTGAAGCGGTTGAGATGCGACAGTGTGTGAATAATACACTGGAGAGTACTCATCATTCGTCATTTATTACACTCTTAATCACCACACGGAGCATGTACATTTATTCCTCGCAGTTGAAGTGGCCGACCTCTTAAGCTACAAAATAACTTGAGGCTTACATGACTTTTAGTGCAGCAGTTAAGTCCACCAGCTGTGAACAAACGGACCAGGGTTCAATACAGCCCTCGCTCTGGGCGAGCAAAAACAAGGTTCCGGTATATTACATCAAATGACGAACAGAATTACATAATGATTGAGTTAAAAACTATGAAAGCCCAGGGCAGCGCAGACACATGGCTGTCTCGCTAATCGTCCATGAAGTTACTGATATGGCGGCGGGTGGGAGGCCCTGTGATTGGTCGCTGTTGCTGCCAAATATCACGTGACTTACGTGACTCATATTGATGAAAACATATGCAGTGGAATATGACACAAGTTTACATTAGATACCAAATGATCTTAGCATTAAATAATTATCAAATATACCCCTTACAAATATAAACATTAGTCGCTTGGCTGCTGTGGTGCGGGATAGCCATATCAGCACCCTAACCTAAAATGTTCCTCTTTTGTAGCTGTGGGCGTACGGCCCATGGGAATGTTCCCGAATACAACTTATACGCTATTAGAATTAATTCTCAAGGCAGAACTCTCTGAATTGAACAATTACACATAAAAGACACTATAATATTTTTGATTTTTTAAACTTGTGGCTTCTCGCCACGTCGTTAGCCATATTGCCATATCAATGGTGTATCACATCTATGGACCGGACGCGGTGGCCTCTAGGGACGCGGCCAACATATGGTCGCAGAATATGTGAGAGTAAAAAGAAGCAAAACACACTTAGTCTAACATGACACTGGTCAGCGTTTCCCTTTATACTTACGTTTGAGAATACAAGAACATGTGAAATAAATAACTAACCTACAATATTCACTCTTTCAGTATGGCACTCTAGTCAATAGAACTGCCAGTAGAAATTGTGGCATTACTTATGTGTACCAATAACACACGTGACACTAACACTGGTGAATGAACACAATTACCCATTCAAATACAGTACATAACATAACCCTGAACACACTTACACTTAATAAACAAAA
Organism: Dryococelus australis; assembly: GCA_029891345.1. Taxonomy (NCBI): domain Eukaryota; kingdom Metazoa; phylum Arthropoda; class Insecta; order Phasmatodea; family Phasmatidae; genus Dryococelus; species Dryococelus australis. The sequence continues at coordinate 279,586,603 of CM056994.1, forward strand.
ATGCCTGTCAAAAACGCATTTAAACACTGGCTTGCACTCGCGGAGCACACACGCTTCTCTATAATGACGTTGTGCCTGACGGTGCTGCAGGAAAAATGACGTGATAAACGGGCTCACCAAAGTGGTTCATGTCAAGGCGTCACATCTTTGTGTGCCAAGTGCGGTCATACGAAGTTATGTGAGGCAGCAATACCAATTAATGTGTGACACGACTGTCAATGATTGAAACCAAAACACGGATGAAGGGTGCACGACTGCTACTAATCTGTTGTACCAAAATTTGTCGTTGGGTTAATTTCGCATTTGTTGTCCGAATTCTTTCGGGCGGTGTGTCAGATGCAACCAGCCCCTTCACCCCTGCAACACGCTTCCCTGCTTCTTACGTTCTGCTGCATCTTTAATCTGCTCCATATGCGGATTGTTGGGGCATTTGTTATGCCAGTGATACTGTGGGGTTGGGCAGTACATACTTACACTGATGTCGAGGTGGGTAATCCGGATTCCATCCTTGCCGTTGATTATTGGCATTTCTAGATCCCATGGCTCTACTCAGCTCCTGTTTGTACATACTTCCATGCAGTTGCCCATGATACACTTTTTCATGCGGTGTCCCACTGTAGACTTTGTCATGCATTTCCCTACTATAGCTACAGGATGGTGTTGAAAAATTTTGTGATGTGCCAGAATGAGGTTTGTTTACATTTTTCTCTCTGCTCGTTCTGCCATTTTACAGTGCTTGCATCACTGTGTGGTGACTCGTAAGTTCCTTCCAGAATTATGTGCTATTAAGCAATTGTATTAAGGCTGCCCTGAATTCAGGTCTGGCAGTTTCTACAATTAATTCAAGTACTTCCCGCTCTGGCAAATGTGAGTGAAATTGTTTAATGAGGTGGTTTTTACAGATGATAAAAGCGGTTAAAGACTCACTCAGTTGGTGACCCTCCATAGTTAGTCTGCTCTGGCCCTGTACAGATGTGAAGCCCGTCGAAAACTTCACTGAAATGCAAGCCTAAACTCCTCCCCTGGAGTTCGTAGCAGTTGAGAGATGTCCACTAAGAACGTGTGTCTCCATGGAGTTGCGATCCGACACAGCTGGCCCATTCATCCCTGCTTACCCCGTACCTGATGAGGTGGGATACACAATCCTCCACAAATGCAGCCGGATCTTCCTTCAGCGTGCCGGCAAATGTGGGCAAAGTTTGGAACTTGGACGGTGTTTCGGCCATGATCGGTCCTGACGAGTGTTGAGGTAGATAGGATTCCACGGTTCTGCTTCGTGTCACATTTTCTAACCCTGCTGTTCGTGGCATGGTTGTCCCTGTGCAGTTTGTCAGGTACAGATTGATGAGAAGAATATTTGGAATACTTTGTGGGTAGGTTGCCATAATTGGTGGGTGGCATAACAGGTGTGGAAAACATGTGTGGTAGTGGCGGGAAAAATGCTGTGGGCAGTTGGAATGCGTGTGTTGCCGGTGTAGAGGTAGGTTCGGGTGCCGGGAGTTCGTTTACATGGACCACGTGCATGGCGAGAACATGCGGTATCCCTTTCATGCTGCTCTCCTCCACTCCTCTGCTCTGTTCCATTCCATCTGACACATTACCTCCTGTGTCACTATCACTTGTAAAAGGTTACCGTTTACATTTACTGCCACATCATTGTCCCATTGTCCTAGCAAGTCCATCACCTAGTTACAGGGGGTGTCTGCGGTTACGTTTTGCATTTGGCCTGCCTATTTTTTTTTTAAGTCGCGTGACACGACAAGGAAAGTAAAGGAAGTCGTGCAACAGATTTGTGTTCCATGTCACCAACGCACTGAACTACAACTGCACCCTGCCCATTACACAACAAGTTCCCACAGTATTTGGGAAACGCATAATTTGGGAAATGTTCACTTTCGAGTTTCACTTGCGTTGGGAAATTTTGAAAATTTTGACTGTCCTGCATCACTTCACTGTTACTGTCCTTTTCCCTCCCGCAGACGTCACCAGTGTGGAAGCTCATAAAGCTGGTCTTGCGACGGAATTGGCAATAGGTCTTATTTTCATTTGCTGGTTGTCCAGGATTTACCATACGGGGCAAACAATTTGGACACCACAGCTCCAACGAGCTGTCAGTTCTCCGGCCAACCATGCCCTGTTAGTAAACAAAGACATGTGCGCGGGAGACATGGGTGTACCGACTTGGTAGTGCGGGGTAGGGGAAGAGGGATCGCCCTCCCCTCTCGCGGCATTGCTGGCCTGCTTACCCTGGGCAGGGTTGTTAACCCGATGCACAACTGATGTGCTGCGCGCACGAGGGGTCAGCTGGCTGTCAGAGGCTAAGAGAGCAGGGGGACGGGGAGGGGTAGCCTCCACCACGTCACTTCTCCTTCTCACGGTTTCTCTCTGCTCCTCCATCCAAGTGGCATGGCTGACTTACGGTGTGGCATCCAGATGCTGCCATTGCCCTTGCTGATGCCTTCCTGTTGTCCTTATGCTGTTGTGGGCAGGAAAAAGGTGGGAAATTGTGCTTTTCAGGAAAACTTCCGGAAATTTTTGGAACAATTTTTAGAAGGAAAAATTTTCGCAGGAGATTTGGCCAGATGGAAAGGCGCCAACTGACGCTTGGTGGTGGGGCGATAAATGGTTAAATGAGGTTTTGGGGGCGGTGAAGGTGAGGTCTAGGATATGATTATACCTGGTTGGTGCCTAATGCCATCAAGGCAACATTAATGTAACTGTTGATTTTCTTAACCTCGGGGTTGCAGGCCATACGCCCGTACCAAACTCTTCTCCGAAGATGATATTGACCTCTCTTCCATTGATTACTGCTCCCTCCAGATGACTGTTGTTTGCTAAATGGTAGCCGGTGTATCAACTACGTACCATTGTTGATCTTGGCAGGAAAGTTGCCCAGACATTTAACGCTCACGTACGTGGATTCTCAGGGCCAACCACACACCCATAACTTTCAGAACAATACTTACTGATACTTGCAACAAAAGGATGATTATCGTAAAGCCTGGTTGAGCGGATATAGTGAGTGTCCATCCCCTTACACGCATGTAGCGATCGGAAAATAAATGCAGTGTCGAACAGTTCACTGACAGATTTATTCCGATTGATTACACCTCCCTCTAGGAAAGCACTGACATTGCACCGAGTGTCATACTGGCCACCATGGTAAAACTGTAAAAGCATCTTACGACATATAAGGCTCACAGCAAGGCTTAAACTTCCCAGGGTAATGCTATTCCCACGGGAAATTGAGGTGGCTTACCGGGTGGTCGAAATGCAGAGAAGGTTCAGGAGTTACTTCAAAGTCTATTGTATAAATGTTCATGACAAAATTTGAAGACCATCCAGCGTGCGTGGGAAAATGCCAGAGCTCACGACACACACGCTACCTTCTTCACATGCTACAAGCTTACTAAACTCTCTGCCTGATGCGATGAGGCTTGCCAAGGCTTACCCTCACACCAAAGTGACACTACTTTCTGTCCCTGCTTGCATCATTCCATTAAATAACAAACATGTTACAAAAATCATAAAAGTACTCTGCAACATAATATACATATGAATGAAATGAACAAAACACTAGATGCGTGATGTAAAAGATGACAACAAATTAACAATCCACTATAGATCACAAAAAGCACAACAGCCAATAAATCCTATAATAAAGTACAACGAATTATACATAGACCCTGGACTCATGAGTTCAGTTGTTAGGACCTATTCCACTTTCCCCTCATGGCATCTCTGGTTGCCATGGCAACCACTCGCTGCTATGAACCGGCGTGCCCTTGCACTTGTGCTGCTCCTGATTGCTCCTGCTACCGGGTGTGCGCTCTTCCCATCAGAAGAGTGCACATCCCCGCTGCGGTGGCATTGCAGGTCACGGCCGGACAAACTGTCTTAGGAGCGGGAGAACATTGCACACGTCACTACATATATAGATAACTATTAAATAACCTATGCATGTGTATGGTCTTTTGTTAATTTCATTAAAAAGAGAATAAAAGTGTTGGCATTTGTATGCACATTTTATACATATAAAGCATTTTTTTTTTTTTTTTAGTCATCTGGGAGGTTTTCAAGTACCATTTGGGAGGACTTTGCATCCATGGGTTGGCAACACTGGCAAAGAAATGCAGTTTAGTAATAAGCAGTTTTTAGGATGTTTGTATTCAGGGTTTTGAAAGTGTATTATGACTGCCATTAAAAAGGAAACATGTGTAGATAATAAGCACCCCAATCCATATTCAGAAAGCATAATGCACGCCTATTGAAATAACCCAAAATTGGAGGTTAAGGCATACATCAAAGGCATTTTTGTCATACTTTATATTTTATATTCATTTTTGTTTTTATAATGCAATTGGCGGTAGCGGATTGGATGAGAGATGCGTTGATTAAGATTTCAAGGGCAGTGAACAATTTTGGAAAGGAATTTTTTGTAATTTTATCTGGTAGGTACCCAGAAGAATCTGTGGCGGCATCAATGGTAATGATGCGGGCCGTTCATCCGGACCAACATTCCCGCTATGTCCTTGCATTTGACATGACACCATGGTGCCTAAGTGGTTAGAGTGGAAATTTGAGAACCGGCAAATTTTTGGAAAAGGTTTTACCTGGGGCAAAGTTTTATAACAGGGTCATTCGGCCAACAACCATAGCAATCCTGGACTGCAGCTCCTCATAAAATGCACTGCTAAAAGTAATCCAATGTGTAGTGCGCATTGGCTTGTTCGGGTCAGCTCACACCCCCATATTACTGGTTGACGTTGCAAAGAAAACCTCACCGAATATTTCCATTTGCTTTAGGCACCATGATTTATTGGCTAGTCACGCATCTGACATGTTACACACATACTACTTGCACATTAACCCTTGCCAAATAAAATACATACTGATACACTTGGAAAAAGGTGCGGGTATTTTAAAGGCCCGTGCCCGGAAGAGCCCAAAGGCCACGAAATAAGGTCCAAATGAAACAGTTCTCAATGCGTACTTACTCGTTTTACAAAACAAGCTTCTTTGGTCTACACTTTAAGTACGAAAACATTTCTCGACTTAGAAACTGCGGGTTGGTTATGCGAAAAAAATGGTGCGAGGCCTATAAAAGAATTAGTGCAAATTTATGCTTCCCCAGGCGATGCAAACACTGGGAAAGAGGGTGGTGGTGTCTAGGGCAGTAAAAGAACAACGGTTCCGGTAATTAAAATATTCTATTGAATGAAAATGATTGAGACGAAAATTGATTGCTGCCCGAACGCAAGAAACCCGAGCCGCGGTAACACACAACCAAACCCCCGATATGCTCAGAGCTGACTGACTTGCACAACGCAGCACGCCAGCCGCTGTTGACGGGCCAGCGGACTGCGTGGAAGGACTTTAACATTGCACACACTAAAAATACATTGCTCTCTTAACCTAGGGCTGGAACATACATAAACAATTCTTACCTTTAAAACTGCATAAACGACATGTGCTAAATTTTGATAAATGAGGAGACAATTGCACACGTAAATGCCGGATAACAGCCAGCGGTATTAGAGCCCATGACTGTGCTCACCACGCACGTGTCACGTGTACTGCATGTGCACAAAGAGACCAATAATTTTGAACTTTCATATAAATGTTATGTTTCAGTGTAAAATGTGTTTTATGTTTGTCTTTGCAGAGTTTAGTATGTCTTAAAATGTGTTCTTAGTGTTTGTTGGTATTTTTTAATTGTTTAGTTATGAAATTCAAAGTGTCCATAGCACCAAGATTAAGAACGCTGATATTCCGGCATGAATGCAGCCATAAAGAGATACTAAATTAATATGAATATTCATAAGAAAATTATAAAAATGTAATACAAAATCTAATTTAATTTGTGCCATCTCATTTTCAATTATAAAATATTTTACTCAGCGTGCATAGCACTTCCGCTTATGTGAACCCGGTAGGTTGCCATGGTAGGTCCATGCGGCGCTTATCTCTGGACAGTCTGTCGAGGAGAGCTGGCGAGGTAAGACACTGTCAAGTATTCACTACAACTTTTGTTCACTGATTTAGGTTTCCATAGTTAATTTAGTTTACCGTTTAACCTTTGCTTGCGAACGTTTTAGCCAGGCATTTTCCTTAGCATTATGCGTCCGCTTTATTAACTTATTGCGCCCTTGTGGCATTTTGACTTAATCGCGGAGAAGAAGTAGACAGCTGTCGGAGAAACCACATGACTCGCAAAACTATAATCAGGGGCCATCCGCCTATGTTTATGGCGTTTCATTGTAATTTCTGCATTATTGCTATGCGCAATTTCAAGGGTTTTGTTTTTATGTATGTATTTGAAGGTATTTTTCATGTTTGAATATTTTACGGCAACATCACGTGTAACCACGTGGCTGACCGATGCCAAGTATTTGTATACGCCATCATTGCGTTTTGAGAGCTGAGTTATGTAATATCGTATGTGCAATATTTTATTAAGGGTTTTATGTTAAATTTTTGTTAGGGTTCCATGTAATTTCAGGGAAATTGATGCTTTTTGTACTTAACCACACAGTCACATTATTTTTTGATTTTACCACCATCAGGCATGTTACAATACTATAACCACTTCAATCATAAGGAGAATAATTTTCTCAGGAAGAATAATCTTTTGTCTAAATTTAATTTGCTGTTTCCTCATAGAAATATTGCAATTTCACCTGCACCACGTGGTCTGCCAAGAACTTCATCCAGAGGCATACGCGCCATCTAAGCTTGTTTTCACACATGTGTGAATTTATTGTGAATGTTCATCTCATGTTCCATCTTGTTTCATGTATCATTCAAGGGTTTATGTAATTTTGTAATTAGTGCACGGTGTAATTATTCCCATCCTAGCCGGCTCTGTGTATAGGCCGTCACCACACTACTCACGTCCTGGAGGGCGAGCCCCGGCGAGTTTGCGTTAGTGATGCTGAGTAATCACACGTGTTAATATGTATTAAGGGTTTCATTTGTAATTCACCGTGTCCTGTCTTCAGGGAAAACCGCCAGTCCACCCTAGTGACTGTCGGCCCTCTTCCCTTGTGAAGGCTGCTGTGCTTTTACGCACCTCCGTGAGATCATCCATCTAGGCGCGCGCTAGAGTAATTGCTGGCTGGGGAGCACCCAAGCAGAATTGGCTAGTCATGACCAAGATTATCATATTTTCATTGGCACGTTGATTTGTATGCATAGTAACAATAAAAACAAATCTACAGTGAACTTACGTATTTTATTCTGCAGTGACAGTGTCCTAGCCACATATATATTATTAAGTGTTTTTCGAGTGATGTTTAGTAAATGTTTAGTATTGCCTATGTGTTTGTAAGTACGCACAGGTGAAATGGACACACAGAATATATTTGGTACACATATATTTGGTACACACATGGACACACATCTTGAAAAGTTACATACAAAACCCTTTTTAATAATAAACACTAAAAATATGGGATCTCCTTTCAGATTGTTGCACCCACTACAGTGCGTGGCACTCTGACATCACGTGTTGTGTCTTGCGTTTGCACTACACTGCACTGCACCTTGCATCTCGCAACACTGCACTGTTCCGTGTGTCGAGAAAGCATGCGTATTGCGCAGTTCCATTGCGCGGCGGCTGTCAAACAGGCTTCGGGACACATGGCACACGTCACAGTTCACCTATTGGAGGGGGTAGGGGGCTTGTTCGTTTACTAAACGAGGGGCTCTTCGGGCGGCCCAATCACCACATGATATTACAAATTAATTGAAAACATTTAGCGATGCAATCAGACTCCCTACGTGTGGATTTTCTGGGCCAAACACACGCCCATACATACTACATGCGAACACTTTTAAATATGTTACAGCACAAATGAAATAAAATAATTAGGTACCCTTTAAAATTTACGTAACACTTGCATATGAAATGGTGGGTTGAAGGGCCCATGCCCTGAAATGCCTTGCGGCAGCCGAAATAAAAGGCTCTGGTCAGTTCATGCTATTTATTCTGTGCAATTAATGTTCCCTCTAGAACAAATGATACACTTGCGTACTTTTGCCTGTGACAAAGGCTACACTTCTTAAAAGCTTTGAAGCTAGATGGAAATAACGTGTGATGTTAAAATATAGACTTCCCAAACGATGCAATTCCTGGGGAGTCGAGGGGAAGTGTCCCTGATGGCAGAAACAAGAGGTTCCAAATTAATTAAGCTATTGATGAACTATTACTGGTGAAGAAGGTGATGGCCATCCGGGGTGGGAAACCGCGAATGCAGGCTCACACGCTAGGTGTGACTTGCTGACTGACTTGCCCACCCTGGTGCGAGAGCACGTGCTGGCTGGCTTGCGTACCATGGCGGGACTACTTGCACACGCATAAGAATTGCACTGGTCACACTATGCCAAAAGATATACAAAACATTGCAGAAATAAACAAAACATACACATATATAGACCTACCCTGCTGACATAATGGAATGATGTGGGCAAAGCACTGATGGGGATGAAAATAAAATAATTACCAATACATAACAGTTGCAAAACAACAATTGGGGACATAAAAGTTTTCATGCCTGCTGCCTTTATTTATTGAGCATGTGTCATTATGTATTCATAAATTGCCTCAGAAATGTTCAAAACCCTTTTTATGCATTAATACATGTTTACTTATCCTTCCCCCCTTGTCAAGGGCTGCTGTGTGCTAATGGCGCTACACAATTTGCACTTTGCTGCATTTGCAGTACGTTACACTTTCCTACACCGCTTCTGCACTGTACGTCAATACTCGTCCCCTGTTGTCGATCATACGTCGAATGTGGACATGTGCTGGGCTGGGGAAGCGGTCGACGTAAACTGCCTAAGGTGGGAAATGAACACACATCAAATGCCCCCCCCCCCCCCTCCACTTTTCTGAGGCCGTTTGTGCTGAGGCCAGAGCTACCTCTTCTTGCTGAAGTTCCATTGCACCTCTTTCCTTCCTCGCTGCGTCGGCGAGCTCGGCAGCGCCATCGCCGTTGTGGTGTTGAGGGGCACCGGGACCAACCTCGTCGTAGACGACAGTCTGTGTGAGCCGGATGTCATCCCGATGCACTCTTGCCCTCCTCTTAACCGCTACAACATTTGGTGTGGCCCGCTCCATTTAGCTGCAAAGCCCACACAAAAGTCCTTGCATGCAGCTGACTGCGAATGAGCTCTGGCGTCAGACTTCTTGTCCGATCTGCTACACCGGTGGCGGTCTTGTTGCAGTGGGCAGCCATTTTGCTGCATAGCGTACCTGTTCCCACATACTTGCAGTTCATGTTCCCTGTGTGCTTGGTGGTTGGCAGTACAGCTGGGTGCGTCACTGCTGTCTGGCCTCTGGCAGTTACTCTCACATGGCAGGCGCAGGTTCCTGCCCAGCAACACCTCGCAAGGTGTTTTGCCAGTGACGGCGTTGACACGCCGATGGAGTGTGTATAATGCTAGATGTTCTGGCCACTTGGTGTGTAGTTCGCCCACATGGAGGCGCAGCTGAACCCCTAACTCCTGGTTGCGCTACTCTCCGTGGGGTTGGCCCTAGGGTGGTACATCGCTGTGGTTATGTGTTTCACTCCCCGCTTTGTATACATTCCCGCCACTGCTTCCCGGTAAACTGGGTCCCGTTATCTGTAAGTAAATTCTTTGGAAATCCCCAACGCAGGAAAAAATCTTCGCTGAGCATTTGCACAATGTTATTTGTAAGTACACTGCTAACTGCATAGGCCTCAACCTACTTAGAAAATTTGTCAGTTACTACGACTAAATATCGCTTCCCATTTGCTGATCTCAGATATTGCCGCATTAAGTCAAGACATACAGTTTCAAATGGTTTCGTCGGTAGGCACGGCTGTTGTTGCCAGTGCTCAGTCCTGCGGCTTTTGAATACATTACACATGTTACATTTTTGTACCAAACTGTGTGTTTGTTTCGTCAGCCCTGGCCAAAAGTAATGCTCCACGATATTTCTGATCATCTGATACACACCAAGGTGTCCTGCTACGTTGCCACAGTGCACATAGGCGAATACCTTTCCCCGCACACACGTGGGGACAAACGCCCTCCACTTCCCTGGGTTTCCCAGCTAGCATATTTCTAAGTGGCCATTCATAACACGCCTGTTTTCAACTATGCCTTGTTCACATTGCCCAGTTTTATCCTGCAAGAATTAGCAACCCTGCTGTGTTTGCTTCACTTACTTAAAAAGTTCTGATATTAATACCTCCTTTTCTACTGCACTCACTTGCTGCACATTAATTTCCGAGATAGTTCCACATTCGCCTGGCGGAAGAATTTCTTCCCGTTCAGCCTCATCTTGTAAAATTACCTGTTCATTTGGCGTACGTGATAAAGTATGCGTTAACTGGTTTTCCTTGCCTGGTACATGTTCCACACAAAAATCGAACACTTGTAAATGGAATGCCCATCTGGTCAACTTTCTTCGTGCTTCACACATGTTATGCAGCCAAAGTAGGTGTTGATACTCCAGATACGCACAATGTTTTTTTATTGCCCATATCACAGAAATGCACTCGCACTCATTGAGATCGTAGCACCGCTCGTCACCTGCCGTCAATCACACATCGAGTTCACGTGTGTGCTGCGCTGGGGAAGCGGTCGGCGTGACAAACGGCCTAAGGTGGGGAACGAACACACATCATAATGTAAGGGATATTATGTTTCATCCCTGCCCTAGGGCCATGCCAATCCATCACATTTCATTTTGTAACATTTGTGTAATTATAAGTACCACGTAACTTGAGCGGGAACTTTCTACCAATGGGCCGGCAGCCCGCCAACCATCTTAAGTAGTAACGTCAGTGTCTTCATATGGGGTGGACGTTTGTGCATGGCCACTCCGAGCCTTCAACTTTTTGACGTGGAGGGATCTCAGTGTCAGTGAATTGGCCCTGCCTGACACCTCAGGACAGGGCAAGGTGGTGGTTGTGTCTGGCGCCAGCTTTGGAAAGCAGTTGAGGTTTGTCGGGGGCCGACGGCCACGGGTATCCTTGGAGTCTCCATCGACGTTGTTGATGCTGAGACGCTGTTGAGTGCACTTACTGACACTGACCCTATTACAACTGCTTCTGAAGTTGTGCAAGTGTAAGGATGTAGGCCTCCTTTACATGACTTATTAAGTACACAGATTTTACTCTTGCTAGAGGGCAGGACCCATAATACAAGACAATTCTAATCACTGGCTTTAACTTCAGCATTTAGGGTGCAGTGCCCAAAATTTACCTGTGAAGGTAAAGACAATAAATTTTGGAATTTAATCACATATACTTTTATTTATGCACATGAACACTGTACATACTAAATGAAACAGGCTCAGTGCTGAGGCCCGTCGATAGCCTGTGCTGCTTAAAAATGTGTTCTGCACTGATGTCCTTATGGAGTTATCTGATGGTAAAAACTACTGGTCGAACCCTCGACAGTATGTAAAGAGAAAGGTTCCAGTTGATTATGTCTACTGATACACTACATGATTACTGCCTAAATGTTGATAAGCCCAGGGCACGCACTGAGAGCGTGAATCCCGAGCGGCGTGCTTGGCTGATGGCGGAGGTCAGACTGTGAGAATGCCAACAGCCCGCTCAAAATATGTGATGTCACCCGTGTCCCTAGCCCGTTTGCCTACTGTGAGTGCTCCGCAGCAGGCACCAGCACTCTACCAAGCGCTCATGCACACCGTGTGTAGTAGTACGTCGCTATGGAAGTATTCGAGATGCCGCCCACTAGCACGACCAGAAGAGGTCAAGTGCAGCGATAGTGCAAAGCACTTTTGCGAACCCATTTTCACATGTTTCAACCCTAATCCATTCCATGCAGTGTCTGTCATGTTTATTAAAGATGTTTTGCTATAGTTTATTTATTCACATGTTAAAGTTAGCAATGTAAGAAGGGCAATTATTTTATGTTTTGTTGAGCAGTGTAAGAAAGTAGTTCCTGCAGCTTGCCTGCCTGCCTTCGCTGGCTGACATGCCGCATGGCGCCAACAGTCAGTTTTTAGTGTCGAGAGAGAATGTGGACGTGCAGACCGACGTCATCATGTTTCCAGCGTGCCCAGGCAGCCAGCAACTTTTGTTTCAACCATGTTCATTGCAATAGAGTAAGCTAATAGGAACTGTTTTTCAACTGCCACCCAGGACTCCCCACCTCCTATAGGTTTGCATCGCTTAGGGAAGCTTAAGTTTTCATCTTGATTTCTTTGTGGCCTAGTGCCCTTTTTCAAAAGTGTAACCTAACTGGCAGGTCAAACCTGGAAATAATGTAAGTTGTCTTCAGAGAAGTACATTTAATAAAACCCATTGATTTATGTAAGAATGTGTCTGCGTCTTCATTAGGGTAGTCTTCGTGCACTTCGGGGCGTGGGCCCCCCACCTTCCTGCTTAAATGTATTTCACCAGCAAGTGTTTATCATAGTGTATCTGCCATGTAGCGAGTGTTTATGTTCAACGTTTACCAGTAATTACAGGTGTGTGGTTTGCCTTAAGAATCCATTGCACAATACATATTTTTAACTTGGAATATAATTGAGGAACATCATGTCGAAAGGATTCCGTCTTTGGTCGTCAGCACACGACCCTGAGTTAACAGAGTCAGCTCTCCATTTCAACTTGGCATTGTTCCACATGCAATGCCTGGCGCCCGGATATAGTATAAAACCTCATCCGAATTCCTCGGTAACTCAGTTTACCGCTCCTGAAAATCAAATTAACCATGTCTCACCCCATGGCACACTGTCAAATGGTGCGCGATGTGGAGCTCGAACCCACAACCCCAAGATTAGGAGTCAGCTCTCCACTTCATCTTGACATTGTTCCACATGCAATGCCTGGCACCCAGGTATTGTATAAAACATCATCCAAATTCCGCGGTAACTCAGTTAACCACTCCTGTAAACCAAAGTAACCCTGTCTCATCCCATTGCACACCGTCAAATGACACCAAACTTTGTGGTGTATCCTTCCACTAATTTCTCCTATTTTCATTTTGACCAGCAAAAATTTCCAAAAAATTTCAAAGGTTTGAAAATTTCTACCAAACTCTTCCCTACTTACCCTGACCACTACCCACAACAAGGGAGCAACGGGGACGTCACATCTGTGCAACCAGAGCCTTGGGCTGACTCTAGATGCCTCCAGGATGCCGGAGAAGGCTAAACGTGGTCCATAGGAAAAAGCACGCGGAAATTGGAAGACTGGCGCCATTGTAGTTACAGAGAGAGAACATGCAGGACAGCAGCCATTTTGGAGCACCATGGCGAGTGCCACACCACCGCAACGCAGTAGCAGGACAAAGGAAGATTGTGCGCATGCTACTCCCTCCACCCGCATCACACCAGCCGTGCCGCACAAAGGAGAAACAAAAGGAAGGAGGAGGCAGAAATGAAAGTCCTCCCTTCCATGCTCCTGACCCGTCGCTGAACAGCTGAGCAGGCCATTGACCCCTGCGCTGTGCCAAGCAGGGAAAGTCGTGCCGCATCACCATCCATGCTGCGCAGAGCATCGCACGCTCTGGACCCCGATCTCGACTCCCACTCCCACAACCCATGTCTTCTGCGCCGTGACCAGTGTGTCTGTTGACAAACAGACGACGGCTCGTCGGACACTTTACAGCGTGCCGGCACTGATGTGTCCACATGGTCTCTGTGTAATGCCATAGGACTTAATCACCAAGTACGAGCTAGGCACTCACTACTGCCAATGCGAACATAGGACCAGCCCAGCAAACAATTGCACCATGTACAACCGCAAGTGTGAGCCAAAGAAGAACTTTCGGAACAACCACCAATAGTAAATTCAGTGACCATTAATCACCCCAGCTGGTGTCATAACCTTTTGTGCATAGATCAGGGCACATTACTTCTGAACTGTGCACGGTGCAACACTCAGTACCATGTGAAATGCATAAACACACGGGAGCAAGGAATTGTAAACTGACTCATTTTTCAGTGTAGGCAGTGTAACAGACAGCCGGAAATGCAAAATGCAGCGGCGTATAATTGGGACTCATTTTTCAACCAACTCCAAAGAGTAAATAAGTGCAATCGCAATGGATGTGAGGGAGGAACAAGCAGACAGGTCCAAAAATGCCACACGTGTGGAACAACCGTCCATGCACAGTGTCAAACAGAAGCGGATCAAGCAACCATAGAGGAAGCGCATTACACATGCAGAAACTGCACAGCAACTCGAAAGGAGGAGCCTGCAACACCACACATCAGCAGCACGCACGTGGTAGCAGCTTGGACTTCAGAGGCTGAAACGCAGACAGTATCAATGCCAACCCTACCTATCATGTCTCTCCCACCAATACCACAGACACAGTTCATTTCACCCGTACCAGCATACTATTGAACTTTCATGTTTACTCCGCACTAAACCGCAATCTTACCAAACCTACCACATGTTTTCCCAACTGCCACGCCAGTAACAACAATGCTACTAAACACCAGTGAACTAGCACCCACCGCCAACAACAAGTTGGAAACAGAAAGTCGGCCGCATGCCCACACGTTTCCATACACTGCCAACATTTTCTGGTGCACTCAATGAAGACCCAGCAGTGTTCATACACGACTGCACAACACGTTTACAGTGCTACAGAGTCTCCGATGATGAGTGGCCTGGTTGCGTGGGCAAACAGCTCAAGGGCAAGGCTTGACGATGGTGGAAATCCATAAACCACTATGGACTAACATGGCCCGAGTTTTTACACTTGTATCAATGCAGGTTCAGAGGTATGTTTGCGTTCATACAAGCCCAAAGCAAACTGACTTTGCAGGAAGAGCAACCTGGAGAGACATCAGCATTCATCAATCGCAAAACTCACCTGGTTTGCAGGTTCCACCCAGAGTTACCTGAATGTGACATGCTTGAGGTTATCGCCGAAGCATCCCTACCGGAGTACCGAGCTGCTCTAGTTCCCTTGCTGAACAGTGGTCTCAAGAATTCATGAGGGCAGTGATAATCCTCGAACGGAGCATGGGTCAACTGTGTCGCAAAGCGGGAGGTGCACAATGGTGGCATGGGCCTCCCGAAGACAGGTACAACTGCGCCAGGAACGCGAAGTTGAACCAATAGGGACAATATAGACAACAACGTGAACAGTAACAGGAAGCTGACAACAGTCGCTGCCGCGCAAGAGGAAATGCTCAAGCAGCGAATAAGAGTAGTTTTCAAGATGGCAATCGGTTTGTCAAGTGGGATAAGACACAGCTGCCCAGGACGCCGTGCCGTCACTGAAAAATGGAGGCCTACCACTAGCACAACGCCTGCCCAAACAACCCCCACAACAACAACAGACATCCAGATGCCATGACAACTACCAGGGAAACAGGAGGTAGGGGTAAAGGTGCCGGACGTGTCGTTTACCCCTGCTCCATAGCACAACCCAGCATTGACACCTCAGCAAACTCTGGTACAAAAGGTCAGTAGTAATGGTGCAAAATTTATGTGTCCTTGTGTATGTTAATAATCCTCCATGTCACGCACTAATAGATACTGCAGCATCTCATAATTTTTGTCATCCTTGATCTGTGCATGAAAGTAACTAAAACCAACATGGCATATCAATCAACTTGCAAATAGGCAACATGTAAATTCAGCGTTAGGGCAGGTCACAGTAACAGTCAAAATTCGTGATTTGGAACTCATAACAACCACAATAGTTACAGCAGAGATTACCAAGGACGCTATATTGGGAGTACCATGGCTCACTGAAAAAACACCATTGTACAACCCACTGAGAGATGCATTCATTTTGGAGCTAATGAAAGGAGAACTGTATATAACATTGACTGTACGGCCGAACAAACACCTAAAGTTCTGTTCACGAAGTTTGAACATGCCATCCCAGTAGAACATCAGCCCGGTTTTCAATGTCTGCTAGATGAGAGGAAAACTGTTTTTGCTAAGCATGACACCTTGCGCAGAACTACCGTGGCCGAGCACGAGATCCCGCTGACACAGGAAGGACCGATATATTTGAGCCCACGAAGTTACCTTTGCCACCAAGCTCAAATAATCAAAGAACAGATAGCAGAAATGTTAGCACACGGGGTAATGGAACTGATAAGGAGCAGGTTTAATTCTGCAATAACACTGGCACCAAAAAAGTATGGGACATGGAGGTTTTGTGTCGACTTCAGGCGCATCAATCAGGTGACATGTAGCGCATTGCCGCCAAATATCTATGCAGCTTGTGCCAAATATCTATGCAGCAAAATAGAGTGCGCTGATCTGGTGTAAAGATTTTGAACTGCTGCTTCACCTGCAATTGCCTTGGTTTCCTCTCCCCTCCCGTTTTCCCGCCAACCTGTTAGCTACCCCTACCCCTTCTGAGCATGCACAAGCAACAATGATGTGATTGGCTAGTATATATTTTTTGGCTGGACGAGGCTTGTTTTCGAGCAAAGCTCGTGCACTTCTACTCTAGTCAGCTCAGCGAGAATACCTCTCTAGTATTTCTGCTCATCGGTCCACTATGGACTCTATTCGAAAACCTAAACCTTGCTAGTATTTGAGTGAGCCGAGATGTCTGCTGCAGTGCACGATGAGTCACACGATGAGATGGGTTCGTGACATGTTGTAGCAAATTGATAGTAAATTGAGTTTGGGTTTTGTGAGCGCTATTTTACTTGCATACTAAATTCTGTTTGGCATTTCCTTGGTATTTTTTTCAAAATTAAGTTTGGAGTAACTTGTAGAATGTGGTGCCCATAGTTCCTTTGCTTTAAAATTGTTTACTTGTTGAAGTAATGTAAATTCCCAGCTGCTTGTCGCCTGAAAACTTCTTGGCATTGAATTGGGACAGCGTCGACTTGCGCTATGTTGAAAGCTTTAAATAATTAATAACCCATCTGCGAGTGCCTTTACAGTTGGAATCATCAGTGCTAGAACTGCTTTAAGGAGTTTTAAATTGTGTTTTTAAATGTTGTGTGTACGTATTGTTTTTAGTTCAGATGGGCTTTGGAAAGGCTTTTACGCCCCATCTGATGCAACTTTCTTTTAAAATGTTCAAGTTTGGCTGTTTGAGATCAAGTATTTATATTTCAATATATTTTGATTATGTCAATCTTGCTGTGATATTTTATTGTTTTGAAGGCTTGAAATAATTCAAATACTCGCTTATCTTGTCTCTTGTATCTTTTGGATTGAGTATGCATTTGCTTGGTCTAAATTTCTGTCAGTTTGCAAGAATGTGTAATATTACTGTTTTACTGGAGCGCCCTGCTTTGACGGGCATTTGGTACCAGGGTTGCCTTTTTTAAAAAATTTGTTAAAATCTGTGATCTGAGTAAATGGAAAACTGAATAAACGCAAATTGAAACTGAATCCGTTTGTGGTCTTGTGTTTTTGTCACATATCAGTGTGAAGGATGCCCTAAGTTCATTGGGGAGAGCCAAAATTATGTCTTTGCTAGATTTGCGCAGTGGCTACTGGCGGACTCCAGTACACCAGAAAGACCGGGAGAAGACCGCCTTTACCGCTCCCGACAGTCAAAGATATCAATTATATACAATGCCCTTTGTTCTTACATGCGCTCCTGCCACTTTCCAATCCATGATGGTTTGTTGGTTTCAGGAAACATGCACAGTGTTGATTTTACTGAATGATTCTGCAAATAAATTATTTAATGCTAGTGACCAACAAATGTGATTTTAATGAAGTAAACTTGCAAGGATTGCCATAGAAAAACACGTGTTCAGGAGATTGTGAATTTTACAAACTGTAAGTTGGCGTGTTTTGTAAATGTATTAATACACCGTTAATATATTTACCAAAATGCACTACGCCTGAAAAAGCAGCACTTTCTTCACTTTTGGAGTGATTGAATAATATTTGTTTATTTATCCATATCGTAAATTCAGAGAGAGAGAAAGAGAAAAAAGAGAAAGAGAGCAAGAGAGAGAAAGAGTGTGCACATGTGTGCATGCATGCACTGTGTGTGTGCATATACTGCTGCATCTGTACGAATACGAACAGCGAAGTAAAGATCATGTTTTGTTTTTTCTCATTAATTTTGGTGCATGCCACACTCCTGTGCATCACGCATGCACTCCCTACTCTAAGACTTTGCCCCATCATGACACTTTGATAGTAATTTGGGGCAAGTAACATGCCGGCAGGCAAGAATCTCGTGCCTACAGGTTGAGCAGCACCCTGCGGCCAATGTCGTCAGTACTGCCCGAGCCTCATGGAGAGGTGGTAAATATGTAAACAGCCTCCAGAGAGTGAGATAAGAAATTGTGGCGTGTTCACTATTCTAAATTCAACAACCTCTGCGAAACGAGGCTAGCAACCCCCGCACCCCTGGGGCAGCCATCAAGCTGAATTTTTCTGTATATAAGGAGAAGCGACACCACTCTCAGGAGTCTGCAGCCCGATTCCACGGCCGACTCTGAGAGACCTCCCCTGCATTTGATATATTATTCCCCCCCCCCCCCCAAAACGAAGCTCCGTGCACTCGCAGCATTATGGATGGAAATATACTCCATTACAGACCATGGCTATGGAGGCAAGCTCGCTGCGAGGTAGCACAGCACTAAGTTTACACACATATGTCCCCGAGGACATATGTTGATATTAAGTCATTTATATTAGGTTAATCATTTAGGTCATGTTAATAATTTTGTCCTTACTCTCCACAGGCTTGTACCATCTTCTTCCAATCTAGTAAAAACCAGTAACTGTTGGCCCTGCTGACACTTACTGGCAGCTTACTCCCTTTTCTTTTAGTTTTCAGAGCTATTGGAGATTGGATGGAAGCAGCACTATTGCGCCATCTCCCTCACCACTCTGGTTAAGTCAGCCCCATTCCCAGACAACAACAGTGCCCATTTCTCTACTAGTCTTTTCATCTCTACTAATAATACAGAATGATGTCCAACTTTCTTTCTCCCGTAGCATTTCTAGTTAATGCATGTAATAATTTTGAATTCTTTACTGTCGGCTGGGTTTTTACAGTGTCTATGCCGGTTTTTCCCAGTCACTTCTTAATTATAGTTTTAGCTATAAGTACAGTTAGGGAGGTAGTCATGGCCCCAATTGCTGGTCATGGCTGCCCAATCTCTGTCTGCCGCGATGCATGTAACCTTGCATGATTTCCTTTTCTTGTAGGTGTAAAGGGTTCACCCTGAGATGCAATTAGCTCCTGTCCTACCTTCGGGATACACTTAACACTTAGTAATAGGGTAGTTAGAAAAAAAAATTGTTCTCACGAGCCTTAGCCCGCCGACCTGAGCAAGATCGCAGGCTAGGAGAGTCTTCTGCAGACTGGAGAGTACCCTCCGAAGGCTCTCCAGTCTGCAAAGACTCTCCAGCCAGCAAAGGCTCTCCAACAGGTTGAGAAGACTCTCCAACCTGCGAAGGCTCTCCATCCAGCTCCAAGAAGCTCCAACTCCACTACCGCAGCATGCGAAGAAAACCTATCCGAGATATAGAGGAATCTCCTAAGAAGCTGTCAAAACATCAACTCCAAGTATCTCGACATCCCTACATCTATCTCCTCATTACCCGAGTCAATCCACTGTACTCCGCAGTAGCAGGTCGTAAACGTTGTCCCTTATGGACAACTACCCCATACTATGCAATATCAATTGCAACTTAGAAATTTGGATGTATTTCATTTTTCTTTCATTCACAGGTTTGCCTTCACCTGCTGTAATGTACAAAGTAAATATTTTACCTTCCTTTAAACTATTGTACAGAGTCAAGCATCCCCTTGTTTTCACAAGTACTGTAACAAATATGTGTGGCACAATTGAATTCTAATAAATTAATTAATATTCACCTTTATAATTTTATCAATTGTAAAATACTTTGAATCAGTGAATATTGTGGCTCTCTGAAAATCAAGCAACCACTCCAGGTTAGACATGAGTGAGCAGAACCATCTTGGGACTCCTGGTGCCTGAATAAGCCTATTGTCTGCAGAAGACCGGGAACTCCTGAGAAGTGTCCGGAACACCCGAGCCTGCCCAGAGAAAAGCTCACATCTACTCAGTCTCTCTAACTCAATCATTACCTCGGTTCGTCTGAATAAGACTGAACCTAGGAGGGCTTGAGCTACCCTAATAGATTGGGAGTGCGCCATCTTAATTGTAAGCAATTACTGCATGCCAATCAAATATCTGTTTTCTTTGCTATTTTAAAAATAATTCAAATGCCTGAGAAAGGAGGTGGGCGTAATAACCAACTGAGATGACTAGCCCGACAGGCATGACGAGAATTAAACCAGCCCTCAGTTACTACAGCAGCCAACCGGGCCAGTGAGCCCTCACCAACTATTCAGTCTATCGAGCCCTTGGTTAATGCATTTAAGGAATAACTACCCATTACGGATGATTGTAGTTCTTTCTTAGACTCCTCGCTAGGGATTTGTTGGCCATGGCCAGATCAAGAGCACCTGAGTAATTTAGTTCTCCCTGATATGAAGTCAGAATCTAGCCCCCCACCACAATCCATGCTTAGTTTGTAATGGAACCCCTACCACGTGTCAAGTACGTACCACCGCCGGAAAGGTGATCACCTTAGTCATTCCCCCTAAACTGGTCCATACAAGCAAGGTGGTTGCATCCTCTGCAGATTTTGTCCCCGTACGGAAACTGACACAACTGGCCCCATATAAATGCCCCAGCAGTATAATACACCTCAATTTTGTAACTCCAACATCCCCATTTAATTATTTAATTGTGACAGTTGGCATCACCACTTTTGGCAAACCTTTACAGTGAGCAAGACCAAGCTTCCAAGGGTTTTATTCCCCTCCTCCATCTTTCAATCCTTCAACGAGTCAGTGTCCCACTAGATCTCCCAACATGGGCAGATCCCGACCCGCCAGGCAAAACACTTCCAGGACTCAACCACACTGCTGAAGGGTATGCCATTACATATAGGAGAGAATCAGCACACTCATCCACCAAGTTTTTTTTTTAGCTACTCAACTGTCGAGTACGTCGCCTAACTAACCGTAACTGTAACGTAAAAGAGGTTAGTTCACCATCGGTGAGTTGAGGTATTAGCTAGTGAAGAACTTGTATAGTTATTGATCCCTTTTTAAGAAGCAGAAGAGGAGTGTGCATCTAAGTTAAAATTTTCGAAGTTAAATAATTTACATGTTATTTCCGTACAAGCAAAATTTTCCACTGCTACATCAAAACAATATACAACTCAAAATGCCACACACTCGTAAGAACATCAATATAATGCAGTCTCATGAAAGACGTTTAACTAAAGCCCCTCACCGCCTCACTTTTTCCTTTTTCCCCCAAAATAAAATAAACAGAACTCCCAA
This sequence comes from Dryococelus australis, assembly GCA_029891345.1. NCBI lineage: Eukaryota > Metazoa > Arthropoda > Insecta > Phasmatodea > Phasmatidae > Dryococelus > Dryococelus australis. The sequence continues at coordinate 279,607,903 of CM056994.1, forward strand.
TAAATTTAACTTGGTAATTACAAAAATAAAACAGGCTGGAATGCCAACCTAGATATAATATCCTACATTAGTTACTGGATGGAAGTTGGCTCACTTTAGCCTTTCAGTACCTGTCACAACAGGCACTGAAAGATTAATGCAAGTGTACATTGGACTCATACATTTGTTTACAAACATATTTTCCTTCAGTGACAAAACAGCTATGATGGAAGGATACATTATGGCCATGCTACTTTTCTATAACTGTCAAAATTTACCCCACTTATATGAAATAGACTATAAAACTGGAAACATAATGTAAATAAAACTGTATCATTATTAGTTTATTTCTCTATGTTATTATGATGGTGTACACCAACAAAATTGTCAAAGTTTCATGTGAACCACATAACTTATAATTGTATTAGAAAAATATTTTTATAACGTAAAATATCTGTGACAATCAACAGGTCATAGAAATCATAGTAATAATAATAGATGAAAATCAGGATATAAGGATAATATGCATACTGATGTAGGTAGAGTGCAGATGCTAGTGTAGTTACAAATTATGTATATTGATGAGGGTGAGTGCTATATATAGCTGGAATTATAATTGAAAAATTTTGACTTAGATAAAAAAATGGAAATAAGTACCTAAGTATTATGAGTGGTAATAAAAACACCAGAGAGTAAATATTGTAACAAGTAAACACAAACTGTATTCAAGTGGTAAAAACAAATTATTTTTTTTTTTTTTTTTTTTTTTTTGAAAACCAAAATGTAAATAATTTTTTCAACTGGAAAAGTAATATGGTAAAAACTTTAAATGAATGTTTTAATTGACGAATTACTGTAAGATTATAATATGGAGATATAATGGGTGTAAATTATGAAAAAGAAAAAATTTAAATGAATAATAAGCTAGTGGAAGATTGTAATATAGAGATATAATGATTGTGAATTGTGAAGTTAAATGTAAAAAGCATATCGCATCAATTAAGGAAATTAAAACTTAGATTTATTTTGGGTTGTAACAAATTTGTAAAATTTGTTCGAAACTGAGGGGATTTATGTAACATTGCAGGTTTCTGAGGTTATGTTTACTGTCAGTCATAGACATTATTTATTATATATAAATAAAGAGTACTTGCATATGTTGTCACTTCATTTAATATTATTCCAAATTAAAGTTTATTATATGAGTTAAAAAGTATAATCTTTGGTTATTTTAAGTTTATTTAACATATAGATTATACGTACAGTCACGGACATAAGTATTTGTACAGTAAAACGTGTTACAGTAAGCTATGTATTACTCGAGTAATAAATTGTGTGCATACTCTATTCCCGTTGGGTAACACGTATGAGAGATCCTGTATACCACAGATCAGCCACACATGCAAAACTGTATTTGTGTGTGAAAGCGACAAATGTTTGCATTCCAATTCCAGTCCAATTCTTCCCGGACAGAAGTATTCATACACTGGGCTGTGAACAAGGAAGCAACGGACAAAATTGTTATCTACCACACCCAGTCTCACTCAGGTGTTTACTGGATGTTAAACAAGCTGCATTTAGTGACTGGTGTGATACAAGTGGTTCAAATGGGTCGCAAAGGAAAGGAAACTAGAGTGGAAATGAGGCCGCTGATTGTCTCATTAACTCGTAAAGGGAAATTGTATTCTGAAATTGCAAACATCGTAGGGAGAAGTTGTGTGACTGTACAGAGTATAACTAAGCGATTCAAAGAAACGAAGTTGCTAATAAACAAAGAAAGAGTTGGTCACCCACAAAAACTTACCACCAGGGAAACAAGGTACATTATGCAAATGATCAAGAAGGACCCAAAATCTACATCTAGCGCAATAGCTGCTTATGGTAGAGAACAGTTCGGCAAGCGACACCCCAAGGAATAAGGCGTCTCACCAATTGTGCAGGATACAGAGCTACAGTACCAAGGAAGAAGCCCTACATAAGCAACAAGAATCAGAAGAGCAGATTACGAGTTCACAGATGCGTATGTAGGAAAGGACCTCGATTTATGGAAAAGCATTGTTTTCTCAGACAAAAGTAAATTCGATCTGTTTCATAATGAAGATCGCGTGTTTTGGTTTAGAGGAGGCCCAATACTGCTCTTGACAGCCAGAATCTTTAAGCTACCGTGAAGCATGGTGGAGGTGGTGTTATGGTCTAGGGATGTATGACCGCGTCTGGTGTCGGGAAACTGGTTTTCATTGAGGGAAGTATGGACGGATTTGCTTATTTACGTATTCTGAAGGAAAATTTGAAGAAGAGGGTAGAGAAACTGGGTTTGGGAAACAATTACTACTTCCAGCATGACAACGACCCTAAGCATACAGCCAAGATTATCCGACTATGGGTGCTTTATAATACGTCCCACACAATATAAAAACCCCAGCATAGTCCCCCAATCTCCTATAGAGCACCTTCGGAGTGAACTGGAAAGAAGAGTACGAAAACACCACATCTCTAGTACATCTCAGCTAAAATAATTGCTTCCGAAAGAATGGCATAAAATCGACGCAGAGACAACTGGAAATCTGGTGCACAGTGTGAGCAAGAGACTAAGGGAAGTGATACACAGACGAGATAGGCACACCAAGTACCGAGGGACTGAAGTCGTCATTGTTTTTTGTTCGAGATTATTAGTGTTACGTGAATGAATGAATACTTTTGTCTGGCGGAAAACTCTTATTAAGAAAAGAAACATATGAATTTTTGTTTATGAAGAGCGTAACCATTGTAACATTACTGTGTCCATACATTCAAGTGATTATATATGTTTATGTATATCAGAAGTATTTACGTTTGTTTGTATTGGGGGTTCTACCAATATTGTCCATTTCATGTAAGTGGAATAAAATCTGACAGACGTGACCAACCTACACACTATGTAAACCGTAAATGCTCTCATTCATACAGTATTGTATCAGCTGATGAACTGCCGCGGGATCCTTGTTGTTAGGTTGGCTGTTTTGATGATGGCTTTGGAAGTAAATAGCACTCGGAACTAAAAGTTGTAATTTAAAATCTTAGCTACACTTGCAACATATATTGTTTAAATTATGTTTTAAAAGCAATATTAAATTTTCATTTAGTTACTAGACTTTAAAAACACGTTTAGCATTTATGACAGAGTATGCCGATGCATACAACACAGTAAATGTTTCCAACCAATGGCTAGCCATATTTATGTTTCCAATTTCCAGCCCGTTGAAGGCTGTTGTTGTGCATGTGCTTTTTTTTTCTCATCGTGTTTATTATATGAATATCTTATTGGTGTTGTCGGAGTATTTAATAGGTAGTTAATTATTTTTTTATTTGCTATTTTCGAAAATGGTTGTAGGTACCATTGTAGTGCATTTTCTTGAGTGAAATGTAATATTAATCAGTACGTCGTTAAAACTGCTTGTTCCGCCATTTTCCTTGCCACCTTCCACAATAAAGTGACATGAATATAATTTACGTATATAAGTTTAAGTTTGTTTGTATCAGGAAACGTGCGTAGTGTTGATTTTACTGAATGATTCTGCAAATAAATTATTTAGTGGTAGTGATGAACAAACATGATTTTAGTGAAGTAAACTCGCAAGGATTGCCATAGAAAAACACGTGTTAAAGAGGTTACAAATATTACAAACCGTAAGTTTGCATGTTTTATAAATGTATTTGTAAACCGTTAATATCATTATTGTAATGCATGTGGCCTAAAAAAACCCCCCTTTCCACACTTTTATAGTGAGTGAATAATATTTGTTTGTCTAAATCGTAAATTCCAGTGTAAGGTTAACTTCGGTCCAAGTGTGTACGTGTATAAATTGCTGCATCTGTACGAGTATGTATCACGTTTTGTTATAATTTTCTAAGTTAAATAATTTAAATGTTATTTCCATATGATCAAAATTTTTCACTGCTCTATCAAAATAATATGCAACTCAAAATGCCACACACTCATAAGAACATCAAAATAATCACGTCTCACAAAAGACGTTAATCTGAAGCCTCCCCCCCCCCCCCTCCTATTCCTTTTTCCCACAAAATAAAATAAACAGAACCCCAACAAATTTAACTCTGTAATTAAAAAATAAAACTGGTTGGAATGCCAACCTAGCTATAATATCCTACATTAATTACTGGATGGAAATTACTTAAGATCAGCCTTTCAGTGCCTGTGATGACAGGGAACATGAGGAAAGAGGAAAATGCAAGTGGACATGGGACTCAAAACATTTGTTTACAAACATCTTTTCTCTTCAGTGACAAAACAGCTGTGATGGAAGAATACACTGTGGCCGTGCTACTTTTCTAGAACTGTCAAAATTTACTCCACTTACATGAAATGAACAATAGTATACACTTTGGTTGTTTCCCAGTGACTGTACGAATACTTACGTCCATATCTGCAAGTATTTTTCATTTGTTTTTAGACATTATTCAGTTTGTTATTTTTCATTTCTTTACAAGAGGGTAGTCAGCATTAAATGTTTATTAAACAAAAGTACTAAATAAAATTATCCTGGTTGTCTCTCGTCTCACCATTGCTGATTGGCGGAGAGATGTGTCATGGTCAGACGATAGCCAATTGGAGGACAGGAGACAACATAAGTAAGACAAATGTAAAATAGAACTAATTTTTCTTTAGAACAATTCGTACCACCTCTAACCAAGGATGGACATGGATATTATAGGAAGAAAGTTTAAAGGATGTAATAGGTAATAAAATAGAATTGAATATTTATTACAATTGCTGCAAAAAAAATTTTAACTTTGAATAGGGTATCTTCCGTATCCCCCCTCCCCTTTCCCCATCATTATGAACTATAGGTTTCTCTAGCTTGTTTATAATTCTAAGAAAGAAATTCCAAAGTACTCCTATACCCCACTAGCTGTTGACCTTACACAGCAGTGTACAGGTGTAACGACTGAATTACAAACTCCTAATTATATCACAATACTGATCTTGCCAAATTTTGGTAGAATTAATATTATGACATAATTATGAGTTTGCAGTTGTCGTTATGCCTAGAGTGGTGTGTAAAGTCAATAACTAGTTGGTTGTAGGGTTATTTCCAGAATTTTTTTAAAAATATAAGCAAGTTACAAAAACTTCATAATTCACTATAGAAGGGAAAGGTCCTCTTAAATCAAGGGTTCCCAGTATTTTCTAATTACCAGCCTGAAGATTTAGTAACCGGAAATTTCATGCGATGCTGCGTTGTCTTCATTGTGTTGTCAGGTTTTGATCTTAAATACTTGTATTCAACTCAGTGTGAGTTGACCTGTGTTGTCTTTGTTGGGTCATCTAAAGTGATGTACTGATATTTGTATATTCTGTCTTGCCTTTGTTGCTAATCCATTTGTTACTCATCCTGTTTTGCTTAGTTTAGTTTTGTCAAACTCTTAACTGAATTCCTTGATGAATTATTTTTATGTTTTAAATAATCATTGACAATGGGTAATCTTCGCTTCTGCTCATGTATGTTTTTAATTTTAACCTCTGTTTTCCTTGGTGACACAGGTCTGCAATAGCATATGTTCAAAATAATTTTTCATTTTACTAAAACAGTTGAGACACAGGCAGACAGACACATACACGGAGAGAAAGAGACACATGGAGAGAGAGAGACACCCAGACAGAGGGAGAGACACACAGAGAGAGACAAAGAGTGAGAGATGCATGAAGAGACAGAGAGCAAGACACGCAAGGGGAGAGAGAGATATGCACTGGGAGAGAGACACGGACAGGGAGAGAGAGACATGCGAACAGAGAGAGAGAGAGAGACACATGCAAAGAGAGAGAGAGACATGCGAAGAGAGAGAGAGACATGCAAAGAGAGAGAGAGACATGCAAAGAGAGAGAGAGAGACATGCTGGGAGAGAGAGACATGCAGAGAGAGAGACAGACACGTGGAGAGAAAGAAACATACTGAGAGAAAGAGAGACGGGGAGAGCGAAAGACTGTGGTGAGAGAAAGAGAGACAGAGAGAGAGAGACATGCAGAGAGAGAGAGAAAGAGACATGTGAAGAGAGAACGACACACGGAGTGAGAGAGAAAGAGACATGTGAAGAGAGAACGACACACGGAGTGAGAGAGAAAAAGACACGGAAAGAGAGACACACACGGAGAGAGAGAGAAAACACATAGACAGAGACACACAGATATACACAGAGAGAGAGAGACACTGCAACAGATAGCCTCCGAAGCATGAAATAGGTGCTATGTCCTTCAGTCTCTTCAGAGTTTGCTTTTTCAAATATTTAACCTTTTTGAGTTCACATATAGCAGAGGAAAAAAAACCTGTGAGGCGGCAATACAAAAAGCTTTAAGATCTTAAAATTAATTGTGCAGAGTTTGAAGGAAAACCCCTGAAAAAACTCTTATGAAAATTTTTTTGTTATTAACCTGTTCTTCATGTTACAAAATTTCCATATATGACCAACAGGGTCATCACAAACACTTGTATAAATCTTGGAAGAAAAAAAAAGTTAAATTATCTCTGAAAGTATATTCAAAATCCCAATAAAATAAAGATAAAACACACAAAATATTATAAAGTTATATATGTTAGAAAATCTTATGTAACTTTGCCTTTTCTTGTTTTCTGCTTCACCCCTCCCTCATAATTATATTAAAACTGAGGACAATTCCCCCTAAACATCTGTACCTGGTGTCTGGTTCTCTCTGCCTTCATAAGTTCTAAAAAAAAGTATATGTATTTATACAAACATTCTGGGTTCTCAAAGCACTTGTTTTTTCCATGCCTTCTCTTTAGTCAGTTCAAAACGCCACCTCGCCACGTGGCTGAAAATCATCAGCTGGAGTGGGTGTAGTGTGGTATAGTGGGGGGGGGGGGGGGTGCTGCACCTCTCCATCGTCACACGTATCAGTTCTTGAACGACCAGCTGTCAAGCTGAACGCGACACCCGCAACTCCGATGAGTTGCCCCATTTTTCCAGCATCATCAGGTAAGGTAATTTCGGCATACATTCATGATTGTTTATTACTATTTTCATGGGGGAAATGTGACAGAGAGACAGAGACAGAGAGAGAGAGAGAGAGAGAGAGACCCATAAAACATACAAGGATGTCCTCAGAAGAAATATTGACAAGACAGTAATCATCATGGTAAATATGAATTTCTAGAAAGGTATCCCAAAATAAGAGAAAGCTGAAATGCTACAAATGGTGCAACTTTAACATGGCTACTACTAACAATTCAGTAAGAATACAATATGCACAGCATAGTACAATCAGTTTTAGTTAAAAATATTCTCTGGGGACAAAAAACAAATACACTGCAGAGAAAAGGTTCTGCCATCAAGTCTTCATCTACACAGATTTTCTTTCTCAGAACAGATTGGGTAAAGCAAATGTAGAAAATTTCACAAATAAAGTTTCATTCAATAATAATTACCTGTAAGTATACATTGGCAATTCCTGCACCAAAACAATCAAATTAATTTGGTACTATCTTAGCAGTTACATTAAATGATAAAATTACTGTACACATAATACTGTATTTAGCTCAACACAATAATTTATTTAAGTTAGGGAAAAAACTGTTAACATTTAACAATAAAGCATACAAATGTTATCCATACATTTTATAATACAATGAAACAAATACTGCATCTGCACACAAATTCGAAAATACAGAATTTATAAAAAAAATTTTTGTTGAGTTGCCAGCTAGTTTATTTACAATACATAAATAAGTATTTTTTAACATTTTCTGAAATAAAAAAACTACACACACGTAGTGTTCAGCTGCTAGTATGATATGTCATGAAATTTATTTTCACTGGGGTACTCAGGGAGTTGGAACCCCCTCCACCCCTTCTTATCCCAGCAACTATCTCCCATGATGGTCAATAACTGGAAGAATGGAAGAGACGAGTGACAACTGACTGAACAACTGGTATGAAACTGTTGAAATAAGTGTCACGTTGCAGCCACTGAGGAATGGCACAAATCACAAACTTGAAAGGCAAGACGCTTAATTTCCGAGAATTATATGGAGAGCATAAGGGCAGGCATAAGAACACTAGCAATACATCAAACAAGTAAGCAGTTTCTAGATGAGCAGGAGTATTGCTTGAAAGAGTTGCAAACAGTGTTTGTTGAGTTCAAAGTTCCAAGTTCACAATTAGTGACAGGTACAAGAGATTGAGTGCTGTATGATCTTGGCAAATAAATGAGTGGGTGGAAGAGTGAATGAGAGAAGGTAGTGTGAGTGAGTTGATGGCTGTGAAGTGGATGGGTGAGTGAATAGATGGCTGCGAGGTGAGTGGATGAGAGTGGATGGCTGTGAGGTGGGTGTGTGAGTGGATGGCTGAGAGATGGGTGGGTGAGTGACAGTGGATGGCTGAGAGATGGGTGAGTGAGTGAGTGTGGCTGAGAGGTGGGTGAGTGAGTGAATGGATGAATGGCTGAAAGGTGTTTGGGGTAGAATGAGCAGATGGCTGATAAATGGGTGGGTGAGTGAATGGCTCAAAGGTGGGTAGGTGAGTGGATGGCTGAGAGTTGGGTGGGTTGGTAGGTGAGTGAGTGGATGGTTGACAGGTGGATAAGAGTGAGTAGTTGGTTGACAGGTGGGTGGATGAGTAAGTGGTCGGTGGATGGATGAGTGAGTGGTCAGCTGAGAGGTGGGCGAGTGAGTGATGGCTGAAATTTGGGTGAGTGAGCGTGAGTGAGGGGGTGGTGGGTGGGTGGGTGGGTGGGTGAGTGAGTGGATCGGTGGGTGGGTGGGTGAGTGAGTGAGTGGATCGGTGGGTGGGTGGATGGATGGATGAGTGGGTGGATGGATGAGTGAGCAGGTGAATGAGTGAGTGGGTGGATAAGTGAGCAGATGGCTGAGAGGTGGGTGAGTGAGCAGATGGCTGAGAGGTGGGTGAGTGAGCAGATGGCTGAGAGGTGGGTGAGTGAGCAGATGGCTGAGAAGTGGGTGAGAGAACGATGGCTGAAATTTGGGTGAATAAGTATGTAAGAGTAAGTAAGAGGTGGGTGGATGGATGAGTGAGTGTGTTGATGAGTGAGTGGGTGAGTGAGCAGATGGTTGAGAGGTGGGTGAGTGAGCGGATGGCTGAGAGGTGGGTGAGTGGATGGATGGGTGTGTTGAGTGAACAAATGAATGAGTCAGTATTGAGTGATTAAATTAATGGGTGAGACGTGAGTGAGCAAACAAATGGGTGAGAGGTGAGTGAGCAAATAAATGGGTAAGAGGTGAGTGAGCAAATGAACGGGTGAGAGCTGCAAACGAATGGGTGAGAGAGCAAACAAATGGGTGCCAGAGCAAACAAACGGACAAGAGATGAGTGAACAAATAAATGGACAAGAGGTGAGTGAGCAAACGAATGGACAAGAGGTGAGTGAGCAAACGAATGGGCAAGAAGTGAGTGAGTGAACTAATGGGCGAGAGGTGAGTGAGTGAACAAATGGGCAAGAGGTGAGTGAGCAAATGAATGGGCGAGGTGAATGGGCAAATGAATATGTGAGAGCTACAAATGAATGGATAACAGTTGAGTGAGCAAACAAATGGAGGAGAGGTGAGTGAGCAAATAGGTTAGATTTCTGTGTGTGTGAATGGGTGATAGGTGTGTGAGCGAATGGTGAGAAGTGTGTGAGTGAATGGGTGAGAGGTAATATAGACTGTTCACGAAAAAACTAGCACTTTTGAAATCCCTGCTTAAGATCTATCTGTACGCACATTGTGTGTTCTTCCTGCTTATGTAAATATAACATTGTCATGGGCCTCATCACTTAATTCACACGTCGGTCAAGTGAAACTATGAAATTAGTAGAGAAGTAAATATTTTGCAAATCCGCTTATTTTTACACTTTGACACATTAAAAAAAAAAAAACAGAATCAAAATAAATAATTGAAGTTATCACAAATTGTTACCTAACACTTTTTATTCAACTTTAAGATATGGAACTACTTTCCCTCCATCGCTACCAACTTTACTGGGCACATGTCACTCAGTGAACCCGTTAAAATATATGCTACACCGGAGCAGTGACATTTTTCTAAGATTCATTTCGAAAGTGCTCACTATATCGTGAACAGTCTTTAGGAAGATAGGTGAGAGGGTGAGTGTGAGCATGTGAGTGATTGTGGGCATTTGAGGGAAAGTGAGCACATGGGTGAGAGGATGAGTACACGAGTTAGAGTATGTGTGTGTGAGTGAGAGTATGTGCATGTGAGTGAGAGGATGAGCATGTGATTGAGATGATGTGTGAGTGAGAGGGTGAGCATGCAAGTGAGAGGATGAGTGTGTGAGTGAAAGGGTGAATATGTGTGTGTGTGAGAGAGAGAGAGAGAGAAAGTGTGTGTGTGTGTGTTGCGCATGTGAGTGAGTGAAAGGGTAAGTGTGTGAGTGAAAGGATGAGTGTGAGTGAAAGGGTGAGTGTGCAAGTGAAAGGGTTAGCATGAGAGGGTGTGTGAGAGTGAGGTGTATGAGAGGGTGAGTGTGAGAGTGAGAAGATGTATGAGAGGGTGAGTGTGAGAGTGAGAAGATGTATGAGAGGGTGAGAGTGAGTGTGAGAGGGTGAATGTGTGTTAGAGTGTAAGAGGGTTAGTATAAGTGTTGAAATGAGAGAATAAGTGTATGAGTGTTGGAATTAGGAATGGGTGTTGGAATTAGGAATGAGTGTTGGAAAGAGAGAATGAGTATTGGAAAAAGAGAATGAGTATTGTAAAGAGAGAATGAGTGAGTGAAGATATTTGGGCAGCTCTTAACACTGAGGTCTTGACAAATGATGAAGGCGAAGTGAGGTTAATATGGAGCAATGTCAGAATAAAGGGGCAGGGGAAAAGGCAGATCCCTGAGAAAACCTGCCGACCAGCAACATCGTCCTGCATGATTCCCACTTGGAGAGAATGAGTGTTAGAATGAGCGAGTAAGTGTTGGAATGAGTGAATAAATGTTAGAATGATGGAATAGGTATTGGGTGGAGAATGAGTGTTAGACAGAATGAGTGAGAGCTGGAATGAAGAATGGGTGATTGCTGGAATGACGAACAAGTGAGTGCTGGAATGACAAATGAGCAATTGCTGTAATGACGAATGAGGGAGTACAGGAATGACGAATAAGAAAGTGCTGGAATGACAAATGAGAAAGTGCTGGAATGACGAACGAGCAAGTGCTGGGCATATGTGTGATTGTTAGGTGAACGTGTGATTGTTGGAATATGTGATCGCAGGAACGTGTGATTGTTGGAATGTGTGATTGCTGGAAAGAGGCCTAATTATATAAGTCTGAATGTTACATAAATATAGGAAAATAACTTCACTTAGCGGACCAGAAAGTCTTTCCTTTAATTGTCTTCATATTTGTGTCTGTCTAATTTGACATATAAAACAAAATTTCAAAAGGATACATTGACTGTAGGCACATGTTGATACTCACTATATCTTAATTTATGGTGTCGGAATCAAGGTGGAACCAAGCGAAATGTTTTGCAGTTGGAATTGAGAATCGGAATCGAGAAAAATTGATATTTTGACATCCCTAGTATATATACATATATACCAACAGCAAATGTAAAGGAGGCAAGAAATGATGTAGCAAAACTGATAAGGGCAATTTTTTTTAATGAACTGTATGAAGTAGTTTGTTTGCTAATGAGACACATTTAGTTGTAGTATTGAAAGAGTAATTAAATTACCATTTTTTTTTATAACCACACAGTACGTGTACTGTTCAGGAAGTTTATTTGAACAAATTGAAGTAGTCACCTAATTTAGCATTTTAAAAAAAGTTGGGAATTTATCTAATTAAAAATAGGATCCCTTTCCTATTAAGAACCTAGTCATGCCGAGTTTTGTATCATAGTTTACTACCACTCCACGTTAACCTTAATATCCATGCCAATTCAAGATACTGCAACTTACAATTTTTTTATGAATTTAAAAGCTTTAGTTAATTAAAAAAACCAATAATTTTACAAATATTCAAAATTACAAGTCACATGTTACTTACATGATTGAAATAAATAACACCCACATGACAACGAAATTAGGTAGGTAAAGTTTTAAATTATTTTGGCTACAGGAAACATTCCATAATAATTTCTATTATTATTTCTTATAGCTAACTGTAATATTACAATGATTATACGTACACTTCCTATGCTAGACCTACCATCGTTGATGAATTGGAAAGGGTAATTCAGTAAGGTAACAAATGCCTGCTACAAAATTTTTTTTACCAATCAGCAGCGGCAATTAGTGAACAAACTATGCTAAAACATTTGTGTATCTCACTATAAAGTTGTTTTCTTTGGTTTTCAAATAATCTATGTTTCATTTATATTTCAGTATAACACGTACTTAAGTAATGTAGGAATTTAATAAATTCCCCATGAAAATTCTTAACTTCAATAATAACTACAGTACATGGTACAATTAAAATTATGAATACTGTATTTAATAATGTCTTCACTTGAAACAATTTGTGCATTAAATACTCTACATGGTATAAGGTTTATGAAATATATCAAATCAAAATTTTGAAGCACCTGGGAATCTAACCACTGGATTCAACATTATTTTAATGAGAAAACATACTTCCTGTTTGTTTTTTTTTTTGTTTTTTTTTTTTTTGTTTTTTTTTTTTTTTTTTTTTTTTTTTTTTCCAGTTTGTTGCAACTTGGGCTGTTCACTTGTAGATGGGTCCAGGGCAACTTTCCCACCCAGCAGTCCAGCACTAAACCACTGTAGCCACTTGTATTGCAGTCGGGTGTGGTCCCCCAAGCCATGACATCATGAGGAACTTCACCACTGTGTGGAAGAGAACAGTCATATTTTTTAGCTGAGGAGTACTGCCCTCATTACGTATGTACTGCACTGCAGCACACTACTCTAACATGGCGATTACAAATCTCTGTGCAATATGTGGTAATCACCATTGATCAAGCTGACAAATTACTTCATGAGACACTGAAGGAAACTGTAAAATACTTTGTCTAAATGTCTGTGATCAAACTGAATTAAACTATGTTGCAAACCATTGATGAGAGATAAACGTGACCAACCATTGCAGTGTGTGACATTCCATACCAAACCTGGTATTATTTTGCTAACTAACGTAATTTACCATTGCTCTTCATTCTAAATAGTGCAATAAATGGCATTTGTACTCAGGGAAAGGGAAAACTGTGGAGGGATGAGGTTTCTTCCCTGTGCACTCAGCTGCCCTACTCAGCTGGGTGAGTGAGTGTGGATTTCGTATATGCAACCTCTGGTTGCATATACGAAACACTGTAATATGTGATTATGGACACACATGTCTTTATTATCGTGGACCTACATTTCATTTTCAGAACAAAACAAGCTACCAAAACTTGGTGTGTGTGACTGAAGATTGAGAAGTTCTTCAAAAAGAGTTTTCATCACAAATGGAGTTTTCCCTACAACCCAAATAATGTGTTTACATTTCTATAGTGCAGCTGCTATGGCCCGCCTTGAGTTTAGGGAATATCAGTAAGTATGCTGGCTGGGTGGTGCATGTCCATGAAGTGAATAAATGAACCAGTCTCTGTGATATCTTGGACAGTACACCATTGGCTAACAAGCTGGGAATGATGTCCCAGGCATGAGACAGGCCGGAATGTAATGCAAATTATTAATACCAGACAACACACTACACCAGCCTTCTTAAATGTACAATTTTTTTATAATTTTCTACCACTACTAAAATAAATGACAATCTTCAAACAGAAAACCTTTAAGTTGCACACTACTGTACAGTAATTTCGATAAATCCCAATAAAAGTTGGTATTAAAATTGTTTTACAAAATTTCTGAATATCAAATAATTTTTGTAGTTACTGCCATGTACCACATGTTTATTTAGAGCAGATACAAGTGAAATTTACTTGGTTTATTAGAATAATGAATAGTAATCCCAGCTAACTTCATCTTAAAAAAAGTTTGAAATTTTACAAGAATCTAATAATATTGATGATATGCAATAAATGTATTACACCAGCATTATTATTGTGCAAAGATTTATTACTATATATCTAAAAGAACTATGTAAATATGTAATGCAACAATACTGAAAACTTAAAACCTTGCACCCATCATAATAATATTACTCGTGACATTTTCTTATTACAGTGTTTCAGAATTAAAAAGAGATTATGATATAGTACCATATGATACTAATGATTAATACAATAATTTTCAAAAAAATAATTTTACCAAGCAAAGTAACAAATTGGTAGTCAGCACTTTGGTTATATTAAATTTTATGTGTGTGTGTGTGTGTGTGTGTGTGTGCACATGTGTGCGCATGTGTGTGTGTGCGTGTGTTTGTGTGTGCATGTGCGTGCGCATGCGCATGTGTGTGTGTGTGCCACAAAAATTAACTGACTTTAAATGCTTTTTAAAGTATGTTCTATACATTTCCCTACAGCTTTGAATATAAGTTCACTTGTTTCAAATACTAATTATTTTGATTTACCCACCACCTTCAGTAAGAAAGTCTACTGTAACTTACTACCTACAAAATACACAGTTACAGAGGAATTTAAAGATAGGATAAACCAACCTGATAAAACATAGCCAACATCTAGCACCACTTTTTAGCCTACTTACATAACGAAAGAAAGGTTTACGAGATCACTTTCCTATCTGTATGTATGCACACGCATCCCACCCCCTCAATTTGTGAATGCATGAACCGAATTTCACCAACCTCAGCACACATTTAGTACTAAATAAGGACACCTGACTTTCACAGCTTATGATAACACCAAGCACTTACTCTCAAAATCGCGGCCATTAAAAACGTAAAGTGATATGTCATATCTCTGAAACTATTCATCCAATTTAAACCAAATTTTTTATGCTGACAGTGCAAGTTGTAAGCATTAAATTCAGAGGTGAATATTGTTGGTAGTCTGCCATTTTTTAAGAGTGTCACATGAAAAAATGAAACTTTTACGTTATATCTCGAAAACTACAAACTATTTTTGCAAAATTTGGCACATAAGTAAAACTATGATTAACAACATAAATGTGAGTAACTAAACTTGATTAGGCTCTTATATTAAAAATGGTAGCCATACAAATAGTTTTTAGATTTATTTGGTATAACTACCATACCATTTGACCAATTTCAACCAAATTTTGTACGCTGACAGCATCTACTACAAGCATAAAATAAACCAAAAAACAGAAATTCTTGTCAGCCATTTTGTAAGATAGTACTACATGAATTAATACAGTTTTTGTGTAATTTCTCAGGAAACAATTGAATGATTCCTACCAAATATGGCATACAGTAGTGCTGCAGTAGGTTATGTTAATCAATATGTTTTAGGTGTGTCAGACACTTATTTTCAAAATGGAGGTCATATAACTATTTTTGTTTTCTGTGTTTCATCATCAAAACCATGGCTGTATATATTACAGCAATCAAATGTGTACACACAAAATCTCTTTAGTCTGCCATTTTGTAAAATAGTATCTCTTGATGAATTAAAATTGTGATCTCCGAAAAAAACAACCAATCCATACCAAATTTTGCTAACAATTAGCACTATGGCAGGCTATGTAAAATAATAAATTTTAAGAGGGTCACACACATTTTCAAAATGGTAGTCATGTAAATCATTTTAGCTTTGAATTTTTTACCTACAAAATTGCAAAACAAATTTCAACTTAACTTTGTATGCTTACAGTATAAGTTATATCCATCAAATGGTCTATGAAAAACCTCATTTCTCAGCCATTTTGTAAGATAGCCTTACATGAAAAATTATCATTTTTATGCCATATCTCAAGAAACAATCAACCAATTTCTTTAAAATTTGGCAAAGAAGTTTTACTGTGGTAGGCTATAGTACTTTATACGTTTTAAGTATGCGAGTCTCTTATTTTCTAAATGGTGGATATGCAAACATTTTAGCTTAGTGTGCTATATCTACACAATTATGTAAAAAATTTAACTTTGCATATTTTACCTATGACAATAATTGAATGTGCTAGTGTGTGTGTATGTGTATAGAGAGAGAGAGAGAGAGAGAGAGAGAGAGAGAGAGAGAGAGAGAGAGAGTGTGTGTGTGTGTGTGTGTGTTTCCCCCCCTCCATTTCTGAAGATTGTCACATGATCAATTGAGGTTTTATGCCACATCCCGAGGACCAATCAACCAATATGTACAGAGATCCTCTGCTGGAATTTTTTGCAAAGTAATGTCAGTGGAGTAACCTGAACATTTTGTCAAATTATTCCACAAATATGACTATAATTTTACATACCTACAGAAGGTCAAGTAAAGTTACATGATTTAAATGGGGTCAGACAATGATTTAAAAAATGGTGACCATATAAATATTTTCACATGTTTGGTATATCTATATAACAATTTAACAATTTCAATCAACCTTTTTATGCTGACAATATCTATTATGAACATTGTGTATAGAGCCTCTTTTTAAGCAATTTGTAAGATAGCCCCATTTACGAAAATATTATTTTTATGCCATATCGCCGAGGCAAATCAACTGATTTACATCAAATTTTCCACACAAGTGACGTTTGGTAGTCTATGTAAACTTAGTGTTTTTGTGGCTCAGACACTTATATTCAAAATGATGAGTAAATATTTCAGGTTAGTGAACCCTACCATTCTAACATTATACTGATTACATCCAAAGTTGATGCTCCGAATCCTACCTCCGTTGTGACAGTGGCGCCGTCATGGATCTAGTTTTGGCCATGTGCTTCGTCTGGAGGCCAGCTCTTGCACACTCAGTTCCCCTCCCTAGCTATTCCCTCTTTTCCTCCCTCATTCCTTCCTCCCCAACCAACGGCAAGTGTTATTGCACTACTGATATTCACCCTACTTTACCCCACTCCACTCTACACTCCGTCAAAAATAATGCTGAGGCCTGCTCTTGAAACTCCTTGAACACAACATGACTTAAAATTGCTGGTATCCAACGTCGATTGAGAGTGCTGTTATGCCACCTTAATTTTACTACCGTAGGCTCATTAGTTATCAGTAACTTATTTTTCCTTTATATATTAATATTACTTGTGCCTATAATTTAATCATTCCATATAAGTCCAACTGAAGTGGCTGCTGATGTATTTAAATACTAAATATATATTCATTACTATATAAACATAACATGTTGATTTTATAAGCATGTATAGCCATTCCAGATGTATAACGTCATTACACATTTGCATTAATTTTACTCTCTTCCGGCTCATTCATCATAAGGATCACTAAAAAGATAAGTTTGCTAAAAATATTTTAAAATTATGATTAAGTGACATGAATAATTAATAGAGGTATGTGAATTTTGCAAATTCTTTTTGCAGTAGCCTAGACTTTACACCAGGCATTCCGTTTTAACAAATTTTTAACTCTAGGAGAATCTCTGTGAAAGAACAATTTTCTTTTTAGCCGATATTGAGACCTAATATTTTCATTTATGGGCGACTGTTAAACCAGAGGATGATAGGGTGGCAATGTTAAGGGTATGAGGGGATCAATTGCTGCCGTTTTCAGGCAGTAGTTGCCATTCTTATTCCAAGTACTAAACTGCCAGATTGTCAATCCAGGATGGCAAAAGGAGGCAGGGACATACTTCCCTCCTGTGAGATAATCATGTACAGGAAGGAAAGAGTGAGGAAGAGAGAGAGAGAAATGCCACTTCGACCCCACTGTGTCCTGCTGTGACAGGCACTTTAGGAGATAATCATCTACAGCTTGTATTGGGTCAGATCGACAAATTACAAGTTTTGCATGCGCACACACTTCAGCTCCACCTCGTCATATCAGTATTTTAAATCTTTTAAAAATAATAATTCTGACATTCATAATCTGGAAACTGGCAGTATTTCAATTTTACCCTCAATAAAATAAGTTACTAGTGCTGAATTTAAGAACTATACATGTAAATAATTTTTAATTTTCTGAATATTAACAAAGTTGAATTATGCTGAGAAATGCGATACACGACCTTGCAGATTTAATATTCTTTATTTCATAATTTTAAAACATAAATTACTTAAGTTGCCATGACATAAATTTTAAAATAAATTACTAAAGTATATTTTGAATGCTGCTTTTATTCTCTGATTAGGAAGAATTAATGGGAGATTAATAAACAAAAGTATAAGTGTGAGTGGAGAAAAGAATTACCATGGTTTGTACATTCCAAACAAAATAAATTACATTAAATATGTAGGTAAATGTTCTTCATGTACACTTTTTTCTGTAATTTGCAGATTTTTTTAACTCCAAGGATTTTACAGGATTTGACCCAATGGCTCCAGGATTTTACAGGATTTTTACATAAGAGAACCAGGATTTCAGCTTCAGGGTTGGTGGCAGCCCTGCTTTAAACGCTTGAGCCGAAACTGTTTACTCATTGTTGTTGACATGGAGAGTAGCTTAGTTTTTTATTTGACTTGAAACTGCACATTTTTTCCTGGTTTGAAATTGGTTAACGAGTTTCTCAGGGTGTGTCCAAACAACTGTGGTCCAATCACTAACTGAACACGAGTATATGTTCTTGATGTATAACATGAAACTGAAAAAAATCACAAAATTCAGGAACCTCGAGTAATAAAGCGAAGAAAAATTGGTAAACTACACAGTTTAAAACAGCTTAAGAACATGTAATTTTATAATTCTGTATGATCTCACTCTTTTATTCATACACACGTGTAAATGTGTGTATAAAATCAGATAATGTAGTTTCCTATGAACACTACTGAAGTATGTCAAAAAAACTTATTAGCACTTTTAGTAAATAGAATTTGAAAACAGAAAATGTCGATAATTGAACTATTTTCAAAAGACCTGCTAAAAAACCTAATAAATTTTAAGTTCGGTGAAAAAATTCTTTGGAAAACCCTGCAAATCTGATTATTTTAACCATTTTTGTACACACCACTTACTTTACTTCAAAACTTGACACCAAACAAAAAAAAATTGTGTTAATTTCTACCATTACAAATCTGATTTTGGAGCGGAATCAGAGTGGAGCGACATTTATGTTCCATGGAAAGAATGTATAATGGTGGCAGTAGACCAGTTAAAAGGCTGATTACAAAAAATATCTACACCAAACTGCAAAACCTGTAACAGCACCCACCAAACTAATGTCAAAATAGTATAGGTGGGCTACATTTATTCTGTATACATATCTGTATCAGATGCAAAAAGAATGAGTAAAAAAGACTTGTTAACAATAGCAAATGTAATTCCAAACACACTGCTTTTGTTCAATGGAATAAACAATATTTTAAGGTTTTTCATTTTTTAACATTAATTTATAAATTGGTTTAATAAAGCATAAAAGCTATTTGTATCCACCTTTTTAAATTATGTACTGTTCAATTGTTCTAGATATAAAAATTTCGAGAAAAATATTACCATTGGAGCTTTTACGTTTAATTTTGCATGCACACAGACATTTTATATTATACAAGTTCTATTATTTGTGTTTTAAACTGGCAATGTCATTTTACTCCGATATGTGCATGCCAGTACTCAGATGTTGGAGAACAATGCCTTCTGTCTAGCAGATCAGTAAATTAACCAGTTAACCACAGAAGTGGCCTGTGTTGGCTGAATCACAAATCTGACAGAAATGTACCAAACAGTAAACTGTTGTGTGCTAATTCCACTACTCAGCAGTTACTGTCTCCTCCTCCTCCGCAAACATTCCACTGGCTGAAGTGGCATGAGAGGCAAGAGATAAATAAAACAGTTGAAGCAACAATTCCCCTATGGCTAGGCAACTTTCATGCCAACCAATGCACTGGAACATAAACAATAAAGGATGGCACTCGTGCAGTGCATGCATTGGCATACCAAGCTCTGTGATACGTAAGCAGTTACGGTTACGCACCCCCAATTACAATCTCTCTGAACAGCCATAACTGATGGAGAATTCAAGTAGATTCTTAGCATTACGTCAATTATGTCAGACAAGGCAGTGTGAATAAGAAATCTCTGCCAGCTTTACTAGCAGTCTTTGTTTAGCTAAACTGGAGTAGCCAGTGGCTCCAAGAGGTTAACAATGGTAAGCTATGACCATGTCTCTGTCAGGCTTGGTCAGCATACCACCAGTAAGTTAGCTCTTGGAATTTTGTGGTGCATGGCTGGCAGGCTCTGTAAATAGCCAGGGTTCATTCAACAACACAAGAATACATGGCCCTGCTTGTACACCAAGTTCGACCATATGCGTGCAAACTCAACAGAAAAGGGTGACATGGCCCAGTTTCAGACCAGAAGGCCAGGAACATCACCAACCAAAATTACTTATGTTTCCCATTCATCCTGACTTACATGATCCCTGAGAAAAACTCTAGCCCGCCTAGCCTCGCACACTTGAATCCATAAATATCTCACCCTAATCAATAAAGCAGGTTGTACACAAGAACAGAGCTAAACTTTAAATGTATGTGTGTGAATGGGTGGAGGGGGGATGGATTAATTTTTACATTGTACAAGTGCGGTATCTCATCGTAATATTTGAAAACAACATTAAATTAATCAAATAAAATCTGTATTTTAAACAATTCTTATATAATTTCATTTCAGTTTTAAGACATTAACAGGACTGTTTCATGTCCATATGAAGCAGGGGGAGGGGTGTTCATATTCCCAGTGAACACCCCTCTACCTCTTTGGATCAACCACTGGTGGTTTATAAGGCACAAGGTAGACTGCAAGCTGCAGTACCACACAGCCCAAGTCCAGGTCAACGTTACCCCACTTGCTGTCATGCTCTGCAACAACCCTTACATTTACCAATATCCAAGATAGATAGTAGCATATAGTGCCTATTCTCTAAGGCAAAGAATATTAACACCTCTTGATTACTAACAATAAACATTACTAAAAGTAAAAAATAAAGTAATCTTGGCTTGAACTTGGCAAACAGTGGAACCTCAATCCATCACTCCTATTTCTATCATTTTTATGTAGCCATCACTTATTTTGCACAGTTCCAATAAAATTCCCTTTAGAACAAGGCAACAGAGCTGGCATAATTCATTTCCTGAAGTGTTATTTTTCCACATATATCATTTGTTTCAGAGCCCAGCTGAAGTTTTCACATTGAGCTGCCAAGCTTGCCTTCCACTAGCCTTCAGTCCTCACCAAGGTCACCTCCTGGTGGTTAAGAACACTTGGAATACGTAGTAACACAAACTGCATGTAAACATAAGAAAGTGAGCCACTCTCTCTCATGCTGCTATCCTCTTATATGCCCCTAGATTACAGCATCAGGAAAAAAGTGGCTCAACTTCCATTTCAAGAAGCATAGTGTGTAGTTCTTGTCCCAAGCACACTTCCAGTCTATAAACAGGGAGAGGTTCTGATGTCATCCTACTGTGAGGGAAACATTATCAAATTAACAGAAGGCGATGGGGGGAAGGGGACAAGACTGTGGAAACAGGAAAAACTTAGCTCAAGTTCTTTTGTCTCATAGAAAAATTTTAGTTTTGATTCTCTTTTTTTTTTTTACCCCCCCTCACGTTTCAGTTTATCGCTCTGACCCACCTCTTCACCCTCCTGGTTAACCCAACTCAACTCCTAGAAGGAGTGAATACGAATGTGCGTGTTAAAAATATTTTCACCAATTTTCCTTATTTTATCAAGTTCTATCATCCAAATGCATATTTTATTCAATCATGTTAAATTGGACTATTACAGCAAGTTGACTTCAACTTTTATAATAGGAACAAAATTTCTGGGGAAGTTTGCATACATTGTTTGACAAATGCATATTTTTTACAGTGACCCCTCAATTTAACGGACCTCTCTTCAGTGGACATCAGATTTAAAGGACAGCTAGTGATAGGTAAAAATAAGCAGTCATCTTTTATTTTCTTTTATTGTTCAAATAGATAATACGCACACAGCAAACAAAAAAGCAGAGCCCTTAGTTGTCCAGACTTCATGAGATTTTTTCATCCTTTCTGACCAATGGTACTCCTGAGTACCAGCAAATAATATTACTTGAAAATTAACAATAAACTTTAAATATAGTGCTGACCGTTAATAGGTAACATACTATTCAAAATGTATAAGAAATGTGGTTCTTGCATGTTGGTTGCTCTGCAATAAGGCACAGAGATATATAATAGCAGTGTATGTTCATGGTTTTTGACAGTACTAATTGGTGTGTGTTGAATTTACGTTTTTTAGTGAACAAACTATGTGGTAAGCACCAATACTTATTTTGCTTTCGAGCCACACCATTACAGAAAATTAATATAATTTTTCTTGGTGTTTTTATTTGTCCATTTTATGCAAAAATTGTTTTTATTGAGGTGGGCGCAGAAGTACCGATAGGCAATAGTGAAGTTAATTTTTGTTGAAATTAAAATGTAAACAAACTGCACAAGTACACTATTCAGGGTGACCACTGGCCACCTTAAACTGTTTTCCCTGTATTTTCCCTGCACTAAATTTGGCAGAATATGTTACACAAGACTGTCACACGAGTATGTTTATCAATATAAAATAAATATTAATGGCATTAATTGTTTTAAAATATTCTTATTTTCTACACAGGAAGTTTTTCAATTCTTCAATTTTTATTGTAATTGTTTTTTCACGTCTTTAGTTTTTTATTTTTACTTCCAACTCATTTTGCTTGATTCGCACCTCCTCTTTTTCTTTGTTCAAAATTTGCAGTTCCTCAGCCTTTTTCTTCTCTTCTCTCTCTCATACCGGCTCAGCTTCTCCAATTCTGTTTCTCTATGCTTCTACTCTCCGAATGCTTCTTTTTGCTTAGCACTGGCTCCACAAGCATAACGAAACATTTTTTGATCCACGACTATGGCATCCTCTCCACCTCCATCTTGTATGCCATCCCATACTCTTCTCAATGACATCAGAGACTTCTCATTAAAATTTCTCACTAAAATTTCCGTATTAATGGAGAAACCTCCTTCCACAAAGGCAATGCCTTGGGAGAACATGAGGATAATTTTGACTACTTGCCACACATCTTTATATTCTTCTAAGCCAATAAATTGTTTGGCATAAAAACTGTCGAGTTGAGATTTGCTCCACTCAAATTTTGAAAACTCAGTCTTGTCAGTGTGAAATGCAAAGCGACTAAACTGAAGGATGGCTTTATCAGCCAAAATAGCAGTCATATTATGGTTCACCAAAAGCATTCCAACGCATGCTTCGAAACCAGTCTTGCATTGTTCTGGCTTAGTCAATATCTTTTTGGGATCAAGACAAATAGATGCTTGAACAAATTTGTACTTGAGAGGGCTCCTCTCTATAAGTTTCCTGACAATCTTCACCAGACAGTTTTTTGCCTCTCTGGACGGTACGTCTCCATATAGAACTATGTAACACAAGCTTCATCAAGGGATTGTCTTGCAGATGGTCCAATCTTGACTTGTCGCAGTTTCACACAATTATCCACATTTTCCACGTCTATGTTGATAAGCTTGTAAATAGTATGAGCGCTTTCTAGAATAGTGGGTTTAATGAACCTCTTCACTAACTCTCGGGTAACGTTTTCTACAGCAGAATATACGGAAGAGAACGTAGGATTTGGTGTTTGGAACACTCTCAACAAGGGTTCAAATGAAGAAGCGATCATTAAGAATAAGTGTAAATTAGGAAGGAAATAGTCTTCAAGGATCTCTGCTGATTTTTTCACTGAATAAGTGTGTGGCAGCTGTACACGCTTCAGGCGAGGTAAAATCTTGATAGCTCTTTCACAGGTACAGAGCACGAGAATCTTTGTAACATTGTGGATAGAATTCAGGAACTTATCTATTTCCCAGACTGTGTTCCTGAATGCTTCCTGGAACGTGCCGTGCACTACATGTAGACTGCACAATCCTGTGTCAATTATAACTGAATCTTCTTTTAGGAGTTCAAGGAAGGCCCAGTTTACCTTTAACCCATCCATGGACACCTGCACCACCTTTCCCTGTTCTGCTTTCTCTCAAGATCCTCTTTAAGGCCCCTCAACAATTCGGAGGCAGACGAATGCCCCATAAAAGAAGAATTCCAAAACCTTGATGATACTTCATTTTTATTCTCATCCCAAAAGCAAACGGCCAAGTCCATTTGCAGCAGTTTTGATATCCTGTTTAAGGATTCATAAAAACACATGACTATAAGCATTACAAATCTCAAGTCAATAGTGAGCTTGTGATCGAAGTATGATGCGAGCACAAAGCATGCAAGGTATGCCGTTTTCATCTGACTAAGTATTTCCGACGCTATACAACTGTCTGTGAACATCATCTTAAAGATTTTACTGCTACCCTCTTGATTGCTTTTGTGCTGATAACATGGATGACCCTAGTGACATCCGCTGCTCTGACATCACTGTCGGGAAGGAATCCTAGTTTGGAGGTAGATGCAGCTACCACAGCTGTTGCAGAGGTAGATACAGTTGCTGCAGAGGTAGATGTAGATGCAGTAGTGGCATCCACGGACAATGTTACCACCTGTTCACGAGCATGCAGAAATGCAGACCGCTTTCTTCACTGCAGCAATTCTTTTTTATGTACTTGTCCTGACATGCAGCTGGTGACAGCCCTCTTGCCCATGTTGCTTAAGGCAAAATTTTTTTTTGCAGACATTAAACCAAGCACTTTTCTGGTTTTTGTACACTTCTTGCAACCAAGACTAAAATTCCAGATCCAACGACGGTTGTAGCCATGCTGGATTGAATTTCGACCTGTCCATATTCACAGTAAGTTGCACACTAATTATTAATGTGTACTGTATCACCAATAAATTTGCCACCACTGACTTATCCAAAATCTAAATAACAAACAATAAACAAAATTCATGACCCAAGATGCAGTAGTTTCTCATATAACGAATATTCTTTATATTAAAATAAATTTTCTGTCCCACCAAACGCCCATATAGAACAATGTTAAAATATTTCCCCGCAACAAATTAAAAATTCTTTCTTCGAGCTCACAAACTCCGCATATCAAGATTTGCTGACCAATAACTCAGTGTTTGCATGCACATCTATGGAGTAATTGTATAGACCACTCATTTGTGTTGTAAAACAATTTTAAAAACGATTGCAGCACACTAAAACATGTACCGTAATTACTCGCATTATTGCAGCACAAAATATACCAAATTCGGCATCAAAAATGCACATGCCTTATATCACAGGCCGAAAATACACGCAATATTTTAACAAATAATTGTACAGTAGACACGCGTACACATATCAGCAAAAACACCACCACTCACAGATTATATGAATGCTCTGCAATTTTTTTGTGATAATGCCCTAATTAGAAGCCACAATTGTACTGCAAAATACTCAATACGCCGCTCGAGGTCAACGGAACACCAGGCAGTCGATAACAACCATCACATGTTTGTTGGTAGCTACAGGCTGGTCCAAAATTAAGTTACAACTACCGGGTTCTAAAGTACCTTCAAAGCAATTTATTATAATTAACAGCATTTATTTACAAATTTATATTTTTCAACTTAAAAATATAGATTGGTGAACACTTAACTCTCATGTAAACTAATTGTATGACTTTTTCTTTGTGAGCAATTTCCCTGTTTTTTCCCTGTTTTTCCAGAAATTGGTCACCCTGTTGTTACCCATTTTTTTGTTTATGGTATTATGGGGCCGAAAAAAAGTCCCATATTGGACCCAAGAAGAATGTTACAAAATACTTTTTGAAGATCTGCCAGATGACAACAAGGCAAATACTGACATCGAGTAGGATAATCCTGACACAGATCCGACGTCTATCAATTCTTCAGTAACTGGATTCGACTACATCTTTGGAAAAGAATTGGAAAAGATCGAAGAAAATATTTAGTCATATTCGGCAGCAAATGATAAACGAACATTCTACTACAACTTTGGGAAACTGTGCTTCTTTGAATGAAGATGTATATGAACACACAAGAATTGCTGGAGAAAATAACTCAAATACTGTACACAAAAATTGACACATAGCACAAAATACCAACGCCAATGAACCAAAGTTTGTGTGGAAACCATTAGTACTATACCTCCCTACACCTATTCTGAAGGTGTAGTCTAAGGTCATTTTGAAGGCTGTGACACCTACACAAGTTTTCCAAAAAATGGTTGATGATCTTATTGATGTGTTCATATTTCAGAGTAAATTATACGCCACACAAATGAGCAAAAATCTCAACCTAAGAAAAATGAGCTCTATTCCTTTATTGGAATTAATTTTTTAAGGGTTTTCATAAGTTACCTAATAGGAGGCATTACTGGAGTACCGATCCTCTCTACTCTGTACCCGATTTTCGTGAGACAATGAATCTGAATCTGTTTGACGAAATACTGAGCAACCTTCATGTTAATGACAATGATAATCTGCCAGCAAAAACAAAGCTGAACAAAATATTTGAGGACGTGTGCAAGGGAACCAAGACTAAGTAATGACAAATCTGTAATCCTTTTCAAAGGGAGGAATACTATGAAGCAATACAATCTGATGCAGCCCATAAAGAGGCTGATTAAAGAGGTTTTGTAACAAAATTCTTAATCTACCAAGGAAAGAATTAACAGATCGAACAAGAATTTGAAGGTTACAACTTAGACAAGAGAGTTGTGCTCACTCTTTCAAAAAACTAAACGTTCCAAGACATGAAGCCTGACAGAACCGGCTGATTGGCTGCCCGTGTCCCTGGATGACTTGTTCGATGCTAGGCAAGTTGTGTTTTTGAGTGGCTAGTCATCTCTTGGTACTAGTGACAGACCGGACTACAATACTGGCGTAGTAGACCGCCCGCTTGGTACAAAGTCTGGCTCTGACAATACAACTCTGCATGGTCCGGGCTTAGGGTGTGAGATGGAGTTCAAGCGAGTGGTACTGTGCATCTGGCCCGTGGGCGGTTTTGCTAGTGTTGTTCCCTCGGCCCTGGTTGTGCTTAACTGGAGCGGAGGGTGTGCATTTCAGGTACTGGAGTTTTCCACTGGCGTGGAGCTGCTAGGTACTGCCGGAGTGTAGGTGGAACCCTCGCTGAACAGAATCTCCTGCACCACTGGATGGTATCCTTCCGCTATATGGGTGGGTGGCTCGAACAATGCTGTACAAGTGACAGATGGTACTGGTGTAGTGAGTTGTCGCAGCAAAGCAGCTTGTTCACATGGACTCAGTAGCCCAAACCTGCTGGGAAGGATGCTAAGCCCTTGTGGATCTTCAGAGATAGTCCTTGCCTTCTTAGACTTCTTCTGAACACCACCCCTATGGGTGTAAGGCATCTGGCTCTAAACTAGGATCAAGCCTGTAGGAGTTAGGCAGTCAACGTGTTGTTGTGAAAGCATTGATGCGGACTGCTACTGCCAACACCGCACCCGCTCTCGACTTCCCCACTGGAGGTGTGGCAGTCTCAAGATGCAAGGTGTTGTCCCAATGGGGTTGGTCTCCCCTGCACCAGAGTGTAACCCCACTCAGTACAGTGAAGTGTGCGATGAGAGTAGTTCACCCCAGCCGGCAAAGCTGATCCCACCAGGAGCGTACCTAGTGTCATGGCTCTACCGTTCCTCCCACCTGGGTGCAAGAAACGAGTGGCCTTACAATAGTGGCGAGACGAGTGTTCCGAAGTCATTAGTCTCCCCAGGCCCAAAGAAGTTCTCCTCGGCACCGCTGAGTGTGTAGTGAGGCAGGGATGACTTCAAGCTGGCAAGCCACGTTCCAGAGGACAGTATCCTAGTGTCATGGCTCTACCATTCACTGCGCTGGGCAGAGAATGGGTGGCTTTCCCAAGGATGTTTTGGTCTGTTGTCAGTGTGGGTTCAGAAAGAGCAAACCCGGTCTCCTCTGTCCCCATCAGATCCGATGATGGTGAGGGGTAGGAGGTAGGAGTGATACCCGAGAAGTTAAGCAAGATCAATGTTTATTTTGCCGTAAAGGAAAATAAACAAAGATGGTGGAAGTACTCCTCCTATCCACTCAGGCTTAGTGGAAGGAACAACACCCTAGCGTAAAACGGGAGAAGGTGCCCTGTACAAAGCTAAGGGAGTAGGCAGTTACTGGTGCGTGTGAATTTCAGTTTACTCCTCTGGGCTAGCTCTATTCTCCGTTGTCCATAATGGACCAAACGTGTATCAGTGTGCTGAGCTGATGATGTGATTGGTTCTTCCTTAGTAGATGACTGGAGAGGATCTTCGGCCCCATGAGATAGTGATGAAGTGTTCTGGATTAGTGCGGGACTCTGCACCTATTGCTTGTGCGATGAGAGCCCAGGAGAGGAGTCGGAAGACTGATCAAGTACTGAAGCAGAACTCCCGGTTCAGAGGCCGGGGCGCATCTCCTTATATACTCCTCTGCCATCCCTCCCTTTACTGGCATGGGCATCTGGAGAGGGTGTTAGCAGGTGCAAGCCCAGCACCTAGATCCTCGGTGCAAGCGGCATAGTGGAGAGATGAGAGATCTAGGCATCATACTTCTGGCGGCATCCCGCGGCACACTGCTGTACAAGCCCCGGACCTATTGCATGTTCCTGATGGCTCATCGGGCGAAAATAATTTTCATTATTGAGACGTCTGTCCCAGCCCAGTACGTACAAGCTTGTAGGCGGTGGTGGACAGAATAATTATATTTGATCATTATTTTACCACCCCGCACCTTTAAAAAAAAAAAAAAAAAAAAAAAAAAAAAAAAAAAAAAAAAAAAACACACACCCTCTTGCTTGTGGTACCATCAGTGGGTCATCAAAAAGGTATTCCATAGTTACAGGAAGATAAGAAAATGCAACGTGGCAATTGGGACTACAGATTCTCCCAGACTGGCTTGGGTGTCTTCACATGGAAAGACAATAAATGTGTACATTTGGCATCCAACGTTTTGGTATCAACTGTTGTGCATAGGAAAGGAAAAAGATGGAATAAGATATAACGTAACATGTCCACAGATAGTGGATGACTACAACAAAAAATATATATATATATCTTTGATGTGGTGAATGGCTCAATCAGGAAAACCAATTGGTTCCATGAAATAGAAGAGGACCTAAATCTTTCTTGCAGGGATCAGTAAGGAAATGACAAGAAAAAGGGGACAATTCAGGAACAAAATTATGAATACAAAATTCAAAATACAGAAGAAAACACACATATATATATATATATATTCTTCTTCTTCTTCTCCTCCTCTTACTGATCCCTGCAAGATTTAGGTCCTCTTCTATTTCATGGAACCAATTGGTTTTCCTGATTGAGCCATTCACCACATCAAAGATCCTCTTTGTGAGTTTAGTATTGTTCATTCTCTGTATATATCCATAGAATTGTAATCTGTATCTTCTGATCATGTCTGTGAGTCTATCTGTATTTTCATATAGTTCTTTGGTTGGTCTTTTCATCCATATGCCTTCTTTATGTACTGCTCCAAAAATTTTTCTAAGGATTTTGCGTTCAACTTTTTCAACTTCTGTAATGCCTGAAGTCCTAATCGTGGTCGTTTCTGATGCATACAGTGCTTCTGGTAATACAACTGTGTTATAATTTCTGAGTTTAGCCTGTCTACATATATTTCTTTTGTTATAATTTGCCCATGTGAGTCTGTATACCCTTTGAAGTTTTTCTGATCTTTCCACATTTGATGCCTTGTTCGATCCTCCTATTTGTATGTATTCCCTTAGATATTTGAATTTCTCGACTATTTTATGTTTCCATATTTTGTGTGTATTGTTTGTATGTTGTTGTTTTGTTTTTCTATGTACTGCATTTTTTCATACGAAATTTGTAGGCCTGTTTTGGCTGCAATTTGATGTAAATGTTCCAGTGCTTTTTGTCTATTGTTGAGAATCGCCAGGTCACCCACAAACTCCAGGCATCTTATGATTGTTTTGCTATCATGTGTTCTTCCTAACTGTACTCCTTTGACCTGTGTTTCCCATTGTTTGATAACTTTGTTCGATACCATGTTGAATAAAAGCGGTGATAGTCTGTCTCCTTGCCTGACTCCAGTGCGTATTTTGAATGGTTATGAGGTTTCTCCCATAAATTTTATTTTAGATGTGGTATCCATGAGTGTCTGTTGTATGAGAACTCTTGTCTTATTGTCTATTATTCTTTCATTATGTCTAAGAATGTTTGTCTGGCTATGAAGTCGTATGCCTTCTTAAAATCCACAAATGTGATTACAGTGTTGTTAGTTTGTCTTATTTTCAGGAGTGTTCTCAGGTTCCAAATCTATTCTATGTATGATCTTCCTTTTCTAAAACCTGCCTGGTATTCACCTATTTGTGGATCTGCTTCAGGTTCTAGCCTGTTGAGTAGTGCTTTGGAGAGAATTTTATAAATGACTGACAGCAGTGAGATACCTCTGTAATTGTTGGGATCTGTCCTGTCACCCATTTTATATAGGCGATGGATTAGTGCACACTTCCATTCTTGCGGGATTTTCTCTGTGATCCAAACTTCTGTAATAATTTTATGAATTTTCTTCGCGATCTTTTCGTCTCCAAGCTTCCAGATCTCGGCGATAATGCCATATACTCCTAGCGCTCTGTTGTTTTAGAGTTGTTTTATGAACTCCTCTATCTCTTTCAGTGAGGGTGGTGTAGAATCTGGACTTGGTGTGGTTTCCATGAAAGCTAATTTTCCTGTGGGCTTCTCGCAGTTCAGGAGTTTTTCAAAGTATTGTGTGAGAATTTTGCAGTTTGCTTTTGCATTTGTTTCAAGGGACCCGTTAGGTCTTTTGAAGCAGAAATTTGTGGTTTATAACCCCTAATATTTTCTAAAACTCGAATAACCCGAATAATGACTTCATTTTTTTCTAGCCTCAAATTTATTTTCAACACATGTCTGACAATTAAATAATCAAAATTACATTGCAATAGCTGGAAAAATACATTTTAAATGACGAACAGGAGCAGTTTTAGCAAGCTAACATAAACTTAACAAGTACATGTTATCAAACAAGTATTTACACACTCACCCGGTTAAATCACTTATCCAGTCAGGGCTTCATAAACATATATTACTGTAGGCTAAATTAATTTATGCTGAACAATTTTAACTGTTAATTTAGTAACAATTTGTTCGCTTCATTATACAAGACACTTTCTATTTACGCAAACAATTATGCTAGCAGGTATAAACACATTTGTGTTTTCTTAGAGAAATCTTGAATTGTGCTCTACTTACTAGCAGTGCAGATCATCTTGTTTACAGCAGTTCTAATTCTTCTCAATGTTAAAATGTCCACATAATCGTACCTCTGCTAGTTTGCATAATCCAACAACTTGGCAAGACATCCATTTAGAGACCTTTGTATGACGAACAGCAGTCTCTTGCGATTCGGGGTAGTCAGACATCTCATCACTGTCTTGAAATTTTTAAATTATTTCTGCGTCAGTGAGCTTTAGTATACCAGGTTCACAGGCATCCACAGCTAACTAGTCAATCACATTGTTTTCATCAACTTCTTCATAACCTTTAATTTCACTCAAAATGGCTGGAAGACTGGCAGCAGAACAAATGTCAGTTTGAAAGCCCATAAAATCTGGTTCTCTCGGATGATCTAGAATTTTACTGAAGGAGTTTCTGATGGTTGTTTCCTTCACACATTCCCATGACGATGAGATTCCAGGAATGGCATCCAACATTGTTAGCATCTTCCAAAAAATTAAAACGTCAGAGCCTTCAGCAACAAGCTGTTTGATCAGATTTGTGTAATAATGTTGTTTCATTGCAGCTATTACCCCCAGGTCATGGGCTGGATTAATGATGTGACACATGGTGATAAAAACCTGACAAAAATTTGATTATCATCTGATGCAAGTGTTGTTGCAGCTGGGTGACATGGCGCGTTATCCACAATTAAGATGGCGTTCAATGGCAGTCCTTTCTTTTCTAGAAAACTGTGCACAGCAGGAACAAAATTCTGATGAAATCATTCACTAAATATTTCACTGTTCATCCATGCACCTTTTTGATTTTTGTAAAGCCTGGCAACTTAATTCTACCCATTAAAATTCTGATTTTTTTATTTACCTATCACCAGGGGTTTCCGTTTATGCTGTCCAGTTGCATTGACACACACAAGGACAGACAAGCGCTCTTCGCTAACCTTAAAACCTGGAGTATGTGCTTCGTTCTGCATAGTCAAGCTTCTTGTTTGTAAGCCCTTCTAATATAGGCCAGTTTCATCAGCATTATATATTTGCTGCTCTGAAAATTTGTACTCGGCCATAAAATTGGAAAACTGTGCGCAAAACTCGTCGGATGCTTCTTTGTTTGCACTGAGTTTTTCACCTTGTATAGTAATTTCCCGTATTCCATACCACTGGTTAAATTGCGTAAACCAGCCTGAAGAAACATTAAATTCACCTTTAATGACTAGATCCTTGTGGAATTTTTTCGCCTGTACTATACGCATAGGTCCTGACAAAGAAACACCTTCAGCTCTTTTCTGTTTGAATTAAAGGTAAAGAGCCGCGTCCAACTCCGCGTAAGTTGACGTCTTCATGAATTTGCGCTTTGATGGCCCAGCTTCACTACCAGCTTCACTACCATAGTTGATTAATTTTTTTTGTTCTTGTTACTATCCCACACAGTTTTCACACCGATATCATATTCAAGTGAGAGCTTTTTTGCACTTTCTCACTTACCAAACCTTTCTATTGTAATAAGTTTCTCCATAATTTTTAAAACTTTCTTTTTTTTGTTTCTCCAACATTTTATAATAACAAAACCAAGTTAAATTTCCTGAACATGTTAATGCACAGATCCCAAAACAAAAAGTTGAATGTTTAGACCTACAAGAACAGAGCGGGAAATGGCCGCAACAAAGTTTGTTTTTCTTACTAGTGCTAGGAATGTCTTCTCAGATGTGAAAATGTCTCAGAGTAGGCGCTACATAGTAGCAAAAATGTCTCAGTAGACACCATACAGAAGTGAAGAACACAAAACGAAAACACAGCAAGCACAAATTTTTTTGCGTGAAATCGTGACTACTTAAATTTTTATTTTGACTCATAAATAATGTGCACGAATAACCCGAAAACAGAATAACCCGCAACCAAATAATAGGGAGTTGGCTGTATGTATGTTATATATATATGACACACACACACACAGTACTATCCCGCTTATTCGTGCATCACTTAGCTAGTTTTTGGTTTATCCGTGCTGTGGTCAGGCAATGCTGTAAAGTGTGCCATTTAACAAGCAGTGGTACGTTACTTCTATCACTGTGCCACGTGAGCTAACTTTTCTCTCTTTAAAATGTCAGCTTGTGACTCCGACTCATCTCAGGCCATGTCCGAAATGGCAGACTTTGTTGACAAAATGATCACATGACCCGATTTTGAATACAAAAATGGTGGCGTATTTGGTAATTTGGAATTTTCTAGAAGCAGATGTTAGCAAAAATACAAAATTAACACATGCGCAAATATTTTCTAAAACAAATAATTGTTCATAAAACACACTAAGCATGTTTTAAAAATCAAGCAACTGTTGTGCTTAGTTTATATAATTCGCAACAAATTTTTTTGAAGTCGTCATTTTCTTATTTATTAACGTATGCGCAGCATTCCAGTGATGATTGTACAAATATTACGTCCGTTTTAAGCATTAAATTGAGATAAAAATATTTTTCACTGTTAATATAAAAATGTGTCGCTGCAAGTGCTAAACACGTGACAGTCGACAACTTCCAGGGAAACTTCCGAAACAACAAAACAGAAAATAACGAATTTGCCATTTTGGTTTCGGACAGGGCCTCTCCCCCCCCCCCCCCACCCATGCTCCACATCTTGCAATTTTATCGATCGCCGGCCCAGGCCATTGTTCACTGTTTGTAGGGTCGTTTTTGCAATGTCATCAATGCGTAAAAGAACCAGTTTAAACTATCACGGAAAAGTTATAAATAATAAAATAATTTGAGCATGGCATATTATAAACATCCTGATTTCGGTTTTCCACGATTTCCTGAAATAGATTCATGTGAATGCTTTGACGGTTACTTACTACAGGGAATGGCATATGTAGTGGTCACATGGCTCCTATTGTAAGATGATGTGTCCATTCTAATGTTTAGAAAACTATGAACTACAAAAAAAAACAATTCCTGTGCCAAACAAAAAAAAAATTGAAGCCTTTTTCTAGAAAGGCACGGTTTAAATTTTCTTACATTTTTTTCATATAAAGTGTTAATATGTTTACACAACTAAACATTTCAGAATTTTTAAACTTTTGTGTGCGTTTGTAGGTCAGTAAACTTTTAATAAGCTCGTAGTACTTAAAGATGTATATAAATCTGAGGTGTTTCACCCCAGCCTATTGAGGTAATGAGAAAGCAGCCTACACTTATTGATATAGGTGTGCACTTACGTTTTCATAAAATTCCTTATGGTTGTCACTAATTTTGAAATAAATGAAGCTAGACTTTTTTGAAACGTGTTTTCCTTGCTTTAGCAAAAGTTAACGTTAGGTACTGCTTTTGTATTGTAAGGGTTATTTTTTTAATGGGGATTGTACTGTATTGTTTAAAAGCCAGGTTGCCTCATTTAAAGTCCCGTTATAGTCTAGTCTTTATTGCATTGCACTCTAAACTTTCAACTAACTCTTGTCATCTAAAGGAAGGGTCTGAGTGATGCACATTGAGAAAGCGACACATACACGACTACGGACAGCTTATCTATCGCTCCATGTCGCCCACCCAACGTGCTCACCTGGTACCGGCGAAAGGCTGTGTATACTCGATGCGCTGTGAATTGCACTACACTCGGTGCAACATAAGTATCACTTAAAGTATTGTGCACTTTAAATCCTGCATATACAGTGTGTGATTTGTGTTTGTTTTGAAGTGTATAATAGGTACTGTGGTTGTTTTATCATGATTTTCAGAGCCAATATCACTGTTCCATTAATAGTAAAAATGTATAAATTTGATTATCCTGGTTTTTTAATACAAATTTGTTTATTCGTGTTTTCTCTCTCCCCGATCAACATGGTTAATCAGGAGTTTACTGTATACATAATTTTTTGGCAAAATACAGAATGATACTGCTACAATTTAGACAGGATATGGCACAGGGTGCTTATGTCCTGTAAATTGCTACCTCGTACAAAAAGGACACTTAGAACAAAGAGGAACAGTAGTTCTCCAAATGCTAGTGGTGCAACAAAATGACACGGAAAGTCGCCCACTGCATGTGCAGATGTCAGTTTGGGCAATAGGAGAGTTCACTGGCTGAAATTTGGCAACGAACGTGGAAGATGTGAGCTGTGTTCAATAAAGGGTATACAGTCCAGGCCTCACATCAAGTGTACACAGTACAAGTGTTTCTTGTGCTGTAATGACAGAAAAAACTACTTAGCTAAGTACCATGGCATTGACCCTTGAGTAACAGACGTTCTGTTGCAACTGAAGAGTAATATTTGTATTCATTCTTTTTATTCACAATGACTTCTGATGTGTAATTTTTCATTCATAAAGTTATGCGTTGTGTATTGATTTTATAAATTCAAGGACATAACAGACTTTGTGAAATCTACCAATAAATAAAAAGTGTTAAATAATTAGTAAGTATTATTATATTAGTAATCATTTATCATTTGTAGTATATGTCTGTTTCTTCAAATTGATATTGTGCACCATTATGGCATACATAAATAAGCTGTGCTGATGTTGGCAATGTATAATTTCTAAATCATATGATATGTTTCAAATTGCTTTGTGACAGTTTGTCTAATGTAAATAAGTGGTAATAAAATTAGTCTAAGTTATAAGGTATATTCATTCAAATTGTTAGCAATTCAATTTGCTTTGTAACAGCTTGGTACATGTAAATAATTTGTGGTAATGTTAACAATATAATATAAAATATTCCAACAATGGTTTTTAGAAAATAATTGCTTAGGGTGAATTGATGTTCACAGTTGCCCAGTGGTACTTAAAAGCACGAGTGTAAAAAATTTTTTTTTTATCAAAATATATGTACTACATAGTTGATATTTATGTAGATTTGACCCTAAAAATATTGAAATCGTACTGCGTGGGTTTGTATGCGCATGAGCGCTTGCACACACAAAATTGGAAGGAAGGACAACTTTTTTTTTCTGTCTGCACTACTGTAAAATGGGAGAGTGGGTGACCCTTTTACCATTGCAGTGTAAGAGGTTAAGTTTAGTGTCTCCACCAGTAAAAAAGATAAAACATCGCATACTCATGGAAGATGCAAAACAGATACAAACAAAAAATACTATATCAAGAGGGTTTATATTTATTTATGATTCATCCACTTGCAGCACCATTATGCTTATTTTAGAAACATACTTTTATAAACCAAAGAGCTATAAGCATTTTCATTGGCAATAATTGACAATCATCATATAGTCTGTTAAATCAAGTGTTCACTGTATTTGGTACCTCAAAAAGTAATCTACCAAGGTTCCACTTTATTTTGATATTTAATTAACTCTCATAATGTATCAAGAGTACTTATTTATAAATACCTAAAATTACAATTGCATGAAAACTAATCAAATATATTACTTAATATATATTTTTTTTTACAGATACTATACCAGGCAAAAGAAGAGCAAACAATGTAATAGATTCGCAATGTTCTAAAGAATATTTTCCCTCCACTAAATTTTTAATTTGGCACAGGCTTACAACAGACAGATACAGGAAATTTTCAATAATGTACTTTTAAAAAGTTCTGATAATGTTCTTAAAATATTTCAATTGTATTGTCAGTTGACTACATTTGCTGAATATTTTCTATATATTTTGTGTTTTAGAATTTACAACATTTGAAGTTGTGCATTTGATTGAAACTTGCAAAACTATATATTTGACCAAAGTTTTTGTTCTTTTATTTTGTAGAAAGTTAATTCACTATAACTTGCACAGAAATTCTGAAATTTTCTCTGCCCAATGACACTTGTCCCACGAGTTATTAAAAGGATGACATACTTAATTTTGGCACACATTAGACATGAAAATTAACAAGAATTATTACAGATTTGTTTCAATTACCAACACTTTGAATCATGCTTCTTTTGTGTATAAAATATAAAAAATATATAACAACCTATAGAAGAGTAATTTTTTGAGCTACTATAATTGCAATTTTAAGATTCATTTCAGCTGAGCTGTATAACATTTAGCCCTTATATAGAATAAGTAGTAAAATGTTTTTATTTCTTTGCACTTTTTAATTTCATACTATTGTGTCACACATACTCAAGAGTGTTCAAAAATTCAGTAGGCACATATATTTCTTCTGATTTTTAACAGTGAATTAATATTTTTAAGTGAATCACAGCCAGAAATCGATTCAAACTTATTTTCTAATCTTATCGCCTGATCTCATTCCATATAACATTCTAGCAACAAACTTGAAATCACTGTACAGTAATATGTTTAACAACAAACCAGAATAAACACACAAGCTGTACAGAGTTTGCCGACAAGGATGATTCCTTGGACAGTAATATATAGGGTAACTGCTGTAAAATTATTACATAATTAATAAATATAAGACTAAAATAATGAAATCTAAAAAATAAATGCATATGAAATACAGTGCAAATTTTCATTCTGAAAGGTTGTACATACTTTACATAGGTTCAGTCTCTCATGAGAGTGCATGTTCCTCTCCAAAAAAATTAAAGAAAAAGGTAATTTTTAATTCAGTTTTTTTATGTAACCTAGTAGTAGTAACTATGCAAAACTATTCACACAAAATGAAACAAATCTGACATAAACAAGACAGTCTAGTACAGTAATATATTTCATTGCTCATTTAAAAAAAATAAAATGATAAAATAAATTCAGCAAAACACAAAATGGCATTAAACACCATTCAGCTTAACATAGCTCCCTCTCATCTACAGTTTATCTGAGCAATATTTATTGCTCATTTTAAATAATACTTTTGAATAAAACAAAATTAAAACATTACATTATGTTATGTACAAAGATCTCACAACTTAGGACAGGACATTTAAAGTACACAAATTTGTATGGTGGAAGTATAAAGCAGTTGTCGGTGATGACTTACTAGCAGACTACAGCTTATCTGCACAGCGTAGCATCAATCTGAGTCAACCACGGCGCAACAAGCATTATTTTTCGCCTGTAGTTGGGGTCCTTTGCAATTGGGTTACGTTCCAGGTACACAGTCAACAGCTTCTTGTTAGCTGACAGCTTGTTAACGCAGGACCAGTCATCAATCACATTATCATTTATCTGAAATGGAAAACCAAAACAAATAGTAAAAATTGCTCTTCCTCTCTTTTTCAGATTAGTCAAGATAAACATCTGAATAGAAAGTTGTATTAGTTACAATACAAAAACAGTGTATGCAGTAATTTTTAAGGTAAGTACTTTGGTCTATTCAGGAAATTTTCTAGTAACAGTAGTGTCCATCGAGTTTATTACAATACCAAATTTAACAGGAAGATATTCCTAAATAAAGAAGAAAAACAGTGAAATGATCAATTGCAGCAAAGGTATAATCTACTGCGTAAAGAGGTGAGGTGCTATAAGTGAAATCTGATATGACCCAGTTTACTGCCCAAGACTGACAAGCCATGTTTCATGCTATACGCCATTCACAGTTACTTCACACTTTTCTGAAGCCCTGGTAAAGTTATACTTTTGATTACATATCCTTCCATTATATGTAATTATAAACACTGCCATGTGACGACTACATTTTAACTGTAATATGCTTTGTTTACTGTTGTCAACTGTTCAAAGAATTTTGTAATATTTCAAAAACCATTTCGTACACAAGTTCACAATTTAGCCCTATACCATATTTAGGTCAGTTTTATGACTTTTTGGCAATGTCAGTATTAACTATAATTCTTACAGCCATTATTTTACATTGTTAACTTATTTGATATATGTGACAGAGCAGATTACATATGATACACGTTAATATTTTGCATGACTGTGTTTACTTCTGTTACAACTGCAAAGGAAAGAACTACAGTATTTAACCTCTTGATATTGATACGTGTTGGGTTAGTTCATTAAAAGCATGGCCTCAGTTGGAATAAATACTAAAATGAAGGAAAAACCAGTCCAATGAAAAGACACAGTAAATTCAAGTATACAACTTGTCACTTATTTTTTGTACGTAGCAGTGACAAACTTAAAAGACAGTGGTGAACATGCAAACAAATAGATGTACCGTAAAATTTATTCCACTCGTATTGCTATACATTGGTACTTACTGTTGTCCGAGTTTATTTCATTATTTATTTTAATTTATCTGGATGGACTTAAGTATTTTGTTGAG
This sequence comes from Dryococelus australis, assembly GCA_029891345.1. Classification (NCBI taxonomy): domain Eukaryota; kingdom Metazoa; phylum Arthropoda; class Insecta; order Phasmatodea; family Phasmatidae; genus Dryococelus; species Dryococelus australis. Next base: position 279,647,175 of record CM056994.1, read on the forward strand.
ATTGTGGCAAAAATTCAAATCACAGAAACGTAAGCATGCTACACGATTGTGTTTCAAACACCTAGGACAAAGTGATAATGCTGCAATAAATAAACTGAAATGACTACATTGGCCCAACATAATGTAATGGCAACAATACTCCTTCAACACGCAACGGTCAAAACGCACGTTACAGTATATTTATTCCTGCCGTGGAAATACAGATTTATCACAATATTGTAACTTGCTTAGGTAAGTTTAAAAAACACAACATGTACAAACTTGATGTGGTACTTTAAAGTATTTTTCACATAAAGAAAAATTAATGCATTTTCAGCAACACGCCATGTCATGTTGTCAGTCCCCACTTCTGCCCACTTCTGATTTGTAACCGTCCTGTCATCACATCTAAATATATTATAATAAGTATTCAAACAATAAAATGATGTTTCAACTGTAAATTACAAATTCAAAAAAATTATTATTATTGCTGTAATAAGTATGAAATATGCTAAAATTGAAAACATGAACAATTTTACTGCTAATACTAGCAGTGTGAAACTTCCCGACAGACAGGGAGAGAGAGAAAGAGAGAACAACAAGCTCCGCTCTGCCTATTCGAAGTTTCTTACTCAGACCAAAAAGGAGAGGAAAAAAAAGAAAAAAAAAGGAATACCATGTCACTAAGGCTTATGCACTATGATTTGTGCTGATATTTCTAACAGTAACAATGAACTGTGTTTCCTTCTGTGCTACCTAACTATTCAAATAGATCAAGAGGCAACGTTTAATTTACAAATATCATGACGGGTTATCGTGGGCTGAGGAAGTAACAGGTTGTTGGAATTTGCGGTGCCTGATATGTAGAAAGATTAGTTCAATTTGGATTTGGGTTTTAAGGGCACCAGCTCGATCGAGCAATGAGACTCTTCTCTAGGGGTAAGCTGTTCGCACGCAGGGCTGCCCCTGGACTCACCACGTGCAGACGATGATGTAGTGTTGAAGTAGCAATCCTGTATGCCTGCCTAATGAGGATGTAGGCCCCCTCATACACCACTAATTTCCGAGTGAGGTTGTTATGGCCATCTCATACGCTGATACAACTTACTTGTCCAACAATCACGCCACATATGAGGTGCAGTAGTCGAATAGGTAGATGACCCAAAAATTACGTGGCCACGAAGCGGCCGGCAGTGAAATAAAGCAGTATTTTAAAAGTAGGGTTTTATTCACTGCAAGAACCCTCCTGAGAGGCACTTACATTTGCCCAACGGCTATAGTACGTTGGCAACCAGCACGGAATAAAAAAAGCCCGCAGCCGATGAAATAAGTTATATAGTTAAAAACCATCCCGGGTCATTTAAGCTGGTGGGAATTGGGGGTGGTACTGCCTCTGGGTGAAAAAATTACGTTAAGGTTCCATGGCATAACAACAATGACCATTGAAGCTATATGGTGATTTGTACAAATGGTAAAGGCCCAGAGGCACCTAATATGTGACATCCCCGGCAAGCGCTAGAAACTAACTGAAGAACATGGCAGAGACCTGCCAAGAGCTCAGTCCAAAAGCATGAAGGACTGTGGTGGCTGAGCGGTTAGCCTGCTTGCCTCCCACCAAGGCAAACTGGGTTCCATCCCCGGCTGGGTCACTCCCGGATTTTCGCATGTGGGAATTGTGCCGGACAATGCAGCTGGTCGGCGGGTTTTCATTCTGACATTGCTCCATACTCACCTCAATCTCCCTCATTGGCTCTCAAGACCTCACTGTTAAGAGCCGCCCAAATCTCTTCACTCACTCACCCCAAAAGAACGGGAGAGACAGTAAAAATTCAAATAATACATGACAAACAGAATAAAACACAGAAACAACATTGCCCTAGATTAAAAAGTATAAGAACACTTATTAATGATATTTGATAAATTCTGTAAAAGAATAAAAATGCAATAGCAGCAAACATGTTATGCAACGTGTAGTTATAAAGCTCCAGGGACCTCTCTCCCAGTCCGTTGCCTCTTTCATTTTATTACACACACAACTAACACTATAATCGGAAATATACCCTATAATTAGACCCTCAAGTTTTGAATAGAGTAGAGTGGCATCGGGTAGCTCGAGCTAGGTGAGTCCACTTTCACTCCAGGAGGTTAGTGGGTAGCCATACCTGAATGGCCATAAACAATGAAAACTTTCTATTCTGACCTTTTAAACATAAATTGAAAGTGGCTATACACTTGTAAAATTGGACTTGACATGATGACACGCACATGCACATACATGCATGCACATATGCGCACACACACACACACACATGCACATACGGGGAAGTAACACATGTAGAAGGGGATCACCAAGGGGGTTGCTGGAACTCTGGAACAGTTATGGCCCCATCACTGCATTCATTTCCAAGGTGGCAAATTTACTGGGAGGTTGTTTGGTGGTAATTATTGGCCTGAATTATTATGCACTCAAAAGTTGCCTCTTGAGGGCATGAACGTGGGACGGTCACCCGACTCCAGCAGTACCTCGGACGTGGTGCTGATAGGGTGCACTCCTCGCACACTGCACCGAGGCAGGAGTCATGGGGGTGTAACCACCACATTCAGGCCAACTCCTCCAGTAAAGAGCAACATCATAGCTGCACAGGTATAGAGAGATGAACGGGCCAAGGGAGAGTGACGCAGCACATGTCATACGCTCCCCCTTCTGCAGACTGTTCATCCACTGCAGCTTAATGACCCTGCTGCGCAGCTAGTAGCAGCAGGCCAATGGATGTGGTCCTTGCCGAGGCCGCAGGTGGTACGGGCCTCGGGTATGAAATGGAGCTGGAGAGGTGGGGTAGCCACCTCACTGACATGCTGCTGAGAAAGGCGAGTGGTCTCTGCATGCCGTGCAAAATGAATGTGCGTAGAAGGTGGAGACACTTGGAGCATCGGAAGGGTATGCAGCCACCCTCCGACTTGGTCTCGATGCTGCTGCTGCTAGATGTGGAGTGAGGCCTGTGGCACAACCGCACGAGGCACAAGTGGATGGCTGGGCATCCCCAACATGCTGTGGGAGCAAGCCCACTGCTGGCTTGGTCAAGGCCTCACACGCTGAGGTGGACGCCGGATGTTCCGGTGGTGTTGTGGCCACTGGACAGGGGAGGCGCCTGTGAGTTAGTGTCCCCGGCAGACGTCCCTGGTAATAGACCTTGGGCGGGGTCAATGATGACAGGTGCTGTGATGCAAGGCAACACGACACTGGGTATCGCTGTAGCTGGTACATCTGGATGCTGATTGTTGGCATGGCAATGAGAACATGAGAGGTGTCTGTCTTCTACAAGCCCCAAGGGAGTCTGCCACCGGGCATCGTAGGCTGGAACAGGCGTCTGAGGTTGCCGTCATTTGAGGGCTTAGGTGCAGAAATTGCCATCATTCGAGGATGCAGATGCTGAGACGTCTGAGCTGCTTGTAGGTCGAGGTGGCAGAGGCATCTGATGCAAGGTTGCTAAGTGGCGCCGCTAGGGGGTCTTATTCAGTAGAGCCTGCATGGGTGTATACGCTGCGCAGGTCCTCACAGTACACAGGCACTCTGTGTCATCTTCCTATGTGGACTAAAGTGGTCTTCCCCAGTCTGCTGATGATTTTGTGTGGCCCACTCCATTTTGGGGCCAGACCCACACAGAAGTTTTAGGAAGCCGAAGACATCTGGTCTGCTCTCACATATACCAGCTGGCCGGGTTACAGTGCAATTAGCGGGTGAGTGATGGCAGACAACCATTGCACTATATATTTTCTCTGATGCTCGCACGCCTGCTATAGTGCCTGCCCTCAGCGGCATCTGTGGGCTTCACTACTCTTGGGGTCTCTAGCATGACCTTAGGGCGCGTGTGCCAACTCTCCAGGAAATGGAAGTTGACAGCCTTGCAGCAGCTCAACCGGCATTTTCCTTGTTGTTAGGTTGACACGAGTGCATAGCATGAACAAAGATGCTGGCAGATGTTCAGCCTAGAATGTGCGATTATCACCCACGTGTAACAATTGGGTTTTCAGCTGTTGATTGCGACACTCTGTTGGATTGGTGCGTGGGTGGTAAACAACAGTGGTGTTATGCAGCACTCCCCACCTAGTAGAGCACTCATGCCATTTACACCCAGTGAACTGTGCTCCATTGTGTGACAATACACGTGGGTATCCCCAATGTGGAAAATATTCAATTTCCAGCTGTTTGGTATCAGATTTTGCATGCCTACTAGAAATGGGGTAGGCTTCTACCGATATGTACAATAGATCAGTCACAACAAGGAAGAATGTTTTTCCCATTGTGGTACGTGGGTACAGGCTCATAAAATCCAAGGTTATAGTTTCAAATGGTTCTGTGGGAAATTATGGCACTTGTTGTAGGGCACCTCAGTGCAGCTGCTTTTCAAACAGTTGCATGCAACACACACATATGAACATGTTGATGCATCTCCCGAGACCTGGCCAGTAGAAATGCTGTTGGGCATTACGCTGCGTTTGCAGTGCACCAGAGTAACTGGCTGCCTCAGTGTCATGCGTAAACTGTAGTAAAACTCCCTTAGCCGCGCATGGCACATTGGTAGTCCAGTGCTTGCTACTATTGTTCGCACACATTTTCAAATGCCCATCTACTACACACCATTGCTCATTTGTTTTTGTTACACATTCTTTCATCAGTCTTTGTGTCACTGGGCAAGTTTGCTGTGCTTGAATACAGTGTGCATAGACGTACGCGAGTGAGGGATTTGGGAAGTGGCAGTCAGCTGCGTACACGTAACTGTGTTTTCGTTTGTGGTCGATAGCTCCGGCGAAGAGGAGGGGAGAATGGCTTCCCACTCGTCTCGCGCCACTGTCACCCAGTGATCTTGAGAGCGCATCAGCAAGCTGATTCTCTGCTCCAGGTACATGTTGCACTTCAAAATCAAATAATTGCATGAACAAAGCCCAGCGTAAGTTTAATGCGGGTTTCCTTCAAATTGTGTAGCTATAGAAGGCTTCTGTTGTCAGTAATGTGAAGCACCGATACTCTACAAACACTGCCTGTACCGTTTTACTGACCAAACTACAGCTAGGCATTCTCTTTCATTTACATTGTATTGGCATTCTATGGTACTGAACTTGGCACTACTGTAGTCTATGATACGTTTACTGCCGTCATCACAGAGTTGGTATAGGATGGTGCCTAACCCATGTTCAATCGCATCTGTCTGTAAATACAATTGACGGCTTGGGTCATGTACTGATAGCGAAGGGCAGTTGCGGAAGCTGACTTTTACGTAAATAAAGCTCTCAGAATGTTCCTCAGTCCACACAAGCAGGTGATATATTGCTTAATGGAGATGTAATTAATGCAAAATTTTGAATGTACACATATAGCCAGTTAATTAGGCATAAAAATTTACATAACTGCTTATGTGTGATTGGTTGCATGTAGTCGTCAATTAGACTCAACTGCTCTGGAGTGGAGTGGTTACCATTTTCGTCCACAAGATGCCCCAAAAACTGTATGGTCGTGAATTCGCCAACAAGGCCGATACAAACAAATTAGAGGCAACCCCGAGGTTAATCAGTGGACTAATTTTGGCAGGGCCACCACTAGGAACACCTTTCTAGCCTTAGAAACTAGTTGCTTAGTAATATTTACCCTGCCAGGCCAGGGAACAACTACGGGAAGAGACTTATTATTCCGACTCCACCCTCAGTGGAAAAGCCACCTAGGAATATCACATGGGCTTCCAACGCTCCGTACCCCCACCTAGCCGAAGTACGGTTAAGCATGGGAGACAAAGTGGAAGTTGCACGGCAAAACGAATATGAGATTTTATCCAAGTACTATCATGATAATTTAATATTTTATTGGGGATTGTTTTGTAAAATTTGATGGGTATTTCGTATTTTATACTGACGCATGCCAACATGCTGCACAATGCAGATGCGCTCTCTACTGGCGACTTCGTCCCATCTACAAGTAGCCCTCATTCGGAGGAAGTCATTAACAGTAACAGAAATGATTTCACGTGTCAAGCAAGAAGACGCCAAGCATTGGACAGTCAACTATGTAACAATAATTAACGTGATTAATTATGAAATGCATAGCCCGCCTGGAATCATGCATGCAAGCACCACCCCTCTGAATAAATATTTTTGAAATCCACTACCTTTCAGTTTAGCAGTGGAAGTTCCAAACAACCCTATGACGTCACATCCAGCCAGCCTCGGAGAGAGGTGTTTAAAATTGTCATCGCCTCCAAGCGGGGAGACAAGCACTCTGAAAAATCAACCCCTGGGCCAAAAGGCTACTCTAACCCCCGCAACCCGAAGTATCGCTGATTAGGGGATTTTCAAGTAGAAATAGAAGTCCAGCACCAGGCTCCAGCAGACACGCTGGGCTCGCCGACCGCATAGATTCGTGAACTCTCCCTAGTCTGCAAGCCACACTCTCTCCTCTCCTCAGCCTGCAACACGGCTCGAACTCCAGCTTGCTTCTCGGGAAGGCAGCACTCTCTCCAGCAAGCAGCTTGTGAAAGCCACCAGCACTCCAGTCCTTCAGCTTGCACAACGCTTGTTCACACCAGCTGACCGCCCGGTTCAGAACTCTCTCCAGACGGCAATCCGACCACCTGTACCCACTACCCCTTTACCACAGTCAACATCCCTTGACTCCCGCGGTAGCAGGTCATCGCATTATTAGCGTCCTGCTGGAGAAATCCATTTCTAACGTCATATGCTGTAAATTGCGTCACTTAGATTCTTTTGCATTTTGTATTAATTATCATTTTATTCCCGGCTCGCCTTCGCCTGTTTTAGTTCATTTAATTATTGATAATTTTCTAGTGGCTAATTTTAAAGTGTGTTCATTTAGCCGGGACTTTCCAGTTTCTTCACTCTCTGTAATAAATATTACGTGAATCAAAACCCCTTTGTGTCGCCTACCATAATTGTAGCTTCGTTTCCCTTGTTAGTATTTTCTTTTGATTTTAATTCAGAGTGTATTTAATCTGTGCAATAATCAAACACATCAGTATTCAGTTGAGAACTACACTGGACTCCACAGGAGACAGGGCCTGAAGAGATTGGTATTTAAGCCCGCACGGGCACGCCACTGCTTCTGGATTTTCAGTTTATCCTCAGCTATTACTCGGCGTACGTCTCGATACCTTGACTGCCCATCACACGACAGGTCCTTGGGGAACGACTGTCAAGTCGTACCCCACCAGGACTTTCACATCCGCAGAAAGGTAAAGACTTCATTTTCAATGCACAATAAGCCCGGCAGAATTAGGAGCCGCCAGAGGCGCAGTGAGAGATGCGCCCTACATAGGCAGAATACTACAGATAATAATAGTGTGATTCCCAGTCCCGTACAGCTGCCACCCAGTGAACCAGAATACATACCACTATGTTATGACACTTTCGTACCATCCACACAGGAGTCCCCACTAGATTAATGGTTAGGCTGGTACCCGCCGGAGGAGGACCAGGAGGAAACCCATTCGGAACAAGCCAAAGATCAACCACCAGTCAATACCCCTGACCACCAGGTATCTCCCGTTCAGATAGATCCAGCCCACTCTCGTATTATCAAGCTAGCATCCCGCAAGTTAACAGGGTTCGATACCTGCCCGCGGTGGATCTGCCACTTTTCTGCACGATAAAGTTGGCATCCAGGTAAACTATTAGGGTTCGACTCCCACCAAAGGTCGTCCCCAAATCCCATGGAAACCAAAGCCTGGCCAACTTTGTCCTCGCACAACGACTGACGAGACCGCTGCAGATAAACCCCGTCACATTGGCCAGATCATCCACCGCCACCATCACACTTGAGTAATCACCGACTTAAACCCCATTCATATTCCTGGGACCGCTGACGTCCCGACTTTTGACAGCCTTAGTTGTGAGGAAAGTGAAACTCCCTGGGAGGGAATTCATATCACTCCGCCTCACTCTGGGGTTTGATTACACTCTCCTTCGCTGTAACAGAGAGGGTGGTCAGTGTAACAACCTCTTAGCAAATAAGGCCCAAGAGGGTCACACATCAATATGTATTTGAAATACTATTTTGTAATTTGTATTTCAAATACTATTTCCAATTTCTTTTGTATTTTAAATACTCTTTGCTCAATTTTTGTATTTTGTATTTAAATTACATTTTATTAAGTATTTCGCACAGCCCTGAGTGCAAGTGTTAATAGCTTCAGTGAAACTGTAAATACACAAAATAGTATCATTGTAAATAGTCAAATAACAAATATAGGTGATTTAGTAGATTAGAAAATAGACACTGTAAATTAAAATGAGTGAAAGAAGGAATTTGGGCGGCTCTTAACGAGGTCTTGAGAGCCGATGAGGATGACTGAGGTGAGTATATAGTAGTGCCAGAATGGAAGGGCGGGAAAAACGGAAGATCCCCAAGGAAACCCGCAGACCAGCGGCATCGTCTGGCACAATTCCCACATGCAAAAATCTCACAATTCCCACATGCAAAAATCTCACAATTCCCACATGCAAAAATCTCACAATTCCCACATGCAAAAATCTGATGACCCAGCCGGGGATTGAACCCGGTTTGCCAAGCAGCCCAGCACTATCCCTATGCTTGTGGGAGTGATGTAACCCATACACGAGGACAACCGCACTTCCTGTCTCCCTCAGAGAATGTGGCCTTCACCACTAAGGGAGGAGCTCCAGTCTGAAGATATCTAACCGAAGGGAGCCGAAGGACCTGCCGTCTGCCGTCCATATAGGCGAGCGCACAGCCCCGAAACGCCAGTTCATACTCAGCAGCTCAAGCCACCATCTCGTGTGCTGGAGCAATCTGCTTCTACCGCCTTCCTCATGAAGAGCTACCACTACCTTCAAGATATCTTCCAAACCTTCACCTAGCAACCTCTGAAGAAGTCTACAAGCCCCCCTTCTTACACTCACTACCTCTTTGGTAGTGACCGCTGAGTCCCTTCTGGAGAATAGCATAGAGTTAGTTAGGAGGGTCAGTTGTTATTATAGCTACCAAGCTGCATCTGCTATTGTCTAGTTTAGACCCAGGTCCCCTTCACCTGGGTTACAGTAGATTACTTCCGTTACAGTTAATACATAGTTAGGAGTTAGTACAGGCCCCCATGTCTATTCCTCTGGTGAATAAACATGTGATCTTACCTAACTGCCAAGTACTTATTTCTACGGTGACTGTGACTTGCATCCCCGTAGACATCAGCCTACTAAAGTAAAGCAGGCGACAGAGTTTTAGAAATTTCTTTGCCGACATTAGAGTAGGATAATGGGCTAACTTAATCGGGTGCATGCACGTCTCAAAACATACCCATTATACGGCCACCCATACTGTGAACCAGGAGGTACACAAAGGTAACTGGTGCACACATACAGCAGAGCTCCAACCACCAGTAACTCAATCCACGAAACGGCTAGATACCCAGTTCACCCAACTCACTCCACCCACCACGTTATTTTCCCCAGTTAGAGTGCTAGGACTGACACTGGTAGCCTGACCCCCTTCCGGACCACACACCATGACGAGGCTAGACATCCCGATCAGCCCAACGCTCCATCCATCACGTTATTTTCACTGGTTGGAGCCATAGAATTGAGTCTGGGTGGACTAGCCCCATCAGGCTACACACATAGCTAGAGAATTTGTCGCCTGCTCTTCCTTAGGTGTTAGGCAGTTGTATCTACCCATATGCCCTTCACCCATAGGAGTGGTGCAAAGTGGAGAGCTAAGAGGGCAGCTACTGCCTCAGAACCTAGCCAATTGAACTGCAACCCAGTGCCAACTGCTCTCTGCAGTCTATCCCCTTGGGAACGAGCGAGCTCAAGTTGTCTAATAACTAGAGACGCCTCACCTCGCAGTCCCCCCACATCCCCTCTTTAAGCCACCCAACAAGACTGCCGGCAAGCTGCATTATCGTGAATATTCGTCTGGGACTTCCAGTGCCTCTGGGCATTGCCAACCTGTGCTTCAGGACCACGAGGACCAGAAGCCCTCCACAGGCACTAACCAGTTCTGTCAGACGCAGCAGCAACAAAGCCAGGAGCCACCCCAGGCCACAGTCCCTGCAGGTTACAGAGTGTGTGAGACTACACCTACAATGCAGAGAACCGCTAAACCCACACCTCACTTTGTACTGTGCCACATCACCACGCGCCCCAGAATACAACTACCGGGGTCCTGTCAGTAATCAATAAGTAAAACCTCACTACAGTTAGTTAGCCCATGCTTCTGACTGGCACAATAGAACATTGTCTGACAATGACATCATCGTCAGATAAACCGACATCACGCGTCACCTTTATTTATGGATGCTTCCCTATGCAAAAAATATTCAAAGATGGCAAATGAGAAAAGGTGGCACAGAGATTCAATTTCAGCATTATCAGAACCAGAAAAATGTCATGATACAAGGACATGACACAATACAATGTATTAATTCAATGAGGACCACTAACTAAAAGTGTTTGAATTATTATTTTAATAAATAAAAAACTTGACTTACAAAATCTTACACTTACACCAAAAAACATATTTTCCACAATGCCAATGCTTGCTGCATCAACCAAAAAAAAAAAATTCAGCCAAGAAAATGTGCATTAATAGTTACAACTCAACAGACAACAACAAAATTGTCTCCCAGGCTCGTAAATCTTCCTATGAAGGTAGAATAAAAAGTAACAGTACAATTCATAACATGGCATGTAGTACATTTTTTTTAACTATTTTATCTAAATTCCTTGAACTAACACATATTTCCCTGATATTTCCCATGCCCTGACTTTTTCAGGTTTTCCCTGTTTCTCCTGATGCTAGCCACCCGTGACAGTAGTAAGCCCACACATCCTCAGACCTTCCCCCCAGCGATCGCCCGACGACAGTAAGGAACGATGCTATTTGATTACTGTGACCAGTGAGAACACACCAGTTAGAGGTAAGAGAAAAGTACATCTGAAGCTTGGTGACCTTAGCCTACAGCATAATATATAACAGAGGCAGCAGAGAAAGGTGGCATCCTTCCAGGCAGGATCATTGTAGCAAGGACTTTGGTCTCTTCAAATTCACCTAGTTTGCCAGTTAGAATGATTAATTTGTCCAATAGTGCAACATCTTAGTAACTTCCAGGCATCTCTCACAATTAAGTTTTGAAGGGCATGAAGTCTTTCTCTAGCCTGGCAGCTGTTTCTATAGTGACCTACAATAACAGCATTTTGTTAAGAACCTGACTGTACCACCTGAAAGCATTTTTGCAACTGACATTACTAACTGCAATCTGTGTGCAAAGCATGATAGATGAATCCAATTTTCTTTTATAGCATTTGGTATGTTGCCTTTCTTTTAGGTGATAACAAATGTCTGAATTTGCTACACAACTTATAAAGAGAAAAAAATTTGGCAAAGATCTGATTATGGTATTCTTGGCTGCTGAAAATGAGTTGAAAGGATTGACACTTAACATTGTCTTGAGCATTAGTGAGAGTGAAAGACATGAAGATAGAGCAGTGGCAAAATGCAAGATCAGTGGAAACGGGAGTACCCCACGAAAATCAACCAGCAGCAACACCCACAGTATTTTCCTCATGTGAAAAACCAAGTAACCCCAACAGAAATAAAACCTTATTTATCATGGTGGGAAGTGAGCTGCTGAAAAGGTAATGTAAAGATAGTACATGTCTGGCAAGATATGGAAATAGTTTTGATAAAATAAGGGCTAATAACTATAATCCAAATTATGTATAGTGAGAACAGAAGTTATGTTAGAACTGTAAAAGAGATGACAAATTCTCTCCGAACAGAGAGATGAAGTTGTGGAGAGAGTGGAAACTAACGTATCTTGACAATCTTCCCTGCCACCATGCGCACTTGGCATGTCAACGGTGACGTAGTGGTTGGTTGAGCAGAGCGGGGAGGTACATGTATTACTTCCATGGATACACTAGGGATGGGAGTCTTTGGAATCTCAAGGTTATGCCACAGCCAATCTAATCATAACAAGGTATCACCTCCCAGGCGTACTGCTTCTGCTACTGCATGTTCACCCGGTGCTATCCTCATGTGCCGTCCAAATAGAGCCACTGGTTCAGATTCAGCTGAGTGTCACTAGTGGAGGCAGTACTTTCAGCTGCTTGTAAAATTAGTAATTTTATAGTGTAAGGCATTTAGCACACAACTGAAGACAGTTATGTGAATTATAGTACTGCTTGCTGTGGAAAGACTTCCAGAACAAAGGGGGATACCTTGTCCTCTAGTCTGGCCTTAGCAAGCTGGGAGTCTAACCGAGTAGTCTGGTTGTGTCTCTTAGGGGGTACAGAGTTTCTAGTGCTTTGGGCACAGTCGAAGATCTACCTGTTGGCAGTATCTCTGTTTGCCTCTTACTCTGTGGATTTTCTGCTGTGAGGGCTTGGTTCACATATACCAGGTTTACCTTTGCAGCAATTGAAAGTTAAGTTAGAATTCCACAAAATACTAACAAAATATAAAAAGGAGTTGATGCTGTCATGAGTGGCACGAGACGAACGGTGAGACAATAACTTACTGTAGGTGGGCGCCAGCGGTGTTTCTCCCAGTCACCGCAATGTTGAGACTCAGGGTTCTCAGGGATGCTGTGGTTTCTGCATGTCCGTCTCACTCGAACGTACTTACGAAAAACTTACGAAACACTTACTAAACACCACTACTAAATTTTTATCACTTGAAAATTTGGCAAGAGGTGGCTGTCACTACAAAAACACTTGACGCACTGTTCTACTTGCTTTAATTTTTACAACTCATACAAAAGACCTGCCAGGAGTAGAAATTTATGAATTACACTCGGACGTGTCTAGCTAACTCCGTTTGGGTGCTCCCCAGCCTGCAATTAATCTAGCGCACTCCTAGATGGATGACTTCCCTGTGGTGTTAGAAAACACAATCTTCACAAGGGAAGGGGTCGACAGCCGCTAGGGTGGACTGACAATTTTCCCTAAAGATAGGGGGCAGAGAATTACAAAATGAACAAGCTGAACAAACACGTGTAATTACTTGGCATCACTAACGCGTACTCGTCGGAGCTCGTTTTGCCGCACATGGTTAGTGAGGCGACGGCCTACACACATAGCTGCTAGGACGGAAATAATATCACCATACAAATTACACAGAATGATACACACACACTTGAAATATGATGGGACACAACATGAATGGTCACAATAAACACGCAGATGCGTGAAAGCAAGATTAGATGGCGCGGATTCCGCTGGATAAGGGTTGCAGCAGAGCACGTGGTGCAAGTGCAATTTCAGTATTTCTCTGCAAAAACGGCAAATTCTGGTCAAACAAATGGTTACATCTATTGAGAAAATTATTCTTTTGCATACTGAATTTGTTTTGGACTTGTAACATGCCGGATGGCATGAAAATCAGACATTGATATGACCACGTGGCTGAACATACAAAGCATCAATTACATGAAAATTTCATGGAACCCTGAAATAAATTATGGCGCACATGATATCACACAAATACACACTCAAAGAACATGGATGGCATGGACGTTGACTTGGCTGCTGTTAACCATGTGGTCACAAGTGATGTGGCCATAAAACAATTAAACATGAAAAATACCCTCAAATACATACATATAATTAAAGCCCTTAAAATTGCACGCAGCAATAATACAGAAATTACAATAAAACACCTTTAACATAGGTGGCTGGCACCTGATTCAACTTGCACGGGATGAGTGACCTCTCCGACATCTTTTCTCCCTTCTCCTCGTTTACATTTCAAAAAGCCGCAAGGGCACGAATTATTAGGTTAAGCAGAAGCATAATGCTGGGGAAAATATCTGGCAAAACGTTTGCAAGCAAAGGTTAACCAGTATACTAGGAATGAACTATGGTAATCTACATCGTACCTCGCCTACGTCTTACCTCGCCAGATCTCCTACAACGACTGCGCCGAGGCTCGCGTCTCACGGACCTACCATAGCTGCCTACAGGGTTCACATAAGCAGAAGTGCTATGCAAGCAGAGTAAAACTTTTTATATTGGGAAATAAATGGCACAAAAATAATTTAAATATTGTTTTACATTTTAGATTTTTCTTATTAATTTTCTGTATTCTTTAAATGTCTTTTTTTGATGGCGCTCACGCCGAAATAATACTGTCCTCAGTCTTCACACAGCACACATTTTGAATTCATAACCAAATATTGTGCAATCATTTTAAACAAACATTTTTAAACACTTAAAACATTCGGACCCTGAACGGGAGAACAAAAGACACATTTTACACCGCAAATTAATATTCCGTTATGGGAAAGTTCAAATTGGAGCCTCTTTGCACATGTGTCACGTGAGTGGTAAGCGCAGTCATGGGCTTGACGCTGCTGGCTGTTAGCCGGTGTCAGAGTATGCAAATAAGTTACACACATTAATTAAATCATACTCTCCAATTTGAAGCAAACTACGTTTTTATTAGTACTTATTGGAAAACAAAGTGATGTGTAATTAACTCCTACTTTAATAAATAGAAGCTAGTAATTAAGCAAGCGAAAAAGGCCTGCGCAAGAGCTAACTGAGCTTTGATAATTTCCATAATCAACGTCACAATCAAGGAAGTGTTAACCTTAATAGGGGAGATACGAAGGAACCTAGATAAAATTTACCAGGTGATAATTATGTTTGAATTAGAGGTCCAGAAGGAATGTCGGCGCAACCTGCTACCATGGGGGTGCTGGTGTGATTACCAGGTTGGATACAGGGGGACGTCGTAGGATACCTCTTGAAGATAACCAGCAGTGGCAGCGTCTTCGGGATGGTTGCTGGAGGATGTTGAGTACCGTCTTCAGAAACAAAGAGGTCTAGGTGTCAGATCCCAGTTATATAAGCCTCTGGTCTTCGCAGACTTGAGAGAAAGGAATCATACCACTTACCCGGGAGACTTTGGACGAACTTCAGCGGCAAGCGCAAAAGTGGCTTAGTAGTCAGAACCCTGTTCAGAATGTTCTCAAGTCTTTGCAGACTGCGAGAGCAGGGCTGCTACCACTTACCCCTACTGATTCCCTCGGCCTTTGCAAGCTAGAGGGCACAGAGATGGTCCTGAGCAAAGGAATGGCTCCTTCTTATATACCAAATGTTCACATTTGTATGCTTTCAGAGGAGTGCGGGGGTAGCTAGCCTCCCTCCGCAATGTTGTTTATTCTGGCTTGGTGGCAGCACCACCCTTTACTTATCTCCTGTGTTGGAGGCATTGACATCTCTTATCACCTCGGCACGAGGCGTTGGAGGCTGTGATGCTCCAGTGGCGAGGGTACTACTCTATTGCAGCAACAAATGGAACTAGCTTATCTGCAGAAAGGCTGTTGATGACTAGCCGAACAATAAAATCTTGTGTTGGTGTTAGGGCGACTACGTGACGGCTTTGGAGTGAACAGTACGATTTTCCCCAACCACATGTCTGTAGTCGTTCATGACGTGCAGTCCACGGAACCTGTAAACACGTGATTATAGTACTATTGAGAGCATGACTTGCCCATAAGAGCATTGGTGCTCAATGATGGGGTGAAGTCATGTGCGTAGAGTGCGCATGCCCAATGTGCAGTAACGCATCAAGAATTGATGAGAAGAGTAAATTACACAAATACAGGGAAGAAAGAAATCAGCGAAGGATGAGAGTAAAGAGGGAGGAGAGGGGAGACTGCAGAATTTTGCTACGATAACCTAATTGCATGGGTTTAGATACAATGCAAACAATGATAGTATTGCAGGGATTCAAATTTTATAAACACAATGGCAATGCCAATTTTTTTAAGAAAAGTTTTGGGGAAAATGGTTGTGCTGTCCAGACACTGTCAGAATTAAATATCTTGACATACATTTTCGCAAAAAAGTTTATTTTGTGTAAGAAACTATCACATGAAAATATGTCCTACAAATTCCCTTATCAGTAGTTCCCTCATCAGTAATGCAATTTAGTAACATCCACTTGTTTGGGAATGCGTAGTCAAGTATTAATCTTACAGTATTTATACATTAGCATAGCTTCTGCATTTTACATTGGTTTTTTGACGTGTCTGCTGATATCATTACTATTGTCTTGTTACTTGAAATCACTCGAATGTGATAATACTTGCTTTGTTATTATTCACACATAATACACCGACGCATGTCTGAGTAGCTAATGCTGGATCAGTTGTGTGGCTTTGTTTGCACTGGCGTTTGCCGTTAGATAGGGCATATGGCCTTACGTGAAGTAATAAAGTTCTCGACATTATGATTAAAAAGTACCTTAGATTGGTCTGCTCTATTACAAGTAGCATGGGTAGTTATCATAGGTGACTGGCGTGAAGTGCTAGCGGTAGCAGACTTACTGATGGCTTGAGTACAAGGACTAGCTGGGTAAAGTTGGTTGAGTCTATCATTCTCAGCTCAGGCGGCAGCGAGAGCCCTAGGCATGGCAACACAAAAACTAACAGTTTCACCCTGTAGCTACTGGACTCCAGAAGTTTGCGTTCAATATGCCAAGGCGTTTCTCGGCCTGTTTAATTAACCCAACCACAACGGGGTGGCAGGCCGGATGCGTACGAAGAGCTGATGATGAGAAAGTAGCGGAATCACATGCTGCAGACATAGGTCGTTCTTATGATCTAAGCACAGCGGCACGATCTCGTTTGGCTCATCTGCTTGTTGTAAGGGGAACTGAACCAGTCGACTGCTTGGCAGCAAGGCAAGCAACTCTTTGCTCCTTCCTCCTTGTGCCTTGTCTCACCTTAAATGGCATATATCGCGTTTGGCTGCTGATAACTATGAATCAAGCACCATAGACATGGGTAACCCTAGAATAGTGTTGCCCAGTAGCAGTTTCGTAGCACGAGCCCGGTGCTTCAGAAGGCCCCCCACCTTAGCAGGCGAACCAGAAGCGTTGAAGCTGTGTGGGCCACCAAGACTATTACTGGGTGTGCGATCCCAACCACGGTCAGTCCGTAGCACCTAAACGGATACCCCCGTCAACACCCAAGTGCTCCGGTAGGGATATAACTCAGGTGTACTGTCTCTCCCTGGGTGGAAAGTGTTGCTAACGGTCGGAGTTCCTCTATTCAACTCCTCCAGTACCTGTATACTTGGCAGGAATGAAATAGATGGCCGTCAAATAGGTGTGTATTAGAACTGGAGCTGCCTGAAGTGGAGTCTCCAATTGGAGCTAGTTCGTAGCAAATAATTTCCCGTTTCCGGTCGGCAGTATTCGACTTGAGGTTCTCCCAGCAGTTTGTGATAAAGAAATCTACGAATGAGACTCGAAGTTAGAAGAAACAAAGCTGTGATTATTAAAATTTTAGTAAACACAGTGACGTGTGCTCTTCTACCAAGAAGACCGGTGGCTGGAAGTAAACCTACGTTAGCCAGGTGTAGGCTACCTGGTCTTAGGCTAGTTGGGGAAAGTGAAATAAACTGTTGAGGATTGCTTACTACAAATCTACCTCTAACCAGGATGTCTGTAAGAGACAAAGAAATTAATGTGTGGTACATATTAAGTAGCTACAGACAGCTTCTGGTAGCAATTGGCGACTGGCGTCGCTGGAGGGTCTGGTCGCAGGTGCTGCAGAGCTCTGATGGCGACATCAAGGTAGGCAGCATATGGTGGCTGTTGAAGAGTGTTAAGCAGTTGGTGGCAGCCTCTGGAAGGACTGCTGAAGATCTAACAGTAGTCTGAGGCCCCAGCACTAGATGTAGTGGAGCAAGCTCAAAGACTTCAGGAAAGTATCTGGCGAGGCCCGCCGCAGACGGAATTATATAATCAGGATAGCACGTGTTGAGGCGGCTGCAGCGGACGCAGGGGTGGGGGGCATGCGACATCCCTCTGTTGTGGGGCCGGAGTGGGGGGTAGCACCCTCTGATCATCTCTCGGCCTTTGCGTATCTTCAATGGCGCTTGAGCATGCCCCGAGGCAGCTGGCGACTTGTGAACTCTCCGAGCGGGGGAGGGGGGTGACGCGCCACTGTCTTACACAACCCCTCGTATCCACGTGTCCGGCTGCCCTCCAGGATTGTGGCAGGCCATAACTTCTATGCACAGGTTGGCACGGGGTTTGAATCTCTCATGAGTAGAAGTAGTATACTAGGTTGCAGTGAGCTGAGTCGTAATCGTTGTAGATAGTTGGTATAAGCGGCACACGTCATTCGCTCCCCTTTGTTGCGATGAAGATTCATTGTAAAGGTTCGGCAGAGAAAGGTGTATGCCCCCTCAACCGGAAGTTCTAGGTAGGAGTAGCAATTTTAGAAGAAGAAAAAAAATTTTTGAAGGTAAGTAGGCGGGACCCTTAGTGTTGGGCTTCTTGGCCACTGTATCTGTGCTCGCTCTGTGCTTCGAGGCAGCTGGGAAACGCCGGGCGCATGGTACGCCAGCCGTAGTTCTGTCTCTCTCTTCGAGCGGGCTTCCTCCCTCTTCCCCTTGCCCTGGCGAAGCAGAGCGCTGCATGGTGTTAATGAGTTTCCCCCCTGTGGTGAGCATTAGTGTCAGGACTGATGCAGTGTACTGGGAGTCCCATTGACCTACTTAATTTACTGCATGTCACCACAAAAATCAACATATCGTTGTGGTTATTTACAAGAGAATACATGCATAAAACCTGGAATAGAAAACACTAAAAATGACGACATGCAAAAAACGAGGGATAGTAAAAAGTATGTGCAAGCCTTACTCACGGAAGGCGACAAAAACGTCACTAACTATCCTGGAGCTTGCTGCAGTGTTTATGAAAGAAAAGGAGAATCTTTCGGGGGTAACCTGTGGGTCTTACAGCAAGATGAACAGTAACGTGTGACAGGTTGAGAGTTCACCAACCTCAGGTCTTCCATCACCTGGGTTGGCTGGCTAGACGATACACTGTGACGACACAATGTGAGTACACTTCAATAACATGCATGAAATTTGTGGCAATTGGCACATGGAGGTCACTTTAAATAAACACTTAAAACACTTTAAAAAATTGAATTTAAGATACCTGGCACCGGGTTTCACCGTAGTGAGTTCATGGGAGCTCTGTAGCTCAAGAGTTCAGGTTCGATTCTTTGGTGGTCCACAGGTATTGCAGACATACATAAACACTAGCAATGAATGAGAAATTAAAAGTATAGTATAAAGACAGAGTCCTGCAAAATGGCATTCTTTCTTGTAGGTGCCTCTTCACACATACATTGTCAAAACTCATAGTTATATATACAAGTTTACCTACACATAAATTCGTAATATTAAAAATCTAACTTCCTCCTGTACCTCTCGGTAGTCCATCTATCTTACCAGTTTATGAAGTAAGTTCATAAAATGTTCAAGGCACGTACACTAGAAAAGTTATAAGCAAAACATATTAGGAAAACATATAGCCCTGCGATATGGCATTCTTCTCGCAGTTGTCCTTCAAAACTGCATTCTTCTTGCAGTTGCATCTTCGCAAACACACTATAAAAATGTATGAACATATTTAACTGTGTATCTACACATCAAATCATTATAAAAATATAAAACTAACTTAAAGTCCTGTTATCAAAGGCCAAATCTAACATGTAAACTACAGAAGTTTCTGTCTTCTCTTATCGCATGCACTGTGGCGAGTGTCTATACGTGATACGTTCGTAGATATTACTGGCACTGTGGTGAGCATCTCTAAATAATTCTAGGTAATTACGTGGGCTGTTGGCCACTAATTATTTGGAACCTTATCGCTGGCGAGGTGAAAAACGTCTAAATTATACTGGTTCTATCACTTAAAGAGTAATAACTGCTGTTATCACAAGTCCTCTTCATACCTAGTCGAGTGTCGAATAACTGTTTATTATATCTACCTCACCGGCTCTTTTGCTTTCCCTGCTTAATGACAGCTTGTGTAGGCACTTACACTGGATGTATCCAGCGTTATTTACATCTAGCCTAAATTGTGAATGTTCCAGGGTTTCACCATCTTTGACTGGCAGCTAGTTTAAATTACACTGATTGTAGGTCTGTAACGAGTCCTGTTCTGTTTCTACGTAGTAGTCTATGACTACATGTGTACACATTCTTCATAGCACTTTACTTACTTGATTCAATGTGTGCGGGTTTAGCTGACCTTCCTCTTGGATGTAGCTCAGCGTGCAGCAGGTACAGCCACGTGTACCTCGACGTGGGTCGCCATGGTGACTCTTGGTACCGGCCAGGCATAGTTGGCCTTGGCGGCACGAGATGGCATCAGGCGTCGAGGCTTGGCACATGGTGCCGTGGCAGCTGCTTCTGCCAGAACAGAGGAAGAGGGCACAGCTAGTAGGGATGTGCGGGGGAGTGATCCCAGGTCTTCCACCCTGACTACACGGGTTCCTACCCGTACAGAAGGACGTTTCTCTGCTGAAGCATCTATGTTTTCTGCGTCCAGGTCCCACAACGAGACAGTGGCAGGGAGAGGGCTCTTGACATCCACTGCGGATGTTGCTCCAGCTGAGGGGTAGTGGGAGGCGTCGACGGTCTCGGCGCCTGGTGTGGTAACACCAGGGAGCTGCGGATCACCGCGCTCGAATATAGCTACGGGTGGTGTTTCTTGCAGTGAGGCCGGGTAGCTGGAGGCTTCGATGGTATCAACGTCCAGGTCCATTGGCGAGGCAGTGTGAGGGAGAGGAGTCTCAACGTCAACTGCGAGAGTCACACTAGGTGTCGGGTGGTCGGAGGCATCAACGGTCTTGGTGCCTTCTGTATCAGTGGCCGATTGAGCAAGAGACAGATCGGGTATCTCATCCTCAATAGCCCCAATGGGTTGTGAGCTCGTTGAGAATTCGTTGTCCGGTGGTCTAGTGGTGTGGGTAGGAACTTCCTCGTCGGGGCTCGAGATTGCGTCCGTAGAAGGTGGAATGACCATGATCTCGTGCTGGAGAGTTGTACCAGGTGAGGGGGTAGGCACCTGGGTTGGTTCTCCCCCCCCATAAGTGAAGGTGTTTCTGACCTTTCGCTAACACGACTAGATCAACAGGGTGTTTGGCAGTCGTCGCGGTCTCAGGGGCTGCACCATGACACTTTGGAGCAGCTTGGAATCGTTCTGTTGCGCACGCTGTGACTTTGTCCGTGTAGCTGCACGGCGTGGAGGGCAGTGATCTTACGCTAACTACGCCTCTGCATGTTTCCCTGTCCTGCCTCCATTGTGGCACGTAGCTGGGTGCTCATTCGATGCCAAAGGGTCTTGCTTCAGGCGGTTTCATAAGTCCTTGGTAGAGTTCTAGAGTTGCTCTTCGGGGTTGTGGTTCATCCTCACTGTCGGAGTCCCCCGATGTTCCCCCTACGTCATCAGCGTGCTCTCCTCGTGGCATGTCTCCCGGATAGGGACGTATTTGACCTCGGGTGGCCTTATGTAGCCTTCCTCTGACATCTTCGGCCCAGTAAACATTATCCTGTTTGCTGACTATTCTGTAAGGCCCGTCCCATTTGTCAGCGAGGCCAGAACTAAACTGATTGCTGGCCTTGCTGAGGGGATGTGTTCTGGGTAACACAGCTTCGCCGAGGTTGAATTCTCGTATCCCGGTCTTGGGTTGGGGATACTTTCTGCAGATATACTCGTCCTGGGCCATCTGTGCAGTGGTAGTACGGGCTAGTGTGGCTAGCCGAATGTCCTCGGGTTGAGCATGTTGGTGGGTTCGCTGTCCCACTGCCAGTCACCTGGTCAGGTAGGGTCTGTCCAGGAGGAGTGTACTTGGGATGGTGTCTACCGCTTCATTCGTATGATGACGTAGGACAAACAAGATGGTGGGGATATGTTAACCCAGCTTAGTAAACACAGTGACGCATGCTCTCCTACCAAGAAGACCGTGGCTGGAAGTAACCTATGGTAGCCAGATGTAGGCAAACCTGGTGCAAGGCTAGTTTGGGAAAGTAAAAAAAACTGTCGAGGCTTGCTTACTACAAATTCACCTCTAACCAAGTAAGAGGACAAAGAAGTTAATGCGTGGTATGTATTTAGTAGCTACAGACAGCTTCTGGTAGTTATTGGTAATAGGCGTCGCTGGGGCGTCTGGTCGCAGTGCTGCAGAGCTCTGACAGTGACGTCAACGTAGGCAGCTTATGGTGGTGTTTTGTGAAAAGTGTTAAGCAGTTGGTGGCAGCCTCTGGAAGGGCTGCTGAATATCTAACAGTAGCTGAGGCCCCGAGCACTATAAATGTGAGAGCGAGCTCGAGGACTGCAGAAAGTATCTACGATGTCCGCCGCACACTGGAACTTATATATCAAGTACGCATGTCGCGGGCCCGGAGGAAAGGGGGGGGGTGGGTTGACATCTCGCTTGCTCGGTGGGCGGGGGGCAGGCCGAAGTGGGGGGGGGGGGAACACCATCTGGTCATCTCTCTGCCTTCGTGTATCTTCGGTGGCACTCGGGCATGCCCAAAGGCAGCTGGTGGCTTGTAGACTCTCAGCACAGGGGATGGGAGATGGTGACGCGCCGCTATCTTGCACAACCCCTAGTATCCTCGTGTCCTGCTGCTCTCCAAGATTGTGGCAGACCGTAAATTCCATGTACGGGTTGGCGCGGGTTTGAATCTTACGTGTGTAGAAGTAGTATACTAGGTTGCAGTGAGATGAGCCGTAATCGTTTTAGACAGTTGGTATAAGCGGCATGCGTCAACACATTAAAAATAAGTTTTCATTTATTTGAGTTGACTTTAGTGCAAACGTTGACCCATCATAACCCATACTTGTCCAATAGGGAACATATCTGGAGACCTGGCATTTTTAAAACATGGTTTCCACATATTTTAGAGCCTATTTGTTGATGCAAGATATATGAGGACAAGCATTATAATGTTGCATTACAGTGTTACGTATGCTGTGCAAAAATGACAAAAATGGGGCAGCAGAATCTCACTGACATATTGCTGTTCGTTTCTATTACTTCAACCACAAAATGAGAACAGGAATCATAACTAATGGCACCCCATACCATAACACATTGTGTCCTGGATGTATGGCATTCATGAATCCGTGCAGGATCAATGTGTTGCTCACTACTGCACTAAACCTTGCTGCAACCACCATCTGCATTAAGATTGAAACCGGACTCATCGAAGAACACAATGCATCACCATTTCTCCATCCAATATTGACATTCCTGGCATCATTGATAGCTTGCTGCATGATGCCCGAGGTTAAAGGCAAAGAATGCAGTGGATGCTATGCCTATAGGCCAGTCTCATTCAAATGGTGATGAATGGTTCTTGTTGAGACAAACAACTGCAGCGCAGGCCCCACAGACTGCAGAATCTCTCTGCATGTGGTGCCATGTTATGCTACTGCACATCATCGAATATGACGATATTCTCTATCTGTAGTACATCCGATAGAACCAGTACCTACTCTATGTGATGTACAACCTGTATGTAGCCATGCCTGCACACATCATGTCACAGTGGTAACTGCACGGCCAAGATGAGTGGCTATACGAGGTGACCTTTCAGCTATGTACAGTCAGACTATACAACCCCGTTAAAATGGGTCTGGGTGGCAGTATTCTTTACGAGCACAACGCTGTGGAATTGATCTTCCCCTTAACATGCAGACTTCTGACTTTTCAGCCTGTTGTTACACGCTTTTAAGCACTGGGTGCTGGCCATGAATGTCCCCTAAATCATGTGTTGCAGTGACATTCCTGCAACACTAACTATTGCATTGTGCAATTGATACTGTATGTGTTCTTGATTTTATTGAAACTAGACGACACCTTATGGGTATAGCAATTTCAATGTTCATCAGTGAATTTACATGTAGCAGGATACATTATGGGCTAAGAAACTAAGTGAGGCTTCAAAAGTACTTCACCCAGAAATAAGCATGCAATACTGCAGTGTTACATTATTTCCCATTCAGACACTACTGCAAATTTCTTTGCAAAATAATCCTTGTCTGTTACTTTTCTGAGAAACAACATAGAATAATAAATAATTAAAAACTATTACGATGAAATACTCACCCAAAACTCTTCTATCTTCTCCAAATGCTCAACATTCTTGATTGCAGATATCTTATTATTAGCTAGATCCAATGTTGTCAATTCCAATAGATTATCAAGACCTTCAATGTCTTGAATTCCATTTTCCGACAAATACAACTGCTCAAGCTTTTTCAAGCTATCCAGATTTTCAAGTTTTGTCAGTCTGTTACTCTGCAAAATTAAACACATCTCAAATTGTTGTGTACAATATATAATGTAGGCAACACAATGTTCAATTAAGTTATATTATACAATACCTGTATACTTAGGGTTTCCAAATTGGTCAGTGTGTCCAAATTGTCTATTTTTGTTATTTTGTTTTTACCCAGGAACAAGCTTGTTAGATTGTCCAGGCCATCCAAATTTTCAATTATCTGAAGAAAAAAAACCAAATCATGGTTTTAATACTACTATACAAACAAATTTTATCAAAACTTTGCACAGTTCCTGTTGAATTTTTTCTTTTGGCATTGTGTTCGCTAAAAGAAAAGGAACACACAACAGTGCCTTCTGATACAAAAACAGTTTTATGCAAGAGCGATTGCGGGTAAAATATATTAACGTAACAAGAGATCTAAATGTAACAGTAGTAAATGAACCACTAGAAATACCTACATTAAACAGCTCAGTAGTTTGAAAAGTATAAAGGTATATGAGTATACAAATTTTTTGTTGAGTCAAATTTTTGAGTCCTGTCCAATTTTGAAGCTCGGAAAACTTTAGTACAGTCCCATAGAAACTGAAGCATGACGTATCAGTAACTTTTGCACACTAGAGCCTCTTATAATAGGAGCTGGTTTCCGTATTCCTGTTTAGAAGATGAATCAGGCTCTCCTAGAAAATAGGGATTCAGCTTTGCGCGGGCACCGGTGTTTTCCCTGTGTACAAAACTGGCCTCGTGGCTACTCTGCAGGGCATGAAATCAGGTGTGGTTAGTACAATATGACGCTTTGGTGGTACAACTGTCAGTGTGATACCTGGGCAATGTTTGAGAGTAGTAGTAGTAGTAGTAGTAGTAGTAGTAGTAGTAGTAGTAGTAGGCTGTGGTACAGTGATGGTAAGTGCAGCCTGTGGTGTAGGTATCTCCTGTGATGAGTGTAGAGGTATAGTAGAAGTATGGCGGGAGTAAGGTGTGCAATAACACTACAAGTGTCGGAGGCTGTTCAGGTTGGCATAGGTAATCTTGCACCCACTCAGGATACGTGGCAGGACCAGTACGTTCTGGTGGAGTGAAGAGATGTTGCAGCACTGGAGTATCTCTTGGTTCTTGCAGATGTCTAAGAGCTTGTACTTGTTCTTGTGGAGGTAGACTAGCTATCTGCTTAACTGACAAGGATTGATACTAGTGTGCTTGACCTGAGGCAATGAGTGTTAGCCGTATTTTCTCCTTCAGACCTCTCCTCTGGACAAAAGGCATCAGGAAGTGGAGATTTACCCTTATCCTACTATACAGCATCTGCAGGTAATCGCTGTACAGAGTTACGTGTTCACTACAAGGGTGCGTGATACAGTCCCAGTCTTCCCAACATAGGGGATGCAACCTCCCAGCGGAGTTCTGCTCTGAGGAGATCACGAACACCAAGCTGACAAGCTGATCTCAGGACAATGTACCTGGGTGTGTGGCTCTTCCTTTCCGACACTCCGGAATCCGGGATTGGCGGGAAAGGCGGCTGGTGCTAGTGCTTGTACTGAGTAGAAAGCAGAGTTGTGGCTCATATGAATAGATCCTCGAGATTACATGCAAATATGTTACACAAGAGTAACTACAAGGTTACAAAGATAGTACTCAAGGTTAAAGCCGACTTCACGTTTTATTTTGCGTGAAAATAAAAACGTGGTGAGAGCACACTAGCTTCAGGCCAGTGGCCTGGGCTTTAAACCTAGAAAGCTAGGAGTTACACTGGTTGGTAGCAGCGGTGACCAACAACACAGAAGTGGGAATGCATTTATGAGTGTTGATGCTGAACAGCAAACACTTGCATTGTTGAAAGTACATATTTCTGGGAATGATGTCATGTGATTGCTGATGCGCTTGAAATACTAAGCAGGTACGTGACAGGATGGCAGTCTTGGAGAAAGACTCAGGATGGATACACTACAGTATACAGGCGTAACTGTAGGGGGGTGCAAGGTTGCGGATGCTAGAACTGCAGTAACAATAGAGTAGCTTAACGTGTAAGAACGCGGAAGTACCTGAGCAACGTATACTGGACACTATTTAGGAACACTCTGGTAGGATCTGAGTGACTGGAACTAGAAACGAAAAATGGCTAAGAGATGCAGGCCGTCAGCTTTTATAGTAATCGAGGGCTGCTGCCACTACGGCGAGGGGTGGTTGCTGAATGGGGAATGCAAATGCATAACTTACCTCTGTGATGTCACCGGCTGGCTGAAAGGGGATGCAAAACAAAAGTCAAGAGATAATTACTACTAAATTGATCTAGTGGGGAGTAAATGAACTCGCTTGTCCTCTACGCATGATTACAGTGGACCGGTGAATAAAAATCTGTGAGGCACAGTACAATCTCGCACGTTAACGTAATAAAATTAACCTTCAAACTCCATGCAAAGGGCCTAAGGGATGGAGATGAAGTTATTAATATTACATTATTCAAAAAGCATCATGCATCAAAACAATAAATTAATACATATAGAAGAGAATTTTTTTTGTCTGGATGTGTCTATAGTAAATCACTTCTAAAAGTTCTGCCTCTTTTATTCTATTCTACCCGCCGGAATTGTGTGCTGCGACATCTTGTCGCCTGGCAGTGGGTTGCTGCTTAGCAGGTTCCATGTTTTGTTGAGCCGGCTCTTTCATTATGTACGAGAATATAAAAATACGACTCCATTCAACATCCTAAAATCAATTAACTTAATTGCCACATAATGTAGTAATTATACTTATCACTGCAACAACAACCTAAAAACCACAAAGAGCAGGTTATACCTAAAACTGCAAGAGTTATGAAGTACACGCATTTTAGTGTTACAAGATTAAAATTAAAGTTTCTCCATTAGATTATTATAATAATATATTGAAGAAAAATAAACTAATCTTTTATGTGTGTTTTAAGTGTAATTCTTTATGGTGACTGCAATTCACTCAAAAATTCTTTGGTTGCACCCTACACAACAAATACAGAAATCTTATAGCATTTTTCAATAACTGCACTGGACTGCACTCAGTGCACAGTGGCGGAGTGCTGCATCTTCCAGTTACAAGAACTCGCACCAAATATAGTTGTTTGTCCATCTTCCACTCGTCGACTGCACTGAAAAAGTGCACTCTTAGTGCAAATTTTTCCACACTGTCTTCAAAGTTATTGCTGCAGTTTGAGTGCAAATATGACCGACAAAAAAGCACTCGCTTTGGGAATCACGTGGTAATTGCATTTTTTCTAGTTTTCAGGGTGCACCAGGTGAGCATCCAATGCAGTCAACTGGAAGATGCCATTAGGTTAAAGTATAAAACTTGTTATAAACAAACACATTCTAATCAATTCTGTGTAGCATAATAATAAATTACTTTATTTTTAAAAATATGTTATTGTGATAATCATTAATGACAATCACTTCTCATAACAGCTTCTTCAAATGAGTACCATGAACACATACAATATGGACTATTGTAATAGTTTTCAACATGAATTACCAACACATTATGTTTTCTTACTAAACAGTTTCATTGTTTCAATATTTATTCCATACCCATAAACTGCATGCAGAATTTAAATTCCAACAAAGTCACTGAACACAAAAATAACCACACATTTTCCATTGCCTAACACATGAAAAATACAACAGAGCAAGTAGGTATACAAAACTTTCATCACCGTTCCAGTGCAGCTCCTAGCGTTACTTGCATTTCCCATTGTACCTGCTGAAAGAGAGTGGTGTTGGCTGTCCAATGCCGCTCAGCATGTGGCATGTTTTGTTGGGCCCATGTCCCAAACCAAATGTTACCAGTTTAAGAACTGCTCTTTATGTACGATGTCCCCAGCATGTTGTAGCATTGTGTGCAGGTTAGGAGGGGTTTCTTTAAGCATATTACTAATTTAAATCAGGAAATTTGCCAGGAAGTAGAATGAAGAGTGTGTCTTACGGGCAGTGTGTTATAAAGTGTGACGCATGACAAAAATGGCGCTAGATAGAGCACCATTACAGATTCACAACTTCACCCCATCCAAGATGGTTGATTTTACCGACAAGTCTATTCCCGGTACTGGAGGCAGGACACGGGGAACTCCTCGATGTTGACAGAGACTCAACTTGCTTCAACCCCATGCTCCTAGCTTGTACTGCTCCCCTGCATACGCAGAAAACCATCCCTTCATCGCCTTACCCACACCAAAGTTATTGACTTCAGCACGCTCGCCAGGAGAAGAGTGCACCAGTTTGAATTTGGCACCGCCGGAGACATGGCCCAATCACAGTAGGTCACGGCCTACATGAGTGTCCTTAGCTTGGAAGTTCTGTGAGATAAGGCATCCACTGGTCCATGCACATCACAAGCTCCACACCTAGCAGGCGGGGCCAAACCCCCCGCATCCCTTGCAGCATCCAAGATCAGCAGAGATCACTACAAAAGTCGAGTCAGCCCACACCTGAGCAGTTGCTCGGTGGCTCGTCAGAGTCACTAATCCACTACTGAAAAGACAGTGAAGGCTGGAGTTCGATACAGCGGCAGAAACTTATTCTTGTATCTCTTGGCCGTGGAGGCTGAGGGCAACATAACTTAGGGCCAGCTGTCCCACACCACGTTGCCATCGATGACGACACTCTCAAAGAGGCTAACTTCCCCTGATAGACGTCCGCAACATCGCCTCCAGTCATCGACCTTGAGCACCACCTACATCGACCTACTCTCCCCTTAACCTTGCTTACTCCAGGTAACCTCAAGGTCACAGTGACGTAGCCCCCTTATGTCCCTAGCCAGGCCTCTCTGCCACTTTAGTAGAGAAAACCTGTTATATATAAAGTCCCTTCTGGACATACCAAGTATAAGTTCAGATAGGTACCACTGCTAGTTAATTTGTTCACTAATTAATTAAGTTTTATTGAAATTAAATTAAATTACAATAGATAAAACATAAAGTAAATGTAACAAGTTGTCTTCACCTGATTTGCATTTGAATTGAAAATATTTTAACTTCTGCAAGTTAAATTTGTATTTTTATTGCTCTTCACAGTAAAGTAAATTTTATAACAGAAAGTTGTGAGATTGATGTATTACTATTATTTTACTGTACTTGTTCACGTGGTCATATTAAAAGCACAATATCTCTGAATATTTACACGACTTTTACTCGCTAGTATTAGTAACCTTTGAACCCTTTGTGATTTTCAGAGTGATCATAGCCACAGTAAACTCTTATTTAAATTTGCAAGTAAATTTCGTAATTCTTATTTGTGTGCATGAGGTAACGCAGCATCGCGTGTATCCTGATGACAAATACAAGGAACACAGTGCAGTATTCAGAGTTTGGCCTACGCACCACCCAGGGTGTTACACCACAGAGTGTCACTCCACGTGTTGCACAGGTTAATCTTAGGGGGAGCCCTTCATTAGATACACACTACACCTTGGTATTGCATCTGCTCATGTGCGCTGTTACCTAACCTTTCAGACAAGTGAATTAGCCAGATGTGGTTGGGTGACTAAGACATGTTGGGACTAGTTGTGTACCAGGACGTACACAGTAGGACCGTTCTTTAAACCCAGATTCACTCCACGTACAGTAACTTGTGTTGAGCAGTTTACTTTTATTTTTTTGTCTCGACACAGTGATAGTTAGCCAGCCTTATGCTGAAGAATTTTAAGACGGGGTTAAGAAGGTCTCAAGCGGGAACTGCGTGAAATAGAAACTGAAATTAATTTTACAAAGTAGTATTATCAGTGAATCTCAAGAAGGCAGTGGTTTATTAGATTTGCCAACCCGTACGCCGGATCAACTTCCCTTTGAGTGTCTAGAGGTGATAGGCATAGAGTTGTCAGTGCTTCCCCTTGAATATACTGCTATTCCACCTCGACCCACACACACCACTTTCAGCAATACAGCACAATCATCAGTGGAAATGTTTAACACGTTTGTGGTACCTGCAAGACTATTTGTATGCTTTTGAATTATAGTAATTTGAATGTTATTTCCATACGAGCAAAATTTTCCACTGCATCATCAATCAATGAGCAGGTCTAATTGCTACTTTTTCATAAGAAGAGGTGCAAAACAACCTCATCTCACAAAATACAATAAATGTGATTAACCAAAGTTTCCGCCCCACCAATCTAATAAACAGAATCTTAACAAAGATATTATTTGGTCAAAACAAAATAAAACTGCGCCAGATACAATCCGTAACCAAAAAAATTAAACATTTGGTAATACCATAGATATACAAATCTATAAAGAGAACTGTGTGCCTTTGTCACATAAATGAGCGGCCAGCAACTAACAGCAATTGGGAATTTTGTTACATTTTTTTAAATAAGTGTTTGGTAATTTTTCTATTTATCACATTTGTATATTACCAACAAGATTACATTAATTAAACAACAAAATTAGTTAATTTTAGAAACTCACCGAGATCAGTTTATTTCTGAAACACAGCGATATCCCATAGGAGATGCTCATTGGCGATATCGCTTCAGCAGTGTATATTCGATACATTAAATGTGTCAACTTTTCGATCCTGACTACACATTGAAACAATTTATCGAATTAGCGCCGTATACATGAGGATTCACGACGGAAATGTATTTTTTCTCACATTTCTCATGGTTTTTTTTTTCGCGAGGTATGTCATTTTTCGCGAGAAACTGTGTATTTAGTGTTTATTTCACGATTTCGTGGCACCAAAAAACAGGAGTCTCTACTCATGTGTGATATGATGCAGTTAATCAGCATGAAACAAAAAAATAGTGAGTAAAATTTAACTCACAGGTTTTAATAATGCGAGTCAGGCTGGCCTGAAAAGTGCTTAGTTATGCGTAATTTGCAAGAAAGCGGAAGCCCTGCCTCTACCATTATGAAGTTTGTGGGAAGCATTTCAAGATGCAATTCAAAGACAAACAAAAGCATTTTACTCATATATAGAAATCAATCTGGCAAAACTGCAGGTTGAGGAATATCTAGCAGAGACAATTTTAAGAACACAAGATCTCTGAAAATGATAAGGTGAAAATATTACACTATTTCCTGCATTGAAACAAGTTGTTCGAAAATACCTGCCAATTCCAGAAACTGGTAATTCAAGTGAATGTGTTTTCCCTCAAGCAGAAAATATAGTTACCTTTAAACATGTTTCACAGAGGAACATGCTGAGGAGATGGTTTTCTTTCATGAGAACTTGCAAATTTATGTATTTACTAACAAAATAATGTAAATATGAAAATAATTTTTTTAGGTGGTCCAATGTTTGTGTTTTTCAAAAACTAAAAATTAAGAGACCTAGACTGCAGTTTTCTGACATGAATTTATTTTAGTTTTACTTTTATTTAATGTTGGATCTAAAAGAGTACATTTTAATATTTATTAAATCCTATTTAATGAAAAAATATTTTCTGGGAAATTCCATAGTCTCTACATAAAACAGCAATGTCAGTAAGTGCAGTAGTAAATTATATTATAAAAAAAAGTAATATGTAATTTATTATCAATGATTTTTATTGATTAAATACACATGAAACAAGCATGTATTGACGCCAGCTAACAGCCAGCGGCGCTAGAGCCCATGATGGTGCTCACCACACACGTCATGTATCCTGCACGTGCGCAAAGAGGCCTTTATTTTGAACTTTCACATAAATACTATTTTTCAATGTAAAATGTGTTTTGTATTTGTATTTGCAGGGTTTAATATGTCTTAAGATGTTTTAAAGTGTTTGTTGTTATTTTGAAATGTTTGGTTATGAAATTCAAAGTGCCTGCGGCATCGAGATTAAGAACACTAATATGCTGGCATGAACACCATCATAAAGAGACCCTGAAATAATATGAAAAATTCATAAGAAAATTAAAAAATTTAAAATAGTATTTAATTTAATTTGTACCATTATATTTCTACAAAAAATTACTTAACTCTGCGTGCATAGCACTTCCGCTTACATGAACCCCGTAGGTAGCCATGGTGGGTGTGTGCAATGCTTGCCTCTGGACAGTATGTCGAGAAGAGCTGGCGAGATAAGACACTGTCACGCACGCACTACAACCTTTTGTTCACTGATGTAGATTTCAATAGTCAATTTAGTTTACCTGTCAACCTTTGCTTGCATACGTTTTGCCCGACATTTTCCCCAGCATTATGCTTCTGCTTTACTAATTTATTTTGCCCTTGTGGCATTTTTAACTTAATAGAGGAGAAGGAGGAGAAAGATGTCGGAGAGGTCACGCGACCCACGCAACTCGAATCAGGTGCCATCCACCTATGTTAGTGGCGTTTCATCGTAATTTCTGCATTATTGCTACGTGCAATTTTAAGGGCTTTATTTTCATGTACGTATTTGAGGGTATTTACCATGTTTGAATGTTTTACGACATCACATAAAAAGACATGGCTAATTGAGGCCAAGTATTAATATAAACCATCATTGCGTTTTGAGAGCTTATTTATGTAATATCGTATGTGCAATATTTTATTCAGGGTTCCATTATAATTTTTGTCAGGGTTCCGTGTCATTTTCACGTAAATTTATGCTTTTTGGGTTTGACCACACTGTCACTTTAATGTTTCTTTCATGTTTGATTTTACAGCGATCAGGCATGTTACACACCTGCAATCACTTACATCGAAAAAAAGGGGATAAGTCAAGAGGAGAATTTTCTCACTCAGAATAATATTTTGTATGAATTTAATTCACAGTTTTCACAAAGAAATATTGCAATTCCACCTTCACCATGTGTTCCGCTACAAACTTCATCCAGCGGCATCCACGCCATCCAAACTTGTTTTCGCACATGTGTGTGTTTATAGTGAATTCTCATCTCGTGCCCCATCTTGTTTCATGTATCTTTTGAAGGTTTACGTAATTTTTTCATTTGCATACAGTGCAATTACTTCTGTCCTAGCCAGCTCTGTATATATGCTGTCACTACACTACCCACGTGCTGGCAGGCGAGCCCAGACGAGTTTGCGTTAGTGATGCCGAGCAGTCACACGTGTTAATATGTTTCATCAAGTGTTTTCATTTTTAATTCGCCTTGTCCTGTCTTCAGGGCAAAATCAATCAGTCCACACTAGTGGCTGTCGGTTCTCTTCCCTTCTGAAGGCTATGGTTTCATGCACCTCGGTGAGATCATCCATCTAGGCGTGCACTAGATTAATTTTGGGCTGAGAAGCACCCAAGCGGAATTGGCTAGTGATGTCCAAGATAATCATAATTTCATCGGCACGTGGCCACGTGTCTTCTTCTGCGTCGCATCATCCGTGTCAACCACGAGAAAATGGCGGACACCTCACCTCATCAACCGCAAGAGGCCATTAAGACATCCGTGCCGGCAAATGTGACACCCACGAACGCAAGCACGAACTATTTGGACATGCCGATCGTAGGATGCATGCATTGTGGAAGGGTGAGTAAAGTCTACTTGTTCAGTGAAAATCTATGGGATCAGCCATTATGTAAATGCAAGCCCAACACTGTACCAACGCCATCAGAACCACGCCTGTGCACGTGCACCGGCAGTGACGGGGCGGGAAAAAAGTGGGCACAGTGCCAGCAGTGCAAACAGGACTTACATTTGCGATACATAAGGCCTGATGAATATACAACCTTCGGCGATGGTGTCATAAACTGTGTTGAGTGCCGTAAGATAATCTGTATTGAGATCGCGCCACCAACACCACCAGAGGTAAAGCCCACACTGCCAGTAGTCATAACGTACACACCACAGGGTTTGACAGGACCTGACAGAAACATTCTCTTACCAACTTTCGCGGGACACGACTCATAGGACCTAGGAACATTCCTTGCAGTTTGCGAGGAAAAATTACATAGGCATAGAGAGCATAGGGATGATTGGACTGAAGAAACTGCCAACAAGTTAAGGGGAACCGCTGCCACGTGGTGAAACTTGGTCAGGAACTATCGAGTCACGTGGGAAGAGTTTTGTTACAGATTGCTAGGTC
The DNA here is from genome assembly GCA_029891345.1 of Dryococelus australis. Lineage (NCBI taxonomy): Eukaryota > Metazoa > Arthropoda > Insecta > Phasmatodea > Phasmatidae > Dryococelus > Dryococelus australis. The sequence continues at coordinate 279,681,254 of CM056994.1, forward strand.
GGTTCGACACTGACAGAGATGCTATACAGGCACAAGCGTAACTGCATCACGAACAGCAGAGGGAGCGTGAAGGAATTGAAGAATTCATACAATGCAAGTTAGGCGTGTTCAAGTGTTTGAACCCAGGTCAGCCGACACGTGGTGCTTTAGAGATAATTGTAGCATTGTCAAAACTGGATATCAGGCCATTGTTGCGTGGAGCCAGCCGGGAGAGTATGGAACTGTTTACCCGGGAGGCACGTGCCTACAAACGAGATAAGCAAGCAGAACAAAAAGAACAAGTGCCGGACTGACACTGTCAACCCCAGCTGCCTGTCAGGCAGATTACACAGTCGCTGCCGCAGCAGGAAAACCCACCTGCTATGCACGCAAGAGTGTTGGAAGTAACTGACAGTACCGTAAACGCGCTAAGAATCTGTGTAGAACTTCAGGGAAAAAATGTCACGGCTGTTACTGACAATGCCACCATTTCAAATTTTGTACGCAAAAAACTGATACAAGCTATAACAACTAGAGTGCCACAGTGACGTCTGCAATTCGCTACCACACACCAACAAGAGAAGCGAGAAGTGTCATGCACGTAACAGTAGGGATCCGAGAGCTGTGTACCAAGTGCGATATTTTCATTGTGCCGGACTTTTGCAAGGAAGTGATTTTGCAACGGCCATGGCTTTTTGACAACCAAGCCATGATAGAACTGCACCTGAATCGTCTACACGAGGGGACACGTGGCCGATGGACTGTTCACGCCATGGGAGTGACACCACCAAAAACAACAACTGCTGTGCTGCTTGCTGACTTCGAGCACGAGGTGCTCACTACACATCAGCAACATCTGCAACATCTGCTGGCCCATTACGCCAGTGTGTTCCACACTAAGGGGAAGTTGCAGCGCACCAACGTCATGGAGCATGCAATCATCACAATGCAAGAGGATACGGCGTACTCCAAGCCATGAGACCCAGGTATTTTCTTTCACCACATCATCAACCAGCAGGTATGTGAGATGCTCAATGATAATGTTATTAAACCTACACAAATTCTCTATAATTCAGGTATTACCCTTGCTCCAAAGAAAGATGACGAATGGTGATTCTGTGTTAATTTCCACCCTTTGAATAAAATAACAGTAAACATGCCCCCACCAGTCATGAAAGATACTTTATCAACATTAGGACCAGCTTCAGTATTCACATCACTTGATTTAAAGACCGGATATTGGCAAGCGCCTATCCACCCACAGGACAGAAAGAAAACAGCTATTATTACCCCAGATGGACGTAGATTTCAATTTGTAGCCATGCCATTTGGTTTAAAGTGTGCCCCTGCAATGTTTCAAAACTAAATGGTTAATGTATTGGATGGATTCATTGGAGACTTTGCGATGGCGTAGTTGGATGATGTACTTGTTTGGTCTAACAGCTGGGAAGAGCACTTGCACCATTTGAGCCTTGTGTTTGAATGGCTCAAATGTAACAAATTTACATGCAAAGTGGAAAAGTGTATGTTGGGTATGAATAGAATGGAGTTTTTAGGACACTATGTAACAGCAAACGGACACGAACCAGAACAACACATACAGGAAATTCAAAACAAACCCACTCCCAGTTCATATAAGCAAGTCAGGAAATTCTTTGGCTTAGTTAATCGATTAAGGAAATTTGTTCCAAACTTTTGCGAAATCACTACACCATTAAATGCTTTGTTGTGTGAGAAACGTAAATTTGTCTGAACACCTCAAGCTGAGCAAACATTTAAAGAAATCAAACTTGCATTTCAGAACTGTAATCCGCTGTCTAGGTTCAACCCAGAGTTACCCATTGTTGTACAAACAGATGCCAGTCAAGAAGGCATTAGGGCCATGTTTTATCAGGACGGAACACACAGGGAAAAACATATAATCAGTTACCACAGTGCGAAGTTCGGAGACACAAACATAAATATCACGTTAATGAACAAGAATGTGTGGCCGTTGTACATGCATTTAGGAAGTACCGGCCGTTCTTGCTAGGAAGGCAGTTTACACTCAAAACTGACAACCGACGTCTTGTATGGTTAGAGGGCATGCATAACGGGAAAAGCAAACTTGTCTGCTGAGTGCTCTTACTGCCCACTGGGCGCTGTTACTGCAAGAATACGATTTCAAGGTAGAACATGTGGTGGGAAAAACCAACGAGCTTGCGGACGCCTTGTCCAGGAATCTTTGTCAGAATCTAACGATAACTGATGATGCAAAGTGGGAAGAAGTGCTACCATCTTGCCGTACAATACCAACTGCAGAAACACAAACTCTCGTACAAAACTTTGTTGCCACATCATCCGGCGAACTTGTTTCATTGAATGTACGCGACATGTTAAGAGAGATACACACTGCACAAGAAAATTTCCCAGATGCTGCGCAACGCCGTCAACACTGAGCCACACTTTACACAGAACACGGGAGGGTAGTGGACAGGGAAATACAAACCAAACAAACCGGTAATTGTGCGCGATGGCGGACGTATTTGTGCCAAAAGAGAAACGGGAACTTGTACATAAATATGTATGTACACGACAGTTTGGAGCATGGACACCTGGGATCCAAGCAAACACGAAGGAACGTGCAGAAAGTTTTTCACTGGCCAGGAATTCAGGGAGATATCAGGAAACATGTACAGAGTTGTATCTCGTGTAACACCCGAAAGCCGCAGAGAGCAGACGGTGATGCTCCACAACAGCCAAGGCTGCCAACCAAGCCATTCAAAACAGTAGCCATCAAAATAATGGACCCGTACCCGCATACAAAAATGATATAAGATATCTTGTTGTTGCCCCAGATTTGTTTACCCGTTGGACAGAGGCATTCCTAGTTAGTAACGTCCATACACACAGTCACACAGGTAATGCAAAATGAGTTTTTCCGAGATGGGGACACTTAGAGTATTTGTTGACGGACAATGGTACAAAATTGGTACAACGGAAGTGGAGAGAGTACTGGACCAGGTGGGGAACAGAACACCGTACCACCTCATCATACCATCCCAGGACTAACCAAACCGAGACACATAACCAAGAAGTAAAAATCCAATTACGTGTCCGGTTAAGCGAAGATCACACTGGGTGGACCGAATTGATCCCGGAGGTAATGTTTTGCCTAATAAATAGCGTGGCAACTGGGAAAACACCCGCCGCGATGGTACAAGGTCGCGAACTCAGTGCCCCTGGAGCAATCCACGAAAACTCGCCCAGACCACCTGAACAAATTATCGAACACCAGGCGCAAATACGTGAGGAAACCAGGGCGAATCAAATCAGCTACTGTAATGTGTGGGTACTGGAGAGCAAGAGGCCACCACCCAAACTTGTACCCGGAATCTATGTGTACGTCAGAGAAAACCAGTTATCGGCCGGGGCGAAAAAGTACTGTGCTGGACTGGCACCTAGATGGACAGGGCCAGTAACAGTGGTGGAAAATATGGGGAATTCCACGTGAATTCCATGTATCTAGTGAAGTTGGGACCAAGCCGTGTCACATAACGGTACTGTGACGACCTGCGTATAGCCCGACCACCTGTAGGGAAGAGATGCAAGCAGATGACATTACGCCCAGTACCTCATCGAGCTCGGAGAATTTTACCAGGGAGTACACAGGGAAACGTCAACACGTACACTGACAGAGACGACAACACTAACATGGTAACACCCAGCGAAAGTAATGAATTGTCATTTAGGGGTTTTGTACCGACAGAACACTCAACACCTAGTAGTGAGGAGATAAAAGCAAGTAGTAGCAAAACACAATTTAGGGGTTTTTCTGTTAATGCCTGTAATGACATAACATATCAGAGTGAATTTAAGGGGTTTCCAAGTGCACACTAAGAAAGTGGTAACATAAGTGCACACGTAAATGTCAACACAACCAGTTCAAGTGAAGTAAGTTTTAATGGGTTTCCCCAGGGCACAGCTGAATTTGGTTGTAACCAAAGTGTAAACGTAAATTTTGTTACCACATGTGAAGGCGAGAACCCTTTTCAGAGGCTTTGCAGTTCCCAGAGGGGAGAGCCTATTAGGGCAAGAGAGTTTGAAAGGGTTTGGGAAAACTAGTAGGACAGTGAGTGTGATGCCAAGTGTCAACAAATTGCAGCACAGCACTCGCAAGAGGCGAGCTGAGTCACCACCACGTACCCACATTGTTGTTCCTGCCTACACCCCCAACCCCTGCTAATGCTGAAGAAACAGACGACCTCCGAGGCCATATTTTCTTTACCCTCAATTGGCAACCAGCAGGACAGAGCATGCCAGAGCAATGTTGCGTTGTTCGCACTGTCATGGCCTTTGAGAGAGGGTCTTTTGACACCGGCTAACAGCCAGCGGCGCTAGAGCCCATGACGGTGCTCACCACGCACGTGTCACGTTTCCTGCACGTGCGCAAAGAGGTCAATATTTTGAACATTCATATAAATATTATTTTTCAATGTAAAATGTGATTCGTATTTGTATCTGCAGGGTTTAATATGTCTTTAAATATTTTGAAGTGTTTGTTATTTTGAAATTGTTTGGTTATGAAAATCAAAGTGCCTGCGGCATCGAGATTTAGAACACTAATATTCTGGCATGAACGCCATCATAAAAAGACCCTGAAATAATATGAAAAATTCATAAGAAAATAATAAAAAGTAAAACAGTATTTAATTTAATTTGTGCCATTTTATTTCTATGATAAAATATTTAACTCTTTCACTTAGGTGAACCCTATAGGCGGCAATAGTAGGTCCGTGCGATGCTTGCCTCTGGACAGTATGTCGAGAAGAGCTGGTGAGGTAAGACACTGTCATGCACACACTACAACCTTTTGTTCACTGATGTAGATGTCAATAGTCAATTTAGTTTACCGGTCAACCTTTACTTGCGTACGTTTTGCCAGACATTTTCCCCAGCATTATGCTGCCGCTTTACTAATTTATTTCACCCTCGTTGCATTTTTAATTTAATCGAGGAGAAGGAGGAAAAAGATGTCGGAGAAGTCACGCGACCCATGCAACTTGAATTAGGCGCCATCCACCTATGTTAGTGGCGTTTCATTGAAATTTCTACATTATTGCTACGAGTAATTTTAAGGACTTTGTTTTCATTTATGTATTTGAGGGTATTTTCCATGTTTGAATATTTTATGGCAACATCACATACAACCACGTGGCTAACCAATGCCAAGTATTTGTATATGCCATCATGGCGTTTTGAGAGCTTATTTATGTAATAACATATGTGCAACATTTTATTCAGGGTTCCATTATAATTTTTGTCAGGGTTCCGTGTAATTTTCAAGTAAATTGATGCTTTTTGGGTTTGACCATGCTGTCACTTTTATGTTTGATTTTACTGCTATAACATTTTACACGCCTACAATCACTTAAATCTAGGGAAGTCAAAATATCAATTTTTCTTGATTCCAACTGCAAAATCTTTCACTCTATTCCACCTCAATTCCGATACCATAAATTAAGATATAGTGATTATCAATATGTGCCTACAGTCAATGTAACCCTTTTGAAATTTCATTTTATAGGTAAAATTAGACAGACACAAATATGAAGACAATTACAGTAAAGACTTTCTGGTCTGCTAAGTGAAGTTAATTTCCTATATTTATGTAACATTCAGACTTATATAATTAGGCCTAACAAGTTCATATCATTATTTTTGATGAGTATATAATTTATTTGAAATCAATATAGACACAGTATTATACAAAAAAAGTTAAAAGTTCTCAACTTCTCAATGCAATATTTTAGGTCAACTGATGAAGCTAACCAATATGTACACAAATATTGATGCTATTCAGTAATGAAACTGAATTACAAGTAATCTTTCATTTAGCAATGATAAATGGTTCTACCAAACATTTTAAGTTGCAGGGACACTGGATGACATGCTGCTACATGCATATTTTCCCAAAAGATCTTCTGAATCATAATTATTGGCAATTTTTTTATACTCGTCATGTTTATATTAGTTATTTCTCATTTTACTAGTTGTGCGACTAACCCCACCACGTGAAATTTTTGCTGAACACAAACTGCAAAGTGAGTAATTTGAGTCATTTACGTAATTTAAGTCGACTGAAAAATAATTCCACACATTGTTTGACATTTTCTTCACGTCTGTGTAAATAAAATCCTCAGTATATTGAAAAATTTAGCACTACCTACTTTTAGAAATAAAAAGAGACATATTTTTGGTAAAGGTAAACACGAAAAAAAAAAAATTGCTTTCAATTTCGACTTCATCAAAAACAAAAATGTCACAACAGGAAATATGTATGGTACGAAAAATTAACCTGTTCTTTATCTAATACACTGTTAAATAATAGGTGAACATAATAAAATATCCGAAAAAGAATACCAGGAATACTGGTATTATTAAGGATCCTGGTCCAGGATCATTTTGCTCCCGCTACTAATAACTATTGGGCAGCAGACTAAAAGCCAATGCATGTCCTCGTCAGCGACCCATAACTCTAGGAGCTTACCTAACAAGGGTTCTTATCTACAAACCACATCAGTTTGCAAAGTTTATCAACTAATGTGATCGCAACACTTATGCGCAACAAAGTGTAACCTCCAACAGTATCTGTGTGTGTGGCGTGGTCTTTCATCAGTGACTGCCAGTTTGTTTTAGTGTTTCGTCTACATGGACATTTACAGGTTTAGAAATTGAGCAGTAGATTTCCACATGAGTTTGTAGCATTCTTGCAATAGTATACACATAGTACTGAATCAAGTCAAAAAGTGCGCAAAAAAGAAAACAAGTGCAGTTTTCCTATTAAAGCCATGCCTCACAGCACATAGTGACGTCGCAGTGAAGTGAGGCAGCCAAATACAGATAATAGCCATCTACCACATGGCAGTCGTCAAGATAAAATAGACTTGTTTACCGCGAGTTTCTATTATTCGACTATCTCTTCACCTGCATTATCATGGATAATCGAGGTACTACTGTGTTATCTTAACCGTTCGGTTCCAGACTCTTTGATACCTGTAATAATTGAGGGTGTCGAGGAATTGACTTTGACAGCCTTACCAAATCGTAAAGAGGATGTTTTTCTCGCTCCGAATATTTTGTTTGATTTTATTTTCCGTTTTACAAAGATATATTGCATTTCCACCTGCACCATGTGGTCCACTACGAACTTTGTCCAGCGGCATCCGCGCTATCTAAAGTTGTTTTCACACATGTGTATTTCTTGTGAATACTCATCTAGTACCCCATCTTGTTTCATGTATCTTTTGAGGATTTATGTAATTTTGTAATTTGCGTACGGTGCATTTTCTTCCTTCCTAGCCAGCTCTGTGTATAGGCAGTCACCACACTACCCAAGTGCTGACAGGCGAGCCCAGACGAATTTGCGTTAGTGATGCTGAGTAGTCACACGTGTTAATGTGTTACATCAAGTGTTTTCATTTGTAATTCACAGTGTCCTGTCTTCTGGGAAAAACCGTCAGTCCATCCTAGCGGCTGTTTGCCCTCTTCCCTTGTGAAGGCTGTGCTTTCACACAACTTGGTGAGATTATCCATCTAGGCATGTACTAGATTAATTGCAGGCTGGGGAGCACTCAAGAAGAATTGACTAGTTATGACCAAAATAATCATAATTTCATTGGCATGTTGATGTGTACACATAGTAACAATAAAACAAATCTACAGTGACAGTGTCCTAGCCACATATATTTTATTACGTGATTATTTCAAAGTGATGTTTAGGAAAAGTTTAGTATTGCCTACGTGTTTGTAAGTATGCATGGGTGAGACGGACACACAGAATCCACAGCATCCCTGAGAACCCTGAGACTCAATATTGCAGTGATTGGGAAGCACCGCTGGCGCCTATATCACCAGTAAGAATTTTTGTCATCATTCATCTCACGTCTCACACGATGGTTGTCAGTATGTAAGGTACATCTTATAATTCAAGAAAAATTAGGTATGTAAACAAATTAGTATTGGCAGCTCAACTCGAAAATAGGTACTCTATTCTATTGTACTACTCTGCTTGACTCAATATGAAAAGATAGTACAGTGGAACCCTGTTAAGAAGTTCCCACTTCAGAAATTTTATTGCTTAATAAGTTGAATAATTTTGCACATTGTCTATATGCACATGTGTAATTTGACCCTTTTAAGAAGTTTTCCTGGTTAATAAGCATTATTTTTTCAGTCCCTTAAGAAATTTCTTAACAGAGTTTTACTGTACTTGTAAACCCCTAGAGAAGTGTTTAGAAAAACTTACAAAATAATCAACTGACAATGTTTGGAATGGACACAGTAATAGAAATTTATTGAACAAAACAGAAACATACAAGTATGTTCTGTATTTTCATCAGATAACCATGCGTGGCTATAGGAAAATTATATATTAACATGAATAACACTATATTCAGAAATATTGACCAAGATGATAATTTAAAAAAATATGCAAAGGTGTTGTAAATCTGCCAAATGTGGGTCAGGTATGCTACTGCAAGATTAAACACACCAAGTTTCTAAAACTATAGTTCAAAAAAATTCAACACTCCAGGGATAAGAACTGGACCACCACCATTCATGAGTTCCCTACCTAGCTGCTTTCTCTTTTACCTTAAATCACACCACAAAGGTTGAAAATAGTTTTCTAATACAACTAATACACTACTACAAAAAAGAGTAGACAATTAACCATCAACCTCATAATACATGCAAACATTATCATGTATTAATAATTAGTATTAAGACTTAACACTATTCATAATCTGAAACTGCGCCACCGGTCAGCAACTTCAAAAGTGTTTTTCCACATATTGTCACGTTTTCAAAATTTCACCTATGTTGAGAATAGTAAGAATTTTTTTCTTAAGTATTTTTTGTTAAGATACGTTTATTTGTTTATTTTAATAGTAGGATATATATATATATTTTTTAAAGCGAGTTAGGATAAGGGAATCCAGTCGGGTCTTCTTTATTTTGGTTCGGGCCTTTAGCAGTTTAGAGAAAACTCCACACTGTGTGTGCTGGTAGCTGCAAGTTTTTTTGTAGAGGCTTCCAGACAGCCTGGAAAAATTTTTAGAGCGAGTAAACACCGCAAATTCCTGTTCTTTGGGGCATTTCCCAAAGTTTTGAGACACCTCAGTCCAAGTGTTTTCGAGGCTAAGTCCTGAGCTGACACAGGCGAAGCCTTGAACAAGCAGCCACTAAGTTTCGGGGCTGTAAGAGAGGAAAGCGGTAGGCGACCTGCTGATTCTATCAGCTGGAACCCTTGGGCAACCCCGGGCAAAGGAAGAAACACATTAGAAGGTCTCTGGCAACACGTGATCGCCATGTGATGTCTCGGCGCGAGCTGACTGGCCGAAGCCAAGGATACGCCGGGAAAGCAAAAGAGAGAGAGAGAGAGCTGTTTTTGTGGTGCAGCAGTAGGCAAGATGGCATGACCGGGCGAGGAGGCAGAGCATCTGCTGCGGAGGAAAGCCATGAACATGCCAGAAAAATGAGTCAAGTGTTTTTGTGAATTTTCTTTTGATTGATCGGGGAATTCCTTCGGAATTTTCTGGAGGAATGGCCCCGGTCAACCTAATAAATAGGGCTTAAGTTTTAGGCCTGCTAGATTTAAGAGTGAGTAAGTGTGAGTATGTAAGTCAATATGTGAGTTTGAGCCAGTATGGTTGATAGATGAGTGATCAGACACTGTTGAATACTGCAGTTGAGCCATGGGTACAGTCTTAAAGTAAGACGGTCTCTTAAGTTTTAATGGTTTTTGTTAGACTTAATAATTTTTGTGTCTCATAACTAAGCCCTAGTGTAGCTATTAAGATATCTTGTGGAAGTGAGTGTTTATTTTTCAGGTCTGCTTTTCTATTTGTTTCAGGAGTTATTGGTTGTAAACCGTTCCAGCAGTAATCCTATGGTAACAGACATCGGGTTTTCTAACCTAAAAACTGTAATGTTTATGTTGGGTCGTTTTGCCGATAATTAAAATCATTTCACTTATTGGCTAAACCTTCAGATCATATGCTTGTAAGAATTATCACTGACATATTTCACCTTTTTCTCTTTTGTCTACTCATTGTTTGATAGATAACTTAAAAGTTTTGGTTGAGTGTAATCAAATCTTTTGTTCAGACCTATGTTTTTGGACATACTGTCATATAGACTTCAAATTTTTTTTTTTCTCTTCTCTATTCAAAAAGTATAACTGTGTGTGTTTCTTTTTAAATTTGTTCAAGATAAATCTCTTTTTGTGATATTTTTATTTTATCTAAATCTTTTTTTATATACAATAAATACTCATTTTGTCTTTTGGACTTGGTGTTATTTTATTTTTTGTGAGACTTTTACCGTACCCTTGTTTGGATGACAATAAAGTGGCATTGAGCAACTATCTTAAAAGCCACATTTAAGATCTGAAGTTAAAGATAATTCAAATCAATTTAAGACATTATTTTACTTGATGATTCAATACTCTCTTTTTATGCAATAGTTCTCTCTAGGTTGACCACTATCTCTCTCTCAGACAGACTGAAGAAACATCAACTTCAAAACATTTTGGTGTTAATAACTACTTAGTAATTTACTCTTTTTGGGACTTGTTTACTAAAGTGAGATTTTAGTGACATTATCCTAGCAGCCAGCCCTGGAGATTCATAAAAAGATCCCCTAACCTCTAACCTCTCCCAATTGCCCCTCTGAGTTGTTGCCACCCGCTATCCCTTACCCCCACCCCTCCCTTTTTTTCCCATATTCATTACACTATATATATGTATATTTTTATTATTGAGTATTTCTCTTTGGGACACTCAGCGATGATTAGAAAACCGAGAATTTTGGAATAAGTGATCTTGAACTATTATCATTACAATGTAAGGGTTTCCAGGCGACCCCCATTATTGATCGTCATTTTCGGTTGTGGTTTTTATTAACAGCCTGGTGGTGGAGGTAGTTGAACATTCAGTGTTGTTGTTTTAAAGACTAAACTAAATTATTTTCCTTTCTCTTTTATTTTTCCCCGAAGGATATTCCTTACCCTCCCCCCTTTTTTTCTTCACTTTCCAACCTCTTACAATATAAATACAGTTACGATATAAATACAGTTTAGATAGGCCATACTTGTTACAAATAATATTTTACTCACTCTGATTTTGTTATCTCCTAGTTCTAACAAATTCAGTTCCTTCAGATGATTCACATTTTGGATTTTTGTTATTTTGTTTGAACAAAGAAACAGCTTTTGTAAATTCACCAAATTCTCCAAACCTTGTATCTCTCTTATTCTGTTGAATGATAGGTCTAAAATTCTGAAACAAAAACACACACTAAGCTCTCATTTACAGTAAGTGGCATGATACCTACTTGAAACAGTATCCAGAGGTATAATGAAGGTTCATAACCCTATATCACATTTTTTTGCACAATACCTTTCAAAAAAATTATCCAACTAGTTATATTTTACACATCAGACATGAGAAAACTAAATTCAAATAACTTATCCCCTGAGCCACTTGTAATTACTTAGCACTAATATTATGGTAATTTCATTACGGTTTTAAAATGTATACACATGGTAAAAACAGATGAAGTTTCACCAGACACAAGGTTGAATAATAAAAACTAGTTTCAAATGTGTCACAAGAATGTCCTGTATTGGGATAGAAAGTATTTGCTAAAATCAACATTAACTACATTAATGTTTTCCTATAAAACCACCAGCCATTTACATTCATATAATACTGCACTTCTTGAATCAACCACAAAGCACAGATAAGTGACAGTTTGGTGTAATTATAGAGCACAACAATAAACAGAGCTGCAAAGACACCTTTCAACCAAATGTTTTTAGGTTCAAAACCCTGGTAAACCATGAATATGTAATTTCTTGATTAAGTTTATGCTTGTATAGTATGACACCAACTAACAGCTAGCGGCGCTAGAGTCCATGACGGCGCTCACATGTCATGTGTACCGCACGTGCACAAAGAGGCCGACAATTTTGAACTTTCCTATAAATGTTAATTTCAGGGTAAAATATGTTATATTGTCTTTACAGTGTTCAATATTTCTTAAAATGTTTTAAAGTGCTTGTTATGAATATTCAAAGTGCCTGTGGTGCCGAGATTAAGAACATTTAATATTCTGGCATGAACGCTATCACAAAGAGACATTAAAATAATATTGAAATTCGTAACAAAATTATAGAAATGTAAAACAATGTCTAATTTAATTTGTGCCATTTTATTTTCATTACAAAATATTTCACTCGGCGTGCATAGCACTTCCGCTTATGTGAACCCCGAAGGCGGCCATGATAGGTCCATGCGATGTTTGTATCTGGACAATCTGTCAAGGAGAGATGGCAAGGTAAGAGACTGTCACGTGCGCACTACAACTTTTGTTCACTGATGTAGGTTTCCATAGTCCATGTAGTTTACCGGTTAATCTTTGCTTACGTACATTATTGCCAGACATTTTCCCTAGCATTATACTCCCGCTTTAATAATTTCTTACGCCCTTTTTCTTACGCCCTTGTGGCATTTTTAACTTAATCGAGGAGAAGGAGGAGAAAGATGTCGAAGAGGTCATGCGACCCACGCATTTTGAATCAGATGCCATTAACCTATGTTTATGACATTTCATTGTAACTTCTGCATAATTGCTACACGCAATTTTAAGAGCTTTATTTTTATGTATGTATTTAAGGGTAATTTTCATGTTTGAATATTTTACGGCAACATCACGTATAACCACATGGTCGACTGAAGCCAAGTCTTTGTATACGCCATCATTGCGTTTTAAGAGCATATTTGTATAACATTGTATATGCAATAATTTATTCAGGGTTCTACGTATTTTTCATTCAGGGTTTAATGTATTTTTCACATAAATTGATGCTTTTGTACTTGACCACGCGTTCACAGTAATGTTTAATTTTACAGCCATCAGGCATGTTACAAGCCTGTAACGACTCTAATCGTAAAGAGAACCATTTGCCAAACACGAATAATATTTTATCTGAATTTAGTTTGCAGTTTCCAAGCAGAAATATTGCACTTTCACCTACACCGCCTGGTCTGCTACGAACTTCATTCAGCAGCATCCACGCCACCTAAGCTTGTTGTGTCATGTCCCATCTTAGTTCATGTATCATTCAATGGTCTATGTAATTGTGTAATTAGTGTATGGTGCAATTACTCCCGTCCTAACTGGCTCTGTGTATAGGCCATCACACTAACCACGTGCTGGAGGGTGAGCCCCGTCAAGTTAGCGTTAGTGATGCCGAGTAATCACTCGTGTTAATGTGTAGTAAGGGTATTCATTTGTAATTCACCGTGTCCTGTCTTCAGGGAAAAACCGTCAGTCCACCCTAGCGGCTGTCGGCCCTCTTCCCTTGTGAAGGTTGTGCTTTCATGCACCTCGGTGAGATCATCCATTTAGGCGTGTGCTAGATTAATTACTAATTACGGGTTGGGGAGCACCCAAGCGGAATTGGCTAGTCATGACCGAGATAACCATTTCATTGGCACGTTGATGTGTATAAACAATATCAATAAAAAAAGTTTACAGTGAACTCAATTTTTATTCAGTAGTGACAGTGTCCTAGCCACATATGTTTTAGCTACTGTTTATTTCAGTGATTTCATTAAGTTTAGTATTGCCAACGTGTTTGTAAGTACGCACGGGTGAGACAGACACACAGAACCCACAACAACCTTGAGTCTCAATAGTGCGGTGATTGGGAAGCACCGCTGGCGCCCAAATTACCAGTAAGTATTTGTGTCATCGTTCGTCTCGTGTCTCACCCAATGGCATCAAGTATGTAAACCAAACCGTAACTAACCTTCCAGCACAAAATGGGGATGGGATGTTAAAAAAAAAAAACTTAACTTTTACCTCTTTGCTTTTGCATCTCTACCAACATGCTTTGCAGGAGGATGCTCCAGATGATTCCAAGAGTGACTAGATGCCCTCTTCCTTTATCTTTTACTCTGGTCCTCCAAAATATATAAGAAAATGTAGCCAGTACTTGGTCACAAATTGTTTTACAATTTCATATAAGTTATAAGGTGAAATTTACCTTCACAGCTTTCTGCTTGGTCATTACTTTGAACACAGCAGTTCAGTTACCTTAAGCTCAATGCAAGTTGCCAGAATATGGTTCTCCAAGACAATAGTAGAACCTGATCTAGGACAAATAACAGTTTTGTCTGACACTTGGATGGGTGGTATCTTTTTTTGTAATAGCAGCACCAGCATTTCATTATTGGGAAGGACACCAGTGACATACAGAAATATATTTTTCACAGCAGGGGATGATTATGAAGGATATTCAGGTACATGACTGCATAAATACATAACTTTACTAATATTTTTCTTTGTATGCAATGTGTGTGGTTATCCTGAAAAAAAAAGTGAATTTTTTGCATTTTGTTGTGATACAACTTAGTAACTCAGTCCTGTACTGTTATAGCAGTTGTTATGTACATTCCAAAGAATTATATGCAATAATCACATACATATTACATATAATAAAATTTGATTAAAAGATAATCTAAGCCCAGCTGATAATCCCTCTCTCTTTAAGGAGCACCAATGACTTAGTTAGCCTTCTTAAATGAAGTCTGAAACCCTATTGTGTCATATTACTTAAATCTGCATAATTGAGAGCATAGCAGTAAAAAAGTAAGATCATTGTTAACTAATACAAAAGGTGAAGTAAAGAGGAGTACAGACTAAGGAATATTTTAGAATGAGGTTGTGAATTCAAGGAAGAAATAAAGTTTGCAAGAACAGCAAGGAGATGAATTTTGCAAATAAACAAAATATTTAATGTGGAGAAATTAGGTGCCACCAAATAGCAAACAAAGGTTTAAAAAGTTCCCATAGCAACAAAGTAAAGACTTCTGCAACAGATCACCATGATGCTGTGAAGATCAGGAGTATGTTGGCAGTTCTGAAGCGAGACAGAATTAACAATAATTTGTGTGAGCAAGACTAGGAATCTAGGACCTGAACAAGATTACCGAAAAGGTACGAATGAGATAGGAAGGCAATAGTTACCAAAAAGACAAGAGAAGAGAAGTATGCAGATAAAAATACCAAAGAGGAAGAAGAACGAATAACTGCATGCATGTGGGTGAGGGGTAGGAGAGTGGTACATCAGTGGAGAATAGATGATGAGAGAGACAGACATGGCAACACTACTTTGTAGAACTGGCCGCAGGTTAGAAGCAGAAATAAATGACGATAGCTTAAAACTTAAGACTGAGTTGCTTGAATCCACTGTCACACTCATTAGATACAAGTATTTCTAGCTTTTATATATATATATATATATATATATATATATATATATATATATATACACACACACACACACACACACACCTACAAAAAACCAAAGACACTAAAACTTACTCCAAATTGACTAGATTATCCAGGTTCTCAACTGTAGTTATCTGATTGTCATACAACTCCAGCTCACGCAAAGTAACTAACATGTCCAGATTCTCAATCTTCTTGATGAGGTTCCAGCGAAGGTACAGCCTCTCCACTTGTACTAAAACCTCTAGGTTTTCTATTTTCTTGATTCTCTGATGATTTAAATCCACTTCCTGTGATACACAGAATGCTTGGCATTATTTAAAAAACATATTAATCCCATGTAAAATTAATGACAACCTGATTTTTGTCTGTTACATACAACTTTTGACATGGCCACATAGACAAAAAAAAAATTGTGAAAGTAGCATGAAAAAGCAGGTTCTGGGCTACAGACAACAGAAAACTTGGAATTGGGAAGAGCACCTGTAGTTCAAACTGCTCTTTATAGAACAAACTATTGAGCACATAATGTAAACATACATGGTAAACTGTTAAGAGAAGCTGGATAAGAACAGTAATGAAAGCTTCTGCGTAAAGTAACTTAATAATGTGAAAAAATTTGACAGAAACTGTGTAGACAGATAGCACCTTTAAGATTAAGCTTACATTTTCAGAACTGGATATTAGTCATGAGAAACTTTTTCTGTGACTGTATAATTAAACTGGACATGCCAGTTTTTGTGTTTTCCAGTGAATAACAGGAAATAAAATTTTTTTTAATGAAGAGCTTTGGTAATCAACAAAATGGATAGTTTTTTTTTTTATATAAAAAAAAGGCTAAAGATGATTGCATATTCACGTTACAGTTGGCTTCAAACTACTACAATAATGGACCAGTGTGTAGAAATTGCTTAACAACACTGGACCATGGTTTCAAACTATTGTCAGTTTGACCTCCTTGCCACATGAGCATAATGCTTAAGTGAACACAAACACAAAGAAAACTCTGTTTCAGAATAAATGGTCAACATATATATATATAGTATGCCCGATTTATGAAATATTCAGAGAAGATTTTAAGTTATAGTAATCATTTTATTTTGAGATGTGACCTGTTATGCTAAGCACATTTTTGTGTTCAATGGTGTAATAACAAATGATATATTTTACAAATATAGTATATTACAATTAGTGCAGGACTTCAGTTACAAAACACACTAAATTTTACGTAAATATTTATTTAACAGCAGCTAAACAAACAGATTTAGAGAAGTGACTTTCCCTCCATTTTGCAACAGTGCAGCACAATGTTTTGAAATGGGAATGCCCAAACTTTGTCTAACACAGCCCCACAGCCATGGAACTAACTGTATCATGTTTGAAATGAATATGCATTACTTTAGTCACTTCTTTAATTCGAGAAACTGAACACACTACAGTGAGTTGCATGAAAGTTGCATGCAAAGTATTGGAGTAAGTTCTCATTTTCAACTGGACGATTTATAACCATCTGTTTCTCAGAACCTGACAACTATTTTGTGGTAACAATTATGAACCACTTACTTTCCCAGAGAAACTATAACCTACAAAAAGAAGCATAGCGAAGGGGACTGCACTGCAATAAGAATTGAAGGCACAAAATTTTTGGATAATTTAATACAGTGAACAGTAGAAAAGTAATAGTAGAGACATAATTTAAACTGGTTTGTAAATGTGATGGTGCTTTAGAAACCAATTCCCCTATGAAAAAAATTATTAAGAAATGGTGCAGCCAACACAAAGAGCTGTCTTCCAATATTGTTTTGAAAATAAAAAAAATAATTTATATATATATATAAAAAGATATTTTTATAACAAATCCTTTACGGTGGCAATGAACATAACACTTTAATAAATTACAATTTACAGTAAATTGTTGCACATGCACACTTTGCAATTTAGGTAATTTAGAAATGAGACATTGCATTAAAAAAAAATTTTTAAACATGTTTAGAAATTTGTCTACAGTACATTTTAATGCTTTAACTTTGTATATAAAAAAGTAAAAAAATAAGAACAAACTAATAGCTTTTCCCTCATGCAATAATTTGTTTACTTATGTTCATAAACAAAAGTAGTTTGGAAAGCTGATGGAAATCTGTGTTAAAGTCAAAGTCACACTATGTACTATTTGATGCTTTAAGTAAACATGCAAAACAATAGGCAAATTAATTTCACATAAATTCTTCAAAATCAGAGAATAAAACCAGCACTCAAAAAATAATTTAGTAATATATATTTTTTAATGTTAAGTCAAGGAAACTTAAACAATTAATATTACAATATATTTTCCTAGGGTAATACCCTGAAGAACAAATTCGCTTCCGATAAATTTTAATAACAAATCTAGAAAAAAAAAAACATCAAAATCATTAAATCCTGAAATAATATGTAAAACCCGAAAATCGAAAGGAAACTCATAATTTAATAAAGAAACTTACCTTATAATAAGTTAATAATACACAATAACCGAACTTCAGAAAATTCCTGGATCCTTACGCTCCCACTACTAACAACTTAGGCAGCATTTAACATGGAAACTGCAAATTACGCTGCAGCACCCCGTAGGTTTAGGTGCTGCCGCACGCGATGGTTCGTATCTCTGGAGCACATCCAGGTTCCAGCTCTAGATGATTATCTATTACAGCGCCCGTCACAGCAGGCGGCCACAGTGGGGTGGGAACGGCATCTCACTCTCTCCCTTTCACTTCCTGTAGATGATAATATCTCAACAGGGTTGCTTTTCCCACCTCTTTGCTTTTCCTCTTTGTTAAGTGCCAGTCTGTCAGTTTAGTTCTTAGAATAAGAATGGCAGGTATCGGCATCGGCCCAGCACTAATGATTTCCCCAGGCTTAAAATATTTCCCATGAACCTGGTTCGCACGTTTGCGCATTATGTCCACCTCTGCGTACCTGAACCTTCTGAAACTATTCACTGAATTATGCCAGACTCGATCCACTTACAAAACGCAGAAAGAATAGCTTACTTTTGTAGTTGATTCCGCACCAGATAATTTCTTTTTCAAAATTGCAGCTATTTTATTGGTGGTGTGATATTTCTATTAACTGATTGGCCAATTTGAACCAAATATTTTATGTTCAATGATCACAATGTCAGGATTGATTCTTTTAACCTGGATATTAAATATGATAAATAACAGTCTCTCTGTTCAGGCCATTTTTGAAAACATTGTCCAAATTGGAAACATAATATAACCTTTTACAGTACATCTCAGGAACTACTAACCTATTTGAACCTAACTTGGAATGTTGGGACAAATTATTTTCATTAAATATGTACACTTATTGAAAACCTTTTATCCGCCACACTAGAAAATAAAATCTTAAATATTAAACTTAAATATCATATATCTATAAATACTTACATAGTCCCAACACATTGCGCCGTTGTAAAATTTTTCCAAAATTTTGTGGTACATTATTTTTAATATTTTACCTAATTTCATGTATGTACTTTGACATTTTTCCGTAATTGTGTCAGTATGTTAAGAAAGTTTTGGTCAATGTTGATTTAGTCCAATTTTAGGGCAGTTGTGTTATATCAGAAATATTATTTCAGTCATGTATTCATGTACTGGGAGTTAGTACAGAGTTGACTTTGCTACCAAGCCTGCCAGGAAGCTGGTAACTTGCTGTGGACAGCTCAGCTTGTAACAGGATTTTGGTTACTACGCTCGCACTGCAGAAGACATGGATCACCTTTCACTGTACCTTGTCTACGCTACTTGCCAGAGGTACAACACACAATTCAGAAGTAGAACAGTTGTGTGTAGTTGTGGACAGTTTTCGGTACCCCCAGCACACTCTAGGAATGGTTTTTGAACTAAATTTTGTCACACAATTTTGTATCCTTCCACAGTTGCTAACTGTTTTTCCCCTGACACTCTGCACAGATGCAGTCACGTAATGATGTGGTGATCATTTGCTCCCGTGTTCAAGGAAGTTGCTGCAGGCAGATGATTCTCCTACAGCAGGTTATTTTGTTTTAGAAGTGTCATGTAGAATACTGCAGAGTTAGTAGTATTAATGTAGGATATTTAATTTTTGTGATCTATCATCCTACGCAGGTTCATCCCTTCCCTCTGAGATGGGTGAGTACAGCATCATTCAGTCTTTCTCTGGTAGTACGTGCCATGATTATTGACTCTGGAACAAGTAATTCATTTTCCGCAAACTTTCTTGTTCATGTGTTCCAGAGAGATCTTATTTTGGATGAAGTTTTATTTACAGTTTCACTAGAATTATTATCTATTCATCTCCTCAACATTCTGGTATTTTCATAAAAGTCTGCCAATTTTGGACTCCCAGCTTCTTGTATTCATCTGGAGAAGTATCACCCAAGTACTAGCGTCATGGAACATTTTTATTCATCTTGTTATCATCTGGACCACGTTAATACATTTCCACGTAACTAAGTCGTAATTGCTTTAAACTCATTTCTTATAATATTTGTGGCGTAAAAAATGATTGAAATATTTAATTGTCATGCATAAATTTAAAAAAAATGAAACATTTCCCAATTAAAAGAAAATCTGTGTTGATCATTAAAAATACTAGGTAGTTTGTACGGGATGCACAATTTCTGTCTATCCGCAGTTATTCATTGAATATTTCATTGGTGAGTCAATTGTTTTTGTCTACACATTTAATTTATTTTATTGAACAAGCTATATTGAAACTGCATTTTATACTATTTTCAGTTATTATATTTATATCTACCTCTGGACAATTAATACCTAATTTAAAATATAAATAGCAAAATATTAATAGAATCAGTTTCTAGGTAAAATGTACGTGGTATACCATTTGCCTTGACGCGTGACGCTCTGCGCAGCTATGATGCACCTTCAACATCGCCTCATCTGAATGCAGTTTCATTTCTCTAGGAAAGTTATTTTAAACAGTACTAGAAGAGGTTTGTCACATGCCTACAGGGTACTTTCTCGCAATGAGAAATGATACTACACACACCAGTCTAACTTGTACTGTTCACTCTATACTCTAAGCAGACATCACGTCAACCTCTCCAAAGGGAGATGCACTTTTGGCCGAACCACCAAGCCCGCCACCCAAGGTCTCATAGTTCTATGGCATGCCAAGGAAAGGCACCACTCATAGTAGGAAGCGATAAGGGATGAAGTCCACCACATCAGCGATTCTCGACACATCAGCGATTCTTGACACAGCCGAAGATGTTAGCAGATGACACCAGAAGACGACACAAGGGGTGGAGCTTATCTCCCTCTTCACCCCTCGCCACCACATGTCCAGAGGTCAACCAGTACATATGGCCCTGTGAGACCAGCAGAAGTCAGTCTATGTTTCCTCCGCCGCTCTTGACAGGGCCAGAGAAAGCCACCGGCGGTTTGCACTCTCTAATACGCCTTGCTGATTCCACCAATCTCTTCAGGACCGGATGAAGCCTACTATTGGCGTCAACTGTCAACCCCCCAGAAGCCACTTCTGCGCCTGTGGTAACACCCTCTAGACCAGGGCTGTCCAACTGGCGACCCGTGGGCCGCATGCAGCCCGCAGGCCGTTTTTGTACAGTCCATGATGGTTTTAAAAACTTCAATTTTGCTTAATGTATTACTTATTTTATTTGGAACGTAAATATTTACCCACTTTGATTTCTCAATAATTAAACAATTAAACATTGCTTTTAATAATAATAGTCAATAAAAATATGTTTTTTTAACTGTAGCCTAGCGGCCTAACCTAATTTAATACCTTGTTATCTTTGTACAATTTAAGAAATTTGCCAAAACTATGGTACGGCACGCGACTTTGCTAGAATTTGTGTTGTGGCCCACGAGCCCTTCCAAGTTGGACAGCCCTGCTCTAGACATAACGGACGACTCAACACCACCAGCTCCTGAAGATGCCAACAACTCTTTCATTACCACCCCTTGGTAATGGTCATTGACTGTCCTTCAGGACTACCACCCTTGCCTTACAGGATGGTAACGTCAATTCTACCTCTAACCTTCTGGTAGCGGCCACTAACGGTCCCTTCAGGACAAATAGGCAGATAGATAGGGAAAGTTGTAGTCAACTACCTAGTAGTTTATCGCCTTCCCATCATGTTCACCTGGTGTACGTAGGTTTAACTTCTGCTTCTATTCAAGGCTAGTTTTAGGAGGTAGTACGGGCTACCGTGTATATTCGTACTCAATATATACGTGATCTGAACTTACTTCTGAGTACACATTTCTGAGTGTCACTGTGTTAACCTCATGTAATAACCAGCCCACTAAAGTGAAGCCAGAAGGCCATGCTCACAAAAGCTAATATACACACCCATTAGACGGCCAAACATGCTGTGCCCCAGGGCCTTAAAACCTGCCAGCATGCGCCCTCCTGTAGGCTCTACAACAGGGACACCTGCAGCAGTTCCAGACATCCCACGTCCTCGATACAATCGGCGACCGCCCGAGACGTTCAACGAGGTAAGGTAAAGGTCATTTCTTGCTTACAGGCTGAGGCAGCGCCCCTTGCGCTGCACCCCCCCCCCCCTTTTTTTGCTGCACTTCAGCATAGCCAGCGCTACGAGAGAGGTCCACTAGTGGTCTCCCTGTTGGGTGGGAAAGAAAGGGGGAGGGAGGAGGGATTTGACGGCGCCCTCACTGTCCCACTTGGGAGGCAGCCCACTGCTGCTGTGCTTGTGCACCAGGCATGCACGTCCATGAGACTCATTATGGGTCACCGTCATCACTCACGTAGGAATGGATCTTTGAACCAGATCATGACCCGCCAAACCCTTTGTTCCAAGAATAAATTCAGTTCTGTGTGTGTATAGTGCAATTCTTGCCCCTGAAAGCAGAGTCTAAAATTTGCAGGGGAAAGTGTTACCTTCATTTTGCTCCCCATAAGTGAGGCATACACAACTTGCAAGTGTGAAGCCATGTGGGTTTCAGTTTGATAGTGAACACCAGCTGTTGACACTCATAATTATTTGCATAATTTTTCAGTGCTAATGTCAAGGTTTGTTTATTTTAAAGGACATATATTATTTTTTAATCTAATAAGTTATCACATAAAAGATGCTAGCAGTTCCAGCGTTTGCCATGCCACTTGCCCGAAACTAAAATCCTTTGCTTTGTATTAAATTATTTCCATTATTTAATTATCAAATTATTTCCATAATTTAATAACATGTTCTTGAGCATCAGTGTAAATGTTAAATGCTATGTTAATTCTTTTTAATAATTTCTACGTGCCTTGCTGGCCCATTCTGGCTTGTTCTGCTAATTCTCTTTTCCAACTGAATTTACAGGAAAGAACTAAGGGGACTCCGTAACAGATATTATTTGTCTGAATTATTGCACAAATGCCTCCAGTGCTATTTATGTATTTTTCTGTGTTTTCTTACATACATTTTGTCAAATGCAATTTTACTTAATATCCTTCTCGACGTTGGCGGAAGATCGCAGGTGAGATAGCTGGATGTCTCAGCCACCAACTTCAGTCTGTTCTTAGTGGCTCTAGAGGATACATGTGTGCCGCATCGCGGGAATCAACTACTTTGTCTGATCATGTTAGCTGCAATAATAAGTTTTTAGTGTACCAGAACCTTTTAGTTGTTTTTGCTCCTTCCGTATGTATATCCTCGTTTCCGTCAGACTCACGGCCCAAAGATTTCTTTACTGTCAGGTTACCACGTGCTTAAACTCATTTTTGCAGCTGTGGCCTATGCCATGCCCGCTTAAGGCTAGGGAAGCTGTTTTGTGTATAAGAGTATCGTTTCTTTGCTAATATAGCCATTCGTGACCATAGTCTGTGTTATTATTCGTATGTTAGTATCTTCAGGACCCTGACCCACTCCAGGCAACCATGTGCATGAGTGTACTGAACTGCTTAATGTTTGAACTAAACTATATTTCTGCTTCAATGTGAGCTTGTGAGGGGGACTGCCACATGGCTGTTGACCTGCTACTGCCCTGATAATAGGAGTGCACGTGCTCACCCGTGCATAGATGAGCTGGCGCCCTCTGGAACTTTTAAATCACTTTTTGAACTTTGCCATCATGAGCCAGGGTTTATATGAAATATGGCACATCCCGCTCCTCACCAGCACCCAGACCACATTAATACACAATGAATGACAGCATGTTAACATAACCAAATTTCAATAAGTAGCCATATCGATGGAATGACACAACACAAAAAATTGGTCAATAAAACTTTTTTTTTTTGGATAGTGGAAAATTTTTTTCCAGATATTTGATTTTGGTGAAAAAAAATTTCACAATGGCAGCCACTAAACTCAAAATGGTACAGCAGCAGCAATTTTTTTTTGGAATGAATCAAAGGTACTCAAATAATAATGAAATTTAAAATTTTCTGTTTCTGAATTTATAAGAATTTTTAAAATCAAACTCATTAAAGTTTAATGTTAACTTCTATGCTCAAGTTCACTGTACACCAACATGGTGATATTCCCAACTGGAATGACTCGGCATATTTAAATGGTTCACGGACAATCCCCAACCATTATGCAAATTGCCAATAGCCTTGAACTTTACTACTTTACTTTTTTTATTAGTGAGAATAGGCCAGAATGTTAATTTTATATAATAAATTTAATGTAAGCTTACATTATTTAACACTAAAAATTGTGTACAAACCTCAGAGTTGACATCCAATATTATGATACTTCCTGCACTTTCATCATCCACTTCATCATTATGGACTGTAAAAAAAAAAATAGGTAAATCAGATACAGTAAAGTATTCACATAAACATATAGGCTATACAAATTAAGATATTTTTATTATTAATCGCATGCCAATGTGATTTTTACAATAGAAAAGACATATCAACCATTTGTTACTTAAAGCCCTTATGTTACAGTAGAAATTTAATTCATTCAAAAAAGGGAAAATGTAATAACATTACCAAAATTGAAACGCAGTTAGTAATAACTAGTGCCGAAAATGTTATCAAAGAAACAATAATCTTGTTCCTAACACACTCGAAAGTTCGCATAAAGTGAGAGAGGGGGATATATATATATATATATATATATATATATATATATATATATATATATATATATATATATATATATATGAGAGTGGATATCATTGCTGATTGGGTTGTATATTGCGCAGTTATAGTCCATTCACACTTTCTTCTGCCTTTTGGAATCACCCTAGGCATAACATGTCAACCTGCTGTGTTCAATCACTTGTATTCCAAAATTATATAACCCTGTGATTAACATTACAGTAGTACTGTGTTCTTCAATAGATTAATAATCTGCTTAGTATCTTCTATGACTTGTAATATTCATTTCATATTATATACGAATTAATAACAGCAAGAACAGCAACGTGTTGGCAACGGCCGGTAAGAAATAGTTCACAGTTACAATATTTTTTAACGTTGTTTTTATGTATAGCATTTGTAAATTAAACGTTGCCAATTGATATATTTGTATTGATAGGTAGCACTGACAGACACAAATTTCATAGCTGCCGTTAAAAATATCAGTGCAAATTACTGTGCGTAGGCTCTAGCGACATGGTGTGTTTTCTGCCAGGAAGAAAGGTTCACGCTCAAAATAAACTAAGCAAAGCGTGTCGCTATCTCTCATTTTCTCTCGCTCGGGAATTTTGTACCACCTGTGTAGCAGAAAAGGTATACATTTTGTTATTTCTAATTTCAGCACATTTCATACTAATTACAGCAACAATAATGACGTTTGAAATTGTAATTTACAACTGAAAGAAGATTTTATTCTTTAAATACCTATTATATGTTATTTAGATGTAATATGATGGCGCAACACTTACAAATCCAGCAGGATGGCAGACATGGTGTGGACAGGAGAATCTAGAATTTGATCACCTTTCCCCTAGATACGCGCTTGTCCCAATATGCCGGGCAATTATACCCAGTGCCTGAAGACTGGTAGTGATGTGGTGACATGTCAAGGACACGTGTTCCTGAACAAAGCATCAAGTTCGCACTCATGTTTTTAAACTTCCTAGGTAAGTTACAATGTTGTGATAAATAAAGTGGAAGCCTGGAATACTGCAGCCCGGTATACCGCGGGGCAATTTATGTCCCCCGGCCTAAATAAATAAATAATGGAACGTGTGCGGTCAGGTAAGCCTGTGGTCTGTCGGCGGGTGGTCGTGAGTCGGGGACATTGATGGCCAAGGCGGAGGGAGTGGCCACACGTTCTCCCTCCTTTCAACGCAGATATCTATGTTACTGATTTATTACAGCCAATATTGTATGTTTTTCCGTATTGAATTTTGTTGGCGTGGTGCGAAGCTTTGAAATAAGAATTCCTAGTGGTCCTTTTTTATGTGACCCTATTACACCTATTCTACCATTTGGTTGTAAACAGACAAAAAAAAAGATACTCTGACAAACTCTCCATCTTACCTGGGCATTGGATCAGTATAGGAGGATGGCACGGCCATATTCCAAACCGTATATCATACTTGCAAGTGTCCTGCTGTCACACATTTACTGGCACTTACAAGTTAACATGAAATGTGCGTTGTAAAGAGTAATACATAATCATTATAATAATGCTGTAGACACTAATTATAATGTGTGTAAAGCAGCTATAACAGTAGGTCTTCCCATCTTCGGGAAAAAAAAATCCCAAATTTGATGCAGGCCTCGAAATTCATGCTTTTAAGACATTTACAGGCATATAATTAATCTCCTATGAGATATAGCTCTACGTAATCATTATAATCATTATGTAGACACTTTTCTTGTAATGTATATATTTTTGAGAAAAATTTCAAAGCGAGCGAGCTATTGTGGACAAGGCTTAATGCAGAAAAGCAGCTTTTCATTGCATGCCAGAAATCATTTGCTTTTTTTTTATTTCAGTTTTCCTTTTGAAAATGCAAATCAGACGAGCAAGCGACATGTTTCACATCATGTGAGGCACTGATAGATCCTATCTACAGTGCAAGCGTGCATTCGACTTTTGGACGCGAGATTCCTTTCTCATTCTTACTTCCTCCCAACCAGGCCCAGCAGGTGCGTAAAAGCGCAACAGGCTGGGGGGAAGGGGAGGGACTCCTTTCTCCAATCTGCGTGACAAACAACTCACAGAGAACACCGCCCTTGGTGGAATAAGTATATCCTTTGCCTGGAAACTGTGGTCTTTTTTAGTTATTCTTGCTTGAATGCATGTGACCCCCTTCATTGCAGCGCATTTCTCTTCTTCTGTTTCCCTTCCTTGGGTGCTGTCAAGTCCAGTGATACAGATTTTAAAAAAAGTTCCGATAGCAAGGGGCTAAACGTTTCATGAGTTGCGATAGTAAATAACAACACTTGCCCCGTGTTTGACAGATTGGTGCCACGCCCCATTAGAACACAGGCTTTTTTTTTGCTACTGTAATCGGCCACTCCCGGAATAGCGCAGAAAGCTATAACGCGGGTATGAGTTATGTCCCCCCAACAGCCGCATTATATCGGGCTTTTACTATGTGTTTCCACGGCAGTAATAAATATACTGTTACATGTGTTTCATTAACCGGTGCATGGTGGTCATTTGGCTGGCCCTATGTATGTGCGTGATTTCAAATATGTGATGTGCACTATTTGCACGTTTTAACTGTGAACTGTTTTTATGACAAAGTTAATTATTTACAGCCATGTCTGTTTACTTATCACAACGTTGTACCTTTGTCCTCGGTGTTTGAAACACAGTTGTGTAACGAGCTTACATTTCTGTGATTTGAACGTCTGCCACAATCCCTACAAAGTATTAAGCCTAACCAGATAAATTTAAATAAATAATAAAATTAACAAAAAAAACCAGTAAGTACCAATGCAAGTAAATATTAGCAGATTAAACGTTATGGTAGGCCTATATGTTTGCATGTTCACCACTATCTTTTACATTTATCGATGCTACAAACAATAAATACACGACACGAGTTGCGTGCTTGAATTTACTGTGTTGTTTAGTTGAACTGGTTGTACCTTTGTTTTAATTTTTATTCCTAATAAGGCCATCATTTTAACGAAATAACCAAATACATTAATAACTACAGGTTAAATACTACTGTTGTTTCCGCCACAGTTGTAACAAACACAGCCGTGGAAAAATATTAATGTGTATTACGTGTAACGTGCTATATTGTGTGTAACAAATTGTTATAAAGCCAACATAAATATTGTTGTAGGCCTAAATTGTGAACATTCATAGGAAATATGATAGCATTCTTTGAACAGCTGTAAACAGCAACCAACGTGTTTGACAGTTATAAAAGTAGAAGTCACATGGCAGTGTTTATGTTTAAGTGTAGCAGAAGGATACGTAATCAGTAACCAAAAGTAGATATTTAGCAGGGCTTCAGAAAAGGCCGAAGTTATCATGAATTAACTATATACAAGAGAGCTAAAGGTGACAGGACCTCATGATTATACAGAGTTTTGAACCACATGGGTACCTGGTGCTCAAAATTGATAAATGGCAAGAACTGGACACGTATCATTACCAGTCCAACTTTCTCACTATGTGACTCTGTGACACCTTAGTAGTCACGTCACCAAGGTCCCTATGATTGTGGAAAAGCAGCACCATAACACAGGAGAAAAAGGAATAACTACAAGAAAATCACGTGAGTGAGCATACATTACTGCTCACATGACTTCCAACAATCAATTCCCTAACAATTGGGGCAGACTTTAAAAACTCTCTTCTTGTAGTGGATGTACTTTGAAAGCCTTGTGTGTATTCTCTACTGACTAGGCCTATATTACTTTCATCCATTAAGCAAACATATTGACCTGAAATACTGCTAGATAATGGTCGCAGTATGTGTAACATTACCTACATACAAAAGTATCTAGTAGGGATGGGCCGATACCATAAAACCGGCCGATACCACAACCATCGGCATCTGAACATTATTTGCAGATATTATTCACTGATTAGTAGCATTAAATTATTTAACATAATATTAAATAACCTGGCATTCTACATCTCGTAAAGCATTAATTTACCGCATCTAGCAATCATATATTATGCCCAACACCCAAAACATATACAGAACAATTGTTTTTCGATGATTTGTTCCCGTTATTTACATTTTACTGTATTTCCTGTTGGTACATTCGCCAAAGATTGTGTGCATAATTAGTTTTTAGACACGACGTGAATATAATACAATGCAATCAATCGACAACTGGTTCTATCAACAATATTGCTTACTTCCCGGAAGAGTTGTTTGTTTTATTTTTTCTTACATTTTTACTGTTTCTACTGCAATTGTAGGTTGGTGACGAAGACAAAGTAACCTATACTCTTATTCTTATGCATTTACTGCACTCGTAGGTTGGTGACAATGAAAATGAATCACACATTCTATGACACTGTTGTCGTTGAAAATGGAAAGTGAAAACAAATACACTAGATTTTGACTGGAGCAGTTCTTATTGGAAACTGTCTGCTGCGGTTTTGGTTAGTGTGTTAAAGGTCTGAATACGATTCAGCCAGTAATAATTGGCAAAAATTGTCACAAATATATCAGCTGTCATTTTAACCAAGGGATTAAGTATGGCTTGGCCGACGAAGGAAAACTAAGCAAAAATATTAATACTATAGGCTAAATTTTAAAAAATGTTGCTCAATTTCAAGTAAATATTTCATATTAAATTGATTTCAATAAGTTCTTTTTAATGACATCTTTAGACTGTTGCTTTAAACAAACATGCATGTTGAGGTTATGTATGGTATTTCTCGGATCTAATATCCAAGTCCGCATCAGATTGCCTGAAGTTTTGAAGGTTGACTTTAATGAACTCATTTTGTAATGAATGCTGTATTATCTGGTAATAGTTTTTCCTTGACTGTTAAGTCACTTATTTGCCCGGTTAAACTGTCTATCTTATAAATTATTATTAAAAATTAGTGTTGTATTTCATTTCCATGCTGTAGACACCTAGTACAAAGTGCTTAAAGTGCTCACAAAACTGAATACTGTACTTAAATTTAAGTAATAGAAACTATTTCCAAATAATGGGAATTGGGAATTATGATTGTGCTCATCAAAACCAGTATTGGTATCGCTGTAATCGGAGGCATCGGCAGTTAAGAATCGGTATAGTTGGTATCAGCAAAATGTGGTATCAGCCCATCCCTAGTATCTAGGAATTGAGTATAATTTTTCACAGACTGTAATAAAGTACTTAACATACACAATTATTATATAATCATTGACTACAAGGACCAGACCAATGTTAAAATACCTAGAAAACTTCACACACTGTTGTGAGCACATCCTTACACCCACAGATTATCTCACTGCGGAGGCATCAGACAATCGGTTCCTAAATTACATCAACACACACTCATGTGAAGATGCACCAGCATTAAACAAGGATGAGCATGAGGTGAAGTTACTAATGAACGAGCTGGTAGCTGTCCCCCTTATTGTTCCTTCAGAACAAACCACCAGTCAATTAGGAAAGAGATGTTAAATACTTAATTTTTTAAAACTAACGATTGCCTATCCCAATTAGATTAATTACCAGGTCGCCTTCACCTACATTCCCTAGGTAATTTCTATATCAAAGTAATCTGGTGTAGGAGGTCGTACAGTGCAGATTTTTTTTTATTATGTTAATAATAACAAATGAATCTTACCTACTCTCTGTGTACCTGTACCAAATTTCTTTATGTAAAATGACAAACAGTAGTTTTCCTACCTATTACAGCCCACTAAAAGTGAAGACTGCAACAAAACAGGCACCAAGCCAAATACACACCCATTAAGAGGCCACCGAAGATCTGCTGCTTGGTAGACTTTGGTAGAGCCTGTACCACTAGGAATTTCTCCGCCAGGCGAATCAGTGACTCAGGTTATTCCATACTCGGCCACCGCTCTTTATGAGGCCGGAAAGGAGCTGGAATTAACTCTGGCCATCTGACCTCCCGCAGATACCACACCTGGGTATTCCCATCATCAAGTAACTTGAGCAGTCAACGCCCTGTCCACCGCTCTCTATGGAGCCGGACAAAAGGAACATAGGGTGCCACGCTGCCCCTGAAACTAGATTGCTTTGCGACCCTCAGTCAGAAGTTGCACTTTGCACTTCCACCCAGCGGGACTGAGTTCATACCGCCGCCCTACAGAGGGGCCTCACCCCTCCTTACTGCAGACACCTTTATTCACTCTTTGATTAAACTTAAAGGCCCTCCTCATCCCATATTAGAAGCCTTCTTAAGGGGTGAAGAACCTCCTCTTGGCATCACAAACCCCTGGTTGTGCAGTCCCATTTATCCACCTACAGCTGTCAGCAGTTTACCACAGGACCAGAATACTTCACTGTCCACGAGTCACCCCGGCGAACACCAGCCCTCGCCATGACAGGGTAAGAGTCTAGAGGCAGCAGAACCACTAGGCCTATCTCAGAAGAACAACAACCCTCCAGGTAACTGTGTTAACAAGGGTCAGCCGACTTGTAGGGCCGTGAAAGTGGTTTTGGATTTTGTACCCCTGAGACAAACCACTATACCTGTTCTTTACACTGCCCGTGCGCCAGTCAAACATTAAGGTTCTCAATTTTGTGAATCTAGCATCACTTAATAAATAAAGGGTGACTTAAGACCTCCACTTTCTCATTTAAACGTTGTGTAACGAAGGTAACCATAACTTTTAACCCCAAAGGTGTGGTTAGACCCTCTAAGTAATTGTTGTTTCAGTTTTCCTCCCCCCTTGGGCACGCATCAATATATACTTGATATTGTCCATTTACAATTACTTCCAATTTTTCTGAGGCCCTGCTTAAGTTCTACATTCAAAATATTCCTCCGCCTCATGCAAAGAAAGCTTAACCAAGTCTAGAAAATAACACCAAAGTGATAACGCAATATATTCGTGCACAATCAGTTTAATAACACATATTCTGCATGAGAACAGATCCTTATTAAGCATTACCATGATGCCGGCTAACAGCCAGCTAGTGCGCAAAGAGACCAATAATTTTGAACTTTCATATAAATGTTATTTTAAGTGTGGAATGTCTTCTATTGTATTTGTAGTGTTTAATATGTTTTAAAATGGGTTCAAGTGTTTATTGCTAATTTTAAATTGTTTGGTTATAAAATTCAAACTGCCAGCGACACCGAGATTAAGAACACTTAACATTCCGGCATGAATGCAGTCATAAAGAGACACTAAAATAATATTGAAATTAATAAGAAAATTATAGAAATGTAAAACAATATTTAATTTAATTTGTGCCATTTTATTTTTATAATAAAATATTTCACTCAGCGTGCATAGCACTTCCGCTTATGTGAACCCCATATGCGGCCATGGTAGGTCCGTCCAACGCTTGTATCTGGACAGTATGTCGAGGAGAGCTGGCGAGGTAAGACACAGTCACGTATGCACTACAACTTTTGTTCACTGATTTAGGTTTCCATAGATAATGTAGTTTACCAGTTAACCTTTGTTTGTGTACTTTTTGCCAGATATTTTCCCCAGCATTATGCTTCCGCTTTATTAATTTCTTGCACCCTTGTGGCAATTTTTAACTTAATCGAGGAGGAGAAAGATGTCGGAGAGGTCACGCGACCCGCGCAACTTGAATCAGGCGCCATCCGCCTAAATTTACGGTGTTTCCTTGTAACTTCTGCATTATTGCTACACGCAATTTTAAGGGCTTTGTTTTTATGTATGTATTTGAGGGTAATTTTCATGTTTGAATATTTTATGGCAACATCACGTACAACCACGTGGCCAACCGAAGCCAAGTCTTTGCATACACCATCATTGCGTTTTGAGAGCTTATTTATGTAACATCATATGTGCAATAATTTATTTCAAGGATCTATGTCAATTTTATTCAGGGTTCAATGTATTTTTCACGGGAATAGATGCATTTGTACTTGACCATGCAGTCACATTTATGTTTAATTTTACCACCATCAGGCATGTTACACGCCTGTAACCACTACAATCATAAAAAAGAATAATTTCCTCAGCAAGAAAAATTTTTTGTCTGAATTTAGTTTGCAGTTTCCATGCAGAAATATTGCAATTTCACCTGCACCATGTGATCCGCTACGAACTTCATCCAGCAGCATCTGCACCATCTAAGCTTATTTTTACACATGTGTGTGCTTATTGTGAACATGCATCTCGTGTCCCATCTTGTTTCAAGTATCATTTAAGGGTTTATGTAAATTTGTAATTAGTGTACAGTGCAATTATTCCTGTCCTAGCCGGTTCTGTGTATAGGCCGTCACCACACTACCCACGTGCACGAGTTTGCATTAGTGATGCAGAGTAATCACACGTGTTAATATGTATTAAGGGTTCCATTTGTAATTCAGAGTCCTGTCTTCAGGGGAAAAAATGTCAGTCCCACCCTAGTGGCTGTCGACCCTCTTCCCTTGTGAAGGCTGTGCTTTCATGCACCTCGATGAAATCATCCATCTAGGCGTGCACTAGAGTAATTGCAGGCTGGGGAGCACCCAAGCGGAGTTGGCTAGTCACGATCGAGATAATCATACTTTCATTGGCACGTTGATGTGTATGAATAATAACAATAAAAACAATTCTACAGTGAACTTAACTCTTTTATTCAGTAGTGACAGTGTCCTGGCCACATATATTTTATTAAGTGTTTATTTCCAGTGATGTTAGTAAAAGTTTAGTATTGCCTAAGTGTTTGTAAGTACGCACGGGTGACACGGACACACAGAACCCACAGCATTCCTGAGAACCCTGAGTCTCAATAGTGCGGTGATTGGGAAGCACCGCTGGCGCCCAAATTACCAGTAATTTTTTGTGTCGTTCGTCTCGTGTCACACCCAACGGCGTCAACCAAAACAGCTATTTTCTCTGTTTTTATTAAATTTAATTACAAATGAAACAATATGATTTATAGATAAAATACAACCAGAAGTTCAATTTAATCAAAAATAAGATTATTTTATGTTAGCAGAAGTATGAAACACTTGTGATACATAATATACAGTAAGTACTAGGAGACAACCAAACATGTCATACATGGAGTGGTTTTTCAACGGTTTTATTCAAAAGGTGTGAAGAAACCACAAACAGAATATATCCCCCATTTATGGAGTTTACACGCTCTAATTTAATAATCTCAGCAACGGAAAACTTAGCATGCAAAAAATGGATTTGGTCCAAATAATTAGGCCTACCTGTTTTAGTTGCTAGAACAAAATATACCATTGTGGAATTATACCAGTACTTACCAGTTACATCATCTATACTTATATTTGTATCAATGCTTGCAGTTTTCACAACACTGCGATCTTCCTTTACGTCCCCATCTAACATATCTGGTAAAACAATGGAAAAAACATGAGAACATAAAAGAATTCCACTTAAATTTACACTTTTTTTTTTTTAGTACACAAAGATATGCTGCAATACAAAGTAAACACCAGGAACAATTTCACAGGCCTATTGTTATACAATATCAAAAATTTTCTCTTTCACCGCAACTTAAAATCCTACAAACACAAGTGAAATTTATTCATGTACATATACACATACATATGCACGCACACACACACAATACCCCTTCCGCACATTTACACATTCAGAAAACTCGACAACAAACAAATTTGCTGCAAAAATAAGATTACAATTTTTATTTTACAGAAACAAAATACCAGCAAATCAATTACTAGGTATGTATAAGGTATGCATGCAAATGCCACTTTTCACAACAATATTTTAGCTGATTTTGAGTAAAGTGAAGGAGTACTCAGGGGAAGCACAATTCTCACGTTGACACACATTAAAACATGACATTTTCAAATTTGTAAGATTAAAAAAAATTGTGGCAGCTATCATTTTCATGTAGCTTCAACAAATTATGTAATTAAGTTTGTGGCAATTAAATGATGCTGTATCAGAAGACAAAGTACCTAAATAGGTTATTTTGTGTACTTGAAAACACAATATGTATACCAGATTTTATCCGATGGTGCTAAATTTGCAACTGTGAAAGGTATTGACGTGAAAAAAACTTCCTGTGTTAGTTATTGCATGCAAAGATGCAACACACTATATTGCTCTGGACAAAATTTTGATCAACAAATATTTATTAATGTTAATTTCTTGGGAAGTTAACTGCAGAATTTTGCCAACTAAGCTTCCAAAAACAGTGCTAACTACCCACTATAATGTACGTGGATGCATGTTATAACAGTACGGCATTACATGTTGTGCATGTGCATGCAAACACACACACACACGTGTACGTTTAGATACCGTACAAACAAGTGGTGTAGATAAAATAGTGGCAACACAGGTGGTACGAGTAAATTGAACTCGCATTCAAAATTTCTATACATCCCTTAAACTAAGTGTGAGGCGAATACATTAAGACTGGGACCACAAGCAGGCTTGTCTAAGAAATATACAAAAACAATGGAAGCATTATGTCATTAACACAGAAAGTAATTATATTTTATTCATTTTTAATTTTAATTGGTATAAGTGGCTTTATCTGGACTGGAAAGACACTTTAAATTAAGCCCCAGCTAATTTATATTTCAAGTTCCTCATCCCACCTTTTTTTTAAGAAAAAAAAATGGATTTTTAAGGTTTTCTAATTAAATTACATTACTGCATTATCACTTAAAATGTAAGAATATCTGCCGGTTATTTGCATACATATGTTAAATGTAGTTTTAATTTATATGATATAGCATAATTTTATAGCTGATATGCCTTCTAATATGAGAGTAATAGTAGAACATTTTATTCTCCTTGTACAATTTATTATCGCTGTAGAACACTGATATGTATTTGACAATTTTGAATGACTTTCGGCTATCCCTTCATTGCAGCACAACGTATGTTTTAGGGTCCCAAAACCAAAATTTGGAAAGGCTGCACAGACGTAAATTTTAGATTAGCAATGCCAAAATAAATGTTTGTTAGGCTTCTGAAAGCATGGGTACGTATGGAAGAGGCCTTCAAATGCAAAAATACTGTCTGTGCAAAATGTCTTGAAGGGTGGATTCCTTAGCCCTAGCTTGTCCCCTCTGCTCCGGTGTGCGCCTCTTTAGCTGGCCTTCGGGTTTTCCCATTACATCCAAACATAACAGTTCTGGAACCTACTGCCCGCTCCGCAAACATAGGAATACCAGCTTGGAACTGAAAATGACTCGCACGTCACCGCATTTCGACATAAAAAATATTCTCGCGTTTTACATGACATGCATCCCTAACTTTTTTAAGTTCCGTAAACATCAAATTACCATCATATATGCTGTAGTACACGTATGGCGCGAGTTACCAACTTAAAATAAAAACCTTGCTAGCCTCTTTTTCAACATAAGTAAGCCTACATTTATTAGTGACAACAAGAATTATCGCATTATTGTTATTAATACAACCATTAGCAACTAAATTAGTTTTCAAAACATTCACACCAAAAATGGAAAGTTTTACAAACTAGATATGTAGGGAAGAGAGCGTATTTTTTCACATAAGCATATTATATACAAGTAACTTAGAAAAAATTTCAATCTTATAAACAATATATACAATTTAAATTGTAAATAATATGTAAACATCTCAAAATATGACTTATGTTCTAATTTTCTATGAAAATAAAAAGCAGGGAACAAAGAAAAATAACACATTTCTCTTTTTACCAAACACAAGAGAGAAAACTAATTACAAACAATTTTGCAATGATTATTCTAAAAATACAATACTGCATACATGTTTATAATAAGAATCTTTGAAATGAATGTAAATGTTACTGCACTAACATGTGTATTTAAAAATTGTGATTCAATGTTTATGTATAAGCATTCATTCAGAAAAATGAAATGAAACAAAAATATTGAAAGAAATTGTTGTGATCCCCTTACTATCGACGTCAAATGAAAATACACAGGATATATTACATTTCCTATGGTAGTTTCGCACACACACATAACGTACAGTCTGAAAAAGTGTTTTCGGCTACGTTCAAGAGTTCCAGAATACTATTTGTAATGCGCGAGATGTACTTGAAATACCATTCCAATCCAGTCTGAAGTGTAATATCTTTTCCTATGAAAACAGACAGCGAACACGTTGCGTAGTTTCTTAGTAAGACGTGTATTTCAAACACACTGCAACGCAGTTCATGCATCAGGTAGGCAGGTGCCTTAAAGCAGAAAAAAATAATACGGGAATTGATGGTTTCAGTTTTAACTGCAGGAGTTCAATAAGTAGTTTTAGATATATAAAAATATTGTAACATGAGTGAACCCATAGGCAGAGGTGTTACCTGCTGTCTTTAAAACCTTTTTAGCAAGTTCATTATGTTTCTTATAATCAAATGAGTTAAGTTTTTCAAATAGAGCATCCAATATTGTCGTAACTGTAGTTAATTATTTCCCAAAAGTTTAGAATTTATGTCTTGATAAACATTTATATTACAATAGAATAAGAAATTAATTCACAAAAATAATTTATATTTTACATTTTGTTCCGTAATAATAAGTGATAAAATGTGACAGCGAATTAAAGCAGATAATGAATTGGAAAAAGCTTTATGACTAGATTATGCACTGACAGAACTATATTACAGTTTTTTCATCAATATGGACAGACAGCATTAAGTTTCCAGCTGCATCCTGTAGGTGGGTGATAAGATATTTGCGTAAATGCTAAATCAAAGAGTAAAAACTATCTCTGCCTTCGAAGTCGTCGATAGAAGACTTGCTCATGCCTGTATAATTAGCTGCTCTCTCTGTTGCTTTATTTAGAGGGACAAATGAGCATTTATTTTTCGCTTCATCGCACACACCAAATACAATAGAGACTAATACCAGATAGCTGTACATGAACAACGAGGGCAAGCGTGTGAACAGCAGTAGCAGCAAACCTAGCGGCTTGAAGTGGCAAACACCCGCAAACTTTGAATCTGTGTATACGTTCAATGGACATAAGTGCATTTGTGCACGAAATGCAGTATTCCTAAAAAGTATATTGTTTGGAACATTTTTCTTCTTATTTTATATTGTAGTACAGGTGTCTTAAAGCGTGTAAAGTAGTTTTGATTTTAAAAAGGCGGTGTTTAAATACTGATAATCTTGAATAACAAATGAACTCTACAAACTTTACAAAAATAACTGTAAAATTTATCTTGTAATGTTCGGGATGCATCTGAAGATCTGGAACACACTGTGATTAAACATGATTAGTTTTTAATTATTGTACATGTGTGTATCCTACAGAAATACATTAAAAATATATGCTTGTTTTTCCTCACTAGGCCTAATACTTAACCTACAACACACATGTTTTTGACATACTGTTTCGTAAAATTTATCACAAATTAATACTATTGTGTTGGTAATTTTTGTATAAGAATTATGCTCTAAAAACAACATTAGTGGCCTTCCTCAAAACAAAAATTAAAAGTGATACAACTAAATATGTTGCTTTAGCAAGTATGAGTAGTCTCACTAGCTAAATTCCTATTTAATGCGCATCTCCAGCGTACGAGTATCAAAAATTTTTAATGAACAAATAGCTTTAGTTCCCACACAGTAAAACAGTTTTGGAAATTAGCTTCTTGAAAGCTGCTGTTGTGCTGATCATGTGTTTGTGATTCACAAGACTTTGTAGTCCCAACAGCAAGGGAAAATTAATCCTAAATATTTATCACTACACTTTTCTTTAAATCAAGGGCATATTAAAGCCTTGTATTTTTGTTTTACTGGCCAGTGTTCGATCTAGGCATGTTTATTTTGAGGGAGGAGGGGGGAAGTTGGGGTCTGCTGCACCCCCTTTTTTAATTTCAATTTTAAAGTAAGGTTTTTTTTTTTTTTTAGTAAAGTGTTTATACCACAACATGTATGTCAAACTTCGGAAACTTGTTTCATGTGTTGTATGTTCTGGAAATAACAAGTAAAAATATTACAAAGATATTTCTTAGTGGAAACACAAATTCGAAAATGGAATAGATTTTGCAGAACTAATAGTGTAACTAAAACAATTATACACAGCGCAAATACCACCTGCCATGATAATTCAATGAACGTGAATCACTAAAATCATTAAAACTATATAAAACAAAAGCAATTCCCAGTCTAAAACATACAACAGTAAATGTAAACAAATGTTTCGCCACCTCAAGCCCGCAGGGCAATCACTTTTTGCATGGAAAAATCGCCAGCTGTCCCGTATTAGTCTCTATAGTATTTGCACACACTAACAACACTAACAATTTCTTATTCCTTGCTGTGGAAGACTTTGTTAAATCTTTTTGGTTGCATGCCACACTCCAATGTCAACAACCCCGCCCTGCTCCGAAGGAACCGTAACTAACATATTTTGAACGCACGTAGTATAGGAAGAAAGGTAGGACAGCCTCCTCTTCTGCCCCTTCCTCCCCTGGCAAGGGACTTACCTCAACCCCTGCACTAAGAACCTTCACAACTCCTGGAAGCTACAGTACATAGATTTTTTAGCATTTCTATGGTAAGCTTTGGTGACAACAGCACCAGCATAGCGAAGGGAAGCCATCCATCTTCGTGATTCAACTTGACATGTGAGACATACATAGGCTCACATCTCATAATTTATAACATGTGAACTTGTGATTCAAAAATTTTAGTTTGTAGATTCACACACAATTGGACAAAAATTGAAAATTTTCCTAATGCAATAGCTACCCAGTGAAACTAGGATAACCATTATGCCTTTCCTAGCCAAATTTCAAATTAGAAATTTTGTGTTTCAGTCTTGCCATCCTGGACTAAAGCATATTTAATTTTTGTTTTTATGGAGACCCCCCCTTAAATCAGTCAGTTTTAATGAAGAGAACCTTCCCTAGTAATTATGTGCCGCATAAGGTGGATAACTTAACTAAGGGTAGAATCAGTTATATATCTCTCACTAAAATTTCCTTGTGCATTTGTATTAAATGTGTTTAAATGATTACGTTTTTCTCTGTTTTATGCATTTTGATGAGGTGAGCATTTCTTGGTGATATACTCATAGCATTTAACTTCACATAGGCCTATGCCACATCACATTACTGCAGTGTGTATTCAGAGACAGAATACAGCATGAAATTCAAAGTAAAATAAAAAACCACCAACATGATTTAAATTTATACACGGAAAATAAAACTATCAAATATTTAAAACACACAAACAAAACGAGGAATGGGTCAACATTATATTTTCTCAATACTCGATACCAGTTTTGATACCAAAAAATTCTCACAATACTCAATACAGATACTTTTCTCGACACCAAATTAAAATTGTCATGAACACACAACATGGCCAAGAAAATTGCTCATTTTACTAGTGTTGTTGACACACACATGGAAACTAAATAAAAATCCACATTACACAGGAAACTAATGGTGGACAGTCTGTAACCCAAACATCCTTAACGAATGACAAACCAACACAGTCCCCTTCAATTCTATAGAATCACGTTTACCCAGTAAAAGCTGTAATCAAACTTTGAGGGAAATGATAGCTCAGTACACTTATTTTGCAATTTTGCAATTTTTAATTTTATTTTGCGAGTTCAAGGAAATTACTGTAATGTTAAATGAATATTGTGATTATCTGATACATTCACCGTGGTCAAGCCCGCGGACTACGCCACGACAGATGTATGGTATTTTTTGTGAATAGTTAATAATGCAGTTGCATCAGATAATTATGGTATGTGTGGCATGTACAATAACTACTCAATTTGCTCGCTCATACCTAACAGCGCTCGCTTGCAACTTTTTCCCTGCTTTTATTGTACCTGAAATATACCATAAAAGTGATTAATGGGATAAAAATGAATTAAATGAAAAATTTTGATGCAGCATATAATTGAAATATGCATTGGGTGTACAATAACTACTCCCTCAAGTTGCTCACTCATGCCTATTGGTGCTTGTTCGCAACTCTCAACCCATTTTTATTGTACCTGAATTATGAACCAAAGCAAATGTAAAAATTATAATTTGCCTATAGTATAGATGGGTTACCTAAAAACAAATCAAGGTGCTTGCAGGTGTGTGTATATTATGCTATGAATAAAATATGATGTATATAGTGGTACACATCTACTTTAAAAATCTAATAACTTGTAAATCGTACATCCGATCTCAACCCATGAAGGCTTTATGGAATGCTTGTGGAAGCTTTGAAATTCTTGCTGCCAGCCAATATAATTATGGTATGAATTTAAAAGTTGCTGTTTATATATTGCGAACAGTAAAAATATATTATATGTGCGTTGGAATGCCCGAAGGACACAGGTTAAATTATGGTACGCTTTTCGAAAGTCTCGTACACATTCAGAAAATTATGGTAAGCTTGTAGGCCTACCATGGCACGATGAAACGAGTGTCAAATGCAGATTAAATTATGGTACACTCAGTGTACATATGTGGTACCGTGTCGTACACTAGGGCCCATCCCCCCTAGTGTAGAACCCGATACAATATGTGGTATCGGGTAGCAACTAGAGCAGATGGGCTTCACAATATCAATATCTATAAATGCTGAAAGTATCCCCGGCCGAAAATGCCCACATTCCTGTAGATGCCCTGTTTGTCATAGGTAAATAATGAGGCAATAGTAAAAAAACATATGAAGTAATCGACACCACATTGGTGGTCATAAGACGCATGTAAACGGGGCATCGGGTTGTAAACTAGCCCCAAAGTTATAAAAAAGAGAGTAGCCTAGTTCAGTGTGATAATTCCATAGGCCTACATACAATTTTCAGATTTTTTTTTTTTCAAACGCACAATTATTAACAATTTGCCCCTTAATTTACCACCGTATCTGATTTTAACCTATGTTTCGCATCATTATCGTCTATAGCTCAAC
Source organism: Dryococelus australis (assembly GCA_029891345.1). Classification (NCBI taxonomy): domain Eukaryota; kingdom Metazoa; phylum Arthropoda; class Insecta; order Phasmatodea; family Phasmatidae; genus Dryococelus; species Dryococelus australis. The sequence continues at coordinate 279,722,475 of CM056994.1, forward strand.
CCTACCGGAAAAAAGTTTACTTCAACCTATTTTTTATAGACTAAGAAATACAAACACGGAGAGCGAAAAGGATTACATTAACTCCTGATTCATAGAACAGTTACACACTATACAAACATACGAAATAAAACCAATTTTAAACACAACCAAAATCACACCTATATCACCGCTGTCATCAGCCATTCCTTAATATTTGTTTGTTTTGCAGAATATTTTAAAAACTTTCAGAACAACTGACGTGCAAACGTGTACACTGTCAAGCACGTAACGATAAATTCTCAATGAAATTACACAAAATTTCCTACAAATAGCCATAACATAAGTACTTACAAGTACGGCCCTTTCACACGATCAAATATTTAATAAATACAATTGCTTGAAATCAATTAACTGAACTAAAATATCACTTCATTTGACTTTAAAAGTATTCCATTCAAAATTTATCAAGACTCCACATGAAAATGAATCATAAACTGTTTAATGAAAGCTGTTGGAAAACAAAAAGGAATTAAATGTACGACACCAAAATAAAAAGTTTAAAATCTCAAAAATTCTCTTCGCATTATTGTACTCTAGTGTTGTGCACATTTCTAAGAGGATTTCTTAGTGTAAGTATTTTTAGAAATTATCATTTGATGTCGACATGCAAAATGCCAATTAATAAAAACAATTCCGCGCTACCATAAATAGGCGCGTGCAGTATTATGTGAATTATTTCGTATATTTAATCGCCAATCATGCATGTGCGTATACATATCATTCACATGCGTATACACGTTCCGAGGCTTTGCTGGGTCTGGGTTGCGCCGGGGCAGCAGGGCGTCCTGACCTCTGGGCTGTGTGTTCTCTGCGGTCTGGATAGGGAAACTTCCTCTAGCCCGCAGAGAGATACAAATACTGCAATCGCCTGGGTGGTATAAGGGCCCGAGCACACCCCCTCTCTGAGCTTCGGCAATGATAGAAAATGTGGCGTATACACGCGACAAATTAAATCTTAATAGGCCACACGCTCGGGCAAGCCATTTGACGCCTGTGAATGGACCGATGAATGGTTGTAAAGGATTTTGGGGACGCTGAAGGTGAGGTCTAAGATGTGATTTAACCGAATAGGCGCCAGACGCTGTCAAGGCGGCATCGAAATGATTGTTGACTCCGCTGATCTCGGGTTTGCCGCCCGACAACTCGTAATAAAACTCATCGCCAATGATGCTAGTGACCTTTGCATCTTCGGTTCTAACTACAGATCGGATGATTTTGAAGGTGTTTACTAAACAGTAGCCGGTGGGTCGACTTATTACCGTGATGCTTCTCTTGGCAGGAAAGTTGACTAGATATTAACACTCGTGTGTGTGGATTGTTAAAGCCAACCACACGCCCACAAGATAAGAAAACACTTCCTGAAGACATAAACACTTACAAAACTAAATGAAAGAAAACATGATGAGAGTGGGTATTGTTAGGGCCTTTCCCCTGAAACACGTAGAGCGGTCGAAATAAACTATGTACAGTTAAGTTCACAATAGCAATTATTCTACATTAATAAATCTCCCCCTAGGAGAGCACTTGCATGCTGTGAGTGTGGCAAACAAGACCGGCCACTATGGTTACACTGAGAAAAACATCGTACAACAAAATGACTTTACTGCAGTATTATGCTTCCAGGACGAAGTTATTCCTGCGGGAAGAGAAGTTAGTGTACCAGACAGCTAAATTATACAAATGTTCCGGAATTAGTTAAAGTCTATTGTAGATGCATGTCCATACCAAAAATGATGAATGCCGCCCAACGTGCGAGGGAAAAGCCAGAGTTCATGACACACGGACCACTCTTGTCCGATTCTACTCACTGACTAGCGCTCCTGCCTGATGCTACGTGTATTGAGCATGACAGCCCATTCTCACTCCCCAAACCCATGTCATTTACCATTATGGTAAATAACAAAGGACCCAACACACTTCCCTGTGGTACCCCTGACGTAACCTCCTCTTCCTCCGATATTGCCTCCCCCACTTTCACCCTCTGCCTTCACCCTTGAGAAAGTCCTCTATCCATTCCACTACCCTCCTGTCTGGTATCAGCGCCTCCACTTTCCTCATCAATGTTCCATGGGGCACCTTATCGAATGCCTTCTCAAAATCTATGAAGCAGGCATCAACCTGATTCCCCTCATCAACTACCTGCACCAGATCATCTAATAATCCAACCAGCTGAGTCTCACATGAGTAACCCCTCCTGAAACCATGCTGGGAGTCCTCCAACCAATTCCTATTGTTCATTACCCTCACCACATACTGCACCACCAGCCTCTCCATTACTTTTCCTGTACTTGATGTGAGACTCACCGGTCTGCAGCTGCCAGGCCTCCCCCTATCCTCTCCCTGCTTGTGTATAGGTACCACCATAGCATCCTTCCAATCTTGTGGTAACTTACCCTCTCCTAAGGACTACAGCACTTCTAAATATTTCGCCAACTCCTTGCCACCAAACTTTAGTGCTGCATTTCCTATCCCATCGGGTCCCCCTGCCTTACTGCTCTCCATACCCCTAATTACCTTTTCTATCTCCCACTCCCTCATCTTAAACTCACTATACACCCCCCGAACCCTGTTTGGCCCCCTATTCCAACCCTCCTTTGCCTCAAACACTGACGAGTACTGTCCTTGCAGCATCTCCGATTTTTCTTGGTCATTTGTCGCATGCCCACCATCCCTTCCTGATAGCAGAGGGATCCCTTCCTCACCTCCCCTTAACCACCTAACATACCTAAACAATTTCCCCCATTCCTTGCCTTTTCCTTCTTCCACCATGTTCCCCAGAAATACATTCTTTGCCTGTTTGATCTTCCTTTCAAGCTCCCTACCCATTTGTTTCATCAATTCTTTAGATCTTATCACCCCTTCATTTCTCCACTTGGCATGTAATTTTCTGCACTTCTTCTTCATTTTCAAAATCCCCTGTCCATAATATGGGGCATCTCCCCCAGTCCGTAACCTTTTCATTGGCACAAATTACTCCAACATAACCTCCATTAATCTTCTTAACTCCCTCCACAACCTCTCTACACCCACCACCTTAGACCATTTTTTAAACCTGTCTCTCAGGAAGATTTCTGCCCTCTTCTGTGTCTACTCTCCCATACTTGCCACACCAACCTTTTCATGCATTTGACTTCCCTCATCCTGCCAATCCCAATTTCTACAACCGAATTGATGGTCCTTATAACCTACAATACTATTGCAACCATACTAAGCATTCCTAGGTCTGACCAACACCACATCCACACTGACCCACACCTCTCCATTCCATCTCGTAGTGTGTTTACTACTATCTGGACTAATCCTCTGTTACTAACTGTGCTGCCATTCTCTGCTTATGCTACCCATTCCTTCTGCACCCCTACCTCATTTCACCCCTGCATATTCCAAATCCCCTGCTACAACAACCCACTGCCTGTCCTTTATCTATCGACCCTCTCTTGATCATCTCAATAACCTGCCATCCCTGTCCTGTGTCTATAAGCTGCAACAAGTAATACTCCTATTATTACTAACACTCAATTTAATTCCATTATCTCGACATCCTCACTAACCATTCTACGCCCCTTTTAGCCCTTTCCTTACACACACCATTATTCTCCTTGTCTCCCATCCCTGTCTCTCTGAAGATGGTGAACTCATCCTGCCTACACTCTATGTCCAGTACTTCCTCATCAACCAGTCTCCACAGCTACTACTTATCCGCCCCATATCTTCAACCTTTCCCCAGAAGCCCTCCAGCTTGTTGTACACACTCCTACAGTTCACCACCATTATCTTTATCCTAGTACTCTGCTTACATCCTACATTGCTACCTCCTATCACCACCCCTGCAGCCTCATCAATGCTATCCTCTCAATTTATCTCCCCTTCCGTTTCCTTGATTCTAACTGATTACTATTTCAACGACTGCTGCTCTGCCCTGACCCTCTCCATGCAGCCAGCTGCTTCTCTACCTAGCAGGTCACCTAGAATCCTCTTACCCTGTTCGGTCAGGTGAACCTCGTCCCTCCCTACACTTTCCCAGCCTACCCATTTCCTACTATCTATAAATTTAGCCCCCAAATCCCTACACACCCTCTCATATACCTCACTCGCCCCCACAGCCTTCCTATAGGATACTCCTTTCCTAACCAGCACGCCACTGACTACTGCCCTAGCTCCAGGAAACTTCTCCCGCACTTTCCTCAGCAATCCCCTGAGGTCCCGCTCTACCTCCTGCCCCACCTCCCTATGAGTCAGGTCATTTCCCCCTACATGAATGAGAACGACCTTTGCCACCCTGCTACCTTTCATACCACTAACCCTTTCCTCCAAATCCCTGGTATTTCCCCCCCACCCCCCCCCCAAAAAAGTTGCTTTATATATCATTTCCTTCCTGATATTCCTGAGCTCCACCCCCTTTACAATAGAGCTGCCTAGAAAAACTACCTCTGGCTCCATTCCTACAACCTTTTCCTGCTTTGTGGCTCTTTCAACCACCTGCCTATCCTTGTCTCCGGCCTCCTGCAGCACCCTTGTTTCCCTCCCTTTGGCCAGCCCTCCTCTTTCCCCTATGGCCCTGAACTGTCTACTTTGTCCTGCTTGCTGGTCTTTGCTAATCGCACACTTGCAAGCCTCAGCATACTGCTTCCTACCTTCTACCAAAGCCTGTTCCCTGCTTTCTGATTCCCGTTCCTCTATTCCTGATTGCTTCCTGCCTACTACTATCACCTTATCCCTTGCTACTATTTCTTGCTCCTCTAACCTTATTTGCTGTCTTATGTCTCTTACTGTCTTATCCCTTTCTACTGCCTCCAACTCGTCTATCCCCCTTCCTTAATCTTACCACCTCTATCTCTGCCTCCCTCTTCCTCTGCCTTTCCTCCTGCAGTTCCTTCTGCAGCCCTACTTGCATTCTGCCTAACTCTTCCTCTCTACTCATATTTTCCTCCTGTGAACTGGCTTTCATTTTCCTTAGCACCCCCTTTACATCTTTCAACTCGTCCTCTAACTTATCCACCCTCATTTCTACTCTACTCTTACCCATCTCATTCCTGACCTTTTCCTCCATCCTCTCAATCCTATGCATCATTTCCCTCTCTTTCCTGCTCATCAAATCTACCATCTCCCCTTTCCACCTCTCCTCCTTAGCCCATTCCATTGGCACTGGCAAACCTTCTACAAAGCTTTCCCTCAGCATATCCCAAATCCAGTTTCCACCTTCTCCACTTATTTGTGTTTCCTTCTCAACCCTCAATTTGTTCCCTACCACTGCCACTAAACCCTTTCCCTCAGCACATTCCTCACACTTCCACTGATGTTCCTGTAGTGATCCAGTTCCTCCTCCCTGATCCCTATACAGCAAACATGGTACCAGCTGCCACACTGGTCGCACTGCACACCACTATCTAACCTAACACCACTATCTAGTGTGTAGATTGACTCACTCTAATACTGTAATTCATAACAATCAGGAGCCATGGTGGCTGAGCGATTTGCATGATCGTCTCCCACCAAGGCGAAAAGGGTTCAATTTCCGGCCGGGTCACCGGATTTTCGCCAGTAGGAATCGTGCCGAACGATGCCATTGGTCGGTGGGATTTCTCAGGTATCTCCTGTTTCCCCCGCCTCTTCATTCCAGCGCTGGTCTACAGAATGACTTGCAATTAGACCGACAATCTTCAAAAGGTGATCCTTCACGAAAAAGGAAAACTTATGTGACACTTTATACATAAACCGAATATTAAGGGAGGTATAAGCCCCTAAAACAGGTTTTTAACTGTATGTGTGCAAAATATCGGTAACGAAGTAAAATACAATGACAATTCTCGGAACATTATTGTATGTTATCGGGACCTTCAACGTAAAAGCCGATATTTTGCACAAATATGGCTTATAATTTTATTTTTTTAAGGGCTCATGCCTCCCTTAATATTCGGTTTAGGTATAAAGTGTCACATATGTTTTCCTTTTACTTTTTCATGAAGAATTACCTCCCGAAGTTTGTCGGTCTAATTGAGAATCATCCTTGTATATTCTCTTCAAACACCAACATCGGCTCTCAAGACCTCACTGTTAAGAGCCACCCAAATCTCTTCACTTCACATAACAGTCAGTATATATTTTATTACGTACTTATAATTATATAGCAATTTTAATTTTGTGATATCACAATTAAATCAGATATGTAGGTAGTTATTTTAATCACGGAAAACAATTAATTTCCTTTTTATTTTATAATTACGATTTGGAATGTGTAAAGTCGTAATTTACATGCTACAACTGAAAAGTGATAAGCTACAGATGCAAAATTACGTAAAAATTACTCAAAGCAAATGGGAACACGTGCAGAAAACCTGTGGTGATGTATTTATGAATCATAAAATTTCACATAATACCATCGGCAGAAATTTTTACAACATTGCCTCCAGTCTTGTAAGCATCATTTGCATCCATTACACCATTTACCAAGGAGATTTATAAGTTAGTTTCGTTGCAGACGGCAATGCTATCTGACTAGTCGAGCGAGTCGAGTGGTGTACTATGTTTAGATAAACTATAAGAGCAAATTTGTTGTGGTCATTTCCATAGCTGATTATAAAAAACGCGGGTTGATTTCCAGGGAAACTTCGCCACCGGGGTAGTTGTCCAGAGGGGAACATTTCCTGCTTCTGCCTGAGCTGAAGAGGAAAAGTACCTTTTCCACATGGGAACAATTCTGGCGACCCCATATTAATGGTATTCAAACCATTATACAGCATGGCATCATGTAGACACGTAGTAGTAAAATGCTTGAGATGTGGCATTGTAGGTTAAAGCAAAAGTCTGAAAAATATATGTATACATTCTCTCTTTTCTCATTGAAGCAGTAAACATTCTGAATATGAACAATTAGAGAGTTTGGTGCAAATGAAATAATACCCGGGATGTTATTTCCCATTAACCTAAATCATGCACTGTAAAATATATAGAGTAAAAAAATGTGCGTCCAAACAATCACCAAAGATTTTTGTGTGACATTTTGAGAAATAAAGTATTAGTTCCAGAAGGATGAGATCCTGGTGCCCCTTTGACAACTCAGTAACACACTTTCATTAGAGCTTTTTTGTGTGATAACAAACTAGCAACTTGACAGTCATATAAGTATTCAGTCATGCTAACACAATATCAGTACCATATAGCAAATTATATTTCTTGGGTGAGATGTTAGAATACAAACAAGCCATTACAAAACATTCCACCAGCCATATATTAATTTGTGGCATTCTTAACTGGCACCTAACAGTATGTTAGCGCAATAGAAACATTGCATTATCATTATTATAGAGAAATAAAACAATATAATAAACCCAATACATATAGCAGTATGCTGGTGAAGTAATAGCATTCAAGTTTTAGGTACAGTATGAATATTAATGTGGGACTCTTGCCGTTTTCTTTGCTGTGTACATGAAACAATAATAAATTTATTTCTAGGAACCCATGACTGAAATGTTTAACACTTCAATGTGTCACTGCCAAAGTGTTCATTTTATTAGCAATAGACTACTTATATTTTAGATATACTAGCTACAGGATTTGTTCTATAACGTGAGAGCAAAGCATAAATATGTTCCTTAAATTGAGAAAAAATTTCAGTGCATGTAAGTAATAATATGTATGTCAATAACATGTATGCCTTACAAACATAACAAATGTTCCATAATTCTGCTTTACATGCATGGCAGTGTATGGATGGATTGATTATGTGATACACAGTTACAAACAAATGAAAAATAACTTCATCATTAGTGACATGTAAATGATATGCGCCCAATATTGCTCCTATTATTAGTTTATTTAAAACCTTGCTTCCTCAATGGCCCTCTAGGTTATTTATTTACTTTATTAAAAACCATAGAATATGTTGTAATGTATTCATGACACCATGCATCATATTTTCTGTTGTCACATAGTTTTCTGATATTTCCGCCAAAATGTGCGACCAGTCTACCATAGCGAGACAATTAATGTCCGAATAGTTTCAACAAGTACACGACTAGTAAAAACATCACTACTAGTACACAAATGTATATTCTTTACAAGTATACACTGAGAATTCATAAACAGCCTTAGCATATCCCTAGAACAGTAGCCTCTAGTTAGGGCAAGCAAGGCAATCAGTGCTTGCCCCGACAGTTTCCTGACAATGTTATATTTAAAATAAATATTATATTCTAACTTATATTTACTTTAAGGTAACTTTTCACTCATGTGGTACACATTCTACTCGGGAAATTATACTGTACATTATAAGAAAACAACTCGTTCGTTGGCTAGCAAAATCAAGATGTTTTGGAAGCACTTTAAATGATGCTTTCAACAGGTAGGCGGTCGCAATGGTTTCCTGGCCAATGGAGGGGAGGCAGGGTAGAAAGAGACCACCCGGGGAGGTGTGGGGGCATATGGCTGTGTCAACATGTGTTAGAATCTACGATGGTAGTGCTTTCTTCACTGACCTGAAGTGGACATAGCCGAAGCTGGTGTGGTGTAGTATACAGGAACTATATCGATGTGTGGGCAAGTTTGTGTGCATTACACGCAACATGTTTTTATTTCATTTAGTTTTGGTGCAGAGAATGTTATACATATTCATGCGCAATGTTTACCCTACATAAAAATTATAATATTACCTAGTGAGACTGAGAACCGAGTAGATGTAATGAATGCAACAGAAACATGTGGATGTAAGTGCGGCGTGTGTGTATTAAGAGTAAAGCATTATTCCAGGAATGCTTTCACTTTTCAAGAAAGCTGTGACATCATAAAGGAGGGTAAGCCGACACCTGAACTTACGATCACGACAACATGCAAAAAAGGTAATATTGTACATCATTTCCAAAAAAAGAGTTTTATCAGAAACACTCATGGTTATAGGCTGTTCACGGTAAAGTGAGCAATTTTTAAAGCCCTCCCAACAGGCTTTAACCACTAATAAATATATCTTATTGCAGCATCAGGCATTACATTTTAAGGGTGGTGAAATGTATACACTGTGTTTATTCGTCACATTGCATGTTTATATTAAAAAGCAGCAGCAAGATGGAAATAGGATGAAAGGAAAAATAAACAAGGACCTTAAAAAGTGCTCACTTTACCATGAACAGCCTATAGGTGGATGTAACAGCCTAAACAAACTGTTTTACTGTCCCTGTTTATTGTTTTCAAAGGATGTTAAAAGGTGGACTTGAACTGGGTATTGTGACCTTAACAATCTGTGCAATGATGTTCAAAAACTCGAGCGTTCTGAAGTACACATAAATTAGTTTTCGTCTCTTAAAGAATTTGGTAAAAATAGAGTTGATTTTGGTCTAGATAGGACCAAACTGCATTCCGTCTTTACAAAAACGAATAATCATGTTTCCTGTCTACACTTCTGTACAAACAAAATTGCTCCATGTGCAAATACCACAAATTCGACGGGTATTAAAATAATATTGATTTGAGTAGACAAGGTTCAGGATTTGATGAAGGTATGTTTGTAATATTTTTCACTCAAGCAAATTTTATGTTAATAAATATTAGGATTTATGCAAACTGTGTATTTTATATTCAGGTACGAAAAAATGTTTAAATAGCACCATTTTGCACCTTGAAATCCAAATCTTCCCAGCGACCCCTAACCCCCTCCCAATTTATTGGGGAGATCAACACCACTACTGCCCCCTGCACACAGTAGCTTGCCCATGAAATTATAGCACGCATTGCCACTTCCCCAGAATATTCCTCATACCTCTATTCATTCACAGGGATATCGTGGGAAAATGCTATATATGGTATGTTTACACTCCCAATATATGCGAGTGATATTCTTCGAGGAATATTAGGGTATCCCTAGAATATGCTCTCATACCCCTATTCATCCTCAGGGATATCTCGGGAATATGCTATAAATGTTCATGAAGGTGCATAAGAATATCTCTAGGAAATTGCTGGCATCGGCCAGCTCTCGTTCGATTAGTGGATCACGTATGCGCCATATTGGTTCTGGAATTGAATGCTAGGGGCGCTGGTTTTTTTTAGAATTTAAAATTCCATCTAGAGTGGTGCGGTATCGAGCTGCTGGACCTTGGGTCGCCAGACTTACGCCTTAGACTACTCGGCCATAGCGACATGCACTGAGATAAGTGTTTATAAATAGAATATAGCTTGAAGATGAATAAATAATATCTTTCCTCTCATTATAGACATTAAATGTTTTATTTCATATATAATTTTAAGTATTTTATTTTTATTTGTGTAGAATTCCAGATGATGTGTCGTCGGGGGAAGACCTGGTGCAGAGAGCTCCGAGTGCAACAGGTGTTTCTTAGCACTTTTTAGTGCTAATACACCGCGGCTGTACCAGTTAAATGCCTTGTTTAAGGCTACTTGTTTTCTGAAAATAAAAAAAGTATAGTTCCCCCACTAAATACAGAAATAAATATTTTCTCCTTAAGGTACTTAAAGAGCTAGTCACCCGAGCCTCCCTAGCTTTGTTTCCGGTAGAGGGGAGAGATCAGGAGGTACCAGCTTCGATGAAGGCACACACCACAACAACAAAGGTTTAGGTACTCGGTAGGAACACTTTCACGTAGGTTCCCTTGTGTTTTAGGTTCAAATTGTATTTTTCCCTCTATTCATTTCATTCCACTGTAGGTTCCGGACATAAGCGAAGCAATGGCAGACCTCGAGGCTGTCATGGATGCAGAACCACAATCTCTGAAACGCCCAGCCCCCGAAGCGGCGCTCAGAGACGCGAATGACAAAAGAATAAACTCTATGGAACATCTACAGGGCGTGCCAGCCCTTCAAGCACCTCTGACCACATCGGGGCCCCTCAGGGCACAAATGTGTCCTCACATAGCCACCAACAAGCGCAAAACATCAGCACAGCGAACCCACTACCGAAAAAGGTGCAAATTAAGCCCTTTACAGTCTACACGACTAGGGAAAACACATATCCAGCTCTGAATAAGGCTATGGACACGAACATGGCCTTATCATGGAATGCTATCTGCACAAGAACAGACAGCATTCGTGTTTTTACCTCATCTATCGCCGATTATGTAAACGCAGTTCGCCTCGTGAAACAGTTGGGGTATCAGCACAGTCTTCTGCGCCAAAAGACTGAAATCCCGGTGAAAATTGTATTCTGCAGGATACAAGCCGATTCTCCACACGACTTCCTGGTGGATGAATTTCAAGCTGCCAGAATGCCTGTCACACGTTTTTATTTCATACATGACAGAAACCGCAGATCGATCAACAAACTTGTAGATGAACTGCTCAATGGCACCGACACAGCGCACTACTTGGCAATTACAAGCTTTGCTGGCCTATCAGTAGAAGTAGAAGTCTTCCACCACCCAACAGGGCCAGTTCAGTGCTCGCGATGCCAGCGATATGGCCATGTGGCCGGAGGCTGTAATGCCACACCCAAATGCCGATACTGCAGTGGAAACCACCTCACTAGAGCCTGCACTATTGTCAACGACAGAGCACAGGTTAACTGTGCACAGTGCGGGGACAACCACTGTGCTAACTACCGTGGTTGTAGGAGCTACAAGGCAGCAAAGTGGAATAGACTGCCACGAGATGAAAGACAGTCGCGCCAGCTGCAGTCTAAGCTGGCTATACGCGAAAATGCGCGAACAAATGCATGGCAGCAGCCACTTCAATCCCAGGCCCCCTCAGAGCAACAGCAGGCGCCAGTTCAGCCTCAGAAAAACACATTCATGCCCCACTGGGCACAACAAGCACAACCCCAGCCAATCCCAACCTACAATAAATTCGGATATTACATTAACGAGGCTGAATTTCCACCCACTGCAAATGATTTCATCCTCCGAGATCCTAACAGGCGCTGGGGTAAAAAAACCGCATAAAAACCACAGGAAAATGGCCCGAAAAATTCCCCCCAACCCCCTTTCCCACCCTCTAGACAACACGAACGAAGCTCCAGCTGCCACCTTTGTGCCAGTGGCCGCTCCTCCCTGCATGGCCAATCAGGGGCCAGCCTCTCACCCATTGGGCGAGCAGGTTCGCACAGCTCCCCTACAGAAGAAGCCCGAAAATGGCCCAGCGGACAGAACGACCTGAGAGCCCATGGAGGCAGCACCTGCACCCCTACAAGCTCCTTTCATCATGGACGCGATTAAAACTGCGTTCAACAGCAATGCTGAACTAAGCAAAACGCCCCAATTAATGAACGAACTAATGCCCCTAGTACAACTAATCGTTGTTTGGACAACCCCTGGTGTTTCGCAGGAAGACAAAATTGCCCAGACAATCATGCTCCACTTAAAGATGGTCAAGAGCATTTACCATGCAAACAAACAACTGTAATGAAGCTACAGTAAATAATTCCGATCCACACATATACACAATTTTCTACTGGAATGTGTATGGCCTTAGTAACAAAAAGGACGAATTTATTAATTATTTGTCCCTGAATAACGTAAAAATCGCGGCAGTGACCGAGGCACCTTATTCTCCAAATAATCGATTCGCTCTCCCAGGCTATGCCATATACAGGCGGGACAGGGCTTAGAATGTAGGCAGAGGTGGTGGAGTTGCAATTTTTATTCACCACTCAATAGTATATCACTAAATATTACTTCCAGATTTCCTTACGTTGGAAGCAGTGGGAATTGAACTTAAATTAGGTCAACAAAAATCCAAACTGATATCAATTTATGCCCCACCAGGGCGCTCTCTCACAGTAGCAGATCTTGATACATAAATTAATAATGTAGGCCCTGTGGTACTAGCCATCGGGGACATTAATGCAAAACATCCGTATTGGCATTCGCGAACTAGAGCTGCAAGTGGTGTGCTTGATATCGTAATAAATAAACAGTTTAGTACTGGTTTCGAACTCAGGGTCGAGCAGGGTCTTTCTTCCGACCATTTCCCAGTACATACAGATTTCCAAACACTTAATGTTGAATCTACTGCCCCTAGAAAAATTAAAGACTATTCCCATGCGAATTGGCTTGCATTTACAAACTGTATGGACGAAAATTTACCGAAATTAGACACAGCTTCTATAACATCAACTGCATTAATTTACGAAGCAGTATCAGTCCTTACTGAAACTATTCATAAAGGTATGGCAGAGAATATTCCAGAGAAAATAACCACAACAAAACTAGAAACTTCCCCACAAACATACATACGGGATATTATCACTCAGAAAAATCACTTAAGGCGTCACTATACATGCCTCAGAGATCGCAGAATTAAGGCCAGCATAAGTGAGCTGCAGGCAGTGATCGTGGACGAAGTAGCCCTTTGGAGGGCTAGTGTTTGGAATGCGAAAATCACAAAATTAAATACAAACACGAAAAATCTGTGGGGACTAAACAAGCGCCTATTAAACAAAACTGATAAAGTTCCGCCCTTAACCACGAACACTGGAGTAGCCTTCGCCCCTGAAGCGAAGGCACAGACCTTTGCCAATGTGCTGGAAAACACTTGTCAGCCAAATCAGGTACCCAGTGATAGGATTTTCACCGCCCAAATTCTCCAGGAACTAGATATTAAACAATGGCAGCCCACAGAACACGAACCAGAATATACACAACTGCAAGAACTTAAACTTGCTATCCGCAATTTGAAGCCTAAAAAGGCACCTGGCGAGAATGGCATACAAGCGATTGTATTAAAGAAACTCCCCGATTTAGCTCTTGAACATTTAGTACTCTGGGTGAATGCAATGCTCAAGTTCGTAAAAAATTTTCCCAATATATGGGGAAAAAAAAAAAAAAAAAAAGAGCGAATCTAATTGTTTTTCACAAGCCAGGAAAAGACTAGAAACTGCCACATAATTATAGGCCAATCAGCCTACTCAACACACTTTCAAAGGTAGTTGAATATATTATATTAAGGCGAATAAATTCTCACCTGGAAAGTAATAACTTACTACAGGGGGAGCAATTTGGCTTCCGATCGAAACACTCGACAACACATCAGCTTGTACGAGTTACATTATACATTACTAATCCCTTTAACTTTAAAATTTATTTTGTTGCAGTATCCCTTGATATCGAAAAAGCCTTTGACTGTGTATATCATGCAGGCCTAATATATAAATTGTATGATATAAAACTCTCTGTCTGCTATGTAAAATTGATAAGCAGCTATTTGGCGCACAGAAATTTCGCTGTTTCATGCGAGGGTGCTAAATCTGGTGCAAAAATTATCTGTGCCGGAGTGCCACAAGGCAGCATTTTAGGCCCTGTATTATTTAATATGTACATAAATGACCTACCGAAACCTGATCACCGATTGGTGCAATTTGGGTGCAATGCGGATGTCACAAATATTTTCAGTTGCTCCCACAATATCGAACTAGCAACCCAAAGGTTACAAAATGTCCTAAATAATTTTCAAAAATTTTATACAAAGTGGCAGACAAAAATTAATGTTGACAAAAGGGAAGCTATTGTCTTTACTCGCAGGTAGTTACCCCGAATCGCCCCGAATAAACTCTATTTGACGAACAAATTCCCCATAAAGATGTGGTGTATTCTTAGGCGTCTATATTATACCCACGAAGCGCCCTAACACTAAACAAGGCTGTATTACTGTATACGATGCTCATACGCCCGATTATAACTTATGCTGCGCCCAGCTAAAATGCACACAAGGCGCCTCCAAATAAGTCGCGTGATAATTCCCACAAACACATACAATGATGCGAAGCATTATGTGAACACAGAACAAGGCAAAGCAGGCTCTGTACTGCTTCTGTCTCGGAGCTGGCCCTTTGGTCTACATTGCAATTTGATTTCTATGTTACACTACGTGCGCACCCGAGTGCCAGCATCGCGGGATCCAATCTGGAGTTTCGGTCTGATGTAGGCCTGTACGTTGGCCATATACACTTACCTGATACCCAATATGGTGTCCTCCAGGATTGCGATTAATTTATTTATATCCTTCATTACTCATTACTAAATACCTAATTCTCCAACACTACACTGATCACGCACAATATTGCCAACACTACACACAACTCACAACACCACACTAGCTGCAAGAGAATTTTCACTGTAGGTAATCCCATTTCATTACATCGCACTACAACCGTCTTCCCCTTCCTAATTAATCCCATTTTTATGCCTGGAAAATAACTCTTTTTTCTGCTTCCAGAGAGATTATTGACATCTGCGGGCGGGTGGCGCAGTTCTGTCCCCCGCCTCCAGGGCTGTGCTACTGCAGTACGACCCTGGTAACATTCCAGCAGCGGATCGACACATTTCATATCACCCTCATTAACCTCACAAAGTCTAGCTTAGCGAACTAACAATAACCCTACTTTCTCCAGTCCTAATCCAATAAAAGGAATTATTTTTATCTTCTGCGACTGTCGCATAGTTTTTTTTCCAGGCCCTCTCTGCTTTGCCTGGTTTTCCATGCCCCTTACCAGAATCTTCTTCTTTCGGGGTGTGACAATGGCTACAATTGCAGCCATGGCACCAGACAACCCTGCTCAGCCACGATGCATGCGCCTAGAGATACGTATTTGTCAGGCAGATAATATAATGTGTTGTCAGAATATATGATTACTTCACTTTGACAAGCATCATATTAGAGGAAAATGGGGAATTTTTTTTTAACTCCTAAATATCACAGGAACACAACCAGTAAAATGAGAATATTCTTGATTACTTGCAAATGTTCCAAGAATACAAAGCGGAGAATGAGAATATTCCTGTTTACTCCCAAATATCCCAGGAATATAATAGGGATATTGAGAATATTCGCAGAAAGCCCCTGAGTTTCCAGGGATATCCAGGAATGTAAATAGGATATCCCTGGTATATCTGTGCTTTGTTGGAACTGATACTTCACTTAGTGCATATTAGCACAATGATACCTTCGCCATTAAACAAGACGTTTCCACAGTATTTAGGCAGATTATAATTCGTGAATTGGTTTGTTTTAATTTGGAACTGTCCTGATGTGCACACACTATTTTGTATTATTGAACTGTCACTGTCTTTCACTGCTCTGTGGTTGTCACCGACGTGGTTGTCAACAAAGCTGGACTTACGATGGCATTGGCAAAGTTTATTGTCTACTTTAGGTTCTGCTTTGATATACTGTGACATGAGGCATAAACATTCTGGACACCATAGGGCTGGCACGCTGTCAGCTGTCTGGCCAGCCATGGTTTGTTTACCAACAAACACACGTGTTCGGTTGATGCAAAAGTACTGAGTCGTAGGAGTGCAGTGCAAGAGCAATGGTGGGAGGTATGCCCTCTCCTCATGCAGCTGTCCCCTCAGCATACGAGCAGGGGGTATTGATCGGTGCAGCAATCACTGCTCAGCTGATTCGTGGCAGCGGGGAGCTACACCGGCGCACACCATCTCTTGTGCAGCTATATGGCATGATGCGATGGCATTACACGTCGTCGACAATGGCTGTCTCTTGCTGACCTCTTGCTTTGCTATTGTTTACCCACGTGACATTTCCCAAGCGTCCAGAAGCATCATGATGCTGCCGTTGTCCTGGTTGACGTCGTCCTGTCGTCCTCTCGTTATTGGTGGATAAGACAGATAGGAATAACGCAATGGTCAAGAAATACGCTTAAAAAATTGAAAACTTTGTGGAAATTTTTGGGGGGAAAGATTTTGGTGGGATATTTGGCCACATGGAAGGGCGACACTTGATGCCGTGTGGTTGGGGAGAAATGGGTTAAACAGGTTTTGGGGCGGTGAAGGTGAGGTCTAGAATGAAGTTACCCGACTAGGCACCAAGCATTAGGGTGATGATGCCATGAAGATGAGGTTGTAGCTGGCTGACTCGTTGAATCCCTGGGTGGCGGGCCGTATGCCTGGACAAAATCTCCTTGCTGAAGAAGTTGTTGAACTCTGCCTCGATGATGCTAGTCCCAATTAAGCTGTAATATTGTTGTTTGCTAACTGGTACCCGGTGGGTCGATAATGCGCCATACTGATCGGAATTTTGGCTGTAACTTTGCAAAAAGGCTTTAACACTCGCATATGTGGATTGTAAGGCTAACCACACTCCCATACGAAACGGAATAACTGAATATGCATCTGCTACTGGAAAAAGACGGAAAAGAAATTAAGAACACTGATAGAACGTGAGCAGGTTTTGGCGGTCATAATAACATATACATGGATCAGGTCTCTGTGGTATTTATTCTACTTGATTTACCATCCATTTCAGGGGAACATTTGACACTGGCAATGTGTGGCTATACCGACCACTGTGGTTACACTACACGAACATCCTAAGACACAAAAATATTTAAGGTGAACTTAAGCTTCCTGGGGCGATGCTAACCCATGTGAAGGATGGTGGTGTACCAGGTGGCTAATGAGAGAAAGAGGTTTCAGAAATTAGTAAGTCTATTGAAGTCAAATGTCCATGCTCAAAATGATGAAGGCCACTTGTACGCGGGAGCTCGCGACATACACACCACGCCGTCCGATGCTACTCGCTTACTGCCTTGCAATCCTGATTGACACACAAGCGGGGGCTTGCTAAAGCCCCAGGATGGGAACTACTTTCTGTTGCATAAATACAACTCCTACTTAATATAATGCTGACTGCAAAAACGTACATTAAAAATCACTTACAGAACTATAAAACACATAAACACTAATGGATGATAATGGACATAGCGCTAGATGAGTGATGAAAAAAATTCATAGGACAAATAGACTCAACAATTCACTGGGGATAAAAAGGGTAAACACACAAGAAAGACTTTAATAACAAATAAAATGATGAACTGTATGAGCCCTGGGCCTTGAGGTCCAGTCATTGTATCTACTTCCATAACCCTCCACCTCACGGAGTTTCTGCTGTAGTTGCTCTTGGCACTCATAGGCTGCGCTACACCAGCCTGTCTCCCTTTGTTGTAATAGACTGCACACCAGCGACTCGGTCCATACTCCACACGTCCGTAGAGTGCGCATTTCAGCTACTGTGACGTTGCTAGTTTCAGCCGGACAAACTGTCTTATGCCCAATTGCATCATTGAGGTTCGAAACTCGGTCAACGATCGGATGTAATATCGACACAGAAAACTGTTGCACCCTCTTTAAAGTTTTGGTTGCATCATTCGAGTCGTTTATTTTAATTGTATTTTTTATTGTATCGTAATAGTATTTGTATTGTAATATTATTTGTATCCATGCATTTTTGTCATCAAAGTATAATATGTTTTGAGAAATCATATATTCAGAGAACGAAATGTATAACATCTGAATCAACTGGATGCACAAAATAAATAAAAATAAAATAAAATAGTACATTATTCATAAGACCCTTATTGAGTACATAAATTCCTTTCTTTTTTTCCTTTAGTTGCTTGCTTACCGTAGTTTCATTTCATAGCTCACTGAAAAACATACATTAACGCCATCGAGCAATGCGCAATAATCTACATTAATGTATTCGTTTCATGTGGTCTCATGTACACCATGCAACCAGTTTGTCTTCAAGAAGACCCGTTTACTTTCTAGAAATGGGTGTTAAGTTGAAATCGTTCGTGACTTTTTAATTTTGCATTTAGTTGGCTGGGATGTAAGTGATATTATTTTGACAGGATGCGTAAACAATCTCAAGCTATACTTCAACTAACAGTAGCAATTATCAAACCCTATGTTTTACAAGTACCACGTGTTCTCCAGGTTAGGATGTATACCTACAGGCTTGTAGTATTATGACCAAATTTGTAATCGAAAATTAATATAAATTTTCAGAGTAAATTGCGTATTTTGTCAACAGAATAACTTATATATTTATAAAATAAGAGGAGGCGTCCATCAGGACATCAACTGGGCTGTTTTGGGGGTGTTAATCCGGGTCATTCCATGAGAAATCACCCAAGGATGGTTTCCGCTCCATTTCGAATAAGATTCACATAAGTAGGTATATGTTGTTTCTGTCTTCAGACAGGTGACAAAAAACAGTTTTAAAATGTTTTAATGTGAATAGAGATATAAGGTAGATTCAAAAACAGGTTCACTAAGAATCATCTGAACTTCATTCTGATATGTAAGCAAAGTAGGAGGGTAAAGCAGCATGTTAGAATAAAGTTAATTGTGGTGAACTGTAGGAGAGTGTACAGCAAGCTGGGGGGCTTCCGAATGGTTAAAGGATATGGGGCAGATATAGTGGTGGCTGTGGAGACTTGGCTGAATGAGGAAGTCCTGGATATTGAATGTAGGCAGAATAAGTTCACCATCTTCAGAAGAGGAGGAGGAATAAGGGAGGGGCTGAAAGGGTCAGTAGAATGGATTAGTGAAGATGTTGAGGTGATGGAAGTTAAATTTAAGTGGTGGTAGTAGTAGGTTACTTTACTGGCAGCGTATAGGCCACCAGGACAGGGATGGCAGGCAATTGAGATGATCAAGGAGAGGGTTGATGGACTAAAGGACACACCAGGTGTGATAATAGATAGAGGGTGCAGAAAGGGATGTATAGCCTAATTCAGAGAAAAGCAATGCAGTTAGTCAACAGAGGCTTGGTCCAGATAGTAGAAACACACATGAGGTGGAATGAGGAGGGTGTTGGGTCAGTGCTGGATGTGGTGTTGGTCAGACCTGGGAATGCTGTAGTTGGTGTACTAGTATTGGATAGCATACGCGATCATGATATTCCTGTTTTGGAAATTAAGTTTGGCAGGATGAGGGATGAGTAAACGGCAGATAGATTAGTGTGGCAGTATGGGAGAGGAGACAAGGTGGCAGAAATCATCCTTAGGGGTAGGTTTGAAATGTGGTCTATGGAGGAAAGTGTGGAAGGATTATGGAAAGAATTTAGAAGAATAATATAGGTTATGTTGGGTAAATGTGTGCCAAAGAAATTATTACAGTCTGGAGGAGAGCCACCATATTATGGACAGGAGATTTTAAAAAATGAAGAAGTGTAGAAAATTACATGCCAAATAGAGAAGTGAAGGGATGACAAGAGTTAAGGAATTGATGAGACATGTGGGAAGGAAGCTTAAAAAAATGATAAACAGGTGAAGAATATATTTTTAAGGAACATGGTGGAAGAAGGAAAAGGCAAGGAATGGGGGAAATTGTTTAGGTACTAAGGTAAGGGGAAGAGAGGAAGGGATCCCTCTGCTGAAAGGAAGGGATAGTAGGACTGCAACAAATGAACAAGAAAAATCAGAAATGCTGTCAGTGTTTTGAGGCAAAGGAGGATTAGAATAGGGAGGCTAGTAGTGATCGGGGGTTGTTTAGTAAGTTTGAAATGAAGGAATGGGAGATAGAAATGGTAATTAGGGGATTGGAGAGCAGTAAGGCAGGGGGAGCAGATGGGATAGTCAGGGTGGCCACAGGTCTGGAAAGCAGGGAAATGTCAGGGAATTTTAAAACTACCAGGGAAATATCAGGGAATTTCAAACAAGTTAGCTAAATGTCAGAGAATTCTGTGATATGCATGCTATATTTGGCAGTTATGTCAATTGTGCACTGCTGCCAGAATCATCTAAAATTGTTTTAATGATTATGGACTAAATGCTTAGTCATTTTTCTTTGTAATCTATGTGGTGAGCAATTTTGTAAGATCAGATAAGTATTTTGAGGTAAAAGTGTGTTATAATGCAAAGGCGCCAATCCTTACAGGAAAAAAAATGTTAGAAAATGGTCAAGGAAAAAAGATTATTTTTGTCTGGAAAAAAAAGTGGCAAACCTGATAGGAAATGCAGCACTAAAGTTTGATGACAGAGAGTTAGTGAAATATCTGGATGTGTGGTTTAGCAAGTCCTTAGGAGAGGGTAAGTTGCCACACGGTTGGAAGGATGCATTGGTGATCCCAATACACAAGCAGGGGGAGGATAGGGGGAGTCGTGGAAGCTACAGACCACTGAGTCTGATGTCAAGTACAGGAAGGAGAGGCTGGTGGTTCAGTGTGTGGTGAATGTTATAAAGAAGAGGAATTAGTTGGAGGAGTCACAACATGGTTTCAGGAACGGATACTCATGTGAGACACAGCTGGCTGGGCTATTAGAGGATCTGGTGCTGGCAGTTGATGAAGGGGAAGCAGGTGGATGCCTGTTTCATAGGCAGAGAAGGCATTTGATAAGGTGCTTCAAGGGACTTCAATGAAGAAAGTGGATGAGCTGATACCAGACAAGTGGGTAGTGGAATGGATTGGGGATGAAGGCGGAGGGTGAAAGTGGGGGAGGCATTATCGGAGGAAGGAGAGGGTACGTCAAGGGTGCCCAGGAAGCATGGTGTGTGTGTGATAAATTATGTAATAAACATATGTGATATAAATGTTTTAAAGAGCCCTCTGTTGTTGATACTGGTAAATGACATGGGTTTTGGGATTAGAAAAATTAAATTGTTTGCAGATGATTGTGTATTGTATGCAGTGGTGGGTGTGTGGGTGAAAAGGGGGGTGGGGAGAACTTGCAGGTAGACATAGACAAGATATGGTTGTGGACCATGGAGTATAAAATGAAGATAAATGTAAGAAAAACTAGGGTAGTGAGGTATACAAGGAAGAAGGTGATAAGCAGGAACATGGACAGATGGGAAGGTCAAGAGATATAAGAAGTAGCAGAATATAAGTATCTATGATTGTATTGCAGGGAGACTGCAGATGGAAAAAACAGGTAGAGAGGGTGATTGCAAAGGGAAGGGTACTGAAGGGTGTCAGTTGAAGGAAAAGGTATATGGCACAATGATACGGCCAATGTTAGAATATGTTGCAGGAGTATGGGACCCATAAGTGGAGGTGGAGGTACGAGAGCTGGAAAAGGTGCAAAGAAAGGCAGCAAAATGGGTGAAAGGTAAGTGGAGAAGGCTGGGGCCGGATGGTCAGAATGAAAGGAACTATTGGCCATCAGTGATGATGAAAGAAATGGGGTGGAGCTAATTGAAAGACAGGAGGAAAGTTGAACAGCTGGTCAGGATGTACAGAATGGTAAATGAAGAGGGAGGATGGGGAGGGCTACACTGCAATACATGCGGGGTTTCAGTAGATACGATCTCTGACATATACATTAATAAAATACGTCTAACCTTATAAAATTTTGTTGAGTATAGTAAGAGCTGTACATTATCTGTGAATAAAATTAAGCTAATAAACACAATGAAAATGGGAATTTTAGGAAAAATATTATTGTAAATAATACATTAAAAAACATCTCACCTAAACTTGTTTAAATAAAGAAAATGTCTCGTAATACTGTTCATAATTGATTGTAATCCGACACCACATGTAAGCTGACCTAAAACTTTCAAACCCTCTGAAAATGAAAATAATATGACACAGAATTCAAGTCAAATTTTGAATGTCCCGCACACACTCGGTAAGCTAATAGCGCACGGAGAAGTTATCGCTCGGGCAGTGGGTGGAGGAGGGGTGGTGGCAGGAGGATTACCCCTCCACGCCACCATATGTTGGCACCCATGGCCAATGTCTGTCTATTAAAGTAATTAATTATATTTTATTTGCAAAGAAAACTTGCAATTTTTAGACAGAAATGAATAAATAAGGTGATTATAATTGATTTCTTCACTGCCTTAATAATTTATAGTTCAAAACTACATACTTTGATTTTGCCTGTCGTATGTTACAGTGCACTCGGCTCGGTGCTCATCTACCCATTAGACAGCAAAAGGTGTAGAATAGAAACACCAACCTTACAGGAAAAAACTACCTTTAATCACAAAAGAAACATCTTTGCAAATAATAATTCCTCGTTAAAATGTTTTGCGTAACATTTTCAGGCTAAACCATTTGTTTTGAAATACGAGTGATTATAGGTGCAATTTTATTGAGTGACACATAATCTAGATAAAATTTATACTTCACTAGACACACTTGTGCACTGGGCCGGCGTGTGAAGGAAAGCCAGCGCAGCCAAGAGACTTTTTTTTCTTTTGTTAGACACCAGCTTCTCCTCTCGAAGGAATGTGCACATAGCTGAAAGAAGGCTGAGAGAGAGGATGCTAGGTTGCCGTGCTTGTTGCTATAGTTAACCACTTCCCCTCTTGTCAGGTGTGTAGGGGAAGTAGCAAGCCATTCTCGCACGCCGCAGTGTCGACATTAGTCGAAGCGCCGCAGTGCAGTAATAATCCGATGACGTATGTGATGTATTTCACATCCAGTTACTAGACATTTCCATAAACAACCAGCTTAAAAATGATAGTTGCTGGAAATATTAGGTGAAGGGACCTGAAATGTACTTTGATCAACGCACCATATCATAAACAATGCAAGCGGATAATGTTAACATTATTTACATAGGGATTTCACCGGTACCACAAAAAATTGTTGGTGAATATGGTTTATCAGTACATGCGATAACAATACATTGAGAGTTGACTGTATATATAAAAATATACTGTTCCGTAGTGTAGGCATTGTTTTTAAAGCTCTCGGCTTGAGGTTTTAAGACATATGTATCTGTGTGCCTTTTAAAATTGCATCCTACAATGGCACAAACGAGACATTTTACAGCACTACGCAACCTCAAATAGAAATTACAACTATTGAAGGTTTTGCTTGTAAGTTATAGCAGCATTAAATATATTGGGCTACATTATCGTGAAGTCTGTAGCAGGATTTAGACTAGAGTTCTTCCATTAACAACTGGGAGACATTTCAGAATGATAGGCTTGTAACTGCTATAAATAAATGTGTAACGGCTATAAATAAATGTTTTTCGTAACTTAATTTATTTTGCTGACTAAAAACTGGTTCAAAAATGGTGTGTCAACACTGGTATTGCGCTTAATCCTGCTGTGCAGTAAGCACGTCTGACAAGCGTACGGGTAGGTCTGGGTTCGATTCCCGATTACATCAAGATTTCCGATTCGGTACACCTGTAAAATACAAATTAACCTATTGATTATTGTTTTGACATGTTCAGCCTGCAAGAATAAAAGGTTCATTTACCTTGTGCAGGGTGTCCATGATAGCAAAGCACGCACGGAGGCCAGAAATGTTAGAAATTGAGCATTGTCAACAATAAATAGGTTGTCTCCAAAGAAAAAATAAGTCATCTGGGCAACTAGTACTGAACCAGTTCCAGAAATTGCTGATGACAAAAATATAGATATTGCAAAACTGTGAAAAGAGATTAAGCAGTGCCTCACATTTGATTACAATCAAACACACACATGTTGCTCTAAAAACAGTCAGGCAATCCAAACCTTTAAAGTCTTCAAAATAAAATGCACCATCTACTAAAATAAAAACAGAAAACTGGAAATTCTGAATCAATAAAAGTTTTTTCAAAATGTTTTTTTACCAAATTTGATGTCTTTTGCGGGACAACAACAGATTCAGGTGGTCCTCTGAATACATTGCAAATGCCCTTATGCTAAGAGCTGTTTCTGAAAAAACATACAATTACTTAAAGGAAACGTAACTTCTCCTTATCCGCTCGTTCTATGCTTCAGAAATGGGTGTGGCATTTTAAATGTAGGTACAGTATTGTTGAAGTGCCCTTTATCGAAAGCCAGAGTTACAAATTGTCAGGGATTTGAGAAGTACTGTGTAATTTGTTTTGATGTGATGAATATTGATGGCTGTGTTTATTATGATTTGTCCAGTGATGTAATACTTGGACCACATAGTAACATTCTGGCAGTCATGGTTAGAGGGCTGTTTCTAAGTTGGAAGCAGCCCATATACTATGATTTTGACGTTACCATGACATCAGAATTGCTGAAAAGCATCATTAGTACAGTTGAGGGCAGTGGAATTCATGTAGTGGCTGTTTCGTATGATATGGGCGGAAAAAATTCAAAGGTATGGAAGGAATTAGGCGTGAATACAGAAAAAATTATTTCTTTACTCCTGTTATGAATGACAAGGTGTGAGTGTTTTGTGATGTACCTCATCTTAAACTTCTGAGAAATCACTTTCTAGATGAAGGATTATTTCTCCCTGATGGTACTAAACTGAGCAGGGAGGAATAGAAAATCTATTACAGCTACAAACTGGGGATTTTGCAATAACGCACCACATTAATGAGGCCAATCTCAATGTACCTGGTCACTCTCATCAAAATGTAATATTGGCATCACAACTCTTCTCAAATCGCACAGCACAGGCTTTGAAATATATGCTGAATAAAAAACACTAAAGCAATTTTGTCCAAATCGTAAACAACACCTTTGACGTTCTGAACTCAAGAGTGCCAAGAGAACAAAAAACATCTCTCAGAAGTGGTTATGGTATAAATGAAAGAAGCCAAGAAAATACACTAAAATGATTTTTGAAGGTGATACATAGCATGCAAGTGGGAAATATAAAGAGCTTATTACCTTTTCAAAAAAGTTTCATAATGCCTATAAAATCTTTGGATTCTACCAACAGATGAAAATGACAGAGGATGTGACATCCATTTTGGCATCCCAATTAAACCAAGATTGTATAGAAAACTTCTTTTCTCGTATTTGTGGTTTAAGAACCTTTTACAACCATCTTACACCCTTTGAAGTGCGCAACCGAATTCACTTTCTGTTGTTGACGGGTAACATGGGTGATATCCCCTTATCGGTAGGTGCTTCCGTAGTGTAAGAGGCTAGCAGTAATTTAACAGATAATGCACGATGGATGTCGGAAAAGGTTGGAATGGGATTTTCTGGAGCGGTGATGGTGAGATGTAGGAATGAGTATACCCAGTAGGTGCCAGACGCAGTCAGGCGACATCAATGTTGATGCTGCTCCTCTTAACCTTGGGTTTGCGGACCGTCCACCCAGGACCAATGCCCTCGCCGTTGAAGTTCAAGTGTTGACATTCGCCTTGTTGACTATTGCTCCAGATGAATGTGGTTTACTAAACGATAGCTCGACGGTTGGCTATGCACCATTGTTTACGTTGGCTGTAAAACTCCTACTCATTACACTCACGTACGTGGGATGTCAGGGCCTCCCACACACCCGTACAATGTGAAACAAAACTCAGAACACTTGTGGATAAAAGAACTTAAGTGAATTGAATGAGCGAGTATTGTAAGGGCCCGTCCCCTGACACACATACTGCGACTTAAATAAATAACATAGTGGAAGTTCGCATAAACGTATTTATTACGGTAAAATTACATCCCTTCGATGAGGGAACTTGACATGAAACAATTCTGGCTATTCTGACCGGCTATGCGGTAACACTGCGAAACATCTTTCGACAATTACAACTTACATGAAAACTGAAGCTCCCCGGGGCAATGCTATTCCACCGGGGAGTGGAGGCGGCTTACCGCGCAGCTAGATGAAAAGAATGTTCCAGGTACTTTAGAGTCTATTGTCGTTAATGTCCAGATGCAAGAAATTGATGGCCGCCCAGCGTGCGCGGGAAAACGCCGGAGCTTAACACGCCTGCCACCTCCGATGGATGCTTTGCGTTGACTGTCTCTTCCGCCCGACCCGGGGGCTCGCCGCGGCTTGCCCTCGCGCCAAAACAGGACTACTTTATAACCTGACTTGCATTATTGACCCTTGCGATATATGAAAAAGTAAATAGACATATTAAAAACAACACAAATATTCCTACTACGTAAACACTGATGAAATGAGATGGAAAAACACTATGCAGGAGATGAAAAATAAATAATAACACATTACCTTGCAAACACACCAAATAAAACAATTCCTGCAAAACAAACCATAAACATTTTAACTAAAGTAACAGAATAAAGTCTTTAATTAGGCCTTAGTTCTCAAGTTTGGCTTAATCGACCTTTGCAGTCTCCTTCCGGGGTGTCTCTCATTTCCATGGCAACCACCGGCTGCACTTGTGCCGGCGTGCCCTGCTCTTACTCTGCACCTGGTCGCTCTGTTGACCGGGTGCACACTCGATCCGAAGTAGAGTGTGCAGCCCCATTGCGGTGTCGTTGCAGGTTACGGCCGTACAAACAGTCTTAGGGGTGGAGGCACACGGCACACATCACAAGTGTTGTAGAAGAAACGTTCAACAACAGTGAGGAAGACTACTTGAAATTTGTCAATAATAAATTATGCATAGATATGGTTGAAAACCTGGCATTACCACCCATCCCCACCAGTGACCCTGAGGAATCCGAACTGTTAAATGTCGAAATTTCAGATCAGTGTCCAAGTGACAGTGATGTTCCACAAGATGCCTTAAAATATCTTGCTGGGTACCTGGCGTTTAAGAGCCATTTCTTTGACGACAGTTTAGGAACAAGGGGTGAACATTTGTGTGTGATAACTGGGTAGCCATCATATCAAGAAGGAGCCTGACTCACCCATCACCTGACAGACTAAACAAAATAAAGCAGTTTGAGGTGCTTTTTGACTCTTTTCATGGACTTGCTCTCTCAAAACCAAGGAGAATAATGAGTTCATTGACAACAATGATAAAATCTGAATTTCCATAAGTGAACAAAAGATCATTTCTTTGTATGGCAGGACAAGAACATTTATAATAATCCATCATCTCAAAAGCAACAAAAATTTAAGGCCTTAGAAAATTGTGCAACAAAGAAGAACCGGCTCTGGATAGCTTTCTCTGCAACGGTTTAGATAGTCATGAATGATGAGTCTCAGCGAAGTTTCCCACCGATATCATACTAATAAAACTGTATGTTGGAAAGTAAAGATAGAAGCATATGATTTACTAATATTAAAAAAATATGAATTATAGTTACAATAGAAATCATGTTTTGTTACTGTGGTATCGGTGCATTAATCAATGGAATAAGATGCTTATAATTTTAGTTTCAGGCCAAATTCTCCATGTTATATCTATTTGTTCGGATTTAGTGCACTTACATATTTGTGGCTTGCGTACTTTGCTTGCTGATTTATTGAATCAGTACCTTTATAGAAATTTTAAGTTAAAATGCTCGGTTTTATGTCAATCTTGTTTGTCTTATTCATAAATAAGTATATTTTTACAATTATTTCTTGCCGAAAATCATTGCAGTATCTTATTTATTCCTTTTTCATTATATCTTTTTTGGTGTCATCATTGGTACAATTATTTCTTGCCGAAAATCATTGCAGTATCTTATTTATTCCTTTTTCATTATATCTTTTTTGGTGTCATCATTGGTACAATGTAGCGTAAATGGACACCAGACGCGAAACATCACGCTGAAATTGTATGGTACGCAGTAAATGGCTCGATGAGTGCTAGCTGTCCACCCGATGTCAGAGCGCAGTAGCCAATGGGAGCATGAAGTGCTGGAGTGGCCTATCTTACCCAGTCTAGTTATCTTGGATTATTTAAGTGGAGTGCAGTGTATGTTTGGTCACATTGCAAGTTTTTTGGTGTGAAGGTCATTTGGAGGTTTTTGTTCATTAGCCCTTAGAGGGTAGTAAGTATTGCATTTTGTCAATCACGTGAAATTAAAGAAAAGCATCCTGATTGGCTATCATTTCGCCATTGCTGATTGGATGAGTAGTGTGGCGTGGTCAGCCGACTGCCAATCAGAGTGCATATTAGAACAGGGTGACACTGAACATTGAGTCAAGCTATTCCTCTTTCACGAATACGATTACCACTGCCGAGAATGGATGCGTGTGTGCTTAGAAGTAAAATTATTTATTTAGTGAAAAATTTACGGTGCGTGGGTAGCACCCATGGCTTAACTGCTAGTAACTTTTCGGAGTGAACATTTGTTTCTACTAAGTTATTTCCACCCATGTACGTAGCCACTAGGATGTAGACAACCTCGTGTTTGCCTTCTTCGTAAATTTTAAGACGCCAGCAGTTCATCTCTAACTGCTGCAAGATGTTTTCAGTTTCATCATAGATAATGGAAATATTGGAAATTGAGTGATATTTGTTTAGTTTTTTGTTTGAAAATATGAGTAGATCAATAAAAAATGAGAACAGAAATTCTGCATTCTAATTCAAGAGAAACTTGCTAACCGCCATCTGCAAAATTCGCTAGGAGCAAACTGGTGCAATGGCATTATTCCCAGCCGGGCAAGTGTTGGGAAATGTCATTCATAAGCAAGGTTAATGTTAGTGCACATAAAATAACTGAAATGTTATAACACAGTTTTATAGTTGGTAGCCTATGCAATGTTTGCACTAAGTCATGCCAGTCACATATCTTGAGTTATGCTTTTTGTCACATTCATATGTGTGATACCCAGTTTTCGCCTTTATTTATGTTCTAGACAAAGATTTAATGTGATCTTAATATTATCAAGTCATCAAATGTTTAACAGCATTTCATTTTCAGGGTATACGAGAAATCATTTTATCAAATAACTTTTGTGTTATTAGAACAAAAAGAACGAAGTTAACAGAAAAACAAGCTGGAGACTTATACAGTGAACACAAAAATAAGTTCTTCTATAATCGTTTGGTAACTTTCATGTGCAGGTAAGCCATCTTCAGTAAATTCTCAAAATGCAGGTAATTTGTTTGAGATGTCACAAAAATATTATTAATTTGATTAAAATACCAAAACACGGGGGGGGGGGGGGGATCTTTTTTTTTTTTTTATTGGAAGTATTTGAGATTTACACTTTTAATTGTGTGCCAAAAAATTTTGAACACAAATTTTTATATCTCTTAAATTTAGAACACATACAGCATCTCAAATGAATTACCACTAGCTTCTTATCACTTTACTGAAAACAATGATGGTGATTATTTAATAGTTTAGATTGATTTTTAAGTGTGCATGTTGTTGAGTGATTTTGGAGTAGCGTGCAAGAAATTTGAGGCTACTTTCAGTGAAGTGATTTTTTTATACCAGATTGTGCCAAGAAAAGGGTGTCAAACCTAGTAACTGTACCCAAACACTTGTAGAGTTAACTCTGGCTACAAAGGTAGTCTCGCAGGTAAAATATGAGGTGGTAAATCCACGCTTGTGCCAAGAGGTTCTTTCAGTATAGTATGGATTTTAAAGAAACGTTTTGAATTCTCCAAAGACAGAAGAAGATTAAAGGTAATTCTGCGGTCCTGTGTGCATCTAATTGTTGTAGTTTTCCCCACACTTTGGATAGTATCACATATTATACCCTTGTGTCCAACCCTTGAAAGTTCTTTAGGATAATACTACAAATTGTCTCTCAGTCTCTTGTTTTCTGTATCTTGTTATTATAGACATCTGCTTGGACAGTTTCATATTGCTAGCTCAACATTGATCTCTACTACAATTAAAGATTCTGTATCAAAAGTTTTCATTATTTCACATGAAACTTCATTGCTTATGTTTAAAAAAAGAATGACTAAATTTGCCTCCTATATTCAGGTCGACTGTTGCGAAACACAGGAAGAGTATGGAATAGCAAGACTTGAGAGGAATATCACAGTGCAGAGAAGTGGCCAAAAAGAGGTTCATGTAAAAAGGGAAGCTGTGGACAGGATTGACTTCAGTGGGCATCAAGTGGTTGATGAACTGCCTGTCTGAAAACAGTCCAGTCACTTTCCATTGCAGGCCAACAAAAGCCATAAGGGAACAAATTTTGTGACCTGTATTGCAACAAAAAATATTATTGTGTGAAAGGTGTTTTAGAATGCTTATGTGCGCAATGTAACACTACCCAGAATTGCTATGTATTCATGCCGTGTCAGGTGGTAGCTGCCTTTTCCTCCTCAAACCATGACACCATCAATACCACATTACAGTTACCTAATGTGATGGGTGCACACTGCATGGAGGGTGCTCATGGCACAATTCTAGATATGTACAATCAAACACTTTATGCTGCCAGTTAGCACTGATATTTATCTGTCACCTATGTTGAATGATTCCACCACACTGCCTTGGGGAATATTCAAGGTGGAGCACAAAAGCTAGCAGTAGAAGAACCCATGCAGAGGAAGTTGTGTTGCAGAAGGTTACCACCATCCTGGTAGATATGCGACAGGACACTTGGTGGCCTGCTGCATATTTGGGATCATAGTCAGATACGTAGACACAAGTTGCAATAGGCCTTGTGGGTGGATCATGGAGTAGTACTGGTAACAAGAGGTGCGTACCATCAGCACTCTTTACATGTTCCATAATGAGGCCACTCTACAGTTCATCCCTGGAGTGTGAACACATGAGCCACCTGCCTGGGGCTGTTCTTGATGGCAGGTGCATATACCAGAGCCACAGTTAAAGGAAGTTGTAGGATGCTATCCAGAGTACGAAACCTGGATCTGTGTTTCAAACCATTCCGCCTCAGACTTTGGTGTAAAGAGTACGAGGACTAGGTTTGTGCTTTGGCGTATCCCACCACAGACTTCCAGAGCATCACATGAGATGATAGGAAGGGAAAAGGATATGAATAGTACATGATGTATGGACTTGGAGGCAGCTATGATGTTCAGTGGGATCACTCCCTATTTATGTAGCCAGTAAAACGGGCTGCATAATCTGAACAGATGTCAGTGATATCAGAATTGAAATTGCCAAGAGTTTCATAGTGTCAGACAGCCTGCCAGCAGCCACTCTTTAGACTGCATTCAGCTTCCTGACAGAGACATATGAGGACCTGAGTGGGGCATTTTTTGTTCACTCCATCATCCACCTCAGTTCAGTAAGCTTTGAGACCCCCTCTACCTCATAGGTTTGGGTGTTTTACTTCTGACGTAATAACAAAAGAACACATTTCCAATACTCTGGAGATAGTAGGGCCTCGTAATATTTTTAACTAGGTGCTGTGCCCTTAAAGCACAATACACAATCATTTACCGTGCGCACACTGACCCTGATGTACTGTGTTACTGTGTGAAACGTCAACAGGGTTTCTAACATTGAAAGTACGCTTTTGATTAAAACGTCTGGCAATTTATTAATATAAATACATACTATGTAAAATACAATGTCAATTACTAACATTTAAACTATATATGAAAAGGATTGATCATTTAACTGTTCTTTCAAAGCGTACATTAAAATATCCTTTAACAGTTCTTGCAAATCACACATTAAAAGTTCTTTCAAAATGTACGTTAAACTATCCTCCAACAATTCTTACATAACGTATGTTAAAATATCCTTTAATTGCTGTTTCAAAACATATGTTAAAATATTAATTGTAGACAGTTAATATAAGTTATAATTATGTACCGCCTTAACTGGAAAGCTTGTTTGGTCATATAAGTTGCACTGCAAAAAACATGCGGGCGAAATAATAAAGACGTCATCACCATACCTTTGCAAAATCAGCTGGAACCCCCCGACGATGGAACATGGGCTCAGCTTGCAAAGGAGAACCCCATTCTCCAGATGTCATGGCGTTGCGTCGA
This sequence comes from Dryococelus australis, assembly GCA_029891345.1. Classification (NCBI taxonomy): domain Eukaryota; kingdom Metazoa; phylum Arthropoda; class Insecta; order Phasmatodea; family Phasmatidae; genus Dryococelus; species Dryococelus australis. The sequence goes on from CM056994.1 coordinate 279,754,702, forward strand.
ACCGTGCTGCACAATGACGCCTCGGTCATCCCAGTCAGCTGATGCTTCAGTCCCGCTGCTTGGTTTCGCACAGGAAGGTGGACATGGCAAAATTCATTGTTTTATAACACTTCCTATCCTTAACGTGGCTGAAACTTTTCCCTTCGGAACTCACTGCATAGCCATTCACTGCGTCGGACCCCAGTGGAATTAAGTCAAACCCTGGAACAGTTTAAATTTGCGTACTACAAAATGTGATGGGTTCGGTTACAAGGCAGGCTTAAGACTTTGCATTTGCATCACTTCTCATTATTAACAAACGCAATCACCTTTCACTGGGTTTTATACATGACAACTTCAATAACAGCCCTGGTATAGATTGCCACAATGATCTGCCGAACAGACACGAGAAACAGTTGTTTAACCACCGCACCTCACGGTTATGCCGCAACTCTCTCACTCCTCATACTGCTACTGCCACCGGCCGACACTCATGCACACCCACGTCATCACCTAGCCTATATACCTGCATTGCGAAGCAGTGACTCCCCTAACAAGGACGTTCACAAAACTACAAGACTAACTTTAAAATATGCTAATATGTAAGAACAAATTTATGTAAAAGAAAATATTTGAGAGGCAGGCCTATATACGTAATAAAATTATCACGTGACATAAACATATTTATGAAAAGCGGGTTGTTGCCAACCTTAGCATAAAACCACTAGATCCTAGAAACCTTGTGACGATAAAATTGTCACAGCTACCTCCCTTAAAATAAAGGAAAGGCACAGGCCTACACATGCGCAAGAAGATGCCAAAAATCTAATCTCACATCTGATGTACACTACACCTCACTCCTGAGTAGATAAAATCTCAGTCCAACTCTAGTTTCTGGGATAACAACATATAACACACGTATAAAAGAAACAGATAAAAGCTTAGAATAAAAAAGAGGATTGAAATAACCACAATGAACATAGATAAGAATCTCAATACACTCAGAAGTTTTAAAGAACATCCCAGCATACCATCCAACTCCTGCCACAAAAAACACATAATCGCAGCTCTTCTGCCTTAACTTACACCTTACGTTCAGTAGAGGAGACAGCTATTTTGTCTATACTTTTTTCATTACCTTTTTCTACTTGCTTACAGAACTTACAATCTTTTTGTACATGCCCCTTAAGACTGCACTTAAAGCATTTCTTTCCTCCCTTATATTGCTACATTGAGCGATTATATGCACGTGTTTACTGCATCCAAAACATCTATTGTTTTTACCCCCCTCCCCCCTATAAATTTGCTATCTTATCAACCTGTACCTTTTTATTTTGTATGCTTTGCCTCTGTAAATCTATCTCTCGAGTGTACAAATTAGCTACATATAACCGATTATCAACTTTATCAGCCCATTTACACACCTGATATAAAATTGGGGGTATTATGTCCTACACGCTGTTGTCTCGTCCAAGGGAATAGATTTTCCATTATCACTTCCACTAATTTATTCTCCTGTAAATATATATTCAGGGCCCCTGCGCAATCACTAACTGATAAATAGAATTCTAATATACACTCTCTTTGCTTCTGGAAACAAAATACATATTTTCTAACCAAATCCTCCTTCACCCTCCTAAGACACAATTCCTCCCATAGCTTATTTTTAAAGGAATGCCACTCTTCCCCATTGGTTATTCCCGTCAAAATTATTTCAAGTGCAAGACCTGCGCACTTGTTCAACACCAACTGCATTAAAACTACGTCATTCGGAAACAATTTCATACAGTTTACTTTTTCCAATTGTAAACAAAACCTCAATAAATTTTCTGCGTTACAATCTTGAAACATGTCAACAGTGCCCAGGGAAGAGGTGGCGAGAGACCACGCAATATCAGTGGAAAACTGTTGCTCCATGTGACCTTTTTCATCCGCCGTCACCTGTCCACTTTGGTTGCCAGCCCGTACCACTCCCGTCATCTTCCTCCACAAATTATCAATGGTCTCCGCCTCCTCCACTTGGACATTTGCTGGCTGCAGCCATGTTTGTGAGCAGTGTGGTTTTGTCGGCTGTATACACCCAGGAGGTCATTATGGCACTGCAATACAAGATCCATAAGGTCAGGAAAAAAAACAGTGTGGCAAAGCTTAGAGACCCCCTCTACATCATAGGTTCGGGTGTTTCACCTCTGCCTCACTCTAACATAATAACAAAACAACACATTTCCAATATTCTGGACATAGTAGGGTCTCGTAATATTTTAACTAGGTGATGTACCCTTAAAGCACAATACACCATCAATCATTTACGTTGCGCATGCTGAATGTTATGTACTGTATTACTGTATGAAAAGTCAACAGGTTTTCTAACATTGAAAGTATGCTCGTGATTAACGTCTAGCAACTTATTAGTATAAATACGTACATGTAAATTACAATGTCAATTACTAACATTTAAACCCTATATGAAAAGGATTAATCATTCAACTGTTCTTTCAAAGTATACATTAAAATATCCTTCAACAGTTCTTTCAAAATGTACGCTAAACTATCCTTCAACAATTCTAGCAAAAGTACATTAAAATATCTGTTACTGCTGTTTCAAAACATATGTTAAAATATTAATTGCAAACACAGTTAATATAAGTAACAATTATGTTCCACCTAAACTGGAGAGCAATGGCTTGTTTGGTCATACCATATAAGTTGCACAGCAAAAAGTTTCATTCCTTGCTCATGCACTGCCCTCGAAACATGCGGGCGAAATAATGACACAGTCACCATACCTTTGGCACAAAATCAGCTGGAACCCCATGACGATGGAACATGGGCTCAACTTGCAAAGGAGAACCCCATTTTCCAGACACCTTGGCGTTGCATCGAACCGTGCTGCACAATGACGCCTCGGTCACCCCAGTCAGCTGATGCTTGGGTCCCACTGCTTGGTTTCGCATAAGAAGGCGGACATGGCAAAATTCATTCTTTTATAACACTCCCTATCCTTAATGTGGCCGAAAACTTTTCCCTTGGGAACTTTCACTGCACAGCCATACACTGCATTGGACCCCTGCTGCATTACGTCAACAACGGGACTGTCAAAATATGCATACTGCAAAATGTGATGGGTTCGTTTACAAGGCAGGCTTAAGAATTCTTCACATTTGCATAACTTCTCATGATTAACAAACGCAATCACCTTCCATGGGGTTTTTATATGTGACAACTTCAATAACAGCCCCGGTATAGATCGCCACAATTCTCTGCCCAACCAACTTGACAAACAGCTGTTTAACCGCCGCACCTCATTGTCACATCGTGACTCTCGCTTCTCATACTGCTGTTGCCTCTGGCCGACTCGCGCACATCCACGTCACTGCCTAGCCTGTACACCTGCGCCACCAAGCGGTGACTCCCCTAACAAGGACGTTCACAATACTACAAGGCTAACTATAGAATATGCTAATATGTATAAAACTTATTAAAGAGAACACTAATATATAAAATACCAATTTATATAAAAGAAAATATGTAAGAAGCCGGCCTATATAAATAACAAAATTATTACGTGACACAAACATATAAATGAAAAGCTGGTTGTTGCCAACCTTATCATAAAACCACTAGATGCTAGAAAACCCTATGACGATAAAATTGTCACAGCATTCATCCACTCATTTGAGCCATTCACCCCTTCCTTGGCATCATAACATGACACGGCTCCTGGCACAACGAAAGTGAAGGTTACTTCGCTAACAGGTCCAAGCCAGATTCCTTTCTGGCAAATGATGAAGAGCTGGGGGAGGGGTAAGTCCTCGAAGAACAGGGGCAAAACATGTATACAAAATATTTACAACTAAACACTGCATTGAAAATGTATATCAAAGAGTTTATCTTAAGGTTACATAATATACCTCTGTCACAATATCAGCCAAATCTGGCATTGGTTGACATATAGAAGATAATCAAATTCTTTAAAAAATAATTATTCTCTCACCAATTAGGGATACTGTGCTGAGAGTAAAGAGTTAAAGTAATAACTAGCAAATCATAAGAACTTTAAGAGGCAATAATTAAAAAAAGTTCCATCAAAATATTTGGATAGTAACTTGTGTAATAAACTCATGTATTCAATAACATCATTTTATACACAAGCTACCAAGTATGTACATAGAAATGAACACATTCCAGTAGCATTTTGAAAAGTAGGCTGGTTTAACTGTGACAAAATGTGGGCTATTTTTAGATTTACAATATGAGATTTAGGAGTTACTCTCCCGATGGACTTGTGATATCAGAAAATGCTATTGTTGAGGTAAAATGTGTGCCTTCAGCTGTATTCACTAATTTACTAAAAACAGCAAAAAATAATATATTGAACTGGTAGACGAGGACAATCTTGTCTTAAGACTCCATAATTTCATCAGATACATAAGACCTTAAATCTATCTGAGATGGATTTCTGCTTTCTCATTGCCATGGTTAACAAAAATCAGGATCTACAAATTTAAAGAAAGTTCCTATTAATGAGTAGATATGGAAATAGGAAATGCTACCAAGTTTAAAGATATTGTACTGTCAGTGCCTACACCTAGAAATAGTTAAACCACGTATTACCAAAGGAAAGCATCTGTGAACCAGACTATACAGGCTGAGTCGTTATTGTATGCTAACCCGGCATGAGCTGAATCCATAGGACAAATAAATAGGGAAACATATACGACATGGGGCTTAAAGTGATTTCTGAGGGGGTAGTAGAGGCACTGGAACGTTGCGATTGGAAATTTGTTATTAAGTAATGAAAATTGGTGTACAGGCAAACGTTCTCAAGGCAGCTTACCACACAAAATGGCATTATAGGGAGTACATCTCTTCGTACATTAAATAGGGGTTGGCACCCTCCAATTGTTTAGAACTTTGTAACCCTGCACTTGAAGCAATTTAACATGACATGTTAGTAATCAGCAATAAAAAAAAGCAATTAAGAAGGTCACGTTGGTAGTATCCACTAATCTCTACCATTTTTCTAAAAAATCACATGTTTAGTTAGAAAGCAGATTAATGGTTGCTTGGGAGGTAGGCAGCCTGTACTACTTTGGTGCATAACTTGTGAACTGATATGCTGGCTAATGATCCTGTGCTAAGGCAACATGTTTATAAGATTGTGGACGGCTGAGAAATTACTGCAGGCAAGTGCCCCATTGCAAAGGTTTTTGTTTCTGTACCAAGTGGCGGCCAGGTTGCCTGCCTGCTAGCATTGCATTGGTAGTTTACACAGCAGACACTTCTTCATAATGTGTGTGATGGAGTGGAGTAATGAGGAACTGAGTGACATGCATCTCATGTATGATGAAATGGTGTAATGCATCAGCTGTGCGTTGTTGATACACTGAGAAATTTCCATCTCAACATTTACCAGTTGCGCATGCATTCACTTCAGTTCATCAAGGACTTGAAGATGTATCACTGAATCTACAAGAAGAAGTGGGTACATGCACGATGGTGCACCAACACACTTAGTTTCACAGTAAGGCAGTAGATGGATGGGTGATACTCAGGCTGTGTTCCAAATGGTCAAAATATTCACACTCGTGCACTCTCACTCAGAAGTGACATCGGAGAGTGCTGTTCCATATGACAGAGAGCAAGTGCACGAGTGCTTGTTGCAAGTGCGTATTGATTCATGCTGTATGCATGCTCTCGGGATATTGTTTGTTTATTTACTTTTGAACGCTGTCACCATCCACACGATCCGAACAAACAAACCATTTTCACTGTAAGTAAATGTTTGCAAAAGCAAAAAAAAATATTTCTTTATAATATATTATGAGTTTGCTATTATTTTATATCATGTTCAACATGAATCGCAGTAGAAGTGTTATTTAAATGGTATAAAAATAATAGTAGCCACAATTATAAGGATTAAGATGACTTGTTTACTTAATGTGAACGAAAACAATAAACAACACACAATAATAATACTCGGAAATAGCAAGTGCGAGTGTGGTTCTGTTCCAAATGAAGAGTATACAGAGAATTGTGGGAGGGAGTGCGAGTGTAGGTGCTGGTTATTTGGAACACGGCCTCAGCATGATGGATTGGCTGAGGTGGGTCAGTGCGTTGGCCGTCCAGATTACCAGACCTAAACCCAATCGACTTCTACTTGTGGGGTCACTTGAGGGTACAGGTGTATGCAAATGATATGGACAATGTGGAGGATCTCTGGCAATGTATTCAAGATGCATGCTATACCGTACAGACTAATCCCAGAATGTTGCAGCATGTTGTGCACCAGTCATATGAGCATCACACTCATGCATATGTATAGAGATGGGTGGCTCACACTTCAACCATCTGCTTTAACAACGTAAACTCTTCACATTTTAAATAAATCACTGATACTCTAAATCAGTGTTAGTTTTTTCAACTACCCCACACTGCCACCATTTACCTGCATTAGGACAAAAATATGAACCAGGTTGTCAGTTGGTATGTCTTGGACCACAGTGAGTGTTACAGGCTACCTACCTACCAGACAACCATTAATGTGCCATTCCATTAAAAATTTGATTTCTGCTTTAATGGTCGGGATCAGCAGATGCTACCAGGGCAACCTTTTTATTGCTTCTTGCATCCTAATTACTAATATGTCATGTCAAATTGCTTCAAGCGCAGGGTTACAAAGTTCTAAGCAATTGGAGGGTGCCAATAATAGATGTTCAAAGTGGTGACCATTGGCAGCGATACACAAGTTGAATCGCTCAATGAGTGAATGAATGAATGAATGAAAACACTGATTCCTCCAGTGTTGCCTGCTGAAGAGCATTGTAAGTATGCACAATACGTTCCTGCATGCCCTCTGAAATTGTTAGAATATCTCGATAGACAGCACCTTTGAGGTAACCCCAAAGAAAAAAAGTCCAGGGGGTTAAGTTCAGGAGACCGAGTAGGCCACAGAACTGGTCGTCCATGACCAAATCCACCTACCAGGATATTTTTGGTCCAGAACTCAATGTGCATAAACGGTATTACGTGCTGGGCATCCATCATGCTGGTACCACACTATCATTCTGTTCCTTATAGGTAACTCCTCTAGAAGAAAAGGAAGAATTGCTTGTATGAAGGTGGCGTACTCCTTGCAGTTATGGTTACCATTCACGAAATAGGCCTTATAACCTTATTGCCAACCATCCCACACCAGACGTTATCTCTCCATTGACGTCAATAGTCCACCTGTTGAAGCCATAGTGGGTTCTTGACGGCCCAATAATTCATGTTCCTCGTATTCACTTGGCCTGAGTTGGAGAATGATGATTCATTCGTTAAAATAACATCCGAAAGAAATGTTTGGGTTGGTGATAATTTGATGCTGTGCCCATTGACAGAACTCAACATGATTCTGGAAATCATTCCCATGCAATTCATGGGATGGAATGTATGACACTTAAGAATGTGATGTGCACTCGTTTTCGGAATGCCAATATCGGCTTCAAGTTGGCGTGTGCTGAAGTGTGGATTAACTGCTACAGCAGCAAGAACAGCAACCTCGGCAGCTTCATCTGTGCGAGTTCTACTGCGATTGCGTTGCTGTGGGTTCAAATAGCCTGTTACACAAAGCTTCCCAACGAGATGGAAAACATCCGTCTTGACAGTGGGGTCTTGTCAGAGTATCAATCTCTGTAGAGTTGCTGTGCCTAACTAGCATTACGCCGACTTTCAACAGGATGAATTACATGTGAGCAAACCAAGCTATTGACAATGGTAATAACAGAACTGTGTGTGTTTCAGTACAACTCACTTGAATGTACTACACTGTACCGTAAAATAATACGAACACATTCATCTACTAACGTATATTCTCCTTAGATGAGCAGCATTTCTACCTTCTCGTTGTTGGAGTACATTTCCATTATGACAACTTTCACCTTGCAGTGAACTATATCTGACTGCACACAGATGACTGATTGAGTTGTTACGTCATGTATGTTCCTTTGTTTCCTCGGAGTGCCAACTCTGTGGAATGGCGTATGCAACTGTGGGTACCTGCACTGTTTACATCACCTCTACATCAAATTCTGCTCCTCTTCATTTGCACATCTTATCCCTACATTTTTGACGATCACTTCTGAAAAATTCTACTATATGTGTAAATGTGTATTGTGTGTATGTGTCTTATGTATGTGTGTGTCTATATATATGGTTGGACCACCAGTGAACTCGGAGCATCTGGATAATGTCAATGTTTGGTTTACAGTTGCAGTGGACCTACCCTGTAATATACTGCCCACTCCCCCATCGCATTGCGTGAGCCTTAGTACTAAACACCACACAAGCAGTGTGTCATGAATGTGGTGGCTATGTACATTGTGCATTTAAGGTCTGTGCAACAGTATGTACAGAAGCGTGATTACTTGTGCGAAAATGTTGTAAACATGGGCCACCATTACAGCAACGTAGATTCCGCAGATATTCACTTCATGTACGGCAACGCCAACTGCATTGCACTGGAGGCTGCATGACTGTATGCAGAAGTGGTTGCCCAGAGAAGGCGTCCCGACAGGTGAATATGCACCAAGATTTATCAATACCTCAGAGAAATTGGGTCCTTCACACACCACCAATGACCAGGTAGAACAAGCTCCATAGCTCGCGATGTAGAAAAACGTGTGTTAGAACATTTAGATGTAAACCCAGAAACTTTGACTAGAAGAGTGGCTATGCAAGAGGGAATAAGTATGAGCAGTGTATGGCAAATCTTACATTGACAGTTAATTTACCCATACCATATTCAACGTGTGCAAGGTCTCGTGAAAATAGACTTCCTTCCCAGACTGAATTTCTACCAGCAGATACAACACCAGCGAGCAAATACAGTAGACATTGCCACACTGAAGAATTGCGGCATCAGATTGTACAGGCTTTTCAGCAAATGAAGAATGACTCCGGATTGCTTGAGCGCATTTGCGGGTCTTTGTAGAGATGGCTAGGCAGATGCATTCAAGTGCATGGTCAGCATTTTGAACATCTACTGTAAACAACTTCAGTTAACATGTTCATACTGTACTGTACCTTATGTATCCACAGATGTCACTGTTGTCCAATCCAAACCATTGCTTTTGTGTATGTTCAATCACATTTTGATGGTGCTGAAGCCACAATTATGACTTGTACTGTCTCATGATTGATACATTAAATCACAGTGTCATTGTTTTTGTTGGCATTCATACTTAGTATTCAGCAGACCCCAACCATAACAAAACTGACGTTATCTCGTAAACTGTTAATTTCTGGACCCTTGTTTACAGAACCATTATTGCTTCTCTTCTTGTGTACATCTAATCTCTACATTTTTAACCATCACTTCTGAAACACCTTGTGTTTATATATAATTGGTTTTCTATTGACAAGGAAACAGCTTTTCCTAATTATCTGTTTGTGGTGTTGTAAAAGGTTTTTTGTCTTGCTGAGTTCTGTGAGTGTGGAATTTATATTTTATTTAGTCTCATGGTCGGCAATGGATGCAGACCAATCATAGCAACAAGATAACATTTACGAACATTGTTTCGTGTTATTGGGATCTTCAATCTAAAAGTAAACTATTTTTACTACCTTCCTCTGTATTGGAAATACTAGGAGTGGCCAACCTCTTACTACATACACCATACAACATTTTTACCATCACAAGTTATGAAAGTTTGATATTGGGTTATTGGGCAGTATAAAAATGGCCTTCTTGTTGAAACTGCTCAGGATCCACCATTTACGTGTAAAATGCACACAAAATTTTGGTTGCAGTGATACAATCCGTAGCATGAAGGCATAACTACCTATATACATCTATGGTATGCTGCTGTGCCCACTGCACAGATCATAATGGAAGACATTTTTAACACTTACTATAAACATCTACCATACCTACATTAATAGGTTTATAGTACTCCGTAAAGATAATGTACCATACATTAATAAGATAACAGTACTGAAGCTACCTGTTTGTTTCTGGCAACAGCTTGTGTGAGAGTCACTGCAGCAAGTATTGGAATTGCCTATGTGCATGGATCTGTATCACTGCCACTGAATTTTACTGTGCATTTTATGCTGAAACTGTGAGTTCTGAGCAGTTGTAACAAAAGGGTCATTTTTATTGGTTAGACAATTCTGCTCAATAAACCAGCATCAAACATTCCTATACTTTATAGGGTGGCCACCCCTGTTATCCTTACTACAGTGGGAGGTATCAATAAGAGTTTGCTCTTAGGTTTAAAATCCTGACAACTTAAAACAATGTTTGGAGAATTATTTTATTTTACTTTGTTTCCAATATTTTGCAAAAATGCAGTTTTAAAAATTTGATTTTCAAGGGCTCACACGTTTCTTAATTGTGTTCAGTTAGGTAGAAAGTGTGCCATATATTTCCCACTTGATTTTGCATAAGGAATCACCTCAGTTTGTCAGTCAAATTCAGCCCCATCCTGTACGTATATTGTGCTATGCCACTGAAAACATAACACACAGAATATTCATACCTTATTTTCAGGTAAACATAAACTCCATCAGCAAAACTTGTTTTATAAAACCAGCATTGCTACATTTTGTCCAAACAATGTGTTGTAATACATAATTCACATTGTAAAGTGTTAAAATAGAGTATTGACGGTGTTTAACTGGATGAAAAGGCATTGGTGTGGTTTTGAGGAGCTGTAAAGTCTGGAGTGAGGAAAATGGGAAAGGTTTTGTTACCCGGGACGCCAGGCATTACCCAGACAATAATGCAGTGAAGTTCTTGGAGAACTGACTCTTTTTCTCAAGATTGCGTGGCTGACGACCGAAGGCGGCAACCCTCCCATGCAGGTTATGTGCTTCTCATAACAAATTAGTAACTATTCGCGTGCTACACGGTGGACTATTAGGTCTGACCACATGCCTGAAACTAACATAATTACACTGCTAAACATATACACACTTGAAAACCTTGAAATGAAATACTTGTAGAACGTGAACACTTTTGGTGGGAAGGTGAGGGCCTGTGTTCTGAAATGCCTTGTGGCAAACCTGAATACATAAAAATACACATGGATTTACTTCACTGCTGCATTTTAGATAGGTGCTTGCTTACATACCCCTCTAGGAGGTCACTTTACAATCGGTGTCGGGCTTGACCTGCCGACATGGGTGAAACTGCAATAAGGCACTAGGCCACTGAACAATTACATGATCTAGTTTAAACTTTCCAAGGTGATGCTATCACTGGGGAAGGCAAGGGACAGTTTCCTAGGCGGCTAACAAAAACGAGGTTCCGGTATTTAATGTCTATTGTAAGCTAAGTGATGAAATGCAAAAGGATGAGGGCCACCCAGGCATGCCAACCGCGAGTCATGGTGATACACGTCCCACCTTTCAAGCTGCGAAACAATGATTTATTTCCCAGCTTGGTTCGCTGGCCAGCATTGGCAGGCAGGTGGGCCAAGTCGGAACTACTTGCTCAGACACACATTGCATAAAACCTTTTAAACACTTACAGTGTGTGCAGTTTACCATCACAAAAATTCGTGCAAGAACAAGAATCATTAAAATGCTATAAACAAGTTGTTGGGTGAGGTGAGTGTGAAAACATGCGAGATGGAAAAGTACAAAAACAACAAATAAACTTTACTACAACTTTAACCACATAATGGACTTCTTCACAGGATGTCCTGAATGTTCACGTGAACCTGCATCACATGTTGCCTGCCATTTAAGCCCTTGCAATATTTACTTAGCCCTACTTGCACTGGGTTTATTACTCCGTGCTGTTGAACACGTGGCCACGGGGCTAGTGCGACTCCCATTGCACTGCACTATCCTGCCCTACACTTTTTACACTTGCACGAAGGGTACTGCATGTTGCACTACTCAGACTTATGCACTGCGCTCGTAGTGTGGCTGGACACTGCGTTGCTGGTACTCGGTGCGGCAAGCAAACTGTCTGAGAGAGGGTAACACGGCACACCTCAGTACGTACCAGAAAAATTACATTACTGAAAAACATTAACAGTGTCATAGTGAAACCTGGACTGTGTTGTTGTAGCATCTTTGTAGTGAAACAACAAAATATTAGGCAACTTAATAGCATAATTTTTGTACCATATATACCACATTATGTCTCGCACAGATTTGGTAACGTTTCATTTGTAAGCTTAAAATTCATCATGTTGGTATTAAGACCAAGATTGAATTTTATCAATATACAACTGCAGCCAGTCACACTGCAAATGCAGCTCCTAGCATACTATATTCATTAATGTATCTGCCCTCTGAATGATATTTAATTACTCTGTTCATAACATATTTTATCCAAGACCCTTGTCTTTGAAATTCCATTTTGTTTAAATGTTGTTTGTCATCTGTCTAGTGGCCCAATTGATGTTCATATCTTGGCTCATGATAACGCAATCCAGTTGTGGCGAGAACTAATGGGACCAACAAAATCGTACCAGGCACAGTTCACATCTCCTGATACAATACGAGGGAAGTATGGTTTATCAGACACACGAAATGCTGTGCATGGATCAGGCAAGTAATTTGCATACTTATAATGGCAGAATCTTCCATTAGTATTAGTGTTGTTCTATAGGGTTTATACGGGAATGGAAAAGTAAATGGTAGTGCATCAATTTTTTTACATAAAAAATTAATTACTTTGGAAATCTTACATGTTTTCCATGTAAAATTAATTATGTGATTTTGCTCTATTTTAGATTCACCAGAGTCAACTACTAGGGAAGCAGTCGTACTGTTTCCAGAGTTCAGTATCAGACAGTGGTATGAAGAGGAGGAGATATATTTTAGGACTGGGAAAGTAATGTTTCACAAAGAAAACTTTGTTCATAGACCAACTCAGACTGAGGATGTTATGCCATTAATATAGAAATGTGTATAAAAAGAAGGTTAAGGTATGAGCATAAAGAAGACTGAAGATGTGAGCTCTTATGGACACACATTTAAGAATGCAGTATTTGCAACTCTGTTTAGCAATCAAAACATGTTACATGTTCCAGATTTTATAGTAATGCTTGTTCAACTTGTGTGATTCTCTTATTCTGGATTGTTTAAGATTCTGTAGCAATTTCATGAACTACAGTATCACCATAGTGTCTCCATATTTGGTCCTTAGTAAGGACAGTTCTTCTTTAGAAGTTGTATCCTACATCTCAGCATAAACAACTGAAAAGTAATCTGTGGTTTCACGTAACTGCCCTGCTGTGAATATTCAATCTGCACAGGTAGCATGCATTTATAACACATACAGATTGTAAATTAGAACCAAGTTAGGAAACGACAGCTTTTGATTTTCTGTAAGAATTTCACTTGTGCATGCCATGAGTTAATAGCGCTTGGGCTCAGTGCTTACTTGTTATTTAGCAAAAAAAGTATTTTTGTGTATGCTCTTCTATTGTATCAGTTTTTTTTTTCTCAATACATTTAGGTATTTAAATAAATTAATGTTTTAACAACAAATATTTAAATTTTCCCACAAGAAGTTATTGAAAATGATTTTGTACGTGGTTTAAATACTTTTGGCAACAAGGAGAGGTAAAGTATATGCTTCTAGCGCATAATTTCATTTGGAAGACATTGTGTATTAAAATGATATTTCATTTAAAAATCATGTTGGTTTTAAGCCAAAGATTGTTAAACATCGATTACACAGAAAAATCCACTTTAAACACAATTTGTGGATATTTTAGTGGTAGAAATAGGATATATTCAGTTTTATGAAGCCATTATTGGGAATCATGATACCTTGTAAAAATCAGGGGTTTGCTGTTAATTACTGACTGCTTATGCCATGGTTATTGCAGCAGGGATTTCAGCTGTTAACTGTCCAGTGTTGAGGTAAAAGAGACTGCAGCACCATTTGAAATACAAAATAGTATTCGAAATGCACATTAAATTCAAAATAGGTACTCATAAAATTTTACAAAACCGTCTCCAGTAAAATATTACATTCTCTTGATACTACTTGGCTAAAACTCGTATATGTATTTCGCACTGAACTGTAAAGTGTATGTGCATAAAATAAGTTTTGTAAGTATAATAGTAGGGTTGTGCAAATATTCGGTATGCTGAAATAAGAAGAAAAAAATTACTATTTTCATTTTCTTTTTTGTAAGAAATTTGGTTACAGAAAGTTCTAGCGAAACAAAAATCCTCGATTTCATTTATTATCCTGATTTTTAATGAATGTTCATTTAGTGCACCAGCAAAGGAAATTTTTGCTTGAAAATTATCTTGTTTGTTTTTATTATTTTATAACTAAAATAACTATATAAAATGGGAATTTAAATCTAAGCAAGAACCCCTATCGTAAATAATACATTATGGTACTTTTTTTTGTTTGGATTTTGGAAAGAATTTGTCTTTATGAATATTGTGCTAATATGTTATGAAATTTGTTACTAACAAAAAAAAAAAAAAACCAACTGGAACTCAACTCTGTTCACACACACTGTAGAAGCATGAGAAAAGTACATAAATAAAGGTATCATTATACAAAACAAATTGAAATGTAAAAAATTTTTCTCTCAGATTTATTGTAGTTTATGGCAGTTCACTCACTTTACACAGCAGACACATTAAACAGTTTGCATCACCAGCCAGATGGATTATGAGGATAGCGCCGCAGAATCCATTATTAATTAATGCTACACAGCCATTAGTCATTTACAAATGCAGCAGCTGCGGTGTCACATCCAGTTGATTTACGTCATTTACAATGGACAATTGTTTACTATGAGCTAGCGGCAAGTGCTCATGGCTAATAAGCGCCAAGCCCCTCTCCCCTAACAAACCATTGTGCTACAAACATACCCAATTAAGGCATAGCCAGTGCTGCTGTTATTGCACCTTCCGATCACTACCTTATAAAGGAATCACGCAGTACAGAGTCCCTTCGTACACTGGTTAAAACCCTGTTGCAACCTCTTTTTCACAAGAACAGAACTGCACCAAAAAATAATAAACTGTTTTTCCAGAATGCACTCTTAAAGAAAGAACACCATCAAATATCTTAACAGTCCTTATCACTAATTCCCAATGCAAATTCAAATTAAGACTTTGGGAAAAACAACCTCATGGCAAATACATATAATAACACTGCCAAAACGTCTGAAATACTGAAAAACAATTATGTTCCCTCGCAAAAAAAAAAAAAAAAATTAAATTAAATGTTCCCTTAAAATTGGTATTAACCATTATAACAGGTGCTGACAAACACAGGCTAGTGTTATAACTTATGAAACAGTTCTTCACTATTTGATAATGATCGAGACTCATCGCGGATGTTGACTTACTAAGGTATGTCGCAATGTACAACTCAAAGTTGTAATGCTTTTGAACTTTACTATTTAGGCTGGAAAAGATGTATAAGTTTTCCACTAGATCGTGATCTTAATTCTGCAAGGAAATATTTTCATCAACTTCAATGAATGTCATCTGTTGTTATTCAGCACAAGTTCTGCTTTCTTTTCCTTTGCTGATTGTTTAAGTTTTGAAGAAGTTATCTCTTTTTGAACACAGGATGAAAACATAAAGCTAAAATGGCTTAATTTACTGATGGAGATAACATAAAAAAAAACATTCAATC
The DNA here is from genome assembly GCA_029891345.1 of Dryococelus australis. Classification (NCBI taxonomy): domain Eukaryota; kingdom Metazoa; phylum Arthropoda; class Insecta; order Phasmatodea; family Phasmatidae; genus Dryococelus; species Dryococelus australis. The sequence continues at coordinate 279,770,303 of CM056994.1, forward strand.
TTACAATTAATACTTCTGATAAGCTTTGCAAAATCTGGACACTGTAATTCAGATTTTTTTCTGCAAGACACTGAAGCTTAAATTTAAATGAAAATAATGTTGGGAAGCAACTGACCATAAAAACGATTCTTTTTGGACTGTAGACAGTCAAAGAGCTTGGGTTTCATTTACTGTAATTTGAAATCATTGAGTGAATACCACATTATGGAGCAAAATGATTTAATTTGCATGTAGCACATCTCAAATGATGAGGCAGTGCAATAGGTGAATCACTTGTTGCATGTCTGAGCTGACTTTGACCTTTATGTCGACAGGGCTTTGACTGGTACACAAATTCTGGTGCGTGGCTTGGCGGCAAGGTACAGTTGACTATGTATCGTTATTCAGAGGACTGCCAAAAAATGTCCATACATACGGGATTTCAGTAGATGCGGTTTCTGATATGTACGTCACTGAAATTCAACTTCTAACCTTACAAAACTTTATGTTGAGTATAGTAAGAGCTGTACATTATCTGTGAATAAAGATTAGCTAATAAACACAATAAAATTGGGAATTTTAGAAAAAGTATTATTGTAAATAATACATTAAAAAAACATTACACCTAAACTCGTTTAAATAGAGGAAATAACGTCTTAAAATTCATTGTAATCCGACACAAAATGCAAGCTGACCTAAAACTTTCAAAACCTATGAAAATTAAAATAATATGACACAGAATGCAAGTCGTATTTTGAATGTTCCGCGTGCACTTGTGCTAAGAACATACAGAGAAATTATTGATCGGGCAGTGAGTACACAGCGGTGGGTGCTGGAAGGAGGGTCGGCAGCGGGAGGATTACCACTCCACGCCGCTTCTTGTTGCAGAGTGCCAACACCTTGACGCCGGCCAAGGGTCAGCCACAATTAGCCCATGACGGCACTCGCCGCTAAAGGTACATGTGGTGATGAGCACATGGCTAAGTACCATTACTGGTCACGGATTTTCCAGAAATGTAGTATCAGTTGTTTCAGTGTAAATTGTATTTGTTTTTAAGGGTTAAATTGTTTATGAAAGTGTTATATGTATTTTTGAGCTTTTGTGTGTAATTGCATTTGAAATTCAAAGTGCGTGCGGCACTAAAAATGAGACAATGATTTCAGGCGAGAATGCCTTCCAAATTTGAACAGAAAATTTCAATTTAAATTATGTACGTAAAAATTTGTAGTAATTCTTTTGATGCTTTTTCAGTTTGCAATATTAGGTAATATTTATGCAGTGTGCATAGCACTTCTGCTTGTGTGAACCCCGTAGGCAGCCATGGTAGGTCCGCGCAACCCCTGCCTCTGGGCAATCGTTCTAGGAGAGCTGGCGAGGTAAGAAGCTGTCACGTACACATTTTATCCTTTTGCACTGATGTAGGTTTCAATAGTTCACTTTAGTATACTGGTTAACCTTTGCCTTATGTACGTTTTGCCAGACATCCCCAGCATAATGCTATCTGCTTAATCTAATAATTGACAGCCTTTCAGGCTTTTTGAGATGTAAACAAGATGAGAGAGTGTTGTTGTTCGAGAAACCATGAGACCTGTGCTTCTTGTATATCAAATGCCATCCGCCCATGTTTATGACTTTTCAATGTCATTTTTGCTTATTTGCAGCACACAGTATTAAGGGTAATATGCTTGTATCATTCTTCGAGGGTTTTTTAATGTTAAGATGTTTTATGGCCACATGGTCGGATACCACCCAGTCCATATCCACGCGATAACCAGGTAGTGAGGGTTAATCCTTGTTCCATCTTGTGTGCCATAATTTATTTTAAGGTTTTATGTAATATTTTCTATCAGGGTTCATGTACTTTACGTGTTTTAACACACTTCGTTCTTGACCACGTGGTCAGCTTGTGTACATGAATTTTCCCGCCATTTTGTGGTTTAAGGGTTTTTAAACGTTATTTGCTGGCAAAAATTATTTTACAATGCAGATGCAAACCTTTGAGATACTATTGACCGGATTTCCGGGTACATGATATGCTTTTGTACCCGCACACGTGGTCCGCTACGAGCCCTATCCAGTAGCATCCGCGTCATCTAAGAGTGAATTCACACCTGTCGTGTATTTCTTATCCATCTCATGTACCCTATTTTCTTTCAGTGTTATTTTGTGTCCTTGTATGACGTGATTGTTTTGCACTAACCCTCCATGTGTTTGACCATCGCCACACAACACGTGGTTCAGGGACGAGTCCTGACGAGTAGGCGTTAGCTGTGAAGGAATACGTTAGTGTTCATTTCCTGTCTCTGGGTAAAACCTGCAGTCCATCCTAGTGGCTGTAGGCCTCATACTTTGTAGAATCTGTGCCTTCCTGCACCATGAAGCATCATCCAGTCAGAGGTACGCAAGGTGAGTTATGTGCTTGGGGGAATCACCTACTGGAACTGGCTACGCTCGAGACATATCATACTATTCATTCTGGCACCGACTGTAGATTGGTCAATGAATACCTACATCCCCAGTGTAAATTGTGAATGTTCTTTAGTAGCGTCAGATACCCAACCCAGTCAATGTTTCTTAAGTGTATTGTCGAGTTGTTCAGTGAGTATGCACGGGTGAGACGAGCACACAGAACCCACAGCATCCCTGAGATCTCTCTTGAGTTTCGCAGAGCAGTGCATAGGAACCACCGCTGGGGCGCATCAATCAGCAGGTAAAATGTTTTCGCTATTGTCTCCATGTCTCACCTGTCGGCATCAATTGGCGTTCCCAAGTAGGCCCAGTGCGTTCATCCATGACACAATGATGACCACGCCAGAGCAACCACGAGAAGACATCAAACCAACCATGCTGGCTGCTGCGACACCCGCGACAACTGCATTAGTTGGGAACAGGGAATATCTGGACATACCAATCGACCAATGCGCGCACTGTGTAAAATTGAAACAAATAAATTAGTTGGATTATAATCTCTGTGAACAAGCTCAATGTCAGTGCGTGTCTGATACCATATTATAGCAGTCAGAACAACGTCTGTGCATACGCACCAGATATGACAGAGCAGGTAAACAGTGGACAACATGTCAGCAGTGCTGCCAGACTGTACATCTTAGATGCATAGGGTCGGAAGAGTATGAGACCTGCCATGGCGGGATGTTTAATTGTGCAGAATGTCGAACCAGTGGTTGTGCTAGGAACATGCGACCGACACCGCCACATAACAAAAACATACCAACACATGTTGAAGTGACATTCGCCACAAGGTTTGACCGGCCTGGACCAAACTGTTTTGTTGCCTAACTTTGCTGGTCACGATTGCGAAGATACATATGTGTTTCTTGCCGTAAGTGAGGAGAAGTTATGCAGGCACAGATTCCATTGGGAGGACTGGACAGAGGTAACAGCTAACCGCCTCACAGTTCCCACAGCCATGTGGTGGAATCTCCTCCGCGAGTATCGAGTCACGTGGGAAGAGTTTTGTGAGAGACTGTTAGGTCGGTTTGACACAGATAGTGATGCAATGCAGGCCCAAGACCGACTGTATTATGAACAACGTATGAGGGAATTGAGGAGTTATATAGCGTAAAGTAAGACTGTATAAGAGTTCACACACAGGGCAGCTAACCAGTGGAGTATTAGAGATTGTCATAGCCTTGTCAAAATCGGACATTAGACAGTAGAGCCACCAGACACAGTGTAGAACAGTTCACATTGGAAGCATGTCTGTACGAGCGGCATGTACTTGCATTTTAAGAATATCAGTCACCTGGATGGCGCCATGGACCGCCGGTGCCCACGGCACCGACGATCATAGTTGGTGTCGCGTGACCACCACCTCCGTTTACACCGGTACGGACATCACGTGGGCAGCGACCGAACTACCAACAAAATACACCCAACAACTACTATCAGGGGAACAAGTTGGGAAACTAATAAGTAAGGTTGGTGAAATAGTACCTGCACCAATCTCATCACCGGAGTGGAGAAGACCGCCAAATGTGGGTTCAAAACTGTGTCAAGTGAGTGACAGTACCATCCAAGCATTGCGCGTCATTGTAGAACTGGAAAGGAAAAATGTGATTGCTGTTATAGACACTGCTGCCAGCCATAGTTTTGTACGTGTGGGGCTAATACATGCCAATATCACACGTGTACCACCACGTAGATTGCAGTTCGCCATCACACACCTACAATGTGAGGCCCACGAGTGTTATGTATGTGACAATAGGAATTCCAGGACTTGCGGACTGAATGCGATGTGTATATTGTGCTGGACTTGTGTGAGGAACTGATCCTGGGATTGCCATGGCTGATCGAGAACCAGGCCGTTATTGAACCCCAACTCGACTGCCTCCACGTGTGCACACATGGAAGGTAGACGCTGTATGTCGTAGGAGCAACACCACCAGCCACCATACCGGCTGTGAGGCTGGAGCAGTTCGTCCACAAGGTGCCAGAGCAGTACCAGGAGAGGCTGCAACAGCTGCTGGACCAATACGCTGGGGTGTTCTACAACGAGGGGAAGCTCCGACACATGGACGTCACAAAGCACGACAATGTCACCACGCACAAGGACCCAGTCTAAATCAAACCAAGGGACCCAGGTATCTACTTCAGGAATGTGATAAATCAGCAGTTATGTGAAATGTTGAGTAACAATGTGATTGAACCAACGCAATAACTCTATAATTCAGGAACTACCCTAGTCATTAAGCATGATGGCAAGTGGAGGTTTAGCGTAGATGTCCGCCCCCCAGGACCGTAAAATGATAGCTTTTACCACCTCTGATGGGAGGTGATTTTAGTTTGTTTCAATGCACCTGCAACTTTTCAGAATTTGATGGTAAATCTCCTAGACGGGTATATAGGAGACTTTGCAATGGCGTAACTTGACAATGTATTAGTTTGGTTAAGTAACTGGCAAGACCACATACAGCATTTAAGCCTTGTGTTTGAATGACTGGAACGTAACAAACTGACATGTAGGGATGAATAAGATGGAATTCTTAGGGCATTACGTCTCGGGGGACGGATACAAACCGGAGAAACAGCACTTGGAACAGATACAGGATAAGCCAACCCCCAGGTCATGCAAACAGTTAACAAAATTTTTTGAAGTTATTAATTGGTTTGGGGAATTTATCCCAAACTTCTCTCTTATTATTACCGCATCACTCACTGAACTGTTGTCGGAAAAATTAAAATTGGTTTGGACCTCACAAGCAGAGCAGGCCTTTCAAAATATCAAAGCTGCATTTCAAAACTGAACTGTTAGTGAGATTCAACCCAGACCTCCCAGTTACCGTACATACAAATGCTAGCCAGGAAGGTATAGGAGCGGTACTTTACCAAACTAACAACCAAGGGCACAAATACATTATCAATTACCATGGTGCAAAGTTTGGCAGTACTGAAAGTAAATATCATGTTAACAAGCAGGGGTGTTTGACAATTGTACGCACGTTATGCAAATACTGCCCGTATCTGCTATGCCGCAAGTTCACACTGAAACCCGACAACCGCTGTTTAGTTTGGTTAGAGGGCATGCACAATAGCAGGAGTAAGCTCGTCCGCTGGTTACTACTGCTACATGAGCTTGATTTTCAAGTAGAGCATGTCACGGGAGGGGGAGAGGCAAACAAGCTGGCAGATGCGCTGTCGAGAAACCAGTGCTTACAGATAATGATAACAAGTGACACCGAGTGGGAGGAGACACTACTACCCTGCCGCACCATGCCAGTAACGGGATCTGTGCCACTCATCCTCCAGAACATTGTTACCAACTGTTGCAGTGAACTCATGTCAGTGAATTTTCGTGATGTTTTGCAAAAGATATATGCATCCCAGGAACATTCCCTAGATGCTGCACAGCGCCATCAACATTGCGCAGAGAGGTAATCAAATCACTGGCATCTTATAAATAGGGAAATACAGATTCGCCCACCAGGGAACAGCGAGAAATGGAGGACGTATGTGCCCAAGGAAACACTGGAATTAGTACTACAATGTGGCCATGACAGTTTAGAACATGGACACCCGGGTACAAAACAGACTTGGCGTAATGTACAGAAATACTTCCATTCGCCAGGTATACAGAGGGACATGCATAGATATGTGCAGGATTGTATCACGTGTACCACTAGGAAACTGCGGCGAACAGACGCTGACGCACCACAACAGCCCCGGCAGCCCACCGAACCGCTCAAAAGATTTGCTATTGACATCATGGGGCACTACCCCCGCACCAAGAACAGAAAATGATTCCTGGTAGTTGCAACCTACTTGTTTACTAGGTTGACGGGAGCATTTCCTGTGAGTAATGTCAGAGCCCATACAATTGCACACGTACTGCAGAAAGAATTATTCCTGCGATGGGGGTACCTGGAATACTTGCTCACCGATAGTGGCACCCAGTTCATAGGAATAAAATGGCGGGAATATTGCACCACCTGGGACACAGAACACTGCACCGCTCCAGCCTACTACCCGAGGGTGAACCCAGGATGTAAAAATACAGTTGCATATAAGGCTGGGAAATGATCACACACGATGGGCAGAACTCATTCCAGAGATAATGTTTTGTATATGTAACAGGGTAAATGCTGATACCGGGAAAACACTCTCAGAAATGGTCCAAGGTTGAAATCTCTGTGCCCCGGGAGAACCCTGCAGAAACCTGCCAGCATCACCTACCGAGATTGCCTTTCTCCAACAGCAGATCCATGAGCAGGCATATATAAATCAGGAGCAATACTCTGCCACAGGGTACTGGCATGTAAGAAACAGCCACATGAATTACTTCCCGTGATGTATGTATATGTAAGGGAAATCCTGTCAGCTGAAAATAAAAAACATTCTGTGGGGCTCACCACGCACATGTCATGTGTACATGCACGCACGCAAAGAGGCCAATATTTTGAACTTTCACGTAAATATTATTTTGCATTGTAAAATGTGTATTTTATTTTTATTTTTCAGGGTTTGGTATGTCTTTAAAGGTTTTAAAGTGTTTCTTGTTATTTTGAAAATGTTTGGTTATGAAATTCAAAGTTCCCACGGCACCGAGATTAATTCGCAAGGAAATTATAAAATGAAAAACAATATTTAATTTATTTGTGCAATTTTAATATTCAACATACAAAATATTTTGCTTGGCATGCATAGCACTTCCACTTATATAAACCCCGTAGGCAGCCATGGTAGGTCTGTGTGATGCTTGCCTCTAGACAGTTTGTCGAGGATAGCTGGCGAGGTAAGTGACTGTCACGTACGCACTACAACTTTTGTTCACTGATGTAGATTTCAATAGCACTTTTAGTATACCGATTAACTTTTGCTTGCGTACGTTTTGCCAGACATTTCCCCAGCATTATGCTTCCGCTTAAAATAATTTATTTTGCCCTTGTAATATTTTTCAAATTTAATCGAGGAGAGTGGAGAAAGATGTCGGAAAGGTCACGCGACCTGCGAATCTTGAATCAGACGCCATCCACTTCTGCTAAAGGCGCTTCATTGTAATTTCTGTATTATTGCTATGCGCAATTTTATGGGCTTTGTTTTCATATATGTATTTGGGGGTATGTTCCATGTTTAGATATTTTTTGTCAACATCACGTACAACCACGTGGCTGACGCCAATTATGTCTATGCCATCATTGCATTTTGAGAGCTTATTTATGTAATATTGTGTGGGCAATATATTTATTCAGGGTTCAATGTAAAATTTTGTCAGGGTACTGTGTAATTTTTACGTAAACAGATGCTTTTGTGTTTGACTACGCTGTCACTTTAATGTTTGTTTTTACCACCATCAGGCATGCTACAAGCCTGTCACCACTTCAATCGAAAAAAGAATAATTTTCTCTATCAAAATATTATTCTGTTGGGATTGGATTTAATTTGCAGATTTCACAAAGAAATATTGCAATTCCACCTGCACCATGTGGTCCGCTACGAACTTCATCCTGTGACATCGGCGCCATGCAAACTTGTTTTCACACATGTGTGTGTTTATTGTGACTACTCGTTTCATGCCCCATCATCTTTTAAGGGTATTTATGTAATTTGTGTACGGTGCAATTACTTCTGTCCTAGTCGGCTCTGTGTACAGGTTGTCACCACACTACCCACGTGCTGGCAGGTGAGCCCAGACGAGTTTGCGGTAGTGATCCCAAGTAATCACACATGTTAATTATTTCATCAACGGTTTCATTTGTAATTCACCGCATCCTGTCTTCAGGGAAAAACTGTCAGTCTACCCTAGCAGCTGTTGGCCCTCTTTCCTTGTGAAAACTGTGTTTTCATACACCGCTGTGAGTTCATCCATCTAGACTTGTGCTAGATTAAGCTAGATTAATTGCCGGCTGGGGAGCACCCAAGCGGAATTGGCTAGTCATAACCAAGAGTATCATAATTTCATTGGCATGTTGATCTTTACGAGCAATAATAATAAAAGCAAGTCTATGGTGAGCCTACCTCTTTTATTCAGTAGTGACAGTGTCCTAGCCACATGAATTTTATTAAGCGCTTATTTTCAAAGTGATGTTTAGTAAGAGTTTAGTATTGCCTAAGTGTTTGTAAGTACGCACAGGTGAGACGGACACACAGAACCCACCGCATCCCTGAGTCTCAATAGTGCAGTGATTGGGAAGCACCATTGGTGCCCATATTACCAGTTTAGTATTTTTGTCATAATTTGTCTCGTGTATCACCTGATGGCATCACGCGTAACACTAGGAAACTGCGGAGAACAGACGGTCATGCACCACAACAGCCCTTCCGGCCCACCGAACCATTCAAAACAGCTGCTATTGACATCATGGGGCACTACCCCCGCAACAAGAACAGAAAATGATTCCTGGTAGTTGCAACCGATTTGTTTACTGGGTGGACGGAAGCGTTTTCTGTGAGTAATGTCAGAGCCCATACCATTGCACACGTACTGCAGAATTAATTTTACCTGCAATGGGATTACCCGGAATAATTGCTTACCGATAATGGCACCCAATTTATAGGAATTAAATGGCGGGAATATTGCACCACCTGGGACACAGAACACCGCACCACTCCAGCCTATAACCCGAGGGCGAACCCAGCAGAACGTCGAAATCTGGATGTAAAAATACGTTGCGTATAAGGCTGGGAGATGATCACACGCAATGAGCAGAATTCATTCCAGAGATAATGTTTTGTATATGTAACAGGGTAAATGCTGCTACTGGGAAAACACTCTCAGAAATGGTCCACAGTCGAACGCTCCGTGCCCCGGAAGAACCCCGCAGAAACTCACCAGCATCACCTACCGAGATTGCCATTCTCCAACAGCAGATCCATGAGCAGGCACGTATAAATCAGGAGCAATACTGTGCCGTGTGGGTACTGGCATGTAAGAAACAGCCACCTGAATTACTTAATTATTTTACTGTAAAGAAAACCTGTAATTTTGAGACAGAAATGAATAAATAAGGCGGTTATAATTGATTTCTTCACCGTCTTTAATAATTAATCATTCAAAACTATGACCTCTGATTTTCCCTGTTGTGAATTACACTGCACTCCGCTTGGTGCTTACCTACCCATTATTAGATGGCACGAGGGGTCGAATAGGCCCTTACATTTTATCAGGTTATACAAAAGTCACGTTTCTATTGAAACAATTCAATATAAATCCTCCAATTTCCTCGCAAGAAGTTACTGAAAATGAACTTTACACTTATAATACCAGTCATTCAATGTTCAAACAAATTTGGTGACAACGAAAGGTCAAGTATATGCTTCTGGGCATATAATTTTATTTGTGAAGATGTTACCCCTTGAGTTAAAATCATGTCAATTTTATGCCAGATATAATGAAACACCAACCTCACAGGATAAAACAACCTTTTATCAAAAAAGAAAACATCTTTGCAAATAATAATTCTTTGTCCTTAAAATGTTTTACGTAACATTTTCAGGCTAAACCATTTGCTTTTAAATACAAGTGATGATAAGTGCAACATAATGTTTATAAAATATCTACGTTTGCCAGGCACAGTTTATTTGCTCTGCTGCCGGCATGTGAAGACAAGTGTGTGTGGGCGAGTCTTGCGTTTTTCTTTTACTAGACAAGCGCTTCCCCTCTCAATGGCATGTGGATGGTACACAGCTGAGAGACAGAAAGAAGGGTGAGAGAGGACGCTAGGTCGCCACGCTGGTTGCTATAAATAACCACTTTGCCACTGGGGGGCATGTAAGGTGAAGTAGCAAGCCAGTCTCACTTGTCGCACCACGCCGTAGGTGTCGACATACTTGTTGGGAACACACGACACTAGACAGCTCGCCGCAGAGCAGTGATAAATGACCATGCGTGACGTATTTCACATCCAGTTACTAGACGTTTGCATAAACAACCAGCTTAAAAACGAGACTTGCGGGAAATAGGTGAAGGGACCCAAAAATACTTTGATTGACGCACCATGCGATAAACAATACAAGCGGTTTATGGAGCTTATTCCACCAATGCTAAGGCATTTCTGCCGTTTATCCAAATTTTGATATAGGAGGACACACGCACTTCTGCTTCCTAATCTAGGAGCTTGTGGGTTGGTTTCGTTTGCCAGGCAAAATTGCTGCCTTCTTTCTGCCGGCGTTGCCGTTTCCCTTTTACGATTTTTTCGGTGGAGCCGCTTCGGACTGGGTGGGTCATGGCATCTGGGTTGGGTCCTGCAATTCCGTGTGCTTTGGCTGTTGTGGTGCAGGTTTTTGAGGGCACTCCTTATTGAAATTATTCCCCGGACAATACCAGCATTTCTGCAATCGTGGGGTCTGCAGCGGGTCTCCGGTGGCATTGTATGGCACAGTTCCTCCATGCAAAAATCCTGAAGCAAGGGAATCAAACCCAGTTCACCTAGGTGGGAGGCAAATAGTTTGACCACTACATCACCATGGCCCCATGAACATTTTCTCAGATCCTGATCTGTTCAGAGGACACTGCCAATTCTTCCAAATCTATGTGCAAGGCAGTATATAATGGACAGCTAACTATAGCAGTCTAGCTATGATATCTAACATAATACCTTACTCTACTATAACAGAGACATTACAGCAAGACATACTTATGAAGTGTGATAAAATAGTGCTGGGTTTTGGAATTAAAACTACTGTAAAACTTTCTTATGGCGTTTGTGAAGGGACTGGAAAATGTGAGCATTATTAAACAGGAAAACTTTTTAAAAGGGTCAAATTACTTGCATGTTTATAGACCAGGTGGAAATTGTGTAAGCTTATTAAGCAGGAAATATTTTTAAGTGGGGATAACAGGGTTTTACTGTAATCAGTTCTTACATTTTAAAAAAATTTTAATTTTTATCAAATATATTAACTTTGTTTCGCATTATCACAGTAATGATTCACTATATATGTTAGATCAGTTGGCCTAATATAATGGAATAACAATTGAGACGTTGAAATGAGATGTAATTTAATTTAGGCATATCAATGCCTCCTGAAGCTGCTTACATGGTCAACTGCCTTATATTCCATATACAAAGGGCAAATATGTATGTGGTTCATTTATAATTCCAGTCTGGAAAATCAATCTCCAAAGATAACAGCTCAGTGATCTTAACTGTATGTGCTGTAAAACATTAAAATTTTAAGAAATTCATCAAAATATAGTACCATAGCTCACTTCTTGCTACCAGTTAAATACTGGATTCTGTGACCTTCTAAATTTGCCCCTTTGGTTGCAAAAATGTTGAGCCCTCCTATTCTTTCAAACAATGGTCAAGTAGTGTGTTTGAAACCTTGAAGTCGCAGAATTTTTGCCACTGTTTTTAGGCAACCAGTAAATATGAATTACAACCTAATGTCTGCTGCCAAAAAAAGATGATGATTAATTATTTAGAAAATTCCTGCAATTGGCCAAAAAGAAATTTGTAATTGGGCCTCCCACAAGCCATGTATGCCACTCCATCTCCATGCCTGGAAAGAAGAACATGTGAAACATTTGATCTCCACTTTGTGTTTCCTTCTAAACAACACAACTTCTAGTGTATACACCACAGCTATTCAATTAAGTTTTCCCATTGGGCCACTTACAAATAATTACAATGCTCGATGGACCAAACTCATTTATTACAAAGTTGAGGCTCACTTATAGATTATTTACATGAAGATGTAATAAATTATATAATATATAAGATTATTACAAGATTTATGCTATCAATAATTACAGTTGACATTAAATTGGATAATTGTATTTAAAAGTATATATAAAAAAATTACTGCTTACACAACATTTTGTCTATGGGCTAGGCTGGCAAGTCTTGCATGCCACATGTGGCTTGTGGGCCACTAATTGAATAGTCCTGGCATACACATTATATGTGTGACACTTTTTTGTCAACAGAGACAACATGGTACATGACTTATTTTAGCACTTTTATTGTTTCAGTAAAATTCAGAAAAATATCTTTAAGTATATAGTTAGAGCCAATAACTTCGTAAAGTTTAGTACACATGGGTATGTTCCACGAGTAAGAAGGTGATCACTTTCTTGCTCACTTCGACTTGCACCAAACTTGTGTTGCGCGAAAGGCATTGAGTATGAGAGATGAAAGCAGTTGTGCAGATAATCAAGAACAGAAAGGGAATCAGCCACAGCCTTTAGTAGTCTACGCATCTGCCTAGAGTGATTTCTGCAGCTCACAAAAACCAAAAGCAGGATGACCAGACCAGAAATTGATCTTGGTTGTTCCAAATAAGTGTTCAGTGGGTAACCACTATGCCACCTCATTTGGTACATTAAATAGAAAAAAAATTTTGGTACACTTGCATTTATGATTGTAAATATAGCCCAAGAACACAGCTGTTAGTCCGTGTGATCACTTATTACAGTATTTTCAATGCATGATTGAAGGAGAAAGTAAAATAATTAAAAGGCTCTACATATAAAAAAACATTTTATTTAACATTTTTATAAATAGTTTATTTGAATATTGCACAACAAAACACATGCTGTGATAAGTTTCACCTGTCAAAAATATACACACAAGCTGAATCTTGTGCTGGTTACTTTTGTTATTTTTAACAGACAATTATATTCCATTTCAAAAGTTCATAGTACAAATTTAAATAAATGCTAATACAATGTATCAATATATCTTGTAAACAAATATCACATATGACAAATACTGAAAAATGGCACATTCCCAATACGAACAAACTTCCTTCATTCACCAACTTTTACAAAAACTTTTGCCCGAGAAAACACTTTAGTAGCTTCTTCCAACTTTGTGAGCTTCTGCTCAAGTTCAATTTTCCTTTGACGCAGTCGTAATGTATCTGTCCGCACTGGCATCATGTTCAGTTCACGCACCATGTTGGCATAATCTGCAAGAACACAAAATGTTTCTGTTGTGCTAAGCATTGTAATATGAATTAATTTTTTTCTCTGTTTATTTCCAAAGAATTATTGTGTTAGACTGCAATTTAAATTCATTTCTTAAGTTTTGTTATAAGATTTGGGACCAAAATTATTTATAAATACTGAATAATTAAACAGCTTTATAATTCTAATTATATTTCTGCCACCTTGATGAATACTCAGCTAATTTCTGTGCTAAGAAAAACAGATCTCATGCTTTTATTCAAGCTTGATTAGCATTTTAACACCAAAGATTTTTATGCTAATGTGTTCATTTTTTGACTGCTATATGACATCAATGAAATGCGTAAGCACTTGGGTAAAAGACAGCATGTGAGGGAATATAATAAAATAATACAACCTTGGCTATGGTGAAAACTTTAGATTCCAGTCTTACAACTACATTGTGCAATGCAGCTCCTTAAACTATGACTGTGTAGGTATTAGATGCAGTAGACAATACACTGTATGCTGACATATTCTGACGCTGAAATAAAATTCTACAGCTTAAAGTTACTAACAGTTTTATAATGCTGAACTACACTGTTTACATGACTACAGTAAAACCCTCTATAAATTGTTTCTTCATAGGTAATTTATTACTTGTTTACCTTGGTACTATCAAAACTGCCACATCAACAATGTCAAACTGTTTGTATGTATCAACTGAGTGTTTTTTCCTTAGCTATTATTAAAATATAGGGTAAGGTTGTCAAAGATCATGTGACAATACCAAAGAAAAGTATAGATATTATATAAGTATAGTTTTTTTAAGATATCATTATTAGGTATGGTGCCAGCCAATACTTCAGTATCAGTTTTAGAAATTAAAAACTGGATCCTGGATGTAAAATATCTATAATAATATGTGAACAATGTTGCATTATGAATGATAAAAAGCTAAATTTGTATGTTTTTGTGATGTGGCAACTTCTATCAATACACTGAAATATTTGCAACACCAACAGCAACAATGATAAATGTACAACAAATTTTGTGCTCCACAGAAAGCAGAATTTCATCTAAAATGGCATGCTACATAGCTATGGCCCTTGTGCTAGCAGTGATGCTTTTGAGTGCTACAACCTTGGCATGCATATTCTGTAATGTGTCTAAAATTCAGGGATTTAAATAAAGTTTTCTGTGCTTCTGTACACAGCTGTAATTACTTTGCATGTTGAAAGAAGTGCCTATGTGAAAAAGAGGCAACAAGTTTAAAAAATCCTGTAACAAAATCCTTTTTTTTTTATGTGAACTTTCAACACATTCCCTTATTTTTGCACCTAAATAATTATCATTTTTATTGAATTGGATACAGAGTAAAAGTTTGTGCTTTGGTTAATGAAAATTGCATAGAGCATGTATGAAGGGAGAACTCACGGATGTTCAATAAAGTGGTATCAGCATATCAGCATCAAATATATTGGAACACAATAAAACATAATGTGAATGCAAAATAACAGATAAGTACTAATTCCTCTACTTTGGTATAACTTAGTCAACAAAAGAAGTCAAAATGTTGAATTAAAGATTGAAAGTACGTGGGGAAAAAAAAAGGGCACATGGGGTCTGTTTTCGAGGTACAGGGGCTAAATCTGACAGTCTCTATGACCGCAGGTGCCCTGATTACCTTTCAGTTGACAACTTCACATGGAGAACGCGACTAGTGTAAATATCTTCAGTGGCAAATCACCTTCTGCTCACTCTCTAAGCCTAGAACGAAGAGGAATGGAAGGCAGGGACAAACAGAAAGCAGTGGCAAAGGGAATATTTTGAGTGACATGGTGTATAGTATTTATTAAACCAGAAGTAAGACTTTTAATCAGAACTAAGAACAGGCACAAATTACAGCACTATAATGTCATGATAATGTGGCAAGGAAGAAGGACCCGTGATTATTTTCACTTAACTTCCACCATGACTCAATTTATGAGCACCAAGTCAGTATTCACATGGTTTGAAGCCCACTATAATCCTAGATGTCCATTAATAATTAGTCTTCTGGGCATAATTGCATGAAACTGCTAATTTCTGAATAGACAATTCAGATCAAAATTAGGTTTTACATGAACAGCACTTCCACAGTCTTGACAACTTTCAATGTGAGGCAATTTATTAAAACTGGTTTTCAAGTGCAGACTGCTGTTTCAGAAGTAACTTAAAAGTTTTGTACCTCAGTGTGTCAGTGACCTCTTGATTGAGGTCAAAGTCAGTAAAAGTTATTGTAACAATAAATAAAACTAATAATCTTGGGCTAGCTTCCGAACTAGTGATGGGCAGAACGATTCAGCTGAATGAATCAATTTATTTGGATCAGTTTAGTGTAATGATTCCTTCAAAATAATTTTTCATTTTGTTCTTTTTGTTTTCTTGTACTGCAGTTCTTTAGAGTCCTTTCTCTTTCTCACTTACTGGAATTTTTGTTTTCCATGCTTCTGTTATGTAATGTTGTTCAACACTTTCACTACTGCGATTCGCCGACTGTCTATTCTAAATGCTATTGGCTATAACTGTCTCCCAGTCCTACCAACCTCTCTAAATAAACACAACATATTTACCTTACATTACATGTCCCTCTCTTTACACAAAGTATGCAGCATTCTGTTTCACTACCACACATTAAGACATTGCACTACAGCCTTAGGCGTCTTGGTGGGATGACTTGTCTTCCACTTCTAGTATTGTAACAAGTTGTGGTCCCACCTAGCCCAGGTCTTTCGACATTCGAGAATCCTTGAAATTCTTCTTGTGGAGAACCTGAAGTGTGTGGCCCCTGTGGAGTTGGGTATCTCCGCTGAGCATCTGTCTCTTCCCTCCCTGGTTGAGGAGAGACCTGTTTCTCTTCAACTGGCTGCTGCAGTTGGTGTGACTCTGCCCTCGTACCCACTGCTTGATGCATGCCATGGGACTTCGATGCAGGTCTCCTCATCCTCTCATCTGCCTCCATCTTCCGCACTGCTACAAGCTGCTTCCTGTTTCTGCGCACATCCCAGGTCCCAGTTGCCACTATGTATGACCTGAACTGATTAGCTGGTTGGATCACCCTGCCATACCTACGTAGGTCTGGGATCCAAACTTGTGCTCCTGGGTGTAATGGATCCAGTTCATACACCCCCTGTCTAGCATCATAATTCCTACTGTATCTCTCCTTGATGCGCTGGTCGCGTGTTCGGAATTGCTAAAGGCTATGTGGGTTCCAATGTGGTTGCAGTGAAGAGCTTGCCTGTGGTAAGGTAGTAAGCAATTTTCGTCTAAACAGTAGTACCGCTGGTGAAAATCCCGATTCCACTGGTGTGGCTCTATATGCCAACAACCCAAGATTAAAATCAGTTTCTTTGGGCAGAATTCTCTTCGCAATTTTCACTGCACTTTCTGCTTCACCATTAGATTGTGGGAATTTGGGACTTGAAGTAACATGAGTGAACCCGTATTACTTTGCAAACTGTTGGAATTCCTCTGCAGTGAACTGGGTACCTCCATCAGTACGAACGGTTGCTGGTATTCTGTGATGAGCAAAGATGTTCTTCACTCTCAAAATCACTGCCTCTGATGAAAGGTGATCTAGTTTCATCACTTCCAGAAATCTGGAGAAGTAATCTTGTACCCCAAGATAATGCACATTGGTCAGCTCAAAAGTATCCATTCCAACCAGCGACCACTGTCTGTCTGGTAGTGTGGTAGGTTGCAATGACTCTGCACATTGGGACCTCTGTACCAAACACTGTTGGCAGACTTCCACCACTCTTTTGATTTCTGTTGTGATGTTTGGCCACCATACGGACTCTTGCACCCAATGACGACACTTAACTATGCCCATGTGGCCCTCGTGTATGTTACCAAGTATATCTGTACGTAGCTGTCTGGGAATGAATATGTATGATCCTTTCATAATGAGTCCATGTTGTCTGTGTTGTAGGCTAACTGATCCTTGAATTGCCAGAACTGTAAGTGTTTGCTCCAGAATCCTTGCGAGATGCAGTCCTTCAGAGCCTGGCATTCCCTATCTCTCTCTCTTGTGCTTCCTTAAATGTTTTTGAGTCCAACATCTGAGAATGGGGATTCCCTTGCAACAACTTCCACAAACAACTCTTCCTCTGCAACGTTGTAATTTTCCATCACTGCCTGATCGACCGAAGCTCTTGATAATGCATTTGGTGCAAAAAATTTATTTCCTGCTACATGTTCAATGGTGTAGTCGTAACACATGAGGCGCATTCTCATCTTCTGCAGCCTTGCTGTCAACTCCAACAATGGTGTCGTGGCCAGCAGTGTCACTAGTGGTTTGTGATCTGTCAATATCTTAAACTTGGTGCCCAACACATAACTTTTGAATTTCTCGGATGCCCAGGTAATTGCCAATGCCTCTTTCTTTACCTGGGCATTTCTCGATTCAACCTCACTCAGGCTTCACAATGCAAATGCCACTGGCTTCCATTCTCCGTTTTGATACTGCTCTATAACACTCCTTAACCTATATGAGGAAGCATCTGTCAACACTCATAAGTCTGTACCCTGCTGACACAGTGCTAACATGGGCTGCTGAGCTATTTCCTCCTTCAGTTGCTTCACAGCCTGTCATTGGGGTTCTTCCCATACCTATTCCAAGTCCTGGCACAGCAATGTCTGCAGTGGCTGTGTTTTTTCTGCTGGTTTAGGGATGAATTTCATCAGATATGTAGCCATGCCAAGGAATCTTCAAGTTCTGTCAGATTAGTTAGTTCTGTCATGTTCTTAATCGCTTTAGTCTTATCTAGATCTGTCTGTACTGCACCTTCTGTTATTAGATGTCCCAAAAACTTCACTATCTTCACTCAAAACTTGCACTTTGATTTGTTGAGGGTAATTCCATTTGCTACTAGTTTGCTGAGCACTTCTTCAAGCCGTTGGTCATGTTCTTCTGGTGTACAGCCACACACCAATATGTCATCTGTATGGCTAATGACACCTGGCATGCCCCCCCACTAGCTGCTGCATTTGGCGTTGGTAATGCTCAGGCCCAGAGTTAATTCCGATTGGTAAACGGTTGAAGTAATATCGTCCAAACGGTATGACAAATGTAGTGATTGGTGCACTAACTTGTGTCAATGGAATCTGCCAAAACCCGTTTGAAGCATCTAATGCTGAAAACCACTTAGCATCTTGTAGCTGTGTTAGCGACTCTTCTGCCGAGTGTTGCTGTAATCTCTCTCTGAGAACAAATCTGTTCAGTTCTGTGAAGTTCACACAAATTCTTACTGAACCGTCTTTCTTTGGCACCAGTGCCATTGGTGCAAACCATTCTGTTAACTCCTCAATAGGTGTTATCATGCCATCCTATACCATTCTGTAAAGTTCCTCTTTCACTTTGTTTTGGAGGGAAAATGGAACATGCCTTGGTTCTACGACAGCATATGGCTTGGCATCATTCTGAAGGCGAATGTCATACACGTGGTGGAAGTGGCCTAGACCATCAAAAACTTATGGAAACTTGTCATTCAAACAAAACTTTTTTTCTGTTACTTCCTCTGCTTTCTTCACCAATACAATATCTAGTGCCTATATGGCTGGGTGGCCAAGTAATGGAATTGACTGCCCTTTTACCACAAAAATATCCTGTGGCACTTCCTGCTTGCTGTATGCGAGTGTTGCTGTGATAGTACCTACTACATCAATAACATTTCTCCCAGCTCCAAAAAGCTTTCTGTCAGTTGCCTCAACCACTACATTCAAGTCACGACAAATGTGTTCTCCAATCATCATCACATTGGCTCCTGTATCAACCTTGAAAGCAAGTTCCTTCCCACACATTCTCAATTTGATGTACCAAGGTTCTGAACAGATCTCTGATGCTATTTCTCCCAAGTAATATTCCTGCTTAAGTGCTTGTGGTTGTTTCAATGGGGAAGCATAATCTCTCTCATCATCTAATTCCTGTACCTTCCCATGTGTACAGCACCTACCATAAAGCCCCACTTTGCCATAGTGATAGCATTTTGCCTTGCTAGCTAGGCACTTGGACCAATGATGATTTAGTTTACTACCATATTTGGGGCATTTTGTGGTTATGTTGTAACCAGTATTGCCTCGACTATGCTGAGCAGAATATATTGCCCCTTTTTCATACCTCTTGTCACACTGGCCTGTGAAAGGTTGAACAGCCTCCACGGTGCTGGACTGCGCTCGTACAAAATGTTGTTGCTGGCGTACCTGTTCTGCCTGTCGAATACATGCGATTGCTCGTGCTAATGTCAGATCTGGTTCACCTGAAATGATTCTGACAACTTGTCATCTGCCACCCTGATTACCAGCACTGTTGTAATGAGCTCGTCTTTAAGGTCCCGCATGTCGCATGACTCGGCCATCTTGAAAAAATCATTAGTAAAAACATCTACAGGTTTGTCATATTGCTGGCGTCTTTCGAAAAATTTCGCTCGTTCGTAAATCATGTTTTTTTTGCAGTGATTTTCCTTTCAATATGCTGTATTTCCCTGCATCTTCTTCTGATAATGCAAACAATTCAAGCATTTCGTCCACATCGGGGCCCATACAATACAGCAACATATTAACTTGGCTGTCAGCCGACTTCTTGTCCAATTCCGAGGCCACCCGAAACCTTTCAAACAGTTTTATTCATTTTGCCCATTCCCGGCGGGACAATTTGGAAATGTGCCAATGTCGCCATGATGATTAATCACAAGGTCCCCATTCCTGAGGTAGAGGTTAGTTGTCACTGTGCTCATCCCGACATGTTTTTACTTGAACACAACCGCCGCCAGACATTGTGAACATCGAAAATACCTTTTTTTACATCATATTGTTGACGTAGAAGCAACAGCTGTCACCATGTTATGTAGTGTTGTTCAACATTTTCACGAACGTGATTCGCCGACTGTCTAAGCGCTATCGGCTATAACTGTCTCCCAGTCCTGCCAACCTCTCTAAATGTACACAACACATTTACCTTACATTACACTTCTCATTTTCTACTCTTTCTTCATTTACATAGTCTTTTATCTGTTAATCTTTTAGTTATTGCTAAATTACTTTTTGTTTTATTTTCGCAGAAGGTTTTGTGTATGGGTATGTGAACTATGAAATTCTAAAACTACTACTTAGCATTTTCAGGTGTCAAGTTACAAAATTTTTGGCATGTAGGCAGTATCTATTAAGAGAGATATTAGAAACAATATGCTTGTTGTGAAGGCCATCTCCCTCTCATTGTGCTTTTTTTTTACAAGCTCTGATGAGACTATACTCTGGATTCTTCTACAAAAATCAGACTTTCTGATTCTTTCATCCTCTCCACCTTCAACGTTCTCTAGGCCGTGTTAAAACTTTTGAATTGACTCAAAAGAATAAATTAATTTTGTAGCGAATGAATCGCAGGATTTCGTTCACTCAATGATTAGTTCATTTTAAACAAAACGTTCACGAGTGAGCCATCATCATTCCTAACATTCACAGATTTTTAGCATTGATGAAATAAGTATAAATAGTGAAATTAATAGTCTAAAATTAATAAAAGTGCACCATTATCCTAAGCTTAATGTGGTATAAAAATGGTCAACATTTCCACTGACTTTTATTTCTTATCAGCCTTCCTTATCAACCATTCTCTCACCTTTCCTGATCATGTCTAATGTCTGCTTCCTCTCTTCCTCTGGCAGAAGCACATGGCCTGGAGGGCAACTCGGGTCAGGTGTGTTAGCAAGTTCTTCCTCGATAGCCTTCTGCCACTGCTGCTGACGTTCTCTCAAATAACTGCAATAGTGATCACCACTCTTAATACACTAGTGTTTTCCCACTTCCTAATATGCAAATTTTTCTATTATTTCAAAATATAAACAAATCAAATCTACAGTGGACTTAACTAAACTGACAATCTAATAACATATAAAAATTATATTCAAAAATGCAAATGTTAATTCAGTAACAGGGTTCCCACAGAAATGTTAAAATGAATTTCCCTAACTTTCACTGACCACTTATTAATTACAAATTTCCCTGGCCATAAATGATATGCTTATACCAACTTTCTTATTTAATGTGTTCCATTTTTTTTTTGCAGCCTCCACCGTCCTCATAGCTTCCCATCTCTCTCCTGTTAATCAAAAAAGTATATATTTTTTTTAGTTTTCTGTACCTAAAAAAATACAAATATTGGTATAACAGCATAAAAAATGCATCAATGAATAAGAATGCATACTAAAAATGAATAACATTACAATACCATAACATTTACATACACATATTATTAGTTATAAATCTTACCAGATTATGCAACTTACAAACTTTTTCCAGTACAAAAACCAAATTTAATTAAAATGTAATATAATTAGAATATAATGCAACTTGACAATCAGAAAAAATCTCACATTTGTCCAATAACATAGGTTTACCATCACATGCTGCTTCAATCTATTACCTTCTTCTGCAACAAATTAATCTGGGCTGAAATTATTTGTTCTTCATGCTATTTATCCAACCTTACAATCTTTGTCTTTTCCTCTAGTGTCTTTATTTCATTTTGTAGTTGCCTTTTTTGCGAAGTTCTGTTTTATTTAGTCTGATTTCGCTTTGCATTGTCAAGATGCTCACTATACCGTCTTCGAGAATTTCTAACATATGACAACATCTTTTGTGTTATTGGGACCTTGTGTGTGGTCTCATAGTATTGTATGCCATCATAAACTTTTCTTAGTGCTATGAGACTTTCTTCATGTAGGTTTTCAAACAACAAACTTTTGTTCACTGATAAACCACTCTCAACTGTTGCATTTCCATGTGAAAATATGAGGCACATTTTCGCAACTTCCTACAGATCTTGATATTCAATGCAGAAATGTAAAATTGAAGAATAAAAGTCATCTAAGCATTGAGAAGACTCTACATTCTTTTCTAAGAATTCACTAAACTTTTCATGAAGACCACACTGTGCTTCACCACAAATGAGAGAGTACTGAGTCTTTGCTCTCTGTTCAGCTGTTTCTGTTATTCTATTTCTTGAATACAGAGCATTCAACAGAATATCAAATCTAATTTTTCCTTCCTCTAGCTGTTTGTGAATAGTGTTTGGATCCAATGAGGGCAACCCCTGAACTGCTGGATATTTTAAGGGACTCTGCTCAAGTATCTTCTCTGTCATTCTTGTTAGTATTTATTGGCACTCTTTCTTAAATTCAAGTTCTTCACTGTCAGTTGAAACCACCTCTCTAAGAAGTTTCTTAGTCTGAAATCCAATATCAATGTTTTTGAGTTCAAGAAAATTCTCCCTACAGTGTAAATCAACAGCAACAAGTTTCTTAACTGTGGCAGGCATCTTGCTATACTCAACAAATCATTGCATCAAATTTTCAATCAAGTTTTTCAAGTCTGAAAACAAGTAGGGAGCAAGTGGACTTGATGTTTGGTACTTCTTCAGGAAAGGTTCACAGTCATTTGATAATGATTTAAAGAAAGCAAGTTTATATTTCATGAACTTGTCTTTTGTTTGATCTCTAACATTGAGTAATATCTTGGTTTTTACTGCCTTGGAGTTTTCCTTGAACTTCTTAATATTATCAAAAAGAAGTAAAGCTCTTTCTAAACATGGGACGTTCTCCAACCATCTAGTAGTACAGTACGTTAAGAGGAAGGACTTTTCTTCCAGTAACAGAAGTAAAATCTGCACGCCGGGCAGGTGATTCATTAAAGATGAAATAGATATCACGAAGGAAAGTTTGAAGATCCCAGATAACAGAATTCAGTCCTGTTTTTACTGCACCATGTGCAAAACGGAGACCACAAACACCAGTGTTCACAAGAATCTTTGCCATCTGGTCCCGATTCTTCTCTCATCTTCTCATCAAGTTTCTCAATGAAACTCAAGTTTACATTGGGTCCATCCATTGAAACACTCAAGATTTTGTTTAGTGACATAGGTTGAATGCCAGATGTAAAACTGTGTAAAAGGTTTTCTGCTGAGGCATGTCCTAGGAAAACACTATTATAGAACTGTGTACGAACCTTGTTTTGGTTGACATCTAAATACCTTACTAACAAGTCCATTTGTCCTCTCTGAACACTCTTATTTATTGTCTTGTCAAAGCACACTACATAATCACTGCATACACTAAACGTTCCCTTAAAATATGATCAAAATATGGTGGAAGTCCATGATCAATAATGTAAGAACATTTAGTTTCATCCATAGAAAATTTTGAGGCAATCCCACTGTCCGGAAACATTAAACGAAATGTTTCACCCAAATTTGCGGTTGAATGCAATGACATCTTTTGGGTACCCACAACTTTCAAAGCCCACAAAATCTCTGCTTTTACATCATCATCCTTCAAGCAGAATGACTCTACTGACACTGAACAACCAGGTACAGATACAGTACTAAGTTTAAATGTTGAAGACCCAGCTATATTAGTACACTCTAGTGTTCTCTACATGAGAGGAGCATGAAAAACTCACTTCAATACTACAAAAAAGTTCATCAAGGATGTCTGGGAATCCATACATTTTATTTAAGTTCACGTGCTTCTTTCCTTTAGCATGTGATGTTACAGCTTGACGGCCCATACTACCTAGTTCAAAGGACTTCTTGCAAAGCTCTGCAGTAAGCATGAAAAATATCTGGTCCTTTACACAACCACCCCACAAACCTGGGACTCAGTTTAGAGTCGAGCCATAGTTCACTGAACACAGTTCTTTTCGAGGTCATGTTAAACTATTTAAAGCTCACTGAACACTGGAAAAAAAAAAAATGGAAAAGGAACAATTAGTAACACTGTAGAAAGTAAACAGAGTTGCCACATGGAATCATTAGACAACCTGAAAAAGAAAAATTATTACACACACTGAAACACAAAATTACTGCCTCTTAAGTACATCATTAATATGTAAAATATGTTTATAGATAAAAACAGGAGAGAGAGAAAAAAAAATTAATAGATGAACAAGGAAAAGCCTCCATAGCAGAAAAGACGTGAAAGGCTGTGGAGGGGCAGTTTAAAGTCATACCCAGGGCATTTTCAATGACTTTCTGCTATCTTAGCACAATTTTTCCTGACTCACTAGGTTCCAAAACTAATTTCCCTGACTTTGCCTACCAATTTCATTTTCACTGACTTTCCCTAACTTTCCAAGTCTGTGGAAACCCTGAGTAATTTAAAAAAAGTGCTACACATCACGTAAATTTTAAAGACAGTATTGGTTTTGACTGCATGGTATTATCATCTTCATTCTGCTACCCACTCATTTAATGTCAACATTTCTCTCATATGCTTTGTTTCTATTCCTTCCCTTGCTCTTTGTTGTTGTCAGATCACAAACACTCGAAGGCCAGGGTTTCCAAACCCAGGGTCAAAACTTCAATTTGGTTCCCCTAAATTAGGGTCCCAGGGATAGTCCTGAGATTTGCAGGCAGATTTCAGTGAAACATGGGGTAAAAAAAAATACTGAAGAAATGCCACTTTAAAAAAATTGGTGTTTACCTCTCAATAAGAGAAAGCCCGCCAACAGGAATGAAGTCTGAACAAAATCAGGTGGTGAGTTACAACTTCAGCATTACAATGGCGTGACAGTATGACTACTAGTACTATCTATGGTAGCTTATAGTGCTGTGTTACAAATTTGCATGGAGCACTGCAGCATTACATCAGTTGGATTTGTGTTGTAAGCAGGCAATGGTGTCATAGCTGTGATGACTCATCTCAAAGTAGACATCAGACAGCTGGTAAATGTAAACTAATTCCAGTATGATGGTACACATTCTGTGAAATTTTTCTTTGTCAACTAAGAGAGTGCATGGCTTGGTGGAACTGAAAAGTGGTGTTCCCTTGTACAATAAAGTAGAGAAGGGAGGGGGAAAAAACCACACTGTAAATATAATACTTAAGATGAAACTTGTTTGTGATCACATATAAAAGTAAAACCTAGTACTGAGAAAAATAAAACTTATTTTCATATAGTTTTCCAAACCAAATTTTCAAAGCTTTGTTTACATGCTCCAGTATATAATAGATGTCCTGTTTGT
Organism: Dryococelus australis; assembly: GCA_029891345.1. Lineage (NCBI taxonomy): Eukaryota > Metazoa > Arthropoda > Insecta > Phasmatodea > Phasmatidae > Dryococelus > Dryococelus australis. The sequence goes on from CM056994.1 coordinate 279,795,686, forward strand.
AAATACTGTGCAAAACAGCTAACCATTAGCCTACAACTTATCAAATAGTGGGGCCAAGCATGCTTAATCCAGGGAAAAAAACGATTGAATTATCTCAATGTGATTTACATGGTAGTTTTTGGTGTTTGTAAAGCTACTGTAATAACAAAAAGTACAATTTCAAATAAAACAGAAGATTAGGGAGTACTGTAATTACAAAAAGTTAACATTGGGACTCTTCAGTTTCATTTGCACCGCCAGTGTCGTCGCTGTTGTTTACCACACAACGGACATCTGGTTCCCGAAGCATCTCAAGAAACTTCTTATCAAACTGCATGGCTTTCTTCTTTGGCATCTGCCTGAGTGACGAAATAAGTGGGTCTGAAGATATCAGTAGTACGTTGAAGAAATCTTCATTTCTTTGTGTTTGAGACACCTTCCAGGAAAAACTCTCTCTTTATTTTTTAAATTCCTTGTTTTTAGCAGCGTGGGCCTCAATTTCTTGTTTTTAGCCACGTGTGCCTCCTTCCTTAGCTGACTAATAGGAACAAAAGCATGGTGAATGATATCTGGATCATGGATTAAAATTTTGTGAATTGTCAGAGGCATGGCGTACCATAGGTATTTCTGTACAAATAGGTGGGTTGTCTCCAACGCATAGGTGCAATACTTTTCCACATCTATTTTGTGGCCACAAGAGATCACTTGCAAAATTGTGCTGAATCTTCTGTCGTTATCAATGTCAACATCAGTAATGCCTGCTGATAAAGCTGAATTCTCAAAAAAACTCCTTGATGCATTCCCATCAATTGTGTTGCCAAAGGCCGGTTTTGGCTTGTCTACTAGTATTTCCATATCTTTTTTGAATCTGATTTGAATGGTTTTCACTGTCTTTGAGACAAAATTCTTCTGCTCGATATGCCTAGTTTATCTTTTCTCAAGCAAAAGTTTATATGAAAGCTGGAGCACACTCAAAGAACCTAACGCGTGCACGAAGCGCGGATAAGCCAAAACTGAGTCTTGAAGAATTGACCATCTCCGTACAGAGTTTTTTTCCAGGTTGTTGAAGTCTTTAGAGGTGGGATTACAAAAGAAACACTTCTGAGTAGATGAAGTTCCTGTAACGACATTGCATACTTTGCCGTCAATCATAGAGAAAAGCATGCTGTAGATAACTTCAATTTGTTTGCCATCTAACTCGCTAATAAAAGGATGTAACTGTTGTATTTGCCATTTGATGTGCTCCTGTTCCATTATTTACGTATCTGCTGTTTCACGTTGGAATTGAAACCGGATGGGCCTATAGTACCATGTTGACAAAGGTCATGGATTTTGCCAGAAAACTGTTGACACTTTTCCATCTAGGTTGTCATCAATTAGACATATAGAAGCAAAGGAAGAAAGGAAGACATTCTCTAGTCTCCATTACTGGAGTCACTTGAAAACATTTGCATGTATTCTGATTGTGAAGAACTGGTGAATCCCCACTTGCAAATCAGGGTTAGTTTTAAACTGTTTTGAAATAAATTGTGAAATACGTCCTTCTAAGCCTCCACAAGACAGCAGGCAGTGTGGTCGAGGTGTGCCTGCAGGTTAACTTCAGCAGCAGTTTCTGATAACATTATGTGTTTTTTTCGGAGGAAAACACTGTTTTTTTAGCTTTTAGAATGATTTTATAAGCGGGAAACCTCTGTTTATCATGCTCTCGAATAATATTGTATTGATGTCTGGTGAGCTGAGCACCAATACACATGGCAAGCTTCTGTTCCTGTGAGCTGCTTTGCTGGTGGACTACAGAATCTGTTGTAAGCTTCTTGATATTTCGAAGCTCATGTGGGCGATGTTACTGTTATATCATTTACAATTTTTGAGGCTTCCACTTTGCTACAAGAGTGCAAGCTCATTTGAGCAGCAAATGAAAGCTCATCACTTGAATATGTGACTCGCAAGTTTTCTGTTTTCAGTAGTTTTGTCCTGTGACATGATTCATTCAAACTCTTGGTAGGTCGACCCATATGTTTTCTGGTAACCTTTTCGTAGTTTGGAAACCCCACTGATGAGTCTAGTCAATCCTTGTTTGTCCCCAAAAAGCTATTTTCTATCCTTTGAGCTTACTGCCATCTGTTCTTAAAATCAGATACAAAAAAATGAAATTTGCTTGTTGAGAGCCAGAATACATTCTCTGCGCATTTTGTTTTGAATAACACATAGTTTTTCAAAACCGTAACATTCACCTGTATTTGTACACGCCCAGACTGCCTCAAGGTAACATAAAGTTCTCTTCTAATTAAAAAACATCATCAGTGCAACCCAATCCTGCAAAGAAAGAAAGACTTACAAATCTTTTGGGTCTTTTCATCACGTATACTTGGCAATTAAATTTTTTAAAGCTGTCAACTTTTCAAACCACTACCATTTCAAAATGAGCAGATATGAGTAGTGCTTGTTTACAGTTAAGTGTATTGTGTGGTCACAATGCAGAACATGCCTTCCAGAAACTTTTCTCTTTTTCACGTTTTCGGTACACTTCCTTTACGTCCCATTAAACCACTACTGAATCAACAAAACACACACACATACACACACCCCCCTGCACATGCACGTGTGTGTGTGTATGTGTGACGTGGCCCTCGCTGCCCTGCTCGGGAGGTAGACCAATACTGCTCACCGTGTTTACTTCTGTGATTAAGTGTGATCCCCCAAAAGCAGAGCCTAATGCATGCCCAAGGACGTGTTATCTCCTCTTTGTGTCCTAACAATAATGTGTAGTTTATTAAGTGTTTGCCCACATGGTTCATGTGTGCTCGCGTAGTAACAAATCAAAGTGCTCATAATCCTTTATTCTATTTTTGCAGTGTTTTGTTATGTGTTATTTTGTTCTAAAGGCATAACTCACATTTATCCTTTTTATTAAAATATGCAGTCAAAGATGCTTATAGTTTCGGCAGCCATCTTGCCAATCTGCCAAGTAAAATTTAAACAGTTCGCCTATTAAGTTTGAGCTAATTTAATATCACTGTTTCAAAAGGACTTTTATGTGTAATTTGTATTTTATTTTAAATAGTGTTTATGTGTTCTGCATGCCTGTCCCAGCATTTACTGAAAATTCTTATTTACAAGAGACACTTAGCAACAGCGATCTAAGACTTTCCAGAAGAATATTAACATTACAGAAATATGTAATTAATTAGCCTGATTGTTTTTCTGCATGCACTCGCTTTGTTATGTATCTTGTTCCATATTTGTGTTTTGTGAACATTTCCCTAGAGATGCTGATGGGAAGATGTCCATTGCTAACGGTATCTCCGTGCCACCTTCTTTAATCTGCAACAGTAGGTCATCAAGAGTAGACGCGTATTAACGCCGTATGTCACGGGAGCTTCACCTTTTGTACCAAGCAAGTAGTGTTCAATAGTTTAATCTTATAATACTAGAACCTTTTTCTTTTGCTCCTCTCAGCCGACTTGCGACCCCGGAGAGTTTTACACTTAATTAACTTCACCATGTGTTCTGCACTTTTTTGTGTCCACATTGGCCCCTGGCAGGCCTTGTGTGCCAGGTCCGCTTCAGACACTGGGACTTGTACATGTTATCAGTGTACTCCCTTTCTGGTAATACAACTTGTTTCTTTGGATTTTGTGTCTTGTTTCTTAATTATTTATTTTATCTCCACCACGGGAACTGGCCCTCTCCAGTAAGTGTACTGTGTGGTTAGGTCGCCATGTGCAAGACAGTGTATGTTGTGTAACAGTGACTTTATTGATATGTAAGTAGACATGTGCTGTGGGGTGATACCGCCACAGGCTGTTGACCTGTAACGACCCTGAGAGACGAAGATCCTCGTGCTTTTCCGAGACGTAAAGAAGCTGGCGCCCTGGGAACAACACCAACTATATCTGCATCCATCAGTATGCAAAGAGGTCTTTATTTTAATCAAGCACATCCCGCCCCCTACAAGCAGCCTAGCACGTCATATAATTGCACAAAAATGCACAGTTAACGACTTCCTAAATAGAGAGCTCCTCCCTCACTGACCCATGTACGCTCAAGTTTTGACACGTCCTGTGACGTTATCTGCATTCCAGTGACCTCATGACTATTACAAACATCTGGTTCAGGGATATATCGGTTGTTTGAATATAACATATTGCTACTTCAGTAAAATTCATTTTTTCCCCCAAGAATAGTTCTGTTTGGCCCCACTGTGCCCTGGTTGAAATGTCACCATAACTATTGAAATAATGGACAGATTTACAAAATTCCAACGCCATTATCATACAAATTCATGGCGTAATACGTACATAAGTATATTACTTAAATAACAAATTATTATAGCATCAAAGGTTACCTATAAGAGCCTCGACTTCGTGATGTCCTAATATTACAGATACCGGCCGTGAAAATATGTCGCCGCCAACCGGATGAGACTTTTCAAGGTTCAAAGTTATGGACTTAAGAATTTTTTTCTGTAGTACTCTTTCTGTACATGTTTGTCTTATTGAATGAATGTATTACTCTTTGGAATTTGTTTGTTATATAAGTATAGAGCAATTGTATCAGAATTCACTTAACCGGGGCTGGCCGGGGCAACTTAGCAAGTCTTAAAGACAGCTGCGAGCTTAGTTCATGATTACAATTTTATGGCTGCGGTGGGGTGAGGAGGTTAGCTTCTCTTTACCCGCTGCAATCAAATGAAAGACAATTGGGTGGACAAGAGACCCCCCCCCCTCTCCAGGGGCTTGTATAACCCCCGCTCTGAGGAGCTTGCTGCAATGATGATGAGCAGCGGCAGAATTCATTTCCCTCTGTCACATTAGAGAAGACACACCACATAATACTGCAAAGGCAATACAGTGTTTCTAGGTATTATCATCAAAAGATTTGCCATAGTATTTTAACAGTAAACGTTGATATTAATAAAGAAGATGATTCATAGTGTGTTAAGGTGTTGAATGTAGAAGAGAGTTACATTCTTGTTACTTTTTTGTATCGTGCTTACTAACAGACTATTTACTTATAGGTTACAATCACTTTCATTTAGTTACCTTAAACACCCTCATCTATAATAAATACATAAATAAATAAATATTTATGTAGGTACACTGGGGAAAAAGTACTAACACAAACGTTATTTTGTGTAACAGCAAAAGAATGCTCTTTCTTACCTTTGGTATAAAGTCATGCGAGTTGAACTCTGCAGTGAGTTTTTCCCATGATTAATTTTTCAGTGCAACAGAATTTGTATTACTCTTCTTAATTTTGATGGTTTTATTTTTTGTAATTAATTGACACAATACATCTTTTTATTCTGTGGTGAAAAACTTTTTACTGGACGTCATTATTTATAGACCTTTTAGTGCCAACATTATTAAAATTATTTTGTGATTTCACAGTGGTGCAACAGAAGAATCTTATCTCACCATGTGTGTGGTACCACTTCAACTTCAGTTTTTTCTCACTAAAGAAATCTTTAATGGACAACTGTGCAACACCGAAAACAAATCTTAGATTTTTCTTAAATAATATCTTATCTTTATCTTTCTCTTAAGATTTTTCTCATGGAACTGTGCATTCAACCCTATATGTTCTACCTGACCCTCAGTGGAACACACCGCACCTAAAAATGGTACTGGCTGTCAATGTAGGGGTCCTACGCCACGTAGTTCCACCCATAAGCTGGAGAACAGCTGGACGTGGAGCAGTACCTTTAGAATACACTGTAGGGCTGCAACATTTTACCCGGCTTCGCCTTACATCTTCATATCCTTATCACTTTCTAATTCGGCCTTATGCCATGTTCACATAGAAGTGGTCAAAAACGTAAGCTTAAGCAAGCTTTAAAATGATTGGAGGCAAAGATAACTCACACATCAGTTCTAGGAATAACGAGGAGAATTCACTTTTTACACCTCCTATCAGATTAGCCAGTAGAATACCTTTGGAACAACTTCTGGTAGTACACTTGTGCAATTGCTGTCCTGTGACTCAATCCCACCTTCTTACCCAACTCGTACACCACAATTCCTCCACACCTACACCAAGAACCTACGAGCAGCACACCCGCCACTTCTCCGCAGTCAAAGCCGGTCGCTATACAGCCGCTGGTTGCACTACAGAGCCAGCTGGAGAAGAGGCGGGTGCTGCCTCCTTGTGAACAGCAGGTAACGTGACGGAAGATTATATTGCCTGTCTCTCTTGACTTTGTTCCAACACACAAGCCAACTAGACCCACACTGTATACAGGTGTCCTGCCTAAGCATGAGTAGGTATTCCTTAGGTATGATCACTGCAATACTGGTGTTGCATCATTTGAAGGCCACTTTCATCACTAAGGCATGTTCTACCACAGAAAGTAGACTTTAAAATTAACCATGGGGGTTGCAATCCCCAAGCCACAGACTACTCAGAGCACTCAAAAAAGGTCCCAATCAGTATCTTGCCTTCTAAAGTGGGGGAAACCCAAACTGCCATTGAGCTAGCTAAGGGGCTGTGCGATTCCCGTCGACATCAGGACTTGTCAAACGACTCATTTGAACTTTAAGCGATGCCACAAATAAATTGGGTAGTAAGGTTTTATTCCTCAATTTCCACCCATACTATGTTAGCATTGTGTCTAACCCTTCTACAGGAGATTGATATCTTATCATTACAAGGGGTGGCTTAAAATGCTTTGTTTTATAGCCTCAAGTCCAGACTCTCATTGTTAACATACAAATTAGGCAATATTTCTAACTTAAAACAATAAAATATTTTTTAAAACATGAAAATTTTTTGTGACTTTTAGAACCAAAATATTGGAACATGTGCAGTCTAGGCACATGAAATATTTCATTTGTGAAATAACTGACAAGTTGAAGTAAATTTTGTCTTACACATCAGTGTGTGTGTGTGTTTTAATTAATTATCAGTTACAAATTTAATGTTAAATCATAGTGAATCCTATTAATTCAGATTTCTATTGCATTTCCATAAGATACTAGAAGGAAAAAATAAACAAACAAGGGTAATAAGGTTCGAAGGAGTGTTCATGGAAAGACCTACATGTTATTAGAGGACAGGGTGGAACCACGTCACATACATAGTAACTAGTCACAGCAGATCCAAACTGGTAGCTAAGTCCTTTCCAGGACCCGCAAGTGCAAGTGTTGAAAATTCAGTTTCTAAACGCAACAGAGCCAAATGTTAACATTTAAAGCCATTGATTGCTCTCTTTAAAAGTCTACATTTTCAGTATGGCCTTGGTCCAGCTGTACATTCAGAATCAACAATGCATCCGATAAATTGCCACTAATATAATGCCAATGTACTAATACCATTTCTTCCTATTTTGAAAACACTGCTGCGCAGCGCGACTGCGCATCCTACGGGCGACTTCACCCCATCAATGAGCAATAAAGAGCTCAGGGCAAGTCACAACAGTGGCAGACAAGATTTAAATGCTGACAGCGTTGATTCCACAAGCCTGGACAACAACAGTCACATCTACAATTAACATGTTTAGTTATAAAATTGTACTGCTTGCCCGGAATTCCGACATGCAGTCGCCACCTCCTCGAACCAAGATTGTTTTACCAGATAAGCCACGGACCACAGATAGCAGAGAAGAAAATTACAAGCGACACCACAGGATCACAGCACCCCTGCGTCCAGTGACATCACAGCAGCAGAGCATCGAGCAGAGGTTGTAAACCTGTCGCCAGCCTCAACTCAGGGTGATAAGGAATGCACAGCGGCGGCGCAATCCTGCGATAAACAGCCCCTGCGGAGAAAGGCTATCATCCCCCGCACCCTCAGAAGAGCTCTGAAGCACATATTTTTGGACTATATAAGGAGGCTCAGAAGCGCATCTAGCCAGAGTTCGTCAGCTTGCCGGCCACATAGGTCCGCGAGCTCTCCCTGGTCTGACCAAGACCTCCTCCTCTCCTAGCTTGTACAAAGCCCTACCACCACCTGCAGATTGAGAAGGCTCCTCCTGCACCAGCTCAATCTGCAGCTCCTGCAAGACGCTCCAGAGGTAACTTCAATGACCTCCTAATCCTGCACCCCTTTACCCAAGTCTCTCCTTGACTCCGTGGTAGCAAGTAATCGCAATGTCCCCTCTGGACAAACCCCCCCCCCCCCCCCTCCCCCATCACAGGAAGCTAATGCTGTCCAGATGCTGTCACTTACGTAATTCTCAGGGTAGATACATTTTATTACAAGATTCGTCCGGGTTCACCTTTACCTGCTTAAAGTAACTAAGCAAATCATTATGATCATTTAGAGTGTACATTGAACCGGGATTCCCCAGTGTTTTCCAGACGTAAAATAAATCTTATGTCAAATGTTATTTAGTCGACTCCGTTATTTAATTACCTTCTCGTTTTAATTGAAATTGTTTTGTTGCCAGTTAATACAAACCTCTCCCTCTGGAATAGGTGTGAGCAGGCCATATCCGCCACAGGAAACGGGGCCTGAAAAAGGCGTTTAGTCGGCAAGGATATAATGAAGCTCCTGGGCATGTCCAATGTACCTTTGCCTGCCCACAGCAGCGCTCAAACTCTCACCTGCAAATCCTCCCGTAAATGCCTTGGACGTGTCTGGAGAAGACATTCCCCCAGGACTGCACATCTGCAGGAAAGGGGAAGCGTATTGGTTCCATTATAAGATCTTGATCTTATGGTTTAATTTCAAATGAATAGAAAAGGAGGTGGAATTCCCAGTAGAAACAGACCTAGAGAGCAACAAGCTCTACTGCGAGAACTATTAAAATCCAATAATTTCTAAGTGTCCTGGGAGAGCTGGCATCCTGCCTATTGACAGTCCTCTCAGTGAGTAAAATTGCACTCCCTGGGTGGGAGACGTTTACGATTTGAATCACCTTGGGGTTTGATTCTTCTTCAGAAATAACCATTCCACTAGGTGGCACCCACATGAACAAACCATGTCCCACCAGGCCGATTATTAGCAAGTAAAAGATAAAAGTGTCTCACATCTCACGCTGTTTGTTTTACAAGTATTAGGTGGTGTTTCACCAATGTTCAAAATAAAATTAATTTTTTACCAAAAGCTTACAAACTGTTAAATTTTTTCTGCAGAAATTATTAATAACAGGAACTTACTCTTTACAGTCCATATATTACAGCAAAGAATGTAAAGACAAAATAAACCACATCCATATGGCTCTTTCATTCACACTGCTTGCAATTTTGCATGAAACTAGTCATCTTAGACGTGTACAAAACTACTGTCTATATCATATAAGATGGCAAGATTTTGACAGTCGGTGAGTGGCAACTTGACGTATATGAAACAAATAAAGTGCTGTTTACAAAATAGTGTATCAGATGATGCACAAACGAGCAATAATTAATATTAAGTTGGGTATTCTAAGTGCACTGGCAATGCACATCAGACAGTGCAAAATACGTGATAATGCTGATAACAAAGAGTTCCTAAATTAATTAATATATTTTATTTTACGTGGTCACAAAACAGCGGTTGTAAGTGTTACAAACTAATCTTCGTGCTAAAGTAGTAATGTATAGGTGTTTCAAAATGAAATGCACAATAAGATGATTCATAGCCGAATGGAATGTGACTTCAAACCTTACATCTTTTCATGTTATATTCCCACTGTCCATCCATGCTTTCCATATGTGCTTGATATTAATTCCAAAAGCCTACAGAAATATTGCATGATAATATTGAATTTGAAATATATTTTGTCAAATTAATTGAAAAAATAATGTGTCATTTTGATACAGTAATAGGAGAACAGTCAAGTTTTAAAATACAGGATCTAAAGGCAGCAAACCTGCTATCTGTTAGTAACACACACGGCTCACATGCTTTACCATGTTGTGCACGCCATATGTATGTTCTTTCTCAAACCTAACCTGCTATAAGGCTCAAATGAATATGTTTTGTATGTAAAATAACAAATTTACTAACAGATACCAATAGTTTATTTTTCCGCGAGTTCTGCATAACTTTTACAGTAACATATATTTCATGTACAGCGATTTTGATTACTAGTAATTTCTATTAGGCTATTAATTGTCCACCTATGTCCTAAACACACCATGTTTTTCCGGAAACTTATTTCCTTGTTTTTGTGTAGCTTCCAACTGATGCACCAGCTGATGGCGAAAGGATACATAAACTAAAAGTAAACATTCGTTGAACTGTCAAAATCTTGCCATCTTATATGAGATAGACAGTACCACAGTATCTCATAGTGCTGACCATCAAGCCTTCTGCCTCATTTTACACTTTTTATCTCGAGGCCAGAGGTAAGAATTCCATTAATTTAAAATCACAAAGAAATGATTATTTTATTACACAGCTTTCATGTTTATGTGAGCTGGCTCTCGAACCAGGAAGGCTAGGGTTTGTAACAGATAAGACCTGCTCCCGTATATTCCCTGCCTCGTTCTTTCCTGCCCATTGGGAAGAGAAGAAAGAGCCGGCCCGACGAGACGAGATGCCGCCATCCCAGGCATGCAGCGGAAGTGAAGAGGGAGTCAGAAGAGGGAGAGGGAGAAGGTCATTAACCCGCAGACACTGAAAAGCTGCCACACCCGACCCGATAAAAGGTTCCGCAACTCAACTGGCTACGTGCACAAACAAAAGGCGTGAGTCCAGAGTTGCAACCAAAAAATAGAGACAGAATAATGACTGAGTGATAGTCCCCCCTTATTTAAAGCAAAAGTGTTCCTTGCTTGAAGATGGGTCTACCTACGTCGCTTCAGGTGGTGGGCGATTGACGCATGTCACTCTAGAGTGCAGCAAGTATGCACGCTCTACTCTATGGACAACCCCTGCGATATGAGGCTAGCAACCCCCCCACCCCTAAGGCAGCCACCAAGCTGCAATTTTCACTATATAAGCAGAAGCGACACTGCTCTCGCCAGTCTTTGTCGGCCTGCCAACCTGAATAAGGTTGGAAGGCTCTTCTCAGTCTGCAGAAGACTCTCCCAGCTGGCGAAGGCTCACCAACAATCTGAACAAGGCTCTCCTACCACCTATCAGAAGCTCCAACTCCAACCCTGCAGCACACAAAGAAAACCAACGGGGAAGACCCAGGTATCATGATGTACCCTACCCCTGCATCCTCACTACCCAAGTCAATCCTCTGCATTCCACGGTAGCAGGCCATATGCATAGTCCCATCTGGACAAGCACCCCTCACAACACGCTGTTAATTGCAATTATAACTTTGAAGTTATTTTTTAATTTTTGTATCGCAGGTTCACTTTCACCTGCCATAACGTAACATTAAATTAATTTTATTATTATTTATACAGAGTCACTCATCCCCATGTTTTCACGTAGATATAATAAATATGTTGTGGCAAATTTGAATTCTTGTGAGACAATTATTTTTCTCCCCTGTCATTGTTTTAATAAATAAAGAGAAAGTGTAATTTGGTTCATTGTAATTGGTGCCTCAATAGAAACCAAGCGACCTCTCTGGATTAGACACGAGTGGGCCAAACCTCTTGGGACTCCTGGCGCCTGAATAAGGCTATAGTCTGAACAAGACCGGGAACTCCTGAGACGTGTCCGGTGCACCCGAGCCTGTCCAAGAAATGCTCCTATATAGCCAGTTTCTCAAACTTGCTCATTACCACGGCACATCTGAAGATGACGAAACCTAGGAGAGCTTGAGCACCGCTGCTAGGTTATGAGCAGGTCATCATAATTATTAGCATTTGCTACAAGCCAATTGAAATAATTGTTTATTATTATTACTATTATTGTGTTGGTGCATTATTATCATGGAGAGAGAATGTGTCACGAATATGCTCCCGCGATATAAAGGTTTTATAGTGGATAACCTGTCTGAAACTCCACTTCATTTAGACTTTAGAGCGTTCTATATGCCCCCCAGTTCAGATGTATGTCTACTTTGTGGTAAACCTTTTTTGGAAAACAAAAATGTAAGAAGTGCATGGGTCAGTGCGGAATTAGACTACATTGCCACTGTACAGGTGTTAGCAACAAAGAGGAATATACTTGTATGAAATGTTTAAACGGTAAAGAAGATTTGAATATGTTTGTTTTTTCACCAAAAAAGAAAAGCAACAGTTGTGAAAATAATAAGTCTTCTTCAGAGAATACCAAAGAATTGGAACTTGTAGTTTCTTTGGGTGAAAACGACTCAACATCTTCTTCTGAGCAAGAAACATAGAGGAAACCATGGACATGAATGTACATTCCATGTTTGAAATGTTATGTAATGAGGTTGATAATTTAGTTAAAGAGGTCAAAGATCTGAAAGAATATAACTCTCTGCTGAGAGCGATGTTTTAAAGTCTTCAAACGTCACAAAATAAAAGTCTTTGTACTTCATCTGGGTCATCTGTGGAAAAAATAAAGGTAATTAATTATTCTCAAAAAGAAAAATAGAAAAAATTGTATAGTGAAGTGGCAGGGAAGATGCTTGAATCTATGTCTACAGCTACAATCCAGGATAACAAGTCCCTTCAAGTTAAAGTACAGCTGGAAACACGTGCAAGCAATAAAGGTGCAGAGCAATCACATTTTGAAACAACATCACAAATTGCTGACGAGGAAGGTTTCGTACTCGTCAGCAGACATAGCACAAAGGCTTCCATGGCAAACAGATTGTTAATTACAAGGCCATTAACTAATAAAAAACAGATACAGCTGGGGATACAAAATAACGTCAGTATCAAAATGGTTCCAAAGACTGCTCGGCCCCGCATGAAGGCTCTGTTCGTATCCCGTTTTATGCCAGATGTGCAGGACCATGAGATAGTAGTTCACATCAATCAGGAAATAAAAGTTTCAAACTTAAAGGTGGCAAAATTAAAAATTAGGTACAATACTTATTCATCCTTTTATGTAGCAGTGGCCCAAGAAGATTTTGTTGAATGCATCATCAACACTGTTTTCTGGCCAGCGGGATGTCTTATCAGTCCTTTTTATGGAAGACTTCTGAACGAATAAATTTTTTGTCCGGAATCGGATCCCACTCTAGCAATTAATGTGCAACCTACCACAGCAGCTGGAGGAGCTGAGTCGAATATTTCTTATATTCCGGCATTCGGAGGTGCCTTTAGTATGGTTTGGATTACACGAGAGTATGAAAAATAGGCCATAATTAATCTGAAAAATACTAAGTCTTTAAATATTACACTCAAATAACCTTTAAATTTGCCGATGGCCTCTGAAAATGTGAAGCGTCACCTGGACATAGGCTCTATCTCAAAGCCTTACAAACATGGCGTAGTCATAGACTCTAATGGCGTCTTTGTCGACCGGATACCACTCAAAAATTAACTATTAAATGAGAGGCTCAGTCCTCTTCTTCACTTGACTGGCTCTCATAACAAATATTAAACTCGCGTCTGGGGATGAAAACCTATCCTAATCTTAGGATGAAATCGCAGATTCCTCAAGTATAAAATCAGAAAATTTCAATGCAGCCGGGCATTTCAAAGGCCTTCCCCAGATGCCCTTACTTCAGCAACTACACTAATACCAAATCCTATTCGCTGCTAGGTACTACTTCTGGTAAGCTAAACTGAAAAAAATTAAAAATTAACCTTTTCTCAATATGACAAATGATATAAATAACTACGTTTCAAAATAAAATAAAATTATTATACAATAAAAAGAAATAAACAGATAAGTGGAAATTAACATATTTAGCAAGTCATAGAATAACAAACATAAACATAAAAATATTAGTAAAGTTTGAATTGGTGGTTTACAAATAGGAAAATACTACGTGTTTTTAATAAAGTAGTTATGAACCAAGAAGGGGTGAAAAATAAATAATATTGCTCAAAATAACATAAAAATATGTGTGTGTTAGTGTCCAAAACATATATGAAAGCAATTGTGTTAAAATATGTCCAAACACATCTGTATACACAATAATTAACACACCAGTAAACCTGTTAAAATGAACCTATTATACACACTAAGTTTGTTTAAATTAATGAATATGTAAATTAATTAATTAATATAATAATTGTAATGATAAAATGTTTATATTATTGTTATTATCATCACCATCATCATCATTATTATTATTATTCGGTGATCAGCGCTGATAGAAGTAAGATGTGCTCCTCGCCTCCTCCTGTGTGATCTTAGTTTTGTGTTTTTTTTTTTTTTTTTTTTAGTAAAAAGTGTCTGAGTTTACTGAATCTTTTGACTTTAAGAGCTTTTATATGCCCCCTAGCACGGACGTTTGTAAAGTTTGTGGTAAGCCATTTTATGGCAAACAAAAATTCGTTAAGTGCTCTGGAACTTGTGGAACTCGTTCCCACCTTCAGTGCGTGTCTTTAACAAGTGAACCTGAAGTCTTTGAGTGTGAACACTGCAGTAATGAGGCAAGTATGTTCGGCTTCTCGCCTAAACGTAATAGCAAGAACAGTGTAGCAGAAAAACTATTTCCAATGCAAGTCATAAAAACTATGAGTTAAAAGTTACTCTTGTTGATAATGAGACAGAAAACCAAGCTAATCAGGACAGTCAAGAAATTGTTGAAAAAACATTGGGCACTATGGAAGAAAATGTTCAATCTTTATTTGAGGTTTTGTGAAAAAAATTGATGACTTATCAAAAGAAGTTGGTGATTTAAAGGAAGATAACTCTCTTTTAAGGGCTTTGTTTGAAAGTGTACAGTCCTCAAATGAAAAAAAAAAAGTGTGTGCCTCGTGTGCTGCTAGAATATCTAATTCAATTTCTAAAATATCTTATAGTAAAGTAGCAAAGATAGGCGTGGAAACTAGTTCCAGTGGCACAGACAAAGGGAAAAACAAGTCACTTCCTAGAAATGATGTTTCACCACTGCGCATGAACAAATCTCTGGCCAGCAAGAAGCGTCAAAACATCTGGCAGCCGATGCTGATGACTTTATAGCGGTGAATCAACGCCGCACAAAGACAGCACCTGAGTCAGCGGGTTCCAAGCCAGCGGCGGGGTGAAAGCAAATACAATTGGGAGTTAGGAATAATGTCAACATAAAGACCATTCCTAAAGTAATGAGACCTAAAATGAAAGCAACATTTGTATCCCGTTTTAGGCCTGAGGTTCAAGAAAATGACATAGTGTCGTACATAAATCAGGAATGAAAAATGTTGAACCTGAAAGTAGCTAAACTTAAGACAAGACATAATTCACAATCTTCCTTCTAGGTTTCTGTGGATGAAGTTGAATTTAACCGTATTTTCAATACAGTCTTCTGGCCAGCGGGCTGTTTTATCAACCCTTTCTACAGTAGACTTTATAATGAACAACTGTATGGTGCAGAAAGTGCTTCTGAACCTATTAATGAAGTCGTCCTCTCAGTTATGACCAATGATAATGTACTGAGGCTGGGGGGAGCTGATTTATCTACCTAGTTAATGATAAGGCAATCGGAGGTGCCTAGGCTAAGACTGTTCGCTGGCTAACTTCAGTGTTTATTATCACAATGTTAGAGGTTTAAGAACAAAATCCCTAATATTCTCTCAGAACGTAATTAGTATACATTATCCAGTAATTTGCCTTACTGAAACTTGGATAAATAGTAATTGTTAAGATTCTCATTATTTTCCTGATAATTATTTAGTTTTTCATAAAGACCGTAATCCTTTACTTACTCACTTCAATAGAGGTGGTGGTGTTCAAACAGCAGTAAACTCATCTAAATTTCCTCATACGGTTTTAAAAAATGATTTTACTAAAGAGAATGTTGAGTCTGTATGGGTAGAAATAGCCAGTGGCAATAACAAAAAAATTCTATTAGGAAATATTTATTGTTCGCCAAATTTGTCTGTTAAGGAAATTATTGATTACTACAATTTTTTTAGAGCTAAAACTAGCTAGTTATCCTGATCAAATTATAATTGTTGGTGAATTTAATACACCGGGTATTGACTGGTATTCAATGCATACCCAGAATATAGTTCATTATTACATCAAACAAAAAGGTCAAATACTTCTTCAACTTATGAATTTACTTAATCTTGACCAATTTAATTTTACAAAACCTTCTTCTGAATTACTAGATCTAATTTTTTCAAATATTCATATTAATGTAGAAAAATCTATAGATACCCTTGTTGAAGAAGACAATTATCACCTTGCTTTAATTTGTTATTGTAATGTCAATTTTGAATATTATAAAGGGAATCAAAATTTGTTTTTTACTAGAAATTATAAAAAAAAAGGTGCCTATTACTCGCTGTATTTAGCAATTGATGCTATTGATTGGAGTCCTATTTATCAAATGGAGGATATAGATCAAATGGTTGATTATCTCAAAAGGCATTATCAAAAATGTATAAATCAGTTTATACCTCAGACAAAAAATATAAAAGGTAAATATCCAATATGGTTTTCTTCTGACATTAAATTACTAAAAATGAAAGAACAATGTTTTAAATTGTATAAAAAAAAAAAAAAAAAAAAAACCAAATCTGATTACAATTACCAGCGATTTTCTGACTATAGGAAAGCTGTAAAAGTAATGATTAAAGCTGATAAGTTAAAGTGGCAAAAGAATATCAATGATGGTCTTAAGAAATGCCCTTGTAAATTTTGGAATTTTGTTAAAATCATGAAGAAAGGTTATAAGGATAAAATAACCATTTCTCCTAGCGGCGAAATGGTTGATAATCCAGGTGAAATATCCAATATGTTTGCTCAGCATTTTGCACAGGTCTATGTCCAAAAATCTTTAAACATGACTCCTCAGATAAACTGTAGTTTAAACAATTTTAATTTATCTCCTCCCATAATTACTCAAGGCCTGGTTCTATGGGCTATCAAAAAGCTGAAGAGTAGTAAGGCCTCTGGCATAGACAACATTCCAAATTTCATCATTAAAGGCTGTGCAAATGTTTTCATCCCTGTTTTAAAACATATTTTTAATTTTAGCCTAACTAGAGGTGTTTTTCCTAGTCTGTAGAAAAAAGCTATAGTAGTACCTATCTTCAAAAAAAGGTAATAAACATGACTTGAACAATTATAGACCTATTTCATTATTATGCAGTTGTACAAAGGTTTTAGAAAATGTTATACAGAGATATCTAGATTTTCATACTAAAAATTGAATCACATTAAATCAACATGGTTTTCAATCTGGTAAAACCACATCCACAAACCTGTTCAAATTTGTCAATGATCTCTACGGAAAT
The DNA here is from genome assembly GCA_029891345.1 of Dryococelus australis. Taxonomy (NCBI): domain Eukaryota; kingdom Metazoa; phylum Arthropoda; class Insecta; order Phasmatodea; family Phasmatidae; genus Dryococelus; species Dryococelus australis. Next base: position 279,812,809 of record CM056994.1, read on the forward strand.
GTTACAACTAGAAACCAAATTGATGAAATTAATTTTGATATGCTAAAAGCCTTCGATACTTGCCAACATTCTGTGATTTTGTTAAAATTACAAGAAATAGGATTAGATAATGTATTTGTATCATGGTTTTCAAATTACTAAGTGATAGAAATTTTGTTGTCAAAACAGAATCATCTTTCTCTGCTTCGTATCTTGTTTCTTCAGGGGTGCCACAAGGTGGAACCCTATCTCTACTCTTATTTAACATTTTTATTAATGACTTCGTAAGTGTTATTGGTCACTCTCAAACATTGCTTTTTGCTGATGATCTTAAATGATATAAGAAAATTAATGTTATTAGGGATTGTCTACACTTACAAAATAACATAATAGCAATTGAAAAATGGTGTAAAGATAATGTTATGTCACTCAACTTAGAAAAAAACTGTATGTATTAGCTTCTCTAGGAAAACTAATCCGTTTGTTTTTAATATAATATTAACCTATGTTAATCAACAGAGTTGAATTTATTCGTGATTTAGGAGTACTTCTTGACTCTAAATTATATTTGCACCATTATGTAGATAGTTTAATATGTAATACTAGCCATACAATAGGTTTAATTAAATACATTACATATTCTGCAACATCACCCGATTCTTTAATTTGTTTATATTATACTTTAGTAAGATCTAGATTAGATTACTGTTCTGTAATTTCGAATTTTATTACCAACACTGATTCTATTAGAATTGAAAACCTTCAAAAACATATTGAAACTAATTCATACTAGATTTCTAGTTAGTTCAAAATTTTATTACACTAGTGAACTTATTAGATTCAATACACAAACACTTAAATTACGATGTGATCTTTACGATACCTTATATTTGGCGAATGCTTATACGTCTCACATTAATTGCACAACTATTAAAAATTTGGTAGGTCTTAAAATTCCAATTTACAGTCATAGAGTAGTGTATACTTTTGAAGTATCTTCTAAAAAAAAAGGACCTTGTGAATAGATGTGTGCTAAACTTTAATAAATTACTAGGTAGTTTTGATTCTTTTAAGGGGAACAAAATAACATTTTCTGAAGTATTTAAGCACTATAATAGTCAGAAGTGAAAATTATAAATACTCATTAATTTGAATGTTATAATATATTTTATTATTATATTATCTTTGTATAATATTAAGTGGTGATGGATTTTGATGTCCTTTTTCTTTAATCTTTTTTGTATGTTTCTTCTCATGTGTTTTGTATTGTTTGTGTCTGTTTTATCTTTGTTTGTCCTTTGTCCTTAATGTAGTGTCATCCTGTAATTGATTGTACTACTGTTGGGTGGCACTTTAAGCAAATAAATAAATAAATAAATAAAATTATTAATAATTATTACAATGCACAAGACTTGTTATGACCAGACTTACTCCCAGGAAGTGAACCTACAAAATCAATAAATAACTTTTGCACGGGCCTTTTAGCTACTTCTGAGGACAAAAAACCTAAAAGTGTGTTTTGACTAGGTTTACTCATCATGGCGCACAACTGACAGGTCTTCACTCGGTCAGCAATATCAACATTCATCCCTTTTCCGGTACAATTTCACCTGATATACTCTATGGTTTTGTAAATGTCAAGGTGTGCTCCAATGGGTGAAGAATGAAAGTATGCAAAAACCAAATTGTATAAATGAGCTGGTAAAACAACACGTTTCCTGTAGTTTGTTTTATAATACAAGACATCCTTGGTCAATGAATAAGGCTTTTATTTAAGTCCAGATTTAAGATTTAGAATAATAGTGGCTAATTCTGGGTCTTCCTTCTGATGGTCCTGAATATTTTCGAATGGCAGGGGGAAAGTCTGCATGATCACCGATATATGGTTCATGTAACCAGACGTGGTGGAACATAGCTGGAAGCGTGCAGGGCCCATAATCCAGAGATCCGTGGATCATTAACACGCTCTGCTACCAGCTATATTCTGCCACCTCCGGCTACATGAACCATATGTTGGTGATCACGCAAATCTCAACAACATATCATTTGTTAAACCGAAGATGACGTAAGCAAGGAGTGAATCTAGTTGTGCCTACCAGTGTTTTATGACAAAAGTCGAGACGAAAGATCCTTTGAATTACGATGTAATCAATTATCACACTTATCAGCAAACATAAGAATTAATATATATTAATATTTTATACCAATTTAGTGTGTTCACCATCAGGGAACAAAAGGAGTAAAAATACACAAAATTATGAAAAGATAACACTGTGCTCAAGTAATATAAATTATTTTAATAGCTCCTTTTAAAATAAATAGATGTTAATATTTTGTTTGTTACATTTCATTTGAGTATTATATTTTTTTTTTTTTAATCATTAGTTACAAGTGTTGCGTACTTATATTATTTTATAATCTTAGTTTCTTTTGTTTTAAAACATTGCTAAAATAGCACTGAACATGATATTTAAATTTTCATGGTAAGGAAAAAGAGAATATTATATATATATATAATATTATATATTAATAATTATATATATATAATTATATATATATATATATATATATATATATATATGTACGTAAATATTACACAACATCATGATAATCTAGCATCCATAACAAGACATAGTTTTGGTTTCCATACAAACAAAAATGTTCTCCTTATGTGGTGTTCTGTGACTACAAACATAAGATATACGTAGTTGGGTTTAACGTCTCATCAACAGCGAGGTCGTTAGAGACGGTGCAAGTTGCACAGGGAAGAGGGATTGGAAAGGAATCGACCATGGCCTTTGTTAGGGACCCACCCCAGCATTCACCTGGAGTGATTTCAAAAATGGAAAACAGTAAAATCAGGATTGCCGGACTAGGGATTGAGGTCAGGTCCTCCCGAATGTGAGTCCAAAGAGTTACCACTGCACCACTTCACTCGGTTACAAATAAAAGAAAATGGGTGGATATAAAAAAAATGTTTTGGGAGGATTTCCTGAAAAATGAGGTACAGACACGCGCCATCTCCACCTTGTTCTGAAGACGGACACGCAGCTACCTGTGGCTGTAAAATATTGCAACAGTTGTTTTCAGTAATGCAACGTGGCAATAGGTTAAATTGGCTCGTTCATGGAATGCTAAACAGCAAACACCGAACAGGGACCGCACTAGGAAACAATTTATGCACATAATAAAATCACTGCACTACCAAAAATTATGTTAACACATCGCCGAGAAAATAAGGAACACCTTGAACACATAGCATTGCAATATGTTATAATTTATATTTTTGGGAATTATTTTAATTTGCTATATTTTTGTGTTAAGGATAGAAATTCATTTAATATTTAGAAGATTGTGGCAATAATAATTTGTTTGTATTTTGTGTATGTTCATTTTTCCAAATTTATTATTTTATTTGAGTCATTGCTGTTGAATACATAATGAAAAGGGGCGACAAACTCTCACATCACGTTTATTGCATTATACCGACACAAATACATGGCACGCACACACAAACGGCCATACTACTATTAAAACACAGCTAGTACACAATCAAAGCGCTAGAGGCGCCACATAGGTCTTGTAAACAACCACAGAAGTCAGCCTCACCACTGTGGCACGTAACCTAAATTTGACTATTGTAATTCACAAATGCTACCTGTATTTATTTCGGCATCCAACACTTCCCCTTGAGATGCAAAAGAAAAATTTTAAGGGTACGTGCCTCTCACAGGTAACTTATATACAAACATTGTCAATTTCTCAGCGCAGGTCATCAAAACATGATATTATATAATAAAAAAAACAGCAGCAAATTAACTTAACATAATACAAGCAACATGCAAGCTTACATAAAACTCAATATGCTCACATACTACTTACAAGACCACACACCAATTAAAGGATACACATGAGGTTTAGTTTTCCGGAAAGATATTTTGTATGAGCACAGTTTAGACCCTTTGTGAGCAAATCTGCCGGATTTTACCTTCGTATATGTTTTACCTTTATCTTCCCCTTTTCCACCTCGTCCTTCACAAAATAATATTTAATGTCAACATGTTTCGTTCTCTCGGATATCTCCCATGTCTTACACATTGAAATAGCTATCTCATTGTCCAAAAATATGATGGAGGGAACAAGTAGTTCACCATGTCCCAACTTGGCCATCAGCTGTGATAACCACCTTGCCTCCTTCACAGCTTCATAAACTGCATAATATTCTGCCACTGCTGTCAAGTCTGCAACACAGGTTTGTTTTCTCGAGATCCATATGAATGGATCCTCCACCTATGATTGCTACCACACCGGTGATGGACTTCCTGTCCTCTCTGTTATTCGCCAAATCTGCGTCACAGAAACTTGTCATATTTTAGCTTCACTCTCTGGTTTGTTTCAAGTATCTGAGTATGTGTTTGATATCCTGCCAGTCCTTTAAACTTGGATCTGCACTCTTCTGACTGGCTTTACCAACGGCAAAACTGATATGTAAGGTCTAGTTGTTTGTGACAGATGCAACAGACTGCCAATAGCCTTGTGGTATAAGTACTGGTCACAACTTTCATGTCCTGCATTCGTGCCATCATTTCTGTTGACTTCTACCGGAAAGGACCTCCCCTTTGCATCCGAAATTCCGAAAGTGCATAGTAGTTGGTCAATGTAGTGTGTCTGATATAGCGTAACGGAATCATTTTCCGAAACAATGTTGACGGAGAGGAAGGTGGCCATTTCTCCCATAGCTCTTACTTGGATAGCACACGACAGCCTCTCCTTCACCCATTCCACTTTATCCCAGGTACCAAATATGCCTAGGTCATCAACATACACGAAAATGACCAGTTTCTCACTACCGTCCACATATACACATGGGTCCTTTTTCAGCCTCTTAAGACCAAAACCCTTCAGCATGTCATCAAGGGTGTCATGCCACTCCTTCCCACTCTGCTTCAGGCTGTAGATGCTCTTTACGAATTTGCACACCTTACAGTTTCCACCCTTTTGATACATTGGGGGTTGCTCCATGAAAATTTCTACATTAAGCACTTCATTCAGGTATGCTGCTAATACATCCAGATACTCCCTTACCCAACCCAGCTGCATGGACAGAGAGAGAAGCGCACTAATGGTTTTTTATTTATAACTGAAGCATAAGTCTCATTATAGTCAGTGCCTGGAATTTGTGAAAACCCACGAGCCCCTAACCCAGCTTTGTACCTGGAAATGGTGCCATCTGAGTTAGTTTTGAGCTTCAGCACTTATTTGCCCCCCCAAAACATTCTTCCCCTCAGGGTGGTCCACAATTTCATATGTGTTTTTACCCAATAGGTTCCTAATCTCCTCATCCATGGCACATTTCTTCATCTCTGCCTCATCACTATTTATTACTTCCTGAATGGTCTTGGGTTCCTGAGGACAACCTTTCCTCATTATGGTCACACATCCATATGGGCAGGTAGGAACCTTTTGACTTCATGCCTGCAGCCTAGCAGATCTTCTAGGTAGATTTGCTGTCCTCACTTCCCATCCTAAGAACGGTTCATCGACGAAACTTCACAGGGGTTTCCTTCCATCTGATCTAGTCTGAAAAACATCATCCACTTGTTCACTTACTGGGGTTTCATCGGCCTGTGATAGGCCTACATCTTCTGGAAAAATGTCCTCTAGCTCAACAACGGCTCTCGCATTTGATTTCTCATACATGTGACATGGAAATTTATCGTCCTCAAAAACAATATTGTGTACAATCTTGACCTTCCTTGCTTCAATATGCCATAATCTGAATCCCTTGACGCTCCCTTCGTAGTCAATAAAAACACATTCAACTCCTCTGCAGTCAAATTTGTCCTTGCCGCTGACATGCATCCAGGCTCTGCATCAAATACCCTTAAGGAATCAAATGAACTAGTTCTGACCTCACCCTTCCGTAGTTCCATGGGAATTTTAAAATTGATGGCACATGAAGGACTTAGATTTCTCACATGAGCTACAGTGTTCGCTGCCTCTGCCCACAAACCCTTTGGCAAACCTGACTGTACCAGCATACACCTGACTGAGTCGGTAATAGTCCTGTTAGCCCACTCTGCAATTCCATTTTGCTGTGGTGATTCTACAGCTGTTCTCCTGTTTACTATGCCAGATTGCTTCAAGTACAATTCAAAATCCTTACTGCAATATTCACCCCCACCATCTGTCTGAAGTGCCTTTATCTTAGTGCCATGTAGTATTTCTACCTCGCTCTGATATGCCTTAAAGGCAGCAAAAATGTCACTTTTGCTTACCAAAAATTTTACGGTTAGATGTCTGGAATAATCATCAATGAAGGTCAAAAGATACTGAGTCCTTTCAATTGATAATGGCAACTTACCCATGAAGTCAGAGTGAATCAACTCCATTGGCTGCCTAGACTTCCTATCGCTCCTTTTAGGAAAACCAACCTTAGTCATTTTGTCCTTCATACAAACATTGCATGCTTCAAGTGCCTTACCTTCAACAGTCAGCCCTGAGATCTTCCTGACGTACTGTTCATTTTGGTGGCCAAGCCTTCGATGCCATACTGCCACGCTTCTAAGGGCCAAACCATCCCTACCTCACAAGTATTCTCGGAGTTGACAACATTTATGATACACTCTTGATCTCTCTTCTGCATGCAAGACATATAGGCCATTAAAGATAGGGGCCTTGAAAAGGACTTCATCCCCATCATGCCCAAGAGCTCCCTTTGCATTCATTTCAGTGAGAACGCCTTTTGCTGTCATTTTGCTTACGGAAAACAAGTTAAAGTTAAAATCTGGTATGTACAGGACATCTGACACGGTTAGTATCCACCCCCCATACTCATCTGAGACCTTAATTTGGATAGTGCCACACCCTCTGACTTCAGCTATGCCCTTGCCCATTGTTATTTCGCCCTGACATCCTCTCCATTCTGAAAACAGTTCTCTTCTGTTGCAGATATGATCTGTGGTTACTGAGTCCACAACCCATCCTATAACATCTTTCCTGGGTGAAACTAGACCACAAGCATTTACTAATACTTTGTGCCTTGGCTGTCCTTCTATACCCTTTGCCTGAGAAACTTCTGGATTTTGTTGCACTTCCTTTTCACAATTGTTTGTCCAATGCCCATTTTCTCCGCAATGAAAGCACTTACCCTTGGTACAAAATTTGGCAATATGGCCCCACTCATCACAATGACAACACTTCCGGTCATTTCCGTTTCCTGGCTTGTCCGGGTCTCTCAGTTTCTTCTCCGCAGGGTTAAACTTCCTTTCATGATTTTTGTAGCCATGCTGACCCCTTCCTCTGCCACGGCCGCTGGGATGCTGAGCTCTCCCCTGATAGCCACTCTTGCCGGTCGCGAGTGCGACTACCTCATTTTCATCTCTGTCTTCATTCCCTTCTTCCAACAATCTCGCCTTCACCAACTTGATGGAAAGGTTAGGTTCCTTTCCTAATTCTTCCACCAATGACCCGTACCTGTCCCATGGTAGACCAAGAAGTATTAGGCCTGCAATCTGTTTGTCCATAAAACTCCAACTCGCCAACTTCACCTTCTGGTTTTGTATCTGCAGTCGTGCAACATACTCATGCAAATTCCTCTCCCTCATTCTTGGAAATTAAGAACAAGGTTTTCAGTAATCATAACCCTTGAAGAAAACTGACCTTGGTGTGGATAACAGCCAAAATGTCCTACACATCATTTACAAAAACACACTTTGCGATATCATTAAAGTAGGAATCACACACTATTTTGTATAGAAAGGATAAAGCCTTCCTGTTTACCCTTTCTTGATTGGCATTCAATGGTGAATCAAAACCCGGTTCAACAGCGTTCCAGCAGTTTTGTTGGATTAATTCTGCTTTTACCCGGGATTTCCACACAAAATAATTCTTGGGATTTAAGTGCGGAATGTTACTTCGATATTCGTTTTCAAACTGCGCAGCCATCACCTTTGTGTAGCGCCGGACAGCTCGTTTTTAACAGTCAAAACAACAATCTCCGCACTCCACTCCACTTTATGGCGCTGTCAAAATGTCCTGCGCCCATAACCTGTTGAATAGGCAATGAAAAAGGGTGACAAACTCTCACATCACGTTTATTGCATTATACGGACACAAATACATGCCACGCACACACAAACAGCCATACTACTATTTTCAACAAAACACAGCTAGTACACAATCAAAGCACTAGGGGCGCCACATAGGCCTTGTAAACAACCACAGAAGTCAGCCTCACTACTGTGGCACGTAACCTAAATTTGGCTATTGTGTCTCACAAATGCTACCTGTATTTATTTCGGCATCCAACAATTGCATCAGTAGTCATATCGTCATAGGACGACAGTGCAACTTTACAAGGAGTTAGTAAGGTAGATACGTAGTCGCCAGGTTGCACAATCTGAGGTCACAGTTGGTCGATGTGACCACCTGTACATGGATGTGATACTTTAATTTCGAGAGTCACATCACAGTTTACGGGCTATTTTTAGACATTAGCGCATTTTGTGAAGCCACAATTGGACCACATTTACTTGATGCAACTTCAGGCAGTATAAATAGGGTAAACACAACTTTCTCGTCACAGTTTCGCATTTTGTCACAGTTTCTTAGTCGTCGCAGTTCATTCATCAGTTGTCAGCCAAATAGCCTTTGGCGAGTGACCATTTTATTAGCACCGACCAGTCACGACTTCAACCTTCTGTCTTCATTTTGCACATTTTTCAATTCTATTAAATTTATTTTCCATCGATGCGTGGAGTCTTTACGGCGCCAGGAGAGAACAGTAGTGATTCTCTCCCATCTTCATAGTTATTAAGTCAAAGTGAGAAGTTTTGTTTTGAGAAGGTGGCCATTCTGTCTCTTGAGTTGTTTATCTGCTGCAAATGTCAATTGTTTGTATTGCAGATTTATTTGAAGAGACAGCAATTAACTTTCAGTGAACAGTATAAATCATCTTTTATTTATTATTTTCTGCTTTGAATCAACGAATTTTACAACTTTTATTAATTTATAATATTAATTTTATTAATCTTAAAATTCTACTGAACTTGTGTCAAGATAGCGTTTGCTGCAGACTCCGAGTAATCATAACAGCAACTACTACAAACTTACAGGTAGTGGTATTAAATGTTATTTATAACATTTAAATGAAGTTATTCTGCAGCTATTAAAAAAATATCACACCATTTTATCGTCTTCAGAAGAAAAGGGAAAGGGTCGTGTCATCACCTCTGAGCAACACACCACATATCAACCCATAGAGTATTGGTACACAACTATCAATACTCATGGTCACAATTACACTCAGATAGTCAGGTAATAAATTAATAATAGTTACTTTAAGTTTTGGGATTCATAATATATTAAATAACAAATTTAGCGGCAGCTATTACTTATATTAATAATGGCATTAATAACATTAGCTTTCATGACAAAAGAGATAGCATGATTTACAAAAAATGAAGTTTATGCTTGGACATTATCAGCAGTGTATTGCACACAACACTGCTAGGAAATTATCTGGCACAAGAGTAAAATAGACACTGTGACATGCTTCTCTACACCTGACTCCAAATATACCAGTGTCTTGTGTTCTCTGCATATGCAATCATATAAATTTGGCGAAAGCTGTGGAGACCATTGAAATTTAAAATTCACTATGCTAAGCAGTTTATCTTTTATTTTTACCATAATTCAATTGACATAAGATAACAGAAATTTTGGATAATCTGATACAGAATGTCCTGTTATACTAACACAACCATAACATAAGTATTCATGCATCATACTGACCGTGGTACTACTCCTTTCTGATAAGTAGGGGGAGGTTTCAAACAGTCATTTGGCACTGGTAAACATTTCTGTTTTGAACTGCTTCTTCTGCTGTTTGCACAACTATTAAGCCGACCCTGAAAAAATACAGATTTCAAAGAGATATATATAGAGAGTCTCTAAACAAGCAAGTGTCCCTGTTTAATACAATACAAATACCTGGATTAAATGTTATATACAATTTTAACTGTGTCACAATTCTAAGCTTGATATGAGGTGCAAAACCTATGACCTACCTTCTTGCTGAAAGATAGGTATACCAATGAGGTAGAAAATAATGTGCAATTTTACATTACATACACAAAAATTACATATTTTTCATTTTTTAACTATCTCTTTACAATACAGCTAAAGTGAAAAATTATGAAATTAGGTACACTCAAATCACTTGCTATATTTGTGACATTAGTTGAAAACATACACAGAAATTTTCAAGATGGCTAAAAAAATACAACTTATTTTAATCATAATTACAACAAATAGTTGCGTGTCAGGCATGGACTATGCATTGTTATATACTTAGGCGGCTGCCACTTTGAGCGTCTGATCTATTTTTTGGCATATGTGCACAAACAGAAGCTGTTAAAAAACCATCACGTACAGATACTTCCCAATATCCAGGCTGAGAGAGATGCCATTGTGATACGGCCATTACACAGGTGCATTCACTCAAATAACAAACAGTTTTATGAAACTGTATATAATACTCTATTTTATATCTAGATAGGGAGTATTATCTTGCATACCTTTATGGGTTTTTTTGAGAGTATTCTGCACATAACCAGACCTCCAGATTACATTGCATCTTTGGTAGTGGAAAACCAGGAACACTTTATAATACTATTTCTTATCACCAAACTTAAACTATGTCCCTGGTCCATTAGACATATTAAAATTTAAATCTGTATGCCTATTACTTTAGAATTTAAACATACACACACATAATTAATTCCATATTTCCTTAGTTACCAAACGAGACCCAGCTCTCACAGCATTACACAAAATAATGCTGCTATATAGTATTTTAGTTAAATAAAAAGTGTTTCTGCAAGCAGGGAGACCATTAATAAATAGAACTCTCTTGCCACCATTTAAATATATAATACTTTTGGAGACAGTGCTTTAGTTTTAATGCCTATAGCAATTTAAGAAAAGGTTTCTTAAAGAAATTTTTTTTGGATTCAGTTTTAAGTTACTACATTGCATGTGTTGGCCAGTATAAACTTCACTAAATGTAAGCGGATTATTGTGACCGCCAGGCAGAAGCAAGGCCACTCCAACAGTATCATCTTTTTTGAGTAACACCACCACAGACAATGAAAACAAAATCATATCTTAAACTGTGGGAAATTTCACAACTAAACGGTATATTCCCAAACTGAACATGGATTTTCACTGGCAACACTATCTTCAGATTTATTTTTGAATATGGTTGTAACAGCCTGCAAATAACACAGTTTTCATACAAAGGATATGTTATTACACATTTTAGTTGTGCTGTATGAGAGAAATGAACTGTAAATACATTATTCTCATCAAACATTTCACTACATAATGTTTACTCACGAAATACATGGTAGTTGAGAAACATCTTTTAGTTGATTAGAAAGACATGAACACTGAGAATAAACAAATTTTTTATAATTTACTGACTGTTACCATTTTCCTAAACATCTAAAATATAACAAATACTGACATACTTAAACAACTTCACAGTGAATTATATTGACTTCTAGTAGATTATTAATTGTTAGAACAAATAAAAATGTTTAAAACAATTTCATGCACATAACAAGCTTGAATAGGAATAAAGAAGTGCTCAGAAACCAGGAGGAGCAGCAGTTACTAGGCAGACAACATGAGTGATAATTAATTGGTAACAAATACAATATCTGGTGATATGGGAGCAGTTATGCAATTTAAATAGATACCTACACACAAATCAAAAAGAGATTAACTCAAAAATTATTTACCTCACAAAATTATTTTTTATATAAAACTCATAGTGTACTAGGTAGGAGAAATTGTCAAAAATAACTGATTTTAGACATCATTATTTCAATATGGCAGAGCAAGTAGGACCAAACCAAGGTCACTAATTTAGTATATTATTCAGAATAAGAAACTGAGCTAAACAGCCAATTTACAAAACTCCGATTTTTTTTCCAAGTAAATCCGATTTTAGCGAGATGAATGCAACTGAAATACTAAACCAACTTACCTGTACATTTTCCTTGCCATCATCTAAGTTCATCTCTTGTATGTCGAGATGATCAATATTGTTACAGATCTTGCTGGATGGCACTTCATGCATATGCACACAAATGTCTTCGGAGCTGTGATCTTTGTCTGTTTGGCAAGCTGAATCTATACAGATAGGCTTGTCTGATATTAAACTCTCTTTTGTCAATACACTGGGTGATGGATATACAATTACTCCATCCTCATACAACTCATCTACACACTTGGATTCCAGCGTCTGACTAGAGCCATCCTTGTATGTCGTTGCAGAAGAAAGCGAGGTCACATCAGCAGCATTTAAAACTTTGGGACCTTGTTCCTTTCCCACCACATGTAGACAGTTTGAACTCTTGGCCAAGATACTAATCTGCCGGTCAATTCTGGAAGACCGTGCCTTACGACTAACAATTACATTCTCTGTTTGTGGCTGACATCTGGCAGTTGAATATTTTGCTTGATGTGAGGGCAAGGTGCCACTTCCATTTCTACTTACTGACTTTTCACTCAGAAGTTTTTTTGCAATATCTACATTTGAGCTAATGGCAGTTACTGGTCTGTCACGTCTTTTTGCTGAAGTTTCATTACTTCGATCTCTGTTCCGAGACTGTGAGCTCTGAAACATTTATACACATATGCAGGATATTAAATTATGAAGTAGGAAAGAACATACTAACATGCAAATTTAAAAAATTAATAATTACTTTTTGATACAAAATAATGTTAATTTTTTATTTACAAAAATATTCAATAATATATTTGACTCCCTGCTAAAGCAGGTGGTAAGACTGGCTATACATTCCTGGGAAAGACAAATGCATAGTGCTGAATCACATGTTAAAGCTAAAGTAACTTGATGGGAAGATAAATGCATTCATGATCTACTTATATACACTATCTGATTAAAAGTATCTGGACACCTGTGAAACATGTGTTTAACATGGAGGGTGGCATTGTACTGCCTTCTACCACATGGAATACATGGTCAATGATCGCAGTAATTGGCAGACAGCGCGAGACAGTAGAATAAGACAATCTGAGAAACTCAAGGACTTTCAAAGGTGGTTGGGTGTTACTTGTGCAAGAAGTCTGTGCATGAGATTTCCACCCTCCTGAATATCCCTAGATCCAGTGTTTCTGATATTATATAAATTATTTATTAAAACTGTAAACACTGAATATGTACGGAGGTCAATTCTATTTCGAGGCTTCAAATGTTACAATGCCATTCCCTGGGAAGTAAAAAAAAATTGCTCAGAGAAAGGAATTTAAAAAACAATTAATTATGTTAATTCTGAAATCAATAGCTGAACATAAAAACCTTACCAAACTTTCGTAACTCACAACTTGTACACAAGACCTCTATCTAAGGCAATAGATTTTAATATTGTACATTTTTTTAGTTCTTGTCTATTTAGTTGTACCTATACGTTCCTTTGCTTGTAATTTTCAAACTTAATAGATGCAAGATATGTAGCTAGTCAATGTTTTACTGTATTAGCACAACCTGCACTGAAATTTTTGAAATGCTTTTGGGTCATTGTATTAATTAGTATATACCTGTTAGTTCATTTTGTGATTATTACTATGACGACACTAAATTCTTAATTGTCTGCTTCTGCCTGTGTCAGTAAGATGAGTATTTTCAAGATCCCCACCGGGAGCCATGCTCGAGGGGATCAGAGATACTGTAAACATCATTAGTATATTATTTGTACATACAATAAAAAAATTGAAATATTTTGCCATCAAATAATATAGTAATTTTTACACTGGTGATAGAAACATACATCCTTGAATTTCCTTTAAGAGTGAAATTAAAATACTGTTAGTCAAGTTGGGAGTTAACCAATTTAAACTAAAATATGCCTGTCCAGTAAAAGTTTTCACTGTTATCTAATTTGGCTTTATCAAATAACATTTTCCAGCACTATTTTTGGTAGACTTTCGAATCTCTGTAATCAATTATGATTCCATAGCTGGAGTTTAAAGAAATAAATAGTCCTTAAGCGAGTGATATTCTGGCATTCATCTCAACCTCACCAAGATCCAGGTATAGTCAGTCCAGCAGACTCAGAAACAGTAGCCGCTTCTAGATTTAATTCACTTAAGAAAATAATAAATATTTCCTTAATAAGATCCAAAGCTTTCATTAAACCATATTCTTGTAAGGCCTTTTTTTTCCATAGCACAAACAAACTTACAGTCTCAGAGTTCTTTTAAACAACTTCACACAAACAGAAACTAGTATGAAGTTTTTGCTACATATTGACCCTTCCTTTAATACTTAAATATTTTTATATTGTTACGAAGTAATTTTTGCAAGGTTATTTTTTTGTTAGGATACATTTAATTTTTCCGGAAAGTTTTCTATTTTTTTCTTATGATTGATTAGGTAATTTTGTTATTTTCGTTGGATTTTAGGATTTTTTTAATTATATTGTTTTGGTTAGGTTTATTTTCTGTTTTTGTGCTGATTGATCCTAGACATGGTGGTTGATTGCTGTCATTTTGGGGTTAGGTTCGCCCCTCTTTTTATATTTTTGTTCGGATGTGAGTCCTTCTTTTTGGTGTTTTGGTAATGATTTAATAAATTTAATTTGGGTTTTTGGTTATAATTTTGGAAAGTTGTTTTGCTTCTGTTTTGATGTTCATGCAGTTCAGTACATTTACCTTTAACATAGTAGTCATGGTTTGTTTGGATTTTAATTTGTAATACCTTTTCAATTGTTAATTATTTTCTACACAGGGGCCTTAACTTGTTTGTAATAGGAGTCATTTACAATTGGTTTATTTACTTTTTGTGAAAGGTTTAGGTCTTGTAATTCTATCTGATTCAGGATGGGTTTTTAATTACTTTTAAAAAGGTTTAGGATATTTGATTGTTAGGTCGTTTACTTTGTCTTCTCGAAAATCTTCCTTAAACTCGCAATAGATGATTCCAGAGCTGCTACTGGAAATTTGTCTTTAGTGTCGAGCTGAAGTCAGCTTCAGCACTCTTGGAATCAGCCGCAGCTGTGCCTGTTTTTTCTGCAGCTGCATCAGTAACGTGCTGTCATCGCTTATATGTTTCTATGGTGCACATTTGCCGTAAGTTCCTGGAGCTGTCAACCGACGAGGATGTTTTCAAGTCAACAGCTGAGTGATTGTGGGATGTGGCAGAGGAAGAGAGGAAGATTCGTGCTGCGGGCAGCGAACGAAGTACACTATCTCCCAAAAAGTAAATGGACACCCATGAAGATAGGTAATTCAGTACGTCAGTTGACTTGTGTTTCACGGCCTTTGGCGTAGGACCGCTGGTGTTTGTCCTTGGTAGCATGAACACAGAGGCCTATTGTAACATTCTGGATGAAGAAATGCTCCCAACATTGTGGCGTTTTTACGGAATGAACCAGTGTTACTTCTAGAACGACAATGTCAGATGCCATGTTTTAAGGGCTACTATGCAGTGGTACGCCAACAACAATGTTCACCGATTGGACTGGCACGCTCAGAGCCCCGACCTCAACCCTATAGAACATATTTGGGGCAAATTGGATTTCTGGGTGAGGGCTCGTCAGGCACAGCCAAAATCCATTGCTCAACTCATGAAATGGTGCAAGAGGAATGGCAACAAATACCCGTGGATTTCTTGCAAACACTTGTAGAGAGCATACCAGACAGAGTGGCATGCTGCTGTTATAGCCGCAAGAGGCGGCCCTACAAGATTCTAACGGGGTGACAACCACCGAGCAAACATTGTGGACAGGTGCCCAATTACTTTTTGGTAGATAGTGTATAATATTAACTCCGTATACTATAGATCCTATTTCATCCTGCAGTTCACTCACTGTTACCACTCAATGTATTTATTCTATAACACTTCATATTATACCATGCTTACTATTTTATCACTCTATAAATATTCCAGTTACCATAACACCTGACGCACTTATCAATTTCAAGATACGAAGCACTAACAGACAATGGCCAATGCCACCAATTATCTTAGTTTCTGTTACTAAACACTAGCTCTTTTATTCACCCCCTTTAATCATTTTAAACAAACACTTTGACTGATTCAGATATCTACACCTGGGTTTTTTTTTTTTTTTTTTTTTCAACCCAATCAATTATACAGCCAACATCCTAACGTCATTAAGTATGTCACACATACAAACAAACCTTTCATATAGAGATGTACACTCCACAAGTTTAGCACGTGAGTAACATACCAATACAATGGCATGTGATTAAATCAATAATAATAGAGCGAGAAACAAAATCATGACAGTCAACACCTTTACATATTTCTGCATGTTCATATTATGATTGAGCCTTTTCAGTCACTATCATCATTTTAATCTTTACTTTCATGGACTTATCATACTAAACCTTAGAGAACTTATACAATTTTTTTAAGAATAGGGCCTAACATGTGTTTATATTAAAATTATGGACTAGTTTTACTCTGTTGCACTCCAGGAGAATTAGCAGCTGTGATGTCAAATTCACTGGTAGACTTCCGGTTCCTTCTCAAAGTAAGACAGTTTGAATACAGCTGCTGTGACATCATGATGGAGAGAGTATTCCTCCTAATCAGTTGCAGCACACGCAAGGTCACAGGTAGCAAGTCACTCTTGGGAACTCAGGATCTTCATGACGACATTCACTCCTAATATAGCATTGTATCATCAGTAATTTACAGAGTTTTGTGTTTGGTGCATGTTAAGATGTTTGGAGTGTTCATCTTGCATCCATGTTGAACATAGGGTTTTGTTAATGTAGTTATGAAGAGTTTGTCTTAAAAGCCTAAATGTGTTAAAATATGTGTTTGAGTGTGTATGTGTGAGTATTTGCATTAGATAGAAGCCAGCACCTTTTCTGTGCAGTCAAATAATGCTCCCTTGTTTTGCATGAATGCTGACAAATTCACAAACATAAAAAAAAATTACCAATACCAGACGAAAGTCTAGTAAGCAGCAGGAAAGTAGATGCAATAATAAATACCATTTTCACATTAACCATTGTAAAAGGATAAACATACACAAGAAACAAGACTGAAGAAAATTTATATAATTTGTTTGAATGAAATTACTAAAATATTTCTAACTGCTTTGAACTCTACAGACATAACACATTTTAAAGCTAAAAAATATTTTTTTTGAAATGTTTTAAATAACTGAAATGTTTGAAAATACAGTGAAAATTAAAAGCTGCAATATATGACATTGTTTGGGAAACTCACATCGCTTCAAACCAGGTTGGGATTGATAATTTATATGACAGCTTAAGACGTCAGGTATACTATTCTAGAATGCAACAGTCTATTGATAAAATCATTTTGGTCATGTGACACCTGCAAGAAAACTTGCATGATGTACTTCAAACCTATAATTCCAAAAGTGCCATTGGACTTTCTGTAGACTTGTTTGGTTCACTACCCATGTCAAAATCTGGTGTTCAGTACTGTCTCATGATCCCCGTAAGGACCTTATGTATATACTTAGTAATATGGAACTTCATCTTTGTTTAGTGCATTATTGTGTGTGTAATCTGCATTACTTCACTGTTTTATATTGGAACATTGGCACTATGACTAATTTTTTTCTCCAGTCAGTGGACAACTACAAGATGACGACGCAGTATGGGGACTCGATGTAAACGGTCACGTTTATTGAAAGTTGTGAAAAGTAATTATGATGGAACATTTTGGTCCTCCAGGTTGGATAAGGCAGTATTGATTGAAATTTACGGTCGGCATCGGTTCTGTTTGCAAACGTAGCGAGGGAAAGGATTGAAAAGGACATGCACGTTTTGGCAGTGAGGCAGGAAACAAAGAGAAGTGCAGTGTTTTAGTTTTAAGTTTGGAAAGCAAGATGTTAATTGTTTTGTGTCCAAGAAATGTTTCATTTCGTCAAGAAAACCTATGGTGGTGTTGGTGATCTAAGCAGGCCAGGATAAAAACAAACCGCTGATGATATTGTGTGGTGCAAGTGCCTGTGGGGGGGAAAAAAAGTGTATAGGTCTTTGAAGTTGTTCAGTAGATGAATGTATGGGTCACGGATAACCTTTACAACCTTTTTTTTAGGTATGTCATTGGAGAACGGGGAAAAGAAAAGAGGGGAGAGAATAAAAAATGATGACGGCAGACCCGCATGTGGCAGCCCGCTTGAGGTTGGACTGCTCTGAAAATCGTATGCAGAGGGTGGCAGTACTGTCAGAGAAAGCACTGGCAGATCCTGTAAAAGTGAAATTGTTTCAAGTGACAAGCTGGGACTTGGGACAGCTTTGCAAAGGTTTTGAGGAAGATCATTTAGTGGTACTGGCAGTTTCCAGCGACAAGGAAGGCTTCGATACAGTGGGACATAACAAATAGCTAAAAGTGTTTGATGATTTATATTGTTACTAAGATGCCTGAGGGGTGTATCTGAGTTCATGAGGAATGGAGGTCTTTTTGAAATTTTAAATGCCCTGCTTTGAAATAACATACACCAGACATATCAGATATGACTTCAATTTTATATTTTAACTTGCTTAAACCATAACATAACACAACATCAAAAAACAAAAAACCTCAGCAGCCTTCTCATCTGCAACGTATCTAACAACCTTACAAAAAAATACCAACCTTGGACGATAAACACGTGCTTACAGTTTAGAACTACTCAACAACATATGAATTTATTTATATAAAAGGTACTAATCTGTTGTTGCTTTTATTGTTCTACAACAATCTCCCTCAATAAAAGCAGTTTACGTTGAATTTGGGTGTTGCTACACATCACATAAGTTTTGATCTATTATTCTACACCAATACATTTTCTTGGTTTTTCAAATGATGGTCGACACAAGGCCTTTGTCAGCAGGTCAGCAAGTTGGTTTTCACTAGGTATGTAACACAGCACTACAGTAACATCAGCTACTTTCTCTTTGACAAAATTATGCCTAACAACGACATGTTTCAAGCGCTTGTTTTTGACAACACAATTTGCAACTTTAATTGTTCACTGATTATCCTCAAAGATTGTCACGGGTTGATTACACCAATTCGAAATTTTCAAATCACTAACCAGTTTCTTCAACCAACATGCTTCAGTGATGGCACAACTCAATACTATGTACTCTGCTTCTGTCGATGACAAAACAACAGAGGTCTGTTTTTTTTTATGATCAAGACACAGTTGTCTCTCCAATTTTGAATAGATAACCTGAGGTTAATTTTCAACCTTCAACATCTCAGACCCAGTCTGCATCAACGAAGCCTTGGATCTGAATGAAACTCATTTGGTAGACAAGGCTCAAACTTAGGGTGCCCTTGATGTATTGGAGAATTCTTTTTAGTGCTGTCCACAATTTTTGCTTGCATGCTTGCATTCTTCTGATACCTGCTTAAAAAGGATACTTGCCAGCACAGGTCTGGTCTCGTTCCTAACACTGTATACATCAAACAACCAATAACCTGACTGCATCTTTGCTCCAAATCTACATCTCCAGTCTTTGCGTTGTGAAGGTCAAGTTTTAAATTTGCATTTAAGGGTGTTGAGGCCGGTTTGCACTCAGTCATATCAAAGTTTTGTAGAACGCTAATCAGATACAATGTCTGATTAAGCTCAGTTGTACCAGAGAACAAATTGTGATTAATTTTAAATTTTAATTCCCAAATATGTTGAGGATTCTCCCAAATCCTTCATTTTGAAATAACTAGAAAGCTTAGTCTTGAGAGTTTTGATTTCACTTTCATTTGATCCAACTATAAGTAGATCATTTACATACAGGAGAATGTAGAGCCAACTGCATTCATTTACCCTAATGTACAGGCAGCAATCTCTTGTTGATCTTCTGAAACCTTCTCTTTCCATTAACTCATTGAATTTTTTGTTCCAATATTTGGGAGATTTCTTTAGGCTAAAAATTGACTTCCTCAACTTAAGAACTGAGTCTGGATGTTCAACCATCAAGCCTGCTGGAACTGCCAAGTACACAGTTTCATCAATCTCTCCATTGAGAAACGCTTCTGCAACATCCATTTGATGAATGGACCAGCTCTTATGGTTAATGACAGCTACCAGAATATGCATTGTGGACAAATTGGCCACTGGTGCATCGTGTAGCGGGCTCCAGGGGGCCTGAACACAACAAGTTAAGGTGCTATAGACTGTAGATCCTTGAAGCGAGCCCCCTGTTTATCAACAAGCCTGAGCAACCTACTGAGAGCTGACTATTTAAGCGAGAGCCAAACACCCCCCTCCCCTCCCCCAGGCTGTCCGCAGAGTGTGAAGCGGCAATGTCAGTGTCGGAGCAACACGGAAGAATGCTAAGGTCTGTGGAGAGCTCTAGCCCATCTACAAGATACTCTACATATTTATTGGTGATGAGCATAAATCCGCTAGGTGGCAGGGTGGCATTCCCTTTGTCAAGATCCCGTATTAAAGAGTATAATCACGTGGCAAGGCTAGGACATATCATGTAGCAGCATTCTTGTATTCTTAAAACTAATTTATCTTTACATTCATGTCAGTATTGCCGTATGTCTTTCATTGAATAGCCATTAGCATTAACTATCCCCCACATACGAACCTGCCTAACTGGAGAGTAAGAGAGACGAGGTGAGAAGAGTAGTGAATAGCTGGAGTATTAGCAGAAATCATAGTGTTAGGTAGGCAGGTTGTTACAATATGTTTCTGAAAAATCAAAGGAAGTCTGCTGCTAGAAGCCTCATGCAACCAACCTGGCATTATATAACACTTGATCATCGGTGTGTGCTTTCTTTGTTTTAAACACCCATTTTACGTCAATAGGCGTAATGTCTTGGGGTCTTTCCATCTCAACCCGTGTATTATTTTCTCTCAGGTTTGCCAGTTCTTGTTTAATAACTTCTTTCCAGTTTTCTGAGTTTAAACTGGCCAAAGCTTCTTCATATGAGATTGGATCACATGGATAACATATGAACACAAAATCAAGTTCATAATCTTCAAATTTTTTTGAGAGCTGCAGACTCTTGTGGTCTCGCAAACGTTTAGCACCATTATTTTCTCTTCTATCAATGTTATCTTTCAGGATACTACTACTATTTGTTCTCTGCCTTCTTCCTCACATGATTGTATGACCTCTAATCCAGAAATTTGATTTGGCTTGGTTGTCAGGAAATCCAAGAAAATCATCTGATTCTTCTTGGGTGTCATCACAAAAAGCATAGAACTATTCTGCTTCATCATCGTCTGAATTGTGTAATACGTCTTCCTGACCTTTATCTTCATAATTTGAAACAGTTGCCTATTTACTTGCCTCTTTATAGCATGATCGAGCAGTGTCAAAGAGCACATTACAACTAATTTGAACTTTGTTTTCCTCTGGTACAAAGATGCAAAATCCTTTTGTAGCTTCCTCATAGACAACAAAAATGCCTTTCTTTGACTTTTGATCCTACTTCTTGCGGTTTTGTTTGGGTATGTGAATATATGCATCACAGTCAAAAACTTTCCATGACTCAATTTTAAAATCTTTTTCATGCCACATCTAATATGGTGTCTTGCCTTCAATAGTACTGGTCCCAGTCCGACTGATAACATAGACTGCTGTATTAACCGCTTTGGCCCAAAAGTATTTTGCTAGATCTCTTGCACCCATCATTACCCTACAAGCTTCAACCACAGTATGCATTTTGTGTTAGATTAGCCCTGACTGTTCAGGACAATAGCGTATATTCTTTTCATGAATGACACCTAGCTCGGTCAACAATTTTTCAACTTCTGAATTTGTGAATTCCATTCCACAGTCAGTTCAAAGAAATTTAAATATTTCTCCAGACTGATTTTTAAACGATGCAACAAAGTTTTTGAGTTTGTCCTTAACCTCACTCTTGTACTTTACAAAGTATACAAAGCGGTGGTGCAAAAATCATCCTTTAGCAAAAGGAAATACCTGGAACCCCCAATTCATTGCACCTCCATCGGTCCGCATGCAGAATTTATCCGATTTATTGCAGAATCTTCAGCTAACTTAAAGCCAGAGGAGGTGACAATATTTTTTACATGTTGCATGTCTTGGTGCGCATATTTTTCATGCCATAAGTACAGATCAGTTTCCTCACCTGCAAAAGCTGCTACCGATTCTACTGATTGAAACTCTATTTTGTAAAACTTGCCACAACGTACAGCAACCGCAGATGTTTCCCCTTTCTTGTTCAGAATCCTGGAAACATTATTATCCGTGACCATTGTATAACCTTTATCCAGGGCGGAACCAACTGAAAACAAATTTATTTTCATATCAGGAACATGTAGTATATTTTGTAAGGTCACTTTGATAAACTCACTACCAACACATGATGTCATCTTGACACTGCTTACTCTGGTTGCTCTCAAAACTTTTCCATCCCCAAACTTCAATCATTTGTCTTCACACAAGGCTCTGTATGAAGAAAACAATTTTTTGTCACAGCATAAGTATTCTGAAGCTCCGCTGTCCACGAACCATGTATCCTGCTCGTTTGACTTGCTGATTAAGGCTGAACTCAACACAGTGAACACTTCTTCTTTACCTTTCTTTTCATTCACACTGGCTTAATTTCTTAGAACCTCCCTTTTAAATTTAAAACCATCCTTTTTAGGTAACCCATCTTATTGCTGTAATGACATTGAATTCCATTTGATGGATATGTGTTTGACTTAAAACACTGAGATTTAAAATGACCGGGCTTGGCACATTCAAAACACTTTCTCACTTGGTATAAACATCTTGAAACAGCAAAAGCAGTAGACTCTTCCCCAGTTGACATGTCCACTCTTTCCTCCTCTACCAAAAGTCTTGCTGTTACGTTACTCAACATTTGCATATCCGCTGAAACTGACTTCCATGCACTTACAAAATGATTTAATGCACTGCCATAAGAATCATTGTTATAATCATGTTGTCTGACAATTTTTCTCCAATTTGTTAGAAGTTATTTATGATCTCTTCCACACTTGATAGAAAACTTGACATACTTTCATTTTGTAGTAATTGCAAATTTAAAAACCTCTGCTGCAGTAGGTGCACACTAACTTAGGATTTTTTTTTTTTTTATGTCAACAGTTTGCTCCAAATCTCCGTGGCACTGTCACACATCAATACGTGCGACATGGGTCCTTCATCCAACCTGGAAACAATTAAATCTTGCACCTGAAAGTCTTTGTTTCCACTCCTTCAGCGCTTTTTCATAATCATCAGTTCCTGGCTCTGGTTTTCCACACTTCCCCGTAACTACATCATAAACTTCTTTGTCCCTTAAAGTAACCTTAGCATGAAATTTCTACGTGTTCCAGTTACTTTCAGAGGTTAACTTGATAACATTTGCCTCCATCTTCAAATCAGTGAATAGAACCGAAGATAGCAATATCCAACATATTCATACAGACGTAAACCCAATACGCAATCAATAAAGAAATTTCACATACATAAATGTTTACTGTTACAATAATAAATCCACTTTCATTGGACCTTCCACTGAGGATCACGTTCTGGGCCCATAACCTGTTGAAACTGTAAGTACCCTGCTTTGAAATAATATAAACCAGACATAGCAGATATGATTTCAACTTTATGCTTAAACTTGCTTAAACCATAAAATAACTCAACATTAAAACAAAAAGCAAAACATCTCAGCAGCCTTCTTATCTGCAACCCATCTAATAACATAACAACAAAAATTACCAACCTTGGACAATAAACACATGCTTACAGTTTAGAACTACTGTACTCACAAACATGAATTTACATATACAAATGCTACTAATTTATTGTTGCTTTTATTGTTCTGCAACAGTCTTAATAAAAATAAAAGAATTAAATTTCATTTTTAATTTATTCACACAGCTATTATTTACAGTAATAAATCATATGTCTCCATTATTACTCTTTTTATTTCATTGTGAGTGCAATATTTAATGTCTATTTCAACTCTAATTAACATCCTTTTTTTATGTCTCTGTTTGATAATTGTCAATTAACTCATACTTATCATTAACACACATTCGGTCAATCTGTTGCCATCATTTGTAATGTCTTTTACTAATGCATCCAATCCAATAGTCCAGCCTGCAGTCTTACTCTTCACTGCTCTGATGTTCGCAGCCACAGATTTCCCTCCTGCTAGTCACTTCTCTCATCGCACACCTCTCTTCTCACTAGTCGTCTATCGCTAAACTCATCCATTAAACAACTGCCAGCTCGGAGGCCCCATAAGCCTTTTATAGCCTCTGAACTTGACCTGGCAGGTTTGCCGCACCCCAAGTCTAGCTGAGAGACACGAGGTCAGTAATACAGAGCACTCTTCAATGTCCCAAAGACACCTGATACCCAAGGTCGTGAGTGGGGTGCACCCTGACAGGTGCATGCTTTGTAAACATTCCTTTGCAGAAAGCCGCTGCATCTCTGGTTGCAACTGAATAAATCATTGGTGCCTTGCACGTTCAGAGTGGCCATCTGTAACACTGCCCCTTCCTCAAGTTTGTTCATTCTGAACATACTCCGCTGCATCTGGTCCTTTGTAGAGTGCCAGTCAGTCGATGTGGACAACCTTCGGTTTGCCCAAGAGCCTTGACGACAAATCCGAAAGACCACATCATTGATCTTATTCAAAATACTGCAGGGACCTTCCCAACATTTCTGTAGCTTTGGGCAGTACACTTTTCTCCTCCGTGAGTTGTACAGACATATCAGTTGTCCTTGAAATACCTCGCCCGAAATTCTCCTATCATATAGCGTCTTCTTCCTGTCACTATTTATTCTGAAGTGCCATCGAGCAAAATCATGAATGCCAACAAGTCTGTTAGAAACTTGCTGGCACAATCAGGAGCTGCAGATTCCTCTGCTGTCTGTCGGCCAAAAAGCAGGTCACTAGGGAAGCATAGCTTTCTTGCAAACAGTATCCTTGACAGTGTTACCCTTGTGAACACGTGAACTGCGTAGCAGTAAGCAAGAAGAAACAATGGCACCTTTGTATCCCAGTCAACAGGTACCCCTCAAGAGTGCAGCTAAGCCTCTCAACCATTCTATCCGACTGAGGGTGTAAGGCTGTAGTCCTAGTCTTTTTCATCCCCAGAAAATTTGTTACCTCCTAGAACATCGCAGCCTCAAAGTTTCTTCCCTGATCGGAATATAGTTCTAGTAGCACCCTAAACCTCGAGAAGGCATTCTCTATCTATAAGTGCATTGGCCACAGTACATGCTTTTTGGTTTGGGAGGGAAATGACCTTAGGCCACTTAATAAAGTAATCTTGTGCCACCAGTAGATATTGATTACCTCTCTCTGTAACATAAGGGGCCTAGAATATCTACTGCCAACCTCTCGAATGAGGCTCCAACATAAGGTAACCTTGTCCTCTGGTCCTTGAGCCCTTCCTTGCAGTGCAGGTGTCGCACAATTAGCATTACTTCTCAATATCCTCCTAACAATGAAGCCAGTAGAATCTCAGTCTAACTCTGCTGTGGGTCTTATTAACACCAAAGTGCCCACTGGCTGCTGCATTATGCAGTTATTTTAAGATTTCTGGAACCCTGCATTCTGGAATGACCAGCTGTAAATGTGTATGTTTTCCATCATTGCTTTCCCAGTTCTGTAAATTACACCATTTTTCAGTATGAGGGAATTCCATTGTGCCCAGTATGCTTCGACTGCTGCGCTCAGGCTAGATATCGCTTCTCATTTTGGCCAAGAGTCAGCTGCTTTCCATCTTAATAATTGCTGCAAAGGGGATCATTCAGCTGATCTTTCCTAACAACTTCATCACTCCAGGTAGGTGACCCATCACAAGATAAAGAACCTTGAATTTTTATCCTTTAAACCTTCAGTGATTCACCACTCTTTTCTTCCCGGTGTTTGCAATGATGACAAAATGGCTCACTAGGCCTAGATAGTGCATCTGCATTGCTGTGAAGGCATCCAGATCTGTGTTGTATTTCAAAGTCATATTCCTGAAGATGCTGTATCCACCAGGCTATTCGATCTATGGGGTTCTTGAAAATTAGTAGCCAGTGTAATGAGCATGGTCGGTTCCGAGAATAAAATGTCTGCCATAAAGGTGGGGTGGAAGTTCGAAATTGCCTTCACCATGGCCAGAAGCTTCCTGCCTGTAATACAGTAATTCCCCATCTGGGAAGGAACATCATTCAGGCTCCCCTCCACCAGTATTGCATCCCAATCCTGCTTCACCAACTGTATATGTAAGAACATTGGGGTCTTCCTTCCAGCAGTCACCGACCTTCGCCCCTAAGATCAGTGCTTAACAAGTTTTCTGAATGAGCTGCATTTTCACTTACCTCTCGCTGCCTCGTTTCCCACTGCTGCTTCTGTTGCTGCGGGCAGTAGGCTCTCAGGTACCCCGGCTGTCCACATGACCAGCACTCTGGCCGTTTGGGTGGGGGTGGCGAAGCTCTGTAGCACAGACCCTGGTAGCGATGTCTCTCATAGTTGTTTGCAACTACTTCAGTGTCTTTGTAATTCTGTCTTTGTCCTCTTCGTTCAGCATCAGTACCTGTACCGGACGTCGGGGTTTGGCCCCCTGTCTTACTGCTTCCACCTCCACTGCTCGGGCCAGGGCGTCCTGTATGTTGTGGCTGCAACCAGACTTACTGCTTGCCGTACCTCTGTTTCGGCAATGGCATTGATGAAGAAGCCGACCTCGATGATGTCGCGCGCATTCTCAAAGTACCCTTCCAGAGATAGTTGAGACAGCCACACTATGTCATGCCATGGCTCCTGCAGTGGCTCCGCTGGTCGGTGGGTGCAACTTTGCAACTGGACATGGTGGGTACGTCGCAGGTACCGGTTGCCGAAAAGTAGCTCCGAGGCCGACACCAGTGTGGGGTACTCCAGTAGATGTATGTATGATTTTAGTATGGTCAGTGCGGGGGCCTCTCAGTACAGCTACAAGGTAGTATGCCCGCTGTTCGGTTGACCAGCCATTCAGAGTGGCAACTATTTTAAACTGGTGTTGGTACTCCTGCAAAGACATCTAGCCATAAGGAGCGGACTTAATTGACAACCTCTTCCCTACTCTTGGCCACACGACACCAATGCTGCAGATCTTCTTGCTCTCCACCGAGGTTGCTGTATTTGTTTCAACATACACTGTTTCCCCACTTTTCTCAGCTACCAATGTTGTGGTAGTGGAACTCCGCTGTCGAATAAATTCCTGCCATTCCTTTTCTAATGCACTCATTTTGTTTCATTTCATTCTCGACACTGTCCATCCTTTCACTGACACTATCCATTCTGTCATTTACACTATTCACAATTTCATTTATGCTGTCCGTTCTTTTATTTACAATGTCAATTTTCTCGTCCATGCAGTCAATTCATGTATTCACTAACTCTCTAATGCCCTCTATTTTCCTGTCTACATTCTCATTCACACTGTTTACATTATTGTTCACACCTACTAATTTTGCTATTTACATTACTTGTTTCACTTTTTACATCTTCCCTCAAGCTTGCACTAGTTTCTAGTTAACATTCACTGCCATGGTTGTGCAAAAGAAAGGCTTCATATTTCCGCCTACAGCTATCACAATTAATTATTTTTGTCCTAATGTCACTAATTACTAAGCTATTGACTAACTTGATTTACAAGTGATTAATTAATAATTGCCTCCATCCCACTTCTGACACCAGTGTTACAAGAATGTCTGTGAGGCATATCTGAGTTTGTGAGGGATGGAGGTCTTAATAAAAATAAAATAACTAAATTTGATTTTTAATTTATTCACACAACACAGCGTTAAATTAACTGTCTCCATTATTTCTTTTTTTATTTCACAGTGAGAGCAATATTTAATGTCTATTTCAACTCTAATTAGCATCCTTCTTTATGTCTCATACTCTACTCATCATTAACACCCAATCAGTCAGTCTGTTAGCATCATTTATAATGTCTTTCACTTGCACATCTACTCCAATAGTATAGTCTGCAGTCATACTCTTCACTGCTCTGATGTTCGCAGTCACAGATTTTCTTCTCTCGCCACATACTTCTCTTCTCGCTAGTCGTCTATCGCTGAAACTCATCCATTCAACAACAGCTGGCTTGGAGGCTCGACGCATATTTTATAGCCACTGGCCTTGACCTGGAAGGTTCTCCATACTACGAGTCTAGCTGAGAGACATGAGGTCAGTAATCCATAGCAATCTTCAGATGTCTCAAAGATACCCGATACCCAAGGTCAGAAGCATCATGCGCCTTGATGGGAATAACAGGCATGCTTTGTAAACATTCCTTTGCGAAAAGCTGCTGCATCTTTGGTTGCAACTGATAGTGCACGTCAATAAATCATCCGTGCCTTGCACACTCAAAGCAGCGCCTGTAACTATATTATAAAACCATGGTAGCTGCAGAAACCTTGGCAGAAACAACAGAGAAGCAGAAGAAGGCCACATTGTCGTTGACAGGTGGCTCAGGTCCTCGAGTAACACTTCCAGTCACAAAATTGCCTACTTTTAGTGGTGAAATAAAACAGTGGCAGAACTTGATGAACTTATTTAAGGCATTAGATGAACAACATACTTCCTTAAGCAAGGTGGAAATACTCTCTTACTTGAAATCATAATTATGGGGAAACCATTGTCTTTTATACAATTTCTTCCCTTGACAGAGGACAACTGTGGAGTGGCATGGAGCCTACTTCAAAAGCATTACAATAATGAGTGCCTCATTGTTTCTTAATACATTGAAGCTGTGGTCAGTGCTCCACAAGCCACATCAGGAAATGCTGCCACTTTGCTTCAGCTACTCTGGACAATTTATGAGAACATTTCTGCTCTCAGGTTTCTGGAGGTATTTGTGGAGTGTTGGGACCCTCTGTTGCTGCACCTACTTGAAGGTAACTTGGATATCAGCTTATAAAGGGAGTGGGAGCTCACACTTACAAGTCCCTCAACTTTGCCCTCTTTGGAGGAATTTATTGCATTCCTGGAAAGTCGACAGCAGATGGTAGATGCCCTGAGTGCTGGCCAGAAGCAAAAGCCTTTGCCAAAAGTAACTGTTTCGTGGGGCACCAAACCTGGATGCTCAACTGTTACTCAGTAATTCCTATGATATGCTACAGAGGTTAATCCATCAGAGTACAGCACATGTAAGGGAGTACACCCAGTTTTTCAGTGCACTGTGTTTCTTAATAGATCACCTATGGAGCAATTTGAACTTACAAAGGAACATTGTCTTTGCATAAACTGTTTGCGAACAACACATAAGGTAAAGACATGTCTGTCCAAAACTAACTGTCTGACGTGCAACTCAAGGCATCACACTTCATTACATTGGGAAAAGGACACATCTGTAATTGAAGACTCAACTTCAGAGGAGTCTAGTAGCCCACAAACCACAACGGCATCTCTCACAAGTCTAGTTGCTACTTCTTTTGTCTTGTTGGCCACAGCCAATGTTGATATTAAAGGATGTGACTGGCAAGGTTCAAATGTGTCTAGTTCTTTTAGATTCAGGAAGTCAGGCCAATTTTATTACAAGTGGGTGTCTGCAGCACCTGTGTTTGCCAAGACACAAATATTCAAGACTTGTGCATGGTCTGTCACGGATGTCTGTCACCGAAGTCAAGGGTATTGCTAAATGCCAGACTGAACCGGTGGGAAATGCAACCAGTCGGTTTATTGTGAAAACCTTGGTCATGAACAGAATCAGTGACATGCTGCCCAACAATGATCTTTCCTCTAAAGACTGGAAACGTCTCGCTAATCTGCACTTACCTGATCCTCAGTTTGGAACTCCTAGTTCGATTGACTTGTTGATTGGGGAAGAGCTTTTTGCTCAGCTGTTAACTGGCTTACGAACTGACGGTGGTCCTGCTTAACCAGTAGCGTTGGATTCCCTGTTGGAGTGACGTCATGGGAAAGGTGGAATCGAAAATACAACCTGAGAAATCTGTAAGCTTCACTTGCCATCATTCTTCTGCAGACTATGTGGAAGACACGATTAAGAAATTATGGGAACTGGAAGAAGTGCCATATGCGATCTCGAGGACACCAGACAAACAGGAATATGAAGAAATCTTCAAACATGCTCACTGGCGAAGGGAAGATGGTAGATACGTAGTTACTTTACCATTTCATACTCCAAGGCCTGAGTTAGGGGAATCACGACCCCAAGCCTTGAAGCGACTGGAAGGTTTGGTGCTAATATTTTGCAGGCAACCAGCTGAAGCAGAACTACACAGAGTTGGATAGACATATAGAGACTGCATATTACATTCCTCACCATTGTGTTCTGAAGCCAGATAGCACAACCACCACGTTGCGTATAGTTTTTGATGCATTGTTGCAAACAACTTCAGGCCTCTCCCTAAACGATGTCTTGCTGCTTGGCCAGAAACTACAAGCTGACATTTGCAACCTGATCATGCAATTCCATCTTCACCAGGTAGCATTTAGGACAGACATACAGCAAATGTATCGACAGATACAACTCGACTCGCAGCATCAAGATCTCCATAGGATTTTGTGGCATTTTGAGCAATCCGACTCAGTGGAGGAGTATTGACTGCAGACTGTGACTTACAAAGTTTGTGCTGCTCCCAATCTGTACACTTCATCAGCTGGCTGAGGATGAAGGCCACAACGTTCCTCTTGCTGCTGCAACTCTTGTTATGAACATATATGTAGACAATGTTGTGACTGGTGCAGAATCACTTGTGGATGTGCTTGCCCTGAAGCAACAACTGGTGTAAATGTTGAAAACTGGAAGTTTTAACCAGAGGAAGTTTACAAGCAACAGTCCTGAGTTTTTTTGCAGACTTGCAGTCAGATCAACTGCCACAACCCATTGCCCACTTGTTTGATTCTAAGAAGCATGCCACCTTGAAAGTCTTAGGTCTTCCGTGGGACCCTGGTGCAGACAGATTTTCATACAAGGTGCAGCCATCAAAAATGGTGTCACCAAAATAGACATACTGTCTGATTTGGCCAAGATCTTTGACCCATTGGGATGGTTGGCCTCTCTTGTGCTCTGGGCTAAGTATATGATACAGCAGTTGTGGATCATAGGTGCTGATTGGGATGCAGACCTGCCTGCTCACATCCAAACAAACTGGATCCAATTAAGGGAAGAACTTTTGTTGCCGGAGGAAATAGCGATTCTCAGAAGTTCTCTTGGTAGCACCCCAGGCTCTATTGTAGAGCTGCATGGATGCTCAAGACAGCTATGAGATTGGGAATGGTGCAGTGGTGTATCTGCATGTTGTACCACCCCAGGGTCCTGCTAGGATCCACCTGATGATAGGTGGATTGAAGGTTGCACCCATATAAAGGGTTACACTTCCAAGGCTTGAGCTGTGTGCAGCTGTATTTCTAGCAAAAATCATTTGTTACATTTTTTTAACACTTTGGAATCAATTGTCACTGTAAAATTCACTTTTGCATGGACAGATTCAATGGTTAAGCTATCATGAATTCCGTCTTCATCATACCAGCAGAAGACATTCATGGCGAATAGAGTTGGATAAATCCAAATGAATATTCCACCTGAATGGTGGCATCATGTTCTTCTGAAGAAAACCTAGCAGATTGTTCATCCAGAGGTCTGATGCCATCCCAAATTGTGCACAATTCTCTAAGGTGGACAGGACCCAAATGTTTACATGAGAATGAAGAGGCTTGGCCTAAGCGCAAGAAGTCTTTCAGCACACTGGATAGTGACATAAGTGTGTGTGTCTCCATGTAACCAAGATCCCTGTTATTACTCACTGCTTCATTGATTTTCCTAAGTGAACAGAATTAAATGTATGACAGCTTATATTCTACACTTCCTCAACTTTAAATCTCAGGATAAATGAAGGTTCAGTGACCCTTTACAGGTACAGGAGCTACAGGCAATGCTTACGTTATGGGTCAAGAAGACTCTAGCTAGTGAGTTTGGTGCTGAACTATCCGCCATGGAGAAGGGCAAGTGCCCGGTTTCCCTGCAAAGATTTAACTCCTTCATTCACACAGAAGGAATACTTAGGGTGGGCAGTAGGCTCCAGGCTTCCTCATTGCCTTTTGACCAAAAACATCTGATACTCCTGCAGAGCTTGTTACACCAGCAAAGCCATTTCACAAGACAGGCATTGATTATGCTCGGCCATTTTAAATAATAATGGTCCGAGCCAGAAAGCTTACGAATTTTTGCGCCTACATCTGTTTGTTTGTCTGCTTTGTGACAAAGGCATTTTTCCTATGCTTGGTGTTAAACAAAAGGAAGCCGATTCGCCTGACGTCATTATATTCCAGCTAGACGCCACGGGCAAAGAGAAAGTAAGCGTCACTTTAGGAATCCTGCCAAGTATCACATGCACGCCCGACATAATCTACATAATTATTCATTTAAAAATTCTCTGTCTTTTCTCACTACAAATTTTATTATTTATAACTACACACACACTGCAGTATAGCAGCAAAGTAAGTGTAAGGGTAATGGGAGATAGTATTCTGTTGGAATTTTCTGTGAGGTTAATGTGTATTGTGGACAGCATGTTTTGAGAGCTGCTATGGGTAAAATGCCAGAGCAAGGCAAGCAATCAACACATGCAAAAATCATACATATATCAATGTCAATATTCCACCACATATACCCACTGAGAATTATGATTATTACAATAAAAATATTCTATTATTAAGTAGGGCAACATAAGGAAAGAATTCAGTACTTTTGTGGATGTGGAAAAATGTATTTCTCTGAGGTGGGAGCTAGACATAGAAATTAGTGACACCGTGAGAGTGGGCAGGAGTTTTGTGTTTGGTGGCTAGAGAAAATTACATTTTTTATCATGTTACTTGACGTAGACTCAGAAAAGTCAATTTCAGTAACAATTAACATACTTCTGACAAATTTAAATACTCTCATAAATTTCATGAAATTTGCATGAATGGATAACCAGAAACAACACATATCACAGGAACCCTTCAATAACCATTTCTAGCTAGAACAACTTCTACTGAAAAAGCAGAACAGGACATCTTGTTGTGTAAAATAGCTTTTAATTGGCAGCAAAAACTGAGAAAATGATATCATCAATGACACTTAACTTTCTTAGGCATGAAACAACTGAAATGACAAAAACACATTAAAAGAAAATATTTTCGCTGTCAGGTGTTAACTTTCAGATAGAAGTATCTTTAGGAATACTTAATTACCACTCTGAAAACTTAAGTCTCAAAGAAACAATTACGTGAAAGTACTGAATCCATTTGTTATTAAGCAAAAACTTCCGTATCATATTCTTTAACATGTATTAATGGGATACCTAAACTCAGTTTATAGAACAACTTGACACACTTTCAACTTGGACCACTGGTTATTTTCCTAGAGAAATTTGACTTGAATAATATTTCAAAGTTCCATTATCTTCCCAAAATAATATTAATTAAATTCTGAAAATATTGGTTACTTCTGTAAATTAGAAAATTATCAAAATGCAGGATTACTCAGTTCACTACTATGAATTGTAGTAATATTTGTAGTCTCCATACCAACAAGGATAGGTATTACTTGAAACCATGGCAGAGTTGGAATCCTTAAACCTTTCAGCACTGCAAATTAAAAATATTAATTGGGGTTTCTTCCCAAAATGACACCCGATGAGTTAAACTAGCAATGGGACGCCTCTCTTACGCCTCTAAGCCTAATCTTAGGGTGGTGGATATCGCAAAATCACTCACCAATCTTGTAGTGAAATTATGACAGTCCCTATTTGTTGGAAGGCCGTGTGAGAGTCCCTGAAAACGGGGTATACACCACGACTCCTAATTTAACCAGGAAGTTTAAGACATTTCACATCCCTTGACATCATATACTAAGATAAAACATAATGAGAATTCCTCTGTGGCCAAAACATCTATAGGTATTCAGATGAAAAATGCAAAGAGAATTTGACGCATCACATTCCAATTACATCCTTAGCACATATTATATATATATATATATATATATATATATATATATATATATATATATATATATATATATATATATAATATAATATATAATAATATAAACATGAAAATAATAATACGTATTACAGTAAACACTGAAACTTTAAACAATTCTAATAAATGCAAATAAAATAAGGAAAGGTGGCTTTAAAAAGTAATAAACTTTTAAAACCTACCGGAGGCACTTGCAAAAAAATATAAAATAAAATTAATGACTTACCACATAAGGTAAACACACAAAAACAAATAGCAAGATGAAAATAAACAAAACTTCACAATCTGTACCTTTACATAAGTTACAAAGTTTTTTTGAAAGCAGTAAAATTAGAAAAAAATGTAAACAAACAATATGTACTTTCATAATAAAACATACAAATATTTCGATTGTACTTCCAAAACATGGAAAAATACTTCAAATCACTGACGTATGGTAAAATCCACATTAGATAGAAAGCACTACAGAATCACAACTTTGCCCCATTTGGGATGGTTGGTTTCATGGGAAAGTCAACCCTCAGTATTGGAGGCAGGACACTAGAAACTCCACGACGTTGACACAGACTCAACACACCTTCAACCCTGTGGTCCTAACTTGTATTGCTCCCCTGCATACACAGAAAACTGTCATGTTATCGGCCTTCCCACACCGAAGTTACTGTATTTACTTAAGTGCACTCGCCACCAGAAGAGTGCACCAATTTGAATTTGGCGCCGTCGGAAATGCGGCACAATCACAAATGGTCACGGCCTACTCGAGCACCCTTAGCTAGGAACTTCTGCACCCTAGGCACTGAGCAAAGATGCAAGATAAGGCATCCTCTGGTCAATGCATATGACGTTGCAGGGTGCAGCAGCACCGGTGCATGCAAATTACCATAATGACCACCGTGCGAAGCACTGCCTTTGTATATTATTTGGCTGCTCTGGCCCTCTTCTCTCTTCCTCGTCCCTACTCCCCCCCCCCCCCCCTTTTTCCACTTGGCATCCAGTCCTTTCTTGTAACGGACCTACACGCCACTTACTGCCCGGCCTGCTTACAGTCACCATCTACCTGCTAGCTGCCAGCGCCGACATTGTACTTTGGGTCAACATGGGCATTCACTTTATTTTCAATCCATAGGCATCACACATTTTTTTGCATGCATATCACGTCAGTATCTGCTGCAGTAATGTAAAGATTAATTAATGTAATTATTTTTTGTTAGCCGACGAGAGGGACTACAGGGTAAATGGTGGACTATACAACTTGTCTTTTCTGGAGTATTGGGTTGACATGCAATGCATAAAATTGAGTACTGTTTTTCAGTGCTAACGATAAATGTGGGCGTGTAGTTGTGTTAATATTGTGGAGTTTAATTTAGGCTGCACAATCAAAATTCTTTCGGTTTAACGTGTTTGAATTCACCAATCATGATCGGGTGTTGTTTTTTCACCTTATAGTTCCATGTCACTGACAACTCAGTTTGTTCTGCTTCGGCCCCGCTGATTTTGTTGTCGTGAGTGTCCACCACTTTTGAGTGAGTGTGTTTATAATGGAATGTAAAATATTTTATGATTAGGAGCATTAATGGGCTTTAGGATTGAAATATTAGCTGCCTCCTAATCAGTATTCATCTTTTTTAATGTTAAATTTTACTACGATTGTAAAAGTAGTTTTAGTCATCAGTTCTGTAGTGAGATTCTTTGACACTGTTACTCGTTAGAATTTTTGTACGACTTGTTATTAGAAACTCGTCATATTGAATGCAATTTTATGAAAATTATTTTCGGTGAGGGAAGTCAAATCTTAAAGGTAGTTGTGGGCATGTCAGTAATTTAGGCAATTTGTCGGAGTGAGTGTTCCTGCAGATCACTATTTCATTGAGGTGCATTACACATGCATAATATTGAGTGCTTTATGTTTGCACTAATTAATCTAGTCATGGATTCCTTTTTACGAGCATATTTTAGGAATATTAATTACATAGGTATTTTACATTAAATTAAATATTTTAGGTTATGATGTTTTTTCCAGTAAGTGAGTTGTTATGTTTAGCTGGAATATAAATTGAGGCTGTGACATTGGTTCACACTGAAAGAAAGAGTTACATTTTGAGAAGCCATTGTATTCAAAGTATTAGTAACGCTATCAGCAATTTTTATGTGCCAAATCATATAGAATATTGAATTAACATTCGCACACTTGTAGTTTATGATTTGTTCCTAAATTTTGTATTCTCTAGTCATACACTCCTACTTTGGTGCATTATTGTGAATTATTATTGTAATCAAATTCTGAAATTTGCGTGCTGTGGTGCAGTTAAAGGAAATTAACTTGGAAAATGCTGGTTGTGACATGTTACATGATTTGATGTTGCTTTGAATTAAGCACCTATTGTGACATATACACACTTTTACTGCTAACCGAGCAGGTTAGAATAAAATATTATCACAGTGTGAACTCACTTTGTACCTGACTTATGAATGTTTACATGTTCTTGTCAAATAAATGCCTTGAAGTGATTTTCTTTATTTATCAATCGTGCAAACCTGTACATCACAAGATCCACCCCTTGGAGATGAGACCAAGACCCCCGAACCCTCAAAGCACCCATGATCAACAGAGATCACTATAAAAGACAAGGCAGCCCACACCTGAGCAGTTGCTCAGGGTGGCTTGCCAGAGTCACTTATCCACTCATGAAGAGTCTGTGAAGGCCGGAGTTGAATACTGCGGCGGTAACATAGTCTTGCATTGTCTAGGCTGTGAAGGCCGAAGGCACCTGACTTCGGACCAGCAATCCTATGCCCGCATCGCCTACCACGATGATGACGCTCTTCTAGAGGTCATCTTCCCCTGAAGGACGTCTTCAGCAGAACCTCCAGTCGTCATCGACCTCCAGCACCTCCTACATCGACCTAACCTCTCCTTAACCCTGCACCATCCAGGTAACCCCAAGGTCACGGTGACATAGCCCCCTTAAGGCCCTAGCCAGGCTACTCTACAGCTTGAGTAGAGTAACCCAGTTGCATATTGTGAGGTCCCTTCTGGACATACCCAGTATAGTTCAGCTAGGTTCCATGGCTAGTTTATCTTTTAATTAAATTTCTTTAAATTTAATAAATTCACCAAACAACTGACTTAACGTAAATTTAACCGGTAGTATTCACCTGATTTGCATTGAATATATACTTTTAACTTCCGCAGTTAATTTATATGCTATTCAAAGGTAAAGTAACTTATGGTAGAAACAATTGCTAATGCTCTTTTAATATTATTTTTGCTTTACTGAAATTTCTTACATGGATATATTAAAACAACACTTCCATTGAAATTTACTGCCTTTAATTACCAGCTTTATTTACTCCGGTGTATCCTTTGTGTATTTGAATCAAAGTAAGCCAGAAGTAATTTCTCAATTAACATTATATTTTAATATTTTGATTCTTAAATTGTGTACCTGAAGTAATGCCGGCTACGGTATCAGCCAAACGGCAAATACAAGTAACACCTAGCGGTAATCCAAGTTTGGCCAAGGTAATACTCAGAGTATTGCAGTGATCAATCTTCAGGGGAGCACTTCACTAAGAACTCAATACACCTTGGTACTTCGGCTGCTCACGTGATCTGCTGAATAACCCTTCGGGCTAGCGAATTGCCGGATGTGGTTAACCGGCAAGACACATCAGGTCTAATTGTTTGCCTAGACGTACACTGTAGGACCGTTCCTTATAACCGGCTTCATGGCACGTACATATTTACTTGTGTGGCTATGTCAAATATTACTGGAATTACATTACAAGTTCGGCCTCGTGCAGAAAGCTTTGAAATCAGGTACAAAGAATCATCTTAAAAGGGAACTATACCAGATAGAAAGAGATCTTCTTGATCAAAGTAATACTGAACCACAAGAAGGCAGCTGTTTACCTGAATTATCAACTCCGACACCGGGACACATTTCCTTTGAGCATTTATTAGCCTTGCATAGTGGTATAGAGTTATTAGACATAGAGCCATCAGTACTCTTCCCTGAATACACCGCTATCCTTCAACAACCTATACACATTACCTTCAGCAGTCAGAGCACCATCCAGCTGCAACCGGGGTTGGCCAACGGTGCACAGCCGGCCGCTGCAGCAACACTTACGGAGCAGAGGAGAGCTCCAAAGCCTGTAGTTCCTGGGGTAACCCGTCGACGTGGTGTTATTCCTGCTGTTGAAAACTTTGTTCCATTATATGAACCTACCCAACCCATAATCTACACTGGAACCTTGCCAAAGAGGGTTTGATTTTTCCCTCTGCGCATGTTCTATCCTAAACTCGCTTTTAAGAGATTGAAGCCCCATACACAAGTTAGCCCCTCTCATTGCTTCACACCCCAGTGTGGGTCAAACCCTCTGTCGTGCTAACCCAGGTCTTGTGTGCAGTTTTCCTAAAGGTGTCTCTGTAGATGAGTAATTGATTTAGCACACATCCTTTCATTTTGGCATCTGAGGTTTGAACCCTCAACCCACCAACCATAGCTGGTTCAGTCCTTCGCCAACAGTGTCCAGGTACACGGTGGATCCAAACCCAGTACCGGGTGGTTGAGTATTTGGGGAGAGTTCTTGTTCAAACTCCATCCCTTTGTGCTCTCTGTAGTGCTTCAAGCTTCCACACATAAAGTATAAAATAAACTAACATCCTGAATCGCTACAGTGACAATTAAGTTGTTAAGATTATTTAGTTGTTATATAATATGGATACCTATTGTATCATTTCCTTTTATACTTCCTATACAACTCGTCTCTCTCAGACATCATACCCTTTAGTTGTGGAGTGATCCATACCCTATTATTCCAATTTTGTTTATTATTATACTTGTCTAATTTCAGTTGCATCTGTAATTGTCTTAGTGATATTATTTGTAATGAATCTTAGGGTTACATCAGAGTTATCCACAGTCAGTCAGTTTACTTTATCCCGGTAACACTGTTTTCTATGAGTATATAGTTAATTTTTTTTTTGTATTCACCAATAACATCAGTTTCATTTAGATCCAAAAAGAGCACTTCAACCACTATCATATTATAATCACTGGTATAATGATCAACTGTTTATTAATGTACTTAGCCTATGTGTTCCATATAGGTGTTCATTAGGAAGTGGTCAATAATGGATGTAGTGTCACCCACGACTCTCACTGCATACGAGGAGTTACATAGAACAAAACAGTTTGCAGTGTACATTACTGGTACCGGCAGACGTCTGGGCATGCGAGTCCCTTCATGCTCTATAGACAGTGGCTCAGCACAGACCGGTCTGTAGCTGAGCAGCCCAGCAGTATACGAGCAGACATAATAACATTCAGCAAAACACTGAAAATGTTTGACAGGCGACAACAGATAGCAGTGCTCTTGTGACAGTGTGTGCTCGATGATGTCGTTATCGTTTACGTGCGCTGTTTGACAGAAGTAAATTGATTTTCTGTTATTGAGTGCAAATATTGTTAAAATATTCAAAAGTATCAAATTAAAATCACGTTAGAGAAAAGCAACAATGATGGAGGTGGAATATATTCTCTGGTTTGATGCTTCAGCAGATTACTTGTTTCATTTTCACAAATGAAACAGGCAAAGGTGAGCCTGGAAACATAGAATAATTATAAAGTCAATATCTAATCAAACACGTCGACAGTAAACTACATGCTATCTACAGCGTAGACCAAATTTACCGGAAGTGAGTCAGGAGGTAAACTAGGATGCGCCGGCTTGTTACCAAGAAGTCACGAAAGTTGGGGCATGGAGTAGGATTTATCTATGACGTGGAGTGCTGTCCTCTCGGTCAGCTGGTGCAGTTGAGGTTGAGCCATTTGCAAGCTGTTATGAGGCCGCAGTCTTCACAGTCTGCGGGGTGGACAATGCGCCATGTTGCAGGTCGCGGAGAGGAGAGAGCCTTTTGCAGACTGAGGAGAGTCTTCGCAGACTAGAAAGGGCTCTCGGTCCTATTCGGCCGGTGAGCCCAGCATATCTGCCGGTGCTGGATCTCTATTTATACTCAAAAAGCCCTCTCATCAGTGATTCTTCGGGGTGTGGGGGGTAGCGTAGCCTTCCAGCGCAAGGGTATGTTATATGGGGTACTGGAGCCCCGCTCATTTCTTATCGCCCCGCTCGGGGGCAACGGCAAATTAAAACACCACTTCCTGAGGCTGGAGGGTTATGACATCACAAGGCCACAGGGGTGCTGCCATCTCTGGGGGTTGTAGGAAAATTCTTCCAGATCTAAGTGACGAGTAGTAGAATATCACAAAATTTTATTTTATTCACGGGGGTGACTTGCTTGCAGGTTTCCGGGCGGGCAACGCAGATTGTAATTACGTGAGTGAATTACAATTACGTATTCGGCAGTCCAGGCTTGTGGAATCTCTTTGCTTGAAATGTTTCTTTTATTTTGCCACTGTTATGACTTGCCCCTGAGCTCGGGTCGCTCATAGATGGGGCCAAGTCGCCCGTAGAGTGCACATTTTCATAGCGCAGCATATTGGCATGTGTCAATCAGCTACCCCCTGCAGCGACGTAGACCCATCTGTTGATTCCACTACTTCACATCAGGTCTGGAAGGTGGTTGCCTCAATCGTAGACTTTTGGTTGGACTTCTAGGCCAGCACCTCTTTTGTGCACGTGCTACCTTGAGTGAGTTGCGGTTCTGGGCGACCCCCTGTTCTGTGTCTAGCGCTACCTTGATTGAGTTCCGGGTGCCTGTATCTGGGACGCGTGGCATCTGGTTACTGTCAGCTGCGGGTGAACGGCCTCGCCTTTTCTTTCCTTCTTCACTCTCTCTCCCTCTTCCTCGGTATGTGTAGGTGTAGTCCTCTGCTTCTCAGCGCTGTTGCAGCCATTCTGTCTCGTTTCTTCACTCAATTTCTTACCAAGGGAGGAAGAGTTTTGGGAAAGGAAAGTTGAGGGAACAAGCCATTTGTTTCATCGAACCTAGGCCTTACTAGTTCGAGGGTAAATTACACACCAATGTGAAAGTAGAAAAGTTTATATAGTAGCTTGTACAATTTTGGTTTGCACAAAAATCTTTACGTTAATATATCTTCAGATCTAAAAGAATGTAGCTAACGGATGCAAAGTTTACTTGAGGGGAGTGGTTTACTGTATCCCCTGCGGAACGAAGTTAGCTGGTCTGGTTTCTCCAGCCAGTACGGTCGCACAGTAACCTGTGTACATGCGGTGAACAAAAGAGAATTCTTATACATCCTAGGCTAATGCCGGGTTGCTTTCCTACAGAAACAGACACAGGTATAGAATAAACCCTTGTTAAAATATGCTAATCAGAACACTCAAGTAACAAGTAGTTTCGTACTTTTTGCTTGAAGTCTTGAGGTTATTTTCGTACGCATGGTTTCGTATGTGAAAGCAATCTTACCATTAGTTTCAGCAACTTAGCTGTACACGAACATGCTTAAGCTAGGGTACGCATGATCATTTGATTCAACATGGTTACTCTTTTTATAAGTTAGGTTAACACAATTGCACTTTCTTTGCTTATTAGTAATCACAAGTTTGAACACTCTTACGTACTAGGTTATGATATTTCCCTAGCATAGCAGGATTGCAATAAGTGATTACATTGGATTTAAAAGTTTCCCATGTTTAAGCAAGGTTACATGTTATACGCACGTAGTTTATGACATTCTATGCTGGGGCAGAGGGTATGTAACAGGCAGGCGTGTGTCTCCTTACATGTTACATAGGACATGAGCTCAGCTGCGTGAACTTGACGTGGGTTGTGTTTTACTTTTGGCATTCGCCTCAATTACAGTTACAACACATTTGAGGTTTCACAAGTGTGAAAAATGTTCTACATGCACATATTGTTGAGATTATTTCTCAAGAACACAATTGCAATTTAACTAAACAAACACATAGGCACTTCATTACGTTTCGTACATAAAGGTTTCTTGACATCTCATTTCAAGCTTTCCTAAGCTACGAAATTTCACAAAAAAATTTGCAACTTTCCCTTTTGTGATTATAGGTGGGATTACAGAAAAATATTCTTACGTGCTACAGTTTTAGGAATGTATATGAG
The DNA here is from genome assembly GCA_029891345.1 of Dryococelus australis. NCBI lineage: Eukaryota > Metazoa > Arthropoda > Insecta > Phasmatodea > Phasmatidae > Dryococelus > Dryococelus australis. The sequence goes on from CM056994.1 coordinate 279,854,853, forward strand.
TGGGGAGGTATTCTTGTCCTCGTACTTACTAAGGCTAACTCATACAGTTCTCCATATCCTCCTATTGAAGTTACGACCGGGGCTAACAACACTCTTACTTTATTAACATCTATCTAGGCCTACAGGTAAATAATCGTGAGTTGACTCTCTACACTTGAACACATGGATTATGTGCAATTATTCCAATAATTCTACCCAGTAGCAGCCTGACTGGCTGGGGGACGAGATTCGTTTTTTTCGTGATTGTAGCATGTGGGATATCTGACTCATAAATAAGTTATGTCGGCCGTACTGACGGCAGTACACATTACATAGTTTGAGCGTACATCTCGGTGTTAACATAATTCTCAAGTCACAATCTAGCCTAATACATGGGGTAGGCTACAATGAACATTTCAACTCACGTTAAACTCTAAGGGTTACATAGCGGTCTTCCTCCTAAGAAAAAATCAACTAAGCCTACTGTGATTAAATGTATCCAGTGTCAACACTTAAACTCCTAACCTTAGAAACATCACTGGGTTGCATGCAGGGGTTTCACTGTGGTGAAAAAGAATTTTCATTTTTAACGTAACAGGAATTATACAAAAAAAAATTATACACTTGAATATCTCTATTTTCAAGTGGTGGGTTATTAACATTTTATGTTTACTAACATGTTCAACACTAAGGAATTTAATATTTTATGAAGGCTTTGAATTTCCTGGGTAGCGGGTTACGGTGTACTCACAGCGAGTTTTCGCCTCATGCTCTTAAGCAAATTACACTGTTTCTTTAAACAAATGTCAACCAGTCGTATTGCGAGGAATTAAGAGGGTTTCGTCAAGGTTATGTTCACAGGCCTGCTGATAGGCTTCCATTTCGCACTCACAACTTCCTATCAGTTCTCACGGAGTTCAGTGGCTTTACGTTAATCGTGTCATACCAATATTAAACATAGCAACAACAACAAATTTTCACTTTTTATTAATGCATACGTTACATGAGCACTAAGAGGGATTTTCGGGGAAAATGTAAACATCAACTTTTCAGTCTGCTTAGGGGTTTGATGCTACTTTAATTTTCCTCCGGCAAACAAAACTTTCTTGGTTAGCAAACTAGGGACCAAGTGCAAAAAGTTGAAGTTGTTAAATTTCCTTACGTTACTTTACTGTGTCCATTGATAGGAGGTTGACTATGTTAACTGGGACACTTTGTCATTGTGTAGGACCTCTGTTCCTATCAATGTGATTTTTTTTATTTTGAATTCTCTACATTGAAAAGCAAATACAAGTTACAAGATCCCGCGATAAAATTTTATTTCTTAGGTGATGATGCAGGTACTCTTCAAAACACTGCCTAATCCTAACTGGCTAGGATTTTGCATAGATGCTTGAATGACACCTAGTCGTCCCTACTAAATTAGCTATGAGCTCTTGTATGCTCGTTCTGCCATAGGATTTTGACTTTCTAACATCTATTACTACCTACTAAGATTAAATACTGTTGATTGTATGAGGGGGCGCGCTAGTCTGTTACCGACATCAGCCAGGTACTCAGAAGCTGACGGAGGGCATGGATGTCTGATGCTCCGGAGCTTCAAAGGGCACCCTCGTTTGCGTGGCATTGCGGCAGGGGCAGCAGGCCAGCAAAATGCAGCAGATGCCAGCCATGGCACCTCCTTGTAGCGGCCTGGCACATGGCACGTGTGCCTGGCATCCAATGGGGCCACTCGTGACGTGGGCCTGGCGGCGGCAGACAGCATGGGGCCAACGTCCCAGGTATGGACGACATCTGCTACAGCAACAGTAGTGGGCTGCTGGGCACATCCTTCTCGTTTGCAGTGGGAGTTCTGTAGTTGGCATCTGCTTCTTTCTGCATCCTCGGAATAGCGGACTGTCGTAGCTTGGTGGCAGCGGCGCGGGTGACTGGCACGCTGTACCAACTTTCACTATTCGCTCCCAGTGATGGAGGGATTTCACAATCACTCGCGGTTACTGATTTCATGGTTGGCGCAGCAGGACTCTCATCCTCTCCGGCCTTATCCAATGAGCAGCTGGGGTCGGTCGCCAAGTTGACTGATGGTTCCACAGGTGGTAGCACAGACTGTTTTTGGCTTTCTCCCTTGACACGTCAGCTTACTCCTTGCTTGCTTGGGATGGAGTAGGAAGGGTAGGGTATCATCACGTGCACCCTAGGTTCCCTGTCCTGGTTGAGCTCGGCAGTTTCAGGGGGGAGGCGTGGCCGGGAACGATCCTGGCGAGAGAGGGTACTCTACCGCATCCAGGTCAATGTCCAGTGAGAGCGCTCCTTCAGCCGCAGAGAAGGAGGCCAGGGAGACTTGTACAGCGTGTGTGGTTGTGGTCTCAGGAGAGTCCTGGCGTTCTATAGCCAGAGGGGCAAGCAGGGGGGCGATTGAAGTTCGTGACCTAAACATCGCACTTGTGGAGGGGTAGGAAGGGGGGTGTCCCTTCGCTAAACTAACGCTCACAGTATGGCTATCAAGGATAAGGAGATCCATGGGATTGCGCCACAATGTCTCGGGTGGGACGCGAGGTGGCGTCCAACATGGTGTGAACTGCGTATTACATCTGGAACAAAAGGAACGTGAGGTTATCGCAGGGAAAAATTTCCTGTGGAAATGTTCCCTGGGATACAAGCGATAGGATGGGGAAGGAGGGCTGTATACTCTTCCAAAGTCCGGTGAGGGCGACCTACCGTGATGAGATGGAGAGGGACGAACCGTCCGCCTCGGAGGAGTTCGGGGTTTGGTTCTCTCCTGGGGTTCCGACCCTAATTGGTTCCTGTTCTGTCCATAATACGAAGGTAGGTGGCCTTGGACTGGAGTCTTTCCGGGACATAGGGTGTACGGAAACCTGGCGGAGATTTAATGTTCTTTCATTGGGCGAGTCTAGAGTCGCTTCCATGTTACGATGTCCACGAAAGGGACCACGTGCCTCCTGGGGTTGTCGTCTCAGGCAGTCTTTATTGTAATGCCAGCCTGAGCAATACCAGCAACGTGGCAAGGGGACGGCCGGGCTGGGCAAGGTTGCGTCACATCCTGCAGGCGGTCTGGGGAAGGGGGTTGGACCATTAGCCCTGGCGCATGCCATCTGTCCTTTCCCAGGGAGAGGGCGTTCATTCACCTCCAACTCCCTTGCCCTATCTACCAGTTCCTCGACCATCTGGGGCCAGGATGTAACAAGCAAGTTGCGTAGCGAGGGGAGGAGGTTGCGGGTGATGCTTCTCACGTGCTGTCCCTCATTCTGCTCAGGGTAAATCCTTTTGTGGAGGTGTTCTTTGCACCTGATAAATAATTCCACCTCCTCATCGTGCTTTTGCATGCGGGAGTGTAGATCAGAAATTAGCTCACTAAGGAGCTCGTCTCCCGAAAAATGGGAAATTAGCTAGGCCTTGAACTGTGGCCAGCTCTCCACGAATTTGCGGTACTTCTCCCACCAATGTTTGGCAGGACCTGTTAGGTGATGGTGAGCCCGGCTCACCCATTGTTTCTTTGGGCTAAGGTGCGCCCTTAATTCCCAATGGCACTCTGCGAGGAATTTCTCTGGGCTTGAGTAGGCTTTCCCGTTGAAAAGTCAGGTAGTGATAATTCATAGGGTAACCCAGGAATAATTGGGGTATGCCTGTGGGTGGGATTTCGCGGTTTGTACACCTGCTCCTGACGACAAACCTCACACTGGTAAACTTGGCCAGGATTTTGGACTGGCTCGTCCAATCAGCCGATTCAGACGTGATGGAATTCCCTATTGCACAAGATGCAGTGCATGTAACACCGGCCTTGGCCCTCACATTCTGGCTACTGGCATGTCTGTGGGTATTCCTGCCTACACTCGTTGCAACTATTACAGCCCATCAATGAACCTGGGTGTATCTTCCCACCCAATGCATACATAGTGGTAATCCCTGTTACAGAAATTATAAATTTCACTGAATGAGATTTAGTCCATTGCACAACAGGCAGGTGTGGGGCAAGGGGCGTTACTGACTCCGGCGGCATTGACTCCATCCAAGTTGCCATGGGTCTCAAGCTGAATTGTTTCAGAGTCTGACATTTCACTATCTATGGGCGCCACGGGGTGTTTAGAGTGACTCCCTGAAGTCGCAAACATGCTCCTCTGCAAGGAGTAAATGGGGGGGGGGGGGGGGGGTGCTGGCGTGGTCCTCGCTCTCAAGGCTGAGTTACATAAGGCGATTGGGCCCACGTTGGGTGCCAAATTGACGCGCAGTGAATCACGACCAACGTGGGTGACTAAAGAAGGGGGGGGGGGGGGGAGGAGGGAGACTGGCTTGGTTCAGTTCCCAAGGCTTAACTATTTGGAGCTTTGGCCTCATGTTGGGTGCCAAATTAACGCGTGCCCTACCTCGTAAGGTAAATGGTTAGGCCGCTGACTGCCCTCTCGGAATCCTATATAGTCCTACCATGGCGTAAGTGGCCCGATGGGTTGTGGAGGGTGTAGACATCATGGGTGGATGCTTGATGGTAGGATACCATCATAAATGAGGGGAGTCAAACCCCAGAGTGAGGCGGAAGGAAGCAGTTTCCGACCAGGGAGTTCAACCTTCCTCACTACAAGAGTTGGCAATAATCGGGACGCCCGCTATCCTGGGGAATATGGGGGTGATGATGTAGTTATGCGATCACTGTGTTCGCCTAGTACTACAGTTCAGTGCCGCGCTAAGCGCTTGATCTTTCGTCCAAAAGAATACATGTTATCAGTTGACCTCCTGAGTGCATTATACCAGAGATCAGATGTATAGTCGAAGGGGAGGAGTACAGAGTAGGCAACAATGATAGGAATGCCATGCCCTAGTGCGAGCTGAAAAGGCCGACCGCCTTGAAGGGAACCCGCCGGAGGTCGAACACCAGCCGCAGGCTAGCGAAACTGTCCCACAGCCGATCTCTCCATTCATCCCCCTCGAACACAAATCCAACTTGAGTAAGTATTTAGGCACTTACTGGCCCGGACACGACCCTGAAGGAGAACACCTCGCCCAGTAGAGCAGTCATCGCCTATAGCCCGTGCTACTCCTGATAACCCTGTGTCTAGCCAGGCCCCGAAATCATCTAGCATCATTAAATTCACCTATGGTAAGCTCATCCAGGTAGATGTAGAGCTACCTCAGTTTTGTGTCACCAAACTGGCATCTCGTAAAATGGTATGGGTTCAACTCCCACCTAAGGCAGCTCCCAAATCAGTGCGACACCACCCTTGCTGGTGATTCATACGGGGTGAGTGGGTCGACGTGCAAGAACAAAGTCAACTGTAAACTACACGCTATCTAGAGCGTAGACAAAAGTTACAGGAAGTGAGTCAGTTGACTTGGGTAAAGGGTTACCTGGGAGTACGATTTACCTATGATGTGGAGTGCTGTCCTCTCGGTCAGCTGGTGCAGATGAGGACGAGCCGTTTGCAAGCTGCTAGGAGGTTGCAGTCTTCACAGTTTGCAGAGTGGATGATGTGCCGTGTTGCAGGTTGTGAAGAGGAGAGAGAACCTTTTGCAGACTGAAGAGAGCCTTTCCAAACTAAAGAGAGTATTTGCAGCATGCGGAAGGGCTCGCGATCCTATTCGGCCGGCGAGCCCGGCATATCTGCCAGTGCTGGATGCCGGACCTCTATTTATACTCAGGGAGTAGCGTAGCCTTCCAGCGCAGGTGTATGTTATCTGGGGTACTGGAACGCCGCTCATTTCTTATCGCCCCGCTTCGAGACGACAACAAATTAAAACACCTCTTCCTGAGGCTGGCAAGTTGTGACGTCACAAGGCTACAAGGGTGCTGCCATCTCCGGGGGTTGTAGGAACTTCTTCCAGGGCTAAGCGACAAGTAGTAGAATATCACAAATATTAATTTTATTCACGGGGGTGACTTGCATGCAGTTTTCCGGGTGGGCAATGCAGATTGTAATTACGTGAGTGAATTACAATTATGTATTTGGCAGTCCAGGCTTGTGGGATCTCCTTGATCAATAGGTTTTTTTATTTTGCCACAGTCATAACTTCCCCCTGAGCTCTGGTTGCTCGTAGAGTGCACATTTTCACAGTGCAGCATGTTGGCATGCGTCAATTGTTACATTACACGACACATATATACTTAGAATAATCAGTGCTATACAATAACACAAAATAGAACTGACAAAAGATAAAATCAAATTGTTAATTATATTACTATTCCAACGAAAAAAGTGATGTATGAAGTTCAAACTGCACTATAAATGTCAACTACGTCAAAACTCTTCCCCCAATAACTGCATTTAGGAGCGCAAATATAGGCAAGCGAATCCCAACCAACATGGCAGTAAATCATACAATGAGGAACAATCACTTAATTTATTACGTAAATTGTAACTTACAAAGTATCTCCAAAGAAATAAGCATTTTTTGTTCACTTTAAATATGTTCATATTACCACTGACAAGTGTTCTGGTTGACCTAGTGGCGCAGTCGGTTGAGTGTTGAGCATGAGTGGTTCCGGTTTCAAATCCCGGGTAGGGCATGGGTGTAATTTATGCCCGTTCATATGGGTTACCCTTTAATGGGAAATATCACTTCCAATATGAAAACTGCAAGAACACAGTTGTCATGGAATTAAGAAATTGTGTGCAGTACATCTGGAAATATATTTGCATTTTGTCTTGTACTTGTACAAGTAAACCCATGGATACTAGTACCCAACTAAATACTTGCTTTTCCTTGTAATAGCACATAAACCTACTAAGTGGACTTGCAAGATATAGATTTGTAATATTACAGCTAAGCTTGTATTTCAATTACATTGGTAAATAGCAAATGTAAAAATATCATATGTAATCGTAAATATCTTTATTTGTACCACAACTGTTATACAAAGATGATCTTTTATATTATATCTAAAACAAATAAGCTACAACTTGAAATTGAACCTGCACCTTCTTGAGTAAATACATGTGACTTTAACTGCAATCCCAACAAATAAATTTACTAACGACAGCGTTAGTTTTGAATCTGTTTGTCTAGTAATTTGGCAGACATATGATTCTTACCTGTTAATGTTTTAGTTTTTATGTAATGCTTTTCAAATAGGACTACATAATTGCACATTTTTTGTTTCATAATCGAGAACTTATTTTATCTTGATGAACGTTGCATTTGTAATAACATTCACTGGCATAAATCATGTACGAAAGTTTATTATGGACTTACTAATATATACTTACTTATAATACTTACTATTATGGAGATACTAAAAAAAATTATTTTATCATAAAGGCTACAGAAAATTTTTTTGCAGCAATTACACAGTGCTGCTGAAGCCAGCATTATTTAGAAAAATATATTTACAGGTGGCATTACGTTTGCACATGATTCGGAATTCTAGAAATAATACATAAACTGACATAGCCTAGTAATTGAAACCTATTTATATAAATTCTCAATGATTTACTATGATTTGCGTGGGCTTTATAATTTGAACACCCAGACATATGCAGACCACACATTTTCAAATAAACTACTGTTAAACACTGCAAGAAGTATTACACACAGATTAATTGGGTGGAATTTGTAAAGTAGATGGACATTATACTGTATAGTGTAATATGTCATGGTGGTGGCATTGTTTAATTTTATTATTTTATTTCTTATTTTATATAATCTTTGTGTAGGCTTTCTTTATACCGCGGGACAGTCCACTATGAGTAAAAACACCCATTTTAGCGACTCTGAGACATAAAGCTATAAAAATGTTTTTATAGTTTCAAATGAAATGCATTGGCCTAAAGTTACTGTTTGATTATACTTTGTTAAAATGTACACATAACTGAATATATGTGAAGTTGCACCTAGTGTTACAAACTACGTAGTATTTCAGTTGTATCATTTTTATGATATGTAGTCATTCATGAATACCGTGGGCAAGCGCAATTATTTAACACTGGGAATAACTTTTCCGTACCTCTGCAAATGTCCTGCGTCCTCCATTGCCTTACATACAACTGAGCCCGCCGTAACTGATGTTTGTGGAATAATCAATAGCACAGCCAGAAATTGCATGCGCATCTCTTCCCCCCTTGCTTTGCTTTCCCCGCTTCCCCGCGCAGACATGCCCAAATGTTTACCGGCTACAGTATTTCATAGTTACAGAAATCAGGACTATTACCTACATTTAAGTTAATGTCACCTAGTATGAAAGCTGCTATATTTTTGCACTTAATGAAACCCTCATGTAGTTTATTGAGAAAATACAGTATATTATACTTGGGTGGTCGATAATACCCTCCTATAAGTATCTTGTTGGAGACATGATTGGGACATTCCCCAGCAGGCAGGAGTTCAACCCATATAGAAAAGTATTCCACATTGTATGTACCTACTAATAACATTTGATTTTAGATTGATTTTTTATATACCGAGTGAGTCGCCCACACCTATTTTTCCGTATCTATACAACACGCGCACACAATACTACCCTTCTAACAAAACATCTCCACCACTGTAAAATAATTGTCTCTTGTATAGCCCGAGTCCTGTACCATGTACGTACTCGTTACGGAGCCTTGTCTGTTATCTGAATATTCGACGCAGTTGTCAGCCTGCACCAATCAATAGCGCAAAAATTGAGAATCACCTCAAAACAGCATGTCTACATTGATTTCTTTTTGTCAATACAGCAAGCTGTGACTGTATTTGTATGTCACATGACAAAAAACAATGGCTCAAAACGAGGCAGATTTGTGTTACTAAGGACACAATCATCATGTACTAATGTATTCGGTAAACATCGCAATAATCTGTTTCAACACAATAAACAGACATGCATTCTTTGAAAAGTGACATTTTCAATGCATTACTGACGTAACACCGTACCTTCACCACTTACTATACTGATGGCAATGAATCAACGCACACGTGGTGTTCTGCTATGACTGATGTTTTGTTACATGGCTAGTACCTATTGTGTGCAGGTTGCATGGATACGGAAAAATAGGCACGGGCTACTCACCCGGTATATTGCAAGCCCACCACCATTGCGATCATCTCTACAAACAAAATAACTATTATAACCACTAAACTGGTAACTGGGAGTTTTGTGTATTTTTGAGCCAGGTTTTACTCAATACTATTATAGATGATTCCCTGCACATGCACTGTATGATATCTTTGAAATCAATAAATCTGTTCCTCACTAGGTTATCCTTTTTCCCAGAAAGATGAATTTCAATTACAGTAGTAGGCCTACATCGTAAATTTTGCAAATCTACAGCAAACATTATTGCCTTAATACACAAGATGACGACTTGGGTACACTTTTTTGATGGCTTGTTCAATGACCCAGGAGTCTTTCCTACAAAACTAAATGTAAGTCTCATTACTTTCATATTCAGAGTGAACATAATAATAATTTTACCTGGTTGTAAAAAAATATAATGTGGTGTGTTTACAGGGTTTGCTATTCTACTAGTTTAATGCTGTTTCTGCTTGTTGCCGTTCATGTTACCGGAAGCACTTTTTTTGTACCTTGTTTGGGTGGCGGTAGCAGTTGCTATTTGTGCTATGACAAGCAACTTTTTCTGGTCTTGCTCGCCGAGGTACAGCACAAATAGCAAAATGAGCAAGGCGTAAAAAAATTGGCAGCTAAAATAAAATTACAAACGTTTAAGAGTTTTGAGAGTGGCGACTATGAAAAGTATATTACTTTTACGAAGATTAATGAAGAGTAGATGTTTCGGTATTGTAAGAAGTGCACAGCGATATGCACTTAGTAATGAAAATAATTAGCCTAAGATAAATTTATCTTCAAAAGTAAATTATCTTGAGTATCCAAAATTTTTAATACTCGTAAATTACACCATAGCAATAATGATTATCGACATTTTTTTAGTAAAATTTTATTTACTTATTTCCGACGTACTAGTGTTCAGCTGTTCGTCGTGCGTGTTGTCCTACTGAGAGTAACTGCTGTTTTTGCTACTTCAGACTCATGAAAAATATCCCTTGCTCTCAGATAATAGAAAAAGAATACCACACAAACAAACCTTGTATTACTTAGAGTACTAACTACAAGGATCTGATGCTTGGATACAATTTTGTAAGTGTTTAAAACTGACCTGAAACATAAAAACAAAATTTTGTATATTTACAATACAAAATCATTTAAGGGGGTGTTTAGAGGGAGAGTAAACCACAGTGAGAAGTTTCAGAGAGTGAGAATAACAGGAGTTGGGTACGTAGTTTATGCTTGTGAGGTCTGTGAGGGAATGTAATATGTTGTGGGAGGAATTGGAATCTGCGAGAGGAGTTGGAAAGTTCAGGAAGGGCATTGAAGAGGAGTTTGGTAGGGTAGGGGGGAGGTGAGAATTCACCACCAGGAGGTAACCAAATTGAAGGTGAGCTAGTTATTTTTACTGGAGTCATCTTTCTTTGTGTCACTTTCTTGCAATTGTCCTTTTTTATGCCAATTACCAAAACATGTCCTCTTTTATGATTCAACTGTATGTCAAGACCTATTTGTAAACTTATGTTAAAAAATGAAGTAAGTATATGATTTAAATATTTGTAAACTTCATTAATTTGATGCTTGTGTATTTTTATGGGAAAAATTTTCTCAGTCATGTTTTAAGTGTGTGCAGAAATTAGGCTACTTCATAATGCCATACGTAGGTTATATTGAGTTCATAACCTATTACACAATTTTTGTTGCATAGGGCTACGAAAACGTGTATTTGGCCAACCCTAAATTCTCCTTAACCATATTGCTCTCTTTTTCGCCACAATTTAGTTTATACGTACAGTAGGCCAAATTTTAAAATGCTATATTGGGAAATGACAGCAAATTTTGTTGACCCCAAAATTAGAATTTTACATTCCTTCAACCCCCCCCCCCCCCCCCCCCCCCTTTTTCCCCTTCCCAATTTTTATAAAGAAAAGCTGCTAAAGTAAACATATGCAGTGTATTAAATAAGATCTAGTATATACCTTTGATCTGGGCTTACTCGAAATACATTGCACGCTGTTAGATCTTGTACGTGCCAATCTCTCTATTTTATTTGACTGGCAATAATTTTGCATGTCTCGAAGATTCTTCATATTTTCTTGTATGAAATTCCTTCGAAAAACTGGCTGCTCTGAAAAAGGAAATTCTGGTTATGTAAACTCAACTATTATAAACCCGCTGAAAAATATTGTTACCTTTAAGTGGGTTAAATATTTTAACAAAACAATAAGTTTCTTACGTTTGCCATACAGAATTTCCTGTATTGTACTTGTAGGCCTACTCATAATAAATAATAAAATTTCGTAACTTTATGGTGAAAGATTATGCAAACAACCGGCGGGCGAGCAAACGCTTTACGAACAGAATACGTACACTTCCCGCAATATTTACATTTCTGTCATTGCAAAAACCACTGTCTTCCTTTCTTATCTAGCTTTCTATTCTTTAACATCATACAACCCCAGAAAAAATGTATTCTGAGCTACACACTACACATCACATGTTTACAAACATCAAACAAGCAGAAGAAAATCAGAACTAAAACAGACACGCCATGAATGCCAACTTTTTGCCCATAGATTCTTCCGTCGGTAATTGCTTGAAAAACTTTTTTTTATTTTTTTTTTTAATAAGTACACTTTGGTTGTTGTAATATATGTAAACATTATTCCACCACCTTTTTGGTATGTAGACATATAATATTTTTCAGTTTGCCTGATTCGTGGTCTTATTGACTTCAATTTTACCGCCATTTTGTTTAATTTGTCGCTGAGTGATCTACTGCGAAAGGAATATATTATTATGTTGTAACGTACATTTTGTTTTAGATAAGTTTAACTTGAGAAGAATTACAATTTTGATCTAGTTATACACAAGCACTTTTGACTAGATTATTTTTAATTAGTATTTGAATAGGTAAATAATTGGCATGCTATAATTAGGAAATGCATGAGAACCAATCTAGTTTCTGATTTTTATGAATTTATGCTATGTGATTACAATCTGATCCGTTTGGCTATGGTGTATACAATTTTGCAATATAGGCTACAATATAAGTGTAAGTATGTTTTACAATAGGCTTCAAAAAAATCAAATACAGCTAATTTAGACCAACTCTTACATGGCCTATGTATTGGATACCCAGGTAATGCCGCATCTACAATTGACATCATACATACATAATTACACTCGCAATTAGGCTAACGACCGGTGACGAGCTCTTTCACCTCTCCTTCACCCAACTAACTCCTTTTCCACTCCCTTCCTGAATTTACCAACCCCTCTCACAGATACCAATTCCTCCCTCAACACATTCCCTCACAGACCTCACAAGCATGGACTGCCTACACCGCTCCGTTCGCCTCCACACCCTCTGAAGCTTCTCACTGTTGTTTTTGCTTCCTCTAAACACCCCCTTACTTAGCTTGCAGTGTAGCCCTCCCCATCCTCCCTCCTCATTCACCACCCTATACATCCTGACTAACCGTTCAACTTTCCTCCTGCCCTTCAATGAGCTCCACTCCATTTCTTTCATCACTGATGGCCTATAGTTCCCTTCTTCCTCACCATCTTGCCCCTGTCTTCTCCATCTACCCTTCACCCATCTTGCTGCCCTTCTCTGCACCTTTTCCAGTTCTTGCACCTCCACCTCCACATATGGATCCCATACTGCTGCAGCATATTCTAACGTTGGCCATACCATTGTGCCATAAGCCTTCTCCTTCACCTCACAGCTGACTCCATTCAGCACCCTTCCCAGCATACCCAGAGCCCTTCTTCCCTTTGCAACCACCCTCTCTACCTGTTTTTTCCACCTGAGGTCTCCCTGCAGTACAATCCCTAGATACTTATATTCTGCTGCTTTTTCTCTCTCATGTCCCTCTCATATCACTGCTTATCATCTTCTTCCTTGTGAACCTCACTACCTTAGTTTTTCTTACATTTATTATCATTTTATTTTTCCTGATCCACAACCATATCTTATCAATGTCCGTCTGCAAATTTCCCACCTCAGCATATACAACACAATTGTCTGCAAACAATCTGAATTTTCCCCTAATCTCCAAACCCATGTCATTTACCATTATGGTAAATAACAAAGGACCCAGCACGCTTCCCTGTGGTAACCCTGACATAACCTCTTCTTCCTCCAATATTGCCTCCCCCACTTTCACCCTCTGCCTTCACCCCCTGAAAAAGTCCCCTATCCATTCCACTACCCTCCTGTCTGGTATCCGCGCCTCCACTTTCCTCATCAATGTCCCATGGGGCACCTTATTTAATGCCTTCTCAAAATCGATGAAGCAGGCATCCACCTGCTTCCCCTCATCAACTACCTGCACTAGATCCTCTAATAACCCATCCAGCTGAGTCTCACATGAGTATCCCCTCCTGAAACCATGCTGGGACTCCTCCAACCAATTCCTATTGTTCATAGCCCTCACCACATACTGCACCACCAGCCTCTCTATTACTGTTCCTGTACTTGATGTGAGACTCACCAGTCTGTAACTGCCAGGCCTCTCATGGTGCACATAACATGCATAGCATGAAGTAAAAACCTGTATTTCCAGTAGAATGTCCACAGCTAGTATTTGGCGTGACTTACTTGGTGTTATTTGCATGACTAGGCTTTAAAATGGTCATCTTCGAGTATCTTACATCTAGTTTTAATGCTGGCCAATGAGGATATGAAATGTCGTAACTACTGTAGCCAACATATGCATGTAAAAATTTTGCGCTGGAAAAATTATTTCCTTTTCGTCTGCTCTTTCTAATTGATTAGAAAAGGGTTTTTTCCTTGCACATTTATGCTGATTGTAGATGGTTTCGCTGTTATGCTTTGTAAGTAATGTTATTTAAGCCTAGTTGATTGTGGACGGGGCCTAACTTATTTTTATTTCCGGGCACAAAACCCTTTGCATATATTTCATGTTTTATACCATGTGATCAGCATGTTTCACAGTACCTCTGTGTGTGTGTGTGTGTAGACACACACACATATATCTGGAGAATAGGTTCATGTAACCAAGTCAACTTGGGAAATAAAAATAAATGTAACCAGCCTGTTTCATGCTATATGTACTGGCAAAAGTTTCCTCTTGCCTTTTTTTTTTAATCCTTGGTGGCCATACATGTTAAGGCATGATAAGATGGGTAGAGAATTGATGGTTCATGTTCGCTCTCAGCTTGATCCAGCTGGGCTTAAACCCACATTGATAGCAATTGTATGGTACAAAATTTGTATGTAGTTTATTTTATCTTAAGCCTATCTCCTTCCACGCATTATGCCGTAATTACTGGGTATGCAACCACAGAAATATGTATTGTAAAATGTGGTAGGCCTATAATGTCCGTACATTTTATTCTGTGCTCTCTTAACTCAGTTTATGTTTTACATACTTTTCAAACTTTGTAAACACGTGATGAGAGAGTGAGTAAAGATCTGGGCGGCTCTTAACAGCAAGGTCTTGAGAGCCAATGAGAGTAATTGAGGTGAATATGGAGTGGTGCCGGAATGAAGGGACGGGGGAAATGGGAGATCCCTGAGAAAACGCCCACCAAAGGGCATTGTCTAGCACAATTCCCACTTGTGAAAATCCAGTGACCTGGCCGGGGATTGTGCCCATTTTGCAGTGGTGGGAGGCGAACTGGCTAACGACTCAGCCACCGCAACCCTCACATCTGATGAATTCTAAATCCAAACTTGTCTAGGCACTTTGTGGGATTGAAGAAATGAAAAAACAAATGCAATTAAATAAGGAGTTTGTGTTTAACTTTAGCATGCCAGCTTTGCTGATAATTTAACTTTCTTCTCACCTGCAAGTTGTCACCACCTATTAGAAGTACCGAACAAACAAAGAAACATTAGAAAAAAAAATTTTTTAGGAGACAGCATTTAATTACTTTTGGATGGTAAAGAGTAATATAAGTTCTAATCATCATTGCATAGAGCCCTGTTGGAAAATATAAACACTTGGACCATAAAAAAGTGAGCTACAGTTGCATACAAAATTGTTGATGAGTGTTTAATGGGGTCTGTGCTATATTTTGCTGAAATGTCAGATTTTTCAGATGTTGTTTGTGGTCATAAATGCAAATTTTTTTTGGTGAATTCAATTATTGTAACTAAGTATACATTACAAGGTGTTTGCTAGTTCTAATGTATCTAAGTAAACACGAATGAAAGTGTAAGTTAGTTTTACACAGTATTGTCTGTTACCAATGATATTTTTCACTGCTGTGACGAAGTTGCTTTGTACAAATATTAAGTTATAACAAAAACAGACCAACCACATTAGTTACCAAAATGTACTTGTTTTACTTGGACTTCTGACAATTCATCACAGCTGCTACAACTTCACACTGTAATCTTTTGCAACTTATGCAATGATATGTATTATACTTCATATAGGAAAATTTCTGACTGGCAGATCAAAACAAAATGTTTTAAATTAACAGACATAATGAAAACAATCATCCAATTTGTTATACTTGGATTATTTTAATTGATTAGCAATTGTGTCTTTAAATTCCTGTTCAATATGTTATAAATTTTGTTCATTCGGAGTAATACTTCAATATTAATGAACTGTTTTCTTGCTTTCTTCCGTATTTTTACGTCACATAAATTTTTGAGAAAATCTATTATTATGCTACAAATAATAACAATAGATAATAATTCCAACTTGCAACTAGGCTATCGCCTGGTGGCAAGCACTTCCTTCTCTCTTCCCTTGTCACTCTCTCCAGTCCCTTCTTAAATTCCCCCAACCCCCTTCACCATCATCAACTCCTCCCAGAACACATTCCACTCCCTCACTGTTCTCGCCACCATGGACTGCCTTCCCCTTTCCATCTGACTCCATAAACCAGGGCCACATTTACGCTCAGGCTATCTAGGCTGCAGTCTATAGGCCCACACCACAAAATAATACAAATGTTTGAAAATTTTAATTTTTAATAGACTAAAATAAAAGAAAGTCTTTGTTTTAATACTGTGGTGCAGGCCATCTTGTAATCATAAAAGACGTTGACGCAGCTATTTTGTGTATGCTAATTCGGCTGAACTCTTCAGTGGACAGCTGATTGAGTTGAGTCAGCATTCAGGAATCTCAATCGCTTGGCGTGGCGTGGGAAGACTCTGATAAGTTAAGCGCTGTCTAAAAATAGATCAGTCACTGTCTTCCTGTTGACATGTGGAGGTTAATACTTTGTATTGTGCTTTTAGCCTTTCTTTATTACGTGTTTTGGTCATCGTAGTCATAATTTGCCTTTTTTTTAATGTAGGCCTACTGTTTCTTATTGTTATTAAAGCAATTTCAAAACAATAAAGGATCTGGTGCAGGTAGTTGATAAGGGGAAGCAGGTGGATGCGTGCTGGGTCCTTTGTTATTTACCATAATGGTAAATGATATGGGTTTGGGGATATGGGGAAAATAAGATTGTTTGCAGACGATTGTGTTGTGTATGCTGAAGTGGGAGAGGGGGACGGAAATTTGCAGGCGGACATTGATAAGATATGGTTGTGGATCAGGAAAAATAAAATGAAGATAAATGTAAGAAAAACTAAGGTAGTGAGGTTCACAAGGAAGAAGTTGATAAGCAGTGATATGTACAGATGGGAGGGACAAGAGATAGAAGAAGCAGCAGAATATAAGTATCTAAGGATAGTACTGCAGGGAGACCTCAGATGGAAAAAACAGGTAGAGAGGGTGGTTGCAAAGGGAAGAAGGGCCCTGGGTATGCTGGGAAGGGTGCTGAAGGGAATCAGCTGTGAGTTGAAGGAGAAGGCGTATGGCACAATGGTACAACCAATGTTAGAATATGCTGCAGCAGTATGGGACCCGTATGTAGAGGTGGAGGTGTGAGAACTGGAAAAGTTGTAGAGAAGGGCAGCAAGATGGGTGAAAGGTAGGTGGAGAAGGCAGGGGCAGGATGATAAGGGAGAAGGGAACTATAGGCCATCACTGATGATGAAAGAAATGAGGTGGAGCTCATTGAGGGATAGGAGGAAAGTTGAACGGCTAGTCAGGATGCACAGGATGGTGAATGAAGAGGGAGGATGGGGAGGGCTACACTGCAAGCTAAGTAAGGGGGTGTTTAGAGGAAGAGAAAACAACAGTGATAAGCTTCAGAGGGTGTGGAGGAGAACGGAGTAGGGTAGGCAGTCCATGCTTGTGAGGTCTGTGAGGGAGTGGAATGTGTTGAGGGAGGAATTGGTATCTGTGAGAGGGGTTGGTAAATTCAGGAAGGGAGTGGAAAGGAGTTGGTTGGGTGAAGGAGAGGTGAGAGAGCTCGCCACCGGGCGGTAGCCTAATTGCGAGTGTATGTATGTAAAGCTATCACTGTAATAAATAGTTTTATTTTATATTTTCTTGTGTAATCTAGTATTATGGACCATCATAAAATACAAACTAATCGCCATAAAAAGAAAGAGGGATTTAAAAGCGGGAGTGCCAAACTAAAGATTGCAAAAGAGAAAGAAAAGAAGAATAAAGAAGTTAAGTCAGATTTATAACCTGACGTGTGCCACTTTTCCGGCCCCTAGACCGTTTACCGCATCTGGAGAGGAACCCGCCAAGCCATCTCATCACCACCGTCTACACGTGAGCACAGCCAGTGTGATGTGTGGGTTATCTAGTGTGGATCAAAGAGGGCGTTTTGTACTTAGTGCTTTGTGTTTATGTTTCTTTTGTGGCCCTATTGTGTTTTGTTTTATTATTCTTTCAGTGCTAAAAAGTGTAGAAGTAATTTTACGTAATTTTTCTTGGCCATTTTTCAAGTTTAATATTATTGTTTACATCATATGACCACATGGTCTCGGACACACTGCACCGTATGCACCAGTACAACATATACGGAACACGTGTTATTGTGTGACAATCTGAATATCGCCCGTGCAATTCAGTGTTCTGTGTTTGTTGTGTATTTTGTTGTTTGGAGTATGTTAACGTGCACAGCTGACACAGATGTAAACAAACTGCGTAGCCACGTGTGAGACACTACACACGTAAAATATTCACCTCAAATTATTTTGAGTTGTTTTGTTAACTGCGCTGACTTGTGTTTCTTTAAATTTATATAGGCCTATTTGCAAACTGAACAGAACCAGGAACAGTACAATACTGGACAAAGCCAGTATTTATGTTACGTCAATTGCAAACCATGAACCCCTGTGACATAACGTATTGGCCACATGCCAAAAAGTGGCCTAATATTTGTAACTGTTCTTTTTATGTAAAATTTGCTAAGTAGAATATTTTGATTATGTTGTGTATAATAAATATTGCCAACATGAATGCAAGGGAATCCCGGCATGAGCAGGGCCGTGCAGGGGAAAAAACGTACGTTTACATATATCCTATTTTTTCTCGTAAAATTCAATTTTGCTCTATAGTGTTATGTTTTATGTGTACCATATTCATCTAGGGCCATGTTCATTCACTTAATTTAAATATTGTGTTAGAGTAATTTGTTGATCACGTGACACGGCAGCGGGAGTTGGCACCAGAGAGCAGACAGCCCGCAGCCATGTTAGATAGTAGAGCTGCGGCTTCCCCGTGAGATGGACGTGTGTCGCATGCCCTCCCCAGGCACTTCACCGTTTGTGCCGATCATGTAGTCTTCAATAGTTTTAATGTAATTTTTCTGGAACCTTTTGTTTGCTTTAGCCCGGGGAGTGAGCCGTCTCGCAGCCCAGTCCATCTTTTATATGGCCAGGGCGTAATTCATTTAATTTTCATGTAGGCACTTTGCCGTATTTTTACAGCTATAGTGAGTACCCTGCTTTAATGGGGAATTGGTGCTTCTTTGAGGGTAAATGGAATAAATAAGAAAATCATGTGAACTGAGGAGTTATTATTATTTATTTCACCGACTACTTCATGGCAGTTTCAATCATAATGTGTATTTTTCTTAAGGCGTAAGGCGGCCTGTAACAGCCCAGGAGTGAGTGCGAGCGTATGGGAGTAGCTCTAATAACTCTCACTAGTCCAGGCATTTTGGATATATCAAGGGATAAATTTCACAACTTTCTTCAACTTCTGCAATGAGACATCAGACATTGAGGGGGCCGCATGTAGGCCGTCGGCCGCACAATCCATGTATACATGTGCTCTCTGCTGAGAACGCTTGGCGCTGGTAGTATTTTTTAATCCTATCCACATAACCTTTTTCTCCTCGATTGTTCAGCCTAAGAGCCTTCTAACGTCTAACCGATTATATGAAGTTTAAGCCTAGTTCATCTGCTGGTACAGAAAACAATGTTAATGATACACGTTCACCTGCTAGACGTAGTCAGCCTCAGAACTTTGGAGAAGGCGAAGTGGTAAGTTCAATAAAAATAAATATAAAATTTGTCGAGCGCCGAGGCTGAAATTGCTTCCCTTTATTACGTATAGAAATTTCTGAAAAAAAAAAAAAAATTAATTAATGTTATTATTATTATTGTTAAAAAAAATGCAAAAGTTTTTGAAAAATTGGTTGTTCTAAAAAAAACTGTTTCTAGTTTACATTTATTTTAGCTTTAGATTGGTGATTGATAACAAACTTAAAACTCTAGACCTACTTGTAGTTGTACTGTACAACTTGTACATGTATTTTAGTACATAGGTGTGACTGATGCAGGCTTCATCGCTTTAACTATCATTATTCATTAAATTAAAATATTTGTAGCAGTTATTTTTTATAAATGATACATTGACATTGTGACAATATTAGCTTTCAAGTAATTTGATTTCTTCCAACAAATCATAGCATGATTTGTACAGATTCTTATTCATAATTAATTCGTTACAATATCAAAATTTATTTTATAATTGTGAATGGTTAAAAAGTTAACTACTACTCTGCAGGCTACCATGATTATCGTCCCTTTGTTCCGACTTGGACAATTTCGTTGTGGTTTAAACATCATTGTAAGCAACTATAACAACTGGTTAACTTTTTACAAGCCTCTAACGTCTCTTGTTAATGATTATATAATTTATTTTCTATTCTGTCACTCTAAATTAAAAATTAATAATTTTTATATATTTTTTTAGGTTCCAAAAATTCCAGCAGAGATTTTCGAGACTTTACCAGCACCAGCAGTTTCCGAGTCCAAGACGTCAACACGACCAGCGGTTTCTCTTGAACCTGCTTGAAGTGAAAATGTTTGCTTGGAAAATTACATTGGATTTTGGCCGGAGTTTCTGACACCAGATAATATAGATTACTGCATAAAATTGGGCACCACAGCCCTTCAAAATTGTGATGGGACTCTATTTGACTGTAAATCTTTCAAGTAAAGTGATAGAAGTTCTCATAGAAGTTGTACAAAAAAATGCCAAACAAGTTTTTTTGAGCGGAAAACACAGAACGGTGAAACCATATAACATTCATGGCTCTGTTTTTCTCCTAGCAATGGACATGTCTACTGCTATGTATGCAAACTTTTCTCCCGAACACCTTCACAGTTTACTCATGGTGGTTATTGTGATTGGAAAAATGCTGCTACACGTCTGGTTGAACATGAAACTTCTAAAAACCATCTGAATGCTGTAATTGATTTGGCAGGATGCGCCAAAGTAGTGGGACGTATTGATCAAGAATTAACACTGCAAACAGAAGAAGTAGCAAAATACTGGTGAGAAGTTCGGAGATTGATAAGTGTGATAGTATTTATCAGTGAAAAAGGTGAAAACCAGATACTTGGGTCACCGAGAAACAGTAAATACCTGGAACTATTGGAGCTTATATCAGAGTATGATGACTTTTTAAGCAACCACATAAAGAACCATAGAAACAGTGGAAGTGGTCACACAAACTACCTATAATAGACAATTTGTGAGGAAGTTGTGCAACTAATTGGCAAACGAGTTTTCACTGAAGTTATCTCTCAAATCAAGTAGTCAAAGTACTATTCCATATCATTAGACTCAACTCCAGACGAAGGTCAGTCACACTGATTAGCTTATTTTATTTTCAGATATTTAGAGGAACATATCCCTGTTGAAAGATTTGTAACATTCATACCTAACCAGGGCCACAAAGCTAAAGATATGTTTCAAGGATTGAGCAAGTTTTTGAAAAAGAATTACATAGACATTAAGAACTGCAGTGGTCAGTCTTATGATAACACTTCTGCAATGAGCGGGAAGTACAGTGGCGTTCAAGCGTTGGTACTGGCGGAAAATGATTTAGCACTATGTGTACTTTGCGCTGGGCACTTACTCAATCTAGTGCCTAGTACAGGCTGCTGCTGAGTACTGTCTGAGTGATGCAAGCTTTTTTTACTTTTAGAAGAACTTTGTGTATATTTTACAGTCTTAATTAATAGATATAACATTCTAACCAATTGCTTGAAAGAAGCAAAAACTAACAGACCCATTCCTGTGCCAAAAAGGATAACATCATATTGGTGATGTTGAGCAGATGCTACAAAAGCCCTCTTGCGAGGCTATAAAGAAATAAAAAATGCACTTTTTGAAATTTCAAAGACAAAGAAGATTCAAGAAAATCACTTGTTACTGCTCTTAAGTTTGCATAACAAAATGTCAATGATGGAAACGGAGCTCTAGCCAGTATTTTGGGATGATATCTTGGGACAAGTAACCAAAACTAGTGAAACTCTGCAGAACCCTATATTGGACGTGAACACATCTGCGTCAGCACTGACATCACTATAAAAACTTTGTAGGAACAAAATGGGATAGCTTTGAAGAATATGAGGTGAAAGCTGCTGAGTTAGCTGAATGCACTGTGTATGAGAGTGAAACACAGCACAAGCACAAAATAAACATGTGTTTGGCACCTCTGGACTGTTTCCAAGCACCAGAAGTTGAGCTGAACCCATCAGAAAAGTTTTGAACCCAGAGATTTATTCCTGTTATTGATCAATTAGAATCTTCATTGCGGCAGAGGCTTGAGGCATACAAACTAGTTGATACCTGTTTTGGGTTTCTCAATAAGTTGGATATGCTTACTAATGCATAGATAATTGCAGCAGCTCAAAACTTAGTATAAACATATAACAATGTCTTAGACGAACAATTGGGACATGAACTGATTCAGTTCAAGGCTTTTTACTGCAAGTTTCAAGAATAAAAAGTCATTAGGCAGGAGAGGTGATGTATAAACTACTCCTAGAAAATAAATCAAATATTGTTTTCCTAATATCGAGGTCGCTCTAAGAATGTATTTGTCACTTATGGTCACAAATAGCAGTGGAGAAAGGTCATTTTAAAAATTGTAGTTGATCAAAAACAGGCTTCGAACATCCATGTTATAAGACAGGCTCAACATTTTGGCTTTGCTCAGCATTGAAAGTGACATTTTAAGACAACTAAGTTATGAAGATATTATGAGTAGCTTCACTAGTATGAAATGAAGGCGCAAACCAATTAGCCACTAAGCCATTTCCAAAAGTTATATGTTGTGGTAAATGAGGATTGAAATAACATATAGACCTACCATACTATATTTTTATCAATGCATTTCTATGCATTTTATTTCAAATTATTTGACACTTTACTTTCATTTTAAATATGATTGTTTGAGAAAGTACCATATTTGAATTAAATGTAAGAAAAATTTGCTTGTTTGTAACATTCTTTTTTTATATCTTTCATTTGCCTAACATGTTTACTTAAAATTACAATATGTTATTTTTATAATTGAAACACTGATTTTAGCATATTTGGTAACATAAGACATGAATCTCAA
Organism: Dryococelus australis; assembly: GCA_029891345.1. Lineage (NCBI taxonomy): Eukaryota > Metazoa > Arthropoda > Insecta > Phasmatodea > Phasmatidae > Dryococelus > Dryococelus australis. The sequence continues at coordinate 279,877,528 of CM056994.1, forward strand.
CTTTGTGTTCTTTTTATAATATAGTTGTTCATAGCAATGTTAATAAATAGTGTTTAATGATTTTCAATTCTTTTAATTTTTATCTCATTAACTTCTTAATACTGTATAGTAACATTTTCTATAATTTAATAATAAACTTAAAATGTTTCATTTTAGGTTTTTAGTTAGAAAATTGCTCTAAAATGTGATTTTTTCAAAATTTCCGGACCCCCATTTTACTAGGGGTATTCCGTACTTCTCAGTAGGGCCCACACCACAGGTTCAGTCTAGAAGTGTACAGACCCTAAATACGCCCTGCTGTAAGCTCTGAAATTTTCTACTGTTTGTACCTCTCACTTTTTACATCCCCTTGGTTAAATGTTCACTTTACTTTCCCTGTCCTCTCACTCCACTCACCATACTGTACACCCTTACCAGCCTCCCCACTGTTTGCCTGTACCTTAAGGAGCTCCACTCCAACTCCTTCATTGTTAAGGATGGCCTACGCCATTTACCCTTAACCTCCCTGCCCTTCTTTGTATCTTCTCCAGCTCCCATAACTCCTCTTCCACATATGGGTCCCATATTGTGACTGCATATTCTATCATCTGCCTAGTGATATGATGTATGCTGCGTTCCCCTCCCTATAGACTGTTCATCCACTGCACAGCAACCAGCAGCGCAGCACCCATCCGCACTCTACTCGTGTGACCAGTGCATTGATGTTTCAGTGCCATGCAAGGAGTGCCGAGTAAAGTGTAGTGCAGTGCAAATCAGTGTAGCGAAGGGCCAGGATGGCCAAGGGCCGCACAGCACAGCATGATATGTAAATGAAAATAGGGTTTAAAATATTACAAGGACTTTACAGCAGGCGCCGTGTGATCCAGAATCACGATGATACCAAAGATGGCCCATGAAGCAGCCCGTTATTTTATTAAACCATTGAAAGGGTTTGTTTGTTATTTCTGTTTGTTTACATTTCACGTGTTTTCATTCTCACATCATCTCACCCCCTTGTTTGCAAGTGTTTTGATGGTTTGTTAATGCAAGGTAATTTAATGTAAAGTTAATTTGCCGGAACAGTAAGTGACAGAGTATTTGAATGCAAAGTGAGCCAGTAAATAGTCCTATGTGGTCCGCCAGCCCGCCAACGCCGGCTGGTGCGATGCATGGAGAGTTTAGTCATCACTCAGAGTCTTGAGGGGACAGACATGTCACAGTGTCTCGCAGTTCACGCGCCCGGGCAGCCATCATCTTTTGCACCTGATCATTTAGTTTGCAATAGCTTAATGTACTGGAACCTCATACGTTAGCTGCCTGGGAAACGGCCCCTTGTTTCCCCCCAATGTTTGCATCGCCTGGGGAAGTTTAATCTTCATTTAATAGTTCACTGCCTTCGCACAATTTTTTTTGCAGCATCACTTATGCTGACGGGTTAAGCCCGGCACACAATTGTAAGTGTGTTTCGTGGAGGAACAATGTAACAGAACCTGCAGTAAATGCCACGTTGAACTGATGGACATGTTTTTATCTGGATCTGCCTACGGGTACTTAAGGGCACGGGCCCTCACCTTCCTGCCAAAATTGACAAGTGTATATCAAAGTGTTTTACTAGGCATCTTTAAGGGTTTCAATCTCTTTGCAGTGTTTTTGTGTTTATTTGGGACATGTGTGCCAGCCCAAATAGGCCACAGCGTCACAAGTAAGTACTTCATTAATTTTACTAAATTCATCAAAGGAGCAATGTAGAGGATTTCGCAGTGGTGATTTAGCCTAATGATCCAGAGATCTACAGGAGACTGCTCTACTATCACAACATCATACCTTCGATGTCTGGCGGCCAGGTAACAATAACATTCCCCACCAAATTACCAACACCAATTTTTCACTGCTCCTAACAATGTTCCTCTACCAACTGAGGCTCCACGACACCATGCCACATAGCTTTATAAGCCTTCTCCTTCATCTCCCCACTAACCCCCTCAAAACCTTTCCCAGCATTCCCAAAGCCCTTCTTCCCATTGATACCACACTCTGTACTTGCTATTTCCAACGAGATCACTCAAATAACCACCCCTAGGTACTTATACTCTGAACCTTCTCCTATCTACTGCAGTTTTTATTTATATGTGCCTTCATATCTTCCCCTCTTTCTTATGAACCTCAATATCTTTGTTCCTTGTACATTAATATTCATGTTATTCCTTTCTGTCCACTCCTTTTTTTTCTATGGCCTCCTGCAACTCATTCTCCCCACCCGCCTCAGTTTTTCTCCTTCAGGAAGTCCTCTTTCTAATCCTCAACACACTTATCATCTAGTAGCTCAAAGTGTTTTTGCTTCAAAATCCCGTGGGACACCTTATTAAAGGTCTCCTAAAAGTCTTATTATGCCAGAGGGGCTTATCTGAGTTTGTCTTAATAGGAATAAAAGAATTAATTTGATTTTTTTAAATTTGTTTACAATATTAAACTAGCTATCTCCCCTATTACGCTTTTTATTCTCAGTGAGCACAATATTTAATGTCCATCTCAATTCTTATTAAAGTCCTTAAATCCTTATCTAAGTGTCTACATTGTTTACATTCTCTTATTCCACAGTCATTATTTACACATATTCAATTTGTATATTTCCATCATTCCAAATGTCTGTCACTCAAGCATCCATTTCAATAGTCTCACCTGCCAGACTCTCTCTCCGCTGCACTGATGTTCGCAGTCCGCTGACTTCACTCCTGCTGGATTTTTTTGTCGCCAGTCATTGCTCTGCTGACTTGTCACTTCACTGTTTTCGCTTACTTGTCACTTAAGGTAGCACAATCCACCAAACTCTCACTTGTCTGCTCGGAGGACCGCCATGGCTTAAGTAGTCTCGCTGGCTCAAACTAGAATGTTCCCCACACCCTGAGTCTCGTTGAGAGAGACTAGGGCAATGACCAGAACTTTCTTTCAAAGATAACCACAGAAAGTCTATCCGCTGAAAGCCAGGGGTGCACGAGTCGCTGTAAGCAGATTGCAGCGGCATAAGACAGATTGCCATTGTAAATCACCACCCGCTTCTCTCATATTGCTCTATCCTGACCTTCACACATTCCTTTGCTTGCTTGCTTAGGACAGGGCAAGGGAAGTAATGCAGATCAGTAACATGTAACTTTATGAAGCAGGTATTCACCTACTTTCCCTCATCTACTGCACCCACCAAATCCTACAACAGTCCAGCCAGTTGTGTCTCACATGAGTAACCTGCTCTAAAACCAAGTTAGTACACCTGCAGCCAGCTCTTTTCATTCATACCCTTTACCACATACTATACTAATACCTTTCCTGTACTGACGTGAGACTCACAGGCCTGTTACAAGTTTCTTTCTGCCTTAGTCCACTGCTCAAAACTATTTCTCAATAAATTTCCTGCCCCTTCTTGTTTCCGTCCTGTACTGCCATATTACTCTAACCCGAGGAGTGTTTATTCTCAGCCTTCCCATCCTGATTTCCATCACCAGAATACTGTGATCACTAATGCAATTTAAGACTACTGAACCAATTATGACATTCCAGGGCCTAACCAACACCACATTCTGCACTGTCCCAACACCTCCATTACTTCTTGTAGGTGTTTCTAATGCCTGAACCTACCATCTGTTCACAAATGTTATGCCATCCTGTACATCATGTTTTCCATCCCCTCAGCTCCCTCTAACCACTCCACACCTGCTATGTTCAGGTCCCTTGCCACTATTGTCCAAGGGGCCATGGTGTCTGAATGGTCAGACTGCTTGCCTTCCACCAAGGCAAACTGGGTTCAATCCTTGGGGTTACTCCTGGATTTTCGCAATTGGGAATTGTGCCAGATGATGCTGCTGGCTGGCTGGTTTTCTTGGAGATCTCCAGTTTCTCTTGCACCTACATTCTGGTGCTGCTCCATTCTCACTTCTTCTTACCCTCATTGCCTTTCAAAACCTCGTTCAGAGCAGCCCAAATCTCCCAACTCAACTCTCATCTATTGTCCACTGCATATCTCAGTTTATCAATCCTTTTGTGACTTCCTCTGTTGCCTGCCACCCTCGATATGATGGCCTGTACACTGATGGCAATGTAATGTTTCTACCCCGCCCCTTTATCTAAATTTCCATTACCTCAGCCATATAACTAATCCATTCCACAGACCCCTCCAAGCACGCTCTTAAGCACACCATTTTTCCCCCTCCGTTCCTGTTTCTGTCTCTTTTGTAGATTGTAAATTTATTTTGTCAACATTCGCTATATAACACTTCCTCATTAAACCATGTCGCCACTCCTACAACCACATTGACCCCATATCCTTTGACCATCCCCTAGAATCTATCCAACTCATATAAACCATCTATAGTTAACCATCATTAACTTAATGCAATCTTCACACTGATCACCTTTTCTCCCCCTTTGAGTGCCCAGACCTTTTTCCCCTACCTCTTGTTCAGAGGTCAAAATTTATCCTGTCTGTTAAATTTATAAGCCCCTTTCCATCCCCCTGCCTCTTTGCTTTGGTTGCTATTCCTGTCCTCCCTGAACAATCCTACCCCTCTCCAAACAGCCAGCTATATATCTACTTGTCAAATCCCCTAATATCCCTTTCCCTGATCTGTCAAATGCACAGTTCCTTCTTACACATTCACTGCCTACCCACTTCCTGCTGTTTATGAATATGGCTCCCCTTCCTTGCATATCCTCTCATAACTCACTGGCTGCAACTGCCTTAGCATTGTTTATCCCTCTCCTGACTAGTACTCCACTAACCATGACCCTTGCATTAGGGAAATTTACCTTAATCTGTTTCATCAACCCCCTTAATTCCTGTTCCACTTCACCTACATCCTTACGAGGAAAGTCATTTCCCTTTTCATGTATTACTACAATGACAATACACACCATACAGGAGGGTATTGAAAAGTGTATAAAATGCATGAGCAACAAGATGCAAGCCAGAGAAATAGTGGGGAAGAGAGAAGCCAATAGCTACTCTAATATTGCTGTCGTTAGTCATAAAATCTGCAGGATGTGCCAAGACAATTGCAGACTGCCACAGAGCATGAATATAAATTTTCTGTGTGTGATAAATCCTCGTAATTGACTTAGATTTAATGCGGCATGGTGTCAGCTGTTCGCTAGTGAAGAACAAATGTGATCACAAATGAACGCTTCCGCCATTGCCAATCAATCAATTGAGAATAAGTTGTTGTCAGCCACATAAATTACATGTATGTATCTACAATCTGATGCATACCGGGGTGATCACAGCATCTCGGAACAGGTTCAAATGTCCGGATGGCGCCAGCTAACCAATAAGGGGAATCATCTCTGTTTAACACGAGGCTCTTGAGGTGGGCCGTGTTCAAAAAGCACGGGCTAAATGACCCTGTGCCTTATGGAGATTGTATGAGTAAGTACAGACGAGCAGCCCAACAGGCGGTGATACTTACACACTCGAGCTGGGATATTGAGGCTTCCCAGCACATCTTACCGAACACTGACATAAACACTTCAATAGAAATTCCATAAAACACTCACTGACTTACATGGTTGTAGAACACGTAGCAGATATTGGACGGATACAAGGACCGTTGCCCTTAAACTCCCAGAGAAGCAGGAATGAAGGTACACAAACACATATTTGAAATAATATTGGTTATTATTTATCAAGCAACATGTGATGGCACACAATAGAATAAAGCGGGAATGCTGCATGAGGCCGCGCATTGGTCAATGCTGAACAAAACGTCCAAGGACATGGTGAAAAATAATTAAGTAAAATTACGCCGGAGGGGCTGTGAGTCTACTACGGATAGAGGCATGCTCAGAGGTGCACTATAAGTTTAAGAAAAACGTTCGAGAATAATTATAAGTCTATTGTAGTTAAATTGTCAGTACAAAAAATGCTTCACCTCCAAGCTGTGCAAGACACGACCTGCTCTTATGCTCGTTATTTCAAGACTGAGGAAGGTGGCGTGGCGTCTGTGATGCCAACCGTCTGATGCCCACTAGAACAAAAATATCCCTCAATAAATTTTAAAGTGAATGATGTGAAACACAGAACTCAAGGAATTACATTATAAAGTGCATGCCGTGATTGGCTTAGACATAAAAATAGTTGATAAAAATTTCATGTTATTAAATTTTATTTATACTTTTTGTAAAATTTGCAATCATTCTCTTTGTGGTTCCTGTAAGAGAAATACATACATTATCTCTTTTTAAACCCTGAAATAATTACACAACATGAATTTAATATACTTTAATTAATGTTTGAATTTCCAATAAACTTTTCAAGTAATTTTTACGTGACACAGTTTGAAGGGTGCGCTTCCATCTGCTGTTATCAACACACGTATTTAAACTATTTTAGAATTTGCACTAATAAAAGGACTTACTGCATGTCACTGTTCCCTTTTATTCTGATTACTATGCACTAGTTGGTTTTGCAAAATAACACAGGATTAATGAATACTCGTGCTCACGTCATCAACACTTTCCACCACTTGTATTATGTGATTATCAAATGGATTTCACTACATCCATTTGTAGCTGGGCAAATTATTATTGGGATAATTATACACTGGCGTACTAATTGAATTTTGTACGTTTTAAAGAGTTACACCTTATGACACTGAAAGAATCTGTGTTGACTTACTTTCCTGAGTTTCAGCTCATAGCCTTTGGTCGAGCGCCGCATGGCTAGCACTGTGTAGTTGAAGTTCGTACCTATGCCAAGAGATGGTACGGGTGGGTCGACAAGAACTTTGAGAAGCACGTCGTGGACTGTGTCAACTCCCCCCCTCCCCCCAACCCTTTCTATCAACCCTTTTGGGAGCTCTTATGACCCCATGCTCAGCAGGCCTTAAGACATTTCGCAGCAAAGCGGCCCACGCCGTCGGGGGCATGGTACTGGTGTTGGACAGCGTCGGGATGCCTCGACTACTTGCTGTTTGTGGCTGTGATGCTGTCATGCTGCTCCTGCAGCAACGATAACGCTGTGGTAGGCGCCGGCGGCACTGGGGCTAGCGAAGTGGGATGCCCGAGGTGTTGCTGCTGTAACCATCGCTGTCTCACTGATTTCCTGTTGCTTGGGCTTAGCCAACTGCCCTTTTTCCCGTCTTCTGCCACCAGTCCCGTGCTGGGCGTTGGTGCAGACAAGGTTTGCTGTGGTGTAGCTGTCGTGTTGCTGGTTGGCAGCAAAGGTGCCACGCTGACTGGTGCGTCCCCCAGACCTCCTCAATGATTGACACCACTTCCTTCTCGGGCAGCGAGATGCCAAACAAGAGTGCTGTCATGAGAGGACTGGGTGTGACTGTTGTGATGACTGAAGCACCGTGCTGGATGGCGGCAGAGGTTCCGCAGGTGAACTTTACCTGCCATCTTCGAACGCTGCCACCAAACCCTTGCTGGGCACCAGGCGTGGGCAGTGATGGGGCCGTAAGCGGGCCATGCCATACATCTTTCAACTATTCCGCTGCTCCCCTATTGGGTATCGAGAGTCCAGGCATTGGCATTGGGAGAGATGAAATTTGTGGTGGTGCTGCAGTTTGTTTGTCTTCCTCCAAAGTAGTCAAGGGGTTGTCTTCTCCACCTGATCCCTATTGGGCATCGGGATGCTGGGCATCTGGTGTGAAAAAGACATGTCTTCTACTGCTTCTGGCAGCGTTTCCTGCCATGCAGGTTTGTATTGGACTGGCTACCTCTTCACTGGGGTTTGTTCAAACCTTATTGGGCGTCGCGGCAGTATCCTCCACTAGCAGGGCGTAGAATCCAATTTGTTGAGTAGGGGAAGGGGGAGGTGGCTCGTCGTCCACTCCGTCACCTGTTGCTCTAATATCTTCGTGATGAAGTTTGATTGTTTTCCTCGTACTGACTCTGACCGTATATGTGGTACTTCCCATCTGACTAGCAATGGGGTTTGGTCCACTCCATTTCGCCTCTAGACCTGCACAACAATATTGTTGCTCACAGACTGTGGGAGCTAGTGAATGTAAACAAGTTCCGCCACCTGTAGTCCTCTTGCCGGTTGCTGGGTAATGGGTAACCAGGTCTGGATGTAATATTGTTGTTCACACACCTGTTGCATCATTCCCCTGTGTCTGTCTTGTCTGTTTGTTCTCCAGGGCGTGCAAGGTTACGTCCTTGCAAAATCTCAGCCTGGGTCCACTGGTATTTGTTTTGCATTGACAAAACTGAGGGATACGGTGATGTTGGCAAACCCTTGTATGTACTGGTGGAGCCAATTTATTAAGCCGAAAAACTTGCACAATTACTTACGGGTTTTCGGCGGTTCCCACTCATCAATCAGGCATAAGTGCTCTGCACTAGGCCGGTTCCCGGTTTTATTGACCATGTGCCCTAGGAAATTTAATTCCGTCTTGCCAATATAACACTTGTGATCTGCGCACATAAGTCCTGTGGTTGCAAAACGTTCTAACACTAATGCAAGGTGCTCCAGATGTTCTTCCCAGCTGTTTGACCATAGAACTACATAATCTAGGTAAGTGTTGACGAACTTGCCAATATAGCTATCTAACACTTGCACCATCATGGCCTGAAAGATAGCCGTAGATGTGAAGTCCCTGGGTGGCGTGTACAGCGGCTCCTCGTGACTTGTAGATATAGGGTGCTCGCAACACTGGTGCGATGTAGCAGGTCCCCACACGTAAACACATTCCTCTTTTCGTGTAAGATGGTTTGCACAGCACTCTGAAATTCTTCAGACACGGCATGGTCGAAATTACGGTAAGCTGGTGGTAGTCTAAATGATAGGCTGTTTTTCTCAGTGTATTGCAGAAGTGGATGCTATCATGGGATATCTCAATGACAACTTACTAGTCAATGAGACACGGCACTCCCAGGATGACGTCTTCTCTGATGTCTGGCATGATGAGTACGGGAACAGGCATGGTTTCTTATCGAATGTTGATAGACACTATTGTGGTATCATTAGCATGGCTGTTTACGTCATGTGTGGCGAGTTGCACAGTTTGATTTTGCCGTTTGCATTGTTCATAATTCACTAATTTCTCATTAATAAAGTTATGGGATGCTGCGGTGTCACTAAGTGCTACTGTTGAAATTGTATTGATGTTGACAGGTATGCATAACAGACTGTCATAATTTTGAAATATTTGTCCAAGGTAAGCTGATTTGTTGTGGTTCACTGCGGCTGTTTCGGGGATAGGGGCTGTGTTCCCTATCCCTGCCCTCCGTTTCCCGACTCTGGATTTTCTCTCGCTCTGTGTATTGGGCAGTCTCGGAGCCAGTGCATTTCCTCGCCAGGCCACAACCTACACGGGCCGGGTGGTTGTAGGTAAGTCGTGTTGTTATCACGTTTTGCATTCCTCTTGCCATTATTGCACTGAGGTCAGGCAGTACCCATGATCTCAGGCGGTCTAGGTGATGCCGCTCTACGTGTGTGCCTTACGGGTGGCGGTCCACCAGGGGATGTGTTATTGTTATTATTCTGGCTCCCAGTGGGTGTGGTAGTTTTAACTCCGTGTGGACCAGATAACTACGCACCTCATTGACATAGCTCAGCGGCATCACATAAAATGCCAGCGGCTGTGCACACAAAGTTTTCAAACCCGGGATGTATGGCTGGCCATAAAGCAGCCCTGAATTTGGTTAGCACAGTCTGTATGACTACTTCTAACACGTATGCTGTCACAACATGTGGATAGAACCGGGCTACTAAATTCACTTTACGTCTTACAAACATCTCCAGTTCCTTGTGAGGGTGTTGTTGCTCAGTGAAAATTCTGGGTTGTGTGTGCAGCGTTGCTAGGGTGGTATTGTACTGAGTGGAGAATTTAGCAACAAATTGCTCCCAAGTCATCTTTTATTCGGTGACTGTCCTCCACGTGTACGTGTCACATGTAAGTTGGACACCCACAACACACTGTCATTCCTTGGCTGGAACACCATACCTCTGTAGTCGCTGCACACATTTGTCTATAAATGCCTGCCAGTTTTACCTACGGAATTGGCAAGGAGTGCAGCCCGAATGGTGAGGACATTGCGGCAGGTTGTGGTGCCATGAGATGTAACACACTAGGTATCGGTGGTGGCAAGAGTACCGTATGTCCTTTGTTTGGAGTTGTCATTTCACGTCTTTTTGTTATGCTGAACAGTCCTGACACCGAAAACATTCATTTTGGAATTTTTCCCACTCAACAGTTGTCATGCATAGAAAGTGGCATCTGTTATTGCAGTCGTTGTAGATGGCCATGTCCGCACTGGGTTGCCCGCAGTTCGGAAAGTCACACATGCCCGTAGTAGCGCAATCCCTTGTGCTGGTGTAGTCCGCTGGTATTGTTAGGTTACTGAGTCAGTTTTTGGGCAATACTGCACTGGTTATGTTATGTTGAGAGTACCAGGTAATTGTTTGGACAGCATATGCAGGACGTCATATCGCCCTGTTCCTTCACGTCGCCATCGGTTACTGAACACTTCATACATTCTTTCGACTAGCGAGCCACGTAGTGTCGGCTTTGAAGCTGCTTACGTTGACACTGGGAGGCATCGACAAATCTTGGTTGTAGGTCATATTTAGCAAAAGTATCACTGTCTTTCACCTTTCGGCAAATTCTACGCGTATTTGCATGCCAACATTCCATTGCAAAAACCAATCACATATGCAGTTGCATCGGAAATCTTTACAGGAGCTACGGCCCGTCCTTTCACGTGCATGCCCCGCACACATGGACAGCTTGTTTTCGGTGGTGTGTCATGGCTAATGGGCTGTTGCAGGGGGGGTCGGGGTGAGAACGTGCTCTGACCCTGTGCCATGTGCCTTACATAGATTGCATGAGTAAGTACAGAATGGCAGCCGAACATGTGGTGATACTTATATACTTGAGCCTGGATATTGTGGCTTCCCAGCATGCCACTGACATAAACACTTCAATAGAAATTCCATAATACACTCACTGACTTACGTGGTTGTAGAGTCTCAAATATAAAAGGGAATGTGTTATCTCCATTCGCTCCCCGTAGTTAAAGTGTAATGAGCTTTAGAGTGCAAAGCTACATGGTTCACGTAATGCTAATAACAAGTGACTTGAGGTGCTGTAAAATCATAATATAGTTTTGCAGTGCTTGTGTCATGTGTATTTTGTTTAAAAATGGCATATTTCAGTTTCTCAGTATTTGTTAATGTGTAACGTAAATGATCTCATCAGTTCTGGCGTCCACAATGCCACATGCCCAAAATTCAAATTCTCCAACTCAATATTAAATTAATACCTTTGAAGGCAAAAGAAGGAAGTATAACATGGAGATAGAAAAAGTGGATGGTACATTAGCCAAAGAATGAGGTGTTGACTAGATGGCAAGAATATATAGAATGTCTGTATAAGGCGGACGAAAGACCAAGTGAAAGTATGATTGAAGAGGAGGCACAGGTGCTAGAGGATAGAAAGGTGTACGGCATCTTGGAAGAAGAAGTAGAAAAGGCACTGAAGGAGATGAAGAATCAAAAGGTATGTGGAATCGATAATTTGCCAGCAGACGTGTTGAAGAGTTTAGGAAACAGGTGAAGGAGGGAGATAGTCTACCTATGTAATGAGATATATGACAAAGGGGAATGGCCGGATGACTTTCTCGCAACGGTAATAATACCAATTGAAAAAAAAAAAAGAATACCAATAAATGTGAAGAGCATAGGACTATTAGTCTAATTTCTCATACAGCTAAAATATTGTTAAGAGTGTTGAATAGAAGGCTATATGGGAAGTTAGATAGATGGATTGGAGAGGAACAGTTTGGATTTAGAAGTGGAAAAGGAACAAGAGATGCTATAGGCCTGTTAAGAATCATAGGGGAAAGATATATTGAGAAAGGTAGAGAAATTTATGCTATCTTTATTGACTTGGAAAAAGCTTTCGACAGAGTACAATGGAACAAGCTGATGGACATCTTGAAGAGGAAAGGAATAGATTGGAAGGAGAGATGACTAGTACAGAATCTATATTTACAACAGAAAGTAAGAATAAAGATTGGAACTGAAATGTCGGAAGAAAGCAGCATTGGGAGGGGCGTTAGACAAGGCTGTTGCCTTTCTCCCTTGTTGTTCAATTTATACCTGGAGGAGATTATTGGGAATGCTTAGATGGAAGAAGAGGAGTACGTATTGGCGGGAAGAGAATAGAATGTATAAGATTTGCCGATGATATGGTTTTATTAGTAGGAAGTGAAAAAACTATAACTAAAATGCTTAAAAAAATCTGAATGAAACTTGTGAGGAGTATGGAATGAGAATCAATACATCAAAAACAAAGAGTATGGTATTCAGTAAAGGAAGGCAATCGGCAAATATTATGATAGGACAAGTTAATATCAACCAAGTAAGAGCATTCAAATATCTAGGAAGTATGATAACTGAGGACTTGAAATGTCATCAGGAGGTGAAGACTCGTATTGCGGTAGCGAAGGAAGCATTCAATAGGAAGAGGAGATTGCTATGCGAAAACTAGATAAAGCACTGAGGAAAATACTTGGCGAGTGTTTAGTATGGAGTGTGGCACTCTATGGGGCAGAGACATGGATACTGAGACGTGAGGACGAAAAAAGGCTAGAAGCGTTTGAGATGTGGATGTGGAGGAGAATGGAGAGGATAAGCTGGATGGAAAGAGTGAATAATGAAGAAGTGCTGGAAAGAGTTGATGAGAGGAGAAAACTTCTGAAAGTCATAAGAGAAAGGAAGAAGAACTGGATGGGACACACGTTGAGACGGGAGTGCTTGCTAACAGACGCTATGGAAGGAATAGTTTGTGGAAAAAGATTGAAAGGAAGGAGAAGATACAGGTTGATAGATGACATCAAGGAAAGCGGAAAGTATATGATCCTGAAGAGGTTGGCAGAAGACAGGAGAGCATAGAGAGATACCATGTGAAATCCTGCCTCTGGGCAGAACACAAATGATGATGATGATATGCTATCCAAGCCCATTCAGCCTTTTCCTTGTAATTTGTATTTTTCCGACACGCATAGCAACAAGAACTATAGACTTCATTTAAATTATTTCTTACGTCGGAATTATTTGCATAATTCCTGTAGCCCTAGTTTTGTGCTTTTGAGTGTTCTGTTATGTATACTTGTTCAAGTGTATGTATTTTATATTTCCCTCGTGGTGCTGGTGGGAGATCTCCATTATGTAACGGTATCTCTGAGCCACCATTTTCAGTCTAGATCAGCGGGCCAAGGAGAGTGCACGTGCTTCGCGTTGCGGAGTACTTCAACCTTCTTTGCATGGACATTTAGCTGCAATAGTAAGTTATTTCTACAGAGCATTTGTTTTCCCCCCGCGCTCGCACTTTCATCTCTGTCAGAGTCGCAGCCCCGGAGATTTAACCATTTTAATTTTCATTTGTTCTTAATAATGCTTTTCGACATGTAGGCCTATTGTAAGCCTGGTATGCCATGCCTACTTTATTTGAGGGACACAGTGTATTCTAGTGTGTCTGTAATCTTGCTCAGTCAATATATGCTTTCAGATGGACCTTGACTTATTTTATTGTGTGTACTTAGTGAACCTTCAGGATATGGCCACCTCCAGAAACCCCACGTGCTCAGTTTATGAACTTTGTAAGCATGCTAAATGAACTTTGTCTTAACTTCTTTCATTAGCATGTACTGCGAGGGGACTGCCACATGGCTGTTGGCCTGCTACTGCCCTGAGATACAGTCTCTCCACATGCTCACTCATGCCATAGATGACCTGGCGCCCTTGGTAAAAACTCTAACATCTTTTCTGAATTTCTCACCATGAATCAAGGTTTCTCAAAAATCCAGCGTACTCCGCCCCTCGCTAGCAACCAAGCCACATTAAATGGCACCCAACATGGAGCATGAAGATAAATGCTTCAGAAAACGAGCATGTGGCGGAAAAATTTGTGTTCCGGAAGTCCGCCATTCTTTAGGAAGTCACCTGGAATGGTGAAACTGCTGCCATTATTGTTCGGAGAGCTGGAGGTACCCATGATTTCACCGTGCACCATGAAGTTAGCCATGACATCACCACATGCCTGAAACCTGACGTGCATGCATGGTACGGTCCTGCTGTGCATTGACCACCGCACACCAACAGGTCAGGTCTACCAGGTTCAGTCCTGAGGGAACCCCTCGCGCACATTGGTTTCACGTACAACCACGAAGATCGGCAGTGTGGAATTTCCAACCAATGTGTGGGATGCTGAGGAAATATGCAAATGTTATAGAAAGACTGTTTCACTGGACCCGTTCGAAAAATTCGATCTTCAAGCTGTTTCACTGGACCCGTTCGAAAAATTCGATCTTCAAGCTAACATCTGCCGCTTCATACCAGAAGGGAGAAGTGTATTGTTTGCTCATTCAGTGATGTCAACAAACACAGTAGCATGCTGTTCATGTCCATTGTGCGATGATACCAGCAACGACACTGTACATTGTGAGCTGTGCCAGCTAAGAGCACACTTCACCTGTTTGTCAGCGGCAAAGTGCCATCTGTATGACGCAATGTTTTCCATTGCCACAACTGTACTGCCAGCCATTATTACACTACCAACCAAACCAGTCAGCCAGCCCACAGCAGCACAGCTTATCACTCCTAGTGAATTCCTACCACCAGAGGAATGCAACACAAGTAAGTGTAATGCCAGATTGTGCCGTGGAAAAGTGCATAATATTGTCACGTGCAATCTGTGTGACAATAAATTCTATCTCAAGTGTGAGTGGAACAGTTTTCACAAGGGAACATTCCACTGTGAAGAGTGTGTGCACCCATCATTGTCAACAATAACAACACGCATATGGATGTAAACAACACATGTGACATCATGCAGCTGCCACAGAGAGGGGTGTGGCGCAGCTCTCAACCGCTCGCCCCACCCATCCCACTGCAAAAACAGCCACAAACATGTGCAGAACAGCCAGAAAAGCGTCAGGAGCAGTCTACAGTTAGCACTCCCGCTCGTTTCCAGACACTCCCTACATTCTCTGGGCAGAGAGCAGAAGATTCAAGAGCATTCTTAGCAGAGTCTATGATATAATCTGCAACAATATAGTGTCAGCATGGAGGAGTGGCCGAACACCATAGGAGATCAACTGACAGGTGACTCAAAAAACTGGTGGCGTTCAGCAACGGAGTATAATCTGACATGAACGCAATTCGCAATGAAGGTCACCGCATAATACGTGAGTACCTACACAACACTGAAACAACAGCTCTCGTTATTCACCGAGGAGCAGAAGCTGCAGGAGAACTTGAAAGCTTGTGTTGGCCAAAAAATCAGCTTAGCCAACAGCCACTACCAGTACCTCTCACCAGAGGATGTGTTGGAATCCATAGTGGGAACAGTGCTCCTAGAACACGGACCTACCCTACGTCCAATGGTGTATAATGAATACCAGCATTTCATAATGACTGCCGTAAGTATCACACGTGACTCAGAATCCAGGTGCAACTACTTTCTGGACTCTCGAGATGGGAAAAGTTGTGTGAAAACCAGTGACAGTTCCAACAAACATATAAATGCACCGTTCCAAGGGTATAACGGCCTGGGTAATCAGCCCGGCCACGTGACTGGCCATGCGCAGGAAGACCGTTCCGCGAATGCGCCAGGTAACATTGGTTTAAGTGCCACATCTGCTCAGCTGCCAAGCGCTGCCAATACCGAGGTCCGGCGCCAGGTGCCACTGTCGGATATGGAGTGATGAACAATACCTCTGACACAGAGTGTGCCCTAACTGAGTGACATCAGCTTCGGGAAACGCACCAACAGGGTAGGACCACACCAGGGGCTCGCCTACTTGGCCAGTGTGTCTGCAGCATCGTCCCAGGAAAAGGTAAACAACCAGACAGCAGCCTTCTTGGGACAAGTGAGTACCACCATTGATAAGCTCTTAAGGATACCTGTGAGTGTTTCCAATGTTACAACTGTTGCATTTATCGATACCGCAGCACCACACAATTTTGTCTGCGTAGAACTTGTAGAACTTTCAAGCATACATGATGCCAACCTAACTGTAGAGCTCGTCACACTGTATGGCAAAGTGATATCATTGGTGTTACTCAGCTTAACGTAAAAATTAATGATGTTGAGATGTTCCCACCTTAGTCTAAAAATATATTTGCGAAGACATTAATTTTGGAGTACCTTGTCTTATTGATCAAGAAGTAACTGTAGAGATTCCAAGGGACAGGATTAATTTCGGTAAACAAGTCAGACGTACCGTTTATAACCTAGGCAGATGTGTAGATGTTAGCGTAAAGCCCGTAACACTAGATGCCTTTGACCACGGCGTACTGGCTGAGTACCATGCAGCCTTTGAAAACATCTTAAATGAGAGAAAATATGTTTTTGCACCATCAGACTTGCTTAAACGTACAACTGTTACCGAACATAAGATCAGAACAATCCACAATGATCCACTCTGGACTTTTCCTACAGACTTTAATGTACATTACCTGAACGTCATTGTTCTAGAATGACTTGCAATCATTGGCCTGACTTGTGCCAGTCACAAGTGTAGCATAGGGAAAAACAGCATTAAGTATCTTGGCCACCTTGTCTACGGGGAAAGAAACCGCCCCACGCCAGAACAATTAGCCATCATTCAAGAATGTCCAGTGCCCACCACGCAAAATATATTATGAAAATTCTTTGTCCTAATAAACTGGCTCAGTCAGTACATGCAAGATTTCGCAGTAATCACAGTGCCGCCCACTGAAATGCTCTCGTCCACTAAGAAGTACAAGTGGGACACCAACATGCAGAATGTATTCAAGGAAGTAAAGTTACAGTTTCTCGAAGTGCTACGCCCTCATACGTATTGATACAACCCACCACCTGTATTTACAAACAGATGCCAGCCAGGAAGGCATCTGTGCTGTGTTCTCCCAGTACAATGACAGTCAAGAACTTTATGTTATTGACTATTCCAGTGTTAAACTTAGCAACACTGAAAAGCGCCACAATATCAACGAGCATGAATGTTTGGCAATCATCTGGGCCATAAAACGGTACTTTGTTCACCTACAGTACAGGCATTTTACACTTAGGACAGACAACCGTTGTTTACTGTGGTTACACAAGAATTGACTAAATGGTCCATGTTGCTACAAAACTTTAACTTTGTCGTCGAACATGTGCCCAGCAAGGATAATTAGTTAGCAGACGCCTTGTCACATTCCCCAAACAAACGAGAGGTAGCAATAAACAAAGAAGAGTGGGAGACCATCCCACCCCAGCAAAACCCACTAGCAGAAACGTGTGCAAATGACCTCAACATGTATGTGTTAAATCAACAGCAGATGTCCCCATAGGTGAAGGAAACAAAGGCGCAATGCGAGACAAAAGTAGTAGAGGGATGGAGAGTGATTGACAACTGTCTCGATACATGTAACAACAGCCGGTCAGGAGGTTGGTGGTGCCTCTACATGCCGCCAGAAATGCACATTACTGTGATTCACGTCATCCATAGCAACGGCCTATCCTGTCACCCAGGAGTAGCACAAACAGTGTACAACATTGTAGCATCATATTTGTGGCCCAGCCTAACAAAACAAGTGCGGGAATACATGCACAAGTGTCATGCCTGCAATGCTTACAAAATACATAAACCACGTAGTACAGATGGAAACATCTAACAACAACAGAGGCTGCCGCAACGTCCTTTTGAAGCTATTGCCGTGGATGCTCATCGGACTGCAAACGTTTCATTTAAGTGTGACTGATTTATTCACTCATTGGTGCGAATTGTATGCATTGTCGAATGCACGCATACGTCATGTTGCTGCCACCTTGAGAAAGGAGTTTTTTCCCTGCTGGGGATACCCCGAAAAACTCCAGAGCGACAATGCCACACAATTCTCAGGACCGCGTTGGAAGGGGTTGTGCACAGAATGGCACGTGGAATACCACACCACTGATATCTGTCACGCACGTGCAAATCCAACAGACTGCCAGAACCAGGGTATTAAGGCACAGCTGCACCTGAGAGTAGGCGAAGGCAACATAACATGGGCTAATCACATTCTGGACATAGCTTTTTGTTTACGCAACCACACCAATGAGGCCACTGGAAAATCTCCCACCGAATTGTTTTATAGAATAGGCCTAGCGTGCCCAGAGGAGTTTGCCTGCAGTGCACCGGACTCAAACCCAGATCCTGCAGTCTCTGAGGCTCAGAAAGGGAGAGGGGGCAGTGTCATCAAGCTGTGCGCAAAAATCAAAAGTGGTACATTTAAAAATGGCTTCCACAAACCAAGCGACCACCGAAGCCCTTGTTGCCAGCTGACTTTGTTTACATGCAAGCGCACCACTTGTCAACTGCCAAACAGAATATTTGTGCAGGACTCACCCTCAAATGGACCGCCCTACACAGGATCATAGAGAAAATCAGTGCGTCATATTTAGTGCAAACAGGGCCAAGGAAAAGGTGTAGGCTCCACAGGAACGTTATTCGCGCTGTTTCCATTCCCAATGACGTGATGAACCACACCCACCTGTCATCCAAGAGGACGTGAGTGGTAAACAGTATGACGGAAACTTAGGTAGTGCTGCCGAGACGGAAGTAAGTGACACTTTGCTGGTTAACCAAAGTCAAAGCCACAGCCGAAGTAGAAGTTCTACAGCATCACGAGGGCCGTCATCCCTTGATTTTCCTGGCTTCCCAGCTGCCACGCCGCCTGCTGCCGCCCGCCACAACAACAGTACATTGGTCAACGGCAGAGGACATCAGTGACATGTGGGGAGGAGAAACGTCACCCCACTACTTTCGCAGCTTTCCAGCTGCCGAGCAGCCACCTGCCCCCGCTGAGGATCAGTGGGCAGCGCTACAGCTAATCGACATCATTTAGAGGGAGGTGCCACCCCGCAAATCAAGCAACAGCGAGCGACAACAGTCACTGCAGAGAGAGAAGAGCAGATCTACCACCGCCTCCACCTGTTCGTCAATGTATCACCGCCCGACCCATCCACGTGAACAAACCACGGGTGACTGCCCCACTTCAGGCATCAGTCTCTCGTGCCGACCAGGGCTCAGGTATACCAACTAACCCTGTTTGCATGCGCCCTCCTGCAAGCCATGTCAGGACCCCCTGCAGCCACTTCAGATGTCCTGCATTCTCGTCACCATCGGCGACCACCCAAGACATCTCATGATGTAAGGAACAAGCCATTCCATACTTACAGACTGAGGCAGCACCCCTTGCGGTGTCCCACCTCCTGCTGCATTTCAGCGTAACCAGCTCTACAACAAGAGGTTGCCGCATTACACCAGTGGTCTCCCCGGGGGGGAGGGGTGTTTGACGTCGCCCTCACTGTCCCGCTCAGGATGCAGCCCACTGCTGCTCTGCTCATGCAATGAGCTTCAGAGTGCAAAGCCATGTGTTTCACGTAATGCTACTAACCAATGACTTGAGGCACTCTAAAATCATAATATAATTGTGCAGTGTTTGTGTCATGTGTATTTTGTTTGAAAAGGGTATATTTCAGATTCTCAATATTTGTTAATGTGTATTGTAAATTATCTCAGCAGTTCCAGCATCTGCCATGCCACATGCCCAAAATTCAAATTCCCCCAACTTTAATATAAAATTAATGCTTTAATTCAATAATGTTCTTTTGAGTGCCTATAAAAGTGTTAAATTCCTTCTTTTAATTTGTAATGATTTTCCATAAGCTTAGCAAGCACGTTCAGGCTTTTCCACGTAATTTATATTTTTCCAACACGCATAGCAACAAGAGCTATAGACTTCATTTAAATTATTTCTTACGTCGGAATTACTTGCATAATGCCTGTAGCCCTAGTTTTGTGCTTTTGAGTGTTCAGTTATGTATGCTTGTTCAAGTGTATGTATTTTGTATTTCCCTCATGGTGCTGGTGGGAGATCTCCATTATGTAACGGTATCTCTGAGCCACCATTTTCAGTCTAGATCAGCGGGCCAAGGAGAGTGCACGTGCTTTGCGTTGCGGAGTACTTCAACCTTCTTTGTATGGGCATTTAGCTGCAATAGTAAGTTATTTTTACGAGAACCTTTTCGTAACTTTTGTTTCCCAATGCGCTTACACTCTCGTCTCCGTCAGACTCGCGGCTTCGGATATTTTACCACTTTAATTTTTGTTAGTGCTTAGCAGTGCTTTTCGCAGTATCTGCCTATAGCAGGCCTGGTATGCCATGCCTACTTTATTCGAGGGATGCAGTGTTTTGTTGTGTTTCTGTAATATTGCTCAATCAATACACATTTTCAGATGGACCTCGTCTTTTTAATGTGTGTACTTAGTGTACTTTCAGGATCTAGCCCACTCCAGAAACCCCACGTGTTCAGCTTATGAACTGTGTATGTGTGCTAAATGAAATTTGTCTTAACTTCTTTCATTAGCATGTACTGCCAGAGGACTGCCACATGGCTGTCGGCCTGCTGCTGCCCTGAGATACAGTCTCCAGGTTCTCACCCATGCCGTAGGTAAGCTGGCACCCTTGGTAATACCTCTTAACTTTTTTCCTGAATTTCTCACTATAAATCAGGGTTTTTCTCAAATCCTGCGTACTCCGCCCCTCGCTAGCAACCGAGCCACGTTAATGTGATGATGGTACACAATAGAATAAAGTGGGCATCCAGCACGAGGCCCTGCATTGGCATATGCTGAACAAAACTTCCAAGGACGTGGTGAAAAATAATCAAGTAAAATTATGCCAGAGAGGCCGTAATTCTGCTCCAGAGAGAGGCATGCTCAGAGGTGCACTATAAGTTGAAAAAAAAAGTTTAAGAATAGTTATAAGTCTATTGTAGCTAAATGACCAGTACAAAAGATACTTCACCTCCGAGCTGCACGAGATGCGACCTGCTCTTACGCCCGTTATTTCAAGACGGAGGAAGGTGGCATGGCATCGGTGACACCAAGCGTCCATCGCCCGCCAAAACAAAAATGTCCCTCGATAAAATTGAAAGTGAATGATATGAAACACCGAACTCAAGGAATTACATTATAAAGTGCATGCCGTGATTGGCTTAGACATAGAAATAGTTGATAAAAAAATTTCATGTTATTAAATTTTATTTATACTTTTTGTAAAATTTGCAATCATTCTCTTTGTGGTTCCTGTAAGAGAAATACATACATTATCTCTTTTTAAACCCTGAAATAATTACACAACATGAATTTAATATACTTTAATTAATGTTTGAATTTCCAATAAACTTTTCAAGTAATTTTTACGTGACACAGTTTGAAGGGTGCGCTTCCATCTGCTGTTATCAACACACGTATTTAAACTATTTTAGAATTTGCACTAATAAAAGGACTTACTGCATGTCACTGTTCCCTTTTATTCTGATTACTATGCACTAGTTGGTTTTGCAAAATAACACAGGATTAATGAATACTCGTGCTCACGTCATCAACACTTTCCACCACTTGTATTATGTGATTATCAAATGGATTTCACTACATCCATTTGTAGCTGGGCAAATTAATATTGGGATAATTATACACTGACATACTAATTGAATTTTGTACTTTTTAAAGAGTTACACCTTATGACACTGAAAGAATTTATGTTTACTTACTTTCCTGAGTTTCGGCTGTTGGCTTTCGGTCGAGCACCGCATGGCTAGCACTCTGTAGTTGAAGTTTGTACCTGCGCCGAGAGATGGTGCGCGCGGGTCGACAAGGGCTATGAGTAGCATGCCGTGGGTGGCTTCAAATCATGTCTATAATTTGATGTGACGTGGCATCTGCTGTTGATATTTAAGAACAAATGTTTTCATTAAGTATTATTAGATAATGGGAAGAGAAAATAGTTTTTTTTCAGTACCTTTTACTCACTTTTTTGACAAATAGGTTACATAGTATGTTGTTATGTACAATATAGCTGATCTTGAGCAGATCTTCTAGGTGGATATCTTGAAACAAAACATACGTATAGACCCAAATACATAAGTGAGTTGACAAAGCAGTTGTATATATATATTTATTTATTTATTTGGATAGCCTGTTTCTAGTGCATACTAGAAGGGAGTGGTCAGTGTTTACAACTGCATACAGGAAACAGTCCAGAATAGCATACTTGTGGTTAATTAACACATAAATTATAATAATATACAAAATAAAGATAGGTAATAAAGTACATCAATGGCTAACAGAAAACATTCAATCCAGTAATAATTTAAAAAGTAACTAATAATAAAGCATTAGATAGGGAAGTCATAAATAACAGATAATTTATACTATACTAACTTTGCACAGGAGTTGCAAATTATAAACCATAAGAACACTATAGGGCCTACTGGTCTATTTTTCTACTAAAGAATTCATAATTGGAGTAAAAAGGATATTTATTACATAATTCTGTAGTTCTTTTTTAATTTTTTGATACAATTTATTTCTTTAATAGTCATGAGTAGATTGTTTAATAGTTATATACCACTACAGAATGGGCTTTGTGCATGTGTACTTGTTCAGTGTGCAATAATATGGCTGCGTTCAACTTGGTACTGACAGCAGCTGAAATTACTGACGAGCGTTCATTTACATACTGATTCTGCTGATCAGTAACTGACTAATGGTGTTGTGGCATCTAGGTTGGAGGCTATACTTCCAGCTGAAACTACTGACGTGCAGGAGGTCAGGCAGTCTCAGTAAAAGCAGATGACACAACATGGTGGTGATGAATAACAAGCAAGTTACGTTGTTGTTATCTGCATAAAATGCAAGTGGAAAGTATAATTTCAGATTCTTAGATTTTATTATCAAATGATGAGTCTGAATCAGTTGAACATGAATAGAAGGAATATCCATCCCTGTTGATATGTTTAGGCCCTACCATTGCTTCACCACGCATAGCGGACACCAATACTGTTGAAAACTCTGCTGATGAGTGTTCTGCCTAGTTCCACTACTGAGCGCTGCTGAGTGCAGATCTTTACTGAAGGCATTCCTTCTGGTATGCTACTGGTCAGCGCTGTCAGTACCAAGTAGAACAAGGCCTATGTATATTATTATGACCTCTGTTATAACGATCATGTGTGTTTTTGTTTAGTTCATAATTAATATTTTTCTTTGTGAAGATTAAAGTAGATATAGAGGTATGGAAGTGTCATGACTTTAAGTTCCTAGAATAGAGATTTGCAGTGTTTTCTTCTTCTTCCCCTTCTTCTTCTTCTTTGAACACTTTCATCCAGTTTGGAGAGATGCCCCAAAATATAATTCCATATGACAGAATAGATTGGACAGTGGAGAACTATAGCGCCATTACTTTATCAATGGTACACAGTTGTGAATAGTTTTTTACATATAGTTTCCATATGTAAATGCCAGTCTAAGTTTTCGTCTACTATAATCCTAAAAAATTTACATGATTTGAAATGTCTAACTTTTTGTTACCTGTGAAGATTATTTCATCTTTTTGGAATTTGGTTACTTGAAAATGAAAATGTCATTATGGAGGACTTAGGTACAATTAAAATTAACTTATTGTTATGAAACCAATTATTAAGTTCACATAGTGTTGAATTTACTGAGTTTATTAAGTCACTGTTATTAGTATGTTTGTGTCATCTGTGAACATTACAGTTCCACCATTTCTTGTTGATAATGGCAGATTGTTTATAAGTATTATAAATATAATTGGTCGCAATATTGAGCCTTGGGGGACTCCCACTGAAATAGGTTTTCTCAGATAATGTATTTGAGCAGATTCTATTATCATGACAATATCAAATTGATGTAACTTGATAGCAGTAATGAAGAATATGATTTGAACATTTTATGAGGTATACCCCTAATACTATTTGCATCACGTTTTCCCAGAAGTAGACCATGGTCTACTCAATCAAATGCTTTGGTGAGATCTGCAAATATTCCTACTGTTTGTTTATTTTCAAGGGATTTTATGTTTTTATTTATGAAACTGTAGATAGCCTGTTCAGTTGATTTTCCTCTAAGAAATCCAAACTGATTTTGAGCTATTATTTTATTGTTATCCAAAAAAGTGTTTTTGGGGGGTAGAGAGAGGGAGTTAGAGAGAATGATGATAAGACTGCAATTGGTTGGTAGTTATTCATGCCTGTAACATTGCCTTTTTTGTGAATTGGTACTACTTTGGCCCATTTAAGTTTGTCTGAAAAACACCATTTGATAAACAAATATTAAAGATAAAGGTTAATGGGCTTTTTACATTATGTGAGCATTTTTTTATTAGTAAGAGTGGTGTTTCATCTAGCTAAAATAAAAGGAGTTTCTCAGTTATGGCATGGTTATTCTGTACATGGGAATAGTCCAAAATTGCAGTGTATTGTATACATAAAATAGGCATACATAACATCACATAGAGAAAAAGACAATTGAGCTGAGGTGATTAAAACAGAAAGGAGAAAAAAAAAGAAAAAATATTTTAGATTGACGAAACAAGCAAAAAACTTCAGATCCTGATTAGATGGTACCTACTAGTAACCACAGATATGTATTTACATATGTACCTACACATTATTTGTTATTTCGTATGACAAAGTGCTTGCTACAAAGAATGCCATTTAAATTTTAAGTACATACACACAGTTGATCACATATGACATGTTAGTTCCCTATACAGGCACCTCAAAGTTATTGTATTCAGGAAGTTCACTTTGGTTTAGTTTGATTAATCATAGAACAATTTTACACAATACTAAAGTGCATCAGAGTTCCTTATTGGAATAATAATTGTATTTTAAGGTTTTTTCATGTGAAAAATATATAGCAAGAACCATTCATTCAGTTTGTGTAATGTATGTACCCCAATTTTTTTTCTTGAAGAAAATTCAGGTTGAACATTCAGGTTGAATGAATAAGTGCAATGAGCATTAGGTAATGTATATATACAACTAAATAAAAATACATAGTTTAGTTTCTATGATGAAATGTTTTTCTTTTATAAAATCAAATAAATACAAGCCATTCATGTAAGGTAGAGACAAAAAGAAAAGCCACACACTCTGAGAACTTAGGTTCCCACCAATAAGTTTCAGTCATCATGATGAGCAGGTGCCATTCATTTGTTTGTCCCTGGCAACTACCTACAGCACATAGCCCAAACATTTTTTTTTTCATAACAGAATTTGTTTATATTTGCAGTTAATTAAATTCATTTCAAATGCGTGCATAGTAGTAATTCTGACAAGGATTATTATTTTTACAGGCAGCAGTGCAATGAAGAGAAAAAGTAAAACTGGTCAAGCAACACCGCAGCACTCTACCTCTGCCACAGATGATGCATCATTGGATGTAATACGTGGCTTACCAAAATGGAACTGGTGTGGCTCATGACTGTTTTCCATATACGTAGTAATAATATGTATGTTATTGGTACTCTATAGTAGTACACTTTCACAAAAGTCTTTAATACATAGTAAATGCCCATGTAGTTTTTTAGCAAAAAATTATTTGTAATGATAGTGATGTGAATTTAGACATAATTTATGACTTTTAACATGGTTTGGCAGCTTGTAAGAGGCGAGGGATGCCTGGTTTGAGAGAAACCTAGATGCATGGCTATTTATCACAGAAAAGTTTAAAGTTCCAGTAGGGCGCCAGCTCATCTATGGCACGGATAAGCATGAGGACTCTGGCTCTCAGGGCGATAGTTGGTCAACAGCCACGTGGCGTATCCCTCTCGCAGCTCACGTTTACGAATAAAGTACATAAAAGTCACTGATGCCTTTACATTACATACATGAGCACATGGACTTAACGCTCTGGAGTGGGCCGTAACCCAAGGAAAAATTAACGTTAAAATGAATTAAGATGAGCGACACTGCAATTTTGTATATTTAGTGAATGAGGACATAACAGGCAATCAACTACACGAAATCCCTCAAATGAAGCAGGCATGGTGTACAAGGCCCACCATCAGCAGACACTGTGAAAAGCAATAATTAGCATGTGAACAGATTAAGACAGTAAAATCTCCAGGGCCGCGAGTCTACGGAGATGAGAGTGCGGCGCGAAAGTGAAAAGAATTTATTTAAATGTTCCGGATAAAAGTCACTTACTATTGCTGTTACTGATCAGACAAAGACGATGATGTTCTCCCACAACGTGTGTGCACTTTCCTAGGCTCACTGAACTAGACTGAGGAGGATGGTGGGAGACCTCCACTTGGTAATGGCATCTCCACGCCATCATCTTCAGTCTAGTTCGGTGGACCTAGGAGAGTGCACGCATTCACATCGCGGAGGAACATCATCGTCTGTGTCTGATCAGGAACAGCAATAGTACGTGTCTTTTATCCAGAACATTTAATTACATTCTTTTCGCCCCCGCACCGCATTCTCATCTCCGTAGATTCGCAGCCCTGGAGATTTTACTGCCTTAATCTGTTCACACACTAATGAGTGCTTTTCGCAATGTCCGCCGATAGCGGGCCTTGTACGCCATGCCTGCTTCGTTCAAGAGATTTTGTGTAGTTGATTGCCTGTATGTTTTCTTTCAATCACTATACGAAATTGCAGTGTCTCTCATCATAATTCATTTAAACATTAATTTTTCCTCTGGTTCTGGCCCACTCCAGAGTGTTAAGTTCACATGCTCATTTATGTAATGTAAAGGCATCAGTGACTTTTATGTACTTTATTCGTAAACGTGAGCTGCGAGAGGGATACGCCACGTGGCTGTTGACCAATTACCATCCTGAGAGCCAGAGTCCTCGTGCTTATACGTGCCATAAATGAGCTGATGCCCTACCGGAATGTTCAGCTTTTCTGTGACAAATAGCCATGCATCTAGGTTTCTCTCAAACCAGGCATCCCTCGCCTCTTGCAAGCTGCCAAACCACGTTACTTTGTTTCTGTAGTAAGTTACTGTAATTACTCTGAATTGGTTGATTAACTGTGAAGCTCATGTCTGATTAAAAAAATATTAAAATAAAATAAACTTGAGCAGAAATTATATTGCTGAGATTTTGATGTTGCACAGCACCTGTCATAATGTTTAGTTATGAGCTTCTGAATCTTGACTTACTCATTTATTGTCTGTATTGTCTCCTTTTTCATGATGGCTTATCTTGTTTTAAAAATTGAAGTTGAATTAAATTGTTACCATAACTTCATACTACCGTAAGTAGTGTGTATCTTCTTTACTTTATAATGCTTTTAAGAAGCAAACATAATGTTTCTTTGATGTGAATTTGAAAAGAGCACAAGCGTCCTTTCCACAAACAATACAGATTTTATTATGTTTCTTGTAAACTGTCAGGTGATCCAATCCTTTCCTTAGTTAAATTTTATTTGCTTATTTACTCTTCTTGCTTTTAGATTTACAGAATAATTGGAATGTAAATTAGTAATACTGACTGTTGATGTTACTGTAAGGCCAATACTTTCATAAAACTGACTTCATTATGAAAATACAGGTTGTCTGAAAAGTCTTTCCCTGATTATAAACGTTATTTATATTCAATATATGTAAGATAGAGATGTAAAACCGGTGCCAAAATGTTGGCAAACTGACCAAGTTTTTTGTTGCAACAGGACAACACATCATTAAGTTTCCATATGAACACCCTTGGTAGCATGTAGCACATCTAGTCATTATTCAATTCCTGTCCATACATTAGCCAACATCACTAGAGCATGGAGGCTAAGCTTTCGGGCCATCATGACTGATCCATTATCCAGGAAAAGTTTTATCATAATAAGCACGAACCTCCAAACCCCAATGAAGTGGTGCACCATCTTGTTGAAAAAGACATCTGGGTGATACTCAAGCAACTGAGGAACAGCAAACAATTGCAACATGTCCAGATACACTGGAAATGTGATGGTGCCATCAGCGAAAAAGAATGGTCCGATAATTCTGTCGTGCAAAAGCGTGCACCGAACATTCACCTTTGGGGTGCTGCTGGTACACTCTGACACCTTACCAGGGGACTCTGAACCCCAAATACGCATATTACGCCGGTTCGCTACACCACTGACAAAAAAGGTTGCCTCATCAGAAAAAGCACCATGTTTAAGATACCATTATCACTCTTAATACATGATAACATTTTGACTGCAAAGTCATATCGACATGTGGCGTCATTGGGCAACAAAGTCTGAACAATTTGCACTTTGTGTGCGCGAAACAATAAACATTTGTGTAAGATATCATGAAGAGAACTTTTTGGCATCTGTAATTCATGTGAGGCCCTACACACTGATTTCTTGGAACTTCGCACAAAAACTCTCACTGCTTCTGCCCTTTCAGCTGAGGTTGATGGTCGGCCAGATCTCGGTAAGTCAGCAACAAATCCTGTCTTCTTGAACTAGTCATACCACAACTTAGTGCTCTTTATATCAGGCAGCATCTGTCCATACGTTGTGTGAAAGTTCCTCTGCACTGTTATTGGTGACCAGGTCCCACGGTATAGGATTCACAGTAAAGTGAGAACTTTTTGAAGCCCTCTCATTTAGAATAATATTAATATAGTTTACTCTATCCTTAGACGTTTACTTTAAAGTACAGTGGAATATACATACTTACTGTGTTTATTACTTACATGGCAATATTTAATTTGAAAAGTTTTGGAAGGATAAAAGTGGCTGATAGGAAGAAGTAACTAGGGCTTCAAAAGTTAAATAAAGTTTGTAATCAGGGAAAAACTTTTCGGATATCCTGTAAAATAATGAATAACAGTGATTTTGTGTAAGTGATCCTGCAGTTGGCATAAGAAATACATCATAATAAAATATGGTAAAATTAAATTAATATTTCTAGAAACTATAAGATATTAATACAATATTAAACTATTGCTTTAGTAGTTGTGCTCTACTGTATTTCTGCCTCAAACATGCCTAGAGCTTGAGACAAGCTACCATTATCTGCCTTTATCCAACACTTAAGAACTGTCAGGTACTGCCTTCCTTTCATGTCACTTCTTGTAGAAATGATTAAGTAGAAAGTATTAGTAGAACCACTCCAGAACATGTGCAGTACTAGTACTTTTGTTAGCAACTGAGTAACATTACATCACTTCACATTGACGCATGCCACACTGCTGCACAGCATGACTGCGCACACTAAGGGCAATTTCGCCCCACAAACGAGCAAGCAAGAGCTCGGGAAGTCACAAACTGTGGCAGAATACTTTTCACGTGCCAATAGAATCAACTCCACGTGTTGGACAGCTTCGGACGTAAAAATAATTAACACAATTATTAATGGATTGTACTGCCCTGCCAAATTCTGACATGTGGTAGCCACACCCTTGAGTCAAGATTGTTTTACCCGATGAGCCACTATCCCGAGATAACTGAGAAGGAAGTTTAAACCGACACCATAGGATCGCAGCACCTCTACTGTCCCGTGACATCACACCCACCAAGCCTCGAGCCGAGGTGGTAAACTTGTCTTCGCCTCAGCACAGGGAGATAATAAATGAGCTATGCCATCGCAATCCTAATAAAGCAACCCCTGCTATGAAAGGCTAGCATCCCCCACACCCCCGGAAGATCACTGATCCAGGGATTTTCTACTATATAAGGAGGCACGAGCATGCCTCTCGCTAGAGACGTTGGGCTCACCGGCCCCATAGGTTAACAAGCACTCCTTGGGTCTGACTAAAACCTCTCTCTCCTCTCCTACAGCCTGCAGACAGCTCCAACCTCTCCAGCAGCTTACAGAAAGTTTCAACCTCTCCAGCAGCTTGAAGAAAGCTCCTCCTGCAACCGAAGACTGCATGTCACTCCAGAGGTAAACCCGATGTCCAAACCCCTACACCCCTTTTACCCCAGTCATTCCCTTGACTCTGCTGTAGCAGGTTATCATGATGTTTTCCCTTCTGGGCAAATTTCCCTTCAGACAATATGTTGTAAAGAGCATAAACTAATGACAATTGACGTACAATTGTAAGCAGAATAATTTTTCTTTATTCTTTTCCAGGCTCACCTTCGCCTGAATTAATTTACGTAAATAATTCATAGCTA
This sequence comes from Dryococelus australis, assembly GCA_029891345.1. Lineage (NCBI taxonomy): Eukaryota > Metazoa > Arthropoda > Insecta > Phasmatodea > Phasmatidae > Dryococelus > Dryococelus australis. The sequence continues at coordinate 279,907,443 of CM056994.1, forward strand.
GCTTGTATAATCCAACCGGGATTTCCCATTTCCAAAATCGTAATAATAAATATTATGTGAAATTGAAATTGTTGACTACCATACTTTTAATATTAGTTCCTTGCTCATTTGTTTATTTTATTAATTTTCTGTCAGTGAAACATTTTGGTTGCGTGCTATAAAACCCCACTAAGGAATAGTCGTGAGGCATTCCGAACTCCACAGGAGATGGGGCTTGAAGAAAGCTTTGAGTCCGAAAAGACATTCCGCTGCTACTGGGTTTCCGGTGCTCCCTTGCCTACTCTCGGTGGTGTCCTAATTCCGGACTGCACATTTATCCACCAAGGACTCAGGTGTGTTTTGATAAGACGCACCCCCCAAGACAGAACGTCGGCAGGAAGGACAGAACGCTGGTCAGATGCACAGTAAAAAGGGTGGTATCCAGAGCCATAACTGGTGCAGAGAGCAACGAGCTTTACAGAGGTTACTAGCTTAAAGGTGGATGCAGATATTAAGTGTGAGGACATGCCCCCATCTGCGGACCCCGACTTTACACCTCGCCCCATTTCTCTGTTCATTCCCCTTGACCACAATTCTTGAGTTAGATGCCTACTTGGGTACTTGTTGGCCATGGCCTGATCAGGAACTAATAAGCTACCTCCAGCCGGAGACTCCCCTGCCTGCAGTAACTAAAACACCACCCAAGCTAGACCAGGAAAAAGAGATACGGAATACGTGTATAATTCACTTAATTTCCGGGAAGGTAATCAGGGTTCGACTACCACCGAAGGTCACCCCAAAATCTAGCGTAATTATTTCCCCCATAAATTACATCCCGATACGCCGGCCTACACAATCACTGCATATAACATCAACCCCCCCGACGGGATCATCCACCCCTAACATCACCATCGATTAATCCATATCACAACTCGTACCCCCTCCACCCCCCCCCCCCCCCCCGTCACTGAGACAGTTGGTGTCCCACATTTTGGCAGTTCTTGCAGTGAGGAATATTGTTCGCCCAGGACGGGAAACAATCACAGTTCAACTCACTTTGGGGTTTGGTTCCCCTCCTCTCAGACGGTATCCTCCCACTAAGCAGCTCCCCATTGAACCTGCCATGACCCACCAGGCTAGAGTAGCAACAAACATGCCACAGTAGGAGCACCTACTGAACTCGGGAGGGTAGTCAGTGCTCTAACCACTATCCCGAAGATAGGGATGCGCGTCAATATGTAAGCCTACTGTGACTATGCATTGGTTCTACAATTATGCTTGCCTCTGTATTTATGTGTACTTTTTTTCTATCATGAGAAATTTCAATTTGTGAGCAAAGGTAAAGTGAGTAGGTGCTTGCCAACAGTTGTACGCTATTTGTGCATGTTGTACACACAGTAGTCAATCTTGAGCAAGCAGTGAGGCATTCAATTCATAAGTTACATGTTGTAAAAGTCGGTTACAGAACTACATTTTAGTTTACCACTCATCAGGAAGATAATGACCCTTAATAGCTCTTAGTAAACACAAGCATACTTTGCAGCATTTTGTTAACTGCCACTGCGGTCATCAATTTTTCATTAATTTTTTTGTTACATTATTATACATAACAAGGGCTACAGTCAAACTGATTTTCTGATTACGATGGATTCTGAATCATATGGGATACTGACTTGATGCTTATAGTCGAATGTTGGTTCTTAGTTGATTCTGAATCACCACTGGTTTTGTTTCTGTGCCTAGTCACCTAGAACATTACCACTGCTTTGCAGCTTGTAGACACTACTTTTTTTTGTTCCCCAGGGAACAGATTCTGCAGCAGGAAGAAAGAGACCTCTTAGTGCTGCAAGTCAGGGATCAGATAGTCTCTGACAGCCTACAGATGGTGTATGAGCGGTACTTGGAGCAACAGATAGTGCATTTCGCAGTGCACTGCTCTCGTCTTGCTTTCATAAAGCTTATGCGAGTAAGGCTTAATAGTTACCCAGTTTTCATTCTACCAATATATTATTTAACTACTAATTAAATTTTAATCTGTGTCTACCAGAAAGTAGAGCTTCACCAGGTGTTTAGAAAAGTGTTAACTTACGGTACTATGAATGGACTGAAGACATAAGAAAAAATAATTGTCAACTATGCCCACGTATGCGTAATTTTATTACATACTGCAGTTTCACATTAAAAGATAGCCTTTCTGTAGGCAAAATACTATGTGCACGTGTTTTATCTGAGTAGATTAGGAGCTAGTCCATTCAAAAGGACTTTCAACTTGTTTTGTCATAGATTATTTGTTTTCTATCAATTTCTGAATTTGACAAATTGTTTCAAAACTGTGATGTTGAAGAACAGCTTGCTTGAGTAAAGTAAGATTGATTGAAAATTAATTTTGACCAGTAATTTTTAGACGAGTGATACCTCACCTGTGGGAGAAATTCATTCTCATTGTCACCATAGTGTTTAAGTACAAATTGTCTTCCAACCTCAAGAGTTTCGCTAGAAACTGCTTTGTTTTTGAAATTGCTATAGCTGTACCTGAAGGGTAGAGGAAAATTTGTACTTCAACTGTACAATGGCAGTGCAAATATTTTTTGTTTCATAGCTGAGGCATCGCACTTTTGTAAAATCAGTGAGAAAAATTAATTTCAAAATTCTTCTTTCCTTCAGAAACTGCTCTTCAATATCATTGTTTTCAAACATGTATCACCAAATTCAAAAATGGAGGGAAACAAATTGTCATCAACAGACTGAAGCTACAATGGTAGTCCAAATGACAAACTCATGTTCAAAATGATAAAATTGCTGCATCCATTCAACTTAACATTACCTCAAGAGAACATTCAGTTGTTGGAAATCTGGACTAAAGTGTTCAGTGATCTGTAAATATTGTAGTAGATTGTTTTGCTTTAATTGTGACACTGATCCAGAAGAAGAGGAACATAATGATTCTATCAGTATGCATTCAGAAGTATTTCGCTCTGTTTACATAAAAATCCTTCCCCACCCGTCACCAAAATAAAAAAATTGAGAGAGTTAAAAAACTTGTTCCTAGACTATTCATTCGCCTGTCTGTTCGCAATACAAAAAAAAATCTTGTTTGAAAATAACTTTTTTACAACCCCCTCCTTAAAATGTATATGATTCAGCTTGCATCATATACATCTACCTTACAATACTTATATACAAAAATGAAGTCAATGCTGAACAAGTTTATAATGCATATAAAACCTCTTTGTTGTTGAAATGTCTTCCACATATACTACACTAGTTGATGGGAACAAAACAGCTGCAAACTGTTTCAAACAAAATAAGCAACACATGATTGTTCTGGTGTGTGCAGATGCTGTGGGGACACACAGTGTGAAACTAACAGTCATAGGCAAGTATGCCAAGCCTTGGTGTTTCAAGGATGCACTCTGATATTTTTATATGGTGATTCAATATTATTTTTGTGTCCAGAATTTATGGGCTATAAAAATCCAGACAATGGCAAAGTGTTTTTTGTATTGGATAATTGTTGTGTCCACTCTCCAGATAAGCAACTCATTAAAGGTAACATATCTGTAGTATACCTTCCACCAAACATGGCTTATTCAACCAGTGGACCAAGGTTAAACCAGAATATGAAGATGTTGTATAGACATGATTTTATGCGGTAGCTAACAAATTAAGATGGGAATGTTACTGAATTTCAAAGAAAGTATACCAAAAATGCCATATTCAATTTGTTATGTGCCTGGAATTCAGTAAAATGTGAAATTTGGCAAAGGATATGGCCTCAGAGAGAAGAAAACAAATCTGAATATGAAGGTGACGCTGTCAGGTGAGACAGGAGACGAACGATGATACAAATACTTATTGGTAATATGGGCACCAGCGGTGCTTCCCAATCACCATACTATTGAGACTCAGGGTTCTCAGGGATGTGTGGGTTCTGTGTGTCTGTCTCACCTGTGCATACTTACAAACATGTAGGCAATACTAAAATTTTACTAAACATCACTTTGAAATAAACACTTAATAAAATATATATGGCTAGAAGACTGCCAATACTGAATAAAAGAGGTAAGTTCACTGTAAACTTGTTTTTATTGTCAACGTGCCAATGAAATTATGATTATCTCGGTCATGACTAAGCAATTCTACTTGGGTGCTCCCCAGCCTGCAATTAATCTAGTGCACATCTAGATGGATAATCGCACCGAGGTACGTGAAAGCACAGCCTTCACAAGGGAAGAGAGCCGACAGCCGCTAGGGTGGACTGACGGTTTTCCCCTGAAGGCAGGACACAATTAATTGCAAATGAAACTCTTGATGAAAGAATTAACACATGTGATTACTCAGCATCACTAATGCAAACTAGTCAGGGCTCGCCCTCCAGCACATGGATAGTGTGGTGATGGCCTATACACAGAGCCGGCTAGGACGGGAGTAATTTCACTGTACACAAATTACAAAAGTACATAAACCCTCAAAAGATACATGAAACAAGATGGGACACGAGATGAGTATTCACAATAAACACACACATGTGTGAAAACAAGTTTAGATGGCACGGATGCCTCTGGATGAAGTTCATAGTGGACCATGTGGTGCAGGTGGAATTGCAATATTTCGTTCTGAAAACTGCAAATTAAATTCAGAGAAAATATTATTATGAGCGAGAAAATTATTCTCTTTGCGATTTTAGTGATTACAGGTTTGTAACAAGTCTGATGGCGGTAAAATCTAACATTAACATGACCGCGTGGTCAAGTACAAAAAGCATAAATTTACGTGAAATTACACAGAACCCTAACAAAATTTAACATAGAACCCTGAATAAAATATTGCACATATGATGTTACATAAATAAGCTCTCAAAATGCAATGATGGTGTATACAAATACTTGGCATCGGTCAGCCATGCGGTTATACGTGATGCCGAAAAATGTCTCAACATTAAAAATACCCTCAAATACACACATAAAAACAAAGCCCTGAAAAGTGTGTGTAGCAATAATGCAGAAATTACAATGAAACACCACTAACATAGGCGGATGGCACCTGATTCAACTTGTGCGGGTCGCGTGACCTCTCTAACGTCTTTCTCCTCCTTCTCCTCTATTAAGTTAAAAATGTAACTAGGGCAAAATAAATTAGTAAAGTGGAAGCATAATGCTGGTGAAATGTCTGGCAAAATGTACTAGAGCAAAGGGTAACCAGTAAACTAAGTTGACTATTGAAACCTACATCAGTGAAGAACAGTTGTAGTGCGTACGTGACAGTGTCTTACCTCGTCAGCTCTCCTCGACAGACTGTCCAGAGATGAGCGTCGCACGGACCTACCATGGCTGCCAACGGGGTTCACATAAGCGGAAGTGCTATGCACGTCGAGTAAAATATTTTATTATAGAAAATAAAATGGCACAAATTAAATTAAATACTGTTTTACATTTTATAATTTTCTTATGAATTATTCATATTACTTCAGTGTCTCTTTATGGCGGCGTTCATTCCGGAATATTAGTGTTCTTAATCTCGGTGCCGTGGGCACTATGATTTCATAACCTAACAATTTTAAAATAGCAACAAACACTTTAAAACATTTTAAGACATATTAAACCCTGCAAATTCAAATATAAAACACACTTTACACTGAAAAATAATATTTTTGTTAGAGTTCAGAATTATTGTCCTCTCTGTGCACGTGCAGGACACGTGACACATGCGTGGTGAGCGCCGTCATGGGCTCTAGCGCCGCTGGCTGTTAGCTGGCGTCAAACGACTCCTCCCTCGAAGGCCAAGACGGTGCAAACAATGCAATATTGCTCTGGCGGGTTCTGCCCGGCTGGTTGCCGGTTGAGGGCAAAGAAAACATGGCCTCAGAGGTCTTCTATTTCTGAGGTGTTTGCAGGGGTTGGGGTTGTAGGCAGGAACAACAATGTGGGGACGTGGTGGTGAATCAGCTCGCCTCTTGCGATTGCTGTGTTGCGCTTTGTTGACACTTGACGTCACACTCACCGTCCTACTAGTTTCCCCAAACCCTTTCAAACCGTCTTGCCCTATTATGCTCTCCCCTGCGGGAACTGGAAAGCCTCTGAAAGGTGTTTCGCCACTTTGGTTACAACCAAATTCAGCTGTGCCTTGGGGAAACCCCTTAAAATTTACTTCACTGGCACTGGTTGTGTTGACATTTACGCGTGCACTTATGTTATCACTTTCTTCGTGTACACTTGGAAACCCCTTAAAATCACTCTGATTCGTTAGGTCATTACAGGAATTAACAGAAAAACCCAGAAATCAACTACTTACTTCCACCTCCTCACTACTAGGTGTTGAGTGTTCTGTTGGTGCAAAACCCTTAAATGACAGTTCATTACTTTTGCTGGGTGTTCCTGTGTTAGTGTTGTTTTTTTCCTCAGTGTATGTGTTGATATTTCCCTGTGTACTCCCTGGTAAAATTCTCCGAGCTCACTGAGTTACTGGGTGTAATGTTGTCTCCTTGCCTCTCATCCCTACATGTGGTCGGGCTATACACAGGTCGTCACGGTGCCGTTTTGTGACACGTCTTTGCCTCAACTTCACTAAATATATGGAATTTCCCATCTTTTCCACTACTCTCACTGGCCCTGTTCATCTATGTGCCAGTCCAGCACAGTACTTTTTCGCACCGGCCAATAACAGGTTTTATCTTACGTATATATACATTCCGGGTACAAGTTTGGGTGGCGGCCTCTTGCTCTCCGGTACCCACACATTACAATAGCTGATTTGGTTCGCCCTAGCTTCCTCATGTATTTGCACCTGGTGTTCGACAATTTGTTCAGGTGGTCTGGCCGGGTTTTCGCGAGGTGATCCGGGGGCACTGAGTTTGCGACCTTGTACCATCTCGGCAGATGTTTTCCGGGTTGCCACATTCACTCTATTCCGTAGGTAAAACATTACCTCCGAGATCAATTCGGTCCACCTATTGTGATCATCGCCTAACTGGACACGTAATTGGATTTTTACGTCTTGGTTACGTCTCTTGGTTGGGTTAGCCCTGGGATGGTATGCTGGGGTGGTACGGTGTTCTGTTCCCCACCTGGTACAGTACTCTCTCCACTTTCGCCCTACGAATTTTGTACCATTGTCTGTCAACAAATACTCGGGGTGTCCCCACCTCGGAAAAAACTTGTTCTGCATTACTTGTGCAACTGTGTGTGCACAGACGTTACTAACTGGGAATGCCTCTGTCCAGTAGGTAAACAAATCCATGGCAACAACAAGAAATCTTTAACCATTTTTTGTACGCGGGTATGGGCCCATGATGTCGATGGCTACTGTTTTGAATGGCTCGGTTGGCAGCCTTGGCTGTTGTGGAGCGTGCAGCTTCTGGGTGTTACACGTGGTACAGCTCTGCACATGTTTCCGGACAGCTCCCTGAATCCCTGGCTAGTGAAAAAATTTCTGCACATTCCTTCGTGTTTGCTCGGATTCCGGATGTCCATGCTCCAAACTGTTGTGTGCATACTTTAATAAAGTTCCCGTTTCTCTTTCAGCACATACGTCCGCCATCGCGCACAGCTACCAGGTGGTTTGGTTTGTATTTCTCTGTCCACTACCCTCCAGTGTTCTGTGTAACATGTGGCGCAGTTTTGTCAGCATTGCGTAGCATCTGGGGAACTTTCTTGTGCAGTGTGTACCTCTCTTAACATGTCACGTATATTCAATGAAACAAGTTTGCCAGGTGGTGTGGCAACAATGTTTTGTACAATGAGAGTTTGTGTTTCTGCACTTCTTCCCACTCTGCATCGTCAGTTACCGTTAGATTTGGACAAGGCATCCACGAGCTCGTTGGTTTTCCCTGCCGCATGTTCTACCATTTAATCGTATTCCTGTAGTAACAGTGCCCAGCGGACAAGTTTGCTTTTCCCGTTATGCATGCCCTCTAACCATGCAAGGCACCGGTTGTCAGTTTTGAGCTTAAACTGCCTCCCTAGCAAGTACGGCCGGTACTTCCGCAATGCATGTACAGTTGCCAAACATTCCTGTTTGTTAACATGATATTTACGTTCTGTGTCCCCGAACTTCGCACTGTAGTAACTGATGATAAGTTTTTCCCCGTGTGTTCCCTCCTGATAAAACATGGCCCTGATGCCTGCTTGACTGGCATCTGTTTGTACAACAATGGGTAACTCTGGGTTGAATCTAGACGGTGGATTACAGTTCTGAAATGCAATTTTGATTTCTTTAAATGTTTGATCTGCTTGAGGTATCCAGACAAATTCATGTTTTTCACACAGCAAAGGAGTTAATGGTGCAGTGATTACGGAAACGTTTGGGACAAATTCCCTTAACCACTTAATTAAGCCAAAGAATTTCCTGACTTGTTTACGTGATCTGGGTGTGGGTATGTTTTGAATTTCTTGTATGTGTTGTTGTTGTGGTTCGTGTCCGTTTGCTGTTACATAGTGTCCTAGAAACTCCATTCTACTCATACCCAAGTTACACTTTTCCACTTTGCACATAAGTTTCTTACATTTGAGCCATTCAAACACAAGGCTCAAATGGTGCAAGCGCTCTTCCCAGCGGTTAGACCAAACAAGTACATAATCCAAATACGCCATTGCAAAGTCTCCAATAAATCCATCTAATACATTAGCCCAGTAAGTTTTGAAACGTTGCAGGGGGCACACTTTAAACCAAATAGCACTGCTACAAATTGAAATATAGGTCCATCTGATGTAGTAAATGCTCTTTTCTTTCTGTCCTGTGGGCGCATAGGCACTTGCCAATATCTGGACTTTAAATCAAGTGAGGTTAAAACGGTAGCTGGTCCTAATGTTGACAAAGTGTCTTTCATGTTTATGACTGGTGGCGGCATGTTTACTGTTATTTTATTGAGGGAGCAAAAATCAACACAGAATCGTAATTCGCCATCTTTCTTTGGAGCAAGGCTAATACCTGAATTATAGAGACTTTGTGTAGGTTCAATAGCATCATCATTGAGCATTTCACATACCTGCTGGTTGATGATGCGGCGAAAGAAAATACCTGAGTCTCGTGGCTTGGAGTACACCGGGTCCTCATGCGTTGTGACGACGCATGCTCCGTGACGTCGGTGTGCTGCAGCTTCCGCTCATTGTGGAACACACTGATATGCTGGTCCAGCAGATGTTGCAGACATTGCTGATGTGTGGTGGGCACCTCGTGCTCGAAGTTAGCAAGCGGCACAGCAGTTGTTGTTGGTGGTGTTGCTCCCATGGCATTAACAGTCCAACGGCCATGTGTCCCCATGTGCAGACGATTCAGGTGCGGTTCTATCTACTTCTTCGCACAAATCCAGCACAATGTAAAAATCGCAATTGGTACACAGCTCTCTGATTCCTACCGTTACGTGCATGACACTTTTTGCTTCGCACTGTTGGTGTGTGGTAGCAAATTGCAAATGTCGCGTGGCACTTTAGTTGTGATAGTTTTATCAAACCCTCACGCACAAAATTGTGACTAGCGGCAGTGTCAATTATGGATGTGATATTTTTCCCCTCAAGTTCAACACAGACTCTCAGTGCTTTTATGGTACTCTCAGTTACTTGGAACACTTTTGCACCTTCATTAGGTGGATTGATACGACCTGGTGGTGAGATTGGTGCAGATGTGGTTTCGCCAACTTCCCAACTTAGTTTTCCGACCTGTTGCCCAGGTAACTATTTCCCCTGTTGTGGAGAATGTTTCTGTGTCTGCGGTTCTGCCTCGCGGGTGTAAACATTGGCTGCGGTTGCGTAACATCTGCCAGCACTATAGCGTTGACGTGTGAAAGTTCAATTTCAGGGATTGGTATGCCTGACCCGCCTGCATGTCCTGTTCATACAAACACGCTTTGCGCGTAAACTGGTTGACACTAGCCCTTGTTGCCCTGCTCAGATATGGCCTAATGTCCGGTGTTGACAATGCCACAATGATATCTAAAATGTCGCGTGTTGGCTGACCTGGGTTCAAAGGCTTGAACAAGCCTAACTTATGCTGTATAAACTCCTCAGTACCGTCACATTCACGTTGCTGTTCAGGTTACAACCGCGCTTGTGCTTGAATGGCATCTCTGTCAGTATCAAGCCTTCCCAACAACCTATCGCAAAACTCCTCCCACGTCACACGATAGTCTCTTACAAGGTTCCACCATGTGGGTGCTTTCTGTCTCAGTCAGTTGGCGGTGACTTCAGTCCAGTCCTCCTGGTGTACACAGTGTCTGTTCAACTCCTCGCACATGACTAAAAACATACCCGGGTCTTTGGAGTCTTGTCCTGCAAAAGGTAGCAATAAAACATTACGATCCAGCCCAGTTAAGCCCTGTGGCAAGTACGTAACAACAATTGGCGGCGGTGTGGGTTTCGCCTCAGGTGTAATCAGTGATGCGATCTCAGTACAGTTCGTCTTGCGGCACTTGTCACAGTTTATAACACCGTCCCGGTAGGTGGTAAACTCCGCAGGCCATATGCATCGTAAATGCTAGTCTTTCCTACAATGTTGGCACTGCACCCACTTGGTTCCCGCCCCGTCACATCTGGTGCACGTGCACAGGCGTTGCTCTGATGGCGTAGAAGTGGTATCGGATGTACATTGACATAAGGGTTGATCCCGTGAATTTTCTGCAAATAGATTGATCTCACTGACTGCTGTAGTGTAAGCAGCGTTCGACCGGCATGTTCATATCATTCGTGATCGCGAGTGCCCCGGGTGTCATGGTTGCCGGCGCGGAAGTCTTGATGCCTTTTTGCTGATGTTCAGGTGTAATGTCTGCCATTTTCTCTTGGATGAGACAGCGCAGATGTACACCCTTGGCCCCACTTGGGAACGCCAATTGACGCCATCGGGTGAAACACGAGACAAACTATGACACAAATACTTACTGGTAATATGGGCACCAGCGGTGCTTCCCAATTAATGCACTATTGAGACTCAGGGTTCTCAGGGATGCTGTGGGTTCTGTTTGTCCATATCTCCCGTGCATTCTTACAATCTCGTAGGAAATTCTAAACTTTTACTAAACATCACTTTGAAATAATCATCTAATAAAATATATTTGGCTAGGACACTGTCACTACTGAATAAAAGAGGTAGTTCACTGTAGACTTGTTTGTATTGTTACTATGCGTACACATCAACATGACAATGAAATTATGATTATCTCGGTCATGACTAGCCAATTCTACTTGGGTGCTCCCCAGCCTGCAGTTAACATAGCGTACGTCTAGATGGATGATCTCACTGAGGTGTGTGAAAGCACAGCCTTTACAAGGGTAGAGGGCCCACAGTCGCTAGGGTGGACTGACTGTTTTTCCCTGAAGGCAGGACATGGTGAATTACAAATGAAACCCTTGATGAAAGCATAAACACGTGTGATTACTCTGCATCACTAACTCAAACTCGTCGGGGCTCGCCCTCCAGCACGTGGGTAGTGTATAACAGGTTACTGTGCTGTTCTCTCGTCTCAGTAAACACCAACGGACTAGCTCAGCGTGAGTTGGAGACTTCGACTACGTAATAATGAAAGTTTGTTGATACCAGGATTGCCAATAAATAAAAGAAGTTAAATGTTTAATGGAGATATATTGTCGTCTCGGCAAAACAATTGACACTCGCAGCTGACAAAAAAAAGAAACAGAACTGCAGCCTTTAGAAAACAAAGCTTCTCACTTCGAGAGTTACGAAGACATGAGAGAATCGTTACTTTTCTCTCATGGCGCCCTATTGACTCCTCGCACCGATGGAAAATAAATTTAATAGATATTTGAAATATCCGAATTACAAAAGAAGGTTAAATTCACAGGCCCTGGTCGGTGTGAGTCACGTAATCGCACGCTGCAGGCTGTCCGACTGATAGCTGACAAACAATCATGCTGCGACGAACTGTTGTGATACCCAAGAAAGGTCGCGCTTCCTTATATATTGGTAGAAAGTTTCCTCATTGAAAACATATTGTTTTCAAGCAGTCGGTCACATCAGCCAAAGGTGACCTCTGTTATTTTCCTAGTTTCACCAGTTTTACCATGTTGTGCCTTGCGGTGGCGATGCTTTTAATTTACTAACCCAGTGAAAAGGAAAGGATGCGCCATCGTCCTATGACGTCTGTTGTTTACGTCTGTTACTACTGATAAAATGAGGAAAGAAAAATAACAAATTTGGAAACACGAAAATATATGAAATATCAACAAGTTGTCATTGCCACCACCTTTCACATATTACATGAATTACTATCCTTGACTGAAATATAGATAATTGAAATATTTCCTGAATATACCAGTTATATACATATCTAGCTGCAATGCGAGTCCGGCACAACGGTTCTTCGCTCCCGCCGATAATGGGTTTTCCTTCACGTATACATACATACCGGGTACTAACTCTGGCGGCTGTCTCCTACTTTCTGGCACCTAAACATTGCAATAACTTTCTTGGTTCACCCTTGCCTCTTCATGAATCCGTATTTGGTGCACGACGATCCCCTCAGGTGGAATGGGTGTGTTTTCGCGCGGTTCTCCGGGTGCATGCAGTTCGCGATCCTGTACCATTTCTGCAGGTGTTTTCCCAGTTGTTGCATTTAACCTGTTTCTCAAACAAAACATGAGCTCGGGAATCAATTCTGCCCATCTGGTATGGTCTTTGCCTAACCTGACGCATAACTGAATTGTTATGTCCTGGTTACAGCATTCAGGTGGATTGGCCCTGGGGTGGTAGGCCGGAGTGGTACGGTGTTCAAACCCCCATCTGGTACAGTAATCTCTCCACTTTCTCCCTACAAACTGTGTACCATTGTTGGTCAGTAGATACTTGGGATATCCCCATCTTGAAAAAAATTCAGTTTGCATAACCTGTGCAACCATGTGCGCACAAACATTACTGACTGGTAACACCTCAGTCCATCTAGTAAACAAATCTATGGCGACAATGAGAAACCTTTTACCACTCTTTGTGCGCAGGTACGGGCCCATGATATTAAGCGTTACTGTTTTAAATGATTTGGTTGGCAGCCTTGGTTGTTGTGGAGCATCGCCGTCTGTTCTCCACATCTTCCGGGTGTTGCACGTGACAACTCTGCACATGTTTACGTATGTCCCCTTGAACTCCTGGCCTATGAAAACACTTTTGCGTGTTCCTACGCGTCTGTTCCGAACCCGGGTGTCCATGCTCTAAACTTTCATGTGCATATCTGAGTACCAGTTCCCGTGTTTCTTTTGGCGTGTATGTTCACCACTTTGCGCAATTTCCGGGGAGATTGGCTTGAATTTCCTGGTCTACTACTCTCCAATATTCCGAGTATCTCGTGGCACAGTGTTGTCGGCATTGCGCAGCATCTTGGGAGTTTTTTTGCACTGTGTGTACCTCTCTTAATATGTGACGGACGTTTAACGAAAAAGTTCAAAGAGTGGTGTGGCGACAATGTTCTGCAAAACGAAAGCTGGCTTGTCTATTATCTGTGTGGCAAGGTGGTAGCACCTCTTCCCACTCAACATCATCTTTTACCGTTAAGTTCAGACAGGGGTTTCTGGACAGTGCATCAGCAAGCTCATTGGTTTTCCCCGCCATGTGTTTTACCTTAAAATCAAACTCTTGGAGCAGTAAGGCCCAGCGGACAAGCTTACTTTTCTCGTTATGCATGCCTTCCAACCAAACAAGACAGCGGTTATCTGTTTTCAACATAAACTGTCTCTCTAACAGATACGGAAGGTACTTTCTTAGCGCGTGCACAATTGCTAGACACACTTGCTCGTTCACAGGGTATTTGTGTTCTGCCTTGCCAAACTTGGCGCTGTGGTAGATAATGATATGCTTCTCCCCGCGTTCTCCCACCTGATGTAACACTGCTCCAATGCCCTCTTGGCTCGCATCTGTCTGTATAACGGGTAACTCCGGACTGAACCTGGCTAACGGCTTACAATTTTGGAAAGCAAGTTTGATTTTTTTAAACTCTTGATCAGCTTGACGTGTCCATATAAATTTACGTTTCTCACATAGCAACTCAGTCAAGGGTGCAGTTATCAGGGAAAAATTCGGAACAAATTCTCTTAACTAGTTTATTAAGCCAAAAAATTTCCTAACTTGTTTGAGTGATCTGGGTTTGGATTTGTTTTGTTTTTCTTGTACATGCTGTTGTTCCGATTCGTGTCCATTCCCTGTTACATAATGTCCCAGAAACTCCATTCTGCTCATTCCCAACTTACACTTATCAACCTTACATGTGAGTTTATTACGTTCGAGCCTCTTGAATATAAAATTCAGGTGGTGCAGATGTTCCTCCCAACTGTTCGACCATACAAGTACATCACCAAGGTAAGTCATCGCAAAATCTCCTATGTAACCATCTAATACATTTACCATGAGGTTTTGAAAAGTGGCAGGGGCACATTTTAGGCCGAATGACATTGCAACAAACTAAAATCTGCTCCCATCTGACTTGGTGAAGGCAGTCTTTTTACGGTCTTGTGGGCTGATGGGCACTTGCCAATACTCTGATTTGAGGTCAAGTGACATGAATACAGTAGCTGGCCCTAATGTTGACAAAGTGTCTCTGATGTTAATGACTGGAGGTGGCATATTTACAGATACCTTGTTAAGGGGGCGAAAACCTGGGTCTTGTGGCTTGGAGTACACTGGGTCCTTGTGCGTCGTGATGGTGGCGTGCTCGGTGACGTCTGTGCGCTGCAGCTTCCCATCAGTGTAGAACACGCTGGCATACTGGTCCAGCAGATGTTGCAGACATTGTTAATGTTGGTTGGGCACATCATGCTCAAACTCATTAAGCGATATGGCAGCTGTTGTTGCCGGCGGCGTTGCTCCTACTGCATAGTGTCCACCTCCCATGTGTCCCCATGTGCAGACGGTAGAGATGTGGCTCAATCACGGCCTAGTTATCAATCAACCACGGTAACCCTAATATCATCTCCTCGCACAGATCCGGCACAATGTAGACATCACACTTTGTACGGAGTTCACGTATCCCCACTGTCACATGGATCACACTTATTGCTTCACCCTGTCGATTTGTGGTAGCAAACTGTAGGCGGCATGGCGGCACTCTTATTGGTATTGCCTGCATTAACCCCTCACGTACAAAGTTATGACTCGCGGCAGTGTCAATTACAGCGATCACATTTTTCCCCTTCACGTTCGACATTGACCCTTAATGCACGTATGGTACTGTCACTCACGTATAATACTCTTGCGCGCGTAGGGGGCAGACTTTCTTGCTGCGGCGGCATTTGTGTAATCTGCCTGATGGGTGGCGGTGGTCACATGACATCAATAACTAGTGCGGGGTACAGGCGGTGGGGGTTCACGGTGTCGGTCCGGTACTTGTTCTCGTTCGTAGACATGTGCCTCCCGCATGAACAGTTCCACACTTTCCCGGCTGGCTCCGCACGACAACGGCCTAATGTCCAGTTTTGACAGAGGGACAATTATTTCCAGTACCCTATGCGTCGGTTGACCTAGGTTCAGGCGTTTGAAAATGCCTAATTTGCGCTGGATGAACTCTTCAAATCCTGCTCACTCACGCTGTTGTTTGTGATACAATCGCGCTTGTGCCTGGATGGCGTCTCCATCTGTGTCAAACAGCCCCAGTAACCTGTCGCAGAATTCTTCCTATATTATACAATAGTCTCTTACTAGGTTCCACCACGTGGCAGCTGTTCTCCTTAATCTGTTTGCGATGACCTCTGTCCAATCTTCACGGTGTATGCGGTGTCGGTGCAATTTCTCCTTACATATCGCCAGAAATGTGCCTGGGTCTTCTGCATCAAGTCCCGCAAAAATTGGTAAAAGTACATTTCGATCTAGTCCTGTTAAACCCTGTCGCGTGTACATAACGACTACTGGCAGCAGCGTCGGTTTCACGTCTGATGTTGGCGGTGGCGCGATCTCTGCACAGTTCGTCTTACGGCACTCATCACAGTTTATAACACCATAGTGGAAGGTTACGCATTCATCAGGCCCTATGCATCGCAAATGAGAGTCCTGTTTGCACTACTGGCACTGCGCCCACTTTGGTACCCCGTCACATCCAGTGCATATGCACAGGCATGTTTCTGACCATGTTGATGCGTTATCGGATGTACATTGGCACAACAGTCGATCCCATGAATTTTCTGCAAACAAGTTGCTTTCACTCAATCTGCCAGCATGTCCAAGTAGTTCGCATTCTCGATCGCAGATGTCGCGTTTGCCGACGCCCAAGTCTTAAGGCCTTATCACGGATGATCAGGTGTGGTGTCCGCCATTTTAACGCGGTTGGCGCAACATGGATGAACACACTGGCACCACTTGGAAACGCCAATTGATGCCATCGGGTGAGACACGAGATGAACAGTGACACAATAACTTACAGTAGATGGGCGCCAACTGTGTTTCCCAGTCATCGCACTGTTGAGACTCAGGGTTCTCAGGGATGCTGTGGGTTCTGTATGTCCGTCTCACCTGAGCATATTTACAAAACACTTATCATTATTAAACATCATCACTAAACTTTCATCACTGAAAATGGCAAGAGGTTGCTGTCACTACAAGGAAAGACTTTGAGCACTGTGATACTTGCTTTTATTCTGTTAACCATACAAAATTGTGCCAACGTTAACCTTATGAAAACTCGGACGTGTCTAGCTAACTCCGTTTGGGTGCTCCCCAGCCCGCAATTAATCTAGCGCACTCCTAGGAGGATGACTTCTCTGTGGTGTTAGAAAACACAATTTTCACAAGGAAAGGGGTCGACAGCCACTATGGTTGACTGCTGATTTTTCCTGAAGACAGGGCGCCAAGAATTACGAAATGAACAAACACGTGTGATTATTTGGCATCACTAACGTGGATGCACCGGGGCTCGTCTTGCCTCACGTGGTTAGTGTAGTGATGGCCTATACACATAGCCGGCTAGGACGGAAATAATATCACCGTATACTTTCCATAAATGGCACAAATACACTTGAAATATGATGGGACACGACATGGATAGTCACAATAAACACACAGATGTGTGAAAGCAAACTTAGATGGCATGGATGCCACTGGATATGATTTGTAGCGGATCACATGGTGCAGATGTAATTTCAATCTTTCTCCGTAAAATCGGCAAATTCTGTTCAGATAAATTATTATTATTGATAGGAAAATATTCTCCTGCAAATTGTGATGTTGATTGGCTTTTAGCATGCTGATGGCGAGAAAATCAATCTTGGAATAGACAGCGTGGTCCTACATACATAGCATCAATTACATGAAAAATACATGGAACCCTGAATGAAACAATACATAAAACCCTGAAATAAATTATGGCGCACATGATTTTACACAAATATACTCTTAAAGCGCATAGATGGCGTGGACATTGACTTGGCGGCTATTAACCGTGTGGTCGCAAGTGATATGGCCATAAAACAATTAAACATGAAAACTACCCTGGAATACATACATGAAAATAAAGCCCTTAAAATTTTATGCAGCAATTATACAGAAACTACACTGAAAAGCTTTTAACATAGGTGGATGGCGCCTCATTCAAAGTTGCACGGGCCGCGTGGCCTCTCCGACCTCTTTCCTCTCCTCCTCGTTTATATTCAAAAAGCTGCAAGGGCACCAATTATTAGGTTATGCGGAAGCATAATGCTGGGGAATATCTGGCAAAATGTACACAAAGCAAAGGTTAACCGGTATACTAAAGTGAAACTATTGTAATCTACATCAGTGCGAAAAGTTTGTAGTGTGTACGTGACAGCGTCTTACCTCGCCAGCTCTCCTCGATGGACTGCCCAGAGGCAAGGGTTGCGCGGACCTACCATGGCTGCCTACGGGGTTCACACAAGCGGAAGTGCTATGAATGTAGAGTAAAACTTTGATATTTGAAAATAAATGGCACATAAATAATTTAAATATTGATTTACATTTTAGATTTTACTTATGAATTTTCTGTATTCTTTAAATATCTTTTATGACGCCGTTCACACCGGAATAATAATGTTCTGAATCTTTGCGCAGCGCACATTTTGAATTCATAATCAAACATTGTGCAATATTAGCAAACATACATTTTAAACATTTAAACACTTGAAAAATCTGAAAATAAACAAGTGACATAATTTGACACTTCTAATAAATATTTCATTATTGGAAAGTTCAGGTTACGGCCTTCTTGCGCACGTGCATGCCCATGTGTCACATGAGTGGTGAGCGTCATGATGGTCTTAACGTGGCTGGCTGTTAGCCGGCATCAGTTATATAAATAACTGTGGACGTTGGGTCTGAATGGATCAAAGCCATGGACAGATGCAAAAACATAGTACACATATTTATTTCATCACTCATCAAATGCATATGGATAACATTGTTGTTATACTCAGTAATGGATTAAAATATTTAAAATCTAGTAATCTTCTCCGTTAACTATAATTTATGTGCAAGAATTAATGAGGAATAAGTGCATACATAGTATGACTATAAAATGACAACAATGATTGCAAATTATGACATTCCCAAACTTTATAAACTGTGAATTGTGAATATGATTGGGTGAGGAAAGTGTAATTTGGAATCAAAAGTAACTTGTGTATTACAGTGATGAAATATCCTTAGGTACCTCTTCTATGTTCTTCGTGATTCTTGATTTTAAGGTGGATTTCCACCCACCATCTTGGATTTATACATTTTTCACCAAATATTCTATTTCAGAAGGCGTATTGAAATTTCCCGCACATCATATCCTAAATAACAACTTCCCAAACATTATCGAACTGCCACAGTTTCGCTACATTTATTAATTTTTAGCCAGTAACTGTCAAGGTGAAATGCGAAATTATTTCTTGCGAACAATTACAAAGGCGACTATATCAACAGTAATCAAGAAATACTGACCGAAGACAATGTACTAGGAAATGCTGTACACTCTATTGTTCCAAAAAACATGATACAAAACTGTATTTACAGAGTATGGCAAAAATTCCATAAATCCAAAATGGTACGTGAGAATTGCCTTAATAATATTTGCTACACAATAAATATCTGTTAACTAATAATTAGGAATATTTGTTAACTCAATGCAGATACAGTATTCGAGAAATGTAATGATTATAACAGAAAGCAGAAAGTTTGTAGCTGCTGCTCTCGTAAACGGTTGAAATATTTTTGAAGTTCCACACGCCTTAACAAGGAAATCACAAGAGGTGATGATTTAAGAGGGACATATAAATAAACTTTGGTGTTTCTTTTTCATTTCATATGCATATCACCCACCTATCTCTTAAAACAAAAAGTCTCTTGCTTGCTACTTTTCTTCCTGTGCACGTACAGAAAAATAATTAAAATAGATCATTGTTTTATCATTCTTTACATAGAAAATATATTCAGTAAAGCAAAGATTATGATTGCATCATGGTTAGAAAATATCAGTGGTTTGCCAGTCAAATTCTGAAATTATTTGAGCAGATAGTTTTCAAGTGACGACAAGTTTAGTTTGATGCATGCTGTCCTTTAGTGGTGGTGGAGCATCACAGTCGTAACCGTTTTGGGTGGTATTAGGGTAGAAGCACCAGGTTCAGTTAAATTTGACATATCACTGGTGCACCGGAGCCTGGCCAGTGTACAGTACTGGCCGCTTGGCTTTTCAGCTGGGCACAAAGTCCGGGATAGCAGTTCCAGTTGTGTGAACGGTCAGACACACTAGCGCTGGATTACCTTGGTGGTTGGTGGCCTGTGGTGACTGCTGAACCCAGCTGCGACAATGGTAGTCGGCAGCTGGTGCTGGCACCGGGTCCTGGTGTGCTGGTGGAGCTGCTGCTGCTGGCACTGCTAGATGCCCTGGGTGGGCTGGTGTGATGGCTGCCTCTAAACCAGGGGCTCGCAATATCGTAAGGAACGTCCTCATTCCTCCAGAAGGCGACAACGATGGCATGTGGCTTTTCAGTAGTCTTGACGGGTGCTGTAAATAAGGAAGGGGAGGGACCTGGGAGGTGGGGCCTCTCCAGCTGTCACATGGCTTGAGCTCGTTCCCTGGGGTTATGACTGCAAAGTGCAATTGGCTCTGGGTTACAACCTTTTTAGAGGCTGTAGCTACCTTCTTATCTCAATATTGACTGCCACTCCACTGGGAGTAGGGCATAGGAAAGGGTACAAATACCCGTCTCGTAAGAGTTGAGCAGGCCATGAAAGTCTGTAGCTAGGTGTTAGGCCAATTGCAGAAGTCGAACAAACCAAAGCTGCACTCTTTGCTCCTCTCGTGCTTGGCACTGTTAAGCTCTGTGGACACAGTGCGTTGGATTTACTACGACTGTCCGTCGACAGCGCTTGGCTGTGGGTCCAGAATGGATCAGACCCTCAGAACAAGGCAAATACTCCCTCCGGCACCATTAAGTGCAGTGGACGAAGTACAATCTGGGCCGACTGACTAGCCGCCCTTTAGGACTGTCTTTTTAGTGGTATGGGCTCTATCTTTCTGTAAACTGGTAAGGTAGTTTTGGCTAGGTGGCTATGAAAACAACTCTCCCTAACTATACTAATACAGTTGTCCAGAAGGGACTTGTCATTGCCACTACCAGAAGAGCAGTGGGTTGTTAAACACTTAAAGAAGGGCAGTGAGTGGTTGCCATCACCAGAAGGGTGGGCACCTAAAGAGAGGTCGGAAATTCCTAGACGCTGTTGGTGAGGTTGCTGAAGAGCTCTTGGTGATGGAGCGAATTACTGGAGAGTTCATTCGGCAGTGAAGGAGCATAGACTGCAGCAAGGTCGTGAGGACCTGGTGGCTTCCTCCGGCACAATACAGTACGGTGGAAGGGCATGGACTGACGTTTTGAACTGTGTGCAGATATATATGCTCTGCCTGCTCATCCTCGTCTGGGTTGGAGGGTGGTGAGTGGTGTAATGTCTGCTTGGCATAACATCATTCGCAGTCCGGCATTTCTGCTGAGGCAGTGCACATCAGCGTTCATTCTGGTGGTGCCATCCTTTAGCACGCCATAGTACTATGTGACCTTGAAATGCCATCTCGACGGCTCAGCAGACAGCTCACGCATGCTTCGGGATTTGTCGTGCGTCTTGACTGTGGGGTGAATAGTACAAATTGGTGGAGTCTGTAATAGCCCCAGTGACTAGGGGCGTATCCTGTAGGCACTCTGGTAGGTTGTACTTCAGTTCTAACCGTGCGGGGTGCAACAGAGAGGTGCGCACTGATGAAGCAAAGTCAGTTTATTAGGTTGATAAAGACGTCACACATTAAGATTGAATGTTTTTCAGCTGTGCGAAGCGAGCACGCAGTGCTGTTAAGTTTCCTGCCTCGTGCAGAAGCTGAGGGAGCATGGAGGAGGCGCAGATAAGTGAGAGATTCAAGTATTTCTTTGCTTCTCTGGCCAATGCGAGGGTCCGGCTGGAGGAATGGCAGTCCTGCAAATAATTGTCTCTGGCAACAAAATTGAGCTCTAACCAAGTGATATTGTATTGTTAAAGGAAAATAGCATAAATTTTGAGTCAATAATATGTACTTCATGTCTGAAATTTTGATTAAATAAAATATTCAGCAAAATGTATGAAAATTTGGTCAGTGCTGGAGCCGGAGAACACAGCAGCCTCACACACTGCCAGTGGACTACATTGTGCTCAACACTCACCCAATAATGATGAAAGCTGTTACTTTCTCATCTCCCTTTGGAGTCTCATGTCCCCTCTTTTTAAACAATATTTGTCAGAAATGCTGTTGACTATGCCAGTCCTTGAAAGTAACTTCTGGAGGATCTCAAACAATCTAAAGTAATACAGGCCCTGGTCACCTGATAGAGACACATTTTGCAAGGGGGAGGAAGGGATGCCAGCTGTCAAATGCCTACGTAGGTGTTCCAAAACCTATTGCACAAAACACGACCCAAATACTGTCAAGCAATTAACTCCATGAAACAAATTAGAAAAACACATGTCCACTATAAAAATGTATGACAATGTGATACTTGTAATTGAAAAACAATAGGGGAACAATGTGTGTCCGAGGAATTGTGTCAACTCTCAATTTTACCCTCAGAAAATTGCTCTCTAAAAATTTAGAATACAGACTGAAGAATTCATAATAACAAGGTTTTCAGTAAACTGGTATTCCAAACTAAGAACCTTTTCAAAATTAATTTAGCAATCATTCTTTCTGTATTTTTATTGAATATTGTATATAATGAAGCATTTGCCCAAATTTACAGTTTTACCTTTTAGTTTTAGTATTTTAAATAATGTGTATTTTAAGTAAAATTATTAAAATGCATTGTTACAGTTGTATTTCATAGATTACGATATTGGGGAGCCTGATGTGACCCGGAGCTTGTCTTGGCAGCCTGATGATGAAGCACAGCCAGTTCCCAAGGATTCGTGGGCCTCTCAATCAATGCCTGTATTGCTGACTGATGAAACTTCATCTTCAGAGCTGTCGATTCGGCCATCACTGTGCACAGATGACAGTGTTTATGAAATTGTGCCTGCAAATGTCAAGCTGTTAAACATAACTCACAAGGTCTGATTATTAAGTTATTTATTAATGTGTTGGCCAAAAGGTGTGATAAACTTTTACTTGCTAAAATTCATAACTTGAACTATGCCTTTCCCTACAGATTGACGTGCCTGAACTTCATGATCCGTTGTATGCTGTGGGAGATGTAGATATTAAAGAAACATCCTATATGGAGTCAGAGTCAGATAAAGTTAATGAAGATAATATTTACATTACGTTACCTCCGTCACAAGCCAAAATCTCAAGCCAGTCTCAAAATGCAAAGCAAATAGAAAAGAAACTATCATCCCTTGCTCCTAGGTCCAAGAATACTTTGCCAGAAATTTTGCCTTCTACTCATACAATAAAAAAGACTATCTCTTCTCAAAGACTGTCCACTGCAAATGCTGCAACCAGTGGTGCAAAACTAAGTCCCTCCAAACAGATGTTAAAAAGGTAAGGTTGAACTTGCTTATGAATTTTACTTGTTTGGAAAACGTTACCATACATTCTTTAACGAGAACTACAGAAGCTGTCACATCTCAAATAAAACATAAAGTTATTAAAACTTTATTTATGTCACATTCAATTTTATTTTTGAAAACATAGTTTATAACCAAGAGAGAAAACTCTTAAATGTGGAAATATCATAAAATAATATTATTAGAAAACATTTTTTTGTAAAAATATTACTACATAAAAAATTTAAGTTTTCATCTAATTATGCATATTTTTGATACAGTACTTCATGCTTTATGCTTTAAAAAATGGAGTAAAGCATTACAAGTAGTTTTTTTTATCTTATATTGATAATCCATGTAGACCAGGGCTGCCACCAGTCCTGAAGCTGAAATCCTTGTCC
The DNA here is from genome assembly GCA_029891345.1 of Dryococelus australis. NCBI lineage: Eukaryota > Metazoa > Arthropoda > Insecta > Phasmatodea > Phasmatidae > Dryococelus > Dryococelus australis. Next base: position 279,930,740 of record CM056994.1, read on the forward strand.
TGTATATAAAAATCATGTAAAATCCTGGAATCATTGGGTCAAATCATGTAAAATCCTTGGAATTAAAAGAAAAATGGGAAATTACAGTAAAAAAAAGTATATATGAAGGACATTTATATATTTAATGTAGTTTTTGTTTGGAATGTACAAACCATGATAAATTATTTTCTCCACTCACACTTATACTTTTGTTTATACAACGACTGTATCTGCGATAATTTTTGTTTCCTCGCCATTGTGATATCAATGCCAAACGCAAAACACAGTTACCAAATTTGGATTGCATGTGCAAAAATAGCAATTTGCTGCAAAGGTTCTTTTCAATAATGGCCTTGGCCTGTGCATGTGATCGTACAGCCAGGAACAGAAATATGTAGATAACTGTATACCCGCACCAGTGAATAATTAAGCGAAATATTTTGGACCTACACTATTGATGAAGCATTGGCGATGTCCAAAATATTTTGTTTAATTGTTTACCTCTGTTATAAGAATCTTTCAACCAAATGCATCAGCCTGACACACATCGCTGTGGGCGCTGCTCTAGTGTCGTATTGTGCTTAGTAAAAAAAATATAAATATATATATTACTGAGCTTTATAGGCTGTGATTGCTGATGTGTTATGTATTCCCTTATGGTCTGAAAAATCACTACAGGGCAAGGAAACAGAGATACAGCAATAATATGTTGCTTTTCTAAAGTCATAAATGAGCAGGAGTGAAACTCATCTTTAGTCTCCTTTGATAAGAGTTAGGGAAAGAAGGGTTTAAGCAGATATACACTCTGGAACATGCAGAAATACTGTATGATATTTTAACTACACTAAATTCTCGTCCAACCAAACTTGATGAAACCAGGTGTGATTTGGTTAAACAAAAATTTGTTCATCTGGAATAATGTACAACATTGTTTTTGTAAGGAAAACAATAATGTAATGGTTTGAAATTAGTAAATTAAATTTTTAAGTGTGTATAACAATAGATTTTTAAGAATGTAGGTTTATTGTACCAAGCATATTTAGATATAAAAGCATCAAGTTTGTGTAGTACATACCATAAACATACATTACTTCTGTACTGAACAAATTACACAACAAAGAGAATTGCTGTTTACACAATTAGGTATGTACAGTTATAATATTTGTTACTACTTATACATCAGTTTTTTAAAGCAATGATTTGGTTACTCTGGACATTCAGTTAATAGGGGTTCTGTTAAACGAGACCTTACTGTGTCTTTTATTTCCTGGAGCATGGAACAGCAAAACATTGTGGATGATATTTGTGAAAATAAATCTGTAATCTCTCATAACCTGAAATTCATATTTGTAAAGAGCACAAAAAGGCTCTAAGTTGATCAAGTACACACCATTTCATAAACATCAGTTGTTGCCATTTTATTAAGAATATGAAAGTAATTGTCTGTGCATGGAGGAGAAAGGCAGGCAGTGGTTGACATCACAACAAAGCCACAGTAGAGTAAATGAATAGTATGGAGTGGAGAGGTTTAGGTGACTCTTAACAGCATGATCTTAAGAGCCAATGAGGGTGAAGGAAGGTGAGTATTGAGCAGTGCCGAAATGCTAGAGGGATACGGGGAGCTCCCTGATAAAATCTGCCAACCAGCAGCATCATCCAGCATGATTATCACGTGCAAAGACCCGGGAGCAACTTGCCAGGAATCAAACCCGGTTCGTCTTGATGGAAGGCAAACACTAACTACTCTGCCTCCACGGACCCTAGATGTATAGCATCAGCTGTTTCTTGCCAACAATATGCTGTACAGTGGAACATTTATCTACAATTTTTTAAGGGATCAATAGAAAGAAAATAACTGTTTATGAAGGCAAACAGTAAATGTTTTGCTATAGTTATATACCTGAAAAATACAAAACCTAACTTCAGATTTAATGTAGTACATACAGGCAAGCTTGCAGTAATAAAAAAATACATTTGTTTCGACAGAGATTATTAAGAAATATGTAATTGGCAAAAGAAATATCATAGACACCACAATACAAGAAATATAGCGTATGTGCCATAATCTGTATGTGGAACTAGATCAGTAAATTCTTCTTGATTATTCATGTGGCTTTCTTAGATCTGTCATGTTATAACAACAGCAGATGGTGCAAGATAAACTGTCACAATAGCAAATTATTGTTACCATGAAACTTATAATGCAACATCATTTCATTAATTGTTCCACTTTCCTTCTATTGGTGCCCTGTTTTTTCTGAATGCTGTTAATGACTTGGAAGCCAGTGAGTTCACCACAAAATATAGTAAAGCACATCTAAAAGTTGCACTTTCCACATGTGAACAGTGCCACAGCTGAAACGTTATTAATATCAAAATAGCATATATTCAGTGATAGTGGAGAAAAACAATTTTATTGTGGTCCCATGTATTTAAATGTGTACAATGAAGACTGAAAATAAACTTCACAGCTACCTGAACCAGTTGAATAATATGACTTCTATATGTTAACTTCATTATGTAGTTTCTTATAAATTGCAAACACATTGTGTTTTGTTGTAGAACAGTGGCCTGGCTTTCTTTGTCGTACGAAACTAAAACACTGTCAAATTTTAATATCTGTACAGTATGCAGATTTCATTTTTGACAACATTGCCTTCACAATCACAAATAATCTGAAATAGGTGCAACATTGATTGCTTTTTGTTTATTGTCACTCAGCAACAAAAGCTGAAAAATTTCCTGACTGGTAAGCATATAGTCAGTCCTCTCAATATCGATGTATTTTTGTAGTGCACTTGGGTATCTGTGTCTTACCCAAAACACTCAGTTATCATTTGCCACCTCCCCTTTTGTAGCCACCTCCAATCTGTATTTTTCCACACTTCTTCTTGTGAACACAACTCCGCCTGAGAATTGAACACTATCCAACCATGGCATAGGAAGGGTGAATGGAGTATGAACCATACTTAAGACGGCAAGGGAAGCTATGTTTTTGACATTCTTTTCGGCATTTTTGTTTACATGATAGTTTTTTCCTAATAATATGGTATCCAGTAGACATATGTTTAGCTCATGGAGTAAGAGTTACTTTATTGTCATAGAATAAACATAGTATTTCTTTATTATGTATTATTGTAATTGTTGTCGGGCAGTGGTAGTGTATCGCTTGCCTCCCACCACCGCGATCCTGGTTCGATCCCTGGCTGGTTCACTCCTGGATTTTCACATGTGGGAATTATGCTGAGCAATGCTGCTTGCCGGCATGTTTTCTTGGGGTACTCTCATTTTCTTTGTCCTTGCATTCCAGTACCGCTCCATCCTAGGGTCTCATTTCATGTCATGTCCCGGGATGACTGGCACCTATGGGTTTCAGCTTTGAAGCCCATCAATAGGAGGATGTTGCATCACCCGAGTGCACTCTCCACACAAAAAATTTATTTATTGTAATAGTGAGCAAGAACACAAAAAAAAAATGTACTCATTTGGAATGAGTACTTTAACTTGTATAATGGTGCATTTAAATATTATTGCTAGGATGAAAGCATTCCCTACCAAAAATTTACAACAGAAACCAACATAAAACACAACACAAATTTTTTGTTGGTTTCTATTTTTAAGATGTTGGTTTCTGTTATAACTACTGTTGTATTTAATGTGGGATTTGGCCTCTTTCCATTGTGTGGTGATTTCTGTCAAAGGTAAATTGAGGGGAAGAGTGGCAGGACTGTTTTGTGTTCTTTGTTGTTTTGGTCAGAGTAGAAAGGAGTGTTGATGGCGGCGATTGTGATGTATTGCAGTTACTGTAGTGAAGGGAAATTAAACGAGTAATGATGGTTATTCGGAAGGTGTACTTATTTCTATATTGGTGTAACAATTTTGGCGACGAGGATGGAATTCAGGGATTTGAGTAGAGGTGAAAAACTGAGAAATCTAGTATTGTGTCCGGCGGGATTTGGTGCTGGAGTTGTGCACATAATGGTGAAGGTGGTGAAAAGTTTGTGGTTGATTATAGGAAGTATTCAGAGCTAGTATCATGGCGTTTGGGAAAATTCCGGATTTGAATATTAGTGAGCCAGAGACTTTGTAACAGGTTACTGTCCTGTCCTCTCTTTGTAGTTCTCAGTAAATACCAACGAACTAGCTCAGCGTGAGTTGGAGACTTTGGCTACATAATAATGAAAGTTTGTTGATACCAGGATTGCCAATTAATAAAAGAAGAAGTTAAATGTTTACTGGAGAATGGCAGCCTTCATAAAACAAAACTTCTCACTACAGGATCTAATAATAAATAAATTTATTACTTCAAGAGTTATAAAGACGAGAGAGAATCGTTTCTTTTCTCTCCCGGCACCCTATTGACTCCTCGCACTGACGGAAAATAAATTTAATAGATATTTGAACTGAAATGTCCAAAATACAAAAGAAGGTTAAAGTTGCGGGCGCTGGTCGGTGCGAGTCACGTGATCACTCGTTGCAGGCTGTCCGACTGACAGCTGACAAACGATCGTGCTGCGATGAACTATTGTGATACCAGAGAAAGGTCGTGCTTCATTACATATGGGTAGAAAGTTTCCTCATTGAAAACATATTGTTTTCGATCAGTCGGTCATGTCAGCTAAAGGTGACCTCTGTTATTTTCCTCGTTTCAACATGTTGTGCCTTGCGGTGGCAATGTTTTTAGTTTACTAACCCAGTGGAAAGGAGAAGATACATATGATGTCTGTTGTTGACTCTGTTACTACTGATGAAATGAGGAAATAAAAATAGCAAATTTGGAAAAACTATAATTTATGAAATACAAACAAGTTGTCGTTGCCACCACCTTTCACATATTACAGGATTTACTACCCTTGACTGAAATATACACAATTGAAATACTTCCCGAATATACCAATTATATATATATATCTAGCTGCAATGCTACAACTTGGCCTCATTATAAGACACAATTTGAATTTTTTGTGGAAGCAAACAATATCACGGACACGAATCAACTGCGGGCAATGTTTTTACCACTAATAGGAGAATTGACTTTCGCGCTACTTTCTTCCCATGTCACACCAAAGGAATTGAGCTTACTGATACAGTTGGTTTGTGGTGTAAAGTATGAAAGACTCCAGCATCAGTTGTTGTCTGAGATGGATTTAACTCTGGATAATGCAGTTGAATTGAAATTAACTCTTGAGTTGGCTAACAAAAACATTGAGGCAATTCATGCGTCAAATATGAGGTTAAACAGGTTACCGTTGGAACTGCAAGGGAGGTTCAAGTATGTGAATACATGGATTTCCAAAATAGAGAATAAGTTCAAACTGGAAAACAGTAGAAGTGCAGTGTTGGTTAAATATAATCGATGTGGTGCCACTGGTCACAAGGCACCTGTGTGTCGACATAAAGCTACAGTCTGTTCGCAGTGTCACAAGGTTGAGCATCTCAAACGAGTGTGTAGAAATACTACAGAAAATAAGGTAAGCCACGTTGAAATTTGTAGTATGAATAAGAATTCAACAGAACTGGAAAAACTGGGTACGGAGGAGCATTATGAACAGTTGTACAATGTAAATATGCAAGGCCATTCAACTCAACCTTACAGAATTAAGGTTCAGTTAAACGGAAAACTGCATGAATTTGAAGTAGACTCAGGTGCAGCTTTAACCATTGTTAATCGTAGTGTTTTCGAGAACATTTGGCCAAATGTAAGAGACAGACCTAAGCTAGCACCCTGCAATGTAAGTCTTGCAGTGTGGGGCAGGAAAGAGAGTGCATGTGTATGGACTGATGCCGGCTAACAGCCAGCGGCACTAGAGCCCATGACGGCGCTCACCATGCACGTGTCACGTGTCCTGCACGTGCGCAAAGAGGCCAATAATTTTGAACTTTCATATAAATGTTATTTTTCAGTGTAAAATGTGTTCTATTGTATTTGCAGGGTTCAATATGTCTTCAAATATGTTCAAGTATATGTTACTATTTTTTCATTGTTTGGTTATAAAATTAAAAATGCCCGCGGCACCGAGATTAAGAACAGTTAATATTCCGGCGTGAACGCGGTCATAAAGAGACATTAAAATAATAAGAAAATTATATAAATGTAAAACAATACTTAATTTAATCTGTGCCCCATTTTATTTTCAATAATAAAATATTTTACTCAGCGTGCAAAGCACTTCCGCGTATGTGAACCCCCTAGGTGGCCATGTTAGGTCCGTGCGACGCTTGTCTTTGGACAGTCTGTCGAGGAGAGCTGGCAAGGTAAGACACTGTCACGTAGGCGCTACAACTTTTGTTCAATTTTTTAGGTTTCCATAGTGAATTTAGTTTACTGGTTAACCTTTGCTTGCGTACATTTTTGCCAGACATTTTCCCCAGCATTATGCTTCCGCTTTATTAATTTATTGCTCCCTTGTGGCATTTTTAACTTAATCAAGGAGAAAGAGGAGAAATATGTTGGAGAGGTCACGCAACCCGCGCTACTTGAATCAGGCGCTTTCCGCCTATGTTTATGGCGTTTTATTGTAATTTCTGCATTATTCCTACGCGCAATTTCAAGGGCTTTGTTTGTATGTATGTATTTGAGGGTAATTTTTCGTGTTTGAATATTTTACGGCAACATCAGTTATAACCACATGGCAGACCGACGCAAGTCTTTGTATACACCATCATTGTGTTTGAGAGCTTATTTCTGTAACATCGTATGTGCAATATTTATTTCAGGATTCTATGTCAATTTCATTCAGGGTTCAATGTATTTTTCACGTAAATTGATGCTTTTCGTACTTGACCACACGGTCACGTTAATTTTTTATTTTACCGTCATCAGGCATGTTATACGCCTGTAACCACTGCAATCGTAAAGAGAATAATTTTCTCAGCAAGAATAATATTTTGTCTGAATTTAGTTTGCTGTTTCCACACAGAAATATTGCATTTTCACCTACAACACGTGGGCCGCTACGGACTTCATCCAGCGGCATACGCACCATCTAAGCTTGTTTTCACATGTGTGTGAGTTTTATGTGAATATTCACCTCATGTCCCATCTTGTTTCATGTATCATTCAAGGGTTTATGTAATTTTGTAATTAGTGCACTGTGTAATTATTCCCATCCTAGCCAGCTCTGTGTACAGGCCGTCACCACACTACCCGCGTGCTGGAGGGCGAGCCCCGACGAGTTTGCATTAGTGTTGCCGAGTAATCACACGTGTTAATATGTATTAAGGGTTTCATTTGTAATTCACCGTGTCCTGTCTTCAGGGAAAACTGTCAGTCCACCCTAGCGGCTGTCGGCCCTCTTCCCTTATGAAGGCTGTGCTTTCACCCACCTCCGTGAGATCATCTATCTAGGCACGCGCTAGAGTAATTGCTGGCTGGCGAACACCCAAGCGGAATTGGCTAGTCATGACCAAGATAATCATTTCATTGGCACGTTAATGTGTATGAACAATATCAATAACAGCAAGTCTGCGGTGAACTTAATTTTTTTATTCAATAGTGACAGCGTCCTAGCCACATATATATTAAGTGTTTATTTCCAGTGATGTTTAGTAAAAAGTTTAGTATCTCCTACTTGTTTGTCAGTACGCACGGGTGAGACGGACACAGAGAACCCACAGCATCCCTGAGAACCCTGAATCTCAATAGTGCGGTGATTGGGAAACACCACTGGTGCCCAAATTACCAGTAAGTATTTGTGTCATTGTTCATCTCGTGTCTCACCTGACGGCATCAGGACAAGTATTTATGCAGTTTAAATTCAAAGGTAAAAGTTGTCTTAAGGAATTAGTGGTAGCAGACTCTCCTGTATGAAGTTTGTTAGGCAAAAACTGGTTGGGAGACTTAGGAATTTCTGTGCAAGGAACACATGGTATAGATGTAGATGAATCGAGGGATACCTTTATACAAACATACAAGCCATTGTTTAATGAAGAAGGGTTGCAACCCCTTAAAGTATCACCAGTGCATATCATACTGAAAGATAATGCAGAATCCAAGTTTCAAAAAGCAAGATCGGTGGCCATACCCTTACAAAATAAGGTAAATGAAACTTTGGATACACTTGTAAAAGAGGGGGTTTTGGAGCAGACTAATTTTTCCAGTTTGGCCACACCGGTTGTACCAGTTCTAAAAAGAGATGGGAGTATTAGAATTTGTGCAGTAACATGGTAAATGCGTGTGTTAAGTCAAATGCATGCCCCCTTCCCATAGTACAGGAACTCTTGGTAACTCTTTCTGGTAGAAAATTTTTCTCTCACCTGGTCGTAAAGTAAGCCTATTTCCAATTACCAGTTTATGATGCCACAGCTGAAATATTAACACTCAGCACGTCAAGGGGGTTAATGCATGTAAAACGACTGCCTCAAGGTCTTTCTGCTGCCCCAGGATTATTTCAAAACCTTATGGAACAGCTACTGCCTGGCATTCCAGGTGTTGCAGGGTTTTTGGACGACATGGTAATTTCAGAGTCAACCAAACAGGAACATGATAACCATCTGAAGGAAGAATTTCATAGAATGTCTGAGGTAGGGATGATTTTGAACAAGTACAAATGCAGAATTGTTGTACCCCAAGTGAAGTTTTTAGGATTCACTGTGAATGAGCATGGCATTTAGCCAGGCCTTGAGAAGGTGCATGCAATTCATGAACCCCCAGCGCTCAGGGACAAGACTGAATTGGAGGTATTTTTAGGGCTGTTAAATTTTTATGAGTCTTTTCTGAAGGGAAACACTCACATTGCATAACCCTTAGACCGACTGCTTAAGAAGGATGTCGATTGGAAATTCAGAGCAGTGGAGTGGAAGGCTTTTGATGCATGTAAGGAATTGTTACAGTCAGATGCAGTATTGGCACATTATATTGAAGAAAAACCTCTTATACTGATGTGTGATGCCAGCACTTTTGGATTGGGTGCAGTTTTAGCAGTCAAGGAGAAGGATGGTTGTGAACTACCATCGCTTTTGCATCTAGGACTTTGTCACCAGCAGAACGCAAGTACAGACAGACAAACAAGCCTTGGCTATGGTTTATGGTGTTCACAAATTCCAAACATACTTGTTGGGATGATAATTCACAATATACTCAGACCATAAGCCATTGTTAGGAGTTTTCGATCAGAGGAAATCAATGCCAGGAATATTATCACCCTGCATGTTGTGGTGGAGACTGTTTCTGTCATCGTACACTTTTACACTCAAGTACAGACCAGGAACCCAGCTAGGAAATGTGGATGCTCTTAGTAGGTTACCTTTAACAGATACGGTGGCAGATCCACCAAACCCAGCTGACATATTTTTGCTGGAATCCGAAGATGCACCGTATGAGGAGGCTGACATCGCCAAGGCAACAGACATGGATGATCAGTTGAAAATAGTCAAGACATGGATTGAAAATGGAAAAATTGAACTAGATGATTGCACGGTAAACCCTGAATTGGGAAAATTCAAGTCTCTGTTTAACTAATTGCCACTATCGAGAGGTTGCATTTTGTGGTCTAATCGAGTAGTCATGCAGAAGGAGTTAAGGAACCACATTCTGCAGGAATTACACCTTCATCATGGTGGCCATTAAAGAGCTGGCAAGATGTTATGTTTGGTGGAAAGGGTTGGATTCTAATATCGAACAATGCGTGGGCTCATGTCTATTGTGCCAACAGTAATGACCTAATAGGCCATGTGTAAGGAATTAATTCTGTTGTACGCCAGAAGGTAGGTGGCAACGTTTACATACTGACTTTTTGGGACCACTTCAAGGGCAAAATTTTTCATCGTAGTGGATGCATACTCCAAATGGTTGGAAATCATCCCCACATGTTCCATGACCACTGCAGTTGTCGTTAAACTTTTGAGAAGTTTTTTTGCTACCCACGGATTGCCTGAGAGCATCGTGTCTGACAATGGCACAAAGAAATTTCAAGATTTTCTGCTCCTAAATGGTATCCAGCATGTTCTAACACCGCCATATCATCCGTCCAGCAATGGTATGGCAGAACGTAGTGTACAAACGGCGAAGAATGCTTTGAGATGCATGGTGGGTCAGGACATTGAAGTAGAATTGCCAAGGTATTTGTTAATGCACAGGAACACGGCAAAGCTAGCCACACGGAAATCACCGGCGGAAATGATATTTAACAGAAGATTGAGGACAGTTTTAGATAATATGCACCCAGGACGACAGATCTGTAAGCCATCTCAAGTGGAGAAATTTAGAGTGTTCCAGATGGCTGAACTGGTGTGGGAGTGAAAGCATTCTAGTGACATATGGAAACCAGCAGTTATTTTAAACCAAGAAGGGAAAATGTTCCACAAAATTTGGTTAGCAAACTGTTGTGTTTCAATGCGACATGTCGATCAGCTGAGGGGAAGGTGCCAGGACAAGCAGAACCCTCCAGAAGGGGGTGAAAAACATGGAATAGTGCAATGGCCCATGGCCAAGGTTTCTGGTGTTAAGACAAGGGCAGAAGAATCCCAAGAGATTCAAAATGGAAGGAATGGTGCCCAGGTGGATACAGATGATGATGAAGGGGAGCCATTTTATGGGTTTCCTAATACATTGGAGGATGAGCCTTCGCTCAGTAGCTTGAAACCACCGGACACCCCTAACATACATAGTAGCAGGGAGCAGTGAGAAAGAAGTTCATCGGACAATGCAGTGGTTGCTCAGCCGACTGTTGAGTGGTGCTTAGGAAGAAGTCATCCAGTCCACCGGCCTGGAACAGAGGGCTCCAAGGTTCCAGAGTTGCGACGTTCTCAACATGCAGGAACAGATGGTAACAGCAAGTACAGGGACTTTGTGTAATTAACTCAATTTTGTAAGGGTACATGTATTGTTTGTTTCAGGGTTGTATGCAGCATTTGAATAGTGGACAGTTAGTGATGAGAAACATGGGTATAATTATGACATCAATATTTTGTAAACAATTTTGGTTGTCTCTAGTTGGTGGGAGGAATGTGGTGTTTTCTGTCAAAGGTAAAGTGAGGTGAAGAGTGGCAGGACTGTTTTGTGTTCTTTGTTATTTTGGTCAGAGTAGAAAGGAGTGTTGATGGCAGCGATTGTGATGTATTGCAGTTACTGTGTACTTATTTCTGTATTGGTGTAACACATTGGGTTCTGTTGGGTTGCAGTGTGTTGTTTTTTAATTGTAACCTAAAGGTTTCCATTGGTTTTTATGTGTTATGATGGTTTCAATTACACTATAGTCTGTTGGGTTTTGTTGTATTCTAGTTATTACCATTGGTTTCTATTGTGCCATGGCCAGTGGGTTTCTGTTGTATTTTCCAATGGTTTCTGTTGTGTTTTTGTTGGTTTCTATTGTGATGTAGCCAATTGGTTTCTGTTGTATTCTAGTGTTTCACATTAGTGTCTATTGTGTTGTAACCAGTTGGTGTCTGTTGTATTCGAGTGTTTTACATTGGTTCCTGTTGTGTTTTGTTATTTTCTATTATGTTGTAACCAGTTGGTTTCTGTTGTTTTCTAGTGTTTTACATTGGTTTCTGTTGTGCGTTGTTGGTTTCTTATCCTATAACAACCTTTGGTTTCTCTTGTATCACCAGTGATTTTTATTGGTTTCTGATTCTTTCTGTTCGTTTCTGTTGTGATGTGACTTCTGTTTTCAGTAATAAGATTGACAATTAAGTTTTTTAATTACTAATGGCAGTTTGATTTCCTAATAATGTGCAAAAAATAATGTATGTAAGAATATTAAATTATTCAAATACTGTAATAGAAACAATTAATAAGTAAAAGAAAACATAAATCATTAGTGATATTTATCTATGGGAACATAAATTATAGGGCCTACAGCTATTTAACACATTAAAATTAATTATTTAGAGTGCACTCTAGTGGAGAGTTTTTTTGAACTGGTAGCACACGTTGGTTTCTGTTGTATTTTGTTTGTGTTGTACACCTTGCAGTACAAATGTATCTGGCCTGTAATACGTTTATTTACCTCTTATGACAAGCTTCCATTTTTCAGACTGCCGGCCACGTGGCTGCCAACCTGATAATATTTAATGTACCAAATTACACAATATACCACACTCCTCCCCACCTATTACGAAATTCACAAATACAGTATACGTAAACACAATTAACACTTATAAATCAAATAATTTTAGCGTGTCCTTTTACAGTTGGGATATCTTGGCTCGTTTTTATCCCCTGCCACTGAACAGACCCATGTATACCCCCTTCAGGACTTGCCTCCTCACACGCAGAACCTCTGAAACCTTCTTCTGGTTCCTTGCTTAGTCTATTCTTGTCCTGAGTGTTGTCATTTATACTCTCAGCACTATAGGCCTCTGCATCCTCTTCCACCCCTGATGTGCTGTCCTCCATCCCAGAGTTTCCTATTCGCTGACACACTTTTTTCGTGCTGACCTGGGCATTGCTAGCTTCTACTACATCTGAAGTATGTTCCAAAGGGACAAAACTGACCCAGGTGACGGTGGTAGATGCCATCAGCTGCCTACACCCTGTAAGTGCCGAACATTAAAATGACCACTCCTTTCTCCCTTTTCTTTCCTCCATGTGTGTACACTGTTAAGCCCACTGGATTGTTCACAGTAACGGACTTAGCTCGGCGTTTAGAGTGGGAAATAACAGGACCCACTTGATGGGCGGCAACAGTCGCAGACACTGATGGTGAAAGCAATGAAAGTCTATTGTGGATGACCCTGCCACACACAAGGCTACTGGGCGACTCCCCTGTGACCATATGTGGAGTTATACTGTAATTCATGAGGAAACAGGGTAGTGCAACACTCAGGGGAACACTGGACTGAACTAAAGCCTTTAGCTTGCATTTCAGAATTTTCACCATATTTTCTGCAAGGCCATTAGTGGCCGGGTGGTAGGGTAGTGAAAAGGTGTGCTTGACAGCATTGTTTGTACATAACTGGTCAAATTCTTGAGATGAAACCTGAACCTCATTGTCAGAAACAAGTTGTTCGGGAAGACCATAAATTTAAAACCACCAACGTAGTTTGGTTATGACCGTGTTGGATGTGAAACTGGAAAGCACACATGCTTCAGGCCATTTTGAGTGATTGTCCACAAGCACAAGAAAATTAGCCCCAATGAGTAGCTCAACTATATCTACATGAACTCTCTGACATGGCCTATCCAGCTGTGCCCAGGGCACTAGAATTGACTTGTCTGGGAATTACTTATTTTTAAAACATGTAAGGCAGGCAGATATGGCACCTTCAAGGTCTTTATCTATTAGGGGCCACCACACATATGAACGAGCCAGTACCTTCATCTTACAAATTCCAAAATGACTTGTGAAGCTCTTGTAGGACTCTTTCCTGCAGGGCAGCTGGAATGATGACTCTGTGCTCCCAGAGTAAACACCCTTCTTCTAGTGCTAGTTCATTCTTTTTTGCATAAAATGGCTGGAGTGGGTCTGTCGGTTGCATGGGTCAACCATTTCTCATGAACAAAATCTCTTTGCTTAAAACTGCATCTCTTTCATGTGCAATTCTTATTGCCTTTGGGGTTAGTGGCAGAAACTCAGATACCCCAACATGAAAATAAGAAAACTGAGCCACTGGATTTTCCAAACCTGGAAGAGGCAGCGTGGACAGTCTGTCAGCATTACTGTTCTCAGTACCCTAAACATGTTCCACCATATAATCAAAACCCTGAAGATGCACTGCACACTGTTGTAGCCTGTTAGCTGCAAGCTGCGGGATGCCACAATAATTTCAGAGAATATGTGTTAGTGGTTGATGATCTCTCAACAAGGTGAATTTATGACCATATATGTATTGGAAGAACTTTTTTATCCCCAAGATGATGGCCAAGACCACTCTGTCAAGTTGTAAATAGTTTCTTTCTGTAGACAACAAGGTACAAGATGCAAATGCAATTGGTTTTCCTACACCATTTGGAAGCATGTGGCTCAGAACAGCCCCCAACACCATTTGGAGATGCGTCTAGTGCCAGCTTGATTGGTAAATCTGGGTTGTAATGGGTGATTACCTGTGAAGATGTGACCAACTGCTTGAGCCTTTCGAAAGCCTCGTTACATTTTTGTGACCAATGCCACTTGCAATACTTTAATAGGTCATGTAATGGTGACAAGATTGTTGCAAGATCTGGCAAAAATTTAACATAGTAGTTGACAAGACCCAACCATGATCACAACTGCCCCACATCCTGGGGGCATGAAGCCCCTACTACGGCTTCAACCTTGTCACACGTGTGCAAACCATCCTTGCCTATCATGTGTCCCAGGAATGTCGCTGATGAACTAAAGAATACACATTTCTTTTCATTCATTGTAAAGCCATAGTACTGTAGTTGCTGTAGTAAATTATGCAAGTTTCTTCAATGTTGCTCCTTAGAAGCCCCGGTTACTAAGATTTCATTCTGAAAACATACCACTCCATCTAGCCCCTGAAGGACCTGTTCCATAGTCCTCTGAAAAATGGCTGAGAAAGATTTGATGCCAAAGGGAACTCTTGTGTACCTAAAAAGTCCTCCATGGGTATTTATGGTGCAACATTTCATCAATCTGCAACTGTTGGAATGCCCGAGACAAGTCAATATTTGAAAATTCTATACCACCTTGTAATTTGGAGAATAATTCATCTGCCTGGGGAACTAGCTTTGGGTTAACTGTAATTTTAAAGTCTGCGCAGATACCGATGAACTGTACAATTCCGTTTAGCCACTGGTATAATGGGAGTGGCCCAATCGTTGAAAGAACCAGGGTGAAAAATGCCCAACTTCAAAAGCCTGTCGAGCTCTACATTTACCTTTTCTTTTAGTGTAAAATCAAGTTTTCTGGTAGGGAGAAAGACTGGTGTTCTATTTTCTTGTACATGCATTGAGACATTACTACCCGTGAACATTTCTAATTCCCCCAGAAAACAAAATATGGTATTTCTGTGCTATGATGTCATTCACTGACCAGTGATCACCTCCTGGAGAAGCGCTGATTTGATTGACGACCAGTTGTGGCAATGCCAAAGCATCGTACCAGTCCCTGCCGAGTAGCGGAGGACCACAGCTTGGAACTACAAACAAATTTTAACTCCTTTGACTCTTGCTGACCCTTCACCTGCACATTAATTGTACCACAGGGATGTATAACACCATTAGTGTAGGACCTAAGGCAGACCGTAGTTGGTGTCAATTGGTAGTTCGCAAAAAGGTTTGTGTATGTCCTTTCCAATTGCAGATATGGAAACCCCGTTGTCTATTTTTATGTCTAAACACATACTGCCCGCCAAGACTGGCATGATCCATGGTTGTGGTCTTGCTGTAGGCTTCAGTATCTGCTACAATGAAGTAAATTCTTCTGATGTTTCTGTGCTTGGGTTTTCTGGATTGGACACTACGTAATTGTGATGGGCAGAGTCTCTCTTGCCACTGGTCTGCATTTTTGGACACATTCGCTGTAAGTGTCCCAGATGCTTGCAGTTGTTTCACTAGTACTTGCGAAATATGCAATTCTGTACAAAATGGCCTGAATTGCCACAACACAAACACACAGATTGACTAATACTTTTTGTGCCACTGTCTTTCTGTGGGTGTGCCGTCATGATGTTAACAAATTCGTCTTTGACCAGTGGTGAAGATAACGGATGCAGCCTTTCTGTTATTGATCCTCCTGCATTCATATATACACTACCAGCAGCCGCCTCGTATGCCATCGCTAAACGTACCACTTTTTCAAAAGTAAGGTTGTCGGATTCTAGGTACAATCTTTGTGTTGACGCCGTCGGGTGAGACACGAGACGAACGATGACACAAATACTTAATGGTAATTTGGGCGCCAGCGGTGCTTCCCAATCACCGGACTATTGAAACTCAGGGTTCTCAGGGATGTTTTGGGTTCTGTGTGTCCATCTCACCCGTACGTACTTACAAACACATTGGCAATGCTAAACTTTTAATACACATCACTGAAATAAATGATAGATAAAACATGTGGCTAGGACACAGTCACTACTGAATAAAAGAAATGAGTTCAATGTAGACTTGTTTTTATTGATATTGTTCATACACATCAACATGCCAATGAAATTATTATCTCGGTCATGACTAGCCAATTCCGCTTGGGTGCTCCACAGTCCGTAATTAATCTAACGCACGTCTAAATTGATGATCTCACTGAAGTGCGTGAAAGCACAGCCTTCACAAGGGAAGAGGGCCGACAGCCGCTAGTGTGGATTGACTGTTATTCCCTGAAGACAGGACACGGTGAATTACAAATTAAAACCCTTAATGCACATTAACATGTGTGATTGCTCGGCATCACTAACGCAAACTCATCGGGGCTCACCCTCCAGCACGTGGGTAGTGTGGTGACGGCCTATACACAGAGCCAGCTAGGACGGGAATAATTGCAAAGTACACTAATTACACAATTACATAGATCCTTGAATGATACATGAAATAAGATGAGACACGAGATGAATATTCACAATAAACACACACATGTGTGAAAACAAGCTTAGGTGGCGTAGATGCTGCTGGATGAAGTTCGTAGCAGACCACGTGATGCACGTGAAAGTACAATATTTCTGCGTGGAAACGGCAAACTAAATACAGATAAAGTATTATTCATGTTGAGCAAGTGGTTCTCTTAACGATTAGCATTGTTACAGGCTTTTAACATGCCTGATGGTGGTGAAATCAAACATTACTGTGACCGCATGTTCGAGTACAAAAAAACATAAATTTACGTGAAGAATACATTGAACTCTGAATGAAATTGGCATAAAACCCTGAAAGAAATGATTGCACATATAATGTTATACAATAAAGCTCTTAAAACACAATGATGGCATATGCAAAGACTTGGCCTCGATCTGCCATATGGTTATTACGTGATGTTGCCTTAAAATATTCAAACACGAAAATTACCCACAAATACATACAAAAAAATAAAGCTCTTAAAATTGTGTGTAGCAATTATGCAGAAGTTACACTGAAATGCCATAAACATAAGCAGATGGCGCCTGATTCAAAATCTGCAGGTCGCGTGACTTCTCCAACATCTTTCTCCTCCTTCTTCTCGATTAAGTTAAAAATCCCACAAATGCATAAGAATTAGTAAAACGGAAGCGTAATGCTGGGAAAAATGTCTGGCAAAAACATACGCAAGCAAAGATTAACCGGTAAACTACATTGACTATGGAAACCTAAATCAGTGAACAAAATTTGTAGTGTGTACGTGACAGTGTCTTACCGCGCCAGCTCTCTTCGACAGACTGTCCAGATATAAGCGTCGCACGGACCTACCATGGCCACCTACGGGGTTCACATAAGCGGAAGTGCTATGCACGCCGAGTAAAATAAAATATTTTATTATTGAAAATGAAATGGCACAAATTCAATTAGATACTGTTTTAGATTTCTTCAATTTTCTTATTAATTTCAATATTACTTTAATGTCTCTTTGTGATGACATTCATGCCTGAGTATTAAGTGTTCTTAATCTCGGTGCCACGGGCACTTTGAATATTCATAACCAAACAATTAAAAATAGTACACACACTTTAAAACATTTTAAGACATATTAAACACTGTAAACACAATATAACACATTTTATCCTGAAATCAACATTTATAGGAAAGTTCAAAATTATCGGCCTCTTTGCGCACGTGCAGAACACGTGACATGTGAGCGCTGTCATGGGCTCTAGTGCCGCTGGCTATTAGCCATTGTTAAATTACCCCTGCCTCGAAGGCCAACACGGTGCGAACAATGCAACATTGCTCTGGCGGGCTCTGCCCGGCTGGTTGCCGATTGAGGGCAAAGAAAACATGGCCTCGGAGGTCATCTGTTTCTTCTGCATTTGCTGGGGTTGGGGGTGTAGGCAGGAACAACAATGTGGATACATGGTGGTGACTCGGCTCGCCGCTTGCGAGTGCTGTGTTGCGCTTTGTTGACACTTGATGTCACACTCACTGCCCTACTAGTTTCCCCAAACCCCGTCAAACTCTCTTGCCCTACTAGGTTCTCCCCTGCGGGAACTGGTAAGCCCCTAAAAGGCGTCTCGCCTTCACATGTGGTATCAAGGTTTACGTTTACACTTTGGTTACAACCAAATTCAGCTGTGCCCTTGGGAAACCCCTTAAAACTCAACTCACTGGCACTAGTTGTGTTGAAATTTACATGTGCACTGATGTTACCACTTCCTTTGTGTACACTTGGAAACCCCTTGAACCCGCTCTGATTCGTTGTGTTTTTACCTGTATTAGTAGAAAAACCCAGAAACGGTGTTGCGGTTTTACTTGTTTCCGCCTCCTCACTACTTTGGCTGGGTGTTTCCATGTTAGTGTTGTTCTCCTCAGTGTACATGTTGTTGCTCTCCTGTGAACTCCCTGGTGAAATTCTCCGAGCTTGCTGTGGTATTGAGCGTAACATCGTCTCCTTTCCTCTCTTCCGTACAGGCGGTCGTGCTATCCGCAGATCGTCACTCTGCCGTTTTGTGACAAGTCTGGGTCCCGACTTCACAAGATACGTGGAATTTCCCATTTTTTCCACTATTCTCACTGGCCCTGTCCATCTAGGTGCCAGTCCAGCACAGTATTTCTTCACCCCAGTCGATAACGGGTTTTCTCGTACACACACGTACATCCCGGGTACAAGCTTGGGTGGCGGTCTCTTGTTATCCGGTACCCACACATTACAATAGCTGAGTTGACTCGCCCTGGTTTCTTCATGTACCTGCGCCTGGTGTTCGGTAATTTGTTCAGGTGATCTGGGCGGGTTTTCGCAGGGTGCTCTGGGGGCATGGAGTTCGCAACCTTGCCGGTTGCTGCATTCACTCTATTCCGTAGGCAAAACATTATCTCCGGGATCAATTCGGCACACCTAGCATGATTCTCGCCTAACCGGACACGTAATTGGATTTTTACGTCCTGGTTTGGTCTCTCGGTTGGGTTAGCCCTGGGATGGTAGGCTGGGGTAGTACGGTGTTCTATTCCCCACCTGGTACAGTACTCCCTCCATTTTCGCACTACAAACTGTGTTCCATTGTCTGTCAACAAATATTCGGGGTGTCCCCACCTCTGGAAAAACTCGTTCTGCATTATTTGTGCCACTGTGTGCACACGAACATTGCTGACTGGAAATGCTTCGGTCCAACTGGTAAACAAACCCGTGACAACAAGAAATCTTTTCTCAGTTTTCGTACGTGGGTACGGGCCCATGATCCATGATGTCAATAGCTACAGTTTTGAATGGCTCGGTTGGCAGCCTTGGCTGTTATGGAGCGTTGCCGTCTGCTCTCCGCGGCTTACGGATTTTACACTTGACACAGCTCTGTACATATTTCCTGACATCTCCCTGAATCCCTGGCCAGTGAAAACATTTCTGCACTTTCCTTCGTGTCTGCTCGGATCTCGGATGTCCATGTTCCAAACTGTCGTGTTCATATTTTAACACAAGTTCCCATTTCTCTCTCGGTACTTACATCCGCCATCACGCACAATTACCAGGTGGTTTGGTTTGTATTTCCCTGTCCACTACCCTCCAGTGTTCTGTGTAGCATGTGGCACAGTGTTGGCGTTGCGCGGCATCTGGGGAATTTTCTTGTGCTGTGTGTACCTCTTTTAACACGTCCCATACATTCAAGGAGACCAGTGTGCCAGGTGGTGTGGCAACAATATTTTGTACAATAAGGGTTTGTGTTTCTGCAGTTGGTATTGCACGGCATGGTAATATCATTCTCTTCCCACTTCACATCGTCAGTTACCTTTAGATTCGGGCAAGGATTCCTGGACAAGGCGTCCATGAGCTCGTTGGTTTTTCCCGCCACATGTTCTACTTTGAAATCGTACTCCTGCAGTAACAGCGCCAAACGGACAAGTTTACTTTTCCCTTTATGCATTCCCTCTAACCATAAAAGGCATCGTTATCAGTTTTGAGTGTGAACAGCCTTCCTAGCAAGTACGGGTGGTACTTCAGCAACGTATGTACAATGGCCAAGCATTCTTGTTCATTAACGTGATATTTACGTTCTACGTGTCTAAACATTGCACTGTGATAACTGATGATATTTTTTTCCCCATGTGTTCCCTCATTATACAGCACGGCCCCAATGCCTTCTTGACTGGCATCTGTTTGTACGACAATAGATAATTCTGGGTTGAATCTAGACAATGGATTACAGTTCTGAAATGCAATTTTAATATCTTGAAATGCTTGGTCGGTTTGCGGTGTCCAGACAAATTTACGTTTCTCCACAACAAAGCAGTTAACGGTGCAGTGATTACGGAAAAGTTTATGACAAATTCCCTTAACCAATTAATTAAGCCAAAAAACTTCCTGACTTATTTACGTGATCTGGGTGTAGATTTGTTTTGAATGTCCCATATGTGTTGTTGTTCTTGTTCGTGTCCATTTTCTGTTACATAATGCCCTAGAAACTCCATTTTACTCACACCCAACTTACACTTTTCCACTTTGCACGTAAGTTTATTACGTTCGAGCCGTTCAAACACAGGGCCGTTCAAACACAAGGCTCAAATGGTGCAAATGCTCTTCCCAGCTGTTAGACCAAACAAGTACGTTATCCAAATACACCATCGCAAAATCTCCAATAAATCCATCCAATACATTAACCATTAAGTTCTGAAATGTTGCAGTGGCACACTTTAAACCAAATAGCATGGCTATAAACTGAAATCTACATCCATCTAGGGTGGTAAAGGATGTTTTCTTTCTGTCCTGTGGGCGGATAGGCATTTGCCAATACCCAGACTTTAAATCAAGTGACGTGAATATTGAAGCTGGTCCTAATGTTGACAAAGTGTCTTTCATGTTTATGACTGGTGGCGGCATGTTTATGGTAATCTTATTTAGGGGTCAAAAGTCGACACAGAATCGCCATTCGCCATCTTTCTTTGGAGCAAGGATAATACCTGAGTTATAGAGGCTTTATGTAGGTTCAATAACATTATCGTTGAGCATCTCACATAAATGTTGGTTGATGCCACGCTAAAGGAAATTCCTGGGTCTCGTGGCTTGGAGTACACTGGGTCCTCATGTGTGGTGACTATCGCGTGCTCAGTGACGTTGGTACGCTGCAGCTTCCCCTCAGTGTGGAACACACTGGTATGCTGGTCCAGCAGATGTTGCTGATGTGTGGCGGGCACCTCGTGCTCGAAGTCAGCAAGCAGCATAGCAGTTGTTGTTATTGGTGGTGTTGCTCCCACGGCGTAAACAGTCCATCTGCCACGTGTCCCTACATGCAGACAATTCAGGTGCAGTTCTATCACGGCGTGGTTGTCAACAAGCCATGGCAATCCCAAAATCACTTCTTCGCACAAGTCCGGCACAATGTAGACATTGCACTTGATACGTAGCTCTCTAATTCCTACCATTACGTGCATCACACTTTTCGCTTCTCCCTGGTGGAGGGTGGTAGTGAATTACAGATGTCTCTGTGGCACTCTAGTCGTTATTGCTTGTACTAAACCCTCATGCACAAAGTTGTGACTAGCGGCAATGTCAATAACAGCTGTGACATTTTGCTGCTGCGGCGACTGTGTAATCTGCCTGACAGGAGGCGGCGGTCGCGTGACATTGGTAACCAGTGCGGGGGGTACAGGCAGCGGGGGTGCGTTTTGTCAGTCCAGCACCTGTTCTCTGCATTCCACCTGCTTATCTTGTTCATAGGCACATGCCTCCCTTGTAAACAATTCCACGCCCTGCCGGCTGGCTCCCGGCAACAACGGCCTAATGTCCGGTTTTGACAATGTCACAATGATTTATAAAACGTCGCATGTCGGCTGACCTGGGTTCAGACGCTTGAACAAGCCTAGCTTACATTGTATAAACTCCTCAATACCATCACGTTCATGTTGCTGTTCATGGTACAGTCGTGCTTGTACCTGTATAGCATCTCTGTCATTGTCGAATCGACCTAGCACTCTCTCACAGAACTCCTCCCACGTGACTCGATAGTCCCTTACCAAGTTCCACCATGTGGCAGCAGTTCCCTTTAACCTGTTGACAGTTACCTCAGTCCAGTCATCCCAATGTACACAATGTCTATGCAATTTCTCTTCGCACACTGCAAGGAACGTACCTGGGTCTTCTGAGTCGTGTCCCGTGAAAGTTGGCAGTAATACATTGTGATCCGGCCTGGTTAAACCCTGTGGCGTGTATGTAACAACCACTGGCGGACTGGGCTTCACCTCTTATATTGGCGGTGGCGTGATCTCAGCACAGTTCATATTACGGCACTTGTCACAGTTTATAACACCGTCGTGGTAGGTGGTAAACTCTGCAGGCCCTATGCATTGTAAATGTGAGTTTCCTACACTGTTGGCACTGCACCAACTTGGTTCCCGCCCCGTCACATCCGGTGCGCATGCATAGGCGTTGCTCTGACAGCGTAGAGACGTTGTCTGATGTTCAATGACATAAGGGTTGCTCCCACATACTTCCCTCAAACAAGTTGATTTCACTCAATCTCCCACAATGCATGCATTGATCAATCGGCATGTCCAAGTAACTTGCGGTCGATCAGGCATGGTGTCCGCCATCTTCTCGCAGTTGACGCGAATGACGCAACGCGGATGAACACACTTGGCCCCACTTGGGAACGCCAATTGACGCAGTCGGGTGTGACACGAGACGAACAACGACACAAATACTTAATGGTAATTTGGGCACCAGCGATGCTTCCCAATCACCGGACTATTGAGACTCAGGGTTCTCAGGGATGTTGTGGGTTCTATGTGTCCATCTCACCCGTGCGTACTTACAAACACGTTGGCAATACTAAACTTTTAATAAACCTCACTGAAATAAACTATAGATATAACATATGTGGCTAGGACACTGTCACTACTGAATAAAAGAATTGAGTTCACTGTAGACTTGTTTTTATTGATATTGTTCTTACAAATCAACGTGCCAATGAAATTATTATCTTGGTCATGACTAGCCAATTTCGCTTGGGTGCTCCCCAGCCTGTAATTAATGTAGTGCACGCCTAAATGGATGATCTCACCAAGATGCGTGAAAGCACAGCCTTCACAAGGGAAGAGGGCTGACAGCCGCTAGGGTGGACTGATGGCGTATGCAAAGACTTGGCTTCGGTCGGCCACGTGGTTATATGTGATGTTGCCATAAAATATTCAAACATGAAAATTACCCTCAAATACATACATAAAAATAAGGCTCTTAAAATTGCCTGTAGTAATTATGCAGAAGTTACACTGAAATGCCATAAACATAAGCAGATGGCGCCTAATTCAAAAATGCGGGTCGTGTGACGTCTCCGATATATTTCTCCCCCTTCTCCTCGATTAAGTTAAAAATGCCACAAGGGCATAAGACTTAGTAAAGCAGAAGCATAATGCTGGGGAAAATGTTTGGCAAAAACGTACGCAAGCAAAGATTAACCGGTAAACTACATTGACTACGGAAACCTAAATCAGTGAACAAAAGTTGTAGTGCGTACGTGACAATGTCTTACCTCACCAGCTCTCCTCGTCAGACTGTCCAGATACAAGCATCGCATGGACCTACCATGGCCGCCTACCGGGTTCACATAAGCGGAAGTGCTATGTACGCAGAGTGAAATATTTTATATTGAAAATAAAATGGCACAAATTAAATTAGATATTGTTTTACATTTCTACAATTATCTAACTGGCAATGAATATTCACCTTACCAATCACTGAAAATTTTATAGCTTTTTTTATATGTTGTAAATGGGTTTAATGTCTTTTAACTTGTCTCCCAAATGTTTCAAATATTTTACTCCATTGACAGTCCATGAAAGATCATTAGGCTTCACTATAAAAAAAATTAAACAAACAATGCATTTTTAACTTCACACTCACATAGCCAGTACGCAAAATTGTATGTACTTAAATTGAATTTTCGCGTATACGAACCAATGCGTGTACCCCCTTGGCTTTGTTATTTTGTTATATTTAACTGTGGCATTGCTGGTCCCACATTCTTAAGCTCTAGTTTATTCTCATAATTCAAAAATATTGTAGTAATAAGGTTTAAAATGTTACTCGCAGAATTATCCATTATTTACAAGTTTACACAACATGACATTAACAACAATTCAACCCTGCTTCTAACAGATGCTCATGGCTCATTGTTAGTAACAAACTTATTCAGAATATTACACACTATATTTGAAGCTCACACGAGTTTGAACAATATCTATAAATAAAAACTATTGGAAATAAATACAAGCATTGTTATGAAATGTGTTTAACAACTGCAAAAGAGTGCAGCGCAAAAGTGTGCCTACAAAACATGTAGTGCATAACTGTAGAACACATTCTGTTATACAGTGCAATTCGAAGCTTCAGTATTGGTAGCCTTGTCAAGTTCCAGGAAACCGTTTTTGTGTGAGAGCAGGGGTGCGCCCTGCTCTCTCTGATTTACAGCGTGTGATTGGCTGAAAAGGGACGAGCCTCTGAAGTAGTCCCTCCCTCCCATAGCCCACCTCGCCCATTGTTATGGTCATCTTTCTCTACTCACTTCACCCACTTCGGGGCAAAGAATCTGTAACCCCGCCACTCGACATTTCCAAAAACATTTCTCTCGTGAGAAGCCTCGTCCATCTCAAAAACATTGGCTGTGAAATAACCTCTGTATTCATACGCAGTATTATTTGCTGAGTAGAAGATAAGTAGAGGTCTGCATTCTGTGCATTTATCAGGGGGGCTGCGCCCCACAGCCCTCCATCAGCAGCCGCCACTGGTGTATGGTGCAATTAATTCCCATCCTAGCCAGCTGTGTATATAAGCCGTCACCACACTACCCACCTGCTGAAGGGCGCACCCCAGTGAGTTTGTGTTAGTGATGCAGAGTATTCACATGTGTTAATATGTATTATGGGTTTCATTTGTAATTCACAGTGTCCTGTCTTCAGGGAAAAACCGTCAGTCCACCCTAGTGACTGTCGGCCCTCTTCCCTTGTGAAGGCTGTGCTTTCATGCATCTCGGTGAGATCATCCATCTAGGCGTGCGCTAGAGTAATTGCGAGCTGGGGAGCACCCAAGCGGAATTGGCTAGTCATGACAGAGATAATCATAATTTCACAGGCACATTGATGTGTATGCATAATAACAATAAAAACAAGTTTACAGGGAACTTAACTCTTTTACTCAGTAGTGACAGTGTCCTAGCCACATATGTTTTATTAAGTGTTTATTTCCAGTGATGTTTAGTAAAAGGTTTAATATTGCCTACGTGTTTGTAAGTATGCACATGTGAGATGGACACACAGAACCCACAGCATCCCTAAGAACCCTGATTCTCAATAGTGTGGTGATTGGGAAGCACCGCTGGTGCCCAAATTACCAGTAAGTATTTGTGTCATTATTTGTCTCGTGTCTCACCTGACGGTGTCAAAATGTACCATTTTATACAATATACCACAGTTTGTTTTTTTTCATTCTGTTCAATTCTGATGATGTCCCAGTTTTTTCCATCAGTTTCTGTTGTGTTCTGTTGATTTTTATTGTATTCACTCTGTTGTATTTTTTTGGTTTATGTTACACTTCATTCTGTTGTATTCTGATGTAGTTCCAGTGATTACTAATTGTTTCTGTTGTATTTTGTGGTTTTGTGTTGTATTTCTAGTGATTTCATTGGTTTCTGATGTGTTTTGGGGTTTTCTGTCGTATTTCTAGTGGTTTCCATTTATTTATGTTGTATTTATTTGGTTTCTTTTGCATTTCATTCTGTTGTATTTTGATGTAGGTAGTACCAGTAATTTATATTGGATTCTATTGGGTTTTGTGGTTTTCTGTTGTTATTTATAGTGGTTTCCATTGGTTTCTGTTGAATTTGTTTTTTTCTGTTGCATTCTAATGTAGTCTCAGTATTTTCTATTGGTTTCATTTGTTTTTTGTGGTTTTCTGTTGTGCCTATTTCTAGTGGTTTCAATCAGTTTGTTCCATTTTGTTGGTTGCTGTAAATTTTATTTTGTCATATTTTACTGTATTCCCAGAAATTTCTATTGGTTTCTATTGTGTTTTGTGGTTTCCTGTTTTTGATTTTCTAATGGTTTCCATTAATTTCTGTTATATTTTGTTGATTTCAGTCACATTTCATTCTGTTGTATTGTGATGTAGTCCCAGTAAATTCAGTTGGTTTCTGTTGTGTTTTGTATTATATTTCTAGTGGTTTCCATTTGTTGATGTCCCAGTAATTGCTATTGGTTTATTTTGTGTTCCATTGGTTTTTCAGTTTGACCCTGTTGGTTTTTGGTTAAATCCTATTGATGTATTATAATTTTTTTGAAGATTATATTGTATTTTGTTGGTTTCTTTCAAATTTCATTCTATTGAAATCTGTTGTAGTCTCAATGGTTTCTATTATTTTCTATTGGGTTTTAATATACTAGTCCTGTTGGTTTGTGAAGTAATAGTACTATATCCCTCAGTTTCTGTTGTGTATTGTTTATTTATGTTGTTTTTATTGTATTCAGGAAACCACAATAAATAAATCACAAAATACAACAGAAACTACGGTAAAACAATATTAATTTTACAGTAACCAAGAGAGAGAAATACTATGAAAACTAACAGAATACAACAGAGAACCATGTAACATAAGAAAATGCAAAAAAAAAAAAAAAAAAAAAAAAAACCAACAAGCCATAAATTAATCCAATTGATACCACAGTAAAGCCAACAAAAATCAACAGATACAGCACCATAGAAAACAGTTTAATTGATAATAATACAATAGATGCTAGCACAGTATAGCACAACACAAACCAATAGAAACCCCAAAAATACAACCTAAACAAACTGCCAACAGCACAATAGAAAGAAACAATACACAAGAAAATACATTTAAACAGTCAGAATACAAAATAATGCAAAAACTGATACAACTGAAACCAATTGAATCCACTAGAATACAACAAAAAAAAACACCAATGGAACACAAGAGAAACCAATGGAATCAACTAGAATTAAACAGAAAACATCATGCTAAAGCACAACAAAATCCAATGGAAACTGACTACAACACAACAAAGACCAAGAAAATGCAGCAAAATTTAGTTTAATCAATCCGAATGCAATAGAAACCGAAATACTATGACTTAACAGAAACCAACGAAACACAACATAAACCAACAAAACACAATATAAACCAACAAAACACAATATAAACCAACAAAACACAATATAAACCAACATAAATCAATAGAACACAGCAGAAACCACAGAACACAATAGAAACCAACAGAACACAATAGAAACAAACAACACAATTAAAAAACAATTAAGGCAACTACAGCAGAACAGAAACCAATAAGACACAACTTAAATAATGGAAACCACTAAAATAAAATAAAAACAATTGAACATTGGAAACAAAAAACACAATACTGTTTGTTATTGTCTTACACATAACACATACTTACTGCATATTGAGCGCCTCCCAGAGACACAAGTATCCAACGCCATTGTCCAACCTCTACTGGCCTCTGTCTGCTACTGCATGACTCATGGATACAACATCTCTCCCTTTTTATTGATGAAAGACGTCAATGTTATTACAATGCTTTACATTTAAGGTATAATTTTCACATCTCCACACCTTATACATGTACCTTTGAACTGTTCCCAACTTTAGACTGGTATTACAACGTATATACAAGACTAGTCTCAAATAACCTTTAGAGGTGCATACATTTTACATTAATTTTACCCATGAAACACAGTATGTACTATTCCTAACTACACTATTTACTAACACATCCAGCGTACCAATAACACTTCTCATTATGACTCTGTATCAGTAATATTCCCATACATCTCTCTAAGGAGTTTCATAATCCATCATCCATGTAGGAGATACTCTCTCTCTAGTAGACCTTCGTAAGGTGGAACTTCTTGTTTCTGCTGTACTGTTGAGTTTTGTGCTTTGTGTCTCAGCCCATCCTCTCCATTCTGGTTCCTGATCTCCCTTACTCTCTCTCCTGCCTGTTCCACCCTCTGCCTCGGTTGGAGTCTGGTCAGTCCCTTCAAGTGAGTGTGACAACCGCCCATTCCCTGCCATTTCCCTGTATCTGTGGGTCTGTAAAGTTACTGTCGCAATGGAGAAAGGTAACAACTGCCATTGATTGCTTCTGTATACCTTCCTTGCTGACAACCAGATATGACCTTGGATAATGCAGATCTTCCGGTGTTGTGGTTACCGGCCCATAATCTTTACAATCTGGAATCCATACCCTTTCGCCCAGATTCACTGGCCGCAACTGTTTTGTTCTGTACTGCTTATCATACCATTGTTTCATTGGAAATCCTTGGAGTTTTCTTTATTAAAGGACTGAGTGCTGGAACTGTGGTGTTGACTTTTCTGCCAACCATGATGTCCAGGGGTGACAATCTACCAAAGGAGCAGTACGGTAGGCTAACAACGCTTCATACACATCCTTGCTCTTTTTTAGAAGGATCTTTGCTGTTTAAACAGCTGCTTCTGTACTGCTTCTGTAATACGGGCTGCTTGTTTTGTGAACAAATCCATACTGTTCTGCAAACTCAGTAAACGTTCTTAAACTGAGGGCCATCATCTGTTCGGACTACTTCCGGTATGCCAAATCTTGCAAACACTGCTTTGCACTGTTCAATAACAACATTTCCTGTCAAATTCTGTAAACATAACAACTCAAAATATTTGAAGTAGAAATTTGCAATAGTAAAATACAATTTTCCTTGATATTTCATGATATCCATCCCTACTTTCTGCCAAGGATAGTCAGGCAACGGTTCCTTAATAAAAGGTTCTTTAGGGTTGCTTCACTGTTTGATACAAATACCACAGTTCTCCACAAGAGTAATTGTGAACTAAGTTCTAGCCACCAAACAAGACCGTCAAGCCCAGGCTCTGCATGTGCCAATACCCAGGTGCCCTTTATGCAATTGTTTTATGACATATTCTTGCAACTCTGGAGGTATTACTAACCTGGTTCCCTTTAATATATATCCTTCATTGATTGAAATGTCTGCCAGGTATTGATAATACACAGTCGTCTCTTTTGGTAACTCATTTTGCTTGGGCCATCCTTCCTATCAATACCATGTCAGCTTTCAGCAAACGGGGTCAATGTGCTTGTATTGTTTTATGAGTTCGAGGATGTTTTGTGCTACTGACAAACTATAAACAATCATGTTCACATCTGCCAAAGTATTTGCAGAGAGCTCTTCATCTAGTATGTCAGTGCCATCTACCGGATTCCTCGATAAACAGTCAGCAAGACACTACTGTTTTCCTGGTACATGAGCCACTGTATAGTTATATTTCATTAACAGTATGCTAAACCTCTGAAGCCTAGGTGTTAGTTCATC
This sequence comes from Dryococelus australis, assembly GCA_029891345.1. Lineage (NCBI taxonomy): Eukaryota > Metazoa > Arthropoda > Insecta > Phasmatodea > Phasmatidae > Dryococelus > Dryococelus australis. Next base: position 279,960,037 of record CM056994.1, read on the forward strand.
AACACGCTTTGTTTGTAATAACTGGACTAACAGTTTATGGTCTATCTCCAGAGTCACAGGTACACCCAATATATATTCTTGTAATTTTTCACAATGCCTATTTCTCAATTTGGGCATACCTACATTCAGTTTTGGAAAGGACTCATAAATCATAACATACGACTTCTTGTGATTTATCCTCATTTACCTCTAACAAGGCACAGCCTAACCCATACGATGAACTATCTGCACTCATAATCAATTGCTTTTCTACATCAAAGTGAGCCAGACTTGGTGCCTGAACCATAAGTACCTTAATCTTTTTAAAGGCTAACTGCTGATATGGCCCCCACATGTACACTTGTTTTTCCTTCAATAACGCGTTCAAAGGCTCCAGCACTTGACTTTTCCCAGGAATGAAATTCCCAACATGATTCACCATGCCTAGAAACCATAATAATTCTGCTTTGTTCGTAGGTTCCATAAATTCAAACAGTGCTTCTACCCTACTAGCTTCTATGGAAATACCTTCAGACGAGATCTCGTGGCCTAAAAATGTGACCCTACCTACAAAAAATACACTTTTTGATCTATTAATTGTAATGCCAATATTACTCTACCTGGTTAAGACTTCCCGCAGCATCACATTATGTTGCTCTACAGTTTCTCCGAAGACCAGGACATCATAAACATGATGAAGTATGTTGGGTAATCTCTCCAGCACTTGAGAAATCTTTGCGTTGAAATATTCTGGTGATGCATTTAAGCCAAAGGGAAGCCTCTTGTACATGTACCTTCCAAAAGGTGTTATAAAAGTGGTCAGAGGTTGACTTGTCTTGCTTAGTAGAACTTATTAAAATCCCGAGTTGGCATCCAGCTTGGTAAATACTTTAGCCGCTTTCAGCTGTGACAAGATATACTGTACCTTATGAATTGGAAAAACTGCTCTTTCCACATTCCTATTGAGTTCAGTGTAGTCACAACTATTCTAACACCTTCTCCTTTAGCCAACACCACCATTGGTGCACAGAACTCTGTTGGGCCTTCTACCAGTGTAATCACATCAAGCTGCATCATTCTGTCCAATTCCTGTTTCACTTTCCCTAGCAATGGTAAGGGCACTAAACGTGGTGTTTTCAAGGCGTACGGTTTGGCCTCACTCTTGAGGTGAATATCCATCTTGTCATCCATTTTGCCTAGACCTCCGAGTACCTGGAAACTCCTTGTCAATGTTAATATTGTTTAGAACCTTAACAATCCTGAAGGCCCAAATCGCATCTTTACCCAATATCGGGATAAGCAGATTTTCGATTAAATAAACCTGAATATGCTGTGTCTGCCCCCTATGGCAAAACCTTAGGTTCTTTGTGCCTGCAACCTTCATTGGGAACCCATTTGGACCACTTACTTTGGTATACTGTTTCTCCAGTTTTATATTTGTAGAACTCCCTACCTTACTGTTGAGAGACATAATATCAGCACCTGTGTCAATTAAAAATGTAACACGTTTTCCTAACTCGACAATCTCTATTTCCTCAGTAAATGGATTATCACCATGGTATACTGAGCTAGACATAACCTGTCGTATTACAAAGTCAGTTGCGAAATTCTCTCCTGTCTGCGATCCTTCTTTTATGTTCCGGACCTTTTTTCCTTTCCTGCACCGTCGAGCAAAATTACCTTGATGGTTACATGAAAAACAAGTAATACTTCAAGCCATACAGTTTACTCCTTCCTTGTGATGCCCTACACACTTATCGCAAGGATTCATTTGTTGTTGTGACTGATGTTTACCTCGAATCCACGAAGGCTGCCTTTCCAAGTCGGGAGGTTTCCATGTGGATGGACCTGGTTCTGCTCGGAACTGTGGCCATCCCTTGTGTTCCACCACTAATACATTTGCCGCATGTGTTTCTTACAGCATTTGAGACTGTGGCGAATGTAATTCCCCTTTGCCTACACGTATTAACTGCTTCTTGAAGCGTCAATTTGCTCTGCAATTATTTATTTGCTAATTGCAACGTCCCGCATACCAACCACTACCCGATCTCGTATCAGGTCGTCTTTCAGAGGCCCATACTTACATACTTCTGCAAGGTTATGTAGTGCAGTAATGAATTCTTTGGCGTTTTTCCCAACCTGTTGTACATGCAGATTGAACATAAAATGTTCAAAAATATTATTCACTCTTGGTTTGAAGTGTTTATCGAATGCTTAGGATAGTTTCTCTTTCTTACCACTCAAAATGATGAACCGTTCAAACAGCACTTTCCATCAAGACCACACATTTGGATCGGAAAACTCCAACAGCTCTAGAGGTTTGATGTGCATATTTGCACCCTTTGTTTCCTCCAACACGCCGCCTGTCGCCTAATATATTAGTTCACTCAACAAAGACAGATTTACCACTGCCACCATGTTTGTTATTGTATTACACATAACACATAGTTACTGCATATTGAGCGCCTTCCAGAGACACGAGTAGCTGATGCCATTGTCCAAACTCTACTGACCTCCGTCTGCTACTATGTGATTCATGGATACAACAAATACTGCAGAATACAACAGAAACCAATAAAACACAATAGAAACCCATTTCAACCACAAGAATACAACATGAACAAACTAGATACAGCACAATATAAACATACAAAAAGCAACAGGATCCAGTGTAAAACCACTAGAATACCAGAAACCAATTAGCCAAAGCACAATAGAAACCAACAAAACACAGCAGAAGCTAATGGAAACCAAATGAGTTTATCACAATAGAAACCAACTAAACACAATATACCTAAACCAACTAAATACTGACGTGTGCCAGCGTCTGTGCTCCCCCAGACTGTTTGCCCGCTGGGCACTTCTACACCACTGCAGCAGGTATCCGCAGTCTACAGTGTTTTACTTTGCAGTGCCACAGTGCAGTAGTGTGGCGAGGTAGGGAGTGCAACAAGTGTAAAGTAGGCCAACCAAAATGGACTTTACGGCTGACGCCATAAAACCCTCAGCAAGAAAACTAATTATTATTCCGTTTTTGTTTGTTTATTTCAATGTTTACTGCAAAAGGTAAGTGTTATGTCTCTTGTGTCCATCCTCATTTCATTCTCACATTCATGCAAGGGTCATGTTTTATGTTTGTCAGCATACAGAGTATTTTATTATGTAAGTGTTTTGGAAGTATTTTATATTTTTATGAATTTAAAGCAAGTTTGCACAAAACATAGTTCTCCACGTGCCGCATCGCCCACCAAGATGGCAGCATGCGGCCCTCCGAGGAATTCAGTAGTCTACGAGTACTCGCAGGGATCGGTTCGTGTTGGTGTCCGCGCACTCCGGGCGGCGTGCAACCTTTGTATCACCAATCATTTAACATCGCAATAGTAATGTAACTTATCGGAACCTTGTTTATTTAGCCGCCCGGAGGCACCACACCTACTTAACCAGTGCTTGCATCGCCTGGGGAAGTGTAAACTGTGCATGTAAGAGTTGATCGGCTTCGCGTCTTTTTACAGTATTGCCCTACCGGCGGACCAAACCTGGTACCAAGTGTAAAGTGTCTCCCACAGAGGAGAGTGTAATGTTTACTGCAACTTAAATATACATCTGGTAGGAATCACATGTGTTGTTTCCTTGCAGAGCCTTCGGGCATGTCAGGGAACGGGACTCTGAAAAGCCTCCCAAATTTTCACTATCTTTAATCAACAGTGTATTATGTATGTAATTATCTCAGTAATTCATTATCAGAGATGGGGGTCAGCTTTTAATAGGCTTACCTCTTAGCAAGCAATGCAAGTACTTAATGAGAGAGGAATAAAATCAACTAAGGAAAGTTACGCCCGGCGAACAGCCTGCTGTTTCTGAGAACGTCAAGAGTCTCCAGCTCCAACAGAAACTTTGACACCGCCTCTGGTAGTGTCTGGTGCCTAGTCGGGTAACATATTTCTCAACAAAATTTCCCAACCATAACCTCACCGCCCTTATAAACCCATTCCACCCCAAAGTCATGCACCATGCAACATCAACACAATAGAAACTAATTAAACACAAGAGAAACCAACAAAACAACTGAAACCAATGGAAACCACTAAACTACAACAGAAACCAACTGACTACAGCACAATAGAAACCAACAAAACAACAGTAACCAATGGAAACCACTAGGACACAAGAGAAACAAACTTTGCTAGACCACAATAGGAACCAACACAACATAAACCAATGTGAACCACTAGAATACAACATAAACCAAATGGCTACAGTACGATTTAACAGATTAATGTACAACAAAAACCAACCTAATCCACTAGAAGTTGTACCCCAATAGAAAACAATTGAGACCAATGGTTCTAGTGTTTTCTGAAAAGAACCACTGGAATTCAATACAAACTATTGGTTCACCAAACAATACATTAGAATGATAATTCCACACACGAGAAACCACTGAAATTTCTGTGGGTTTTTGTTGTTTTCTGTTGTAATTTTCCATAGGGCTGCTACAGACTATACTCATTAAACTGCTTTTATGTGATGTAAAATTAATTTTGTAGTCTCGTGCTAGAGTATCAAGCTAATTCCATATGAAATAAGTTCACACACAGTTTGTTTTAAAAAGTCACAAAATATTTTTCTTTTAAATTGGCGGCACGTGGCCATTATAGCACGGAGTGCTCTGATGGTGTATAAAAATGGTGCGAAGCCTACATGACTTTACGATGGAGAAGTGACGCCTCGGCCGTATATAAACGGACCAAGGCATGGGCTGGCACTTGCTCCAGGTGTTGGCCATTCGACTGTTGTTGGACTATCTGAATGGCCGTACCCATTAGGGCCTTGCCTGTAGCATCAATGCCCAGTGTTGGGTCTGCCCATGTTACCAGTAGAGTGCAGAGTGCCTCCAGCACTCTGCTCAGTGCGAGGTATTTTTAAGTGAGGGGGTTGGCTTTCATTGTGGCGAGAAGTTAAAATTAAATGTTCCGAAGCTCATTGGCTGAGTCTTCCTGCGTGATCATGAAAATCTTATAATAATGAATGAAGTGAGTGATGGCTTTGCAATGCTGATGGGATGAGACAGCACAAAAACACTTCATCTTTATTCACAAAAATTCATAGGTATCGGAAAATATAAAATAAAATACTATGGTAGTTGCCTTTTGCCTTTACCGTGTTCCTTAAACTAAAATGCACCTCTTTCTCACTGGGAATTTACAGCGCTCTTAACACAGTGTTTGTGAAGTTTATTATTTCCAAACTCTTAAAATTACGTTAGTTTTATTACACATGACTTAAAATTAACACTGGCATTGATTTATTACAATTTACAGAAAAGTTGGTTTAGCTCGCCACGTGGTCGCTGGTTAAGTACAGCGGCTTGCAACACACATCACACTTAACCTCAACGTGCAGATACTGGATACTGGCTGTGGTACTGCCCGATACAGGATGATATTGGTTGATGAAAATGGAAAACTTATAAATGACAAAAATACATAACACACAATAAACATTTCTTTATTATAAATTAAACTTATCCTACTAAAGGCTGTTCACGAGTGAGTACTTTCGAAATCAACCTTAGAAAAATATCACTGCCCTGCATGCATATATTTTAACGGGCGCACTGATTGAAATGTGCCCAGTAAAGTTGGTACCGATGTTTTTTTTTTTTTTTTTTTTTTTTTTTTTTTTTTTTTTTCCACGATGTACATACAAGTAGATTTTAAGCAGCGCTTACAAAAGTGCTCATTTTACAGTGAACAGCCTATAAACACTGTGCTGAGGTAAAATTGGATCCACAGTGTTTATCACTCAATGTCACTATGTGTGCATGTTACTTCAAAGCAATGACTTACCTCTACACATACATAAACACACTTAAAATAAATATAATACAAAGCCCTTCACATACAAGAGACAGTGCACTAATTTTAAAGCATATTTAAAAAAACAGCAAATTATGTAAACAAACTTTGTGCACATGTGGCACATGACATTGGACCACATTATTATCACTGCACATCATAATAAAAATAATAAACAAGCCATATGAAAATAAAACGCTATGAACAAAATAACACTACGCCGCACTGATGCACTGTCATGCGCACACTCGGGATGCTGGCTTACCGGCACAAAGCTGCTCTTACGTGGTGTAGAGGTGAAATGAATCGCTGTATAGCTGGAAACGTGGGGAACAACCTAGGGGTGGACACATGATACACGCCAAAAGATATTAGTTGATGGCCATAGTTCTTACCCATTTAGTTTTGTATCCACTTTGTGGATAATTGTTATATACTGGTATTGTGTAGGCTGCAGTGTTGGCAGCCCTGAGACAACAGTACGTGTAGCAGCATGGCTAATAACTGCACCGATACTATAAGGCAACGCATCACAGGCAAGTTTAACTGGCAGCTCAGTATCATAGTGTGCAACAACCTGGGAAGAAGAAATTAATTTCTTTAAATCAACAAATGCTTTTTCACACTCATCAGACCACTGCCAAGGAAACTGTCCAGCATCTCTCTGCCTATGTTAACTTGCAGCATCCAAGGTTTATTCTGTTTCCCTAATAGCTGGTACAGAGGAAGGAAATCGTCGGAGGTGTCTTCTGGCTGATCTTCCTTTAAGACATAGTTATGAAAACTGGCATGGCACCACCGCTACTGTTTGAACTATTGTTTGGGCACATTCTTTAAAATGTCTGCCACGATTACAGTTGTGACACTTTTACTTTTTAAAGCAACTGTCCTGCCAGGCATGTTCCTTACACCTGCAACATGTGCACCTGTCTATTAATGAACCCGGCGCTTGCATCTTTTGGGGTCCTTTTTCTTGTAGCTGGTAGGCCTGTTGTGTCTCTTCGGACTTAAGTCGTTGAGAACGTCCCTAATTACATGCACTTCTTGTTTCACATCTTGCAAACCTTCTATCTCCCTTCCGTATTTCACATTTCTAATTGCCGACTTGAAGGACACAGCTATACTAACAGGCTTCTCAAAGTTCAGGTCATCTGACTCTAAATATAATCGCTGAGTGATATTCTTGTCTATCAAGCCTACAACAAACTGATCTCTCCAGGCACTGTCTAGAAACGAGCCAAAATTACATACTTGTGTAAGCTTGCGTAGACCAACGACAAAATCGGCAACACTTTCACTTCCTGTTGCACCCATCTATGAAAACAATGGCATTCTGCAATCACGGAAGGTTTTCATGTGAAGTGACTTGTTAACAGAGTAACTAACTCGTCATAGCTCCTTCAACGCACCTTCTTCGGCTCACATAAATTTCGGAGAACTTCATGTTTCCTTCTCCACAGACGAAATTAAAATAGCACGCCGCTTAACTTTATCATCATCTTTGTCGCCGATGCCATTAGCGATGAACAGTTGTTCCAGCCTCTCTATGTACGACTCCCAGGATCCTCTTCTGGAATAATCTTCTCCACCTTTAACCCCGACATCATTCGTTGTCTAGATTCTACAATGCCAAAACTTAAAGAACTTTTTTTTTTGCAGTTTGTACCACTTGAAGATGTTCCAGGCAAAGGAATTGTATTTGCAATGATTGATCAGCTCAAGTCTTTGGGAATAGATTTGAACAAGGTGCATAGTAAGGCTCATTTTCAATCTTTATTTCCTCAAGCACTGTATTTCCATTAGGCTGCACACCCCTTAAGTTTAGCTGTATCTAATTCCTGCGGAATTCCCTCAAGTTGTACAAGAAAAGATAGTCTGCGCTTAATATTTAAAAGAAGTAGAAATTAGTTCTGACTGCAAAAAACTGAAACAGGTTTGTACCACTAGGTGGGTGGAAAGATACAATTCTGTTGTAGTTGTTCTGGAATTGTATGATGGTATTGTTGTGGCTTTAGACAGGACTTCTGAGTAGTCAGATAAATATTCTGCTAATGCTGCACAACAGCTAAACTGTACAGTAAAAAAGGCTGATTGTGTTATTGCTCTTCATATTATCAATCAGGTATTTTCCTACGGCATGTGATCTTGCAGAGGATACAAAACAGGAGATTAGAAATTTCATAGAAACTGCTAACTTAGCGTTCGCTAAATTATTTTCCAGTGCTGCAACAAAGGCTGAAAAATTTGATTTTTACGTAAACAAACCATAAATAGTTGACAAGCAAACATTGAGATGTAATGGGGAAGTTGCTTCTTCAGAGGACTATTACCGAGTCTCTATATATCCCATTTTTTGGATGCTTTTATAAATAATTTGGAACAAAGATTTTCAAAACACAAGTCGATATTGACAGAATTTCAAACTTTGCTGCCAGCAGATCCTAGCAAACTGTCTGAGGAAACTTTGAATGAGTTTTAGTCTTTGATGTTTTTTTATAATCTGCCTTAATCTAAGTTTTAGGTGGAATGGAGGCCCGAAAGTAAGACAGGATTTTATTGTGTGTCAGGGCTAACCCCCGTATGCCTAAGAGGGAAGGGAATCATGCAAGGAGGCATGCATTACGGCAGAGACGGATTGGGCAGCCTTGGCCAGCAATTGGGGCCATGACTGCCTCCCTAAGTGTACCTATACTACTTAATATAAGAAGAGAAAGGGGAAAATCCGGTAAAGGACCGTAAAACCCTCTTTCAACAGAAAAGAACTCAGAATTATTCGTGCATTACTTATTCTAAAGAAATGCTACAGGAAACAGATGTTGGAAAATCATGTTATTAATTAGGTGGAGTGAAAGACTAGTAGAGAGGTGGTGGGTCCTTGATTGTGGAGTATGGCTGGACTAACCAAAGTGGTGCTTGCACATCTCTCTGATGAGGGAAATTGTGCAACTGGGCCTCTTCCCCCTGATTCCTCAGACGAACCTGAAAACTAAAAGAAGAGAGAGTGCGCTGCCAGTAGGTATTAGGCCAACATCCACTAGCTTTTACATGTTCCAGAAGAGACTGTATAAACCTGTGAAAGGAAAAGATTAGAATAGTTAAATTAACTTTGACCTATAGTAACATATGTTCTCGAGGACATATGTGTTTAATCTAATGCTGTGCTATCTTGCAGCGGCCAATCTCTGTAGCCATGGGCTGTGACAGAGCGTATCTACAGCCATGGTGCTGCAAGTGAACGAAGCTTCGCAAGTAAGGGGGCCTCTTCTTCTTATCTTCTTGCTTGGGGACTCTTACCAGCTGCTGCAGAGATCACCCTATCACCACAGCCTACTCAGAGGTTGCTGGTATTCTGACCAGAGGCTGCCTTGGAATGGGCAATGGCGAACGGACCGTACATGCATACAGTTGGCTGGGATGAGAGGTTACATCTAACTTAACTAACTATTATCCTCAAAAGGGGGGATATATTAATTATAACGCAGGGGATGTCTCTGACAAACTGCAGCAGAGAGCCACACGATGCTGCAAACCTCTGCAGAACTGCAAAGACGGCTGTGGAATCGGCTGCAGTGCAGGGCCATACCTACAAACAGTTGACTGGTATGAGAGGTTAACCAGCTTAGCCTATTTTCCTAGAAGGTAATATAATTAATTTATTATTTGATTAAATATAGACTAGGCTATCCCTTAAAACATGCTCAGTTCTGTCTACAGCAATAGACCTAGGAAGCTGCGCAGGAACTATAATGATTGGCATTGCAGTGTGTTACATATAGGGCTAAGAGTGCCAATGCGCTAGGAGCGAGTTGGGTCTCGTCAAAATCATAGTTCCCTAGGACAGTTATAAGAGGAATTGCATGTTCCTCGGTTGATTCGTTAAAAGCTTGGGTCTGCTTTTGGATTACATCTTGCAGCAGTTTTTGTTTTAGTTCTGCATGCAAGTTTCTAGTTGGGATGTAACATGGTGCATGGGCAGCCATTTTAAGACATTTGTTTTGTATTACTTGTAAGGATTTTAAATGACTTTGTGCACAGTAAGTCCATGCTGGAGCTGCATATGTGATAATGGGTCGAACCAAGGACTGGTATAATTGAATCCCATTTATTAGCGACAAGTCAGAGCTGCGGTTTAAAAGCGGATACAAGGCAGATATGTGGACATAAGCGAGATTTTGCTTTGACTTCACATGTTGCCGCCATGTCAGCCTTCTATCCATGATGAGACCAAGGTACTATGTCTTATCTTTAAAAGGAATATTCTCCCCGAAGAGAGTCAGCTGTGGATTTGGGGGGATGTTTCAGCGCATGAAGACGAGCGTCTTGCATTTACTCACATTGATTTTATTACGCCATAGGCGGAAATAATTTTATAACTCATTGCACTGAATGGTAAGTTCAGCCTTGTGGGAGCGGATGTAGATGACAGTGTCGTCTTCATAAACACCCAAATTAATATGCCAGTTTGGGGTGCGTGGAATATCGTGGTTGTTAATATTATAAAGGACTGGTCCTAGGATGTTGCCCTGAGGGACTCCAGCCTTAATAGTTTTCTTTTCTGAAAGAGTTGCTTCAATAGAAACTGAGAAGGAGCGTTTGTTTAAATATGATGCCAGAAGCTTAATATAGCAATCTGGGAAATTGGTTTGGTACATTTTATATAGAAGCCCTGCATTAAAAACCCTGTCAAAGGCCTTCTCTAGGTCTAAAAATATTGCCACCGTATAATGGCACCAGTTAAATGTGTTAGTTACATGTTCTGATAAGCGAACAAGTTGATGCACAGTTGAGTGCCTTTTCCTAAAGCCAAATTGCTCATTAGGAAGTAAATTATTCTCGCTAATATGAATATCGAGGCGACGCAAGAGTACTCGTTCATGAACCTTAGAGAACATACTTATCAGGCTGATGGGGCGGTAATTCTCTGGTTGTGTTGAGTGTTTGCCCAGTTTGGGAAAAACTATTATTGTGGCACGTTTCCAGGGAGTAGGAAAATGGGCAAGACTAAAACTTGCATTTATGCACTCAGCTATAGCCTTCAACATGCTATAGCCTGCAGGGAGTCGAACCCAGGTGTCTTGCGGACATTCATATATTTAATAATGCGTTTAACCTCCTCAGGGTGCGTGGGATCTGGTTCAGCCACTGTGGGCTGTCACAGATGCACTCTGAGGTCCCTATAAATTTGGGCCACAAATGCTGTATCAGCTGGAAAATGATTGGGTTGGAAAGCTAATTATAATTGATTGGCAAAAGCCTCAGCCTTCTGCTGGAGTGTATAGGCCACACCTGCATTGCCTTTAAGAGGTGGGATTGGAGAGCACTTTTTTGTAGATGCTTTTGTCATGTGCCACAGACTATTATCTTTTGCACATAAGCCGGATAATTTGTCATTCTAAATATCACTCTGTCAAGCAGAGATTTGAGAGTCAATACGCTCTCTAAGATTGTTAACCTGGGCTTTGATTAGCCTAGATCTGGTTCGGGAATAGAGCCTGTGCAGCCTAATTTTACGTGAGATAAGTTCTCTGATGTTGTCAGGAAGCTTATCTGCGTTAATCCGCGGAGTCTTTTCCGGGACGAACTTGCTTATTCCTGTCTGAATTAGTTTACCAGCCATTCGACTGTTGTTGGACTATCTGAATGGCCGTACCCATTAGGGCCTTGCCTGTAGCATCAATGCCCAGTGTTGGGTCTGCCCATGTTACCAGTAGAGTGCAGAGTGCCTCCAGCACTCTGCTCAGTGCGAGGTATTTTTAAGTGAGGGGGTTGGCTTTCATTGTGGCGAGCATTTTTGCATATCGCTGGGTTGCATATGTTGCATAGTGTTAGGTTGGATTGACTGAGCAGTGTTTGTAGCTGCGACACTGTCTATCTCCATGGGACGACTGGCCGAGGCCGCCGGTGTTACATCACTGGGACGCTATTCCCTCAGCGCGGGGGTGGATCGGTCCCTTGTGAGGGATCTTGGCCACCCAGACAGTTATCAGTTAGCTTGTGGAGGCGAGGAGAAGCTAACCCCCTCCCCCCTCCACACCCATCAAAAATACTTAATGCTGCAGAGCAAACATTGTTTTACAGGATTCCCAGGGTAGCGCCTGGGAGCTGTTTCCATAGCTGTATTTTACTCTCTTTTTTCCCTGCCTGTGCGGGATAAAAGATAGTGGTGAAGTTAATTGAATTTATCAGCGCGGAATTTTAAAGTTCAGGACTTGTGAAGTACTGTCACGAGCTCACTGTGAGAGAGCTAGCGACAGTTTGGTATAAAAAGCGTAGGTTATTAGCCAAATGAAGTTAAATTATCGATATAAGTAGCTTTCCCATGACTGGAGTGGCAAGAATTATTATCATTAAATTAATTATTTGTGTATTGTAGTGGTGAATTTAAGTTGCGCGAGAATTTAATTCAGTGTAGTTGTTTCAGTATTTTACTTCATATCTAGTGAGTTATTGTTTAAAAAAAAACGTTAAATAAGTTAATTTGTGAGTAAATGCATGTCTGAATGTACTGTAACGAGCGACTAAAAGGGTAGTAAGTCATGTAAAACATGTTAACTCGTGGATGTCTGAGAGCAATATGGCTGGCGCTAAATAGCTTTGTTAAACGTGGTAGATTTTTGTCCCGGACCGATCGGAAAATTCCGGCCAGTTTCGGGGCTTAATTTCGATGAAATCGGGCTGTATATTTGTGCTGAAGGTGTGAATGAATATTTTTAAAGTAGTTTTGAACAATATTCCGTGTTGTTTATTATTCAGACGTAAAATTCGACAGCAGAGCCAGGAAAACGCGTCGCGTGAGTGAAGCTAGGCTGTAATATTGGCCAGAGGGCTCTGATTGGCCGAGAGAACTTGGTGGGGCGGGGCTTACGAAGTTACTCAAGAGATGGCAGCATGGTTATTATTTTACCGTGAACAGCTTTTATTTGACACTGAAAAATTAAAGTATATTAAAAGATGTTGTAATTAATGTTATTTAATCGTTTTAAATATATAATTAGTACTGCAAAACTTAAAATGTTAGTTTCTGACCATTCAAAAGGCTATATAATTAACTGAAAAATCAGGTGCTGTTCACTGCAATAATCAAATTATTTTTAGTAAATTGATTAAATTTTAAGGAAGTTTTAAGTGTCTAGTTGGCCAGTAATATCAATTTTTTTTTTTTTTTTTTTTTATGTAATCACAGTTTTTGCTGAGGGCAGAAAAAATTATGTTTAACAATGCAAAACTATGTGCTGCAATCAGTTGGTTGTTACTAGAAAATATTTTTTCGCTCGTCATAGTGATTAATATTTATGTTATGTGTTTCGGAGTCGCTCCAGTACAGAGTAGGGGAAAGTGGTTTTTGCGGGTTTGTTGACGGGCTAGGGGGCCGCAAATGACGCCATGGCTTCGAGGAGTAGCCAGGTTCTCTCTTGTTGTTCTGCGACACTGCGGAGTTTGAGGATGTAGGGGTGGAAATGTGCCATGCGTGAGGCGAAGTCGCATGCTCCAAGGAATTCCATGAATACATGGAAATCCTGCATAACGCCTCGCATCTCTCCTGGCGAATTTCGCTGGCGAGGGCGGGATTGTGGTGGTGTGTTTGTTGTTACTGGGGTGTCAAGTGTGGGAGCTGTGTTGTGAGTAGGCACAGAGAGTGCCTGCGAATACGATTTGCCTGGCTGTATTGTCCTGACCATGAACCTGTACGGGGCAGGAGGTTGTTTTACAGTGGTTGGCTTGACTTTCGCAGCAGCAGTTCTCTTCTGCACCAAGTCCAGGAACTTGGGGCAGGCTTTCGAAAGGGCTGTGTGGTCGCCTGCGCAGTTGTTGCATGTTGGCTTGGAATTTGTTTCATTCATGTTGCAGGCACTCTCGGAGTGAGGGCCGGCCGAGTGTGGGCATTTTGTAGGCATTGAACAATGGTTTCTTGTGTGGCCCAGGGCGAGACAATTACGGCATTGTGTCACGTCTGTCGGCCGTTTCTTATATTGTCGTGGATGCACAATTTTCATGTTTATCCTTGTGACAGAGCAGAGGAGGGAGAGCAGTGTTCTGCGCCGCCGTAACACAGAAAAATCGTTGCGGCTCCAACGTGAACTTTTTCGGGTCTGTGTGGTCTGGGATTCTTTTTTTAAACTGGTAGATGTGCTGGATTGTGTAACCGGCGCCTTCCATATCTGCCTTGATGTCAGCTATTTCAGTTGTGGGGTGGAGATCAAAAATTACTTTTTGTGGGAGCTCGGAAGCTTGGCAAAAAGTGAAATAGTGAATGTAATTTGCTTCGAGCGTTGTGCGAGCAGCTTTGTAGAATTCTGGATTTTTTGTAAGGATTTGTGTTGGCTGAGCAGTGGGGAGAAGGGAGAACCCGTCCCTACTAATTGCTCGCAATTTCTGAATAAGTAAATTGTATTTAGTGGCGTCAGGAACCACTAATCTGAACTGGTTTTGTCTTTTTTGTTGTGTTTGAGGTGCAGCCGGTTGTGTTTGGTGGGTGGGAATGCTTGAAGAGCTGGGATTGTTTACTGTGGAGGTTTTTTCTGTGACCTCTTGTAGCAGGGAGAACCTATTTTGAATAGGGATGTTATTGGCTTGTGCCTAATACGACACAAGATGGAGACGCTTGTTCTCCTGTGTGGTTCCTTTCTCGGGTACTGTGGATGTTCTGTCCCCTTTTCGTTTAACCACCTGGAAGTCAGTTTCCATGTCAATTTTCTCATTTTCTGCCGCCGGTGTTGTTGGTCGGGAGGAAGTTGGTGTGCTGAGCGTTGGTGTCGTTGGAGCCGAGAGAGTGGCTAGGAGAAGATCGATGTGGTCTGGGATGCCCTGGGGGAAAATGTCGGACACAGATTCGTGGTTCGGTCGTCTCTTTGCAAGCTCAATCCATCTCTTGTTTTCTCTGAGGTACTGCAAACTGTACGGGCCAGTTCCTGTCATCCATGACGGCTCAGTCGGCTCCCCGCCCGCCGTCATGACCCGTGAGGGAGGTGGGGGAGGGGGAGGCTCTGTGTGGAGCGACTCTCGATGTGGTGTTTGAAACTGGCGAGAAAATGCCTAAATCTGTGCTGACCCACTAGGGGCTAGGCTCGAGTTGGCCTGTTTCCAGGCCGACCACTGTGTACAGGATGTGTGCCGCGAAGATATATGTCGTAGACAACAAGAAAAAGCAAGTCGCACCCTCCTTGGTCGGAGGCGAAGGCTGGAGTGACTAGCCGAGGTTTCCTTTTCAACCCCTTTTTGTTGCTGCAGCGGACGAGCCTGCACGCCCAATGAGTGCTGAGCTGGCTCCTGATTGGCCGTGCAGGTGAGAGAGATGGGCTGCCCGCCCTGGGTGGCAGAGGAGGGGTGCTGTGGCTCTTCAGCGCGCAGCTGAGAAGTTTTCTACCTAGAATTCTGATTTTGTTTATTTTTCTTTGAATTTGGCAGCTTTTGAGAGTGAAAGCGAAGGCAGAAATTATTCGCCAGAGGTGGAAAATCCACCTCAGACTGGCCATAGTATGCCAGTGAACTGTATCCATTGGCAACTGGGATTGCACGATAATGTGCGAAGTGGGGCACAAATGTTTGATTCGGAGTTCGCTGGCTTTTGCCTTGAACTGTAGTCCTCCATCTGTAACCTGGGCAGGGGCCTGAGGTTGAGGAGGTTGTCCCCATGGGGCGGGAGTTGAGTTGAACTGCCTGGGTTGGGCTGCCATGGAAGCAGAGTACCTGCTCTGCTGCTGTCTCTTCCTACGCTCTTATGGTGTGAGGTAACGCCACTTTTATGTTTTGTAGGCCTCGCAGGCCTTGTAGTTTGCTGCGTGATTGCCACCGCAACACACATATTTTCTGAGTGACTTGTCATTTTGGTCTGATAAGTTGCATTTAAGGGTTGTGTGGCCTTTGCCACATAATCTGCACCTAGGAGGATGAGTTTCTAACATCTAAGGGGGGGGGGAGATCCCTGAAGGGCCTAACAACTAACCTCTTTTGTCTTCACCTTGAGGGAGGAAACTAAAATTAAACCTAGAATAAAAATTACCTATTTCGTGATTGGCATCCACAAACTAATTTCCCTGGCCTTTTCCCTTGACCGGAAATGAAGCTAGGGGAAATCAGCCGCTTGACAATAATTAAATTACCCTGGCTAAGGGGTGTACCTCTTGCCTGTGCCCTATAAGAGAGCACAGGCCTGGTGTTGTCGAACTCGCAGCTCCTCTTCTAACAAAAAATAGACTTCTTACAATATACACTATAAAATCGGCTCTCCGAAGCAGTGCGCCTGCACTACATAGCTAAACCACCTTTCAATGAGTTAACAGGGCAGAGCGACTGCTAGGCACAACCGACCTGCAGCGAGCACTGCTGCAAAATGAGTGAGTCTTTGGTATTGTTCTACAAAAACTACCTACATGGAACAGTTGACAAACTAAAAATAGATCTGAAGTTTTTATACAGAACTATTGCTAGGCTGAACAAGTGTAACTGGCCAAATGATGCATTAGGTGCTCTAAGGTATTGTGAAAAAAAAATATGCTACTGAACATTAAAACATTTCTGCATATATTATCTGTACTTCCTGTGTCCACCGCTGAAAATGAAAGAACTTTTCTACTCTGTATAGACTAAAGAGTTGTTTAAGAAATTCTACTTCTGAGACAAGATTGAATGGTTTAACTATCCACCTTGATGCCGTCGGGTGAGACACAGAGATGATTACGATACTTTTTACCTGTGGATCATAAGCGCCAGCGGTGGTTCCTACACCACACTTTGAGACTCAAGGATTCCAGGGATGCTGTGGGTTCTCTGTGTTCGTCTGACCCGTGCGTACTTACAAAACAACTTTTACACTTAACACTGCAATGCAAAACACTTTGACTGGGCTTGGGTAACTGACACTACAAGAAGGCATTCATGTTTTACACCGAGAAGGCATGTTAATTTACCAAATTAGACTCGTGCCAGAATGAATTATGTTACGTCTCAAATGTGTCTAGCCAGTTCCGGTGGGGTGATTCCCCAAGCACGTAACTACATTTGCGCACTTCAATTGGATGATGCTCTGCGGTGTTGGAAGACACGGCCTCTACAGAGCAAGGGGCTTACAGCCGCTAGGGTGGACTGCAGGTATGCCCAGAGACAGGACATGGAATATGAAATGAACTCGCATGCATTGTTCTCGTAGCTAACGCCCACTCGTCGGGACTCGTCCCCAAACCACGTGTTGTGTGGCGACGGTCATACACACAGAGGACTAATGCAAAATAATAACGTCACACAAAATACATAAATAACACTTGATGAAAATGGGACATGACATGAACTGGGAAAATAAACACACAAATGCGTGGATTTATTTTTAGATGGCATGGATGCCGCTGGATAGAGCTCGTAGCGGACCACGTGTGTGGGTGTAAAAACAAATATCTTATCTTAAAATCCGGTCAATAATTATCTGCAATAGTTGTATCTGCATGAGAAAATTATTTCTACCATAAACTAGCGTACAAAAGCCCTAGAATGCCGTTTGGTGGGAAAACATCAGTATTTGAAATGACCGTGTGATCAATAACAAAAAAAATCAAACACATGAAGTACATGAATCCTTATTGAAAATATTAAATAGAACCCTGAAATAAATTACGGCGCACAAGATGGAACAGCAATTAACCCTCATAACGTGGTGATTGCATGGATACGGACTTGGTGGTATCTGACCATGTGGCCGTGGGCGATGTGGCCGTAAAACATGATAACATTACAACAATTCCCAAAGAATGATACAAGAATATTCCCCTTTATGTTGCGCGTCGTAATGAAGTAGAAATTACATTGAAAAGCCCGAAACATGGGTGGATGGCATCTGATACACAAGTAGTGCCAGCCTCGTGGCCTCCGATACAACTCTCTCTAATCTTGTTTACGTCTCAAAAAGCCTGAGAGACTGTAAATTATTAGGTTAAGCGGATAACATTATGCTGGGGATGTCTGGCAAAACGTACCCAAGGCAATGGTTAACGGGCATACTAAAGTGAACTATAGAAACCTACATCAGTGCAAAAAAATGAAGTGCGTACATGACAGCGTCTTATCTCGACAGTTCTCCTAGAACAACTGCCCCGAGGCAAGGGTCACGAGGACCTAACCATGGTTGCCTACGGGGTTCACACAAGTAGAAGTGCTATGCACGCTAAGTGAAAATATTAATATGGCAAATTGAAATGCACCAAAAGTATTTCTAAACAGTTTTACATACAGAATTTTAAATGTTAATTTTCTTTTTATTTTAATTGTCTTTTGACGGTGTCCTCGACGGAATATTGTATCTGTTCAGCGCCGCGCACACTTTGAAATTCAAATAGCAATTTTACACAAAATCCCAAAAAAGACATACAACTGTTTACACATAATTTTACCCATGAAAACAAATAGGTACATATTTCACTGAAATAACTTGTATCCCATTACTGGAACACGTGTTTACCACCACGTGTACCTTCAGTAGCGAGTGCCGTCATGGGCTGGCTGTGGCTGGCCCTTCGCCGGCCTTAACCTATACAGGAAAATGACCCCATCAGTTCACTCAATTTTGGACCAAATGGCAGAAAAGCCATGAAGAATGGATATAAGTTTGAAATAAGTGTTTTGTTTTAACCTTAATAATATAATTTAGCTGTGTAGTGTTTTTACAGGTCAAGGTTACCAAGTATATGATTTCATTTAGCAAGTAGGCTATGTATAGTGTATAATCCTTGATGTATTTGACAGAACTCATGCAATGTTATTGAAGGCAAGGTTTTAATTTCCTAGTTACATAGGTGGGAAAACATCGTGAAGAATATTAGGGGAATTCAGTGGAACGGGTTCATTTTTTACTTTTCTTTTGATGCAATACAATTTTTTTAAATATATAGTCTATTTTTATATATATATTTTTTATATATATATATATATATATATATATATATATATATATATAGCTTTTTTATAATGTGTATGGTACATAAAGTTAAAAATTGGTCATAATTCTTTTAAATGAGGGGATTTTAAGATTACTATAAATTTTTTAAATGTAACTATACTGTGCAGCTTAGTGTAAAAAATTACAGTCAATTAACTTAAATAATACATTCTACGTATTTACCCCTGGCTTTCAACAAAAGTAAACAGTTTCATTGTAGTTGACAAATTGATGTTAAAGTGCATTCCTTTTTTGTAATGTGGTTTGGGCACTGGTGAGGGGCGAGATACGCCAGATTTCAGATAAACGCTGGCTCATGATTGAAAAGTTCAGAAAATGATTTAATAGTTCCAGAGGGCACCAACTCATCTATGCATAAGTTAGTATGTGGCGACTGATCCTCAGGGCAGTAGCAGGTCGACAGCCACGTGGCCATCCCTTCACAAGTCACATTAATTAGAGAGAAAGTTCAGACATTAAGCAGTTCAGTACACTCGAACACGTGGTTGACTGAAATAGGCCAGGTCTTGACGGTACCTACGTACGAAAATTAAGAAATAAGACTCAAATCCTCAAGAATTTTATATTGGTAAAAGTGATGTTACACTCGATTCATGACATACATAGATCCTCGTCTGAGGCGGGCATGGCAATTGGGCCTGCCATCTGCCTATGCAGCAAAAGTACTGTAAGTACGTGGTGACATTACGGTAAAGAAATCTCCGGGACTGAGAGTCTGCACATGGGAGGAGAAAACACAATTAAAAAGGTTCCGGTATAATAAAACTTACTATTGCAGCTAACATGATGAGACAAAGTAGTTGAAGGCTCATGCAACGCGACAGGCATGTATCCTCTAGACCCACCTGAATCAGACTGAAGATGGTGGCTGAGACATCCGGCTACTTCATCTGTGATTGCCCACCAACATCGAGAGGGAATTTCATAAAGAGTACATCCTATATAATAAGTAGAGGATCTATGTTTGTCTGTCTGTCCGTCTTTAATGCCACTTAAGTTCCTTGAAACTCAACAGAAGGTCTTCAAATTTTGCGGAGCAAATCCTCAGGCTAAAATACAGGTCTTTCAGCAAGATCAGATTATGCAATCATTACTTTTTACCTTAAAAACTAATTTTTTAATTACTTTTTCCCTGTGAAAAGTTTTGTATTAATTCACAGAGAATACTGCATAGAGATATGAAGGTAGTGAAATACCAACTTTGTTTACTTTAAATGTCTCGCTTCAATGTTGAGTTACTTAAGTGGGGCCACAGTGGCTCAGTGGATAGAGCAATTCCAAGTGGGGCCGCAATGGGTTAGTGGATAGAACTATATCAAATGGGGCCGCAGTAGCCAAGTGGATAGATATATATAAAATGGAGCCTTAGTATCTCAGTGGAAAGAAAGATTCCAAGTGGGACCGCAGTGGTTCAGTGAATAGAGCGATTCCAAGTAGGGCCTTAGTGGCTCAGTGGATAGAACTGTGTTAAGTGGGGCTGCAGTGGCTTAGTGAATAGAACTATATAAAGTGGGGCCGCAGTAGCCAAGTAATTAGCTATATATATATATATATATATATATATATATATATATATATATATATATATAATATATATATATATCAATGAGGCCTTAGAAACTCATTGGATAGAGAGATTCCAAGTGGGGCTGCAGTGGCTCAGTGGATAGAGCGATTCCAAGTGGGGCCTTAGTGACTTAGTGGATAGAACTATATCAAGTGGGGCTGCAGTGGCTTAGTGGATAGAGCGATTCCAAGTGAGGCCTTAGTGGCTCAGTGGATAGAACTATGTTAAGTGGGGCCGCAGTGGCCAAGTGGATAAAGAAATATTAAATGGGACCGCAGTCGCTTTAATGTTGAGTTAATTTCACATCATTTCATTATTACCTACATATATCTATGCAATATTTTTTTCAGTCTTTGTATGATAACCAAATTTTTTAACATGGTAACTGTTCTAGCCCCGTGACAATACAAAAAAAGTCACGGGCTGGATCCCCTAGTATGACAATAGGTACGTGAATAAGCACTGGAAAATTCACAAATAACACTGGAATAATTTATGCACTATTTCCGATAAGCAATATCTGTTAATTAAGAGTTCCAGAGTCTTTTCACTAAATTTCAGTTGGAAAAGAGAATTAACAAAACAATCCGGATGGGCCGGCAAGGCATGTGGAGATTATTAAAATAAATAATATAGCATTTAACATTTACACTGAAACTTTAGCACATGTTATTAAATTATGAAAATAATTTAATACAAAGTAAGGAATTTTTACTTCGGGTTCGGGAAAGTGGCATTTCAGATTCCGGAACTGCCAGTATCTTTTACGTGTTAACTTACTACATTTCCAAAGCAATAAAACTGCCCCTTTAAAGCAAACAAATTATGACGTTAGCATTGTAAAATCGTGTTCGGTATTGAAATGAAAGCCACATGGCTTCGCACTCACAGGCTGTTTATGCCTCACTTAAGGGGAGTAAAAGGGAGATAACACTTTTCCTTGTGAATTTTAGACTACTTTCAGGGGCACAGATTATAACTGCACTATACACACACTGGGCTGAGTTTACTCTTGGTAACAAGGGCCTGACAGGTCGTGATCCGGTTCAAAGACCTCTTCCTGCACGAACGACAGTAGTGACCTATACATGAGGCGCACGAACATGCATGCCTGGTGCACAAGTAGAGCAGCAGTGGGCTGCCTCCCGAGCGGGACAGTGACAGCAACGTCAGTTGTATATGTTTTTTCAGTGTAATTTTGTTTTACATAATGAACACTACTTGACGTGTTCTATATCATATACCTCAACAAAAAGGTTTACTGAAAAAAAAGCGACTAATAAAATTGTAAGGAATTATACCATTGCATTCTCCACAAGAAAAAATCAACTGGTAAGGCAAGCAAGAGCGATAGCATTAATCTGCACTTCACTTCAGGGTCTTTAACCCCTTCCAGAAAAATCCTGAGTGCACCACTGACTTACACCACTGACTTACAATCTTTCTTCCCTGGCCTCAATCTACTATAGTTATCATTTTTGTAAAACTCTTGTAGTGCTTTAATTGCTTCAACTTCAAGAATATTACATGTCTTCTTGGATTCTACTTTTGGAAGAATTCCTAGTTTCTTTACAAAATTACGTGTTTTGCGAGCAAAGCGTTTACTTCAAATTCTTTCTGGATCCTAGTGTACGTGTAAGTTGAAGGAAGTGTTGGGATTTTATATACTGTAATATTTAAAAGCCCACAAGTTAAACACCGCACATGATAAACAATTCTCACCTCGGCAACATTTTGAGCGGAACTGACTAAAACATTGTGAATTCCCATGAGGCCTTCTTCAGTGGCACTATCACCAGTAAAAAGTTGAAGACTAGAGATTCAAATTTATAGGGCAAGTTTGAATCCTTGATGAGCACTAGCATTCCTTCCTCGATGCTATCCTTCCTTTGGGTCCATTTCTCCTGGGCTAGAGCTGATACGGTACTCAAGATGCCACCGCTTTCAGAAGGATTGGTGGATTTGTTGTAGTAAGCCCAGTGAGTAAGTTTATTCATGTGAGTCTAGGACACGTCTTCTTCAATGAGGCTCTGAGGGGTACCCAGAGTCAAAAAGTGGTTTGGAGTGAGAGCTGCCAAATTGTTCGGGTCACTTGACAGAGCGCTTATGGGTTGAGAGTTCAAAGTGGTCTCAATATGAGTGTACAGCTCCTCATAGGTTAGCAACTGAGATCCAATTGTCCTGATTAGCAGGGACTTAGTGGACTTAAGGCCAGCCTCCCAAAGACCACCAAAGTAAGGGGCAAAGTGAATGTTGAAGTGCCAAGACACCTTGAGGTCTGCCAACTGATCTGCAAATAATTGTAATATGTCAGATTTGGTTAGGAATTTCTGTGCCTCAGACAAGTGACTGCTAGCTCCTACAAAATTGGTGCTACAATCACAATAATGGTGGGTACGATGCCCTTGTCATGAGACAAACCTACAAAAGGTAGCTACAAAGGCTTCAGTGGAAAAATCCAATGAAAGTTTTAGGGGAACTGCCTTTGTGGTGAAACAAACAAACAAGCAGATGTACGCTTGTAACACACGAGGTTTTGTAAGTCTGGCCATGGTGATTAATATGGGGCCTCCATAATCAACTCCAGTATGTATGAAAGGTTTGGCCTAATGCACCTTGCTGGCAGGACGGCTAGCCATCATTGG
The DNA here is from genome assembly GCA_029891345.1 of Dryococelus australis. Lineage (NCBI taxonomy): Eukaryota > Metazoa > Arthropoda > Insecta > Phasmatodea > Phasmatidae > Dryococelus > Dryococelus australis. Next base: position 279,983,029 of record CM056994.1, read on the forward strand.
TGTGACAGTTTTGGGCTGGGCTCTGAAACATTTCATACACCTACAGAGTTAGTATTGTATCAAGTTCCAGGCATCAATGATCAAGCACTCTTTCAAAAGAATGTAGGAATTCACAGCGAATTTGATCTGTCAACAAATCAGCAAGGTGACCGTTCTTTGGGAGAAGAACGGGATGTTTCTCTTGAAATGACAGGTCAGACTGATGTAATCGACCCCCCACCCTGAGAAAACCATAGGTGTCAATAAAGAGAGCAGTGGTGTCTTGTTAGAGCAAGCAAGACAAGCAGTGCTTGCCCAGACAGTTTGCTGACAATGTTATATTTAAAATAAATATTAAATTCTAACTTATATTTACTTTAAGGTAACTTTCCACTCGTGCGATACACATTCTACTCAGGAAACAATACTGTACATTATGAGAAAACAACTCGTTGGCTAGCAAAACCAAGATGTTTGTAAGCGATGTAAGTAATGCTTTCAGCAGGTAGGCGGTCGCAATGGTTTCCCGGCGTACGGAGGAGTGGCAGGATAGGAAGACTACCCAGGGAGCCGGGGGGGGGAGGCTTATGGCTGCGTTAACCTGTGTTAAACGCTACGTAGTGCTTACTTCACCGAACTGAACTGAAGCGGACGTAGCCGAAGCTGGCCTAGCCGCAGGCAATTGGTGTGGTGTAGTTTACAGTAACTAGATCGATGCGTGGGCAAGTTCGCGCGCACAACACAAATCCTATTGTTTTTATTTTATTTAGTTTTGGTGCTGAGAATATTATACATATTCGTGCGTGATGTATACCCTACATAAAAATTATAAAATTACCGTGTGAGACTGAGAACTGAGTAGATAGAATGAGTGCAACAAAATCATGTGGGTGTAAATGTTGTGGTGTGTGTGGATTACGAGTGAAGCATTTTTCCAGCAGTGCTTTCACTTTTCAGGAAAGATGTGACATCATAAAAGAGGGTAGACCGACACCTGAACTTACGATCACGACAACATGCAAGAAAGATAATTTTGTACGTCATTTCCAAAAAAAAATTTATTAGAAACACTCGTGGTTAGCTGTATGTAACAGCCTAAACAAACTGTTTTGCTGGCCATCTTTATTGTTTTCAAAGGATGTTAACACGTTGGTTTTTACGTTAAACATTAATTTACTGTATATTCATTGTGACGGACGTGAATGTTTGCAGATGTAATTATAAGTGTAATTTGCGCTCAGTTATCAGAAATGTTAATGCAATGCTATAATATGTTATCTAACTCCGTACCGGTGATAAATCCTTGTAAATTCAAGATTTCAGTATATATAGTAGAAAATTAAAATTAATCATAATGAAAGTGATGTTTATAATATGGTCGCAGTCATGAGTTTGCAGCTATTTTAATCAAATCGTTTTCTAATAAGATTATGGCATGTGCTAGATCTGGACAATCAATGACCTCGGACACTGATCAGACCAAACCACCGTTAATTTCCAACGCGTGCCGATCTGGATGCCCTTCGCATGGGTCACACTTCCCTCGTTGGCCCTCAGATGTCCGGCTGTCTCTAGCGGATGTATAACAGCTAGAGTGAAAATATCAATATGCGAGTGGTGCGGAGTGCGTGTACATTCTATATGCGCGGAGAACATAAATTAACGTATGTATTGTAATATTTCCTTTGATAAAATTAACAGTTGGAACAATGGCACGGTAAAGTTGTGCACAGTGAATGCAGGGAAGTAATTTTAATGTGCTGAAGTCCATGACCAATGAATCAGAGAACGGCATTGAAATACCACTTTCCGAGGTAGTGAGAGGAGTCAGTGCAGCGATAGGTGTTCCACCCGTAGTTATTTGCAGAATAAAACAGGATGTAGTGTTCAAGGATGGTACATTAAAATCTTTTTCTACCCACACAAACATCAAGCGAAATGACAAATGAAGACTAACATTGACGATTTTGACATTCAGGTAGTGAGGTGGACAATAAATATCTCCCACATGATTGATACGTGTCGATCGATTGTTGGGGCAGCCGGCAGTGCATTTGTGTGATTATGATTTGTACTCCTACAACGTCGATTCAGAAGGTGAACGGTACTAGAAAAACATTGTGTATGCATTAGTTTACATGCAAATTTCAAGGCTGATGTAAATATTTGCTGTATAAGTACAATAAAACTATGTAGGCCTACATGTTTGAATGTATCAATACCACATGTTCCGAAAGCACAAGACAGCTTTTCATGACACATTTTCCAATGTGGCCTGTGGGATGTGTGTGTTGTCTAATCTAGGAGTTTTACGTCTGTATCGGGTTGCGAGAAAACCTTTGAGGCGCGACCTATCGCTCTGGGTGACAATGTTCAGTGTCGGTGCGTCAAATTACACTGATTAACAATTCAAGGACATTAGGGTATTGTAAACACCTGTTACACCCTTGGTCGGTCTTCGCACACACATCGTATGATCTGCTCATATGTCCCTATATCTTCGCAACTGTGCTGCAGCTGGTTGAAATGTAATTGTCGGTTTATTTTTGGTGAAATATAGCTGCACGATACGAACGGTAACGTACACGGACGCAAGGATAATGGTAAATATGTTTTCAGCTCAGCTCTTATGACTTCGGCTACTCCCCTCTCGTGTTCCCGCTTCCTGTAGGCTATCACTGGACACCTCCCCTTGTGTGTTTCCTTCCCTTACGCTGTGCGAGAAAAATCTTCTCTTTTGATGGGCACTCTACCAGCTTCGTTTTTTCCTGCCTCCTGCTCGTTCGCGTTGACTGCTTTCCATCTTTTCACAAACGAATAATCATTTTTCCTGTCTACACTTCTGTACAAACAAAATTGCTCCATATGTAAATACATCACTGTCAACGGATATTAAAATAATATTGATTTTGAGTAGACAAGGTTCCAGGTTTGATGAAGGTATCTTTGTGATATTTTTCACTCGGGCAAATTTTATGTTTAAAAAAAATATTTTTAAAAGCAGTGTATTTTATAATTAGGTATGAAAAAATGTTGAAATGGCACCATTTTGCACCTTGAAATCCAAATTTTCCCAAGGGAGGACCCCTGGAACCCCCCCCCCCCCTCCCTTCTTTATTGCAGGGATCAACGGCACTACTTCCCTCCGCACGCAGTAGCTTGCCCATAAAATTATAGCACGCATCGCCACTAAAAGGGAGTTAGTTTCCGAACTGAGGGGAAACACAGTTGGTGACTAACTATTCTGCCAAGTTCATCTTGAAAGGAAGCTTGCTGAGTTGTTTAACATGTCAGTTTACAGGCATTACCGTAGCACTATCAGCCCATGACATTAGGTGGGAATTGGTTTATTAGTCCCTAAGATATGGCATAAAAGCTCATTTTTTTCATGTGACGTGATCTTCCCCTTAAACTATATACATTTTGATATGATAGGAAAGCATACCTTGTCGAATAAATTTGGTGGTAATTGTATAATTATAATATTGTTTCGCAAGTTAGAAAATAAAATTTTAATTTTGCATGTTTTGCTATCTTCCAAAGTGGCGTACAAACAACATACTACTCTGAATTCATGGCTCAATTCATTGCTTACTTGATGCAATGTAAACATTAAAAAATTGGTTTCAATTGGTTGAATGGTTTTCGAGATATGACAGCACTGTACATTTTAATGGTCGCCATTTTGAAAGTAAGCAGGCTGTGTGGTCAAAAACTATAAAAGTTGGATTTCCTTACTTGCTTATGTGTATCTAGTTTGGTGGAATTTGGTTTGCACTTTGACAAGTTTTTAGGGGGAGGGCACAAACAAACATGCACAGACAGGAAAGTGATCTAATAAGTCTTTCTTTCCTTCAGGAAATAGGCTAAAAATTTTACAAATTCTGCACCTTAACTACATGACCACTTTTCATAAAAATTATTAATCCACCAAAATATTATGTAGAAATGGCTGTGTTTTTACTCTTCATATTTAATTCAGCTGTATGTCAATTTAATTATAGCTTCTCACAATGGCAACAAACATAAGGAAACTTTGTGCTTTCTTTATACAGGCTGTTCGAAAATATGTGGGTAGTGTATAGTACACTCATAATAAACAATTGACACAGTCGGATGAGACACGAGACCAACGAATACACTTTACTTACTGTAGGTGGGCGCCAGCGGTGTTTCCCAAACACCACACTTCGAGACTAAGGGTTCTCAGGGATGCTGTGAGTTCTGTGTGTTCGTCTCACCCGAGCGTCTTTACAAAGCACTTTGCATTACTAAACATTTAACACCGAAAAAGGCGGGAGTTGGTTGGTTCAACGCTAAAGAGAAAGACATAAATTTGACACTGAGGATTGCATTTATTGATTTCCAAGTACATACCGTGCCAGAATATGAATTAATGGTTAACCTCGGACGTCACTAGCTAACTCCTTTGGGTGATTGCCCCAGCTCGTACTAGCGCACTCCTAGATGGATGACTTCTGCGTGGTGTTGGAAAACACAGTCTTCGCAAAGAAAGGGGTCTACAGCCGCTAGGATGGACTGTAGATTTTTCCTGGAGGCAGGACATGGAGAATTACAAATGAACAATAACACGTGTGGTTACCTACCTCGCTAACGCATACTCGTCGGGACACGCCTCCCAACCATGTGGTGTGTGTGGTGACGGTCTTTACACTTAGCAAGCTAGGATGAAAATAATGTCACCGTACAAAATTACACAAATATTGATGAGAGAACATGGGACACAATATGAACGGGCACAATAAACACGCAGATGCGTGAAAGCATTCTTAAATGACGCGGATGCCGCTGGATGAAGTTCTTAGCGGGCCACGTGGTGCAGGTGAAATTTCAATATTTTCAGCAAAATTCATTGAAATCCTGTCGGACAAAATTACGGTGCTCTTCAGACAATTATTCGGATTGTATGTCAAACGTTCAAACGCGTCTGAGGTGCCTGATGGCGACAGATCAAACATGTGCGTCGACCACATGGTCGGTTACAAAATCATCAGTCATGCCGAAAATTACAAGAACCCTTAAATGAAACCACACATATTACCATGAGAAAATTATGGCATACAAGAAATTATAAACAAGAACACTTTAAGGGCAAGGATGGCGCAAAAAAGTACTTGGCGGCTGTTAACCACGTGGTCGCAAATGATGTGGCCGTAAAACAATTTAACATGACAAAACCCTAAAATACATACATACAAGTTTACCCTTAATATTGCTCGTGCCTTTAACATAGGTGGATGGCGCCTGATTCAAAGTTGCGCGGGCCGCGTGGCCTCTCCGACATCTTTCCTCCTTCCCTCAATTTCAGTTTCAAAAAGCCGCAAGAGCTGTAAAAGATTTATTTAAGTGGAAGCACTATGCTGAGGATGTCTGGCAAAACGTACGCAAATCAAAGGTTAACCGGTAAACTAAAGTGATCTATGTAAATCTAACTCAGTGCAAAAATATGAAGTGCGTACGTGACAGCGTCTTACCTCGCCAGCACCGGTCGCACGGACCTGCCATGGCTGCCTACATGGTTCACACAAGCGGAAGTGCTATGCACGCAGAGTAAAATTTTTATCCTAAAATTGAAAGGCATAGAAGAGATTTAAGTACATAATAACAGGAACAATTTAAATGGTTAAATATTGGTGTTTGATAATTGTTCATTTCATAGGCATTTATGCCAGAATATTAATATCCTTGTCCTTCGCGCGGTATGCATTATTTTAATTTTGAAAACAACATTGCACAATATTTTAGAAAAGACATCTTACACTTTTTAGAATACTTTTGACCTGGAAAATAAACATACATTGCACTGGAAAATATTACCTATCTTGTTTTGGGAAAGTCCACGGTTGTGGCGTCTGCAAACACGTGCTCACCCACGTTTCACGTGAGCTGTGAGGGTCGTCATTGTCTGACTGCTGCTGGCTGTTAGCTGGCGTCACAACACACAATGTCCCTGTGAACATATGTCCTAATGTCAATAGTTTCCAAGTTACGGACCTTCCAGCATTGTGCCGTATGCATTGGTAATAGTCTTTTCTTTACAATGTGTGCCTTTTAATGTTATCAGTTGGAATGGCGTGAGTGTTATTGGTATAGGCTGTTCACGGTAAAATGAGCACTTTTGAAAGCCCTACTTATGATGTACTGGTATGCATGTTGTGTATTCCTCCTCCTTATGTAAAATTTACATTGCTATGGGCATCACTTTATCCATGCATCGGTCAAGTGAAATTGAGAAATTATTAAGGAAGTAAATACTTTACAAATCTGCTTATTTTTACACTTCGATGCATTAAAAAAACAGAAAGCGAAAGGAATCATTTTAAGTTATCACAAATGGTTACCTTATACTTTTTATTCAACGGTAAAATATGGAAGTACTCTCCAGTCATCATTACCATCTTTACTGGGCGAATGTCACTCAGTGCGCCCGTTAAAATATATGCAGGCAGGAGCAGTGACTTTTTCTAAGGTTCATTTCTAAACTGCTCACTTTATCGTGAACAGCCTTTACCTGTCTCGCACAGGCATACAGGCCGTGCATGACCAATCGCTTGGCCTGCACGCTCCCCGGATCTCAATCCACTTGACTATTACATGTGGGGCATCTCAAGTCCATGGCTTATGCAGCTCTAGTTCCCAACATAGCAGTGATTTTGCGAGTGAGTGGCAGAAGGTTGTTTCATAGGAACATTTTGTGTTGTTTTGGGGTTTACTAACCCCTCCCTGATTACTTTCCACACATTTGGGAACATCCTGTATATTAAAATCCAAAGAAGACAATTAAAATGGGAACACTGGGCGCTCATTACAATAAAACCTGAATGGGGTATTTCAAACTCAATTACACATTCCAGCGAATTCGCTAAGCAGCTATGCACAGCCCAAGGAGCCGACGAATACAGCAGCCAGCTCATGTCTCAGTCAGTAGAGAATACTACATCTGCTAACTTAAGCATAGGGTTCCCACTTCCCGTATGAAAAATATGTAAAATTTAATTTTCAGCAGTTTAATTTTGCAAGTTTAGTGACATCATCATGTCAGTTCTTTACTTTGGTCTATAATCAGATATCTTATCCTATCGAGATAGTCAGTATAGTGTTTTAACCCACTGCCTTCATTATTATAGTTATACAGTTTTATCATTACAAAGGCAACATGCAACATATAGCTTGACCTAGGGTACGTCCAATGATGGTTCTTTGAATTGACACCGGCTAACAGCCAGCCGAGATAAGACCACGACGGCGCTCACCACTCACGTGACACATGGGTATGCACGTGCATAAAGAGGCCGTAACCTGAACTTTCCATAACGGAATATTTATTTGAGCTGTAAAAATTATGTCTCTTGTTTATTTTCAGGTTCTCAAGTGTTTAAATGTTTAAAATGTATGTTTGATAATATTGCACAATGTTTGGTTATGAATTCAAAATGTGCACTGCACGAAGACTAAGAACATTATTATTCCGGTGTGAACGCCGTCATAAAATACATTGAAAGAATACAGAAAATTCACAGTTTAACTATAAAATGTAAATCAATATTTAAATTATTTTGTGCCATTTATTTAAGAATATAAAGATTTACTCTGCGTACATAGCACTTCCACTTGTGTGAACCCCGTAGGCAGCCATGGTAGGTCCGCACACCCCAGGCTCTGGGCAGTCCGTCGAGGAGAGCTGGCGAGGTAAAATGCTGTCACGTACGCACCTCAAACTTTTTGCACTGATGAAGATTACAATAGTTTCACTTTAGTATGCCGGTTAACCTTTGCTTTGCGTACGTTTTGCCAGACATTCCCCGGCATTATGCTTCCGCTTAACTTAATAATTTGTGCCCTTGTGGCTTTCTGAATGTAAACGAGAAGGAGGAGAAAGTGGCGGAGAGGCCACGCGGTCTGCGCAACTTTGAATCAGGCGCCATCCGCCATGTTAAAGGCGTTTCAGTGTAATTTCTGTATGATTACTGCATGCAACCTTAAGAGCTTTATTTTTATCTATGTATTTCAGGGAAATTGTCATGACGGTTTGACACAGATGGCGACGCCATCTAAGCACAAGCGAGATTATATCACGAGTAGCAGCGCGAGTATGAAGGGATCTAAGAGTTCATCCAGAGCAAATAGGTATTTTCAAACACCTGAACCCAAGTCAACCGACAAATGGAGTACTAGAGATAATTGTGATTTTGTCAAAAACCGGACATTAGGCCATTGTTACGCGGAGCCAGCCGGGAGAGTATGGAACTGTTCAAGCGGGAAGCACGTGCCTACGAAAGGGATGAGCAGGCGGAAAGAAGAAAAGAAATGTCGGACAGACTCCGTGAACCCCCACCGCCTGTACCCCCTGAGCGAGGTATTGATGTCACGTGACAGCCGCCGCCTGACAGATTACGCAGTCGCTGCCGCAGCAGGAAAACCAGGCCGCTGCGCGCGCAAGAGTGCTACAAGTGACTGACAGTACTGTACGGACATTGAGGGTCAATGTAGAACGTGAAAGGAAAAATGTGATCGCTGTAATTGACACTGCCGCAAGTCATAATTTTGTTCATGAGGAGCTAATCCAGGCAATAACAACAAGAGTGCCACCGCGTCATTTGCAGTTCGCCACAACAGGGAGAGGCCAAAAGCGTCATGCACGTAACCGTGGGAGTACGTAAACTCTGTACAAAATGTGATGTTTACATTGTGCCGGAATTGTATGAAAAAATTATTTTGGGGGTACCGTGGTTGATCGACAACTAAGCAGTGTTTGAACTACATTTTGATAGTCTTCGTGTGGGGACAAGAGGAAGATGGTCGCTGTACGCAGTAGGAGCAATGCCGCTGACAACAACAGCTGCCGTGCCGCTTGCCGAGTTCGCGCACAAGGTGCCTGAACAACATCAACATCATCTGCAACAACTGCTGGACCAGTATGCCAGTATGTTCCACACTGATGGGAAGCTGCAGCGCACCGACATCACCGAGCACGCCATCATCACGATGCACGAGGACCCGGTGTACTCCAACTACGAGATCCAGGTATTTTCTTCCGGCGAGTAATAAACTAACTGTTATATGAGATGCTCAGTGACAATGTTATTGAACCTACGCAGAGTCTCTACAACTCCGGCATTATACCAGCCCCTAAAAAGGACGGTGAATGAAGGTTTTACGTTGATTTTCGTCCGCTTAACAAAATAACTGTAAACATGCCACCTCCAGTAATCATCAAGGACACTATGTCAACACTAGGGCCAGCTGCTGTATTCACATCACTCGACCTTAAGTCAGGATATTGGCAGGTACCCATCCACCCACAAGATCGTAAAAAGACAGCCTTTACTATACCAGCTGGGCGTAGATTTCAGTTTGTCGCCATGCCATTTGGCCTAAAATGTATCCCTGCAATATTTCAGAATTTGATGGTAACTGTATTAGATGGTTACATTGGAGACTTTGCGATGGCATACCTTGATGATGTACTTGTGTGTTCGAACATCTGGGAAGAACATCTGAACCACTTGAGTCTTGTGTCCGAAAGGCTCGAACACAACAAGCTGACATGTAAGGTCGACAAGTGTAAGTTGGGGGTGAGTAGGATGAAATTTCTGTGACACTATGTAACAAGGAATGGACATGAACCGGAACAACATGTACAGGAAATACAAAACAAACCCACACCAAGGTCACGTAAATAAGTTCGAAAATTTTTTGATTTGATAAATTGGTTATGAGAATTCGTTCCAAATTTTTCTGTAATAACTACACCGTTGACAGAATTGCTACGTGAAAAACGTAAATTTGTATGGACACCTCTCAAGCTGATCAAGCATTTAAAGAAATCAAACTTGCTTTCCAAAATTATAGGCCGCTAGCCAGGTTCAGCCCGGAATTACATATTGTCGTTCAAACAGATGCGAGCCAAGAAGGCATCGGAGCAGTGTTATACCAGGTGGGAGAACACAGGGAAAAAAAATACATCATCAATTATCACAGTGTCAAATTCGGGAATGCCTAACGAAAATATCACATGAATGAGCATGAATGCTTGGCAATTGTTCACGCACTACGAAAGTACAGGCCATATCCGTTAAGCAGACAGTTCACCTTGAAAACCGATAACAGATATTTAGTTTGGTTGGAAGGCATGCATAAAGGGAAGAGCAAACTCGCCCGCTGGGCTTTGCTGCTACAGGAGTTTGATTTCAAGGTAGAACATGGGGCGGGGAAAAACCAACGAGCTCGCCAATCAGCTGTCCAGGAACCCCTGCCCGAATCTAACGGTAACAGATGATGCTGAGTGGGAACAGGTGCTACCACCTTGCAGTGCCACGCCAGTAGCAGACACACCAGCTTTTGTCTTACAGAATATTGTCGCCACACCACCAGGTGACTGGTGAACTAATTTCGTTAAACGTCCGTGACGTGTTAAGAGAGGTACACACACACACAAAACGCAAGAAAATTCCCCAGATGCTGCGCATTGCCGGCAACACTGTGCCACGAGGTACTCAGAGCATTGGAGAGTAATTCAGAACATTGGGAATTTCAAACCAAACCCCCCAGGAATCGCACCAAATCGCGGACATATGTTCCGAGAGAAACATGTGATCTTGTGTTGACATACGGCCATGACAGTCTAAAGCATGGTCACCGGGGATCCGAACAGACCCGTAGGAACGTCCAAAAGTTTTTCCATTGGCCCGGAATACAAGGGGATGTGCGGAAGCATGTGTAGAGTTGCGTCACATGCAACACCCGGAATCTGCGGAGGACAGACGGCGATGCTCCACAACAATCAAGGCTGCCAACGGAGCTGTTTAAAACAGTAGCACTTGACATCATGGGCCCATATCTACAAACAAAAAGTGGAGAACGTTTTCTCATTGTCGCCACTGACCTGTTTACGAGTTGGACCGAGGCATTTCCGGTCAACAATGTTCGTGCACACACGGTCGCGCATATAATGCAAACAGAATTTTTTTCCAGGTGGGGTTACGTTGAATAGGGTTATCCTGAATATTTACTGATGGACAACGGCACCCAGTTTGTGGGAAGGAAGTGGAGAGATTTTTTGCACCACGTGGGGGACCTAGTACGTTACCACCCCAGGGCAAACCCAACCGAACGTCGTAACCAAGACGTAAAAATCCAATTACGCGTCTTGCTAGGGGTAGATCGCACCAGATGGGTAGAGTTGATCCCTGAAGTTTTGTTTCGTTTGCGAAACCGAGTAAATGCCGCAATCCGGAAAACACCCGCAGAAGTGGTACAGAGTCTCGAACTGCGTGCACCCAGAGAACCCCGCAAAAACCCACCAGTGCTGCCCGAAGAAATTATCGCACACCAACAGCAGATACGCGAACAGGCAAGAGAAAAGCAGGGCAATTACTGTAACACATGGGTTCCGGAGAGCAGAAGGCCGCCGCCAGAATTAGTACCCGGTATGTATGTATTTGTAAGGGAAAACCCATTATCAGTGGGAGTCAAGAACCACTGTGCCGGACTGGCAGTCAGGTGGATTGGGCCGGTACGAGTAATGGCTAAAATGGGAATTCCACATTCCTTGTGAAACCGGGTCCGTGACGAGTCACGAAACGTCACCGCGATGACCTGCGTATAGCTTGCAAACCTGCAGGGAAGAGTGGCAAGGAGAAGCCGGAAAGCCTAGTACCGCAGCGTGCGCGACGTTGCGTACCTGGTGGTACTAGGGACGACAGGAGCAGCACGTGCCACATCAACAACACCAGCCTCGTGACCACGCATTGGGACAATGTAAACAATAATATTGTGAACACCATGCCATTCAGCGGCTTCGTGGCATCTGAACACGTCACACCAGACAGGGAGTGGGAAGGCGACGAAAGTGTAAACACAGCAGGAACCGAAGCGAGTAGTAGTGAAACACCGTTTAGGGCCTTCCAGTAGAGGCAAGCAACAGCATTGTAAACCTAAGTAATTTTAAAGGGTTTAATTGTGGTAACAACAGTGTACATGTAAATTGCAACACAACCAGTGCCAGTGATACCAGTTTTAAGGGGTTTCCCCAAGGCACCAGTACAAATGGTTGCAACATAAGTGAAAATGTATACATTGACACCACAAGTGAAGATGTAACGCCTTTCAGAGGTTTTTCGGCTCCCGCAGGCGATAGCCTAGTAGGGCAAGAGAGTTTCAAAGGGTTTGGGGAAAATTGTAGGCGAGTGAATGTGAAGAAAAGTGTTACATCAAATGTCAGGACACCACAACACGTTACTCGCAAGAGGCGAGGCAAGTCACCACTACATCCCAACAACATGGTTCCAGCCTATACCCCCGCCCCCTGCAAACGCCTCAGAGTAAGGAGATTTCCGAGGCTATGCTTCTTATGTCTTCAACCGGTGGTCCCGGTTTACAGCAGGGCAGAACCCGCCAGAGCAAAGTTGAGTTGCTCGCACCGTCTTGGCCTTCGAGGGAGGGTCGTTTGACGCCGGCTAACAGCCAGCCGTGTTAAGACTACAATGGCGCTCACCAATCACGTGACACGTAGACATGCACATGCGCAAAGAGGCCGTTACCTGAACTTTCCAGACCGGAATATTTATTTGAACTGTACAAATTATGTCTCTTGTTTATTTTCAGGTTCTCGAGTGTTTAAATGTTTAAAATGTATGTTTGATAATATTGTACAATGTTTGGTTATGAATTAAAAAGTGCACTGCGCGAAGACTAAGAACATTATTTTTCCGGTGTGAACGCCATCCTAAAAGACATTTAAAGAATACAGAAAATTCTCAGTTTAAATATAAAATTTTAAATCAATATTTAAAATATTTTTGTGCCATTTATTTAAGAATATAAAAGTTTTACTCTGCGTGCTTAGCACTTCCGCTTGTGTGAACCCCGTAGGCAGCCTTGGTAAATCCACGCGACCCCTGCCTCTGGGCAGTCCGTCGAGGAGAGCTGGCAAGGTAAGATGCTTTCACGTAAGCACCTCAAACTTTTTGCACTGATGGAGATTACCATAGTTTCACTTTAGTATACCAGTTAACCTTTGCTTTGCGTACGTTTTGCCAAACATTCCCCAGAATTATGCTTCCGCTTGTGGCTTTTTGAATGTAAACGACGAGAAGGAGGAGAAAGATGTCGGAGAGGCCACGCGGACTGCGCAACTTTGAATCAGGTGCCATCCGCCAATGTTAAATGCATTTCAGTGTAATTTCTGTATAATTGCTGCATGCAATTTTAAGGGCTTTATTTTCATGTGTGTATTTCAAGGTAATTTCCATGTTTGATTGTTTTACGGCCACATCATTTGCGACCACGTGGTTAACCGCCGCCAAGTCAATGTCGGCGCCATCCATGCGCTTTCAGGGTACATTTGTGTAATATCATGTGCGCCATAATTTATTTCAGGGTTCTATGTATTTTTCATTCAGGGTTCCGTGTAAGTTTCATGTAATTGATGCTTTGTATGTATGACCATGCGGTCTTGTTCAAGATTGATTTTCCCGCCATCAGGCGTGCTTCAAGCCTATATCTGTTTAAATCGTCAGGAGAATATTTTTCCCAAACACAATAATAATTTTCCGATTTTACAGAGAAACCTTACAATTTCACCAGCACCACGTGATCCACTACGAACTTTATCCAACGGCATCCGCGCCATATAATTGTGTTTTCACTCATCTGCGTGTTTATTTTGACCATTCATCTCGTGCTCCATACTGTTTCATATGTATTTGTGTAATTCGTAAGGTGATATTATTCCCTTCCTAGCCGGTTATGTGTAAAGACCGTCATCACACTCACCGCATGCTGGGAGGCGAGTCCAGACGAGTCGCGTTAGTGATGCCAAATAATCACACGTGTTCATGTTCAGATTCATTTTGTAATTCTACGTGCCCTGTCTTCAGGAAAAACTTACAGTCCACCCTAGCAGCTGTAGACCCCTTTTCTCGTGAAGACTGTGTTATTTAACACCACATTAGAATTCATCCATCTAGGAGTGCGCTAGACAAATTTCAGGCTGGGGGAGCGCCCAGCGGATTTAGTTAGACAAGTCCGAGTTTCAGCACGTAACATTCTGGCACATTTTTGTATGAGTGGAAAAATAAACCTAATCCTACCAGTGCTCTATGTCTTTCCTTGTCTTGACAGCAACCTCGCCCCATTTTCAGTGCTAAAAGTTTAGTAAATATGTTTAGTATTGCACAGTGTTTTATAAGTACTCTCGGATGAGACGTACACACAGAACCCACAGCATCCCTGAGAACCTTGAGTCTCAACCGTGCGGTGACTGGGAAACACCGCTGGCGACCATCTACCGTAAGTTCATTGTCACCGTTCGTCTTGTCTTTCACCCGACGGCGTCAAATGATAGCTGATTCAGATGAGTAATTGATTGATAGTGATCACTCACTCACTATTCAATACTTGAAAGTCACGTCATGAGAAAGTGGAATTCCACTGTTTAATATTGAAAATATTATTTATTTTTTATCGTGAATTAACAGTTTTTTTTTGTTACTAGGAATTTCATTTTGTGAATAAACTTATTTAATTTAATAAACAGTATTATAACCTGCTTATAAAAGTCTTAAGTACCGGTTTCATTAGTTTTTTTATTGTGATTATTCTTTAAACTTTTCGTCTCGCCAGCTACGCTCGAATAAAACTTGGTTTACCAAACCCAGCCAAGCTCAAACACTTCAGCCCTGAGCTCGCCGTCCTTTTCACCGCCCCACTTATAGGACAAATGTGAGCAATCAAGGAACCCTTCGTGACAAAAACAATCTGTCGCTCCTCGCTGTTTCTTTTTCTGTGTATAGGGCCTACTATGTCTTTTCAGCCTCCTTTCTTAGTGTAATCCTTCTTCATAAGCTTGTGATTTTCTTGTATTGTTTCTTCCCCTAGTACGACTCATTCTCTCGTAAGCGAAGAATAGCCTCGGCCACTACAGCAGCAACATCCTTTAGGGGCCGATATCGGAAATTTATCCACCTCTGGCGTGAAATTGTGCCTGAAATCGCTTCGGGAGGTCGTGATAGCTGTGGTGATTTGCATGTCGCGAGCCACGCTACCCTGGCCGGGAAAGTAAGGCCGTTAAAGCCCGAATGATGAGATAGGATCTTCGTGAGGCGGATGGACAATTTTGTTTTTAACCTTTTGATTTTTATTCCAGCTAGCCGGTCTTCGGACAGCACACCTCAAAAAAAGCTGTTCGGCTGGAGTCAATTATTTCCAGAGCTGGAAGCTGTAATTCACGTCTTCTTTCTCCCTCCGGTCCTCCCGGGACCTGAAAGTGATGGACAGAGACATGTAACAGGTTTCCTTTCGAGGTTAGCTGAAGTGTTTGTAAATAAGAATACAAGTTTCGCGTTGTTTTCAGATGAGATGAGATGAAGCGCGCTTGTTTCACTGGGCGATGATAGATGCCTGCGACGTAAGCACTCGAACCTAAGGCGATAGTTCATCGTGTTTTTCGAGACCATCCTTAGGACTTAACAAATACCTTTAAAATATACTGCGTGAGAGTTTGCACAATTATTTACGTGAATATCGTAGCCAATACTAATTACCGAGAATTATATTCAGGCCTGACTTAGCAAGTCGTTTCGGATTTGGGTTTTCCACGTTTGCGAGGTCTTCGGGCATTCTCGAAACATGTCGTTCGTATTCAACTACCGCCACACGTAGTTCATAGTTCATATCGACTACGCCCCTGCGAAATTGCTGTTAGTATCGCGGTTCAAGTACTAATTAACCTCAGAAGTGTTTCATTTGATATAAACCACACACTGTGAAATCTTTATAAGAACCTAATTAGTGGATTTTGTTCATATCTTGCAAGTCCTTCATACGACTGTCTCAAACCCCGTCTGGTGTTTTCCCACTGGACCAGTAATAATTATTGCCTTTATTTGACAATAAAATGCCGACTAACAGAGTAGCACGCTTAGTCCTACTTTTCGCTTCCCGCAACTAGGTATGTACCTACAAGTAGACAGAATCTGGCATCACTTAAACTCAAAATAGTACCAATTTTACTGAAAATATGTTTACGGTGTCACATATTTGAAGGTAGAGCAGAAGGTTGCTTGTACCTTACAGTTTTACGTTTCCTCTGCTATCAAATTACAAACTAATTTTACCTACATTTTGTTTATTTTTATAAATTTTCTACTGGATGGGTTTACGGCCATTTTCCTTTCTTGACATAATCCAGTCACTCCCTCCGCTTCATACACAATTTCGCTATCTACTGAGAGACGAAGTTCTCATCTTAACCATCGCACAGCTGTCCTATATTGCTCGTGGATTGCATGAGCATGTAATCGAACAAGATTCTTGACAAAAGGGGAATTCTGGAGGGCAGTGTTCGATTTTTGTTTTCTGTTGTCCTTTTCTCACTTGATTTCCAGGTCTTGATCACTTTTTGGGACGAATGACATTTATTGGAGAGCATTAACTCTTGAACGTTATAAAATACCACGATTACACTATCACTTCTTACAAAAGTAACTAACAAAAATTAGGTATATGTGTGCACATTCTGCATATTGCAACTGAAATGTACGAAAACTTTAGATACGCAAGGTTATGTGTTCGATAAAGTAAAAATAAAATTGGCGATAACTGAAACTGAGAAATTAAGCATATTCATTTTAGAGATAACCTATGTGTTACACATTGTTATGTATAGCCTACGTAAATCGAACTCATTATGGAATGTGCAGTTATTAAAAGAGTGGTCAGTTGCATGTAGCTAAAAAAGATTTCCAGTGGGGAGAAAAATTATATCTCGCATACACAGGGTGGAGATATATGGGCTGCCCTTAACATGGAGGTCTTGAGAGCCGAGCGTACACAGAGAAATCGTCTAAGCCATTTTACCCCTGTCTGTGTGTGTGGCGACTGTCATTCGTTGCAACATTTCTTCGAACAAACTGCTGGCCATTACATTGCAACACCACAGGAAGGACGCACTCCACATTGGGCGAATGCGTAGAGCAGGGTACGAAAATGACGTGATTAGTTGTTTAGCCGAACGGCGTAACACGGGAGCCAGGCGACACTGATAGACGATATATAAGTGGAGGTCAAGAAGCTACTAAGTAGTAGGGGAATTGTTTTTCCATGCCGTTCGTGTGCACAAATTGAGTAAGTATACCACGTCGAAGAACACGACAGCTAAACGAATAAGTTCCCGCCATTGATCATGGAAGAATCGTGGATTATCGAGGGATTCTCGAGTTGGAAGATATGCAACAGGACAGTGCTCGACCGCATGTGGCATACATCGCCCGACGGTTCTTGGATGACCAACGTATCATACTGTTTCCTTTCTCTGTGCGTTAACCGGATCTCTAGCCCATCGAAAACGTATGACCCATTGACGGACAACTGGCTTGCCACAGAACACCCATGGTCACAACGGATGAACTTTGCAGACTCATCGAAGCAGCATGTGCGGAGATACCCTAGACGGACATCCAAAGTCTCTTCCTCTCAACGTCGCATTGTATAGCAGCGGTTATTGC
Organism: Dryococelus australis; assembly: GCA_029891345.1. Taxonomy (NCBI): domain Eukaryota; kingdom Metazoa; phylum Arthropoda; class Insecta; order Phasmatodea; family Phasmatidae; genus Dryococelus; species Dryococelus australis. The sequence goes on from CM056994.1 coordinate 280,000,536, forward strand.
CTCCCGTGGTGGGGCCATGCAGTACTGTTTTCCCCAGGTTCTGTGCGTCATACAAAGCTGCAAAGAAAAATCATATCACTTGTGTATAATGGGTAGGCCTATTTTGTCCAATAAATATGGTCGTGATATCGTGATAGCTCACGTCCTTAAGAGTGTCGCAGTTTTAATCGCCAGACGTATAATAACGTTGAGATGCCCCCCAACATAATACTGAATGTACAGTGTTTCAAAAAATGTTTCGAAGCGCATAAGTAAGGATTGTTCAAGCACATAATCCATTTGTGAGTCGTTTGGATTTGCTAATCAAATAGTGCAGTAAAATAAATATCTTTTTTTCCATTATAACTGCCGCTTATCTGAACTGTGGCTCTAGTTACAGGAAAAGACATTATAGTAAGTAAGTGGCTAAATAATTACAGTAGAAATCTATTACGAGTGGTAAGTAGGAAGGCATAATGTAATGATGTATGGACGGAAATTCGCGTGGCGAATCCCTTTGGATGGTCAAGACTGAACCCACGACCTCTTTAATGCAAGTCAGGCATGCCACATATGATCGGCAACGGTTGATACAGGAAGTAGAACTGGTTTTGTAATAGTTCAAAATTATCAGTAAGGTCTCACGCACTACCAACATTTGCGACTCGGTGTATTTTTCATCGGCGTCGAAGCTGCGGTGCGTTTGTGCTTCGTAACACTAAGCAGCTCCTGCACTTGCAGCAGTTCCGAGAGGCAAGTGTTCTAGGACAACAATTTTGGCATTAGATAAGAATTCTGTATTTGCTGACATTTGTAGCGATGTCAACTTCTACTTGGTTTCATTTACCCCTGCGAAAATGAATGATCAAAAATATATATATATAACTGTCATTCTATTGAATATTTGTACATAGGCACTATAACTGAATTATGTCAATTAAAGTGAGTTTTATTCTAACATATTATTTTACTGTAGTTTAGGTGTTCATGGTAAAATAGGAATGCTGTTGGCACTTACAATTACCAATTTAATAATAATTGATATCAATCATTAATGATGTCATTACGGTCTTATGTGAAAGGAAGTTGACAGGAAATATGTGTTCACAAGTCGAGAAATATGTGTTAGCTGCACAAAGGTCTGCAATTTTATTCAGTGTTTACATTTTGGGGTTGTGATATACTACAAAGGTGACTGTTCGTACAAATTATCTGTAATTTAGATTTGTCGATTCAAGTGCCATTAAGGCTGTGTCCGAACCCAGGAATGCACTTATGTATATATGCATACTCCACTCGGCTCGATACTTGACACGTTCCGACAGGCATACTTATTTGCATCCGTTACAGCAACTAGTTAGCTGATGAGATTGTGAACAAGCATTTAGACGGAAAACAAAAACTGAATCTATGTTGGAACGTAGGAGCATAAATGTAAAATTACCAACCCAGTAGGAGCTGCAGCTGAAAAGCGCAACACAATGAAAGTGTTGCTATTATTCAATCACAGACATTTTTTCAAGAAATGATTTTATGCAGTACACGCAGTTGTCTATAATTTGTTATTAAAACTAGTATAAACTAGAGGTAAATTTTATTTTAACAACAATAATGGAATGAATAAAAATTAATTCTCAACTCTTGATATAACTTTTACATACACCCATGCCTTGCCTTGTATAAACTTGGCAATGTTCTCACTTTCCTGCATATTAACATTATATTCATTGGCTCTTCTAGATTATTAACGGTTAAATATACATGAACATTTTTAAGAACGACTTTTCTTTTAGCGAGATCAGAACGATAAGTTAAAACATTGAAACTAATAAGTCTTAGGATTCGTTCATACAGCTAAAGTAATTTCGTGCAAAGGACGCAAAGCAGAAAACCTTACGCATACTGCGGGAATGGGAAATTGTGATCACGTACAAGGCTCAACTCTTAACAGAAGTTTTTGTTTTTAAAGCGACAATACACATTTTCGTCTCTGTAAGATCCATGTTTAAAATAATTATGTGCATGAGTGGTTATTGTCTAAACAGCTGGCAGCTATGTGTGTATACAGTTATACGAGTATAATACAGCACACTATTTTGTATTCTACACTGAAACCTCGAACTCAACAGTGCGAAAAAAGTTGACACTGAAGTTATTATCAGTAATGACAACACGTACAAAAGCATGAAAACTAGATATAACAAAGAGAATCGCAATATTATACTTCGGACTACAACGATGCATTACAAAATGTAATTATTTCTACACTACAAATCGGTTGAATGCAGTGACTCTGCCATTCGCTAATAGTTAAGCTGGGTTTACAATAAAAGAATTATGCTTTAAGAAGTGTACAGTAAGTGCGTATCTGTCATACATAAACACGTCGTATGTATTTGAATTTCCCAATAATGTTTTAATTCCTAATTCCAGCCAATGGAAACAGGTGGCAAGCCAGTAGTAGGGGATGGTGGGTTCTACTTCACTTTTGATTAAGTGGATTATCAAATAAATTGATGGGATTAATCCTTAATCCGATAAAAATGTATCCGAACTTAATCCTATAAAATAATTTTGATTGATTGATCCAATTAATTTAATTGAATTAATCAATAAAACATCTTTTTTAATTTTGTGTGAATTGATAACTTTATAGTTTGGTGGTAGATTGTGTTAAGGAATTTATTTTATTTCTTTTTTAATATTTTGGAGAGCATCATGGTATGTCCCCACCCTTGGAGCTCTGGCATTGAATGAGGTGTGATGTGTTGGGGAAGGGGTTTATGTGTTGAGGGTGTTAATTTATTTTTCTTTTTTGGGGTTGGGGAGCGGCATGGTAGGTCCGCACTCTCGGAAGTCTGTCGTACTGAGGTGTGATATGTTGGGGAAAGGGTGTATATAGGTATTGTGTAATATTAATTTTCAATGGTATTGAGTTCCTTCCTGTCTGACAGACGACTGAGGTAATGACGTATTTTTGCGAAATGAAATTATTCGGAACTATGTAATGAATTAAACGAAAAGAGACGCGAATGCGATTTACGTCAGTTTCCTAACCCATCATGTATGATAGTAATGCCAAACAAGAGAGACTGGTGGACAAACAGAAGATATTAAGAACAACTGTTTAAAAATCCAATTAAAATGAATGTAATGAGATAATATAATTCAAAACATGTACCAATATATAAATTACACTAGTTGAATTAAACTGATGATGTTACACATGAGACAAATAAATTAAAATGAATTAAACAGATTACATCATACAAGACAGAACTATAACAAATGGACCAGAAAATTTATATTAGCAAAATATATTTCAAACAGCAGAATAAACTATCACAACTACGTCACTATCCTGGTGTACTAGACACACAAGCACATCTCCCAAAACACATACCTTAAATGTTTTTAAAACACATCCACTTGGATGTGAGGTTGGTGAAGGAATGAGTCAAATATATCACTTACAGTGTATTATAAGTTGTGTGTTGGGAACAACCAGAGGCAACGTCTGATTGTAGACTAATTTTATGGTGGAATTCCTCGACATTAAAATAACTAAAAATTACATCACAAATCAATAAAAATGTCCTGTTACTAATTCACCGGTTTATATTTACGATGGAAGATAATCCCAATTGCGTACTAGACACGCATACCTCTCCCTCAATGTAAAAGGTTTGAAATTTAAATTTAAAAAACGGAAGCAAGTAGTGAATCACAGGGAAAACACTTGCTGTGTTCCAAGAATAAAAATTTTTTTAACACAATCTCCATCGAAAATATATCACATTGAAAGTTTAGAAATTCTCGTAGCGAACACATGTAGACAGCTTCGGAAATTCACATTTACGAATCCTAGGCGAATGAAAAATCACACAGATTATTTTTTAAAAAATAATAGATGCACACAAACTTTGAAATGAAGGAAACAATTTGCATACTATTCATACATATTGTGAATTATACCTACAACAAAACATTTCACATGAAATTTTAAACAATGTACAAACATGTTTAGTTTTCAGAGTTTGTATAAAGTTCATGTGTGTTATAGCAGCAGACATCCTCGAGTTGATTCACAGTCGTGGTCATTTGTAAGAAAAATTATGGATTTTATAGAGTATTTTATAATTAAGTACCTTTTGATAATACGTTTAGTTTTTTGCTAGTAAAAAGTCGATGCACGCCGTCACTCGGCGATTTAGGGCGAAGGACAACCTGTAACAGCAGTAGTCCTTTTCCGTGCTGTGTGGACAGGATCTCGTATACCTGGGAGGGTAACGGTATATCCCACTTACCCCTTTCAAGTATCATCAGTGTGTTCCAACTTCAGCTGGGTCGACAGGGTTTTCAAACTCCCTCATTCCTTTTCAAATTCATTCATATTGATTTTCTCGAGTACTTCTATATTTCCCCAGTCCATCAATTTTCAAAGCTCTTACATATTCGTTGGTTTCTCAAATACAGAGTTAAATGTTATTTGGTTTTTAAAAGGATTTCATAAATAAACAAGTTATAAACGTATTATGAAAGAATTTCTTTGTAGTAGTGAATCTAGCACTTCATTGTTCACAAACAATCTTATCTTTCCATCTACTTCATCATTCACAGCCATACAAAGTTTAATAGTGTAAACAATTTATACAATAAATTATTTGAGGAATTAAAAACTATTTAATAATAAGAGACATGACTGCTTTTAACAATTTTATTTGTTTTCAAAGCCATCTTTAAAACTATAAATAAAATTTTTTTATACAAAGTTTACAACACACATGTTACAAACATTTTACATGAATAAATATTTCATAACAAACACTTATACTATAACATTTATATACTAACAAAGTTTACAACAAATTTCATATTTTGCCAAAACAAGTTCATGTGTACAACATAAGCAAGAATAAAGATATTCCCACCTATTATAAAAAAAATTCTTGTTTACATACTATGCACAAGAGCAATCCGATAATTATATTTACACACACATATATATAAACAAAAATTTATATACACAACTAACAACAATTTTCTTCACATAATATTTACAAGAGCAACTGTTGGTTGTCTCTTTCCTACCTATGTACATTTGTTTTGTACATGATGTCACACATTTAAGGCGTTCATATGTCGTGTCCAGGAATTTAAGTACCAGACAGCTACACATGCCAACGAGATCCTACAACACAGACACGTAGCACCTTGTATTCATAGATTTCAAATGATGATATGTAATCCCACGCTGTGAATAGTAGGGCACTGTATTTAATTTCTTCCTTGAATAGTGACAAAGGAAGTTGGATCGAAGACACATTAGATGCACTTATGAAAAGAGTTGTAATTAGGCAGAATTATACTCTCGAGTGGATAGAGGGATGTTTATGCAGGAGATGCTAAGAACAGCTGTAGATATTGCAGAAATGTCTTGTAATGATTGCAGACAGCTGTGGAGTCTGTGCTACTATGTGTGGTGCTGGCAGATATACATCACTGACGGTGTGGTCTTGGCAGTTGTGGTGTAGGTGGCTAGGCTGTACTTGTGGTGTTAAAATTTTTGTATGGGGAAAAAATAAAAAGTTTACTTAGGGATTTTGAGTGCCCCTAGGGTAAGGTCGATACTCCATCTGCTTGAATGTAGCGCTTATCGTCCAAACCTGACAACACTACCTTGGTCATGTGTACGGCATAGACTTCATGACCACGCAAACGAAAGTTATATTGGGTCCCCAAAACCCTGGTGCTGTTTTCGAGGCAAACTCGATAATCCTCGTATCGGAGCTTCTGTAGGATGTTAGATTTTATGCCCTTTGCCTTGCTTATACATTGCTCATTCGCAACAATGTATGTGTAAATCTTGGGACGTAAACCTATGAAATGTGTGACTATACAGTCAGCACATTCATCTTTCATAACTCTGGTGCGGCCTTTGTTCTCGTGGGATAATCCTTGTGGGTTATCGAGTGCATAGTTAGATGTATCAAACCGTGCTCTTAAATCTGGGGTAATTACTTCATAGACTTCATCGCAAGCAACACAATATACCAATGAATCGTTATCGCAATAAAGGAGGTGCATGGTTGGTGGAGGAAATTTGGTACACATGTACTGATAATTTAATTCATATAGGGTTAATTTTGAAAAGTCAAGAATGGCAACATCAGTGTACAAAGGTTTGTTAAGCATAACAGAAATATTTGACATCTCGATCAGGACTCATTTTCATCGATTAATTGCCTTGCCTGGAATGCAGGACAACCTATAAACTCTGCAACCCCGTGGATCGTGTCACACCTGGAAACAACTCTCATGTCCCTTTCCCGGTGGACATTCTGCAAAGTTTTTCCATATGCGGAATTATTCATTAACTTGAAAAACAATTTCTCGAATTCGTTCGAAGCCTGAGCACACTTCTCAATATTAAATTCGATGTACGGCTCCATTCACATCTTCTGCTCAAAGCGCAGAATGCGATGAACAGAGTAAAGTTTGGACCCATACATCAAATAGTGCTTCAATGTTTTCCAGTGTATAACGTATTTCTTCCGGGGTGTGAGTGTGAAAAGCAATTTTTCATGCTAGCTGTTCGGAGGTACAGCAGTTACTGGGGCCAAAGGCAGATCTGATAGAGCACCATGGAATTTGTCTGGTAAAGATAAATTAACTTCTGCGAAAAGCATGTGTCACCATCATTCACCATGTTCATGAAATCCCACTATGAAAACACATCAGCCTGAACCCACTCAAAATTACCAATCGGAAGCTTGGATCGCATCATGTGACTGTACAGCCTGTTCATGTCGAAATAGCATATATATTTTGATACACTGGGGTCGTAATCTTCACCCATGTAAATGTTGTTGGCTTCCGCATGCCTTCTGGAAACCTGGGTAATGCCACTCCTAATCCGTGTTCTGCAAAAAGATACATGTCTGGGTCAGTCAACAACTCTAGCCATGCACGTGCCACTGACAATAAAGTGTCCCATGAAAGAGACAGAGCTGTGACGTACATGACAGGGTCAACCCCACAATTAGCCAAACATACAGTCCTGAAATTCTCAAAAATATCTGCCAGCAAACAAGTGTCCACGCATAATAGTGAATGGCATACTGCATCAAGTTTATGCAGTTGAACTGATCCCACATGGCTTGAGCATGAGCATAATCCTCATTCCAATGCCTTCGACTTTCATCACATTATGAAATGTGTCCTTTGGTGGGAGTGATGTACACATCAGACTGTCTGGTGACTTAACAAAGTCATAAGGGAAAAATCCCTCCTGTTTTGCCAATTCGAATTGGGTGTTGTCTGGAAACATCGAGCAGGTGATACTCAACTGTGCAGGTTGTAGATTACCTGCCAAAGTTTCCAGAGAGGCGCTCATAAACTGGAATGAATCAATAAAACATAATTTGAAATATTTGTGCTTTTCGATTTAAATCTATCCCATTGGGAATTTGTTTGGTGATACATTTATATTTCTGGAAGGTCATTCCAATTACCTGGATTTTACCTGTGTTTTTGATTACCTCGGTTACATCAGGCTGTGTTACGTGACGTTCAGCCAGTGGCTTTATGAGAAAGTGAGCATCATAATTCTGCAGGTTATAAAAGACAGCGACAAATTGTCTCTTGGGCAATCTGAAGTTCAAGTTGCATTTATTATGTGCGCCACCTCTAATTTCGCCCGTCAGATGGTCATGATCGACCCTCAAAATCATCTGTACCAAGCTTTTCCTTACAAATGTGACAGCATTTCTGAGCCACCAACCTAACTTTATCATCAGGGGTTTCTGGCTTTATCAGAACAATCATGCTGTAAATTCATGCAACCCATTTTGTTAATTCAAGTAATTTATCTACTCATTGGTACATACAAATGGCACCCACAAACTCAAAATAGTTAGATAAACTTGGATTGTATGAACAGACCAACAAAATGCTACAAGCATATGAAATATGCTGGTTGGTGGTAGTTGTATTACTCGTTTAATCATTAGGCAAGCAAGTGGACATAGGTTTCAGGTAACTTTCAATGTCGCAATAGGCAACGAAACCCAATTTCTGCTCTTTACCTTAAATTCCAAGTACTTGTCGGCCCCAGTAGGGAAAGTACTGTGAACAGCCTTTCGTTGCTGGCAAAGAATAGCATGACTTGCTAGTTTCTCTTCTGTTTGGAAATACTGGAGACAACACTCGCAAATAAATTTCCTGTTTTTCTTCTTACTCAGCTGACTACCAACTAGGTGTGACATATTTCTAATGCATACAAAATGCAAATGCGCAGCATTACCACTAGCGTGAATGACCAAAATATTTATGTGGTGAACATAATGTACAGGAGAAATGTGCATTAGTACAATAACCCCATTTTTTCACAAGTTTAGTCAATTATATTGCTATCTTTGTCCACCATGCAGTAGACATTGATAAAAATAGAATTGTTCTCCTCGAACTTACGAATATTATGTATTACTACAGGTGTCGACAGGCCTTTAGTATTCAAAACTTCATGATGTTTTGGGTATGAAGTTAATCTGTGGGCATTCTGTGAAGCAGGAAACAAAGATGCTACGATGACGTAGTGGAAACACATTCCCTCTGGGCAGTGGACATCGACACAAGCCTTCCTATTAGCTATAAACTTTAGTGTTTTAATGTGTGCAGCACCTACAGCGAATGCCCTGTTTTGTGAGACATGGACGTCCATGTACAACATCAGTTGCCAACTCCAGCCTGAACCATGCTCACTAAACATGTTAGTTAAGTAAGGCTTAATTGTCTCACAATAGATCAAGCCAACATCGGATGAATGCAGGACAGGAAGGGATTTATTCTGAAAAAAAGGGTTTCCATAGCACGTTCCTCTGCCATGAGAGATTTAACATATTTACATGCTACAGTAATGCAAATTCTAATAGGCCAGGGTGTTGCCAATACTAAGTTCAACAAAGGATCCTTACACCTCGAGAATAGACTAGAAAAGTCTGTGTCAGTATTAATCCTACCGTTAACTATCCATGCATCAGTTAGCCTAGCCACGGACACCATGACCAATAGCTCGTATGTGAGGTCTGGCAAAAGCTCCACTGAAGCTGGGGAATTGGAAAACGAATTATTTTCCATTTCCCTAGACAAAGTCTCTCTAACTGAATCGAAAGTCGGCTGTGAGATGGATGAAGCACTATCTGTATCACACAAATTTTCCATGCCAGATAGAAACAAATCGTCTAACGAACTCGACCTTTTCTTGTTTGGGGGAAGCAGAAACTATTCGACCTTTGGTTGTTGACGGTCTTTCCGTGAGTCAATCCGTGCTCAAATCACTCAAGTAGAGATCGTCCAGCAATAGATCGAAACACCTCTGCTTAGGCAATGCTGACAGCTTGTGCTAGACTGTCTTTCTGTCTGCGATTCAGACGCTTAATGGCTTACAAAGAGATCTTCCAACAAACTGTCAATGCTTTATTGCTTTCGTTCACTCATTGTGTCTAACTAAATTAATTTTTGTTTCCTGATAAAAAAATATCAACACTACGATAAATCTAAAGCGCCTCGTCGTTATGAAAAAAGAAAACCACTATGTATTGACTTACAACGATCTATCGATGTAGCTGAAATAAATTTTCTGTTAGTAACATCCTAAACATAGGGGAAAATTTTCTTAATTAATTTACTTAAATAATTTCATTGTAATTTTATATTCAGAAAATATACATTTAATTAGGAAGATAAGTTGTGTGCTTAAAAAGCAGCGCACTCGCATAGCTTTCAACAGCACTCAACATGTTTACAAAATGATACCGGGAAGCATAGGCCGGTGAGGTGATGGGGAGTGGGCATGAGCTTAGATTGTGCGCGAAGGAACGAGGCAGTGTGAGACGAGATGCAGGAGGGCAGCAGCTGGTGACAGCAGGCATTAGCTTACAGAGCTGCTCCCCTCCTCCCAACAGTGGCCTTTCCTGCAGAGCTCCACCGCACATGCACAATATGGTCGACACTTCCCCTCCGATGACTCTCTATACTTTGGGGCCCTTATCTCTACATGTTTCCATTCACAATGTTTGTCTTGTGCCCTGATGTAGATGGGTAGGTTTTCTGTATTGGTGTTGAAATGTTTGTTTGTATTTTTGAGTGTTTGTAATTAGTCTTTCAGCATAGTTATCTCCTCTTGGAGTTTAGCATGTTGTGGCCTGGGTGAGGTGTTTTCAATGATCGGGTTGTGTAATAGCTGGTTCAGTAAGTCGTTTTGTTATGGCACAAGTTGTCAGCAACAGGTGGTGACAGAGAGTTCCAAATTATCTTAATGAATTCTGGCTGTAGCAACTGGTGGATCACACTTATTCTTATAGAAAGTTAATTCTTTTATGTGAGCATGACAACTTTCGCCTGGTTGGTATTTCTTGGAGTGTAGCAGGTTTCTGTAATGGTGTGTGGTGTCAAGTTTAGAGAATGTATGTATTAGTTTGTGTTCAATGTGTTGCCAAGAAATTTGTTCTCCAGTGGCATAATATACATTCTCATAAGCCAGTTTGGCTTTGCCTTGCAGTTAAAACTTTAGTCGGTGTCTTTTTTTCTAGTTCACTCTAATTATTTAACTCGCTGATGGTGCTGAAGTTATCTAAAAATTCCTCCACATTTTTATTACTCATGCCTGTGAATGTGGAGATTTGTTGTGGTGATTGTATTACAACGTGTATTGGTGCTGGTATAGGGTTGAGTATTTCTGAGTGTTATTAGTGTGTTCTGTGGTGTTATTTATGTTAGTGTACTTGTATGGAATGATATCAGTATGTATTTTGAGAATGAAAATTAAAAGTAGATATGTTGTCTGAAGTGTGTGTAGTGGACATGGTCTTAGATATCCACTTGTACCAGCCTCATTAAATGTTGATTGGTGTGGTTGTTGAAAAATATGTTCAAGTAGTGTGATATGTTCTGTAGTTGAGGTGTGAGCCACTGCGGTTGATTCTGTGTTTTCACTGGTTAACTGGTTCCTTAATTGTTTGTGGATTTCAAATGTGTGTTAAGCATCGCTTAAATCAATTAATAGTGTTTTAACCAATTTCTGTATTGCTTGTGAGGTAGATTTCTGTTCTGTACTCATCTCTGCATTGTAGGATAAAATTGTGCGTTGTTTGTGTTCTTGAATGTTGAAAATGTGCACTGTGTAACTGAAAATTAATTCTAACTACAAAGCAAGGAAGAAAGTGGAAATATCTCGTGAAACACACAAAAGCAAATGTAGACTTTCTGGCTTACAAAGGAACAGGTGTTCCAACATGAATGAATAATCAGTGAACATGCATTACAATAAAAGTAATATGAAGTGATTCTAAGGCACTGGAGGTGGGCAGTATGATGTTGAAACTGCTAACTGGCAAGGTTGTGACATCGCGGACTGCTGATAGACTCATGTGGCTTACTAACCTTGCACATTATTGCTTATAGTGCTTGCCCTGACTGCTTGGAATGTAACAACTGTTAACTGCACTGCACTATCTTATTAAATTTACTAGCAATGTGAACACATACAATGGCAATAAAATATACAATATTACTTATAGCTAATACTGAATTTAAGTTAAATTAACATACTCACATAGAAAGAAAATTAATATATACATTGGATATTGCTGAACTACTATGCGTAAGTACGCTGTGGTTTGTGTGAAGCACAGCCTCTTTCGATTCTCTATTGGTTGCTTGCAACAGGATAGCATGAAGTGCAGCAATGAAAGGAATTTCTAATTTAAAGCCTACATGCATTAGCACGAGGTGGAACAATAGGCATCTCCACCAGTGTAGCACCTCCCTTCAGTCAGTCTACTTACTCCTATGTTTCCTCTCTCGCTATGACTGTGTTGTAAATGATTTCAAGGCTATCTGCATTAATATAGCTAGAAGGCAAGGCACTCAGGGGGTAACAAAACCAGATGGCTAATGCGTACAAGCTACCTGGGAATTCTTTAACTACAAAACACATTTATCAATGCAATATATTACAGGCAATAAACAATACAAAACAGATACAAATATTCTAATTCTTAAGCGGTATCTTTACTCATGTAGTAGATTAAGTTAATTAATCTTATTCAGTGACCTGCCTATTCTAGCCAGCAGTTAATTAATTACTCATACAATCCTAAATAATGGTGTCTCGATAGGTAGTTTTACGCCCTACTGCCAAGCCAGATTATGCTCACCATAAAAGGAGTAACTGCAGTTGGTCTAGAGCTCCTCTAGGCCTGGATGGTAGAGTTGTCCTCGTCTTCACCCTTGCTGAACCTCTGCGTTGTCGGCTCCGACAACTATTCGTAATACTTCACTGATTGGCTGAGCATGTCGGGGGGGGGGGGTGGTGCTTTGTGCATCCAATATATACTCCTGGGTGAGTAGATCTGGAGGTGTTGTTTGTAAAATAAAGTAAGCACCTCGATCTTGTCACTGTACCTTAAGTTTGACGTGTGCGGCCCCTTATGGCCGCTATATCATCCGGTGTTTCTCAACTAACAACTTCTTCACAACAATGGTTTCAGGCGTTAGTTTCTGGAGATATTGTAATATATTCTAGATGGTTTTTTAATGTATGTTTGGGAGTGATTGGTAGAGTAGAAAGGACTCGGATTATGATATTGTCATGGCCTTTTCTCCATTAAGAAGTTAATGGTGGTTTCCGTGCCTCTCACATTAATCCATTAAATACTCACAAAAATAGAATGAAAACCCCTCTCGAATATCTTAAAAACCATGAAACATGGCGTCATATCTAACACCTTTCCCCACATTGATACAGTCGTTCACCCAATCTATAATTTCGAAGTACTTGGAAATAATAATCTTGATGATTTTTTATATATGTTTGGGAGTGAGTGATAGAGCAGAAAGAGACTCAGATAGTGATATTGTCACAGCCTTTTCTCCATTATAAAGATAATGTCGGTTTCCGATTATCTCACATTAACCCATTAAAAACGCACAAATATAGAACAAAAACCACCCTCATCTTCCAAATCATGAAACATGGCAGCATATCTAACACCTTTCCCCACATTCGTACATCACATCCATAGCCAAACCCACCCACCCTCTCTTAAACTAGTTAAAACTAAAGATTTCTTCAATAAAATTTAAAAGTTTATCAAATGAGGAAGAAAGTTGAACAATTATAACAATATCTGAAAAAGTGAAACAATTTTAATCAAATTTTAAAAGATTTTTAACAAATTGTGAAGAACGTTTATCTAAATTTAATTCAAATTCGAAAAAGTTTTACAAATTGCGAAGAAAGTTTGTGAAAATTTCAATCGATTCTAAAAATTTTAACTTATTTAAGCAAAAACTGATAAAATTGTAAACATTTTTAACTATTACCAAAAAAAGTTTAACTAAACTTTATAAAACTTGTGATACAAATGTTTAATCAATTACTGAAAATAATTAAAAAGGCCCTAAATGATAATACTATTTACTTACATAAAGTCTACTACCAAATGTGGTAGTCGTTGAATGATGCCTGAACCCCAGTTCAGACAGGCTAGGATCCGGGTGCTAACCCAGGTGAGTGGGCTGGTCGGCTAGGATGAGCATGTCTGCTGGCCGACTGATCCCTCGCCATCTCGTGAGACACCACCAGACGTTATCAAATGGCGAGCGGCTGATGGGTTCCCAAACACGAGCGATTCACGCCCCTAACACCATTGCGACCACTCAACAGCAGGTTCGGTAGACGGAGGTGAGGGCGAGACTGGTTCACTAACCCGCACAAGACAGGAGATCCTTACTCTATTATACCACATTAGCAAATGAGGATGTCCCAGCAGGATCCCCTATATATGGGCCAGACACCCTCCCTTGTTGCAAAATTTATATGCCACTATTCTGCTTAAATCTATATCAATCGAAGAATTAACATAATCTGAAATGGTTGTAGGTAAAATTTAACAGCATTTACGAAATTGGAAGGGTTATTTCGTGACTGAATGCGTTTTTAGCCTTTAGCATGTACATTTTGGAATTCAATGTGGAATATGTGTATTTATTCGGTTTTAAACAATTATATGTCATTTGAATTACGTTATTATTTAACAATTTCATCCACAAACAAATTTATTTTCAACATGAGCTTTTTAACCCAGTATGTTATACATTTTTACTACGATTGGAAACATTTTTACACACATGAACAAATTTATGTATGAAATATTATATACTTTTTTTTAGTTTTAATTATATAATTATTTAGAATTATTTCTTTATGTAACTTTTAATATTCTTTATGATTACTGACTTACAAACTAGATTACAATTAGCCATGTCTTACCCGGGATTTGAACCCAGAAACTAGATTGCAAGTAACTATGTCTTCCTCGGGATTCGAACCAGACACTAAATTACAATTAACCATGTCTTGCCCAGGATTTGAACCCAGAACATCCAACTATAGCATCTAATTACTCTATAGAGGTTAGCTAAAGAATAAACTTTTATTTGTGTAAATGTTTTGAGTTGAAGAATATCCATTAAAAATAATACTGCATTTTCCAACAGACATCTTTGCCAGGATACTGTTTAAGTATATAACAAGAAGTTTTCCTCTGTCTTTTATTTCATTAGGGCTACAGCACTTATTTTTTTAAATAAACCAAACACCTTTTAACTCATTGCAAAATACATTTTTTTTTAAATTTATTTATCAATATAATTCCCTTCTTTGGTAAACAAATACACTTTTTAAGAGGAGAGGTAAAATAAACATACAGAGGATTTCATTTTAAAACATAAATGTATGTACAACATTCTTTTAAAACCCACGTAACTCAGTACAGGTTGTTTAAAAATTAGTAAATCATTTTGAACACTCGTCAGTACAGGATGTTCCAAAACATAACACATATCAGACAATTGTTTCAACATATACAAACACAGGTTGATCCAAAAATTTATGTACAACATTCTTTTAAAATGTACACAAGCAAGTACAGGATGTTACAAAAATATATACACACCATTTTTAATTTATCCAAACATACCATCTAAATCATAGCTCCAGTAAGTAGGGTGTTACACAAATTTATGTACATTTTTACTACAGTATATTTGAAAATATATACATTTTTTAATTTATCCAAACATTGATACACAAGGTGTTTAAAAAAATCACAGACATTTTAAAGACAAGTTATAAGCTATTAGTAACTTCTATAAGCAATGTTTTCATTCACTTTCATAATATTGCATCTAAGTCCTCTTCTTGAACTCTACTTTCAAGGAGGGAGCTTTTATTATGCCCTGGCTTTATCCTGTCTGTTTGAACACAAATGTCTTTACATTCAGGGGAATGTAAAACGACACTTTCAACTAACTCTGGGTATGTTTCGACATAATGCAAGTAGTCATCTTCAATACTATATGGAAGAGGAGTTGTTGCAGTTATGTAAAACACAGGACATTTTGTAGTATCACTGCATTTAACCAGTTTGTGAATTTTTTGTTTCCTAGTGGAAAATAAATTACTTTAAAATGAGATACACTGTTGCAAGTTTCCGTAAACTCATGAAGAAGACCATTACACCATATTGCATAAGTTATTTCACATTTTCCTAGTTTAACACTAATATACTGATTTCCAGTATGTAAATACATATCACTCATCTATGATCCAACACTCGACTGAGATCAAATCGTAAGGAACAATGAATCCATATATATACTTAAAAAATAATTTCCTATAGTTTAAAGTTAACAGTGATTGAGAAGTAAACTGTATTTTTGCTAATTTTATTGCTGAATGTACATAACATTTTGAAGAAACACACCCAGAACATGATATGTAACCAAATATTTTGCAATGATATAAAATATGAATATCATTGTTACATTCTTCAAAATACTGATATGGTAAAACATCTCCTGTATAGATAAGATGGTTCGAAATCTGTTCTTCCTCAGAAAATGTGGCTACAACACACTCGCCCTTAATCTTAAGGGATTCGATCTACTTTGTATGGTCTACAGTGATTTACAAAACATTTGGAACTGTTTCAGTTAGTTAAACTGGAATCAAAACTACATTGCATATTATGTGCTAACAAAGATTCAGACCAGTGTGTACACTTAAAATGAATGTCTGACTCTCACATTCCCTTAAAAACATGTGAATATGCTATGCTATAAGTTACAGAATACAAACCCTTTTCAATAAACAAATACTTGCAAATAGGTGAGAACATTATTCTGATTAGCCACTTCACATGCACGTTGCACATTAATGGGAAAACTAGACTTTCTTGTTCGAAAATAAAGTTTTGGATGCCTCTGTTACAAGCTTCCTTCCAGCAAACAGTGATTCCCTGGTGAGGTCTGGTGAGTTGGTAGGCAATTACTCCATTTGCCCATTCCTCTTCCACCACTTTGGTAAGGCTGGCTATCATCAAGTTTTCTAAAGTATATGGTAGTTCACTATTGGGGCAGAGATACCTCACAGCACAATCTTTGCATGCTATGCCTTCACCAAAACGAGTGCCGAGGCTGTTATCGAAAGAGTTGCACCAATGTTCTATATCATTGCATACTTGAATTTGTTAAATACTGCCATATGGCTGAGGAAAAACTCTTTGGTGTCCTGTAGGCTTGAAGATGCTAACCATGACGGACAATTTAATACTAAATGATCTCCTGTATATATCTGTTGTGACATTATTTAAGTGTTCTTACCTAGCCACAGTTTACAGTTCCACATGCCACAGGGATTAGTTAATTCTTGGTTTCCTATATACATAAAATGTTCCTTGTTACATTGTTTGCTCCATACCGTAGGAATAGAACAACAGCAGCATTCCTTCTGCATGATATATTTGATTTTCTTGTATGATACATGTTTCATAATATGTGCAGCTTGAGCTTCAAATGCTAGTTGACTCTCACTGCAAGGTAACTTACTGTCAGGATGCAAATTATACAAATGACAAAATCTTCCAAAACAAACATGGAAAACTTTTAAAGTATAATTATAATTGATTAACAAGAACCACCATTGTTCATCTCCATTACACATCTGAATCTTTAGTGGGCTATCTTTTTCTTCTTCAATGCAAAACCATACTCGCCTGTACCCTGGAGTAACACCAGCATAATGAAGTGATGGGTAGAACCTCTCCATCATAATGAAGCTCCGGTGTATGCTTCTTTATATATACTGATATTTTCTTCCTGTTTGGGATAGTAATAGTTGTTTAACAACATCTTGGTTAAATCGAATCTACAGTCACAAACATCGCTCTGCCAAACTTCACAATCCCACATTCCACAAGGTGACATTTTAATTTGGTTACTTCCTTTCATTTACATGATGTGCTGTTTGTTATTACATGTTTCAGTCCACAAGACAGGGTTGTTGTAGAACTCTCTACTTAATTTAAATTTAGTTGTTTAAGTCCTAGTTTGGTTATTTCTTCTCTGACAATTTTAAACACAGATCCCCAGAAGAACAGGGCAGTTCACTGTCGGGTCACATGTTGAAAATCGAGCAACCATCTTGTTCATAACACAATACTAGTTCTTTATAGGTATTTCCTGCGAAACTTTGTGAAAAGTTCCAATATTCATCTCCATTGCACATCTGCAATTGGAAACACATATTGTCTCTAGACTTGATGCAATATTCTCTTGTATCCTAGAGTAACACTCATACATCTGCTCTGGGTTGAATTTCTCAATTTTCAAAGTCTTACAGAGGTATAAACCTGTAACAAATGATTTGTCTAAATTATTATCTTTACATGTAGGTAGAATGTTGATATAAATACTATCTAAAGCTTTGCTTTTGCATTTAGAACAAAACATTTTTTTTCTCACGGTGATTAGTGTTATAGCATTTTACTATCGAATTAATACTCGAACAGTCATGATATCTACTGATGTTTATGGCTTCTGCATTGGTTAAACTTTTTAAAATTTCATTCAGCATTTTTTCCAAGTATGTATATGGGATAGTCTTCGAGGTATGCATCATTCACATACTGGAAACATTCTTAGTAAGCTATATCACCAGAGTCCCATTTTAAATCGTGTATCTCGTAAGTTTAATGTTGAAACATCATTTTGATTTCTGGATTTAAAACAAACCAAGGCATGGGAGATTTAAAACTTAATATGTTTGTGCCTTTAGCATCAGCTGCATATGAAATGGCAAGTTTTTTAATTACAAAGGACTTGTCTTGGTAATTTTCGAATCCTTGCACATAGCACATCATTATAGTGTTATTTCCTTTTTCACTCTCAAGTTATACAGTATGTACAATAAGTAGCCAACAATTTTATATGATCTCAGTGGTCACCTCGGAATCCGCTTTGTTAACCCTGGAATCGTCCATTACTACATTGGGGATAATCCTAGCTTCTATTAGCTGTTCCAACCTTGGTTACATACAATCCCTCTGCATCTGTTGTTGATTGACATCATTAAGGAAAGCAAGCATGCCATATCGACAATCTTCACATGGAAGATAAGACGCAATATCCTCGTCTGTTCTTAAATGTTTAGGAAGGAATGGCTGCAATAACTTTATTTTGTGGGACGCAAAAGCAATGATCAATTCTTTAGGCAACACCCCCCATTGAGAACAGTCTAAACTCAACAACATTTTCGCCCATCCATAAGCTAGAATCATATTGAATACTTCTACGCTCTCCTCATCACAGTTATCGCAGCAATCCCCTTCGTGCATTATACTTACTGCAAGATTTATGCTGGCGCAGTGAGAAGTAATCCCTGTAGATATTTGCAGTGCAACTCTCGATGCTGTTGTGGACCCTGGCATCATTCTGAGGGGTCTGGATGCTTGTCGTAGCTCTCTGACCTGATGTGGAGCCTGGTGTCGTTCTTGGTGGTCTGGATGCCTGGCATTGTTCTATATCTACATGCTGTGGAAATATGGTGTCATTATCAGATGTAATGCAGATACCTAAGTTTTGGTACTGTTGACTGCTGATACAATGTACATGCACAAAATGTGACCTTGGCAGCTAACAACTTAACACTGAGAAAAAATTAATTAATTCCTTCTTATATAGTAAACAGATACTAATTGGCCACTGTTTTCCTTTAAATTTGCTTAAATTTGGGGCTTTTAGAAAATGTGTTGAAATATAGTTGAATTGGACATGTTCCAGCTTCGATAGAAGTCATTTCAGACTGGATTTGTTGTATTTCATTAATATAGCCTACTGTCAAAATGTAGTATTTTTAGATAAAAATAAGTTTATATTTGTTCAAAAATATACATATTATGATAGATGTTATAACTGAAAAGCTCGCATGGACTCTTCTTTGCTGTAGTTTCTGTGGGGATTTTAAAATGAATAACTTTACATGAAATACTTTAAACTTAAATATTCTTGTAAGTTTCCTGGAAAAAGGAATTTTGTTGTAAGTTTCTGGATTAAAATTCATTCCTTGGAATTTTTTGGGGGGATTAATCAAACTTCAGACTTAAATGCTACTGTTGATAAAATAATATTTTTTTCAGCAAGACTTAGAAAAATTTTTCTTCGATACCAGTACAAGATTTAAAACAAGCCAGAGTCCGGGTTGGAGACTACAGCAATCAGTTGTCAGAAAAGGGTCAATGCTCTAGGAATGTTCAAAATTCCCAGCTGGAGGGGAGGTAGGTGGGCAGGGCCCTAACTGGACAATCAAACACTTTGGGGAAGGGGAGGGAGCTCTGTAAGGGGACCTCGCATGCAGCCAGACCAGGCAGAGCTTCCTCGCTGCCCAGAGAGGCCATCTTAGTTATTCTTCAACCCTCTCAGCATACATGGATACCTGACTCTGCTCTAGGAAGTAGCACTTCACCGCCCGCGTTTGGCAAGCTGGCGGCTTCTCGCCTGGCGTTGTGGGTTCAAGGGACCAGCGGACTTCGGATCCGTCATATGCCTGACTGCTAGCCGTGATTCTCATTAAGCACTTTCTTCTATTATCTGGCCAGGTTCAAACCTTGCTCCTAATATTCGTAACATACATTGCGAAATATTTAACCTTCGCTAGTAATATCGGAAATTAAAATTATGTGTGAATTCCGTTTCACAAGTTCCTCTACGAGTGTTAACTACATGAATCGTTAAACTTTTATTGCGATAAGTTTTTGGCTAGAGTTGTGTTAAGATTATTTGGTCTGATAAACTTTGTTTCCATTAAGAAATTTATGTGATATTTTTTCATGTGAAATGTTTTGTTGTAGGTATAATTCAGTATGTGTATGAATAGTGTGCAACTTGTTTCCTTCATTTTGAAGTTTGCATGCATCTATAATTTTTTTAAATAATCGGTGCGATTTTTCATTTGGCTAGGATTCGTAAATGTGGATTTCCGAAGCTAGTCTATGTATGTTTGCTATGAGAATTTTTAAACTTTCACTGTGGTATGTTTTCGACGGAGTTTGTGCTAAATTTTTTTTATTCTTGGAAAGCAGTAAGTGTTTTCCCTGCGATTCCCAACTTGCTTCTGTTTTTTAAATTTCATTTCAAACATTTCACATGGAGGGAGAGGTGTGTGTGTCTAGTACGCTATTAGGATTACCTTCTATTGGAAATATAAACCGGTGAATTAGTAAACAGGGCATTTTTATTGATTTGTAATGTAATTTTTTGTTATTTTAATGTGGAGGTGTTCCACCACAGCATTAGTCTCCAATCTGACATTGCCTCGGGTTGTTCCAACACACAGCTTATAATTCGTCGTAAGTGATACACTGGACTCATTCCTTCACCAACCTCACAGCCAATCAGACATGATTTAAAAACATTTAAGTTACGTGTTTTGGGAGAGGTGCTTGTATGTCTAGTACACCAGGATAGTCATGTAGTTGTGTTCGTATATTCTGCTGTTGGAAATATATTTCGCTAATATACATTTTCTGGTCCATTCGTTATAGTTTTGTAGTGTACAATGACATTGGTTTAATTAGTTTTTGTTAATTTGTCTCATGTGTAACGTCGTCGGTTTAGTTCAAGTAGTGTAATTTATATATTAGTATGTGTTTTGAATTCTATTAACTTGTTACATTCGTTTTAATTGCATTTTTAAACAGTTGTTCTTAATACCTTCTATTTGTCCACCAGTCTCTCTTGTTGGGCATCACTATCGTACAAGATGGGTTAGGAAACTGAAGTAAATCATATTCACATCGCTTTTCGTTTAATTCATTGCGTATTTCCTAATAATTTCATTTTGCAAAAATATGCCATTACCTCAGTTGCCTGCCAGACAGGAACAAACTCAATACCATTGAAAATTAATATTACACAATACCTATATACACCCCTTCCCCAACACATCACACCTCAATACAATGACAAACATCTGAGGGTGAGGACCTACCATAACACTCCCCAACCCCAAAAAAGAAAAATTAATTAACACTCTGAACACATCACACCTGAGTACAATGCCAGATCTCCAAGGCTGAGGACGTACCATGACCCTCTCCAAAAAATAAAAATAAATAAAATAAAGTAATTTACACAATCTACCACTAAACTATACATATATCAATTCCTGCAAATTTCAAGAATTAAAAAAAGTTGATTGATTAATTCAAATTAATTAATTGGATCACTCAATTCTGCGAGAGGCCTGAGTTGGTTAAGCCGGCCCTACACGATACCCAATTTCTGCTACTTTCTGTTATTCTCATGGGCACAACAGAAGACATAAGAGTTTATATAGTAGAAGAGAAGAAAGAACGCATTAGTTCATACCCACATGTTACCTAAAATTCTAAATGGCAGGCTAAACAACTCGCAAGGGAGCAGGGGTACAAATGCAATCATATGTTTTATGTAGGTGCTTTGAGGTGCATCCAAAAAGTAATTACGACGATTATTTCTTTCCCCTGAAGACAGCATATATATATGGTTCTAAGTACGAGTGCTATTAATGCATGGAAAATGTTATGAGTAACGGCACTGCTTATGTATGGAAAACAAGGTACTGTATTTTGTATTCACGTGTATGTACTACGGACATTTACGCCACTCATTGAAAAAATTTGGCAAATTATTTGAATAGGATCGTAGCCAGGAATGTACTTTGGGGGAGGGGGGGGATGTCATATTTCTATTTTTGGACAAAATACGAGAGCTGTAATATTACAAATTAATAGTTAAGAATTTATAATTAATGGGATTATATACAGATATGGAACCACAAAATGTTATAAACATCCTTCATGTTGAAGGGGGAACACGCATTTCTTATATTGAAATTAATTCAAGTTATCATTTGGTTTTCAAATTTTATTTTTGAATGTTTTATCTACTTTTCTGTAATGAGCATAATAATCAATCTTCTGCTTTCCGTAATTAAACAAGCTTTTATGGTTGGAAGGCCAAAAGAAGGCAAAACTGTCACAATACTATGTGTGCCTGTTAACATTACTCACGCTACACAGCTCAAATTATTTACTTTAGAACCGAGTTGACTTGATTAGAAAACCACAGTTAGTCGATTGCACTGTGCTGTTACTTGTGTGTTATTACTTTTAGACAAAGGGTTTCTGGAATAAACTTTTTTCTAACTATTACATGAGTTATAAACAGCAATAACTCTAAAGGCTAAAATTACATGGTACAGACCCACGCACAAACACGTATTTTCCTCCCCTTCATTTGACGTTGACGAAGCTAAGTGAGACCGACTTACTAACAAATTCCCAGTGCGACAAGCGAACTGAAGATCTTACGCGGAGGGGTCGGGGCACGAGCCCACGACCCCTCGATCACAAGTCGGCCACCCTACTCCTGAACTATGGAGGCAGGTCACCCACTGAGCTACATGTGCAGGCTACAGAATGTTCGTGTGGTAACATTATACATAAATCCACATTTATCGCGTATTTTATAAAGTTGGGTTTATTGTTTTATTGTGACCGTGTGAGTAATTTGCAACATTTCCCGTTACTTATTCGTACATTAAGTTTCATTTTGTACATATGTAAGTTTTACAGAACCCATAATCTTTTCGTAAACGGGCATATGCGGCTTGAGTTAGTTACTCATGTGTCCACCATCTTGTCTGTTCCAGCTTCGTGGGAATTCAGTGCTACTGTTGCGGAGTTTTTTCTGGGAGTGACAGAGATGGTGTATGAGTGAGAGAGAGGGCAGATGTCACAGTAGCAATGCTGCCGACTTCCCCACACAGCCGCCACTAAAATGGACTAGCACTACGTGGTGTTCAACCCAAGAACTACAGAGTGGTCAGAAAATTTAACCTGGGGAAGTCCACTCTAAGTATAGCTTTACTCAATGGTTATATGAGACGTGACGTATTTTGGATCAATCAAACACGTAAAAGTAGGATGATTTTTCAAAGGTTTAATTTTATATTTAAAAAAATGTGGAGAAACCGCAAATATACTATATAGTTATATGCGTTTGTGGGACGGGCGATTATCCTTGTTGAAAATTGTTACGTACAGTTATACAAAACCTGAAAAATACGGGACAGAATTACAATAAAACAGCTAGGTTAACAGCATTTGTTTGATATTAATCTTTTGTTTACTAATTTTGTCTGAATTCTCGTAATAAGGCTGGCCAGTGGCTTACGTTGTCATTTTTTATTGATACGGATAGGCCACGAGCAGAAGCGTACCGGGCTCCGCGCGAAGATTTTCCGAACGTTTGGCATCCCTGATCCTCGGTCTGTAACTCAGCTGCGATGATGTGCCAGAGCTTGCTGCTGTTGCTACCCGGGAGCTCTCCCCTCTCTCTCTCTATCTCTCTCTCTCTCTCGCTCTCTGTATGAGCGTGTTTCTCTCCACCCTCTCTCCTCTTTTTCACTGTCCTGCCACCCCCTCCCCCTCCCAACAACAATTCGTTAAACTTTTTAACAGTGCCGCGGGCTGCCAGGCTTTGTCAAGAGGATAATTACTTGAAACTTCCAGCCCCACCTCCCCATTCCTTCTCTCTCCATCCTTTATAACCGCTTGTCACCCTCGGCTGCTGTTATCGCATGAACCGTCGTGTGAAATACGATACCGCTCGCGGTTTACTAGCAACCCGAGATCCTCGTTAGTTTTTTCCTTCTCAGATGTGTTTATATGTAATGTATGTATACGCTGTTCACGGTAAAGTGAGCACTCTTTAATGCCCTCCCAACAGACAATAACCAATAATAAATATATTTTATTGAAGCCTCAGGCATTAAATTTTGAAGGTGGGGAAACGTATACACTGTGTTTATTGGTCACATTGTAATGTTTATATTAAAAATCAGCAGGAAGATCGAAATCGGATGAAAGGAAAAATTTAGAAGGGCCTTAAAAAGTGCTCACTTTACCGTGAATATCTATATGTGTATGCACAGTATGTATTTAGTTATGTATGTATACATATAAACATACTTATAAGTTTATCTTTGAAAATTTATGTTCAAACATGTTTATGTATGTACACGCATATAAACACACTCGCGCATATGCACATATACATTTCAAACCTTCGTTACATCATGTCATTTCAATCTCGCTGACGTGAATGAGTAAGTGCAGCACGTACCTATACAAATGCATTGGTCAGTCACATCTGTTCGGAAACGTGCATTGTCGCCAGTATTGTTCGCTGCTTCACGTCGTTACCGTACTTGCACGTGCAAAAATTAAAAGAATTACACATTCCTTAATAAATAATGCGAGTTTAAATGTCGAATTTTTCCCAAAGGATAATTGGGAGGGCGGGTGGCTTACGAACCTAACATAAGTTACATTTTAAAAAAGCGTACAAATATCCATGGCGCGGCCGGAATTTGAATTCAAGAACTTATGACTTTGAAGTATCGCCTTAGCTATCTCATCCGCGGAGTTCATCTGGCTACTTTGTAACAACTAACTCTCCTAACAACATATAATTTTAATACTGTTGTAACATCCGATGTGGTCCACTCTTATGTAATAGCCAACACGTTGGGATAGCCTCTTTTCTTTTTATGGTTCTCGTTGTGAGCCACTCTGAAACAGTGTCTGTGATAGTGTGGGTGTAAATCTATTTGGTGTGAGTTGGGAGAAAGAGTAATTAAAATGTTCCAATAGATTTTTGGGCGCCTTATTATTCGTGATGTGACCTTGGTCTTACCACACTGGAATCAGAAGCTCTCCGGCGATGCTGTAGAACTCATGCAATAGAAAACACATTCCAACCTTCACAGTAATAAATTTTAATCAAACATGTGTAACCTTGATAGTTAATTTATTAATGAAAAAAAGGAAATAAATAAACTCAGACCCAAAAAAGTGAATAATTCAACAAGGTGCAAAACTAAATATGTGTGTGTGACAGAAATCTCTTTACTCAAAAATTATGTTATACTGTATGATAATTAACATAAATGACATACCACCATCCAAGTAAAAATAGGGATAAATCAGAATGCAAAATTTAAATAAAATAAAAGATTGAAAAATGCTGTGAAACTTTAGAGCTGGTATATAAAAAAAATTGATTAATATTTTACTTGAGATTTTAGTTCGAAATATTAATCAGGTTCCGCCTGAAGTAGCTTCCTCTGTATTTAGATTTCCAGAACGTTTGGTAAGCTCTTACTTAAATTCTTAAATTTCTTGGATCACATTCACTGATAATTCATTGTGTTAAAAGTCAGTTCATCACTTAATTATCTCAAATCTGATACTTCACCAAATAATATTACTCTGGATTTGTATTGAAAGTTCAAAATAAGTCTTTAACTCCTTATCCCATATTGCACCGGCTATACTATCTCATATGCGAAAGTTCGGGACTACTGGTTTAATATACTCATGGAACTCGCAGTCAAATCGTTGAAAAATAAAAATAGTAACTTTAGTAAAATAAGTTCAAGTTCCTTAAAGTTCAATACTTGAAAAACAGTTCATGTACTTGAGCTTTCCATACGTTAAATTGCCTTGGCGTCACCTGAGGTCCTCTGACGCTATCTCGTTGCATGGCGCCGGTGTCGTAGTCTCGGCGTCCTTTTCGCCTCATCGATTAACACTCAAAATAATTAACTTCTGGGAGCATAATTTCTAAAATAAATTTATGACGGCGTTGGAATTTCGAAAGTAAAATTCCAACGAAAATTTAGACGCTTTACATGTGCAATGTCTTTCCCAGAAGCCCCTTCCGGCTTCCGACCAACCAACATCCAATCACGGCACGCTTCCGGCTTTACCTTCACTAAATAAAATTAAGGCCTAAAATATGTCTTTAAATCCCAAAACAAATAAATAATTTAGCTTTAGAAATTATTAGACAATTACTGAAAATAAAATCAAACGTATTAACACAATAAAATAGTAACATAACCATAGGTAGAACTCAGAACGTGTGGAAAATATCATAGAGGTGGACTGGTGGTTCTCATACACCGGAAAAATAGGGAAATGAAATGTTAACATAAAATATAATAAACATGTGAAAAGAATTATATTAACATTCAAATAATATGTGAAATCAATTAAATATTACTGTCCAATACACATGTGTAGTTCAACTGCATATAATAAATATAACCGTATGGTTCCGTGTCCAGTCGATCTGCGACACTGTCTAAATATTTATATCGGCATCACCATTTTTTCTTTGAGTGTATGGTTTTTTAATTAATATAATTTGGCCTGTTTCGTAATAATTTATACGGCAGTCATTAATTTAAATATATTGAAAATTTGAAACCCGTCACCTATTACATACAGCAAAAAAAAAATAGGATTCTCCTGTAATTAATAAATGTTGTAAGATATAGCTGGTGGAAATGTGTCCCGGTATGATTTGATAGTTATGGAAATTGACCCACGTATGAAAAGCCACAAAAATATATGTAAGAGGCAACGAATATTCAAGTACTGGATTTTAATATGATTCAGCTCATCACATACAGAACTGAATGTGTGTGTGTGAGACATAGAGACATATAAGATATAAACTCTTGTAGACTGGGAGTTCTGTGCGCTGAATAAAATACTACTTCACTTGATGCACATGAACACAACAGTTGCATATAAAAGAAAACAATCACAATACTACCAGCAAACTACAAGAAACAAATTCCCATTGATGAGGCATGAATTTTAATGGCCAACGAGTTCCTTTAATCAGTCGTTTCAAAATCAGATTGAAATTAAAATACTATTAAATGCAGCGTATGGGATTCAGTTGGCTTGTAGCAAAATAATAATCATATGATATCAATTAGGCAGGTGGCAGTTAAGTGTACATATACCAGTGCAAAACTAAAATGTCCCTTCACAAAGTTCAGCTCAAAATTACTTTTAACACACAAAACTTATTTTAACTCTTCCCTGGCTTAGCTCATATTATTAGGTTAGAGTTACTCAAATCTTTCTCTGAGGGTAACGTGAGGCTGTCATGAGAAGTCTGATTACATAATTTATGCAGTATTATGCGTCACTGCTTCACCTCTGGTACATACCGGGAACAGAAAATTAGTACGTTACATATACTATATTACACTATCTACCAAAAAGTAATTCGGCACCCGTGAAGATAGGTAATTCAGTACGTCAGTTGACTTGTGTTTCACGGCCTTCGGCGTAGGACCGCTGGTGTTTGTCCGTGGTAGCATGAACATAGAGGTATATTGTAACATTCTGGATAATTAATTGCTCCCAACATTGTGGCGTTTTTACGGAATGGACCCGTGTTATTTCCAGGATGACAATGCTAGGTGCCATGTTTCAAGGGCTACTGTGCAGTGGTACGCCGACAACAATGTTCGCCGATTGGACTGGCCGACCCAGAGCCCCGATTTTAACCCTATAGAGCATCTTTGGGACGAATTGGATCGCTGGGTGATGGCTCGTCAGGCGCGGCCAAAATCCATTGCTCAACTCATGGAATGGTTGCAAGAGGAATGGCGACTAATTCCCGTGGATGTCCTACATACACTCGTAGAGAGCATGCCAGATAGGGTGGCTGCTGTTATAGTCGCAAGAGGTGGCCCTACGAGATTCTAGCTGTGTGACAACCACCGAGCAAACATTGTGGACAGGTGCCCAATTACTTTTTGGTAGATAGTGTACTTGCAGATTAAATGCTGAAAATACTTATTGGCCTTTTTCATTTGCGCTCCTGCGCACTCCGTCAGCCTTAAGTTAGGGTTTTGTTTCTGTGTTTCAGTGTGCTTATCTGAAGCTTGTAAGCATCGAACCCGTGTGGCGTGAGTTTAACTATTCGCTGGCCATTTTTGAAGAGTGAAGATGAGAGCCTGTCTTTAATGCGTTCGTCAGTGACGTAGATTTTAATTAGTATCGGCTGCCAGCATATATACATACATATATTTGATATTACGTCACGTGATCTTGGTCGTACGCACGTAATTCGAGTTCAACATTTTGTGCAGAAAGAAGAGGACGACCTGTTTAAGCGTGATAAAGATTCAGTACCTCAATTGGCAGATTTTCTTTTGTTGACAAATTTTGTGGTCCTGCGAGAGATAATTTTGCTTCGAATGAGCTAGGACCGTTGCAACCACTGCTAGAGAGCGTCGCTTTCAAAATGTTATCCTTCCTTTCAATAAAAATACATTCATTATTTATTTGCAGACTTATAATTCCAAGAACTCCTCATTTGCTTTCTATCAAACTGTCACATTCATCCTATAATAGTAATATTTTGGAATTTTTGCGTTTCCTATAAAATAATTATGTTTAATTAGTTTTTAAAGTAAGCCATTTTCAGGGTGTGTATCTACGTTTAGATTATACTATGTAATTTACATCTGTTGGGAGACCCCGTCCAGGTTGGTGACTATGAGCTTTTAAATGGTTCTTAGATTTCTACATTTTCGTTGCCACATGTTTAAGCTGCCGCCATGTAGATACAATTGACGCCATCTGCAGGCGCTGAGACAAACAGTTGACCAGTACGTGAGATGCGATGTCTCCTAGGTCACTGTCATTTCGGTATATTAACGAAGCCCCGCGGTGGTGTTGGTCGGTGATCTCAGAGCCCTCTCACGTAGTCCTGGAAACTCCTCAGTCATTCAGAACACGCGTGACCTGTCGGGGAATTACCCTTGCTCCCCTGCTCACTCCTCAGGGCAACTCCTTAGCCACGAACGAATGCACTTTTTTGGAACTTGAAATGTAATCCTGTGTACTATTGTTTCCCTTCTGACAGGAGTCGTTTAACATTTTCGGTGTATTCCCTAGATTTATCAGCAATGGGTTTGCAATTAGGGGTCAAATTGTCAAACAGTGAAGGAAGGGGTATCTTCATTGAAGCAAAATTACACAACTTTAAAGGTGGTTTTATTCCTCTAAAGGTGATTTCAATGCTGTTTTCATATTTGTCAGGTTTGCATTTTTTGTAGCAGTTGGGACAAAAAAAATGAGAACATTCACTTGCATTAAGATCGTGTTTCAAAATATTTTGAGTTTCGATTTTGTTATTTGTATTTAGGAGGAACAGTTTCAAATTTAAAATTAGCGAACTGAAATAAATATGACGTGAAATTCAAACAGGCAAAACTAGAATGCCTGTTATTTGATAGGTAGGTAGTTAGGCTTGACGTCTCGTCGACAGCGAGGTCATTAGAGACGGTGCAAGTTGCGCAGGGAAGAGAGATTGAGGGAAGGATTGGGAAGGAATCAGCCATAGTCTTTGTTAGGGACCCGGCCCAGCATTCGCCTGGAGTGATTTCGGAAAGCCATGGAAAGCCGAAATGAGTATGGCCGGACCGGGAATCGAACTCGGGTCCTCTCAAATGCGAGACCAGTCAGTTACCACTGCGCCACCTCGCTCGGTGGTATTTGGCAACATGTCAGTTTCGAAGCTGACAAAATGCAAAACGTATATTGCAAAACTATGTCATCGATTTTGTCGAGAAAAAAAATCGGGTCGATTGGAACACGGCCTGAGAGTCCACGCTGTACTAGTACTTGGTTTCCTGTATGGCGTATCCACTCCAGGATAATCACGACGAGTTGCGAACTGTGTGGCGGAGCGCAAAATGAACCCTAAGGGGAAGGAGTGAGGCTCCCTCGCCCCGGGGACGGCACTCGGCCAGGGGGTCCAACGTTTATGCCAAGTGCTAAGACCGCCCGCCTGCCTGCCGGTCGTCTCTCGACCCGTCCCGCAAATAACTGCGTGCTTCCACCTCCCTTGGCCTGCTGCGGCCAGCTGCGTTTCCAACACTTGCACCAGCCAACTAGAGATACCCTACAACACACCAGGATACCCTTACGCCGCTGACTTTATAGACAGGAAATAACGATAATCATCGTGTTTGTAGCCATTATTGCGGACAAAAATATTGCGAACATAATGATCCGGTCATGACGCCTAACGCATGGGCCCCGAACGTCCTAGGTCGATTCCTGACCGGTTGGTATGAAATTTTCTCCCTGAGTTCGAAAAAGCGTATAGTTTTGGCCCTTCAGTTCACACTGCGGAAGGTAATGACAAATCACTTGGACCTGGGCTTTAAAACCCTCCTTTGTGCTGAATACATATACGCGACGGTCAAGGGGTGGTCCGAGTATGCGAAGGACCATCCAGTAGAAAATAATTACAATAAATTGATGTTTTTCCTTGAATTAAGTGAGGATTTAGATATTTCACGTTATATTTCTTGGTTTCACCGCACTGCACACACACACACACACACACACACACACACACACACACACACACACACACACACAGATATATATATATATATATATATATATATATATATATATATATATATATATATATATATATATATATATATATATATATATATATATATATATATATATATTTGTGTGTGTGTGTGTGTGTGCGCGCGCGCTATTCACTATATAGTGAGCATTTTTTTAAAGTTCTTTCATTTGGAATAATAGTCAATAAATATATTTTATTTTAGCCTTTGACGTTAATTTCCGAGTGCGGTGTGTAATATGCACACTATGTTAATTACTGAAATGGTAGTATTTATATGAAAAGGTGGTTAAAGGATAAAAATGGCTGAAAGGAAAAAGTAACTAGGGCCTCAAAAGTGCTCAGTTTGCCGTGAAACGCCTATACAGTATACGCTAGGCTTGCCCACACTCCGTTGGCTCCTGGGCCCTTGGAATGGGAACACCTGTTACCAGAACAGTGACCAAATCTGGCCTCGCATTATGGTTGGACGGACAATCATTGTTTCGTACGAAACAAATGTGGTTAGTGAAAACAATTAATGTAAACTTGTATCTCGAAAGCCCTCGTGGGAAAAAACGATATTTTGCAGGGAAGTTACTCAGCCAAAACAATTTGTAATCGCCACAGAAATAATATTTTAGCAGTCACAAGATTTAGTAGTGACAACGAAATAATTTGTGTTCATTAAAATAAAATAAAAATTGCAATGGTGATTACCAACAAAACATCTTGTGACTGCCAAATTTTCCCCGGTGTTTATAACGGAAACTAAAGCGTATATATAACCGTAGAAGAGGTAATGGGACAGAGTGCGCGTCCGAGTTGCGCAGTGTACCACCCTCCGTGTCCCAACACTAGACTACTTTCCTGTCCCTACTTCTATCAAAAACGACGTAGATATTATTTTAGGTTAGAAAACTGTTTATGTAAATGCTTTGAGATGTTTGTACATGTATGTACTTCTTTTAACCAGTTTTTAATGCAATTAGATTAGATTTAAATTTTTAAAAGTATTTTATTCATATCAAAGGGCTTGTATTTTGAAAATTAGATAGAAACAAACACGTTCATCACTGCTGACCATGTGTCTTTGACAGTTGTATTTGACATGGGCGAGTCAGTGTTGGGGATATGTGCAAAAAACGAAAATATGTCTACCTTATATTTATTCTTTGCTTACAATAGCTACGTTGTAAACATTTTTTGCTGTTCGCTGCAGAGCACGATATTCAGTCTTTTTTTTTTTTCACGTCGAAACGAAATCCTCGTACGAAAGCATACGGTAACCGATATTTCATTTACATCGTACACGAACCAAAAATGCTCGTGCACGCAAGAGGATTATCGTACGCTTGGCAGCACTTGGTGCTTTCGTGCGCTTGGCAACACTGAGCGCATCTCTGCCCGACAGCACTGCTGCTCGCCGCCCGGCTCGGGTCAGCCTCCACGACCGTACTGTCGTGCCTAAATAAGAGTTTTCTACTTGCAGTTTACTTGTACACGGGGTTGTTGTGGATGGTCATGTGGCAAATAAAGTTTCCGTGCACTTCACTTCAGATCATTACACATATTCCACTGAGTCAGTGTTCTCAGTGTCTCGTCCATCCTAGTTTCCGGGTTGTTTCGGGCTCCAGGTTATTCCATTCCTCAAACAATGCAGACTAATTATTGCTTGTTTCTTAAGTTATAACGTGTTTCTTCAGTCTTCTTTTCAGCTCCTCCCGTAGATGCTCCTTGGGGTTCATATCGGGTTACTGGGGAGGAGTATGCGGTTGATGTTTTGTGTTAGGCCTATACAACATCCGAAGCTTCGCATTTGATACTGTGTGTTTGGGGTCATTATCCAGCTGAAATATAAATGACTCCCTTATGTTGAGTTTTTACACGTTGTCATAGAAGATTTTGTTTCAGAATGCCCAGGTACAGTCGCGAGCTCATATTTCCGTCCACCCAAACCATCCCACACCTGGAGTACTCATGCAGCCCCAGACACAAACACCACTTCAACCACGCCTCACTGTTGGTGTCAAAGTTTGACTCCTCCGCTGTTCATTAGGCTTTCGCAACGCTATAACTCTACCGTCCGAACCAAAAGTTGTAAACTTTCTTTCATCACTAGATAGTACAGAATCCCAGAATACCTACGTGTGGTTTGTTGACATGTGCACTTATAATTACAACTTGTTATAAGTGCATGATATAAATGTTTCTACGCACGTGTACTATAGTGAATGTACTATAGTGAATAGTATACTATAGTGAATGAAAGCAAACATAACGGAGAAGTGTGCGGAGACATATTTCACTCACTGTATGCGTCTTGCCTCTTGCAACATGACGTCAACGTAATCTCTAGCCACATGCGTGACTTCGACCTGTTCTACAGTCGCACTGTTACATGATAACATGAAACTAGCATGAAACAATACAACAAAAAATTCTGTTTTCATTTTTTTTATATTCGCTAACCTAATCTGACAACAGTTTCGTTGACTCATCACATGACATTAACTACTCTATAAATATGACAAGATAAATATAAGTTTAGGCAGTTGTGACATACCGGATAATCATTATTTTCCTACTTAAACACTGCCTAACAGATTTGTTAAGACAATATGTGAACGCCTTACAAGTTAAAAAAAAAAATATTGGTGACAGCGCGACAACAAAGCCGCTATTTTGTCACACTTTTATGTATCAATGCGAATATCGATATATCTGTACGTATATCCACTATCGATGACTATCGAAGTTATGTATTCGCTAATGCGCATATCACGAGCGACAGAAAGTTTTAAAGTCCGACATAAACACATTGATGTGCCAAAATTAAAAACTTTAAAGCCCGTGAGTGAGTGAAGAGACTTGGGCGACTCTTAACATCGAGGTCTTGAGACCCGATTAGAAAGCCCGTGACTAGGACCAAAGGCCAATGTGCGGTCAGCAATAAAGGAAAAGTGACAGTTCTTGCATATTTCTCAACTCTTTTCTTTTAAATTCAACGACTAAAATAATATTTAACCATTTTCAAAACCTTGAAAATTTAAGCATTTTTTTTCAAGGATTTTCCAAGGAAATTTAAAAGCGCACGAACCCTAATGCACTTAATGTATGTACTTACTCGACGGCGCACGCGTGGGCGCTTCTGGAGCCAACGGAAATTGACGAAAGGTACTTGTTTGCGCTCGCATACAGTTTACACCCGTGAGAATGTTCGATTCTTAGATGCTCATCCGCACATGTTCTTTTCTATTCGCTCCAGTATAAACAGGGCTTTTCACTCTGCGCTGGACTGATTTTATTTCCAGACTTTGTCATTTTCGACCTGTCTACGGCTGCGGTGCGCAAGCACCTCGGCTCTGCCCGAGGCCAAGTAACTGCTTCGACTAGTCTCTCTTGGACTGAAAATTGCCCCTCCTTCGACACGAGCCCGCGCGTTGTGCGAAAGATCAGCTCGTGTAGCAATCCGTCCCGCGAAACGGCAATCGCATTACGATCCTTCCCCTGACAGCAAAGCCCCATTTGGTCATACATCCGCGTGCTGCGTACTCCACCCTAGCGTACCTGGTGATTGGCGCGTAATGGCGCTCGCTCCCTGGAAATATGCCCCCCCCCCCCCCCGAAAATAAGCACCAAAGCGTGCGCGCGCAGGGGTGTCCAGGCGCAAGACACGCGCGTCACACCAGGTTTGTTGCCCCCTGGCCGGGTCAAAGCTCTCCTGAGTGTCTGTCCACTTTCTCCTCCCCCCACGGCCCCCCTCGAAAACGAGCTTCCTTTCCGTCGCAGTCGAAGTGGTGGGTTGTGCCATTCAACCTTCGCCTCGGCTGTCATTCACGCCCCGACGCCGCTCCCACGCCAGAGATGGCGCGTGTCACCCGACCCCCCCCCCCCCCCACATCATAATTCTTGCAGGAACAATGGTGGCGTGCGGCCACGGCAAGGTGGGCCCTGCCCAGAATGGTGGCCGCTAACCCTCGGTGCGGAGAAATGCAGACAGAAACTGACGTTTATTTTTATCAACTCAACACTAACAACGGCATACACGTTCACAGCTTGCCTAGGGTTGGAACCCGTAACCTCACGATTTGAGGCAGTACCTTAGAGAGCTTCGGCCGCGTAGGTCGTAGGTGTTGGGAAACGGTAGTACTCCGTTGGCAACGTGTGGCACGTTTCTCTC
Organism: Dryococelus australis; assembly: GCA_029891345.1. Classification (NCBI taxonomy): domain Eukaryota; kingdom Metazoa; phylum Arthropoda; class Insecta; order Phasmatodea; family Phasmatidae; genus Dryococelus; species Dryococelus australis. The sequence goes on from CM056994.1 coordinate 280,035,391, forward strand.
ATGTGAAAACTGCAAACTCGTGACCCGCTCGAAGCGGATCATGGATTTCACCGATGAGAGGTCGCCGGTGCACCAACAAGTCGACCGTCCGGTCATATTTCCACACAGCGAGGACAACGACGTCGTCCCTCTGCCAGAGTAGAGGGCGGGTAGCGGCCGGGCTGTTGTACGGTTTGTCACTTGGCCATGACCGGCACCGGGCGACTACTGCCGGACCTCTCGCAAGTGCGCATGACCGCTCGGATTATTTGTTGATAATACATTTGGTACAGCGGCTGTCACCAAATTCACCACAATGCTTAAATATGCTCAAATCTGTATTAGTTACATCAGTCAGTTAAATGTAGTCATTTAATAATTTAAACTATGTTAATAAGCTGCTACTAACGGCGAATCAGTCGAGTGAACGAGAGACCAACATCCCTAAATAGTATGATTCGCTGGATCTCAGTGAGTGATTGAATAGATTTGGGCAGCTCAGCATCGAGGTCTTGAGAGACCATGACGATGAAGCGAGATGAGTGTGAAGCAGAGCTGGAATGAAAGAGTGGGGGAAACGGGAGATCATCGAGAAAATCCGCCGACCAGCGGCATAGTCCGGCACGATTCCCACATGTGAAAATCCAAGAGCGACCTCGCCGGGATTCGAACCTAGTTCGCCTAAGTGGGAGGCGAGTATTCTAACCGCTAAACCACCGTGGTCCCAGGTATTCAGTGAAAATCGCCATTAAATCAGTGAGATTCATTCACTGTAGTAATCGGTAAGCTGGCACTGGTTCTGACGGGAGCTCGTTTCGCTGACGAGTCATTTTAAGTATTTCAGGTATAGAATACAGACGTACAGGATTCTACGTATCTGGTGCAAAATGCATATTTCCGAGATATAGTAACAAACTAGTAACATATGGTTGTGATTTAATGTCCACTGCTATGTATATAGTGGTAAAGAAGAAAACTAATGTATAGCTGCCTGGAAGTCTGTGCTGTTGTGAAAATAGCGTACTGTATGTCGTTTAAGGCCAGTCCTCGCCATGCATCGGCGTTTAGAGAATTAAATGCTAAATTCAGGTTAAGCTCTCTCTCTGTCATTTTGTGGGGTAGTATTTACAATTAAAGATTTTTGCTAGAGAATGAACGCATCTAGATTTGTAAACCTTCCAAATTTTAAGTTTTTAATTTTAAATGCAATTTTTTTTTATAAAATTGTTACATTTTGTAAATAATAAAAAAAGTAAATTCAAAAGGAAAGAAATAAAATTTAAATGGTTTACACTTCTAGATGCATTCAATCTCTAACAAAAAAAAATCTTTAATTGAAAATACTACCACAAAAAAAGACTGTGAGATCCTTGTCCGAATTCAGCATTTCATTCCCTATACACCGATGCATGGTGAAGCCTGGCCTTAACTTCTTATTCGGACGGAGCTGGTCATAGCCAACTCGAATGATACATGGTGTGAATTAAACTGGAGTAATGATTTTTAGGGGGAGGAAAGAGATGCCCTTTGGCAAATTAGGCACTTCACGACGCTATTTGCCACAATACATACACATTTCAGCTCTTCAGTGAAAACAGTTTCAACAGTAATTTATTTAACAGGTTTACGATCTGTAGAGGTCCATTATTCGCAACGTCTTAAGACGTTTATTTACCAAATCATGTTACAAATTGAAGATGATTAATTTCCCCAACTACGGGGTGGAAAAAAAAACTCGAATCTAGGACTTCAGGGTAGGCGAATGGTTCATTACTATTAATTTAATTAATTTACCTTCTTTAATGCCACCTTGTGTCGTGAAGATTTTTGTCTTCTGCCATATTAGTTATTGAAGTCTCCATTCTTCTTCGTAACTTCTACCAAATTTTCAACCTCTATTAAATTGGTTGAAGTCTACAGGCTGCAGATGCCAAGCATAAAACTTTAATAGTTTTTTTATTCTCAGGAAAGGCGGCATTTTTTTTTCTCGCAACTGGGTTGATTTAAAATTATTATTAATGCAGGTCTTAGATGTAAATTATTCCTGACATGTGTGTAAAAATGTTATAAAGTGAAGTTACTAGTGCTGTAACACGACAATAAAGGAGAGAACTAATTCATTGCGTTGAAGAATGCCCAGCTAACTATTCTGCAGAATTTATGGTCAGTTTAGCATTGCAAACCAAAACTGTTAGGTACTTGTTTGAGCGTGTCGCCATGCGGTATAGTTTCGTTGTCGCCTGAACTAGAAAAGCCAGGCAAGATAACCGTATCGTATCGTGCAAGGTTTTTCTTCGAACGGCCAAGCACTGAAAGTTTAACTTGTGGTCTGGGCGTCCTGATAACAGTTGGCCCAGGAACAGTTGGTAACCCTCTTGGTGCTCATAAATTAAGAGTCGAGCGAGGAGTTTTTCTCGAACTATTACTAATTCAGGCTACTCACGAAAAAAAAAAAAAAAAAAAAAAAAAAAGTGTAGTTTTAGCAAGTGAAGCACCGATGAGCAAATTAAACCGTGCCAGTTACATTTCGGATTCGATCATCTTTATTCTACTTCGTACCCTGCATCAACGATACGTTCCATTTACTGCAGTGAGGTGGTTTAAACAAATGTGTTCATAAACGCAAGTTAAAAAAAAAAAAACTAAATACATGTATATAACCCGGAAAGTTTTTTTCAGGGTATTTTGCCCCGAGCAGTATAAGAAAACACAGAAATATATTATTTCTCCAAAGTTGTATGTTGAATAAATTTCCTCGTTTTAACGGACGTACAAATTGCTGCAAATTTTATGCGTTGTTAACTTATCTGCGTGGCTAGAGACGGGTACCAAATACCTTAAACGAGCATATATGTTTGGTCCGTGCGGAATCGGAAACCATTTTTGTTTACCCATATTAGGGTCGTATTCCATTACCTATACAATGTGCAAAATGCGCAAACAAGTTGTTCCGTTACCCATCCAGAGGCGCAACTGTGTACATCACACTTCCGACTAACCTCGTGCATCAAGTGCTTGTCGTCTAGAGCACAAATACTTCATGAACTGACATCATGTTGGTGCGAATTGCTGACAGTAACGTGCTGCAAGTTTTAAGAAGCTAAAATGCTTTCAGCGGTGACATTAATTAATGTAGGCGTTTGTAATGTGTTTTTCAGAATTCTTAAGCAGTCTTACGTATTAAAGTGTGTTTTTCAGTATGGTTCAGGCTACGTTACGTATTAAACCTACATTAAAACAAAGTGATGTTAAGGTGTACAATGTTTGTTTAGATGTTGTGCAGTCTCCATCTGTATTTTCAGTCAGTGGCGTAACATGTCGGTTTTCGGAGTATATTATTTGCTGAGCAGAGTTTGCGACCAAGTTTACTAGACGTCATTCTGTTTGTGGCCGCATGTGTACTGCGCTGAGAGAGAGGGTAAGATACGCGTGTTTGTTTTGGAAGTACTAAAACCTTATGTGTTTATGTCATACGCGAATGTAAAAAAAAAAGAAAAACGAGACGTGGTACCACGTTTGACATTAGCTACGGGCGCCTAAGTTTGACCTTGCTTATGCAACTCAGAGACTTGATCAGCGTGGCAAGACGCCTACCTTCCAGGCGTGACCACAAACTTGCTTCTTTCAGGAGAAAAAAAAATCACATTTGTAACAGATTCAGTATGTGGTACTGATGGCAAATAGATAAGCCAGTAGTAACATTATATGTTGGTTGGCACTCTTAAAAACATAGTTTTAAAGCTGAAATCGTCTGCATGAAAAAGGAACAGTTTCAGGGTTTATTCCGTCCTGAGATTGCCATACCATGAACGGCTATGCTTTGTTTGAGACTTTTGCATAATCCTTGTTTATGTAGCAGTTAATTGTGGCTGTGGTTTGCGTCAGTAACGGATATGGATGTTTTATATGTAATCTAAAATTCAGCCTGCTTTGCTAAATCTCAGTACACAGTTTCAAATTGGATTTACCAATGCTTAGAAAATTATTTTGGAGTTTGATTAGTTGTGTTATGTTTATTAACATTTAAAGAACAGAGTTTTAACCATGAGAAGTTACTTTATTATTTTTTAGAAAGAAAATTTGAATTACAAAATAGTATGAAACTCTCTGAATAGCGCTGTTATAAGGCATAAATTATCTTTTCCTTATTGCTATTACTGCGGTTTTGAACAGCGTACAAAACAGCAATAGACAAACAAGCTTACATAGCAGGCCCCACGAAATATTATGGTTATTATGTACGATGTTCAATGTTACATTTGCTATTATTTTCCCTGTCTGTTCCTGGTTTAAAACAATAGAATGCAGCAACATGCTACATGATTTAACAAAAATTAAAACCGTTTTCTTCCAATGCAAAATGTACTTTTATTTTTGCCTAATCCCATTATAAGGAATTCGTTCGTAGCTTAACTTTATCTTACACAAGACCACAAACCTCTCAGATAATATTAATTAAAATTACAACTGCAGTATTTATTCGATTCTGATTTTGCCGTTTGAAGTTGTGATGCTTGCAACCTTATGATGGGCTAGCCTAAAGATGTGCCTCCATTGTCAAATAATGTCAGTCTCTGCTTCTTTCCGAGGCCCTTTAGTCAGTTTCAGTCAGATAGTTTTCGCACTTCACGGCGTCACGAAAGTGATCATCAGCTACAGAGCGGCCCCGCAGATGATTGATCCCGCAGATAACAAGATAAGCCAACTGCTGTGAAGGGAAATACGAACTGTATCAGACTCATTATATCTAACTAATTCACGGCTAGGAATTAGCGATAGTTGGTATTGTTTACTCATTTCTCCAATGAATTATCTCGTGATTTCATTTTAATGCTCTTCATTTTACCGTGTGGTTTATTTCCGATTACTGTGGGAACTATAAAACCAAAATTATTGATTTCTTTGAAATAAGTCACTTTAAGTCTCTTTTCCATGGTAACAGAGACAAGTTTCTAAGATTACATACATTGGACCTGATTTTTCATAACATTTGATTGTTATAACACATTTCTTTTGCGAACTTCCTCTTCACAACACAGTCACTATCCGTGAAGGAGTCTCTTGACCTAAGACTCGTCCTCATAGAATAAGACTCGTCCTCATAGAAGAAGGCGAGCGAATCTTTAGAAGCACATCACACAACTGTGAATTGCCTGAAGAGCTGATATTACATAAGAATGAAGTAACGAACTGTCTGGCATTTCTGCAATCTTAGCGCTGGACAATGGCGTCAAATGTAGGTTATCAGAAATGAAGTGGCAGGCAGCTGAACTTAATTAGTATAAATGGGACAGCAGGCAGTCCAAGCCGACTGGTTTCCGAAGACAAGGTAATTCACGGAAACTTCTAATGATACTGTTGACATGTCCGAGATTCGCCTTCAGCCAGTATTCTACGAGGGACCCTCTCGCACGTCTACGAACTATTTGTCTTTGCTAGTAACAGTTACCGGTAGCATCTTCCTGGATATGTCACAACATCTACTAATGCTACTACATAGACTAAAGATAAGTTAGACTAAGGTTAGTTCTACTCAAGTTAGAAACAAAACGAGTTTTCTTATGGGACAGTTTGGCATAAGAAAAAATTTCCACCGCTTTGTAAGCGCTAGTGTTCCAAAGAGCTCACTCTGAATTAAAATTGTAAGCTACGTATTGTATTGTATCGCAAAGGGCTTTTTAACGTCCCCCGGTTTTTTATGCTTGAAAGCTTAGCAGGGGACGGCTTACATACTTAGCTTATAACTTAACTGAAATTAACACCCATGCCGTAACCGGGATTCGAACCCAGAGCTTCCCGCACCCCAGATCGGTGACGCACCAACCGACTGCGCCACGGGATGTCGGCTGTAAGCTACGTGAATAATAAAATAAAAAGTTTTCGCTTTGTTAAGTAGTTATTTTATATTTGATTTATGATTAAAGAAATTACTTTGTTTTTTAACGGAGAAAATATAAAAATTCCGGTACACTTGCGACACTAGCGCTTACCTAGTGGCGAAAAATTTTAGTTGCCAAACTTAAAGCATTGAGTTTCCCAACCTGAGTAGAATAAACCTTAGACCGACTTTTACCTTCTGCGCATGTTTCCAGCAGTGACTCGTCCAGCGCCAGTGCAACTGTCAAATTCACGTGGTCAGCAGTTATGAACGTGATTTTTTTACATTTAATTTCCCACAGACTGCTCCTTTTATATGAATAAGATACTTAAAATATTGAGTAATAATTTATTATTGGCACAAAGAACTACGGTACAGTAAGTGACAATACATTGTGAAAGATATAGCTGCAGGCCTATAGATTACCTGTAGCACTGTATACAAATCACAAAACTAAATGTAGCTGTTTTACTTAGTAAACGCTTCCATAGTTTGCGAACATGGCTTACCCAGGTATAGGCTGTTCACGGTAAACTTTTTAAGGCCCTTCTAAAGTTTTCTTTTCATCCTATTTCCATCTTCCTGCTGCTTTTTAATATAAACATTGCTTTGTGACGAATAAACACAGTGTATACATTTCACTATATTCAAAATGTAATGCCTGATGCTTCAATAAGATATATTTATTAGTCGTTAAAGCCTTTTGAAAGGGCCTTAAAACGTTGTCTGTTTACCGTGAACAGCCTATACGTATAACACCTCGATTCTCGCATTACCCTGAGACGCCCTTCTACCCCGCAGGGGTGTCAGGTGTGTTAATCTCTACCTCACTCCATGATGCACTAATATTACCTAAACTACCCCTCCGGGGCAGAAAGCGATCTCGACTTGAAAAACCCAAATGCCGCGGCCCAAGCTCTTTTCCTTGTAAATATCTACAATCGAAATACTATTATTCATGTTACATCACTAAAAGTCTTTCGTAAATCGGGGGGTCATTTGCAAATAAAGTCCCTTTACTCATATGTTCCAAGGTCTTTGATTCATTATTTATTTTGCACCAAAACGACTGTTTACAGGCACTGATTCTACTCGTAAATGCGCACAATAAAAATATATTAAAATGTTTGGCACTCAATTTACATATTACGTGGGCATACCCCTTAATTAAGTTCAACGTCTTTTGCCCTACGCTGTAAATTTCAATAACTGGTGATCATAAAATTTAATACTAAAGCCACGAACGAGAATCGTTTCTGCGGCGCTCGACGTGCTTGAAAAGTGTTTTTAAAAAAGACGACGTACTCCGCAGGTACAAGCTGACGACGGCGCTTAAGTATAACTCATATCTTAAATTTGGCATTCGTTAATAATACCAAACAGCCGACCACCTGGGTACGTCGGGGAACGTCCATGCTGCCCAATGTCAGCTCGCTGTAGACTCCGCTCCCCTTGACGCCGCCAAAAGGAGAGCAGCTGACGGGTCGTTCACCTCGGGGCCTCCACGCAAGCATGCGCGGATTTCTTGCACTCGCTAGCATGTAGAATCTCACTCATACACCCGGGAATATTCGGTGTGTTTAGTCGCTACGCAAAAAGTACGGGCATGCTTCCGGTACTCAAACCACATGAAACACCGTTCGCAATAAAGCCTGCATAAGACAAGTTGCAGAGAAATGCTTAGAGTTACTTTCATAGGATCCATGGAAATATTGCAAGAAAAACACAGGCTGTTAACGTACGTACTACACGTACACTTTAAAATGTTCGTCCTCGAGCCACGTAAAACAGACAGTTTAACCAGCGCGGCAAAATTCAATTTCACCAGCCATCAGTCACAAGTCGCGGTATTACAGTTATTTCCGCGATTTTCAGCAACGCGCGTATTAAAATGAATATTACCCGTACACGCAGCTTTTTCACACATAGTACGTCCGCATCGAGTTTACGTGTCAGTGACACTTGGTCCATATTTCACTAGCAGGAGCTGCGCGCGACAGGCGAACCTAGCAACATTGTTTTTACATTCACATCAGGCGTGTTCTTACAATGATCTTTAAATAATTAATTTGTTTGCTCCCGAAAACGTTACGGCGACGTTCACTTGCTCGGGTAACACACTGCACATCGCAACCGGGGAAAAATTGCATAGCAATCCCATACTGCTAAACGTCCGCCCGACTGCGCGATACTGTCCAGATCTGTGGTTGAGCACGCACTCCTTGCGACCGTCTAAACACCGCGGAGGACACTCACACACTGGCTGGGGCGCGCTGTCATAGCCAGGAGACGTCGCGGTATCCCATCACCCCAAGCGTCACGGTCGCGACTCTTTACAAATCGATTTGCACAAATAATATCGATTACAAATATCATACAAAATAACCGTATAAAATGCGTGCAATAAAATTCATAATAGATTAACACTAAGCAATAAGAATATTTTTACCGTATAAACTACGTTCAATAAAATACATACTGGATTAATAAATGTACCGGCCGTTATATAACCAAATATAAATACATATAAAAACAGTAAATACGCAGCGTTACCAACTGTGTAGCAAAATTACTAAAACCCATACACTTTACTAGGTGACGATCTATGAATCGTCACAACCCTGCAGGAAGTGTCTCTCTCTCTCTCTCTCTCTCTCTCTCTCTCTCTCTCTCTCTCTCTCTCTCTCTCTCTCTTCGCCATAGCAACAGCGGAATACACTCGGGGCGCTCGCCCTAACGATAGCAGGCAGGCAACCCCAGCCAGCGACCTGGGTTTCGGCTACGGGGATTTTCCACTTCCTCTTCCCTTCCCCTGTGCAAGCCAACCGTTCAACCACCCTTCCCCTGCCGCGCTCAGCTGGCGGCGATCAATGTGGCCGGGTTGGTTCACTCCTCCCCCCTTCCTTCTCCTGACTCTCTAACCATCACGTACCCTCACTCCAATGTGTTTTTTAATGTATGTTATTTGAATTTCCGTCCAGGCCAGGCCCCAGCAACTCGAACAGGGAAAACGAATCCTTGCCGAAGATGAGGTTTATGAGATTATTTGTGGGACAGTTTGTCATAGAGAAAACTTCACCGCAAGAAGCGCTATTGTTCCAAAGAGGTCGATTTTAAGCTTGCGGTAAATTAGGAAGTTATATTTATTTGTGTATAAAAGATCACGTTTGGCCCGAAGAGTGATGTGCGTATACTTACCCCTGCCAAAAAATTAAGCATTTAAAACTGGGTTTGATCCCCGGTCGAGTCACTCCCGGATATTTGCATATGGGAATCGTGCCGGACGATGCCACTGGCCCGCTGGTTTTCTCGGGGATCTTCAATTTCCCCCGCCCCATTCATTCCGGAGCTTCTCCATACTCACCTCAATCACCCTCATCGGCTCTCAAGACCTCGTTGTTAATTGCTTCCCAAATCTCTTCACTCACTATTAAGTATTAAATTTATTTTGTGAGTACTATGCACACACTGCAACAGTGTTTAGAATCGTTGACAATAAAAATACAACTGTGTTTGGCTTTTGAGTTTTTGTAAACACACTTGTGTAGTAATATGAGATGCTAATTTAAGGCGAAATAAATATATGTCATCAAAATGGATTTTTCGATTATTCTGGCAAATTTATATAAAGTAATTATTTAATCAATTTTTGCAAAATACAGTTTTAAAACAATGTTAAACAACATGCGTACATGTTTCGTTATATTTCCGCTCTTAGTTTTAAGACCAAAGCATATTCTTTGTGTAGGTTATAACGCATTAAAGATAGGAAGATTTTACCCAATTATATATTTGTTTTATGAAAATTGCAATTATTCCATTTGCTTACATAAAAATCGGGAAAATTCGGTACACATGCGACACCAGTGCTGCCTGGCGGCGAAAATATTTTATTTATGAAAGGTTTCTAACCTGATAGAATAAATCTTACGTTACCGAAGGTATGAAGTCGAGGTTCTACGATCTTAACACTTCGGCATTAAAAAAGAATGTTTCATTGTTAACAAAATATTGACTATAGGCTGTTCAGGGTAAAGTGAGCACTTTTGAAAGCCCTGCTTGAGATCTGCTTTATTGCACGTTGTGTATTCTTCCGCCTTACGTAAAATTAACTTTGCCGTGGGTCTCATTACTTTATTCATGCGTCGGTCAAATGAAACTGTGAAATTATTAGGAAAGTAAATACTTTACAAATCTGATCATTTTTACACTTCTATGCATTAAAAAAACATAAAGCGAAAGAAATAATTATAAGTTATCACAAATGGTTACCTTACACTTTTTATTCGACGTTAAGATATGGAACTACTTTCCATATATCGTTACCAACTTTACTGGACGAATGACACTCGTTGCGCCCGTTAAAATATTTGCACGAAGGCGCAATAGCTTTTTTCCAACTTTCATTTCTAAAGTACTCACTTTATCGTGAACAGTCTTTACCTGCGCATCGCGTAGATATACAATAAACAATAATGTAGTTTTTCTAACTTAAGATAATTTAGAAACACATGCTTGGTTTACATATTCTAATTACGACGGCGGTTGCACAGCCTTCTTTGTCAGTGGCTTTCACATCTGATAGATTATAAACGTGTATTTTTATGAATGTTCGCATGAAAAGGAGTACCTATAAGTGTTATTTCACTTCAAGGATTATGATCTGTAGCTACTCTCTCAAATGCATTTGTAGTTTTAAATAACTGCGTGAAATCTACACAATTCGTAATATCGTCCAGAAAACCTACGGCAATCTCAACATAGAAATAAAAAACAGACTGGCGAAGTCACACGTCTTGTATGCCAACATAACAAAGTGAACATCTGTAGTTCACTCTTGTTGCCTGCAGCGTATAACCTACTTGCTAACAATTGAGTAGATAAGATTCTCTCGTTTAGGTGTTTACACGATAAAAAAACGCACTACAATAAACAGTAAGAAATAAGCAGTTCAATTTTCCCACCGCGTTGGTGGACTCAAACCTAGTCCAACACAATGGAGATGGTATTGCTCATTGCAGTGGAAATATTTTGGAACTCTTTTAAGTTCAGCCAGTCACCGAAAAGCGTATATTTAAATACAAATTTTAAAAAAATATTTCAAATTATACACTACAGTATTAACTTATACCGTCCTGCTTCGGGAAGAAAATCACCGAAAACAAAAATACGGTTAAATACGCAACTGTTTCAATTTTAATAGAATGCAGCACACACTAAGATGTGCTTCTATTGGTCGAAATTAAGCAGTAACGTCGCTATTGTGTCAGTTGAATTTGTAAGCCTACTTCATAATCTTGGCTCACGACCGTCAGTCGCCCGTCCGTCAGTCAGCCATCCGTCGATTTCTTCGTCCGTCAGTTGAAAGCGACTCACAATTCGTCGTCCGTCGATCCGTCGGGCGGTCGGGCCAGAAAATTTTCAGCGTTACCACCCAACAACACAAACTTTCTCGCGCAGAGACAAATGTTTTTAATAATGAATATAATAAATATATTACCTTTCCCTAGCTTAAGTTATCATCATTTCCTCTGAAAATCTACAAGTCATCTTCATTTCAATTCTAAGGTGAAACCTAACAAAGTAAACAACTTCACTGCCTCGTGTATTTAAAAAGAAAAAATATTCAGACAAAAAACAAGTGATTGTTTTCCGACAGCCACGTTCAAGGAACAATATTACACGGCCGTGGACCATCAGTCGGTCCGTCGAAAGTTTAAGTATGAGATATATTTGACGTATTGACGGATAGAAAAATGTTGCCTGCGATTGGTTGAAGATCACGTGACCGACTGACGGATGAAACGGGTGGTTGTGAGTCACTTGAAATACGTTACAGTGTGTTTGTAATACTTATTTTCCTACGGAACTATTAAACGTGCGTCCAGTGTCATCTACGAAAAGAACACACGATTCAGATGAGCGCTGCTGAATACTTTGAAGATGTCACACACATTAGAAACACCGTTTCAGAGTACTCCAAAATGGCAAAAATCGGCTTTTTGAAAGTGCTGTATATCCGAATAAGCGCGCTTCAGATACATACAAAACTACTCAAGTTCTCTGCATTGTACCTTCCTACACACTCTCCACCAAAGTAATAGGGTCACTGTTGAAGGTTCCATAGGTAAACGCTGTGCGACAATAGCACTGGCGCCGGTTGAGAGGCTTGCGCTTAGCGGCGATGGCTCATCTGATGCGCGTGGCAGTGCCGCCCTTATCTCTTCCTCGCTTCTCGACCTCAAACCCGGGAAAAGAGCTATGTAGGAGGGATCCTTGCGGGGTTTGGCATGAATACGTCTTTAAATTTGCAACCATAGTGGGAGGCAATCCAGAATATCCGATGATAACAAAATCGGGGGATACAGTTCGTAGCATTGCAGCTCCGAAAATTCAATTACACCACTCGATTCCCAAAAGATCAAAGAATATGTTACGTTGAGTGAGGACTGCGAAGCATTGCCCACGCTGTGGTGGGGGGAGGGGAGTGCAATTTTGAGTTCGTTTCATCGCGTCTCATAACTTCCGCGTGGTATAAATTTTGACTAGGAGAAGCTACGACGCTCGTTTAAGTTTCAATCGACAGCTCTCGTCAAGATCAATCGATTGCGTGTATAAAAACATTTGTGTGGCGTGATTATGGTAAAATTGTATTAGTTTAATGCAAAAAATGAAAACTTACAATGTCGGCCTATACTCGTCAAAAAAGCCAAGACGAAATACAGAAAGCGTATACGGTTGGAAAGGGCATCTCAAAAGCAATCCACTGATATCCATGAAACCCAATATGATCGAGTGAAGTGGCGCCGGGAAAGTAAACAAAACATCAAGGCGCCCGAGCGCGTCAAGGTACACGTATTAATGTAAAACAAACGACCATGTCTCCAACAGCCACACCCCATTTTTTCTCCAGTATTGTAAACCCTTTTATACGGTTGAGCTGCAACTCTTCCCTTGCATGCCCCTCGTCCCGGAGAGCACGTCAAGTCGGCGGGCAGTGAGGGAGCCATCCCCGCGATAGCATCGACAACCCTCTGCTTCGTTGGTTGCCATAATAAGAATGCGTGCCCCACATCCCGGCTGCCGCTCACAATAGCCCGCGAGGGGGTTAGGGCTTCATTGTACACACGCGGAACATTATTCCTCAGATGCCCTGGCGCCTTTCGTCGTCGGAGGCTGCGGGCGTGCGCCTTTGTCACGTCGCGAGAGCGCCCTCCTAGCGCCGTACCCGTCGCAAGTCGAGATGACGTAGAGGCAGTGGTCGTCTAGAGGGGGCTGGAGAAGTTCGCAGTTCCGATTTTATGTTGCCACGCACAAAAGGTCAGAAGCTACGGGCTCTCGTCATTATTATAGCTCCAAACGCGAACCACGCGTGTGAAGACTCGCTGCTGAAATTATGTCATTTTAGCTGAGGGGCTCGAATCGTTACCAGTCATTGCCACACATGCCTTGCCTACCAAGACCGTCAAGCCCCCTCCCCCTCCCCAGCTTCTGTAGGTAGGTAGTTAGCTTAATGTCTTGTCGACAGCGAGGTCATTAGAGATGGCTATTACTACAGTATTTGCCCTCCGGGGCACGCCCTCCACAATGCCCTGACATAAAACTGGCGGAATTTGTTTCCATTCTTTCTAAGAAAAATGTATAAATTTGGATTACAATTAGTATCTCTGCAAACCATTTATTATGTACGTTTTCATTTGTTCTTTACGTCAGCTTCTCGCCAGTTTATGTACTATGAAATACACAAATGTTATTATTCTTATTCCCCGTCGCCGGCGATGAGCGTAAATTCCAATGTCAGTCGCTCGTGCAACGTTTTTGACGCTCGTCGCTAGCGTCAAGGCTGTGATTGGCTGATACTCGACGCGACGCGTCGCAACACTAAGGTGGCGCGCAGTGGTAACGTACTGGACTCGCAGTCGGGAGGACCCGGGTTCGATTCTTGGTCCGGCCCTCCTGATTTCAGTTTTCCACGGTTCTCTAAATCACTCCAGGCGATTGATGAGATGGGTCCTAGCAGAGCGTGGTATATAAATTAACGCTGAAAACATTAATTGAATTTTACAGGTTTATAGAAACGAATATTTAAAACAAAACAAGAAATGGCAATCCTAAATAACATTTTCTGCTTACCTTGTGGGAAAATTTTTTGAAGGAACGTTCTATTCATTTTTCTTTAGATATTACGCCGCACTAAAACGTACAAATTTACGGCTAAGGAATAGCTCGACAGTAATGCTTCACGCTGGCAAAATATTTGCTCTCGATGATAGCGAAAAATATTATGTAGGATTGCCGTTCACATTGGGGGAACCGTAATATTGTCCAAAATTTATTGGTACACGTCACAGTTCATCGATCCATCAATTGAAACTAATGGCCCAACTCCAAACCAAGAGAGAAACGCCCACGCCATTACACTACCGCAGTCAAATTTTACTCTCGCCACAACACAGTGAGTTAGGTCGCTTTCGCAAGGTATCCGGCAATTCTACCCATGTCCATTCTTCTTCGTCTGCTCTACAGGAGGCCGCGTTGGTGTTAGTAGCCAGGCCACACGCCAACGCGAGCCGGGTACGATTCCCGTCGAGGTCATTTGGATTTTGGCATGTGGAAAACGTGGCGGATGTTGCCGTTGTATGGCATGTTTTCTCAGGGTACGGCTGTTTCCCTCGCCCTTGAAGTCCTCCGTTGCCCTATCTTCACCCCACTTCACCCTCACCCGCGCTGCGCTCAAGATTTGGCCGCAGAGCGCCGACCAGAACTTCTCAATACAATATAGTACAATACAATACGCTGCTACACAGTTCAATGACGGCGTTTGCAGCACACCAAACAAAGTGATCATGATCAGTGACTTCGTAGAAGTGACACACGCTGAAAACGGAGTGCCATCACCCTCCAGGGAAGAGTCTTTCACTCGCGTCTGAACGTGAATTACGATGGAATCCCTGCAGCTGTTGCTGCCCAACAAATGGTTCGCACGACACACTCCAGAGTTCGCTCGTACCAAGTGATTAGTTTCTTGAGCCAGCGCTTCCGTGCATTTTCCACTTGACAATGACATTGCTAGCAGTGGACTGACGCACGTTTAACTACTGAGAAATAAGTTTCACTGATGGAGAACACGGATTTACGGCTCATGTAATCATGACCCTTTGCAAATTGCAAAAACACTGTCCGCTGACTCATTATGACGTTTAGGCGTTTGTGCCTTTGTTTATATAGCGTCCTACTGTGTAATTTCTTTCACTGGTAAAGGCTGTTCACGGTAAAATGAGCACTTTTGAAAGCCCTGCTTAAGATCTACTTGTATGCACATTGTGTATTATTCCGCCTTATGTAACATTAACATTGTCATGGGCCTCATCACTTTATTCATATGTTGATGAAGCAAAACTGTGAAATTATTAGGAAAGTAAACGTTTTACAAATATTCTAATTTTTACTCTTTGATGTATTAAAAAAACAGAAAGGGAAAGAAATAATTTAATTTAACATAAATGGTCACCTAAAACTTTTTATACATCGTTAAAATATGTAACTATTTTCCCTCCATCGTTACCAACTTTATTGGGCGAATGTCACTCAGTGCACCCGTTAAAATATGTGCAAGCAGGGGCAGTGACTTTTTTCGAAGGTTCATTTCGTAAAAGCTCACCTTATCGTGAACAGCCTTTAGTAAAAGGGTATTCGTTGACTTTGCCACCCAGTGTAGTTCAGT
The DNA here is from genome assembly GCA_029891345.1 of Dryococelus australis. Lineage (NCBI taxonomy): Eukaryota > Metazoa > Arthropoda > Insecta > Phasmatodea > Phasmatidae > Dryococelus > Dryococelus australis. Next base: position 280,050,972 of record CM056994.1, read on the forward strand.
CGCCTGCCACTGTATTGCCTCAAGTGCACCTGACGCCATCGTGCATAGTGTGACGACCAGACAGCTCACGAGTGTTTCGATGTTTTTCACGGTTTGTCTATGGTTTTTCTATGAGAACGACCAGCCTTGTAGTGACAGCTGTCGTAACAAATCCTTTGCAAGTGATTATCTGTGACATATTTGCGAGTAGTTCCAGTGCTGTGACGACGACTTTCACATATTTATAATCTGGAATGTATGGAAAAAATATATACAAACTTAAAATTACTTTTTATGCTCCCCTTCATTGAGTTACTTATTTTTGCTCTCCTTTGCCGGATTATGTATTTACTCATAATACATGTGCAGGTTGTTCATCGGGATCTGACTATGGTTGAATTCAGTCACCCCAAGTACCTTCTATTTTTTTCAGAATACGGAAAGAAATTTTACAGTGAAAACTAGGATGTGATAAAGAATATGTTAACTTCTCCAATCTACAACACAAGATTTGTTTCCATAGTAACCAACCAAATATATATGACTGGTGTTGCTTTCATACGTTTTAAAAGTGACATAAATTTTCTCTTTGGAAAATCATACTGCATAAAGTATTTACGTTCGTGTGTGGGAGTTCCAAAATGTCGGATGCAAAACTAGAACTACCGAAAGAATTATGTGTGCACTCAGAATGGAGACACATCAGATAGATCGAATGATCCTGTAGATAATGTTATATACTATATTCACGGTTAATTCACATTTCTCTGAAGCCCTGCTAAAGTTATACTTTCAGGATATTCCTCCGCCACATGCAAACAAAGTTTAACCGAGTCCAGAAAATGTGACAGCGCACCGCATTCCGTGCGCACTCAGTGTAATAATATTTTGCTCGAGAACAATTTATTACTAGACAGTAGTAGGGGCGCACGGGTTCTAATTGACCTGGGATTTATTGGCGGATTATCGATTTAATTAAAAGGATTAAGCCTTAATCCGATTTTAATCCGACCAAAAATTGAAAGGGTTAAATTTAATTGAAAGGGTTGATCAAAAAGAGATAATCAAAAAATTTTAATCGGATTAATTTTATTTTAGTTAATTTTTCTTTATTTTCTTTCTTTCTTTTTGGATGGGGGTAGCAGGAGCTCTGTACGATGTTGACGGTGTGGTGTTGTAAAGGCGACTGACCAGAGTGGTAGGTTTCAATGTCTAATATAGGTGTAAAATTTAGTTCAAGAGTGGGGTAAGGCTCATTTTTTCTAATTTTTCTAATTTTGAGGTGTTTGTAGAAACGATTTTTTCGAATAAATTTAACACACCAGAGAAATGTATAGTGTTTAAACGATTTCTAAGAGTGACATAAGTGTAAATTTTATGTTTTTTGGGGTTATTGCTGCAAATAAGACAGATTAACACATTCGGAAGAGTCCAAATTTCGCTCCATGAGGGGAGGAAGTCAGTTAGGCAGGCAGACAGTCTTTGTATCAGGAAAAGACACATGTTTTGGTGAGGGGTGGTGGGAGCTGGAGTGGGGGTGCAGGGACCTCGGGAGCCATTTGCACCCCTGTATCCAGTCGCCACGATTTTGCCTTACTTTCGAAAAATGACAACCATGGGCTGATGGGTGAATGACCTCCAGGATCTTGCAGACATAGCTTGATGAGGAGGGGTGCATGGTGGCTAGCATCGTGGAGTCCGACCGGCTCTGAGGGCGAGGGGTGCAGGGTAGGGATGGGAGGTTGGGGTGGGAGGTGGTGATAGGCAGGGTCCTCCCGATCTGCATGCAACTAGTTATTTGGCGCAATCTTGCCTTAGTGCCAAAAAAAAGAATTGACAATCGTAAGAAGCCCAGTTTGCAGTCAGGTGTGGAGAGGAAGAGGGTACAAGGAAGAGGTGGAAGGTGGTGTAGGGAGCTCTGGAGCGAAGTGACCTCACCTGCCCACTCTCTGCCATCTTCAGTTGGTGATAGAAGCTTATGCTAGACAGATGTGTGAAGCTCTCTCTCTCGTCTTTATTCTGCGGGTATACAGTTAGCTGATAACGAGCTTACAATCGTGGGTTACCTCAACTACGGACAGGCGACCATCTCTAGTGCTAGTCGCGATTTAACATAAAAGTATTTTATCGGGAAAATATAGATCTTTTTGTATGTTAAGTCAATATTGCCATAAGATTTTTAATTTCTGTGTTTACTAGATGAAAACACTGTTTATGTTAACAAGTGTGCTCTGTTTACGAAAATTTGTAGTATGTTCTATATAGTGTAAAATAATTTTCTCTTCGAGGATGTTTGTGCCTTTTTTCCGTTACATATATAACGCGAGATGGGATTATGCTGTAAGCAAGTTGGTTATTTTGAAACAAATCATTTGGGGTAAGATTTTTTATCGTTATATATTTCACTTATCAGAATAGACACACACTATTGTGTCTGGTTTAAATCGTATTCAGAGTGATTTTTTCGTCGTAAGATGTCATTCTCCAGGCTGAATCTTTGTAACACATTATTTATTCTTACTGACCAGCTGGATTTCGTGTAAAGACAGTAGTTGTTCGTTAAACTTGTCTCTCATGTAAGTTTTATTTCTAAGCTCGAGACTCATGTTATGTTTAAGACTAACTTAATTGCACTTATTACTATTCAGGTAGTGGTTTCAAATTTGCGATTCGATGCGTGTAATTTATTCATACGTAGAACACTATGGATTTCTCTAACATTTAATTGCATTTGGGAAAGAGATCGTTTAAAACATAAATCACTTCTTTCAAAGTCGCCTGTCTCCTACCACCATCTGCAAGCAATATCCCCCAAAAAACATAAAATTTACACTTACATCACTCTTAGAAATCGTTTAAACACTCTGAATTTCTCCTGTGTGTTAAATTTATTCGTCAAAATCGCCCCCACAGACACCTCAAAATTAGAAAAATTAGAAAATAAAATGAGCCTTAGCCCACTCTTTCACTAAACTCTACACCTATATAAGACATTGCACCACTCTGGTTATTCACCTCCAGAACACCACACCGTCAACATCGTACAGAGCTCCTGCTACCCCAACCCAAAAAGAAAGAAAGAAAATTACGAAAAATTAATACAAATAAACATTCGATTAAAAATTAATATTTTAATCAACCCTTTTTAACCCTTTCCATTAAATTTAACCATTTCGATTAAATTTAACCCTTTCAATTTTTGATTGGATTAAAATCGGATTAAGTATCAAACCTCTTAATCAAATCGATAATCCACCAATTAATCCCAGGTGAATTAAAACCCGTGCGTCCCTACTACTTTAGATATTACAAGACACCTGTTTTTTCACTGTTTTAATTCATATTAATTTCAGATGAAATACTTTAATTTAAAAATCAAATATAAATAAAAATTTTATCTTATCCAAAAGTAAGGTACATTTATAAACACAACAAACTATAAAACGCCTGTGATATACCATTGCATATTTAGGAAACAACAAAACGAACGATCTATATAGTAAACATAGAAAAGGTGACAGTGATGACAACGCTCTTAGCGGAAGCCATCGGCAAACTGTCCCGCCAATTTCGTTTCAGTCTAAACATTGTCAGCTGATGCTTATTTGTCACGTTGATACTGTGAATGAGACGTGATTACTTTTTTAATATTAATATACTGTTACGTGTATTTCGTTAACAGCTGCATGTAAAGTGGCGTTGCTGCGTGTGTGCGTGATTTCAAATATTTGATGTGCATTTTTTATTCATTTATACGTGTGTTTCGTTAACAGCTGCGTGTAAAGTGGCGTTGCTGTGTGTGTGTGCGTGATTTCAAATATTTTATGTGTATTATTTATACGTTTTAACTGTGAACTGTTATGACGAAGTCAATTATTTACATCCACGTCTGTTTATTTATTGAAACACAGTCATGTGACGTGATTTGCCACAGTCCCAAAAAAATATTAAGCCCAGCCCGATAAATTTCAATAAACCTAATAAACAGTAAGTAGCAATATATAGAAATATGAGCGGAATAAAAGTTACTGTAGGCTTATTTGTGTGCATGTTCACCGCTATCTTTTAAGTTTGTATGACAACAAATAAGTAACACGAGTTGCGTGCTTGAATTTAATGTGCCTTTTTCGTTTGACTGGTAGTTCCTTCGTTCTAATATTTATTCCAAATGAGGCCGTCCTTTTAAATAAATAACCCAACAAATATCAATAACAAAAGATTAAATACTACAGTACTTTACCTCGCAGTTGTAGCAGTGTTAAACACAGTCGCGGCAAAATATTGACGTGCATTACGTGTAAAGTGCTATGTCGTGGAAAACAAATATCTTAACTAAAAATATCCGTAAGAACTATCGTCAATTCAGGCATTTTTAAAACGTCATAAAACTAACCTAAATAATGTTAGAGGCCTAAAACTGTGAATATCCGTACGGAATGGTTTTTGAAATATGCCTATGAAAATTTTTTTGATCAGGGAAATTGTGGGATAAATCGAGTGGAAAATTTGTACTTCATAATAATATTTACACATGGAAATATATGAATTTCCAAAAAGACATAACCCAACCAATACAAACACCTAAATTGATAGTAGGTAGGGCAATGAAGAACAGGGGAATTGTGGGGTAAAACGAGTGGAAAATATGTAGGCCTACTTCATAATAATATTTACAGATGGAAATACATGAATTGCCAAAAATACATAACCAAACCAATAAAAACACCTAAATTGATAACGGGGAGGGCAATGAAGATCAGGAAAATGGTGGAGTAAAAAAATACAAAAAAATGTACATTTTCATTTAAAAAATTTTACCCCTCAATTTTCTTACAGTTAATAGCTCTCCTCATCAGGTGAAATATTGATGCGCCTCATAAAGTCTGTGTTCTGTATTAATAATAGAGTGGATATATACAATTTTCCGGATTTAAAAAAAAAAATCTTTCTGCTTTACATTACCCCGACGATATATTTACATTTACCGGAACCTACTTTTCGTGAGCACCCACAAAATATAATTTCCACCTCTGTCTCAATACACGAAAATAATGATTTTGATTACGAGTTCAATCCACCAACTATGTGGTTTGATGCCAGACTGCTGTAGTGTATAAATTATTTGCATTGCAGTTTCGAGCTGCAACACCACAGCCCATTGCACCTTTAATATTTCCTAGCACTCAATTAAATGGATTCATAAATCACTTACGTGCTTCCATGCATAGGCTTATACACTGCAATCTCAAACATGCAGGCTGGTTTGATATTAACACAATTCTTCATAAAAATAACATTCACAACCCTACACTATACATTTTCCCAGCGGTTTGTTTTATGCCATCTTTAACCTTGTAAAGCAAAATCCGCGAATTACACTTTATTTCCAGCAAGCAAGTGCGTGAAAATGTCCAGTTGTATTTTATTTGTCGATTATTTTGGGTATGTATGCGTGATATTCCTTACTGATGCACCCTAACACGGACCTTTTGTTTTGACCAACAAAAAGTGGCGAACAGAGGTTCAAGTGGCCTCAGTCTGGAAACACTTCCGCCACCCCTATGTTTACTATACAGCTCGTTGAACCAAACCCATTATAAATTGAGTTTTTTTAATCAAAGGTTTGATTCAAATGTGCGAAGAAACCGCGTATAGACTGTGCGATATTAGCGCCATATAATAGATCAGTATACAGAAGCGAAATGGCGTGATGGTTCCTCTGATGTGAGCGATCTCGATCGCTCATAGGCCACGCGGAGCAATGGGGACGGGCCTCGAGTCAGATTTTTTATTGCACGTTGTGGATTAGTCTCTATTGGCCGGGATGGCATCTGGAAAGTTAATTTCCAAGACCTGATTGGTGAACAATGTTCCACCATACTGCTGACCGTTGAGGCCATTTTGCTGGCGTGTGTTTCTGGAATTCGCAATTCACGCCATTATTTCACTTCTGCGTCCTCAAGTACTCGGTGTTGGCGTTTTATCTTATTCACACATAGAGGTCGTTCATGATAAAGTAAGCACTTTTGAAATCAAACTTAGAAAAAAGTCACTGCTCCTATCGGCACATATTTTATCGGGCGCACTGAGTGATATGCGTCCAGTCAAGTTGGTAACGATGGATGGGAAGTCGTTCCGTATCTTAACGTCGAATAAAAAGTGTTAGGTAACCATTTCTGATAACTTAATTTTTTTTTCTACGCATCGAAGTGTAAGAATGAGCAGATTCGTTAAAAATAATTTTTTCTAATAATGTCACTCTTTCACTTGACCGACACATGAATAAAGTAATGAGGCTCATGGCAATGTTAATCTTACATAAGGCGGAAGAATACACAACGTGAATGCAAGTAGATCTTAAGCAGGGCTATCAAAAGTGCTCATTTTACCGTGAATATCATATACATAGAAAACAAAAAAACTCGTGAACGCCTAATGGACAAAACACAAGGCAAGAGAACTGCAAATGTGTTTTTTTTTTTTTGGCGGAACTTCTTTTTCTGTTCCTTTTGTGTTACGCGTGACACTTTATTAACACACAGGCCTACGCGTGTTTGATGTCTATTCTGTCGTAGAATACTAACTCGAATTTGAAGGTTCTACCTAAAACCATTGCTATAGCAGTTCACAAATAAAGCAGATGTTCTTTGTTACCTATTTGATGTCCAGTCGGAGGCATAATTTATGACCACACAGGTTCGTTCGTGAGTTAACACCACGCCCCCGATGTGAATTACGCTAGATAAATCACTCACAATAAAATGTTTAAAATGTACTTTATTTACTGTAGTGGGATACGTATTTTATGTTTAATAAATTTAAAGATTAAGAATTTTAAACACGAGCTCTAATACTGTAAATATATTGATAATTTATGTAAGTATTGGCGTAACTGATGCGAAACTGTGGAACCGGAAACTGTAATTACACAGTGGAATAATGACATACGAATGAAGGAATGATTGCTGTATGCTGTAGAATGTTGTAATATACTCAGACATACGACGTTGTTTGCTGTACTCGTGTGCAGAGTGCCAGACCCAATATTTGTAATTATGAAACCAGTTTGCTGCTTTGTACGCAGCTTTCGTTGGTAGAACATCAACTGAAATTTCAGTGAATGGATATCTCTCTATGTCCCTCTCTCTTTCTTTCTCTCTCTCGCTCTCTCTCTCTCTCACACACACACTCTCTCTCACCGGAATATGTAAACAACGAAATTATGTTTTTCAACCTTAAAAACCTTAATAGTGTGAGTGAGTGAAGAGATTTGGGCGGCTCTTAACATCGGGGTCTTGAGAGCAGATTAGGGTGAAGCTAGGTGAATATAGAGCAGCGCCGGAATGCGAGGGCGGGGGAAACAGGAGATCCCCGAGAAAACTCGCCGACCAACGGCATCTTCCATCGTCCGGCACGATTCCCACGTGCGAAAATCCGAGGGCGACCTCGCCGGGAATCGAACCCGGTTCGCCTTGGTGGGATGCGAGTAGTCTAACAACTACGCCACCGCGGCCCCGAGAAAACATTAAAACCACTGAGCACACGTGTCTTGCGTGTTTATTACAACATTGTGTATGTGTATGATCACAGTACCAAGTCCCTCCACGTGTGTTGTTCTTCCAGACTGACTGGACGTGAGCCCGGAGGCTGGAGAGAGAGTGTGTATACATGATCTGTGTGTGAAGGTCGACATTACCACCTGATATCACGTGTATGTTAAGTAGGCGACGCCCGTAAGAGCCACACGTAAACTAATGAAGCGAGTTTCACCGGCTCGAAAGACGCTTGTTGCTACAAGTTCTTTTAAGGTCATCTACGTCTACGGTTGTGCTCGCCACAGCGCACAGTGGGGCCAAACAGCATTATTTTTGGAGAAAAGTAAATGAATCTTACTAGAGTGGTTATACGTTATAATCAAACAATCGATAAATCCTTTAACCACACATTTGTAATAGTCACGAGGTATGTGGAATACAGCTAACGACACAGCACGTGCAGAACTTGGGCGTACACGGGTCAGTGAGGGAGAAACTCTGTCTGGGAAGTTGTTAAATGCATGATAGTGTCGTGAGCGGCTGTAACAACAAGGTGTGGCTTAACACGATGTCTTTACCATCAGGTAAGTAAATTTCCGTGCAATTAAATATAGGTTTTCTGAATTCATTGGTGGTTTAAGGAGACGATGAAGGCAATATACTGAAAAAGTGAAAAAAGGACAAGTTTCTTGAAGGTTTTTGTATATATCATGGCACATCATATTTCGCCTCGTGACATTTATTATTATTTCACACACTGTACTTGCCGTAACTGTAAACAAGCGCAGATGATATCTGCTCATTTTGAAACAGTAGGGGTTTAAAAAGTAGATAACTTCTAAAAATCAAATTGCCAAGTATGCGTGATCTTAAGACGTGTTTTCTTTCTTTGCAGGATTGGGTTGCACCGATGATGTTTTTATAACTAGAAGAGAACTTTATGATGCCATGAGGCAGTCTGGGCGTTTACAATTGCAGGAGCAAGTTACGGTTTTGAAACACTTCTTCCGAATCAAGACAAAATGCACGAATGTATTCCGGCTCTCAACAAGCGAATTTCATTTTTCGTATCCGATTTCACGAACAGATGGTGAAAAAGCAGGAATGGTAGTGTTTTCCGCTATACATTCATTGTAGCGTTTCTACATTTGCTCAGGAAACTGTCAAATGCGTACGGAAGTTCCCAACTTTGTATAGTAGCGACGCTAAATATTCCTGTATCTGCAGCTTAAAGTGTGGTATTATTATCATAGAGTGTACAGGTTAAAAACTTCCATTACAATTTAGCAAGATGACCAGAAAAATTTTTACAGTGTAGTCTCATCGGTGGGGTTTCCAAACTACGAAAGGGTTACTAGAAAACGTATGGGAGAGTTTCGATGAATCATGTCATAGTACAAAACTACTGAAAACTGAAAACTTGCGTGACACATATTCAAGTGATGAGCTTCCGTTTGCCGCTCAAATGAACTTGCGCTCTCGTAGCAAAGGGGAAACCTCAAAAATTGTAAAATATATAGCAGCAACATCACCCACGCAAGCTTCGAAATATCAAGAAGCTTACAAAAGATTCTGTAGTTCACCAGCGAAGCAGCTCACAGGAACATAAGCTTGCCATGTGTATCGGTGCTCAGCTCGCCAGACGTCAAAACAATATTATTCGAGACCATGATAAACAGAGGTTTCCCGCTTATAAAAACATTCAGAAAGCTAAAAAATATTGTTTTCCTCCGAAACAACACCTAATGTTATCAGAAACTGCAGCTGCAGTAAATCTGCAGACACTTCTTGACCACACTGCCTGACGTCTTGTGGAGGCTCAAAAGTACGTATTTCACAAAGCAGTTCAAAACAGTTTAAAACTAACCCTGATTGGCAAGTGAGGATCCGACGGTTTTCCACAATCAGAATACAAGTAAACTTTTTTAAGTGACGCCAGTAGTACAGACTCGAACGTCTTCCTTTCTTCATTTGTGCCTACATGTCTAATTGATGACAACCCGGATGGACAAGGGCCAACATGCTTTTCACTATGATTGACGGCAAAGTGTGCAATGCCGCTACAGGAACTTCATCTACTCAGAGGTAATATCACGTCTTAAGACTTCAACAACTTGGAAAAAGTGCTGTGTACGGAGATAGTCGATACTTCAAGACTCAGCTTCGGCTTATCCGTGCTTCACACGCGCATTAAGTTTTTTGAGGGTTTGCTCCATCATTCATATAAACTTCCGCTTGAGAAATGGCAAGGTTGACGCATCGAGCAGAATATTGTCTCGTGGACAAAAAAAAAACCATTCAAGACACATTCAAAACAGATATGGGATTACTAGTAGACAAGCCAAAACCGGGTTTTGGCAACACAAATGATGGGAACACGTCAAAGCGTTTTTTTTTTTTTTTTTTTTTAGAATCCGGCTTAATCGGAAGCATCACTTGTGTTGACATAGATATCATCAGAATATTAAGTACAATTTTGCAAGTAATCTCTTGTGGCCACGCAATAGATGTGGGTAAGTATCGCACTTATGCATTGGAGACAGCCCAGCTATTTGTACAGAAATACCCATGGTACGCCATTCCTCCGACAATTACAAAATCCTAATCCATTGTCCAGATATCATCCGCCACACTTTTGTCTATATTGGTCAGCTAAGCGAGGAGGCCTAAGAGGCAAAAAACAAGGAATTTAATCAGTGCAGTGAAGGTTTTTCCCGGAAGGTGTCTCGAAAACAAAAACAAATGAATATGTCCTCAAAGTGCTTCTGATATCCTCGGACCCGCTTATGTCTTCACTCAGGCAGATGCGGAAGAAGAAAGCCACTCAGTTTGATAAGGAGGTCCTGGACGTGCTTCGGGAACCAGATGTCCGTTGTGTGGTAGACGACAGCAGCGACAACACTGACAGTGCGAACGAGACAGAAGAGTCCCAATGACAGCTTTTTGTAATTACGGTACTCCCTAATCTTGTGTTTCATTTGAAATTGCACTTTTCGTTATTACAGTGGCTTTATCAGAACCAAAAACTAGTTTTGTTACCATGCAAACCACATTTAGACAATATTAATTTTTTTCCCCCAGGATTAAGCATGCTTGGCCCTACTGTGCGGCGTCTCACTCATGTGACAAGCAAGCACGCTTTAATTTTTTTGTATGTTTACAAAACAATTCTGTGGAAATTATTTGTCAAGAAAATATTGCTCTAACATTACAAGTAAATTACGTAAAATTTCACAATGACATACAGTGGAATGCACAAAACTAAAATTTAATTTTAATAGTCAAGTACTGAAGACTTTAATCTTGTTATAAACCTGGAGATACATAAACAATTTCGTATATGTTTCATAAAATAGTGTGTTGTAAAGGTGCAACATTTTACCTGTAGTGATACAAGTAAAATGTTAACAGCTAGTTTCCAAATAGTTTTACGTAAACCTTACAAAAAATCGTTTCTGTGAGCAGACGAATGTTCATGTCTAATCTCCAGCATGACTGAGATTATGAACACCTAGTCGACAGTAACTGACTAGGAGCCCGCTATAACCACAGAAATCTCGTCATCTTCAGCCTTGTGTGCATGACTGTGTGACGAAAAACACTAAACATGAATGCCGTATACTTTTGTTTAAAGTCTGATTCACATTTATGCGGCCACGCCAAACATACAGAGCGTATACGCCGTATGTTTGTTCACATGTTGGGCAGACTTTCACTGTTAACATTTCGGTGCATTATTGGAAGCTCGGCTTATGACCACGCGGGTTCGCTCGTTATTCGTAATACTAAGTTTCTAAAGTGAGTATTGTATAGGAAACTAAACGCTGCCGACTTTTTTCACTCTAGTGATTTCAATGTGGTTTGAATTTTCCTAAGAGTCTTTTATCTTGTTTTATACTTCCCAAAATATTTTGTAGTTTCGTGCTGCTTATCGGTTAATTTCCAAACTACATTAATTTAACAATTTGGTTACGTATGATTAATACTAGGATAACACTGTACTTATAGTTTATTAACGGTTTCTTCACACTTTTTGAATCAAACCTTTGAAAAATCACCTTATGTATGACGTGTTTGGTTGTTTCCTAAATATGGTATGTATCACAAGCATTTTGTACGAGTGTTCGCATAAAAGTATCTTGTTTTTGTTTAAATTAAATTTGTAATTACATTTTTTTCGATAAGTTATAATATTTAATTCAAAATCAATATGAATAAAACCAGAGAGATAATAGGTATGTTGGTAAACCTAGTAAGAAATAGTTCTTATACAAAATGTCATTAAACTAAGTGCGCACGAATGCGGTGCGTTGTTTCTTTGGCGTAATTTTCTAGACTTGGTTAAGATTTGTATGCACAAGGCAGACGAATATCCTGGAAGTAGAACTTTGCAGGACTTCAGAAAAGTTGGAAGTAAACATGAATGGACTATGGTATTCACGTGTCTCATTATAAATACATACATTTAACCATCTTATACATCAATTCACGTTGATAATCTATGAAACTGTTGTCATAAAACATGTTGAAACAATGAATCTCTGAAATGTCGGAGAAGTCTGCTCTTTCCGCGAGCAGAAATTTTCGGCCTTAGTTAAACTGTTCGGCGTGACTCGCGTGGGAAACGAGGACGAAATGTGATTGGCTGTACCAGTATTACGCCCTAACTGTGAGGCGCGGTAGGTCTACATGCGAACCAGGCATAAGGCTGGAATTACGGTGACTTTACGTGTCACGTAACACGTAACGAGCAACACGTTCACGTAGGCCGGCTACACCTTCACTAAAGTGTTTTAAGGAGACCTATCACGAACATTTCACGTAACGTTCACGTGATGGAAAAGCTTATCAACTAGGTTTTGCGTGATACGTGACTCTGCACCACGTGATCTCGCTGGCCAATCACAATAGGGACGACATTGTGTTATCTTTGCGTTTCATGGGTTTGTTTTGGTTTTATTTTTGCGTTGTGGAATGACTGACCGCTAGACAGTCTGATCGTAGGAAACTCGAGTCCTCTGTAAAGGTATAAGTTTATTATACTCTATGCAGGTTTGCAAGTTGCACTAAAATACATTAGAAAACAAATCGTGGAAGTGTTAGATAATTTGAAAATGGCTATGTCATATTCGCTTATTAAGCACTTAGTTTAAATTAGCGTAATTTTTTATATTATTTTATTTGTCAAATGCTGTTATTTTGCGGTGTATGTATGTGTTACAAGTATCTGTAACATTTTTAGAGTAATTAAACTAGTTTATAATACCTTATTTAAAAATTTTATATTACTTTTTTTTTTTCAATGTCGGTGTTATTACGTGGTGTATATTTTACACGTATTTGTTGCAAACCGTCCTATAGCAGATCTGCACTTGGGTAAACAAAGACGAAGCTGTGGTAGATGTTAGGCTAGGATACTAACTTGTTTATTGATTCGTCAATATTTAGCGAGATTTCATTGCCACAGATATTTAATTATGTTTCTCAGATGTATATATAAATGCTCGCATAAAATGCAGATTTCCTAACATTTTTATTCACTACGCAAAATTTACGTGCTACGAGAAGCATCATAATATACCAACCAAAAAGACCACATTTTACGTACACGTGGAAGTGAAGCGTGATGCGGGTTCCTTGTATAGGTTGTTCACGGTAAAACGAGCACTTTTAAAAGCCCTGCTTAAGATCTACTTGTATGCACATTGTATATTCTTCCAACTTATGTAAAATTAACATTGTCATGGACCTCATCACTTTATTCATGAGTCGGTCAAGTGAAACTGTGAAATTATTAGAAAAGTAAACATTTTATAAATCTGCTAATTTTTACACACTGAGGCGTTAGAAAAAAAATAGATAGCATAAGAAATAATTAAAATTATCACAAATGGTTACCGAACGCTTTTTATTCGACGTTAACATAATGAACTATTTCCCCTCCATCGTTACCAACTTTACCGGGCGCATGCCACTCAGGACGCCCGTTAAAATATATGCAGGCAGGCAGTGACATTTTTCTAAGGTTGATTTCATAAGTGCTTACTTTATCGTGAACAGGTTTACACATGAAGTCATCGTAATCCCGGCCTAAAGGCGCGTTTACACGGGACGTGAGCCACGCGCGTGGATTCACGCCTCCAGTAACGGATACTCGCGTCAAAATGCTCCCACAGGCGTGAAAAGTTGGCTAGTGTTTACACGGTACATATGTCAGTCATGAAGATGGAGAAATGAGCGGCGGAAGGATGTATAGCTATGTGTGAAATCTTAGCAATAGAATTAATGAATATGCATACATTAGAAATAAAACGTCGTAGAAGAAGAAGATGGTGGACGAAGGGATGGATTGCAGCAGGTAGGGGAGGTGCAGCAACATTTATTGACCGTGAGCTGAGAAACAAATATCCTGACGATTTCAGAAACATGCTGCTCATGTTTGAAATGCATTTTGATGACTTACTCGAACGTGTCCGTCCGCATATTACTAAAACCGACACTAATATGAGGCAAGCTGTTAACAGCAAAACTGAAGGTGGAAGTAACGCTGAGCTATTTAGCCACAGGAGACTCCTTCAAGAGTTTCGAGATATTGTTTCGAGTACCAAAAAGCACAATCAGCCAATTCCTTCCTGATACATGCACAGCAATATACAAGGCCTTGAAAGAATTCATCAAGGTAAGGAGTTGTGCTATATTCACATTGATATGTTGATAGAAATTACTTTGTTCATATTTCAATTATAATCATTAAACATACACAGCTTATTCAAATGTTAATATTTCAAGATATACATGAAGAGGTTTATAATTATTCTTGATGTAATTCAAAAGTAATTAATGATATGCGTAAACAGTTCGAGAATATTTACGACAGTTGACAAAAAAATATTCATCGGCACTAGATATTTGTAATCATCATACAAACGAACGTCATAAATATAAACGCATGCCAATGTTAAGAGTTAGATATATTCATGAATAGTTTTATGAGTGGTCTGGAAATACAGCGGTTACCCACGCATAGTCATATTCGTCAGCACTTGGTGAATATATAATAGTGTCAAATGAGCAGCCTTGATCACTAGAACACTGCACTGGTGCGAGGTTCTTTGCCATTGTTGGCGGTTTTTACATTTTCGTCAACACCAAGCCGGTAATGTCATGTTGTAATTCCATTGCGTCTGTAGGGTCCATATTTCTTAGTAGGGACCCTATGTACTTGCCAAAATAATCATAGCTGTCCTGTTTTGTGGATACTACGGACTTAGCTGTGTCAGAAATAGTTTGAAGTTGTGACACGGCTTTGTGACCATCTGCAAATTTTTTTACTTCCTGGGAACATGCGTTCCTTTAATTTTTAAATTTTGTCATGACTTCACCTGGTACAAAACCACTCGCATTTAAACTATCGGCTGTACGTTTAGTTGTTGCTTCACGTAAATCTCGGATCCGATATTCTACCATCGTTACGTGGTATAACAACGTTTCATTTACATAAAGTTCAATGAAACGCATATTTTCATTTTCGCTCAGTTTTAGCGAACGCGGTGCACTCATGATCACTGCACGCTTGCCAGCTCACGACTGAAAATCAAACATGTTTGATTCCTTCACGCTCGAAGCGTGAAGGTATGTTATGACGTCACAATGCTGGCGTACCTCGCGCCTGTGCTGTTTACACGGAGTGTATTCCAAGCTTTCCAGACACGCGCGTGACTCACGTCCCGTGTAAACGCGCCTTAACACTCTCAGGACGGTACAAGTTTCAAGACAAAGGCGACTCACGTATGTATCGGCCCTTAATGAACACCGGTTCTGTTGGCTTCTGTAATACTACATACCACCGCATTATTGATACACACTCTGTACTGCACAAAGTTCATTACTACCTGACACTCAAACAATTGAGTGGTGAGTTGACGGTGTACCAACTGGTGTCCTTTCTATTGTATAGGCTGTTATAGGCTGTTCATGGTAAAGTGAGCACTTTTGAAAGCCCTCTTATTTGGACGTTAACTTCCGAGTGAGGTGTAATGTACACAGTGTGCTTATTACTTACATGACAATATTTATTTAAAAAATTGATTAAAGGATAAAAATAACGGCTGAAAGGAAAAAGTAACTAGGGTCTCAAAAGTGCTCACTTTACTGTCGAAAGACTATAATAGTATGTACATTTCGTCGTGTATACAGTTTATTTATTAGCGACACTTATTGATGTTACGTTGTCTCATGGCAATAGTTCGTCGTATACGGCACAAGAATGAAACTTTATTCATGTGAATTTTGTTTTCAAGAGCAGATATATATTCACGCCAGCATTTATTGAGCTTTGTTTGAGCATAGTCTTTTAAAAGTGTCAACTAATTATGCGGCTTATACTTTGAATACGCTCAATGTGGCTGCTCAGTGGGAATGTACAGATGTACGCGGCCAAATATTGCAAAACTGCATGTCCCGAGTCTCAACTTTTATTTCGGTAGTGAGTTAATCATAACCTTTCATGATGGATCTGATACACAGCAGGATTAATGAGCAGCTCTGTGCCTAGTAAAGTAAACTCGGAGTAACCCAAAGTGGCATAGTGCGTCCATGAGCACGACTCTGTAAAATACAGGATTCGGTGGCTGGAAAAGATGCCATTGTTGACGTCTCTGCCTTCAAACGACTGTTTTACCGATTTTATGTAAGAACGTTCTAGCTGGTTTATGGCCTCAGTTGGGCTATGCCAACTTACAATGTTCAGTATACCGGATTACAAAATATAATACGGTAGGTCGTTAGTTATAACACGTAAGTATACAAGAATACATTGTTTTAACATATTTCATAAGGAGTCGCTTGCACTGTTTAATTTGCTTGACATCGGAGTACTGTCACTGTTGGAAGAGGACTTCCTGTACCATTTTTGTTCAGTAAGCCATGTCGCCCTCGATGTTGATTTTTTTTGGTCCGAAAAATATTCTGAGTTGCGAACACGTTAGCTGTTTATGGTGTCTTACAGCACGGACAGAAAAAATTAGGTAGCGTGTGACGCATCATTATAATTGGTTAATCTTAAATATATCGTTTCTGCTGTTTCTGAAACATATAAATAAAACAAAACGAATAGATATCCAGGAAAATCATTGCAAGAAAAAAAATTCGTTGGGGAGAAGAGGGGAAAAAAGAAGTAAACCTAGTAAATTGTCGTTTTACAACGTACTTTTAAGACCCTTCTTACTTTTTTTTTCCTATCAGCCATTTTTTTTTATCCTTCCACCACTTTTTAAAATAAATATTGCAATGTAAGTAACAAAACAGTGTATATATTTCACTCAATTCGAAAGTTACGCCTAAGGCTACAATAAAATATATTAGTTGACTGTTATTCCAAATGAGAGGGCTTCAAAATGTGCACACTTTGCCGTCAATAGCATATAGCCGTTTTCATGAGCGATAAGTTGGGCTGATTTCTTCTTTACCATACTCGTGTATGTAGCTCGTTGCGCTGGCGAGTCTCGTAGCTCTGTCTTGCCCGCCGCATGGCTAGTACAAAGCACGTAACGTTCTAGTCGGTGTGTGCGCTACACCGGCACAAGTGATAAGAGCGGGAATGATGAATGATGTCCTTGTCCTTGACCGCAAACTAGCGCTCGATGTTGCGCAAGATACGAAGACTGGCATATTTAGTCAGGACCATCTTGCAGACTGCTGGGCTGGCATGGCAGCAACAAGAAGTCCCGCCGCGCGCCTCTTGTAGCGATGAAACTGTACACCGGGCTGCAAAATATTAAGTCGCTGGTTTGTGTTCACGCGCAGATAAAGAGTTGTAGTTTGTTTAGACGTCCTTGAAAGCCATTTGAGCCTTTAAGGGGGGGGGGGGGGGTCAGTCGCCATTACGGATTTCTGTGATTGTGCAAATTCGGAATATAGAGAAAAATATTCTCAAAATGGCTTGGAACTTATTAGAACATAACTCTGGTGCAATGTAGCCTATCAATAAAAACTGAAATACATATGTGAAATTATTACTCAGTCAGAATAATATGAAATGTAAATATGACCAGTGTTGTCAGATACAATTAAATAGTCAACTTGAAAATATTGTGATGTAATCTGTAACAGCTATATTATTTAATATGATGCAGTTCGAAGGTAAATCCCCCAGAAGTACTTCGAAGCGTTGTGTAAGACATAATACAGGAAATTCTATCTTAATGACGTCGACTTGCATACCGAAAGAAGATTATGGAGTAAATACACATTTCAAATCTATTGTATTGATTTCAGGGGTCTGTTTTTAGAATGTAATTTTTAACCGTTAACATGTTGAGATTGATTTCCGGGTACAGACGTTCCGATAGAGAACTTTAATAAAAGTTATTGGAAGTAAAGTAAGGATTTATATTGATTATGTTGTCAGATGATAAGTTCTCGTTTAAAATATCATATCAAAGGTGGTATGGCTGAATGACACTGTCTTGCGCAGAGGAGATAGTGCCATCATTAACTTAATCGCTCTATCGCATCTGTACCCCATGACACGCAGTAACAGTTTCAAGTAAGCAGGCAAGTCCTTTATAGCAAGGGAGGTGGAGGCAGTATGACGTTTATTTTTCTTAACTCGACATTGTTAACTCCTAATTTTTTGAAGTGACTTCTTTCAACTCAGCCCCTTATGTTCAGAAAGTGAGCATTACGAAATTTTTGCCTCCGGGTCCGTGGCAATTACTCGTTTAGAATGAACAGTACGTACGTTAAATGTAAATGTAGGTTAGTTTAGGTCGGTCCTTTGGCTTCATGATTCACACACAAACTTATCGTTCTGACGTCATCAGGCCGCGGTGGGAGTCGCGCTGCGAACCTCTGATTTCGGGCGGTTTAGTTTACGCAAGACCGCTGTAGCGACCGATAGGCTCATCCGACCAAAGAAATTCTGGTATCAGTTTGTGCGTAAAACATAGTAACTAAAAACATAACCAAGAATTATAAATATTAAACACACATAGTGACTTTCTAAACAATAATCATTTTCTTTGCAGATTACAGACCAAAATAGTTACAAATTACGAGTTAGGCGAAAAGGGCACTAACGATATTTATAACACGAATAGTTCTCGGCAAGACTAATATTATACTGAAAGGATGACTCAGATACCTCAATTCATTTCGGAGTTATATGAAGAAGAAGTTGAAAATTCTATGCAGCAGTGAGATGCGGACGTGGCGATTGCATCATCACATGCCACAGGCAAGTCTATGCCAAATCCACTTGCAGGCGACTAGACATCAACGTCAGCAACCAGAGCATTCACACTCACACATTTGGTGATATTTGTCTCGCTGAAATTTCAGTAGCCAATGACAAGATCAGCTTCACTTTCGTGCTCGGATCCTTCTTCATGCATCCCGGGACAACTCCACAGAATATCTCCATGCGTATATACCAGGCTCTCTTCTCGTACATTCATAACCGCCAATACATACCGCCCTATCTCAGCGTAGACTCCGACATTCCCCTTGTGCTCTGCGGTGACTTCAACATCGATATCATCGCCAAATCAGAATTTGTGTGCTTCACGAAGAACGCCTTCGACCTAGACTGCGCCTCAATCACACTAACCCCATTGACTTTGGGACGTACTTGCCTGGATCTTACATTCGTCTGGCCCATCACCGCTGAGATCCTACGTGTCATATAGTACTTCTCGTACCATCGCCCAATACTCAATAGTTTGTAAAGCGCCGATACTCGCCCGTTGCGTGCTAAGAACAAATTAATTGATTTCAACAAACCCACACAGTCTATCATTTTGTTTCCTCTCACCACCCATAGACGTTGTCACGCAAAAATATCTACTGCCGGGTAGACGACACAACACACCCCATTATTTTTCAAGAAAATTGTTGCGGAAAGCATAACCACAGTCATCGTGGTGCTGACGTCGTTCAGCAATTTCCAAGTATGTTATCCATCATAGTTCTCTTTAGTTTTATTTACGACACATCCTTCATGCTGGCCCATACAGAGAAAACATGTTTTGTAGTCACTGCTGAATATGTTGTGGATTTAGGCCTCTTTAAAATGTTGTGTGGTGGTAATAAATTTTATTTTCAGTTATTGCAGTGCTATATACGTATTCGACGTTGAAAATCCTCCTTTCCTAGATGCAGTGGTCTTGTGGGCAAGACGCTCGACTGCCGATCCAGGGGTTGCCGGAATGATTCCGCATACCTCAGGCATTTTTTAAGCTCCGAAACTGCTACCAACTAAAAACAATTCCCAGTGCTCCTAGAGGCCACCGTTTGAACTACACTTCCCGATACTTGCACACCCCTGGAGGCGACGAGTGAACCAACGCACACAAAATGGACGCATCGATATCAGCGCTTCTAGCCGCGAACGGTAGAACTTTACACACTCTGGTGGGGGGCAGGAATTAAAGATGGCCGCCTACAGCAGATGACGATGACGAGGGAAATTCGAACATACAAGATGGAGGATGCAAAACGCAAGAGAGAGAGCGAGAGCGAG
This sequence comes from Dryococelus australis, assembly GCA_029891345.1. Classification (NCBI taxonomy): domain Eukaryota; kingdom Metazoa; phylum Arthropoda; class Insecta; order Phasmatodea; family Phasmatidae; genus Dryococelus; species Dryococelus australis. Next base: position 280,071,006 of record CM056994.1, read on the forward strand.
AGAGAGAGAGAGAGGAAAGTGATGAGATACAAGAGAGAAAATAAAGGAGACTGTAAGGACTATGAGAAAACCGAAGGATAGAATGAGCGAGAGAGAACATGTGTGGTAGAGAGAGAGGTAGGAAGGAATGCCAGAGCATGAGAAAAAATCGGAATTCAGAGGATGGGGACTGGAAGGAATGAGAGAGTATGAGGTTGGCAATTGGGAAAATAGGGAATTCTGGGGGAAAATGGAAATGCCAAGAGAAAAAAGGGACTTCCAAAATTGACATTGCTGACGAGGAATGACAGAGCAGGAGGTTTTGACGTGACGTCACCCAAGATGGCCACCAACTCGTCCCCAGCCAGCAGCAGCAGGATGGCGTGAACCTACTATTTATAACTACTTATGTCACTGATAAGGAGAAATTTTATTCTTATATAAATTGAATTGAGACAATTTTACAGTTATAATTTTATTGCATCAGTAGTCATCTGCTTAACGAGGTAAAATCCTTTGATTTTTTAATTCTCAATGAGTAAGCACAGCCTTTATGCATCGCTGTAGACCTCAGGGGTGGGTACTTAGGGGCTTAGAAGTGGGATAGCAAGGGCGAAGATGGGAGGAAAGACTGCTGGGCAAGGGAGAATTTTGGGTCAAGGGACTTTCCTGCTTGCTGAATATTTAATTTTCATTTAATTCTTGTGTTTAACTTGCGTTTTTAATTGAGGGAATACTTACAATTGACATTTTATCGTTATTGCAAGTTATGGTTGGGGAATGGAGGGTGCTACACTCTGCCTTGTACTCGGCCATTGTTATCTCCCTGGCATCCCGGCGATGACATCCTCTTCTGTTATTCTGTGGCACACGTCTCTCTTGAGGTGTTCTGTGGAAAGCAGATATCGTTTCGGGTATGTATTGTGGTTGTGGGTATGTTTGTTGCTCGATGATTGGGTTGCTGTGTCTATTGCATTTGTATTGGAATTTTTCTGTGATTTCTGCTATGATGTGGGGGTAGTGTGAGAAGTGCGCCTGGTCGAGAAGTGCGCCTTGTCCAGTCTCCGGAAGTGGAAGTTCCAGGAAGTGATCTGAAGAAGACGTGGTTAGAGGGCGGAGCTTGTGGGTTGTGAAATGTAACCATGCAGGACAGGAGTAAATTAGAAGAGGGATGATGAATGTCGCGAATATGGTTATGCGGATGTCAGTGGATGAACCTGATGAGAGACGGAGAATGTGTGCGAGTTGGACAATGGCCTTGCGAGTCTTCGTGGTGATGCTGTAGATGTGGAAAATGAAGTTTAACTTGTGATCGACAGTGATGCTTAGGTATTTAAGAGTAACTTAAAATTTAATGTTTACAAATAAATGTATAAAAGAAGCTCGCAAATCTCATACAGTAAGTCGAAACATAAGCTATTGTCTCACTATAGACTGATATATATATATATATATATCGGCGGTAACAACTTCTTGGAATGGTCCATAAGAATGTACACGAATACCACGTTTTATTTTGTTTGGACAGTGATTAATAAGTAAATACAAAATGTAGGCCAATGCGGTTTTCGCAGGAATAAAGTTAAAAATACATTCTGTGCTCACTTGAATCGGATCAGCAGTTTCTTTTTTCGTAGGTGGTTTTATATACATATATATATATATATATATATATATATATATATATATATATATATATATATATATATAAAACCACCTACGAAAAAAGAAACTGATCCGATTCAAGTGAGCACAGAATGTATTTTTAACTTTATTCCTGCGAAAACCGCATTGGCCTACATTTTGTATTTACTTATTAATCACTGTCCAAACAAAATAAAACGTGGTATTCGTGTACATTCTTATGGACCATTCCAAGAAGTTGTTACCGCCGTGACGTCACAAAATTAGAGAGAGATTGATGAAAGCGCAAAAGCACGCCATTATTGGTGCATCGTTGTCCAACGCAAACAGCTTGCCACAAGTGGTGGAGAGGCAAAGACTGGGTCTGAGTTTAGGTTGCTATTTTTCTAACGTTAGTTTATCTAGTCTCTTGGATCACATCTCTACCTAGGTTTAAAAGTACTCTGTAAATGAAACGGAACATTCATTCTAGTTATCTTCGTTTGCACATTTATCTTTATGTTGTCCCGATTTATTTTCGAAAACAGAGAATCAGTATCGTAGTTTTATTATTTATAAAATGAATTTATTGTTTTTTTAACTCAAGAGGCCATATTCGCCTTATTTGTTTTGTGATAATCAAGTTGCCGTTGATGGGAACGTACTTGTATCATACACTTACTGCGCCGTAGATCATTACAGGGTAGTTTTACCCACAAACAGTGCCTCATCAAACGTTTCGCCCCATACTTTTCGCCCCTTTTTCCGTAGTAATCATAGTGCCAGTGTTTTCGCCGCTGTGCATTAGTGGCGAGCGACCCAGCCTTTTCCCTAAAGCCATTTCCTGCGGGCTGGTTTATTACCCTCATTAGTACTAGGGGTGGCTTCCCTCGCGCGCTCACTTCCTCCTCTATTGTTGCGCCACGAACAACGGGCGGCGCGGGTACCTGCAGCGTTGCCAGCTCGACTGCCCGGACATTGGGCGTCGGGTGCCGCCGCCAGCTGGTCCGTTCTGGGAGTTTATCCGCTGGTCTTTAGGCCCGTTCTACAATGCACGGATACGCATGAAAACGGACGCGGGAGCGCAAGCGGAACAAGCTGGCGACTCGGGATAGTATTCTACAATACGAATAAACGCACGGTCTTGCAACCTACGAAATCAAATATTCTCAGCAGTTGCAAATCGCTGACACAGGTCTCATATGATACACATCTCATTTTGGATCTTCGTACAATGTTTAAAAAATACGTAGATACTACTGCCGAACCATGTACACTTATTTATTAAAACAAAAATTACAATCACCACGCCAAATCGAAGCACTTGCCGTGTATACCACGATGGCCACGAAAACGAGTATCACCAAACCAAATACTAGATTCCTATTGGCTACACGGATTCAAGGACACGCAAGAGTAGGGAGTTGCCGAGCTTTCTTACGTGTATCCGTACGTTATCCGTATCCGCATTCGTGCCATTGTAGAACGCGCCTTAGCAGTTTGAAGAGTTAGCAATCCGGACATACCTTCTGTACATTCGTTGTTTGCACGTTTACGCGTATCTCAACAAAAAAAATGCTTGGAATAAGACTTTTTGCCAGAAAAGAGGACTGTTATAAGACAGAAAAAATTTAATGAACCTTAGGTTGTAGATTTCTTCAGTGACAGTTCAAATCCACGGGTATATCCGCCTCCGGTTCGTGAAGCATCTTTTAATTTGTCAGAAGTTGCACATCTTATGTATTGATTGGTTTCACGTGTGAACTACGTTATAGGTTTTTTTTTTTATATTTAAAGTTTAATATTCGTGACGTTTCTCGGTTTGTTCGTTTTCTACCCCAAAATTCAAAATATAATTTCTTATCGAATACAAATCCGTTTTGAAAAGTGGTACGTCCAAACCAAAAGTTTAATAATTATTTGTGACAGAAATTTAATAATATATAAGTTATATGATCTTTGGATGCATCTTACAATGAAAGTGAAGAGTGAAGAGATCTGAACGGCTCTTAACAGCGAGGTCTTGAGAGCCGATGAGGGCGATTGAAGTGAATATGGAGCAGCGCCGGAATGAAGGGGCGGATGAAACGGGATATCCTCCGCCTACCTTTCAAATTCTATATGGGACTGCCATAGATTACGCTATTATGGCGATTATTCAAAAGCATCATTTGAATTACACGGTTATGTTTTTAATTTTTTTTTTGCGGATCTATAATATGAGTATTCGCAGTAAATAAAAAAAAAAAAAGGTACTTCAGAAGATGACACGGAAATACGGTGACCATAATGTTTCAGCGTTTCAGCAGATTCAAAAACGGCTTTTCGGATTGCCCTATTGGAAAACATTCTAAGCGGTTGCATGCACATATTCGCTACTAGACGACTACTGCTGCAGACTTTACGTCAACATAATAATTGTGCTCTTAGTCCCGTGGCTGCCACTCTGCACGACGAAAAGACTGCGAGCCCGTTAATGGCTTATACAGTATGGTCCACCTGTCTTGTCATCCCCTGAAAATGTCTGGTCACGCATACATAACCAGTGAAAACGCAATATCATCCAGTACATAATTAGTTACTCCAATAAGCAGACGTCCGAGTTTTGAAAACATCTCAAGCAATCTTGCGCATGCTAAATGTCGTTTGTTCATGTTAGTAACGCTTAGATAATTTACAGCTGTTGGCCTAAAGGATTTCAATCCAAGATTCTTTTTCATGTGTCTTAACATTGTGGTTTTTGGGGTTGCAAGCTTGGATACTCGTTTCCGTAGTGACTTCTTGGGTGATCGGGATACAGATGTCTCCACCGCCGCACATGGTCCTGTCTTGAGGTTGGTCGTACTGTCTTGTGTTTGTCTTTAATTGATCCCGTCAGATACAGATTGTGTTTCCAACACAGTGTTGTCCTTTTAGAAGGGTCTTCTTTGTGGAATCGTCTCGTGAAGACTCGTCGCGCATATGCCCAAACACTACCAACAAGCCGCTCTTCAACACTGTAGGAGCTCGTAGGCCATCTGACATTGAGAATGAAATGTCATACACAACCTCAAGGAAAATTAAAGGGGTGACAAGACGTTTGCACCATTCTATACATAAGGAGAGTGGAGAGAGATTTGGATGGCTCTTTACATTGAAGCCTTGAGAGCTGATGAGGACGAAGTGAGGTGATTCTGGAGCACCGTCGGAATGAAAGGGTGGGGGAAACGGGAGATCCCCGTGAAAACATGCCAACCAGCGGTATCGTCTATTACGACTCTCACATGCGAAAATTCGGGAGTGACAGCGCCGGGAATCGAACCCGGTTCGCCTTGGTGGGAGGCGAGTAGTCTAGCCACTACGTCACCGCGGTCCCTACTGTACGAAAGGGACATTGGCTAGTGTCAGTCATCCTTGGCAGCATCACAGAATATGCAAGTATGGAGAAGGGAAGTGGAGTGGCGGTTTCTAAGAAGGCATACCCGTTCACTGATTGGCTGCGCGATGAGGCTCTAGGAGCAGGCCTTTTGTTTGATTGGCTATTGCGTGCTGCGTAAGATTCCCTATTGGTTGGGGCGCCGTGCCAGCTGGCAAGTAAGCAGCAGACGGTGATTGACGAACACCGTTCCGATATGTTTCTGGCTGGTGACGGCTGACGTGGGCGCCTGCAGTAGCTCGCTTTATAAGAGGCCGTTTCAATTCTGTATTATCAGATATTCTGTGGCAGCGCGCCTGCTTGCGCGCTCATCAGAAATGAAAAATGGCACCAGATAGGGGGCCATAAGAAGAGTTGTGCTGTGTTGAGGTGCTATTATCCCTTCCATCTTGGATTAATTTTGTTTCGTAATAGCTTACAATTCAGATCAAATATTTGCAAACGAGGGCTGTCAGGGCTTAGGGCATTTCTTACCAGGCATTTTTATGTCCACGGTCTTTCGTCCATGTCAAATTCGTTGCATCTGTATCTTTAATAAAGATTAATTCATTATTTATTATTTTCCACTCTCACGTGAAAAAATACAGACTTCAATTAGTCCGCTCTTGTTTCAGGAATTCGAACTCTAGTTCTGTATATAACAAGGTTTGAATTTTAATTTTGAATCTCAATATAAAGTTATAAATAGAGATAAATAAACACTATTTGGCAAGGATACCACCACGATATTTGGCTGTACGGTTTTTGCTTGTGGCGGTGGTACTCGTAGCACAGCCCGTGAATGTGTGTACCGATGTGAGCCGGACCGACCCTCAGCTGGCAACCGTAAAAGCTCAGCTTGGTGGCAGTGAAAGAGAGGATAAAAAAGGTTAGGACTGGGCGTAACGCAGCCCTTCCCCTACCTCACTTCTTTTTTATTTATATATTTTATCCCGTGAAGTAAAGGGGGAGGGAAAGTTAGGGAAAAGACTTCGCCGTTGACCTTGGCCGCTGGAGAGGTTTGGTTGCGTTAGGTTAGGGAGGCTGCAGCTCCCCCACACTTGAAGCGTCCCCTTGCAGTAGAGTGGCAGGGTGTTGGCTGGGACCCTCGCGCCAGGAAGAGCGGCGAGGGAGCGTGGTTGCTATGGAGGGTCGGTGGCCGTGCAGCAGCGGCAATCAATACGCGGGCTAGCAGAGCTGCAGCCTGTCACAGCTGTTCCGGCGAGCGACCTTGCATTGCCGTCCCTTCCCTGCCGGCGTTCAAGCTCTGCTGGCTGCTCCACCAGTCCTTACATTCATACGCTGTCTCGCAGTCAGGTGATGCCGGAATCACATAGCCCCGACCAGCACGACCCTGCAAGCACGACACGACACTTAAAACTAAACAACCAATGAAATACAAGCTAGATCTGACGTACGCCCTACAATTCTGTCGCCCGACCAGCAAAGTTCGATTAAATATTATTTATATTCTTCGTCGTGTCGTGCGGCACGACGCGCAGAGTGTACAACCTTGCAAAATTAAATTGTATGATAATCTTTCCCTACAATGGGAAATACGTAGCTTAAAAGAAAACAAATTATGAAAATTATTGTATTGAACTCTATAAATAATAATTTTACCTTTGTATGCATTAGCCATAAAACTTTGTCACCATCATGTATTCCAAATTTCCCGTCTGCCCACCTCCTTTGAAACTAGCGTAGTTAATCAGCTCCTTCTAAATGGATCTGAAAACTTCTACTGCGTCAGTAAACTGCCCGGCGTGTAAATTCGAACAGTCACATTGAAAATTGTCGTAGTTGCGTTTTTTGTCGTGTCGTGCTGTACTCGTCGGGGCTATGTGATCCCAGCATGAGTCCTGCTTCAGATAATAGTACGTGTGTGCGCATTGTGTATTCTTCTGCCATATGTGGGAAGGCTAGGTTTTTGTCCGCTTCTTGGCCAGCGTCTACTACAACAAGCAGATATTCATTTCAGTTACATCATTTTTGTGGTTTTGCCCTCAGATGCTTACTTCGGTGCTACCCATGTGTGAAACAGTCCTCCCTCTAGTGTATCCCTGCCACTAAGTTAAAGACTTGCTCTCCTCCCCTTCTGGAAACAATGTCGGGCGCCTGTGTGTATCACTAGCGCCTCATACTTCTGTTAACATGAAAGTGTCTTCTTTTTGGTTTAACTGAACTTTTACGTTATTTTTATCAATTTCATTTAATTAATATGAATAAAAACAGCGAGAAAAGAGATGTTGATAATGCGTAGTAAGAAAACGTTCTCATGCAAACTGAGTGCGCACAAATATGGTGCGTTCCTTTGGTGTGATTTGCTATATTAGTCCAGCTTTGATTGTATGATGCGGAGGAATATCTTGAAAGTAGAACTTTAGCAGGGCTTCAGGAAATTTGGAAGTAACCTGAATGGACTGCACGTCGATGTCGTTAATAAATTATGTGTCAAAAATGAGAACGTAAATCTATAGCGAAGCCACGTGTACACAATGTATGTGGTGGGACGCTATAATGTTGAAGATGAACACCAAGTTCGATGATTCGAGTCTAGTATCATCCATTAGACGGACTTTGACGGCATGTGTCAGGCATTAAAAACACCGAGAAAAAAATACTAATACAACGATATCAACACAAAGTGTAACCATAGAGCGAAAAACATGTCTGTCCTGAGTTAGTTGAGAATAGTTGCAGGTACTGCGTCGGCCGTATGCATGACTGTGGTTCCGTGTGCAGCACTTCTCCAATGCGCCTGCCTTCGTACAAAAAAAAGTTTGCTGAGGCGTTGCTGTCGGTACAAAGCTCGAGTCTTGTTGATTTCTCTCATTCTCAAATAACCACGTAACACTTGTGTACGTAAGTTGTTATCTTATCGCTCTGTTCTAACATAAAACCTTTATTCTTACGGATTACAGGCTGGAAATTACAGCATCCTGATAACGTGAATGCACATGTGTGTTCTTCATTTGCACACACTCGTAAACACACACACACACAATGTAATTTTCGAAGTCCTGTGCTTCATACATGTTACATGGAGTAATTGTTAATTGTATCATATAGTTCGCTCGTAAATCTTTTGCGGAAGAGCAGTTCAGTATTTTAAGGATAGACTATTGTTCGTTTGAGGTTAATTTTAATAAAGTCTTCAATAGCTGTTGTGCAAAGAATACGCATTCTTGTGATTTTCGTTTGAAGAAACTAATTTATAACGTCCGCATAAAGTAAGTGATTGTCATATTTTACAGAAAAACTTCCCGCTAGTTGCAATACTCAATTCTGGTATAATGCTTTACAGATTATATATATATATATATAATCGTACAGAACTGCAAATGCGGAGAACTAAGATGAACCTGTACTTTTCAGTATGCGCCAAAGAAAATTTGTGTTGTGGTGTAGGACTGGGTTGTTAGAGAGATCTGTTATGAGCCTTATTCCTGCACAAATCAGTTACATAACGAATTACTACAACAAAAGTAGCAGACAGCTGTGCATTACATCATAGATACGGAGGCAGTTACAGCCTGAACAACCAACCGCTCGATTTAAAAATCATTGTTTTTTTTTTTTTTTTTTTTTTTTATGTAGGAGTACCCACTGTCGTTTTTATTATTATTTATTTTTGTGATGATTCCCATATTTTATTTTACTTGTAGAAAAACTTCAGTGGTCACATTTTATGAAATATAGTTCTAATATTTAACTGTTTTTAAATGACGTAAATGATCTAAATAAGTAGGAAAAAACTTCAGTGTAAAAGGCGGACATTAAACATCGCTTAAAATTAATTTGTTGAAGGTATTATCTTGTCAATATTACAACCTTGATGCTCTGCATATGTAGCTAAGATCACAGTTGCAAATAAGAACACTATCATATTTAAATTCATATAATCTCGCGTTTTCTACACTCCGACACGTATCTTTTCGGTCACGTGGAGCTGCGGTCAACTACTGTACACATGTACACACTTCTGTAGGGGCAGCATATTATTAAATCAGAAAAAATTTTACTGCCGAATCTTCAAATAAGTTAAGAAACTTTTACGTTATATAATTTCAGCACAATACACACTTAAAATTCTGTCGAGAGGGATGGTTGACAAATGTATAGTTTTTCGAGTTAAGGTTGTTGCCTTGTTGAGAATTTGGCATAGGGAAATACATGTTAATGAAATTCTTCGATAGCAAAGAAGCACGCATTTTTTTGCCCAAAAAAGTCCTGGGTGCTATGTATCTAACTTAGACAGGAAGGCAAAAAAAAACTGAATTTCATTAACCTCTATCTCCCTTCACCCAATTCTCAACTAGGCTACGTGGAAATTTCTTGAAGTAAAGCCAAGCGAATACGCTTCGCGCTCGTCTTAATTGTAATGAGTTTTGTGGCTTCTGAATTCCTGAATATGACTGGTGTAAGTATACTGTTTATATGCATCTTTATTTTACTTCGTGCCATACATACCAGCACACTAACAAATTGTTAGTAAATATATCACACCAGTGTATATGTATAGCAAGAAAGAGCAGGTGGTAAAGTTATTTCCCATACATCCATGGTAGCGTTTCTACATTTGTTCAGGAAACAGTCAATTGCATAGGGAAGTTACCAGTTATGTATTGTAGCAATGTTAAGAATTCCTATATCTTGCAACATAGCATATAGTACGATTTCCACACAGTGCATATGTTAAAAACGTACAGTTTGGGAAGTTTAGTAGAGAAATTTTTTTACACTGAGGTATAAGAAATCGGGGTGTAACTGTGCTGAGGACACGGCCGTGAGTTTTCGCCAGAATAAGTCTGCTTTGGTGGGTAACATTTTGTTTGGAATGTGGGAATGAAACGAAAGTAACGAAATGAATACTTGGCTTTCATGGCTTGAATCGACGGACGATAATTTTCGTTTGGCGACAAAGTCAGCGCGCTGGCACATCGGAGTCGCGAGATACACTGCCAGTCGCCGCGGGTCCCCACCCGCACGCCTGGCGCTAACTCAAGGTCATGCTCGCCTCGTAGTGGCAAACCCGATCAAATGAAATCACACTTATTTCAATCGTCACGAAATTATAGTGTCGGAATGGATCATCCTGTAGAAGTTACATCGAACATCGCCATCTCCCTCCTGGTATAGGCTGTTCACGGTAAAGTGAGCACTTTTGAGGCCGTAGTTACTTTTTCCTTTCTGCCTTTTTTATCCTTTAACCACATTTTTAAACACTCATTGCTGTGTAAGTAATAAACACAGGTGTATATTCCACTACTCTCGGAAGTTAACGTCTAAGGCTAAAATAAAATATATTTATCGTCTGTTATTCCAAATGAAAGGGCTTTCAGAAGTGCTCACTTTACCGTGAGTTGCCTATACCCCATGTGTCGTTCTGATTTTAAAGAAGTGTTCACGTCGGAAACCAAGGGTAAGTGAATGAGTGAAGAGATTTGGGCGGCTCTTAACAGCGAGGTCTTGAGGGCCGACGACGATGATTAAGGTGGGTTTTGGAGCGGCGCCGGAATGAAAGGGCGAGGGAAACGGGAGATCCCCGAGAAAACTCGCCGACCAACGGCATCGTCCGGCACGATTCCCACTTGCGAAAATCCTGTGACCCGGCCGGGGATTGAACCTGGTTCGCCTTGGTTAGAGGTGAGCAGGCTAACCACTCTGCCACAGTGGTCCCTCGGAAACCAAGGGAAAAGACAGTCAGTGCGGGCGGTCGGGACTGAAGAACCGTACGTGCCGTGCGCGGTTCATGCTTAGACGTTGCCCACGTCTGCCGTCGTTGTTGATTATAGCCTGCTCGCGGTTACTTCCAACTTTTCGGAAGTCCCTGCTAAAGTTATGCTTCCAGGTTATTTGTCCGCCTTATGCAAATAAAGCATAACCAAGTACAGAAAATTACACCAGAGGTACAACGCACTGGATTCGTGCGTGCTCAATGTATCATTATTTTGCATAAGAACTATTTCGTACTAGGAATTACTATCACACCTGTTTTCCAACTGTTTCTAATTTATATAAATTTTTAATGAGGTAACTAAAAATGAGGTGATTTTATGTTAACGTGTGTATAAAAAGCTTGTAATATGTGATTAGAAAACAACCAAACATCGTACAGGGGGTGATTTTTCAAGTGTTTAATAAAAAATGTATGAGGAAACCGCGCATATAGTATATCTGGTCAGTTTTATGAAAATCTCCTGGCAAGTTATTTGTTTCAGAAGCTTTTATTTCGCGGTGAAAAGGGGCTGGGGAAAATGCTACCCGTCTTCTCCTTCTCGCGTTGTCACTAAACTCCGTTTTACGCTACTGACGTCTCCAGAAAGCGTCTCGCAGGACTGGTCGTGTACTGCGCGCTCGGCGGGAGGCTGAGAGATCTCGGAGCCGACTTCTTATCTGCTATTTGCCTGCAGCAAACATCGCACACGGGCTGGTGAAGGGGGAGGGAGGGACTCTGGTGGTCACCCAGAGGAAATTTCCCTCGTGTTCCATCGCTGTGCGCTGGCTCGACGTCGCGACTAACGAGGATCAGCGTGCCGACAATGGCGAAAGAGAAAAATGTAGTTGGGTTGGGGGGGGGGGGATTAAGAGAATGGCAAAACGACAGCATCGCTGGAGGTGTGTTATCATGGATGAGCGAGAGGCGTCGTCGAGTCCCTCCTTCGTGTGTGTGGCTAATGCGCTGTCTGTTACAACCGCCTCACACAATTCACGGATAGCTGCGAAGTAAATACCGCAAACGTAAGGGCGCCCAACCTTAGTGATCCATCTGCACAAGAGGAAAGGAACGAGCCAACATTTTAAATAAAATGCCCGGCTAAGAAATAGTTTGCCTTTGAAATTGTCTGTAGGAGTTCATGTGCATCGTCCCACTTTTGAGGATCTATTAAGAAAAATAAAGGAATAATGCATGATTTTATAATCATCACACTTTTTTCATACCCAGAAAATTGTTTATAAAACAGGTAATCTGTGGGTTTCGCCATCGTTTTTAACAGTAATCTCCATCAATGTGCTTAATACTGCAATACAAAACTCGTGTAGTCATCATATTTTTTATTCGTCTTATAAATGTTCGAGTTAGTACATGAAATCGCACCATTTAATTTCCCTTCATGCGAACGAGAGCGTGGTCGACATACGTGTGATGGTTGACCCTATCGTCATTATTCACACGCACACTTGTCCTTATCGCGGCGTATTTTCAATTTAGTCCTATGGTGTTCCTGTAAGTGAGGCTGCTATGATGGCTAACCGACAGAACCTTATCGAAGTGGGCCGGGAGCTCACCGCACAGTAGACGAGAGCGTAGGCAAATTCGGAACTTGGTAAACCAAAACTAACCTACGAATGTCTGTGAATCACAGCTGTTCAGCTTTGGCGCAGTGCTAAACCATTGGACTCGCATTTAGATGGATCTGGGTTCGAATCCCGGTCCGGCCATCCGGATTGGCCGATTCCTTCCCCGTTCCTGCTCCTCTTAGCAACTTGCTACTAGTCTGGCTTATCTGGTCTCATTAGCCGCGTCCACAAATAGGCATACTCTGCACAATGGATGGGGACACACGAATTTCACGAAAAAATTTCAAGACCAGTTGTATTTCATAACGCTTTAGCTCAGATCCATTTTCGCGATTGGACAGTTCCCGTTTAACGCATCTTAGGTGACTGCCAGCGAATCCCAGATCTACACTATCGGATTTTCTCAATTATGATTGGCCAGTCAAGTAAGAAAATGTATTCTCACAACGACACGCCACCAGCCGTGATTACGGCATGTTTCAAATCATCCGGTTGCTCATAAACTGTCAAGCTGTTGGGCGCTGGCCACACGGGGCTGGCCCCTCGCCATACGACTTAGCACGCACGACCACCGAGTGGGGAGAAGATATTTGAGAGCCGATGTGGGTGAAGTGAGGTGAGTATGGAGAGGCGCCGGAATGAAAGGGCGGTGGAAATGGAAAATCCCTGAGGAAATCCGCCGACCAGCGGCATAGCCCGGCACGATTCTCACGCGCGAATATCCGGGAACAGTCCCGCTCGGAATCGAACCCGGTTCGCCTGGGTAGAAGGCGAGTAGTCTGACCACTAGACCAACGCGGCCCCACGACGTCCATTCCGTATTTTTCATTGTCGACGTCCAGATGCCGATTACGATCTGTCGATATTTGACGCAACGTATTTCACCGCAACTGAAAACTGACGATACTCACCGTTTTAACAAACCTAATTAGTCGGTACAATTTTCATTTTCGAACTTCAAAGAAACGGTAATTTTCGCATTTTTCACGGAATGCAGGTTTCTCCAAACTTTGGCCTGCCGCGTATGGTACAGACAAAAGAAACACCGGAAATATTCTAGGCGTGCTCTTTTCTTCATGTGTTGGCGTCACTGCTGTATATTGTCCGTAAGGCAATCTCAGTTAAGCTTCGTGCCATGCATATGCACGTCTTCCGGTAACTTAACTTTCCTGGGGGCCTCGTTGGCGAGCCTGCTCGCCTCCCACCAAGGCGATTCGGGCTCAATCCCCGGCCAGGTCACTCCGGATTTTCGCATGTAGGAATCGTGCCGGACGATGCCGTTGGTCGGCGGATCTTCTCGGGGATCTCCCGCTTCCCCCGCCCCTTCATTCCGGCGCTGCTCCATACTCATTTCAATCACCCCCATTGGCTCTCAAGACCACAATGTTAAGAGCCGTCCAGATCTCCTCACTCTTAACTTCCGTCACCAGAAAATAAACAATTTCGTAATTTATTTTTGAACTGATTGTTTCTGCAGTGATATCTTTGTGTATCCAGATCAAGATATAAAAATTGAAATTTTCAATTGGTGGCACCTTTTTGTTTGTTGCATTCACTAAAAGTATTGATTATCGACATAAGCACACGTTCTGTTTTTGACAGTTTCACATAAAACCGTCGCTTGTTCGACGCATGGCAACTAGTTTTTGGGTGTACGGTACTTTAAATCTTTATACGAGACAGAAATCTACCCACTGGATAGAGAGAGTGACTTTCCAAAACTACTATTGTGTTCGGATGTTGAATTTTTAATTCTCATCGGCGCAGCGGAATGGGAAAACAACTTCACACACAGACAACTGACAACAACGAAATAAAAAACGAATTGGGGGCCTATTAGATTTCTCTATTTGTTTAAAGAATTTTTCTCATAGCAGAGAACACATTATAGTTAGCCGAACTTCGTAAAATTGTTATAACTCCACTACATCTATTACTGTTTTACTAGCAACAGCTGGGAATATATTATTAGTTATTTCTTTCGGGCGACTACAGAAATAATACTAGCTAAAACCAATTGATGCGTAGCTTTAGAAAATGGACAGATGAATGCTTTGTACCGTATCAACTCATAAAACATAATACAAAGTGTATAATGGAGGCTGTGACGGAAATCAAGCAAATCCACGATGACGGGGATTGACGCGTATTCAACGTGACTTGGCTGTATAGGAATAAATTTTGAAGCATGGCCCTAGCACGGAGAAATTAAGAATACAGGAGTGAAATAGCTACTTATTCTACGAACTCCAGCCGCACACTACAGCAATATGGTGTCGCTTGCCAGCGACATGCTGGAACTCGTTCCGCCTGCTAACCTACTCGCGAGTCTGTAGCCCAACCTATAGGGAATCTTCCGTAGCATGCAGTAGCCAATGATACAGGGCCGGCCTACTTCCAGAGCTCCGCGCAGCCAATCGTAGGCCGTGTCTGAATTGAAAAATTTCATTATTTCGTTATTTTGTAAATTCGTGATTTGGTAGGTATCAATTCGGACGTTGTCGACAGTCACTTGTTTAGCATTCGCGGCAACACATTATATTAACAGTGCAAAATATGTTTATCTAAATTTAATGCTTAAAACAGTCATAATATTTCTGCAATCATCACATGTGGGAATCATTTCGCATGTGGGAATCGTGCCGGACGATATCATTGGTCGGCGGGTTTGCTCGGGAATCTCCCGTTTCCCCCGCCCTTTCAATCCGGCGTTGTACCTCTTTGTAGGTACTACGTGCCTGTCTATTGTGTTGCCCTGGTACGAAAGCTCCGACAGGAAAAGTGTACGTACTGGACGTTAAAGGCTGTTCACGATAAAGTGATCAATTTTGAAATCAACCTTAGAAAATAGTCGCTGCTCCTAACTTCATATATTTTAACGGGCGCACTGAGTGACGTGCGCTCAGTAAAGTTGGTAACGATGGATGGAAAGTAGTTCCATATTTTAACGTGGAATAAAAAGTGTTAGGTAACCGTGATAACTGAAATAATTTCTTTCGCTTTCTGTTTTCTTTTCTAATGCATCGAAGTATAAAAATTGCCAGGTTTGTCAAATATTTACTTTTCCAATAATTTCACAGTTACTCCTGAACGACACATGCATTAATAAAGTGATGAGGCCCATGGCAATGTTAATTTTACATAAATTGGAAAATTCGCAAGGTGCATAAAAGTAGAGCTTAAGTAGGGCTTTTAAAAGTGCTCATTTGACCGTGAACGGCCTATAGGGGCAACACCTGTCCCACGGAGTGGAAGCTACCCGCTGTTGCAGCCCGCACGTGAGCACGCTGGCCAGTCGCCGGGTAGGGGACGACGCCGCACAGCCCCTCTGCTGCAGGACTGGCTCGAGATAGTGGCGTCCTCGCGCCACGTCGCCCATTCCTATTCAAATGACGCGTGTAGGGCCGCAGCTGCCTCCAGGGACGTCGCCGCAAGCTGCGTGCTCACTCCCCGGCCAGACCAGAGGCTCAAGTCCATTCGCGGGTACACACAACGTTTCTGAGGACCTGCTCAAGTTCCCTTCCCATGATATTCCTCCGCCTCATGCAAACAAAGCTCAACCGAGTCTAGGTAGGTAGGTTAACGTCTCGTCCACAGCGAAGTCATTAGAGACGGTGTAAGTTGCACAGGGAAGGGGAATTGGGGATGGCCGGACCGGTAATCTAACCCGGGTCCTCCTGAATTCGAGTCCAGTGAGTTAACACTGCGCCACCTCGCTCGGTACCGAGTCCAGAAAATTATACCAAAGGGACAATACACCGCATTCGTGCGCACTGAGTTTCATAATATTCTGCATAAGAAATGTTATTTATCACTAGGCATTACCAATACATTTATCTTCTTAATGTCTGTGTTTAAATTAATTATAAATTAAATATATTAATTTATAGCTAAAATATAAATATTTGTTTAATTTAAAATAATTTACTTTTATGTTAACACAAGTATAAAACCCTTGTGGTACACGGCATATATAGAAAACAATCAAACACGTCATACATGGGCAGATATTTCAAATGTTTAATTAAAAAAGTGCGAGGGAGTGAAAAAAACGCGAACAGACTATACATAGCGGATTTCGTCTTCTGCACGTGCCCCCAAAATTAAGGCCCGACCTCACATGCCATGTTAAATTACAGGTTTATAGCTTATTCCAGTGCTCTGAAGACAATTATTTTGAAACTACATCCATACCTCTCTGGGATTATACATAACGCTGTAGAACTAACATAGATTCTGAGCTTTCGTCAAGTAATAGTTAGTGCAGCATCATTTTTAAATTATGATTACGCTCTCGCTCCTTCACGATTACCATATAACGCGTGGATAAAATTTGGCGACTACTTTTGTAGGCATTTGTAAAACGTAGACATACTATAATACGAAATATCCCGTTATTTCGATGGAAAGAATGCTGTGTCACCGAAATGGAAAATTCAACATAGTGGACGAGACCGATTATTAACTCGCCCGTCGCCAATATGACTGTCAAAGTCACATGATCTACAGTGACAAACGTGTTTGTTTACAGACCCATCATTTTACACGAATGAAGTACTTCTACTTACTTGAATATATTCTAGTTTCATTAAAATTAAATTAGAGGAAGAGTACAAACATCTCGAAGCACTTAGTTACGTACACGGTCAGATTTATTTAATACGACTCATTGATATTTTGTTTCGAATTCCACATAACCGTGTAGTTTTCTTGTACAGTGTTGGTTTTATAAGTAGCTTAACCACGAGCGTGGACGTGTTGCACATTAATTGAATTAATGACCAGTGCCATACACGGCAAGACATAAGTGCCCAGTCTTCCTTGTGGCGAATCTGATTTGTGGAACTTTCAACATCTCTTTGACACGATTGGCTATGTCGATATCATCCAGCACGCAGCACCTTGTTCACTGTTTTCAAGACGAGTGCTGAACGCAAGCACAAGGGCATATAGGCTGTTCACGGTCATGTGAGCGCCTTTGAAAGCCCTCTCATTTGTAATAGTAGTCAATAAATTTATTTTATTTTAGCTTGAGACGTCAAATTCCGAGAGGGGTCGAATATACACACTGTGTTTATTACTTACATAGCGATATTTATTTCAAAAGGCGGTTAAAGGATTAAATATGGCTGAAAGGAAAAAGTAACTAGGGCGCAAAAGTGCTCACTTTATCGTGAACAACCTATACCAAAAAGTTACGTGATTGTAACACTTCAACTCAGAAATTAATGTGTAACCAAACGGGTTAAAAATATTAGAGGAATTCAAATTACCCTTTTCAAATTAAGAATTCAGGCAAGATATTTGCTACCCTGCAGACACAAATATCAGAGTTCGATATCGGTACAACTAAAATCAATCACGGGTGGTGATTTTAAAAATGATACTGTTTGTAAACCCTTACTTGCAATGATTATAGCGAGCGTCGTCTGATACCACAGAACTAAGCTGATAAAATCTTGAAAATTGAGATGAGGATTGCTTTAATAGTCAATACATAAGTAATTGTTTTCCAGATACAGTATTTGTCATCGGCGGCGTGTGGTTAACTGTTGCAAGGTAAGCTGGTGTTAGCTCTGTGCTGTACCCTGTCGCTTGCTATAGTTTACACTCCCACCACTAAACCGTAGCTCGGCAGCTGACGTCAAAAGGACGCGTGTTATAGGTCCTTCGCCGCTCGCTTGTGAGTCGTCGGAATGCATTCAGTTTCCCTAGGCTGCACTGTGGCTACTGCTGCGTGTACCGAGAATGTACAGTAGTGAGCAAGCACCAGCTTACATTGCAACACTTCACCACACTCCACTGTTTGTCATAGTAATCTTCGAAACATCTAGCGACCTAAGTGAGCCTCCCTCCGCCCTGGTTTTTGGTTTTCGTATCGGAATTTCTGTGTTGTCATGTTTTTGATAACGTATTTTGTACGGAGACTTAACAATCTCAATCACAGTAAATTCCACGTAGTCTATATTCAGCCTTAGTAAATTTCATTTGTTGGCATACTATAAGTAGCTACTTGTTTCCATTTTGCTGTCATAAATAAACTAATCAAGATTTGCCAACAGTCTTGATTCGATGCTACGCTGTAATTTGTCATAGTGTCTGTAGATGTGCCAAATCTGCCCTTAGGGGCCGCGTTGGCTGAAACGCTAGTCTGCCCGCCTCCCACCTAGGCGAACCGGGCGAACCGGGCTCAATTTCCAGCGGGGCCACTTCCGGATTTTCACAAGTGCCGCTGGCCGGCGGGTTTTCTAAGGAATCTCCCGTTTCCCCCGTCCCTTCATTCCGGTGCTATTCCATACTCACCTCACTTCACCCTCATCGGCTCTCAACCTCGATGTTCGTCTTGAGAAAATCTACCTTGCCGTTTCTTGTTTATATTTGCAACGTGGACATTCCATGTATGCGCACGAAAGTACAGTATCTGTATCTTATTTTTCTATAATCTTAGGAGGCAACTTGCGACAGAAGTTCAGTTTTCTGAATGTTTTGACTTGGGACACAGGAGGTTGGGACAGCGCCATGACGTCAGTGTGTCACGTGCACCAATCAGCGTATCCTTGTTTGAAACACAGGTTAGGATAGCGCAATCGTGACAGGCATTTCCTGAACATACATGTAACATGACGTATTCATTCAAAAATCAATATTCCCTTGTGTAAAAGTGCGTGTGTGTGTGTGTGTGTGTGTACACACACGTACGCGTGCATGCAATCTTTAAAAATATAACAGCACCTGGATCACATGTTTTCTGGTGTCTGAAAATTACGGTGGGGTTAAATGTGAAATATATATGGAATTAGGTCCTATACGAAAAAACCTTTCGTCACTATCTCTGGACTTTCTTCGTTTGACGATAAAGTTTAAAATATATAGGCTAGTGAAGCAAGTTTAACCCTAGAGGGTAACGCGTGTGAGTGGTCAGTATGAAGTCGCACATGTAAAAATTACCACTACGAAATTTTTTTTCACCGTCATCGCATCAAGAATTGCGTCGTGTTTATAAGACACGACTGTAAAAGAAAAGTGGTAATTTTCATACACATAATATGTTTTGCTCGGCATATAAAAATAGTGTACTTACACGTAGGTTTGCTAAGTATAATAAAAACACTGCGTTTAGTGGCTACATTCTGGGGCTGAAGTTGTATCTGCTGAATAGAAAAAAAATATATATTTTTTAATTGGTATCGTAGGCAGCCGTCGTCCCTGTAAGGATGGAATGAACCTAAAGCTTGAGAGAATAGCTGTAACGACAGAAGAAACTGGAGTGTCCAGAGGAAGTTCACGGTATTTAGGCGCGTCCACCGCGTTTCTTACATGGGAAGATCCGAACTAGATTTCGCCCGGATCGTCGTGCTGGGACGATGCTGATCGCATAGCCACAAGGGCGTTATTTTGTCAAGACATAGAACATAAATAACACATTACACGTACGCATAATTATTTTTAAAAAAAAGTTTTTCACCACATAGTAAACAAGCTAAAGTTCTTTAACTTAGCCTCCCCCCCTCCATCCTCCTTCAACCATGGTTTGTCACTTCCATTGTAGGTTCTCTTCGATGAATCTTCCTTCGTCACAAGCTTATCGACGGGGTGCCACTGTCCTTCGAATAAATATGCATTAGGCACAGCGGGAAAGCTGTGAGGAGTTTTGGTTTAAGGGCCGCCCGTAGAAGAAGAATGGGGGAGGGTAAGTGGAGAAGTTCGTGTTTATGGGACCCACACGGACAATTTGGGCTTCGTAATTGAATGGCGTCCATACATAATTCAGTTGGCAACAGCATTTTTGGTGCCGAATCAATCAGGAAAGCTTTCAAGCATTCCCCTGCTCCCCTCGCCATCTGCAGGACCATTCCACGCGTGGATGGAAGGGAGGGCAGGGTTGGGGAGTTAGGGGAGTTAGTTGAGGGGCTGACGAGAGTGGCGGCGTATTGATCCCGCAGGGCCGGGCCATGCGTGTTGCTGGCGGACAAAGAAGGGAGGTAGCTCGTCGCCGTGCGGCTTCGTCCAGGGTTCGTGGACGTGCGCCAGGTGTCGCCAAGCCTTGCTGCTGCGTGTTACGTGTGCGTGCCTCTTGTACTCTGTGTTCACTCCGACGTAGCAGATTGTATAACTCCGCTTGTCCGCGCACTTGGAAGTTCCCAGCCACACACACATGCGTCGTGAGCAGCCAGCTGCCAGAGCGTCTTTATTTGGCGCAGTTATAGCACATTTGCCTTCTCTTACATTAAACTTTTTTTATTTATTTACACACTTCCTTGTTACAATTCAGATAGAAAAATTAATAGGACGTATAAATTAATACTAACTACGAAAAAAATTATAAGTCCGTACTAAATATAAATAAAACAGATAATTGATACAAAAATGCAACATACACATTTAATGACTGAAAATACTTAACATTAAAAAGTCATTACAAGGTGTATAAGCAATTCCTGAAGACGCTCATGAATTGGCAGGTATTAGGCCAAAACGTTTTCTATATAGTGTAGTTTCATGCTGGAGGAGTGTAGTTAAATTGATGACCGTTTCAAGGAAATCGGTCAACAGATGGCATTGTACCATTCATTTTGTTGCGCCGTGTACAGCGACACATCAGACAGTATGTGCGCCAGGAAGGTTGAATGTTGAGTACTTATATAGTACTCAAGCTATCGTATTGCATCGAAGACGATTACGTGCCCCTGTTGAACATTAACAGCTTTTTGAGAGGGGCCTCGTCGTGAGACTTCACGAGGTGGGAAAAGCATACCGATGGATTGTTGCACATGTATGTCAGGATACATCAACCAACGGTGGTTAGTTGGTCATGTCAAAACCCGTAGACCAAGTTCAGGACGGTCGCGTAGTAGATGCACGTCAAGATCGGCGTATTGTTAGGGCAGCACTGGTAGACCGTACCGCATCCACAGCAGAGATCAGAGCGAATGTTTCATCAGAGGTGTCCACACATACCATTGGGAACCGTCTACTTGCAGCAAGACTACGAGCACGCATGCCTTTGGCCAGGCTTCCTCTTATGCCACAAGACCGTCATGCACATCTTCTGTGGCGTCGTGAAAGGATCACCTTGATAAAGGAATGGCGTTCTGTTGTGTGTTCTGTTCGCCTGGTGCTAGTCATAGGTTTAGCGGTCTGTCATTGTAAACCCACAAGTGCCATGGAAACTAAGTGGGAACATGGGCTGATCGGTTAAGTCCCACCATAGGTTCTCTCTGGTGTTCCGATCACATCGAAGTTGAACTCATGTTGGCAATGGTTAACTCCCCATGTTGGAGGGAATCTAGAGATATTCTTCCTCTTAAAGAAAGACCGGATGGTGAGTGGCCACCAGCTCCGATTGTGTCCTGAGAGACACTAGGGGTATTGATAGAACCCTGGCCAGGCCACACACTTAGTATCTGAGTACGAGGGTCTCATAACCTAGGGCGTTTTTGGCTATACTTGTGATTCAGGTTGGGGCTTGGGATCTGGTCAACTCAGGTGCTATGCTGGGACATTGGCGGTGAGAGGGCATGATCCCTCTCCTCCACCGATTGGGTGTTCGTAACCACGGAAGGGCCTGGTGGCTAAGAGCGCTACATAAAAATAAGAAATACGAAGGCTGAGAAGCTCTAACTGTACGTTGTATTTAACGACGAGACCACGTTATGTGTGACGTCGACCTGGTGAGCTTCATCTTCTAGAATTTATTCGCCCTCGACATACGAGCCCAACTCCTCGCATCATGGTGTAGGTTTCAATACACTACAATTCCCGTATATCATTGGTGATTGTGGAGGGTCCGTTAAAAACTGTCGGCTACATCCTACACATTGCTCAACCTGTTCTGCTCTTATCCCCTCAACAGACAGGTGATGTACTTTTTCATCAGGATAATGCTCACCCACATACTGCTGCTACTACTCGTAACTACTCTGGCCAGCACGATCCCCAGACCTCTCTCCCATTGAACATGTTTGGGGCGTGAAGGGATGACGTCTGACCCACTTCATGGGCCATACGCCATGGACTACGCACTGTAGATGACACTTCTAGCAGGTGGTCATAATGTGATTCGACTGTGTATATTAATATATTATGTCATGAAATCATCAATTCTGTTATGCACTGGCTAACAATTTTTTGTACACAGCAGTTACAATTGATTACATCTACTGACACATTTTTGACAACCACCTAACAAAACAAGCTCATTCCACAATGTGTCGCACTACCAGGTGGGACTGGTTTGATTAAAGGCTAAGATTTTACTATTGAAAATATAGAGTAATTATTTTGATATTATAATGTATAATTTTTATTAATCAGTTTGGTTCAATTTTAGTATGTACTATTTTAAGACAGTGCTTATTTGTTTTACGGTGGTAATTTATTGTGAAATTGCGTTCATTAGTGTAACTAAAACATATAAATAGTAGGAGCCACGCGGTGGCTGAAAGAATAGTCTGCTCTCCTCCCACCAAGGCGAACAGGCTTCATTCCCCGGCCGGGTCGTTCCCGGATTTTCGAATGTTGGAATCGTGCTGGATGATGCTGCTGGTCGGCGGGTTTTCTCGGGGATCCCCCGTTTCCCCCGCCGTTCATTCTGGCGCTGCTTCATACTCACCTCAATCACCCTCATCGGCTCTCAAGACCTCGATGTTGAGAGCCGCCCAAATCTCTTCACTCACTATAAAGTGTAGGCCTAAGTTATATGGAGGATATAATCTGGAAATTATTATTTTATTTAAGTAAATTAAGACTTCCATCCTCTCTCAAAACTAGCTAATTCCACATAAAAGTAACAACATATAAATTCACGTTTAATAATGAATTTCTGAATTCAGCCTACGAAAACAATCCCCTCTCGTAACTGCAAGTATTTTATAGTACATGCATGGTTACTTCCAGTATTTCTGGAGCCCGGATAAAATTCTACTTTCAGGATATTCCTTTGCCTCGCGAAACAAAGCTTATCTAATCTTCGTGTGAACTCAGTTTAATAATATTTTGCATGAGAACTATTTCTTACTTGTCGTTACCAAAACACCTATTATCTCTCCTTTTTTTATTTATATTGATTACAAATGTAACATTATAATTGATAAATAAAATGTAAATCAAATATCAATTTGACCAATAATGAGATATTTTTGTGTTAACAGAATAATAAAATGGGCTATATTATGACACATTGAGGAAACAATCAAGCACGTCATACATGGGGTGATTTTGTACCGTTGAAAAATTTCTCCAAAATTTGGCGACACGGTATTTCTCAGATTTCACCTAATTTAATATACTTTCATATTTTTCTAAGTAATTGTGTCAGTATTTTGGGAAAGTTTAGGCCTATGGTGATTTATTCCAATTTTAGTGCAGTTGTGTTATTTTAGAAATGTTATTTTAATCACGTATTCAGGTACTGAGAGTTAGCACAGGGTTAACTTCGCTGCCAAGCTTGGCAGGAAGCTGGTGGCTTGCTGTAGAGAGTTCAGCTTGCAACAGGATGTTGGCTGCTGTAGGTTGTTCACGGTAAACTGAGCACTTTTGAAAGCCCTGCTTAAGTTCTACTTATATTCGCATTGTGTATTCTTTCACTATATGTAACATTATCATTGCCATGTGTCTCATCACTTTATACATGCGTCTCAGAAGTGGCCTAAATAGTTTTTAAATTTACTAATTCTTACACTTACATGCATTTAAAAAATAGAAAGCAACAGGAATATGTTCAAGTATTCACAAATGTTTACCAAACACTTTTAGTTTGACGTCATAACTAGGGACTACTTTTCCTCCGTCGTTGCCAACGTTATTCGGCATATGCCACTACGTGTGTCCGTTAAAATACGTGCAAGGTAGGCGCAGTGAATTTGTTCAAAGGTTGATTTCAAAAGTGCTCACTTCACCGTGAACAGCCTATACGCTCGCATTCCTGAATGCGTGGGGCTCCTTTCGCTGTACCTTGGTTGCGATACTTGCCAGAGGTGCAACGCATGTAATTTCTTGCTGCAGAACAGTTGTGTATAGTTGTGGACCGTTTGTGGTACCCCAAGTGCTCTTTAGGAACGGCTTCTGAACTAAATTTTGTAACCTTTGTGCGCACGCCTACTCGCAATTTCGTACCCTTCCGCCATTGCTAACCATTTTTTGCCTGACTCCCTGCACAGAAGCGGTCGCGACATGGTGTGTTCGCCGTGTGCTCCCGTGTTCGGGGAGGTTGCTGCAAGCGGATGATTCCCTTGCAGCAGTTTATTTAGTTTTAGAAGCATCATGTAGAATAATGTAAAGTTAGTAGTAATACTGTAGGATATTAAATTTTTATGATATATCTTCAATCATCCTACACAGTTTCATCCCTTCTCTCCGAGATGGGTGAGTATACAGCATCAGTTTTTCTCCGGTAGTAAGTGCCATTTTTTTAAATCTTTTAAACGAGTACTGTACTTAATTTTCCGCGAACTTTCTTGTTGCTGTATTCCAGAAGGATCACGATTTGGACGAAGTTATATTCCTAGTTTCGTTTGAAGCTTCACTAACAGTTTTATTTCAACTATTTATCTCCTCAACATTCCGGTACTACTTTCGCACTAGTTCGCCAAATACGGACTATTCTCCAGCTTCTTCTGTTAGCCTGAGGAACTATCAGGTAGGTGCTACCTTTATGGAACACTTTTGTTAATCTTGTGGTCATCTGGACCACGTTATCACGTCACGTAACTACGTCATAATTACTTGAACTCATTTGTTATAATGTTTGTGACGTAAAATATGATTGAAATATTTGTTATGTATAAATTTTGAAAAGTGAAACATTTCCCCATTAAAAGGAAATCTGTGTTGATCATTAAAGATACTCGGTAGTTTGTACGGAATGCACTCCAGGGTTTTCGATGCTTCAAGGGCCCTAAGATTTTCACGAGTTAGTCTCTGTTTATCGGCAATTATTCATTGAATATTTAATCAGTGAGTAAATGTTTTTGTCTCACACATTCAATTTGTTTAGTTAAAAGATTTATTTTGAAACTGAAAATGTATTCTCTTTTCATTTATTAGATTTATGTGTACCTCTGGAAAATTAATAACTAATTGAAAATATAATTATTAAAATATACCTAGAATAAGTTTCTAGGTCAAATATACGTGGTGTCCCATTTGTCAAGTAAGGCTTCCCAACAATTAATCAATAATTTCTGATACCAAGTGGCTTAATAGTGTCTGGCATTATGGTAGAAGAAAATTATTATAATTTTTGCTTGTGTCCACAGCATATGTTGATGTTCCAGTAATTATTGATTTTTATAATATATTTAATGGACACTGTTTTTGTTTGTTTATTTACCAGCCACGTAGGTAATTTCTGCCACTTTGAGCATGGTTGGTGATTATTTATTGCTGGAACAAATGCTGAAGCTTTGATTACTGCATATTTATGATAACAAACATTTAATTAACAAACTCACCACTGTACAATTTGTCAAAGGTTTGATTCAAAATGTGTGGGGAAACCGCAAAAAGACTATAGTATTAAAAAAATACTCACTGAAGTATTTACAGTAATGTTGTCAGCCAATTGTGAATAGTAGTTCTATAACTTTATAACGTTGCAGTGCTGGCCAATGAAATTTTTTTTTTTTTTTTGTTTCTTTGCGTTTTATGCACAATAGAGAAACAACTGGCGCAAAAGTAATATGTACATTTTTCTAAAAAAAAGTTCATTGAGTCTGTTGATCGATGAATTAACAGTGGTTATTAGAGCCATGTTAAAGTTATCATTTATACGTAGTGGAATAAACTAACCAGGACATCCAGAAGTATTTATTTAACAGTGAAACATTTGTAACATAATACACTGTCTTACTGAGTGTTTTCAGCAGTACACACATTAGTATTTACATTTTACTATAATGTGAAAATCACTGTATTTTAAGTGTGTCAGCTACTTTTTTGAGCCAACAAATCGATTAATTCACTTGAAATAGTTTCTTAATTACTTTTATTTAATATATTTTCCCGTTAAATAGGTTTTTTAGTGTCAAAATGTTTTATGAATATATTTATTTAGGTTACTGTTACTTTAGTTATTTTGTTTCGTACTCTGTTATGTACTTGGCTTTAATGCCTATGTACTTCCCAACTTCATGCTAAAGGTTTTTATCTGAGAGGGCCTTACAAAACGTTTGAGATAGAAAGCACGCAAGCATATTGACAAAGGGAGCTTTATCACGAAGGTTACTCTTTCGTGACTAGGCCGATGGCCGATAACTGTTTCCGAGAGAAAGAAAAAAGTAAAGATTATGTTCGTGCAGAACTCTCGGAAATGTTTTTACATGCTATAAATATTATTAAACTACACTGAACCATGTACGCTATACTGGATCCCGCTGGTTCAATTCGTGGTGTTTTGTTAGTTGATTAAGTTATACGAAATATAAAAAACATACATTGATTCATATTCTGTGTAATCATCACTGTCATCATATATGTATACGGGCGGAGTGTTTTACAGAAATATTATGGTACTTCAGAAACGCGGTTCGTAACCATACAACAACGATGAGCTCTTCGTATCTAGCAAACAACACACTTTTCCCTAATTCTATGTAGCTGCGGTTCTTGAATTACGACCGTCGGGAATGTGACAACAGTTTATTGCTAGCGACATCATTTCACATGTCTTAGTATAACGAAAATATCACATTGTGTGTACGTGCGTAAGTTTTGAAAAAGTTTTTTGATACCCTTACTTTATTTTGGTAGGTAGGTCAAGTGATGATTAGGTAGGGTCCTTACAATCTAAACTAACTTACCTTAAATATAAAATTGGCACACACGTTTATGGATTGCCCGCAGTCCGAACGCTGAACCTGAGTATCTACAAGTAACAAGCGACATCAGTAATGGAGTTGGCATAAATTTAAAACTTATACAGTGCTAGTAGAAGGAAACAGTCGAAGCTGAGGCAAAGGGTCCTGGGACAGGAGCACAGGAGCTTTTCTACTCTGTCATTCCGGTAGCCCTGGTTACCTTTGACCCCAACAATCGGAAATATCCAAAAATTTAAAAAAAAATCCAAAATATTACAAAAAAAAAGATTATTATTAAAATTATTTAAAAATAATCATTAAAGTTACTTTTAAAATAATTTTTAATTTGTAGAGTCCAGTTGACATTTTTCCCTAAAAATCACTTTTTCCCCCCTAAAAATGTTTCTTTACCCTTAAAATTTCATTTTTCCTGTAATATTTTCTTTTTCTCCTTATTTCCCTAAAAATTTCCACAAAATCGCAAACAAATCATGAAAGTCAGTGAGCATATTACCTTACTGGCTATTGCTGCTATATTGGATGCAGGTGACCTTGACATTTATCCCATCATCTTAAATGAACTTGTAAACAAAGACTCGAAAAAATTCACAAAATTTAGCAAGCATATTACATTACTGACAACTACCGCCATCTTGGATCCAGGTGAATTGACCTTTGACCGTAACCTGGTGACCTTTAACCATGAACTTAAAACAATTCTAAATACTTATATAAAATCCAAAAAATTCCGAAAAAAAATTATAAACCAATGAAAGACTTGTTTTTTCATCAATCTCGCAATCAGCACCACAATCAGCACAAAATCACAATCAGCACCACAAAAGCTATCAGCACCACAATCGCAACCTTTCCATAAATCTTTAGCAATCTTTCCATCAATCATGAGCAATCTTTCCATCAACCTCTAGCAATTCTCCCCCTCAATCGCAGTTTTTTCATCAATCTTTAGCAATCATCCTCCTCAATCGCAATCTTTCCACCAATCTTTAACAATCCTCCTCCTCAGCAATCTTTAGCAATCTTACCATCAAATTTTAGCAATTCATGGGTTTGTCGTCTGCCTCTGTCCACACATATAAAAAAAAAAACGATTCACCAACTGTCTCCAAAATCTTTACATGACGACAGAATTAATGTTTGTGTATATAGTCTACTATCCGTGCATTTTTATACTAAAGTCTTTATTATCATTCTATATGTAGATCTTTACATTTATAGGCGAGTGCTCATATCACCACATTAAAGATGTAAGGGATAAAAGTATAGGAGAGACAAAATATAAAGAAAAAAACAATTATTTAAAAATAATAATTTATTATTATTTTGCAATTACAACTTCCGAAGAAAGCAGCTAATCGCATCATGCAATATATCCCCGATCCTTCTTTTCATCGATGACTGAAATTACTCAACATGGCATGAGAAATCCCTGCATTTTTGAAGCTCAAGAAAATATGAGTCTATCCACAAGTTCATTCGAGTCTTCGGTAAACATGTAGCCAGTATTCTTTGCGCCTTCTGCATTCTTCACGCCACTTGTCGAAGGAAACTCATTGGCGAAATGTGTGGGAACATCGAGGGAATCATCATTGTCTTCAATAATATCACTGTCTTCATGTTCACTATTATCAATGCTGTCTTCATGATCAAGATCAAGGTCACAAGCATCCAATATGACGGTATTAGTAAGTAATGTAATACGTTCGCTAATTTTTTATGCATTTTAGTTGTTGTTTTCAAGGTCATTCAAGGTTATGGGGCCAATTTCAAGGTTACCTGCATACATTGTGGTGGTAGCAGTTACTAATGTAATATTCTTGCTGATGTTTATGAATTTTTTCTCAAGTTTTAGTTTTCAAGGTCATTCAAGGTCATAGAGTAAAGGTAAAGGTCACCTGCATCTAATATGGCGGTAGTAGTCAGTAACGTGATATGTTTGCTGTCTTTTATAAATTTTTTCTCGAGTTTTTGTTGTAAAGGTCATTCACAGTCATAGGGTGAAGGTCAAGGTCACCTGGATCCAGGATAGCGACAGTAGTTAGTCAGGGCATATGCTCGCTGACTTTTATGAATTTTTATCGAGATTTTGTTTTCAAGGTGATTCAAGGTCTTGGGCTCAAGGTCAAGGTCACCTGCATCCAATATGGCGATAATAGTCAGTGACGTAATATGCTCGTTGACTTTTATGACTTTTTCGCAATTTTTTTGGAATTTTTTTAGGGAAAAAAGAGACATTTTAATGGAAAAAGGTAAGTTGTTAGGTAAAATGGCCGCCTGTGACTATAATTTTTAAATAATTTAAAAATTATTCTTAAAACAATTTTCTTATTAATGTTTACTAATTTTTAAATCATTAATTTTGTGGATTTTTTAAGTTTTTATTTATATTATTTTTTGGGAATTTTGGGGTTAAAGGTTACTGAGGTCAAGGTAAAAGGCCAAGGTCACATTGATCCAAGATGGGGAACGGGTGGCCAGAAGGACAGAGCTGAACAGCTCCTGCGCTCCTTTCCCAGAACCCGTTGCCTCAGCTTCGGCTATTTCCGTCTACTAGTGTCCAGTGCATGCGTTCGCAGATTAGACGAGTTAGCAATTTCACATTTCCCTTAACAAAAATATCGTGTTGTTTCCACTTTGTATTTTTTGATTGAAATTATACAGGCTGTGTCTTTAACATTATGTAGCATATAATGATCGGATTTCATTCTATAATATTTAATGTCTTCAGATTGTGTAATTAAATAACTTTCAATGTTTCTTAACACAATTTACAAAAATTGAAATTGTATGAGTAATAGCGTGAAATACGATATTGAAAATATATATAAAGTATCTGCATTTCATTGTAACACAAAATCAAAATCACAATAACTTCAAAAGTGCGTTTAAATATAATATTGTTGTTTATTGTTGTGTGATCAATCCAACTTGCTCATATCTTATACAATGAATTAAAAGCTAACCCTCACTCCCCCCACCGAACTCAATCAAGTAAACTCTCATTCTATTCTATGATGTGCTATAACCGTAACACCACCGTAGTAAAACATTCTGTCAAACATTTCTCCAGGCAAATACCCATTCGCTAAAAACACGTATGTTCAGCTAAACGCATTTCTGCCAAATACTTGTTCTGCCAAAGCCCTGTTTCGCCAAACACTCTGAGAAATCATTATTCTCTTAAACGATAAACAACAAGTAAGAATATGGCGCCAAATGACCAGTACACTTGCTCTATTAAATTCTGTTGGACGCCTGCTGTGTCAGATGCTGTCCTGCCTGGCATTTGGTCGGCAAACGCTTGTTCAGCCGAACGCTTGTTCTGGCAAGTATATCTAGTCTGCCAAATGTAATATCTGTCTATCTGTTCTTCCAAACCCTTGTTCTGCTAAACATCTGTTCTGGAAAATTACTATTCTGCCAAATACCAAAGAGCCGGGCAAGAGGATTTGACCAATGTACCGTTTTGCCAAATGCCTGTCATTTCTGTCATAAGCATGTTCTGTCAAATGCCTGGTCAGTCAAACGTCTGTTCTGCAAAATGTCTACTAGGCAAAACGTCTATTCGACCAAACGACTGTGATCTAAATGATACAGTAATAGCGAAATATCAGTCCGGCTAGATGACCTCGCCAAACACCTGTTCCCATTCAGAAAATCGTAAGCATCTTAAGTGTGTTGTACCTAGTAATCTGTACGGTGTATTAAAATTATTCATTACATAAACTATTTATCATGAACCTCGAAAGTTTGAGTTGGTGAACTGATATTTTCAACAAAATATTATTTAAGTGTTTATTAAATATCTAGCACTAAGAATACTCGTGCATACTATTGCTTAATTATATGTACACAAGAAGTAGCGCCCTGCGACTTCGTTGTGTATGTTTATACGCTTGGTAATCGGCCAGTGAGGCATTTTGATGTATATAGCAAATGCTGTTTTGCGTGCTGCGTGAAATAATGAAGGGGTAAAGAATTTTCAAAAGGCATATGTTTACCCACGCTAAACTTACTAAAATTCTCACATCGTTACAAAAAACTGTAATCTTCGCTTTATAATTTTGTCTGGAAGATTTTTTTTTATAAACGCAAGAAAATTAATGGTGAGGTCTACTGACTAGTCGAAATAGAGAAGAAACCATACACGCACACACGGACGCATGACAGATACTAATGACAGCTGTTGCCAACGACAAGCTGTAAAAAGTCCCCGCATTAATCTCATCAGGCTGGCGTCATTGTACGCAAGAATCCACAACCAGGGTCCAAGGTAGAACCAAAAGTTTGCCTATTGTGTAGGCAGGTAGGAGGTAAAAAAGAAAAAAAATGGGCGTGCAGGGGCTACCCTTCTGCCCACCAGCAACTATATGTTTCTTCTCCGACAAACTAAAGTTAGGTTGTCAGAAATTTTTACTGCTGTAATTTGTCTTCAGTAACGATGCTGTTGGTTTGGTGTAGAATACTGTGTATCAGACAACCACAAGATTCAGCAAGTATTTCGTAGTCATATCAAATTTATGTATTTAATATTTTCACTATTTGCATCGATATGACTTGAGAAATTTTAGTGTATTTAGTACCAGTTAAATACTATGTAAAATTACAAAGAATATCACAAGCATTCCGTTTATCGTTTTGTAGCGTCTGTTCTGTTAATTTAAGTTAGATTAGGTGACAAAATAAAAAAAATATAACATAAATAGTACTACAAACAAAAGACATATGACTACCATTCAACAACACATTTATTTTCAATACAATAAGTTGATAAACACACAAATACAGTGCCGAACACGAGCGTCTAAGTACGAAACAAGGGCAGAGCCGAACTGTATACTGCAGTGTTTCACCCAGATTAATATGGCAATAGCTTGCTGGTGACTCCACCAACACAACGAAATAAATTTCGAGTACTTAATTACTTCTTCTGTAAGATCAGATCATAGCAAATTTTTTTTTAGAAAACAATAAATTTGAGTTAAGGTGGACGCCTGGTTAAAGGAATTTTACACGTCTGAGGCCTAAAAGCGCGGGAGCGCAAGGGGCGACCAATAAATGCGCATCAACTCTCTCGTCGCCTCTACGCGGAAAGCACTAAACTGACGTGCAGCCTTGCCGTCAATAACACGAGCCACTATGAGATTTTCAGTGGAGACCACACCATTTCATGACGTGATAATAAAAATAAAGGTTTTATGCACATCACTATTTCTTTTTTAATGTTTTGTATCGGAATGTTCATACCAAAAAATTACATTGAAAACACCCGTTTGAGCCATTTCCACTATCACAAAAACATGCTTTAGAGGAACTGAACAACGTATACATACACGTTGGACGGTTTTCTAATAAAATGTTTTTGCAGGAGCTCTGCACACCGTTCGGCTACCTACCCAGGCGACGTGGCGGCCACCTTAATGGTATTCCTATTAAAAATCTTACCCCCTTAGAAAATACAGGGAAGCAATCGGTAATTCAGTGCAGCTATACTGCAGTACTATTTTTTAGCATACAGCGTGTAACTGAATTCTACCGACAAATTTAGACAAGCGATTCCTCAAGAAATAGGTAGAAGAATAAATATATATACTATTTATAGCCTAAATCTCATCCGAAAGTGTGTAACCACCTTTGAAAGTATGACTGAACAAAGCGCCTATTGTTAGTAACATGCCCAAAATAAAATATAAATATCTGAGATTCTGGAACATGCATTATTGAATGATGAAATGCGAACCATAAAACTTGAGTACTGATATCATCCCCTTCCAAAAATTAGAAGCTTGATCATCATTTGTGTTTTAACGATGTAACTCTCCGGCATTTTTGGGTTATTCCCTACGGATTAATAGTTTACCGTACAAAGTAAACTAAAAGGTCACCTTGTGTTTTTACCCTACACGCCACCGTTTTGTATAATTAATGCATAATGTTCTGACACAGCAAATGTATTGCCTATGTGTCAGACGTGATTCATAAGAAATAATTGATCTTTAGCTGTGTCATAATAACCAAAATATGTCTCCTACAGTAGCATACAATAGTATTATTAGTCTGCCAAATTTGACGGCAATTAGTTGAGTATTTCCACGGATATACGCCAAAAAATTTACTTCAGGTGGCCTTGTCTTTCAAAACGGCAAAAAATGCATTATTGTATTTATATTATATATAAAATGATTTAAGTGTATCTTTTTGCACACGATATTGCACACGATAATGTAACTTGTAATTTTTTAATAATTAGAGATTAATATTGTATTGTAATACATCCTAGTTATTATAAATTATTATACTATTGCTGTTGTTTGTGTAACGTTCACACCAAATATTTTGTAAATTGGTTGGCTTAAGTTTTATGATTTGGTTTATATGGCGTCCCAATATAAACATGGCCACATTTTGAAAATAATTGTTTGATGTAATAAAAATTATTAATTTTCTTGTGGCCTGCCATAGCACTCTTAGCATGCCAAATTTGGCAGTGTGGACTAATTGGTTGAATGGTTCCCTAGACATTATATGACATATGGGCTTTATTTATTCAGGTAGTGCATTCTTTAAAAGAGGATGTAAATTAGGATATTTAATACTCGAAATAGACACTGCCAGCCTATCAAGTCAGGTTTAAATTTATGAAATAAGTTTTGTTGTTGTGTTCTGTCGCTTTGTTGTTGAACATTGTTTTTCTTGTGTTTGTACAAAATTTACAAAACATTTGATGTGGAAATGACACAACAGCAATAATAAATAACTATTAATAATTACTAGGCTATATTGTAATATCATATTAATCTCTTATTATGTTATATTATTACAACTAGTTATATTAGTGTGTATTTAATTGTTAATTGCTTTTGCTAAACCTTGTACGAAGCATTGTATCACGTGTAACTGAACTTGCACCGCTGGTTTAATGTAAGAGTGCTTACGTGACCCTTATATTACCAGTATAAATAAAGCATGAATAGTAGTACATATGCAACACTATTTGGCTGCCACTTTTAGAGTAAATTCCTGTTATAACAAAATTATATATGTATACTTGGGTGGGCTGGTGTAGCTCTACCTTTGCGCCAAATTTATCGGAAATCGGTTGAGTGCTTCCCGAGATATGAGTTGATTATTTAGCTGCTGCTATCTCTTCTAAAATTATGTACAGAAGAGGCAGTGAAATGGTCTTTTAAATACTTGTAATAAGTACTGTCAGCATATCTAATGATAGGTAAAAAATAGTGAATATTGAAACTATTTATTTGCTTTCTGTTTTTTAAATCAACTAAGTGTAAGAATAAGCAAATATGTTAAAATATTGTTATGCGCTGACGCGAGCTCCTTGCGCGGTTCAGCTCTGTGGGTGTGACTCACCTCGACCTTTGCTCATGTAGACCTGCTCGATGTCCCGTCGCTCACCCGGGGGGAATGATTCACAAACTGACCTGGCTCGCGTTACAGCCACTTCCCCCCTTTTTTTTTCTGCTAGAGAAGTTAATGAGTTTAGAGAATACACAAGAATATTCTGGGAACTAGAACCCTCGACGCAACGCAGTGTTTAAAGAAATTTCTGGGCGATGGCCTACGACCCTGTAAATGCAAGCCACAGCTAGACTGTCAGCAGACTCTTTGTGGAAGCCAATTGGCTCAGTGCGGAATCGAGCTACGAGTAGAGGACAGACGACGACGGGAGATTGCGAGACGACGGCGGACGGGTGTTTGTGGTGTAAATGGACGAAAGGACGTGAAACCCGACGAATAAAGGCTTCTGTGTATGAGGGCGTTCGGAAAGCTGTAGAATATTGCGGACTGGTGGGACCTGGACTAAACTGAGGTGGGATTGAATAACATATGATACGGACTTTAACGTAAAAATTGGAACTGCTAATGTGGACATATAATTTGTAAGTTTTTGGTGCACCCTCTATTGGGACTGATGTATAATTATTTAATTATGCTAATTTTTCGAGGTAATTGCAAATTGTCTTGATTGAAGTCATTAAATGTAAACAGCAAGTGATATAAATTTATTGTGAGATGTTGAGTTGAGAGAATTTTGTTTGTAGTTATTGTAAATCAAATTAGGAAATTATAATTAACTTTTATATTTAATTAAGAACTTCACTCCTTAACGAACTTCGTTTAGTCAATTGACTATGAGAGAAAATTGTAAAATAATTTAATTTTCTACTAAATCCACACCTTTAATTGACCGGCACCCATAGGAGTACTTGTATAATAAAACCGGTTAAAAGTAAGAATCAGCAAGTTAGTCACAATTCCCAATAAACCTATTGTTCTTCAAGATAGATAACGGGTCCGTCAAACGGCAGGTATAAAATTCCGCCGCCCCCTTGCCCCTTGTCATAGTGTCGGTCGCAACCCAGTCATCGTCATTAACGTACGCCTTTGTTCTCGGCGCTTTCGTTCGTGGTATTAGATTCTCTAAATGTATCAGATGATAATTTTTTTGTTCATATGTCTTGTCTTGTCGGGTTATAATTTCTTTATAGACATGAAATGTAGACTTTTGACAATGATATACTACATTAAAATACTCCTCCTACATCCGCCATTTTATATTATAATCCTTCAAAGTTAATGAGTAACAAGGAATCGATGCGAGTGACTGAAACCTGCTCTGAAATCGAACTACAAGCATTACTTGACCACAATGCATTGCGTCTCTATAAATATGTAGCGGAGGTTGTAGAAACGTGTACTGCGGAAGAAAAGCAAAATATGGCATTGATATCAAAATGGGGCTGTGATGATTCGCAACAGACAAAGTATAAACAACTATTTCAAAATAGCACCGACAGTGACGCAAATATTTTTCAAAGCTCTTCAGTTCCTTTAAGTTTGGTTGTTATTACTGGCGGAGAGCAAAAGAACCTTCCTCTGTTAGATTCTGCAGACCCATACGTATACGTTTTGTTAGTGAATCAAAAAATGTAACCAAAGAAGAAATGGCATACATTGAAAACCAAGCCACGCGCCTTAGAGAAACAGAGGTGTCCACTGCTAATGGAGCAGACAAAATAAAGCATACCATTGTGCTAACAATATCTGACGGAAAAGTCTGCCATGCTGCGACTGATACTGCATCCACCATGTGATGCTATTTGCGGACAGACTTCAAAAGATTTTAACACCTTAAATACAGCAAAGGAAGTAAATGCAGAAGCACTGAAGTGTGGACTTTCGATTCTTAATCCTAGAATCCGCTTCTTCGAATCGCTACTATTGGCGTATAAACTACCGCTCAAAAAGCGTGGCAAGCGCGATCTGCTGAAGGAAAAAAGTTGCGAAGAAAACAAAAAATAAATAATTCAACGAGCCTTCAGAGAAGAAATGGGGCTTCTAGTAGATATTCCCAAAGCAAGATTTGGGAACACCAATGACGGCGACTCGTCAAGGCGATTTTTCGCCTACCCGGAATGCTCTTCTGGAATCACTGGCGGCAATGTGGACTCAATAAAGCGATTAAAATAATCCTGGAAGTGATTTCGAGTGGCAACAGCATTGATGTAAATAAATTTGATGCCTTTGCATACGAAACTCCAAGATTATACACAAATTTGTATTGTTGGCATCCGATGTCTCACCAACTATACACAAAGTTTTGTTGTATGACGCCAAAGTTACATATCATACAATCCTACCTATTGGTCAGTTATCAGAGGAGGCAGCTGAGGCTCGCAACAAGCACTTTCGACAATACAGTTTGCATTTTGTTAGACAATTTTCAAGAGTGGATTGTAACATATATATATTACACACACTGTTACTAAGTTCGGACCCGTATTTATCAAGTAACAGACCAAGCCAGCACAAGAAATCAAAACCATTTTCCAAAGAGGCAGTTAATCTCATGATCGCAAGCACATCCCCTTTATCTCCGATTCACAAAGAGAGCGACCAAAGTATAGAGAACGAAGACGAAGATGAAGATGAAGAAGAACCCTCTGAGTCTGATTAAATGTGTGTGTGTATATATATATATATATATATATATATATATATATATATATATATATATATATATATATATATTCTTATTTCACAATATAAAAAAATATATTTTATAAGTTTTCTTGGCAAATTTTAAATTTTGTTTCTAGTAAACACCTATTTATGGTCAAGTGTTGCGTTTTAATCAATTACGTATCTAATCAATTTATTATATATTTTTGACCGGTTGTATGATACAAATACTCCTATGTATGGCGCTCAAATATGCTGATCAGGCCCACCGTAATATTAATTTTACGTACGGTGGAACAATACAACGAGCATACAAGTAAGTATTAAGCAGGGTATTCCAAAGTGCTTAGTTTATTGTGAACACGACTATACGTCTGTGTAAGCAGACAATGACTTGTCACACAGATGAATTCATTTGGCACTCGTGGAAGTCGCCTTCCTCCATTCGCCAAGGGAGGCCTACAGCGAGAGTGGTTGAGAAATGAAGCCACAGCGGGTGGGCTCCGTGTATCGCAACTCCCTTACTCCTGGCACCGCTGTTGGGATAAAAAAAATGGCGTGGTGTGTTTGGAGGGATGGGCTGAGTTTGACGTGCAAACCCTCGTCTTGGATTGCTTTGTAAAGCAAGCAGCCCCTCTTCCAATCTTGGCAGTTCTGACAGCCCTGGCCCTGGCTGACAAATTCGGCCTAACAACGTAAATCATTCCATACACCCCTTCCAGAACGTCGTGGACGGAGTTCGCTGGCATCTCACTGTTGCAGACCACCGACAAGATTATTCGCCCCTGTTCTCGTGTGAATAGGTATAGGCTGTTCGGGATAAAGTCAGCAATA
Source organism: Dryococelus australis (assembly GCA_029891345.1). Lineage (NCBI taxonomy): Eukaryota > Metazoa > Arthropoda > Insecta > Phasmatodea > Phasmatidae > Dryococelus > Dryococelus australis. Next base: position 280,108,941 of record CM056994.1, read on the forward strand.
TTTTTAATCAACTTTAGAAAAAAGTTACTGCTCTTACCTGCATATATTTTAACGGGCGCACTGACTGATACGCGCCCAGTAAAGTTGGCAGAGGTGTAGGGTAAGTAATTCCATATCTTTACGTCGAATAAAAAGTGTTAGGTAACCATTTGTGATAACTTAAATAATTTTTTACGCTTCCTGTTTTTTTTATGCATCGAAGTGTAAAAATAAGCAGATTTGTAAAATATTTATTTTTTCAATAAATTCAAAATTTCAGTTGACCGACGGATGAGGCCCATGACAATGTTGATTTTACATAAGGCGGAAGATTACACAACATGCTTACAAGTAGATCCTAAGCAGGGCTTTCAAAAGTGTTCATTTTACCGTGAACAGCCTATAATGCGCGTGTGATTCTATTTCTCGGCCCGCTCAAAACTGCCGGATTTAAACAGTTACACCTGCAACTCCATCCATTTTAATTAATATCCCCATAACCAGGTTTATAAAAGTCGTAAATTGTAATCTGAAGAGAAATCTTACTAAACACTTTTTACAATCTGTATAAGCCTTTTTTAGGCTACTTTCCTTGGATAAGCATACACGTTCGGTTGACTCTCCGTATGTATGTCGGAAAGTTTCTCTCTTCCCCCCTCATTTTTTTTAAATAAAATAACTCTGTAATCTCCAATCAGATTGTAATATTTTTTTAATGATTACGGCAGTACAAAAGATTGTCAAGATACAGCCTTTCATAAAGGCACCGCGTTTATGGCAGTGTAACATATAGTCATTATCAACATAAGATTATGATCACTGTTTCAATTCTCTCTATGGAGTGATTACAAACTGGTTCTACGTGCACTGTTAATAATGTTTGAAATGTGTGTGTGTATATATATATAACATTTTTAAATTACAGTAACTTCAAAGCGATAAATGCCTTTGTCCATTATTGCACTGAAACACACTTATAAACTAAAAACAAATAGCGGGCAATTTATGCATTTCTGCAAGAAATCCTGGCAATGTTGCCGTGTCTTGCCTCAGTAATGCATTTAAGGTAATTAAAAGGTAGGATACAGACGTAATAGACCCCGAGGCTTACTTTTTTCTCTGTAATAAGTTTATTTTAGATGACGCGTAAAAACTCCATTTACGACATTAAAACTGCAACACGCCATTTGTATGCAGATAGGAAAATATAAGTTATGCTAAGAGTTATCTTTAAAAAAAATTCTTGGCTATATTCATTTTAGTGCCGCTCTTATTGATAGGATAATGTTCGCATTCTTCTCTAAGCGGGGATTACGAACACCGTGTATCGCATTATTCCGTGCCATATAGTGAAATTCGCACATCAACCAATCTCAGTGTTCCAACATTAAATTGCCTTTCTTCCTACAGAACTAGCAAAATCGCATGGCTTCGAATAAGATTAGCACACAGTTCACATTAATAAATGCTTTAATATACACTGGTGTGAAAATAAATAAGGGCGCGACAGGTTGTTACACGTGAAGTTGCGCAGCAGTGTTTCAAAAAGGCTAACAACGCTTACCATAGCATCGTCGAAATGTAAGAGAGTGAGGAAAATGAACACCACTGGCCAAGAAAGAAATCCAAATGATGCAAAGGACCTGTATTCGAAAGCAGGTTCCAAGCACAACAGGTCAGAAGATAGACACAGGCGGAATGCAAGGAAACTGCTGTCCTCAATAGGGGTTATGATCATCCCTGACTGCGAGCTTAGTATAAAGTTGTCGATGAACTCTTGAAGCATTATGGTCGATTCCTCTTGTAGCTCCATTTCAGCTGTAGAATCGTTACTGGTGGCTAGTGACATGCTATTCAAGCGGCAAATATCTTCACTTCCCAATAGCTCAGTGACAGCCGCCGTATGATGAGGGGTAGCGTTGTCCACGAAAAGGAACTGGGAGGGCCACTACACATGATGGAAAACCTCGATACAACAGCGGCCACCAGTGACTGAACCTCCTTGGAATATACGGAGCCCCGTATGACCACCAAGCATTATGGCTCTTCAAACAAGGACTTGGGACACCTGTAAGCCGGTGCCTTTCGACGACGTGAGCGGGATGATTGCACGTTTCCTGCTCTCTCCAGATGTATAGACGTCCGGAATCACTAGTGAAACTAAATCTGCTGTCATCCATAAAGAGCACCCGACCTCACTGCTGAGCTCCTCATTCTTTGAATTCCCGTCAATCACTCCTCGCCTGTAGGACAATACACAGGTCCTCGTTCGCCTTGGCTGCTCGTGAACGACCACTACTAAACCTTCGTACAGCTGTTCGTCGTTCGAAATGCCGTCCAGTATCGTGACAAGATACATTGCGCGATCACGAACTACTCGGCCACACTAACCACATTTCGACCTCCTTCCAACTTCCCAATAATTCAACCTCGGATAAAGTTGTCTATGCGGGACCCCATGTTGGACATATCAGACATCAGACAGCAACTCGGCATCATTCAACCCGATCGTACACTGCGCTTGTGCTTTATAGTCTTCGCACAAGCCCACAGTCGGTTCTGCTTGTTCGTTCCTCTGCTGCGTTAATTTTCTACATAACAGTGCAGGGGACATGCCCAGAAGACTTCTGCTTTAGTCTACGTTTTATACGAAGAGAAAAGATGTGCAGATTTGTAAAATACTTAGTATTCAAACAATTTCACAGTTTCACTTGACCGACGCATGGATGAAATGATGAGGCCCGTGAATATGTTAATCTTACCTAAGACGGAAGAATACACAACATGCATACAAGAAGCTCTTAAGCAGGTCTTTCAAAAGTGCTCATAGTACCGTGAACAGCCCATAAATGCTGAAACCTGATGTAAACGCTCCTTCGAAATCAGAACTGTGGGAGGGCAAGTTATATGTGTCTAACGTGCAGCTATAAACTGACTCGTAGGCGCTTAGCCAGGAAAGGTAGGAGTAAGGAGCTGCAGGTTTTCTTCAATGTACCGCTACATGCTTACATTCAGTGATACTTGTCATATTATACCAGTGGTGAACGACGTTCTAATGCAGTGGCTCTCCAGACCATTTCGCCAGTAGGAAGAGACGCGTGTTATACTATTCAGCAAGACAGAAACTATAACGCCTACGTGCAGTCTTCTAATTATGGACATCTACTTTTGTAACGCTGCCAGGGGCAAACCACGCAATAGGGTAGAGACCCTGTAGTGAACAACGCACCCAACAGCGCCACAAAAACCGAAAGCCCCGCAGATCTTGAGACGAATATGCAGTACTAGGGTTAGTGAAATCAAATAAGGACTGAACCCGTGCTCAGCTCAGCAATTCAAATCATGCTGTTTGATACCAGATATACTTATATTTATAACACAAAACACTTGGCATTAAAATATTAGGTTCGGCACAAGAAGTTTGAAATAAAATTTGTGAAATATCATTAGGGCTGCAGGTGTTAATTACCTTTCGTTAAATAAAAGAATTAAGTCAAAGTGACCTTGATATTTATTTAACTTAATTTTTTTTTCTGATGGTAAAACATTTGCACAGGTTAACAATATGACACAGAATATGTTAATAAGTTAATCGTAGTATCATTTGGTAGTGACTCTTTCAGAATATTGCTTGTTTACTTTTCACATTTTACCCTTTTCATCTCTATTTATTTCCATTCATTAATGCCTTTTAAATAAATAAATAACTATATATATATATATCATTATCTTTGTATTATTTTTCCAAATTACCGTGATCCCACATAAAACAAAGTTATTTATTTTCTCTCTATGTGTTAATTATAACGGCCATCCTGCTAACCACAAAGCAGATGTCAAGGACACAGTAAATTATAAAAAATAATGTGGTTCATATTTCATTTTGCTGGTTCTCTTAACTAAATCCCTTCCAAAATAATAATTAGTAATTCAAAAACTCCCAAAAATGTTTCACGAAGAAAACATTGTAGCAAAAAGGGGAGATTTCAAGATTTAGTTCAAAACAGTTCGCAAATGTCCATGCGCATGTTTAGAAGTAATGCATTTTTGGACTGCAGCAGAGCATGAGTTCGGAAAACGCCCGCATTTGGGACGTTCCTAGGATGGCAGAAATTATTCCATCTGAAGTGGGATGCCACACCTCAACCCGAAGTAGCAAAACAGGTTTCAAAACCACATGCTTGAGGCCGGTGGACGGTGGACCGCTAAGAACATATTTTTAACAAACAATAAGCACTGGTCGCCGTGAACAACTTGAACAAAAGTTGATGAAATAAATAAGCCACAAACTAAACTCACCAGTTGCGGTCAGAAATATAGGACTACCACATACTAGTGGAAAAGAAGCCGATTCTAAATAAATTCAAGATGTCACATAGTAGACGAGCTGGAGAAGAAAAAAATCGTCAGTCCCGGAAGTTGTCATGGGTAGGTATCGATTCAGAAAACCATCAATACAATCGAAATGTAACATTTCACGATTATTTCACTAATTATCCAAGTGACATTTTGTCACAAATAAAATTATAAAGGTAGTAATATTTGTGGACAAATGTTAAATATAACGAAATACAATGCAGTTTTAAGTTTCTATTTGTAAAAAACATTACAGCCTTTAATCGATGTCTCAAGAGCAATGACAGCGTGGTTGGCATTAGAAAAAAAATTATTGTTCTGCCGAACAAGGACAACTCTCTCTAAACTGAAGAATTTACCAGTAAAACATAAAATGTTTAAAAATAACAAAATGACAGTCTGATGATAATTAGCCTCGAATAAATTATGGATTCAGTGACATCGCCATAGGTGATGACTACATACAAATTTTCGTAAAACTAAGTTTTGAAAGAACACAAGTTCAAATTTCTCCAACAAGTTCTGCAAAAATATGCAAGAAATTAATTAAACATTGAACATTACTTGATTACACAATTACATACATAAACCAAATTGTGTCACAGTACGACTACAAGTAGGCCTACTTAACAGTAACAATGTAACAGTACTAAACATCACAAAAAAAAAAAAAAACAGACGACTAAATGCTGGAACTGAACACTTGGGTTTTGCTACACGGACAAAGGAAATTTATTCCTAGAAAAGGAATACAACTTACGAAAGTCACAAAATATACGAAAACAGAAAAGCGGGTGCCATCAAAAAACGGCACACTTTGAAAGAAAAGTGTCATTCGTTGCTAATGTCATTACAGCTTTACCCGTTGCTCTCTGCCTGCATCACGGCAAACGGAGGAGACGATATTGTGATGTTAATGGCATAACACGTAAAGTACATCGGTATCATAGATTTTCCTGAGCTGGTCGTCTGGAAATGTTTCTGATAGAGATGAGGTGCTCTGGTGAAACTGCCGTAAGTTGCTGCATAGTGGACAAGGAATCTGCTGACCTCGTTCGTGACGGTTGAGTTGAGTTGAGCTGAGAGATTTAAGCTGCTCTTAACGAGGTCTTGAGAGCCGATAACGGTGAAATGAGGTGAGATTGGAGCAGCGCCGGAATGCAAGGGCGGGGGAAACGGGAGATCCCCGAGAAAACCCTCCGACCAGTGGCATCGTCCGGCACGTTTACCACTTGCAGGAATCCGGGAGTGACCTGGCCGGGGATTGAACTCGGTTTGCCTTAATGGAAGGCGAGCAGTCTAACCGCTCAGCTACCGTGGTCCCGTTCGTGATGGTCTGACAATCAAACGGTCCTCCCAGCTCCCACCTTATTATCTGTCGGGGTCATCCTGAACAGATCCGCTGTAGATGTGCACCTTCAAGTCTTTATCGTTCCCAACACAACCCGTGAAGTTTGAAAGGAGGGGATGATGGGCAGTTCGGAGCGATGTCCATCGTGCCTCTCACAGCTTTATTACCCGGATTTTCTCGAACACCATCAGTTGTTCGTACACCGGTCCCGTGCGTCTTCTCAGGATGCATGTCGCTCATTCACTACGCATGGTAAGTATAGTGCGTGTCACATTACGTGCGCTGTACTGAAGAATGTTTATTCACGCCGCACGAAGAGCGACGGTGGCGTCTGTGTACACCATACGAGTATGCACCATCACAAGAAAATTTAATCAGTTGTATATGATCCTTCGAAGGGCCTGTTTACCAATTTTCAAGTTGTGCGAATTTTTATAACAGTAAACAAACATTTATTAGAGAAAATAATTTAAAAACAAGAGATTTCTATAAATATGCTTAAGTTTTATTATTTTTTTTAAGTATAACCACGCACCTACTTTGCTTAGCCACAGTAAACTAGGCTTATATCGTAATTCGTTAAATTATAGTATAGCTTTATAGGTTCACTCAAAGTTTATTTAAAAAAAAAAAACTATGACTTGTTAATCCAGTGCGTGCTATTACTAGTTTCTGTGATTTTTTTGTAAGAGGAATGAAAAATGACAGCCTCCCTGAGATGATAAAACCATTACTCAGTGATAGAACTGCGGGAGTAACCAGTTGAATAAGTTGTAGGAATGGATGATTGTATCTAAGTGTCCACTGTAATTTTTGTGCATTCCAGCTCCCTCCCTGTAACTTCACAGGAACCACGTGAAACGGCGCTCAGCTGAGTTTAGGTAGTTAGAATTTATGTAATTGTTCTTGTAACACGTACAATCCTAGACAATGCCTTTTTTGTGGACCACAATTGGTGCTGGAGGAAAATCCTTGATATGATAAATGTCCAGTAACGACTCTTGATTTTCTGCACGGTTTGTTAATTTTTAAGAACTATTATTATTTTTCTTCTAATCTGTAATATGAAAGCGTAAATTGTAAAAAAGGGTTCAGTGTAAGAGAAGGCAAATATGCCTTAACTGCGCCAAATAAACACGATTTATTATTATTATTATTGGATTTCTACTGGAGGAAATTAACTTTCTTAACAAAGATTCGTCAGAGTAACTGTGGCTCTAACATCGAAGACAATGGAACTTCTAAAATCAGTATATGAAAGATTTATTTTTTAAGCTGGCTTCGTAAACACTCGAGATAAATAAGACAACTGTCTCCTGGCTTCGCCAAAATGGAAACATTTTTTCAGTCGTTTATTTTTCTAAGCAAGGAATGCTAGACCTGACTAGAGCGGGGTGTGTGAGATGCGACCCGGTAACACTGAAGGTCTGCCTCCCTCGGCCGAGCGCCTTATCCCACGAGGGCATTAGCGGGCGGCTTGCTCCCCTGCGTGGAGAGGAGACCAGACGGAGCGTTCGCGAGGAGACGACGGCAAGGCAACAAGGAGTGGAGTGTGTGCTGTGCTGCCCCGAGGCGCCAGGACACTCCAAGCCAGGCTCCTTGCCCCTTCCTGCCGCGACCACGACGGCAGGCGGCTGCCGAGGGCACGTGGGGAAACTTGGCTAGGTTCATTCGCGCCTTGCTGGTTCACCATTCAACGAATACTTTTGAAAATCCTGCCAATTCTATTAGTCACTGTAAACTGAGCACAAGCTCTGCTTAAATCTACTTGTACGCACATTGTGTATTCTTCCACTGTATGTAAAATTAACATTGTCATGGGGTCTGGTGCCTTTATTCATGCGTCGGTCAAGTGAATCTGAAATTACTTGCAATAAAGAGTAATGTGCTGTTTCTCCACCGACAGCGTTCATCCATTAGCGAGGGACATTCAAGGGTCCGCTATTTATAACTCGAAGAATTCGGCGCTTTAGGAAATCGACCTTTATTTAAAAATACAGAAAACTACTGTCATTTGTATGTTTGGCTGCAAATAACATTTAAGAAATGTCGCATATGTCAGTTTTTTGACTAGCCTCTGAAAGTATTTTTATAGTGTTTTCCAAAGTGTTCTTGTGGTATGAAATTCCAATAAAGAAGGGAAAAAGTATTTTTTCAAGGTGCTTGGTCTTTGTTATGTTCGTGAAAGATGCAGGTAATGATAACATAAAACAGATTAATATAATTTTATAATCTATTTGTGATATATAAATATACACCACAGCATATTAAATTACTAGTAACAAACTATGCAGTTCAGCAGTACAAAGTAATACGAGTATGCCAATGATACCAGCCACTGATGTCAGGCCATGTAAACTTAGATAATTTAATTGTCTCACACACTTGCTTTCAAAATGATGGCCCTGTAAATTTTTCAGTTTAGCAAACCCCTTCTACCAAAACGTTAGACTGATTACAGCCGAAGTTGATGCTCCGAATCCTAACTCCGTAATACAGAGTTGCACGCCAGATTACGAAACGTGAGTTTCTGGGTTCAAGTGCCGGGTAAGGCACGTGTGTATTTGTAATTGTCTCACTAGTGTTATGTATGTTTCTACAGTAGTTCCATCTCTAATTCTATCACTGCCTGTGAGACGTCAAGGCCTATCTACAATCTAAACTTATAAGGACTTTCATCAGCATTATTTTAATAGATGCAGAGGAAAGTATGATCATTTGTTATGTAGGTGAATTCTTGTTTATGCAAGGAACTGCATTAAAAAAGAGGTATGTTGTAATGGGTCCAGTGTAAAAAAAGGCGATCAAAGCTCTTCAAGCCGGCAATAAATAAATAACGATCTTAATTATTTTGCCATAAAACGGTAAGCAAAAGTCACCGTCTTTGCAGGCAGTGTTTCTTAAAAAGCCACACGTAAATTTAGTATAATACTCGTACAGGCGACAAGGCTCGAATGTAGGCCATGAAGCATGTCCAGCAAAAAGTAAATAATTCATTAGGTAGCAACTGTGTATGTGTATCCGCACGCGAGGTCTTGAGCTTTGCTGACCTGTTCGGCCATGGCCCGAAGACGAAAGGAATTGTACAATTTATACGTAGGCTGGAGAATTATGTTCTCTCTCCAATGATATATCGCACGTTCAGAGCCTAGTGGTAACTAAAGAGCCAGTTGGCTTTCAGTCTGGCCGTCCCCGTTGTGTTAAAAGGTCAAACAGGTTTGAGATTTATTGCAATACTGTAATGTAACAAAACCCTAATAAACATCGTTTGAGATATTCAGCACATAGGCTATTTGCCTTTCTTTCCATTAGTGCAAACAAAGGAGATCCCTGCATCTGAATTCTCGGAATGTGCACATTACTCTCGCGTTTGTCAGTGAATCCATAACTGGAAACTGTTGCTTTCAACGGAGAGATCGTATCCGAATTCTTTTGTTCAACGCTGTTAACGATAAACTGACAACTTTCGAAAGCCTTGCTTAAGATCTACTTGTTTGCACATTGTGTATTCTTCCACCATATGTAAAATTAAAGATGGCGCCACTTTATTGTGCGTCGGTCAAATCAAACAGTGAAACTATTCGAAAAATAAATATTTTTACACACAATGGTCATTTTTACTCGTATATGCATGTAAAACCCAGTAAAAAAAAATAACTCCAGTGTTCGCCAGGGTTTACCTAAAACTTTTAATTTAAGGTTTGAAACTACTTTCCCTCCGTGAGTGAGTGAGTGGAGAGATTTTAGCGGCTCTTAACATTGAGGTTTTGAGAGCCGATAAGGGTTAAGTGAGGTGAATATGGGGCAGTGCCGGAATGCAAGATTTGGAAATCACTCCACTCCACTCCACCCTGACTCGAATATGTAAAGAACTGAGAAGTCCAGGCTGCTGCCACATGAATTCGCTAATCCGCTAAGTTCACGCACTTCTACACTCGGCGCTGTGAAACGCAGCAACATACCAAATAGGATTTCGCAGTTTCTAAGAGTGTATTGTTACTGCATGGTCGACGTCGTGGCGTGGCTCGCTCGCGCACGGATCGCAAGGCAAGGCAAAGCAAGGCGTGCGTGACGGGCGCGGAAATGCAGGCCGCAGCTGAGCCGAGTTATCTGCCTCATTAAGAATGCGGGCAGCTCTTTGTTAGCGTGGCGGCGATGAATAATGCAGCGAGCGGTGGGGGGGGGGGGGGGAGGGTGCGGCGTTCCTCGCTAAGTGGCGTGCGCATTAGCCTGCGCGCGATTAGTCCGCACTCGACGCACGCGAACTACCCCACCTCCCCACTCCTTAGTAAATAGAACAGGGGCGCAACAGGACGTCCGGGTTCCGTGCTGTCGTCTGTGGCGAGGGGTGGTCGCCAACCGCTGACCAATGGCTCCCCGCTTTTCTCTCTCTCTCTCTCTCTCTCTCTCTCTCTCTCTCTCTCTCTCTCTCTCTCTCTCTCTCTCTCTCTCTCTCTCTCTCTCCTTTACGCTTCTCTGTTTTATCATGCAGAATTTACCTCACCTCCTTTTCTACCCACAACCAGAACAGAGAAGTTAAGAGTTGACAAGAGGTGCTACTTCACATACCATAAGACTAAAGATAAGGTCTGAGTAATCTTCTACTTCTGCGCATGCCCCAACATTGACTCGCCCATCGCTAATAATCACATCGTCAACAGCGGTTAACTATTCATTTTACGTTTGAATTTTCTACGCACCCATCCTTTTGTATGTCTGATTTGAGCATGCAGCATTCCAGTCGCTCTCGGCCCCAAATGTTCGCTCATACATAAATATCAAACTATTGGTCGTAATGTAATGAAATGCGATATGGACACACCTCGTCGTATGAGGAGCACGGTGGCGTTATTAGAAGTGGCACGATGCCATCACTGGAGGTGGCACCACTCTATCTCTAAACTTTGCGGGTACATGAGCGTACGTCTGGACGATGCAGCCGTTAAATGCCACCCGTACGGACGTGAGCGTTCATTCTGAATTCTTGTCCCGCTGTTATGACGAGAGATGGGCCTGATACTGGTTTGTGTTTGTTCGAGTACAGTATGACTCGATACTCATCGGTAAAGCGTGTGTTTATTGACAGTACCTACTGGCAAACGGAGACCATAAAGGCGTAACAGCGACAATTTACTGGGCAGGTATGGCACCGAAATTCGCCTGCAAAGTCGTCGATTCAATATTTGGTGACGTAACTGGAAACATTAGTGAATGGGCATGAAGCAGAAAGTCCTAAACTGCCAGGTGCAACGGTGCAGGAAGTGAAAAAAAATTTGCTGGCCTCGCCGATGAAGTTGTTGCGCAGACTATCTCAGGCAGTATGGGTTTCTACAACCGCTATGGAAAAATTAAGAAATGAGTCGGTTATTTTTATTTCTCCCAACAGTTTGTCAATGCACATCCGGGAATTCTTGACAATACACGTGGTTCTCCGACGAAACGTGGTTTCATTCCATTGGGGTCGTTAATTCCCAGAATACCGGGTTCTGGGCTAAGGAGAATCATCACTCTGGGAATGAAAACCTTTTTATGATGAAAACATTGGAGTGTGGTGTGCTTTATTAAGGCGCCGCATTAATGGCCTCAGATTTTTCAACACGACAGTGGATACTGGCATCCACGTGGGTATCTACCAAGAGTTTGTGATTCATTTGGGTGGCGTGCTAATCTGTACTGGCTATTTTCGGTAAGATGGCGCAACTTGCCAGTTTTCCAAAGCCAGTATGAGAGAAATTGTGTCCTTATTTAATGATCGTATAATTTCCAAAGGACTTTGGCTACCCAGATAGCCTGACCTCACGAGACCGGAATTATTCGCTAAGGTCTTTGCTGAAAGGGAAAGTCCATCGCAGCAAGCCTCCGACTATATGGAACTGCTAGACAGCATTCAGTGGAAAGTTGATGCTGTGACTCCTATAGAGTCCTATGTAGGCATGCATCGATATTGATGGCGACCATCTCCAGCACTTACTGTGGCGTCACCATTCCTGTCATACACGAAGGCATGTCCGTAGCGCTATGATCATGACCAACAGTTTGATGTTACGAACGAAGACCAGGAGCCGAGAGCGAGTGAAAATCCTGTAGAAGCAGCGAAGCCACGACAAATAAACGCTTCACTAGGGTCTTCAGGTGGAGAGGGCAATTGTGTTTGGCTCTCCTAGAAAGAAAGTAGAGATGTCTTGCGAGTTGTCTTTCCGTGTAACGGCGCCACGAATGTACACAGGCGATCACAGAGCTTTCTTGTGCAGCGTCAGGAAACTAGCATGAGAAAAAGAGAAATATTCAGAGGTTTCACTCAGTTTATTCTACTTTTTGCAGTCACTGTTTGTAGTTAAGTCTTAATCAAATAAAAGGGTTTAATTTAGTTTCCTAATTTATTTACAATGCTACACAATATCTACACAGCAGTGTCTTTCACAATTTAAAATCACTCTTTATACACAGCTGGACATGGATGTGGCTACACCCGTAAGATGTCATCCATTTGCAGTCAAATCAAGAACACAAACATATCCAATTGAGCAATGGAAATGTTTAGAGTGACGTCGTAGAAACGCCACTGCAACACGTGCTAAAGGGGGCGCTTTTGGCCAGTTCCCAGTTCCTAAAGAGTCATACAATAGATTGGAAGGAAGAAGTGTGTATGCCACGGTGTCGTGCTCGCGACGAATATCACTACCCAGGGGCCGTAATGGTCGGACTGCATGTAGCCGTATGGTCGGCTCGTCTATAGCCTTTCACCTTGGCCGTGCAGTCACCACTATGACGCGATATGTCCAGGCGTGGACATGTACAAGCCGTATGTGACGTAGAGTACTGGTCCCACCAGTGAGATTAAATGGGGAATCCATTTTGAAGGAAGTATTTAAATATTCAACGCGAATTTTCCAGAGAAACTTGCCACGGTATGAAATTCAGGGAAAAAAAAAAAAAAAAAAAAAAAAAAAAAAAAATTAGTTCATCATTTTTTAATATGCAAATTGTAATGTAGCATTTTTGAAAGAAAGATATAAGCGTAACAGTTATCAAAATTGCTTGAATGCCTGTATTCTTCAAGAAATGTCACATAGAATACAATTTGTTTGAAACAGTTGTCTTTAAAATTGATGATGATAACTAACTGATTTAACATTGATTCCCCTTTTAAAGTGTGTTACTGCAGGCGTAGTAGGCAGAGCCCTTACCGAGTTCTTGAGATCCGACGAAGATGACGCGAGGTGGACATGGAGCTGCGCCGGAACGCAAGGGTAAGGGAAACAGGAGACCCCCGAGAAAACCAGCCGACGTGCGAAAATCCAGGGGTGAGCCCGCCGGGAATCGAGCCCAGTTGGCCTTGGTTGGAGGCGGGCACTCTGGCATTTACGCCAACCGCGATCCTTAGTAATATCCCGCATGTTCTCAGTTTATTTCTCAGCCTATGCACGTGTAGGACAGCAGCTGGGAGACCCGGAACCAGTGTGATCGCAGCGAGTTGTGGCCGCAGGGAGTGTGTCAAGGTCTCCACGTGCCGCGTGGCGGCCCTTGCTAAGGGCGGAGACGCAGCGGGGCTGAACATGGAGAGAAATACAGCAGCCATTAGCGGCGCTGATGACGTGCCGCTGCACACTGCCGCATGTGGGCCTGCGGGCGCCCATCATGCGCAGCAGCTCCCACCACCGACGACTCATGCCACGCAGTTAAAAATACTGATCCCTTGCGCCCTAGCGCGGCGAGGGGAAAACGTGCGTGTCCCGCGTGTAGAACGCGCTACGCAGCCAGTCCACGGAGGTCTAAGGGGACAAGGGAGAGTGGGGATGAAATAAAAAGAGCCTTATGTTTATGGATGTACAGCAGGGGGTATTTACGACGACAGTCGCCGGTCGGTTAAAATGGAACCCATCTTCCCCCTCCTTCATGCATCTTTCTCCCGTTTCGAGCGCATCGCTTAACAGATGAGATCGCCGTAGCAACGATTCCTTTGTCGTTGGTTGCTTGTCTAGCCACTTTCCAATTTGACAGGGCCTATCGTAAGTTGACTACGCCAATGATGGACATCTGCATTTCACCCACAAACAGATGAAGATGTGTAAAAAAGAAATCAACAAATAAATGCAAATTATCCAGTTCGTTCGTAAACTGAATATTCAATGTTTATCCATGAAATCCCAAATTATTTCCGTATAATGAATACCCAATTCAACAATATTATTACGTGATTTTATCACAGGGTGATGCTTTGAGATAAAAAAAGCGTGCAATATATGTACTCATGACGTATTGTAGTGTGTCAAATAATTTCTCAAAGCAGTCGTGTATAGAACTGAATTGCTAGTACTAATCACGGCAACTGTTTCCTGGTTCCTTTCTTCCTTAGTTTGTAGTTGCTGCTATTAATTACAAATGTGCTCAACACGCATGGGTTGTTTTCCGGAAACTTTGTAACATTGTTGGCACTTTTCAGAAATCGAGTTTTTTCAAGCAGTAAACTAATAGAATTGTCTAATATCAATCATTTAATAAATATATTATTAAATCACACAAAAATCCATAAATTAAAGGCACATACTTGGACGCAACACCGTGGCATTCACTTGGAGACTTTGAGTGGCTGCGCTCCTTGCAACATTATGCAGGATTAATATGAACTCTTTTTTTATAACTTGTTCCAAACCAAACGCTGAACTGAATTGTTTCCGTAATTATTGTTTATCTCTTCCGATGACGGAGTCATCGCATTTCAATAACGAAAAATTATTTCAAATTTATTCTCCTGAGGCCGCTAGACCTCAAATTTTATTTCGATAGTCTCAGCTAAAATTCTTGCCGAAACATCGGGAGTGAGAGTCAGATCTATAATATGTAATCGTATCTCGTACTTTTGTTGCAACACCGAACGCAGTTGATGCGCTATGAAAACACAGGTTAAATGAGCGCAGGTAAAAAAAAATATCAAAGGAGGTTAATTATTAAAGCTCAAGTTTGGCGTTATTAATAGTTTCTTGTACTGCAGGAACGGATCAGAACAAATGGAACAATATGTTGAGCACGTCGCGCGAACACAGCACTTGCGGTACGAATTTGAGCGATTGAATACTCGCGCAGGTAGGTATAGTGACTTTGACTCAGACTTTTTATCAGTGGCCATTGCCTTTTTTTTTTCACAGTAGGTGTATTTACAATATTACGATATACTATGCGTATGCGTGGTTTACTTTCTTAAAATACATTATGGCTGAAATTAATTTTCGCCTTCATTTCGTTCGTGTACCCAACACGTTAATGCTATTAATTTGCTGTGTTTGCATTTTTTCAGAGCGTTAAAAAAAATGACATCTGAGTATATCTGCACAGATAATCATTTAGAATTATACATATGCATATATACAGTAGCTACATACATACGTATAATTTGGAAAAAAAAAAAAATAAGGAAGTGACGTATACTGTATGTGCTTGACTTGGCAGTGTCCCATGAAACGTCATCACTCTGTTTTGGTTTTCACTAAACGAACAAGAGGAATGGAGTGGAGAAATTTGGGTGGCTCTTAACATCGAGGTTTTGAGAGCCGAAGCACAAGCGGAAATACCCAACTTCATATAATTCGAAATACAAATTTACATTCAGTATAGCTTCTACAGATCTGTAACAAGGCGCAGTGCATCCTTAAAGTTTATTGTGATACGTATATGGTCATAAAAATAACCAGTTATTTATTAAATTATATTATATTTCAGAATTTCTTTTTTTAATTCAATCCCTTACAGGGTGAAAAGGGGTCAAATTTGTTTTCGATAACATCTCAATGGTTCAGTAACACAATAAGATATCGTTATATTCTTTGCTTTAAAACGTTTGCTATATAAACACCTAAAAATTAGTTTAAGAATTTTTCCACATTCAATTCCCTCAGAGGGTGGAAAAAAGTTCGGATGTGTTTTAGATGGCATATTACCCACATTACATCATTTCCACACCACCAGCATGTTCTGTGAAAAATTATTAAACGAAAAAAGTAGTAATAGAAATAAAACCTGTATCTTACAAAAGTTTCGTTTCCCTCAAAGTCGCAGAAAAAAGTTGTCAGAACTGAGTAAGATCAATAATTAAATAGTCAGTGAAATACGTCGTACTTTGTTGTCTTTCTTATGAGATTCTGTGTACGTGTTTAGATAACATTTTATACCGTGGTTAATAATTTCATACATCATTTTCAATGAAAAGTGAATTGAGATATAGTGTCAGTTCCAGTTGTATGCACAATAACCACCTTTGTTTTTCAACATTTAAATGGTTTCTAGGAAAAAAAAAACTGTCTAGAACTATAAACTGCAAATCGCCTAGAAAACTGTCGAAATTGCATGTTTTGCTTTCTAATAATCTGAGATTTATTCGCGTTGCGAATTGTGTAGGGTACTGTCAAAATTATGTGTTGTAACAATGGCGAGGCTTCTGGTTTATACCGGTTGTTCACGAACAAATGATAATAAACACCAGAGTGGGGTAGATAAGTACAAATTGAGCATATTTCATCCAGAAACCAATAGTCTAACGTCCATAGTTAACCTGCTAATGGCAGTGGAAATATGCAGGGGTGGGTATGCAACTTTGTTTTCGTCGTACTGTAACCAGCCTGTGCGCAGGTCTGCGTGCCTGATAATTCCGCTCAGTATCGCACGGTCGCAGTCTTGGAGATGCTACGTATCTACAGTTCCTTCAGATCGTGTTACCGGAATACTTACGAGGACGTTCCTTTCGATGCTCGTGAGGCGATGTGGTTTCAGCAAGACGCGATGGGACCCCGCCTCATTTCGCCATTGCGGTTCGCCGGCACCTCGACATGCACTTCCCGAACCGCTGGATAGGTAGGGGAGGCCCCAGAGCATAGCCACCAAGCTCACCTGACATCACACTATCTGACTTCTGGCTATAGGACCACATCAAATCGATGGTGTATGCCACACCACTTGACACGAGGGATGAGCTCATTACGCCGGAAACCTTTGCACATGTGCATCGTAACATACATCGGCGCTGCACCCCCTGTGTGGCCGTCGGAGGCGGACATGTTGAACTTACACTTTGAATAAAGGCATCGAACAGTCGCTCTGTCTTCAGCTCAAATGTTTAAATAAAGTGTCATTTAACTGCACTGACTGTATTCTAGTTATGGTGATTGCCTACCTGCCTCTGCACATTACCACTGCCAAAAGCGGGTTAACTATGGACATTAGACTATTTTTTCCTTGATGAAATATGCTCCATTTGTACTTATCTACCCCACTCTGGTATTTATTATCATTTTTTCTTGACACACCCGGTGTTTGTTTTCCAAAAAACCAGAGCTTTTATTCACTATAATAGTAATTAACATAACTTAATATATTCCAGTAGCATTTCAACTAGAAACTTTCAGAAAACAGAAATCGGTTTAAACAAGAAAGTGAATCGACAATTAGTTAAACATTGTTATAGAAGATGTTAAAGAGGATCGAACAACATTACAAATGCAACAGTATAACAAATCATTATCATAGTTAGCATCAGTACAAATTTGTGGACAATTGTAAAAATGGATGATGCGGTTCATCAACAGCATCTACCCTCCTGGCCTATCTAAAAAAAATTTCTCATGTTTGAAGCTCCATAATTGTTACCAAAACGCAGCAATAGCATCAGACTCTAAGTGAAGGCTTAGCAAAACGATGTAATCGAAGCCAAAGTCTTCACTGGATGTGTACTGGAGGAATAAGGTTCGATAACACACATATCCCTCATTTCATCGTAGTACCCTTTCGAATTTAAGAGATGGTAATTCCCCCTCTAGGCCTGTTTCGCTATGAAAACAAATGAGATCCAGTCACAGTAGATTTGTGGGGTAATTCTTCTCACGTAGGCAACTCTACTTATAGCCTGCTCCAGAGTAAGCTCATCTAGCAAGTGGTAATCCTAGCACCTGAGGGCAGAAGCACTTATGGTATACAAAGAGGTCCTTCGATTAAGGAAATTAGTAGCTGCTTCATGTAGTACATTCGGGTGAAGTGGCGGATAGAAAGTGGGTCTATTATAAAAAGGCGTTAATATTTTTTAGATACTAAATTACTTCAATAAGTGAGTCATGGCTATAATATTTTGATTTTCATTGAATATAACATGTTATTAAGGTAATTTTAGAAATTCCAACTACTAGTTGTGCGGGCTTCCCACTGCGAAATCCCGCGAGACATGCGTAGTACAGAGTGAAGTTGGAGGACGGCGTGAGCGTGGCTGTCTACATTCAAGGCGCAAGTTCATGAACCTATATTGAACGTCGTCGTAGTACGTGGCCGCCTACCGTACATTTGGGTCCCGGGGTCAGTCTACAAGCGTATAACTGTGGCATTACATTGACTGATACATCAGCGTACAGCGAACAACAACATGTTTGTACTGAACACGCAGAAATGTGTAGCTGAATTACTTTCTTGCTCGCCTAATCCAGTCACAGACCGCTTAAAGTTTACATCTGACCATAAAAACGTTTTCATTGCTTCTGTCTAAAGCCATCTGGTTTAGAAGTTGTTTGGTAAACAACACGTCAACCACGGAGACATTTAATGTGACGAAACACGGGGCTGGTGTTTATCATCATAAATTTTGTTTAATTGGTACTGGCTGGTACTTCCTTCTGCTGAGACGTAGAAACAGTCAACAAGTATTTTAGGAACAAAGTTACAAAATAACACCATTAACTGACAGGAGCTGTTTGAAATTTTAGAAGGTTGTTACGTTAAAATGTTCTGATGAAAGAAGTATTGGTGTTGCCTATAACTATTTCGATGTTTTTAGGGTCAGAAATCGAAAACAAAATATTGGTGCTGCTTAAGGGGGAGCGTTGAACGCCATCATAGATTTGTATGTTTTTTCATTACTTATGTTTGAGATTCGATTTTGAAAATGTAACTCTGTTTGGACAAAGTACAATTATTTAATTGTAATTTAGAGATTATTATCGTTGGTATCCTTGTACTACTATTGATTATGTGGTCATTAGTAGAAGGTAATAAATAATTAATACCTATTTATTCCACGCGGTAAGCGAATAAACATACTCCATTGGTATTACAGGTATTCACCGTCTGAGTAAAGTACTGTACCTATTTAAAGACGAAATTTCAACAGTGAATACTGAATACATTTTATGACTAAAACCTGGTAACACTACAATGGTTTCATTCGCTACCCCTAAGAAACCCTACTTAACAAAAGTATGTCACGAACTAATAGCCAACTGACAGGTCATAGACGCAAGCAATTACAGCAGGCTTATTTCATTGCCTGACAATCTTTATTTATTTATTTATTTCGACTTTATTTATACTGGCGAAACTAAGGCTTCTATGCCTTCTCTTACGCTTAACCAGGTATAACTCAGTGTACACATACGTAAACATAAAGAACAAGAAAAATACTTACATTAACAAGAGGCGAAACAGAAATATGATTACTCAAGAAGTAGTAAATGTGAAAAAGATAATTGGTTTCGTAGTATGTACATATCTTGAGCAGGATTAGAGACGAGGCAATGTTTAAAGAAACCAAAATTAAAATAGCACAATATTACTGATCTGCAATAACACAAAATTTGTTTCATAATTCGCATTACCATCATAAATATAAATGTGCATAACCTATAAAGTACCTGAGAAGAAAACAACATATTGAATCTTAGCTCATGAAAATAAATTAACATATCTATAATAACAACTTACATAATGAAAATTGAATGCAGCAACAAATTGAAATAAATTTACGAATGGACAGCAACAATTTACACATTAATCAAAGTGAATGTATAAATCAAAAGGTGTAGGTAAAGTATACAAGTAGTTAAGATAAAGAATATTAAAAGTACTATGAAATAATGATGCGCGTGTGTGGAATCATTGGTGCATATTCATAATGTACTTGGCAGCACTGCTCTTAAAAGTTGTTGGTGTTGTTGAGTTCCTCACTTCTACGGGGAAATTATCCCATGCTCGTGTGACAGAGACGGTGAAAGAATTTGCATATACCTGGGTTTTGTGAGCTGAAATATTTAACAGATATGTATTTTTAGCACGCGTGTTAATAGTAGGAGCTAAGATTTTGTTTACACTTAGAAGCACGTGGCTTCGAACTTATTTTTTTTTTACATAGATACATTGAACTTCATGTTATTTCGCGTAAGAACATAGTAATTTTTCTTACACATAGCATAAATTATTTAAACTAGCGCAGCGGTTTTCCCTTTAGCTAACGTTGAAAATATTTCCGAGTCCCCACGGGCATGAGGAATTGAACTCGCGGTAACTTAGCTGCAAGGAAGGAGTACTGCTTTGGAGCCAGCGGTGTCGCGTCAAATTTTGCCCCTACTTGACACACTGCTGCTCACTTTTCCAGGAGACGTCACAATCGTGTTCGGTACCAGTGATTGGAGACGAGCTGGCAGCGTCTTATCCTACCCCTTCCTACACTATTCCGGCTATCCTGTTCGGTGTCCTCGCTTGCCCTGAAACGAAAAAAAGAGAGGTTGTTGAGAGGGGGCGGCAGGAGAGCAACAAGTTGTAACTCGCGTGACGGGAAATGGTTGTCCGCCCTGCCGTCCCTCGCTAGGACCGGGTCTCGGCCGCAGCAGCCAGGCAATCATCGTCATCTTCTCCATGATCGCTGCTCCAGAGTGCACGGCCCGCGGCTGTCCCACCTCCCTCTCCCACACGAAATTAATGGTCTGGTCGTGCCTTGGCGAGCAAGCGCAACCAATCCCTCAGCTTCTTCCTTTTTTACCTATCTTTTTTCTCCGGCTCCTCCTCAGTCGTGTCCTTCCTCATCCTTATTCTCCCCGCATACACGCTCTCTCCCTGTCTTTCTGATGTTCAGAAGCTACCGAGTTACTCCTCTCTCTCCAGGGGGAAAAATATCTGGAAAAATAAAACCTCCTGGGGTGGAATTAATGATCCTTGTAATCAGTTAGAACGATCAGAACACAGAGCCTTTCTATCTCTCTCTCTTTCTTTTCTTTTTCCATGGGGTGATTTAAAACCTGGCCGAAAGCATTACGGGTGGAAGCGCTTACGCTCGGCTCTTACTCACGGTAGCTTTGAGATGGGACAACGATACGGGAGTCGATCTCTTCGCAGCAGGCCAAGGTCACAGACGTTCGCTTGCGAAGAGACTTCGATTTCAGAGTACTGTTGTCAATTGCAAGAAATTCGATCACCATAAACGAGGGCCACTTTATGGCAAGACTGGACTGACTTTGTAATACAACGTCCTTTTTTTTCCTCAATTTCAATGAGACTTTTTAGATTTATCAGATGTGTAAATTCAACCATTGATTGTTTGAAACGACGTATGTGAAACGAAAGTAAATTTGATCAATAAAGAAAAAATCTGTGTCACAAAGTTACAAAGTGAAGTAGCTCATTTCTGATTGCCAAATTTTATCTTAGAGCTTTCAAAAAAATTTTTATTCGCGTGAGACTGCCAGAAGTACTCCGTAGTTTACCTTATTATTGCTAGCCTGGGGGGTAAGATACCTACTTAATTGGATAGCAGTTTTATCGGACGAAAAAAAGAACTACATACGACTTCATGTTTTACTTATTTTGCTTGAATGCAAAATCCAGCTGCCACTGATGGTATACAAAAATAATTTATTTCCTCATACTACACCTTGCAGCAATCAACTCGGTTGCGTGTTTACTCTTACGGTATATCAATTAGTACAAATATTATTTCATTCAATTGACTCTACTTACCTCAACACCGTCTTGTGGGACAACGCTATTATAATATTATAATAGTCCACTGTACACAAGAAAGCATCCTTGAGTACTTCCTTGCTCTCGTTAGAACCGACACTCTCACAGTCCGTTGACTTCACATTGACTTGCGCACTGTGACTGCACTAAATACAATACTATGTCTGAGGTGTTCTCGAGTCCTTTAATATTTTATCAAAAGCTTCTCAGAATATTCTGGAACTCTCCATGTTTATTAGAGGAGGCATCTACCGTTTCTGGTTCTCGGTATCTCTCTTTTGGTCAGCCACCTTTCGCACTTGATCCTGTGTACGAGGGGCCGGGGGGGGGGGGGGAGGGTACAGCAGGGTGAGAGCGGGAAAAGCAACCAAATGCCATGACTTTCTCACATTACATCGCCTTATAATCACATCGGTGCGTTGCACGAGAAAATAAAGTACGAGGCGCGCTAACAATGAATGGAAAATTAAACCAAAGGGACAAAGCACCGCATTCGTTCACACTCAGTGTAATAATATTTTACATAAGAACTGCATGGTCGAATCACATTATTATGACCACCTGCTATAATTGCCATCTGCAGCGCGTAGCTCATGACGTATGGCCCGTGACGTGGGCTGGTGAAGCGGGTATATAATGCGACTGACAGGCTGGCTGTACACAGTGCACTTCCTGCTGCCATGGGTAAAGCGATTTAACCGAGTTGCCAAAAGGGATGATCATCGGCTTTCGGGCCAAGGGGGTAGGCAATTCAGAAACAGCGACGTTTGTGAACTACTCACGTGCCTCTGTGGTAAAGGTGTATTTTGAGTGGACAAATGGCGCCATTGGGAATTAACCTTAGTGGAAACTGTGGAGCTCCACACGCTATTGATGACCGAGGTAAACGTCGAATACGACGGTGCGTGAAGGCAAACCGACAGGCTACAGTGGAACTGCTCAGTCCAAATGAACCAGCGGGCATCCAGACACATGTCCACCGCAGCAATCCCGCTAACCATTCTGCGAAAGGGGCTCCAGAGTAGACGGAGGTTACTGCACCCATGCCAGCGCAGAGGGATCGAAGAAAACGACTGGAATTTGCTCGACAGTATGGTGACTGAACCGCTGCTGATTGGCGACGGGTAGTCTTCGACGAGTCACGTATTCTGCTGCATAGAACGGATGGCCGTCAGCGTGTCCGGAGAGAAACGTCGTAGAACCGACTCCCTGCATCCATTGCTGGACGAACACAAGGCGGTGGGGACAATGTTATGGCCTGGGGAATGTTCTCGTGGTATTCTCAGGTCCCATCATCCGTGTGAAAGGCACTCTTGATCGATTTGGTTATGAATCAATTCTTCGTGATCACGCCCATCCATACATGATGATTGTCTTTTCTCGGGAGGATGCGATCTTCCTGCACAACAATGCGCCTTGCCACGTGGCTAGAAGTGTCCACGCGTAGCTGGAAGAGCACAATCAGGACTTCAAAGTTCTTCCCTGACCCCTAAAAAGCCCCGATCTCAATACAACTGAACATCTGTGGGACCACCTCGATCGTCATGTTCACCGTCTGTCTCCTCCGCCACACACACCCTTTAACAGTTGTGGGACGCACTGCAGACAGCACGGCTCCAGATACCCGTGGAGACCTATCAGCACCTGACTGAGTCACTGCCAGCTCGTCTAGCTGCTGTCCGTGCTGCGAAGGGCGGTTACTCTGGATACTAGCAGGTGGAAGGTACCTACTTTTGTGAACACAGGTATAACATACTTGTGAAATATGGCATATTTAGGAAACAACCAAACATTTTATACAAGGTATGATTTTTTTAAAATTGTGAATGCACTGCGAATAGACTACAGTGCCTATTAATGTGACTGCCAGAAGTGCTGGCGACTCGCCTCCCAGAGGCCTGCGCTTGAGTCGCCGCGCCGGCACGGCCCGGCTCGCGGCTGTTGATATTACAACGCCCCGGCTGAGTACACACTGTTAAAGGCTGTTCACGATAAAGTGAGTACTTTTTTAATCAACCTTAGAAAAAGTCACTGACCCTAACTGTATATACTTTAACGGGCGCACTGAGCGACATGCGCCCGGTAAAGTTAGTAACGATGGATGGAAAGTAGTTCCATATCTTAACGCCAAAAAAAAAAAAATTTAGGTAACCATTTGAGAATAATTTAAATGATTTCTTTCACATTCTGTTTTTTAATTAGCAGATTTGTAAAATATTTACTTTAATAATATCTCTACAATTTCACTTGATCAACGCATGAACAAAGTGACGAGGCCCATGGCAATGTTAATTTTACATAAGGCATAAGAACACACAACGTGCATACAAGTAGATCTTAAGCAGGGTTTTCAAAAGTGCTCATTTTACCGTGAACAGCCTATACAGGAATATTCTGCACCCATCGGCAAACGTGTAACAGATTATACAGAGACCTATGTTTTTAGCACGGCACCAGGCTGCGGCAGGTTGCGCGCGCAGCTACCTCTTTCCTCGCCGGCCGCACTAATCCCACGTAAATTCACCCGCCAGCACTTGTGGCGCAAACAGTATATATTCGTCGGGGATAAAACGGCATGTTATATGAGAATCAATGTCAGTCACGTGACATTACTTATCAAACCCATATGAACATTTAATCTGTTGGACTGAAATATGGCTAACAAATGTGGGTACTTCGTTTTATTTAGGCCTTGACAATTTATTATGTATTAATGAAAGATGTAATTTAAGTTTTGCAGAATATTGTGCCACGTTAAAATAGTATGGGTGGTTTAATCAGCAAACTTTCTTAGCGTCGTAAACTGGTTAGAGGTGTCGACGTCTCGGAGCGATGACAGCTGCAGCAGAAAGCAACCTCCATAGACGGTTACTTCCAACTTTTCTGAAGCCCTACTAAAGTTCTACTTCCAGGATATTCCTTTGTCTCATGAGAACAAAGCATAACCGAGTGTAGAAAAGTACACCCAAGGGTCAGTGCAACGCACCTATGAGCGCGCAGTGTAGTAATATTTTGTATAATTATTATTTATTAGGCCCATATGCTGTTCATGGTAAAGTGAGCACTTTTTAGGCTTTAGTTATACTGTTTTCCTACCAGCCATTTTTTTTTCCTTCCGCCACATTTTGAAATAAATAGTGTAAATAAAAAAAAAGTGTACATATTTCACAGAACTCGAAAGTATATGTCTAAGGTTATAATTAAATATATTGTTACGCGCTGCAGCTAGCGCCATGTAGGCTGTCCGGCGCTTGTGGGGGGTACCCACCTCGTCCTCCCCGCTTCACGGAACGACGCGCTGTTGCCTCGCCTCCCACCCGGTTCCTAGGAAGCCCGTGAGTGATGGACAGCTGCGAAACTAGCTGATGTCACAGCCCCTCCTCTCCCCTGCTGGAGATGCCGACGAATGTAGCGACGACGCAAGAATATTCTGGTGAGCCAGACTGGCGTCACAGGCCGCCTTCCTTCCCCCGCTGAAGAACAATATTTATTGACTATTATTCCAAATGAGAGGGATTCAAAAAGTGCTCACTTTACCGTGAATAGCCTATACCAGGGATTAACAACCCAAGTATATTCTCCCTGTTATCATTAATATTAATTACAAATTTTATATTATAATTTATAGATAAAATATAAGTAAAAGTTCAATTTAAACAAAAATAAAGTATTTTATATTAACACAAGTATAAAATACTTGTGATAATATGGTATAAGAAGAAAACAACCAAGGACGTCCTACACGGGGTGATTTTTCAAAGGGTTGATTCAAAAAATGTGAAGAAACCGCAAACAGGCTATACGTTATCAAACATGTGCTCGGCGCGGAAACCACCACAACCTTGTGGCGCGGCCCATGCACGTCCAACGCGCTGTGCGGGGCGGGGGCGGTCTGATCGCTACCACAGACCACCTCTATAACACAAAAATAATATAGGCTATTCGCGTTTAACTCAGCACTTTTTAAATCAACCTCTGAAAAAATTCCCTGCTCCACGTACTTAATGACATGCTCCAAATGATGTTGGCAGTGCAGGAAAATAGTTCTGGGTACGAACGTGTTATTGAAAGTGTTTTTATTTTATTTTAAGGCATCGTTGTTGTTTGTTTAATAAATTTGGGAATAAATATTGACATATAAGTAACGAATTTACGTTCCTAACAATTTTACATTTCCAAACGACCATCGCATTAATAAGATGATCCGCTTTATGGCAATGTTAATTTTTCATATAGCTGAAGGTTACAAAATAGCCAGAAAAGTAGATCGTAAGCATAAGTTCTTACTTAACCCACCAGTCAACGGCGTTAGTTACGTCCTCCTAACGTGAAAATCTTGGTTGGACTTTGTCAGACCATTTAAGTTGAAGAAAGAGAAATTTTTACTTCACAAGAGGATCAACACTTTTCTGCTTACGTATCCAAAATAATTTGTAACGTATCTTATAATAATAATAATAATAATAATAAATCGTGTTTATTTGGCGCAGTTACGGTATATTTGCCTCCTCTTACACTGAAGCATTTTTTTTTTCATGATTTACACTTATTACAAATTTGGAAAAATTAATAATGCTTACACATTAATAGTTAAGAGAAAATTGATAGTCCTTACTTAAAATTGATAAAATATATAATTAATATCAAATAGCAACATGCACATTTAAGTGATGAACAACGCTTAAAGGTAAGAGGTGATATTAGGTACAAACAAGTCCAGTAAACGCTGATGAACTGGCACGTATTAGACCAAAACATCCACTATATACGTACCAAAAATATATTTACATGAACTCATAAATGCACATACTTACCCACATAACCAATATAGCATATTTCAAGTCAAGTCGTTATTTGAAAATTTACTGAAGTGTCGCCAATATTGTTAAATTGACTTTAAGTACCTCAGATTGATAAATTTAAAATCGACGAAAATGTAAAGAAATTTTGTATCTCTCAAAAGTATTGCTTATTGCGAACATTTTAACAAGTCTATTCTCGAATTCATTCCTTCGTAATTGTTTTTATACAAGACGCTAAAACTGAGTATTCCGGATGTTCAATAAAATTAACTCCAAGAGTCAGTCAGATTAGAGAAAGACCACGATACAATTTTCTCTCGGCGAGTACTTTCAATAAATTTACGCATTTTGAGATACTATCGAACTGTATGTATGTTAAGGGGGGCGGTAATAATTTATTTCGTGGCGTAAACAAATTCGATCCTGCTTGACCAAGGTGAACCGCCAAAAAATATCAAACGATTGCTATCTTCAACGAGGCGGCGCGGCGTGAGTGGTGGATCTGCGTCCAGGTTCGCTGTGTAACAGAGCTGCCTGGTTCGTCTACTGCACCCTCCTGCTGTGTGATTGTAATTGTAAGGGTTTTTTTTTCCCCCCCCCCCATTTTATGCTGGAAAAATTAGCAGGGGACGGCTTACAGACTAACTTAAATAAACACCCATGCTTTACCCTCCTGCACCCCTTATCGGTGGCGCACCAACCGACTGCGCCACGGTAGGTCGGCCCTGCTCTGTGGATTGCATTTTCGTTTATGACAAGTTGCAGCTCACAAACTTGCAGGATAACATTTCTGCCGAATGTTCACTTTCTCCGCCCACTACAAAACGACAATCCGGAATGCCCTATCCCAGTGGGAGCTGTCCAAAGAGCATGACGGCAAGGAGAGGGGAAGATAAGAACTGGAGTGAGTTTCAGTCGCACAGCAGATGGTGGTTTATGTACTCAAATATTTCCCGTGAAATTGTCGTCTGTGCATGTACGCGTGTCTCATTCAATAAACATTCTGGGAATACGGCCTTTTTTTTTGCCAGTGAATGTAAAAACCATTACCTTAATACCGTACTGTTTTTTTATCATCTCAAGTGAAGTAAAAAAAAAATGGGGTGTGGCTGTGTTGGGGACACGGCCGTTTGTTTTGCGTGAATAAGTCTTCGTTGACGCGCTCGGACGCCGTGATGTTTATTTTTGCGTTCCAGACACCGCTTCACTCGATCATATGGGGTTTTACGGGTATCGCTGGATTGCTTTTGAGATGCTCTTTCCAACTGTATACGATTTCTGTATTTCGAATGGGTTTTTATAATGAGTATAGGCCGACATTGTGTTTCACCGTAACCACGCCACACAAATGTTTTTATACACGCAATCGATTTATCTTGACGAGAGCTGTCTATTGAAACTTAAACAAACGTCGTAGCTTCTCCTAGTCAGAATTATATTACGCGGAAGTTATGAGACGCGGCAAAACGAACTCAAAATTCTGCCCCTCCCCCTCCTTTTTTTCCCTGCGACACGGCCTATGCTTCGCAGTCCTCACTCAACGTAACATATTCTTTGATCCGTTGGCAATTGAGTGGTGTAATTGAATTTTTAATGTAGACGATATATTCGGAGCTGCAAGTCCAAACAGTATTCCCCCATTTTGTTATCATCGGATTTTCTGGATTGCTTTCCAGTATGCTTGCAAATTTAAAGACGTAAGTAGTATAAAATGGTTGGTTCTGATCCACCAGGCGTCAGGCGGTGGATTGGTGGACGTTAATTGCAATATTACCAGGCGTCATGCAGTGGGTTGGAGGTGCGAGAATTTCTTTTTTCCCGTCCAAAACGTCCGATTTAGTGTACAAAAACGTCATTTTTTTTCTTTATTCGCGCAAAAGTCCCTAATTTCCCTCCTGCCACCGGCGGCCATGTTGGCAGCCAGTGCTTACCACCATTTTCCCCTAATACTTATAATCTAGCAGGTAACTCCTCATGGTGGCAAATTACTAATTTCATGGGGTGTCCCCATGAGGGTCCTCAATGCCATCTTGGATCACGAGCACCACTGACCAACAATATGACGGCAGCATGTCGACCATTTAAGCATAGTTGGCTGTAATTACCAAACTGTTAAAGGTATAGTTGCCAAATTCGTAAAATAGATATCAACCACGACAAGAAGAAGGGCTGAGGGGTCAGATATGACCTATAGCAATAGCCATCTCGGTATCACCGACCTATGTCTACCCAGGACAATCGTCGGCCAGCTGAGGATGCCGACCATTTAGGCGCCCAGTGCCTCGCTGGCGGTGACAGTGGGTCACCAAAGCATCGCGAACAATTGGATCTTGTGTAACACTGCCTCCTCCTTAAGTCTGTGTGTGCATAACACTTATAAGCATACTTAGCTATCATTGCCGAACCATATGAGTTATAGTTGTCAAATTCATAACATAGATACCAACCACGACTAGGAGAAGTGTCATAGGATCAAATATGCCCCATGTTATCTTATAAGCATTGTTGACTCTAATTTCCGAAACATTTAAGTTATAATTGTCAAATTTATAACATAGGCATCCACACTGGCTACAAGAAGGGTAGGAATGTCAGGTATGACCTATGCCAACTTATAAGCATAGTTGGCTGTAATTACCGAACTATTGAAGGTACAACTATCAAATTCATAACATATGCATCAACCCCTACTATGAGAATGGTCGCAGGGTCAAGAATGACCTATACTGATTTATAGGAATAGTTTGCTGTAATTTCCGAACAGTTTATATTATCATTGTCAAAATCTGAACATAGCCATCCACCCTGACCAGGAGAAGGGTGGCAGGGTCAAATATGACCTATGCAAAGTTATAAGCAAACTAGGCTGTAATTACCGAACCATTGGAAGAACAACTACCAAATCCATAACATATGTATTAACCCCGCCTATGAGAAGGGTCGCAGGGTAAAATATGACCTTCATCGACTTATAAGTATAGGTGGCTGTAATTTCCGAACCATTTAAGTTATAGTTGTCTAATTCAAACCATAGGCATCAGCCCCGACTACAAGAAGGGTCGAAATGTCAAGTATGACATATGCCAACTTATAAGCATAGTTGGCTGTAATTACCTAACCTTTAGAGGTCCAACTACCAAATTCATAACATATGAATCAACCCTGACTATGAGAAGAGTTACAGGGTCAAGTATGAACTATTTCTACATATTAGCACAGTTTGTTGTAATTCCAAACAATTTAAGTTATTGTCAAATTCATAACATGAGCATCGTCCCAGATGATAAGAGGCGAGTGGTCAAGTATGCCATATGCCTACTTATAAGCATAGTTGGCTATAATGTCAGAACCATTTAAGATAAAGTCAACAAACTCATAACATTAACATCGCCCCAGACATGTAGAAGAGATGAGTGGTCAAATATGGTCTATGTCAACCTATAAGAATAGTCAGCTGTAATTTCCAATCTGTTTCCGGTGACGAGATGTTATAGTTTCCAAGTATGCCCTATGTCGACATATAAGCATAACGGCTGTAATTTCTGAACCATGTGAGATTCAAGTGCCAATAGGTTATAGTCGCCAAATTCAGTACATGGACATTGTCCCCAATGACGAGAAGATTCGAGTGGTCAAGTACACCCCAAGTTGACATAAAAGCATAGTTGGCTGCAATCTCCGAAGCATGTGACATACAGCTACCAAGTGCATAGCATAGGTATCACCCCAGACTGCAAGAAGACTCACAATGTCACATGTGTGTCCTATGACTATGTAAAAGCATACTTGGCCTGAACCATATGTGATACAGTAGCCACATGCATAATATGAGCATCGCCTCAGATGACACACAAGGTCCAGTATTTCCTATGTATACCAATATGCATAGCTAGGAGTAATGTCCGAACCAGTTGTCAAATTCATAACATAGACACCACCCTTGAAGATGAGAAGGGGCAAGTAAACCCTATGTCAGTATACAAACATAGTTGGCTGTAAGTTCCATAAAGTTTAAGTAGATCACCCATTGCTGTGTATAAGCATAGTTGGTCGTAATTTCCAAACCATATGAGATACAGCTACCAACAGTCACCGAAAATGATCGAGGGGTCTAGTATTTACTGAGCACAAAATAATCACCACAACTAGCACCAATCAGTTCGGTGTTCGTACATTGAGTAGTGATGTTAGTTCACAATTAACCACCACCCTCTGAAATATACTTTTTGAAAAAAACATATGCTGTCCCTAACATTATAGAAATAATGCTCCCAGTCATATTGGGAAGGAAACAATATTTCCACCAGCTCAAACGAAAGTAATATAAATATAGTTGTTAAACTGGTACAAACACACTCACAGAATATATTAAATCCATTTTTATCTCCGTCATGCACTTGTGTACCGAAACAAATAATAATAGTTACAGACAGACATACCCGAACCTTCAGTGCATGTACATACTTCCAGACAGATGGTTAGTACCACACCACTAGACCAGGAGGGGGGGCGACCGACCTTGCACTCATACTTCGTGTATCGAGACTTCTATCTATGTACATAATGAGATGTCACCTCCGACATTGCAAAAATATGCAGTCGAGTACCCGCACATACAACACATGCAAGAATGATAAGCTTATTACGAAACTATTTATCCCCTACCTTAATCCGTGTAGCAGCAAATAAACCGTAGACCTCGAGCATATCTCACCATCGTCGATGTGACCTCGTTGAAAGCAGAGACTACAATGATTGGTCCCACCTTCCTGCACGGTAGATACCGAGCAAGTACTGCATCCCTACCACCTCCCCTTTCCAACGTTTGTACTGGTATACTATTGAAAGGAAACAATGCATGAATCTTGAATGGTCCACACGGTATCGCAGGTTCGATTCCCGTAGAGATTACTAATACAAGTCGTCATAAAGCAGTCTTTGGATGTATGTTCATTGAGGGAGGAAGCAAAAAGGGGGGGGGGGGGCACTGCTAAAACACCTACACGAAGAGAGTAAATATAATTGTCTACACAATGTTTGTAATTACAGACAGTCCCCGACCGGCAGTCGCACACCAAGCCCATCACACACACCCATGCAATAATTAGATATAGTAATATGCATTGTTCTATGTGCATTACCACATCGTCCACTAGAGTGCACGAAAGGAAATACCTACCAAACCACACATGCATACTGCACAAGTAGACAAGACCATATATCATATGTCATTCATAAAAAGTGATGTAATTCCATCATTAATACAAATTGTCACATTGGCCGAGTGGCCTAAGGCATCTAATATAATCTCTGGCTCCAGAAAAGGGGGCATGGGTTCTAATCCCCACACTGGACACATTATTTTCTTTACACTACTTGTATAAATAAGGTATTGTAGTTTTGATTCCCATTGAGAGGCCATGCTGACACGCTACAGACATTCGTCGGTTCCACTGGCCATGAAGAGACTAGCATGCCAGTCATACTCTGGCACCGGCTTGCGCTCACGTACCGACCCTTTTGCAATTACAGACAGACATACTCTGTCGGAACCTTCAATGCATGTATCAAGCGTTTCGCAATTATAAGCAGTCATACACTGACCGTACCTTCAATGAATGTACCAATCCTTTAAAATTACAAGTAGTCGACCATTCCCGACCCAGTAATGTATACACTTAGGACAGTTTCTGTCCAGAATTACATGTTCAGCCATTCCACTATGATAACCTCGATGTTGTGTTTACCCACATTAATTCGTCTCGAACCCAGGTTAGTACTGACCTGGGTTTGAGACGAAGGCAGCTGCTTGATCTTCCCAGTTGGCTATGAGAGTGTACGAAAGAAAAAATACAACATGGTACACAATAAAAATACACATATACATTTTCATTCGAAATACTTGCACCCAGACGTTCTAAAAAAAAACCTACACTGGGGCAAGTACAGTGGAGAGAGATAATTTGTGCGACTCTACAACATGATTTTCAGAGATGATGAAGGTAAAGCGAGGCGAGTTTGAAGCAGTACAGGGGAAGTGAGAGTTCCCCGAGAAAAACAAAACAAAATCACTGCCTTGTGGCTGAATCTGGAGGTTGTTTCGCAGTGTGTGTTCCCACCCCTTCCTTGCAGGTGTATATGAATGTTTTTTTTTCTCCCATGTTCGATAAGGATGTGGAGTGTGCATAAAGCGAGGCGCATTAGCTCATTCACAGTTCGATCTCTCACAGCCTCTAGAGTCACTTGAGAGCGCATCATTTTGCGTAGGTCAACAGATATACAACACATACCACCCAAGCGGACCGCTAACACATAGCAGTAGGTACATTGCTTAGCCAGTAGGAATTTAAAAAAACAAATGTATTGTTAATGTATATTTTGCATGCATAACCAAATCGCACACTCACATACATACATGCATACATATATTATATAATTCAATAAAGTCTCTGGCTCTGATTTCACCAATAATTGCATTTATCTCTCTAGTGATGGAAAGATATCCAACCCTCAGTGAGGAAACCACCAACTGAAGTCTATCAACCAAGTCATTGGGGTCTTCAGATCCATGTGTACACATTTGCTTGGCAAATGTCGCAATTTCATTGTCATCAGTAGAATATGCATCATCGCCAGCAACATGTGTACACTATTGCTTTTCAGTTCTCGACACGTCATCGTCATCAGTAGAAGACACATCTTCATCACCAGCATACTTAGAGGTTACAGATTCGTTGTCGGTGTCCTGGGTAGCATCTTTGGTTTCCACTTCAAATGTTAGCGATGCAGATCTAATATTTAAAACTCATTACAATTTGTCTGTTCATGGTCTGCAGAAACTGTAGTTACTTTTTCACACACCTCATGCTCTGCAGCACTCATAGTTCCTTCTTTGTTCACATCATGCCCTGCAGCACACATAGTTCCTTGTCCACACACATTGTCCTTTGCAGAAATCGTAGTTCTGTCTTCGCACACTGGCTAGGAACACCAAGTATGTCCTCATAATGTTATGGGTGCTCGAACGTACAGTAGGTTACATGACGAATCAGCAGGAAGGCTAGCCTTGTCGTGCGATAACACATGCTGGTGCATGCCAGGCAAAGGTGTGTTACCTATACATGTACCAGTGTGTCTCTTGAGATTATTGTCTCTACCTAATGCAGCACCACACATATCACATGTTAGTATTCTGGAGGTCGGTCCTTTTGAACAGCTATTTTTCTCATGGCGACGAGCATGAGAGGTATTGCTGAATATAATTTCTCAGAAACACAGTTTTTCACCCATGGAGGAAGTTACATCCATAGAGTGATGCTCTAAAATATATATCATATCAGCTTGTGCCATCTTCATGCAAAACAAAACCAAAATTCGTGCCACAGTAGAATCATGGGAATAAATAGGTACTCACCAACATTTCATCAATGAGAATCAAGCATTGTACAAGTCGAAGTAGTAAGTCCTTCTCCCAGCAGGCTGCCCCTCACTACAGCTGACAGCTGACCCCTCACTGCAGCTGATGTACAAAGTCTCATTCGTGCCTTATAGGGTTTGGGACTAAATTCATCATCATGTGGTTCTGGTTTGGATATATACATTCCAACCACATATTATATTTTAATGTGCCATCTTGTTCCATTTCATCTGTAAGTTGATCTATGGTACTCTGCTTCATTTGTTTAAGGTATGTACAAATATCTTTCGCCATGCCCGATGCAACGTACGTCTTCATTAGACCACAGAAAGCAGATTATTTCATGATGAACCCATTCTCGTAGGGTAAGCTCGCAGCAGGTGGTTGTGGTGTAGTAGCTTCTTTTTTATATGTACAATTATTCATATTTATGTCACTTGTCTCACAAAATATTTTTTCCTGATAGTTACATATTTTGCATTGTGCTTCGACTTGAATTCTTCCCGTAGGTTAATAACACGTGAACTCTTGTTTAGATCTATAACACTGGTAATTAAAGAGTCCCCAGCTCGTCTTCATAGAACATTGACCGGGTTTCTCATGTTGACATGCACCAGATATTTTGCCAAAGGTCCTACCACAGTGACAGCATAAATACCTTGATGACTGAGGATAATTGTACATATCCATGATTGGTGTTGCCCATGGAGATGGTGCATGAGTATCCACTGTAGCAGGTGCAGCCCATACTCTCGATGTCTGTGGAGAATGGTCTACAATGTTCAGGTCCAATGGTGAGCTAGCGACAGTATCCACTGTGGGCCTACAGTGCTTAGTAGGCACAGGAGAGAGTCCACCACACATTGCTAGATGTCTTTTTGAATTATCATGATGTCCAAATTATGACTTGCACTGTTCATATTTTAATGCAGAATGCTAGCCTTCCTGCTGATTAGTCATATAACCTAACGTTCGTTCGACCACCCATAACATAAATAATAAATACATTAACAATACAATTGTTTTTTTCTTAATTTCTACAGGCTAAGCAATGTACCTGCTGCTATGTGTTAGTGGTCCTCTAGGGTTGGAAGTGTTGTATATCTGTTGACCTACGCAAAATGATGCGCTCTCAAGTGACTCTCGAGGCTGTGAGAGATCGAACTGTGAATGAACTAATGCGCCTCGCTTTATGCACACTCCACATCCTTATCGAACATGGGAAAAAAACATTCATATTCACCCGCAAGGTAGGGGAGGAAACACACTGCAGAATAACCTCCAGATACAGCCACAAGACAGTGGTATAGTCTTTATTACTCGGGGAACTCCTGCTTCCCAGGCTTTGCTCCATGCATTTTTTTTCTCGAAACTCTGGCTCTAAGTATTTCGAATGAAAATGTATATGTGATTTTCATTCTCTATCATGGTGTATTTTTTTCCCTAACATACACTCTCGCAGCCAACTGGGAAGAGCAAGCAGCTGTCTGTAGTGACCTGGGTCCGAGACGAATTACTATGGTTAAACACAACATCGAGGTTATCATAGTGGAACAGTTGAACATGTAATGCTGGACAGAAACTGTCTTAAGTGCATACATTAATGGTTTGGGAATGGTTGACTGCTTGTAATTTCAAAGGCTTGGTGCATTCATTGCAGTTACGGTCACTGTATTACTGCTTGTAATTGCAAAAGGCTTGGTACATGCATTGAAGGTTCCGACAAAGTATGTCAGTCTGTTATTGCAAAAGGGTCGGTACATGAGTGCAAGTCGGTGCCAGAGTATGACTGGCATGCTAGTCTCTTCATGGCCTGTGGGTACTGACGAATGTCTGCAGCATGTCAGCATGACCTCTCAATGGGAATCAAAACTACAATACCTTATTTATACAAGTAGTGTAAAGAAAATAATGTGTCCAGTGTGGGGATTAGAACCCATGATCCCTTTTACTGAAAGTTTATATCAGATGCCTTAAGCTGCTCGGCCAACATGACAATTTGTATTAATGGTGGAATTACATCACTTTTTATCAATGACATATGATGTATGGTCTTGTCTACTTGTGCAGTACGCATGTGTGGTTTGGTAGGTATTTCCTTTAATGCCCTCTAGTGGACGATGTGGCAATGCACATAGAACAATGCATATTGCTATATCTAATTGCATCTATGTGTGTGTTTGTGTGTGGGTGTGAGATGGGCTTGGTGCATAAGTGCAGGTCAGGTCTGACTGTTGGTAGTTGTATCTCATACGGTTTTGTAATTACGACCAACTATGCTTATAGATAGCCATGGGTTATATGCTTAAATGGTTCGGAAATTACAGCCAATTATGCTTAAAGTTGACATGATAGCATATTTGACCCCGCTGCCCTTCTCCTAGTCAGGGTGGATGCCCATGTTATGAATTTCACAACTATAACTTAAATGGTTCGGAAATTACAGCGAACTATGCTTATAAGTTAACGTGGGGCATATTTGACCCTATGAGACTTCTCTTAGTTGTGGTTGATGTCTATGTGTAGTATTTGACAACTATAACTTAAATGGTCCGAAATCATAGCCAACTAGGCTTATAAGTGTTATTCACACACAAACAGATTTAGGAGGAGGCAGTGTTACACGGGATCCGATCGTTAACGACCTGATGCCCCACCGCCGCTGCTGGCGAGGCACTGGCCGCCAAAATGGTCGACACCATCAGCTGGTCGACAATTGTCCTGGGTAGATATTGGTTGGCGATACCAAGATGGCCATTGACATAGGTCATATTTGTCCCCGCAGCCTTTCTTGTTGTCCTGATTGATGTCTGTTATGAATTTGGCAACTATACCTTTAATGGTTCGGGAATTACAGCCAACTATGCTTATATGGTCGACATGCGGCCACCGTACTGTTTGTCAGTAGTGCTCGTGATCCAAGATGACGGCGGAGATCCTCATGGGGACTCCCTCACAAGTTGAGTCATTTGCCACCTTGAGGGAGGAGTCACCTGCTGGATTATGCTGATTATGGCAAAAAATTGTAGTCGGCGCTGGCTGCCAACATTACGTTTTTGTACGTGAAATCGGATGTTTTGGAACGGGAAAAAGGAAAAAAGGTTATTCTTGCACCTCCAATCCATCGCATGATACCTGGTAATATGCTAATAACGGTCCACCAATCCACCGCCTGCTCCTGGTGGATCAGAACCAACCATCTTATACTACTTACTTATTCACGTCAAAAAATCGTTCATTTTAAAAATAATATTACAAAGTTAGAGCTTGACTGCGAGTTTCCCAGAGATACTAGAAAAGCACAACTATGTGTCTGTAGTTAAATCTGAGGACTTTGATCGCGCGCAATGAAGTTTGGCTGCTACAGATCTAATTTGTACAGTTCAGCGCAGCGACGGAACACTGCAAGCCAGTTCAGCGTCTTTCGAGTATGGGCGATGAGGCACTAGGTGTGCGTTGTAGTGTCACCTGTATCGCTCCGTAGCTTCTGGCCTGAAATCCACCTTTTTCTTACATGATTTGTTTCACAAATTGTAACCGTAATCAAAGATTACCCCGTCATCTAATAATTTCAGTTTCACGTGAGAAAATACGGAAAAAAACCGAAATCATACAAATTTCAAAAAGTCTACAATGTAGCGGCCTATGTCATGTTTATATTTGGTTTTTAATATCCTGATAAATTTTGATTATGAGGATTTTTAGAAAAATCCAAGACAGATAAGATTTTATTTTACCCTCTTAAGAAATGACAATAGTCGTTCCCCGGTGGCTAAGTGTGATGGAACAGCGCTATAGGAGCCAGTGTAACGGCACTTGGAGTTGCTCACTTTGACAAATACTGTATGTAAACTACATGTACTGTAAACTAATTAGAGCCGGTTACGTTACGTATGCGTGTTAGCTACGGAGCTCGATTTCGAACCATAAAGCGAGATTGGCCCCAGACATTCTCGCGCAGCAGGTAAACTTGATACTCCTCCACACAAAACTAATTTATACTCAAGCTCGTTAACCTTTGTTAGCTGCCGCCTTTTGAGCTGTTTATAGCAAGTAATATTTAATCGTTACCTGTAAAATGAATTTCTACAAGTAGTCGTTGAATGGTTTCCCAGTAATTGCTAGGCACAGTATTAGTAACTTAGGCAACAACTATTTTTTTTGTATTTATCTACACGTGTGTGTAAATGTGACGTGCTGTTACCCTCACCTCTCTCCCTAGGGTCCACGCTGGCTGAGCGGTTAACCTGCACGCCTCCCACCATGACAATCGGGGTTCAATCCCCGGTCGGCTCACTCCGGATTTTTGCAAGTGGGAATCGTACCGAACGTTGCCTTTGGTCGGAGAGTTTTCTCGGGGATCTCCCTTTTCCCCGCCCCTTCATTCCAGCGCTGCTACATTTTCATCTGAATCACCCTCATCAGCTCTCAAAATATGTCCGTTTCTACTCTTCATGCCCGATTTCATACCTATGTTTTTTTTTACAATGTCAATTTTTTCTTGCTCTTTTTGTAAAATTTTTACAGTTAGTTTATGGATGATTCGGTGTAAGAAAGCACTCTAACCTTAACTTCGTCACCGAAAATTATCATAAAATAAATATGTTAATGTAATCACTGCGGTAATAAGTTTTTATGAAGGACAAAGCATAAATGAAACATTTTCATTTTTCTAATAATAACTTAATAATAAGTGCAATACCTTGGTAAAAAGAATTAAAATTCATGTGTAATTTTTAACGAGCTGTTTCCGTCGAAATGTTTTCAGGCAAGGTTGGCAGTCGAGCACCATCGGCCGGAGTCTATGCTCCTTTTTCACACAGAGTCTCTGCTATGCAAGATTACTTGCTTTTTACTTTAAACTGAGCGAGGTGGCGCAGTGGTAACACTGGACTCGCATTCGGAAGGACCGGGGTTCGATTCCCGGTCCGGCCATCCTGATTTCGGTTTTCCATGGTTTTCAGAAATCACTTCAGGTGAATACTGGGATGAGTCCCTAACAAAGACCCAGGTCGATTCCTTCCAATTGCTTCCCCAATCCCTCTTCCATGTGCACCCTGCACCGTCCCTATTGACCTCGCTGTCGACGAGACTTTAAGCTCAACTAGGTACCATTTTACTTTAACTCTACAAGTGACTAAAGGCTGTTAACGATAAAATGAGAGCTCTTGGATTCCACCTCAGAAAAATGTCACTGCCCTTGTCTGCGCATATTTCAACGGGCTCACTGGGTGACACGCGCACTGTAAAGTTGGCAACGATGGATGGAAAGTAGTTCCATTTCTTAACGTCAAACAAAAAGTGTTTGGTAACCATTTGTGATAACTTAAAATATTTCTTTCATTTTCCGGTTTTTTAACGGAGCAGAAGTGTAAAAATAACCAGATTTGTAAAATATTTACTTTTGTAATAATTTCACAGTTTCTCTTGACCGATGCATGCATAAAGTAATGAGGTCCA
This sequence comes from Dryococelus australis, assembly GCA_029891345.1. Lineage (NCBI taxonomy): Eukaryota > Metazoa > Arthropoda > Insecta > Phasmatodea > Phasmatidae > Dryococelus > Dryococelus australis. The sequence continues at coordinate 280,148,068 of CM056994.1, forward strand.
CGGCAATGTTAATTTTACATAAGGCGTTAGAATTCACAATGGACATACAAGTAGATCTCAAGCAGGTATATAAAAAGTGCTCATTTTACCGTGAGCAGCCTTTATCAGGAATCGTTCTGCGTACGAAAATTGTTCCCTGCGGGTAGCTGTCGTGTTTTTGGAATCGATGTCACGCTGTTGCGATGATTATAGTGTAACATAAAATTATTCTGTAATTTCTTAGTGGCTGTTTATTAACTTATCCGGGGAGCCGCCCACGCGGTGAGTGAAGCAAGGATGGTGCGTCAACTCCAAGCTAGTGTGCAGAGTTCCTTTGTTTTTGGGCTGGCTCGTCTTTTGTTCCGGGTGGATGAGCCGCGAGGCGTAATTATCTAGGCATCCTGCATCGCGCGGCGGGAGTCGAGAAATAAACAAGGATAGAGTTGCAACTCGGCGGTATGAGAGAGCCTCCGTATCTTTCCCGCGATAAAATCTCCCTTACAAGCTCGGGCGGAAGCTTCCACGAGACCTGCTACTCGAGCCTGCATGAAAGCAGTCATGGATGGTTCTTTGGAATAACCTATACGACACTTGTTGAAGAGCGGTTAGGGGGAGGGGATGACATGCGTCATGTAAATGCGGTTGATGAGGAAAGCAGAACAGACAATGAAGTCCAATGGAGGACTGCATCCTACTGTACGGCATTCAGAACTTATTAAAAAGCAGTACACACACTACCAAAAAATCGTCACGAAATTACGATTTGCATATGAAAGGACTTGGAGGGGGGGGGGGGGGAGATTTGGGCGGCTCATAACATTGATGTCTTGATATATATATATATATATATATATATATATATATATATATATATATATATATATATATATATATATATATATATATACACACACTAATTATTTGAGTAGTTGCTTTAATTCTTTATATTTTACTCTCCATTCAACAGATGCCATCCGTCAACTAAGGTGGTGTGGGCTGTATTTGGTTGGATGTAGGGTAATCGGTTCATTTGATTGCATTTGTAGGAAAATAAGGTTCGAATTTGTAGTTTTCGTAACAATTAGGATTGTAACAGTGTTTGTTAGTGCATTTATTGATGTTTAATTACAGTATAAGCAATCCAAATAAATCAATTTCAACAGGAAACAAAGCATTAAAGCTGTGAACTGAAAACATTATTGTACTTGTCCTATACAAGTTATGTATTTAAAAACATTTAGCCATGGACACATCCCGAAAGAGAAAGGTTCTAGATGGAAGGGCACAGCAAGCCAGCGAAAAGCGGAGAGGGCACTGGTAAAATCTGTGCGACAGCAGTCGAGAAGGATAAAAGTATATTTGTTTGACTGGATTAGGGCTGGAGAAAGTAGGGTGAGTTGTTAGTTAACGAAAATAGACTTGTGTGTGTTTGGTGCAGGGTGATATGAAATGAGTGCACAGCTGGAGTGTAACCAGGGTCGCGCTATGCGGCCTTGTGGCGGGGAACAAAACTGAGCCACCCATCCGACAGATACTAGATATCTGTCTGTAACAGAGAAAAAAGTGTTATTGTGTTACAGGCAATTATAAGAATGTTAAACGTATAATTAGGGGTAATAATCTATCACATTGTTTGCGACCTCGCTTGCAGCTTAGTGAAGTAAAGTGTGTGTTTAAGTGTGTATGTTAGTGTAGCACGACGTCTGACGCCTTGGGTTCGGCAGAGGCGACGGACTTTACATACAGGCAGCTGTCGGATGAGAGAAGTGTTTCGGCGCATGTGTGTGCAGCAGTGTATTTGCAATGCAGATCACAGGGCCATCTCCGAGCCAGAGGCTGTGCAGTGCATGCTTTGCCTTGTTCTGTGGCCACATAGTGCTTCGCTAATATTTTGGTTAATGAGTGTAGTAGGTGTATTGATATGGAGCAATAACACGTGTTTCAAGGCGGTCTGTGAGTCAATATGCTCTATAGCTACTTGTATTTATGAGTCTCGTCGGGGTCGTAACTGCCGAGACTAGATATTTTCGGGTTGGCGTTAGTGGCACAGTCATTGGAGAATTTTTCCGCAATTTTGACGAAATGCTCATTTTATCTTTCGATTTTTAGTTCGTTATGCATACATGTAATGAGACAGTATCTAGGCGCATCTGCAGCAATTCGTAGGCATTTATTTTGTACGACCAGCAGTTTCTTGATGTGTATTTTAGCTGCATGTGTCCATATGGGTGCAGCATTCTATTATATAATAGGACGATCTCTGTCTGTCTGTCCGTCTTTAATACTTCTAAGTCCCTTGAAACTCAACAGAATATCTTCAAATTTCGCAGAACGAATCCTCGGGGTCAAATTCACGTCAAGTTTGAATTTCAGCAAGATCAGATTACGCAATCATGACTTTTGACGCTAAAAACTCATTTTTTAATTACTTTTTCCCATGAAACTTTTGTATTAATGCATAGAGATTACTGCATAGAGATATGAAGGTAATGGAGTATAATTTTTGTTTACTTTAAATGTCTTTCTTCAATTTTGAGTTAATTTCCAAGTGGGGCCACAGTAACTCAGTGGATAGAGCGATTCCAAGTGCGGCCACAGTGGCCCAGTGGATAGAGAAATTCCAAGTGGAGCCGCAATGGCTCATTGGATAGAACTATATCAAGTGGAGCAACAGTGGCGAAGTGGATAAATTTATATCAAATGGGGCCTTAGTAGCTCAGTGGATAGAGAGATTCCAAGTGGGGCCTCAGTGGCTCAATGGATAGAGCGATTCCTAATGGGGCCACAGTGGCCAAGTGGATAGAGAAATATCGAATGGGACTGCAGTTGCCCAGTTGATATATTATATCAAATGGGGCCTTAGTGGCTCAGTGGATAGAGAGATTCAAAGTGGGGCCGCAGTGGCTCAGTGGATAGAGCGATTCCAAGTGGGGCTGCAATGCCTTAGTGGATAGAACTACATCACATCCAATGTTGAGTTAATTTCAAATCTTTTTTTTCAGTCTTTGTATGATAACAAAAATTTATAACATCGTAACTGTTCTAGGCACGTGACCATACAATAAAAAGGTCACGGGCTGGGCCCCTAGTAGGTTATGACTGGCCGTATAAGCATTGTGTAAAGCACTACTGCAGTATTTCGCGTTATAGCACTTTGTCTATTAAGGATAGGATAAAGGACGGAAAGCTTGGCATTTGCATTTATGCATTTGAAAACACTGAAATTTCCCTTTTTACCTAAAAATTTCCCGTTTTACCTCAAAAAAGGACCCAGGCCCATGTGCAAAAATGAGTCCCTGAAGGCTCTTTTCTTGATATTCAGGGGCTCGCTCTTTATCCTCAAAAAGACGCCATTTCCCCTCGAGACCACCCATTCTTTTCCTGAACAGGGATCAGGGATCGACTTCACGGCTTCAAAAACCGCCATCTTGTTTCCGACCGCCATCTTGGATGTTGTCACCACCCCTATGACTTCACTAACTATTAATTTTAAGAATTTTCCAGATATTTAAGTCATTATCTGTCATTCCTTCTCATCTATGCTCCACCCCACCATCTTGACATCATACTCTATCATTCCACCTTGATGTTCTTCATCTTGGATTTTATTTTATCATACTCTATCAATCCTTTTTACCTTAATTTATTTCGCTCCACCCTGTCATCTTGGATTTTATTTTATAATGCTCTATCGCTCCACATTGACGTCCGCCATCTTTGATTTAATTTTATCATGTCCCATATTTTTACCTTAACGTCAGCCATCTTCGATTCCATTTTGTTATGCTGTATAATTTCATGTTGGTGCCTGACGTCTTCTATACTAATTACTTATGCGACTTCATTCCATGTGAGCCATCTAGGATTTAGTTTGTCTAGGCCACCAGGCGAGCTGTCGACAAAACCTTTCTTTCATGCTCTGTCATTCCATGTCCACCATCTTTGATTTAATTATTCTTAGTCAACTTTCTTTCATCCTCTATCATTACTTCTTGATTTAGTTACCTGATGTTTAATCAGTCCCCTTGAACAACAGTTTTGCTTTGTCTTCGGACGAACTCATTTATAACTTGTTGCAGCAGCCATCTTGGATTATCTCTCATTCCTTCTTGATTTAGACTCCTGCTGACTACTTAGTCCCTCGAATGGTAATCATAGATTACATCACTTCCACCATATTTGTTTATGCCATATGGCCTTGACCTTTAACCAACAAAATCTTCCATTTAGTTTGGCATTTGTATTTACTAAAATAAACTGTGGTGTATTATAGCAAGGCCAATCACGTATAAATGATCTAGGACATCTCTTCACCATGTATTGCACTAAAGCAGGTCTGGTCAGGCCCCAGTTACACCTTATTCCTCCCTCCAAGTCTTAGGGTCAAATTTATACCACTTCAGCAGCTCACTTCTAAGTCTCTCGAGTGGAGAGAGAAACGTGGATTCGATGTTCATGCAGTAGATGCTGCAAACAGTTGTAGATGTAGCAGAAAGCTGTTGTAGAGGTTGCAGACAGTTGTGGAGTCTGTGCTACTATGTGTGGTGCTGGCAGGTGGGCATCATTGGTGGTGTGTTGCTCGCAGTTGTGGTGTAGGTGACACAGCTATATTTATTTTGGTGCTGAAACTAGTTTTCTTAGGGGGAAAAAAGAATTTACTTAGGAATTTTGTAGTGCCCCTAGGGTAAAGTCGATACTCCATCTGCCTGAATGTAGCACTTATCGTCTAAACCTGACAACATTACCTTGGTCATGCATTCGGCGTAGACTTCGTGACCATGCGAACGAAAGTTATATTGGGTACCCAAAACCCTTGTGCAATTTTCGAGGCAATCTCGATAATCCTCGTATCGGAGCTTCTGCAAGACGTAGGATTTTACGCCCTTCGCCTTGCATATACATTGCTCATTCGCAACAGTGTATGCATAAAGCTTGGGACATAAACCTATGAAATTGTGACTATACGGCCAGCACATTCATCTTTCATAACTTTGGTACGGCCTTTGTTCTCGTGGGAGAATCCTTTCAGGTTATCGAGTGCATAGTTAGATGTATAAAACCGTGCTTTTAAATCTGGGGTAATTACTTTATATACATAATCACAAGCAACAGAGCATATAAATGAATCGGCGTCGCAATAATGCGGGTGGCAAGGCTGGCAGAGGAAATTTGGTACACATATAGTGTTAATGAAATTCATATAGGGTTAATTTTTAAAGGTCAAGAATAGCAACACTAGTGTACAAAGGGTTGTTAAATGTAACAGAAATCTTTGACATCGAGATCAGGACCAGATTTTCATCTATTATTTGCCTTTCCTGGAATGCCGGACGACCTATAAACTCTGCAACCCCATATATTGTTTCATACCTGGAAAGGACTCTTATGTCCCTTTCCCAGCGGACATTCCGCAAAGTATTTCCATATACGGAATTATTCATCAACTTGAAAAACGATTTCTCGTTTTCGTTCGCAGCCCAAGTATGCTTCTCAATGTTAAATGCGATGTATGGCTCCATCCAGGCATTCTGCTCAATGCACAGAACGTGATGAACAGAGTAAAGTTTGGCCCCATACATCAAATAGAGTTTCAGTGTTTCCCCATGTATAACATATTTCTTCCATGGCATGAGTGTCAAAAGAAGTTTTTGATGCGAGCCGTTCGGAGTTATTCCAGTTACTGGGGCCAAAGGCAGATCTGATAGAGCATCACGGAATTCGCCTCGAAAAGACAAATCCACTTCCGCGAAAAAACTTACATCACCATCATTTACCATGTTCTCGAAATACCACGATGAAAACACATCAGCTCAACCCACTCAAAATTACCAATGGGAAGCTTGGTTTGCATCATGTGACTGTACAGCCCGTTCATGTCGAAATAGCATATATATTTCGATGCCACACTGGGGTCGTAATCTTCACCCTTGTAAATATTATTGACTTCAGCACGCCTTCTGGAAACCTGGGTAATGCCGCCCCTAACACTGCATTCTACAGAAATATACATGTCTGGGTCGGTCGACAACTCTAGGCGCTCATGTGTCATTGACAATAAAGCATTCCATGAAAGAGACGGAGCTTACTTTCAAAGAAGGGGGGAGAAGGGGTCAAGACCGTAATGAGCCAAACATATGGTCCTGAAATTCTCAAAACTATCTGCCAGCGAACAAGTGTCCACATGTAAATAGTGAATGGCATACTTCAACAAGTTTACACAATTGAACACATCCCATGTGGCTTGAGCATGAGCGTAACTCTCATCTTTAATGCCTTCATCTTTCATCAAATTATGAAATGGGTCCTTTGGTGGGAATGATGTACACATCAGACTGTCTTGCGACTTAACAAAGTCATAAGGAAAAACTCCCTTCTGTTTTTCCAATTCGAATTGTGTGTTGTCTGGAAACCTCGAGCAGGTGATACTCATTTGCACAGGTTGTAAATTACCTGCCAAAGTTTCCAGAGAGGCGCTCATAAACTGGAATGAATCAATAAAACATAATTTGAAATATTTGTGCTTTTCGATTTAAATCTATCCCATTGGGAATTTGTTTGGTGATACATTTATATTTCTGTAAGGTCATTCCAACTACCTGGATTTTACCTGGGTTTTTGATTACCTTGGTTACATCAGGCTGTGTTACATGACGTTCAGCCAATGGCTTTATGAGAAAGTGAGCATCATAATTCTGCAGGTTATAAAAGACAGCGACAAATTGTCTCGGGCAGTCTGAAGTTCAAGTTGCATTTATTATGTGCGCCACCTCTAATTTCGCCCATCAGATGGTCATGATCGACCCTCAAAATCATCTGTACCAAGCTTTTCCTTACAAATGTGACAGCATTTCTGAGCCACCAACCTAACTTTATCATCAGGGGTTTCTGGCTTTATCAGAACAATCATGCTGTAAATTCATGCAACCCATTTTGTTAATTCAAGTAATTTATCTACTCATTGGTACATACAAATGGCACCCACAAACTCAAAATAGTTAGATAAACTTGGATTGTATGAACAGACCAACAAAATGCTACAAGCATATGAAATATGCTGGTTGGTGGTAGTTGTATTACTCGTTTAATCATTAGGCAAGCAAGTGGACAAGGGTTTCAGGTAACTTTCAATGTCGCAATAGGCAACGAAACCCAATTTCTGCTCTTTACCTTAAATTCCAAGTACTTGTCGGCCCCAGTAGGAAAAGTACTGTGAACAGCCTTTCGTTGCTGGCAAAGAATAGCATGACTTGCTAGTTTCTCTTCTGTTTGTAAATACTGGAGACAACGCTCGCAAATAAATTTTTTACATTTTCTCTTACTCAGATGACTACCAACCGGCCATGGAAAATTGCTAATACTTACAAAATGCAAACATGTGGCATTACCACTAGCACAGATGACCAAAATATTTACATGGTGAGCATAATGTACAGGAAATATGCATCGGTATGGTAACCCCATCTTTTTCGCAAGTTTCGTCAATCATTTATGTTGCTATCTTTGTCCACCACACAGTAGACATTGGTAGAAATAGAATTGTTCTCCTCGAACTTACGAATAACCTGTATGACTACAGGTGTCGACAGACCTCCAGTATTCAAAATCCCTCGAGGTTTTGGATATGTAGATAATCTTTCGACATGGTGTGTGGCATCAACACAAGCAAGGCCATTGTAATTAACTTTGGTAGTTTAGTGTACACAGCACATATGGTGAATACCCTAATTTGTGAGACATGGCATCCATGTGTGAAATCAGTGGCAAACTCCAGCCTGAACCATGCACACTAAACTGCTCAAGCCTGTTAGTCAAGTAAGGCTTAATTGTCTCATCATAAATGAAGCCAATATCCCACAAATGCAGGGCAGGCAGGGTTTTGCTCTGAAAATAGAAAGATTCCATAGTGCCTTCCTCTGCCGAGAGGATTCCAATTACTTACTCGCCATGGTAAAGCTAATTCTAATAGGCTGGGATGATGCCAGTACTCAATTTTACAAATGGGTCTTACATCTCGAGAAAAAACTAGAAAAGTCCGCATTTGTTATAAGCCTGTCATTAACTATCCATGCATCAATTAGCCTGCAGGCGAATACTGTGGCCAATAGCTCGTATCTGAGGTCTAGCAAATGCTCCAATGAAGCTGGGGAATCGAAAAACGAATTATTTTCCATCTCCCTAGACGAAGTCTCTCTAACTGACTTGGGACTTGCTTGTGAAACAGACGAAACACTTTCCAATTCACACGAATTTTCCATGTCAGATAGAAACAAATCATCTAAAAAATGATCGACCTTTTGTGTGCTGGGTAAGCGGACATGATTTGACCTTTTGTTGGTGAGGACCTTTCTGTGAGTGATTCTGTGTCCGAATCACTTACTTAATGATTGCCCAGCAAAAGATCAAATTGCCTTCTGTAGGCAATTGTACTTGTCTTGTACTAGTCGGTATTTCCATCGGGGATGCAGACTCTGAATCACTAACTAAAAGATCTTCCAACAAACTCTCAATGCTTTGTCGCTTGCATTTACTCATTGTCTCTCCTTCCTATTTTTTTTGTTTCCCACAAAACTACAATCTATACCACAATAAATGTAAAGTGCTTAATCGTTCTGGAAAAACAAAAAAAAAATTATAAACTTACCACTATGTATCTGTAAATCTGTAAAGAAATTTTTTTACTTAACTGACCTTGTTTTAATTTTAGATTTAAAAAATTTATATTTAATGAGGGAGCTATGTTGTGTGTTTCAAAAGCAGCACACTCACATAGTTTTCAACAGCGTGATGTGTTTACAAAAATATACTAGGACGTGAGTATATGAAGCCTCATGGCGAGCATCAGGTAGTGAGGTGATGGGGAAGCGGACGTGTTTGCAGAACAGACTGGGACATTCACTGCAGAGCGAGACAGTGTGAGGCAAGAGACTGGAACATGTTTGAGAAAACATCTGCTGGACACAGCAGGCACTAGCTTATAGACTCGCTCCCCTTCCCTTGCCAGCGACCAACCCTGTTGTGCTCCATCGTGCATGCACCATGGTCGACTGCACAGCACAGCCAGCAGAGATTGTCGCCACATCACCTATTCTACCACCACACCTACTTCAGCCCGCATCATGCTGTGTCCCTAGTCCAGTATACAATACACCGCACTGTGAGACACTCTACCTGCCTTTCCCAGCACATAACCTACAAGTTTTGTAACAAGAGATGCGGTGTTTGGAATACAGTTAATATTTTAAGCTCCCACCATTGTATTGAACTTAAGCAAGTTGTTGAACACGATTTGTTTAAGAGAAAACCTGACATTTTTCTAATTTTAAAAAGAAAGTATTTAATAAATTGGGGTAAAATCACTTTTCAACAATAAAAATTAAAAAAAAAAACACATTTATTAACAATTTTTGCCTAGAAAGTTTTAGAGAGAGGGAATACTATTTTGCACTCTTGCAACTTAACATTTAATACAAGCAATTAATACACCTACATAGTTACTAAACTAAACTATGTACCAACTTACAAATACTTAAATTTAAATTAAATTAATTTTTTTTCCAATAACATACAACTAAATAAGCAAATAACATACAATCTAATTACAACTACCTACCCCTCTCAAACATCAAAACCACATACATTCATCTATCACCATTCTTACAAGAGAGTTGGATCGTGATATTGCCACTCCTGTCCATTATAAAGAGAATGATGGTTTCCAACATATTTTTCTCTACTCCATAATTCATGCAACACATTCATTGCCAAACCTAACCAGACTGTATAAAACTGCTTAAAAATTAAAAATTTTCTTAATTTAAAAAAATCCCACCGTATTTTCATACATCAAAATAAAATTCATTAGAGTCACTTATGTCAAATCATTCACCATTCTATCATCTGTCTCCATACCAAAACATTCGGAATTAACTCAGAAGCAGGGCTATGCACCCTCCAGATAAGCGAGGCATAACCAGTTTAGTTCTCCATTTTTTTTAACCATTCCATAATTCACACAACACATTTATAGCCAAACCCACCCAGACTCTCTAAAAAACTACTTAAAAACTATAAAAAAATTTAATTTAAAAAAATTCCCACCCCATTTTCAAAAATTATAACTACGATAGTTAGAGTCACTCATATCCAATCATTCATCATTCTCTTATCTGTCTTCATACAAAAAATATTCAAAACAAGCTCAGGAGCAGAGTTCAGCACCCTCTGGATATGAGAGGCATAACCAGCTTAGTTCTCCAATTTTTTTTAGCCTTTCCATAATTCACACAACACATTCGTAGCCATACCCACCCAGACTCTCTTAAAAACTACTTACAAATTGAAAATTTAAAAAATTTACTCTTTGGCTGATTTTAAACAATGATATTCCAAAAGTTACACTAATTGATGAAAAACCAGATAAAAATTAAAAAAGTTTTAACAAATACCAAAAGAGTTAATCTAATTTATGAAAAACCTGATCGAAATTAAAGACATTAATACTAATTAATGAAAAATATATACAAATTGAAATTTTTTTAACAAATACCAAAAAAGTGAAACTAATTTATGAAAAATCGGATCGAAATTTAAAAAAATTAAACTAATTTATGAAAAACGTGATACAAATTGAAAAAGTTATTAAAAAACCATAAAAGTCAAACTAATTTATAAAAAAAAACCGGTCAGAATTTAAAAAAGTTATACTAATTTATTAAAATCATAATTGTTAATCATATTTACTTACATAAAGTCTACTACCAAAGGTGGTAGTCGCTGAGTGAGACCTGAATCCCGGTCAGTCAGGTGAGTATCTGGGTGGTAACACAGGTGAGATCCATGGGTAACTGGTCGGCTATGCTGACTGCTGTCCTTAGGGGGGGGGGGGGTCAAGGGTTGGATACTTCACAACGCTGCGCAAGATACAGCCAGAGCCTACCAAGTGATGACTGGCCAACAGGTTCCCGAGCACAAGCGACTCAATGCTTTAACAACATTGTGAACATCCTCCAGTAGTATCTCTAGGCAGGACCCCCTATATATAGGCCAGACACCCTCCCTTATCATATAATTTATGTCATTAATCGACTCAAATCTATTTTAATCGAACAATTAACTTAATTTTTAACAGTTTTAAGTAAAATTAGACCAAATTAAACCCAATCTGCAGAATTAAAGGCATTATTTCATGACTGGATGTGTTTTTAGCCTTTAGTGTGCACACTTTGGAATCTAATGTGGAATAAGTGTTTTTAGTCGGTTTTAAGCTACCATATTTCATTTGAATTGCATTCTTATTTATCAATTTCATACACAAACAATTGAGATTCCAGCATGTGTTTTTTAACCCAGAATTTAATGCATTTTTGCTACGATTCAACTTCTTCTGTATCCTTTTTACGTATACAAATTAATTTCTGTTATGAATATCATTTAATTTTATATTTTATAATAACTTATTAAACATTACGTTTTTCATTCATGATTCCTTGAGGGAATTTTATGTAACTTGTAATAAATTTAACTGTTATTAACTTACAAACTAGATTACAATCATATATGCTCTACTTGCGATTCTAACCCAGAAGCTACAAACTAGAATACAATTAACCATGCCTTACCTGCAATTTGAACCCAGAACCACCATACTATAGCATAATCTGACCTGACTACTGTACAGAGGTCGGAGAGAAAGAACAAACAATTTTTGTGTAAATGTTGTATGTTTTCAGCAGACATGTTTTCGTGGTAATAGTTTCAAATATCTTTAGTTGTATTTAACCAGTATTTTGACAAATGAAAAGGTATGTTTTTTTATTAGATTTTTTTCCTTTTGCTCTGGTTTTCATTACAACAGTGATTCGTGTTAATACCATAGTTTTTTTAGAGACCAAACATATTTTAACTCATTGCAACATTTTTTTAAATAAAATTAAATAATCTCTCTGTTGAGATATTTTACTGACCAAGGATAATATTATTCCTTGCTTAGGTAAATACATTTTCATTATGCAGTTTTAAAGACGTGAAATTAAATAAACACACAAAAGGAATAATTTTAAAAATTAAATTTATTGACAAAAACTAGGAAACTATGGCATTCTTCAATATATATATTATTTAAGAAGCAAACATAAGTTTCACCTACAAGTAGAGGTTGTTCCATAATACACACAAGTAAGTATAGGCTGTTTCAAATATATACACACCACTTTTAAGAAACCAATATATCATCCAAATCATAGCACCAGTAAGTATAGGCTGTTACACAAATTTACTCACAACATTTTTACTCCAGAATGTTTCATAATATATACAACATTTTAATTTATACAAACATAGATACCAAATATTTTAACACTAGTTTTAAGCTATTAACAACATCTGTAAGCAATGTTTTCAAATACTTTCATAATATTGGATCTAAGTCCTCTTCTTGAACTCTACTTACAAGGAGAGAGCATTTCTTATGCCCTTATTTGATCATATTGGTTTGAACACAATCATCTTTACATTTGGGGGAATGTAAATCTTCATTTTCAACTAAGACTGGGTTTGTTTCGACATAATGTGAGTGAATAGCTTCAATAGTAGATGGAAGATGTGTTGTTGGAGTCATGTAATACACAGGACATTTAGTATTATAATTGCATTGAATCAATTCATGACTGTTTTCATCACCTTGTGGAAAATAAATCACTTTAAAGTGGAACAAGCTATCTCAAGTTTCCATAAACTCATGCATAAGAACATTACTCTATAATGTGTAAGTTATATTAGACTTTCCTGGTTTCCAGGATGAAAATACATGTTACTCATTTGCCATCCAATACTCGACTGAGAACAATTAGTAAGGAACAATGTATGTATAATGAAAAAAATCTTCTTCTGTCATCTAAATTAAACAGTGGTTGCAGACTAAACTTATTTTTGCTAATTTTATTGCTCAATATATGTAAAATTTTGATGAAACACACCCAGTATGCAATTTATAACCAAACTTTTTGTGATAATGAGAGAACATATGTATATTTTTATTACATTCTTCAAAATACTGATATGGTATGCTGTATAAATAAGTTGTTACAAACTCTGTTCTTCCTCACATAAAGTCATTACAACAAGCTCATTCTTAAGCTTACCATTTCTATCTATTCTGTACAGTCTGCAGGGATTTACAAAACATTTCGAACTGCTGCAGTTAGTTAAAGTAGAAACAAAGCTACATGCCATATTATGTGATATCAAAAATCCATACCAGTATGTACACTTAAAATGAATGTTTGAATCACACATTTCCTCAAAAACAACATGTGAAAATGGAAGCCATAAGTTACATAATATAAACCCTTTTCAATAAATCAATACTTGCAAACAGGCAATAAAATTGTTTTGAATTAGCTACTTCACATGCATATATGGGGAATCTAGACTTCCTTGTTCGAATATAAAGTTATGGATGTCTCCATCACAGGTTTCCTTCCAGCAAATTGTGATGCCCTGGTGATGTCTTGTGAGTTCTTCTACCTTTTCAGTAAGGTGGCTATCATCAGGTCTTCTAATGAAGATGGCAGTTCACTGTTGGGGCAGAGATACCTCACAGCACAATCGTTGCATGCTATGCCTTCACCAATATGAGTGTGGGGGCTGTTATAAAAATGTAGCACCACATTTCTATATTGTTCATAAGTTTCTAAAACTTTGAAAATACAGTCATACAGTTTAAAGAAAACTCTTCTGTATCCTATTTGCAAGACCTTGTATATGTATGTAGGCTTGAAGACCCTAACCAAGTCTGACAATTTAATGGTAACTGTCTCCTTTATATAGTCTAGCAGATTAGATGTACTTGCTTTTAGAGACTTTGTATTCCCACATGCAACAGGGAGTAATTAATTCTTGATTTCCTGTGTACATAAAATGATCCTTGTTACATTGCTTGCTCTATACTGTAGGAATAGAACAACATTCCTTCTGTGTGATCTATTTGATTTTCTTGTATAGCATACGTTTCGTGATGTGTCCAGCTTGAGCTTCAAATGCTAGTTCGTCCTTACTGCAATGTTACTTACTGTCAGGACACATATTTTACAAATGACAAAATCTTCACCCAAAATATCCATAAAAAACGTTTAAAGTATATTCAGGATTGATTAAAGAGAAACTCCTATGTCCTTCTCCATTACATATCTGAATTTGTAGTGGACTATCTTCTTTAAGTCGAAACCACAATCTCCTGTAGTCTAGAATAACATTAGCATAATGAAGTGATGGGTTGAACCTCTCAATCATAACTGATGTACGGATATACGGTTCCTTCTTTATATAGTTAGATTTTCTTTCACTATGGGGACATTCTAGTTGTTTAACAAAATCTTGGTTAAATTGAATTTACTGCCAAAAGCATTACTCTGCCAAACTTTGCAATCCCACATTCCACAAGGCGATCTTTGAAGGTGGCTACTTCCTGTCATTGGAAGTGTTCTTTGTAAGCTATATCTCTATATAGTCCCATTTTAAATCACGTACTTCATAAGTCTCATGTCGAAACATAATTTTGACTTCTGGATTTAAAACAAACCAAGGCATGGGATATTTAAAACTTAATATTTTTCTACTATTATCATTTGCATATGAAATAGCAAGTTCTTTAGTTACAAATGACTTGTCTTGATAATTTTCAAATCATTGTGTGTAGCACATCTATATGTCTTTATTTCCTTTACAAACTTTACTTTCTCAAGTTTTATATAGTATGTACAGAGTGTCTCCGAACATTTATTTACAAGATCTTGGTGGTCGTCTTGGAATCCACTTAATCGACCTCGGAATCGTCAATTGGTAAATCGGAAATGATCTTAGCTTCTAATAGATGTTCCAGCCTTTGCGACATACAATCCCTCTACATATGTTTTGGGTGACATCATTAATGAAAGCGGGCATGCCATATGGACAGTCTGCATGTGGAAGATAAGACACAATATCCTGATCTACTCTTAAATGTTTGGGAAGGAATGGATAGACTAATTTTATTTTTTGGGATCCAAAAGTGATAATAAATTCTTAAGGTAGCACCCCCAATTGAGAACAGTCTAAACATAACAATGATTTTGGCTGTCCATAAGCTAGAATCACATTGAATACTTCTATGCACTCCTCATCACAGTTATTGCAGCAGTGGTCTTCGTGCATTATACCTTTTGAGAGATGATGCTGGCACAGAGAGAAGTAATGCTGCTCTCGATGCTGTGGATGCTTGGCATCATTCTCTGTGCTGTGGACACTTGGCATTTGCTCTCGGTTCTGTGTGGTCACTTGGCATAGCTCTCAGTGGTGTAGACGCCTTGCATCTCTCTCGGTGGTGCGGACATCTGGCATAGCTCTCAGTGTTGTGGATGCAGCTCTCGGTGCTGTGGATGGTTGGTGTCTGTCTGGATGCTGTGGACACGTGGCATATCTCTCCATAGTGTGGACGCCTGGCATAGATTCTTATATAGTAAATGGGTAAAAAAATGGCCACTATTTATCTTTAAATTTGCTTGAAATAGGGTCTTTCCCCAAACATATTTAATTTTGACATATTCCAGCTCCAATAGAAGTCATTTAAGCCTAGATTCGCAGGATTTCAGTTATATTTTGTCGAAATGAAGTATTTTAAAATAAAATAACTTTATATTTGTTCAAATATACACATTTCTGGTAGATGGTGTAGCCAAAAAAAATGCCATTTGGAAACTTTAGTTATAACTTAAATTTGAGAGAAATCTACATGCAAAATATTTATTTTCTCTGCTATACGCAAATATTTGAATATGTATGTTTTTCATCATAATAGTCAAAACATATTACTTATGTATTGCCTCAATCACATGATACATGTTTGAAAACTGTCTTCTTTAAAAACATAAATAACCTGTGTAAGATATATTTAGTAAAAACATCTCTTGTATTTGTATTGTACGAAATTATTCTTTGTTGTAATTTCCTTGATTTCTGTGGATATTTAAAATTAAGTTTACTGGAAATACTTTCATAAGTTTACTGGAAAAATATGGGAAATACTTAAAATTTATTGTAAGTATCCGGAGTAGAATTCTTTTCTTGTATTTTCTTTGGCATTAATTAAAAATCAGACCTAAATCTTAGTGTTGAGGAAACAATTTTTTCAACAGGACTTTGTTAGTTTTTATTTGATGGCAGCAAATGTTTAAAACAAGTGAGTGTTTTGGATTGGAGGTTTCGGTAAATGGTCATCAGGACTGTGTCAATGCACCGGTAGGGTTCAAGTTCCTGGTCAGAGAGGAGGTAGGCACAGCTTATGCTGGACAAAGACACGATTTGGGCTAGCGGAGGAGGGGGCTGTCTAATGTTACCTTCCAACCGCCCCTTCAGGCAGACAGGGCAGAGTTCTTTCTTGAGCACCACTGTATTTAGTTTCTCCACAACTCTTGACTTGAATGCACCACAGAGCTTCACTATTAGTGATAGCATATCACCACCCTTGGTCAATAACCTGGTGGTATATTACGTGATGTTGGAGGCAGCTGGCCAGCGGACCTTGGACACATCGCACACCTTACTGCTAGCCGCAATTCTCGTTAAGTGCTTTCTTCAACTATCTGGCTGGGGTTCAAACCTCACCCAGATGTTTCGTAAAATAAATTGCGAAATATTTTCATTACTTTTACACATGTTTATAAAATAATTTATAGTTCTTATAAGCATCGATTATCATGAAAATTTTTGTGTCAGGTATGTTTCTGAAGCTGATATACCAGAGTTCATAGGATTTCGACTATTTTTTGTTAAGAAGTGCTGTGAATATCCAAAGCTGGTCTCGCAAGACTTAAATGGAAATTGCTTGGACCAATATATTGCATTTAAGTTTGTCCAATATTGATTAAAAATTATTTTATTGTTTTTCTTCGAGGAAGTGCCTGGAGTGTTTAATTCAAATTGTTCGATTAGATCGTTATTATTGTTTCTCACTAATTATGGGTCATTTCTGTTTTTTAAGTTAAGCTTCATCATAATTATACTGAGGTGTCTTCCATGTGATATGAGTCTTGCTAAACTTAAATAGAAGTTGTGTTAAAAATAATTTCTTTGCAGCAGTAACCTATGTTTGTGAAAACTATTTAAAATAATGCAAATAAAAATTGCATATTAAGAATTTAAGGTGTGGTATTGGGGCTATTTTTTCTGTGATTCAGTTCTTTCAATTTTTAATATTTCATTTGAATCATTTAACATTAATGGAGATGTATGCTTGTTACCTGATTTCTTTATGACAACAGGAATTAACTTCTGTAATTCATTTGCGATTAATGTCATTTGTTTTTTAGGGGAATATTTCATAGTAGGAGTGCTAAGTTCTGGAATTTGTTTTAATTGGATTTTTAAACAGTTGTTGGGTATTTGGCTTTCAATCCTTTCCGACACTCAATATATTCTGTTTGCCCACGAGTCTCTCTTGTTTGGCATTACTATCATACAGGATGGGTTAGGAAACTGATGTAAAATGTATTCAGGTCTCTTTTTATTTAATTCATTACATATCTCCTAATAATTTCATTAAATATGCTATAACCTCTGTCTATAATCGCATATAGCTGCATGTGTCTTATCCCTCAGTCGACTGCCAAATGGGAAGGAACTCAATAACATTAAATATTACACAATATCTATATACACCCCGTCCTCAAAACATCACACATCAGTACAACAGGGTTCCGAGGGTGAAGACCTACTATTATGCTCCCACCTAAAAAATTAAAAAAATGAACAACCTTGGCACACTCTTTCACCAACCTCAACACATATATACACCACTTCCCCAGCACATCACACCTCAGTACAGCATCAGACCTCCAAGGGTGAGGAACTCTCCCCTCCCCACACCAAAAAATAGAATAAAGACCCTTAGCACACTCTTGAAAATCCACAAATTTAAAAATAATAATTTTTATTCATTAATTCAATTTAATTCATTAAATCAATCAAATTTTCGTAAATTAAATTTATCATATTTAGATTAACAGAGTACTTTTCCCATCGTATTAATATCGGATTAATCCGATCAATCAATTTGATAACATATTGATAATCCGATTAATCAAACGTGGGTTGAAACCCCCACGCCCCTACTACTCGTGACATAGTCCCGTGCTGTCAAATACCATTCGTTGTATTATTGCAGGGCCCCTCAAATTGCAGAAAACTATGCGTGATGCTAAGTTTTTTTGGAGGAACTTACACACTTCGAAAATGTATACGTTTACCGTAATTCCTGCAACAGCCATAGTAGTAGAGGCTGACTCGAATTCTACACGTCGTGGACGGGATAGGTTATTTTCCATACAGCGATAATGAAAAAGTCGTGACACTAAACGAAGCTAGGCTGAATTCTGATTGTAATCGATGATGATGTGTGTGAGAAGCAGAGGGTAATGCAACAATATGTATGTATGGGTGGATATATTCGACAATACAACCGTTACTTGAACCCAAATATCTTGCTGCAAGTTTGACACTTTATAGTCACCGACCAACCATTACCACGTCAAATGTCAGTTGTTATTTTTTTAACTGGTTTTAAAACCCCTGCGTAACTATATATTCTGTTTTACAGCTTCTATTTTTTTTTTTTTTTCACTTGAAATGGTGTCTTTGAGATTGTTCATAGCAACATTACGCTTTACCAGCTATACTGAAAAGCACTGCTGATGTCTTAATTGTCACATAAATCGTATACACATGTTCAAACTGTATTGGCGAACATAGACTACAACATAATTCTATAATAGTGCCGTCAATGAAATGAAAGCCTGTTATGTGACTGTTTGATTCTGTCGTTGGAACAAAATTGGGGTTTTCGACGTCAAATTGTTCCAGCTTCCAAAAAAAAGCTTTCCTTAATATTAAACAAATCGGTGATTTGAATCTACCGAGGATGTTAAGTTCGACTACAGCACGTATGGATCTCATTTCATTATAAACTGTAACATTTGCTAAAACATTATCGACTGTTTGTAACATGGAACGACATTCAGCTTTAATTAATCTTAATGAAATGAGCATTGCTTAATGCCCATACATTTTAAGTTTATGAAATTAAACTGTTAACAAGTTCATTAGATTTCCAGAGAACGACAGATTTATAATGCTCTCCAGTCACCACACACTGTTGTGTCATATGTTGGTTGGACATAGTGTTTTTTGTTTGTTGTGTCCTATTTTCGTTATCTCTTTTCTGACTTATGTTTCACAATGAAGAGTCCGTTAAAAGTATCGAGTAATAGCGTAAATGTGAGCTATGCGCTCCCAAGAATATTTACTGATTGATAACCTTACTGCCAGGTGGGTGTCTCGTTACGGTACGTGTGTGAGCATTCAGGCCCAAGAAACATGCTCGTATTTTATGCGCGGATGAAATAGGCCGGGCCACAAACATGGGCGACATCGCTGCTTTCATCTCAGCCAGCAGGAGAGTTTCGACAGCACTATACGTGCAGGCGGGTCTTTGTTCCCGTGGCATTTCTCGACCCGTCCCGCTGGCCAATCCACTTCCGCACTCGTCTCTGCCCTCGTCCTATTCGGGTCAGCTGGTGAACCCAGGCCAGGGGTGTGGAAACACAACTGTGAAGGCCCGGGGTCTCGAAACTCCATTCTTGATCCAGGGCTGACGAAGAAGTGACGTACAGGCAGGCTGGTTACGATTAACCAAGCACTTCTGAATACCTTGTTAAGATTTACTTTCCTAATTTTGTATTCTTCCGTCATATTGCCACTAGAATTTACGTCGCCATGGGTCTGATCACATCACTCATGCGTCAGTCAAGTGAAAACGTGAAGTTGTTAGGTGCCGCACTAAACATAGGGGCCGCGGTGGTGTAGTGGTTAGACTACTCGCCTCCCACCTAGGCGAACCGGTTTCGATTCCCGGTGGGGTCCCTCCCGGACTTTCGCACGTGGAAGTCGTGCCGGACGATGCCGCTGGTCGGCGGGTTTTCTTGGGGATATCCCGTTTCTCCCGACCAGTATTTGCGACAATATTTAAGCAATCACATCTTCAAATTCCTTATGGGACAGGGGCAATCCCGTTGTTAAAAACGCAGCACTTAATCGTGAAATAATGAACATGCGAACAAACTCGTCAAAATACAAGCACTACTCATCAAGGGATAGCAGATGATTCCTGTATGCAGACTGCTTTTGATAGCTGTTGACGTTTAGTATCGCCCTTCCCACGAAAGAATAATGGCTGAATCGCGGAAGTGTATATGAGACAAAGCTTGCGTGTTGTCCGGGAGCAACGATGTAACACCAGAATCAAGTGTCAGATTACCTGGCATTTAAGTGCCTCTAGCAGTGCAGAGTTGCGTCAAGTGCAGGTGTTACAAATGGCAGGCGGCCGATCTACGTACTTGGACAGTGTGGCTGGGACAGCCTCAGCAGTAAATGTTTCGTTCAGAAAATGCTCAACATTTTTAATAGCGTCTGCAAACGAATAGCATTTCAGAAACTTTACATGTGTGTGACTACAAGTTTCAGATTATCTACTCCTTTAAAGAGTTATATATTTTAAAGAACGAAAATGGCTGAAACGGTGATTCTTGCAATTATTTTTAGGCAAACATCCCGGTACATACTCTTTAAAGTTGAATAGGGACGTGCATCCAGGGTACGAGTTAAACATTTTGCTGAAGAGACATTTTGCAGATTCACGTTTTCCGGCAAAAATACTAAAGGCTGTTCACGATAAAGAGCGCACTTTTGAAATCAACCATATTAAAAAGTCACTGCTCCTACGTGCATATATTTTAACAAGCGCATCGAGGGTCATGCGCCAAGCAAAGTTGCTAACGATATAGGGAAAGTGGTGCCAGACTTTAACATCGAATAAAAAGTGTTAGGGAATCATTTGTGATAACTTAAATGATTTCGTTCCCTTTTTGCAGATTTTTTTGCATCGCAGTGTAAAAACGAATAGATTTGTTAAATATTTGCATTTCTAATAATTTCACAGTTCCAATTGACCGACGCATGAATAAAGTGACGAAGCCCATGGAAATGTCAATTTTAAATAAGGCGGAAAATACACAACGTTCATACAAGTAGATCTTAAGCAGGGCTTTCAGAAGTGCTCAGTTTACCATGAACAACCTATATCTGGTGGCGGAAGTATGTGCTAGGTAGGTTATATGTAGGGCCACCTGTTTTCCGCGAAAATATTTATTCTCAAGCTATGACCAACTTCACACGTGCATATGCGTGCAAATTTCCTTCGGTTATTGGTAGACACCCAAGAAATTCGCGGGTACAATGATCTGTAGGCTAGGCTTCACAGTTTTATATACTCTCATACATACATCTACTGTTTATTGGTTGATTGTTGTGGTAGCAAAAGGCGGTAGTTGGGGGCATAATTTATTGCATGTTTGTTATTGGCTCATTTGTCTCCATGAGGAATCAAACAACACCGACCATTTACAAAAGTAACATGAACGCACATGTGTGTGAATTCCAATTTATCTATCAATTAACCTGCGTATTTCTCGGGTCTTAGTTATTGGCCACGAGTCTGTGTGAGGACGTTTTATACTCGACTGCGCCGATCAGAATAAATTTTACCCTGACAATGAACGTCCGTGATTGGCTGGTATACACTTGAGACGAGTGCGAGATGAAATCATCCAACCATCACGATATTGGTTCTGAACTAACGTGTTTTGGAGTACAGCTAGTAGTGGAATCTTTTCTCAAAATAATAATGTGTCCCTAGTTGTAGGTTATATACAAACAGCAGTGTTACATATATTCAATCTGTTCCTGGTGTGAAATTAAGTACACCAAGGGCGACACGATATTTTTCACGACACAGGAAACTTGGGTTTTGAATGTCAGTATAACTCAGTCGTCTGTGGCCTCGTATGTTTTACAGCCAGTGCTTTTCATCCGAAGTAGGCATTAGTCTTCATTGCTATAATTTGTACGCGGGAACGATTCGTCTCTCAATCATCATACATTATTACTTTTCAGGGAATGGAATCACTTTCTATGGCGGGGGAATATATTTTCTTACAAGAGCCAGGGAAAAAAAATTATGACAGGGAAAATTCCCTTTCATCCACCCCCCCCCCCCCCTCCTGGTCCCTATGCGTGCATCACACATTTATTTGAATGATTACTTCATAAAATTCATAAAATGATAAGGTTGTTGCTGGAAGTCTCGCAGAGTCGCGTAGCCGACGGGAAGACTGCATTCCAGGCCTTGGACGTAGAGGCGATGGGAGAAAGCTATGTACGTGACTGGGTCGCCCTTATCGTTCCCATGCTTCTAGGACTTGGACATGCAGAATTCCTTCAGCTAGGTGGCCATCTTATCTTATGTAAAGTAACAGTAGGGTATCGTAGTGAAATGTTTGTCAGTGTCTAGCGTTAGGTAGTACGTAAACGTTTCGCAGCATCACGGCATATATCTTTTCGACTAATCAATTAATATAGATTAAATGGATTCTGTTGATTCTATGCTATACTCTCTTCCTCATGGAAGTGTTCTGAACGCTAATTTGGCTTATAAACATGGATCGTACTTGGAAATGATGTAGTTGTTTACTTACAGTCATTGTTCGTATAGCTAGTTTGAAAGGCTGAAACGCAAAAATTTTGCAAACCCTATTTTAACTAGAAACTTATTGCAATTAATTCAATATATATTTCATATATGTTTTATATATTTAAAAGTATATATCCATATTATATAGACACTATGTATTTCAATATAAAGCAACATAGAGAACTATTTGCTCTTATCTTCTCTTGTGTCTGCTGACAGTAGTAGGGGCGGGGCGATATAAATATAAAGGGATGCCGCCTTTTTTGATTAACCTAATCAATTTTATATCAAGGATTAATTAAATTGACTGAAAGGGTTAACCAAAAATTGAAATTGTTAATCAAATTGAAATTGTTAAATTTAATGAAAGGGTTAAATTTATTGAAAAGGGTTAAATATATTGACAGGGTTTATTTTTGTGTGTTTGGTGCAAGAGTGTACTAAGGGTCGAATTTATTAGTTCCTTTCTTTCTTTTTGTGGGTTGGGAAGCAGCTCTGGTAGATGTTGTCAGCACGACAACTGACCCTCGACTGAGGTGTGGTGTGTTTGGGATGGGATGTATATGTGTAGAGTTTGGTGCAAGAGTGGTATAAATGTATATTATGTGTCTCATATATGGTGGTGGGAGATAGGCGATTTTTGTTACCAGTAATTAAACAGAAAGAAAAATGACGTATAGTTAATACACAAGAGAAATTTCGGAGTTTTCTAACTATTAATTAAAATAAATAACATGAGAGAGAAATATAACTATGTGAATAACCTGGTGTCGACAAGTGCTAAGTCAAAAAATGATCACAATTACGTGACTCTCCAGGTGTCTTAAAATGAATTAAATGTACAGAGATGAATAACGTGATTTTACTACCCCGAGCTGTATGTAAGAAATATAATTTACGCGAGAGAAGTATAACAAACACAATTACCGCTCGTATGCAGGTGTCTAAAATTTAATTAATTAACACAGCAAAAAAGTCCCCTGTAAATTAAATGACTAATGAACACAAAAACAAGATATATGTAACACTACATGATGCCTCTTGCACAAATTTTACATGATACATGTCTGTCTACCTGTGAGACTGGTGAGGAACTTTAGAAATGTAATCCACACATTAAAAGAAATTAATTGATTAACACATGTTAAAAATAATATATTTAATATACGTCCATTCACTTGGGAGCTTAGAGAAGCACTGTTTGATTATAGACTGAGGTGAAAAACTCGGAAATTTTAAACAAAACGAAGGTTTCCAAATAAATTACAAGAACACATAATGAAATCGCACCTCTCCCAAAACACATCCGTCCACCTCGGAGGTCAGTCAATGAATGACATGCGCCTGCTTATAAGCTGTTATATATACGTGGAGCATGGCTGAGTTGAAATTTCCCTACCAAACTACTATTAACGACTTGATTACACTATTCTTCCTACAACTACATGAATGTATAAAAATAACACTACTAGAAAAAAGTGAATTATTAAAAATTAACAGATGTACTAGAAACTTTCATCAAGTCTGAGAAATAATTGGCGCTAGTACCAAAACAAGAGTTGAAAATCATGCCAAGTTAGTCTACTGAACACAGAAATAGGGCTTACACGATAAAAGCACTATCACACGAAAATTTATATATTTTTCCAGATGAATAAAAAACTTATAAAAGATATTTCACACTATATTTTACGAAGACTGTGAACGAGATCTGAACCCAGGAACATATAATATCGCTTAACGAGAATCGCAGCTATCACACTTCGAAGCCTGGTGAAGTTACGTCTAAGCAGAGGGAGCCTTCGTGAAGAACTAACATGGTGAAAACCTGTGAGAAGCATCCATGTCACTCCTGCCTAAGACCAACCAACTCCTCCCCTTATACTAGGCGAGAACGCATTTTCAGAGGGATGCTCTGTCACACAGCCCCGGTCCCCCTCCAATGCAAAGTTCGGTTTCGGAGGACTGACCCCTACCATCGATCCAACACTGCAAAAACATATTTAGGAACAAACACCCCCTATGCCTCCACCAGCAAAGAACTGCACTTCCAATGCTGTGCTTCACAAAACCTCTCCTCAAGGTGAGAAATTGTTTTTTCGGATGACTTCCATTGTCCACAGAGGGCACTGCATAGCACCCGCTATCGACTCAAAGTTATGCAGCCCTCATCCCCTTACACCAGCCAAGAATGTGTTTCCATAGAAATGCTTGGTCCACCTACCTTCATGTCCCAACCCCAGAGCGCTGCCTCGGCTATGAACGGAGGCTTGCTTTAAGGCCAAAGCAAGGCTTTTCATAGGGGGGCTGAAGCAGATTTTGAACTGACCTGGACTAGTTGCTTCCCCTCTTCCCTCTACTGCCAACATCAAACTGTCATTTTTGCTGGAACATTGAAGCTTTCTCCTATTTTCCGAGATGCAAGAGCCAGGCGTATTCCCAGCAAAATAAAGAATTTAACAAGTCCCACAGATAAAACTTAGTTACTGCATCACTAAGAAATTTGTTCCAAATGTCTTTAACACATGATACATTCGATTTTAAAAATATAATCTGTTTTCCACCAAACTATTTTCCTATTTCCAGCAAACTTTTTTCCTGTTTCCAACAAACTTTTTTCTGTTTTCCAGCAAACTTGTAACTAATAAATGATTCATTATCATACCAACACAACTTTAAGACATTTTTTTAACTCGCTAAGAACTTTGTTTAAGTAATGAAAGAATAGCGATCTTTTTTCAAACACCCATTTTTTCACTTACACACGTTAAACTTAGAACACCATTATTAGATTCAATCAATACTCAAGTTAAACCTTTTCAACCATTAAAAACTTACGTGAAACATACATGTTCGGAATGTGTTTTTAAATATCATGTGTGTATTTTTATGTGTAGTTTTCCCACTTTTGAATTTATACTATGAAATGTGTATATATTCTAACCTATTTACAAATAGTTTTCCGAGAATACATTTTCTTTGTGATATTAATGAAGTAATATGTATCCAGCTTGAAATGACTGCTAGCAAAGCTGAAATCTTTTAATTTCATGATTTTTCAACCAATTTTCCTAAAAGGGCAAATTTAACATAAATTTAAAGGAAAATGGCAGCCATTTTGTATCTGTTTACTATATAAAGAGGGATAAATTAATTATTGTCTCAGTGTTAAGTTGGCATCTGCTAAGGTCACTTTGTGTATGTATGCATGCATGTGCATAGCATTAGCACTAGTGAAAATTAAGCGTTTACTATGACAGGTGTCCACTACAATTCCAGGCATCCATTACGACAAGTGTCCACTACAATAACAGGCATTCACTACAACACCAGGCTTTCCATCATGTTTACTACAGCTCTAGAAGACTACAACAGGTGTCTAATACAACTCCAGATGTCTATTACAACTTAACCACATAATCTATTTATAAAAGGGATTTTCATCTCTACATCAACTCGTAACAGGTACAATGCATCAAGGTCACTGCTGTGACAATTGTGTTTCTGAATGTGTTGAAACATTCAATGCGATTTTAGCTTATGGGAAGGTGAAAACATTATTGAGTTTGGACTGCTGCCAAATGCGAGTGTTGCCGAAAGAATTTATAATTTATTTTGCGGGCCACGAAATGAAACTAGGGTGTCCATTCCTTGATGAACATTTATAAGCTGATGAGGATATTGTATCCTATTTTTCATGTGAATACTGTCCTTATGGCATGTCTGCCTTTGCTAATGATGGAAACTTGCACCATATGTGGAGGGATTGTATGTCGCTAAGACTGGAATAGCTACTTGAAGCTATAATCATTCCAGATGTAGTAATAGATGATTCAGGAGTCGATGAAGTAGATTCTGAGGTGAGCACTGTCATCGTATAAATGAATTGAGTTACTTTTTATGAAAGACTTTTGTACATAGTGTATAAAGAAATAACTTAAAAATGATGTACTATGCTCAGGGTTTCGAAAACTACGAAGACAAGTTCTTAGTGATTAAGGAGCTTCCTATTTCTTATGCATCCGATGCTAATTATTCTAAAGTATTATGCTTTAAATCCCCCAGGCCTTGGTACAGTTTAAAACCCGAAATTAAAATGATGTGCCGGGAACAGACGAGATACATAACCTGAAATGGGACTCTGGTGACATAGCTTAAGAAAAACATTTTCAAAATGTTAATGATGCATTACTCGAAGACTATCACATAAACATGCTTGGAAAAATGCAGAAGGAAATTTAAAAAAATTTTAAGCAAAGCAGAAGTAATAAATATCAGAAGATATCATGACTGTTAGAGTATAGATTCAATTGTCAAATGCTCTAATACTAATCACTGTGAGGAAAAAAAGATTCGATTCACAATGTAAAAGCGAAGCTTTAAGAAAATATTTGTACCAACATCCTACCTATATGTAGAGATGTAAATTTTCGAAAATGGTTTGTTCCAGATTCATGCCTGGGTAAGATTTTGAGAAGAAAAAATGGAGAAATTCGACCCAAAGAAGATGA
Source organism: Dryococelus australis (assembly GCA_029891345.1). NCBI lineage: Eukaryota > Metazoa > Arthropoda > Insecta > Phasmatodea > Phasmatidae > Dryococelus > Dryococelus australis. Next base: position 280,175,173 of record CM056994.1, read on the forward strand.
ACTCCAGTATTTTTCGAGGATAAAAGAAAGTATGGTCCCAGTCTCTAGGCAACATATACTTCCAAACACAGATGTGCAATGGAGATGAACATTGGAATTTCGCAAAAAGTTTCGGAGAAACCTAGTATTCAGAATGAGTATTGTGTTACGAAGAAGAAGACTGTCCAGTTTTTAATATGTGGTCTGACAGCAAACTGCCCTGTTCTTCTAGGGACCTATGTTTTAAAAAACACAGTATATAAATAACTAAAGAATCAGATTGTTATCAAGTCAAATATAAATTGATTGGAGTATTTTCTCTCAGCCCCACCTTTTGGATTGAAACATGTAATAGTAATGAATACATCATGCAAATACAAGGCAGTAGCAGACTTCTATGAGCACCATGTGGAATGTGGGACTGTGAGGTCTGGAACAGCAATTTTTTTGTATGTAAATTTGATCTAACAAAGCTGTCATTGAAGAACTATTTTAACACAAACTGGAAGAACATCTAACTATATATAAAGAAAAAGAGAATCGTACACCAGAGGCTCAGTTACGATGGAGAGGATAGACTCATCACTTCAGTATGCTAGTGTTACTCTATGATTCAGGCAAGTGTGGTTTCGAATTGAAGGTGGAGATAGTCCACAACAGATTCAGATGTGCAATGGAGATGAACATTGGAGTTTTCAATAATCAATCCTGAATGTATGTACGAAGAAGTTGGAGATTGCACTGGATGCAAGTGTGTAGTGTATAATTTAAGACCTGACACTGATTTGTCGATTAGGTTACCGAATTAATATGGGTCATGGAAGGTGAAGAAATCACTAAATATCCATTATTTGGTAAAATTAAATATAAGTTGCAAAGGGAGTATTACTTTGAATGTGTTGTTTGGACAGAACAATACAACAACAAACATTTCACAGATATTGGTGACCAAGAATTAACTTCCCTTAGTGGTATGTGGCAATGCAATTTTTTTCAAAGTAAGAACAGTTAAAAATTAGAAAAAAGTGATGTTTCAACTGTTATATAAAGGAGATCATTCAGTATTAAATCGTCAGTTATGGCTAGAATATTCGACCCTACAGACATATATGGGGTTCTGCAAATTGCATACAGACAAGTTTTCTTTAAACTGTATGACGATATCCTACAACTTCATGTCTGCAACAATACAGAACATTGATGCTACACTTTCGACAACAGTCTTGGCATTCACTTTGGTGAAGGAATAGCATGAAATGATTGTGTTGTGATATATCTTCACCGCGACAGTGACTGGCCAACAACAGTAGAAGATTTGCAGATTGCCAGTCTTAGAGAGGAAATAGAAGAGGGATGGGCAAACAGAGTAATCGCTTACCAGCTCACCAGACCTCACCAGGGAATGACTGTTTGTTGGAAGGAGACCTGCCACAGGGACATCCACAACTTTATTTTCGAACTAGGAGAATTAGTTTTCCCATCCACGTGTAATTTGTATGCATGTAATTTATAAATGTATTCAGAATAATGTTCCCAATGAAATACAAGCATGCATTTTTTTACTAAATGTTTGTATTCAGTTACTTACAGTTTATTATATTCACATTTTGTTGTTAAGGAAATATGAGTCAGATATTCATTTAAAATGCATGTATTTCTCTCAAGCTTTTACAGCATATAGTAAACCAACTAGTGATGAACGGCACTTTCTTTAACTATTTGCAACAGTTCTGAATGTCTTGTAAACCAGTACAGACCACACAGAGTAGATTCTAACTGTAAGCTTAAGGCCAAATGCATTGTAAGGTAATATTGTAAGGAAGAAAACTGTTTGAAAATACTTTGATTATAATACAGACACTATTTTGTCCTATCAGTATTGCAAAGAGTGTGATAATTATCTTCATACTTTTTATCTTTATAGCCAATACAAGATTGGTTTCTTCTCTCACCTGGGTATGATACATTAAATGTTATGTGTATCAAGCAATAAAATTAGCAAAAATAAAATTTAGCCTTCAAACTCATTTCAACTTATGAATTAAGACAGTGAATTTATCAGTATGCATACATTGTTCATTGCTAAATCATCTCAGTCGATTGCTGGGTGTTAAAGTAGTAACATGATGTATTTTCATTATGCAAATCATTATGTCAGTATCAAACAAGGAAAGTCCAATATAACTTATGCCCTATGGTGCAACTGGCTTTTGCAAGAATTTGTGGAGACTTGCGACAATATTTTTCATTTTAGAGTTATTTATTTTCCTCTAGGAGATTAAAAGAGTCACGAGCTCATTCAATGCAGTAATATCAAGAATTGTCCAGTGATTTATGACTGAAACCACACATCTTCCATCTAGTATTGAAGATGTGTACTTACATTATGTTGAATCATATCTTGACATGGTTGAAAGAATTGTTTTACATGCCCCTACTTGTAAATATGTTTGTGTACAAACATACAGGTTAAACCAGGGCATAAGAAATACTCCCTCCTTGAAAGCAGAGCTCTAGAAGGGGATCTAGATCCAATATTAATAAAAGGCATGAAAAGTTGTTCACAAAAGGCACAAACATTTTTTAAAAAAATATTTGTTTTTAAATAAAAACTTACATATTTTGAATCAACTTGTATTTGATAGTGTTTAATGGTTTGTATTACCCTGTATTTGTTTTGGAGCAAGGTGTATTTATTAATGTGGTACATATTTTTTGGATTTACCTGTTTTTTTTAATAATTGTGTAATTTGTGTGACATCCTATATTTGTTTGTGCATAAATAATCATTCTGTACTTGTTTTATGTTATGTTTTGGGACATCCTGTAGTTCTTGTGTGTGTAATTTGTGTGACATCCTTTATTTGCTTGTATATGTTTTTGAACATCGTACACTGGCTCTGTGTTAAAATTATTTAGCTAATTTTTGAAACAGCTTGTGTTTGTATATATTTGGTAAATAAATGTATCTTGTAAAATTAATTTTTACTTTTATTTAACCTATTTCTTATTAAAAGTGAACTTGTTTTCCTAACAAAAAAATTGATAAATACGTGTTTTAAAAGAGACATTTGAGAGAGAAAAGTGAGCACTTTTTAAGGCCCTGATAAATTTTTTGCTATAAGTAAATTTCTCTATTTATACCATTTTTTAATATAAGCACTGCCATGTTACTAATAAACACAACCTATACATTTCAGCAAACCCAAAACTCTATGTCTGAAGCAGCCACTATATATATATATATATATATATAATATTTATATTAGTTGTTGAAGCCATTTGGAAGTGCCTCAAAAAAGTGCCCACTTTACCACGAACAGCCTATAACACAAATATGAAACAGACTATTAGTTAACCAAAAAAAGCTATTCATCTTAAGGTACATTTGAATCTGACAAAGATGTCTGCTGAAAAACCTGAGCAGTAATATTCTTAGAACACTCCTTAAATACATTAAAATTAATTTTTAAATGTCGCCTGCCTCTGTAGAGTAATTAGTTTACAGAAGGAGGCTCTGGGTTCGAATCCTGGATAAGGCACGGTTTATATAAGCTGGGTTCGAGTCCTGGATAAGGCATATTTGATAATACTAGGTTTCTGGGTTCGAGTCTTGGTTAGATTATTTATGAATGTAATCTAGTTTCTGATTTCAGTGGCGGGTATCTACAATTGTAATATATAGATTCTGGCTTTGAGTCCCGGGTTAGGTATGTTTGAAACCTTGTAAAATGAATTATGAATGAAACACATATTTAAAAAGTATACATTAGCTTGATAATCGTTTTTTCGTGTTAGGGTGTAAAAACATAGTATTAAATTCATTTCACCTCATTTTGTGAAAAATTTGTATTGTAATTACAATTGTTTGTGTACGATATCGTTAAATAAGATCTTAATCCAAATATATGGGTTAAAACCGGACAAATACATGTCCAATTCTAACAAACAAGCTACATTTAAAAAAATCTTGTAAATTCCTTTTAAATGCATTAACTTTGCTTAAAAAGTGTTAAAGATGTCTCAAACACATAATATGTACGTTTTAGACATTTTTTCGACAAGGGAGGCCTATAAATATGACTGCACACCCCCCCCCCCCCCAAGCACACCATTTGCATCTTAAACTTCATAGAGTCAACACCTCTCCTCCACTGTGCAGGAGTATTGTTCTGTCTGTGAACCAGTCCAGAATGCTAGGGGCTGCCTGCCCTACCTTGGTTATTCAAGGCCACCGGTCATTCGGTTAGCTCTGCCGGGATCTGATGCGGCGGGGTTGAGCGGTTAATTGGAAACAAGTCTGAAGTGACACCCCGGACTTTCGCCTCCCTGAGGGCTAACGCTCAACCACATTGGCCTTGGGTTCACATCTCGTTCGAAGTCTACCAGCTTCGCTACCAGAGTTAAAGTAAGTGGATAATTTCGGGTTTATAATTCTTTTGTGGTATTTTGTTAACATTTTTTAGTAAAATTTATTTTAAAAATTGTTTCGTTTTGACCGCATTTCATATTTTAGTAACATTCTTATAAAAATGTTAACGTTTTCGTTCAAATCGTTTAATGTTCATATGATTTCATTAAATTTTCTTTAAAATTGTTAAAACTTTTAAACAAATTGAATGATGTTTCTTTAAAATTGTTAAACAAATCTTTAGAATTTAAGACATTTTACAACTCTTTAATCAATCATTGAACATTTTAATGAATCATTTAAACTTGAATAAAGTTTCTTTAAAATCGTTAAACAAGTCTTTAGAATTTGAAAGAAATTTTACAACATCTTAATCAGTGTTTAATCAGTTTAATCAATTATTTAAACTAGAATGGTGTTTCTTTGAAATGGTCGAAAAAGTCTATAGAATTTGAAAGAAATGTCGGTCAAACGTTTAAACTTAAATGATAGTAGTATGATTTGGTATGTTTGGGGACATACATACGCAGTAACCGGCCACCGCCATCTTGTTATGTCAGACATCCGCAATATTTTTTCCCTTTTTCCCTCAAAATTTCCCTTTCTTTCCTCAAAATCAACCAAAATACCCTAAAATGTTTTCTTTTTCCGTAAAAAATTCCCTTTTTTTCCCCTATAAAAATTCCCATTCTTCATGGAGCAGGCAATAGGGATTAGTGACTCCAGGAGACAGGGATCAGGATCTATGACCTGTGACCTTTGACCATTAAAATGCAAAAATCCAAAGAAATCTTTAAAATTCACAAAAAATTATAACATCGATTAAAAATTTATTATTAAAAAATTTAATCAAAAAATTGTTTAAAAATTTAAAAAGATGTTTAAAAATGTAAAATAATGGTTTAAAAATGTATTTTTTATAACATTTTCTTAAAAAATTTCTGAACTAAACAGGCATTAACCCCAGTGGCCATTCCTCCCTTTTTCGCCTCGGGATTTCCCTTTGCCCCTAAAAAAATTCCTTTAAAAGGAGCCGGAAAATAATTGGTTTTCTGACTTGCCAGCCTCAGTGGAGCCTTTGCCAGATGTCACACACAAATCATGGCATCGCCAATCACAGCAAGACTAAATGATGTGAGGATACTTAACGATAGACTTGACAGTGGTGCGGACTTTTCTCGTTTCTTCGAGAGGTGTAAGGTCTCTTTATTAAGCTTAATGCTAGCAACACCTCGGCCTATTAGAGTATCCGTTACCATAGTGGGTAAGTATTTGAAATCCCTCACGGTGGAGGAAGGTGCTATGGAAACCTTTTGTTTTCAAAGCAAAGAACTCCCTGACGTACATTCATCCAATGTGGCTTTAATCTATGATGAATATATCATTCCTTATCTCACAAATGGGCTTGAGGAGTTTAGTGTCCATGGATCTGCCTGGAGTCTGCAAATATTGGCATACATGGATGTACATGTGAGCCAAAGCTGGACGTTCACTGTCGGTGTGGGCATACTAAACTACCAAAGTTTATTGCTGATAGGAAAGCTTGTGTCGATGTACACTGCCCGGAGGGAATGTGTTTCCACTACACTGTATTAGCACCTTTGTTTCCTGCCACACAAAATGTCAGTCATTCCTCTTCATAACCAAAACCTCATGAGGTTTTGAATACTGAATGTCGGTCGATACATGTAGGCATACAGGATATTTCTAAGTTCGAGGAGAACAATTCTATTTCTATCAATGTCTACTGCATGGTGGACAATGATAGCAACATAATTGACAAAATTTGTGGCGAAAAAGGTGGGGTTGTAGTACCCATGCGTATTTCTCTTGTAAGCCATGACAAACATGTGAAAATTTTGACAATTCGTACAAGTGGAAATGGGGCTCATTTGCATTCTGTCTGTATTAGAAATTCGTCCTGGCTGGTTGGTAGTAAGCTGAGTAAGAAACATCAGAGAAAACATATTTGCGCTTGTTGCCTCCAACATTTTGGTAGTGAGGACAAACTCACAAGTCACACTATTGTTTTCCAGCAACAAAAGGCTGTTCGCAGTACTTTCCCAACTGGGAACTAGAAGTACTTCGAATTTAAATATTACAGCACACAGCAGAGATTGGGTTTCGTCGCCTACTGCGATGTAGAAAGTTGCCTGAAACCCATGTCCACTTGCTTGCTTAATGATGAAATGAGTAATACAGCTACCATCAACCAACATGTTCCATATACTTGTAGCAGTTAGTTGTTCTGCCCATACAATCCAAGTTTATCTAACTATTTTGAGTTCGTGGATGCTTGTATGTACCAATTATTTGATAAATTACCTGAACTTACAAAGTGAGTTACCGGAATCTACAGCTTTTAAAGAAGCGCTTGGTACAGATGTTTTTGTGGTCGATCATGACCATTTGTGAGGCAAAATCAGACGCTGTGCGCATAAAAAGTGTAACTTAAATTTCAGACTGCCCAAAAGACAACTTGTCGCTGTTTTTCATAACCTGCAGAGTTATGATGCTCACTTTTTAATAAAGCCATTGACTGAATGACATGTACCATAACCAACAGAACTGTGGTAATCGAAAACCCGGGTAAAATTCAACTGATTGGAATGACCCTTGAAAAATACAAATGTATTACCAAACAAATTACCAATGGAATTGATTTCAATTGAAAGGCGCAATATTTCAAGTTACTTTTTATTGATTCATTCCATTTCGTGAGCGCCTCTCTGGAAATTTTGGCAGGTAAGTTACTACCTGCGCAATTGAGTATCACCCGCTCGATGTTTCCAGACAACACCCAATTAAAATTGACAAAACAGAAGGGAGTTTTTCCTTATGACTTTGTTAAGTCGCCAAATTAAAAAAAAAATTGTGTTTTTTTACACGAATGTACATGGCAGCATAATCTCCACATATGTTCATGTATTTTTACACACATATGTGTACATGTACTTTTACTGCGTGTCCCATATACATTTACAAATCCAATGCCAGTGTAATTTTACTATACTTGTTATTCATTTTACTAATCATTATGATCAATTACACATACTCTGAATGTGTCATTTTCCTTTTTTTTTTTTTACCAATATCAATCCACATAACGTAAATTTGCACAAACTTTGTTAGTGTACCTGTCAGTTTCTTTTACTAATCATCAAATTTAATCGCATGTACTCTGCACATGTTATTTTACAATACTTGCTACTAGTTTTCTACATCACATTGAAAATTAACACAATCTTTGTTATGGTAATTTTACTATACCAGTCTGTTACTGTTTAATGTTCATCATACCTAATTACCTGTACACTGTGAGTGTAATATTACCATACCAGTGTGTAATTTTAACTTATTATGATGTTAAATAATATGCACTATGTACATGCAATTTGACTATGTAAATTAAAGATTTCCTGCCACATGCTGTAAATTTACACAAACATCACAAGTGTTATTTCATCACTGTGTATGTGTATTTTCTCACTAACAAAATAGTAAAATCGCAGATTCACTGCAATTGTAATTACAAAATTTCTGTACAGTAACAGAGTTATAACAAGTTATCTCCAAAATGTAGATAACGATTGACTTCAGATATAGAATACGTAATTATATGCAAAAGTCAGCATATACCATCATTAGGAGTTAAGATTTCCTTTTGAACACAAAAGGAGTTCGAAGTAGTTCTACTCCCTACTGCTAGATCACGCGTATTTAGCAAATACTTGTAGTTATATTTAAAGTCACAGGAACATTAGTGTAAAATTACAAATAGTGTACTCCTTTTACAAAATTACACATAAAAATGCAAAGTTACTGCAAATTTGTATGTGTAAATATTCGCTCATATACTTTCAAATTTGTAATTTCACGCCCTTTTTAATGTCAATATACCAGTACATTTGTGTTTTTACAGTAAGATTGTACTACCTATTGAGTGAAATAGAAAAATATGTACTATTACACTGATGTACATATTTTAATACAATACTAGCGTGGTTATAAAAACACACAGGCTTGGGGTTTTAGTGACTTTCATTAGTGTATTTTTACACATACTTTTGCATTTATAATCTTACACCCTTCTTATTTTTAATATACCAATACATTTGTGTCTTTTATAATATCAATGTACTACATTACGAATAAAGTTGTACATTGCTGTAAATTTACACGCACTGTACTTGTTTTTACAAATTACACACAGAAAATGTAAAATTATCAAAAGGTTGTACGTGTATTTTTATACTTTTTTTCAGTGTATATAGTCTAATGTGCAAGTCACTCCCACCAAAGGATGCATTTCATAATTTGATGAGAGGCGAAGGCATTAGCGATGAGGATTATGCTCATGCCCAAGCTGCATGGGATGCATTCAACTGCATATACTTACTGCAGTATGCCATTCATTACTTTCCTGTGAACCCTTGTTTGCTGGCTGATGTGTTTGAGAATTTCAGGACCGTATGTTTGGCTCATTACGGTCTTGATCTCGCCATGTACGGCACAGCTCCGTCTCTTTCATGGGACGCTTTATTGTCAATGACACATTCGCGGCTAGAGCTGTTGACTGACCCAGACATGTATATTTTTGTAGAACATGGGGTTAGGGGCGGAATTACCCAGGTTTCAAAAAGAATTGTGGAAGCCAGCAATGTTTACACGGGTGAGGACTACAATCCCAGTGCGGCATCGAAATATATATGTTAATTCGATGTCAATGGGCTGTAGAGTCATACAATGCGATCCAAGCTTCCGATTGGTAATTTTGAGTGGGTTGAGGCTGACGTGTTTTCAACATGGGATTTTTCAAACACAGTGAATGATGGAGACACTTGTTTTTTTCGCAAAAGTAGATCTGTCTTTTCCGGAGGAGTGTTATGACACACTATCTGGTCTGCCTTTAGCCCCAGAAAATGGAATACCCCGAATGGGTCGCATGAGAAATTTCTTTTAGCACTTGCGCCATGAAAGAATTATGTTATACACAGGGAAACACTGAGTCTGTACTTGATACATGGGGCCAAATTTGAATCTGTTCATTGCATTTTGCGCTTTGAGCAGAAGGCTTGGATGGTTCTGTACATCGACTTTAACATTGAGAAACGTGCCCAGGTTGCGAAAGAATTCGAAAAATCGTTTTTTAGGTTAATGAATAGTTCAGTTTATGGAAAAACATATCAGAATGTCCGCAGGAAAAGGGACATGAGAGTCGTTTCGAGGTATGACACGATCTATGGGGCTGCAGAGCTGATAGGACGACCTACATTCCAGGCAAGGCAGATTATCGATGAAAGCTTGGTCCTTATCGAGATTCAATGAGTTCTGTTATGTTCAACAAACCTTTATACACTGGTGTTGCCATTCTTTATCTATCAAAATTAACACTCTATGAATTTCATTATCAGTACATGCATACAAAATTTCTTCTGCCAGCCTTATACCTCCTTTATTGCGATACCGATTCCTTAGTATATTCTGTTGCTTGTGAGGGCATCTATAAAGTAATTACCCAAGATTTAAAGGCCCGGTTTGATACATACAATGTATATGTAAGGTGAAGTGTGTAAAACCTAACATGTTACAGTCACTCAGCTATAAGGATTATCGAGATTGCCTCGAAAGTTTCACAAGGGTTTTGGGGACCTAATATTAGTTCCTTTTGCATGCTCATCAAGTCTACACCAAATGTGTAACCAAGGTAGTGTTGTCAGGTATGCATGATAAGCGGTACATTGAGGCTGATGGAATATCAACCTTACTTTGGGGCACTACAGGATACCTAAGTAATTTTCTTTATATTCCTCACTACAATAGTTTTAGCTCCACAATGAATATAGCCTACCCACGATACCACAGCTGGCACCACCACCACCACGCTGCCGATGACTGCCATCTGCCAACATCACCACATGCACCTCCTGTTCCACGACCAACTACACAGCTAACTATTGCTGCCCACAATGTCTACAAATATCGACAGCATGTACTACATCTGCATCTACAGCATCACCATTCAATGCTGCTACTCCCTATTTGCCTATCTGTAAGGCCTATCTCTATCAAGAAAACAGCTGTCTTGAATACATACTAATAATAAGAAGAATAAAGTCACATTATAACAAATCATCTAGTGGAAACTCCGTGCATGTGAGTGTGTATTACATCCTGTCATCGGCATGTGTGAGTGGAAATAACCCAGATTTGACAAATGAATGCTCCTTTGTGCATCATTATGTAAATAGTCGCTGTAAATATTATGTATATACCCATAGTTTTAGTTAAAAATGACGATCTTCAGATTGCTGTATTATTATATTCGTAAATATTTTGATAATAATTCTTGTTAATTTTTTTTTAACATTGTAATCTTTGTCAGACAATTTTGTAACAGTAGTAGTAGCAGTATTTGTAGTTGTTGTAGTAGGTTTAATATGTAAATAACTTTTATGAAATGTGTAGTAGCATAACTCATACAATGTTATTGATAAAATGCCTTGTTTTTGTTCAAAATGTAATTGAATAATAAGTTTGATAATTTTGTTGTAATATGAATGTTGTATATTGCATTAGCTCGTTGTTTTTGTGTTTTAAATTATGTCAAAATGTTTAAGTATATATTTATAAAAACTGTGATTGAAATTTTCTTTTTGTGTGTGTGTGTGTGTGTCAATGTTTTTTTGTAAAGCCATTGTAAATAGTTTTGCTCTTAAGGATGATTTTTTTTGAAAAAAATTAATAAAATTCTTATATTAACATTGAATGAGGTGACTTGTTATTTTTAGTTTGAAAATTCTCCCCCTGCCACTACTTTGTGAATAATTGGATGAGTCATAAGTACTTGTATATAAAATGAAAAAAAAATGTTTTTGATATGAGTATGCGATGGTAAGTTGTTTGATTGAATTTGAAGTCAGGTTATCTGCTCATTTTCACAAAAAAATTTACAAGTTTGTTGATGTCAACTTGATGTGGGAGAAAAACTAACATTTCAATTAAAACACACTCTGAAGAGTCGAGGAGAATTTACAAAAATCGATGGAGGGAAACGAATATGCTTGAACGAATTTTGATACAGAAGGAACAGAGTTAGGTATCCCAAGAAAACTTTGCCGGGATGGTGGTTTCTTGAAGAACACTAGGGAATTTAACAAAACTGAAAGTCAAACACAAAATGATTTTCAGGGTCAGGAAGAAAGAGTCCTTAGCGACACACCACAATGTTTCCCCGTTGTCCTATAACTGGGAGAGTCCAGCCAACTTTTAAAATAAAATATATATTTTTTCACACAGCAGCAAGATTACAACTATTGCAGCTGAAGATTCAACACAAAGACACTTTCTAGTAAAAACCACGCTCATACTTTATACAATGTCAGACAAAACATAATTAAAATATCCTATTTTAAAAATAAAATTCAACTCTATCACTAAAAGTGAACCTTTCATAAAAAATGTATCGTTTCATTCACTTAGTTGTAGGACGAATAGTGTAATCAAGTCGTTAGTAGTAGCTTGGTAGGGAAATTTCAACTCAGTCATGCTCCATGTATATATAACAGCTTATAAGCAGGCGCATATCATTCATTGACTGACCTCCGCGGTGGACGGATGTGTTTTGGGAGAGGTGCGATTTCATTACGTGTATTTCTATTACACTATTGAATCTGTTAAAAATTCGAAATGGGAGTTTGGAAATATTTATTTGTCTGTATTAACTGGAAGTGTTAAATCATTGTCTGTGTCTTACCCTAATTAAATTGCACGTCGTTAACACTACCTTGATAGGGATACATTTTTTCTAGATATAATTCAGGATGCATATGAGTAGAGTGTAAATCATTTAGTCGATCATATTCAGAGATTTTTGCCATAATTTAAACTCGCCAACAAGCTCCATGTATATAAGTTGGCGCACGTCATACACTGATGCCATTCCTTCACCATCGTCCCAGGTGGATGGATGTGTTTTGGGAGAGGTGCGATTTCATTATGTGTTCGTTAAATTTATTTGGAAATATTCGTCTTGTTTAAAATTTCTGAGTTTTTCACGTCAGTCTATAATCAAACAGTGCTTCTCTAAGCTCCCAAGCGAATGACATATATGAAACATTTCCTTTTTTATGCATGTTAATCAATTAATTACATTTAATGTGCGGATTACATTTCTAAAGTTCTTCACTAGTCGACGGGCGTGTATCATGTAAAATATTTGCGAGAAGTATCAAGTAGTGTTTCATATATCTTGTTATTGTGTTCATTAACTGTTTAATTTATAAGGACATTTTTTGCTTCATTAATTAATTCATTTTTAGACACCTGCTCACTCATGTAATTGTGTTCTTTCGTTATACTTCTCTTGTGTTAATTATATATCTAACGTACAACTCGGGGTAGTAAAATCATGTTATTCATCTCTTTACATTTAATTAATTATAAGACACCTGGAGAGTCACGTAATTGTGATCTTTTTTAACTTAGCACTTGTCGACACCAGGTTATTCACATAGTTATACTTCTCTCTCATGTTATTTATTTATATTAATAGGTAGAACACTCCGGAATTTCTCTCGTGTGTTAACTATTTGTTGTTTTTACTTTCTGTTCAATTACTATTACCAAAAATTGCCTATCTGCCCCCACTGTCTACGAGACACAAAATTTACAATTATACCACTCTTGCACCAAACTCTACATATATATTCCGTCCCCAACACACCACACCTCAGTCGAGTGCCAGTCGTCATGCTGACAACATCTACCAGAGCTGCACCCCAACCCACAAAAAGAAAGAAACTAATAAATTTGACCTTAGTACACTCTTGCACCAAACACACAAAAATCAACCCTTTCAATACATTTAACCATTTCAATGAATTTAACCCTTTCAATTTGATTAACCGTTTCAATTTTTGATTAGACCTTTCAATCAATTTAATTAACCCTTTGATATCAAATTAATTAGTTAAATCAACAAAGTCGGCATCCCTTTGTATCTAGAAAGTCCCCGCCCCTACTACTGCTGACTTTCGCTTAGTAGTCAGTTTAAACAAGGAAACATAAAGTACAAGCAATTGCGGTGTGTTCTCTATTAAATGATATGGGCATTGTACGATATTAAATTACGTAGTACTTTTGTGCGCGCCTGACATGCGCAGGAGGTCGCTGGTTCTTCTCAGGCAAGCTGCGATGCGGTTTAGTTCCATCACGTTCTTTTCATCGTCATTCCTGGTGGATAATATTTACAATGAAAAATGTTATAGATAATGATAATGGGAGTTAAGTTTGAAAGCCAAGGCGTACTACGCAGGATTGTCCTTCAGTGTTGGTCATTATTTTACGCAATTTTGAAATGACAGCTAAACACTCAATCTCGAACCTACGAAAGAAATTGTCCCTCTTTAGAGACATTCCAAACAAAAACGTGGTTTTGCTCCAATTACAGAATAACCGTCAAAACCTTTCTTTCTCCATAATTTTATGCCTTCAGTTCTCAACTGTATTTCAATTGGCCTGCCATTACTGTGAGAATGTCGCAAAATCATTTTTAAAAATGTGAATTTGAATGAAATGGGGGAAAAAAAACTTTTCTCCATTTCAAATCTATGAATAATTCATTATTCCTATTGTAATCTATCATGCTTCAAGTATTTGAAAGTGTGTGTGATTTTTAGTTTAATAATACCTGTTAAAAATTGATATTTAATGTTATTATTCTGAATAATTACTTAACTAGAAATATTATCGCTGCTTCGCACGGCTTACGAGAGCGGAAATGTTTTCATGTGACGCATGTAACCCAAGAGCGGGCGACAAAGATAAAGACCAGCTTACACAGACTTGCCACCGCACTTGACGCCGCGATAAGCCTTTTGCGTCTCGCGCACTCCTGACCTTCGGCAGATGGAATTTCTGTGTTTATCTGAAGAATGTTATGTATGATAACCTAGATTCTCTCACCACGACTCGGGGTGCGGCGAACCTTTGAGATCAAGGCCAGCGATAGCATAAAAGCGCACGGGCCTCCGAGCTGGGGGATTTTTTTTGTGAGAGTCGATGAGTATCTGGAGTTTGGGTGATTGCGTGATCTTGAGTGATAGAAGACGAGTGACAAGAGCAACGAGTGGCGATATAAGTGATCAGTAGAACGAAAATCTGCGACTGCGAGCCGCGGTGCAGTGAAGGGTGCGACTGGCAGGCTGAACTATTGGACTGGATGTGTGAGTAATAGACATTTCAAATGATGGCAACACACAGACTAAGCATGTGTTAATGATAAGTGCGAGTTGATTGAGTATTACCAAACAGAAACATTGAAAAGAACTTTAATTTAGAGTTGGGATAGATATTACATACTGCGCTCATTGAAAATAAAAAGACTAATAGTGGAGATAGACAGATTACTGCTGTAGTTAAATTAAAATAAAATTTAGTTATTTTTTTTATTAAGACCTCCATTCCGCACGAACTCGGATTCTCTCATATGGTGTCTTGTTACATTATACTCTTCTAGAAATAGGTAATGTTTAGTTTTGCGAAGTTAATGTACAGCGAGACTAACAATCTAAACAAGATTTTATAAAATAAAATCGACTTTATGCATTGAATACGATTTGTCATCTTCGCCAATTATCTAGCGGGAATTTTAATAACTTGAAATGCCCTTATTTCGAAGCTGATGTACTACTCATGCAAACACTGAAGAATCATCAGTAGTGTTTAAAGTTCCCTGTAACTTGAGGAGACAGAATGAATTCTTTACAGTTCTAAGCATACAATACCGTGCTGTTGCTCGCATTCGAGAGGTCTTGGTTCGGAACCCAGCTGAATCCGTTTGTGGATAGGCTATTATAACACGGCTGCCTGGTTTTTCTAATGTACGCTCTCGCTCTGCGGGTTGCATTGCAGGCCATCTTCATGCACTACACGACGATAATCAAAGCGCTCTCGTATTACGGAGCGGCCCACGAGAATGTGGTGGTAGGCAAGAAGAAGAGAATGAGTTCCAGTAGCACAGCAGGTAAAGGACTTTGTCCCATGACTTGTAAAAAAAAGTTGAAATACAAGATGTTTCATACTGTGCCTCCTCACTGAGTTATGGCCACGTGTTGCTAGCTAGTCGGTATCAGGCGTATGTTTGGGTCTAGTTTCGAGCATTGGCTATCTTTTAGACCCAGCGATTAATTGTATAACATCAAAACAAAGTTTGTTCAAGTGCAAACTAACCTAGCGTCGAGACTTTCGAAAACCGCGAGACATCTCATTTGCCACTCTCTCTCCCAGCAAATATTGTATAATATATATGTAAACACAGAACTATTTTTCAACCCATGGATATCAGTAAATAGTATATTTCAATTGTAAACAAATATTACACATGCCAGCAATAAATGTTAACGTTATATAGAAATGGGATATAAACACCAAGCTCCTTCACCAGTGTGAATGTAATTGTAGAATTGCTTACAAAAATTCATTAATTAATACTGATCGTTTTTTCAATAAATTTCAATTTACATGCTGTAATTAATATGTAATTTTCCTTCATAAATGGAAACTTTGTTCACATCCACTGTGTTGGCGACATCGGTTCGTTCGGACTGTGAATAGGCATTGTTCTATCTAAAGAAAAAAACCTAACTTTGTTTAAGAAATGCATATTTTAATAGTTATTTTCATCTGCGTGTGGGCTACAATTAAGATCACATCAATAGAACCTTCGATTTCAGAAATATTTGTGGCGTAAGTTTTAAGTAATTCGCCCGTTATATGAATTATAATAAAAAATTTTAATTATACTTTTTTTTTTTTTTGCTGACAGTACGTACTTATTACGAGCTTCAGACGTGCATCTACAATTCCTGTTTAGTGAAGTGTTTTGTATGACAGTACCACACGAGTATGAGGCTTTTATATCATTTCAAACACCAATGAACCAATTTACAACCAAATATTGTCATACTTGTAATACTTTACTAAGTCTTGTAGGTACACGCTTAGAAAGCCAAAAGAAGTAGATTGACAATGTTAAAATACTGAGAAAAAAAACTAAATAGTTCAAAAGCATACAGGAGATAGTGATGGATGTATTTATTCTAGTTCCTCGAAGTTATTATCACATTCCATTAATAAATGTATAAGAACTAAATGAATGAAACAGAAAATATTTAAGACAAATTAGAAAACGGGGTGCAAGGACTAGTGATATGTCTTCTATCACATCTCCTATCTCAAAACATCTCTCAGCTCCCAGCTGGTACACCTAGTTTACTCAGACGAGGCTCTAGCGAATATACATAACTCATTAATGTGTCGTAGAAAATCATTCTTTATGAAAACAAATTTTGAATCTTGGCGTTGACGATATTAGCCTACTATGTTATGAAAAAAAGTAGTATGAACAATGTTGTAGGTTAAACTATGTTATATATATATATATATATAATTTTTTATTAAAATACTGTCAAATAGTAGGGCATGTTAATAATAAATAAGGTATATAGTAATTAAATCTCCATATTTCAATTTTACCATAGTCTACTGAGGAAAAAAATTCATGATAATTCTCACATTCTTCAGCAGGAAACAGAATACATAATTAAAAAAGACAAATCAACTGAAGTTGTTTTTCCTCCAAAATTTTAATGGAACTAAATTTGTAATACAGAACATCGTTGAAATAAGTATCAACTGCATTGCACAGACAATGGAGTTATTTACAATCCTACTGCATAAGAATATGTAATAATGCACGCAATATTATAAATTTTAAATGTATCATCAAATGCCTCGTTACAGAGAATATAAATTTAAACTACAGCTACAATTGATGAGGCAATGAGTATAAGTAAGTGATAGCCTATTCAAATATATGAGCGCTTTCATTCACAATGGTAAAATATATAGGACGTTTCCCAAGTAACTGGTTTTATTTAACAGCTCTGCACTTAGTAGCCAGAATGCATGAAGCAAATGAATAAATGGAGTGTTTTAAAATAATTATCTGATGCTAGGAATATTGAAATTGAACATTCAACATTTCCCTTGAAGATACTGAAATGTCTTATTTGTCTTTTTAACGTAGCTAGGAGATTATTATATTGTTAATTTTTTTTATTCTTTCATTTGCGCGTATTTTGTTTTTTAATGCAAGCATTATTAAGTTTGTTCATTTTTGTGCCATAATTTCGGAGGAAATTTTATCGCTTAAGATTTACGGGTATTCATTTCATATAACTGTCGTTACTAACGGGTATGATTGGAGGTTGGCAACCCTGGACTATTATAAACAACCACTACCAAGAACCTTACGCACAGGCTGGTTATTATCGGTTTTAATGTATTACAGAACGTAATTTCGATACTGTTATAGTAACGAACAAAATATGTTTATGTTTTAATACGTAAATCGATGGCTTCAGCTGTGATTGACAGTGTTTTAAAAGATTTGCCATTAGCCAAACATAATGATTAATCAAACAATGCGGCTGCAGCTTAGTTCATCTTCTTTTCTTCTTTTGTTTCTTGGAGATAGACTTAGCCGGTGCTTATAGGATATGTTGGGGTTCTCTTATAATCAGACCACGAGCTCGACGAGAATTTACCATTTCTGGTAGGAGACACTCCATGTAGAATACTGTCAGTTTCGGAAGCATAATGTCCTACCACATATCTTTCCTTCTCTTCACTTTGTCGAACAACAAACCTGGGCACAAACAATATGTTTTCATAAACGTTATTGTTTATTGACACTTTCCTACAAGAAATTTTTTATATAATGTACTAATTCTACCAAATATTGTTTCCCGGCGATTATTTCCTGATATAAACTTGACTATAATCCTCAAGTACGTTTTCAGTCTATAACTGCCTGGTTATAAAATTCGCTATTCATAGGCAAAAAAAAAAAATAAATAACGAACTCTTATGCAGTAATTTTTTGGGGAAAAAAAATTGTTTGGTAGAATATCCATATTTTTTGTGAAATTTTATTAAGTCTTTAAAAAAATTAATGTTAATTTCTATACTTTTAATTATTGATATTATCTAAAACAAATGTACCATGGCCCATTTCCTATTACAATTTTATGACATGGCTTGGCATATGGGATTAATATTATATTATATATATATATATATATATACACATGCGTGACGCCACACAGTGGTGAACTGGTCAGACCAATCACCACCTATAATGGCCACCCGGGTTTGAATCAAAAGGGGTCACGCCATATTTTAGTATGTGGGAAATGCATTCCGTTGTTATTTCAATTAATCCCTACTTCATCATATTCCGTTCATTATTCTCCCTCCTCTTGGCGATAGCCACCTCAAATCTCGTTTGTTGGTCCTGCCTCAAATGGGAACAACATAATGATATCATATGTATATATATATATATATATATATATATATATATATATATATATATATATATATATATACATATATATATACATATACATATATACATATATATAATTTATGTTTTAAAATTCGCTATTAGCTATTAATACAACTGACTTATCTTTATATAATCGAATTACACTTAGCTGCATTTAGCCATACTCATAAAATTATGAGTATAAATATTTTTTTTTTAATTTTTGACCTACTTTTCGGTGTCCACACAGCAAAGCAACATACTTCTCATTTTGTTATGTTAAGTTGGCCTTGAACTTGGTAGAAATATGGATGTTCTTCTTTAAACCTCAACGTGTTATTTTCTTTACGGAGAAATTTAAGTTTTCGTGCAATGAAAGCTTCTTCTGGAGACTTATCTTTTGATGAGGAAGGACATTTTATGCCACGATTGCACTTTCTTCTATGACGCCATCAGAGGTTGCTCCAAGATAAGGGTATTCTTTGTTAATAAAGAAACCACACACTTTTCAATTTTTTCTCCAAGTATTTTACTGACTGAAAGCAATGCGGATGCCTCCATTTCTGCACACCATCTTGTATGTGCATTTCCAGGGAATGTCGGATAGCGGATATATTATACTACAGATACACAAGAAGTCGTGGTTCGAATTTTGCATATTTTACCGAAACTTGACTCAGAGATATGTTTTCGTCTTTGCTCTCTCCATTTTTGAGAAGTAGTTTGGTATTTTGTGTTACTTTGTACTGCCCTTCTTCTTTCATCGGTACACTCTTCCTGTAAAGATCTCAAATACTCTTATTTTAGGACATCAGGGGTGGCTGGTAAAGGCTCTGCTACATGTGGTCCTTAATTATCATTTGGGCCTGTGCTACTATACTTCAGTGATCTTTTTGCAACTGACTTCTTTCGGCGTTGGGGTAATTTAGTGTGGACCTGTTCTGAGCAATATATTTCTTTGTAAAGACTCCAGGGCTCCTATTAGTCAATGTTTTGTGTACAAGTTTATGTAATACACTCTTTGAGTTGTGCGCCACAACTGCACACTGACTTCCCTGGAACGAAAAATAAAAATTGTGAAATAAGTACGAAAACATATATCATGTATCACGTATTAAATGCTTTAAGCTTAATGTTGACAGTTCTTTATCGCCAAAGTTATATTTAAATAAGGTACATATGTAACACAGACGTATTTTATCACTCATATTCATATCAAAGATATTATTTCTACAAGCGGAAAGTTATGTCATCACAGATGTCAACTTTCTTATTACGCTATTTAATATTTGGTACTAGGTGTTTGGATATAATACCGTAGGCCATATTGTTTTAAATATAAATAACAATTAATTTATAAAGATTTATGAAAGTCTGTAAACATTAGAAGCTTATAAAAACGCAGTAAAATGATCAGCTATGTATATTTTCCGTGCACCATTCCATTCCCGCTTTCAAATATTAAACAGCTCCCAAATATTTTAGGTATGTTACAATTTTTTGGGACCATACACAGGTATTCATGCAATGAAGTTGGCTAAAAACAATACCACACGCTGCTGACTGATTGGAAATTGCAGCAAACGTTGCAATTACTTACGATGAAAAAGTTATTTATTCCCGTAAGTATTAACCATAACGTGGGTTAATTGCGTTTATCTATTTTTTTTTCCTTCTCACTACTATTGTCGCGTTCGTAGGTGAACAAGTAAGGCATCATCACGTATGAATGCACAACGTAATTGAATTTTTTCGAATAATACGTTTTTCTTATAATTCCCTTGCTGTAATACACTGACATGACATTTCATTTTCCACGTATGCTATGGAAGTGTAACAAACAAGTACAAAGTATATTCATAAAAACGACATATGACACTAATTTTATTGGCGTTCTACGTACAGTTAGCAACACGTTTTTCAGCGATCAGATAGTTAAAGTCACACTGTTGTTGTAGTAATAAGTAAGCCGTATTTATACAAAAATAAATTAGTAAAATTTCCCGACCTGTTTTCGAACGCGGAAAAATTTTGTCACGATTATCACCTTGCCCACCAATTTAACACTGACGCGATTTTCCTGTGAGTTAGATGATATATGTAGGGTCAAAAAACTATGAAATTAATTAGCGCAATAAAAAAATTTGTTAACTAAGTTTTTTTGTCCCTTTAACTTACGGGGAGAGAGTTAGCAAATATTTCACGCACATCTTTATTTAAGTAAAGCATTTATTTAATTTCGAGACCAACTTAAATTCCAAACTTGTGGCTGAATAACAATCACTTATCCAAGCCTTGTTTTACCTATATGCATTGCTTTATTTCAGAGGCATGAAAACACGATCGCATTTACAAATTGTCAGAAAACTAGTATTTTTCAGTACAACAATCATCTCAACTTAAAACGGAGTTGTCAATATCTGGTTTCTGCAAATCATAAGCCATAAATATTGTTTTATTCGCTATTATATGTATGTTGACGAGTGTTTTGTCAAAATTTTATAGTTTTACGTAACTTGTATAAGTACTTTTTTATATTCTAAATCAATTCAATTTTAATATGCTTTACATCAGTGTTCATGTGTGTGTGAGAGAAAAATCTAATGCCTTATTTCTCGATGAGAAATAAAGAGAAAAAAATTAATAAAATATTTTAATGAATTTCGTATTACTCATTACAAATGATTCATCCATTCCAAACGTTTTGGTGTACTTTCAAGAATATGCAGTTGCAAAAATCTTTATGTAGCGCCTTTATTCCCGGTTGTTCGCATACGAAAGACCCATTTCGCGTGCCCGCCACTAGACTAATAATAGTTCGAATACGACGTAAAGCAACTCGTGGGAAGTGTTCAAGAATAGCAAAAGCTCATTTAATACTCCTTGTTTCAGACAAATACAATTTGAATAATATACTCTTAATTATTAATATTACAAAAAACTAGGTGTGAAAGAAAGTAATATACTTAGAAAGACTTCAACAGCTTGGCTTTACGGGCTCGCGTCGCTATTCTTCTGACGGATTTACGCCATGTTGATACGGTTAATCTTCTGTGGGTAGTTGTCTTTGCCATTGTTAGTAAATTTAATTTTAGCGCTGCCAAAGTTATTTTTCTCACATAACCGCACAAAATTATGTTCACATTACAAAACATTGCACTACGAGGCAGTAGAACAACGAAATTACAGATTTCGGAGTACCTCGCTTCCTTATTCTTCTCAAGGACAAACGCTCCCTGCCCTCACGAACCACAACATGCATCATCTGGCAGAGTAATGGGGGATTACTGCTAATAGCCTCTCCCTCAGTGGACACTGGTGGCTCACTACCTGAACCTGGCAAGGCAGGTACATGGCCGTCTTCCCACCAATAGTATGTACGCTCTCCTGTAAATTTTATTCCTGCACCGAATATTTCTTAACAATATTCGCTTTTTTGGCATTCCTGTTCAAGGTAAATATATGCCTCCGCTGAATTTTTTGAGCAGAAAGATACATATTTCTTGCCAAAAGAAACCTTTTGTACCATTAATGTATAGCCTGTTTTCTGGAAAGATTCAAAAATTAAAACTGTAATTTAAAAAAAAAGTAAAATCCAAATTGATATATTTGGCTATAGCCACAGCTTCATATTATCATTTCTCACACATAGGTTTTGTTTCATGTTTATATCTTTGAAATTGGCTTCTCTAAATGTAATTTCATTAACATGTATTTCCCTATACCCAGTTATCACTTATGTTAAACCAGGCAGCAGCCTTAAGTGGATCGTGTGGCGAGGCAACATGTACTGTACATTATTCACAAGTGAGTGAAGTAAAACTTATTTTAGCACGAGCACCTTGCCTCTGCCCAGATGCTTCATTTCTCGTCTGTTTCTAATGACTTCACTGTCGACGAGACATTAAGCCCGACCTACTAACCTATCTACTTACCGTCAATTTTTGTGTGAGCTTATTTGGAGTACCCGAATGAAAAACAAATCTAATTTTAATCCGTCCTGTAAACGTTATTTCTTTTTTCGTTCTTTTCATATGTGTCTCATAGTACCTATAAGGCTAACAAATTAGTTGTTTTCAAGCAACATTTGTGTCTGGAAGACCAGTGTCACATTGCACAGAAGAACGCACTCCTATAGACTATTCATGGTAAAATGAGCCTTTTTGAACGCTCTATCATTTGGAATAATATCCAATAAAATATATTATTTTAGTTTTTGGCGTTAACTTCCATGTGCGGTGAAATATACACACTGTGTTTATTACTTACGTGACAATATTGATTTAAAAAGGTGGTTCGAGGATTAGTTAAAGCTGAAAGGAAAAAGTAAATAGGGCCTCAAAATTGCTCACTTTACCGTGAACAGCCTGTACTGCAAAGTGCGGGCTATAAACCACGACTATAGTCACGCACGTGAGCAGATGGCAAAGTGGAAGGGTTTCGTTTATCAAGCGACAACAAAGGTGACACAGCAGTCAGTACAGCACGCAGACAGAGGGTTGGCGATCGGTGACAACTGCTATGACTAACCGCGCAGGTGTCCTGCGATAGCACCTGCCGGGTGCAATCGTGTCGTGTTTTTTGTAGTCGGTTGGTTGCTGGGGGTAGAGAAACTGGGGTTATCTGGCCCCTGGTTTCTGCGTGCGCGGCTGTGCCGACCGTTGCAGTAAATACTGAGCACATTGTGGGTGTTGGTTGTTCCAATCTCTATATGCCGAGATAATGCAGTCCGCGAGGGTGTGCGTGGCTCGTGCAACAACGAGACAAGTGCCAGGCTGCAGGCGAAGAACTCCTCGTAAAGAAGAGGCAGTGTTGGCTCCATATGTTTGCCGAATGAAGGTTTGATAGGGGGCTGAGAGACTCATGAGTCCTTCTTGAATGTTCTCAACAGACGTCACAAATACGTGCCGATAAATGTAAAGTGAAACAACTGCTGAGTTATTTACGAATTTTGCAAACGTCAAGATAGACTTCGAAAAAGTACTACCTAAGCCCTTTAAAAAGTTTTAGTGTCAAAAATACCGGTACCTTGAGACACAATACCCAAAGAAGTTTCCACGCCAAAAATGTTTAGTATAATACTTTTTTGTTGATTCAACTATCGAAATACTGCAGTTTTGCACAGTAATTTTTTTGAGAACCTTGGTATTATTTAACGAGAGAGAGCTAACTTCCTCAGAATCGCATTCAGAATTTAATTAAACGTTTCCTTTCCCTGTGTTGACTGAAAAGTAGATCTAAGGATAAAAGATGACCACAAAACAAAAAATAGAATTTTTGTGTGTGTGTGAAACAATGTTTAGTTGACATATGTAACAAACAAAATCCAAATAAAAGCTTGTAAATAAATATTTGGCACGCGAGTGTTACTTTGGTGTATACATCCTTTACAGAAGATTTTCTTCATTAGCAACACATATTTCTCATTGTGGTAACATTTTCTTGGATTTAGTACAATCATATAGGAAGCTAAAAACTGCTATAAAGTATATGCTAAACTTCAGAGTAATGATGGAGTTCTGACTGTGGAGAAAACTGTAAAGACAGCTCTAAATATGTATATTTAAAAAAGTATTTTGAAAGAAAACTAAAGCACCCGCCATTGAACCAAATTCTCAGTTGTTACAGGTAAGACTATAATAAAAAGGCCTGTAAACTACAGTTTTTTAAGGACTACGTATTCACAGGGAGAAGTTCACTTAGTAAACACAAAAAAAAAAAAACGCATATAACATATATCATTACAATATACAAATTACACCTGTTACCTTTTAAACCTTTGGCCACATGCCTATAACTAAAATAAAACGTGTCAACCGTAACTTCTCGACATCTTACTGTACGATGAAGGGCACTATTTATCACTTCCTCAGAAACAATACGTGTGCCAAAATCCAATAGGCCTACTTTTAAAACTGTGCCCAAGCTAGTAACAGTACTCAAATGTCTTTTAAACCTGTCGCCAAGCACAGCACTAAAATAGTTTAAAAAAGTTAAAATATATAAGGTACAGATAGTTTAACTTATCCTTCTACTCTTGCTTCTGCTTGCTTGCTCACTTGATAAACGCTTCGTTTAAAACAAGAATTTCACCAATATTTTGGAAATAAAATGTTTTGCTATAAACCCAAGATCAAACTCTAAAACAAACGTAGAATACTATCGATAGAGAGAGATTGAGAGAGAAAGAGAGAGAGAGAGAGAGAGAGGAGAGAGAGAGAGAGAGAGAGAGAGAGAGAGATGGAGGAAGGGATTTGGACAACGCTCAACAGCTAAGATCTTCTACTAATGGTACGATTGATTGTCATTGCTCAATGTATAGTCCGTCTCACGCTTAGATTGCAGTACAGAGCTTATGGCGCTCACTGTTGCCAGATTGCTTCGGCTTTGTGACGTAACTGGCAAGCTGAGGAAAAAATGGGCGGTGAAGGAAACGGCCTGATTAAGAGAATTTTTATCCGTTTACCTCCCTGCCAACTCGTAAAGGAATCCAATCCTGCGACGCAAAGCTAAGCGGCTTCTTTGAAACTGAAGCCTGTGAGAAATCCTATCATTGTGATTGGACTGCGCGCACGCAACCAACGTAAATAGTTTTATTTTTCGAAGTTGCAAAAAAAATTATCAGGCAACAGCGCCCTCAGGAACAAGGACAGCGTTAACGACAGAAATTGTGCATTGCAAAGAGAGAGTAAATGTCCATTACACCGCACACTGCAATCTAAGAGTGCGACGCTCTAAAGCAGCAGTCAGTCTACCGATAACGTAGTCTACACTGTAAAAGTGCATCCGCGAAATTCACACCCAATCGGTGAAACCTGAATCACAGAAGAAAGCGAAATCGCCTTCATGTTAGTTCATTATCAAATACTCACATATTTCTCATTGGTTTAAGCAGTAGATTCAAATGCTCCAAACCTTTTATTGTTGGTGCATTCCTGCGGCCGTGAGTGGTCACACATACCACTCGCCCCAACCACGGCGAAACAGGCATTCAATTTTCTGAAGGATGACAATCATATTTATGAGTGTAGGAAACATTGACGTAGTCGTTGATTGACCGGTAGATTACCTCGTCGTACTCCCGTTTCCCCCACCACAGCATTTCTTCGCTGCTCCATCTTCGTCTCTCTTAATCTCCATCGGCGCTAAATACTTCAGCTTGTAAGAGTGCGTGGGACAAAAATGAACGGATTACTGGTTGGTTATATTTTACTTTGATGAAACGCCATTTAGAAAAACGAAGAAAGGGCTACCATAATTTGTGAGCAAATGTTTTACCATACTTCTGTATTTCTACTGAGCTACATCTCTTCCGCCGGGAATGTGTACAAGTCATCGCGAAGCAAGATATTATGCGAAATAAATGGATTAGTATTGAAAAGTATTTGCTAACAAGGTCGGTAGAAATCGTTATCTACTATTGCCATAATATTGTGGACTCCAACTCACGTATTAGGAGTTAACTTATCTCCCAATCCCTATTAAACGCCTCCCATATCGCTTTCACTCTCTCTTTAGAGTATTTCAATGAATCGCGAAACGGGCGCAGAAGAACTTACATTGCAGTGATTAGAATGTCACTGATTCAAGTATCGATTCAGATACTGTGCAGAAAAGTAGTTAATTTTCAGACGAACTGCAGACTGTCAACTTCGTGCATTACTAAAAACGCTGTACTAATTATCAATGAAATGAAAAACTTTCGTTTGGCCATGGATGCTGAACAACTTACACTTCGTGTGTGCTAGATCCTCACAGTATTTGGTGCAGTTCGTACTATAACGATACTGTGATTGCGATGCTACAACATACGTTCTTTGCCCATGTTTAAACTTTTCTTCGTGATTGCAGTTGACGCGATTCAGCAGTTTCAGCGGCATTCTGTAGCAATGTTGCTCTTCCGAGTTTCGGTTCAGGATTGATGTTGCTTCTTGTGCTCGTATGTTGGGCAAGAGCCTGGCCTTTTCAAAACATCTTCCCTCTATGAATGTTCTATACCTGTTCGCTTTAATGACATTTATGCAAGCAATGGTTACCGGACACAGTACCATGTATGACCTTGTAGAAGTGCATTATTTATCGGTTCGACAGTGTTAGAATGTAACTCCTTGGGAAGAAAGTTGTATTTTGAGTGGCTCACGCATTTTATGGGAAAACATTACCATGCAACACCTTTGCAACAACTGTAAAATCCCTGTCTTCAGCTTGACGAAATCATTATTACCATAATTAACTGAAAAGTTACCCTTGGCTGCTCACGCATAACAATCAAAATTTGTACTTTATTTTAAAGGCTAGTCTTGAGCCCTATCGCGACTTTGTTTATAAGAACCAGAGTGAATAAATTCCTTGTAACAAATCGCATCGTTTAATAAGGAAACGTGAAACTGATCTTCATTTCCGAGTGTTGCCAACATCCGATGCCTGGAATCACCGTAATAAATTTGGCGACTATGTAGCGAAAGTGGTTCATTGTGATATAACTTTCTGGAGGTAGCTAGGCCCGTAAAGGAATGAAGTTCTTAGTAAAGTAGAGAAAATAATTTTTTTAAATCTATTTACAAAGCTATAATAATATTGCCTGATCTTTCTCGGCGTAACTAGTACTCAAAGAAAAAAAAATCCCGTAGTAAAAAGTAATCACTTGCCTAACACGATAATTACTTAATCGATGAAACATTTTTTATTGAAAAAAATAATAATGCATTTTAATACTTTACATGAAATGAGACTCCGTGAGTTTAATCAATCTGTCTTGAACTTCTTTCACCTCGTTTCTGCCGCCGTGGTAGTTCACTTACACTATATTGCTCATCCGCGAACATCCTGATCACTTCCCACAGTCGCCTCGGACACACAGGACCGTTTTTCCGCGCTGCAGATACCTCTATTGTTCGCGGGTCCGCGGTGGCCGAGCCGTTAGCCCGCTCGCCTCCCACCAAGGCGAACCGGGTTCAATCCCCGGCCGGGTCACCGGATTCTCGCATGTGGGAATTGTGCCGGACGATGCCGTTAGTGGGTGGGTTTTCTCGGGGATCTCCCGTTTCCCCCGCCCCTTCATTCAGGCGCTGCTCCATACCGACCTGAATCACCCTTATCGGTTCTCAAGACCTCGCAGTTAAGATCCGCCTAAATCTCTTCACTCACTCTATTGTTCGCCAGCGTCCGCGCGTACTCGCGTGCAACGCTCTCTCACTGCAGACCATAGGGATCTGGGTTCGCCGACTGGAGGACACACTCTTTGTACGGCTTTGTCTACTACTATGTCGAGCTAGGGTAGTTAGATTTGGTTATATATGGTTGTCAAAATAATTTTATAGCCTTGATTAATTAATTAATTTGAATTTCAACTTTTGTACGAATAAAATATTATTTATTTCATTTTGCTCTTATAGAACACACATAAACGTACTGAATAATTATAACACCATTATATACACTTCAATCTGTGTAGGGTAATGTGGGTCAAGAGCCCGCACTTAAGGAAACAGTAGTCGATTGTGTCTATTGCAATGATGATTTCACGTATATGCTGCGACAGTTTATTATGTATTATTATATGTAAAATCTAAAGTTTTAATTCATTTGTGACAACTTACAATACAAATAGAACACATGACTGCATATTATGAAACTTGCCCTTACATGTGGGGTAAGAATACTATTGCAGTGGGGTAAGAGTCCTATTGGAATATGTTACATTTGAAAAAGTCCTTTCCCATATAATCAGTACAGGATTGTTCCCACCATGAGATACATTCGCTGCACATAATACAGTCCAAAGATGGAGGCTCTTCGAATACTGCACCACATCCACCACAGAAATAGTCCACGTTACCAGAGCTGGCAATTTCTTTCTTGTCATAGTCAAATTTACGGTGTGCTCCAACGCCTTTGCTCTTCAAGCTTACTGATTTTGATGTTACGGTCGCTTTCTTTAGGTTAGGCGTACTTTTTATTTCATTTAGTAATGGTAGCATTTTGGCATATGGTGGCGATGTATTTGAGACCGGTTTGGATTTCTGCGCCTCTTTTGTGGATGAATAGCTTTTAGGAAAGGCCTGATTATTTCTGGCGAAACAGAACACTTCACAGGAGTGGACACGTTCATAAAGTTACGTGTACACGGGCAAGTTTTCTATCGCAAGTCGACAGTAATTGCTGCTGCAAGTGCTTCTTGCTCGTGTATGTACCCCGGCAAGTTGAGTGGGAAGTGCACACAGACTTGCTGCTAAGCAGCAGCAAGCTTGTTACCTTGCACGTGGACATGCATTTGACTGTCTCTCAGGAAGTACTTGCAGCTATGTATACGAGATTAGTTCGTAAAGAACTTCCCTTATTGAGGGAAGTTGATCGCCGCGGCACAGCATGGCTAGAGGAAAACGTGAGTGGTTAAGTGAAGAAATTGTAAAACTTAATCAATTATTTGTGGAGTCACCAAAAATGAATAGCATTAAGTGTTGCATTTTTAAAAGTTTTGTAAAGAAACACATTGAGACATTATCAATAAAGGTTATATTAAGGAAACGGTGTTCCTTCTTACCTTTAGATAATCTCTCAGGCAGTCGAAAATAGCCTTCGTCACTTCTTTGACTATTCTTACAATAGTACATAGAGGAATACGAAATACATACTGCATACTGTTGTTCGCATTACCTATATCGCATCCATGGGCAATGATTTGTTACAACATAACTGAAGGAGGGTACAATTAATGGACTGAGTTACTAGTAATTTTCATATCCACGTGCATGTTGCTAAAAATCGCAAAATGACCAAGACACGTTCGTGAACAGACTTCGCCTTCCTCATTGATGTATCCCTCTTGGCTATAGTTGGGCCAATTCTATCAATGAGAAGCTACACTTGTACTGCAGACATCCTCGTACATGTCCTATACTGTTGTACATCTTCAATCTGCATCTCATTGATTATATTTATGTATGCGCCTTACTCCTCACACCTGTTTATCCACTCTCTAACCCAACATGTATTGTTTCATTTTTGCTTCTTCTTCAGACACACTGAAACCGCCACAGCTGCAGCGAGTTTCACTTGCTGCTTCCGAGCCATTACTGGAAATGTGTAGGTCTTGACACAATTTTTATCATTCCCACTACAGTGGACACGCCCAGACAAGATCATGCTCGTCAAATTCTTGCAGTCACTCGCCAGCATGACAGCTTGCACTACCAATCTGCCCACATGGACATGCCGTCGCAAGTCACTTGGACATCTTGTTGGCCAAGAATACTTGCCCGTATACACGCACCTTAAGACAAGTATTGGAAGATATGTCAGTAGAATTACCTGTAGCAAACTCTATACAAATATTTTCATGGCCATTTTCAGTAGGACTAACAGGAACATTCGTGACAGTGGTTTCTTAAAGCTTTGAAATGTGTTATCAAGTAGAAGCACGCTGTACTTCTGCACTCATATGACTAGTATTGTCACCAACAGGAGACGACTGATTATCATTATTATTTGGGAGAGGCCTGCCAGTAATTTCAGGTGGAAGAAAGTTGGGTGTGCCTGCTATTTCACTAAAATCTGTTAAAATTTCATTTGTCGTAGAAAACTTTTGTCAACGGACTACTTCTAGGCTGATAATTTTGATTTTACCAACATCTTTGTTTCCTTCTGCAAACTACGGCATGTGATTTTACTTATAGTATGACATGTATCTAACTTATTTCTGTCAAACAATTCAACTGCATAAGTTCTACGGATATTAAAACAAATCTTAAAAGGCTTAAATAATGAAGTAGTGTGGGGCAAAAGTTCGCATAATCGTTTGTGCGGACTCTAGTCCCAGGAAACTTGCCCTAACAAACCCAAATAATGTAATACGCCAACTGCATTTGACAGTTGCATGATTAAATTTACACCCTCATAGGAATACAAGAAAAAACATAACTGTTGCGTAAATGTACATATTCTTCGACAACATTGTTTCGTTGCATTTCTGTAGTCACTTCTTCACCACAAACAAATTACATCAAACGTCACTCCAAACAGATAGTTGCGACCGTACTCCTATTAATGGCAGCATGTAGCAACTAACCGTGCCCAGTGCGTGGAAAGCATTTTGAAAATTCCCTTTATGACATCGGTGCTATCTAACGGCGACTGCGAGAACTACGACGTCTTAGGATCTTTATCGCTGCAAGCCTGAGGATTATCCACCAAGTCAACGACATACGAATTTTCAAAGCCGCTATCCTCTCTAAACAGTTGAGAAACAGCAGTAGACGGTGAATTGAAAACTTGGGAAGCTGAAGGCCCACAAGAACTTACACCTCTGCAACTGATGTCCCAGAAACTACAAAACACTATGAAACAGAGTGAGATGAATAATTCTAATCACTAGACAACTATATTATATTTATCTCGTGAAACATTTCTTCTTTAATTGTGGGGCCACTCTAAAACTACCGATATGGCTCATCGGCTCCCACTATATTGACGCGATTAAAATAATATTCTAATCTAGTTTGACTGACGTTGTGAAGGGACCTACCGCTTATCCTTTTCAGACTATTCCATGCCTGAGCACACCTAAACGAGGCCTCATTCACTGTCGAGACATTTCTCGATAGGGAAGACAATGCCGATTTTCTTAAAACTGTTGCGCAATGCAGCAAGGTGTGAGCTGTCAGTCAAGCAAGGGCGCAGCCATCACGGCCTCCCTCCAGGCGAGTAAGTCAACTGCGTCTCTGGCCGGCAGCGCACTGGCGCAGGAACGAAGCGAACAGCAGGCTTGAACCAGTACCATGTGTATTATTGTAAGCCACCATGTACTAAAAATCATACGATTAGATACCCCATCAAGCCAGTACCCATGTCGTGACAACAACCAAGCCATAAGTGGTCGCTAGTTTGAGTCGTATATTTGGACTGTTTGTAACACTATTGCCGATCATGCCAGCTCTTTAGAATCCTATGTACTGAAACGTTTTCTGTGAAATCTTCGCATGCGCGTAAACTCGTATCTCGGTAAATATAAGTTATGTAAATATTACTTTTTTTTTTTTTTTTTTTTTCTTTCAGAAAAAATAAAACAATTATGTATGGCCCTATTTCTTAAACTTTTGCCATAATTAAGTGTATTCTTGAAGAAAATAAATTCGTGAAACTGGTCAAATATGGTATTTTTAAAACTTGCATACGCAATTTCCTTAAGCGGCAAGATAAAAGTACAAAGATATGGACGTAGTTTAATCTGTGGTCGTTCATCGCGTGTAATAAAATCCCTATGTTACAGATATAATTTGCACAGTATAGCGTTACGACGGAAACACTGCACGCCTTGCGCGTAGGACCGATGAGGCGATAAGCGTGCGTGTTTGTGTCACCCGTATCGCTCCCTCACTTCTTGACCTTGGACGCGCAGCTACATAGTCCCTTAGGTAACTCTCTTCTTGATTTTCAATCCGTAATAATGGACATTGCCCATAAAACACAGTTGTACACAGGATCGTTGAGAAGGGGCTGCAAAGGACGGCATTTGCTCCTCCTTCAGTTTTATTAGCGCCCTAATAACTTTATTCATGTATCAGTCAAATTAAAATGCGAACATGTTACGAACCTAAATGTGTTAATGATATCCCGATTCGTATACCAATATGTATATAAAAAAAAAAACACCAACTTAATTTGTTATAATTTTAATTTAAATATAGCACATACAAACAACGCCGAGACTTAGAACGCTTTTACGCAATTCCTTACCAACTGAACAGTGAGCACGTATGCCAATTTGTACAGTAGCATTTATTCAGATAACAGGATTTTTTTTCCAGAGGCTGATTTCAAAAGTGCTCGCTTCACCGTGAAGAGACTGCAGAGTATCAGCAGGATCTTACCATAGACTAAATATGAGGTAGACCGATCTCGCTGGTTGCGCACAGTCAATCTCTGTGTCCGAATATAGAACTGCTTTTCTGCCAATACGTCTAGCGAAAACAGCATGATTTGGATTTTAGGTTAGAAAACTGATTTGTAAACAAATGCCTTGAGAGTATGTATACTTCCTCTAACCAATTTGTAATGCAGTTTGATT
This sequence comes from Dryococelus australis, assembly GCA_029891345.1. Lineage (NCBI taxonomy): Eukaryota > Metazoa > Arthropoda > Insecta > Phasmatodea > Phasmatidae > Dryococelus > Dryococelus australis. The sequence continues at coordinate 280,208,020 of CM056994.1, forward strand.
AAACTGAAATTGGTAAAAGAATTTTATTAATATAAGAGTGCTTGTCATTTAAAAAATAATATATAAGCAAACACGTTCATCACTATTGACAATGTGACTGACAGTTGTGTTCCTTTGGGGTAGGTCAATGTTGGGTACATGCGGAGAAGATGAATAAGCGGTCTACCTCATATTTAGTCTACGGTTCTTACAGCGCTGTCTTACACAATTTGTGGTGAAATACTACGTTAACATCTGTGAACGGCCGCAGTGTTTTAGCTCCGTGCGTGCTATCCCACGCCACGTCGTTAGGCTCATCGCTGCCAGTATCGCAGCTAAGATACAAATGTGAAATTAATAAGCAGCTACGGCTGTCTTTTGATCTGCGGCCATTTATTACCAGCACAGGGGTATACACCTCAAGGAAAGAAGACCAGCGCACCAGTTCTCTGAATCTCCCGCAGTAGTAGTTTCAGACCATTTCTTTTATACTTGCTCAAGAATATAGCAAGCACTAGAGAAGTCGAAGGGCCCCAATAAGAAGGAAACTGACTATCTATTCCTTTAAACATTAAATTAATTTTAAGTACTTCTCGCCATACCATCTACAACAGCATCAGCACTCAATTATTGACCGCCATTACGAACAAAGTATCGAGAGCTGATTTATAAACCACGGTTTCAAAATAACTTATAATATAACACAACATAGCAACACAAATTAGGCAATTCAATGCTTACAAATATGCGCAATCTAACAGCTGTGTTGTGACATGGAAACACTTAAAAAATATCCAACTTAAATATCTTTTTTAGTGTCTCTGAGAAAGAAAATCTCTGGCCTGTGATTAATACGCATTACCTTATATAATTTTAAAAAGTAATTATTATTAATTAACAGTGATAACTATGCCAGTTTTCCATGCTAGAAGGTTCGGAGAGGGGGAGAGGAAGGTTTGAAAATTCTGTCACAGTGTAACGCAGTATATCGAAGTTGGAATTTCGTTTATGTTTGCTTAAATTGATGTATTGTAAGAACTATGCGCTTTATTGTGATTGGTTCTCTCTTAACCTGCGTTTTATATTATGTTTTTTCTGCACGCAAACGACACACTCAAAATACAGGCTTTTAAGTAACCCACTTTTGAGTGGCCCCGTCAAATGAAACAATGTCTGCCATGCAGAAAATTAACGAAGTAACAAAGGAAGCTGGTAAGACGTACATACTACATAGAATATCGAATAGTATCCTGCACATGCATGCATTCACGCGTCATTCTATCCTTCCAGTAATTGAGTTTTAATTGGAAGAACCACCCCCTTACGTAATCGACGTCGCTAGAAAGTGATGGGACCTCCTAATTACAGCGAGCTACGAACTATTTGATTAGAGATACTCTGCCCTCATGTATATATAATTAGTAAGGCTGGGGACTGGTCTCGGCGCCTCAATCTCCTCGCCATAACACTGGCGTCTTAGCATCATTGTCACCGAGAGCTTATCTCTTAGCGGCTAGCAATCACGCAGAATGTCTTCTTGCATTTTTTTTTCTTTCAGTTGACATTAGAAAATCCTCCATTGTAGTGTTTCTCTGCAGCGTTACGATCTGAGAAATTAGAGAAAAAATTACGAATTTGAGCCAATTTTTCTTAAAAATATGTGACGTTCGATGTCTCATCCAGTCGCGTGTGTTGAATTGTTGCAAGGTAAGCTGTCGTTAGCTCTGTGCTGTACGCTGTTGCTTGCTATAGTTTACACTTCCACCAGTAAAACGTAACTCGGTAGCTGACGCCACAGGATGCGTGTAATGGGTCTCCTTACTGCTCGCTTGTGAATGGTTGGAATGCTTTCAGTTTCGCTAGACTGCATGGTGGTTACTGGTGCTTGCTGCGTGCAACGAGAATGTACAGAAGTGAACAAGCATCAGCTTACCTTAAAACACTTCACCACATGCCACTGGTCTTAGCCAAGCGGCCTAAGTACATACTGTGTTTCAGCTACCTGCCACTGCACTGTTGTTTCACGCACTAGGTACCACTGTGCAGTATTACAATTACCCAAATGCCCACAACCTTTAGCTTACATTCTACCAAAAAGTTCCGTGATACAGAATGTTCAGAAACTCAGTGCCCAAACTCCAGACATAGTTTCTGTGGACCAAGAGTAACACAAGAGCCTTATACACTTATATCCGGAATTATTATATTATATATATATATATAATATCGGAATTATTATATAAAATAATTGTGTTCAAAATTGCAGCGTAAAACACTTGCTGAATAGGGCGGATCGTTCATGCATGTAGGACAAGTTGCATAGATCGTAGACGCGCGTCACTATATTATTACATACGCAGCGTCACGCACCTACTTCATATGCAACTTATCCTTCACGCTTGATGGCATCATCTTGTTCTCCAGGCGTTATGCACAGCCACTTTGAACGCAATTAAATTATGTAAAGAACTAGCGACTCGCCCCGGCCTCGCTGGGTTGCGATTTACAAATATGGCATTGTTTAGGTTTACAACTCGTATATAATTATACTAAATGATAAATTGTAACTAACATAGGATTAATTTTGTGTTGTGTAGTAAGTGAACCTCTAATTTTAATCATATCTTAAAATACAAAAATAGTTACCGTGGGTCATCCTTAAAAGATAAACTTATACTGCCGCGGACTTTTTTGTAGACCTTTATGAAATCTACAATTCTGTGGTACATTAATTTGGTGTATCTCTTATAGTTTAGTCAACGTAAGACATGTAAGCGCCCAAAAAGTGGCTTTTTCCGACTTTATTAGAAAACGTCACCATTTATATACTACCCTTACATTAAATGTTATCGTATTATATACGTAAACATTACCCAAGAAATTATCTAAATTTTGGTGAAAACCGCATCAAAATCCATCAAGTTGTTTAGAAGCCTTAGCCTATTACACAGACACACGCGGCCGGGCGACTTTACTATGTATATGAAGGTTTCCGGATATGTATGGAGTTTGGTCACTGAGTTTCCGAACATTCTGTTTATCATATAATATTGTATAGGTTTATGAGAAAGCACGAAAGGTAATTTTTTTTACATACATGCTAGCTATCCCACATTTATCCAGGAAAGACTCAAATGTTTAGCGAAATTCATGACATTGTATACTGACAGTTCTACATTTGCAGCCTGAAGTAAGGTAAACTTTCCTTATTATGTACAGTTAAAAACTAATATTACAGTCCAGGAACTTTACTGAAAAAAAAATTTACGTTGCAGTCTTGTTATTAGATCAGCTGTCGTACTCTCGCACAGATGCGTGTCTTTACTCAAACTATTATTTCGTTGTCTTGCGAGAAGAACGATTCTTATCTCGATATCAACCGTACACTGCTTGTTGCAATCTGTTGTCTGCGATCTCTTCCTGAGCAGTGCCTGTGTTGGACCAGAACTTTCGCAATGTAATACAACATTTACGGCAATTCAATATGCCTTTCACACGAAGGAGCCTTAATAAAAATTTTTTCTAAAACAATAAGAATTTTTTTATTTAAATATATTTTAAAACATTATGTTGCCGATATGCGTAGTTGGTCTACGTTCTTATAAACATATATGCAAGCAATTTTAAAGAAGTACTCAAAGGTTAAGATGGACGGATGACGCGAGTAGGAAAAAAAGTATAGGCAGAAGGCAATTTAACCAGATTCGAGGGTAATCGAGATGTGATGAAAGCCTGTAACAATATATTTTTTTGGTGATACTACTTCCAAAAATGACGGATGACTGAAGCTACTACTTAACGGATTTAGAGCATGCAATAAATACTTCAGCACGCCAGGTTTGAGTTAAATCGGTTTAATGGTACCAGAAATATGACAACGCCACTTCCAAAGTAAGGTCTGCATGCCTAATTTGTCGTGAGATCTGGTTGAGAAGTAATTTAGATGTGACATTTAAATGTAAATATCGGCTGTCACCTTTCAAAAAGGCACTTTAAAAGTTTTATAAATTGATTTATTTAGTGCACATAGTAAGAACTACCAGCATTATAAGTTAGGTACAAATCGGTTTAATGATTCCAGACATGCAGTATATCGTCTAATACAAATCTTAACGTGGAAGGCACTTGCCAAAATAAATAACATAATCATAAAACTCATTCATTTCTTGTCCGTATTTGAAGTTGTTCGGATTCGTTTCGGTAGTTTGTGTAAGTTTAAAATTAAAAATCATAAGTCTCCATTTTACAAAATAGGGGACAAACAACTAAGAATAAATGAGTCTAATACTTACGTAGGTATTGCCAACATACAATTACAAAGGGTGGGTAAAATAAATATAATTGATCGATAGCTATAATACAGTGACATAAAATATAAAATCATTTTTGATGAAAAGTCTGATTTGGTAAAATAATACCTGTTTATGGTTGCCTACAATTACATCACATTACGTGTGTAGGCCTAACATATATAACGGCAGTCAACCCAACGTAAAATTTATGTTATTACAGATAAAACCTTCTTACAAAATAACAGTAAAGATACTGCCAACTATGGCGTGTTAGGTGCTGGTGTAAGGTACTGCTAACATACAACGTTTGACTGGAATTGGTTGAATGGTTCAATAGTTATGGCCTTATAACCTAAAATTATATAAACTCTGCATTGTAAATACGTATTTGATACGTATATTGATATCACATAACTGGCCGAACTTAGCACTATCTTGTTATAGGCTGTTCACGGTAAAGTGAGCACTTTTGAGGCCCTAGTTGCTTTTTTCTATCAGTCATTTTTTATCCTTCTGCCGCTTTTGAAAATAAATATTACCATGTAAGTAATAATATCAGTGTATATATGTCACTGGACTCGAATGTTAATGTCTAAGGCTGAAATAAAATATATTTACTAATTACTATTCCAAATGAGAGAATTTTGAAAAGTGCTCACTTCACCGCGAATAGCCTATAACAAATTGGAGGCAATCAGTTAAATAGTTTCGGAGATACGGTGTGAAACTTTTATTAATTCTAATATCACTATCTTACAAAATATAAGTCAAGAGGCCGACAATTAGCGTATTTTCTACCAGTATAAAGAGATTGCTTAAAACCGGTCAAATTGTTCAGTTGATAAGCATTCTAACGTGAAATATTTATATGGTAGTCATTTCAAATATAAGTATTTGATATTCTAAAAGAGAATATATGGTGACTTACCACAGAAATACTGGTATGCTAAATTTAAAAGGAATCAGTTGAGTAGTTCTGTTGTGTAACACGGCAATGTTTAGCTTTTATATCGGTTGCATAATTTTTCTACATAAACCAAGACATGAAATTGATGTGTGTCGCTCAATGTTAGGATACCAATCTTCACATTAACATGTCTACGGGAAAAAATACAGATCTGTTTACCGTTTGCAGTATAGACTAGATTCGTGGAAAGCCAATACACAAATAACACTTAAAGTTGTATAATTTGTTTTCCATCGCTACAGTGAAATCGTAATTTGTTAAGAGAACATATAAGACACGGCTCAGGATTACATGGGTACTTTGTGATAATACAACTACTATAATCGACGTGTGATATCAACATATTCAAAGTTAAAAGTTTCAGATACGTGTTGAAATGTCCTATTCAGCCAAAGTAATACAATAACATACATCGTCACAGTAGAAACGGCAACATTAGAAGATCCGCATTCCAAGGCATATCCACCCTCATAATTTTATCAAATAATATTCCATCTGGTCTTTCAATTAGCGGTATGAAAATACGTGGTCATGACGCTAAAGTATACACGACAAACTTACACCTCAAAACCATTCTGTTGCAGGCTCGATGCTTTCAAAAAATAGTTTTAAATCAAGTGCCAACTTCAATGTTGTATAACAATTTTTTGATCATCATGCAAAACATTGCTTGTTTTGTATAACCACACAAAACCAAAATACAGAATTGAAAATCTACTGTTGACTTGAACAATGTTATTGTTTCAAATACAAGAAGGGGTGATCTGCACATTTGTCTCTGATGAGAACGTGTTGAATTACTTTGCACAACATGACTGAGAATCAAAATAAAAAAAATTAATATACTATGCTATTAATTACATTGTAAATGTAGTATGTTAATTTATAAATATTTTTGTGCCAAGATTGAATTGGCTCACAAATACAAAGCACTCGCGAGAGGTCTGCGCAGATTACATGTTGTCTCCAACAGAAAAATAATAATGCAGCGTGACCAATTTGCAGTGTAGTAAATTGCAGGAAAGAATGACTACATTTTTAGTTTTCCAGCACTTTATTAAATTTTTTTTTAAATCTATGGTGATGTATCGTATGATGTAGCTAATGGTTTAACACAATTCTTACACAGGGGAAAATTGTGTACCGGCATCGGTGGAATTTGAAGTACAGAACACGTTATCAACTAATCAGATTCCGTACATCAGTGCTTCGTCTGTCAGTCTCCCAATGTAACTCATAAATATATGTATATTTTATATTATTACAAACATTCTAGAGGATTTTAGAAAACTATAGAAAACTTCAGAATAGAAGAGAATACAGCGGACAGGAAACAACGTGGCTGTTTCAAAATGGTGGGCAAATATTCCGGTAAAGCTCACCTCCTTCTTCCAGCCACTACGATAAGAAAGTGCCTTTCAAGATTTTTTTTGGTGTTTAATTGACATTGTTTGTATCTATATTTGCTGTCTATGATATCGAAACAAATGGTTCATTTTAGAGCGCTATATACCCAACGGAATTGGCTCATCTTCGTCGCTAAAGACTGGACAAGGTTTTCATCAGTTCGGTGTTTTTTTTTTTTTGTTTTTCAGTATTTTGTGTTAAATTATGCTGATAATATTTCGAACCAGACCTACTTGGCAGGTGTACAATTCGTGTTGCATTTATTTTTCTGTTTGTTTGAACGAAGTTTTTTCTTCCAGAAATGTTCGGTAACAATTATTGATATTTAGTACTTTAAAACTTTATTTTGCCATTTCGCAACTAGATCAATAATTTGAATTAAAACCGACTTCTGAGTGACAGCTTGTTGAGCTTATTCATTATTACTCTTGAAACATCGTTAGCGCCCACAGAATATGAATTTTATTTAAGAAATATCCATAAGTTTTATGTTGTTAATTATTTCTTTCATAAGGGATATTTTGTTAAATGCAACGTGGTGATTTCTCAGTTACTACTTTAGCTTTAAACTTTTATAACCAAAAATTCTAATTGTCATGGAGGTGATGTGATTACCCGCCTTATATATATATATATATATATATATATATATATATATATATATATATATATATATATATACATACATACACATACACATACACACAACACACGTGTGTATCAGTCAGTTCGCAGTACAGTGTGAGAATGCTATATTTTGTTTCGGATTAATGGTTTGCATTATGTATAAAATGCTAATAGGACCACTAGTATGTTGACATTTTAAATTTTGTTATGCCCATTTGATAATTATTTGTCACTGTAGCTGCCTATTGTATTGGAATTTATTCGCTATTAATACAAAGAAATGCACAGGAAAAATGTAGAGGAAAGATGGAATGAAAACTGACTACGCTTGGGAGCCCTGGGTTAATGAGTTTAATAACTATTACACTTGACATTCATCATATCTTTATTTGAGTCAACCATGCAAAACATGCCAGCTGTACTAAAAACGTCAACAACTTGGTTCACTGTGTTGCTTGGTGAAGCAATTTAAGCACCTTCCGAACTAGCGATGGTGTTCTACGGACAGTCGCGTAATTTATGGTCGTCAGCTTGTTTCCGATCGCCTGTTTCTCGCTTACCAGATGGAAGGGGAGAACAGAAAATAAATAGGCGCGTATGACAGATTTCGAAAACGAGTAAGTGTTTGTAGGTATTGTCCATGCGACGTAGTGATATCAAGTTAAAAAATACTGCACAAACAGTTAAAAACTAGATTTTAAATAGCTTTTTATGAATTTTGTCACAAAATATTTTGTAGTTGAAATGAAATTAATTATTTTAACATATTTAATTGACCCACAAAATGAGTCTACATTTTGTAATAAAAAAAGAGAGGAACTGTTCTGTGGTCATAAAAATAATTTTATTAACGAACTTTATTGATAAGCCATCTTGCAATAACTAAATATTTGTTTTAATTTTGTATTTTGTTCTTTGTATACAAATGCTAAATACGAATATCCAAATATTTTTCTTTAAAATACGTAGAATATGGAGCTGTATTGTAAGTTTATTTTCATGTCGTCATTTTAGGCATGAAAGAAAATTACCAAAGACACGAATAAGTGTCCAGAGTAAACTAACCAGATGACCGTACACTTTTATAGCATTTGCAACATTAAGTTTCTTAGAACTATAGCAGTAAAGTTCCAGCATGGTTGCCAATCCCATAAAAAACTTAGTTGCAAATATGAGAACAATCACACTGTAAAGGAAGGATTAGCATATATAGTTGGCTTTGCAGTATCAAATTTCTTACCATATACCAATGTTTTGAGGAAACACTGAGATATTGAAATTTGGTTTAACCGTATCTCTTATGGTTCAACTCTAGTACGCTTATAACAGGTGAAACAACACTAACCACTTCAGCCATATGTTCAAACGGCAACAAATAACTGACTTGGCTGAAGTATTTTAATATGTAATTATTTGATTAGTGTAGTTCTAGTTCTTTGACAGACCAGATAAAAAAACTACAGTAATTGTTAAAGGAATCGAAACAACATATCTGCTGGTTTCAATTAGAGCTATATTTGATGTGAATATCAGTATATAGCATGACATTGTTGAATGGCAAATAAGGTCATCTATAAAACCAAGATCATCGTAACAGTTTTCAATGTTAAAAAAAGGACAAAATTGATGTGCTTCCACTTTAGCGTATATAATCTGTTATGCTGGTTGGATTTTATAGTTACGCTACTAGTTTTGAATTTCAGTTCCTTGGTATTAATTTTTAGATTGCTGATATATTGAGTGAATAAATTATGTGTATATGGACGGAAACTTGCGGCCATCCTTGTCAAAGCGCTCTATACGCCTTCCGTTCGAGGCCTTTTTATGGCTGTTTTCTGAGGCTCATGATGGTAATTGGTGGCACGGAGCTGCCATTTAAAGCGATCTCCTCGTGTACGCGTCGCTACAAATTGCGGGTGCGATGAAGGGCTGGGGGGGCTCGTCGCGTTCTAGTCGGGTCGTGATAAATTTTCCTCGTCTCATTTCCTCCGACCGACGTTCGAAACCTGTTTGTCTCCATTACACGTGAAGATGGATATCGCGTAATTACAATTCGTAGAGAGATACTCGGGTGAAATCTCAAGCTAGACAGAGAGCGTTCGGGAGAGAAAAAAAGAGAGAGAAGAAAATTGTTATCTCTCGGGAAAGTGTTCCAAATTGGGTCGGTTAGGCAACTTGTGCTTGCCCTTGACTTACAGACCCTGCACGTATGTTTTTTTTTTCGCGGCACACACACGCACACACAGAGAAATAGAGAGAGAGAGAGAGGGCGAGCGAGAGAGCGTGTGTTTGTGAAGATTTGTCTTCTTGATTTCCACAGCGGCCTTATTGGCTTCGCCTCTTCAGGCCGCCTGATCACTGACGATTGGTCCTGGGGAAGTACACATATTCGCCTGCGAGTTATACCAACCTGAAGGTTACACCTCTGTCTCACGGCCTTCGACGCACATCTTGGCGAGTGAAATTCGTACACGTTCATTTCAACGTCAAGTATCGCCTCATTTTCTCAAAAATTATTTTGTTATATGAATAATTAGGTATCCATTAGCTCGTTAATTTTCAAAAATTTTCTCTAGCTACCTTTTACCATAGTGATGTGATCCTTTTGTTGGATTTTAAAGTAGTCGATTTCGGACGTCTATGCTTGGTTATAGGCTATTCGCAGTAAAGTGAGCACTTTTGAAATCAACCTTAGAAAAAAGACACTGCTCATACCTACCTACATATATTTTAACGGGTGCACTGAGTGACATGCGCCCAGAAAAGTTGGTAACGATGGTTGGAAAGTAGCTCCATATCTTAATGTCGAATAAAAAGTGTTAGGTAACCATCTATGGTAAATTTAATTATTTTTATAGCTTTCTGTTTTTTTAATTAATCGAAGTGTAAAAATGACAATTTTTTTAATGTTTATTTTTGTAATAATTACACAGTTCCACTTAACAGACGCATGAATAAAGTGATGAGACTCATGGAAATGTTAATTTTACATAAGGTGGAAGAATACAAAACTTGTATACAGATAGATCTTAAGCAGGGCTTTCAGAAGTGCACATTTTACCGTGACCAACCTATAGATATTCTTTATTATCAACGTGCGACTGACTTCAACTTCGCTCAGACTGCACTTTTTTTGTGTGTAGTTACTCGAGCAGAGCTTGCCAGTAATGTACATTGAGACAGTATCAAACGCCTTCCGTATGTGCTAGGTGACTGCGGAAAATTAGTAGAGTGCTTTCTTTTTCAACCACAAAATTTATCTGAATAACACGGCATATTCTGGTATTTTCTCTTTATGATCTCCTGCAAACACATTCATTATTCATTGCGTTGTAATATTAAGTATATGGGTAGCATGTTATGATTCTTGCCAAATTCGCTTATACTGAACTAACGTAAGCGCACAGGTATATCAATGGTTGTTATTTAACTGACATTATTACGTTAAATTACGTATTTTCATGTAAATATTCCCTCTAGTGCTTATCTAGTTTTCGAGGATCTACAACTTTTGTGCTTACAAGTAAGTAAACTAATGAGTAATTTAAGAATAAATAACTTTGTAATTACATATTACTTGACTTTTTCAAAAAGAATGTTTACATTTTTAGATATACGAAACAAAACCGCTGATATGACGAAAAAATAAAGTAAATATAACGTCACGTTATTAGTCTTTAGCCAGATGTTAAAGGTCTCGTGCACCTTGTAATACAGCTCAGTGACATTTGTTTTTGTTGATATTATCAAGAAAGTTGCAAAGAAGGGATTGTCAGTTGCTTCAAAGGCAGGACCTGCTACCATAAAGACCGATGTGGTGTACTGGTTTGACGGGTATGTGCTGCTATTTCAGTGCACTTCTAAACACTGCTCTTTCAGTAAAGCATTTTTTTAAGCGCCGGCATAGCCAAGAAATCCCGCTTTAGCTAAATTCGATGTTTTATTAAAAGTGTTTTTACACCTTATCCTACGGGTTTCGATTCCACTTAGTGTAACCGGAAATTCTCTTTAGGTAGTGAAGGCGAGATGTAATTTTTATCGTATTTTTCAACAAAAATTTTGCAGATTGGTCAGTAAACATAATTCTAATGAATTTGCGTTTATGATGCATGATTCCCACTATTTTCATTATTATAAAACAAAAAATTACCGCATATAATGTCTACAATTAGGGGATATGTTGCACTAATAATTTTCTTTTTGTTATTGCCAAGAGACGTAAGATTTATCAAGTCGTTTAGTCGTTGACTTTTGTATTGGCAAGCTGTTAGACATTTGTTTACAGTTACATCACTTTTTTTCGTTTAGGTTTAGAAGGAAAATACTTAATAACAAAATTAATGTTGATTTTAATGTAACTTATAATGTCTTGACGGTTTTGGTATTTTAAAGCTATTAAATATATTATTTTTCACAAACTGATGTATAAAGAGTATTTTTATTACTGAAATAATGTATTAGGGCAGATGTTGTTAGTTTGAGGACGATCGGCAACGCTTATGAAAATCTTAAATTTTTGTAATTTTGAGTAGATGGCAATCACAAACTCGGGAATATTTGGACATAAAGACGGATCCATATTGATTTTCGCGCCTCAAGATTAGCGGGATGGAATCGTCCTGACTACTGGGATAATTATTTTTTAATTAACCCGGTCGTCAAAAGGCTGAGATAGCACAGAACAATAAACCCCAAGAGAACAAGAGAACCGGGTCTTGTTTTTCCGTGGTTCGGGTATAGTTAGGAATATAGATAGTTTCATTCCCGAAGTACTGTAAATGCCAGGACTGTATCAAGTATGAATAGGCCCGTGATGCCTAAGCTTAGGGAAGACTTAAGAACAGAAGAGTACCGCGCCAGAAGAAGACGTCCCCATAAGAAGATGTGGCGATATCTATGATATTCACTAATAATTCTGACACATAATTCCTACGTTGAATCCCTACAGTGAGTAAAAAGGCGTAATTTTAGATTACGAATTACTTCTAATTTTTTTTAATTCTTCAATTCATCATAACTTGCCCACGAAAACCTGAAAAATACTTTTAATTTTTTCTAACGAGTTATAAATATAAATCAATTAAAAGGTTTTATAAGATTCACGTAATTATTTCTAAGAGACAGCAAAATATTACTTTTAATTGAAACCGAGCTAGTTTCACCATTTCCTTAAAGTAAATTATTCATACCCGTTTGGTTATTATAAATATTTCCTTAGCGTTCATAAATTTTCTTATTTTTATCTGTACTTCAAGTTTGCCATATTTTTTATTTGATTTTATGGAAAGATATGTTTTTGTAATTAAAGTCAATTATTACCCTCTCTGGCGACATTTTAGAAGTAGCTAGTTCGTTAATTGTATATTTCTTGTTATTGTGGCGTGTTATATATCATGTCTATTATTTTAATTGTCTGCAATTATTTAAGGTGTGTTTATATAGTGTCCTGTTTCGAGTATTGGCCGGGCAAGCTTTTGCACCAGTTTTCTCTATACACTTCATACACACTGTTGCAGCACGGATATAAACTGGTTTTAAAGGAAGGTGTTTGTCCAAGAAAACACTGTTAAGTATCTAAGGCCCTCTTTAGTGTCAACGATAAGTCTCTTCATACGTAATATAGTTTAGTAAATCAATAAACATGGAAACATGGTAGTCATGACAGAGGTATTGCTCATCACCGGTCGCAGATAGTCCTTTGACGAAACATTTACGGTCGAGATAAGTATCAATCTACTTGCGGAACACATACGAAAGAATCGTTTCAGTTATATTATACACTAGTGTGATGCATGAGAGGACCGATCTATCACCAGAATGAGGCTACAGTTGTCCATCATGTCAGTAGCAGTGTATCAGTGCACGGTGGCGCCAAGTACAGGTTGAGGCAGTGCAGCGGCGGACGACTGAACTACTTGAGCAGAGTGGCTGGTACAGCGAGCGACGCCAAGCTAGCATTCTCCATTAAAACATTCTATGGTTAAGTGCTCCTCGGCTGAAAATTACGTGGAATAGAGAGTAGAGTGCAGACGTCTTAAGAGCCTATGAAGGTGAAGTGAGGTGAGTACGCAGCAGCACAGGAATGCAAGGGCGGGGGAAACGCAAGATCTCCGAGAAAATCCGCAGACCTGCGGTTATCGTCCGGCACGATTCCCACATGCGAAATTCCGGGAGCGACCTTGTCGGGAATCGAACACAGTTCACGTAGATGGGAGGCGAGTAGTCTGACCACTGCACCACCGCCGCCGCTTGACCTATTCGAGGAACAGACTTATTTTTCCAGCCAATCTGGGGTGAAGCAGCAGCGGGTAGAAAACGGAAGAGAAACCAGGATTACCCCAAGAAGGCTGCCGCAGCGATACCCATGTCGAGATTCCCCCATCTGAAAGCCTTCTATAGGCTATTCACGGTAAAGTGAGCACTTTTGAAATCCCTGCTTAAAATCTACTTGTATACACGTTGTGTATTCTCTCACCTTATGTAAAATTAATATTGCCATGGTCCTCATCACTTTATTCATACGTCGCTCAAATATAACTGCGAAATTATAAAGAAAGTAAATACTTTACAAATCTGCTCATTTTCGCTCTTCGATGCATAAAAAAACAGAAAGCGAAATAAATCATTTTAAGTTATCACAAATGGTTACGGTACCTAACCTATTTTATTCGACGTAAAGATATTGAACTACTTTCCGGCCATCGTTACCAACTTTACTGGGCGAATGTTACTCAGTGCGCCCGTTGAAATATATGCATGCAGGGGTAGTGACTTTTTTCCAAACGTCATTACTAAAGTGCTCACTTTATCGTGCACAGTCTATAGTGAGCCGATGACGTCAGCTGAGGGAACGGCTCAGCTGGCGCGCAATCTTCTAGCCTGCAGTGTACATCAATGAAATAATATATTGTGCCAGGATCATTTTACACCATGACAATATAAATAAACATATGCTCAAAGCTCTTGACCTTTTTTGATGTCCAGGAAAGTCTTATTTAAAAGGGGCCATAATGGCAGAGCGGTTAGACTGCTCGCCTCCCACCAAGGCGAATCGGGTTCAATCCCCGGCCGGGTCACTCCCGGATTTCCGCAAGCGGGAATCATGCCGGACAATGCCGCTGGCCAGCGGTTTTTTTTTTTTTTCGGGATCTCCCTTTTCTCCCTTTTCACCCGCCCTCACATTCTGGCGCTGCCCCATTCTCACCTCATAGAACCCTCATCCGCTCTCAAGACCTCGTTGTTAAGAACCGCCCATATCTTTCAACTCAACTCAACATATTCAAAACTTTCAGTTGTAGCACTCGTTCGTTTGAAGTAATTTTATATCTGAAAATATTTTATACTTGAAACGAAAAATTCGAAGTCCTTAACAAACAGTACACATTTCTTTTAAGCTGTTTCACTCACAACACTTCAAAAAGACCATTTGTTCATATCGTCAAGGTACTGACATACTGTCGGGAATGATCGTCAATAAATGTTTCGACACTCTATTACTTTTACGGTGATCTTTCTCGCTTGCTACTCTACTGGTTATAACGTTTACTATCGCCGTCATCTCAGAGTTCCAATTAAGCTTCTTTCTAACTTCGCAGGATCGAATCCGAACCATCAATCAGACTCCACGGGTGCACCTCACGCCTCGCGAGTCACGCACAACGAATTCAAAACTTGCATTAATTAAACTCTACAGGCGAGCCTTGTGCCCCCCCTCTCCCCCCTAGCCCTAACACCCTAGTCACGCACAACTATGAATTCAACTCCGCGGGTGTCCTTCGCTGCGCGCCACTCACATACTGAATGGACCAGTAATTTTGCTTTGGCCTCTGTGGGCAATCCACGGGGTACCGGCCAATGAAATCAGGTACTCTCCCCCAACCCCCCCCCCCCCCTAATTAATTACTTCCCTCCCACGGGCCTCGTCCGACCGCCCGCGTCAGTAAAATATCATTTTCGTTGCTCATATATAGAGCCACCAGTTTTTCGCGAAATGATTTCCGCGGAGGGTAGACTTCAATATCCTATGTTCACACTTGGAGTCTTCGTTTGACTATTGGTCGTTTTTCTTTGTTTGGAGATAGTCGGTTCCATGAGTGAGCCAATCAGAATTAAGATTCTCCGACACTAGCCGTCCGTGATAAGACGCATAACAATTCAAATGATCCAATCACGAAAGTGGTTCTGAACTAAAGTGCGTTGGATCACAACTTGTCCTGAAATCTTTTCGCGAAAAGGAATATTCGTGGTCCATGCTTATAATCGCCAATGTTCAGAATTACCATAAAATGCACAACCTTTAACTTGTATTTAATCGTTTTTCTACTATCCTGTGTTCGTGGTGGGTGTTTCATTTGAGTTTCGCAGGAAACATTCTTGTTGTCGACGTAGAGACCCGCCCGATTCGTTGGTTCTTGAAGAGTGAGCGAAGAAATTTGGGCGGCTCTTAACAGCGATGTCTTGAGAGCCGAGTTAGTTCTTGAAGGAAGACCATTAATGGCCACCTAAGTTGTAGAGTGAATATGGGGTACAGTGATCCCGTTGGCTGCGCAAAACCAGTCTCCGTGTCCTAACATTTAACTGTTTTTCTCAATACGACTATAGGCTATTCACGATAAAATGAGCACTTTTGAAAGCCCTGCTTAATCTCTACTTGTGTTCACGTTGCGTATTCTTCATTCTTATATCAAATTAAAATTTCCAGAGCCTCATCACTTTATTCATGCGTCTGTGAAGTGAAACTGTGAAATTTTTATAAAAGTAAACAGTTTTCAAATTTGCTCGTTTTTACACTTCGATGCATTAAAAAAAAAAAAAAATTAAAGCGAAATATATAATATAGTTTTAACAAATTGTTATCTTACACATTTTATTTAACGTTAAGATATGGAACTACTTTCCATCCATCGTTACCAAATTTATTGGGCGAATGTCTCGGCGCGCCCATTAAAATATATGCATGCAGGGGCAAGCACTTTTTTTTAAGGTTGATTAAAAAATTGTTCACTTTATCGTGAGCAGCTTTTATTATAAACTACGTGGATAGGATTTCAGGTTAGGACACTTTTCATGTGAATAAGTGCTTTGAGATATTAGTATACTTTCTCTGGCCAATTTTAATTCAATTTAATTAAATTCGAATTGGTAAAAGTATTTTACTATAAAAGGGGTCGTCTTTTGAAAACTAAGATATAAACAAACACGTTCATCAGCGTTGAGCATGTGACTTTTGACAATTGAATTGGTGTGGGTAGACCAGTGTTAGGGTACATGAGCACAAGACTAAAAATCGGTCCACCTCATTTTTAGTGTATTGCATGGGCTTGACCCTTGGATTGTATCGCTCAAGCCAGGTCCTCGCGCCGAATCTTAGTTAAAGAGTAATTTATTGTTTTCTGTAAATCTACCAAAGTCATAAAGTTCTCAAACCGCTTACCTAAGATATTAATTTCTAACATAAAAAGTTTATATATAAGCTTTTGCCTAGCCACTCTCTTACCGCTCTCCTATTTAAATCGCTATCACACACGGTAAGATTTATTCTGGTTTAAATTTTACATAACCAGTCTTTACTAATGATCTACGCATGAGTTGGTGAACCTAGCATTAGGCTACTCGGTTGACTGAGAAATTTCGAAATCAACCTGCCCGCAAGCGCTTACTGGAATATGAATAGTGCAGTTGGCAGGACGTAACGGTAACGTAGTTCTGGCTAATCAAATTCAAGGAAATATTCTTTTGTTTTGATTTCTGTATTCATTCTTCTTTCTACCAATTTCCGACTGGATTGTTCATTATGTATTATACTTTAATGGCAACAGACGTTGAAGTTAATGTCTCGTTTATGTGTATTTTAATGATGAAATGGAACTAAAGAAAATAGTTCATTGACACATAGAGCAAAATGTTTTAAATACTATAACGACTGCGCATATGTACGTTAATTGCAAATATACACATATGTACACTAGCCTTTTCTCGAATCCCAGACACGACGTATTTGCAAGTACAGAATTACATCTTAACAAAGGCTGGTTTTTCTTAACTCCAATGTGAACACGGGTTATTACGTTATTATAAAAAATTACACAGAGTTAACACTTCGAGTGGTGACGAAGTAATACTACGTCGCCTGAATTTAACTGAGTTGTATGGAATGTGCTATAACATTACGACACTCTAATTCTTTGAAGGCAAGGGTCAATAAATATTACTTCGCCAGCAATATTCATTAGGTTTTATTACGTCATCAACAGTAAGAGGATAAATTACTCAAACGAACAGGATGGATTGTCCATTATTCTACGTAGGAAAGAACATTGAAGCCAAGGGGACTAACGTCTTAACGTCACTTGAGCCATTATTGCAATCTATGCGGATTTAACATCCTCACAACTCTTTGCTTTATCCTCTCTGCACATTTTGTTTGCATGTCTTGCACGCAGATGATGTTTGGAATAATAAATAGCATTAGCGATATTTCATGTCAAACTTTTGAACTGCTGCTCACTCAAAACTGTGTTTGTGAAGTTAAGTCGTTAGTCCACCCAGGTCCTCATTTGATTGCGACACTTCCAACTCGGCATTATATTGGCAGAAGGCCGAGCAGTAATGAACGTGTAGTAAGCGTGTCCGGTGTTGTATAAACCAATAGCACGGTTGTAAATAGGAATACAGTGACTACAGTCGTGAACATATGCGACTCACTTCTAATTTGCCTAAATTATCAGTAAATCTGTACCGCACCCTAAAGTGTTAACGCAAAGGTAACATAACAAGCTTATGTTAACTGCAATGTGAACCGGCCGTAAGGCTCCGCCTACTCGGAGCTTTTTTCTGCTCTTAAGGTCGAGAAGCGCTGGAGCGATAAGGGCGACACTGCTACGCGCATGAAGTGCGCCATCGCCGCTAAGATCAAGGCTCTGAACTGACGTACAGTATTCTCGCCGTTATGCCTGTACCTTTGAGACTTCATGCGGCGACCCTATCATTTTATTGGTGGAAAATCTGTAGCAAGGCTCAGAGCATGACCATCGAGTACTTCAGAATGTATATACAGTAAAGCGTATCGTTTGATATACAGTGCTTTGTAAAAGCCGTTTTTATATATGTCTGAGTGCTCTGAATCGGTGTTTGTAATGCGCATGATATCTTGATAGCACTCAACAGCTCTCGTCTGAAGTGTGTGTGCTTTTCGTATATCAGCACTTTGGACGCACGTTTGAAAGTTTTGTGGGGAAAACGAGTATTCCACATTCGCGAGCATGCTGTAGTCACAGTTGTTGTGAACAAGGAACAAACAAGTAGAGCGTTCCAACTCAAAAGGATATAACCAGAGATCTTTACTTGATTCATTTGTTCACAGAAGCAAGCCAAACTAAGTTCTACGGCACTGCCAACTTTAGAACACAGAGCAAAATACATATTCTCACTTTGTTATGTTGGTGGTACTGTAGGGACATCGCGAGCTGTTATTTTTCGGTGAATGACCTATGTTTTCTGGGAAATATTATTGGAAGCTTCTCGTATCCACAGTTATTTCATATCACAAATACATTTGAGCGAATATAAACTGTAACTGTGAAAGTGAAAGACTACATTACAACCCACTGTATGCGTATATTCATGAAAATACACGTGACACGAATAAATAGACGCGAGTGGCGCTTACACAAAGCAGTCTGTGCTACTACCATCAAAATTAAAACATACACATCAGACATGAGTTTATACAATATCTAAAGAGATAAACAACATAATTGTGTTGTTTGAGTATATTATAGGCCTATACTTTGTTTAAATATGTAATAATTTTTTTAATGCCAAAGTTGTAAGACCGTAGAATCTCGTCTTCGGGCAGACTTCGTGTATCTTCGGCAAGGTCTCGCTTTCCCTATTCGAGTTACGAGAGCTTGGTCGCGAACCATCTGACCAGCTGAACATGCGCGGGCGTCGCGACGCTGACGAGAGGACGCGGCAGGCCTCCACCAGTAGCACGACGCGGCCTGAGAGCCGGCTTTTCCCACGTGCCTGCAGCGTGCAAGGCGAGGCCGACCATAACTTGTTCCTAACAGTACCTCGGTGTGACACACGCGAGGCGGGCTGCGTCGCTACGCGAACACAACCTGCCCCGGGACCACGCCAGGCCACCGCCTGCTGCCGCCCAAACAGCCATCTTCGTCCTAAACTAAATCTTCCTCTTGAACCCTCACAAATAATACATCACGTATCAATACAAACAATAATATTCAGTATATTGATGTGTCGAATTACCCACACAGACATCAATAATACAGATATACCCAAGAACAAATAAACTAAAGGAACAACACCTTCACTGTACAACACCCTACACAAACAACATTACACTGACACGATCACAACACCGACACAGACATCAAACACACGATGGACACCTCACAAAACGTCAACAACAACCGCCGACCCCTATGTCTCCGGAAAGGATGGCGGGGCAAGGGTTCAAGGGTGGAGGCAGAGGAATTTAAACGTTCGACATTTAAAAATTATAACGTAACTTTTTCTTTTAAACTTTAACAAAATAATTTTAAGCCTCTGTTATGTTTCGACTATTTTATAAGTCTATTTTGAATTCAAGTAACTGAGACTAGTTATGGCCTTCGACTGGCGCCATTTTAATATGTTCTGTTCTGTTATGGGTGCACGACAGATCGGTTTGGCCCCACCAGACCTTCTTTCTGCTGACTGATGATCTCGACTTGGTGGGGGCAGTGGTTAACTCTGTACGCCGGAGGAGATCAGGAAGGTCCCTCTTCCCTGAGAATACAACGCTCCAGTGATGCCCTAGAGAGACGTTAGGTGGTGGATGGTACCCCTGCCAAACCACACGCTTAGTGCTGAGCGTAAGAAACTACTCAAGGAAGGGCCTACGCCCAACTGTGAATCAGACCGGGGCTATGATTTTGATCAATTCAGGTGTTAGTTGGCCGCACCTGCTATGAAATGAAGTGATTCCTTTCCCACACCAGTTGGGCGGTCGTGGGGGCTGCATGTCCGAAATACTAAGGGCCGGTTGCACCAACATCTTCACCGATCCGAGATCGAATGATCCTAGTTCCAAACCAGAGTCCAGTTTGATCTTTGTTCCAATGTAAAAGTGTTACACCAACGAAATTTCATGATTCTGGATTTCCGATTCGTCGATCTTGGAGAGATCGATATTTAGTTTGAGACGAATTTTGCTATTGGTTCGTAATATATGACGTCATGGAAACAGGCGTATTTTTCATAATAGATAGAATTAGATGTGCGATCTTTTATTTGTTTTACGAATTTTACTGAATAATATTCAAGTACGTATAATGTATTTTTAATTTCCCAAGAAAACAATCGTACGTAGTTCTATCTGTTAGCGTATTTTCAAACTACATATGTCGACGATGGCTGCTGATCACGGATCGAGATTTCGAACCGCCAATTTCGGCGGTTCGAAAGGAACTTAATGTCGATCTCCAGTCCAGCTCTGAACTCGAACGGTGCAACATTTTTCAGTGTCGATCTTAGATACGATCTCAGATCGTGTTTCGAACCACGATGGTGCAACCGACCCTAAGAGCACCACGCAACAACACTAAAGCATGGCTACTAGGTTGTGTAAACATCACTGACATGCCATAAGTAATTGGTAGGGCCACCTGTTTTTCGCGAAAAGAGTTATACGGACGCTAGGCTTAATATCCTGTATGCACACTTGCAATCTTCATTTGACAATTGATCGCTTGTCTTTGTGTGAAGACAGTCTGTTACACGAATGAGCCAATCAGAATTAAGTTTCACCAATACTGACCGACCGTGATTCGCGGGCAGACAGATACGACGCTTAGCGATTCAAATCATCCAATAACGAAAGTAGTTCAGAACTAAAGTGCGTGGGAACACAACTTGGCCTGAAATATTTTCGCGAAAAACAGGTGGCCCTAGTTATGGGATAATTGGTCCAGTGTCGTGTAGACCCTCCACTAGTCCGGCCAAGTGCAACAACTCGCCGTGGCATCTATTCCACAGTGTACGATACATCTGTGGAGAAATATCGACCTATGCTGTATGGATAGCTACCCACATTTTTGTGATATTTGTCGGTGCAAAATCTTGGGTTTGTATGGACCTCCCCTCCACATACACAACATGTTATATGGGGTTCATATCGAACGAATGAGGTTGCCAAAGCAGTCATTGAAACTCTTCAGAATGTTCCTCGAACCAACTCTGAGTAACTCTAGCAGATGACACGGTGCTTGATCCTGCTGGAACATCCCATCGTTCGGGGGTACGTGAAGTCCATGGCGTGTATACACGGGCCTCTGAAATTCCCCTTGCAAAAATAATGTAAAAAATACAAAAGAAATGGACTCATCACTGTTGTATATTTGTATTTGGCGAAGTGGCAGGAGTGTAGGCACGCACGGTGGTAGTAGAGGGGCGTAGCCGCCCCACGGTCGAGCTAGCAGTCGGCGGGCCGGGCCACCACCCGTGGCCGAGTCACGGCTCGCCCTGGGCCACCGCGGCCAACGCGACCGGCAAATTGAGGGGCGGAGCTCGCGCTTCCATTTCCTGTCGCCTCCGCAGCCGCAGGCCGACCACCTCAGACCTGCCTCGTACTCTTCCCGAGCAGGCAAGTAGACACCATGGGGGTAATAGATGATGGAGTGGCGACATTCTATCTTCTCCACGTTTGTCAAGTGAAGCCGATGCCTTGTCTGACTTCTTTCAACTGCGCATGAGCAGACCTATTGTTTACGTCAGCCGCCATATTATGAGTGGCAAAAATTACATAGTAAGCAATGTAAAACATGCATTTTTTTTGCCGCTACTAGCTCTGTCCTTGTCTTTCATTATCGGCTTCACTTTCGTGTCTCGGCTTCCACCCCATAGACTAATACATCCATGGTAGACACGAGGCGGAACAAGCCTCACACCACACCAACATGCCATCACTGCTCAACAACGTGTCTGAATGCCGCCGTCAGCCAATCAGCTGCAGGGGGGGGGGGGGGGGGGGGAGGCAAATGGATACGCAATTTTTTTTTTCACGGATATGCGTTGAGGTACAATCTCTATGTTATAATGGATCCCTGGCATTAACTGTTCACCGTTATTTGACCACTTTCGAAAAATACCTCTAAAAAATATCACTCCTATAGGCTTTTCATGGCAAAATGACCACTTTTGAAAGCCCTGCTTATGATCTAGTTGCACACATGTTGTGTATTCCTCCGCCTTATGTGAAGTTAACATTTTCATGGGCCTCATCACTTTATCCATGCGTCGGTCAAACGAAACTGTGAAATTATTATGAATTTAAATACTTTACAAATCTGATTATTTTACACTTCGATTAATTACAAAATCAGAACGCGAAAGGAATAATTTTAAGTTATCAGAAATGGTTACCTAACACTTTCTATTCGACGTTAAAATATGGAACCACTATCCAGCCATCGTTACCAACTTTACTGGGCCAATCTCACTCAGCGTGCCCGGTAAAATATATACATGCAGGGGAAGTGACTTTTTTCTAAGGTTTATTTCTAAAATGCTCACTTTATCGTGAACAGCCTTTATCTGCATATATTTTCACGGGTACTCTGATGATTGACAAGAGTCCAGAAAAGTTGGTAACGATGGAGGGAAAGTAGTTAGTCCGATGTCTTAATATTAAGTTAAACGTGTTAGGTAAACGTTTATTGAATACTAAGAATTTTTTCCCGTCGGTTTCATTAATGCATATAAGCTCAAGAATCTGCGTATTTGTCAAATATTTACTTTACTCATAATTTCAGTTTCACTTGACTGACGCATGAATAAAGTCATCGGACCCATGACAATGTATACTTTACATAGGCCTATGGTTGAAGAATATAAATTAAGAGTTGGATGGACCCCCGCATTTTCTGTGAAATAGTTGTTCGCGCGAATACGTGTGTCTGGGTAAATAATTGTTCTACAAATACGACTTTTGTCAGAAAAGAAAAAAAAACAATTATCTATGCTACTGTTTTTTACTTTTGTCATATTAAGTGTCTTTTCGGAGAAAAAATTGTGGAAATGGTCAGATATCGCATTTAGCTTGCCTATGCAGTTTCCTTAAGCGTCAAGATAAAAGTAAAAAGTTACGGGCGTAGTTTAATATGTAGTATTCCATCGCGTGCAATAAAATCCCAAGTTACAGATCTAATTTTAACAGTGCAGTGCTACGACGGTAACACTGCACGCCTAGCGCGTAGGAGCGATGAGGCTCTAAGCGTGCATGTTAGTGTCGCCTGTATTGCTCCCCCGTTACTTGACCTTGGACGCGGGGTTCCCTGGGGTGTCCATACAACTCTTAAGGAGGGAAAGTAGAATTAATATGTCTCTTAAATGTTCTCAATCAACCACAAGCAGCCTATATACCTGCTTCGACATCTATTCTCCAATTGGATCCCCCCAGATGAAACTCTACCGCCTGAGCACTGTTAATTTCACCACTGATTCCGAGTCCTGCAGGATTTTGTAAATTGAGGGAGGTTCTTCAATAACGAAAAATTAATGACGACTCACCGGTCACACAGTTACATCTTCAAGTCGGAGTTTATTAATTAACAGATCCTACATTAAGCGGAACGCAAAACAATCACCGCAAGCACTGTCTGGCTAGAGGTCGCATGTTCGACTCCTGGAAGCATTGGCATGCCGAGGGAAACAAGAAGGATGTGCATCTAGTGGCTCTGACTCGATGGACAAAGCAGTGAACTGGCATACAGTGCAGGTTTTCGTCAAGATCGCTTCTGTACCAAACATTCACGGTGACCGTACTATTTATGATACAATAATAAAATTAAATATGTGATATACTTTTCTACGCCACTTTGCAGCTAATGGAATTTTCATATACGCATGGCCATGAAACAGTTTATTTTAGTCATTCCCTCGCGTTAGAGACGAAGTGAAAAATCGAATACTAACATTTGGGCGTGAAAATGATCTCATATCGTTTCCCCATAGGTCAAGTCGAAACTTAAAAACGTTAAGGAGTTCTAAATAAAAACGAAATAGTTTGTCTCCCTCCTCCCCCCCCCCACCCAACCCGTCACAACCATGCTGCCCAATTAGTTATTTCATCTGCCACTGCTTTATCTGCGCCTCCGTGCACTGCTACTGCTACAATCTGATGATGTTTTATTTTGGTATGTTAGGTCCTACATACAGGCGAGTACCATCTTGAGAGCGACTCTGTGTGATTCGTTAAGACTAACAATCTGTATCCTCTTCATGTGTAGTACCTGTGTTGTGGGGTGGGTGTACGCATATTTATTATTTGACAAAGTAATAATACTAATATAAGATTTATGACAATTGACGTTGCACTTGACACACAAATATGTTGAAAATAGCTTTGCATCTGGGACAGAAGCTCCCAACTGCAGATTGATTATTTGATAAATATGATAAGTTTTGGTTTCGAAAGTAATATAGTATCCGAAAATTAGCTGCAAAACCAGGTAAATTAGGTTAACAGAACAAGCTGTTAGAGAAATACGATAAAAATAATAACTGACTGTTAAAACATGAAATTATAAAACGCACTCACCGGAAAAAGCGCTGTTGTAGCACTTTACGGCGCTTTTGGCGATGATTGTAAAAGAAAGTAGTACTCGGAATTAAAAATTATAATGTGGAAAATTAATGATAAATACAAAATTTATGGTTTGAATTACGCTCATAGACTAATACGCAATTTTTATGAGCTATAGAGCAAGGGCTTTAAAAATATTTAGAAATATTATAGTAGAACATGCGAACATTACGGTTATGTGAAAGGTCTCCACCAATCTCCGCTGAGTCTGTTTTCTATGGTCTCCACCCGCCCAGTAAAAATCGTTGTTGCCATTGTGCTCTCTTCCGTCATCATTTATCAATATGTGAGAATTCCTTGCTGGTGATGTCGGAATATTATATATGCATTAATACATCGGTATTAACAGTGACGTATTGATTATGTTTTGTTCTTGCAAGAGATTTTCAAATGTACGTGACCTAAATAAGCGCCCTTTTAGTGTAGTTCATTATATAGAAATGCAATGATATTTATCCGTGGATCATTTCTCGCATCGGTACGAACAGCGACACATTTATTGCATTTAGTTCTTTCGATGAAGTTAAAACTTTTGAGTTATAGTAAATTGATTGCTATTTCCATACGAACAAAAGTTTCCAATGAATCATCAGAACAATGCAAGTTCCAAGCGCCCCTCTCTTATAATAAGAACCACAAAAAAACCACGTCTCCCGAACAACGTAAAACTATAGTTCCCCAGACCACCAATAAAATAAAACAGTACCCTAACTAGTGTATTATGTGTTCATAACAAAAATAAAACAGCTGAGAATGGCAACCAGCTATAGTAGCCTAATAACTGGATAGAAGTTGTCAGTCTTTCAATGCTTGCCATTAGATTGGTAGCTTGTTTACAAAGATCGGTTTCTACGCCGACAGAACAGCTGTGGCGGAGGGATACATCGTGGCCGCACTTATTTTCGAGAACTATCAAAATTTATTGAAGTTATATGAAACAGAGTATACTGTGTGTTAGTATGCCCTAGTGCTGCAGAGAGGCAGGCGGCCACAGTAGCTGCAGGCGGTTCCGTCGAACGTCGGACCATTGTCCCCGTTCCAGTAGGGCTGACGGTCGCTGGGGCGTCCTGCGGCACGGAGCCGCTGCTCGCGACCTCCCCCCTTCCCCCGTCCGCAATCTCCCTCGTCCTGGCGTGAAGGCGGCTACGGTACCGCCACGAGTGGAGGGCAAAGTGCAACGAGACTAGCCTTCTATGCTGACACGCGCGTCTGCCGTCTGCCCACTAGACTAAACACTCTTGTGTGTGCTCCTCTGGCCTGCACAGAACGGACTAATGGCCACCAACGTCTCCACCCCCCCCCCCCCCCACTATTCGCTTCCACTCTCTCTAAATCTCAACGTACGACCAGTACACAAATGGACATATGTTTTGGTAAAAGTTTTCGTGGCCGGATATTTATGGCGCTCTCTTCTGTCTACGTTAATTATGATCATGATCATGACGATGACGACGTTGACGGCGAGGATGATGATGAAGATGAGGAGGAGGACGACGATTATGTTGACGACGAGGATTATGATGTTGTTGATGATGATGATGATGATGATGGTGATGATGATGATGATGATGATGATGAAGCGTTTTCAGCTGTGATTTATAGCTGTTTCAGTATGAAACTTGGAAGTAGAGAACTGGGCCCAATTAAATGAAAATTTCTCCCCGTACAGAAAATAAATAATTAGCAAATGAAACGTGTACTAACGTGTTATGGTACGTAGTTGTGTACTTGTATGAGATCAAAACGCCTGGCATAAGCCATGTTTAGTCAGATATCTCATATTTACCACATTTGACGTATTTCACAACTTTTCCCGTGAAACGCCAGTGGGTCATTGAAAGCTAATCGCACGTAGTCACAAGGAGAATGCTGCAATTGAAACGCCAGGCTGTTATTTGACAACTGGCATCATCCGAAACCTACAAAACGCCAGGAAAAGTTTCTCTTTTTCATATTTTCCCTAAATTAGTCTTTGTATATCAGACAGTTCGAGGGCAACGCAGATGTACCGTTTTATTTCGAAGAAACTTTTATCAAAGACTTCGCATTTGGATTCTATCGCGGCTGCGACCAGGAGACCAACTGATGTTTCGGGCTGGAAAGTACTTTACAGTAAAATGAGGTACACACTTTATTCGGCTTAATTTCTGATTAAAAACTAAATAGTTTTGAGGCTTCACTAAAATTTGCACGTCTGCGAACCGCAGTCATGAAAACACTCTGTACACAGGATTACTCATAATTCTCCCCTCCCCCCTTCCTTTTCTGGTTATGAAAGAAGCACGTTTAGTATTATTTAAATTGTGGGTGAAGATGTTACAGATGTTCCAAGAGGTTCCTCAGATGCAGCCAAGTGTTCAATTTACACAACAGTGGCCCACTTCGTAAACCGCCCTCCTCAGCTCCCAGACACATTAATTTTATTGTAAACACCCGAGAATTATTTACTATTTAGCGCTACCTATCGGCAAATTTACCAACTACATTTCTCAAAGGGGATTCTGAATAAATCACTGTGTATGTTCTCGTATTTTACTATAAAAAACTACATTACATAATAAATACTTTCACAGTACTTCACGGTCCTCTTCTTTCGCAGTCACAAATAACAACCTGTTATACAATCCCGCCAAGTTTTCATAATAAACATCCGTGACGAAAGCCCGAAGGACTTCGTTATCGTTTCAAATTTCTTCTCGAACATAGTGACGTCAAACGAACACTAGAATGCGCTTAGAATAGCTCCATTCTTAAGGAAACGAATATTTTTGTCGACAGGTAACGAAACGAATAACTTGGAATAATCCAGGTCTCACTCGCTTCGTTACGTTGTTTGTTCGCAGTCCGAGGGACGTGACGATAACGCTTCCGGCGAGGATTGGCGAGACAACAGCGCGCAAATCCTTTCCTTCTCCCGCACCCACTCCGCCATAGTTTAGAACGGCAAATCTCCCCGTGATTGTCACGTTGGGAAATACTGAGGATCAGGCGGCGGGCGTGCGACTAGCGCATCGGCAACGGCTTCTCACCGCTTACCTTTGCAATCCATCGCGACACCATCACAATCGATCATCCTCCTCCTCCCCCCCCCCTCCCGGTTATCGCTCAACAACTCGCGTTGCTAAGCGCCCTCCAAATCTTTCGTAAAATAAATATCGGATTGCGACCTCGACGACATCACGTTCGCGGGAAAGTTGAGTGTCGAATGGTTGCACCAAAGAAGCAAAACTGCAGATGCGTCTCGAATTTTGCCCATGAACCCCGGCCAGACATTTTGAGACGAATGTCAGACATCAGTGGTACGAAGAGGAAATAAAAGTGGGATGGACACCCCACATTTTTTGTGAAATAGTTGTTTGCGCGAATACGCGTATCTCGGTAAAGAAACGTTCTGCAAATACGACTTTTTATCAGAAAAGATAAAAAACAATTATTTATGCTACTATTTTTTCAATTTTGTCATATGAAGTGTATTCTTGGAGGAAAAAATTCGTGGAAATGGTTAAATATCGCATTTTTAAAGCTTGCCTATGCAGTTTCCTTAATTAAGTGGCAAGGGAAAAGTACGAACAAGAAGGCGTAGTTTAATCTGTGGTCTTTCGTTGCGTGTAATAAAACCCAAATGATACAGATCTAATTTGCACATTACAGCGTCACGACTGAAACGCTGCACACGTAGAAGCGATGAGGCGCTAGAAGTGCGTGTTAATGTCGCTCATATCACTCCCTCGCTTCTTGACCTTGGAAGCGGAGTTCCCACTGGGATACATGTCCCTCCTAACACAAGACGGCGGAACCTTACATAAACAAGGCCTGTTCGTAGGCAAGACCCAGCCAGTCAGCGATCGAATGAGTTACGGACTTGCCTGTTCTGCAGATTTGTGCAAGAAGAGCAAGATCGATGATCCCTCTTGAGTAAAAGTTTCTGGTTACTTAAAGCTCTCGAGGCTCAGTTATTATAATCATACCAATTCACCTCGCTCCCATGGCATTGTATTGTGTAGCGCTTATTAACGCCCCCCGGTGTTATGCCTGAAGGCTTATCAAGGGACGGCTTACAAACTAACTTATAACCTAACTTAAATTAACACCCGTGCCTTAACTGGGATTCGAGCCCAGAACCTCCCGCACCTCAGACCGGCGGCGCTTCAACCTCCACGGGAGGTCCGCCGTTTTCACGGTCTCATATTCCGGAAACACATTCTAGTATCTTAGAGCAGTGCCCATAACATCTGACTCTGAAAAGTCAACTCTGTGTGCCTAGCATATAAAAATCACTAAATATCAACTTTATGTTGTACTTGGTTTTATAACCAAATTCAGTTTAACTAATTTCAGATTTATTTCATGGTATTTATTGTCAGTTGCTATTCACTTGAATTCTAATTACATATAAAATTTATATTTCAGAGCTACGAATACTTTAAGGAAATCACAAACTACTTCTGAAGCTTTCTTAATAGAGCCGCTTTAAAATAGTTCTGTGATTATAAAATTTTATTCCGTACCATCAAAACAGAAACACGTGCACTGGAGTGTGACCATGTTGCTAAGTTTGTGCTATGTCCCGTGCTGAGTCTCTTGAAGACCACAATCGTAGTCAAATCTAAAACGCCTGACACAGAATTGTTGATCAAACTTTTGGCCATGCTGGAGTGAGTTTCCAGAAAGAGCTGATATTATCCCATTTATTATCTTATTCTTCAGCTATATAAGTCACCGCTTTGTTTCTTTTAACGATGGGTGTCAGGAATTCACTTTGGGTGCTAAGGGCGTCGTAAGTTAAGATTCTGCGGTAGGTTACCTTGCTGTTGCCTTCTGCAGTATAAATGGTATGCATGGACAATTTAATGATCACGTGATTATGTAATAATTTTCTTTAGTTAAACAGAAGTTTTATCTTAAATAGGATTTGGGAGGGTTATGTGACAACTTCTCATGCTCAAGGTATCAATGAACACATTACACATTTACTGTCACAGGTCTACCACCACTTTAAATTTAAAATTTCGTCTAAAGATTATAACTTACGATAACTTTCTTTTACGAATACTTCTAATGTGCTGCAATACAGCACGACTTCGCTTAAGTAATTGATTTCATTGTCTATGATTTTCAGTTCTTATCTCTAGTAAATGTAATCAAAATAGTTTACAACATTTTCAAGACAGCGCTGTTCACTAGCCGCAAATAAGCGAATAATTATTCGTAGATACAACTTGTTATTTTCAACGTGTAATCCTACTTACATAAAGCCTGCCAATTTTTTTTATTACTGTTTGTGTTGCACAGGGGTGCAAAAAGCTGATGCACTGTAGGTCTTCTTTTACCCTGAAATTTTATACTACGCAAAACGAAAAGAGGAAATAAAAAGCCACCCCTTTGTGATTCATGTCTCTTCATCCAACAAAGAAACTGCCGTCAGGCCTTGTAGCTGAAAGCAAGCATTCTTCATCGCCCTGGCTTTCATCCACTCTTTCTTTGGCATGTAATATTACTCTCTTTCTCTCTCTCTCTCTCTGACGTAACATCAGAGTTTATGAATATCCTTGAACAACAAAACACGCTCGCCGTACATGGCGGAAACAATCCTTAGTAAGAAATGTTTTAAAACATGACAAGGTTAATAAAACAGCTATGAATTTATATACAACGGAAAAATTAATATGTAATCGAGTTTTAATTCGACGAAAAATAACTAACCTGAGGTCACATTTACTTCTGATGAGTTGCTATTGAATGCCAAGGAAAATTTTACCGTAAAATGATACTTCCCCCTTTTGAAAACAGCTTTTTTTTCCCTAGCAGATGAGTTAAGGCGTACTATGTTGAGAAAATATATATTCCTTTATGAGAGACTTTTCTTACTATAGTCTATTCATGGTTTTTTTTTTTTCGCCCTTTTTGAATCAAACCTTTGAAAAATTTCCCCATGTACGACCCGTTTAGTTATTTCCAACATATGCCATGTATCACAAGCGTTTTATATTTGTATTCATAGAAGTTACTTTTTTTTCTGTTAAATCGAAATGTTATTCATATTTTATATATAGAATTATAATGCTTCATTTATAAATAATTTTAATAAAAAACAAGGAGAAAATAGGTCTGTTGGTAACGCCTAGTAAGAAATAGTTCTTAGACAAAATACTGTTACACTTAGCGCGCACGAATTCGGTGCGTTGTCCTCTGGTGTAATTTTCCACACTTAATTAAGCTTAGTTTGTACGAGGCGGAGGAATATCCTGAAAATAGAACTTTAGCAGGGCTTCACAAAAGGCTGAAGTAACCGCGAATAGACTATATAATGGTCTAAGTATGCAGTAGGAGCTAAGGTAACAGTGATATCAAGGCTCCTATGTACGTGGGGTTGTCAGGGCACAGAAGCGAGGGGGAGATACGGGCGACACTAACACCCACACCTAGCGCTTCATCGCCCCTACGCGCACGGCGTGCAGTGTTTCCGCCGGTGTGCAGTACTCTGCAAATTAGATCTGTAACAAGGCCACTTTCGGGTTCCGTTTTCAATCACCGTAAACAAAGAACAGATTAAGAATAAGATGCGCTTGTTATTGCGAGAACTTGTAGTTCTAAACGCAAGAAATACATTCGTACAAAGTACGTTTAGTCAGAAATACGATTATTGTGTTTAGTGAACATAACAAATGACGCGAAATCCCGACTTTTACAAAAGGTTACTGTAGTGAAGTTGAATATTTTTTTAGGTAGCTGGTGTAGTCACCGCGAGACAATGGTGGAAGATATTTAAAAAACCTGCTCTGCACATTTACTATCAATTGAGCAGCCTCCAATAAGGCAAATGCAAATTTTTTTTTGTTGCTGACGTCTTCCTGACGACAATCAGTGTTCGATCCCCAATGGGAAGTACATGTATAGGCTGATCACGGTAAAGTGAGCACCTTTGAGGCCCTCGTTACTTTTTTCCTTTCAACTATTTTTTAAAATCCTTTAACGACCTTTTTAGATAAATATTGCCGTGTAAGTAATAAACGCAGTGTATATATTCCACCACATTCTGAAGTTAACGTCTAGGGTTAAAATAAATTATATTTATTGTCTATTATTCCAAATGAGAGGGCTTTCAAAGGTGCTCACTTTACCATGAACAGCCTATAGACCTACGTATTCGGCATTGTATCGCTACCGCTAACACGTCCGTTTACTTTTTTTTTTTTTTTTTTCGCTGAGAACTGAGTGTGCTGGGCAGTTACAACAAGAAGGTCGTTATTGTTAATTAGGCATGAAAATCTGAAGATAAAACCAATGTTATAAGAGGGAGTCAAACTTCAATATTTTTTATAAAGGAGCAAAGTATTAACAACAGTTAAACTATGTTTCATTTCACATCGTTACTGAAATTTTACAAAATATACCTTTTATAAACAGTTTTTTTCAAGCGTGGATATTTCCCTAAGAATTGAGCTATGCTGTACGTCTCATTCTATATGTCTACATCACTATCCAAAGTGAATCACTTCCTGAAACATTTTCTGGTAGTTTCTGTACAACTTGTATATCGTATGTACACCTTAGTACGCTGTCATAGAGCTTGTATAGAAATGCATGCAAACAATGAAAGCTATTCGTGGATCACTCAAATAACAAGATGTCTCCCCAGAAAAGTGCTTAGCTACTGTTTAAAATATAAACATTCTATCCCCAAACAGGCCATAAGCGCGGGAATAAACTGCTGTTTCACTGTTACAAATTTCTGTAGATTCACGAATACTTTTACGGAGATGTAAGAGTTCATTTACGGAAAGGCATTCAGTAATGACGAATAACGGAAATGAGGTCCGTAAATCTAAAATACAGATGAGGTTGGGGGTGATGGGGCGTGGGGTGATGGTGACGAATGGGAGGTGATAAGGGTAGGCTGATGAGGGGGGAGGGGGTTATAGGGGGTGATACGGTTCGCATTATTGAGTGTTAATTTTTCGATTCGTGCTCAAATCCCACTACAGGACCAAATATTTAAACACAGTGAAATACATTACGAAAATAAAACGCTTTTTCTTACTCTGTATGAAAAACCTGAAATGAAAACTAAATTCACACACACACTAACATGAAGCCGTGGTAGGTGAGTGGGTACTGTGTTGGATTGTCAAGTATTTTTACTTGACTTCAAATCCCAGTACCGGACCAAATTTTGAAACTTTTTTATAGTAATTTTATACACTGTGAAACGCCCACATAACGAAAGTAAAGTTTTTTTTTTTTTACTCATTTTTATTAAGAGCAGATTTAAAAAAAAATTTGAAGTTTATGGACACGTTCCGGGAATTCACGGAGATATATGTGAAATTTACGGAAGGGACGTTATTGAAAAAAGCCAAGAGTCCGTATTTTAACGCAGATGTCTGGATAATTTGTAACCGGTACTTTTCGTAATTTACGGACATTTTTTTTCTTCTAAAAGTGTGAGCTACACAGGATGAGATACTTGTCCGAATGAAATATCTGTATTTCTGCTGAAATAAATTGACTGGTACGCATGAACGTTATAAGATATAAATGTATTTATGAGCTATAAGAAACTACTTTTTAAAGTGTATATTTTCAAGATTACATAGTTGAAATTGCGCTTTTTTAATGGCAAAAAGTTATTTTACAGCATTAAATAAAAACTGCTCATAAAAACAACAACGACCTAAAGAAATCCAATCTTAGTATCGCCGGTTTTTACAAAAATTGGATTTTTAAAGTTTTATGCTTATGCGTTTGTTCATGAATACTTGATGAAACTAATCAGTTACTTTAAATCTACTAAAAAATCCTCTTTAAACAATAACTGTACATTAAAACATGCCTAGAACAGTCGCCAACCGGTGCGCAAAGTTCTTCAAAAACCAAAAATCTCGTGCACATTACAAAATATGCATGTTTTCTTTATCATACGATGTGATACTGTTACGTCAATCGGTAAAAATATAAACTAAATAGGCATAACCACACGCACTGAGGAAATGTTATACTTCCATTTAGTCTGATTACTTTTAAAGCGAGATTTAATTTAGAATTTTCAGAAATGTGTAGGCAGTCCATATTTTAAAAATATAAGATGGAAGATACAGCTTAAATTATGAACTTTGTAATAAAAAATAGATTCTTCTATTCCGCATGTCCTTCATACTTTGCAACACAAATGTGTAACATACCATTCTATACATATTTATATATAAATAGTCGTTCGGAAACTAGTAAAGGGATTCGTGAATTAGTTTCGCGGTTTCTAAAGTCACACTGTTTCACGGATCTGACGGACTGAAGTGAGTCCTTCAAAGTATGCATATATGATCCCGAATGTTTGCATGCTCACAGAATCACAGATTATCTTAACTGGATCTCGACAAGTCGCTGGGCCCGCGGCTTTAAAATGTGATTTTTTTGCAAACCCTAACCAATGTCCAAGACCCTCTTTTTCGAGGGCTCTTTGAAATACAAACTTTCACTATCCCTTAGCTCCAAAACTTGGGCAAACGTCAGCTAACCGTCTTCAGGTACCGTAAAAAATTTAGAAACTTTTTAAGCGCATCGAGATGACGTCTGGTCGTAAGGAAGCGAGGGACGGTGCCTCCCGAGACTGCGATATGCATTTCCGGGAAGCTTAATTTATTACAAATTAGGTCTGTAATAATATGATACTTTTACACGTGATGTAAGTCAATGGATTAAACTGCAGATGCCATTTTGCAATTTTTACTGCACAGGAAAGCCTTACACACGCAATTTTTTAAAAACCAGTTATGATTTTTTTCTTTTTGAATATATTTAACAGCATAAAAGTAACACTTAGTCGCTGTAGATAATTTTTTTTTATATTTTTTTTAGAAAAACAGTTGTATTCCCAGACCATTATTTTTATTTAGATACTCGTATGCTCGTAAACATGGATTTTGTAGACAGTATTTTGCTAACGAGTTCTCTTAATTCCAAGAACACTGTTGGATAATCTTTAATTTTATCACACTTACATTGATATGATTTTGCTGCGATCGGTCGAACAATGTTCCAGTAACGTCATCTTATTCAGATTAATAATTAATTGTTGAACAGTACAACTGGAAAACTAAGCTCCATCTTCTTCATGCGATATTTCGTGACCTAGTTCTCACATGTCTGGTCCTTGACTTTCATGTCTCCAAGGTCGGGGCAAGACGGAGCAGGCCCGGAGATCTTTAATTGACCATGACAAAGTTAAGTCATTACAGGTGTTTGCTCCCATACTCTAGCCAGGTAGAAAAACATTAAATCGTAATCTAAACAATCTACAAAGTTAGTATACAATGGACTATCTTGCGCACATTACTCTACAAATGAAAAAAAAAATTCTGAACAATCGAAGTTCTTCGACACTTCTGACTACATCAACCTATAATATAATTTAAAATAATCGCATTATCATATACACACCAACTCAATGCATCATTATCTAAAAATTGGCCTGTTAAGCATCAAACATATCTTCATTACTTCACTTTTTTGCTCGAACCATCGTTATCCGACTCGTCTCAGAGGATCTCCTTCCAAGCAACAAAATGCCCAAATTATGTATAGTCACTCACGACATTCAGGGGAAACGGGTACTAAAAAAAAAGGCTAGCCAAGGGCTGGGGCTGTGAAATATAGCCAGATGGCAGAGTATACCACGAAATGGTGGAGTCCTAATAACAGATATGTTAATCTTTTTTTTTTTGCTCTCATTGACCCCAAAGCTTTTAAAGTTTGATGGTAAATCACGCAGCTACGACAGACTCTCGTAGACCAGCAATAAAAAATGTCCCGAAAATCCCACAAAATCAGTGAGAAAATATGTCTCTATTTTAATCCTAACGGTGCAGTTACAAGTTTACGCATTACCGTTTACATATAACGAAAATGAAGTAATTTGACAGATGGTCTGGGTCGTCAAGTATCGCATATTTTTCGTTCCAAGATTAGCACTGTTTATGAATTTAACTAGCTTCTCTCCAAGTGATTCTCTCGAGGAACATATTTACTAGCTTCTATTTTCAGTTGTCAGTTATGTGGGCAGCGTTTCAGGGTCGCCTGTTTTTCGCGAAAATAAAAAACGGCGCCACTTCTTAGACGAACGCCAGACTCATGACGCAACCGCTGAAGTATTTTTCTATAGTCCGCCAAAGAAGCATGCGAGATTCGGGCGGTTAGGGACGAGACTTCAGGTACAAGGTGCTTTCGCGATCGAAATGATATCTGATTCGTACACTTTGCAGTCGTAAAGGTGTCAGATGTCATGGGAAACCTGTTTTTGTTTCTTCCCCCCCCCCCCCCCCCAAACTAAGTGGTGGTTTAGTTTTGTTCACTCTGGCGAAGGCGCTGGGGAAAGAAGGAGAATCACTATAAATTATTTTTCTTTGGACGTACATAGCATTGCGCAAATATTTTGTGCGCATTTTTAGCATTTTGTGTTCGTAACCTATATTTCAAATGTAATTGAAATATTCAGGTATACTATTGCTTTTTAAAAAATGTTCAAAGTTCCTCGGATATCCGATACCGAGTGTGTTTAGTCTCATCTCGGTTAGGTTTTTACGCCACACGATTACACTCGGAAAAGCAGAGGAAGATAGGCTCCCATAATTGTAGAAGGTTACGAGCCACTGTCTTGTGAACCGACTGGGTGCTAAGGTATTCGCGGTTTCTTCATACTTTTTGAATCAGACCTTTGAAAAATCACCCCTTTTATGACGTGTTCGGTTGCTTCTTAAATATGTCAGGTATCACAAGCTTTCAATTCTTCTGTAAACATAAAGCGATTTTACTTTATTTATAAATAAAAAGATTTCATTTAACATAATCAATACGATTTAAGACAGTGATGAAATAGTTGTGTTTGTAATACCTAGTTACTAATAGTTCTTATGCTAAATATTATTACAGTAAGTGCGTACGAATGCGGTGCGTAGTCCCTTTGGTGTAATATTCTAGACTTGGTTATGCTTTGTTTACATGACGCTGAGGAATATCCTGGAAGCAGAACTTTAGCAGGACTTCAGGAAAGTTTTAAGTAACCGTGAATGGACAATAGTTTCTGTGCCTGGGGCTCTAAACCATAGACTAAATATGAGGTAGACCGCTTATTCGTCTTCTGCACATGTGCCCAACATCGACCTACCCTAATCCTACACAACTGTCGAAGTCACATGGTCAACAGTGATGGACGTGTTTGTTTACATCTTAATTTATAAATGATAAGCACTATTATATTAATAAAATACCTTTACCATTTTTTAATTTGATCAAAAAGCATTACAAACTGGTTAAAGGAATTATAAAAAACATCTCTAAACACTTGTTTACAA
This sequence comes from Dryococelus australis, assembly GCA_029891345.1. Taxonomy (NCBI): domain Eukaryota; kingdom Metazoa; phylum Arthropoda; class Insecta; order Phasmatodea; family Phasmatidae; genus Dryococelus; species Dryococelus australis. The sequence continues at coordinate 280,245,286 of CM056994.1, forward strand.
ATCAGTTTTCTAACCTAAAATCCAAATCACGCCGTTTTCGCTAGACGTGTTGGCAGAAAAGCAGTTCAATGTTGGGACACGGAGATTGGTTGTGCGCAGCCAGCGAGATCGGTCTACTCTATCTTTAGTCTATGCTTTAAACATTACCGGTTCGGCCTTCTCACCACGTAAACGTGACGCCTTAGTGATGATGGTCGCCGATAACCATGTATTCGGCTTAGGTAAATACTACTCAGGTCAGGAACAAAACGAGTTTCCTTATGGGGGAGTTTGGCATGGGGAACATTTCGGTCACTAGATAAGCGCCAGTGTTCCAAAGAGGTTACTTTTAATTAAAATTTTAAGCTGTGAGATTAATAAAAGAGAAAGATTTCTCTTAGTTAAGTAGTTATTTTATATTGATTTATGATTTTGCAATTATTTTGCTTTTTAACGTGGAAAATAGAAAAAAAATTCCAATATACATGCGACACTAACGCTTACCTAATGGCGAGAATTTTTTGTTGCCAAACTACAAGCACTGAGCTACCCAACCTGAGTAGAATAACCTTAGCCCGGCTAAGCTGTTAGCATGCCTTGTCCGCACTTTATAGGTCACTGGTTAGCGGTGAAAATGATTACAGTTTGTAATCATATTCAATTCAAATGAAATGATCACAAAAGTGTACATATGTCTCTTAGAGCAGACACTGTATGTAGGGAGGTTAGAAGCTTAGTTCCAGTTACATTAATAAGACGATCGTGGAGACTTGCGAAGTTCACGCACACTGTCGTAACGGCCATTGCAGAACACGTGTTTTATGCCAAATCATAACCAAACAAACCGCTAATGAAAGTAAACACATCATTTAATAGGTTTTCCTAATTTTATGCGCGTTTTAACTTAGTAATTATAAGCACAAAATCAAACAAAATAATTTTTTGCACAAAATTTTACATTTATTTTTAAAGTCAATCCAATATTTTAAAATTGTGTTCTATATAGTTTAAGCCATTATTAACATCTGGCCCTTAAATTATTGTAAACAAATAACATTTAAATTTCTACTCTTTCAAATCTGTATTAAACGAAGTACGGAATATCCTCTGTAGCACAATTTAAAATATAAAGTTTCAAAATTTATAAAATACATATTATGCAACTTGAAAAGTATCATTAAATGCAACGTGGAACATTTTGTTTTTAAACACAAAAATGTAGCATTCACCAATGGCCTTACAGGTGTGGGTTCGACCACTACTGGCTTCAGTATGGATGTTTTTGTCCACATATATTTCCGTCCGCTTGAGCATTTCCTTCCTGTTTCCCTCGTTCTCTTCCTAACTGTGTTAGTGTGTTACGTACAGATCGGCGAAGTGTGACGGCAAGTAAATTATAGACATGTGATTGTAAGGCTGTGGGCTCATCTTGTCTGGCAGTGACATCTCATACCCGAGAAAGGGCCGCGGTGGTGTAGTGGTTAGACTACTCGCCTCCCATCTAGGCTAACCGGGTTCGATTCCTGGCGGGGTCACTCCAAGATTTTCGCACATGGGAATCACGCCGGACGATGTCGCTGGTCGGCTGGTTTTCTTGGGGATCTTCCGTTCCTTCCCTCCCTTTCATTCCGGCGCTATTCCATACCTCACTTCGCTTCACCATCATCGGCTCTCAAGACCTCGATGTGAAGAGCCGTCCAAATATCTTCACTCACTCCTACCCGGGAAACCGTTGAAAATTCCCTGGCAGTTACCTGAACGCAGTTCCGAAGATCAGGTTTTCTTCCCCGTACGAAGCTTTTAAGAACAGTGACCTCAGTCCGAGGTCCTCTAGACTGCATCATGGCGGGACGCTAGCTGTGGTTTTATTACCCAGCCAATTTAAGTTTCGTTCTTCATACTCTGGCTTATTCACGATTTGTGCGTGGCCACTTTCCTCTCGTACGTCCTGCAGGACGCCCGAGTAGCCGTTGTGAAAGCGACCTTGCGCATCGTCTACCTGCCACATGAACTGGGTTACAGTATGTTCGCAATACGAGTTTTTAGAACTAACTATTTTGCGTGTGCATAAACTGTTTGCACACGAAAAGAAATAACACTTCAGACTAGGGCGGTATGCAACATTCAACAGAGCACGCTTATTGCAAACATTATTTCTAATGTCTACATCATGCCCGAAAACGACGTTTTCAAACTGTTGCAACTCAAAATATTCAGGATGAGTTCGTGTGAAACTAGTATAAGCTTCTGCATTGAACTTTGCTTCAGACTCTCCGATGAAAGTCCCAAAGGAATACACACGCAGTACGAAGGGAACAGTGCTTGCCATTTCGTAGGGTCTTGCGTGTAGCGGTGCTAGCGCACTTGATGCGGGTGGCAGTGTCGCCCTTATGGTCCCCGCTCTTCTAGGCCTCAAACGTGGGTATAACTCCATGTAGACGTGGCCTGTAACGGTCGCAGCAAGAACCTTGCAGAAGTGCCAATAAAATTTTTGGTTTGAAGAAAACGTTCCGGGAGTTGGAAGACTATTTCTTTTTAAACATACCTTTAAACCAAGAGGATAATGGGTGGTCCTAGGTAGGGATGGGACCTAAGTGCGTCTCGGGGTAGATTCCAATACGCCTAGACATGTAGTTAAGTAGAGGGTGCGGCGTTTGCCCTAAAGCCATTTTTCGAGGTTTGATTGCCGTGAACTCATTCGTCCTAAAATCGCTTGTCTTAATGCCGTTTGTTCTAAAATACATTTGCTTTAAAATCTTTTGTCCTAAAGTAGTTTATCCTAAAGTCATTTGTCCTATAATTAGGATAATCATTTTAGGACAAACGGCGTGCATTCGTTAAATATTGTAACTAGAAAGGCACATTCATCGCGGCTTTTCTGCCATTTGACAAACATGGCTGCTAATTGGGTTATGTTTACCTCCCATGCAAAATACAAACTTGAAATACTAAGGAGGGTGGGTGGCATAGATGATACTGTAATAAAGCCACTCGATTGGAAATAATTTTGAAGTATCAAACAATTGATGAAGTAGAGAAAAGGTTTATGCTAGAAAGACCCCGGTTCGCCGTGGTGGGAGGCGAGTATAGTATGGATACAACATCCCCTCGGCTCCTGAGGGGGAAGGGAAGCATGGATGGAGTGGGCAATGCGACTGGCGGTAGGCACGCGAGGACAGATACCGACTGCCAACTGCACATCGGCACGTCTGCGCCTGCGCGTGGGACGCCGTATGCGCGCGACGCGACCTCCACACGTTATTCAACGGCGTCGCAAACACGCATCTTAATTTTGTTTGCTACCTTTTTCTCTTGCGAAGGACGCAAAGCAAACACAACTCGCCTACCATATCCTGTCGCCTACGATATCCGCCGCTTGTTTCGAGAACCACTTATGGCGGAGTTCATTATCACATCTGGAACAATATCTTTTTCAAGACGTTCTTACTGTATGATTTTTCTAGCTTGTTCTTTCGTACAATGAACATTATAAACTACATAGTCGGAACCAAATGTAAACAAAATATTCCTCACTAAAAACGGTCCTATGTTTGTTATCTTCAAATTAAAGACTGTTCACGATAAAGTGAGCACTTTTGAAATCAACCTTAGAAAAAAGTCACTGCTCCAACCAGCATATATTTTAATGGGCGCACTGAGTAACATATGCCCGGTTAAGTTTGTAACGATGGAGGAAAGGTAGTTCCATATCTTAGAGTCGAATAAAAAGTGTTAGGTTACCGTTTGTGATAACTCTATTTATTTCGCTTTCTGGTTATTTAATGCATGGAAGTGTAAAGATTTGCAGAAATGTTAAATAATTTCTTTTCTAATAATTGCGCAGTTTCACTTGACCGAAGCATTAATAAAGTAACGAAGTCTGTAGCAATGTTAATTTTAGATATGCGGAAGACTACACAACGTGCAAACAAGTAATCTTAAGCAAGCCTTTCAAAAGTGCTCATTTTACCTTAAACAGCCTATATATATATATGTATAGTTGCATAGCCCCTATTTAAGAACATAATTTCCCAAGCACACATTTCATAACAGACAAACCTAGCTAATATACAATAATAAAACCGTCTTCACAAAGGCATAAAATCCATCCGAAGTTTTTTCATATGTGTGCATTTAATATTATGAATAGGGGAGGATGATTGCAGGATTCCAGGGATATCACCACGTATAGGTTACCTTGTCATTCGTGAATGAGGTGGTAAGAAATCTTCACTGACTCAAGAACAGTCCATGAGGTGTCAATGTGCTCGTGAGGGGCTACTCCCGAGTGCAGGCTCATGGTCATCTTGTTGAGGGACCAGGGAACCACGTGGGAAGAGCTCGGCGAAAATAAGTGAGGAACGTTCGAGGCGGCTCCATGCGACGATAAACACCGAGGAGCCGCAGGCGTCACCAGAAAGGAAGGGCGAGGAGAGGCTAGGAAACTTAATAAGTTTCTTTCAGACGAGTGTGAGATTTGCAACTGGGTTATACGAAAAATAAATGCAATAAACATCCGTGACGTGTCGTGAATTAATTAAATTATGTTTAATCCTACACAATTTGCTTTTACTATTGTTATAAAATATTGCAATATAATGTTAAATACAAATGCATAAACAGTTATCAAACTATAATTATGGAGAAACAGGAAAAACTCAGTTACTTCCTTCAGCAGGAAAATTAATTTTCTAATTATGTTGCTAACAGGGTATTCCACAGTTTTAAAAATTGTTATTTCACTTAGTTACAAGAATGATAAGGTAAACACCAAACGATTGTTATCAACGTATCTCTCACATTTCATTGAAAAAATGCTGTTTCCAAGGGGGTAGGTGTGTCCATTTATCTTACCACCACTTGCTGACGATATTCCCAACGCCTTCTCGCCTATAACCGTACATCATGGTGAAGAATCGCCCATTGGTCAAGACTGGTTTAGCTAGTCGCTATGCTATAACCAAAATGTATTAAATTTAGGCACAAATGTGGATATCATAGATTCCTCAATCAAATAGACATAAAACATATGATCCACACGGAGAAGTACATCCAGCTATCGTTCCAGTCAAACACTGCGTACCTACGCAGTCCGCATACCTGCACCTGTTATCTGCATTTGAGGAAATGAAGCTTGGCTGCGATAAGGGCGACACTAACACATGTTATAAGTGCGCCATCGCCACTACGTGCAGGACTCTGAACTGGCGTGCAGTGTTTCCCTCGTGCTGCATGTTCCTATAGGAATTTCAACGACGACACTACCTTGTTTTTTTTTGGTGGAAAGTATGTAGCAACATTAAATGCAGGGCAGTAGTATAGAAATGCCAATTTGAGCACAAACACAAAAAAAAAAAATGGCTCAAAAAGTTGCGTTTGGGAACAGTTGCAAAAAAGTGACTCAAAAAGTTGCGTTTGGTTAGATCGTAGTTTTTACAAGAAAAAGTTGCGTTAAACTATGTATTTGAGTGCATCTGCAAAAATGGGCGTAAAAAGTTGCGGTTGAGCACAACCGTAAAAAAAAGTGGCTTAAAAAATTTGAAAATGTAAAAAATAAAATATTTTATATAATAAATGAGCACAAGTAAAAATAAACTGATGTCTAATATGATGACCGTGGCAATGAAAAAGGCTAACACAACCGGTAATGTTTGGAAAGAATATAAATTTAAGAAAGATATTTTTGTGAAAAGAGAGAAGAAGAAACCTCAAGAGAGGTATGTCAAGTGTGAAACTTGTAATCACTTTTACAAACCATCTCTCATAAGAAGTCACTTGAGAAGTAAAATTCATAAGTACACACTCAGATTCAGTGTAGAAGAAATCGAAACAGCATTTCAAAGTAGGATCAAGACTTATGCTGTAAAGGATGTGAATGCATACAAAGACCCAAATCATTTCCTAAACGATGTAAAAGTAACTGTCACGGGACTAATTAATAAACATTTAAAATCACTCAAAGTGAACATGAAACTCTTCACTGAGTACAAAAGGGGAATTGGTGGGAATATTGAATATGTAGAAAGCTCTTTTAAAACAAAGAACGAAATTATACTGAAATCGACTAATCTGGAAGAATATTATGCCAACAACATATCGAAAATCATAGCTGAGATGGGGGCTTTCGAAGTAAAGGGTTCTCAGTGGGTACTCAACAGAATATTTAAACTAGAAGTGCGGAATAAATAAATGTGTACCATTCAAGGGCAGTTCTTATGTTGATCTCCCAGAAAAAAATCAAAGCTAATCAGGCGGTAATTAATGTTAAGAACAATGATCAAAAATGTTTTTTGTAGTCTGTTCTATCTGCATTGCATCAAGTACAAAGAAACCCCCAAAGAGTGAATAAATACATAGCTTACGAACATGAGTTTGATGATGTACTTAAGGGCTTAGAATTTCCAATGAAATTGGATAGCATACCAACCTTTGAGAAAAGAAGTGGAATTTCTATTAATGTATACGCATATGAAGAAAAAGATGGTGGTAAGAAATATATAATCTCCCCATTAAAAACAACAAAAAAAAAAAAGGCTGATAAGCACATTAACCTACTCTACATCAAAAAGAAAAGAACGACCACTACTGCTGGATAAAAAGTCTTTCGAAACTTATCGCATCACAAGTATCAAATAATGGTCACAAAATATATACATGCGATAGATGTTTGCAACATTTCTACTCTGTAAGTAAGCTAAAAGATCATGAACAAGACTGCCGAGATCACGATGGTGTTAGAGTTGAACTGCCATCTAAAGGAAAAAATGACATATTAAGATTTAAAAACAAAAATCATTCTTTGAGAGTTCCGTTTGTGATATATGCTGATTTTGAATGTTTGTTAACTAAAATTGAAACTTGCCAACCAAACCCCGACGAATTCTACACGAAACCATACCAAAAACACGAGCCTATTAGCTTATGTTACAGTGTAACATATGAACATGGATACTATAAACCACCAGTAACTTATGAAGGATCTGATGCAGCTAGTGTATTCGTTAAAATGCTAATGGAAGAAGCAAAGTCTATTCGTGATATATACAAAAATGAAAAACCAATGCTTCCACTAACTCAGAAAGATCAAATTGTTTATGATACAGCTACCCATTGTCATATATGTGAAAAGTCTTTGAATGGTGATTCTGCGAGAGATCATGATCATCTTATGGGGAAATTTAGGGGAGCTGCACACAGAGATTGAAACTTATCGTTATGAAATCTATGTTTTGTCCCAGTGTTTATACACAATCTATCTGGTTATGAAACACATTTATTCATAAGAGATGTTAGCATCGATGAAAATAAAGTTGATCTAATTCCCAACAACGAAGAAAAATATATTTCTTTTACGAAACATGTATGTGAAAGTGTAGATCTTAGATGTATTGACTCATTTAAATGTATGGCTAGTAGTACCGATAAACTGTCTAGCAAACTTTCCAGAAGCCAATTCCGAGAAATGTGTAAGATTTTTCCAATGAACTTCTTGACTTTGTTATAAGAAAAGGTGTTTATCCATATGACTACATGGATAGTGCTGAAAATTTTTGTGAGACATCACTTCCATCCAAAGATGCATTTTACAACAAACTCAATAAATGTGATATTACAGACGAAGATTACGAAAGGTGTGGGAAAAATTCAACATAAAATCTATAAGAGAGTACACAGAACTCTATAAAAAATCTGATATATTGATATTCTCTGATATAATGGAAAATTTTAGAGCTGTATGTCTCAAAACATATAAACTAGATCCAGCATGGTATTTCACAGCCCCGGGGTTAGCGTGGGATGCTATGCTCAAACATACTAAAATAGAACTAGCATTATTAACAGATTACGACATGATTTTGATGATAGAAAAAGGTGTTCGTGGAGAAATTTTATAATGTTGTAAGCGATATGCTAAAGCAAATAATAAATATATGAATGCTTATGATAGTACAAAGGAAATCTTCATCTTACATATCTGGACGCCAATAACTTATATGGATGGGCTAAGAGCCAGTATTTACCCTATGGTGGGTTTAAGTGGAGAAATACAAATATATATGTAACAAAAATACGAGATGATTCTAGAAAAGGTTATATATTGGAAGTTGATTTGGAATACCCACATCAACTACAAAATCTCCAGAAAGATCTGCCATTGGCATCAGAGAATAAAATACCAGAAGGTTAAAAAAATCCCAAACTCTTGACTACTCTGTATAATAAAGAAAAATATGTATTACACTATGTAAATCTTAAGCAATAGCTATCTCTTGGAATTAAGTTGAAAAAGATCCATAGAGTTCTGGAGTCTGATCAATCAGATTAGCTAAAGTTTTATATTGATCTAAACACAAATATGCGAACAAAATCTACAAATGACTTTGAAAAAGATTTCTACAAATTAATGAACAATTCTGTTTTTGGAAAAACAATGGAAAATATTAGAAACAGAGTGGATATACGGTTGTGCACAAGTTCTAAGCAAATGGATAAATTAGTGGCTAAACCAAACTTTAAAGATAGAACTATATTTACTAACTCTTTGGTTGCAGTTCTTATGAATAAAACACAAACTGTGCTTTAACAAACTTATTTATGTTGGAATGAGCATACTTGATCTATCGGAAGTCTTAATGTACGATTTTCACTATAATATAATGAAATAAAAGTATGGGAAAAATATTGAACTGTGCTACCAAGATACTGATTCATACAACTATTATATAAAAACATCAGACTTCTATAGTGACATAAAAGAAATGGTCGATCATTTTGATGCTTCTGGCTATAAAAAAGATAACCTATATGGTATACCGTTAGTTAACAAAAAGATTATTGGCAAAATGAAAGATGAATGTAATGGAAAAATAATGGAAGAATTTATTGAATTGAAATCGAAAATGTATGCAATAAAGGTAGAAGGTGGTATAAAGCAAAGAGCAAAGGGTGTGAAAAACACTGTAGCCAGAAATGAGATTAGTTTTGGTGGCTACAAAAAGTGTTTGTTTGGTAAAAAAAGTGTTGTACAAAAGTATGAATCGTATTAAAAGTAAGAAACATGAACTCTATACGATTGAGTTGAGAAAAAAAAGCATTAAGTCCCAAAGATGATAAAAGATTTATTCTTAAAGATGGCATTAATACACTACCATGGGGGCACTACAAAATTGAAAAAAGAGTGATACTATGAAATATTATAAAACAGTAAATGTTTTTAATGGATAATAATCCATTAAAAACTAATAACCATACATGTTTGCGCAATATTGGACTTCGGTGATTCTTTCACTTTTAACATAATAAATTAGGTTTCTTTGGCTTACTAGTACCACATTACAAATAGTTGTAGCCAATAGTGGCTTATTAAAATCAACTGTAAGTTTCAGATTAGTTCGATCTTTTACAATAGCGGTTTTTCTGTAAGAACAATCAATAACATACAATGGTTTTCTCCCAATAAATTACCCAGAGTAGAAGCACAGTTCATTATTGCGATAAGGGGTATCTAGCATAGTCTTTGAATTTCTAAAATCTGTGTAAGCAATATACATCTTATCGAAAATTTTATCATCAGTGTTTAAATTCCAATTCTGTTGGGAAACACTTCATTCCGTCCATTCTTAATAGAAATATTTTTGCCTAAAGAAGAGTCAAACATTGAACCATGTGTGAATTGCCCAGGATCTTCTTTTCTGTTTTGCTGAAAACCAACAATGACAAAGTCTGGCATATCGAATTGGATTGAATTGAACTGATCTTTTACATCAAACTGAAATGAGTGTCAATTAGTAGGTACTGGTTTTTCAAGACATTGCCAATAATTAAAACCAATAGGAATTTTGGGGTGTTTGTATTATTTTACTTTAATTTCGTCTCCATAAATAGGATTGTATTCAACAATTGGCCACAGAATTTCCATTTTCTCAATAATATTTTTAGTAGCATCTAGTCTATTATCTTCATCATCAGATCCATCTTCTTTCTTTGGGGGTCTTCTGTAAAAAGAAACATCGTCATTAGAATTTCGAATGAATGTGATCTTGTACCCACCTTTCCAGAAAATTTCGTTACAATCTCTCATAAACCCAAACAAATATCTTAATGGATAGGTGATTTCGTTACGCGTATCTTTCCTAATATATTTACCTAGTTCTATCCCTGACATTTGGAAGTATGCTGATTCTGATTCCGAATCTAGCAAAGCATGCATCATTGTTGAAGTGCTTCCAGGGTTGTCAATCCTTCGATTATACAACCATGTTTAGAGATCTCTAATCTCGAGAACTGGAATGGGAAGAAATTTTCACAAAGATCAATATTTGCAGTTTTTTCATAATCTGTATTTGTATCTCTTTTACTTAGCTTATACAGTTGGTATACATAAGCTTCATTTGTATGTGAAAATGCATCGCCAATAGGAATATCAAACTGAATGTGCTTGTTGTATTCATTCAAATTATTTTTTGTTTGGTGATTTGGCTAAAACGACTGATGCTCATTACTTTCAATTTTTTTTTGATCCATTTATTACATAGAAAAAACATTCTTAAACAGCTATCCTTTTCTTATCAACCCAAGAATTATGACTACTATCAAAACCTAACCATTTAATTAGCAGGTTATTTCCTTTTCTTCGCAAAACTTTTTCTGCTAAGTAGTCTTTATCATATTTAGTCTTAAGAAGCTCTGGCTCATAAAAAATACCTTTAATAAGTTCATTTTTTAAATCTTTTATTCTGTATGTCGTGGGGTTTGTGCTCAATACTTCACACACCTCAAATACTTCAGTGGACCAATTTGTTGCATATGCTTTTGCAAACAAATTTTTTTTTTTTACTTATACAAACTTTATCTCCTATTGCAAACTTTGGTTTAACCATTTTTCTTTCATCTCCATACATGTTGATTAGAATATAACTTTCATTATTTGCACTTACATTGGTGGGTTTCATTCCGATTGTACTGCGAACAGTGTTATTGTATTTGGTTATTAATTTAGGTAATATAGCCACCCATTTATAGCTTCCCTGCACAGTAAATATCTTCCACATTTCCTCCTTCAATGTTCTATTAAATTTTTCTACAATGCTAGCTTCCTTTTCACTGTATGTTGAATAGTGTGTTATGTTGTTATTGGTCATTAATGTCTTAAATGATTTATTGTAAAATTCTTTCCTTTTGTCTGTTTGTAAATGCATGGGTTTACGATCATTCAAAATAGTTTTAAATGCTAACGTAACATTTTCACCAGATTTATCTTTGATTAGTATTGCCCATGCTTTTGGAAAAAACATCTATCACTGTTAACATATATTGAAACCCTTTGTTAATTCTGTGTATACCTTTTAATGATCCAGAATTCATCTCAACTAAATCAGCTTGTCAAAGATCATCGATACCAAAAGATAGAACAGTTCTTCTGGGAAAGTTTTTTCGCATTGGTTTATGAATTTCATTTACAATATCGTTTTTTATATCCCCACCAATGAATATCGAGTTATTGGTAACACAACATCTACAAACACATTTGATTCTTACTTTGTTATTATTTGTAAGTTCATATGAAATTTTATCTTAGTGTATTTTTCATACATTTGAGACAGTATACATTTAAGTTATCATTGTCCAGAAAATTTCTCCAAGATGAATATGATAAAAATAATAAACACGAACAACCATTGATAGATGCGATGGAAGATTTGTGACAAAAAATTGGATACGTAACAAATGAGAATAAGAACTTAATAAAAGAACTTGTTCCATTTGCTGTTAAGAATTTAGACTACCCACAGACACCAACAGAAACATATTTTGAGAGAAAACTGTTTGGTAAAACAGGTACCGATGAATGCTATGAAAATGACGTTAAACGAATTGATGATGATGATGAATGCTATAACGATGATGATGAACACTATGACGATGACGATGAATGATCTGACGATGACGTAGAATGCTATGACGAAGCATTGGGGCCTTTGAAAACTGATATCTCACAGTTAACTAACTACAAAACAACATTTATTGATAAGAAAGTGTCCGATTTCTTAATTGACTGCAAAGACGATGTTTTTGGACTAAAGGCTGATAAAGGTAGATCGTATATTGGTGATAGCGAAGTTACAGTCAACAATGACAAATTTACTGTAAAAGGCCGAACATACACTGGAACTGATGGTTTGATGAAATTGCTAATTAGTAAGAAAGTAACAGAAAGTGACTACACAGCAACCGACTATGAACACTATAGTTGTATCCTAGCAGATACAAACACAGTTTTTCAAAACGATGATCCAAACTTGGGAATGCCATAATCGAGTAAAGGGAATAAATAGAAAATTATTGTTAAACCTATTTACGATTCGATCAAAAAGAAACGTTCCTCACCTAGAAAGGGGAAAGGTATAAAGAAAAATACAGACTATCGCTAAGAATACATGTGGATGGATGATGTTAGGATGCTTATTGATAGACTTATCGTTATTTATGGCAAAGAGAATGCTGGAAATAATAACTATTACAATGAAAAAGTTGGAATAATGAATATGCTCAACAGCAAGTTTAGTGACTTTGTTGTGAATAATCCAAAAGGTATACCATATCTGATACGAATGTTAAACACAATACCACATACTTTTTGGGAGTCAGAGCATCATGGAAAAGGGTTACTCAATGACATAATAAATTCACTACCTTTTGAGTCGCATGCACCCAGTTATCAGTGCTAAGATATAATTGAGCGTGGTGATAAACCCACTAATCCACTATATGAGGCTGCAATGGAACATGATATAGCTTATCATCATCATAAAGATCTAGCTGAAAGACATGTAGCTGACAAAGAACTAGAAAAGAAAGCATTCAAAAGATTAAGTTAAGATGCTGATCTCAATGAGAAATTGTGGGCTGGTGTTACTGGATCTGCGATGCATATTAAACGTAAGCTTGGTTGGGGAATTAAAATGAAATGATAAAATATTTGTTATAATACATGAAAGTAAAAAACATTGTATTTCACGTTCCTAACGAGGAGTTGAAAGTTTGAATATTGATTCTTTCCTAACGAAAGATCAACTGGAACACAAAAACAAGAAATTAAAGGAGAACAAAGGGATGACTATCACAATTTCAGTTCCACAACTTAAGAAAATGTCTAAAGAAATGAAAACTGGAAATGGTCGGACAGTTCACAAGGGTGGATTTTTACCCTTAATTTTCGTGGCATTGGGAGCTCTAGGAGCATTAGCTAGTGATGCATCATCTATTGCTACATCAGTAATTAATGCTAAAAAGAAAAACCAAGAATTGGAAGAGCAACACAGACATAATTTAGCTATGGAGGAATACGGCAAGGGATTGAAGAAAGTTAAGTGGGTAAGAATGTTAAAAAAAGTAACTCCACTCAGTAACTTTGATATTGATAAAATTGTTAAAAAATTAAACATTAAAAATTTTCGAGGTGTATTTATGATCGATGAACTACTTAACACGCCACTCAATAATGAATGCGGGATTGTTAATCTAGATGGTTCAACAAACTATGGTACACACTGGGTATGCTATTGGGAAAAAGCAAACAAAAAATATTATTTTGATTCATTTGGTGGAATCCACCCCGACAATTAATAGCATATCTCGGAAGTAATATATCTGTAACGATGATAGAATTCAAAATTTCAATCAAGTAACTTGTGGCCATTTGTGTGTAATTGTGCTAAATCACTTTTCACATGATTTTAAATTTCCAAAAATTATTTCGCTAATAATAAACAATGGATATAAATGGAAATGCATTACCAAGCTCTTGGGTTGAAGATCAAATTAAAAAACACACAGACAATGATACAACTACCGAGAAGATCAATCCTAATGATTTTGTTTCCTACACACAGTTCAACGACTTTATAGCCACACTGACAAGAAATAAAAGATCATTGGATAAAGCATATCTTACTTATATGGAAGTAGATAATAATAAAGATTTTGAACAAAAAAGACTAAGACATGTGGGAGATCCCATTGCAATAATGGATGCAGTCAATTTAGAGTACTATCAGAAAAACAGAATTAACATTATTCGTTTAGTTGGAAAATACAGTTCAAAAGGAAAAGTGTTTTACTTTGGTAATCAAATAGAATATTTTTTTTATGAGAGATGGGACTAGTTGAAATAAATATAAAACCAGAAAAATATAAAAATGTTATCAACTTATACCATCAATGGAAAAAAATTGACATGTATAAAACTTTTGAAGGATACCCTGATGATATGATATATTTTAAAATACCAAAAGCCCACAATGTACCCGAAGGTAAAATTGTGTTTATTGAAATAGTTATGGTATATGAATATATTAAAAAAGATCAGATTAAGTTAGTTTGTAATGGAAACACTTCCATTAAAAACAGAACTTACTTATAAGCTAAGAATTTAAAAAGTCTTTAATGTTATTATGGTACTTACCATTATTTAGCTTATTTAACTCTATTGTAACAAAACCATATTCATTATTCCAACATGTTGAACAAGTCTCTCTAAATTTCTCAAACGACATATCATCACCAACAAAATCACTATGAATATGTTTAAGATTTGTATCATCTTATCTGAATATGCATAGAACATTGGCATTGTCTCTTATAAGCTGCTTAGGTACTTTTGAGTATGTCTGGGCTAAATAGAAACAATCAATATCTTTGTGTCTAACGCGAGTAAAGTAATCTCTTGCCATATTTTGATTTTCAAGTATGATATTATCGAAAACAACTACAGACTCTTTATGACATTCATGTACATCTACCCATTTCTTCATTTGATGGAAATAAGTATGCTATCGGTTCATAAAATAATTTTGATGCTACATCTATATCTTTCTTTAAATTGATATATTTTTGTTGGTCCAGACTTTTTGAACACACATAGAGAATACCAAAGTCCAACTATCCCTGAGCATATGTAAAATTATCTATCATAAGTGTAGTTTTCCCACAGTTACTAGGACCCACTATCAAACATCTAATATTATTAGGTAATAATTCTCAATGACGTTTTGTAGATACAGTCTTGTCTGGTATTCTTATTTTAATATCCCAGTCTACATGTTTCATGTTTTTCTTGCTCATTTATTAATAGATTTTTTTAAATAATATAATAAATGAGTAAAGTATTCAAACTAACAGATAACAAATCGGTGTTGAAAAAAAGACTACATTACCTTTTAGTGACAAAGGGGGGGGGGGCACTCATTGGTTTTAGTTCAGTTCTATACTACTTATCTAACGCATAACATTATCTCTGGGAAAAATAAGATATATATTGTGGGCCAGAATGATATGGAATCAGCAGTTGAAATTCCAGTTGGCCAATATAGCTTAAAAGATCTTGAAAAACTATAAAAAGAATTTTTTTATTTAGTGTAGATTCAATGGATGGGAAAGAAAATGATATATCTTTCGAACTGAATAAAATAACAGAGTGAAAGTAAAATGTACACTTAAATTACAGCTTGGAAAACAGGGTTCAATAGGAAAGCTTTTGGGTTACGTAGAAAATAAAACTCTGAAAGCAAATGTGGATCATTATGGCTATACAATTCCAAAATCTGCTCCATTTGAAACAATAAATAAACACTGTAATATAGTAAATGGTATGATATTAAAACATGATGAATATAATCATAGAGAAACTTGCATAATTACCACTTTTAAACCAAGAACAACATTTGGATTTGGCGACACGAGCTATTACGAACCAGCTTATCCATAATTTTTTCCAATGCAAATAAATCAAGTTAATGAAATAATAGTTGAAATTAAGGATGAAAAAGGTAAGTTAATTAACTTTGATTTGTCCGAAAGAACATTGGTATTAGAGATGAGACCATAGATATTTTTAGGTTGGAAGTAGTCAAATTCTATATATAATAACTTTAATAGTTTAAAAACTATTAAAGTTTCATGTGATAAAGATGAATAATATTTCTATAGAAAGTACAATGAAAGATTTAGACAAAGAATTCAATGTTTCGACTACTTTAATATGTCGAATTTGGAGATGCGTATCTAAATTTTTAATTAAACTATGTTGTAGCACATTGCTGAAGTCAGAGCGATAATTGTGTTTTAATGATTGGATAACCATTAAAACTTTATAGAGATATAAGCACAAATAAAAATCAACTGATGTCTAATCATACGACGACGATCAATCATTCTTTTAAAAACCGAATAGAATGTATTTGTTTAACACCACAATCCACCATTCCATCATGTGCAAAACTTTTACCTCCACGATTAACATCATTTAAAACTTTTTCACTGAAAATCAGAACATATCTGTCTGGTAAGGTTACTTTAAAATTTTCAGAAGTAATTATCACTTTGTATCCATACCGTGTATAATTTATTTCAGCATGGTTTATGGGATAGGACTGCCCGATTGTAAGTTCGGAAAGTTTCTTAAATTGTATGGTTCCGTTTAATACATTTAGCAACTGATCCATCGTTATTATATAAAATATTTTATTTTTTACGTTTTCAAATTTTTTAAGCCCCTTTTTTTTGCGGTTGTGCTCAACCGCAACTTTTTACGCGTATTTTTGCAGATGCACTCAAACGCAAATTTAACGCAACTTTTTTCTAAAGACTACGATCTAACCAAACGCAACTTTTTGAGTCACTTTTTGCAACTGCTCCCAAACGCAACTTTTTGAGCCACTTTTTTGCGTTTGTGCCCAAATCGGCATTTCTATATTACTAAGGGTACTTGGGTATTTTCGTATGTAAATAAATATATCAGACCCGTATATGTTGAGATACAGCGTTTAGAAGAAACCGTTTTCAGCTGTAGCACTATTGATATGTGTTACGATATTGCGTCCAATCCCATTGGCTGTAAAATATCACTTCTGAGATATGTACTGTAAGATATGAGTGTGTAATATAAAGATAAAATATAGTTGTATATGGGTGTGATCCTGATAGGTTAGGTTTGTTATATGCCTTGGGTAAAATATATGCTGCCACACAAAAATCAGTATATTCATCCAGATTTTAATTATCTGTGAATTTAAAAACAATTGGACCATTAATTCTAGTAAGCAGCCAGAGAAGTCTTAATTCGAGTAAATCAATAGAAGCAAATAAAATTACATTAATGTTAATACTGTTAAGTGAATTCAACAAGAAACAAGCAGGATTAAATCAATTCTAATTTATATATTACCTTTGCATAAATTTAGTTGTGAATTATTATTCTATTCTAATTTTTCAAAGTTTTACTACAGACAACACCAGCCTGCACATTGCACATCAACATAATTACCAATATTAGGATTTACTGGTACTGGTGTCGTAAATAGGTTTACTTTTGCGTGGGGAAAAATGTAACTTATCTGTATCGATAGCGGAAAATAGTCGCAACTTTGCCGAGGTCGTGAAGTCATCCTTCACTAGTGTAGAACCCAGGAACAGCTCTTCCGCTCACCATGTTTATCACATCTCCCGGTGGTCCTCAGCGAACTCATCCTCTGCGGGCCGGAACAGCGGAGGTGGACCTAGAACCGGAACCTTCGCTGGGATTCGCAGCCAGTCCTCCTCTAGTAGGAATGGCTCTCCGAATACCAGGCACCGCGTCGTCCCGGACTCGAAGTCGAATCCAAGAAGTCCTCCTTTACTGGGCCGTCCTACCGTCTGGGCTCATAATGCAGCTTATGTCGACGTACTTCTTCTTTTAAATATATATAGACTCAGCATTTCTGTAGTGCGTGAAGAAATCTGGATCACCGTCGTAAATATTGAACTTTTACTAATTAAATTAACTTCCATACTCAGGACTGTCTCATTTTCCGTGCTGGTCTGTAGCTGATTCCAAACTACAATGAATAAGTTTTTGTTCTAAAAGAGTATTGTTCGAAAACCAATAAACTACGATAGGCCGGCTGGTGTGGCCTGATTATTTTGAGAAAAACAAAAGTAGTGCTCGTTACATAGACAAATATTCAGGCAAAGAATCCACAGATAATCATTAAACTTACATAGTATACACAACACAACTGTCAAAATAAATAATTACACACTTATCACATTGGACATACGTTAAGCATATTAAACATTACATTAAAGTTTGGCATTTGAATAATTATTTAGAGACATGGAATAATTATCATAAAGTCATAAATATTGAAGTGTTACACAGCTATGTAGGAGTGCTGTGAAACGGTATTTCTAATGGGCGTGACATCTTGAAAGCTCCAAACAGGCCTCGGGTGAATGAAGGGCATGTCCTCTTCGTAGATCAGCACATTAGATGCACGTTTAATAGTTTCATGAAAAAAAAGCGTGCGGATATTTCAAGCACTTTGCAGAACAGCGCCAGGGAATGCGAGTCTCGTAACAGTAAACCAATTACGACCCAATGAATTTAAATTAGCACGTGGAACACCTTATCTGAATGTAATTTGGTGGGGAATGTGTTCATGACGTATACAGAATGTTCGGAAAGTCAGTGCCCAAACTCCAGACATAGTTTCTTTGGACCAAGAGTAACCCAAAAGCCACGTACACACATATATCCGGAAAAGTATTTTTTATATCAAACAATTTGTGTCGGAAGCTGTGGCGTACAACGCCTGCAGAACAGCGCGGCGAGATCACGCATGTACGACAAGTTGCATAGGAAGCAGATGCGAGTCACTGCGTTAATTTCCGCGCGCCTACGGCTTTGTTCTGCAGTCGTAAGCCGCAACTCTGAACACAATTATTGATATAAAATACGTTTCCGGATATAAATGTATAAAGGGCTTTTGTGTAACTATTTATTGCGTATGAACAACTGTGGTGCAGTGTATATATTTGTATGAGTTGACCTACTTTGGAAGTTATGCTTGAATAACCCACGCGACCGTTAGCGCATCCAGTGAGTGCGGCGCCACCTACTGAGACTAGTGTGAGACAACATGGTGTATATCGCTAAGTAGTGCTCTGGCGCACCCTGTAGTTCTCGTTTCGATAATGATAATAAAATACAGTCTCTTGTACACTGGCTCAAACATGACTATCCGTCACTTCGATACTACTAAACTTAGAGTAAATTTGTACCGGATATCGCTGGTTCCAGGTTGACTAAGTACTTTTCAAATCAGCTTCATAAAAACATTCATTTAAACGTAAACAGTGACTGGTAATTTTAGCAACGCTGACAGAGACTAAGGAAAAGTACTTATATATTTAAAGAACATATTATGTGTCAACTGCACTGGGTGCACTGAAGTTGGTTTAGTTTTTTTATACACGTTAGTTAAGCCGTACGAGGCTTTAACTAAAATGTTCTGAGTATACGAAATCTACTGACATTTGCAATCTCTTCTAGAGGAAATGTTAGTGGGCTTAACTTCTAGGCGAGTCTGCATACGGCCAATAAACCAGCATTAACTTTTATCTGACTCATTCCTACAAACAAGAGTGAAGGCAGAACTACACTTTGCCATGTGGTCGTGGCTTCGTAGTAATTAATTTTTGGCCTTTTTTTAACCGACCTCATTTATTCATGTTAACATAATGCCATCAACTTCAAGGACACGTCTTAGAATATCCGCATGTAATTAATGATAGTTTTCTCTCTTCTGAAGCACTTCATTGAAATAAATGCTGTAGCATCGCCCGTAACTTGTTCCCGAGCGGAACAAGGACAATGTGGATGCGATGAGAGCAGACTTAGTCAGCTTGTTGAATGGACAATATTAGTAAAAGGAAAGAGGTGAACTGGTTGAAGGGGCCGGGGGGGGGGGGGGGCATTATCCCGTGAAACACCAGCACCACACAGCAGTGCATACCATATTAATCCCATAAATACCTCGGACCAAAAATTCGCATATGTCTTGTGACTAATCATACACTGCACCAGTAATGGACTCCAAATAGAGTGACATGGCTTGCAAATAAGTATATATTCCTTGCGTGTATTGCATAGAGATTGTTTTTTTTTTATAATTGCGTCGATACAGACAGTAATTTACAACATTTTTAATGCAAGTTTAATGAAACTTCTGCTTGCTGATTTTGCGACGGTAAATTTGAAAAGATTGGTGAGATCGTAAATAAAAAAAAGAGCATACACTCCATTTTGTGTTTGCATCCAGGTGAGGCGTAGAAAGTCTGAAGGTTGATAATGATGCCGTTAAAATTAATTTCACTTCTGAAGTTAAATTAAATTAAGTCATGAACTGAAAGAGCTGCAGATATTTTCCACTGGCAGGTAACTAAGAGTCTTTGCAACTCAGTTTTAATCGCCCGTTTTTATCGTGCGTATTTGCAGGACAGATAAATACATTTCATGCACTTTCTCGATGAAACTTCACCTATCCTTTATGAATTTAGCTTACTTTACATGCGGTCCTAGATTCAAATTCCGGGTGACATCAGGATTTGTAGTGTTTTAGTAATAGTGTAAAAATTAGGACGAGTTTAATTTCTAAGCTGCACCCTGCTTAGCAAAAAAAAAAAAAAAAAAAAAAAAAAAACAGAAAATAATAGTGTGGGTAACCACTACTTAGCTGTAAATTAGAGCCATAATAGACCAAACAAGTACCCTTTTTTTTTTTTTTTTTTTTTTTTTTTCGCGGTGTTTTTAATATTTGAACCAGTAACATGTTAAGGTAAACCAGTCCCCATCATCTTGAATTTGTCCTAATTTGGCCATAACTTACATCTAGGTTGGTATAACGAAATTTTTCGCACGACATAGCATAAATAACAGATTCTGAAGCTTTACCAAGTTATCAGGTTTTCACTGCCTTTATGAATTTTCAACTAGTAACCGCTGAGAAGAAGTAAGTTATTTTACCTGCGAGGGACTACAGCAGTTAAACTAGCCACAGTACTCAAGCAATACCAGCTTCAGAAAATGTATAAAGGGATGCCTTGTGTCGTGTCGGTCTGTAAAATTCAATGCCAGATTTTGCGAAAATTCTAACAATCCAAGATGGCGGGGTCTGATCACCCTTGAAAACGATTATTGGGGAGGAGGAAATAATAACGATATGTGTCTAAGAAATATTCTTATGAATGGTGATACTGTCTGCCGTCAATTATATCAAAATACAGACAACAAACTGAAATGTGTATCCCGGCCACTTAACGTAGACGGTGTTAAAGGGCGAAATTGTAGGTTAACTGGTTCAAATTTATTTTAAGGTTTATGATATTTGTGTCGACAGTTGGAGGTAGGGGTTCTACTACCACTCCCTGGGTGCGTGCCCGACTACTCGTAGTTATGCAGAGTGGAAATCACGCCTCCTGCTAGTCCAGAGATACGACCCTAATGCCCTTATAAGAGGGTCATCACGCTTCTCGACGAAGAATGCGTCCTTCACAGAGCTTACCTGAAGACGGATCACATTCCTGTGGTCTCCCACGTGACTGCTGGACCACCTGTCTGGGAGGTCATTCTGGCCACACCCACTCATCCAACAAATCGTCAATTCTAAGTGGATCTGCAGTGACATAAGTTTTATTAAATCATGTTCCTCTGGTTTGTTATTGTTATAGTCAATTCACTGTTACTTCCAACTTTTCTACTCCCAGGATAATACTAAAGGAACAGCGCACCGCAGTCGTGCGACTAAGTGTAACATGAGAACTATTATTTCTTACTTGGCGTTACCAACATATCTATTTTCTCACTGATTTTATTCGCAATAATTATAATTGAAATACTATCATACATGGTTAAAATATAAATAAAATTTCGATTTATTTTTGCACAAGTATGAAACGCTTGTTGTGATAGATAAAATAAATAGGAAACAACCAGACACATTACACACGGGGTGATTTTTCAAACGTTTGGTTTAAAAAGTATGAATAAACTGCGACTACACTATACCTAAACACTTTCCTCCTCCCCTCCCCCTGCTTTATTTTTGGTTAATTTTGGGCGGTGGTTAAAGTCAACTTTTTTGCTTGAAAAAAAAAAGGGGGGGGGGGGGGGCTGGAAACTAATTAGTTCCGAAAATTCGTTTAGAAATATAATCAGACAAAGATATAAATCTGCATTGCAAAAGTCCCATCGTCCGTGGGAATGGTCGTCAGAAAGTTACGAAGCGTAGGCCTAATAGTCCATTCACTGTTACTTGAAACTTTTCTGAAGCCCTGCTCAAGTGCTGCTTTCAGGCTAATCTTACGCGTCGTGCAAACACAGCTTAGCTAAGTCTAGAAAATTACATCAAAGATACAACGCGCCGTATTTTTGCACACTCAGTTTAATAATATTTTGCATGAGAACTATTTCTTACTAGATTTTTCCAACACACCAATTTTTTCGCTGTTTTTGATTCATATTACCTATAATTGAAATATCATAATTTAAAGAAAACGTGTATAAGTGAAAGTTAGATTTAAACAAAAAATGAAACACCTTTAATTAACAAAATTATAAAACGCATAGAATATTTGACACATTTAGGAAACAATGAAGCAATGATTGTTCAAATGGTTGATTCAGAAAGTGCGAATATATCGCGAATAGACCATATCGCTCGTACCTCTGACAAAGTTGATGAAGTGGAAAACCACGAGTCACTAAATGTGTTCTCGGCGGCCACAACCTTGTAACACAGGCTAAGAGCGGTCGGCGATGAAGGGAAGATCAGTCCCACGTCGCGACGAGATGTGAGTGTAGCGGAGAGATTTAGGCGGCAACATGGTCTTGAGAGCCGATGGTAGTGAAGCGAGGTGAGTAAAGCGGTATTCACTATAGAGCGACGCGATGCGGCGCGTCCCGTCCGACGTTCGCCGCCAGCGACGATCGTTATTTGCGTCTTCACAATACAGCGATGTGCTGTCCCCGGCCACCAGCGACACAGACCGTGCTGCTATCTGTTATCGTGCAAGGAAGCTTGCAATGCAATGCTAAAAAAGCGAACAAAATACAGTGGATTTGTTTGCCACTTAGTTAACAAAAATTATTATTTTTTTAGTAATGTACACTTGCCTTTAATAAAAATATATTAAATTCGAAATCATTTTTTAGAACACGAACGACTCTTCAGGCATCGGGAAACATTATCCTTTTGTGTTCCTTAAGGTAAGAAAAATCTATATAAATTTGGACTCCAATTGATATCTCTGCAAACCATTTATTATGTGCATTTTCATTTGTTCTTTACCTCAGCTTTTTGCCAGTTTATTTATTACGAAATGCACATATGCTATTCTTCTTATTCTCCGTCGCCGGCAACGAGCGTCAATTCAAACGTCGATCGCTCGTGCAAAGTTCTCGGCGCTCGTCGCTTGCGTCAACGCTCTGATTGGCTAATGCTCGACGCGACGCGTCGCAACGTTCTATTGTGAATACCACTTAAGTAGCAGCATCGGAACGAAAGGGCGGGGGAAGCGGGAGATCCCCGCGAAAACCCGCCGACCAGTGGTATCGTCCGGCACGAATACCGAGCGTCGCCCGCGCCGGTATCGAACCCGGTTTGCCTTGGTGGGACGAGATGAAATGGTTTGCGGTGATGTAGCTTTCGTAAGACGCCCAAACGCATGTGTCTTCAGTCATCAATGGGTGCGGCGCAGACCGCGAGAAGCCTTTCTCCATGCCTCTCCTGAGTCCAGACTCCCCCCCCCCCCCCTTCCTGCAGAGCTCCGTGCACTTACAGCATACGACCGTAGATATGCTTTGTCACAGCCCATGGCTACAGAGACTGGCCACTGTGAGGTAACACAGCATTATTCTAGATACACATGTCCCGTCCCCGAGGGCGTATAATACCATAGGCTATATTTAGGATATTATTATAGGTCCACAGGTCCTTACCATCTCTTAATGTTCTAGTAAAAACCAGTAAGAGTCAGTCCTGCTGATACTTACTGGCAGCTCACTTTCTCTCTTTCCAAACACTCGTGTCTCCTGTAGCACTCCATTAAATTAAATTAAATTAAATTTACTGCATGAATAATTTTTGAAATTTTTACTTCTCTGTCGCAAAGGTTTTTACGTCTCTCTTGACGGTTTTTCCCTTGCTCTTTATAGTTAAGACTAGCTCTAAGTACACTTAGGGAGGTAGTCATGGCCCCAAAGTGCAGGCCATGACTGCCCAATCCCTCTTTGCCGCGATGCATGTCTACTTGCATGATTTCCCTTCCTAGTAGGCGTAAGGGGTTGGCCCTGAGACGCAATAAAATCCCGCCCTACCTTCGGGCCGTAACTTCACATGAAATTTAGGATAAGGTAGTTTAGAAAAAAAAAGAATCCTGACGCACGTCTGGGTCGGCGTATGCTACTGGTGCTGGTATTTTAAGGTTGGGATGGACCCCTACATTTTTTGTGAAATAGTTGTTTGTGCGAATAGGCGTATCTCGGTAAATAAATGTTCTGCAAATACGACTTTTTGTCAGGAAAGATAATAAACAATTATCTATGCCTGTATTCTTTTTACTTTTGCCATATTAAGTGTATTCCTAGAGAACAAAATTCTTAAAGCTTGTGTATGCAGTTTTCTTAAACGGCAAGAGAAAAGTACAAAGATACGGCCGTAGTTTAATCTGTGGTCTTTCATCGCGTATAATAAAGTCCCACTGTCACATATCTAATTTGCACAGTACAGCGTTACGGCGGAAACATTGCACGCCCTGCGCGTAGGAGCAATGAGGCACTAGGCGTGCGTATTATTGTCGCCCGTATCGCTGCCTCGCTTCTTGACCTTGGAACAGTGTTCTACGAGGGTCCATCCTACTCTTGGTGTGTTGCGGGGAGTGGAGTGGCTGACAACCTGCGATGTTTAGATGTGCCGGACGCCTGTGTACAGGGAGATAACGACCAACTTCCATCTTTCTCTGTGCCGCAAAGCGAGTAAGGCGTGTGACGGTACCTTTGTGCCTATCTATTGTGTGTAATGAGTTGTAGTTTTATCACGTGATCAACTTACATGCCTCCGCGCTGTTAGAGACGCGAACACGAATATGCAAAAATGCTTGTCAGCTATTGACGGTGAACTGAGCACTTTCGAAAACGCTGCTTACGATTTGCTCGTATGTCCATTGTGTATTCTTTCGCCATATGTCAAATTAACATTTCCATGGGCCTGATCACTGTATCGATGCGTCGGTCAAGTGAAACTGGGAATTTATTCAAAACGTGTTTATTTTATGAATGTGCTAATTCTTAGACTTATATGCTTTAAAAAGAAAGAAACCTATATAAATCATTTTAGTATTCACGAATGTTTAACTTACCTAAAATTTTAAATTCAGCATAAAGACATAGAAATACTCCCCCCCCCCCTTTTCCCAACTCGTTTCCACCTTTATTGGGGACATATCACCCAGCGTGTCCATTAAAATACATGCAGGTAAAAGTAGTGACATTGTTCAAAGGTTCATTTCAAAATTGTTCAGTTAACCGTGAATAGTCTATAATCTGAAAGCAAAGCATTTTGCGTTTCATTTTAATTTATTTGTGTTCTTATTTCGTGGGGAGAAACGTAGTACTCGTGTTTTACTAGCTGGGTAAGAACTCACGCCATTGGCCGGCCCCACGTCAAAATATTGCTTTAAGCCTCTTTCAGGAGAGGCGGATGGTGTTCGTCATCAGGGAGTCAAGCGTCAAGACTAAAAGAAATTGCATGTATTTTAAATTTAAATTAACTCTAGCCAGTATGACAAGATCGTAGAAAAATGCTTACTAACTTATTGAGCCTTATCCAAAATTTACGCAATACATGTACACTTTGTTTTTATTTTAAGGCAACGACTGACATCGTTTATAAACAAATATCGAGTCATGCAAATTCTAGAAACATCGCACTGTCCTACTTGAAGCATATTTGAAAATAATACTCAGATTTGTCTTTACGTACATTATTAATTTAACAACAAAAGTAGTAATTTTAGTGCGGGTTTATTATTTCTTCTCTGATCCTTACAGCAGATTATTAGGGGGACATATGACCCCCCTGACCCTGATTACGCCGCTCATGCCGCTGATGCTTTGTATTGAGGCAGAGCAGAGCAGAGCAAAGCGGTGCTGGACGAGTGCGCCCCTGGCTGTGCAAGGGGCGGCCCCGGAAACAAGGAGGGTCCTTTGTGCGCGGCCGGCAGGGCGTGAGCGTGCCTGGGAGGGGCGGGAGAGGGGGATATAAATCACGTGACTTGCCGCCATGGAGATTAACAGGAAAGGGAGGGAGCGGATGGGTGAAGCCAAAACAGGGATGTGAGTTGTTCGTATACGTCGTGCAGTAGTATTACTGTGTGTACGACCAAAGTCGTAGTCGGACCAGTAGTGATGGGGCAAACCGATAATTATTTAACATAGATTAATCGATTCTTCATACTTACCTTAGTCGTTTAATCGATGAATAATCGATTATTTCGACGAAATTATTCATTGGTTTTGGATACAAAGTTGAACACGAACGAACACGCAGTAATTACATTCGCACAGTTGTTGAATTTTTACTGTTATACAAAAATAATAAATAATCATCGTGGAAAACTTAAAAACATAAGCTACGTCTTCATAACAAATTTTACATAGCTGGAGCGGTGACATGCCACTTTTCTTCACAAATCATGTCAAAAAAATTAGACAAATATTTAAAAAGAGTAGTAAATTAAACATATATGCGTAAAAAAATAATTTAGTTACTGTTTTAAGTACATAAGAAATACCAGAACTCAAAGTATAACTGTCTTCATTCCAATATAATTACAAAAAAATTAATTTTGCAGTAACGATTCTTTTTTATAATCGATTAATCGATTATCGACATCAATTATCCCGATCACTAAGTCGGAGAGGAGTAGTGCTGGGAATAACTTCGGTGTCGTGTGACAGGCTCCTTGAATTACTGCGTGCTGCTGCCACTACATCTTCGGCCGAATGAACAACGCCCACGTACCTGTGAAGATTCCGTATTATTTCCTACGGCTCGTTAAAATGACACTAGCTAAAAATAAACTGAGAGGCGACCGATGTGCCGTCTTCAGAATGCGCTACGACACACGAGGTTGTTAATACTTTCGATATATCACTAACAGTTTTCCACAAACGCATGCTTTTGGATAAATAAAGTTTTTACACTAACCAAAAGAAGACAAATTGAGGGTGCAGTTGGCACATATGTACAGTAAACAAACGTTGTACTTTATCGGAGCAATTAATTTACTCTGTCTCTCGCATGCCCCAAAAATGTTTTGACTCGTTTCACGAATTGGCAAATATGGTTCCTTAGAAACATAGTGAAAAGTTTTTAACTTTTGGTTTGTCCTGGTAGTTCAGTGGTTACTGTTACTCTTTCGCAACCAACGTATCGCAAGTTCGATTCCCGTATGGGTCACTCAGTGTGTGTGTTGGAGTACGTTTGTGCAATCTGTCCTTTGCAGATCCACAAAAAGGCAATAGAATGCTACTTTGGCGTTGCCCCACTGACCTAGTCAATGGAAATAATGTGTTTTCATCATGTTCCCGCTACTCAAGAAGTAGTGTTGCGTTTTTTTTTGGCGAGATCAGATCTGCTCCCTTATAGCTCGTACACTTGTGTGTCATTCATCAGACGAATTGCCAGTGATAATTCTGTGTTTACGGTGGTAGCTTCGCGAGCAATTCCCTGCAAGCGACTTTCTGAGACCTTGAGTTTAAGCGTCTGAGTTGTCTGTCATCCTGAAATCAATTGATAACGATACATAATAATATTGGGTAAACATACAGTTGAAACTTAACCTTACGTTTGGGCACGAATTCCAAAACAGGAATTTATTTTAATTTCTGTAACGTACAATTAACAATATTTAGTATAAATGTACCACATAAAAATATATATTCAGTGTATGGATTTAAAATGGGTGAAAACACCAAATCGAGCCTTTATTATTCAAAATAATTATTGGTAATGTGTTTAATCACTGTTTAGCTGGGTAACTGGAAGCAGGTACTAATGTTGTCTTCGTCGTAAATGTTATTTGCTCTGTAAGAAACTGTTCGTTTTGCACAGACGTGATTAGAAAATAATAATTGTAACCTTTCTTCCCATATATCCACGGTCGCTGTCTCAGACGCTTGTTACAGGAAAAATTAATATCCGTAGCAAAATTACCATTTTCGTGAGGAAACCAGTGAGAACATTTCTGTACTTGTTGGCTAGTTTATAGTAAATTTCCCATATTACGTAAATATTTGAAACTTCCATTACATGTTTACAAAATTGGCAATTATTTATACAGTTTACATGCTAACAGACTGCATTTGTTCACGAGGTCTTAGGTTGGTTGACCTTACCTAGCGTTCCTCTTACTTGCACATCGACCCCCTCCCCATCTCCCCCGGGCACAAACCGGCCGCACAGGTAGAAGGGCAGATGGTATCTGACCAGCTTCCGGGAAGCGATCACTGGGCCAGATCATCCACCGTTAGTTAGCTCCAACGTGTGTAAACCGTGATCAGTGCCCCAGTTGGCTGCCGCTTCCAGGCTAGGTACTTCCGCGACACTCCAGGACTTCCTGTGTAACCGACAGCTCCCTGCCACCACTATTACAATAGCAAAGTAGCGTTAGATGTTTTCTAACTTACCCCTATCCCAGGCCACGGCAAGGGCGCTTCTGTTATTTTTATATTTATTTATTTGATTTTTCATATCTCAAAACAGGCTGTTAGAAGTTCCCTCCAACAATTTAAACATTCAGACTATTTTTACATTATAGAAGTATTTACTTAATATTAAAATGTAACTTTAATTTTGTTAAATTAAATAGAACATAAATATTTTTAAACACACACACTATTAATCTCTTGTGTGTTATGTATCAGCTACGAAGATAGAAATTTCTGAGCACTGCTAAAACAAAATGATTTTTGAAAGGTTTTACGTTTCCACGGTGAAAATAGTTTCCTACAACAAGTTTCCACCAAATACTTCGAAGGCACGTTTTGAAGAGATAATGCTACTAGTCATTTTTTCAAAACACTGTAACTTCGTTTCACTTCTAAGGTCGAATTAATTCTTGGCTGCCACATCCTAGTTCACGGCATGTGAATTGCGCGAGTTCAGAATTGCAGTGATCAAATACCCCTTGGTAGAGTCGAGATACGAATAATAACAAAAGCCAACACAATATATTTCGTGATACCATCTCTAACTATGAGCATTGTGATTTTTATCAAACAAGTTACGAATTTGCGTAGTTTATGTGTATGTTTCCATCATGCGTTGGGCAACACGAAATACGAATCCACTAGCAAAAGTAGAGCAAAGTGACGAGCAGATGAATACATGAGATATGACCTAGTTGCAGGAACTGCAATAGTGATTATGAGACGTTAATACTTATAACCTAGAACAAGTGAAACGAAAAGTGTAAAGTTACGAATCGCGACATCCTCTTAATGTCGTTAATCAGCAAAACATATTTTGAAGAAGTGTTTTTATTCACAAACACCAAAGTTCATGTTTCGTATTTGTAACTAACCAGAGATGTATACATTCTGTCCTGAAAGACATTTTTGCTAGCAGCATAATCTTGGAGAGCGAAATAATTGGATGCCACAAATCTAAACGTGAAATATAGCCACAGTTGGTTTAAGGCGGCCGGTGTGGTGGGGGGGGGGGGGGGGGGTAGGCGTTTATATGCATATTACAGATGTTTGTGAGCAAAAGTAAATGTTCTTAGGTTTATTCATTTTGTCGAAAGTTTGAGCATCCTCCCTCAAATATCTACTGCTCTATGTACACGTTTTTCGCCGTTAGGTTAAGGTTACGGCAAAATACATTATGCTTGTGGCGACATCCATGTTTGAGCATCCTTCCTCAAATATCTACTGCTCTATGTACACGTTTTTCGCCGTTAGGTTAAGGTTACGGCAAAATACATTATGCTTGTGGCGACATCCATGTTTGAGCATCCTTCCTCAAATATCTACTGCTCTATGTACACGTTTTTCGCCGTTAGGTTAAGGTTACGGCAAAATACATTATGCTTGTGGCGACATCCATGTTTGCGTGTGAACTCAGTTGTGACTGCGAGTGTCTGCTGTCTGCTAACTAAAACATCTGAACCAATTATTAATTATTTTAATTCTTAATTGTATTAATTATTAATTGCGTTACTTCTTAATATTTATCTTAATACGCCGCAGGCCTACTTGAAAAAGAATTTAATTACCGCCCTTAGATACAAAAGAAAATTTTACTTGCGTAAATCTATTGAAAAGTATTGATGCTTGAATGATTTTTTGCTTACTTCATGGGCGCATTGTTCGTTAGCATTGGCCGAAATCACCTATTTTGTAAGGGTATTAAAATAGTAGCAATTTTTCCAAATATTTTGTTAGAAATTAACCGCAAGTGTGTACATCAGTGTGAATCAGTGAGCTCTAAATATCTACCTGCAAACAATATCGATACACCCATGACGTTATTTTTAACTACCGCATTTGAATCAATTTGAGTCATGTATTTCTGAATTGGACTTCCTTCTCTTGTTTCAGAGATTTTCCTATGTTGGTACTTAAAACGACTTAACTGATGAACATTATTCACACCACTTTAAACTTGCTATGATTAAGATAAACATTTAGTGTATTCATTTTACGTTAAGCTAGACTTGAAATGCAAGTACATTAGAGTTTGTTTTGCAATCGGGTCGCAGTTTATAAAACAAACTGTGGAATACTCTGAGCAAATGACAACCTTCATATGAAGCAAGGACCAGGTCCCTTGCTACTCGTTCCGAAGTCAAACCGGGCCACTCAGGGGCGGGCAGGCCAGGGCTGGGAGGTTAAAAATATTAATCCCGCCGAGGTTCTCACAGCCAGAGACCTTTCACGCTTGCATAGTAAGTAGGAGATAATTAACAGGAAATGTTAAGAGTCCGCTTGAGTGAAGTCAAGAGCTATAGATAAGTATAAAGAAGGAAAGAAAAGTCACGAATAAGTAATGGGTTTTTAGGGTACTCTAATTTGATAGCTTATTACCAGAAGCCCTGGATAAAATTATAAAGCCGCTATTAAGGTTTAAATTAGAAAATTTCCCATAGCTATTCTATACTACTGACAGCTTCCCACACCCTCTTTTTTTCCAGAAAAAAGAACAAGTGAAGTCTGTATCTACTTCTGTAACCTTCCCCTCCAGTCGCTACTGGGGCCACTCACGCGAGCAACAGCCAATGAACAAGAGTTGAACCTTGAGTGTAAATGGGGCCGCGGTAGCTGAGCGGTTAAACTGCTTGCCTCCCCCCTTGGTGAATAGGGTTCAATCCCCGGCTGGATTGAACTGGGAGTGACCCGGCTGGGTCACTCCCAGTTTTTTTGCAAGTGGGGATCGTGCCGGACGATGCCGCTGATCGACGGGCTTTCTCGGGGTTATCTCGTTTCCCCCACACTTGCATTCCCGCGCTACTCCATTCCCATCTCACCATTTCGCCCTCATCGGCTCTTAAGACCTCGTTGTTAAGAACCGCCTAGATCTCTCAACTCAACTCTCTCGAGTTTACATATGACTGAGACTTACATGTAACTGATTTCACGAAATGTTCCAGTCTGTAAGCCGTAACTGATGGACAGAGTAGAATAAAGGAAAACAATCTGTTATGTTGAAATTTTTCAAGGGTATTTCCAGGACTTTATATTTACAACTTAGCCTGTGTTATAAACGCAGTTAAGGTGAGTTTACAGTATTCCAAACCATCCAGGATACAGTAGTAAAAATGTTAGTTTCCAATAAGAGATTATATGTTTTCTTTTAAAAAAATAACTTTAAATCACAATATTAATTTGTAAGTACTTCAGGGCCAATTATTCTGTATGTAGCGACCTCCGTAAAGCTATCGTTATGCGATTTTACCTACCGACTGCAAGGTTACACCTAATACCACGTGGGTGTGCTATTTTTTAATGCGAGTTTAGATAAGTTGAGTTTGTTAGGAGCAACGCCCCATACCACACCCACCCTCTCGATTAACCAACTAGCATAAAACAGGCGCTTTAATAAATACAGTCAAATCTAAATCAAGTTGTGTCAGTGTTGTCCCAATGCGGGATCATTTCTACATCCACAACACTAAGTTCGTCAGAAGCTTCTCTCGATGTCAAGGGAGGTACAGCGGATATAGTGGCTGTACTCTCTCGTTATGAAGTTGAGGATCGTTCCCTCGTGGGTTGGAAGCGTGCTGGGGATCTATAGTCCATTCCCCACTGGAAGCAACTTTCTCAGAGCCCTGCTAAATATCTACTTGCAGGCCTGTTTCGTATCATTCCGCCAAATGTAAACAAACATTGCCATGTGATTGCCATGTAGCATCTGCCAAAATCAATGTTTACATGCCATTGTGTGTGTACATGTGTTCGTATACTTTCTCTACACAATTCTGTCATAGTCCAAAAACAATTCCATACGAATATTCACAGCTTAGGCCTCTAACATTATTAAGGTCAGCTTTATGACGTTTTAAAAATTCCTGAATTGACAATAGTTCTTACGGTTATTTTACACTAACATATTTGTTTTCCACGACATAGCACAACACATGTAATGTACCTTAGTATTTTGCCGCGGCTGTGTTTAACACTGTTACAACTGCGAGGTAAAGGGCTGTACTAATTATCCTTTTGTTACTGATATGTGTTGGGTTATTTGTTTGAAAGGACGGCCTCAGTTGGAATAAATATTCAAACGAAGGAACAACCAGTCAAACGAAAAAGGCACATTAAATTCAAGCACGCAACTCGTGTTGCTCATTTTTGTCATACAAACTTAAAAGATAGCGGTGAACATGCACACAAATAAGCCTACGGTAACTTTTATTCCGCTCATATTTCTATGTATTGCTACTTACTGTTTATTAGGTTTATTGAAATTTATCAGGCTGGGCTTAGTATTTTTCTTCTGGGATTGTGGCAAATTACGAAACCCCTTATGGCAACGGTACAACGTTGTGATAAATAAACAGACATGGATGTAAATAATTAACTTCGTCATAAAAATAGTTCGCAGTTAAAACGTATAAATAGTGCTAATCAAATAATTGAAATAACGCACACACATAGGGCCAGCGTATCGACCACGATGCACAAAGGCACGCCATTTCACAGACACAATGATTAACGAAACAAACGTCACAGTATATTTATTATTGCCGTAGAAACTTAGATTTATCACATCGTAACTTGCCTAGGTAGGTTTAAAAAACACAATGTCTACAAACGTGATGTGGTAATGTGAAGTATTTTTCGGAGTAAGAATAATTTACACTTCGTTTGGCAAAAAGCAACATGCCATGTCATGGCTCGCCACGTCTGCCAGTTTCACTTGGTAACTGCCCGCCATCATATCTAAATATATTAAAATAAGTATTCAAACATTAGAATCTCTTTTCAGTTGTAAATTACAAATTCAGAAATAATTATTTTGCTGTAATAAGTATGAAATAAGCTACAATTGAAAACATGTATAATGTTCTTGCTTACTAGCAAAGTGAAATTTGCCGAGTGTGAAAGAGATAAAGAAAGAGAGAGCGCCAAGCCTCACCCAGCAGACAATTGTTTTCAGTTGCCATCTCGCTCGATAAAACAACGCCGTACCATTATGGCCTACTCATGATATTTTCCGCTGTTATTTTAAACTGTAAAAATGAGATATGTTGCCATTGGGGCTACCTAAACATTTAAATATTTCAATAGGCACCGTTTAATTTACAAATAGTATACTAAAAAACTAGGTTAAAGTAATATTTTAACTGTGAACTATTTCTCACCGGTAGTTGCCAACACGTCGCTGCTCTCGCTATTGTTAATTCATATTTATAAAGAAATAAATATTAGAAGTTATAGAAGATATTAAGGTAAAGTTTCATTTATTCAATAATACAGTACTTTAAAGTTAACCACAGTGTTATGTATTTGTGGAATACAGGTTATTGAAAATACAGGTTATGCCTATAGTGTTTTTACAAAGGTTGATTTTCATAAGTCGCTTCCATTCGGGAATGGACTATAGTAAGGAAGACGGCCGCATTACTCGACGACGTGGTAGGCAAATCAATTGTGACTACTACACAATTTTGTTTTTGTTTTGTGAAACTTGCTACCGTTAGGAAACATATCACATAATTTTGGAGTGGCCTGTACGAAGCTCGAGTGAAAGATTTTCTCCAGAGACGTTGGACGATTTTCGCCTGGCATTCTTATTTCCAGAAAACCCCCTGATCGTGTTATTGGCTGAATATAATGAGCTTCTCATTGTTATCGCATGTCGGTTAAGTAATATTCCCCGCTGTTGGTTCAGACGTTTTCTTTCAACTGGAAACGGATCTTTATCCTTTCCGAAGATAGTGCTTTCATTTTCAGCAAAAAAAAATCCTGTTAACGTACAAGATTTTATCTCACGACGGAAATTATTCTAGTAAGTAAAACAACAGCAAGATGAACACTTTG
Organism: Dryococelus australis; assembly: GCA_029891345.1. Taxonomy (NCBI): domain Eukaryota; kingdom Metazoa; phylum Arthropoda; class Insecta; order Phasmatodea; family Phasmatidae; genus Dryococelus; species Dryococelus australis. The sequence goes on from CM056994.1 coordinate 280,279,685, forward strand.
TGGCCATTCGAAGGCTTAAAGGCGTGGTTATTTAAGTTTGTATGCTTTCACGGTAAAGTGAGTGCTTTTGAAAGCCCTCTCATTTGGAATAACAGTCAATAAATATATTTTATTGTAGCTTTAGACGTTAACTCACAAGTGCGGTGGAATATACACACTCTGTTTATTACTTCCATATCAATATTTATTTTAAAAATTTGATAAAAGGATAAAAAAATGGCTGAAAGGAAAAAATAAATAGGCCTCAAAAGTGCCCACTTTACCGTGGACAGCGTATAGCTATTGAGCAGGTTATAAGCTGACACGAATGCATGGCCCTCTTCACCCAGTGTTCACCAAGACACGACTGTACGAACGTCGGTGAATCTCGCAAAGTCACAAATTTGATTTTGCTTTGTAGACAGCAGATGTAGTCAATTATAGTTAGGGATAACATAATTTTGCGAAAAGATTTCCGCACATGCTATATTTCAATACCCTACGAGCGTATCAGTAGTTTTGTTATGTTTACTGGCGGCGTGTCTTTATGAGAAGACATTTTCTTACTTGACCGGCCAATCATAATTGAGAAACTCCGATAGTACAAATCTGGGATTCGCTGGCAGGCACCTAAGACGCGTTATACGGGAACTGTCCAATCGCGAAAATGGATCGTAGCTAAAGCTTTACGAAATACAACTAGTCTTGAAACCTTTTCGCGAAATTTGGGTGTCCCTAGGTATAGTAATTCGCTTAGTTTGCTTATCCCAGGATGATAGTGCCAACAGAATATTTCGTGTGAGATATATTCAATATTGTAATGATCTCTGTTCAGTTTTATAAACACACATTCACTGTACTTAACAGAGAAATTATGAACTGACAAAAATTGGTAAGATATAAATTCTTATACTCAAATATCAGCATTTAGACCCGCAATAAATTGTCACAGGCATAATTATCACTTTTTAAAAAATCTTGTGAAACGTCATACAGCCGACTGCACTGTCGGTGCAGTATATTTCTATTGGATTAAAACTTTCTCACAGTAAAGATAATCGCAGGCTTTCGTAGTCGAGTTCAATGACACGTTTGAAGCAAAACAGTCCATGGCATGCAGAATGTTTAATCAGCTACTAATTTTAAATAAAAAAGCTTTACTGGAGGAACAATATTTTCTGTCACAAACATGCTTCTGTTAAAATAAAATCATACGGCACGAAAAACTGTTAAAGAAGCCTTATATATGAAAAAAATTGATGTAAGTGATGTGTGTAATCACCAATTGAGTTGTTTATTGGAGTCCCAGAGATCTTAACAATGTTCATGGCGTTGTATTTTATGAACAGTCGACAATGTGACCAGTATAAATTCCCCATTAGAATAAACTGCTTCATGCTACACGACTGGGTTTGCACGAAAAAATTAGGACAAATTCTATTACCTAATCTCGCACCGAGTTTTGTCTTGCACGTAAAATTTTGAGAAATTCTCCTGTGATATCATAAACAAATCTAGCACGTTGCAAGGTTTCTGCGTGCATCTTGCGTCATGTTATTACTGCTGTATTGTGTAGGCCTATATGCTGTACGCCGTTAACTATACACCTTTTTAGTATTTACTTTCCCTTATATCTAGTATTCTTCCGCCTATGGAGAGGGCCACTACTAATACGCCGATCGATTGAAACTGTGAAAAAGTTAGGAACGTAAATATATTGATTAACTTATACACCAATTTTTATTCTTATGTGCGCGAAATAAACAGGAACTAAACGAAGTAAATGTAAGAGCATGCATATTCTAAAACGGCTGTTTTAAATAGAGGTAAGACATGGAACTGTTTTCCCTATTTCGTTGCGAACTTCACTGGGAGCATGACACCAAGTAAAACTGTTTTAAAAATGCAGATAGGCACGCGATTTTTTTATCAGATGTTCTTCGTAATGACTCAGTTAACCGCGAACAGAATGTAGTGGGTTAGTCATAATCTCCCTTACCCGTTCCTGATTATTATGAGGATATACGCGTGCCGTGTGGGTAGTATGTAGCCGCTACTAGTGGCCTTTTTGCCACAGTCGGCTAGGATTGTACTTCCCCTTCCTGAATTCTGAATCTTTGCCTGGGACACTAACTTTGACGCGAATACGTCTTTAAATTTGCGACCATAGTGGGAGGTAATTCAGAAAATCCGATGATAACAAATTTCAATTACACCACTCGATTACTAAAGGATCAAAAAATAATATGTTAAGTTGCGTGAAGACTGCGAAGCATCGCGCGTTGAGGGGGGTTATTTTGAGTTCGTTTCGCCGCGTCTCATAACTTCCGCGTAGTATAACTTTTAACTAGGAACTACGACGCTCGTTTGAGTTTCAATCGACAGATCTCGTCAAAATCGATCGATTGCGTGTATAAAAACATTTCAGTGGCGTGGTTATGGTGAAAATATATGAATTTAATGTAAAAAAATTAAGTAAACTTAACATATAAGTTACTGTTGTAAACAGCATCTCAAAAGCAATACAGTGATACCCATAAAACCCCATATGATCGAGTGAAGCGGTGTCGGAAACGAAAAAAAAAAAACATCAAGGTTTCCGAGCGCGTCAACGTAGACGTATTCACGCAATACAAACGGCCGTGTCCCCAACACAGCCACACCCCATTTTTTCCTCAGTTCCAGATAGATGGCTGGCATTTGACCGACGGCTTGGGGGGGGGGGGGGGTCTCAGTTGTTCCCCGTCACGAGCAGGGCCGTATGAATGCGATGTGGCCCTGGTTACATCCCAGTGGCTGCTCAGTACATTTCACATATCCCAGTACCAATCACACAAAGTCTGTCTTCGTGAACTATTGGCGACACTAGTTTTTCCTGATCCAATCTACCAAGGGATTACATATTTTTATCCTTCGCGACCCAACGCCCTCTCCGTTTTGCATTAGTTTGCTGTGCCCTACCAACTGGACCCATCCTCTTTCGGGGTGTGTCCATGGCTACAATTGTGGCCATGCATTGAAGACCCTGCTCAAGTCGCAACGCATTTGTGATATTTTCAACATGATAAACGCGACCAATGGCGTATAGCGGTCGCTCGAGTCACATCCCGACTTAGCCACTAACATACACATTAATAAATTATTCTCAAATTTATATATGAGTGTGTACGCAGAGTGAGGAAGCGCGAATGGTAAAGGTATTTCCCATACATTCATACAGTCAGATGCGTAGGAAACATCCCAACTTTGTATATTAGCGACGTTAAATATTTCATATTTGTAGCCAGATCTGTCATATTATTTACAAACGATTTATGGGTCGAAAACTTCCAATTCAGTTTAGAAAGTTTATCAAATTTTTTTTTTGTAGTGTACATGGACTTGGGGGGGGGGGGGGGACACCATAAATAAAGGGACCGGGCAACTTCCGCGTTTCTTTGCGAGCAGAAAGTCGTCCTTCCCAACTTGCGGTCCGGAGACAAGAACAGAACGGACGCCAAGTGTGCGTGCCCTGGAACTATCGCTGGGCTCGACGGGAACACGAACAGGGCAGCTCTCACGGTCGACGCAGCGACGGCGGTGTGTTGAAACCTTCCGTCCCAAATACGATCCCCGCGGCTTGGAGGGCCGGTTCCACAGCTTGTCATAGTTTATGTGACGGTCCAGTCGTAATTTCGACATTACCTGGCCAGGTTTTATTGCCTCCGGTGGGGGGAAAGTGGGAGGAAGGGAGAGAGAGAGAGAGAGAGAGAGGACCAGAGAGAAACGAGAGGACTTCAACCCGGTTCACTACTGGGTGTCCTGGAAGGGCCACGTATTCTGTTACTGCCAGGCCGTCAAGGCTGCCACGCACCCCTTTACATTCGTTACCGTGAATTTATTTTGCAGGCGGCAACTGTTTGACGAAAGCTGTGTGTTCTGAATAGCAGGTGGTTAGAATTTTTCCACAACACTAAATTGATAAATTTCGCGGTCCCTTTATAGTTTTATTACCTACTGTAGTCTAAAATTCAGATTTTTCACTTCTGCCACGCATCTCCTAGGCAAGTGTGAAGATACCAACCCATAAAATATAAAGCAGGGACTCAGAATATCGCTATCATACGAGTATAATGTTACAACACCTCGACAATAGAAAATGCGTGTGCATACAACGGAACGGTTGCTTTCTGTCAGTACACTTACCTTCTAGAAGCTTCTGTGAAACTCTGCTACGGAAAGTGTGCAAAATGTTTCTGTGATATGCTGTACACAAGAAGGCGGAATTTTGTCTTCAGTTAGTTAACTGGTGAAAATATTTCGTTCCATATATCTTGATCGTTGGGGTGTGCGACCATAGCTCGGGACACACGTCGCTGTTTCACTTCTGTGTACTAAGGCATTCTCTGTTCCTAACGATTCTCCACAACAGATCGTCTGGGTCTTCCGTGATGGCCATGGGAGTGTAACTGAAAACTTCAGCAAACTATGACAGACCATTGTGATTTATCTTCCCATCTTTATATCTTCTTACGACGAATTTCCAGTCGAAATAACAACATCGAATAAAACATATTTTGGATTAAGTTTACCTCCAGTGAATATAATACCCTAAATAAATACCAAGTCCAGAATTTGATTTTACCCGATATCTGAAACAAACACAACATACATAACATATCCGATAAAATCCTAAAATCAATCTAAATGTGCGCATTGAAACACACGTGTATGCATATCTCACTGATAATAACGGGATTACATTTGGTTCACAGTATATAGGGATTTGCTGTAAAGAAAAATAAGTTATTATTAAAAATAATGAATAAGTTCTCCTTGCAAGTATATTGTTAATTAAAAATAATCAATGAACTGTCACCTGCAGCGTTCTCGTTATATTCAAAATTACACACAGAAAATATGCTCATTCAGATATATTTAGCGATTTTTATTTTGGAATTACCTACCGTTATGTACGTTTTTTTATAAAAATTATTAACAATGCATTGCGAAATAATTATTCTTCAATGGGGTTATTAAAACTGACAATAATTTATTTTATTTTATATTTTTGTTAGTGCTTGTTTTCTTTTTAATAAATACATTCAAACTTTTTGCATGGTTAAAATTTAATTTCTTTCATTACCCACTTATTTATGGCATGATTTATTACAATGATAAACAATATCTAATTTCGTTTCTGGATTTATGAAAGTCATACATTTTATGTTAAAGCCCACATGTAATTATAATTCAATTTTTTTTCTAAAAAATTTTGTACGATTTCTAAATAAATTATGTCAGGAATTGCAATAATTAAACATAGAATCATAAAATATTCTTGTGCATTTTAGGCGGATATTTTATGACACTACAACCTGACGATTACCATAAAGAAGTTACAAAGAGCAGGTTCGAAACTTCATTAATGAAAATCTCCTACTTTTTCCATTGACGGTATCAATAAGATATCAAAGTGGTAAAGTGTTATGTGACGCTATCTTAGAAAATGCTGGACGAAAGAGATACTGTATGGACACATTTGATGGTTGTCATATATACTGACAACATACAAATCTGAGTAGGAATCAAATACACATTTTCGAAGATATAGCAAAATAAGCAAAATAGTTATATACCGACCATTTTGAAAATACGTGTTTGTCTACATTCCTTTCCCAGTTTTCCAACAATTTTTCCAAGTTTTTGTTAATATGAATATACTTTGAAAATTTTGACTTATTATTATGGAAGGATTTTGATTTATTTGAGGGCTTTTAGATGATTTATGAATGATTTTTGTTTCTTTATAATGTCGAGTAAGAGCACACTCTGGTTTTAGTATTTTTTTCTGGGTGTTGTTTTGACTGGAGTTATGTTAGCCTTATGCCTTTGTCTACTCCAGTAACATAGTCTGGAAAACGTAGAAAAATGACAGGTGGTTAGGAAGGCGTGGACAGAAAGAGCAGGGCTGGATGCGCCCCGGTTATCAACGACGCCACACGAGTATGCCGCCCTATAGCTTGACTTCCACCAAGGGACTTAGGATGACGACACTGACCAGCACGGCATCCGGAAGCTGCGGACACTTTCCCGAAAGCCGTATGTATCCCGCTCGAAGGCTTTCTTCTCTCACGGCGTGTGTGACCACAGAGTAGATAAGTGCACAGAGGCGAAATAAAGTGGCAGTTACTCCTTTGATGCGCGTGTGCACATTGTATGATCGACTGCGCGACCAATAGGAAATACACCGATGTTAGGTAACGCAGGCGTGAAAAGGTCCGAAAAAGAGATTTTTGTCACCACGCTTGGCAAAAAACGGGTGCCATCGTAGCGTCTCGTGGACAAGCAGCTTGGAAAATATTTTGATTTCCACCAGCTGTGTCTCTATGTACCTTCAAACTTCGTCCTTACTATTTATAAACGCGTTCCTTAATGCCGAATTCGTTCATTGCTCTGTAAGTGGGCGGTATTAAAAACAAAATTTGTTACTCACGGAAGCTGTTAATGAGCAGGAATTATCTCAATATCAGACAATTTTTTATGTCAGTAAATGCTCGGTAATCGATTAATCGGACATTATTTTCAACAAGACTTTTCCGCACCCCTTTAAAAATAGTTGTTTATCAGTATTAGCTACATCACGATTTGTTGACGTTGCTGTCTCATTTTTTTTAGCTTACTTTCCGAAGGGTAAAATGGCTTATGAGATCACTTTCCTGTATATGTGACTGTATGCGTAGGTATGTCTATGTGTGTATTAGTTTCTGCGCCTGGCGTGTCTGTGTGTGTGTATGTGTGTCGGTCCTCCCATGAAAACTTTCCAACTATTTTGCCAAATCTCATTAAACTCATACATATATCGTAGTTACTTAGTAAGGACCTCTGACTTTTATAGTGTTTGACCACGCCGGCCGCTTACTTTCGAAACAGCGACCATTAAAAAATGTTCGATGTTGTCATATCTCGGGAACCATTCAACCGATTGAAACTAAATTTTGATGATGATAGCGCATCATGTAAGCATTAAATTTGGAGATTGATATTTTTGTTAATCCGCCATTTTGTGAGATAGTGCTATATGAGAAAATAAAGCTTTTACGACATATCTCGAAAATTACTAAACCAATTCTCGCCAAATTTCTGGCGTAAGTAAAACTATGGTAGGTCATGTAAACGTATATGACTTAAACCGATTACACACTATTTTCAAAGTGGGAGCCACACAAATATTGTAGGTTTATTCGGTATATCTACCTTACCATTTGACCAATATCGACCAAATTCTGTATGCTGAAAGTATCTATTACAAGTATCATATACACCAACACGTAGTCACTTTTCTCCATCATTCTGTAAGATAGCGCCACACGAAGTTATTGTGTCATATCTCGGGGGAAACAATTAACCGATTAGTACGAAATTTGTCAAAACAAGTAGTACTGCAACTGGTATGTTTAAGTAGGTCAGACACTAATTTAAAAAATGGCGGCCAAATAGTTGTTTTAGCTTAGTATGCTATAACCTTGAAACTATGTAATAATTTCTAACTTAACTTTGTATACTGACCAGACATATTACAGTTACTAAATGTGTTTTCACGAAGCCTCTTTTGTCGCCATTTTGTAAGGTAGCGCAAAACAAATAAATAATTTTTTTGTTTTATATCAGGAAACAATTAGCCGTTTCCCACCAAATTTGGCAAACTAGTATTACTGTGGCAGTTGATGTAAATTTATGTGTTAAGTGGGTCAGGCACTTACGTATTTTCAAAATGACGGCTATATAATCATTTTAGCTCAGTTGGCTATATCTACGATACAAATTTCAACTTAACTTTGTATACTGGCAGTATCTATTACAACTATCAAAACTTGTCAACTGTGTCTATACAGAGCCTCATTTTTCCGTCATTTTGCAACATAGCCCTACACGAAAAATACAATTTTTGTGTCATATCTCGGGGGAAAAATTAACCAGTTCCTAACAAATATGGCGAATAAGTTGTACTATGGTAGGCCATATTTATTTAGGTGGTTTAAGTGTTTCAGACACTTATTTTCATAATGGGGGCTACAAAAACATTTTATCTTGGTATGCTATATCTACGAAACTATGTAACCGATTTTAACTTATTTCTGTATACTGGCAGTATTTATGGAAATCAATGAAAGCACTAGTATATAAACTTTTCGTCCTCCAATTATGAAGATCGTTACATGAAAAAACATGAAGGTTTGATACCATATCTTGAATACCAATGAACCGATTCTCATCAGATGTTACACTCAAGTAGTGCTGCAGTAAGATATGTAAACTATCATGTTTTAGGTGCGGCAGGCCTTATTTATTGGCTTTAATATAAATAATTTAGGTTGGCACCTAAACGATTCAACAAAATTCACCCACATTTTGTACACTAATAGTATTCATTAGAAGCATCAATTATGCATTCAGAAATACTTTTTTGCCAGCCATTTGCAAACTAATGCCACGTGAGAATATTAAATATTTTGCCATATTTCTGGAACAGTTTAATTGATTTTCACCACATTTTGCACACCATTAGTGCTACACAAGGCCATGATATGAGTGAGGTTAAAGATTTGTTTTTCAACATAGTAGCCATATACCGGATGAATCACCTAAAACTTGCACCACGCATATTTCAGAAATGGAAGGTGCTATTGATGTGCTGGTTTCACAGAAGTGAAGTTTAGACAATGGCTCATATTTATGGCACAGACAGTAATTTTAATAATTATTGGAATGTGTATTTCTTGAACAAAGTTACATTTTATTCAAATGCAACAATGCCTATCTACGGCAATAAAATAAAAACTAGAGGAAATTAGAATGTCAATGCTGCTTTTTGCAGGATTCTAGTACAAGTAGTTTACGTGCTATCGTAATATTACAATTTTAAATAACTAAAGTTGTTTGTTCCATTCAACTGTTTACTTACTAGACTATAATGTTAGTATGTTTACTTTTCTATTTTAGTGTATGTGGTTTTCTTCTGGATGTGCAAAAAACACATGTTTCATGTTGTATATTTATGTGATTTTACTGTACCACGTATCACCACTTTCTTAATAATAACAAATTTGTATAAACAAGTTCTGTAAATTCTAAAGAAGAAAGAGCAAACTGTCTTTCACAGGTTGTGTTAAAAATGAAGACCACCAGCTACAATACAAACTTCCAGTCTCTCATGTAAAGATTACTGCACATATTGTAGCATATTACAGACATTTCAGAACAGGCAGCTGGAATATTTTGTTTCATATCTTCTAGTGTAGTCGGCATGTCCTTGTAGAAGGTGTCTTTTAGCATTCCCCAGAGAAAAAAATCTCAAGGGGTCAGGTATGGTGAACGGGCATGCCAACAAAGTACATTTCCCCTTCGGCCAATCCAACAATTTTGAAATAATTGGTGAAGACAAGCTGTAGTATGTATAGCAATATGCGCTAGGCAACCATTATGTTAATACCATGGTGTCCTCCTAGTCTGCAATGGAAGGTCTTCTAACATCTGTGGAAATTCATCTGTCAGGGGGTTGACATACTTGTGAGAGTCCAGTGTTCCTTCTATGAAAAAAGGGCCTACGAGATGATGGTTTACTATTCCAGACCACACATTTACACTCCATGGATGCTGATGTTCCACTTGACAAAGCCAATGCGGATCGTTTACTGACCAATAGTGGATGTGTCTGAGGTTGAATTGGCCATGATTTGTAAATGTTGCTTCGTCACTAAACCCGATACATGACACATATGGTGTACCATATCTTAATGCCAATGTACACAAGTAAGCACGATTCTCAAAATCGTTTCCGTGTAGCTCTTGATGGTGAGATAAATGATAGTGATGGAACTTATGATGATGCAGAACGCGCAGTACACGTGTCTGACTCATGCCACTCCTTCTTCTTATTGTACAGGAGCTAATTTGCAGATTTACAGCAACATAAGCTAAAATATTAATTAAACCCTATTCTCTGATCACTATTTAATTTCTGTTACATTTTTGAGGTGTTACACTTACAGTTTCCTGTAATCAGTTAAAGAGGCACGCAAATAATTGTCGAGATGGTTGATGTCTATTGGGATATCGTTCAGCACTATTCACTTAGCACCACAATTAGTATCGCAATCAGCACTACACTAATTACAGCACTTAGTGTGACACACACCCCAAATGACCCATAAAGGACTCATAACGACCCATAAATGACCTATACTGACCCATAAATTACCAATAATGACCGATAAATTATTCATAATAACCTTATGTGCCAATATGTGGCACTATGGCGTGTGTCGTGCTAAGTGCAATGTCAAGTACAGTGCTAACTGCAGTGCTAATTGCGGTGCTAAGTGCGGTGCTAAAAGTGGTGCTAAGTGCAGTTTTGATTTTTGTGCTAATTGCAGTGCTGATTGTGATGCATGGTGATGGTTGTGATGCACGTTGCTGATTGTGATGCATGGTGCTGATTGTGGTGCATAGTGCCGATTATGGTGCTGATTGTGGTGCTGATTGCGAAGGGTTGGCCTGGCAGGAGTCAGTTGTCTCCTTTAAGTGTACCCATGATTTCAAACTTAGTGAAAAATTTGTCTGGAAAAAACTGCTGAAGATTTAACTGCATGGTAATGTGATCAAGGAACAAAATAAAATGTATATATATATAATATATATATATATATATATATATATATATATATATACACACACATATAAATTATTTTGTATTTTGATTCTACATATGCTTTTAATGCATAATCACAAGCAACAGTATTGAATTTTTAATCTACATCTTTTTTTAATCAACTATATTTTTATCAAAAAATCTTTTATTGACTGCATCTTTTTCGTTTAAAGGGTCAGCTAAACCAGCAATTTTACGATTTTGAAGAGAAACATAATTGTATTTTGAATCTACATCTTTTTTAAAATTCGGAAACAATAGTATTGTGTCTTAAATCTACATATTTTTTAATGCACAATCAGAAGCAGTAGTATCGAATCTTTAATTTACATCTGTGTTTTTAGCATAAGCAGAAGTTAAATATGAAGTAATAGATAAAACAGTTTTGCATCTTGAATCTAAATCGGTTTTTAAATCATAATCATAAACAAAACTATTGTAATTTGAATTTAAAACTTCTTTTAAAACAGAAGAAATGGTTTTATATTTTTAATCCACATCTTTTTCTTAATCGGAAATAATAGTTTTATATTTTGATTCTACATAATTCTTTTTAAAATCAGAAGCAATAGTTTTATAGTTTAAATCTACATCTGTTTCTAGAGCAAAAGCATTAGTCTGAAAGTTTTTATTTAAAAATTTGATTGATGGTTTCCCAAATATATCCATCGTTTAATAACAAAGAAATTATATGGTTAAATTTAGAACCATTAAAAAAAATGTAATACAATTAAACATGATCACATATAACTGAATCTAAATTCTGAATTCAATTATCATTGTAATAAATATTTCTATTTTTAAAGTAATTAGTTAAGTTAGTAGGAATATTGCCTCCAAATGAGTCGAAATAGTAAATATAGTTGTTTTCTTTAAAATAGCCAACCCAATGAGTTCTAGGATATGATGAAATGTCGAAATTAACCACAGCATATTCATTTTGGTGCATACTTTTAGGTAATTCATCAATCATATAAACATTTCTGAAATATTTAATATTTAATATTGTTTCATATTTTCAATATCTATATTAGATAATGGCGATACAATCAAATTTTTTTTGCTGTTACGCCACTTCCTGTTTTATTTTCCATTATTAAATTGTGTCTCTGTTGTCCTAATTCGTTTTAATTTTTTTCTAGTTTGTTCAACAGAATTATAGATTGCAGTAGCTCCTTCGGTTAAAGCTCCAAGTGCACCTTAAATTGGAATTAAAATTGGTAAAAATCCTCCATGACAATAATTTATTGATTGTTGGTATTGATAAAGTTAATTTGAAAGCTTTTCCTTCTTTCAATTTTTAATCTTTTCTATCAATTAGATCTTTTGTAAAAAAATGATCGAATCTCTTCATTGATCGATGGGTATATCAAAAGTTATATTTTTTATATTCTTTTATAAATAAAAAAATTGAATAAGTAAAAAAAAATTGAATTATTTAAACATTTTAATGCCCCAACATCTTTTTCTAAACATTGTTTGAAGCAACAGCTGCAGAAGCAGTTTTTTCGCCAATTGGTATATTTTTGTGTAACATAAGTTCTTTAGCTTCTTTTTGTAAAATTTTACCAGCTTCATGTCTAGATTACAAATTTTTGTGGTCTCTATAAGCCATATTGTGATATTTACACGACTCATCTAATTTATTTATGCCATTGTCACCTCTTTCTAAGCTTTCATTTAAGTTTGTAAATGGATCACAATAATCATAGCTAGGCAAATGCATTTCAGGCAAATTTAAATTATTTAATGCCCAATTTATAATACCTTTGCCATGATGTTCAGAATTCCAAAATGAATGTGGAATAACGTTTAAAACTCTTATAAAATAAGGAATTCCTTTTGGATTATTCATAACAAAATCAGAAAATATATTGTTTAACATATTCATTATACTTACTTTTTCGTTGCAATTGTTGTTATTTCCAGCCTTTTCTTCACCATGTATAACTAACAATCTGTCGACTGCTTCTCTAATATCGTCCATCCAAATATATTCTTTTGGCAAATTGTTGAATTTTTTTATACCTTCTCCAGATCTAGGAATTCTTGGAGAAATCATTATTTAGGATGTGTTTGGCTCTGGTATTGCTGCTCTTATATAATCATCATAAATTGGTTTAATTATATTTATGTAATTCCAACCTCCAATCGAAATTACCCTTGCTTTAGGATATTTTATCGGAATGCAATATTGGTTGTTTTAACACTTTCTGCATAATTTTTATAATCCTTGTCATCAAATTTACCCGCAAGAGCATCTGGTGAATTTTCTGTTAACGAATTACAAAGTCCTGGTGTTAATATATATTCTTTATCCTCAACAAATAGTGTATTATTGTTTATCTTTACTTGTGTATTACCAATGTAAAAATCTTGTCCAACTCCACGTAAACCAAATTGTGCTTTAACAACATAAATTATTTTGGAAATTTCTGTTCTGAGGTTTATAGTAGAATCAGATGCGCGTTGCATTAAATTTTTTAATGGTACAATTCCCATTTGCTCTTCTACATTTGGGGATTTTTAGAATAATTCTCTTTCAACTGATGTTTCTAGTGGTATTGGTGGAAAATTCTAATATTTTGTGCTGCAACAGGAACTAGTGTTGATATTAAATTCTTATTTTCTTCACTTATTTTTTCTACCTTTTTACCGATATGTTGTAATTCGCGAATTAAGGGTAGATCTTTCCTCTTGTTTCTTTCATATTCCGCTTCATGATTCCTTTTAAAAATTTTGTACCTCTCAATGAGTAATTTAATTCAAGAAACATCCTTTGATTCTTTCTGATTCTTTCATTTATATATAATTTTTTTCTTATAAATGAGTTACAATAGTATTGAGCGCATTGATAGACAAACTTTCCCTCCCAACTGATAAAACTAAGGGGAATTTAAATGTTTTTGCAATAATAGAATTGAATTTGCTATTCCTATAGAAGATAGCTGTTATTTCCCAAATGATGCTTATGTTTATGAACAATTTCGTTTACTAAAGAGAGATAATGAGGCAAAATATGATAAATTAGACAATATTGATTTTTGTTCTAACTTTTTTCCTTTTCAATTTTCTAGAGTAGAAATCTCAAAACATGGATATATTATTGAAGCTATTGATAATCCAGGAATAACATCAACAGTGATGAATTCTTTGTTAAGATCTCCAGGTGAACAAAATTATTTAGAATCCTCTTGTGTTGATGATTATTATCGAGTAAAAGCTACTCATAGTGCTAAACCAAATGACTTCATCTATCCACCGAGACATCTATTTGGTTTTATTCGAGAAAAACATGAAATTTATTGGAAAGGTGGTTATAAAATTACTTTTATTCGTAATTCATCTGACAACAAATGTTTATTTGTTTATGAAACAAAAAATGCAGATGGTGTAATTTAGAAAAGTTATGCTGATCCAGGTAAAATTGTAATTAAAAAACTAGAAATTATGTGGCCTATTGTCAAATATGAACCTAACACAGCCTTTGCAATTAAACAAAAATATGCAAAGACCATAAAATTCCAATTCGTTTTGATCATTGGCAATTTTTAGAAAAATAAGTTCCTTCTGGAACTTACTGGAACTTTAATAATTTACAATTTGATATCCTCGATTTTGTAATTGTAAGATTTCAAACTAATAGAACAAATTGCACTTATCAGGAAGTGCATGCTTCTATGTTTGATCACTGTAGTGTAAAAAACATTTATGTAAAAAAAAAAAAAAAAAAAACAGTTTTAGAAATTCTAAAATAAAACTAGATACTGCATATAGAAATAATTAACTTTATTATAAGCCGACTCTAAACTTTGATGGTAATACCAATTATTATTAATTTCTGGGTCGAAGACCATTGTATATTATTGATTGCTTATATAGAAAACCAACTATAGTTAAAGAAAAAACAAATATAACAATTAGTGTTGATTTTGATAAAGCTGTTGGAGCAAACACCATGTGTAATTTTGTTCTAATTAGCCAACGGAATTTAACTTATGATTATTTGAAAGAGAGAATTACTGAAAATATAAAAAATTTTAAAAATTAATAAATGGAGGATGTAAACGATTTTTCAGAAACAACAATTTTTTCGATAGTTTAGTACAAATTTCTAGAAATATAATTGAGTTTTTTAATCGAATAAAAAATCGTTTTGTAAAACCTGAATGAGATTTCTTTCCTAGTGTCAATTTTATTTGAGCATTTTTCAAAAGGGGCAAATTGCTTATGTTTCAACTTTTTTTTTTTTTTATAAATTCTGTAGCCGTCTATTGCGGATACAGGCGCAACGCACTAAGTTGGATAAAATTCAAGCAAATTAAAGCCAAAATCAAGAAAATCTCTCTTTTCCTGTAAAATCTTTCAAATTATAGTTTAAAATAGAGAAAATTTAAGGCCAAAATCAAACATGTTTCATACTTCTTGAGCAGAGTTTTTTAATCCTAATCTGCAAGCTAAATTATCTTATCTTGATAAAATTTCAGCACCAATATTTTTTCTTCCTCTTAATAAATTTTTCTCTTTATAAGTCAAGATGGAATATCTCCTCAATAAGTTGAACAATTCTTTTCAATTCACTAAACTATAAAGTCTAGAAAAAAATTAATGGTTTACTGCTACGGATTTTGAAATTTATGAATCCAATTTTGGTAAAAAAATTAATTGTATTCTAGATGTCAAGTTTGAAATTTCATTTCCAGAGCGGTATGTGAAAATATTAGATACTAATGCCTTGGAATGAATAAATGAGAAGGGAGTTTTTATAGCATATAGAGGCTTAAAAGAAATGAAAAATGAAAAATTTATACATGATGTAGAGTTCTCTTAAGAATTTTCATCTAATTTTATAATTTTTTTAATTAATTGATTTGGCTTACAGATTTACAGTAAATTTGTCTTATTTGACCTGAAAAGGATCCTGATCAGCGGGTTTTATAAAAAAAAAGTTTGCTTGATTTAGTCTGCAGATTTGAATCAAATTAGCTTGATTTTGGCCTTGATTCGCTTGATTTTGAGGACAAAATTGAAGACATAAATTATGTCTCCAGAAGATTTTGAAAAGGTTGCTTGAAAATGAGAAATTTACTTGACTTTTTGCCTAGTTATTACGCTGCGCTTATATCCGCAATAGATCTATACTTGTGATGAACTGTTTTCTTCTGAAATTGTAATTACAAAATAATAAATACTCTTAATAATAATTGTGTTTTATATTTTTTTTAGCTTCATCATGTCATCCCTCATAGTTTGAAAGTGGTTCCATGTACACTTGTTTACTGGAATACAGATCTACGCAATAATATTAATTAAGTATTTAAGCATAAAAAATGCATTGATAGTGGAATGCATACAAAACATTAATGGAGTGAAGTACAGATGTGTGGAGACATTGGCGAATTAATGTTTTTAATATGCATGGATGGGGAACAGACGAAGCACATATGGACTGATTATGTATTGATGGTTGATCGAAAGATTAGACGAAAGATTGGATGAGAGATTTATGGGAATATAGGAACTTCAAGGGAAAGATTTGAGATTGATGGAAAGTTTGATTTTAAAAACATTTAAGTATTGGACGAAATATTGTGTGATCGATGGAAAGATTGCGAACGATAGATGGGAAGTTTGCAAAATATTGATGGTAGGATTGCTAAACATTGATGGAAAGATTGCTGAGAAGGAAGAGGATAGCGAATGCTTGTGAAAGATTGCGAAAGTTTGATGGAATGAATGGACGAATGACTAATGGAAAGATTGGAATATTGAGGGGAAAATGAGAATATTGATGGAATGATTTATAAAGATTGAAGGAAAGATTGCGAAAGATTAAAGGAAAGATTTCTTAACATTAATGTAAAGATTGCGAAAAATTGAATGAAAGATTGCTACATATTGATGGACATATTGTTGAGGACGAGATTTGCCAACAATTGCGAAAGATTGATGGACATATTGCTTAATATTGATGGAATGATTGCTGAGGACGAGATATGCGAAAGATTGGTGGAAATATTGTGAAAGATTGAGAAAGATTAATGAAATGATGGACGACAGATTGATGTAGAGATTATAACATTGAGGTAAATATGGGGAGATTGATGGAAATATTTCTAAAGATTCATGGAAAGATTGCGAAAGATTGATGGAAATATTGTACGAAAGATTGATGGAAACATTGAAACATTGAGGGAAGGACGAGAAGAATGATGGAAAGATTGCGAATAAATTATGGAAAGATTACTAAAGATTGATGGAAAGATTACTGAGAAGGGGGATTACGAAAGATTGTGAAAGATTAAAGGAATGATTCGACGACTGAGGGATTGATGTCCAAGAATACTGTGGGAGATAAAACTATGTTTATCACCCTCGTACTTTCCAAGTCTCAAGGGACTAGCTCTATTGGTATTTCAATTAATGCTAAGTATGTCTATAAAATTTTTGTAGATGCTGATCCATAATATGATTATAACATGACTTGTGCAGGTGGTTGCTACTTGTATGAAGAGCTTGGATTGGTAAAATATGCATATATAAAAAAAAATTCTGAGTACCATATTTATACCTACATAAAAGTCGAGCTGTGTGCATTATTAAATTATGTATGCGGTTAAGTTTGAGAGCAAGCAGAACGGCATGGGCAGAGATGAGGTAGATGTTACCTTCTTTTTCATAAATAAATATAGATTGAATTAATTTTTAATATTTTTAAAAATGTTTTTATATTTTTGTTGGATTATTTTAGAATTTCGCAATTTTTTTTGGCAGGATTTAAGGTCAAGGGACAAGGTTCAAAGATCTTGGGGTCGAGGGTCGAGTATCTTGGGTCTTGGGTCATGTATCTTGGGTCAAAGGTCTTGGGGCTTGACTCGAGGGTCTTATGCCAAGGGTCTTGGGTCAAAAGACTTGAGTTTTGGGTCTTGGGTAAAGGGTCTTGAGTCTTGAGTCCTTAGTCAAGGATCTTGAGTCTTAAGTCTTGAGTCAAGGGTTTTGAATTAAGGATTTTTGGTTTTGAGTCAGGGATCTTGAATCTTGGGTAAAGGGTCTTGAGTCTTGGGTAATGTGTCTTGAGTCTTGAGTCAAGGGTTTTTGAAAATTTGTAAATTTCTTTGGGATTTTTCAGAATTCTTGGGTTCAAAGGTCACTCAAAGTCAAGGTTCAAGGTCAAGGTCATCAATATATAACATGGCTGTCAATATTGATACTGGCCGACCTGGCAAGGGCCGGTCGTGTCGGGAGTTTAGTCGATTCACCTGTCATCGAACCCCAAACCTTCTACATGTACATCTTCAAATACTTTTCTAAATACATTTTTTTTTTTTTTCAATTTTTTAAAAATCCCTGTAAATTTGTAGGGGATTTTGTGATTTCTTCTGCAATTAATTTTTTTTGATTTTTTTTGTGTTCAAGGACATCGAAGGTCATAGGCACGAGGTCAAGGCCAAAATCCAAGGTCAAGGTTACCCATTCTCAACATGGCGGTTGTGTGATGTCACAACATGGCGGCCGGCCGGCGCCTGGCCTCTACTCCCCGATTCCCTTAATGCCAGACTTCACTTTTTCCTTCCACTAAAGACGTTAAAGGGAATTTCTGAAAACCTAATATACAGAAAAGTCTAACATTGCTCAGGAACAAACGGAATAGAAAAATGTTTAATAATTCGCTTGAATACGAAATACAGGCTGTATTAGAAAGCCATTTATACAACAGAACACTTGTTAAATATCACTAAGATTGGCTTCACCCAGTCAGATTTCAAGTACAGACCTCGGTAGCTAGAGGGTTTTTGTTTCGAGTTTTGGATGAGCTGGTAAGTACAAAAATTTAGTGGCGAAGGTTTAAAAGTTACTCTAATTATATACTACTATGTGCCATGGGCGTCATGGTATACGTCATGTCAAAACTGAGTCGCCATGAACTGCCTTCGTTTTCTCGGTGACGTTTTGGCAAACATACATTGAGACAATACATTGGGTAACTTCCCATTGAATTTTGAGATAAAATATACTAATTTTCCCCTTCAGTGTTCTTCAAGTATCAACAAGCATTTATATGTTTTAATTTAATCTGCTGATTTTCGAACAGCTTTCACGTCTTAACAACTCCCTGAACTGGTGTCATTCACATAATACATGGAACAGTAAAAGCAATTATCCTTTCAGGCAGATGTTTACTGCTTACGGCCTGCAATAAAGTTTGCGAAGAAATAGGAACGTCACTTATTTAAAATATGAACAGTGATAAAAATGCCCCATTTGCATTTTAAGCTTGCGTCCTCTTAGCATTTTTCCTAAGACTTATCGCTTCCTGGAAGATACTTTATTCAGAAGAGAAGGTTAAAAATTGGGCCATAAATTATAGGGAGCTACAAGAAAGACTTCTGTGGAGGAACTGTTATTAGTTGGTATAACAAATGAACTGCTGCAGCATCATTTTCGTCTGTCCAGCAGTTCTAAGAAGATTTGTAAGCAATTTCAGTCACAAATTCTCTCTCATGTTAACTAAAATACGCAACAGCAGCTTTGTAGAGCAAAAAACTGGAAGCAGTCATTACGAGGAAGAACTAACTGGCGGAAGCAATAAGTTTCTTATAAATGAATATAGTTGCCATATTCGGCCTGCATATAATATTTCATTCCAATAAAAGACTGGGGCACTGACTCATAAACGAGGTTGGGGGTTGACCCAGAAAATCTTTTGAGGTGTCACATTTCCATAAATAAAACTAGCATTATCCTGTTATATATATATATATATATATATATATATATATATATATATATATATATATATATATATAGGACGCGTACTCCTTAGTACTACACCGAAAAAATTTGAGCCTTTTTTCTCTGACTACGTTCGTATTGTATTTTGCAGTTAATAATTTAGATCTACCTCGGACAATAACTGCACAGTTTATGAAAAATATTTTTCATTTAATTTTCAATAAGAAAAATTCTTAATTATTCGCAAATCTATATTTTTTCAAGAAGAAAAAATATATTTTCAAGGCTGTGATATTCGTTTATTATGTTGAAAACATATGATTTCTCTAACTTTCGAAACTAGTTTGTAGTGTATAAATTAACTGTAAAAAACCTTTTAAAATCAATCTTATATTTATAAATGAACTATTATTATAGTAGTAATTACATATTGTGTAGAAATTGTAAGACGTGGACGAACAGTAGTAATAAGTTTTACTACAAATAAATATTTTTGTATCAATTTATATTTAGTATTTAAAATCTTGGCGCAGATAGTTAAGATTTTTACACATGATATATGCTTACTACGCTTACGCAAATGAGGTATACGTACTATTCTCCGAATAGTTGAGAGCCTTACGCAAGATATGTACTTACTACGATTACATTAATTAGTTATACGTTCTATATTGCGTCAAGCTTTTCTATATTAAATATAAATTGATACAAAAATATATTTTGCAGTAAAATTTATTACTACTGTTCGTCCACGTCTTACAATTTCTACACAATATTTAACTACTTCTATGATAATTTTTCTATTTTTAATGCATTTATAAATGAAAGACTGATTTTAAAAGGTTTTTTTACAGATAATTTATGTTTCACTTTTTAGTCTCACCGATTTTTTATTATTATATTAAAGGTAGACGTATCGCTTTTGCGATCCCGATGACGGACGAGTCTGTGAATGTATAAATAGTTTACTTATATAATAACAATAATAATTAGTGAGACTAAAAGAACTAACAGTGTGCAGTCAAACACTGATGGCCCCTTCCACACTACGGACTGCGACCTGACGAACAGTAAAGCAAAACATGTGCGAGTCTTAAAATATTAAAAAAGTGTCTGTATATACATTCTGTAACATTCATTAATTGCATTTGTTTTTATTACTATCTATATGTGACACTGATTATAAATTTCTAATGTATTTACATGTTATATCTTTCACAAGTCACTCCTCCATGAATCCTTTTAATTACTTCATAATATTTTAACAATTTATATAAAAGCTCATTATTCTTTGTTATTATAACATCTAAACCCAATAAAATTGCATTTCATACTTTAATAATTAATACATATATATTTTTTAAACTAAACTTCTTATCTCTATGACACCTTTATCATCTTTTTCGCGTAAACACGAACCTTATTGTCGGGAACAAAAACCCCACACCCCATTCCCCCAAGGGACACTATCGATTCTCCACTAAGCCCGTTCCCACCCTCCTCCCCGCTTTCGCATAAACACGAACTTTAACTGTCGGGCTCAAAAACCCCTCCCCGTCAGAAGTGGGCGGAGGGGGGTCAACTAACCTAACTCGCCCCTTTCCCAAGGGGGACTATCAACCCCCCCCCCCCTAAGCCTGTTCCCACCCTCCTCACCGCTTTCGCGTAAACACAAACTTTAACTGTCGGGCTCAAAAACCCCTCCCCGCCAGAAGTGGGAGGAGGGGGGTCAGCTAACCCAACTCGCCCCTTTCCCAAGGGGGATTGTCGATCCCTCCTAGGTCCGTTACCACCCTCCTCACCATTTTCGCGTTAAGTGTTAGGCAAGGCAAAGGGCGAGCGTCGGACAGACACCGTACATACAAACTTGACAAGTTAAATACAAACTTGTAAAAAATTCCCATTAATAATATATTATTTTTACTTTGTTTTATTGTCTCCCTTTTAATGCACGTAACCACGCTTCTGGACAATGGTATATCAACGAACAAAACGTTACTTAAATGAGCCGATATATCCTGTCGTGGCCCAGTGCCTCTGATGCCGCAGTACGGCGCACTCACTATCGCTTAGTGCTATAATACCGGCACGAAAGTGATTTGATTTTATTAGACCTTGCAACGTTTCAAAAATTATAAAGGGCACATAAGTGACTGTTAGTTGAGTTTCATCCATTAAAACAGTTTGCAGCTACATTTTAAATGCTGTTAACATTTTATTTTATCCGTGTACTAAGTCATTCAGCGGAATGACTGTCATACATTCATATTTCAAATGTTCAAACGTATTTAACCACAGCAGGAATTTTATCAACAAATTTTGGGAGTATGTTATGTTAGGTAGACACTATCTTGGTTGTGATCAGCTATGCAAATTAGATGGAAAAAGAAACTTAGAACAAAATATTAATTTAAAAATTAGAAACGCTAGTACAGTGTCTACCAATAAAAAGGAGACTAATATCATCTATAGGGGAATTAAAAATTTTAATACCAAATTTATATTTTTTATGTTACATTCATGTTCTACGATTCTCGCAACTTCTTCACAATTTCGACATTGGGCATAACCACATTCGAATTTTTTATTTCTCAAGTATATTTTGTATCATGTTTTACATTTATAAGTCGCCTTACATACATCATCGTGATTAGAAAAACATTATTTTCCAAAACAATGTCTGTTACATTTTTGGCAATATATTCTAATACGATCTTCATTTTTCCAAACTTTTTTCGTATTTTGTCACAATTTTTACAATAATAAACACTTCATATTAATTACATCATAATATTCGTTGTTTAGATACAAATAAATAGTTGTTGGTTTGTTAAATTTTTTTAATTTTTAATTTTTTAGCTATTTTCCTTAACTTCAACAATCTCATTTCATTCAATACACTTATTGAATTGTTCGTTGACATTTTATGTTGTTTGTTTATTTATAAGAAAAAATATATATAAAGAAAATATAAAATATAAAGATAAAAATATAAAGGAATATAATCTAAAAAAGTATTAAAATTAATGATAATAATAAAAAATGGGTTTTCAATTATTTAACTTCGCGTTATGACAATAATGTTATCGTTTCTGACTATTCTAAAATTCTTGTTATGATAATAATGAAATCGTTTTATCTATTTTAAAATTCTTGTTATGATAATAATGACATTTTTAAACTATATATAGTCTTGCTATGATATTTCTCATTATAACATTTTTTTTACATTTGGTCCTTAGTATTTTTATGAGGAGAAAATAATTTTAAATATTTATAGACTGTACATTTTTTGTTGGATAGTTGCCATTTTGAATCTCATTCAGAATATCTACTACTGTATTGTGTGATTTAGTATTTTTATGGTATTTTGGATGTAGATTATAAACATATTATCCACATTCGCATAGTATGTTATCTTTATTTAATTCATAACTATTTACGCTCTTTTCAATGCAACATTTTTACAGGTACTATAAAGCTTATTTTTTGTGTATTTATTAGAGTAAAAACTTTCTATGTTTAATATTTCCCCTTTTTTTACATTGCATACATATGGTATCATTTCCAAATTCCTAAGGGAGAATAGATTCCATTTTTGTTTTATTCATAAGAAAATATATTTATTAAGAAAAATAAAAAATATTAAATATTTATTATTTATTATTTATCGTTTGTTCCAAAAAATAAAAAATATAAAAAGAATGTTTTTTTTCTTTTTTATCTTAATATATTTTTTCTTATAAATAAAACAAAAAAAGGGAATCTCTGCTCAACAGGTTAAACAAATCGTATGAATTGACTAAACTGCATGGCATGGTGCTACATATTTTCAAATTTATGAATCTAAATATGGGGGAAAATTAGCTGTATACTAGATAAGAAATATAAAATTTCTTTGCCTGATCACTATTTAAATAGATTTTATAAAAATTATTTTAAATTAATAAATGAAAAACGAGTTTTTATATCACAAAAAGGTTTAAAAAATATGAGAAAAAAAACTATACTGGAAGAGATGTACGAAAATCGACCTCTGAAAAATCACTCTAGGGGTAACATGTCAACCTGGTTTTTCAATAACCTGCATTCCACAAATATATAACACAGTGGTTAACTTTACAGTACTGTATTATTGAATAAATAACACTTTATCTAAATATCATCTATAACTTGAAATATTTATTTCTTATTAAATATGAATTAACAACAGCGAGAGCAGCGACGCGTTGGCAACGGCCATTATGAAATAGTTCACAGTTAAAACATTATTTTAACATAGTTTTTTAGTATGCTATTTGTAAATTTAACGGTGCCTATTGAGATATCAAAATATTTAGGAAACTCCGATGGCAACATATTTCATTTCTACAGTTTAAAATAACAGGGTAAAATATCGCGCGCAGACCGTAGTGGCACGGTTTTTGTTTTATCGAGCGAGGATCGAGGACGCCAAATATCGACGGCTGGGCGAGGCTTGTCGCGCGCTCTCTCTCTCTCTCTCTCTCTCTCTCTCCCTCTCTCTCTCTATTTTTTGTCTCTCTCACACTCTGGAAGTTTCACTTCGCTGGTAAGGAATACATTATACATTTTTGCAATTGTAGAATATTTCATACTTATTATGGCAAAATAGTGCTTTTTTAAATTTGCGATATACAACTTAAAGGAGATTTTAATGTTTGAATATTTATTTTAATATATTGTTACGTGCTGCAGGTGGCGCTGACTCAGCTACCCCGCGCAGTAATTAGAGACCCACCTCGCCCTTCCCTCTTCTGGAACGATGTTCACGCGGCATCTTGATCTCCTCCCTTCTTAGAATCCCGTGAATGCCGACAGCGGCGAGATTTGCTGGTGTCACAGACCTCCTCTCGCCTGCTAGAGTTTCCAATACGTTTAGCGACGACGCAATAATGTTCTGGCGAGACTGGCTGGCGCCTCAGCCCTCCACGGCGCTTCATGCGAGTTGGGGAACATTCTAGATGGCGGCCTAAGACACTATATATACTGCCGCAACTCAGTGGCCGGAGTCTTTGATGGAGGCCGCCTGGCCGAGTGTGCGCGAGCGAATTGAAGTGTGACGACGACTGGAGATTGCGGGGCCATGGCGAGTGAGGTGTTCGTGGCTTGAATGGATGGGAGGGTGTGAAACCAACGAGTAAGCCTACTGTGCGCGAGGGCACTTGGAGGACTTTAGAATATTCCGACTGGAGGGACATGGACTGAACGTAGGTGGGACCGAATGGAAGTGTAATACTGATTTTATTGTAAATATTAGAACTGTCAAATATGGATGCATAAATTATAAAATAATTGAATATGTTGATACACTTTCTATTGGGACTGATATTTACTTATTTTATTTAATTTAATTGGTGTCAATTGTGAACAGTAAGTGATTTTATATTGTGAGAATTTGAGTTCAGAGAATTTTGCTGTAGTTGTTGTAAATCAAATAAGGAAATTATAATTATTTATTTTATTTGATTCAGACCTCCATCCCTTAACGAACTTGGCATAGCCCACTTAATTTCTAAAAGAGAGAAATTTTAACAATATTTAGATATTATGTCGGGACGATTTCCATATGTGAAGTTGGCAGACGCCACGTCTGCCAACTTCACATGTGGAAATCGTCCCGACATGGCGTGTTGCTTTTTGCCAAACGAAACGTAATTATACTTACTCCGAAAAATACTTCTAATTACATCATGTTTGTAGACGTTGTGTTTTTTAAACCTTCCTAGGCGAGTTAATATGTTATGATACATCTGTGTAATAAATATACTGTAAACGTGTGTTTCGTTAACCGCTGCATGTGAAATTGCGTGGGGGTCGTTATTATGTTGGCTTTGTGTGTGTGCGTGATTTAAAATACTTGGTGTGCACTATTTATACGTTTTAACTGTGAACTGTTTCTATGACGAAGTTAATTATTTACATCCACGTCTGTTTATATATCACAACGTTGTACCTTTTCCCGAGGTGTTTGAAACACAAACGTGTAACGTGATTGGCCACAGTCCCAACAAAATACTAACCCCAGCCCGATAAATTTCAATAAACCTAATAAACAGTAAGTAGGAATACATAGAAATATGAGCGGAGTAAAAGTTACCGTATGCTCTTTTGTGTGCATGTTCACCGCTATCTTTTAAGTTTGTATGACAAAAAATAAGCATTACGTGTTGCATGCTTGAATTTAATATGCATTTTTCGTTTGACTGGTCGTTCCTTCGTTTGAATACTTATTCCAACTGAGGCTGTCTTTTTAAAGAAATAACCCAACACATATCAATAACAAAATGTTAAATACTACAGTTCTTTACCTCGCAGTTGTAACAGTGTTAAACACAGTCGCGGCGAAATATTAACGTGCATTACATGTAATGTGCTATGTCGTGGAAAACAAATATGTTAGTGTAAAATAACCTTAGGAACTATTGTCAATTCAGGAATTTTTAAAACGTCATAAAGCTGACCTAAATAATGTTAGAGGCCTAAGCTGTGAATATTCGTATGGAATTGTTTTTGGAATATGACAGAATTCTTTGAAAAAGCTTTAAACTATTAAGAACACATTTGACAGGTAGAAAAGTATGTCACATTTCAATGTTTATGTTTAGGTGTAGCGAAAGTATACGAACACATGCACACACACAAGGGAATGTAAACATTGATTTTGACAGATGCTACATGGCAGTCACATGGCAATGTTTGTTTACATTTGGCGGAAGGATATGAAACGGGCCTGCAAGTAGATATTTAGCAGAGCTCCGAGAAAGTTTCTTGTAGTAGGGAATGGACTATATGCATAGTATATAATTCTCTTCAAAATATATAAATTCTATTAATTTTAGTCTTACAATTATCTTTTTAATATTTCATTTGATTTTATCTTAATTTGCATAATTTAGCTTAAATTTTCTTAATTTTTTGCTTTTATTTAGCTTGCTTGCATTTTTGGTCTAAATTTGCTTGATTTGTTGCGTAAGCGTTTGATTTTGTTTAATTTGTCGTGAAATTTATATTACGTTCACTATTTGTGGCAATAAAAAAATAGACTCGAAAAAACTATGTTTTTTAAACCCATTTCTGGAGGTTGTTTTGTAATTTTTGAGGCTTTTTAGAGGCTGTTTTGAGGCTGTTTTTGGCTCGAAATTCGAGGAAAAAAGGTTGTGTAAAAATATAGTAAATTACGAAAAAAGACGATGAAAATCATGGTTTTTATGACCTAAATTGGATTGTTCTCAAGGTACCCATATACTAATTCCATCAGTCGAAAATAAACCACTGAGAAAACAGTGTAAAAAATTACTGACGAATCAGTGAAGGCAAAATGGCATTTTTTTTTTCACTGGTTCATCAGTTAAATTCACTGAAGTTGCTGTTGTATCGGTCAGATACGTTTGACTGTATTGGGTGAAGAATACGTGAAGTTGAAAAGTAAGAGTATTACAACAAGTCAACCTAGACAAGATAAGCCAAAAATGTTGACATGTCGAGATCTGTCGAAGCCTCCATCGTGTAGCGAAGTCAAACCGCACGGCTTCCCTGAAAATGGTGGACCAAGACATTCGGCTGACATTGGAACGTGGTTACGTTTAGATTATATGGGCGAAGTATAGCCGGCAAGAATATGATCACTGCGGAGAATGCCACCTGTATTTTAAAGTGGCGCCAGGCACATCGCTGTTTGACTCTAGGACACGTTAAGTGCATCCCATAGAGTGAAAAAGCAGCATGCTAGGTGTGGTGGCTATCTGATGGACGTGTAAGGTAGAATGAATGACTGGCGACCGTCTCTTACAGAGTTCAATTGTTGTTACAGTAAAATTCGGAGGAGGTAATCTGGCCCTACTTTTAGTGTTTATAGTATTGGCCCACTGGTTTCAGGGCCTGGCTGCTTGAATGCCATGGCCTATAAAATAATTCTGGACAGTTGAACGCTAACCACACCGCGAAAATAATTTAATATTAAGTATGAGAATTCAGTAGTAGTTGTAAGAGAATACAAACCGCTGACTTGCAGTGAGCCACCCTCCTGTCACAGGGCTGGAACGCGAACCATAAGCCCCAGAAATTGGGCAAACAATTTAAGAATTCTCAACTCCACTCCTAGAGGATGCCCAAAAGAAAACCCGCGGATAAATTTCTGCAACCAGTAATGCCCTTTTTAAAATAGTAAGATAAGAGGGCCTAGCACCGAAGTCGTTTTCCTTTCACTAAATTTAAATAGTAGTTAAACGCTTCAAAGTCATCGCTCTGTTTTATATGTTATAACGATTGACCAACAAACACTTAAAGTGCAAGGTTAAAAAATATAAAAGAAGAACACTGAATTCAGGGTAATAAATAAATATTTATTCAAATAATTAAATAATAATATAATTATTTAAGTAGAGATACTCTTTTGTTTGCAAGTACCACCAAAATAAAATTGTTTTGTATGAATAATACTAAATGCAAAAAATGTTAATGTGGATATTCTATTAAATTAAGATTTTAGGATATTCATTGATTGAAACAAAATAAATATTATGGGAGGAGTGGTGCATCACTAAATATTTTACTTAAACGTGCCAGTATTAATACTTGTACTAATGCATACAAAATTTTCCATTTTATTTTTAACTTCAGGAGGTTCGGCTGGATATCAGCAAGGTATTTTGAGCAGCAAGATGTCGGAATATGTAGGTATCAAGCAATGTAGGAAAGGTGAATCGCACTACAAAGTAAAAATTATCCACCGATGCAAACATGATAAAAATAAACACGTGATTCACTCTTGAAATAAAATAAACAAATAAATTACTCTCACCACAGGCGGTGATGAAAAGCTTTGTGATATAATTTGTCGAAAACAGAATTACGTAAAAATTCCGTGACTTCACATAATGATACTTGGAAGAGAAAAGAAAGAAAATCACGTGAGCCCCAAAATAAGTTTGCGCAACTGGAAAATTTCCCCCTCATGGCAGATTTGATACAATACTAATAACATATTTAAATTTCCTTTTTTCATATTGTTTTAATTACTTTAACGTTATTTTGAACAGATTTTTCTTACCCTAAGGAATGTTTTATAACAAGACACAATTTTAACACAGATGCTAAAGTGTCATCTATAGTGACACAAAACACTTGAATAACTTATAGTAGAGAGTCACCAAAAAGAATGCTTACAAAACATTAATAGTAAATCCTTAATTATAACTATCCCAGAATTTTTTTTATTTTCTGATAGCAATGATTAACAGTTTAGTAAAATTATTGACAGATAACAGAGGAATGAAACAAATAAAGAACAAGGAGAAAAGAAGACAGGGCTTTGTTATAAATATCGCTGAAAAGCGAATGAATTTTTGAGCAGGTAAGTGCCGCCAACAAAAAAAGAGGCACAGAAGTCATGACGACATTCTCATCGAGTACCTTTTGGATGAGTTGAAGCATGAAGCCAGAACAAACCGTTAACGAAAACAAGATGTTTAAGGAGGAATAGGACTGAATTTCCACATACGCCTGCCAAATGGTGTAAAGCCTTCCTCGAAGGGTACCTGGTTACAGTGAAAGGAGGAGCTACATCTTGGTAACACCATGCCATATTATTATATCACCAGAGGCGTTCGGTGTTCGGTGATTAACGGCTGTATAAAGTTTTTGTATCTATCATATAGTCCCGTGCATTAGATGCGATGGTTATCAAACCTGAGAAAATGTCGTGTCGTCAAGATTACTGTATAACAGAAATAATATTAGAAATCTGTAAAAATAGTGAAACAGTAACGCTAAGCATAATTTATTTGCTAAGGTATGTAACTACTGGCCACTTTTGTCAAGTTGGTCATCACCATTAAGTTTTTATATAGCATGTCACTTATAGAAATATTCGCGGTAATTTGTTCACCACATAATAACTCTATGCAACCAGAACTTCAAACAACATTGAAATAGCAAGTGCGAAAATGCTTATTGTAGATGAAAGGTAATCGTGACTAGATTCTGGTAAAAATATAATTGAAAACCCCAAAGAAGCAACATTTGTGTTAAATAATTGTGCATATAATGAATGCACAGAAATCGGAAATGCCTTGCACTCTTGCTTCAGGCTCTTATAAAATCAGATTATTAAATGTTTTTGCAAACGTTCCTGCTACCACGTGTTAAGTTTACTTTCAAGAAACTTTATTATTTGTTATACATCAACTTTGTGTCAACTCTTGATTGCCTCAATGATGACCCTATAGTTTCCATTTTCACTCATTAAAAGTTCATACTATAAATTTTGCGAACGTGTTGATTAATAATCAAAACTAGTTTTCAAGTTTCGAAGTGGCAGCTGTTAAAATCACGTATATTTTCCTATTAAATTAATATACAAAATATATCGTCGAGAATAACACGTGTTTTAGATCCACTTATGAGATGCGTTAAAATTTCGTATCTTGTAATTTTCGATACATTGCTTGTTTTATAGAAAATCAGGAAAGTAAATGTTATTCATATAGTTTGCTCGTTGAGGATCAAAATAACTTACTCTGTTGGAAAAGTGAAGAAGGGATTTGTAGCACCTGTAGAACTTCTACATTTAGAGACGTTTATACAACTACGTTATTTTAAAGTTTTACCAAGCACCAGGTATTAATTTTGATTAACAACCTCGACGATTAAAAAAAATTAAGGATATGTAGATATCAGTTTACTAACTTCTTTCAAAGTCTGCGTATCATATATTTGCCTAATTTTTACGCAGATCACGAAGATTTAGAAATATGAAAAACACTCTGAAAAAAGTGAGATCCTATTTTGATGAGTTATTGAAAAGATACAAGTTGTTTTCTTCTTTGTATTTCCTTATTTGGTTCCCCGAATGAAAAATAGATGCGTGCCTATCTACATACATTCTACTGAGTTATACGAACATCGATTTTATCAATCCTTCCTACTCGCAGCAATTAATAAAATTGCAAACTTTCTCATGTAACTTGTTTAAGCTAATTTGTACTATCGAAGGAATGATGCGTGACGACAATGAAAAGTAACAATAATGCACATCAACTTCACATCACCTCAGTGCCCAAAGCATCCAATTTGTTTGCAACCTTGATGTCGTATACCGGCTCACAATGAATTTGCAGGCGGTTAGCCTGTACTGTTATGTAATACACGCAAAATCGTTCAGTGCCAAGATTTTAATTCTAAATGTTAAAGTATAGTAAGCACACTGCAAAAAAAGTGTTCAACGTTTTCTAAATAACAAATAGCAAGTTTTCTTTGACGCTGTTTTGTTTACACTAACAAAATCTTGCTCTTATTCAAAGGGAAGTCTAAAGAAACTTAGGTTTGCTGTTATTAATTTTTTCTTTGTACACATATTAGTTTTATGGTAATATTAATTTTCTTTACAGCAAAGAAAACAAATTTCTCTAAACTTGTTCTTTTACAGTGAATAAATGTTGCTGTGTACCAAAGAAAAGTTTAGGAGGTATTAAAACTTTTCTTTCGTTCATTATGGGTTTTGGTAGCCAACGAAATTTTCTAAAAGCTACGACACCAAACCACAAATTTTTTGGATCATAAATAAAATAGTTTAACCTTCAAAATACAGTAACTGAATTTATCACAAAGGATACTGCTGAACTGTTGTAACCACAACTTAAGGCCATCATTGCCATTAATATATAGGTCAAACAAATATGTTGTTTGAGGCAATTCTGTGCAGTCGTTCATATTTAACTATAATTATATTTTTGCGGCAACAAAACAGGTTTTGCAGTAAATTAAGTTTTTTGAGTACATATATTTACTATTGAGCTGTTTCTAAGCTCGTGGCGGTGCACCGCCCACAAGATGAAAATGAAAATGTGTTACTAAACACACTTTTCTTAAATGTTGGTTCTGTTTATTTCCGAGTCAGGAACACTATAAACTGTTCTGAATGGATATTATATGCGAAGTGATATTTGAGACATGGAATATTCACTGATAAATGATTTGTAGGGTAATTGTTAAGAGTTATTTGTATACTCGATCCACTATCGTATGTTTATATTCTACTGCTTATGACGAACCTCATTTTTCAGTGGGCTGCACACATTTTGGTCTCTATTTGTAATGATTTGTTTATTACAGTCTCTGAGTCCTCCATACCTGGTTGTATCACAGCTACTTATATAACATGAACGTAAAGGCTGTTCACGGTAAAGTGAGCCCTTTTGAAAGCCCTGTCATTTGGAATAATAGTCAATAAATATTTTTTATTTTAGCATTAGACGTTAACTTCTGAGTGCGGTGGAAAATACACACTGTATTTATTACTTTCATGGCAATATTTGCATAAAAAGGTGGTTAAAGGATTAAATATGGGTGAAAGGAAAAAGTTACTAAGACCTCGAAAATTCTCACTTTACCGTGAACAACCTATACAAGTAATTTAAATGTAGCTGGTTGTGAAATAAAGTCGCAAGTTTTACTGTCTCAGGCGGAGGCAATGCATACTATACTCTTGGTGTGGGGAAAAAAAGAGTTCACGTATTGGGCTTTGAACTTGGGCTGGGCATGTATGTGTTGTATTAAAATTGAGGTTTAATTTACTTTACTATGTTGACTCGCGCCCCAACGAAGAGCGAGGACACTTGGTTTGATATGCTACCATTATTCGCACAGTTAAAAAATAAAAGTTTAAAACGCTAAGCGATGTTGTGTCGGAAATAGTGTTTTTCTCTCCTCCACCTACCGCGCTGCTGTCTAGGAAAACACATTCAGGATGTCATGTGAAATTCAGGCTGGAGATAGATGGGAGCTTACTGACAACTGTGATTATAAGAATATCTGTAAAAGTACAATACTGCAAACTGTTGTCGGTAGTCCGTCGAAGTATCGTGATAATGGAACAAAAATCAATTTACTTTGGAGGTATTCTACTGAGAAAACACGGCGCTGCCTGTAACACATTGTCGAAATTTCCCAGAACCTTCCTTGTAAAAATGTTTCAGCCTGAGAATAGCTATCCTTCCAGAACAGTACAGCTTGCCAGACGAGTCTATTTTGGTCAATCAGAGGTCGCAATCAACTTAAACCTCCAACTTTATGGCGATTCTTCGTGACTGTTTACATCCAGGTGGTTTTCCAACACTACGGCCTTGGATCCAGCAATGATATGTTGCTCCTTTGCGCAATATCGGTCGTCGGAGAGAGAAAATATAAAAAGAAACTAGTTTGTATTTTTTGGACACCACATCTTTAACGGACGCGATAAGGCCTGTACGTGTGTTGGTTTCGTGATAGTTATAGCTCTTCCTCGTAAATATGAGAGGAGAAGGAGGGACTGGCCGAGTCGAGCCGATTACACGTGGAGCCGCCGTCTACTGCTGCTATACCTCACGCCACATATCTGCTAGTCTGACCGATGGTTACAAACAGCCCTGCTATCGGCCGATAAGTACAACAATTTATAGAAACCATTTGTTCACACGATTGATTTTTAATTAATTAGCGAAACTTGCAAGAAGGGATAACGAGGACGAAAATTTGAATCGTAAGTCTATGTTTACAAATGGGGGCGTTCTCAGTCCGAGTGCGTTAAAATTTACTGCACCCGTTTGTCCATAGGCAACCAACGGTATGCCACAGCAATGCTGGTTGCATATCCTGCAAGTCTCAATATCTGTTACTGAACGGAATGCACACGGCTAGATGTTATAAAAGTGTGGCAGCAATGTATCTCCCTGCCGGGATGCAGACGCTGTGCAGGTTTGATATTGCAGTTGATTGCACTGTTGTACAATACAGCAAATGCTTGGCTCACTGTTCCACCCGACACAACCAGACACAACTGCACTTCGCACTCTATAACAACAAACATCTTAAATGTCTGCGGTCTGCAATACTGATCTCTGTAACCTGTCAGTAGTGCCACCATACACAGAGTAGATAACTGCACAGGGGTGATGTCGTTTTGGCTGTTTATTAGATGTGGACGTGCCCATTCTCTGATTAGCTACGCGAGGATCTGAAACGTGCATTGCGCCTGATGGGTTACTACTTGACGCGGAATGTTCTCTATAGGCTGGGCTGCAGGATGGCAAGTAAGCTACCAGGCTCCGGTTAGGCGAACGACGCGACGTTCCGACCATAGACTAAATATGAGGTAGACCGATCTCGTTGGCTGCACACAACCAATCTCCGTATCTCAACATTGAACTGATTTTCTGCCAATACGTCTAGCGAAAACGGCACGGTTTGGATTTTAGCTTAGAAAACTGATTTGTAAACAAATGCTTTGAGGTAGGTCTATTTGTATACACAAGCTAACCAATTTATAATGCATTTTGATTAAATTAGAATTGTTAAAAGTATTTCATTCATAGAAAAGCGCTCGAGTAGCATATAAAGGAAAGAGCTGGCTCACCTCACATAAAATCTGAAACTAGGTGAAAAATCGTGCAAATTAAAGCCAAAATCAAGTAATTCTATAGATTTCAAGCAACTTTTTTAGGTTTCTAGAAACCTCACTTGACTCCAATTTTCAATTCTCAAAAACAAGTAAATTTAAGCTAAAATCACGCAAAATCAAGCAAAATCAAAAATGGCGGTGTAGGATTTTTTCCAAGGTAGATACCTTGATAATTTAAGTCAAAATCAAGCGAATTAAGATAAAAATCATGTGAAATATTATGTTATTATTCATTATAGTTTATATTCGAAGTTCTACTAATTTTTTTAAAACTTCTTCTATTTACTCAGTATTGAGAACCATTTCTCGAAGGTCATATTTATCGTCAATGTTTTCTAAGTGTTAATTGTAAGTTTTGTAAATTTGAATGAAACTTGTATACTAATTCTCTTATTTCGCCGGATGCATTATCTAATCTACAGGAAGGTCTATTTAAACCACCGCCACCTTTTAAAATGTTAGTCAAACTATAAGGTAGAAGAAACGATGCTATTTTTATTTATAAAGAAAGACATCTATTAAGAAAAAAAGTTGATTGTACAACTAAAAATGACACACACATCCTGCATAAATAAAAATGACTGACACATCCTGCATAAATAAAAATAACACACAAATCCTGAACAAATAAAAATGTCACGCAAATCCTGCACAAATAAAATTAACACACAAATCCTGCATAAATAAAAATGTTAGAAATAAAATTGACACTAAGAGAAAAATCTCATTCAGATTTAACAAATTAATTTTTTATTCGATTAAACAACTTAACTATAGATTAAAAAATCTGTCTTAAACTATTGAAACATTTTGTTGTTTCCGTAAAACCGTTTACCTCCTCCATTCGTTAATTAAAAAAATACATATATCTCTGCAGTAATACTTTCTTTCAAATAATCATACGTTAGATTCCTTTGACTAATTAGAACAACATTACAAATTGTTCCTGCTTCAATAACACTAATTTTCATATTTGTTTTATCTTTAACTACAGCTGTTTTCTATATAAACAATCAATAACATATAATGGTCTTCGACCCCAAAATGAATACTAATTAATATCACCATCAAAGCTTACAGTAGGTTTATAACAGAGTTCATTATTTCTATATACAGTATCTAGTTTAGGTTTTGAATTTATAAAATCACTATAAGCAAAAAACTGTTTAAGACAAACACCATTTTAACATCTAGATTTCCAATTTTCTTTTGGAAAAATTTCATTTTTACCATTTTTAAGATAAATAATTCTTACATTACAATGTTGAAACATAGAAGCATGTTTATATGGTTATGCATGATTCCTTTTATAAAGTTGAAAACCTACAATTACAAAATCGGGCATATCAAATTGTAAATTATTAAACTGATCTTTTATATCAAATCTAAAAACAGTTGATCCAATAGGAACTTCTTTTTCTAAAAATTGCCAATAATCAAACTAATAGGTATTTTTGGATAGTTGTGTATTTTTCTTTAATTGCAATGGCTGTGTTAGATTCATATTCAACAATAGGCCACATAATTTATAATTTTCGAATAACTATTTTACCAGGATCAGGACGATGTTTCTGAACTTTATCTCCTTTACCTAGAGTTTCATAAAGAAATACGCAATTCTTATCAGATGAATTACGAAAAAAAAAGCAATTTTATAATCACCTTTCCAATCAATCTCATTGTTATCACGAATAAAACAAAAATATCTCAGTGGATACATTATTCTAGTAATTTTAATAAAGCATCCATCATTGTTGATGTCATACCTGGATTATCAACAGCTTCAATAATATTTCCATGTTTTGAAATTTCTACTCTAGAAAACTGAAAAACAAAAAAGTTCGAACAGAAATCAACATTATTTAATTTATCATATTTTGCCTCATCTCCAACTTTATCTCTCTTTATTAAACTAAATTGTTCATAAACATAAGCATCATTTGGAAAAGGAAAACCATCACCTATAGGAATATCAAATTAAATTGTATTATTGTAAACATTTAAATTCGCCCTTGTTTGATCAGTTGGGTGGGGGGGGGGGGGGGGGGAGTTTGTCTATCAAAGCTCTCATTACTTTTATAACTCATTTACTAAAAAAAATTATATATAAATGAATGATTTATCAAAGGGTGTTTCTCGAGTTAAATTAAAAAAATAAAGAAATTATAAAAAGAATCATGAAGCAGAATACGAAATAAAATAAGAATAAATATCTACCTTTAATTGACGAATTAGGCAATATTGGCAAAAAAGTAGAACAAGTAAGCGAAGAAAATATAAATTTAATAACATTAGTTCCAGTAGCAGCAAAAGATTTTGATTATACACCAACTCCAGAAGAAACATCATTTGAAAGAGCATTATTCCCAAAAAATCCTAATTTTGAAGAGCGAATAGGAATTGTACCATTGAAAATTTTGATACAGCACAAATGTGATTTTACTATAAATCTCGCAAAAGAAATTTAAAAATTTATTTTTTAAAGAACAATATGGCTTACGAGGAGATTAGCATAATTTTTACATCGGAGATACAAAAATAAGGATAAATAATGATACGCTATTTGTTAAGGATAAATAATATGAATTAACAGAAGTGCTAAATAATTTGTTAACAAAAAATAAACAATCAGATCTTGAAGACGACTACACAGATAATGATTATGAAAATTACACAGAAATTATTTTATCAACCAATGCCGCATTCCAAGAATATAATGCTAATAAGCATGTAAACTCGAATAGAAATTGGAAATACATAAATATAATATAAGAACAAAAAATACATAGTTTGGAAATGGAAAATACATCAGGAAGTGGTTTAGTTGCAAAAAGAGGATGACCAAAAATAATTTGAATATATCACCATAATCTAATATTGATAATGAAAAATATGTATTAATATTAAATACAAACAATTTCAGAAATGTTTATGTGATTGATAAATTACTAAAAAGAATGCTCACAAATTAATGTGCTGTGGTTAATTTTGAGATTTAAACCAATTATGGTACTGATTGGGTTTGCTATTTTAAAGAAAATAATGATGTTTGCTATTTTAATTCGTTTGGAGGTAATATCCGTAGTAATTTAATTAATTATTTCAAAAACAGAAATATTTTTTACAATGATAATCGAATTCAGAATTTTAATTCAGTTATATGTGGACATATATGTTTAATTGTTTTATTCTTTTTAGAATGGTTTTAAGTGCAATGAAATAATTTCTTTATTATTAAATTATGGATACATTTGGGAAACCATTAATCAAAGATTTAAATAATTTTTTTTTACATTACTGCTTATGCTATAAAAACATATGTAGATTCACAATGTAATTCGGGTGTTTCTGGTTTTCAAAGTAAACTAAGCACTTCTTTTGATTATACAAAATCTTAGGTTTCTTTTTTAGAGCATAAAGTAGTTAACATAGATTATCATAGAAATGAAAAAGATACAGTCTATAAAAGATTCTTTAATAATCAAATAGCTGATTATGCTTTAAAAGAAGATATACATTTACGATTCAGTAATATTATTGTTGATTATATAAAACTGATAAATAATACAAAACAGGTATTAAAACAGATGTAGAATTAAAATACAATACTATTGTTTCTAATTATGCATTGAAAACATATGTAGATTCAAAATACAATATTATAGTTTCTGCTTTACAAGATCAACTTAGTAAAGTATTTGTTTATACAACAGATTATGTTTCTATTCAAAATCGTAGAATTAATTAAATGGCTGATCCAATAGATGGAAAAGATGCTGTCAATAAAAGCTATTTCGATAAAGAAAAAGCTTATATGTTACAAGATTTAAACGAATCAGTAGAAAAATTTAAGCAAGAAAATTTCATGTGTTTTATTTATCTGGAAAGTGGAATAAAAATAATAATGTTTTTCACTTAATCTTTTTTGCTTTCCTTTTTTTGTGGATTGTACTGTTTGTAAAATATAATTTATGTAAAATGGTTAGGTTTTGATAACTCTCATAACTCTTAGATCAATAAAACATATATTTTGTGAATTAAAAATAATATATGAAACAAAAGCAAAATTAATGATATGTAATTATAATTTTTGTTTTGTTATGAATAACTGGATTTTACTGTATTTCCAATTTATATAATTGTTCTGTTTCATTCCAAGGTTTTGCATTGCCTATGTTGCCTAATTCTAATCTTCCTAAAAATCTTTATGTGATATTTTAAATTAGTTTTCGACAGTATAGTCATCCAATACTTAAAATACTTTTGTTTGCAGATTGTATGATAATTCATCATCATCATTACTTAGATACACTGTTCTGGAATTACTGATTTTCAAGAATATATATCTGATAAGTGATTTTTAGTGAAATTATTGATGTAATCAAAATGTTTATTTGTACATTCAATACCCATTTTTACACTTTCAAGTAAATAAGTATACTGCAAATAAAGTATTTCTTTATTCTTTTTATCACAAAAATCATCTAGTAGCACATTAATTAACTTTCCTGTTTTGTTAACATCATAAACTTCCTTGCAAAAACAAATATGGCATTTATCTTGTTCGTTATGAAAATAATTCAAATTAGAATTTCTAGCATTAAAATAATGTTTTCCAAACTTTAAAATTATTAATTGAAACATATCGATGTTCTAGTTTTTTATTTTCCTCTTGTAGAGTCAATTTTTCTTTTTTTCTATATATATTTTTTCTTGGAATTCTAAAACGACTTGTTCTTAATGCCTCATTATAATTACTAACATATATAGAATATTTAGAAAAGTAATATCCATGTTTTCTTTTTTAAATCGATTGGTGTTATTGTTTTTATTATATCTGAGTATAAATATATTCCAAAGCTAATGGATCAGTATATTTAATTTCTGTGCATTCTGGTCATAATTTTTAAGAATTTTTACTAAATTTCTCTTATGATCACCCAGCCGGTACAAGTATACCGGCTGATATTCCATAACAAATACAACACAAAATTTCATTTGTTATTCAAACATTCTTCTGTTCAAACAAAGGAAACCAAATATCTTTAAACCAATTTCCTAAATAAATCTTATTATTATTCTTAATAAATTAAAAAATATTTAAACACCAGTTAGTAACCAATTCAGTATTATTGTCTTTTAGTTTTAAGTTCTCTAATTATTTGTCTACAGATTAGGCCATCTTGTAAGTAGGAAAATATGTTTATATATATATATATAATTTTTCAATAAAGAAATGAAAAATTAAATAAAATTAAATGAAAAGAATATAGACCAGATTTGTTGACATAAATAGTGTTTGGGTGACAATTAATGGAGGTCAATTGAATTGATCCCTTTGTATATTTAAATTTTGAAAGGTTTCTATTCATCAACATGTATTATTATTGCTTGCTTGGTATTTCTGTATTCTAAAATTTCCCCAATATATTTTCCTTTAAACCAGTTTCATTTATGTAAATTGCTTTACCACTACGATAGTCGAGTTGGCACTCAATTCTGCTCTTGCCTGATTCTGATAAGAATGCTTTATATTTTGGCAGGACATAATTTTGTAAAGGTTTTTTTTTTGTATAAAATTTTAAGAAAAAAGGCCAGATTCATTGATAAATATAGCATTTGGCTGTGTGTTTAAAGGTATCATGAGATTTGGTGCTAATCATAAATATTCAACTTTTTAACATAATTTTTCTATTAAAATAATGGGGGTATCTATTTCGGCATCCCATAAAATTTAAACTTTCTATAAAAATTAAAAATTAGTAAATTGGAAAAATTTAAGCAAGATAAGAGAGTTACAAGAGAGATTTAATAATTTCTCTAAAAACTATAAAACTTACAAAATTATGAATAAAGATCTTCTTGAAAAAGATAATATAGAATTAAGAGAAATAGCAAAGAATGTAATCATAAGAAGTTATTCTAACAAAAAAAAATGTGTTTCAATGGAGTGCATAAATAAAGTACAAAATAATAACCCAATAACCAAGAGATTATTATATCCAAAAGATTTGGATATTGAATCTCTAAATGTTAAACAACTTCGAAACTTAGCAAAGATGTTAAAGATAGAAAAACACTGTAATCACCAAAGAGAAGAATTAAGAGAATTAACAAAAAATTATAAACTAATATTAGAGAAACCATTCCGAGATATAGAAAACAAGAGAGTTTCGGAATATAAACAAATTGCAAATGATTATAAAATTCGAGGATATTCAAACATTAATGGAAGTAAAAGTATTCGAAATAAAGATTTAATAAATTTAATATTGCAAGAGAAAGAAAGATTAATAAAAATACAAGAATTTAATTTTGGAGAATCCTTAAATAAATTCTTATAACTCTTGGAATAATAAAAACAGATGTTTTGTACATTTTCTTTAAATCAACATTCTTAAAAGAAAACAAAATATTTGCGGACTTTTATGTTGCACCAGTGACCTGTTTATAATTTATGTTTACAGGTAAGTTAATATCTTGCCAGTGACCCAATTTTTTATTTTTTTTGGCCTTATTTTAGCCCCTGCAAAACTATGCTGGAGGAACCCTCAACTCTCCACTTGGCCAGCCTGTTCTTCTTAGCAGAGGTGTAAGATTTTTTATTTATTTATATTTTCTCTGGTATTACCTCTTTGTGGCGTGGTGCCTACACCAAATGAGTAATATACCATTTTTTTTTGCATTTACTGCTCATATATTTTATGAGCATGAGCAATTAAAATTTTTAGCTCAAATTCTCAATGGCATGGGTGATAATTCAGTTGTGTGGGCACCTTCACACTATTAATTATCCTCTTGGCTCAGGGGTTTCGTTCCCAGAAATCTTGAGTCTGAAGCCGAGCATCTTACCACAGAGCCAATGTGGCAAGGTACACGAGGAGATAATTTTAAAGCTTCTTGTGGCGAGATATTCGACATGATGAATTGTAAACTTCTTATCGCAAGTCAGCCAAGTGTTCACCGCACCACTTCTACATAGCAGCACCAACTCTTTTCCTGGCACAAGTAGATAATATTAATGCACAACTAATTTTTTCCTGTTGCTAGTAGATAGTGTGGTGGTTGCAGGAGCAGATAAAGAATTATTGTATACAGTTTAAGTTCACAAGACAGTTTTAGAGTATAACATCTTTAATTTTGTTTCTGAACCTCCCATTACCCATTTTTATATTCTAATGTCTTGCTATAAAACAATTTTCTTCATTCCAACAGTTTCCAAAAATTTTTTTAAATTTTCTCATAAGTTATGTCTTTACCCACAAAATCACTATAAATATGCCTTTTGTTAATATCATCTTGTTTAAAAATACATAGAAAATTTGTATTATCTCTTACTAATAGCTTGTTACTTTCCAGTAAGTTTGTTCTAAATCAAATGCATCTATATTTTTATGTCTCACTATAGTAAAATATTCACAAATTATATTTGGGTTGTTTAAAATAACTTTGTGAAACAAAATTAAAATGATAGCTATTTTTTTCACTAAACATTTTGGAAATGGCATCAAAATCATTTTGTAACTGAACATATTTCCATTGATTTAAACTTCTTAAACAATCATGCATTTTATTAAAATTTAACCAACCTTTCTTATAAATAAAATTTATCATGAAATTAGTTTTTATACAATTACTCAGATCTACAATTATAGCCCTTATGTTGTCAGGCATAAGTTCGCTATTTTTTTCTCTTAGCATTTTGTTCAGTAATTAAAATACCGGCACCCGTATCAATATTTTTCATTTAATTAGATAATATTTGTAATAAATGAACAATAAAGTATTTAAATTAACAAAAATAGTTGTATACTAAAGAAGAAACTTCACTATGTTATAATTCATGAAAATAAATCGATTGCATTCATTAGTTTTCATGCAAAATTTGTATCACCTAATATAGAAAACCATACTATTACAACAATTGAAAAATTAAGTGCTCTTGTTGATAAAATTAAGTTATAAATAACCCTAAGAGGAAAATACAATATTGAATCATTGAAAAAATTATAAATTTATTTGAACCATTTTCTACAAATAATATTGAATTAACATCAGACAATGTGAAAAACAGAATATTTATTCAATCTAAGTTTGATATTTAATTTGATGATAGATTAACAATATTCTTGGAAATAAAAGCAATATGATTGTTGAAAAAGGAAAAGTTGTCATATGGAATGTTTAGAAAATATGATGAATCAAATAATTTAGAAACAGATATAGTAAGTAGTTTTTCACCAAAAACAATTCTTTGGATTTAGTTATTCAATTATTCATGAGCCCGCATATCCAATTTTTTATAAAATTAATAATAAGCAGTTTAATTATATGGTTTTTGAAATTAGGGAGAAAAAAAAGGTAAACTAATTGATTTTGATGGTGCTGATATTGTCATTGTTTTAGAAATTTGAGATGTTTAACATATATAACTTTTCTTTCAGAAATAGGTGTGATGAAAAACTTCATCATATTTCTCATTAATAAAATTATATTTTTGCTATCCATATGGTAAAGTATATATTTTGTTTTATAGTATAATCCTTTTGTCATCACAATGGCTTAGTGCTATTTTATCAACTTCGACTTTCTATATTGTATTTTTTTATCGATCAAACATTGCTTATAATCATCAATTGCAAATCTATTCTTAGCTACACATTTTTTCACCCCTTCTGATGATTTTTTCTTTGTCATCAATTCTGTATGCATACATTTGTGCTGCTAAACCCACAAACTCTTTTATTATTTTGCCATTACATTCATCTTTTATTTTACCCCAAATTTTCTTATCCACATGTTATTTGTGGCGTATTGTCATTTGGATAATCACTTGTATCCAATCTATCAAAAATTGTCTTCATTACTTGATAAAAATCTTCTGGTTTTATGTTATAAATATACAAATTGGTATCCTGATAACACAATTCAATTTCATCTCCACATTTTGGTTTCATCACTGTATAATGAAAATCATACAATAATTATTTGATATGTCCAAAATTGACATACCCACATAAATAGGATTATTAAATTTTACTCTTGTTTTATTCATATATATAGCCACAAGATTCTCATTAAATATGGTACTTTTCTTAAAATATGGCCTTGATATCAATATTTTGCAATTTGCAATTTTTTTGCATTTGGTATTAGTTTTATATATACCATGTTTCTTATATTTTCCATTGTTTACCAACTACAGAATTGTTCATGAGCTTATACAAATCTTTTTCAAAATGATTTTTAGCGATAGTTCTCATTGAATTATTTAAATCTCTATATTTGTTCAGCCAATTAGATTGATTAAACTTCAATATTATATGTATTTTAGTAAGTTTTAATTCATTATTTAGACATTGTATTAAATTGTGATAGTGGCTTACTTACTTTTCTTTTTTATGTAAAGTTCTTAATAATTTAGACTGATTTGACCTGGAACCACTTTATTTTCTGAACAAACTGGAAGATCTTTATATAAATTATACAATTCTTATGGATATTATAAATCAACTTCTAATATGAATCTATTTTGTGATTCATCATACAGATTTAATCAATGTTGATGTCAAAAAACTAAATTAAATGCTGTATAATTATCCCATCCGAAACCACCATATGGTAAATATTTAAACATTGCCCATCCATAAAGATTGATTCCACCGAGATAAGCCAAATAATTAGATTCTTGATTATGATTAAAATCTTCTACAAATTTAATATTTGCTTTAACATATTGTTTACAACATTGTTATACTCCACCCCTAATACCTTTTTCTATCATTAGAATCATATTATTGCATCCCATGATAATCCTGGCACTGCAAAATACCACGCAGAGTCTAAATCATATGCATTTTTACATGTTTTTCTGAAATGTTCGAATATATCTGCTAACAATAATACATCACTTTTTAAATATAAATCATGATATTTGCCAAGATTTTATTATTAAATTGATCCAATATACATGTTGCATGTTTGTAATCATCATCACTTATATCAGATTAATTTAATTTGTTGTAAAATTCATTTTTTCTTTAAGGTTCAGTTTCTTCAAATTTATTCCAACTATCCAAATAATCTTATGGATAAACACCTTTCCTAATTACTAAATCTACTTGATCCTTTAAAAAATGATTTTGAGTATGTTTCATTTGTTCTTTAATTAAATTAGATAATTTATCGAAACTACTTGCCATAAATTGTAATGTGCCTATTAATCTCATTTTTAAGTGTTTTTTTTCTCTCAAAAGTAATAATCTTTCCTTCATTATTTGCAATGAAATCTATATCTTTTTCGTCGTATCCAAGCTCTTTAATAAATAAATGAGCATAATATCCTGCTAAATTATGAAAATAAACTGAAACAAAATTGGGTAATTTTAATTGTAGATTACAATTTTCACATGTTGGGTTAGTAAATTTAACAGTTATATGATCATTTTGATGCATTTTTTAAATCGTTCTTCGTATATTGACATTCACAAACAGTACCATTTTTAGATTTATTATA
Organism: Dryococelus australis; assembly: GCA_029891345.1. NCBI lineage: Eukaryota > Metazoa > Arthropoda > Insecta > Phasmatodea > Phasmatidae > Dryococelus > Dryococelus australis. Next base: position 280,324,058 of record CM056994.1, read on the forward strand.
TATTTTTTCTTCTTTTGCTAATGGGTCCATTGGTTCAAATTGGGAAAATATTTTGCTAATTTCAACAACTTCCTTTTTTATGAGTAGAATAAAGTTTTGATGTGCATTTGGACCTCGATATACAACTAGTGGTTTATAATCTGCGTAACTACATATAATAACAAAAACCATATGCTTCATGCAATTGGTATTTCATTGTATATGATTCTTCAATCAACTTTAAATCAATAGTATTTATTTGGCAATTAGTAATATTATAATCATTCCTTGAGTATTTCTTTATAAAGGCCAATATCAATATCACCTTCTGTTAAAATTCGATATTTTTTGATTAAGTTAAATTTATCTATTTCCTTAGGATTTGGTCTAGCTATTGAAATTTTCTTTACAAATGATTCAAAATCTGCATATATTGTAAAAGGAACTTTCTCTGTATGTTTGTAGTTTTTAAATTTTATTTTCTCTCCTTTAAATGGTATACTGATTATTACTAAATCATTTTTAAAGCAGTGTTCTGTATGTTTACATAATCTTTCTTGAGAATAAAGAATTGGAGACATATATCTCATATATAAATTTTACCATTAAGTTTAGTTTTTTGTGCAGAATGCAGCTTCGATAAATATTTTATCCAACAGTAATGTGAGTTTTTATCATCTTTGAAATAAAGTAAATTTATTTTTTTTCCTTTTTATGTTTTGTAAGTTGTACTGAATATACATTTGCCCAGCCATCTAAAGAGTACACATTTATAGATACATCAATGTTATTTTCTATTTTTGATATATCATCAATTTTAATTGGATATTCATATTTATCTATTACTTATCAATATTAAGTCCAACTATTTTATATTTAGTTACTCTGAATTTTTTCTAATGGGAACAATATAGATTTTATTGCCCAAAGAAGACATATTTGATCTTCATTCTTCACATTAATGCATGCTTTTTTATTCTTAATATGTTCTGGTAGTTCAATATAAGACAATCCATTTAATGGATTGTACTTATTTATAGCTAACTGCATTCCAATTATTTTATCTTAAGTCCATCCTGATCCTCTTCTTTGAATTTCAGATAAATATATGTGTTTCTTGTTTTATTAATTTGTAAATCCTTTCAATTTCCCACTCATTTAATATTGTATATTTGGGTGATTGAAATGTAAATAATTCTAGTAGATTATTTTCCTGCTTGCGACAATTATTATATAATTTAATGGTTGTTTTCAACCCTCTAGTCCTAAGATGATCACGTATTACCTCAAAAACCTTATTTTTTAATGAAGTTAAAAAAATTGGGCTTTACTAAATTAAAGGAATTTTCAATGTTATATGTTGATTTCCTACTTTTAAAAGCTGTATTAACTATGTAATTTTTATTGGTTCTTTTATTTATTTTGCTAACACATGCATTAGTAGAATAGGGGAATATTTCTTTTAATTATTTTCTATCTTGCTTATATAATTAATTGATATTAACATCTGATAAAGGAAAATTTGAAAAATTATTCTTTGTTATCCATTCTATTATTCACGTACTTGTATTTCTAGGCGCTACATATATATAATTAGAGAAAATGAAAATATTTATTTTAGATAATTTCTTTCTTTTGAATATATTTCTTTAATCTTGGCTTATGAATATGGTAATTTTGCAAAGTTTCTTTTTCATTTTTCATTTATAATAAATGGTATAAGTGTTGAAATTAAACCACTTTTCCTTAGATTGTACCAATATTTAATTTTGAAATCTCTACCTATAATTCTTAATTCTCTCATTCTCTTCTCGCCCAACTCAACTGTAAGATAGTTCGCTGACAGTTTTATTGTTTATTTCTAAAGAGAAAAAAATTAATTATAAGATAAAAAATACGAGAATAATAAAAGTAATGGAATAAAATAGACCAAGCGATTAAATTATTATTAATGTTACAATTTGTCTCTATAAATTAAGTGGGCTATACCATGTTTGTTAAGGGATGGAGGTCTTAATCGAATAAAATAATAAATTATAATTTCCTTATTTTATTTACAATAACTACAGCAAAATTCTGTGTACTCAAATTCTCACAATAAATTGAAATCACTTACTGTTCACAATTGACACCAATTAATAACATTTATAATTATGACAAAAAAATCAATGAAATTAAATATTTAAAGATCAGTCCCAATATACAGTGTATCAACCTATTCTATTATTTTATAATTTATGCGTCCATATTTGACAGTTCAAATATTTACAATAAAATCAGTATTACACTTCCATTCAGTCCCACTTCTGTTCAGTCCATGTCCCGCCAGTCGCAATGTTCTAGTCCTCCAAGCGTCCTCGTGCACAGTAGGTTTCACTCGTCGGTTTCTCGCCCTCTCGTCCATTCAAGCCACGAACACCTCATTCGCCGTCGTCCCGCAATTTGCAGTCGTCGTTCACACTTCATTTCGCTCGCGCGCACTCGGCCAGGCGGCCTCCATTAAAGACTGCCGGACACTGGGTTGCGGCAGTATATATAGTGTCTTAGGCCGCCACCTAGAATCCTCCCCAACTCGCGTGATGCGACGTGGAGGGCTGAGACTCCAGCCAGTCTCACCAGAACATTCTTGCATCGTCGCTAAACTATAGGAAACTCTAGTAGGCGAGAGGAGATCTGTGACACCAGCAAGTCTCACCGCTATCGGCATACACGGGATTCCCAGAAGGGGAGCAGACATCATCGTTCCAGGAAGAGGGGAGGGCGAGGTTGGTCTCCGATTACGGCGCGGAGCAGCGGAGTCGGCGCCAGCTGCAGCATCTAACAATAATAACGATATCGTTTAACTAGGTAACTTCCTGTTAAGACAACGATTCTAAAGATATTCACAAAAACATTTTTTTTTACATATAGTTGTATGTTTGTCCTTACAAGTTTCATTATAAGAAACTAATTTTATATATTTATTCTCATTACATACTATACATGTCTTTGTTGGGTAATTATGTTGAATTTCATTTAGAATAGCTACTACTGTATTGCGCGATTTACTATTTTTACGCTGTTCGAGTTGAATATTATAAAAATATTTTCCACATTCGCATAGTATTTTCTTTTTTTTAAGACATTTTTACAAACATACTTTCCACATTCACATACTACGATCTCATTTTTTAAAACTCATAATGACGTATAGCATATCCTCTACAACATTTTTTTGCAGGCGTTAATATGCTTATCTTTTGTGTGTTTATGTGGAGGAAAGCTTTCTATGTTTAATACTTCGCTACACTTTTTACTTTGTTTAAGCATTTCATAGTTGGCGCGCAGCGATTCCCTTTTATTTTTATTTAAAGAAAAAATGTAATAATAAAAATAATAATTTTAATTCTAACTGTATTGTTATATTTAATTTTGTTATTATTATTTATAAATTTATTTATTTATAATTTTATTATTTGAATTTTATTGTTATATTTATTAATTTTTTCTTTTCATTTTGTTTAGTATTGAAATTTTTCTCTTAAAAAAAAAATGGAATCGCTGCGTGCCAAGTTTAACAATTCATATGAATTGACTAAACTACAAGACATAGAAAAAAATATAAAGTTTTTTTGTTGCTAAATTTCAATTTTATGATTCTAAGATTGGAAAAATAATTACTCGTATTCTAGATGGTAGATAAAAAATTACTTTACCAGATCGCTATGTAAGTGTGTTTGATAAAAATGCTTTAAAATTAATAAATGAAAATCAAAAGTTTATAACATATAAAGGTTTCAAAGAAATGAAAAAAATGGAAAATCTATGCACGATTTAGAATTGTCTTAAAATATATCAATTCTATTTATTCGAATGTATCAAATGTCTTTTTCGTATTATTGATTTGATTGTAGCTTAAATTTACTTGATTTTTATTTTAATTTAAAGTTTGCTGTTTTCTAAATTGACACAAATCCTGCACGTAGATTTGTGAAAAAAAAGAAAATTTGATTGTTATTAGCTTAAAATTGCACGACTTTGGCTTAAATTTCCTTTTTTTTTTTTTTTGTTTTTTGTTTTTTTTTTTTTTGTTTTTTTTTTTTGTCGAAAATTGACGTTTCTAGAAACATGAAATTGTTGCTTGAAAACAATAAAATTACTAGATTTTGGCTTTAATTTTCTCGATTTTTCATCGAGTTTCAGATTTTATGTAAGGTGAGCCAGCTCTCTCCTTTATATACTACTCGCTCGTCATTTAAAAATTAAAATATAAACAAACACGTTCATCATAGTTGACCATGTGACTTTGACAGTTGTGTTCCTTTGGAGTAGGTCAATGTAGGGTACATGCGCAGAAGACGAATAAGCGGTCTACCTCATCTTTAGTCTATGGTTCCGACACGTTGTTGGCCAGTGGCGTCATTTTGCTGGCGGGCGCGGCTTGAGTTCTCGGAATAAGCAGCTGTTTGTGTTATGTACTCTGTGTTATTGCCGTCACCACACATAGTACACAAGAACACAGAGGTGAAATAGTTGCGTGTGTTGCAAATAACATTGACGCACGCTAGCAAAATGGTCTCGCCGGCCGGCAGTAAGGACGAACTTCTTTCACCAGTCAGCTCCTGGAGAATGGCTAGCCAGACGGCCGCCCGACCAAGAGGGGGATACTCCATAACGCGCAGAAGCCAGCCAGACCCAACGCCCGTTTCCACAGCTTTACGCAGACGTTAGGTGACCGAATTCGCTTATAACAAAGGATTCACCACGCCATTTTGCTTCTGTATACTTATATGTTCTGTAGTGTACTTACTACACAAGACTGCTGTACCGCCTGCTAGATCTGCAAGAACTGCAACTGTTATGCGCAGTTGTTTGCCTATGTAAAGGCGCTGCGAGACGCTCTTTCCACGCTCGTTGACAGTGAACGCAGCATGCGTTTCTGGACGTGGGGTTTAGGATGAAATATTCTTACTTCCGTTTCCTCTGTCACCCTTACGAGTTTTGATTGTTTACTTAGAACCTGCGTGTATATATATATATATTTAACCACATGCCCTATGTATAATGTAATGAATGTCTACAAGTTCTAGTCACCAGTAATGATCAGTTTTGTTGATTTTCAATATGCAACTTCGCCAACATAAAAATTAGAAGTTATTGGTGACTAATGAACCTACTTTTCTCTACATGGGTACAAATAAATTTAAGTGAAATTCTTAAAAGCTTAAATGGCAGATAGGCGTTGACTTCTCACTAACTGCAATATCGTTAGATATAAAGCCAGAAACACGTAAAACACTACCAAAGCAGCCAAAATACACGAGTAACTTACCTGGAGTAGAATTCAGAAAAACTCGTAAAATTAAGCTAGCGTGCAATCAACAGCATCACGGAGGTAGGATTCGGAGCAACAAATTCGGATGTAGCCCCCTTATCAGTCTAATGTTTTGAATGATAGGGCTCACTAACTTGAAATGTTTACATGGTCGTTATTTTTAAAATAAGGGTCTGAACCACTTAAAATACACAAGTTTACATTGCCTACCATAATGCCACTTGGATGAAAAATTGGGTGGAAATCGGTTAATTGGTCTCCAAGATATGACATAAAAACTGTATTGTTAATTTGCCAATCTTTATAAATGGAGGACAAAATGTATATGTATTATCAGATTCGATGATTGTCATAGTTAAAATATACGAAGTTAAATGTAAATCTTTTTCATAATTTTGTAGACATAGCACACTAAGCTAAAATGTTTGTATAGGCGCCGTTCGTAAAATAAGAGATTTACAGACTTAAAACACATCAATTAATATGGCCTACCACACTACAAATTCGTCATCAAATTTAAAAGAAATTAGTTGATTGTTTCCCGAGATACGACATAGAAATTGCATTACTTCGTGTGGGGCTATCTTACAAAATGGCGAAGAAATAAGGCTTTACATTGACAATTTTGATGGATAAAGTTGATACTGTCAGCATATAAGTTGAGCTGAAATTTGTTTTGTAGTTAAGTAGATAACAAATTTTGGGCTAAAATTTTATATGGCCGCCCTTTTGGAAATATGCGTGTCTGTCCCACTCAAAGTTGATCAGATTACATGGCCTGCCGTAGTGCTACTTATTTGCCAACTCTGGTAGATATCGGTTGTTTTTGGAGACACCGCGTAATTTTAATTTGTCATGTGATACTATTTTACAAAATGGCGGACAAATTAGATTTTGTGTGGACACATTTGAGGATTGTAATGTATACAGTAAGCATTCAAAGTTTCATTGTAATTAACTGCATGGTTTAGGCGTTATAGCATACAAAACTATAATAACTATATGGTCGTCCTTTCGAAAACAAGTGTCTGACATATGTACCTAAATCATACAAGTTAATATCATCTACTGCAGTCTACCTGCTTGCCACATTTGATAGGAATCGGTCAGTTGTTTCCCGAGACATGGCCAAAATTGTTTATATTTCGTTTGACACTACCTTACAAAATGAAGGACAAAATAGGCTCTGTGCCAACACATTCGATGTTTGTTATATACACTCCCAGCATGCAAAGAGTCATCGGAAATGATTACATAGTTTCGAAGATGTAACATGCTATGATAAAATAGCTATATGGCCGCCATTTGAAAAATATATATCTGAAATACTTTACACATATTTGTACATATGAACTACCACAGTATTACTTGTTTGCCAAATTTCGTAGCAATCTGTAGATTGTTTCCCGAGCTATGGCATAAAAATTTAAGTAATAAAGTAATACATTTAATGCTATCTTTCAAGATGGCGGACAACAGTAGTTGTTTTTTGCCTTATATGATGCTTGTATTAGATACTGTGAGCGTATAAAACTTGGTTCAAATAGATTAAAAGGTATGATAGTAATACCAAATAAGCATCAAATATTGATATGGCCGCCATTTTAAAAATAAGTGTCTAATTAAGTTCAATTACTTACATTTATCTGGACTATCATAGTATAACATATGTGCTACGAAAATTGGTAGAGTAGTTTTCAATATATAATGCAAAAGATTTATTTCTTCATGTGGCGCTATCTTACAAACTGGCGGGCCAACAACAATATTCACCTGTGAATTTAATACTTACGACTTACGAGTTATGGGAAAATCGGTTCACGCGTTCAGAAATTGAAAGGTAGGAACACACACAAGCACAGACACATAGACAATACACACATACACACAGACACGATAGTGTTCTCATAAGCCTTTCTTTCCTTCGTTAAGTAGACTAACAATCGATCGTCAGCACTGTTGTAACTTCAGTGAGTAGACCACTTTCTAGCTCAAAATTCTTTCCAAAATATTATGGATATGTATTTTGGAAAAGGATAAATTTGCTACACATATCTGTGAAAATACTTTAAAGTTTTCCATGTTTTTTTATTGACACAAGAACGTTACTCAAAATGCACTAAAAATCACTGCAAACAGGACAAGAAGATGTTTACGGGTAGGCTCTGAGAAGTCCTACGTAAGTTGAGGTAACTTGCTGGCCAATAAGAGAGAAGAATGAGAGTTTAAAAATGAGCGTGAGTGGTTATCTTTGTCACATTTCTCCACGTTGTCGAGACAGAAGTCGAAATTGTCATAGAAAACTATTAACTACTCGTCTGGAGTCTACGAGACAGTGATTCAACACTATAACGAAGCAACAAATCGTCTGCTGTATCAGTAGCAGTATTAGTAGAGTGTGGCGCCCCATGCAGCTTGCAGCAACATACAGCACCAGGCTGTTGAACTACTTACACAGCCTGGTTGGGACAGCGGACAGAACCAGGCCAGTACCCGCTCTTACAACAGTATAATAGACTAATTTAATATTATAGAGTTTGAGGAGGATATTTTATGTTTCCGTGTCACGGCGTGTGTAAAAAAGAATCACTTGGAGAAATGTTATTGTGTTTTTTAAAAGTATAAATATGAAAATTTTAACTTAAATGCATGTAAAATTAAAAAAAAAAATCACTTTAACACAAAATTAGGTTTCAGCTAAAGTCATTGGACTAGCATGTTGATTTTTTAAAACCAGTCACTTGGTTCGCCTGGGGTAAGAGTTTAAATGCTAACATTTTGACTTTTAATTTAATCTGAAATGTTAAAATTGAAATACAGCCGAAACAACTTAATAACTTTTCAAGGAAACGTTCTTCATATCATTCCAAAGGTATGGACAATTATTTTGAGCTGGAGCCTAACGTATTCATTTCGTTCAGTCGAGACAATGGTAAGAAAAATATATAACATTACAATTTTTATATAGTTCCTTTAATTATTTTAAAAGTTACTTTTATACGCTTTCATTTTTAATCAGACTATTATTTCGTACCACAATGAAAAAATTTTAATACCCAAAAATGTAGTAAATAATATCCTACTCTTGAACATGTTAAAAACTTTTGTGCTAGAGGGTTCATAACCTGTATAGAAAGTGATGAGCGAGCAACAGAATGCCCTGCATCGGAAGAGTTGTGTAGTCCGTGGCGACAGACAAGTTCTGGTTTGCAAGTTTATTTTAGATCATTACTAGTCAAGACGTATACTAAAGATATGCCTCTGTTCAATCTCCGTAATCCTGTATTTGGTTAGCATTAACGGGCCTGCCTACCAAGCCAGCAGCCCCGAACTTCAAATGGGGAATCAATGTTAAACGAAATTCCTTTTCATTGCGCCAATATTAAAGATAACTATTTCAAACAAAAGGTATTCTACGTGAAATTACTTTAGAAATAATGATGCTACGTTAAAATATTTTGCCCATTTTTTTTTGTTTAATTTGGATTTTATAAAATGCAAATATTGAAATTTGCATACAACAAAAAAAAACGGATAAATAATTTTTTTTTTTTTTTTTCAAAAACAATTTTATGTAGCAATATTTTATGAGAAAATCGCGTCAGCGCGTTTTTTGTTTCAAATATTTATCATTAAAATAGACGCAATGAGAAGTAATTTCGTTTAACATTGATTCTCCATTTGAAGTTGGCGACTGCCGGCTTGGTAGGCGATATTTCTGGAATTATGTTATCCTCGTCAGTACTCTGCCATGGAAGAAAACATGAGGTTTTTTTTAACGACAGGAGAACTTTTAAAGTTGTTGCTAGCTGCGTCATAAGTCATATCTAAACGGTGAACTGTATAAGGTTCTATGGTATTCCGAGAATCGTCTTATAACAAATTTCATAATTATTAATGCTCTAAACATCAATTAAATGCACTGAAATTTACTAACGTTAGCATCATTAGCAAAGGTAAAGTTTTTCTTTAAGTTTAAAATCTAATTGCTCAGCATTAAATAATCTCCACAAGTGACAAAGTTACATTGAAATTTTTGAGTAAAAAAAGCATAATATGTAATTTAAAAAATATTTTGTAGGAAGAAGTGGAAATCACAGTACACTAAAACAAGCTTATCCCAGGGCATCGACAATCAAAAGTGGAAGTACTTGAAATATCAGACCCACAATACAAGGGAGAAACTAATATTACGAAACAAGAAATACCACAATACTACATATTTTTTCTGTATCACGTGGAACAAACAAGCTTCTTTCCAACTACTCCAGTCCATTTATCACGCCGCTAAACGACACTATGTAAACATACGAAATTAATGTACACGTGGAAACTGAGTAGGTACTGCAAATTGCAATATTATTGGAAATTTTGACGGAGTCGCACAAAAACACATCTGTTTTTTTTTTTTTTTTTTTTTTTACTGATTACGGCGAAAAACCTATGTCATAGGCATCACGCGAGCCTGAAAAAGGAAAAGCAAATGTTGTGTTCCTGTCCCATAGATGAGATTCGGCGTGGGCGGTTATAGGTTGTTCACGGTAAAATGAGCACTTTTGAAAGCCCTGCTTAAGATATACTTGTGTACACGTTGTGTATCCTTTCGCCTTATGCAGAATTAACATTGCATTTGGCCTCATCACTTTATTCATGTGTGGGTCACGTGAAACTGTGTAATTATTAGAAAAGTGAATAAATTACAAATTTGCTCATTTTTGCAATTCGATGCATTGAAAATCAGAATGCAAAATTAATCACAAATGGCTACCTTAACACTTTTTACTCGACGTTAACATATGGAACTACATTCCAGCCATCGTTACCAACTTAACCGGGCACATGTCACTGAGTGCGTCTGTTGAAATATATGCAGGTAGTAGCAGTGACTTTTTTCTAAGGTTGATTTCAAAAGTGCTCACTTTATCGTGAACAGCCTTTACTATAGAGAGTTATAGAGCAGTCGCCTGGGGCAGAAAGAGATGAGGCAGGCGAAAATCACGCGGAGTGCACGCGCGGAGACGTGAAAGTGAGTGCTATCACGGGGATAACCACGCACCTACCGCGACAGCAGCTAGCAGAGGGACGGGCAGTGCGAAGTCCAGAGAAACTGCAAGTCTGCAGAATACTCCAGTCTGAGCTTAGCGAGGAAAGCAGGACGATTTGTAAACCAAAGGTGAAAAGAAAAATAAAGTTCACCATCTTAAATTGTTACTTTTTACAAAACTACTGTAAATCACAATCGAATAGGCAAAATTTTCTTACACACGTACTAACTTGTTACATTTGGTGCAAAATAATGTTTACTGCTGTAGCTAGTAGGTACGTTGTATAAATTAAATTTACTGTCTAACTTATAACAAGTTTATAGCCAGGCATCTGTAATGTTAAGTCAGTCCATGAGGGCATAATTACAACTGTAAAAGAGAAACAAATTTAAAGGAGACCAATCTTATTACATTAGAATGACACGAAGAGAGTTTTCTTAAAAAGTTGTGGTTTTTTGCTGTATTTCAATTTTAACATTTGAGATCAAATTTAAAGTCAATATGTTATAATTTAAATCCTTACCGCAGGTGAACTAAGTGATGGGTTCTAAAAAGATGTAAATTCCTGTGACGCCAAAGAATACTTTAACTGAAACCAAAATTTGTGTCAAAGATTTTTTTTTTTTTTTTAATTTGCATGAATAAAAATTTTAAGTCAAATTTTTCATATTAATACCTTAAAAAACACAATAACATTTCTCCAAATGATCTTTTGTACACGCATCGCGTAAAAGTTATACATAGCATACTGGTATTTGTTCATATATGCGTGTGTATGTACATGTGTAAGCCTATACATATTCCAGACAGCTTTGATATTGGGGACAACCATTTACCTACAAACATAAAACATGGAGCTCAGGTTACACAATTAAACTTGTTTCTACATGGTGATTCTCAATTAGACCGACAAACTTCGGGAGGTGATTCTTCATGAAAAAGTAAAAGTAAAACATATGTGACACTTTATACCCTAACCGAATATTAAGGGAGGTATGAGCCCTTAAAAAAAACTACATTTTAAGCCGAATTTGTGCAAAATATCGGCTCTTATGTAGAAGGTCCCGATAACATACACTATTGTTCCGAGAGTTGTCATTGTATTTTACTTCGTTGCCGATATTTTGCACAAATACGGTTTAAAACCTCGTTTTTTAAGGGCTCATACCTCCCTTAATATTAGATTTTGGTGTAAAATGTCATATGTTTTCTTTTTACTTTTTAATGAAGAATCACCCCCCGAAATTTGTCGGTCTAATCGCGGATCATCCTGTACATAGAAGAAAATTAGTTTTACGTTCTTCAAAATATCTTCTTAGTGGTAACAGGACATCCCACCTGCTCAAAACGTTAATAAATATTTACAGTCTGCAGTGATATTCTAAGGATATTCTCAAGTTGACCACTGCAGTTTTATTTTTTATTTTTGTCAATTCAGCCGGCGGCGCATCTCTTACATTAAACATCCTGTGTTAGTGATATTCGCTGAAATGTTTTTAAATTCTCAGGCGCTGTTTATGTACTTTCTCTTGTGAATATTGGTCCTCGGGCTGGAAGAGCGGGCTGGTAGGCCTAATGTAACACTCATCGGGCAATTTTCTTCTACGAATACATACTGGCGTATTCTAGTTCGAAGCCCATGAGCTCTGGAAGCTTCAATTACAATCATCGTGTAACTTTGCTGAAATGCTTATCTTATAATTTCCTCTATTTTTTTAAAAAGCTTCACCGTGTTTGATCGAATGATTTATTAATTTTTTTACCGCAGGTTATTATAACTGCGGTAGTAGTATAGTTAACTGTCTCATAAATCAGCGAAACTTCATTATTTTCCTCGGAAAATTCATATTACAAAAAAAAAATCCTTGTACAAAGATTATTCCAAAAATGTCGATCTCATTTTATCCTTAGTAGCTCGCTTCATTTCCCCCGCAGTTTAGCGCCTATCTGCATAACCCATTCTTTTCTTAGTTTTTATTGAGCCCCCTCCCTCTCCCTGTATCATTCTTATTTCAATCGTTTCCTTAAGCTATTTCTGATTTGCCATTCTCTCAACATGACCACGAAACCTCATCGTTTGAATATCTTCTTTTCTTTCAAGCATAGTGGAGAATGCAAAACTTTGCGACAAGCCCTTGACTCAACTGACGTGTGTATGCTGTTTAGGTAACTCGAGAAAATTTCAAACGAAAAAGAGCCATTTATAAAATTTTAGTGAATAGTTATTTCTAAAATACTGACTGACAAACATTTGCGCTTTATTTTTTTGATGACGTCCAAATACGGCACTGCAGAGTTAAATATCCTTGGAAGTGCACTATCATAATAACAAGACAACGCGGGACATGTGTTACCGTGTACTTTTCCCCTCCAGCCATTAGAAATGCTGCGTTGATCAATGCGATAATTGAAGATAGTTTGTTTAGTGTTACTAAAACCCCCTGCGTACTTTTTCAAGAAGAAGACCGTAGAGAGGCGTATATCCAGGGCGGAAAGCTCCAACCCACGTGCTGCAAAGTTGGAGGGACGAGCCTGCTCTGTGTAGTGTGTTAAGGTTGAAGTAAAGCAACTATAGGCTGTTCACGATAAAGTGAGCAATTTTGAAACCAACCTTACAAAAATGTTACTGCCCCTGCCTGTGTATATTTCAATGAGCTTACTGGGTGACATACGCCCAGTAAAGTTGGTAACAATGAATAGAAAGTAGTTCCATATTTAACGTCGAATAAAAAGTATTAGGTAACAATTTGTAATAACCTAAGTCATTACTTTCGTTTTCTGTTTTTTAAATTCATCGGAGTGTAAAAATAACCAGGTTTGTAAATTATTTACTTCTACAATAATTTCACAGTTTTACTTGACCAACGCATCAATAAAGTGATGAGGCCCACGGCAATGTTCATTTTACATAAGGTGGAAGAATACACAATATACATACAATTAGATCTCAAGCAGGGTTTTCAAAAGTGTTCATTTTACCGTGAACAGCCTTTAGGCTACCTATGGAGCACTGCACTGCACCTGAATGTACAATGTGAAGAACTCATAAAAAATTATTGCAGACACCATAAAAATTGTCAGGAAAGTGTGATTTATATTGTATATGAAAGAAGAATGTACATATTTTGGAAAATTATAAAATATTTTATTAAAATATACTTTAAAATGTAAAAAATTAATCGATCGATAGAGTTCGCATTTTTAATCGAATTTAAGCGCATTTCCTCTTTGGATGCTTCGGAAAGCAGAATTAACAAAAAAATCTTCAAGAGAGATCGTCATAATATTTACTGTTATCGTGTAGTAAAATCATAGTAATAGTGTATCATATCAATTTTATAATTAATTCTATTTACGTCAGTTTCACCCATAAATGTTTGTGACAAATGGACGCACATAAAATCAATTTAAAACATTATTTTCTACATTACTATTACAATTTTCTTAAACGCAACCATAGTAGACATTATGACGATATTCCATGACGAAGATTTTCTTGCAAATTCTGCTTTCTGAAGCATCCAGAATGGAAATATGCTTAAGTTTTTTAAGAAATAAAGACTGCTTTAATCGATGATTTTTTTACATTTCAAAAGTCGATTTTAATAAAATATTTTATAATATTGCAAAATATATACATTCTTCTGTCATATGCAGCATAAATTGCACTTTTCTTACAACTTTAATGGTGTCGGTAGTACTTTTTTTGATGAGTTCTTCACGTTGTATAGTAGGGTGCAGTGCTCCACAGGCAGTTGCTTTACTTCAACCTTAAGAGGACTATGTAGCTGCGCGTCCAAGGTCAAGAAGCGAGGGACCGATACAGGCGACACTAACACGCACTCCTAGCGCCTCATCGCTCCTACGCGCAAGGTGTGCAGTGTTTCCGTCCTAACGCTTTACTGTGTAAACTAGATACGTAACTTCGGGGTTTTATTACACGCGATGAAAGTACACAGATCAAACTACCTGCGTATAATCGTACTTTTCTCTTGCCGCTTAAAGAAACTTCATACACTCTAAGTCGGTACCAGTTATTGTTTACTGATTGTCAGTTGAAACTGCTCCATCCGGAATCTGTAGAAAAAGAAAACTGCTGATCTCTTCAGTTAAATGAAATCCACTAATACAAACTGTAGAAAATCAGTTAGTTATAGTCGTTTAATAAAAAGGACAAGGATTAAAAACCGTGCATTACAGTTTTAAATAAATTAAGTACAATTATTCTGTCCCGAAACAAAATTAATACATGTACGAGGAAATTTTGCAAGTGGTTGGTATCGAACCGCCACTCCAAAACGCAACACATTCTGTTATTCTTTTGGATGACGTTCTACCACTCTGCTACTTTGCCAATGAGATTAATAGTCTCGCATTTGTGTAGTAACATAAACTTTCAATGGCGAACGATTGCAAGTTTCGTAATGTGAAAGTACTTCATGTTGTCGAAATATACACATATTATGCGTACGTAAGGATCGAAAGTCATTCTAAGTTAAGTTTAGTTCAGATAGCGTACTTTAAGTGAGAAATATAGTGGTTTTAACGGCGTTGTCGATATTTTCTATGTATCTGCCATTTTACAATGCAACGAGATTTTACATAATGGAACTGTTATTTTGAAGAGATAGATCGACTAGTAATAACTGTGCTAATAAGACAATGGAACGATAGAAACAATGCAATATTTTATAAAATTTGTCGTTTCCTCACTATTTGATCTGTTAAATTGCAGATCACAAAACTTTTGCTGGTGTAAATCCACCTTTGTTATTGAATCACCGCACTATCGAGTCAGTAAAATTATCTCTGATCTATATGTCACTAAAAATAACAGTTTAAATCTGTAGTGTCTCATTGCATTGTAAAATGGCGGATACTAGTGGACATCGATAACCTCGTACATTGAAACCACTTTATTTATCTTTTAAAGCACAGAATTCGAACTAAACTAAATATAGATTGACTTCGAACTTTGCAAAGACTTGTACTTCCGCAGAAAATGTATATATTTTGACAACAAGAAATACTTTCACATCACGAAACTTACAGCAATATTTGACATTACATTTTGTGGTTAAATACCCATAATACGATGACACATTTGGCAGTGGTAAAGTAGGGCAGTGGATATGGCTGATCATGAAAACTTCAGCATGCTTTGCTTTATGGGCGGAGGTTCGAGCCCAACCACCTCCAAAAATGTTATTGTGTCGAAAATATTTGTGTTCTGCGACAAAATAAATCGTACCTAACTTACATCATATAGGAATGCTCTGCGCTTATTTATTTATAACAACTATAAATAAGTAGTTTTCTACTGCTTGAATTAGTAGATTTCTTCTAACTGATGAGTTAGTGATATTTTTTCTACAGATTCCGGATGGAGCAGTTTCAAATGACAATCAGTAAAAAATAACTGATTCCGATTTAGAGTGTAGGCAAGCTTTAAAAATGCGATATTTGACCACTTTCAAGAATATTTTTCTCCATTAGTACACATAATATAATAAAAGAAAAAATATAGCGACATAGACAATAGTTTTTTAATCCTTTCTAGCAAAACTTGGTATTTCCAGAACATTTATTTACCGAGACACGCGTTTAGGCGCAGACGATTCCACAGAAAACGTTTCAGTACGTAGGACCCTTAAAGAGTGCCCTCACGCGACTGTGCGGGGGGTTATGGAAGTTGGTGAAGGGGGAGGGGGGCACGGTCGCTGACAAGTCGCAGTTAGGGCCTGGCAAGCGGCCACGAGTCCTGGGGCGTGACCCGAATAGCGACTCCCTGCGGCACGTGACGACCGCCGCTTCCCCGCGGCTGCGTCCAACCACAAGGCCGCTAATACAATGAATGTACGAATGCGCAAGTAAACGGACATGGAACACGTCAACGGAACGACCGGGGCATTTCGCGAAGAGTTTCAGCTATTTTGGCACTACAGTCCATTCACGATTACTTCAAACTTTTCTGAAGCCCTGCTAGAATGTTCTACTTCCAGGAGATTCCTCCGCCTTGTGTCAACAAAGCTTAATCAAGTCTACAACATTACACCAGATAGACAACGTGCCGCGCTTAGTTTAATGGTATTTTTCATAAGAACTATTTTTTACTAGGTGTTGCCAACACACATATTTTCTCTCCGGTTTTATTCATATTAAATTAATTATCAATGAAATGTTATAATTTATGGGTAAAATATAAACAAAATTCTAATTTAGCAAAAAACAGATTATATTTAGAAAACAACCAAATACGTCATGCACTGGGTGATTTTCCAAAGGTTTGGTTCAAAAAGTCTGAAGAAACCGCGAACAGACTGTACATAGAAAAGTACGGTTCCGCATCTTACGAAATAAAAAATACTCACCTGCTGCAAATTGCGCACATAAGATGCTTAATGTACACAGATAATTTTTTTTTCAATTATTAAAACGTATAACGCTGCGAAAACACTACTGGCAAACCATGAACCCGCGTCTATTATAAAAAAATGATAAAAACCATGGCAAATCCATGTCCTTGTTGCCTTGTACGTACATACCACGTTGGCCACGAAACGAGTACCGGTATCAATAAACCAAATACTAGATTACATTTGGCTACACGGATTCACTTACACGGAATAGTTGGGAGTTGACCAACTCTCTTACGTGGATCTGTACATTGTCTCCGTACGCATGCGTTCGACGTGCTATGCTACCGTGACAAAGACTACTAACGATTAAGTGATCACTTTTTGAAGCCCTCTCATTTGGAATAATAATCAATAAATATATTTTATCATGTTCTTAGACGTTAACTTTTGAGTCTGGTGAAATATATACACTGTGTTTATTATTTGCATGGCAATATATATTTTAAAACGAGGTGGAAGGATAAAAAACGGCTGATAGGAAAAAATGTAACTAGAGCCTCAAAATTGCTCACTTTACCGTGAACAGCCTATACAGATACGCATCCGTGTCTCCGTAGAACGGGCATAGCCCGAGGTATCACGAGTAGTTTAAGCCCGTGTCACAAACACACACATACATTTTACCGTCAATCTCATGGGTGCTAAACTAGAAAACCTGGAAAAGTTAGAGAATTTGAAATGGTCATGGAAAACCTTGAAAATGCAGGAAATCAGGTGTCAGATCCTGTAAATTCAAGCTTATAATACAATATTACGTAATTCTTTCTGCATGGCCAAACATCTTCAGTGGCAGTTCAAGGATTACGTCTTGCAACTGATAGGCACTGAAAAATGCTTTGCATTGACTCGCAAGTAAACAATTGCACTGTTTGTACTTCTGATGATGTTCAAAAACAGCAAGTTCTGTGAATTCAATTTCAAACACGTTTCATGAAGTAAGGCATTTTTTTGAGGTGGAAATTTTTTTTATCGAATGTCGAAAAAGACTTATTTCCCGTATTGTTAGCGGAAAACCTGGAAAAGTCAGGCAAATTTTATCCTGATATTTTGTAGTGGCCTTGAAACTGCTTTTAATAAGTCTGCTCAAATTAAGTTGGAAGCTTGTGGTGCACCCGTAACGTCATAATCGGGACCGGTAATGTTTGAAAATGTTGGACGACTCCGGCAGTTTCCATCAAATATGTCGTGCATTGTACCTGTTTTAAAATGTTCAGATGTTTAGCGAGTTCAGCCAATCAGAGCAGTGCACGTCAAAAACGATTATTTCCGACCATAATTAACGTACACTGGTGACCAATATCTAGAAACGAAATGAGGTTATGGAGAGAATTAATTTATGTAATATATGTCAGTACATGAATGCTTCTGGAAGTGCGTATTAAACCAAATTAACAAAATATTAAATTAAATAATTTTCATCGCGCAACAAATACGCACAATACATAAACTTAAAATATTAGTTTAGAAACGAAAATTAAGCGCGAAATTCTTAATACTTCTTTTTGTAATGTGTTGCATCATAACAACAACATTATCCCGCTTTCAACCAAGTCAGTCAAATTAAAAAAAAAAAAAGACAATGTCAGATATTTTCAAACAGTCTAATATTATTTGGCCAAATTTGTTTGACGGTAGAATTTTATGGCTGTATTATGTCTTCAAATGTTATTGTAAAATATGTTTGAAAGAGAAATTTTGAGAGTGTGACAGGGGCTTTACACCGTCACACACTCTTCCTCAACAACTGCAGCGGCCCCGCCTGGCTGGCGCGTCAAGTGTGGTGCAGAGGTTTGGTAGAAAACACGTAACCGATGTATATTTTGTAGCTGTGTCTGAACACGACGAGCGTTCAAGAAAGTTTAATCTCCAAAACAAGTTTCAAGTTCTTCTATCAACTGCAAGAATTTTTTTTGGCGTGAAAATGGTCAGCTGCTAACTTTTCTGTACAGGAACATCATTGCTGTCTTCAGACACACGTAATACATTTATTTACCTTAGTTGGCGCGCCAATAAAATATTCAAACGCTATTCACGGTAAAGTGAGCACTTTTGAAATCAACTTTTAAAAAATGTCACTGGCCCTACCAGCGTGTATTTTAACATGCACACATAGTGGCATGGCACCCAGTGAAGTTGGTAACGATGGAAGGAAAGTAGTTCCATGTCTTAACTTGTTAGCTTGAAGAGACAAAGCAATAAGCATTAAATACATCGTTTGATGTTCATCAGGAAGTGAGTGCACGTATTGTGCCAATCATGTATACTGAACATGCATATGAATATAGTTAAAATCCTTATAAAACCGCAGCTTAATTGAAATATATCTCCAACAGATATTTGTACATAGCCATACTCTATGTACGTTCATCGCATATATTTGCAGCCTACCATAAATTTATAAATACATAGTAGTAGGTACATTCTTAGGCGATAGGAATTTTAAAAATTTAAACATAAATTATATTTGTTTCTAATGTTCGTATTTATTCCTGTTCTTAACTAATTCACATACACATTCATAATATACAATTCAATAAAGCCATTAGCACTGAGTTCATCAATATCGAATAGATACGTATACACTATGCGAGATGTTCTTGTTCGAAGTTCGATCTCTACTGGATATAGAACCATTCGGGCTATCGTGGCGCTGTCTATCGGCCGAGTTTGGAATCATATGGGTCCCCCTACCAGCACCATCCCTTTCTCGCAACTTCAACGGTCGTCACAAAAAAAGGCAGGCTTGCGTGCATACTCATGCACACTTACCCACACGTAATTTAGCGACTTAACGCTGCAGCTAGTCATGTAATAAGGCATTGACTTATAAATTCAAAATATGTTTTTGAACACAAATTACGAGTCTGTGTCCCCAAAACGCCGTTATCAGTTGTACATCGCTTATGAAAAAAAAGACTTCGTTTAACCAGACCCCTGGTTATTGGTTTCAGTATATATATATATATATATATATATATATATATATATATATATATATATATATATATATATATATATATATATATATATATATATATATATATATATATATATATACACACACACACACACACACACTGAAATGTAACATTGTTTATATATATATATATATATATATTTAAACAAGGGTACATAACGCAACAGTAATGATCATCGGTATACGAGCACTTTTTTTAAAAATAACTTTGCAATTATTAATGTAAATTTGAGTCAGTCTACACATAAATGAGTTTGTGTCTACCGAGATGCAATTTTAACTTGTGTTAACACTTATCAAACACCATAAATTTAACCTGGACCATCATATATACATTACTATGGGTTGGGACGACATGTTATCGTAGAGATTTCGTATTTCGAGATATGAAGTTGTGTTCATTGATCACACAATTAGTAATTTAAGACTTTATTGGTATAGTTTTCGGCCAATGTTCACAAACTTAGTACTAGGCTATGCATTTACTTACTTTCGCCTAATTGAGAGTCAAACCATGGAGAGGCGGTATAAGCGAACCCTAATAGCGGTATTTACGCATACACTTACACGCATTGCACCGTCCTACACATGCATACAAACAGAAAAACAACGTACAGTATGTTACAGACGTGGAAGAAGTCAACATATGATGTGGTGGTGTTTTGTTTGTCGCGGGGAAACGGTACGTTTCCGGACATAAGTTCCTATGCAAAACGTAACCGTCTTGGTCCCCACTACAAACCCTTACAGTGTATAATGGGAATTTAGACACATCCTGCAGATTATTTTAACCACCATAGAGCATTATTCAATGCAAAGCAAACATTATATTAAAACCCATTTTTAAAACAAACAGAGAAATAATTACCAATGTACTCTGTACGACTCAGTGATAGTAGTAGAGTCGGGCCGGTTGTAACTCAAAGGGGATGCTGGCTTTTTTTAATGACCTAATTAATTTTATATATAATTGATATCAAAAACTTAATTAAATTGATTAAAAGGGTTCATCAAAAATGATTAAATTTATTGAAAGGGTTAACTGGATTGAAAGAGTTAAATATATTGAAAGGCGGTTAATTTTAATCGGATAAATTTTTTCTTGATTTTGTTGTTGTGTATAGTTTTTTCTTTCTTTCCTTTTATGGGGAGCAGGGGCTCTGTGCGATGTTGGTGTTGTGGTGTCCTGGAGGCGCTGACCAGAGTGGTGGGTTGCATTGTGCCAGAGTGTGTAAGGGTCATTTTTCTTAGTTTTTCTAATTTGGTGTGTTTGTAGGGATATTGGTGGTAGATGGGCGATTTTTAAGAATATATTTATCACACGAGAGAATTTCAAAGTGTTAAAACGATTTCTAAGAGTGACCTAAGCGTAAATATTATGTTTTTTGGTGGATATTGTTCGTAGATGGTGGTGGGAGATAGGCGACTTTGAAAGATGTGATTTACAAGTAAGCAATGACAAACAATTAAATAGATGATAACTGTTTCCGAATGCAATTAAATGTTGCACACGAGAAAAAAATAGTTTCAGAGTGTTCTACATTTGAATAAATTATATGCATTGAATCGCAAATTAAAAACAAATGCGTGAATAATAAGTGCAATCACGTGAATCTCCAGTATGGAAATACACGTAAAGTGATTTTACTACCTCGATCTTAGAAATATAATTTACACGAGAGAGAAGTATAACACAATTATATGAGTATGGAATTAACGTTCTACAGCAAAATGTCACTATAAATTAAATGAAAAAGATAAATATGAAGCCTTTCGCACATACCTTACATGTCCATCTGCCTGTGAGACTGGCGAGTAGGAACTTTAGAAACGTTATCCACATGTAAATAGAAATTAATTGATTAACACACATGATAAAAATGCATCTCTCCCAAAACAAATCTATCCGACTGTGAGCTCAGTGAAGCACTGTTTGATTATAGACTTCAATTCTGAAATTTTATACAAACTGAATGTTTCCAAATAAAACACATTATGAAATTGCTCCAGGAACTCCTCGACAACATATCTGTCCACCTCGGAGGTCACTCCAAGAATGAGTGTATGGTATGATGTGCGCCTGATTATATACTACATGTAACGCAGCCGGCATCTTAAAGGCAACTGAGTAGAAATCTATGACTGACAGAACCTATTTCCCTATCAAGTTACTATTAACGACTTGATTCATTCTACAAGTAATTGACTGTATAAAGGTGAATTATTTTTAATATAACATACGTACTATAAATGTTTTCCATTAAGTCTGAAATTCACGTCACTTATTAACATGAGTTGAAATGGTACAAAGTTTTACCGACTGAGCTCAGAAACGTACTTGAGACGATTATAAAATAACAAACGCACTATCTCATGAAACATATTTTCCAAAAATTAAAAGAATATTTCATACTATAGTTTACAAATACTGTGAATGAGATGTGAACCCCTGAGCATATAATATCTATTAATGAAAATTACGCCTACCACACGCCTAAGCCCAGTGAAGTTGGGAGATTCAGTATTATGTCTATTCAGCATGAGGATTGGCGAAGCACTAAGATGGCGGAAGCCAACGAGAAACCTCCGCATCACTCTGCCCAAGGCCAACTACCCCAGACCTCCCTACACCCCACCTTCACCTCCACCCCTCACCAGAGAGCGAGGTCTTGGGGTTATTCAATCCTCTGCCCTCGATTGTCAATTTTTTGGCTATGTAACAAGATGTTGACGACTGGCTGGATACAGCCACATCACTCCCGAGCTCCCTGACCCCCATACCCACCTGCCACCACCAACCCCCCCTCACCAGACTGAAGTGTCCTGGGGCCATTCACTCGTCGTCCCTGATTGTCAATTTTTCACCACTGAGGCAAGATGGCGACAACTGACTAGAGAGCTTCACTCAGCCCCACTCACTTGTAGGCATCCCCTACCCTCCACCCCTTGTGAGAGGGAAGTGCCCCAAGGTCAAGAACCCAGACCATCCCTCCCACCCCTACTCCAGAAGCTGTCTTCGCCCAAAAAGTCAGTTTCTTATCCAAGGCCATGCATCCCCAACCCAGAACACATTTTTTTCGAATATCTCGAGAGCTGACCTGTCCACACAGCCTGCCCTTGCTGTAGATCCAACATCATGCAAGAGCCTGACATATTCGCAGTGAATTAAAAATTTCCACAAGTCCCACAGATCAAAATTTATATCTCTGAAATAAAGTTTCTTTAATCCCCGAGATAATCCCCAGATTTAACATTCCAACAAGTGCATATTTTAATCAAGAAAACTATGATTAGAAAAATCACACAGAAATACAAGACATTTGATTCACTGGAAAAAAAAAAGTTTTTTTTAGAAGTACTGAAACAAGACATATATTTATTCGTCTAGCAGACATAAATACGAATTTTACGTGTAGACTTGTCTGTAACACTAAAATTTACTTATAACCAAAATAATTCGTACTATAAGGAAAAAATGTTGAAATTTTAACAGAAGGTTTATGACTCTAGGCAGGGAGCGATCACACTGCTAAGACCTAAGATCTCTAATAAACATAATGGTTTTTCAAGTCTTGAGCTATTGGCAAACGCTATAATTATACCAATCCGAATGAGTATAAATTACTAAGTTACTAACATTTCATCGGAAAAATTCCCTTGATTCATTTAAGTTTAAACATCTATAAAATTGAGTATATCTACCTTTTACAACCCATCATGAACATACGATTATCAAGCTATTGTATAAATTTTAATTATGTATTTTGTTCATTATTCCGTGAAAGAATGTTATAGTAGTATGTATCATAACGTGTTATAACGCACTAACATAATGTATCATAACATATAGTAACGTCTATTACATTTGAACCCTTAGAAGGGAAACTAGATTACATTTGTACATGACCTAACCGAGACCCAAACCCAGTTTATATCAACCAAACCTTATCCAGGATGGTATATTATATTGTTAATTATGGAAAGTCGGTTAGAATGCTCACTTACAGAACTTTCCTCTGGCTTTTTTTTTCTCAGTACAACAGTATTTCGTGTTAATAAGAACATAGCTTTTTTTTGTTAGAACTCATAGACTTTTAACTTGCTGCAACATACTTCTAATAGAAAATTTAAGAAACTCTCTCTGTTATGACATTTTAATTACTTTCCTTGCACACACACACACACACACACACACTCTCTCTCTCTCTCTCTCTCTCTCTCTCTCTCTCTCTCTCTCTCTGCCGAGAAAATGTTCTTAGGAAAAACAAGTTCGCTTTTAATAAGGAATAGATAAAATAAACGCACGAAAGGGATTCATTTTAAAACATAAATTTATTGACAAAATTAGGAAACTACAGGCTGTTACAAAACATATACACATTATGCATGTGTTTCAAAAATACAGGTACATCCAGAAATTTATGTCGAACAAATAAACCTTGCTCCAAACAACTACAGTGTAACACAAAACATTGAACACTATCAAGTACATGTATTGAAGGTTACAAAAACCATAGCACCAGTAAGTATAGGGCACTTCACGAACATAGATACCAAACATTTTAATACTTGTTACATGTTATAGGGTGTTTGTCAGTTCCTTATTCCTCAAAATTATTCCTCAAAATTATTCCTCAAATAAGTCTGTTTTTTGTACTCAAATAAGGCTTTTTTATTCCTTAAATATGACTGTTTATTCCACAAAACCTAGTTAGTGTATTTCTAAAAAAACGTAATTAACACTCCATCCTAGATTCAAATGACTTAAGTTGGTTTGAGGAAGACATAATATTTCAAGTTGAAACATATTCCTATCACGCAATGTTTACTTGAAATAATTGCTTTTTTTGGTTAAGTGATAGGGTTAACTAAAATGTAATATCATACTTTTCGGGTGTTTGCAGATATTACTTAATTCGATGTAACCTCGTTCCTTAAGTATTGTTATAATGAAAACAATCTCTTTTATTCCGTAATATTCACCGTGTTTTTTAAACTCCAATAAATATCTAAGTTTATTAAAAGGTTCATTCGGGTCTTCAGGAAATATGTAACGACCATTGTTGATGCCTTCTGCCTTCTTCACAGCATTTATTGAAGGAATGTCTTCAACAATATCACTAACATCCTCATTACTGTCTTCACCTGATGTTTCATCATAAATAACTACATCTCTTTACTTAGAAAGAGTAGTTGTATCGTCACCGACACTGGTCTCCGCAGCTGGTTGTGGTAGGTTATGTCGAAAATCATTATGTTCATGTGTTACTGTATATTTCATACAATCCGAATCTACGTCATTTCTTGTAATTACGTTATTTCCCTCTACTTCTGTGATATTATGTAGTGTAGATGGTACATTTACTTTCTCAGGAGGAAGATTATTTTTATTTGAGAAGTTGACATGACGACTGAAGTTATCCGTTTGCGTGAACTGGCGAAAACAGTATTTGCAGTTAAAAATCGTACGAGATGAATTCTTCAAACATTCGCTTCTCTCATATCCGTGTTCATTGCAGTCGTAAGTGTAAATTTTCCCACAGTATTTGTAGTGTAGTTTATTCGGTGATGTCTCCATTCTCATCAATGTAGATTAAATGAATAGTATTCAGTGTGAGGAGAAAGTTTACTTCCGAATAGATGTTCACCTCACAATGTCAGAATGACAACTAGCTAGTTTCTGTATGAATGCACTGTTTTAAACAGTATCAGGTTTCATTAATAACGATCGAATGTCTTCCATTCTAATATTTGTATGTTAACTGCAGGGGTATGCGTACTAATTCACCATGTGATTAAATCTACATGTGTTAGATGGAATATGCCTTTACTTGGTATTTGATTAAAATGAATAAATAATAATTTAATTTCAGGAATGTAGAAGTAAGAGATGGGTTTAGAAGTATTTTGTAGGAAATTTTTGAAGGCTTTGTATACTACACGATTCTATTACTAGGAGGTTAGTCTTTTGAGTAGGCCATTTTGAGCTGTGATTATCTTAATGGTCTTCTTTTTTAAACATGCGTATGCAATACGAATTTCGTTTTTCCCACTAACTTTTGTCTGATAATTCGTTATATCAATTCCCTAAGTTGTATTGAATAAAGTTATTTGTCTTGGATATCTCTTTATTATGTAAATAATTTGTTAATAGTCGGAATGCATTATCCGAAAAGATGGGTTATACGATTACAAAATGGCCACCATTTCCCTTTAAATTTTGCATCAATGTAATTAAATATCGTCGAAATTTGACAGATTTCAGCTCCGATAGCAGTCATTTCAAACTGAATATGTGTTATTTCAGTAATATTACATCCAAATTTGTTTTCTAGGGAAATAGATCTGTGAATAAGTTGGAGTATATACAAATTTAATGGTAAATAGTGTATCTAAAAATCTCCATTGGGAAGCTTTTGAATTGAAACTTCTGTTATAAGTAAATTTTAGTGTTGTAAACAAGTCTACACATAAAATACATATTTTTGTCTCCTAGACGAATAAATGTATGTCTTGTTTCATTACTTGTAAAAACCATTTTTTTACAAGTGAATCAATTAATTCTTGTATTTCTGTGTGATTTTTCAAATCACAGTTTTCTTTATTCAAATATACACTTGTTGGAATGTGAAATCTGGGGATTATCTCAGGGATCAAAGAAACTTTATTTCAGGGATATAAATTTTGATCTGTGGAAATTGTGACATTTTTAATTCACTGAAAATACGTCAGGCTCTTGCGTGACCTTGGATAGACAGCGAGGGCGAGCTATGTGGACAGGTCAGCTCTCGAGATATTCGAAAAAAAATGTGTTCTGGGCTGGGGATGCACGGCCTTGGAGAGGAAACTGACTTTTTGGGCGAAGACAGCTTTTAGAGTAACGGCTCTTAACATCGAGATCTTGAGAGCGGATGAGGGTGAAGTGAGGTGAGTATGGAGCATCACCGGAATGCAAGAAGGGCCGGGGGACGGGAGATCCCGGAGAAAACTCCCGACCAACTGTGTCGTCCGGCACGATTCCCACGTGCAAAAATACGGGGCGACCCCGCCAGGAATCGAATTCGGTGCGCTTACGTGGGAGGCGTTAAGATATGGAACTATTTTCCATCCATCGTTACCAACTTTACTGGGCGTATGCCACCAAGTGCGCCCGTTATAATTCATGCAGGCAGGAGCAGTGACTTTTTTTTCTAAAGTTGATTTCATAAGAGCTCACATTTATGGTGATCAGCTTTTATATCAAATAAACTGCAACGTCATAACGTTACTCTTCCACCTGTGAAACGGTCGACCACCGAGAAACAGGGCGTATAAGTCAGTACGCTGTAATTACAGAATTTGAAACTATCAGTGCCTCTTAGTTGTACATATGTTTTACTTTCAGTGGTCGTCTACGAGTGTGTTGCAGTGTGTTTGAAAAATGTATTTTTTACGAAAGTATTAACCTGCCGCCAACAGGTTTACTTACGAAAAGAAAGCACATGACGGGATGGTACTTTCCAGACATTGCGCACATCGGAAATTTTATTTCCGTGTCCTCCAACATAACTAAAATCGGCTTTCTTCATGCTACTGTATCTCAACATATACGAGCCAGATAAATGCGAAACTACGATAGAGTTATGCACTGGACTTTGCTACAGAGTCGCGACCAGTAAAATTATATAATCACTGCTTAAAGTCATGTTCAGGCTAGCTGCCTTGCACGTAGATGCGATATTGCTTTACATACGCCAGTCGGCGTCTCCCGTAGCACCTCATCTATTTTTGCCCTAAAGGCTGTTCACGATAAAGTGAGCACTTTAGAAACGAACCTTAGAAAAAAGTTACTGCTCCTGCATGCATATATTTCAATAAGCGTACTGAGTGACAGTCGCCCAGTAAAGTTGGTAACGATGGCTGGAAAGTAGTTACAAATTTTAACGGCGAATAAAAAGTGCTAGGTAACCATTTTAGATAGCTTAGAGTTATTTCTTTCGCTTTTTTTTTTTTTTTTTTTTTTTTATGCAGCGAAGTGTAAAGAGGAGCAGATTTGTAAAGTATTTACTTTGTCAATAATGTCACAATTTCAATTTACCGACGCATGAATAAAGTGATGAGGCCTATAACAATTTTAGTTCTACATAAGGTGAAGGAATACACAACGTATATACAAGTAGATCTTAAGTAGGGCTTTCAAAGTGCTCCTTTTACCGTGAACCACCTATACAGAATCATACCCCTCATTAGACGACCCCCTCAACATACGACTCGCTATTTACTGTAAATATGCAACAAAATAAACCCAATAATCCTCGTATCGAAACTGCCGGTATATCGGAAATTACTTAATTTTTGTTTTAAACACATTAGAGTAGGTAGGGGAGTAATATTTGTTATATATCTAACAATTTCTCGATGCCACGTGACAGTGATTTAATTTGTAAGTGCTGCTGGTCCGAGAGCACGATCGCCGGTGAGTTTTTCGGTCCGAGGCCACTGGGCGATGCGTCAATGGGAATCGTACGAGCCCTCAATAGGCGAGACGTGTCAGATTGGCGCTGGTTCTTACCAGAACCAATTGGCTGCCGTTTGTGCCGGAGGCAGTTGGCGAGTTCGCGGCCGGATGGTAACCGACCGGCCGACGCTGGCAGCTCCGCGAGGTGCTAAAAGTCGCATGGCGGGCGGCTTGACCTTCACATTGGAAACGCCTGAAGGTCAAAGCAGCAGAAAAAAGTTGGGGGGGGGGGGAGAAGGAAGGAAGGAAAGAAGGAAAGAAGGAAGTGGCACGCAAGCACGGCAACTACGACCGCGTCGTCTTGTTCCGCCCAGCTGTTTGGACAATCGTTACGCTCCCCTCGCGTGACGACTGCGCTAGGCATTCGTACACACTCGAGGACCGCCTCGCTAGGTAGTATACATACCTCCGTACACCTCGTGGAGACAGTTCACGGTTATTCGAACAAAAGCATTTCTGAGTACCGACTTTGTGTTGTTTATCTTCAGGTCACGTATAAAAATTAACATCGCCATAAACCAAATAACTTGTTTACATGCATCAATGAATTAACTTTATATAGTAGTTTAAAACATGAATATGCTATTATAACACCAGTCAATGCTGTTCTTTATTTTGCGGCAAATGATTTGAACATCACAGCTTTGCATATTAGTATATATTTAACATACGCAGTTGCTGGCGGGGATAGGATATTTTTCAAAGGATGACATCAAAATTTTGCAAAATTAACACTGCACTAACTTAACTTTTGTATTTCCCGTGCCTTCATTCAGAAA
This sequence comes from Dryococelus australis, assembly GCA_029891345.1. Classification (NCBI taxonomy): domain Eukaryota; kingdom Metazoa; phylum Arthropoda; class Insecta; order Phasmatodea; family Phasmatidae; genus Dryococelus; species Dryococelus australis. Next base: position 280,353,068 of record CM056994.1, read on the forward strand.
ATATTTGCTTTCGTGCAACGTCATAAAATATGTTATATTGGTGAATCATTGATATTCAAAAGACAGGTTAAATAACTGTCGGCCAGCCAATGGCCTGATTTAGATTCCTGTTTGAAGAGAAGTAATATTACAAATGTTTCCTTCTGCCCTCTTTTTTTTTAATAGTGTAAGTATTTTAGTAACTCCGCTAAATAAGTCAATTAGTTTCGTAATACTCTGCTTTCTTGGCTGTAAAAAGATAAACATGTTTAGATATTATCTTAATTACCTTTCTTAAACATGTTGCCAATAAGCTTCTTTCCCCTCCTCGCCATTTGCAAGAGCAGACATTTTCCCCCGTTTCGTGTAAAAGTGACTTTGGTCCAGTGATTTGTACTGTGTTTGGCTTTATCTCTTTTGAAATGTTAGAGATAGGCGATTTTTTCCCCCTTGCTATTTTGAAGCAAACATATTTCCCCCTCGTTTCGAGTATAAGTGACTTTGGTTCATTGTTTCGCATTTCTTATTGTTCTTAGCTGGCATGTTTACGATATTTAGCGGGAAACATGGCGTCGCGAACAAGATAAAAAATATACATATTCATTATAAAGTAATTAGCGTTTATATCGGTTTTATTAGTCATACCTTGATGAGAAGGTACTTCGCAATTGCCTGATATTAATCCGCAAAATTTTGGTGAAATATTTAATTAGAAGGACCGAATAAACAATCTGCGCTGTTAAGGGATAACTATAAATTTAACATTCACTCGAAATGAAAGTTCAAGTTTTACTATTAATTTACGCGATGAAGTTATATTCTACTCATTCGCTGTATCAGCAGGTAGGTGTTAAGAACTCAGCATCACTCTCCTAATTTAACCGTACGTTAGTAAAGGTTACCGACGATAAAATAAACACGGCTATAATAAAGCACTGTTGATGTTAAAACTTAATTTATACATTACAATCTTTCTCTAAGAAACAAACCTTCTCATTCAAAATATACTGTCGTGAGTGGAGGGACCCAGAAAATTGTTGCCGACCAATACATTGCTACTTTTCTCAAAAACTAATTTCCCACATCTTTACACAAAAGTTATATGCAGATAAAAGGTTCATGCGTATCATCTTTCGCGTATACATTCTCTGAAGGAGATGGGCGAATTTTATGTTAACATTTTTCTTCACAAGTTAAATGTTAAATAGTTGAAATTTTTTAATTGGCCAAAGTTCACTTGACCAAGTAATTGTAATCAAATAACGACTAAAGATTTTTCTTTACAAAAATTAATGGAATTTTTGTTGTAAATAAAAATGTTCTTTCAAATTTAATTCAAATTTTTGGTTTACTATTTTTTATTTAATCACATAGCAAAAACGAAGATTTTCCCGTTACTAAAACCAAACGTGTTGAAATGGTTACATTTTTATACTTTGTATTGAGAGTTTAAACTTGTTCTTTCATTACCTTGCCAACCAATATTGCGCATGTTTTTGCAGAGATACAGCAAAGCAATTTGAAACTTAGTTTTGTTGATTTTCGGTTACTCATGATTTGGTATAAAAAGTTATTAATGTTTTAATTATTAGAGTTATTCTGTTATACCGAATTCCGGGGTACTAAATACTAGTATGCGTGATACTGTGGGATCAATTCAGGCCTACCACATTGATAACTGCTTTGCCTACGTGGTTTTCCCATCCGCAGATTAACTTCCTGAATAGCTATGTGTAGGATAATCTGTTCTACGCGAAAGTATTTACTCGCAAACTATATTTTAAAACTACACGTGCACAATTACAACTTTCCTTTGGCCATGGGCCGCGTGTTTTTGCGCGAGGACAATTATGAACCCGACTGAGATAGTCAGAATTAAGTCACCCCGACACTGAATGTCTCTTGAACGACGTCGTGGAATCTTTTCGCTAGACAGGTGCCACTGCCTACGTGCATTAAAGGAGAACTATCCAGCATCCACCAGCGGCCGTGTTCCAGATAGCAAGAAATGTGCACTCCCATGCACTCGCACTTAGCAATGACGTCAAAGAGTGTTGTTCCAAATGTTCATCGAGTGCGAGTGTTTGTTTACGAGTGAGTATGTGCTCTATTCGTGCTCGCAACAGCCGCCATCATTTGTTTCTTTTCTAATATCAGGATAAATAAATAAACCGTTTTAATTTCGTTCTTCTCCGTGTGACTTTCGTATGCAAATATGTAAGTCTATTTTGGGTTACGCATTTCAACTTGCGAATCTATAAAGCAAGACTACTTTACTGAAAACAGTGGAATGGCACAGGAACAAGTATTCTTTCACTGTGAAGTATTTCCAGTAAATATCTAATATATGTATACATTCCGAAAATTATTCATTCATAATTTTAGAATAAACGGAAAGTAGATATATAAGGGGAGTTCTAACTCACTCTTTATTTTCATCGAAATTTCGAGGTTTTTTGGACCAAAATCTAGGTTTTTGAGACTAAATTTAGGCTCTAACAATTTTAGAACTGGAACTCTCAATAACAAGCAATTTTCCTCGAAAATCATGTAAATCTAAGTCAAAACCAAGCAAAATTTTCAGTTTTTCCAAAAATACCGTGTTAATTTGTGCGACTAAAAAAACACCAAAAGTTAAGCAAAAAACATGCAAATTTCTCGCTATTCAAGCAATTTTTCAGGTTTTTAGAAATGCCTATTTTGCAAGCGAGCAATCTAATTCAAGCAAATTAAGCAAAAATCGAATTAAATATTATCTTATTATTCTTTAAATTTTATATTCGAAGCTCTATTAGTTTTTTTAAAACTTTTTCTATTTGCTCTAGACTTTCACCGGTTTCTCGAAGTTCATATTTATCGTCAGTATTAGCTGAGATACTGTAACTGTAAGCTTTGTAAATTTGAATGAAATTTGCGAACCATATTTTTAAGATCTTCAGATCCATTATATAATCTATAGGATGGAATTTTTGACCCACTGCCACCTTTTAAAATATTTGTCAAACCGCAAGGTAACACAGGCATTGTTAGTTCTAAATATAAGGAAAAGGAATTTGTTTGGAATTATAAAATTGATCCTTTATTTGATTAAAAAATCGGAAAAGATTTAGACGTAACCACTCAACTATAAGCTCAAAAAATTGTTTCCATTTTATAATATTAAAATTTTATCAATCTTCAGTAATTCATTCTTTCAAATAATCATAAGTAAGATTTCGTTTACTAATTAAAACAACATTACAAATGGTACCTGTTTCTCCTATCTTTTTATCAAAATCGATACAAAATTTTATATTTGTTTTTTTCTTTCACTACGGTTGTTTTTCTGTATGGTCAATCAATAACATATACAGGCCTTCACCCCCAAAATTAATAGAAAATTCAATATCACCATCAAATTTTACAGTTGGTTTATAATACAGTTCATTATTTCTATAGTCGATATCTAGTTTAGTTTTTGAATTTCTAGAATCATCTATAAGCAAGATATTGTTTAAGATTAACACCGTTTTCAATGTCTTAAATCCCAGTTTTCGTTAGGAAAAATTTCATTTCTACCATTTTTAACATAAATGTTTCTCACATTACAATTATCAAACATAGTAGCGTGTTTATGCTGTTCAGCACGATTTTTTCTATTAAATTGAAAGCCTAGAATTACAAAATCAGGCATATAAAATGGTAAATTATTAAACTGATATTTTATATCAAAGTTAAAAACATTTGTTTCTTTATGAACTTCATTTTCTAAAAATTGCCAATAATTAAAACTTATAGGTATTTTAGGTTGTTTGTAAAGCTTTTCTTTAATTGCAATGACTATGTTCGATTCATATTCAACAATAAGACACTTAATTTCTAATTTTTCAATATAAATTTTACCAGGATCAGGACGATGTTTCGTAACTTTATTATCTTTATCAAAAGTTTCATAAAGAAATAAAGAGTTGTTATCAGATGATTTACGAAAAAAAAAAGTAATTTTATAGCAACCTTTCCAACAAAATTCATAGTTACCGCGAATAAAACCAAACAAATATATATGAGGATATATTATTTAATTTGTTTTAAGACAAGAAACAGTTTTAACCTATTTTGTCATTTTTTCTCTAGAAGCAGATTTATCTCGATATAGATTATCAAAACCAGTAAATTTTAAATAATTTTGTACACTTGGCGATCTTAATAAATCATTCATTATTGTTGCTATTATACCTGGATTATAAACAGCTTCAATAATAATTCCATGTTTTGAGATTTCTACTCTAGAAAATTGGAAAGGAAAAAATTTTGAACATCAATATTGTCTTCTTCAACCTATTTTGCCTCGTCTCCAACCTTATCTCTCTTTAGTAAACTAAATTGCTCATAAACATAAGCTTCATTTGGGAAAGAAAAGCCATTTCCTATTGGAATATCAAATTCGATTCTATTATTGTAAACATTAAAAAATTCCCCCCAGTTTGATCTGTTGGAGAAAAAGTTTGCCTCTCGAAGATCTCAATACTTTTATAACAAATTTATAAGTAAAAATGTATATATAAATGGCAGAATCGAGGAGAGTTTCTCGAGTTAAATTACTCATCGAAAACCATAAAAATTATAAAAAGCACAATGAAAAAGAATATGAAAAAATAAGAAGAAAGAGCAACCATGAACAAACGAATTACGAAATATTGGTAAAAGTAGAAAAAGTAAGTGAAGAAAATAAAGATTTAAAACAATTGCAGTAAAAAAATTAGATTATCCACCTACTCCTGAAGAAACAACATTTGAAAGAGAATTATTCTCAAAATCTCCTAATTTGGAATAGCAAATGGGAATTGTACCATGGAAAAATTTACCACCTGTAGCAAGTGCTTCGACTATAAATCTCGGAATAGAAATTGCAAAACGAATTAATGTTAATAATGAAAAATATGGGTTACTTGGAGTTGGTGAAAATTTTTACATTGGTGATACAAAAGTAACGATAAATAATGATACACTATTAGTTAAGGATAAAGAATATTTCTTAACACCAGGACTTTGTAATTTGTTAACAGAAAAATCGCGACGAGCCCTTGATGATAGATACACTGCTAATGACCTTAAAAATTAGACAGAAATTGTTTTGTTAATCAATGCTGTATTTCAAAATTATACTCCTAATATGGAAATGAATAATCCAAGTTCAAGTCGTGGTTTAAATTGGAATAATATAATTAATCCAATTTATAATGAGTATATCAAAAAACCAGATCCAAACACAAACCGATATTTGATGATATTAAACTTAGAGAAGGCATAGAAAAATACAATAGTTTGCCGAAAGAATATGTTTGGATGGATGATGTTAGAAAATTAGTTGATAGATTATTAGTTATACATGGTGAAGAAACTGCTGGAAATAAAAATTATTACAATTAAAAAGTTAACATAATGAATATGCTAAAGAATAAATCTTCTGATTATGTTGTTAATAATCCGAAAGGAATTCCATATCTAATACGAGTTTTAAATGTAATTCCACACTCATTCTCGAATTCTGAACATCATGGCAAATGGATAATAAATTGGTCATTAAATAATTTAAATCTACCTCAAATGTATTTGCCTGGTTATAATTGGACCGCTTTTTGCAGAAAGGAGCCAACCCACAAAATTGTAAAAAATGAGCCTAACAAGTAAACTGAATCGTTACACCATATTCTACATTCTGCTTAAAAGACTCAACATAAAACCATATTGTTCTGCCATTTGTGCTTTGTTAAAAATAACATTGAAAGCTCTTTGGCAGAATTACATTCTGCAGAAAGGAACCATGTGATTTGGTTCATTTCTGCATAACATTGAATTACAGTACGTATATATTCAACAGAACGGCACTATGTGAGTTGTTTCATTATTTTGTTAACACATAAATACTATTTGTTATATGTTCTTAGGAAGGTACACTTTAATATAGATTGTTTAGGTGGTTTAGGCATGCTAAAACTGTTTTTAAGTGATTGTCGATCTAAATAATGGAAAATTTAAGCAAAGGCACAAAAATTTTTCGAGTTTTGTATACCGAGAAATTAAGAAAAGTGTTATGCTGAAGGTGAAATTGGAAGGCAAGTTAGGCCTGACTATGGAATTGAGGTAACCATAAAATTCATTGATTGTATTCTCCCTAGTTCTATTCATATTGTATGCTTATAAATCATGTTATATGCACCATACTCTCTTTAGAATGATTCTGATGAAAATGGGAGTAACTGTGTCGAGTTCTGTAAAAAATACAATATGTGGAAGTGACATAGACCTATTTGAAGAATATATGAATGGGAGCGACTCTGAAGTACAGGTTTGCACAGCATATACATATATGATAACTATCGTCCTAACGATTTTCAAGTAGACAAATTAAATTCATACATGTTATCGTTTCATGACCCTGAATATACTGGATTTTCGGTACTGACACACTGGCCGACTGACTTTGAAATACGGGTTAGAACATTATGTGTTCACTCTTGGCATATTGGTTTGCAAACAATATCCACATTTTAAACTTAAACACAATACTGTTTTAGGATGCTGGTCATACAGAAACTGTCTCACTTTCACCCCACCTGGAAAAAACTTTGAAGGACCTGGAAATTAAACTGATGATGTAGCAGCTACAAACCATTATATTCTTCATGGAAATAATGAAAGTAGTGATGTGACTAGATACTATTTTTTTGTACATAAAATACACACCAATTAAAAAAACTAATAAACTGAATTTTTCCCAGAACGAAATACAACACAACTCTGATATGGACCCAAACAACACACCTGATTCATAAAGTGGCATATGTCCTGATTATGTACAAAAGTTTCGTACTCCACGACCGGGATGAGGGTACAAGAGAAAATATGAAACATCTAAAGAAGGAAACAAAGAAAAACGATATAGAAATGAAGAACATTGCAATCACAAAGGTGTAAAAGTTATGAGATCGTTTAAAGATTACCAATGCAATTGCTCACAAAAGTGCAATGATACATTTGCCAACAGAAGCCAGAATAGAACAGTATAACAAATATTGGGAGCTTGGCTCATATGATGCTTAAACAACTTTGTACCTCTGCACTACATACAGCAAGTTGTATTGTTTTAGTAGTATTATGTATAACTGCATGAAACATATTATAACAGTTTCTTGTAATAAATTTATGTACATATTGTATTATTTCAGTGGTTATTAAATTAACAATGTTACTTGGATCATCTAATAGAATAAATTAAATACGAAAATTCCATTCTGCAGAAATTAAACAACTCACAATATACTATAAGTTATTTTTATTAATTGAGAAATACTACATATTGTTTCCTGAAAATTGGAAAATTCGTGATCAAGTAAGAGTGGTGGTTGTGAATTTTGGTAATCAACTACAACTTTTGAATTGATTATTGAAGTTTATCTTTAACTCCAATTTTCTCAGTTTCATTGAATTGTGGGTTGGTTCCTTTCTGCAAAACGCGGTCCAATTATCGTGGACGATTTAGAAAATTAAATGAAAGATTGGAAAGAGGCAACACAGGAATAAATAAATTTGATGAAGCTTGTAAATTTCACTATATTGCTTACAGAGTTCATAAAGATTTTGAATCTAGACATTATGCTGATAAAATTTTATAAAAAGATGGTAAATAAATTATGTTAGATAAAAATTCTCTGATTGGAGAAAAAATTGCATCTGCTGCTGTTGCATCAACTATGTTTACAAAAAGAAAACATGGTTAGGGTATTAAAATGTTTTATTTAATATATATTTTTATTCACTTATATAAATGAAGATAATAAATATAACTTTCGATATTCCTTTTGAGGAATCAAAAGATTTAGATATAGATCAATTTTTAACAAAAGATCAAATTGAGAGGAAAAATAAAAAAAATGAAAGAAGGCAAGATTTTCAAATTATCTTTAGCATGTCCAACAGTCAAAGAGATGGCCAAAGAAAAAACTGTCAAAGGTTTACATCATGGAGGAATTATTCCCCTCGTACTTGCTGCTTTCGATGCACTCGGTGTTTTAGCTCTGGGTTTAGCTGGAGGAGCTACTGCAATTTATAATTATGATGAACAAACTAGAAAAAATATAAAAGAATTAGAAGAACAAAGAATACATAATTTAGCAATGGAAAATGAATCTGGAATGTGCTGTGGTTAATTTTGAAATTTTCAAAAAATCCCGGGACTCACTGGGTTTGCCATTTTAAAGAAAATAATGATGTTTTCTATTTCGATTCATTTGGAGGTAATATTCCTAATAATTTAATTAATCATTTCAAAAATATCAATGTTTATTGCAATGATGATCGAATTCAGAAATTTAATTCAGTTATATGTGGACATCTATGTTTAATTGTTTTACATATTTTTTCGAAAGATTTTAAGTTTAACAATGTAATTTCTATGTTATTAATGATGGATATATTTGGAAAACCATTAATCAAATAGTTAAATGAAGACATTGACAATATTACTGAAGATTTAAAAACATATGTAGATTCAAAATGCAATTCGAGTGTTTCTACTTTACAAAGTAAACTAAGCACTTGTTTTAATTTTACAAAATCTTATATTTCTTTTCTTGGACAGACTTGTTAATATAGGTGAACCTGTAGATAATAAAGACACAGTCAATAAAAGATATTTCGAAATATATATAGCAGATTATATATTTAAAAAAAATGTCGATTCGAAATATAAAACTATTGTTTCTGATTATGCTTCAAAAGAAGATATACATTTACAATTCAGTAATACTACTGCTGATTTTATAAAACCAATAAATAGTGCGAAACAGACAATAAAAAGGAAGTAAAGTCAAAATAGAAAACTATTGTTTCTGATTATACTTTAAAAACCGACATAGATTCAAAATAAAATACCAGTGTTTCTGATTTAAAATCATTCGTAGAATCATAATATATCATTATTTCTGCTTTACTAGACCAAATAAGCAAAGGTTTTGTTTATACAGCAGACTATGTTTCTCTTCGAAAGCTTAGAATTAAAAATACAGCTGATCCTGTTGATAGAAAAGATGCTGTCAATAAAAGATATTTCGATAAAGAATTGCAAAATTTAAACAAATCAGTTTTGAATTATTGTGAAACACTTGTTAGCACAAAAATTGAAAAAAGCAAAGAAGACTCCGATAGAGAATTAGATCTTAAATTACAAAATTTCAACCAATCAGTAGAAAATTTAAGGAAGAAAAATCTCATATATTTTATTTACGTGGAAAGTGGAATAAAAATAGTAATGTTTTTCGCATAGTTGATTATGTAAATTTCTTTTCTCTTTTGATGGATTGTACTGTCTATAAAATAATTTCTGATAATTTACCTGAATATACTCTAACTGTTATTAACGGAACTACACAAATAGATTACAGTAACCCTTTTGATGTTAACAGAGGTGAGTTTTAAACGTTTAAAATTTAAGTATATAAATTATCTAATTATTTTGTTAATGGAATGTTGACTACAATAGAAATATTCGTGATATATATATATATATATATCACGAATATTTCTATTGTAGTCAACATTCCATTAACAAAATAGTTAGATAATTTATATACTTAAATTTTAAACGTTTAAAACTCACCTCTGTTAACATCAAAAGGGTTACTGTAATCTATTTATATATATATATATATATATATATATATATATATATATACACACACACACACACACACACACACACACACACACACACAATTAAATGGAGAACACTTGGTTTTTGAAGTGCAAGAAAGTCACTAAAAATTATAATGTAAAAACTGAAAATACAAAAAAATGGACGATTAGTTCAGAAAAGTATATGCTCGATATGTAATTCTAAAAAAATCAACATTAAAAAAATTTGCAGGAGGTAAGAGAAGGAATAATTAATGAATTATAAAAGCCAGCGAGAAGGAATTTTCCAGGAAGAAAAGTAATTTCGTATGGAATTGATGATTTATGGAAAATTGATTTTGTAGAGATGAATACTAGTAATTTGAAAGGAATATATCATGTGAATAATGGATATAAAAATATTATGACAATTATCGATGTTTTTTCAAAGTTTGCATTTGCTGTAGCTATGAACGATAAAACAGCCAAAAATGTAGTCAATGTTCTAGAAAATATTTTAATGACAAGAAACCAAATAATTTACAAAGTGAAAATGGTTCAGAATTTTATAATAAAACATTTAAAGAACTTATGGAAAAATATAATATCAATCATTATTCTGCATCTAGTGTATTGACATATAGTGTTGTTGAAAGATTTAATTGAACTCTGAAAAATAAAATGTGGAATAAATTTCCTTTGAATGGCAATTATAAATGGGTAAATATATTGGATGAATTAGTGAAAGAATATAACAATACAAGACATAGAACCATCAATATGAAACCAGTTGATGTTATTTAAAAAAATTAAGAAAAAAATTAATTCAAACATATATGGTTACTGAGACCAAATACAAAGTTGGAGACATCCAACTTTGTATTTGGTTTTAAATAAATGTTATTTATTTGTTCATTAGAGGGATTATATCTTTCTTTAGGTATTTCTTTACGTAGATCATTATTGAGATCATCCTCTTTTAAAACTAGATATTTTTTGCTTAATTATACTTAGTTATTTCCTTTGGCTTTGGCTTAACTGTTGATATTTTCTTTAAAATTGATTCAAAATCGGCATATATTGGGACAGGAATCTTCATTGTATGTTTATAATTTTTGAAAAATATTTGCTCTCCTTTCGAGGGTAAAGTGATTTTTACTACTTAATTTTTAGAGCAGCCTTCCGTATTTTTATTTAATTTTTCTTGCGAATAAAAGAATTGAAGACACATATCACATATATAAGTTTTACCATACTTATTATTTTTTGCATTGAAAGCAGTCTCGATAATCCAACAGAAATGTGAGTTATAACCTTCTTTGAAATAAAGTAAATTTATATGCTTATCCTTTTTACTTTTTGTAAGTTTTAGTTGATATGCCATGGATTTCTTACCTTCATCTTCAATAGAGTGTACATTTATATAAGTATAGATTTGATTTTCTATTTTTGGTATATCATCAATTTTAATAGAATATTCATAATTATCTATTACTTTATCAATATCAAGCCCCGCATTTTTATATTTGGTTACTATATCTGAATTTTTGTCTGCTGGAAATAATTCAGGTTTTACTGCCCAAAAAAAGCATTTTTGATCATTATTATTTACATTTATGAAGTTTTTTATTCTTAATAAATTCTGGTAGTTGTATATATGTTGCTCCATTTAATGGATTATACTTATTTATTGCTCATTGTATTCTAATTATTCTCTCTGAAGTCCATCTGAGTCTCTTCTTTGAAATTCAGATAATTGTGTAATTATTTCTTGGTATATGATTTTATAAATCCTTTTAATATCCGCTATATTCAATATTGTATAATGTGAATAATTATACTTCATAATTTTTTTGTTTGCGACAATTGGCATATAATTTAATGCTGGTTTTCAACCCTCTAAATGTTCTAAGATTATTGCGTATTATTTAAAAAACTATAGTTTTTATAGATTGTAAAAATTGATTAGGCACTACTAAATTAAAAGAATTTTCATTTTTATATTTTGATATCCTACTTTTAAAGGCTTTATTAACTAAGTAATATTTATTGGTTCTTCTTCTATTTCTTTTGCTAACAATTAAATTATTGTAGAATGGAAATATTTATTTCAATTCCTTTTTATCTTTGGGATATAATTCATTGATATTTGCGTCAGCCAAAGGTAAATTTGTAAAAATATTCTTTGTTATCCCTTCTTTTACCTGCTGGCTTCTATTTCTAAGTTTTGCAAATACATGATTAGAAAATGGGAATATTTCTTTAATTCTTTTTCTCTTGTTTTACAAATAGATTATTACAAATTGGGAATATTTCTTTTAATTCCTTTTTATCTTATTTTACAATTAGATTATTAGAGAATGGAAATTTTTATTTCTATTTATTTCTATCTTACTTACATAATTCATTGATATTGGCGTAAGAAAATGGCAAATTTGCGAAGTTCATTCTTCTTTGCCCATCAATAATAAATGTTATAATAGCTGTAATTAAATCTGCTTACCTTAGATGATGCAAATATTTAATTTCAAATCTTTTGCCTATAATTTTTAATTCCCGTACTATCTTCTCGCCCAACTTAACTACTAGATCATTTGTTACCATAATTCTCTATTTATAAGAAATAAAAATTTGTAAATAATATTGTAAAAACAGATATACGTGATAAATCGAAAAGTGCATAATTACTGGGAAACCGTATTTAACTTCTTGTTACGACGATAATTCTTCATATAATCACTAAAACACATTTCACATGTTATTGAATATTTGTTCTTACTATTTTTATTAAGAGAAAACAATTTTATAGATTTATTCTCATTACACACTTTACATGTTTTGTCGGGCAATTATCATGTTGATTTTCGTTTAGAATAGCCTATGCTGTATTGTATAATTTAATATTTTTATGCTTTTTGAGAGATGTATTATAAACATATTTTCCACATTCGCACATTACTCTCTCTTTTTTAACTCATAATGACTACTAGCATATTCACTATAACATAATTTACAGATGTTAAAATTTTTATCTTTTGTGTGCTTATGTGATGAAAAAGATTCTATGTTTAATACTTTGCGACACTTTTTACATTGCTTGCATGCGTTATTATTTTCCATTTCGAGCATGTTTTCCATTTTATTTATTAAGAAAATTAATTTACTAAGAGAATGAAAAAATATTTTTCTTCATTATTTTTTTCCTTTTAAATAAACACAAAAATGGAGGCTTTGCTCAACAAGTTGGACAATTCATATGAATTCACTAAACCAAAGATAAATGGTATGAAGTCACAGATATTTGAATTTATGAATCTAAATTTGGTAAAAAAAAATTAATTGTATTCTAGACGATAGGTATAAAATTACTTTACCAGATCGCAATGCAAAGATAATTGATGAAAATTAATTAAAATTTATAAATCAGAAACAAGTTTTTGCGGTATATGAAGGTTTAAAAGAAGTGAAAAATGGAAGATCTATGCATGATATTGTATTCATGCAATAAACCGAATTCTACTCATTTTGAATCTTTTTATTTTATTTTTAGCTTAATTTGCTTGGTTTAGATTGTTCGCTTGCAAAATTGACATTTCTAGAAAACATGAAAAATTGCTTGAAAAGCGAGAAATTTGCATGTTCTTTGCTTAACTTTTGGTGTTTTTTAAGTGGAACAAATTGACACAGTTTTTCTGTTAAAATTGAAAATTTTGCTTGGTTTTGGCTTAAATTTACATGATTTTCGAGGAAAATTGCTTGATTTGGAGAGCTCCTGTTTAAAAATTTTTAGAGCCTAAATTTAACCTCAAAAACCTTGATTTTGGAGCAAAAAACATAGAAATTTCGATGAAAATAAAGAGTGAGCTAGAACTCCCCTTATATATCTATTACGGAGCTAAAATTCTGAGCTCAACTACTGATTTAAGATAAAATTTATACCTGACTCTCATCATGAATTACTACCATAGCCATCATCATCCCTGCTAATCGCCCCATTGTTAATTGGAATGTATATAACGTATAAATTGCTTTTAAGTAAATATTAATTTGTTTTTGCAGAATAGCCATCGATTGCAAACCGTATCGATTAATTTGAAGAGTGCGAGTGACGATAGTTTCATAAAGGAGGGAGTGTAAGTGCGAGAGCGAGTGCGAGTGTTGGCTATTTGGAACACAGCCAATGGCTACACACGTTGAACCCGATATATTCTAAATGACTTTACCAGTGAAATATGCGAAACGCGCTACATGGGAAAGACGTGACTGCCTATTAATTAATACAGTGGCTAAATCACACATAGTGAGTGATGGTTCAAGCTGAATTCTTGAGAGTTCCGCTACTCCGAAGCGCTGGTCCCGAGTTCAAACCGTAGAGTTAACATAGGGCAGAGTGAGCATGCCAGCTGCACAGTAAACCATATATCTGTCCCAACACTGAACCAACTTTTTAAAAAATTCATACGCACGTGGCTTCTCAATGTTTCATAAATAAATTTTTTCATACGCTGTTATTCACCACATTTGACTAAGATGTAATTACAGATATTGTATGATCAAGTTAGCTAAAATGACTTTAATTTTCGTAAAAGTGTCAATTTGAAGTAACAACCGAACATAACTAAAGGTCACATCATCGTTGAAACGCATGAATTTGATAGTGGTTTTTGCCAGTTAGGGACATGAGGAGTAATAAGATGGCAAAGGCTGTTCATTATAAAGTGAGCACTATTGAAATCAACATTATAAAAAAGTCACTGCCCCTGTCTGCGTATGTTTTAACGGACACACCGAGTGACATGGGCCCAGTAAAGTTGGTAATGATGGATGGAAAGTAGTCCCACATCTTAAAGTCAAATAAAAAGTGCTAAGTTACCATTTATGATGCCTGAAATAATTTATTTTGCTTTCTGTTTTTTTTTAATGCACGAAAGTTTAAAAATGACCAGTTATGTATAGACTAATAATTAGTATTCTAATAATTCCACAGTTTCGCTTGACCGATGCTTGAATAAAGTGATGAAGCTCATGGCAAAGTTAATTTTACATAAGGCGGAAGAATACAAAACGCACATAAAAGTAGATCTCAAGTAGGGCTTTCAAAAGTGATCATTTTACCGTGAACAACTTATAGCGGCTTGTCAACTGATCTCAGTGACTAGTACTTCACTGCTACGTCAATGTCATAGCGCAAAGGGAATACTCTACCAGCGAATCGCAGAAGCGAACGCGCCGGTTTCAACGAGGAGCCAAACACGACTGGGGTGTGCACATAAAGACCGTTCACGAGTCTAAAAATATTTTATACATTATCAACACAATCGTTATTTTTGTTGAAATATGAAATTCTAGTCTGAGTAAAGTTAAATGAAACAACCTATAAGGATTTTAAATGTACAAATTTTTGTACAGTTCTAAAAATTTAACCAAATGAATACTTCGGATACAGCCCAGAATAACTGTTCATGTTACTGGAATGCCATGAAGAATATTCGTTGGAAATTTATTTTTGGCACAAGTTAAACCCTTACTGCCGGTTAACAAAGTGTTGGATTTTATAGTAATGTCTACATGTCACTCCGATGGCTACAATAACCGCTTTGGCTGAAACCAAACATCGTGTTTCTTGCCGCGTAATTGTAGAGCATCATTAAAATCGAGAAAAAAATTGGGTTTTGCGTGAATACGTCTACGTTGACGTGCTCGGACACCTTGATGTTTATTTTACGTTCCCGGCACCGCTTCACTCGATTACATGAGGTTTTGTGGGTATCGCTGGATTGCTTTTGAAATGCTCTTTCCAACCGTATACGATTTCTGTATTTCGACTTGGCTTTTTGACGAGTATAGGCCGACATTGTGTTAAGTTTCCTTAATTGTTTACATTAAACGCATACAATTTCACCATAACCACGCCACGCAAACGTCTTATACACAAAATCGATCTACCTTGACTAGGGCTATCGATTGAAATTCAAACGAGCGTCGTAGCTTTTCCCAGTCAAAAGTTATACTACGCGGAATTAATGAGACGCGGCGAAACGAACTCATAATTGCGCCCCCCCCCCCCCCACGAAAAAACGCTCGATGCTTCGCAGTCCCCACTCGACGTAACATATTATTTGATCCTTTGGCAATCGAGTGGTGTAATTGAATTTTGAACGTAGACGATAGACTTGGAGCTGCAATGCCAAGCTATATCCCCCGATTTTATCATCGGATTTTCTGAATTGCCTCCCAATGAGGTTACAAATTTAAAGACGTATTCATGTCAAAATTGTCTTAGTAGTAAGAGTAGCAAGGGTGTGCGCACGTGAGCACGAGTGGAGGGGCGTGTATGTGCTGAGGTGGTTACCGCGCCTGCGGTGTACGTTACTCACTAGCGCGACCGCTGTCTTCAAACAGCCCGCCTCGCTAACTCAATTACGCGCCCTCTCCCGCGCCTCCTCTAACAACCCGCAGCAGGCATTAGCGCCCACCGCGTAATACAGGCGACACGTCAGCGAGTCTCGAGAGGCAGGCCAAGCGCTGCGCTGCAACCGCGGCCACTCGCTTCACTGTCGTATGCGGAATTCCACTGGACTTTGTGTCTTAGCTACATGCAGAGCCAAGACAAGAGAAAATACTCAGTAAATTAATTATAAAATTAACATTTTATGTATAAATGCACTTAAAAGAGAGAAATAGTTATACTAGTTACAGAAATTGTAGAACTTGTAAGAGGTGGTCAAAAAGCCGTAATAAACTTTACTGCAAATTACTCTGTTTATATCAATTTATATTTAGTACATAAAAGCTTGGCGCAATATAGAACGTATACTTCATTTGCATAAGCGTA
Organism: Dryococelus australis; assembly: GCA_029891345.1. Taxonomy (NCBI): domain Eukaryota; kingdom Metazoa; phylum Arthropoda; class Insecta; order Phasmatodea; family Phasmatidae; genus Dryococelus; species Dryococelus australis. Next base: position 280,369,533 of record CM056994.1, read on the forward strand.
GTAAGCACATATCTTGAGCAAGAATTTTAACTTTTCACAATATAGAATGTATATTTCATTTGCACAATCATACTAAGAACATATGTTGCGTAAGGCTCTTAGCTATTCGCGCCAAGCTTTTACGTACTAAATATAAATTGATATAAACATAATAATTTGCAGTAATGTTTATTATGGCTTTTCAACCACATCTTACAGGTTCTACAAAGTCTGTAAGTACTATAATTATTTTATTCTTTTTAGTGCATTTATAAATGAAAGGCTGGTTTTGAAGGTTTTTTATAGTAATTTATTTTTATTCTCAACCATTTTTTTTTGTTATTATTGTATAGGTAGACAATGTGTATATTCATTTATATATTCGTGAGACTAAAAAGACTAAGAATGTGCAGTTAAACACTTGTGGTCCATTCCAAACTTCGGGCTCCAACCTGACGAACATTATTGCGCTGTAACCAGACTGCATTCCAGTTCTGTGCATAGCGGTATAAATGAGGTTGAACAGTCACCGTGCGTACAAACAAGTTAAGTTAAATAAAAGCTTGTAAAAAATGGAGAAAATATTGATATTGTATTATAACCAGAGAATAAGAACATACACTCTGTTCCCCAATATTACGACAAATTTAATGTTTCTAGTTGCATATCCCTTTTTGTCTAGTTTGCCATTGTTTTGTCTTACTTTCTTTGTATCATTCTTTGTGGTACTCGATCATAATTCCTTGTTCCGCATATTTTTTCTTCTCGTGTATTGTTCTATATTGTGTTTAATCAGTTTATATATTTGTGTTTTTAAATCTAATACATGACTTTTATTTTGTGCTCAACACCAAGGTATAGAGAGAGATGTAACTGTGAACAGCCTACAGGAGGAAGTGTCGGAAGAGGGCGCGATGCCGCGGGGCCTCGTCGCGGTCGACCTGATACCAGCAACGTCATCCTTTGTTGTTGGCGCCCTGGTCACGCCACGCTTGCTCCACGCCCTGTTTGCACGAGGCGGGGTGTGGACAAGGTGACCTCTCCCTGATAAGCCCCTCCCCCACTTCCTACCTCCCTCCCTATCCAACTGCTTCCACACACCAAGCTTGAGTCGCATTCACGCCGATCACGGACGCAGGAGTTCGAAGCTCTATAGGGATTTCGTGGACCACTAAATTATTACGTAGAATGACTTCGCCAACTGTTGAAAAAATGAAAATTAAGCTCTTTAATAAAGAAAGCTGTATATTTTATTAACAATATAATTGTATTTTTTAATATACTTAACTCACAATTGAATTAATTTTAATTATTATCATCATCATTTATAAAATATATAATTTTTTTGTAGGCATGCACTGTCAGCGTCTGAGCATTGAGGTAAAGTTGTTCACTTGATTTCTTTCCGTTGTTATGTTCGTTGCTGGAGAAGGTGGAGTTGATGTTTGCAAACAATTGCAGGAATAAATATAATTGAGCTTTATTGAATTTTCAAATGCTGATTGCCTAAGTATAAATGGTACAAGAGTTATTGATATCAGCGACAGTGCCTTTTTTTAAGAAATAAATATGTACAATTAGCATCTTAATACCCGATTTTGCAGTTAACAGTGTAACCAACCTATGTATTCTCTACCATAAATTGTTACACACACATTTAGTTCCATCTTACCGTTTGTAAATACAGCATTTAATCATAACATTTTTACCTAATTGTTTTTAGCAGTAACTAAAACATCTGTCTGAAAATTGAAATAATTATGTTGAAGAGTTGTACGGTTGGCAGCAAATTCTGCCTAATAGCCCAAACATAGAGGAAAGTAACGATCCACCAAAATAGCATTGAGCTTCGTCTCACATACGAGCAGAGCGATGGCTCACAACCTACTATTGCTCACGTGGAAATACATCTTTCTTGCGTTATCATTTCGCTGTTCGGTTGCAGAATCTTCACGACCGCTCTGTTTTGCTCGTTTTTAACACCAAGATTCCGAAATAAGAGACGGACAACAAACTATAGCCCATTCGTCGTTACTTCCAACCATTCTAGCTAGAGCCCTGCTAAAGTTCTACTTCCAGGATATTCCTCCGCCTTATGTCAAGAAAGCTTATCCAAGTCTACAAAATTAAACCAAACGGACAAAGCATCGCATTCGTGCGCACTCAGTATAATAATATTTTGCAGAAGGACTATTTCTTACTAAGAGTTGACAACACGCCTTTTTTCCTCCCTGTTTTAATACATGATAATATATAGTAAAATATTACAATTTATGGATAAAATTACCATTTAACCAATACGAGGTAATGTTAACGCTTGTGATATGCCATATGAATAAAACAACCAAACACATCATACATGGTGTGAATTTTCAAAAGTTTGATTCAAAATTGTGAAGAAACTGCGAATGGAGTACGAACGTTGTCATGTTTCCACTCCATCTTATTAATTTCATCGTGGTACGAATATCTAGTAAATGATTTTCAAGAGATGGTAAATTTTTTTCATTCTTTTCAGTGTTACTTATCGGTTACTCTCAGTGCTACCTATCGGTTCATTTACGAATTACATACATTTAATACGAAATTTGAATAAAATAAACATATACGTTCACGTATTTAATTATAAATAAATACACTGAACTATTCTTCACTATTATATCAGTACGGATTGTTAATCCAACAAATGAGTGGAATAAAATATGTGAACCAACTGAGTTTTTGGAAATATCGGCCAAGTCTACCCTTTCCGCGAGCTAAAACATGGGCATGAGCTTCTCTTTTCGGCGTGTCTTGTGCGGAAAACGTGAACGGTTTCTGATTGGCTATTCTAGTTTTTTCTCTCTCTCTCTCTCTCTCTCTCTGTGTTCTGCGTGATTGGCGTAGGCCTGCAGGTGAATAGGGCATTATAAATCTCATCGCCGTTGCCGACTACTTTGCCATTATACTTTCCACTCCTCGGAGCTGTTCACTTTTCTGGCCATGCACTGTTTTAATACACATTGAATTGCATCTCTCTTGTCTTCAGAGTGAAATCGACAATAGGAATATAGTTTAACTAACCGATAAACTTATGATCCACGGACGAATCACAGGGGTCTTGGGCGGTGTTTATAGCGCCGACTAGACGAATTAGCACGAATATTTCCAATGAGCGAAAACAGTATCGTGAACTAGGCGGGCGTTCATTGGAGTCGTTGGTTCAATTTCTGGCAGTCCGTCGGGCCTAGTCCGGTTTAGCTAAGTACACTCTTGTTACAATTACGTTGCACCTTTTGTTAACTTAGCAAATGAAAGAGTTGCATTAGATTTAATTCCACATAAAGGAATTACTCCTCAAAGATGCGGCCCTTGAATATGGGAATCCCAGATGTGCAGTTCAAGGAAATATAATAATATTTGGTTACTAATATGACAGTTAATATTCATTTGCAAGGATGTTACACGGTTATACAATCTATATCAAGCTTCAGTTTTAGACATACTTTCTGTTAAGTAACTTAGATTATTTTAGCGGTTGTGGAGTGGAGTGAGTGAGTGATGAGATTTGGGCGGCTCTTAATAGCGAGGTCTTGAGAGCCGACGGGGTGATTTAGGTGAGTATGGAGCAGTGCCGGAATGAAAGGGCAGGGTAAAACAGGAGATCCCCGAGTAAAACCTCCAACCAGCGGCATCGCCCGGCACGATTGATTCCCACATGCCATATGCTCGGGTCAACAAAGGCTACAAATTCATGTTGACAGTCATTGATGCATATAGCAAATTCGCCTGGGCCAGACCTGTCAAGTCGAAGAATGCGCGTGATGTCACCAAGGTCCTGGCTAACGTATTGCGCGAAGGTTGTATCCCTACTAATCTACAAACCAACCAGGGCAAGGAATACTACAATTGCAAAGTTTAAGTCCCTGATGAAGAAACATAACCCAAAGCATTATTCCACGTACAGCAATCTCAAATCTTTTATCGTCGAGAGGTTCGAAAGGACTCTGAAGGGAAAAATGAGTAGGCATTTCGCTGCGCTTGGGAGCTACAAGTGGCTAACACTACTGCCGAAACTCATTCGCAAGTACAATTCTACCGTTCGTTTCTACGGTTCATTCTGCCGTTCATTCTACCACTCGCATGAAGCCCGAAGACGCGAAAAACGACTCCCTGCTTCGAACATTGTACACTGATGTGGAAAGGAGGGGCCCACACAAGCCTAAAGCCAAGGTTGGCGACCTGGTGAGCATCTCCAAATAGAAAGGCATCCTCGAGAAATGGTTCAGGTCGAATTGGAGCCCCCAACTTTTTCGTGTGCGACGTATAAGCAAATATGCTCCGAGGACCTATTTTCTCGAGGAACTGAATAATGTTCCCATCCACTGAGGTTTTTGTGCAGAGGAGATTCAGCCTACAAAGTTTCCAGATGTGTATTTGGTCGAGAAGGTGCTGAAATGACGTAAAGGAAGGGTGTACGTCCAGTGGTGCGGTTTCCTTGCCCGCTTCAATTACTGAGTCGCTGAAGCGGACATCGAGTGGTGAACACCGAAGAATGTAATTAATAAACCTGTATGTTTTAGTACGTGTACAATACATTTTGAGTAAAAATTTTGTTGCATTTTATTTATTATAAAAACCCTTCTGCTTTATATAAAATAAATTATTTAAAAAAAAAACCGCTTTTAAGAATAAAGCAACAAAAATAATTATGCCAGTTTACATACTTTTCAGGAATCGTCAATGCTACCATTCGGTACAGGCCGATAGCGGGCGATATAATCGAGAAATTAATGCCACTTATGTGTTGGAAATAGTATCCAATATGGAAGGCGCGACAGCGCCACCTATTCTAAAAAAAAAAAAAAAATAACAAATATGGCTGCCACCTGGGATTATTAATCCACTAGTCCCACCTAGGTAATAAAAACATATGTAAACCAATATGGTGTCCTCAGTAATGTATTAACAAATGACAGACGAAAAAACCAAGATGGTGGCATACGATATGAGTATAGGTGAGGGGAGCGAGGATGATTGGATACGTCGTTTGCTGGGCGTGGTGCTGGGGGACCTCCAGAAATGTAGTTTATTTTTTAATATTTTTTAAAACTGAAATGTTTAATAATTTTTATTAATAAATTTTGCTACATTTTTTTAAAGACAAAAATGAGAAGTTATAAGGGAAAAATGGAAATATTAATGAAAAAAAAGAAAATTTTGAGGGAAAATGTCCACCGGGGTGCCGGAATTTTAAACGAATTTTGATTAATTTTTCATTTTTTTTTTTTTCATTTTTTTTTTTTTGGATTTTTTTATTTTAAGCTTAAATTTCAGTGGGATCAAGGTAAAAGGTCATGTTCAAAGGTCAAGGTTGAAGTCAAGGTCACATTGATTTAATATGGCAGTCGGATGACATCACAACATGGCGGCCGGCACCTATACTCCTATTCCCTGCCCCTTGTTCCAGACTCGCCATAATCATTCTACTTTAGCTCTTTCAGATAGCACAAAATCACATCAGGCTTTCGTGGAGTGTAGATATCTTGAGAGCCGATGAAGATGAGTCGAGGTGGATATGGAGTAGCGCCGGAATGCAAGGATGGTGGGCACAGGATATCCCCGAGGAATCCGGCAGACCAGCGGCATAGTTCTGCATGGTTCCCACATGTGAATTTCTGGGAGTGACTCCGCCAAGAATTGAATATGTTTCGCCTTGATGGGAGGCTAGTCGCTACGTCAACTGCGGCGCCCATCATGCTTTCGTGAAAACGATGCTTTGGAGGGCAAATTTTATTTTGGCAATATACTTAAATAGTTCAGTTCGCTTGTTGGCTGGCGTTAGCTGGTTGTATTGCTCAGTTCGTGCTTTAAAGGATTTCCGTGTCGCAATCGGCGCTGTTCCAAGCTCGTAGCTCAGGGAATTTTCTGTTTTTCCTTCTTGCCGAACTCATGTGCTGGTTTCAGCTCACCGAGTTGCTGTGGTTCTACTCTGTTACCCCCATCTTTCACACACAGAATATTGCGTTGTGCTTAAAAATGCCTGGGGTCGTACTACACCTCATATTTCAGTTAACACAATGCATACTTGATCGGATTTGTCTACAGAATTGATGCTGTTATTTTATTTTTTACGTTCTGACTTTTGTTATTTTCGAAGGTAGAAGATTACAAAATATGATTATTTATAAGTGTTACGTCCTGCAGCTGGCGCCGACTCAGCTGCCCCGCGCCGTAATCAGAGACCCACCTCGCCCCCCCTCTTCCAAGAACGAAGAGCTAGAGGCCTCCACTGATCCCCCCCCCCCCTTCTTAGAATCCAGTGAATGCCGACAGCGGCGAGACTTGCTGGCGTCACAGACCTCCGCTCGCCTGCTAGAGTTTCCGATACGTTTAGCGGCGACGCAATAATGTTCTGGCGAGACTGGCTGGAGCCTCAGCCCTCCGTGACACATCACGCAAGTTTGGGGGGGGGGGGATCCTAGGTGGTGGCCTAAGGCACTATATATACTGCCGCAACCCAGTGGCCGGCAGTCTTTGATGGAGGCAGCCTGGCCGAGTGTGCGCGAGCGAATTAAATTGTGTACAACGACTGGAGATTACGGGACGACGGCGAGTGAGGTGTTCGTGGCTTGAATGGACCAGAGGGTGTGAAACCGACAAGTGAAGCCTACTGTGCGTGAGGGCGCTTGGAGGACTCTAAAACATTGCGACTGGCGGGGTATGGATTGAACTGAGGTGGGACTGAATGGAAGTGTAATACTGATTTTATTGTAAATATTCGAACTGTCGTATATGGACGAATAAATTATAAAATAATTGAATATGTTGATACACTGTCTATTGGGAGTGATCTTTAATTATATAATTTCATTTATTTCTTTGTCGTAATTATAAATTTTATTAGTTGGTGTCAATTGTGAACAGCAAGTGATTTCAATTTATTGTGAGAATTTGAGTTCTGACAATTTTGCTGTAGTTATTGCAAATAAAATAAGGAAATTATAATTAATTCTTTATTTGATTAAGACCTCCATCCTTTAACGAACTTGTTATAGCCCACTTAATTTCTAGAGAGAGAGAGAGTAATTGTAACAATACTTATTACTACCGCATTAGCTTTTCCCAGTAGAAGTATTTTTTTATCAGATACATATCAATTTTGTTTTCTCAAATTTACACATTAAACATTGCAATATATATTAAAACTTTGACTGTCACCATACCTTTAATAATGTACGTTTTGTCAAGGTCTTTTCATTGAATTCATAGCCGTAGTCTAATAAAATAAAGAAAAATAGCATTTTTAAAAATCTATGGAAGAAGTTATAGCGTCATGGGATTAAATTTGATGCACATGACCAGCATGAAATACAGCTGTGCGTCATATTGATACATGTATCTGTCAAAGTGTTAAATATTTTTATTTAATTAATGTTATATTAATAATTATATTAATTTATTGTTTCAAGCTATAATGTTAAAAAAATCTACCAGTGTCCTTATCAATATGATAATAAAACATTATTTATTTTAGAAATTCATGAATTTTTATTTTATAATTATGATCTTACATTTAGCCTAATCCGTGAAGACACACGAATAACATACAGCAACATTGTCGAGGATAACACCCTATTTGAATGAACACCTACAATTGTGGTCGGGGGGGGGGGGGGGGGGGGGGGGAATTCAAATTATATAAAACAAAATTTGTACTGATCGAAATATGATGTTTATTAACAAACGCTGAAATTCTTATTCAAGAACCCAGTGTAAAAAAAAAAAATATTAGACCGGTTAGTGTTATACCGCTGATAATTGTATGGGTATTTGCCTAGTACAGTGCACCACTCTGCGAGAAAAAATAAACATGACGTTAATTTTTTATTTTAATGCAAAATTACTTTTTCTAGAATGTGGTGGACTTCGATTTTGTAAAAAGTATAAACTAAGCCTGTTGAAGATAAAAAATTTAATGTATTCTTATAAATACGTATAGTAATTTTATTAGAATAAGAACCCTATATAAAAACGACGTTGCAAACATTTAAGTCTTGTTGGACGCAGTGTGTGTCGCCGAACGTAGTGGCGCAGTGGTTAAGCCCCCGTAGGAATCCCGCGTCCAAGGTCAAGAAGGTAGGGGACAATACGGGCAACTCTAACACGCACGCCTAGTGCCTCATCGCTCCACGCATGGCGTGCAGTGTTTCCGTCATGACGCTTTACTGTGCAAATTAGATATGTAACAGTGGGGTTTTATTACACGCACTGAAATATCACACATTAAACTACACCAGTATCTCTGAACTTTTCTCTTCCCACTTAAGGAAACTGCATGGGCAAGCTTTAAAAATGCGATATTTGACCATATTCACGATTTTTTCTCGAAGAATGCACATAATATGACAAAAGTAAAAACTATGGCCTTAGAATTTTTTTTTTTTTAAATCTTTTATGACAAAATGTATTTGACGAACATTTATTTACCGAGATACGCGTATTCGCGCAAACAACTACTTCACAAAAATGCGAGATGTTTATCCCATTCTTAAGCTTTGGAATTGCTTTCGAGGCAGGAGGATGTGGGCTCGATTTCCGGTACGGCCATCCTGATTTCGGTTTTCCATTGTTTCCCGAATTCACTCCAGATGAATGCCGGGATGGGTTCTTACTACAGGCCATCGTCGATTCCTTCTCCTTTCCTCCTTCCCTCAGACACTTACTCCGTGTATTATGACCTCGCCGTTGAGACGTTAAGTCCTACCTACCTATAGGTTGTTCACCATAAACTGAACACTTTTGGATGCCCTGCTCAAGATGCACATTATGTGTTCTTCCGCTACATGTAACATTAACATTTCCACGGGCCTGAACACTTAATTGATGCGTCCATCAAGTTAAACTGTAAAATTATTGGAATCGTGAATATTTTACTAACCTGCGAATTTTTACACTTAGATGCATAAAAAAACCGGAAAGCAAAATAAATAATTACAGCTTTCACAAATGTATACATGGCACTTTTATTTTAACGTTACGCTACGGAACTACTTTCTCTCAATCGTTATAGGCTGTTCACGGCAAAGTGAGCACTTTGTAAGGTCCTTCTAAATTTTTCCTTTAATCCAATTTCCATCTTCCTGATGCTTTTCAACATAAACATTGCAATGTCAGCAATAAACACAGTGTATACATTTCACCACCATCAAAATTCAATGCTTGAAGCTGCAATAAGATGTATTTAGTAGTGGTTAATGGTCGTTGGGACGGCTTTAAAAAGTGCTCACTTTACCGTGAACAGCGTATACGAACTTCACTGGGCGCATGCCACTTAGCAGTCCCCTTCAAATATATGCAGTTAGGAGCAGTGATATTTTTTAAACGTTGATTCCCAAAGTGGTCATTTTATCGTGAACAGCCTTTACCTAGCTTGAAGGCTGTGTTATTCCCTTGAAATGCATATTTTCGAGTGGCTTGGTTCGCGGTTTTGTGTAACCGCGTACCGGTGCCTCGGGGACCTGGACTCGAGCACTCGCGTGATCTGCGATCGCAGTGAGTTGTGCAAGAGGCATGCGGTATCTCCTAGCGCTCGCTTTCCGTTCGTCAAAAGGACCATCTCTTCTCGCCGCACGTACTCGCGAATGCGGCCTTGAGCCTTGGCCGTCCGTGGGCCGTGGTTCGTCGCTATAATTCGCCCGCTTGACGTCACGCCCTTTCTCGCATTGGCTTCTGGCACGCGTTCAATTGTTCGTGTGGCGACAGTAGTCCATTCTCTGTGCAAACACACGAGATTTGCTGTCGTTAAGAGTGGGATTGACCCCCCCCGGTTTTTGTGAAATAGTTGTTTGCGCGAATACGCGTATCTCGGTAAATAAATGTTCTGCAAATACGACTTTGTGTCAGAAAAGATAATCAACAATTATCTATTATTTTTACTTTTGTAATATTAAACGTATTCTCGTAGAAAAAAATCGTGAAGATGGTCCAATATAGCAATTTTAAAGCTTGCCTATGCAGTTTCCTTAAGCGGTAAGCAAAAGTACAAAGATACGGACATAGTTTAATCTGTGGGCTTTCATCGCGCGTATTGAAACCTCTATGTTACAGATAATTTGCACAGTACATTGTTACGGCGGAAACACTTCACGCCATGCGCGTAGGAGCGATGAGTCGCTAGGCGAGCGTGTAACTGTCGCCCGTATCGCTCCCTCGCTTCTTGACCTTGGACGCGCAGCTACATAGTCCCCTTAATGTTTTAAGCCTTATCCGTCTGACTGTCTCGAAACTGTCCTTTTTTCCACCTTCTAGCGGAACAGTTTCCTTCGTGACCGTGACCGCTAAGGCGTGACGGTCGTGTGACAAAGAGGTAGCACTTGTAATGGTTCGTGACGTACGTACCTGAGGAAAGAATCTTAATTGGTAATCAGTGTAATATGATCCCATGTATTACAGGATTATCTTCCCGACCCTGCAACGCACGCATGTGTATAGCAGTACATGCTAAGTAATTCATCGTATACTTGTGCTTTTATAAAGAATAAATATGGTTTTATTTACTTTTACTGTTGCCCACTATACGTTCATTGCTTTTTTTTTTTTTTTTTTTTTTCCCCCCAGGACTCCGCTTTATAACTAGTATAAAATGCCTGTACTCTTCACCAGTTTTACATAATTTGCTTTTGCAACGAAGACATTGCATTTTCTCTTTACTGTAAAAAATATTCTGGTAAACTTCCTAAACTGTAGCGGGAGTTTATAATCTATACACTGTATGGTAGCAATACCAGACGTCAAGCTGCAGTTATAGGAATGTTTAGCGTCGCTACTATACAAAGTTCAGAATTCCCCTATGCATTTGACAGTTTCTTAAGCAAATGTAGGAACGTTACAATGAATGTATAGGGGAAACCAGTACCATCCCTGCTTTCTCACTAAGCGTATACACTGGTATGGCAAATTTCCGAAAAACTTCTTAGAGTGTTGTTTATATCACAGATTCTGTGAATTCTTTAATTTCCAATTAATTCTGTATATCTTCATTCCTTGTCATTCCTGATAAGATCTTTCTAAAAAAAAAGAATTGTTCGTAAGCTTAATTCTGTACATGCGAGAAAAAGGGAGGGCGGACTGAAAAACCCCGAGGAATCTCGTCTGTGCTCCAGCTACAAATCAACGAGCCGGGTTCTGTGTTCACGAAAGTGGTCGAAACATACCTAGTTCTGTGCCGAGATTATGGCGAATCCACGTAACTCTGAAGCAGTTCCAAGTAACACGACAGCGTAGTCGTAAAACGTTTATTTCGGGCTCTATATTGCACCGCTCTATTGAATAAACCAAACATCGTTGATCAAAGAATGTCGCAGAGATGGCTATAGTGTATTGTGTAAAATTCGGTCCACATTCCGACTGTTACTGTTAATTTATTGTCATAAAAGATTCGCGAAAATTCTGGCAGTCTCAAGACATTGAAATGATAAAAAGTCAGTAATTCTACCAGGAGTGTTAACCGCACCTATTATACCCTATGATATAATAAAACCGCACAACATAGTATTCAGACCCGAAACGATATGGTCGAGAGGAAAGCTTAAACGACTTCAACCCCGGAACTAACCTAATAACTATATATTTAATATTAACAACTTCTAGGCCATATTTTTAGTAGAGCACCAAGCGGCTGAGTTTAGAAAATAAATCACAGTTGAAAACCCTTCCAAACCAATGGTAACAAAAAATTGCTAGAGATTATTTCGTCGACGAAAAAAGCGAGTGGTGGAAGATCTAACAATGCGTATTAAGTAACACGATACAAGAATATCACTAGATTTTTACTACGAGATTGATTTTATTGGAAACCCACGCGAACTAAATCTGGTTTTCGCGAGTTTTTTGAGTTTTTTTTGTTGTTACGTACTGATTGTTATAGGCTGTTCGCGGTAAAGTGAGCACTTTTTAAGGCCCTCCCAACAAGCATTAACCACTGATAAATATATCTTATTGCAACCTCGGGTCATTAAATTTTGATAGTGGTGAAAAGTATACACTGTATTTATTGGTCACATTGCAATATTTATACTAAAAACCAGCAGGAAGATGGAAATTGGACGAAAGGAAAAATTTAGAAGGGCCTTAAAAAGTGCTCACTTTACCGTGAACAGCCTATACTTAAATTCACCACAATACCAGTTTTAGAATGATATATAAAATGCGCCTGTGTTCGATGTTTGCGTGTTTTTTGCGCAGATTTTTGTTGATCATGCTATCGCAAAGCGTCCGCCTTAGTCGTACCCACTGGGGAAAGGAGAGATTTTGACATCAAGGATTGTCCGCTGCATTACACATCTGCCGAGGCCGAGCTATTCGTGGGCCCGGTTGGCCTTGGCCTTGACTGAGTACCCGGGCGAGAGAGTGCTGCTTGTTTACAGTGGTCGTTTTTCGCGGTTCGTTGGAGTGACGGGTATGCTCTGCTCTGAGCTAACAACGACACCTTCCCCTTCCTCGCAGTGCGGTGGAACCATCCGGGCTTCCATGCAGGCCTCGCTCTGGCAGCGCGCAGAAGAAATATAGTCTGTTCACGGTTTCTTCACACTTGTTCAGTCATACCTTTAACAGATCAACCCATGCATTACGTGTTTAGCTGTTTCCTAAATATCTCATGTACCACAAGCGTTTTATTCTTTTGTTTACATAAAAGTATCTTACTTTTGGGTAAATTGAACTTATATTTATATTTTATCATTATAAATTAATATTTAATTAATATGAATAAAACAAGAGAGAAAAAAATGTGTGTTGGTAATGCCTAGCAAGAAATAGTTCTTATGGAAAGTATTACTAAACTGAATGCGCACTAATACAGTGCGCTGTCCCTTCGGTGCAATTTAAACACTATTTGCGTGAGGTAGAAGAATATCTTAAAGTAAAACTTTTGCAGGGCTTAAGAAAAGTTAGCAGAAAATATGAATGGACTATACAATAGATTTGCAGTGCTTATTAAACATGAATTAACAAGAATGCACCGTCAGATAAATTAACATTTCGACTTTGAAGTTTTAATTAAATGTTGGGAACTACATAAAAGCTGCCGTCATGATAAAAAGTGTCATTACGTTCAGAAAAACCATGTGTTGAAACCACTGACGTTGAACTGTATCAAGAAAAAAATGAACTGTCCGTTGCAATTTGTGTTCAGAGTAGTACTCGAAATTTCCAAGCACCTGCTTCTTTTGCAGAAAGTTTACAATTGTATAGAGAATAAAATTATTGCATTTTATTAATACTATGAAATTCGTGAATATTCTCTTGAAAACTAAATATTATATCTTTTCATCTGCTTTGTCGTACATGCGGCGAAGGCCATATGCTCGAAGTTTTTATGTAGATTTGCGGAGCGTCTACACTAAACATGGCAAATAAAACAAATGTTAGGGATGAATAACTGGTCGTTATCAAAATTAGTAAAGATTCTTGCCACTGTCAATCTTATATGGGTTACTCGTGATAACAGTTACATGGAGATATTTCAGTTATATTTTAAAACACATCGAAAAATTACGCTTACAACAAAAATATTCCATCCTTACTTCGTTACTGGTAAATAATATAACCTAAATCTGTTAGTCGACCTAAAACTTGATGTTTGCGGAATTGTGTAAAAAATTACTCTACTGTATATCGGACACGTATTATCAACAAACACTGGTTAGTGAATTTGATGCACGCTTTGTTTTTTTTATTTAACTACCATGAACTCCTTCCATTTTTATATACATATAAAAAAATAGTAATAATAAGCGAATATCTGCCGCGAATTTCTACATTATGATGAAATAAAAGGGCTATTTATTGATCCTTTCTTGCATCTCACTTTATCACTCCAGTACCTATATCCTCAAAAAATATTCCGATCAATTTCCTTCTGAGAATAAAAGTCTAACTTTTAAATGTCTGAGATGAGTTCGTTAACAAGTACTACCACAGTCAATAACTTCGTGGACTGGCGCCCAGAGTGTAGGCAACCACGCGCTAAAGTTCCCACCATCGTATTGCTTGAACTACGTATTTCTTTAAGGATTTCATAATGGTAAACACGACTATTTAACTGTCGATGTTAGATTCATTTTTCGATTTAACTGTTAGGTGTTAAATGTAATATCGGTTCTAATGTTTCAATTAAATTGTTAGATTTTTTTCTGATTGATACAATCAAAAATAAACATTTAACCTGCACTTTTCTCATTACTTCGGAAATGCATTAACGTCAAAGAATGCGCAAGCAGTATTTTCTAAAATTGTAACTAAACTTTTATTAGAGCATTCGAAGGTATGACTAATACGCCCACCAAACGGCAGGGGCGACGTAAAGAACACGACCTGTGTGCCGGCGGGCGGCCCTACGTATTTTTCAGGGCGATGAGAAGTTACGCCATGGCGCCTACTCTTTTAATTCACCTCGTAATTATACGTACTCTTGCATTGTTTTAAATCTTAAGGTGTGTTTTTTTTTGTCGTTGGCCGAGAACATGTTCAAATGAACATCCAATACTGCTTTTTTTTTTTTAATATGTTGCATACAACTGAATAAAGAGTAACCGATATTTTATATTTAATAAATTAAGTTAACAACTGTACGTAATAGATCTTACACGAAATGCCACAGAAGTGCATTATAAAGTTCCCGCATGCCTTTGTCTTGCCTGCCTCCTGCCATGAAACTGTGTTTATATTGCCTTATTGCCTTAGCATTAGCAAATTTCTTAGTAGGATCAAAATAACTAACTCAGTGACTGGGCAATATCGTTTTCTGCCCACAAAGTTGACATGTTTGATAATAAGTTTCACTTTACTTGAATCACGTTGACCGTTAGCTACTGTTGCTGTGACAGTCTGCGAAGATCAAACCATATGCTAGGGAGTAAATATCGCATTTTCTTTTATCATGTCAAGCACTCTAAAAAGCCGACCTCCCGTGGCGCAGTCGGTTGGTGAACCGCCGGTCTACGGCGTGGCAGGCCCTGGGCTCGAATCCCAGGCAAGACATGGGTGTTACAGCCTATCAAAGGTTTCTTCGGATGTTTTGAAACAAACCTTTGAAAAATAACACTAGCAGTAGCATCTCAAATTGGTTTTGGAGTATCTTGTACCCCACAAAAATATATCACCGCGATTAAATTTGAAGTATTATATTTTTGAACAAATGAAACTTTGACGTAGTATCTTCTACAACTTGTAATATTTATTTCGTATTCAATACGAATTTTAAAACAGTAAGAGCAGCGATGTGTTGGCAACGGCTATTGATAAATAGTTCACAGTTAAAATATTGCTTTAACCTTGATTTTTTGGTATGCTATTTGTAAATTAAACGTTGCCTGTAGAAATATTCTAATATTTAAGTAGTACTGATGGAAACATATTTCATTGTTTCTGTTAAGAACATCAGCTCAAAATAAGGCGCGTAGGCCCTAGTGACAAGGTGTTTTTATTTTCCTTCCTAGGACTAAACGTGAATACGCGGGACGGGACGGATATATATATATATATATATATATATATATATATATATATATATATATATATCGGGAAGTTTTGCAGCGCTAGTAGAAGCAGGAAACTTGTACATATTCAATTTTGGAATATTTCTTACTTATTACAACAAACATAATGATTTTTTAATTCGTAATTTAAAACTGAGACGAGAGTTTATTGTTTGAATACTTATTATAATATATTTAAATGTCATGGAAGGACGGTTACAAATCCGAAGTTGTTAGAAGTGAAGCTGGCGAAGTGGCGAAATGGCATTGCGTGTTGCTTTTCCTGAACAAAGTGTTAATGTTTCTCCCTGCGAAAAATACTCAAATTACATCAGTTTGTACACGTTGTGTTTTCTAAACCTACTTAAGTAAGTTACGATGTTGTGATAAATCTGTTTTTCCAGGGCAGGAATAAATATACTCTTTTGTAACTTTGCCCTAGGTGTTTGAAACATAATAATTGTGGTACGTACTTACGTTTCTGTGATTTGAATGCTTGCCACAATCCCAGCAAACTACTAAGCCCAGTCAAAAAAAAAAATTCTAATAAATAATTAAATGACCTAATAGAAACAAAGTACCTATGCAAAATAATATGAGCGGAATAAATGTATGTAGGCCTATTTATGTGCAAGTACGTACAAATAAATTAGTGACACGAGTTTAAAACTTTGTTCTAACTGAAGCCGTCCTTTTGACAAATTACCCAACACATATCAATAACGAAAGATTAAATACTACAGTTCATTCCCCCACAGTTGTAACATGGTTAAACATAGTCGCGGCAAAATATTAACTTGTGTGTATAGGCTATTCACGGTAGAATGAGTTTTTTTGAGGCCCTAGTTATCTTTTTATTTCAGCCATTTTGTACCCTTTAACCTCCATTTAAAATAAATATTGACATTTAAGTAATAAACACCGTGTGTATACTCCACCACGTTCGGAAGATAACGTCTAGGGCTAAAATAAAATAGATTTATTGACTGTTATTTCAAACGACAGGGCTTTCAAAAGTACTCAATTTACCGTGAATGGCCTTTAATGTGCTATATCGTGTATAACACAAATGTTTTGACAGAGTAAAATAATAACCATAATAAATATTGCTAATAGGCCTATAGACATTGTTAAAAAGTGATAAATCTGACCTAAATGTGGTTATGGGCCTAAATTGTGAGCATTCATAGGTAACAGTTCACGAATTATGACAGAATTCTTTGAGCAGATGAAAGCAAACAACGCATTTGACAGTTAAAACGTAGAAGTCAGATGGCAGTGTTTATATTTACATTCAGCGAAAGGATGCGTAATAAATCGGTAACCAAAATTAGAAGTTTAGCAGTGCTTCAGAAAAGTATGAAGTAACCGTGAATGGCCTATAGTATAAGTTAGGTCATAGGTTAGTTTGTAAGCCGTTCCCTGATAAGCCTTCAGACGTAACACCGGAGAACGTTAATAAGCCCTCTCCAATTCCAAGCACTCTAAAAGACTCAGCCTAGTCATTTAGAATTGTCTTGATACTCGAAAACACTGCTACTAACTCGTGTCCTGAAACTATACACTTGGCACCGTCGTTCAAAGTGACTTCTGTTGCCGGTGCAAGCCTCCTGCAATTTCTTCGGGAAGTTCCTTCTCATTGTACAGAAATGACATTGTGCTATTGAATTTCGACTATTTTTCACAGAGTGTACTAAAGGAAGTACCAACTGTATCACCTATTTTTTTTAAAAACAATTATTCAGCACATTTTGGTTTCTCATAGGCTGCCTCGTACTTGAACATTCTGTTCTTCCTTCGATATCGAACTGCTGCAAAAGTTGGATCTGTCCCAACCAAGCTGGCACGCTAGATCCCTTGCTGTTATTTGAGCTGAGTAATGGCCATCATTTTTGTACTCTTTCACAAAGTCAGAGAACTTTCTCCCAGTTCTGACACAGTTAGTGAAGTCATAATTTCAGACAGTGTAGCCTTACTCACAATATTGACTTGTAACACGATATCATGCCAACACACTAGTGTAAATATGAATTTAAAGTGTCCCATTTGTTGACCTAGACACTTAGCTTCTGATGCTGTAACTGAGTGTTCACAACATCCGCTATGACCAAGTTTAAGCTGTGCCAGACACGGATTTATAAAAAAAGTTCGTAATATTACTTCACAGTTGTTCTTTACACACTCTTCTATACCCCTAATATATTGTCACCATTACCTGTCTCTGGCAACGACAATCATTCATATCCAAATCACAGAGCTTCTCAAGATCATCAAGGAAGACGTGAGTCAGTCCTCATGAGGAGTTAATCGCCTGGTTTTAAGCAATAAAACACTCACGCACATTGGTATAACCTTTATTGTTATCCTGCGATAGCTGCTCAACATGGCTCCCGTCAGGCGTACAATCCAATACGACAGAGAAGTATTTGACTTCTTTCAACTTCGACATAATCTTCTTTTGTACCTCACATCCAGAAAGCTGAGCAACGAGTTTTGGACATTTTTGTCACAAAATGGATGTAGGTCTAATTATTTACAATGTGAAGAAGACGCTCCATTAATACAACAAGAAATTTTTCTAGGAGTTGAATTAAACTTAGAAAGGTGCCATTGTTAGAAGCGTGCAACATTATCAGAGCTGCCTTTGAACGACAAGTTTTGCTAACCTAGGACGAAAACTACTGTAATTACTCTTTCCAGTATAGAACTCCGCCGTGTTTTCTCATCTTCAGTCTGTTTTTGCAATTTTTGGTTATCCCCGCTTGAGTGCACCAATACTCCCTAGGTCTCTAGCCAATCATCCATCGAACGAAAATGATCTGGAGATGTTTCGTGACTTGCACCGACGTAATTCCGCTTGCTAACGCTCTCAAGTCCAATTAGAAGACATCATCATTATATGCTCGTGTTCAGAAACGGAGACAAAGTATGAGTAATAAGTAACTATCGACTTTCATTAAAATCGTAATTTTTTTGCGTTTGGAATTTTTTGATTATACGATTTTATTATTTGCACATCACTTAATAGATTTCACAGCATTGAGTAACCTGTCGGCAAGGGCAACAAATACATTTTATTATAATTTTTACATTTTTATCCATTCATGAATTTTGTAGCTCCTCAAACATGGCGCCCAGTACGAGCACACCGCTCGAACTGCCCTAGAACCGGCCCTGCACGAGCTGTTCATTTAACTTGGGGAGGAAGTGAGGTAGATTAATGTACCTGGATGTGACGAAGAGGGCTGAGCCCAAAAATGGACTAAAAAGAAGAAGAAAAATAATTGCAAGACAAGGTAAGTTTCAGAAAGAAGAGAAAGAAAATAAATTAATTTTAATGGTAGAAATGTAAGAAAGAAGAAAGAAACTGAAGATAGAAGTCGGAAAGAAATGATGAGAGAAAAAGAATTTAAGAAATCAGGTGGCAGGAGAGAATTTAAAATAAATAGCGACTAGGTGTTTGTTAGAAAAGGAAGGAAGTCGATGAGAATATGAATGAGGGTTTGGGAGACAGTACATTTCGAGGAGGGAGAAAAAGCCGAACGACTGGAAAAGGTAAAAAATAAGGAGTACAAATTGATAAGCGAAATATAATTGATATAAAGAGAATAGAGGTATAAAGTCATGTTGAGAAATGAATGAATCTTCGAACAATAAGAGGTGATTGGGATGGGGACTGGTGAATTGGCGGAAGGAGAATAGACAAATGAGGAAAGAATGAAGGAAAACGGAAGATTTATATGTTGCAGCAGGGTTTGCTCGGTTACAAGCAAGCTTAGAGAACAAAGAATTTTGCTTAGGAGCAATAAGGAGAGCGGACCCCCCCCCCCCCCACACACACACACACACGCACACACGCACACACACACACACACACACACACACACAAACAAATGCTATTTGCGTCTGTTGATCTCCAACGGGAAGAGAAATTTTTCGCGAGCTCCTTTAAGGACAAGTAAGATTCACAACACATGTCGCAGTTTGTTACACACACCTTGCTGCCCTCCTGAAGAACTCTCGATCAATAACAAACAAAATACTCGCAAGAAAAGAAACCAATCCCATGCAACATTTACTGGGGTAAACTGACGGCTCACTTGAGCAGCAGCCAATCGAAAATAATATCCGAGGCAGCAGCGTGTAGTGTGTTTTTTTTTCAGGGTAAGCAATTTCTACTAAGAAACGCAACTTCCAACTAACACTAGTTATAAAAACGGAAACGAAATTAATGTAATAATAATTAAAAACTGAATATTATTTAGAGAGCCTATTACAAATTATAAGAAAACTCCCGTTTTCCCGAAAATTTTCATCCACTTTCCAAAGGGAAATGGAGCACTAGAGGACGCAAACAGACTGACTGCTTACTCTGCCGAAGGAAAGCGGTAGAGCGTTTGGCGTGTTGTTGCTTGCGAGTTTGATTCATCGCTAGTCGCTCACTTTTGTGGAAATAAATACTAGATAGCAGCACTATGCGTGTACAGTACAGGAGTTACAAAAACTCTGTTTCTCGAATCGGAAACGGGAAACTCAGAATTAAATGTGTTTGAAGTTGGCGAAAACTATAAAGAGTCAAACATTTACAATATGTATAAGGTAAGCATGGCTTACCCTACGTATATAGAATAAACGCCACTGATCCGAGTTTATATTATGCGAAAGATTTCGGGCTATGAAGTCATTAAGCCCACGAAATTTTCTTTTTCATAATCATTAGTATAGCGAATCCATAAATTATTGCTCATTTACGAATTCAATAGCGAGGTCACATAACTCGCAGAATGCGGTATTCTCAGCTTGAGAAAGAGTGCCAGTGAAAAAATTATAGAGTTAACATTTACAGGATAGTCCGCCTAACGTGGACACCCCCAAAATTTCCGGAACGGTCGCAGATCACGAAATGTGGTTTTCGTTAAATGAAATTACGCACGGGGGCAAGTTATTAGTGTCAAAATGACTATTCGTAACACGTTTATGGACAGAAATAATTAAACCACATATGATTTTTCCCCTGTAAAACAGTATTTGATACCGCCATGTTTTATTTCAGTATTTGTCTGTAATATTCCCATGGCAATTCCAGCGTTTAATTAAAATTTATGTAATATACTAGTGAAACTGAAATTTGGCATTGAAATTATTAACTAAACTTCTATATGATGGTAAGCCAGTCTTTCATTGTATAACTCTGAATTTTCTAATGAATAAAATGTGCGTATTCGTCTGCGCTCTCCATTTTACTTTGTTTAGTTCGGTTGCAATTTCTGTAGTGGCTGTTGATGTTGTCTTTTAATTGACTGTTGCTCTTTCATGAGTGGAGTTTTTTATTTTTTTTTATTTAGTGAATGCTACTTTTTCACGAAGCTAGAACTCTTCTTCTGAAATTTCGCAACTGTAAGTTGCCTAGGTAATTCCTTAAGTCACTTATTTATAATTCCAACGAGCAATTGATAACCTTTCGACATGGTTCGGCTGAAACAAATTAGCGTTGTGAACAAACTTGGTGAATTAACTCTTTTCTCTGGGGGAGTTGACCATCTCGCCAGTAGCTATCGGCAGCATATTAATGTTGGTACAACCCGGGCTACAAAATGTTCTGTGGCGTTCAAAAAAAAAAAGAGTGTTTTCTTTGTCTGCAGTGTTTATGAAGAAAAGCGGCATAACAGCAAACCTTCACTGGCAAGTACGTGCGTAGTCTTGGACAGACGTGGTCTTTCAGCAGGCCGGAATATCTGAGGCAGTTGTAACATCTTACCTGCCTACTCGTCTCATACACAAATCGCTACTGGATGTACACTTTATCCATTCCAAGGTGGCAGCAGATATAAACATTGCCAGCGGCACAATCAAAACCAGCAGCTGGCTTGTAGGTTCACAGTATCCCTATACGAACGTGTAAGCTGCCGTATGTTGCTACTATAGACTGTTCACGGTAAAATGAGCACTATTGAAAGCCCTGCTTAAGATCTACTTGCATGTACGTTGCGTATTATTCCGCCTTATATAACATTAACATTGCCATGGGCCTCATCACTTTATTCACGCGTCGGTCATGTGAAACTGTATAGTTATTGGAAAAGTAAATATTTTACAAGTCATGCTAATTTTTACTCTTCGATGCATTTAAAAAACAGAAAGCGAAAGAAATAATTTAAATTATTCTCAAATAGTTATCTAACACTTTATTTGACGTTAAAATATGGAACTACTTTCCATCCATCGTTACCAACTTTCCCGGGCGCATGTCACTCAGTGGGCCCGTTTAAATACATATATGCAGGCAGAGTCAGTGACTTTTTTCTAATGTTGATTTCAAAAGTGCTCATTTTATTGTGAACAGCCTTTAGGCATATTGTGATCTAACAAGCCTGCCGCTGGCTTTGACTGTGCCGCTGGTAATGTTTATATCTGCTGCCACCTTGGAATGGATAAAGTATAGTTATGTTAAGTGAATGGCTTCCTTTTCCCGTGGAGGTGTCCTGCGACCCCCTGTGGCTAGCGCAGCGGTAGTGGCGAGTCACCTCTACATCGCCAGGAAGACAGAGCAGGTTATACGTCACTATTCCGGTCTGTCGAGGTCCACGGTTCTTGCTCCAAGCGCGGCAGGTTTTCAGAAAGCTGTTTTTATGTGGCTGTCACGGGGAATAGATAATGATGTTACACTGCGACTGCGTGTAATGTAGATAGGGTGCAGAAGCGCTCGTTTCTACAGAGCGTGTGGCCTATCTGAATTACACAATTTGTGCTTAAGGCCAACACTGTAAAAATTAATTCTGGTAAACTTCCTAAACTGTAATGGAAGTTTTTATTTAACCCATACAGTGTATGGTAATGGTACTACGTATCAGGCTGGAAATATGGGAATGTTTAGCATCGCTACTGTACAATGTTGGGAACTTCCCTATGCATTTGACTCTTTCCTGAGCAACTGTAGGAACGTTATCATGCATGTATTGGAAAATAATTTACCATTCACGATTTGTCACTGTACGTATACACTGATACGACAAATTTACAAATAATTTCTTAGAGTGTAGCAGGAACCGGTTTGGCCCCCAGGACCACTGCCCGCAAATATTCATTAATGAACAACGGATGTTTTTCTGCACGCTATAAGAAACGGTTTGTAAATTTGCCACATCACTTCATTGGTGTATTGAGAAAGCATGAATGGTAAACACTTTTTTCCATACATCTCTGGTAGCTTTTCTACATTTGGTAAGGAAATACTCAAAAGAGTAGTAAAGTTCCCAACTATTATAATAGCAGTTCAGTATTTGCGGCCTGATAAATGATAAGTTCTCCACACTATCTGCGGGTTAAAATTGTCAATACCTACCCATCGGGAAGTTTGCTGGAAAAAAAATTTACAGCGCACCGTTTGAGCAGCAGAGGTAAGAATGCATAGAAAAGATTCTTCCCTTAACAAAATAATTTCCTTTCAATTCATAATTTTCCGCCGAATTTGCAACCATTTCATTAATAGCTCACACACTTTACTGAATTCCGAAACAATACGAAAATTTATAAAAGCAACTTTGGATGTTGAATCCACTAGAAAACATCAATATTCAGAGGTAATAATTGTTTAAGGGTTCTGTAGGAGTATGGGATAAGGTTGCAGGCAAGCTGAGGCAGCGACCAGTCTCTCTCATTAAATTTAAGATGTTAAACACCATTCACGGTAGACTGAGCACTTTTGGAAACCCTGTTTAGGATCTCCTTGTACGCTTCCGCCATACCGAAAAATTAACATTTGCATGGGTCTGATCGTGTTGTTCATGGGTCGGTCAAATGAAACTTTGACATTATTATAAAAGTAAATATTTTACTAATTTGCTCATTTTTACAGTCATATGCATAAAAAAAAAAGCAAAATAAATTATGTTTTGTACAAAAAGTGGATTTGCCACGAAGTTATGAATAACTTATAAAAATGTATTTATGTAGTTTAGATTTAACACTATTAATCTATGCTTTACTACGGCAGAAGTCCTTCTCACAGTACACACATACACCTAGAATTCTCCTCCCCAGTAATCCATCTCATTAGAGTGAGTGAAATGAGTGAAGAGATCTGGGCGGCTCTTAGAAGCGATTTCTTGAGAGCTGATGAGGGTGATTGAGGTGAGTATGATCAGTGCCGGAATGAGGGGGTGGGGAAATGGGAGATCCTCGAGAAGGCCCGCTGACCAACGGCATCGTCCGGCACGATTTCCACATGCGAAGATCCGGAGTGGCCCGGCCGGGGATTGAGCCCGGATCACCTTGGTGGGAGACGAGCAGGCTAACCGCTGAGCCACCGTGGCCCTTCATCTCATTAGAGATTGACGTATACTCCTCCGAGTCACAGAAAATGTTTGCATACAGAAGTGGAATGGTTACGTGGTTCCTTTGATATGGGCGTACCAATTCGCTGATTGGCTGCGTGAAGCTGTGAGTATAAAGGACCTTGTATCTTATTGGCTACCGCGTACTGCGAAATTGGCTGACGAGTTAGCTACCAGCCGCTGATTGGTGAACGGCGGGCGTTGCGATGTGTTACCGGCCAACAACGTGGTTCTGCTATCGTGTGCGGCTGGATTGCGCTATAAGCGGCCGTTTCGCCGCTGTATACTTACCAACTCTGTGTCGGAGTATTACACCGCGTATCTGGCGCGTATCGCGCTTTGACCCACGGTACCTCCATACTGGTTGCCAGCACTACGGCGGGGTCGACGTGGATTTGACATGATAGGTGCTGGCACTCAGTGAAATCGCCTGTCCTATCGTAGCGACACACTCGTCGCTCCTGATAAACTTTAAGGCGGCAGTATCCATGCCATCCTGGATTTACGTATTTCCCTCCATAACTTAATTATCGGATTCAATATTTAGAAACTAAGGTAGTCAATTCATAAGGGGTATGTTAAGAGTTATTTCGAAATCTAACTTATTTTTCCTACAGGATTAGCTGCGCATATGTAACCGTAATAAAATATTAACTAATTATTTAATAATGTCACACCCACATGGGTGTCCTTATGGCATGTCTGTCCTTTATTTTTTTTATGCCTGGTTATAAATTTTCATTCTCATGGAATTGATAGTAACTGCCCACTTACGGTTCCCGTCTACCTGGAGGTTTCTTCGGCGTTCGAGGCCGAGAAGAGCGGGGGCATTAGGATGAGACTGCCACGCGCTTCAAGTGCGCCGTCGCCGCTAAGCGCATGGCTCTGCATTGGCGTGCAGTGTTCTAGTCGCATTGCGTTTACCTATGGGACTTTTATCGGTGAAAAATCTGTAGGAGAGTTCAGTAAAGGGCCCTTAAGTAGCTTTGTATTTAACTGATCCGTATACTTTGAGATAAGGCGCTTTGGAAAAAGGAGTTTCTAGTCGTTTTGGAGTTCTTTGAAATGGCGTGTCTGACTCGCGTGATTTTTTTAAAATACTTAACAGCCCTCGTCTGAAATGTGTGTTACTTTCGTAGATTAGCACATTGCACGCACGTTTAATAATTTCGTGGGAAAACGTGTATTTCAAACATCCTGTACAGCAGTTCAAGCCATAGTTAGGCGGAAGCCTTAACAAAGAATCATAGGAGTTTAGGCGTGAGAAGTAACATCGGAATGATGATGAGAAAACCCATTCTATACCTTTTTAAAGGCTGTTCACGATAAATTAAGCACTTTTGAAATCAACCTAAGAAAAAAGTCACTGCCCCTACTTGCATATATTTTAACGGGCGCCCTCAGTGACATGCGCCCAGTAAAGTTGGTAACGATAGATGAGAAGTAGTTCCATATCTTAACGTCGAATAAAAAGTGTTCGGTAACCATTTGTGGTAACTTGAATTATTTCTTTCGCTTTCTGTTTTATTTAATGCAACGAAGCGTAACAACGATTTGTATACTTTTCTAATAATTTCACAATTTCACTTGACCGACGCATGAGTAAAGTGATGAGGCCCATGACAATGTTAATCTTACATACGGCGGAAGAATACAACGCGTGAATGTAAGTTGAGCTTAAGCAGAGCTTTCAAAAGTGCTCATTTTACCGTGAATAATCTATATCAAGCAGGTTGTCCTTGCGAATCCAAGAAATTCTTGGCAGGCGCGGGCCTTATAGACCGAATCGTGGAAATTAGCAATTGGAGAAAAGGTACTACAAACACTGAATTAACGAGGAATGCGGATTCATCGGGACATTTATTAGATTTACTAACAAAATTTTTTGCCACGTTCAGGCACGCCTTCCACATACAATAAAAATGCTGTGGAATATGCATTAACTTATTTGCTGTCACGTTGCCAAGGGGACAAATTCCCAGTAAATATACTCAGACAAACTGCATGAAACGAAGGTTTTAAAATACTTACTGCCTGGCTGTGAGCCCACGCCTTAATAAAAAGGCAGTTAATATCACCAACAGCAGCGCAAAATCAATGTTCTATATAAGGTAAGCCAGTGAGATGACAGAACGCCAGCAGGTCCTCGGACTGAAAAAGATGCTTATTTAAAGCTCAGGTTAAGACATAATGAATACTTGATAGCTAATCGATTTGCAGCTAGCCTACTTACGTCGGGAGAAATATCGACGATGATTGGCCGTACGCTGTAATGAAATAGCGCGTGCTCGGGGCGTGACGCGCTAAAATGCAGGTCTTGAGTTGGCACCCGGGAGTTAGCTCGCCTTGGCAGCTCGCAAGCTCTTGATTCCAGCCTCATCAGTCGTGCTCCGCCCCTCTCATCATGCTCCACTACCCTTTACACTGTTTATCTGCCCGTCCGTCACGTCTCAGCTACGACGTGGACGCTCCCTCAGCCACATTTCAGTTTCTCGACAAACGCCTTATTCCTTACGTCATCTTCACCGCCAAAGACATGTTGCAAACGAAATTTAGGTTCTGGAGTTTATCCACAAAGTCCCAATGTACTGTATGTCATGCAAGTGGGAAACTCTCTCTGTGAATGCCACAACGGCTAAGTTTGGTCTACAGGTTCCTTTGAAAGGCGTCGTCCCACCTAAGTCGTCAACGCGATTGTTATTTCCTCGAATAGAAGAGATTTACCTACAATACTACAGAGTAATTTCTGTTCCTAAGTAAGGAAACATCATAGCAGGCCATAAAATTAAGTGCTAGAAGAAACAGGTGGTAAACTTTTCATTTTATAAGTTATTTACAGTACTCACTTTTTTTTTTTTTTTTTTTTTTTTAAGGCTAGTTTCAAAATTTTACATCTGCCAGGAAATACCGCACATTTCAAAAAGTTTCAGTGTCTTGATTGATTGTTACCGTGTTTATAATAGTATTTTGCTAAATATAATATGAAAGAATAAGTAATTAATCTATTTATAATGATAATTGAACACAGGAAATAGCAAAAGCAGTAAAGGAATATTTTTAATACCATCCACTATCAAGTAGCATGTACTGTGCCAAAATTTCTTTTTCGAGAATCTGGAGAGTAAATAACGGTAAAATAATTTAAGAAGTCAGGATGGTTTTTAGACCATGACGTTAAGCGTTTTGGCTTAACATGTCTCCAAATGCTGAACTAATATTTATAAGCAAGACTTTTTCTGTGCTCAAACTTCCCAGTCGCTTCATAAACTTTCGATGGTTCTCAATAGGAACACGTGCTTCACGCCTGTCTTCTTTCAATAGTGACCTTCAAGGGGCCGAGGTGGTGTAGTAGTCTGACTACTTGCCTCCCACCAAAGAGAGTCAAACTCGATTCCCGGCGGGGTAAGTCGAATTTTCGCACGTTGAGAAACACGTGGCGATGTTGCCTGCCGTCCGTCGGCGGGTTTTCTCGGATCTCTCCCATTTCCTTCACCCTTGGATTCCGCCGTCACTCCATCTTCAGCTCATTCCATCCTCGTTGACGTTCGATACCTCGCTGACAATCGCCGACCAAAACCTTTTTACTCCTGATAGCGATTTTGACAGACTAACATAATGTTGTAGTTTTGCTGTGTTTCATTATTTTGTTTTGTATATTATAAAACAGTACATTTTAACTTCCCTTTTTTTGCTTACATAATATTTATTTGGGATAGGTTTATTTTAAGCAACTTAGTTTTATAACTGGTTACAGAGAAACGGCCTGAATCTTCAGCTAAGAAAATTACTGTAGTCGAATTGTGTTCTTTGAAAAGTAGAGTAATTAAAGTTGCTTTTACTGTTAGCGGATGCCTAACTATAAATCACCCTTAACCCCAACAAACGATTTGACAGTTCTGGAAAGAAATAAAAGGTAAGTTCACTTAAGAGCAACTACGTAGTTGTCCCTTTGAAGCAAGGGATCGCAATGGATGACTGATTGGTTTGCTCGATGGTCTGGGAATGGGTTTTATGTGCAATTGGCTATGTCCTATTGTGGGAGATTCCCTGTACGTGTTATCGTCAGGTAGTTTGGTTGTAACCACTAACTGATTACGACATATTTACATATCGTTAAAAGATTTGTAAGTTCCCGACACACTCTTGTAATGGACATTACTCTGTATCTCGTGTAACTTGGCAAGATTTTGACAGTTCAACGAAAGTAGCGCTAGTGTTAGTAGAGCACGCATATCACTTCTGGCTCACTAGGCGAATGAGGTGTGGATGAAACGGCTAATTTGCATATTGCTAATTTGCACAATTACATAATTTGCATAATCCCTAATTAGAAAATTAATTGATTAATTAATTTGGTTAGTAAATTAATTAGTGTAATTGTTTAATCAATTTTTTCTTTACTGTTTGATATCAATTTTTTATTGGTGTTGAAAGGGTTAGGGGTGATGTTGGCGGAGCAGAATCGATGTGTCCTCTATGACGATCTAGAGCCGACTGAACAGAGGAGTGGGTTGTAACTGCTTATATAGGTGTTGATGTTGGTGGAAGAGTGACATAAAGGACATATTTTTTATATGTTTCGAGCACTTGTGACTAATATGCGAATAATGGGAGCAGGCTACACGTCCATCCGGGTTACTCTCTGGAGGCATACTGAGTAATTTAACTAGTTTAGATACGGGAGAAATGTTTCCTTCCATCAAGGAAAGTGAAGTAAATATTTTTTTTTTATGAAAAGAGGCACTCAAATAGGTTACCAAACGAATTACTTTAATCACTAACCCAATTGACCAAAAGACTTTAATCGTGCGATTACCACAAATTCATTACACCTACTTTAATAATTTAATCATGTGATTACAGAATTTATATTAATATTGTAATCACAAAACTATTTCAAATGTAACAAAAACTTACTGAAGTCATTAAACAAAGTTAATTTATCAAACACGCACACAAACGAATCAATAACTACAAGCCCAAGAACCAAGCTAACATAAAATCACACGATTTAAAATTACAAATCACCATCACTCCAAGTGTCATAAACCCCCCTCTCCCTGACAAAGATCCCCTTCCAACAAAAGTACACAAACACAAAGTCACACTGAAACACGAATATAAATACGTACTTTACTCCGTCCGACGTCGGCTCTCAAGACCAGTATTCTAAATGTACAAACACGCATCGAAATACAGGTTAAACCAGACGAACACCTTACAAAAATGATTCTTACACTAAGAAATTAATCGAATACCAATTCACAAACCCCACATATTCTATCAGAACTCACTATATACTTATACGGCACACATGCAAATCATGTTTAAACCTAATGCAACTATCCAAGAGAATCACTTCGCTCTCAACACATGTTAAAAATGCACTATCGCGATCCTGCTCTTACAAAACATTTTCCGTCTTACGCCGATGGATCGCCACTCTCAACACTCGCATATTGCGAAAGCCCGACACAAACATTTCACATAAAGTAATCAAACCGAAGCACTTATACGAACACGTGAGACTTTAATAAATAAACATATGTGAAAACTGTGAGTGTATTGTTTAGAAAACAGCATTACTTGTCCATAGCTTGCATTACCCGACCAAGCAGGCTGGCTGCTTGCTTAGAATTGATGCCTCCCAGGAGGCAACAATTTCTCTGCTCACCCCCACCCTCCGCCAGCTGCCGACAAGGGTAAAGAAACTACCTTTTCCCTCACACCTTCTTTCCAGGCAGCTCGGCTGCTCGAACAGAACTAACCTCTTCTGGGACCATACATTACTGCAGTTTCACCCCCACCCTCTGCCGTGCTCCCGGCAGGGACAAAGAAGCCACCCCAATTTCTCATGCCATCATGTCAGGTGTGGTGCCGGTCTGGCAGGGAGCAAAGTTATGTCACACCTGTCTGTGAAGACCACCTCTCCTAGGAAACATCATATACTAGAAACTGAATTTAAAACGTAATCCCATCACGCATACAGCAAACTATGTTTATTGCATTAAAAAAAATTTAAGTCCAAAAAATTATAAAACTCTTTCCCAAATTTCAAATAAATATCCTGCAAACAAACAGATTTAAGATATTTCCAAGTACTGCGTTCATTTAAAATATTACGCTGTGCAATGATCACACTCAAGACTCAAAACTAACTATTTGAAAATCCCTTTTCCATTCTTTAAACATATTGCTAGCTATCTAGTCCACACAATTCCATAAACACGTCAAACGTATGTATAATTTATAAAATATGTTTGGTGTGTATAATGATCTACAAAATTATAAGTTTTAAACCAATCTTCATATACATGAAAATCAAATATGCTTTTACAAATGCGCGAAACTAATATTATCGTTCTACTTTTTATATTAGAAATGTATATATTTAGGCAAATATTTCATTAAAAAATATCACATTTCCATTGGAAATTAAATCGATTGGAATTCGTATCAGAGTTGTAAGTATCAATATTTCAACAAAAACCATATTTTAAACATTTTGGACCCCGATAGGATAATGAGAGCTATGATAAACGAACATATACATTTTTATAAAATATGTTTCTATGTCTACAAAACACAAATATTGTTTGTAATAGGTTTATTTTACAATTGATGCCACCCAAATATATCAGAAAGGCATATACTCAAACAAATGTGTATATCTGGGTAAATATTTTATTTAAAAATACTACGTTTCCAACTACCCGACACACCAGTACTAGGACGCAAAGAGCGGCATTTCAGTCTGTAAAACAGAGCTCGTAAATACCATTTTTTGTCTGTTCCCCAACACATTACAACCTTTCTGCTGTGGAGAGCATAGGAAACCTTTTGTAGTGCGAACAACACCCAGTGAAAACATTCCCCCTGCCCGTCACTACTTTCCTCTCACATCGACCCTGCCCAACTCCATTACAAACAGCTCTAACATGCACGTATTATTTTTTAATAACTAATTTCCAAAATGAATACATAAAAATAGTTGAGTTACATTGCTAACCCCCTTGGTGAAATCAGATTACGCCTCAGGACGAGGGTTCTGGGTTCGAATTCCAGGTAAGGCATGGTTAATATAAGCTTGGTTCGATTCACGGGTAAGGTATGGTAAATATAATTCATAGTCCTTATAAAAGTTACTCAATATTCCTTCATGGAATAATAGACTGTACACTATCATATGTATACGCAATACTTGAGAAGTCATTATCTAATTACAAATTATATAGTTAAAATTAAAAAAATGAAATTACAATTTATTGTTATTCAAAACAGAAAACTGTACGTACTGTATTACAAAGACTGTTATATTCTGGAATTGTATTGCAAAAGAAATCCATAAGAAAATTCAAATTATGTAAATCAAATTAAATGTAATCGCTATTACCAAAGAAATATGCATAGTTCACATTGCAGTAACAATTCAATATAATTTAAAATGAGAAAATTCAGAAAATGCATTAGTTCATTAAAAATTTTTTTGTTTCATAATTATGTGTTAAAATCATTAAATTTGTTAAGGAAATCATATTTTCTTGAGTAAAATTATGTTTTATTATCAAATACAGCTATTTGCCTTGTTCGTATAGGTTCCCCAGGGAGGGTTGGGAGGAGGGAGTCGGTTTATATATACACGCGCAGGAGCAGCACTTGTTATTGTTCAACCATCGGCCATGAGGTGTAGACTATCTCTCCGGGCAGGTGATCTGAGGCAGCTGGCATGGAGAGTGGAGATGCAGCGTACTTCAGTTTACTGCTGGCGAGTAGTTCTTGTAAGAACTGCTAGCTTTTGTCAGTGAAAGGTAGTACGGATAGTTCTTTTTAGAACTTCCGCACACATTGAAAGTTAAGTTCCCTTTAGTTTTGGTAGATTTAAACACAAAAAAGAAGTTTCTTTAGTTCTAGGAGAACACAGAGTGTCAGTCGCCCCCTACCCCATGGCCTTGCATTCAGTAGAGGGGAGAGGATAGGAGGGAGGGGTTTGGACAAGGCACACAAGCCAACAGACTGAGGTACACTGTAGACACACTTTACATCTGTCTGTGACCAGCAAAAATGCCCAACACGAATGCAGCCATGGAGAGAGAAGTCTCAGCGAATACAGAGAACATAATTATGAATTTTCGCTATTTCTATCGGGATTTTATTATATTAGTATAACATTGTTCGTATAAATTCTTTTTTCGCTATTTCTATTGGATTTTTATTAAATTAGTATAACTTTTGCAGTATTTGTAAAAACTTTTTTCCATTTCATTGTATTTTTCTGGGAGTATTTTTTATTAGTTTTACTTCGTTATTAAATGCCCTTATAAATTGTTTTTCGATATTTTTTGGCACATTTCTGTTAAATATTTTGGTTTGTCATTTGAATAATTAACAATTATCATGCACGATGCGGGGATTTTTTAATTTTTTAATTTAATTTTAAGTAGTTTTTTAGATATTTAAGAGTGAGTTATGTGTTTGAGGCATGAATTATAGAGTGAGAAAAAGAAAATAGGAAACTAAGCCAGATATACTTAGTGTATTCTGAAAGTGCATAGCTCTGTCCTATTCTCAGCTCAGTATGTCGTTGCCTGGAGAAGGATGTGTGATTTTATGTATGAATGGACCTTGAGTACTTCTAACGAATGGAATGTTTTGATGTGTATGTGGCGGGGTGGTTTGGGCATATAATTTATTTAAAAGTATTTTTAAGGTTTTTCAAGGGTGAATTTTGGTAATAATTGTGAGTATGAAATATAGAACAGCTAAAAAAAAGCCACTTGTGTGCTACATACTTAATGAATCATATCCTTAGCTCACAAGATTTTTCTGAATTAGTTGATTGGCGAAGGATGACTGTAATGATGGATTAATGAAGCTTGAGTGAATTTAACGATTGTGGAATGTACAAAATAGGTTGGGGGAAATGTTTTAAATTTTTTTGCTAGTTATAGATATTTTAAAGTATTTTAAGACATTCTAGGTGGGACTTTTATGTATCCTTCGGAGTGAATGATGGAACATAGAAAAAGATTTGGAACTATGCCAAACTATGCACAGCGTATTTGGAGGCACACAGCCCTGCCCATGTCTATGTTCTGAATGAGTTGTTTGGTGAAGGATGACTGAATGATGACTTAATGGACCTGAGTATTTCTAATGATTGTGGAATGATTGAAAATAGGTTGGGTGGGAAGTTTTAAGTATGTTATTTAGTCGTAAAAGTATAAATTTCTTCAATTTTCTAAAAGATTTAAAATGTAAGTAATTTTTAAGATTTTTTCAATTTACTAATTTTTTTAGTAGTGGTAGAATGTTTTAAATGTTTAGTTTTAGAGTATAAAAGATTAATTCCCCTTGATAAAAGTTTTTAAATGAAAATTGTTATTAAATATCTGGTTGTTTGAAATGTATAAAAAGTTTTAACAGTATCAACTACTTTTGATGGCATTACATACCTTAATTATTTTTTACAGTGTCGATTACTTTAATTTTTGACAGCATCGAACACTTTAATTTTTTAAGAGTGTCAATTACTTAAATATTTTAGGTAAAATACTTTAGTTTTTCACAGTGTCGTGTATTTCATTTTATTTTTAAAATTAATATTTAAAGGTTTTGTCATAAACAAATCATTTTTGCTAGGCTATGTAAAAGAACATGTGTAAATTAAGTACAAAGGTGATAGGTAAAACACGTTGAAAACACAGCTCATATGTAATGAGGTGTTAAGACCATGCTTGCAGAGGTGTTAGAATGAGCTTGCTGGCCATGCAGTACGGTGAGTCCCAGCGACCAGCGTTGACCGAATGTCGCACGGCGCGACACAAAGCTGGGAATGGGCGGGGGAAAGGGAAGTGTTGGGCATTACTCTCAAGGTGGCGCTTAGCGCAGGCACACCGTGGAAGGAACGGCTCACTGCAGCGTGGGGGGAAAGGGGGGGGGGAGCTGCGTTTATCGCAGGGTTAGGTGGCTGTGTAGTGAACAGAGGACAGCGGGGAAGCGCACATGCGTGGAGGGGTTGGTTGCTGCCTGAAAGGATGGGGGAAGGGGACACTATCCGATACATGATGCTAGGTGGCCAAACGCCCAAGCTTGCACCCTCCTTCTCTCAACCCTCCTTTCCCCATGTTCTCTCACCTCTTTTTTCACGCAGCTCGCCTCGTACTATCTCCCTCCCTTACTCACCACACCTTTCGCGACCACACTTCACCGACACTCTTGGTAGCTGGCACTCAGCTGCTATTTCTGTAAACCACTGCACTCTCCATGACTATTCCTGCTCGTCGATCTTTCAAGTCGTCATAAGTTGCGCAATACTGTAAATGTTTTACCAGAGAAATTACACAGCAAAACCATCATTTCTTCTGTAGTGATTCGAGTCTAGAATGGAACTACAGGGTGTACCTTTTTTATAGGCACCTATAGGTAAATTCTAGGAATTGTAAATTCGTCTTTAAACAGAATTCGTTTGAAATGTATGTTTAAGTATTAAATTGCTTTCAAATTTACTATTATTTAATCAATATCCCGCCCACAAACCTTTATATGCAAGCACATTTAGATTTGATTGTTAAATACATGCAATCAAAGGTTGCATAATATTATGTTTTCAAAAATCCTTTCGTTATCAGAATTAGTTTATATGTGGATATTACAATGAATGCATTTGTATAGTCAAGTAAAACACAAAAAAAGTAGTTTCAAACATTTATTTTGCTACATTTGTATTACAAAGTAGATTATAATAACATTAGATGTTTACAAAAACACACATTTACATAATTTCTTCCTCTTGACAATACTTGTAGTATTTCCATCTGTTTGATTGTCTTGTAGTAGTATAATACATTCTGGGAAATCAGGGAAAATGCCAACACATTTCTTCGGTGGTAGACTTGTATTAGAACAACACATATGGTAAATAGGACATTTTGTCATATCTGGACAATTTTTCACCTTCTAATGTATATTGGATATTTTCTAATTTAACACTTGAGTTTCCAGAGACGTAAATATCAATCGGATGGGAAAAAGGCATATTTACAAAGACACTAAAACTGTCACTTTCCAAAACATTTTGTAAAAGGTTTACTCCAGCATGCAATTAACTTGCTAATATTCAATTTACACTTTGATTTCTGTATGCATGAGCATGTGACCTTGTTCTTATCTTGATCCATCTTTACAAAGTATCGATTTGCATAAACCAAGTACTTCTATATACTAAATTCCACTTGTTACTCCACAATATGGTCTCATCCCAGATAATGCCATATTACTACTATAATATCCACTGGTGATTCAGGAGGAGAATCATCATAATCTGTTTCACCCCAGTCTGTTATCAATGTCCAATTTAGAATTAATCTAGAGTTTTCCTCTGCAGAGAAGAATGTTGAATTAGAACCAGATGTTTTATGTAATTGTTTGAATGATGGACACTTGCATTCTTTTTGAATATCTGTTTCTTTTCCATTCCACACACTTTCGAGAATACATTTTTGCTCAACTCCGCCTACATATATTTCACAATTGTTTAAGTATTGCTTGCAAATATATTCAATATTCTCATACCCCAGACATCCACACTCCCATTTTAGACCATGGTGGTGTTTGGTTACCCATCTATTTTTTTCTTATATTTTGAGATTACATATTTCTAGTCGAAAGGTGCTTTGAAACTGAATACAGTTGTATGTTCTTCCATATCAGTGATAGCTAATTCTTAAATGATACATTTTTTCTGGCGATTAAAATCCTTGCACGTTTCAAAACATGTTATACAGTATCTCTTGTCTAATAACTCAAGTCATTATCTTTACCAGCTTATCTTTTTCATTATAGCTAATCAATCAATCATGAAATATCAACACATAAGCTTGCATATTTGCAAGAATTGGTGTATTTGCAATAATTTCAATTTGTGAATCAATTTCATTATTGCTAATAATATAGTTTTGTTTGCTTACATCAAATACAAATAAAGTTCCTCTGGTATTAAATGATTCAGGTTCTAGGATCGGTCAGCTGATTTTGTTATAGTACATTTCCTGGAACTTTGAGTACATATCATAGCAAATAAGGAATTCTCGATTTCAAAAGTTTTTTTAAAAATCCATATTGCATCCTTGACTTTTTAGATACATTTTAATATTTTTCATATCACAACTATCGAATACTGATCTATCAGCTTTTTAATTGTTTTGTCGATTTGTTTGAAAATAAATGACAACAAATCGTGTTTTCGCAGACAAAAAAAAACTTGATTACACATTCCATACTACTTTTTGTGATGTTGGTAGAGTTGTTAATGTCTCCAAAGCCAACGATCTGAATGCAATATCTAGATTCTTCCCTTTTTCGATATATTTTAATAACTTTACACGTTCGTGGGTGTTAATTTCAATATGTGGCATTAGCTATTCAACAGTGTTTAATTTAAAACACCTTCCTCGTTATT
The DNA here is from genome assembly GCA_029891345.1 of Dryococelus australis. Taxonomy (NCBI): domain Eukaryota; kingdom Metazoa; phylum Arthropoda; class Insecta; order Phasmatodea; family Phasmatidae; genus Dryococelus; species Dryococelus australis. Next base: position 280,405,820 of record CM056994.1, read on the forward strand.
AGCCATGTACTATAAAGCATTCAAATGTGTGTTACCGAATAGAATAACTAATTCTTGTTTAGCATATAATATTGCATGTTTATAGTCCTCAGAAAATCCAAGTACCATACTTAAGGGAAAAACAACTTCGTATTTTCCGCCTGGATTTATTTGTATTGTAAAATTATTAGCATTGCTCCACCCAGCCATTAGGCCTGTATAAAGATTGTTTACAGTTTCCGAGAGATATTGCTTTATTGTGGAATTAATTCCAACATCCCGTGATTGGGCGATTTCAACACCATTGAGAGATATGCAATCCTATCGATTAAATAAAGTATTGCATTTCTCACTATTTCTCTATTTGCTGGATTAGTTGCATCAGCTGTATTTTTAATTGTTCCTCTAAACCTTAAACTTTATTTCGACGGTAATGTGTAAATATCGTGGTTTTGTATAGCAATCCTTATTTCCGATGGAAACGTATATGGACCTGTTCGAAATAGTTCATACACGTGTATTTCCATATTGGCGATAGTGTATTCATAACTTATTGGTTCTTCGACATTAAGTATGTCTTCCATTTCTATTAACGGTATATCCTAATTCCTTTAAAAACAATTCGTTGCCTTGTGTTAACTTTACGGTTATCTTGTTTGAAATGAGTGTTTTATGATTCCGTTTACGTCTTTTTATAGTTAGTTTCTTCGAAATACGTTTTTTAGAAACATAGTTTTTAAATTAAGCACCTACTTTACAGCCGCATTGACTATTATAAATAATTCCCATTTTGATTGTAATAAACACAGAATGTACGTGTTTGTTTAACGTTTTTTTAAATATAACCGAATGGTAATTTCTTCACCTGAGTGGCTTATTCATACATCGATAAAGTAGAGACGTGAAATTATTATTAGAAAAGTGAATATTTCAGAAATGTGATAATACTTACATTATAGCGCAAAAAAAAGAAAAAAAAAAAGAAAAGAAAGCCAAGGTTATAATTTGAGTACCCACAAATGTTTACCAACCCTTTTAATTTAATCTTTAGAGGTGTAAATACTTTTTCTCCGTCATTACACACTTTGCTACGTGTATGCCAGTCAGTTTGCTGCGGGATAAATATTTCGGCATTCAGTTTTATATATAAATACATATATATTATATGTTACATTGTATTTATTTTATATATACATTATATGTATATCTAAGTTGTCTGTATATACACTCACAAATTTTTTCCAGTGTGAACGTGACATCTTATTGGTTACGACTACCGAGATTCTTAAAGATAAACTCTGAGAGAAAGTTTTACGTTTCTAAATGTCATGTTTATTTTATTGAGAACAATCAAATAACTTTTCGTTTTAACGCATACTGTGTTTAGTCTAGTAATGATTTCATCAACTTGCTTGTATATTTTGTGCTATGGATTTTTGTTGCATTTCAAATTGGACACCTCCCAATTTTTCTGGAATGGGCTAAGATCACGAAATGCGGTCTTCGCTAATTGAAATTCCATACGGAGGCATGTAATTTGCCGCAAAGTGACTATTCGTAACACGTGTATGGACAGAAATAATTAAACTTCATATGATTTTTCCCCTTTAAACATACATTTATTTTAACGGCATATGAAAGTACGTGCAAAGAGGGATTCAGTGACATAGCATATGCAATGGAAAGTAACACAGAAACGCCAATAAATAATGTGCAAATATGAAGTAAGGTGGGCCGGTAGCGTGGGGCGTGGACCTGTACACACAGCTGTAAGCAAGCAACACGCGCTGTGACTCATCCTGGAGGGACATATAAGGTAATTTCGGGTAATGGCTCCAGGCAGGTAATATTCTATTACCATTTCAGATTCTACATGTAGCATGTAGTTTCCAGCGCCACAGATAGATACCTTGGCATGTAACTTATCCTACCTAAAATGTGCATAGCTCATTGTTGTTTCTTTTCCACTTTCCTTCATTATCTTCTGCCTTAGGACAGCAGTTTCGTTTCAAGGACCTTGTGTGTACATGTTTATGTGTGTACGTGGAGAGAAATAAAAGAGCTTACTTTTTCAACACAATTTCAGGTAAGCATATTATTTCTATACAAATACTTTTACAGAGTTAATGACATATCTGCGTATCTGGTATTTAATAGTGTATGTTTTTTTGTCGTGAAACTATTTTTTTTACTTGGCTATAATAATCACTTCCGATAGAATAAGAACATGCCGTTTCGGGAAATACTGCCACGTGAATGGCAGGAAATAACACCATGTTTTATTTTTGTTGTAACGAGGGTTAAAAAGAACTGTATTTAGTGTCTCCGCTTCGGTTGTTCTGTGACAATCATTGGTAGCTTAAAAGGTAGTGTCGTAACAATAAAATAATAATATGTAAGCCCTGAATGAATAATTCATAAATATTGGACGAATAAAGACTCTTAATAATTTCTCAATGATGGCAAATCCCTGAACATGTTCAGTACAATGCTTAAATATATGTGCAAAAAAAAACGGACCGCCTACAGAATGCAGTATTATCTTTGGCAGTAGCTTCAAGTGAACACAAAATTCCTAGAAGGACACTGAGGGGTTGGGTGAGAATAGGAAACAAAACACCAAAAAGTAAACTTGGCCGTAATACGGTCTCAAGTGCTGATTTAGAGGCTGAATTAAAAAGAAAGGCCATTCGTTTGCAACAAGAAGGTTTTAGATTAACTGCGAATCAGAATTGTTCATCCGCTTTCCTGATATGCGAAGAGGATGGAATTCCCCTTTCTTTCTCAAACGATAAAGATGGCAAGGACTGGCTGTAAGGCTTTATGAGAAGAAGTAATGGCATTGTATTTTAAAAAGGCTGAAAATCATAGCTATGATAGAATCATGTTTATATTGACTTGGGAAATTCATAAGAACTAGCACAAGTTCCTGTGATTTTTTCTTTTGCTATTGTTTTTCACACATAAGCATATCTCCCTAAAAACTTGACCGAAATAGGATATTTCATAAGAATAGGCTAGCTCAGAATATTGAATAGACCTATGGTGTCAAACGATCATCTAAGGGGTTGCAAAAGGCAGGGACAAGTCTGATTACGTCACTTAAGTGAGACGGAGTGGAGGAAATTATTTTTTGATATATTTTTCTATATTTAGTAGATTCCATCAATAATAACCGTATATAAATTTTTCATTTGGTAGTTGAGTTGGTGTAAGTGCCAGTAAAGAACTTTATTTGTCAGTAGGCTAGTAAGAATAACTTTTAGGTAGCTAAGGTTTTGTTCCAAAATTGTCTAAATAGTTTTATCCAATAACTTTTTATGTTGGTCTATTTTAGGCCTTCTAGCCTAAATAAATTAGTTCCAGTACTTTTAAGTAATAATTAAAATTGTGTTGTATTGCAAAGGCCCTATTAATGTCCTCCGGTGTTATGCCTGAGAGCTTATCAAGATACGTCTTGCAAACTAACTTATGACCTAACTTAAACTAACACCCATGTCTTACTTAGGATTCGAACCCAGAACCTCCCGCACCGCAGACCGGCGGCGCACAAACCGACTACGCCACGCGATGACGGTACAATAATAAAAAAAAAATTGTCAAAATATCTGTAATTTTAATATTGTAAGTAGGCCAATGTAGAATATTACATGTGTTGCTTAAATGTGTGGCGTGACATTTCTCTATTTGTTCCGTGTGTTTTCTAGGAATGCTTTTTAAAGTAAGGCAGTTTGTAGGTTTTGTAAATGACTAAGTGAACTGTAAATGTTTGAGGCATTAACAATTTAAAGATTTTTATAGAGATTTTTTCTTTTATTCAAGTTTGCCTTTTTTGGAGATATATAAGAATTGTTGGCGTTATCTAAGTTATTCTAAGATATCTTATCGTGTTTTGTCGACATACTGGTTTTTTTATTGGCGATTGAGTTTAAATATACCTTAGAAATATATGAATAAAACATATGGAGTAACAATTTTAGGTATATATTTTTTATTCCTTTATAAATTGGCATGGCGATATTCCCCTCCATACGGGATAATAACGCCATTTTACTATAAAGATATTTAAATTATATTTTTCGATTTGTTAATTTTTCGAAAATGTGATTTGTGTGATGGTGTAAGTGACTGAACTAACTTCAAGGGCCTATGTAAATAAATTTATATCTTTGTCTTTCTTTTCCTATATACACTATGTACGTGTGTGTCTATATATATATATATATATATATATATATATATATATATATATATATATATATATATATATATATATATATATACATATACACACACACACATACTAGGTTGGCTCTATACGGACACGTATTATATTGGGTCCAACAAACCCAACACGACATTAATATCCTAACATAAACACAATACTGCATAAGTTCTTCCTGAAACACCTAGTAAAACCAGATTAAAAATAGTTATGACTAACGCATATTCCCATTGTAGACTGCGCCTTTGACCTGCTTATATGTTGGTGTAATGCCAGATCATAAAGTGGACATTGATATCTTTACTATTACTGGTACCTATAAAATGCAGGAAGTCATTCGCTAGGAATATATAAATGAAAAAGTGTAGGTTGTTGGGGAACATTAACCTACTTGCGGTGTACGAAATAAGCAGCTGGCCTGCGCATGTGTGGCTCATCTGGACGCTCGTCGTATTTTCACGTGTCGGCTCGCTAGTTGTGATGAACGTGGCACCGGCACGGCGCGGCGCGGCGGAGTGAAATCTGCTGAGGTCGGGAAGGAGGCGGGTCCAGTTTTGCCAGCGGGTGGCTTCTGTTTCCTCTGCAGCTATGCGCTGTTCACGGTAAAATGAGCACTTTTGAAAGTCCTGCTTTAGATCTACTTGTATACACGTCGTGTATCGCCTTATGCGAAATTAACATTGCTATGGGCCTCATCACTTTATTCATGCGTCGGTCAAATGAAACTATGAAATTATTAAGACAGTAAATATTTTGCAAATATGCTAATTTTTACACTTAGAGGAATAAAAAACCAGAAAGCTTAAGAAATAATTTTAAGTCATCGAAAATGGTTACGAACCACTTGTTATTCGACGTTAAGATATGGAACTACATTCCATCCATCGTTACCAACTTTTCTGCGCGAATGTCACTCAGTGCAACCATTAAAATATATGCATGCAGGGGCTGTGGCTTTTTTCTAAGGTTCATTTCTAAAGTGCTCACTTTATCGTGAACAGCCTCTAGCCATTCCGACGACGCCTCGAGAAACTGCAGACACGTCCCTGGGCAGCATAGGTTCGCCCCAGTCAGTCGGCGCCTCTGCATTCCCACGATCCTCGTGAAAGCAGGGTGATAACACCTTACTCTCATACTGCGTTGATGAAAGTTTGAAACGCTGTTTTTTATCACAACTATCAAACGTGCGTCCGAAAAGATGCAAAAGAACACACACCCCTGACGAAGCATGTTTAGACCTTCCAAGCCGTCATACTTGTTAGAAACACCAAACACCATCTTTACAGTACAGTACTACAACGTAGCTTGAAACAGTTTTTTCAATCACTGCATCTCAAAATATACGCGTCAGATGAATACAAATTTACTCAAGGCTCCTGCATTGAAACTTGCCATATACTTTCCACCAATAAAATTATAGAATGAGTGATGCGATTTCGGCGGCTCTTAACAGCGAGGTCTTGAGAGCCGATGAGGGTGATTGAGGTGAGCATGGAGCGGCAACAGAATGATAGGGAGGGGGAAACGGCAGATCCCCGAGAAAACCCGCCGACCAGCGGCATCGTCCGGCTCGATTCCTACATGCGAAAATCTGGTGACCCGGCCGGGGATAAAATGATAGTCACCGTTGTAAGAGTGGGATGGACCCCGCGGTTTTTGTGAAATAGTTGTTTGCGCGAATACGCGTATCGCGGTAAATAATTGTTCTGCAAATACGACTTTTTTCAGAAAATAAAAAAATAAAAAATTATCAGTACCCCTATTATATATATATATATATTTTTTTGTCATATTAAGTGTATATCCTTGAAAAATTAAATCGTGCATATGGTCAAATATCGCATCTTTAAAGCTTGCTTATACAATTTCCTTAAGCAGCAAGAGAAAAGTACAAAGATACGGGCGTACTTTAATCTGTGGTCTTTCATCGAGTGTAATAAAATCCCTATGTTATACATCTAATTTGCACATCACAGCGTTACGCCGGAAACACTGCACGCCTTGCGCGTAGGAGCGATGAGGCTCTAGAAGTGTGTTTTAGTGTCGCCCGTATCGCTCCCTCGCTTCTTGACTTTGGAGGCGGGTTCTATTCCACTCCCATAGGTACACGCAATGCGAGGACGCTGCACGCCATTTCAGAGCCTTGTGCTTAGTGGCGAAGGCGTACTCGATGCACGTAACAGTTTAACCCTTATCGCTCCAGCGCTTCTCGTCTTCAGATACGGGAAATAGCTCCAGGTAGACGGGCCCCTTAAACAAGTCAGGGAACCTCCTGAGTTTTACCTGTTTGATATTTGATATTGGCTATTCTGTTAGGTTAACAACATCCGTTGATTTTTACTGTTTTTTGTAGTGAAGTAGAGAAATTTTCATTTCGGAATTACAATTATTATTTATTATTTGAAGTAAATATTACTAGTAATCTGTGTAACTGGCAGTCAAGGCCAATTGGCCTTAACTTTGCCATATTAATAAAACCGATAATGGTGGTATATAGTTCCTTCAAGGGCAAACGTCTGCCGGCTGTGGCTCGTGGCTCGACCTTGGAAGACCTTGACCACTAATTTTTTCCATTTTTTCTGCAAAAATCGTTCATTTTAGCAAAAAATCGTACGTTTTATACCTAAAATATCTTTAAAAATTCCCCTTTTCCCCTACAAATTTCCCGTTTTTCTTTAAAAATTTCCCCATCTTCCCTAATAAGTGCTTGCTCATAATTGCGGCTGACGTAACTCCTCAATGCAGCTGAGGTATCCAAAACTCAGCCGCATAATGAGGAGTCATTAAAAATATAAATTATTTTCATAAAATTATTTTTATATTTTTATAATTAAAGATTTAAAGGCGTAAGTATAAAGTGTTTGGTATCACCGGACTCGTCTTTTCGAGGCACATACGATCAAGATATCATAATAAAATTATTTAAATAAATTATTGTTTAATTTAAAATATAATTTTTAATTAAAAAATTTAAAGAAATAAGTATTAAGTGATACATATTACCGGACTCGTCTTTTTAAGGAGCATACGATCGTTATTTCATACCACCATAGTGCCTTGTTTTTTCATGCTCTATCATTCCATGGTGTTTCTCTCTTTCTCTCTTTCATTTTCTCATTCTATATCCTTCTCTCTTACCTCCCTCATATATATATATATACTTTCTTATAACCGCCCGACTTGTTACATAATTATTTGGAAAGGTATATATAAGAAAATTAATTAGATGCGAGCTTAAGAATTCAGATGCCGACTGAAAGTTACGAGATGTTAAAATACAGCATATCGTATGGCTTTACATAAACTAAAACTACTCTAAAATATATCATTTATTTGCCATATATAAACTGGTTGAAAAAATATATAAAATACATTAACAATATTTCTGTAATTGTACGAGGGAATGTAGCTACTACGTTTGAAACTTATATACAAATTAAATCTGCTGACTTGGCATGAAATCGCTGTTCTAGTGGTAAGCGTGCTGGATGTCTAATCCTAATGTTCTGTGTTCGAATCCTGTCTGGGGATGAGAGTTTTCTCTTTCGTTAAATGTTACCAGCCATCACGGTAGAGAGTGAAATTTATAAATTTTTAAATTTTTAAACCGATTTTACATAACAAATATATTTATCCTGTAAATATCAAAGATTTCTGCATTATTCAAATTATAAATAAAATAAATTTAAATAATTCTACTTATTTATTAATGCATCGTTTCCTAGATGACTGTGTACAAGGCTAGTTAGCCCAGTACCTCGGTTAAGGTAGCAAGCAGTCGCTTCTTTCCCACGCGATGTCTGCTGATGAGGTCACTTCACGCCACTATTTGATGATGTCACTCTTGGCGAGTCGTTGCAGGCCGTCTGCCCTGATGGACCTGCCGCAGCCGAGTCGCGGGCCTGTCGCCGTGGCGATGCATATGTGATTACAGGGCTAGGCGACAAATGTAAAAACGAATTGAATAAAGTAAAATATTAAGAATAAATATTTTTATGCAAAATATAAAGTATTGAAAATCGAATATGTTTTACAAAGTCCTGTCTGGAATGTACTTTACAATAATACGTACTGGCGATTTTCGCCCTCTATCAGGCGATGAAGGAACTATATAGATGGTGGAATGTAACAACTGTGACTAATCGAACAAATGTGACTAATCAGAGGAACAAAGCTACTAATCGAACAAGTGCAAGTTATCAGTTGAGCAAATGTGACAAAATCGAACAAGTGTGAGTAATCAGAGGAGCAGCGACTAATCGAACATGTATAAGTTATCAGTCGAGAAAATGTGACTAATCGAATAAGTGTGAGTAAATGGCCGAACGAATGGCGTCTAACGAAGGTGAGAGAAAAATCTAAACAAAGATGTAGAGTGAAAGACGATATGGAATGAAAGAGAGAAGCGAAAGTAAGAAAGAGATGGGATGAGAGACGAGACAGCTGGCGACAAAGATTTGGAATGAGAGAACGAAAGAGAGAAACGAAACAGCAAAAAAAAATGGGGAGGATTCCGAGAATACCTATGAACTGATAGAGTGACAAGAGATATGATGAGAGAAAGTGAATATGAGAGAAGAGAGAGGAGATGGGACGAGAGAATTAAAGAGAAAGAAAGATACAAGATATGCAAGAGAGAGAGAGAGATATATATATATATATATATTATATATATATATATATATATATATATATATATATATATATATATATATATTATACAAGAGATGGAATGAGAGAAAGAGAGAGAAACGAAAGATTTGGAGAAAGTGATGGAATGAGAGAAAGATAATGAATGAGGAGGCAAAAGAGAGAAACGAAAGAGATGGAGAAAGGGATGGTATGAGAGAAAGTTATTGAATGAGGGAGGTAAGAGAGAAGGATATAGAATGAGAAAATGAAAGAGAGAAAGAGAGAAACACCATGGAATGATAGAGCATGAAAAAACAAGGCACTATGGTGGTATGAAATAACGATCGTATGCTCCTTAAAAAGACGAGTCCGGTAATATGTATCACTTAATACTTATTTCTTTAAATTTTTTAATTAAAAATTATATTTTAAATTAAACAATAATTTATTTAAATAATTTTATTATGATATCGTGATCGTATGTGCCTCGAAAAGACGAGTCCGGTGATACCAAACACTTTATACTTACGCCTTTAAATCTTTAATTATAAAAATATAAAAATAATTTTATGAAAATAATTTATATTTTTAATGACTCCTCATTATGCGGCTGAGTTTTGGATACCTCAGCTGCATTGAAGAGTTACGTCAGCCGCAATTAGGAGCAAGCACTTTTTAGGGAAAAATCGAGAAATTTCAAGTGAAAAACGGGAAATCTGTAGGGTAAAAAGGGAAATTTGAAGACATTTTGGGGATCAGACGTACGATTTTGTGCTTAAATAAACGATTTTTGAAAAGAAAAAAAATAGAGTTCAAGGTCATCCTATGTCGAGCCACGGCTACATCCGGCAGCCGTTTGCCCTCAGAGGAACTATATACCACTACTGACGATATTATAATATTATTATCCTCCAGTTGTATATCCTCCCGTATCCGCAAATAATATTTATAGTTATAGTTTATTCCTAATTATTGCCAACTTTTCTGACGCACTGCTGGAGATCTAATTTCGGGCCTGTCACTATGTATCTTTCTGCTACACTTAAAAGAAACACAGCCAAGTCTGTAAGAAAACTCCAGGTAGAAACCTACTTTGTATTTGTGCGCCGAACGGACAATAAAAATATATCGTTTTTATCTTTATTGACACTGATACTTGTTTTTACAATTGCGTTCCTGAAAACCTAAACATGATCGTGTTAAGCGTTTACTTTGCCAACAATTTGAAAAAAAAAATCTTAGTTTAATAATATTTACTAAAGAAATATCTTTCAGTAGCTACTATCAACATACTTCCTTTCTCCATGTTTTTAATTCATGCTAACTTTGAAACAAATGTAATTTGTAGACATACTATAAGAGAAAGTTCCATTTAACCATATAAGGAGGTACTTTAACTTCAACGGAGGTATAAAACGAGAGTGATGAATATTTATTTATGAAACAACCAAACACGTCATAAATTTTAGGTAATTTTTTAAAGGTATTATGTAGAAAGTGTGTAAATACAACGAAAAGACTTTACCATCGACCTGTTACTTGTTCCTGTACATCCAACGAAATTTTTAGAAACATAAGTTTGTTGCCATTAGACGAAGACTACCTCTAATGCGCACAAAACACATAAAAAACGTATTTCTGTTTTAAAAGTTAAATTTCTTATTCAACTTCAAGAAAAGAATATTTTTATTAATTCACTGTGGCAACACCCCTGCATATAGAGCTGCTGGGTGTTTGCGTTAAAATATACACACGGTTAGTATATATATATATATATATATATATATATATATATATATATATATATATATATATATATATATATATATATATATATATATATATATATATATATATAATTTTATTTCTAAAGCTATGACCGTTTTTTTTAATGTATAAAGAACTGCGCGTTTTTTTAGTCAGATTCCCGTACCATGTAGACCATGTAAGCCATGTAACTACTGACAAGTTGTTAAAAACTCGTTCTGATAAAATAGCAACAGACAATGTACCGTGGCGTCAAAACTTACAGACGAGACTGCACGTACGGTTTTTATTTTTCGTTCAAATCTCACTAATGTCCTCTCTTTTGTGCCCGAAACGCAACGCTGTCGAGGAGACGTTTCACATGCTTACTAATGCGACATTCGGAAACTCCACAAATAATCGCAAGCGAAATGGAGTGCAATGAAAAGTTTTGAGCGGCTCCTCGAAGTCTTCAGAGCAGATAAGGATGAGACAAGGTGAGTATGGAGCAGCGCCGGAATGCAAGGGCAGTGCAAATGGGAGATTCCCGTGAAAACCCGCCGACCAGGTGTCTGTTACACAATTCTACCAAAAGTATTAGTAAAATTTTACAAGTTACGAATTACAATCTACATGTAATTTGTGTTGCACAATGGATAATTATTTCTTAATTATATTAGTTGATTTATACAAGTAAATTTTACAAGTTACAAGTCAGCTGATTGGTGGAATCTAGTTTCTCATTTGCTGTTCATCAGGAATTGCCTCCCATTTTATTTTATCCGTGTGTAATCATTCAACTATTCTGTTTTTGTTTACTTTTCAATGTATTTTGTTGTAAATAGGTCTGTCGATAATTTGTGTGATGAAAATGGGTAAGCGTGATAAACACCGCAAATTAATTATGTATATACTCAAAAAATTACAGAATAAAAAAATCTGATTGTTTGGTGCATTCAGCAATACATTTACAAAGCAAGAAAAAGTGCAAGAATGGAAGGAATTAAGTTCATATGCGCAGGCATTAGCCTCCATTCCATCGGGCAAAGACTACATACTTAAGAGATGTTTGGTGGCCTAATGTACGGAATTCTACAATGGTAAGCTTTTAATATATTCAATAAATAAGCTACTAAATTGTTTTTTGTTTTTAATGATCTGAGCAAAGCACTCCATTGGAAAATAACATAACATATCCTACCCATGCTACTGGGATAGGACAAATAATTATTACCTGTCGTTTTTTTATCAATTGTGGAATGGGATTTATATATCACTTAATATGGTACATGGTTTCATGAAAAAAAATAATAACTGAATGGTTTGTACTGATATAAGTTTTGTTTGCTTTATGAAAATATAGCAGAACCCTGTCATGAAACGTCTGAAGGGACCAACCAAATTCGTACTTTATAAATGAGAAAATGTTTTAAAAGGCAAATATTCTGTTGAAATTGTAGGTTGTGAAGAACACTTTATAACCAGGCAAATGTTATGAGATGGAACGTTATAACAGGGTTCTACTACTACCTTATTATTTCCTTGGGCTTTAATTTTATTTTCACATCAGACAAACTTTCAGGCGTTTCTATTGCGGGGGCACATTTAATTGCAATAGTTTTATATCTTTAACTTTCTTGTTGCCATTTCAAAGCTATTTGCAAGAAACAGCTTTAGTGCCGTAACTCCTAGAGAAGTGGAGTTAGTTTTGTTTTCCAGGAAAAAAGGGCAATTCAAGGCGAATGGCACAGGAGGGGGACCAAATGCCAAATGAACAGATATTGACTGGGAAGTTCTTTCAATAATTGGCAAGGATTCGCCAACATTAAGTGGTGTGAATGTTCCCGAGATTATGGAGGTAGCTGCAGAATCTCTCCTCGAGACAGAGGATGAAATTGAAATAGAACCATGCTCAGTTTCGACTGCAACACCCTCAACATCTGGTTCAACAGCAACATCTAGCAAAAATCCTCACAGAACTAGTAAGATAAATAAGTTAATAAAAAATCAAGTAAATGGGTAATAACTGTAATAATCATGCTAAGCTAAGCACTCAGTAAATAAATTATGTGTATATATATATATATATATATATATATATATTTTATATATATATATATATATATTATATATATATAAATCTCGAGAGGGAACTGTGTTTGAGCGCCTAAAAATGTACATAGAATTTTCCTGCTTGTGTAGCTCATGTGTGTGTGTGTCTGTGTGTGTATATATATATAATATATATCTGTGTGTGTGTGTGTTTTTCAAGGCGATGAATCACTTGGAACAAAACATTTTTTTATAATGAAGGTTTATTGTTAACTGCACCGCAAAGAGATACATACAGAAGATCAGTAAACTGGATGAAGTATAGTTATTATTAATTTTGTAAGTTCTGGATAATTTTTTTTTTTAAATTGCGTGAAAATGGCGAAATATTATGTCATTCGGTGATTAATTAACATTCTCCGGCGCCCAAGTGGAAAACTAAAATTTTACTATAAATAAATAAAAAATGAAAACAATGTTCTTTTTTCCATTTTTTTTATAGTAATTATTTTGTTTCGAAAGTTATTTTCTTCTCAGAATGTTTTTGAGCCTCATTTCTTTCTATTTTGTTGCGAACACAGACAATGGAGAACGTCATATATAACTATGACAGCAACTTATTTTAGAGCCAACAGTAAGGGGTACAGAGAAACGGTTTGTTAAAAGCAGTTCTTTTAAAATGCGTTTGGTGCCCTGATATATGCTCAGGTAAACTCCTGCTACCACAGTTTGTGGAAAAGAGAACGTTTACTAGGGCATGCAGTTCAAATTAATTGCCACTATGTGTGCGCAAAGTAAAAGCAAAACTCGCGATCTCTTCAGCAGTAGAGTGACCCAGTAACCGTTACACCTGCGGTAACACAGCTAGCAGTGAGAGATGATACTCCAGAGCTAACCAGTTATAATTCCGTCCGCCTTTCCTAGGGGGGCTACAGCACACTTCGTCATCCAGAGGCGGCTGTTGCAGTGCACGACTCTGCTTTCTAACTACCAACTGTCTACCTAGTGCATGAAATGCTTTGCAGAGTGTTTGAAATACACGTTTTCCTTTACGAAACTATTCAACGTGTGCCTAGTGTGCGGATCTTCGAAAATCGACGAGGCCGGTCGAGCGCTTTTAAGGTTGAATAAGCAACCACCTAGTGGGCGCTGCACCCGACAATACAATGTGAAGAACTCATAAATAGTAGTACAGACAAAAAAAAAATGTTATAAAAGTGCGATTTATGCTGTATATGAAAGAAGAACACATATAGTTTGCAACATTATAAAAATTTTTACTAAAATATACTTTTTATTTGTAAGAAAAATCGATGAAAATTGTCTGTATTTTTTACCAAATCGAAGCACTTTTCCATTCTGGATTCTACGGAAAGCAGAATTTGCAAGAAAATTTTCTCCATAGATTCTCGTCATAATGTTTACTATGATTGTGTGTAATAAAATTTTAATAATAATGTAGCAAATAATTTTCATCACTATTTTTATGTGCATCCATTTGTCACAAACATTTATGGCTGAAACTGACGTAAATAAAGTTAAGTATAAAATGTATATGATACATTATTACTATTATTTTACTTATTTTACTACACATGATCACAGTAAATATTATGACGATCTTTTTTGAAGCAGATTTTCTTGTAAATTCTGCTTTCCGAAACATCCAGAATGGAAATGTGCTTAAAAAAAAAAAAAACAGACTATTTTAATCGATTTTTTTTTTTACATTTAAAAAGTATATTTCTGTACAATATTTTATAGTTTTGCAAAAGAAATACATTTTTTTTTCATATACAGCATAAATAGCACTTTACTGACAATTTTTATGGTGTCTGTACTACTTTTTTATGAGTTTTTCACGTTGCATAGTCAGGCGCAGTGCTCCATAGGCAGTTGCTTTACTTCAACCTTAAGGTATCGTGTAAATTAGAAACGTGATTTTGTAAAACTACGACTTAGCGATAAACAGCTTTTTCAAAACGATGGGTCCGAAAATATACGGATCATAATACACACAGAAATATTCAAGGGACCTGCAGTGGACGTTCATACCGACTTGCCACACAGGGCCACCGCTTTAAGTCCCACAGTCAACACGCAACACGGCGAAAACGACTGCACACCAGTTGAGAGCGCTGCGCGTAGCGGCGATGGCGTACCTGATGAGCGTGTCTGTAAGAGTGGTGTGGATCCCCGCATTTTTTGTGAAATAGTTATTTGCGCGAATACGCGTATCTCGACAAATAAATGTTCTGCAAATACGATTTTTTGTAAGGAAATTTCAAAAAACAATTATCTATACCCTTTTTTTTTTTTTACTTTTGTCACACTGAGTATATTCTTGGAGAAAAATCGTGAAAATGGTCAAATATCGCATTTTTTTAAGCTTGCCTATGCAGTTTCCTTAACCGGCAAGAGAAAAAGTACAGATTTACGGGCGTAGTTTAATCTGTGGTCTTTCATAGCGTGTAATAAAACCCCACTGTTACATAAATAATTTGCACAGTACAGCGTCACGTCGGAAACACTGCCCGCCTTGCGCGTAGGAGCGATGAGGCACTAGACGTGCGTGTTAGTGTCGCCCGTATCGCTCCCTCGCTTCTTGACCTTGGACGCGGGGTTCCCACGGTGGTCCATCCCACTCTTAACGATCTCGCGCTTCTCTTGCCTGGAACGTGGAAAATAGCTACAGGTGGGCCTGCCCTTTAGGCAGTAACCAGCAAGCAGTGGGAAGTTACTGATTATATTGTAACTATTCAACGACAAATCGAAGGCAACCGTTTTACACAGTATGAGTCTCCGCCTAAGGAAAAGCACTTTACTAGATGACGATCCAACTTCGGAAGAACCTCCAACAATTCTTATCAAGTTGACGTAGAGTACCATTTTCGCATTCACTCACCATCTCTATTTTTTAAATGAATAGTATTACCCAACGAATAATTGTTTCGGGGAAATGTATGTGGCAGCTCATCCCGATACAGTGCCTCTGGCCACCATAGGCCTGGCCTGTACCACGCTTGGCCGACAGTGTAAGGGATATTTAGTGTATAACCAGCCTCCGGGCGCGGTTAATGCTACAGTCGTGTCAGAGTAAGCAATACTGATGCCTAATAACAAATAAAAGTACGGCAGTTAAAAAAAAAAATAGGCGGTAAACTCTATCTCAATTGTTCTTCTTTATTACTGTAATACATTATTACCCTAATACATCTCTACACACTACATAGTATGGTTGGTGGCATATTTTATATATTCACTAAGAAATGGTTCGTTTTACCGAAATGAAAAGTACTCTATGTCTTAATGCAGAATATAGTCTACCCCTTTACCAAATTTCATCTAAATCCGTCGAGCCGTTATGACGTGATTGATTAACAAACAAACATACAAACTTTTGCATTTATAATATTATTAAGCTGCTACACCAAATAATATTTAAGTTTTCTAAATATATTATAATTATCGGCAAATGAACTGACGTACGCAAAATTCCTCTATAGTTTCCTCTATAGCACATCCTCCGTTAGCCTATATTATGTAGCCACATTCCCTCTGGGCAGTGTTCCGAGACGCTACTCAGAGCAGAGAAACAGAGTGTTATGCTTACGCCTTATGACCATAGTCATAAATTAATTGGTTTAGGGGTCGTAGCATATAGATGAATAATAGATGGTAGAGCATATTTTTAATTGGGGGGGGGGGGGGTTGATCATGACAGTACAACGCTGTAATATTTTACTGTAACGGGAGCTACTTTAAATGATATTAAATTATTATTGCAATATACATTATGAACACCTCACGCCTTACGTTCTGTAAACATATGTTGGACAGTCCCCACCTGAAGCATGATGCTGGAGTCTGTATCTAGTTGTATAGGTGACGTCGGACAGACACATCCCTGTCGTCTGGCCGGTCGTAGAAAGATGCGGAGGCGCGTCTCTCGTCGGCCTATATCGGTGCGTTGTTTAACGTTTTGACATAGCTGGCCTCTTTCCCTACTTGGTGGAGAGGGGTATTAATTGCTGGCCCTTGTCGCACTGCTTTGACGCAATCCCTGGCGTCCTGGTTTACTGAAAGTGTGAGGCCGGGTTCAGAGTGGGATGTTACGCTAAAGTCCATTCATAACAAGAGTAAAAGGTGAGCAAACTAGGTAGAGTAGAAGTGTTTCTGTTACGAGAATAGTGTAAATCGCATGCTGTGATTACAAACATTTCCTGACTAATGTGTGTGAGAGTGTGTGTATATATATATATACATATATATACATACATATATATACATACATACATATATATATACACACACGCACACACAATAAGCTATACTTGCCATAAGTAGAGACCTGAAGAATTTGTGTCAAGCTAGGATTTAAAATACGTCTGTTTATATAACTTTAGCATTTGTAGAGTCTAGCCTATAGGTCATTGAACTCACGAATTTTTCAGGTCTCCAGCCATAAGCTAATAATAAATATTATGTCCAAAAATTCAGTATAGTATACCCAAGCAACTTAAATTTAAATGAAATATAAGTATTTACCACCCGTCATTTGTAATTTTCCACCTGTCTCTGTAACCAAAACGAGCACATTTCTTTCAGTTCGCATAATTCCATTGAACCTACCGTCAGTTTATTAGTTTACCCTTCGTTACTCTCCGAAATAGCGTGTGTAAAAGTTTTACCATATTCAATGGTTTTACTCTGACAAGATGCTCAGTGTAATTACTCTACAGTTTTGGGACACCATACCAAGCGCAAGTAAAACATATTCTCGTGGCGTTTTGACAATCCAAATAGTAAAATTTATTCGTAGAGTAAGCCGTCCTTATGAGTATAGGATGTAACACCCATTTTAAGTACAAATGTGAGGCGAGAAACACTCGCTCACCAGCTACTGAAAGTGCACATACAGCTTGTAATATCTGCCCATTTATGAAACGCACATTCGTTGTCCCATACGCTTACGTTTTTTGAAGGATTTCTTCCAAAGGTTTGGTTAGGTTATCTCGTAACTTAAAATAATAATTACCTATCAAAGTACTTGTTGATATTAAATCGATGCGAAGTAATCGTCAAGAATACGCCTTAAAAATGAAAGTCGATATTAAAACGCAGAGCTATTAAAGGTAATTTCAGATCACCTTAATGCGGTTTTTCACGTTACAAGTAGCAAAGCTTTGCTTCTACTAATTTGACCAGTGAGTGGTACAAAAATTTTTGAATTGTACTCATTCTCCGCAAAAATACGTTAAGTTTCACGTCACTCCCCACACAAATACTACATTTCCTGTGAACACAGAAGACTCAAACACAAAGCAATTACACCAGAATTTATATATATTTATATTAATGTAATGTTTCTCAGAGAAAAGAATACAAATTTGATAACCATACAGAATAATTACGATAATATTGTATCCAAGAATTTCTATAGGTGTAGTATAAAAATTCACAGAAGAATGTTTTTCAAAGAAAGTAATTTCATGAACAACGATAAAGGTTCTTAAGATGCGTATTTCTTTGTCTGGCTTTCTGAAAATTGCCTCGAACTTTTACCGTTCTGGACACCATATTTTGTGGGCTATACCAGTAGAACTGATGCTTAATAAATGTTTTGTCTCAATTGACCATTATGCTAATTATAAACTTATTTTAATGACATGGGTTGAAATGCATGCAAAATAAAAATAAAACCGTCTTCCCTTCTCCTCCCTCCATTTTTCTTAAAGAATTGTGTCTCCGTAATAGGTACAGTGTTGTGTCTTCTGTTCAAAATCCATCGATTCCTGTGATTAAATGTTAGTAGAAACTGCTGGAATTTTGTAGAGCACTAGGCATATCTACATTCCTAAATTTCTTCGCCGGTTTATTCAACTCTGGCTAAACAAACTCGTCTGTATCAAGCTATTCCTGTCAAAAAGTCAACTATAAAATTCTCCTTCCTATTAATATGTATATCGGAGAAATAAAATAATGCCAGCCTGACCTACCAGTGACAAAAATTTCCCATCTTACAAGATAGTAATATAAACATTGATAGTCAGGAAATTGTTCTATAGTTCTACGAAATATTGAACTTTTAAAAAAAAAAGCTGAAAAATTCTTTTTCACATAGTTTATTAATTTTCTTGAATTACCTACTGGCTACAAATTATTATCAACCTCTTGGCATAAAGCTGTTCAAATGCCCACAAAACTTGTTTTTACTATTTGTATCATAAATTGTCCATAAAAATTACTTAAATGTAGGACAAGAAATGCAATAAGCTCTTATGCCAACATACAGATTGCGAAATTATATTGAACTGAATGCAGAATCTTTTCACTTGAGGAAGTTACAACCATGTATTACCATGTATGAACATTACATAAAATCACATGGATCTTCCTAAAAACCGACAGATTCCTTTTAAGATTTTGGCTTTAACTCTCATTGACCAATAATAAAGCCAAGTATAGTGGTATTGATTTATGTTCAGAATGCTGTAGCAGGATTCATAGTTAATCTCGCATTCCATAGGTCTCAGTGTGTGACAAAGTAAGAAGATGATCCTGGCAAACACATCAAGTGCCACTTGTGGCATTTTATAGCTTTTTGTTTGGCCACTGGACTAATTCAATTTTTTCAGCAAGAAAAACACTTGGAAGTAGACCATCAAACCAAATAAAATGCCTGAATCTAAAATTGGCTTAGCAGAACGACAACGCCGGGATTACGCCATGTTGTGCTAAGAAAGCTCAATCAGTTGAACTAGTTTCAACTGCTTCAGTGCCAATATCATTTCAATCGAGAGAAGTACCACATGGTTGCAAATTAATACTTAGAGGTTGGGCTGTCAAGCCTACCCATTGGTGCAGTCTGTGGTGCATCACCCATCCTCATGACTGGTACATCCATTCCTTCCTGGAGCCATAGTTGCAAAATTCACTGTGTTTTCACCACGACAATATTTCAGAGGAGGATTCCTGGAATCAACCAGGTACCCAACATACTTGAGAACTTGCCTTTACAGCAAAGTGTATGTAGAGTTAAAACTAGGTACATCATTCAGGAGAAGAATTGTATTAAATCTTGTGTCATCTTCCATCCCTGCTAAAAGACGAAACCATTGAAGGAACACAAACGAATGAGGGAGACTCGTTTCGAGCTCCAGTTTGTTTAAGGAGACTTCAAAATATTCAGGTGACCGAATCGACAAAGTACTCTCACTGTTACAAGCAAATTCGAGGGACCATTGGAGCTGTTACCAGATTCGCCAAAATTCTGTTAACTATGGTTTATATTATCCAGTTTTCTGTACATGCTCTAACAATACCATATCTACGAATTGGTCAGTTACTCTATAGTAAGTAAGATGATCCAAGTTATCTACGAGAGGTCTCGGAAGGATGACACTGGCCAGGACTTTCAGTACTATATTCAACACAGTGAGTGACCCATGGCAAACTATAAATTCCAGAGGTGGCACCAGCTCCACAATGACTATGATCTAGGGGCTTTGATGAAAAAAATATCCCTGAATCTTATTAGACCCTCCGCCCATACTACCTAGGGAACATTTTCTGCTTGTAAACACCAGTCTGTTTCCATGATAAATTTAAAACAATATCACTGCTAATGCCGAGGTTAGCGTAAAAATTCAGTTCCATCGGACAAAAACACTTTCTCAACGTGACTTGACTGCTGTCTACTAGCAAATAATAGCAAAATCCTAACCTAAGAACCGAAGCTTCTAATCCAATTTGCGCAAAAGTGGGTTGGATCTTACTACATAATCAACAGTGTTGTGATTACATAGTCGATAGTAAAGAATGATATTCGCAAGCCATAGCTAATTTTCAGAATGATGCACCTACACAAGTCATCATAAACCTTACTTCTTCTTAGCCAAGAGGATGCAGACAGTAAATACTGATGAGTCATGAAAACATCTAAGAAATTATCTTCCCTAGTGTTGATGGCAAAAAGTTATGCAAACGTGGACGTAATTCAAACAACAGCTCATACCCAAAGCCACCACCCGTAGAGCAGCAGATGGAATCATTGTGTATTTAAAGGAGCAGTAACATCAGACCACTTACTATGTATTATGGTGCCTTCTTACTACGGTGTTCTGCGTATTTTTACTCTTCTCCTTTAAGTTATAACCTATATTTAGACTAATTTCCGAAGGAAAGAAAGGCATATGAGATCATTTTCCTATCTGTGTGTCAACGTGTGTGTATGTGTGTGTCTGTACGTATGTGTCTCCCCCATTTCAAATATTGAACACGTGAACCAAATTTCACCAAACTCGGTACACATATAGTAATTAGTAAGGACACCTGACTTTTATAGTTTTTGACCACGCCGGCCACTTACTTTCCAAATGGCGGCCATTTTAATTTTTAGAGTAATATGTCATACCTCGGGACCTGTTCAACCAATTTTAACCAAATTTTATATGCTGGCAGAGCATCATGTAGGCATCAAATTTTGAGACAAATAATGTTGTTAACATATCATTTTGGAAGATAGAACAACATGAAAAAATAAAGCTATTACATTATTACTCGATAACTACTAAACCAATTATCGCCAGAATTGGCACTTGAGTAATACTATGGTATACCATATACATGCATGTAATTAGAATTGACGAGGAACTAATTTTCAAAATGGTGGCTATACAAATATTTTAGCTTTATTTGGTATATCTAACATATCACCTATCCGATTTCGACCACATTTTGTATGCTGAAAGTATTTATTACAATCATTATATATGCCTACTCATAACCACTTGTCAACCGTTTTGTAAAATAGCGCAACACGATAAATTACATTTTTATGTCATATCTCGGTAAACAATTAACCGATCCCTACCAAATTTTGCAGACAAGCATAAATGCGGAAGATAATGCAAAATTGTAAGTTTTAGTACGTAACGTACTTATTTTAAAAATTGCATCCATAGAACTGTTTTCTTAGAATTCTGTATCGTTGAAACAATGTAATCAATTCCAACTTAACTTTTTATGCTGGGAGAAGATATTAAACTATCAACTGTATCTACACGAAGCATTTTGGCTCAATTTTATAAGATAGCGCTACATGAATAAATAGAGTTTTATGTAATATTTCGGGAACAATTAACAAGTAACAATTTGGCAAACAAATAGTACTGCTACTGATGGTATAAATAGGCATGTTTTAAGTATGTCAAACACATATTTCAAAATTGTGGTCATACAGCTGGTTTAGTTTAGTAGGGTATATCGTTGAAATCGTGTAATAAATACCAACTTAATTTTGTATACTGGCCTATCAAATACTTCTTCACGGAGCATCTTTTTTCCGCCATTTTTTAAGATATGGAACACGAATAAATTTAAATTATAAGTAATAACTGAGAAGAAAAGTTATCGATTCATGTCAAATTTGGGAAATAAATAGCATTGCAGCAGATGGTGTAAAGGGGCATGTTTTAATTACGCAAGGCACTTATTTTCAAAATGGCGGACTTACAAATATTATAGTTCAGTATATTGTATTAATGAAACAAATTCCCATATAACTTTGTATACTGGCAGTATATTATATATTACAACCGTCAAAATGATCTATACAGAGCTTCATTTCTCCGCCATTTTGTAAGATAGCCGCACATAAAAAATTAATAATTTATGTCGTATGTCGGGAAACAATGAACCAATTATTATCAAATTTCGAAGAAGTTGTACTGTGATAGGTCATGTTAATTAATGTAATTTTTTATGTGTGACAGACACTTATATTCAGAATGGCGGGTGTGTGCTGTATCTATGAAACTATGTAATCTTTTTAACTTAACTTTGTACGTTCGCTGTTTCCATGACAATAATCGAATATGCTAATACATCATTTTTATGTCCTCCGTATATGAACATCGTCACATGGAAAAAAATCGAGGTTTTATGCAATGCCTCGAGGAAAAATCAACCTACACCGAAAAATATATTTTGTGGCTGCCACAAAATTATTTTGTTGGTATTTACCCTGCCAAATTTTTTATGGTGTACACAAAAATTTTTTTTAGCTGCTACAAAATAAGTTTTTAGTGGATACAAAGTTTAGTGGCCACTCAAAACAAAATTTTTTTGTGTACACCACAAAAAATTTTGGCAGTATGAATACCAACAAAATAATTTTGTGGCCGCCACAAAATATTTTTTTTCTGTATATTTCCACCAAAAGTTACACGTCAATTAGTGCTACATTATGGCAAGAAAACAAAAATGTTTCAATGTGGCAGTATTTATATAATGGTGTTAATATAAATTATCCATTTAGTATGTAATATCTGTGAAATAATTCAACAGAATTCAACCAAATGCTGTACACTAACATTCATTTGAAGCATACTGCCAAACGAGAAATTTGAACATTTCGACCTATTTCTGGAATGATTCTAGCTATTTTCCAACAAATATTGCGCACTATTTAGTGCTACAGCAGGCAGTATTAACTTACATGATTTTAGTTTCTCATACAACGATTTTTAAAATGGCAGTTTTATAAATCATTTAGATAAGTATGCGGTATCTATTAAATAATTTAACTAAATTCAACCAATTTTTGTATGTTGACAGTATATATTAGAAGCATGGTGTGCAGAGTATTTTTTTTTTTTTTTTTTTGCAATTTTGTAAGATAACGTCAAGTAAGAAAATTATGATTTTATGACATATCTTTGTAAACAATTAACAGATTTTCGCCAAATCCTTATCATAAGAAGCGCTACGGTAGGCCATGTAAACTTATATGTTTTAAGTGACTCACGCAGTTTTTTTCAAAATGATGGCCATGTAAATATTTCAGGTTAGTAAATCCTATCATTCAGAACATTAGACTGATAACATTCGAATTCGATGCTACGAATCCAACTTCCGTAATGCTGTTTATTGCACGCTAGATTATGGTTAGAGATTTTCTGGGTTCGTGTTCCGGGTAAGGCACGTGCGTATTTGTAATTGCATTACTACTGTACCATACAATATACTTCTGGTTTCATCTCTATTGATATTGATGTTTCTGGTGTGAAAGGCTCAGCCGCCAGGTTATTTCGAATAATTCCCTGACGTTGCCCAGGGCACGCCCGATTGCTATTCTTCGCAATCTTCGGGGAGGCTCCTTGCTTGTACCCAAAATAAAACTTATGCTACTCTTGCACCAAATTCAACCACAACTAAAACCAAGCAATATCACAATTGTGGAAAACTATGGCTCCCCTGTGGATGGACAAGGGTGTCTGAAACTTTGCCACCTGGCCATGACAAGGTATGGCTGACATGGCAGTGTCTGAATAGGCTGAGGTCAGGAGTGGGCAGATCCAAGGTTAATCTGGCAAGATGGGGCTACGCTAAGGGCGACAACATCAAGTGTGACTGTGGAGGAGATCAGACTGTTCCACACATGCTCCAGTGTCGACTGTGTCCAGTCTCCTGCAGGGAAGATGACCTATATCAGGCCTCGGAAAATGCACTGGAAGTGGCCAAGTTTTGGTCCAATGTTATTTGATTCTTGTTACTGTGTAAATATGTATGTTTCTGAAGCGAGAATAATAATCTCTAGTGGCATTGTTTTCAACGAGATGCAAATTCCTACCTACCATCTTAGCGTTTAAGAATATCATTAAAAATTATATGCACCCATGTAGAGGAAAGTAGGCTTTTAGTTATATCAGCAACTTCCTGTTCTCGATGTGTTTTCAATTGCATATCTTTGCTTTTGTTATTTCTCCCACTTGCCACTTTATTCAATTTACGCAAGTAAAAATACAATTGCTGAAGAAATAACTAAATCGGTATAACAACAGTGCAGTGCAAGCTAAACAAGCCTAAAAAAAACATGGATAGGATTACAACGGATATAAATTTCTATTTTTAGTGTTGATTATATGCCGTAAATTTCACATCTTAAGGACCTAAGCCACTGATTCATGTCCTTTATGTAGGAAATTCTAAAGCACACATGCCATTCAACGTTTCAAATGCATTTGACGAAGTGCCTTTTGTTGCAGAAAGACGTAATTACGTCTAAAATAAATTTATCCTGGCTTAACTCACGTGCGTCAAATAAGTCACAGAAGCCCTTTTGGTGGGGACTGGGCATTTATTGTTAATCGTGATGAGCAATGTGTTTGCACAGTAAAAGAAACCGTGAAGTTTTTTCTTTTTCGTTTTTATTTGTCGGGAAGTTGAAAGCACGTATGTTATAGAATTTTATAATTTTTTTTATTATTGTTTGAGTTTATAAATGAGAATGGATGAGGGCAAACTAAACCACATTAGAATTAACGAGCCTGCAGTGTTACCGTTGGAATAACGCAGAAATAACTTACGAATATTAGCGTCATCTTTGCACTTGTTGACAGGTAGAACGACGAATATTAGCGTCATCTTTGCACTTGTTGACAGGTAGAACGTAAACAAGTGTGCGCGTAATTGGCCATAAACCCGTTGCAGGGTAATTCATTTACTTGCGGGATGGATAGAGACCAGACGCAATATTTTTTGCACCTATCATTAGATAGGCTAGGAGTTTACGAGCTGTATATCTTTTTATTATTGTGTTTTTAACTGCTGATACTTATCGGACCGTAAAATGTTTCGTTCCTATGATGTTTTTTTTAATGTGCGGCTGTGTTTTATTACAAACTGCGCGCACTACACGAGCGCACGCAACCCGAGTATTTCACTTCGAGGAGCTTCAACGCGGCTCTCTTGTGATCAAGTCTTCTCACGTCATTCTCATGCCATTGTTGCTCTCTACTCCGCCGCCGTAGTCGTTGAGTGGGCATTTATTCGCCGTACGTGACAGAAACTAGCTATCTGCACTCTGAATATAAAATATAATCTGTTCACAGTATCTTCATTTGAAAACATTTGAAAAATGTCCCCGTGTATGACGTAGAGCGAGAGATTGAGAGCCGATGAGGGTGATTGAGTTGAGTGTGGAGCAGCGTCGGAATGGAGAGGCGGGGGAAACGGGAGATCCCCGAGAAAACCCGCTGACCAACGACATCGTCCGGCACGATTCCCACATACGAAAATACGGAGTGGCCCGGCATTGAACCCGGGTCGCCTTGGTGGGAGGCGAGCAGGCTAACCGCTCAGCCACCGTGGCCCCTCTGTGTATGACGTGTTTGGTTGTATCCTAAACACGTAATGTATCACAACCGATTTAAACTTCTGTTATAATAAAATTAACTTTTTTTTGTTTAAATTTAACTTTTACTTATATTCTATTTGATTTCTATTTTGGAAATTCATGCTTTAGCATTCTTTAATAGTACTTAATTTCCTGTTGCATTAATACACATTCTTTATTGGCTATGAGCTAGCTCTCTTAACCTAATCCTAATCTTTCTTGCATTTCATTATTAAATAGATTGCGAAATATTTTAGGAACTTCCTGACGCGACACACGCAATAGCGGGGACGTTCTGCAAAAAAACTGACAGATATAGGCTGTTCACAGTAAAGTGAGCCTTTTTGAGGCCTTAGTTACGTATTTCCTATCAGCCATTTTTTATTAATCTTTCCACCACTTTTTAAAATAAATGTTGCCATGTAAGTAACAAACACAGTGTATATATTTCACCGGACTAGAAAGTTAACGTCTAAGAATACAGTAAAATATATTTATTGACTACTATTCCAAATGAGAGGGCTTCAAAAAGTGCTCACTTTACCGTGAATAGCCTAGGAGACAATGGAAGTAAAAATATGTCTTCTGGAAATGACAATGCACAAGACTTGGTTTGTGTGTGACGATCTGGGGAAAAGGTGAAATAGCTGCATCTGCGTTTACGGCTATGGAATTTAGTACCGAGTAGAAGGATTTACGGTATCTTTTGTAGAACAGGTTTTCTGGCGGTGAGTAAAGTAATGTGCTTCTAGTACGAAGGGTCCACCGTGTTATTGAAATGGAACATCTAGTTAACAATGCGTAACGATGTAGTGTGGTGCCGGCCTTTCGTGCAGGAACCACATAACTTGTCTCGCCTCGAGAGGGACTTCCTCGAATGGCTTAGAAAAGTCTCCTTAAACAAAATAATAGTAAATCTGTCCACGAAGATGTAGTGGGAATACAAATAGGCGCAGCTTCCAGTTTTCTCTCGGATTGTCACAAATAAACTGTGTGTTTGTTACCAAATATGTTTGATTTCATTCCAGTGAGCTTGTGTGCGTGTGTATAGTCAGAAATGGCGATGAAAGTCACTGAAGGCGTCAGTGACAGAAATGAACTCTAGTAGTGACGGCCGTGAAAGAGAGGTAGATGTTTTCAGGAACGGCAGTATCGACGGCCAATTTCAGGAATCACGTGCGGTCGAGCCTCGTGCAGCAAAGCCACAAAATCTCTCCTCATCCCCTCGGCGACCGCACGCGATGGACTACAAATTCTCTCCATGCATGGCCTGACAGATTAATAACAGAGTAATCCTTGTCAATGCCTCGCCAGCTGGCATCGCTTCTAATTGCCCCTTCTCCCCCCCCCCCTTCTCCCCCCCACCACAATTCC
This sequence comes from Dryococelus australis, assembly GCA_029891345.1. Taxonomy (NCBI): domain Eukaryota; kingdom Metazoa; phylum Arthropoda; class Insecta; order Phasmatodea; family Phasmatidae; genus Dryococelus; species Dryococelus australis. The sequence goes on from CM056994.1 coordinate 280,433,008, forward strand.
TCCTGGCATCGCATCACCACCACGGGTCACTCGCTAGTGTTCCATAGAGCTCGCATTACAGTAATGGCCGCTGTAGGCTGTTCACGGTAAAATGAGCACTTTTGAAAACCCTGCTTAAAATCTACTTGTATACACATTGTGTATTCTTCCGTCTTATGTAACATTGTTATGGGCCTCTTCACTTTATTCATGCGTCGTTCAATTAAACTGTAAAATTATTAAGAAAGTAAATACTTTACAAATCTGCTCATATTTATATTTCAATGCATTAAAAAACAGAAAGCGAAATAAATAATGTTAAGTTACTACAAATGGTTATCTAACACTTTTTATTCGACGTTAACATATGGAACTACTTCCCATCCATCGTTAACAACTTTACTGGGCGAATGTCACTCAGTGCGCCCATCAAAATATATGCATGCAGGGCCAGTGACTTCTTTCGAAGGCTAATTTCTAAAGTGCTCACTTTATCATGAACAGCCTTTATCAAGTGTCTAGGAGCTACGGCTTGAAGGCAAAATGTATCAGCCCTGCGAAGCTGACGGTCGTTGTGACACATCGTGCCATTATGCTGGACACGGGCCAGCTCGACTTCATGCGAACTGAAGGGCTCCAACTCGGACGACAGTAAACAGAAGCTTTCTCGAAGCGATGCTGCTGAGTGTAACGGCACGAGTGGCAGGCAGGAAATAGGCACCCTGGAGAAGTGGTTGAGTCACAGTAAACGGGTGGTTTATAGCGCCTCTATACTCTTGTGAGTTGCGATACAAACAATTTTAATAAGCTGTGATCTTCTGAGCTCTCGCTCGTGAAACTTTACTATAGGCTGTGTATTCTTCCACCTTATGTAAAATTAACATTGCCATGGCCCTCATCACTTGATTTGTGCGTCTGTCAAGTGAAACTGTAAAATTATTAGAAAAGGAAATAAAAAATTGTGCTAGTTTTTAAACTTCTGTGCATAGAAAAAACAGAAAGCGAAATAAATAATTTTAAGTTATCACAAATAGTTACCTGACGATTTTTATTCGATGTTAAGATATAGAACTACTTTCCATCCATCGTTACCAACTTTACTGGCTAAATGCAGGACCAGTGTCTTTTTTCTGAAGTTCATTTCTAGAGTGCTCACTTGATCGTCAACAGCCTTTACTCCTAAAGATATAGCACTTCGTTCTGGACCCCAGTAACTGCGATCCGAGAGACATTTTGGCGTTACACAACTGCCTCGGCCGTGGTGGTGAAAAAATTGAAGGTTGCTACAAAATGTCGTTTATCTAGCAGTTCAACTACGCTTTGCAGCACTTTTGTAATGCAGCAAGTATTTTCCCCAAGGAAATATAACGTGCCCATATTGTTTTTACGTACGAAAAGAAGACATATCCAAGACGAGGGCAGAATGCTATTTTTAAGATACCATGCATGCCATCCACAACCGTTAACAAAGGCATTTTCAGATTGTTGAATCTTAAAACAACTTACTTGGACACAAGTGAAACATCGATACGAGCCTGCATTGAATGAGTTGAGTTGAGAAAGAGTAGTCGGCGCGCACGGATTCTGGGCTAGGAAATGTTTTATCGCACCTGCTTGTTTGAAAGGGTTAATTAATTAATTACAGGTAATCCAATGTAAAGATTAAATTTATTAAAAGGGCTAATTCTTTAATTGTAATTTGTTAAAGGTTTAAGTCTTCAAATGATTAATCAGTTGATTAGGTAAATGGTTAATTCTTTAATTGGTATTTAAAGGGTTAAGTGCCATAAGGGTGATTTTGGGGAAGCATAGATGTTCACTCTTGGATGTCTGCCAGGCGATGAGCTCTGAGGTGTGTGGGCAGGAGTACATATGTATTCAGTTTGGTGCAAGAGTGTTATAAGTTTTATTTTGCAGCAAGAGTGGCATAAGGGTCATTTTAGGTCGGTTGCCTTCGAAGACTGTGTGTGTGTTGAGGTTGGTGGCTGGATGAGGGGAGGGATGTGGGGAGAGATCAGGAGAGGATTTCCTTCTCGGTTAGTGGTTGTGGAGTGACTGATTTGGGATGATGTGTGAGGGGAATGATGTTCTGGCCGAATGGCAAGCACTCATATATTGAACATGGTTTTTATTCTGTAAGCTATGAAGTGTCAAATTCACATCTCACTTATAAGGAAATATGTGACGCAGATGTTCACTGTAGATTTTCATATTTACACAGCTATATGTTAAAATGAAATAAATCATGTATGTTTTAATCTAGTTTAACTGAATGTATTAGTTCAAAATGTCCTGCAAATCAATTTAGACCATACATGACAGAGAAAAAATGTAACTTTAAAACTGAGGGAGAATGAGTTGTTTCAACTTATATAGTATGAAACATATTATTTACAGTGTGGATAATGCTATATATCATTTCAGTATTTCGAAGAATGTGTCAAAGGTATACATATGCTTGAACACTATAATAATCAGTTTAGTTACTTATTAGTTACTGTGCATGTCTCATAAAATGTTATGTATGTCAATATGTGAAATTGGGAAAATTAAAGTTTAACCTGCAGACACTATTCAGCCTAAAACAGTAGTAAAAGCAATATTATATGTTGATCATTAAGGATTGCTCTCAGTGGAGTACTAGATCGCCTTCTATCAATATGTCATTTTTTCACCCCGAAAATCATCACATCAACATCAAACCAATGAAGTCTAATGTAATTTACTAATTTTAGTCTAATAATCTTTGAGGGAATATGCCAAGAACTGCAACTCTGTCTTTCATTTCAGAGTCGTATATTTTCCGTTAGGGGAAGAAAAAAGTCACGAATTTATTCAATGTTCTGATATGAAAAAGTGCCCTGTGTTCTTCATGACTGCAAACATGTCTCTCCCAGTTAGCATGGAAGGCTTCTACTCACACTATGTAGAGACATACCCAGACCTACTTGAAAGTATTGTTCTACATATTCGCCTGAATGTAAAGATATCTGTATTCAAACTAATCCTGAGCGAAATCCCTTAAAAAAATATGTAACAGTGTGAGAATAAAATGCATTTGTAACCTTGGTTAATCAAATGTCTTAATAAATGAAAAGTAATAGTGTGAAAATTAAATAGTCTTAAAAAATGTGTTTGAGTTGCAAACAAAAATTATGAGTTTTGTAACAAGATACAACTTACATCTTAAATGAATGCTTTGTATCAAAACAAGTGGTATATCTAAAGACAATAGTCTCAAGCTTGTATATGTAACATCAGACATGTTGCAAACTAACTATGTTTCAGTAATACTAACTTGAAAATAAACATTGGAATGAAAAGTCAGTGGAAATACAGGAGATCCCCAAGAAAACCTGACCTGGGGATTGAAAAGTCTAACTTCTCAGCCACTAGTTCTTGACAACAAAGTGAATGTAACAATATTTCAAACTATGCCGCTATAGGTTTACACACAATGATTTCACTCTGTTTATGCATGCCGTAGTTAATAAAGACAGTTTCACATAAAATATTGTTATTGGAAGTTGATGAACTTAGTAACTACTTTAACACACATTGTCTGTGTTTTTTCAAATAAATTATGTGTCTTCAATATACAGAAAACCATTTAAAAACATTATTTCTACCTCAGTCCCAAAATTTTATGTAATATTTCTTAAGTGAAAGTTTATTAATTTGATTTGATTCATTCCAAAACCTGAATTACACACAATTCCCTTGAGAGATATGTGGTTTCAAGTTGAGATGAAACCATATTTATATGTACCAAATCTATGAAATGACAGGTTGTAGTAATGTTGAATGCACCTCCCATCACAAATTAGCTACAATATATATTTGTAAGAAAGTAACATTACATTTTAGTATTAGTTTCAGTAAACATAGAAAGCCATCTGTTGGCTGAGGCTGGTCCCACAGCGTGCCCCAAGGGAGAGGCTACCTCCTAGCAATAATGTCCTGCCAGCCTCCAGTGGCTCTTGTAGGAGACATGAGCAATGGTCTTTCAAGAAAAAACATTTTTAAATTGTATTTTAATTTATTAAGACCAATTGTTAACAGTGATTGGTAATTGTATACATATTCCATTACATTTCCATTTTACTGGTGTAATTCAGAACAGAAAAATGCTCCAAATGTTCATTCATGCAAACATTACATACAAACTCAATTAAACTAATTACACATAATCATTATCAATGACTGGTAATTATATGCACATATTTCAGTTTATATCACATTAAAAGTTCATATTATGGTACACTTTCCATGGTAAAGTTCAGAACACGTGTTCGTTTATGTAATGAACATTTTATTATCGTTTTTTTAATTTATTAAATTGTAAAGAAAAACATTTCTGAGGCATTATTTTACTGCCGACTTTATTTAAGCCGACTTTCCATATATGTGGTATGGAACGGGGAAGGGTAGGAGGAGGGAGTGTCTGGAAGTATATATAAACCGCACTCTAGTCACTCCACGTCATTTGTTCACCAACAGTCATGGAACACGGACCTCTCTGCTAGTATCCCGGTCTCTAGTGTCATCGCCGATCCACATCCATGTTCCGGGCTACAGGTCGGAACACGCTACGCTGCTCGCTCTGGGTATGAGTTAAATCTCCATGCACAAAGCTTGCACAGGGATCACGCTGCTGGCACGCCAGACAACCTCAGTACACCGGATGTGAGTGAGACCTCTGTGTTCACCATGCATCATGCTTACCGGCCAACCTCAGCACTCACCGGACACCGCGCAATGAACTCACAAAGCGCTATGCGACCAACCACGCTGTTGCTGCTGTTCGCTCCATGATAGTATAATTTACTACAACTGGACTTGTGTTAGTCGGCATAATGTAAGTAAATAAGAATAATATTTCGGGGCTTTTAAATAGTATAGTGTTTTTATCGTGATTGTTATAAAGCTTTTAACTCAAAGTTGTTATTATAAAGTTTTAAACATAATGGTCATATAGTTTGTGCCAATATTTAACATTTTTAATAAAACTGTTTTTAGGATAAAAGGGGAAAGGTTAAGGAAAAAATATAAATGTTGAGGGAAAAAAGGGAATAAAAAGGGGAATTCAAAGATGGTGGCCGGTCGGCGCCTGGCTTCTACCCCTATCCCCTTGTCCCAGAATCGGTATAATTCTACTACTGCCAACCCCTCGCTTTTCCTGAATGGGGGTTGATATTTGAGCCTATATTTTTGTGTTTTGTACTTCGTTGTTTAATGATGAAGTATCCCGAGACTAAGGTATTTATTGTTCATTCTTGCTGTGTTACTAGCAAAGAACATATGCTACAACTACACATGCAAGGAGTGTTTTCACCCCTTCGGAATATACTTAGTCTATATGTAGTGTATATATTTTCGACCTAATTTTTTAAGAGGATTCACCTCACGAAGTTTGTCGGTAAGGCTCATACCCATCCTGTACAAGCACCTAGGCTAAAAACAAAACGGCCGAAAAACCAAAAGCTTAAACAACTGAAATAATTCATGTCGCTAAGATGTAACCATTATTTGTGAAAAGTGCAAAGTTTGTTTCTTTGAAGTAATTTCCGATTTCGCCCTCAGGGGACTGATAGTGTTAAAGACTACCAACTATAATAGAAGACTAAATACTAACGTGTATTTATAGCTGACTATTTGAAGCAACCGCAAATGACACAAAATTCAAATAAATCGATCTGTAACAGGACAACTCATAGTATTTTTTTTTTATGAAAATGGTTTTTAAGTAATTCAATTAAACTTTATAAGCCTCTATAAATTTTTCTCTCTGCAGGAAATATGTCACGAAATAATGCACGCGAGATTGTTTCTTGCGACCATGCTGGAAACACTCGTTTTAACAATCATCAGTTCAGAAAGCTCAGCTTAAGAAAATAAGATGACAAACTGAAGATTTGAAAATTTTCAATTTTCTGTTTGTAAGCAGACCCGTCTCAATAATTTTCTGACAATACTGAAATCGAATAGTGAAAAACTTAATTAGCGGAAAAATCGATCGAACCCGAATTGTACTAGTTTATCCTGAGCTGAATTCGTATCACAGCAGTGGAAGTCAATCATGATCCCTTCGCTGATACTCTTCCTCCTCCTTACAGATTTTTTCGATGCTGGTCTCCACAGCAACCTCGATGTCATTGGTACTATACAGCGGAAACTTCTTGTTTTTTAATATTGGTTTTAAATTAAAACCGTGTTAATGAATATCTGTAGAGCTGGTGAGGTAGGCTGAGCTGACATGGTTCTTATAACATTTCCCTGTTCTTTCATCACTCCAGTAGCTGCCCCACGTGACGTGTCACACTGCAGAGTGTAATTCCTCGTCACGAGAAGGTTTCGGCTCCCTGATGGCCGTGGTCGCTAGGGCGTCACACTCACATGTGTGACTAACACTGCTCGTGTTAGAAACACCCTGGCGGCACTTGCAATTCTTCCCTGCCAAGTTGGCAATCATGTGGATCAGTACAAGGACCACCAACATTTACCTAACTGAGAGAGAACGAGGCAAGCCAAATGTAGTACTCTACTATCTAGAGAAAAAACTGTTTTTGTTCAAGCTTCAAATTAAATTTGACTGGAGTAAAATGCACGTGTAACAAAGAGTATGTTAATGATGATTTCAAACGGCATCTGTTAAAAAATATTGTCAAATACCAAAACAGCCATTAAAAAAAAAAGTAGTGCGGATGGGACACTCCCTGCAACTATATGGGGGTCAATGTGTTAGAAAATACTGTACTGAGGAGACTACACTGTCTTTAGCGTTTATTTACTAGCCTATGACATGTGAAACCCACTCAATGAGAGAGAATCGCATTCGAATGGTTGCGTTTAAGAGAAATATTTATAAGTCTGTGCTCCCATAATCACAAGAGAACTGGCTTGCATGCTGCAATGACTCTTCGATTGAATCCAACGAGCAGGATATACATGTTGAAAATTATTTCTACGTTTTATGTCCAGGAGTTTTATACGAAAATGTGTTATTTATGTAATTGCATGAAATACATAAATTATTCAATATTCGTAGCTTGACCCGAACGACAGTAGAGGTATAGGCTTACTTGTAAACATCCGTTTGGAATTAAAATTGAGGGTTATTTAATTCGTGTTAATGAATGGTTCTTGGGCAGTGTGGTGCTCGTGTTGCGTTTAGCAAGCCGTACTACAGCACTAGTAATCGCACCGAGAGAGACGTTTGTTCATGACAACAAAATGCTTATTTGTATATGGCCAAACATATACAGTATTTAATAGACCCAGCAAAATATTTTGTTGAGTGAACAGAATTTGAAAAGCAACAAAATTGTTTTTTGGTGATATAACAAAATACACACTTAAATAAACAAAACGTCCTATTCGGCCAAAAATAAAGTGATTGTCAACACAATATTTACTTGAATAAACTGTATATATTTGTTTGGTCGCTCATTTGATTGACTTCGTTCGACAATACACCTCGATAGTTCGATTGATACATTTGTGACAGTTAGGATAATAGCAGTGTTTGTTTGTGTATTTATTGATGCTTACTAGTGGAATAGAAATCATGATAAAACAAGTTCAACAGGAAACTAAAAATCAAAGCTGTAAAACGTGAAATATTTATTTATGTACGTATCCTGTATTTTAATTGTATGTAATTTTAAAAAATTCAACTTCGTCATCAGTCACTTTAGCTGACGATTTAGGACTTTTTTTACATGTCCAACTACAGGTTGAATCACGAATGCGTGATTTACCAGCACTAAAACTGTGCCCTTTCTGGGAACTGCAGCGGTATAAGTTATACTTTGCTATTACTGATGTTCCTTATATTTTTATTTTGGCCAGTGGCTTCTTGTTGTCGGACTACATTATTTTTCATTTATTTTCTTTTATTTTATGCATTCACTACTAAGTGGATTGTTATTTATATCTATTTTTACCCGTTAGTGGTTGTCCTTGGTGCCCGGAGTATGTAAGTGGCACTATTGCCCTGCCATCAACCACCGTTCCTCACACATCAAGAGGATTCTAATTCTATATACTTTCTACGCCTTCTATAGTGGTAGTAACTGCTACCATAGGCTACTAATGATAAAGTGAGCACTTTTTAAAGCCCTGTCATATGGAATAGTAGTCAATAAATATATGTAATTGTAGTCTTAGGTAGCATTTACAACAGCCCGTTGCGTCCGTCCGTCATACGTTCGTCCGTCTCCCAGCCGAGCGATTTACAACCAAACTTTGTACGTCCGTCGTACGTTCATTGCTGCAAACTAGTAAGAACAAAACAGTTTACAAATAGGAAAACATTCTCTACAAAAAGTGAAAATGTTTAGAGGTATTGTGTTTCTAAGTACCTAAAACAACCATACACGTACGTAAAGGAAATTAATCGGTGTAAAAAAGAAATTATAACATATAAAGGATAATTTTTATTATTTTTACTATTTTTACAAAAGGAGCTCGTGTTTCCAAACGTAATTATCAATTAATATTCAGGAAAAATTTACCTTAATTTCATTTTACAGTTATATATACAAACATATGAAAACAAAAAACCACCAAACAAAACACTACACACACTACACGCCCTTATAAAGTACCCGGGATGAACTATTAACAAAACGTGCAAGTTTAGAAGGCTGTAATTTCATCTGTTCGTCCGTCAAAAGTTAAAGCTTGCCAAGATTTTGACGGACGGATGGATAGAATTAATGGCGACCTCTGATTGGCTGCTGGTCACGGGATTGACGGGCGGATGGACGCGACGGGTAGTTGTAAATCCAGCATTAGACGTTAACTTTCGAGTCCGGTGAAACATATATACTATGTTTATTACTTACATGGCAATATTTATTTTAAAAAGTGGTTTAAGGATAAAAAATGGCTGACAGGAAAAAAAACTAGGAGCTTAAAAGTATTCACTTTACCGTGAATAGCCTATACTAATATATTTATGCACTACATCACAACTCCTTTCATCAGTGTTGGCTAAGTTAGCTTACTCGATTCCATGACATCCCCCCCCCCCACATCAGAAACTTCCGTTCTGGGTTATGTCATGTCTCAAGTACCAAACGTTAGGCCGCGCGACCTGCGGGTGATATAAGTAGAGACCTGCAAAATTCGCGTTATTATTTGGTACCATGATAGACTTCACTGCCCTATTCCTACAAGAGAACAATACGTATTTTCGTTTGCTGCTGCCAACTGTGCGGCGTCATTAACCTGTGTGTTCTTTCCACTGTAGATTGGGTGTCCGACCGTTGAGCGTTAACTAATGGTTGAAAGCGTCGATGGGGCGTCCCCAAACCAGCTTTCGGCCAATAGCAGAAGACAAGCAAACACACAACGTATTGGAGTGTAGTCTGCAGCTAAAAAATAACGCGAATTTTGCAGGTCCCTAGATATAAGAGGTGCGCGCCAGAGTCGCGCGGCAAGTGTCCTACGTAGAGTCATGTAGCGCCAGTTTGCCTCCAGAAGGTAGCTACTAACTGAAATGTGTTGCCAGAAATAAGTGCACAGGAAAATAAACACATGTCATTTATCGGCAAAGATATTGTTTTGGTGAATTGCATGATCTGTATTGACAGTTGCGGGAGTCTACAAATAATTTTTTGAGTATACGAAGACGTTAGTTATGATAATTTTGGTCTCTCATGTACCATAACTAGAGACCCGAGAAATTCGCGAGTTCAATTACCTATAGGCTAGATGTCGCAGTCTTATATACTCTCATACATATCAACTGTTTATTGGTTGATTGTTGTGGTAGTAAAAGGTGGTGGTTGGGCGCGCAGTTTATTACATGTTTGTTATTGGCTCATTTATCTCCAGGAAGTGTCAAACCACATGTCGACCAATTACAAACGTAACATGAACGTATATGTGTGTGAATTCCAACTTGTTTAGAGATGAACCCGCGAAATTCTCGAGTCTCTAACCATAACACCCACTCTAGCGAACGTCTTCCACAATGATCTCACAACAATAATTTCTACTCTCCATTTTCAGTGCTGCTCTGACCCTGACGCCATTGACGCCTGTTGACTCACGAAGAATCTCGAATATTTCGATATTCGTTTTTTGACGCTCGTTGCAGCTGGTCAAGACTAGAGCGCGCACGACCCTCTGCCGCTCACGTACGACACTGCCGTTGCTCATATAACGTATTTGAGTTGATAAATTTGGGCCACTCTTATCAACGAGGTGTTGAGAGCCGATGGGGACGAAATGAGGTGAGAATGGAGCAGCACCGGATTTCAAGAACGGGGTAAACGGGAGATTCCCGAGAAAACACGGTAAAAAACAGCGTCATCGTCCGGCACGATACCCACTTGCGAAAATCAGGGAGTGACCCGGCCGGCGATCGAACCCGGTTCGCCTTGGTGGGAGGTGAGCAGTCTAACCGCTCAGCAACTGTTGCCCCATACAGTGTATTTTAATTTCGCTGCTTGAAGCTGACGCCTAAAATTAAATCTCACGCAGGACACGACCTTGCAGTTTGGGGCAACCGAATAAGATCAACAAAATATCTAACTGCCCTTATACAAACAATTAATTTAGTTGCGCCAAGCAAATTTTGTTTTATTCAACAAAATATCTCTCTCAGTGCGGCGGTTCGTGTCCCACCCCATCCGAATTTATAATTTTACGTCATGTCAGTTCGGATGCGTTCAACATTTTTTCAAGGACTTACCTACTTAGATGTTTCTTTAATTGTGATATTTTAATGTTTACAGGGAATCGGCGATACAAACGTTATTGCCATGTTTAAATCGGGCTAAACAAATCTCTGAAGCAGCAAAAAAAAAAAAAAAAAAAAAAAAAAAAAGTGATGGTTCGTACGTGTAAAGCGTGTGCAATGATAATCCTCGACAACTTTAGAAGAGCAGTTTACATACGAATTTCCTTATATGTTTGATAAATGAGATATATTTTCATGTAGGTGGGAACGAGTAACGTCATTGAAGTATACTACTTCACGCTATAGTTGCGAGTTGGCTCATTAATTATAATGAGTTACCAAACAAACGTTAAAAAAGCGCTGTGATGTTTTCGGGCCCGGTGGGGCGACTCAAGGTCAGGCATGCTTATTCGGGCGGAAACGAAGGTGACCAGAGCCTGTTGTGTCTCGGAGCTCGAACACGCGCTACTACGCAAGATGAAAACATGCAGTCAGAGTATAAACGGTACCCGCAGTATATTTACTTTTGAGAAAGTCGTGCCAACAGAAATTCAAGAACAACATACTTCTCAACCATGGAAACTCGATAGCTGTTATTGGAAACAATAAAAGTTGTGTTGGAAATTTCAGAACTTCACATTCTTTTGACGATAGCATATCTGTTCGTATCTGAAGTAAATACAGAAGGAAATTTTTTTTTTTTAAAGCCACGTTGGTATTGTAAACGTGATACTGACCGTACTTGTAACCACTTCCAATGCAATAAAGTAACTTTGTAAATAATTTCATAATAATATGATTAAAAATAGTTCGTAATCATATGACTCGGTCATTGCATCGGTATAAATAAAGAAGATTACTTATATGCAAAGAGAGTTTTGGATTAAAGGGACGCCTAGCGTAATCATATGTCTCAGTCATTGCATCGGTATAAGCAAAGAAAATGACTTATATGGGAAGGAAATTTTGGATTAAAGGGACGTCTACCAGCAATAACGGAAGTACTGGAACAAAATCTTTGAAAAAGTGAAACCACAATGTTTCCAGTATGGTGTAAAGGAATTAAAATGCCAAGATCAAAAAGTTATTTCTATAACGTAATGTTCACTCCGAATGAAAATTATGAAAACAAAAAATACTTCACCAATTAAAATATTTTATTATTAATTTTATCTTATATCACCCTGCTTGAAAATGCTGGCAAATCGCTAAAATTTAGTATCCGCCAGTTTCCTCATTTATGCACATGTAAAAAACATATCTATCTTTGGTTTATGTTTACTTATCAACTAGGGGCGGCGGAATTATATTATTCTATGAGGAGCATAGAATACAGGTGCTAGGGTGGATGATTTCGAGGTAGTCGAAGTTTGTAGGGGTAAAAATTACCTTTTTGTTTTCTATTTTAATCGCATGAGAAGTTTGGGAGGCCTGTATATTGTGTAAACCTAGAAATTCGATTTATCATGGTAAACCACAATGAAACTGATACGGTGAAATGAATCACATGTATATTTTCTATTACGAACTGTACATTTTTTTCATTATAACATTGTGAGAACAATGTGTAGACCAATTAATTTTAAGACTTTTCTAAAGTAGCTGCGGAACCGATAATTTTGCTGAATAAATTATTGGCCTACTTCCTCCACATTTAATACTGTTCACACTTCTCCTTGTGTATATCTAGCATGATAATATAGTTCAAGCTTGGCTGTGTCATGGAAAATGGTAGTAAAATTTGTAATCTTTGCAGATTTCAGTACAGAAAATGATCGCTCGGCAGTGGAAAGAGGCCAACTTACAGGACAAGCCAAGTAGGTCCTGAGTAACTTCATGATTTCAAAAACACTGATGAAATATTCTCCCTACACTGTACACTTTTACATCGATTAAGTTAGCTTCCGGCCAGTTTCACTAACATTCTTTACCTGTCACACTATCAAATATTTGCCTTCAACTATATTTGACAATAAAATTTGAGGACAAAATACGGTCATAAAATTTTTCCTTCCAACAAATTTTATCAAATGATATTGAATGTGTTTCAAAATGTTACACATTGTCAAATTTTTTTATTGGGAGAATTTAATTTGAAATATTATTCAAAAATTATTTTCATAGTGAGATATTGTTTTCGTTTTTCCATACGGTCCATTACAGGAATAAATGTAAGTAATATTGTAATTCATTTTCGTTTCTTTACTAAGTTAAAATTTTATTTATAAGACATGTTTCCAGCACAACAAAATAAATGCTTCTGAGTTCGTTTTACTATGTGCAATATTCACTTAAAATAGCATTCATGCCCAGACATCTTCTACATAAGTTATCTTCATAACTTACTTCTTTTCCAGCAGTTGTGCGTTAATTTAAGTTTCTTGGCGTTAATTTTTGTCGTGCACTATTCTGATTGACTAAGACCATCAAACTTCAAATAAATTTTAGAACCGGTTCAATTTTCAAATGTTTGATGGAAACTGAAGCCATCCAACTTTCTCAGACAAAAATGGCGGCGTTTATAACTTTTCGATGACGTCATAACTACCCAACTTTATTTGATCAAACTTATTGGAAGCAGTTTGAAGGAAAATTTTGACAGTGTGACAGGGGCTTAATACCTACTGAAATGAGAGAGGCTGTTTTCCCAGAGAAAAAATCATTATGAAGCGCTTAAAATGGAACCCACTAAGCTGATTGTCTGGACTAGCTGGGGATGTACAGCGACTGATGGCTCTCTCAACAACGGAAACGTGTTGATTGGCTGCCTAGGCACATGAAGCCAGAGATGAAAGTTTTTCCTCGGAAACTTCCTTCAAGTAAGAGAAAACTAAGGTCGAAAATCAAGTGGTAATCGCCATAATTTGATAAACATGTTGAGAACTGAACCTTAAAGTTTATTACTCGCTTCCTTGTGATCAGAAGCTTAAATCCTAGCAATCAGCATCTTTTAAAAAATACACAACTTTTGCGAGAAACACTTATAAATTAACTCATCGTTAAAAAAAATGCTCTATCTTTGAGAATAGGACACAATTAAAAAGTATATATAATGTAGAATATTTGAAAAATAAACTCAATTACCTCACTAGGTGTGACAAGAATCATGACAATTCTCTTTCCTCTGAACATTTCCTCTCATTTCATGATTCATGCTATCGATTATTGTGACAATTAGGATAGTAACGGTTATTTAGTGCATCTATTGATGTTAATAATGGTATAAAAATCACAATATTCCGAATTCAACAGGAATCTCCTATAGATTTGTCCTTTAATTACTTTCGGGAACAGACTTATTTTTATTATAACAACGGTGCAACGTGTTTATTTACATGCAAGCTACACAGATGCACCCGGCTGTACAGGATAACAGTGTTCAGCAGCAAGTTCCTCACACTTTCTCGATATACCTGGTACTGGTAACTTAACTTTCTTTCTTTAAGTTTCTCGTTAGGTAAATAATGTCCCGCTTTTCCGTTGGATCTCTGTGTTTAATTCAGCAATTTTATTTGTTAAACAGCAATTTAAACTTAAAATTATAACTAACCTCAGCTTTACAGCAACTCAAACATCGTCAGTGTTACACAAGCATTTATCTTTCAGAAAAGAAACCAGTAAGCACATCTCACGAGTGGAATTCAAACAACAATATTCAAACGCAGACCTGAAAATACTGCAAGTTACCACAGTCCCCACTAAATTGTATTATGAATAGTTTAAAAAACATACTTTGAAGGGCAAATGGGTCCTAGAATATCCACCAGATAGTAGCAAATTTCTCGCATTACAAACAATGATGACACCGAAAACCTCGGTCAGAAATGTTTGTAACATTTTTCGGAAGTTTATATTATACACCGCAGATTTAAAGGGGACACAGGTTATTTTTGTGCTCCATTGTGCCGATTTTAGGAGTAGCATTCGCTCTCCATTGCTTCATACTTCCGCTATTTGTGATACACAACATGAACCCAAGTGAATTACATAATGTCGCAAATGATAAAACAATTGATTTATCAATTCTAGCAACGCCTGTGAAATGCTATGTAAACTGATAAAAATTTTATTTAAAGTTAGAATAACGACACACTGAGTGAAGGGATTTGGATGGCTCTTAACATTGAGGTCCTGAGAGCCGATGAGGGTGCTTGAGTAGAGTATGGAGCAGCGCCGGAGTGAAGGGATGGGGGAAACGGGAGATCCCTGAGAAAACCCGCCGACCAACGGCATCGTCCGGCACGATTCCCACATGCGAAAATCCGGAGTTACCCGGCCAGGCATTGAACCTGGATCGCCTTGGTGGGCGGTGAGCAGGCTAACCGCAAATGACACTGCTATAGCCTGTTCAGGGTAAAATGAGCACTTTTGATAGCCCTGTTTAAGATCTACTTGTATGCCCATTGTGTATTCTTCCGCCTTATGCAAAATTAACACTGCCATAGGTCTTATCATTTTATTCATGCGTCAGTCGGGTGAAACTGTGAAATTGTTAGAAAAGTAAATATTTTATAAATCTGCTCATTTTTAAACTTCGATGCATTAAAAAAACAGATAGCAAAGGAAATAATTTAAGTTATTACAAACGGTTGTCTAACACTTTTGATTCGATGTTAAGATATGGAACTACTTTCCCAAAAACGTTACCAACTTTACTGGGCGCGTGTCACGCAAAGCGACCGTTGAAATATATGCAGGTGGGAGCAGTGATTTTTTTCTAAGGTTGATTTAAAAAATGCTCACTTTATCGTGAACAGACTTTATAGCTGAGGTACTGTACATGAGATATCGATCAGCGCTGGTGCAGAGGGAATAAAGTACTTAGAACAAAACGAGGGCTCGCCCAACATGAACTTTAGTTGTTCGAAGTGTATCTATGTTTGCCGTTGCTCTTTAACGTTAAACCGCCGGTCGAGGTCGCCCTACCACCGCCACTTGATTCTAATAGCTTCCCCCACCCCCACCCCCCTTCCCTTTGAGCCGTTGTTACTTCAGGTTGTAGTTATGGAGGCTGCGGTTACGGCACAGAGGACTTCACGGGACATGTCCGCCTCGCGTTTGAGGCCGAGAAGCATGGGAGTTATAAGGGCGAAAATGTCACGCGGTAAAAGTGCACCATCGTCGCTACGCGCAAGGCTCTGAACTGGCGTGTAGTGTTCTCGTCGTGCTGCGTGTACCTATGAGACTTTCAGCGGTGACCCTATAATGTTATTGGCGGAGAGACTGTAGGAAGGTTCAGTGCATGGCCCTAGGTTACTTTTGTGTGTACCTACATAATGCGTATATTTGGAGTTTCAGCGTTTTGAAAAAGCCATTTTTAACAAATTTCGGGTGTTCTGAAATGGCGTTTATAATGTGCGTAACGTCTTAAAGGTAATCTACAGGCACAGTGAGAAGTGTGCGTTATTTTCGTATATCAGCGCATTGGACATGTTCCACCAAACCGCGGATCTTGGCTGAGGAAAATGGCGAAGTAGTGATGGTTAATGTGTGCAACACGCAGGATTGCAGTTGAAAAAATTATTCGATTTAATGTAACATATTTTTAACATATATAAACTTATATTAAAAACTAAAATAATTATTTACCTAGCAGTTTTATCTAACAGCTCAGTTAGTAAACTAGTGGGATGTATAGTGTATAGAAGACGACACGTAAAATTACGCTAAAATAATAATAATCAAGTACAAAATGAAATACATATACCCAAACAATTGCGTTTGACCTACAGAACAAATCTTAAAACTGAAAATGTAGAATTTTCTATTTCAGGAATTTCTGCCACCGCCTGCTCAATGTTATTAAACATAGATTCATCATCGCGGGCCTGGCTTGATGTATTATCAAACCAGCTTTTTGTGGCGACGGTGATTCATAAAATTTTGGAAACTGAGTATTTAATTAATTTCGTTATTGTGTGCAAAAATGAAGTAATTTTCTGCGTTGTTGTGGAGAATTCAAGAAAAGTGAAACTTGCAAGTTTCGGAGACAAAAGTTATCCTCGCACGATTTCGTAGTCCATTGACTTAAACTTCAACCATTTCTACGCCATGAAAAGGTTCGGAGACAGCTTATTTCGCATTCGACTGTACCCTAAATTTGTGTACACAGTAAATTCTGTTCACGATAAAGTGAGCACTTTCGAAATCAACCTTAGAAAAAAGTCGCTGCTCCTACATGTATATAGGTATTTTAACAGGTGCCCTGTGTAACATGCGCGCAGTTAAGTTGGTAACGATGGATGAGAAAGTAGTTCCGTATCTTACAGTCGAATAAAAAAGGGTTAGGTAACCATTTCTGCTAACTCGAATTATTTCTTTCGCTTTCTGTTTTTTTTTTATGCATCGAAGTGTAAAAATGAGCAGATTTTTTTAATATTTAGTTTTATTATAATCTCACAGTTTCACTTGACCGACGTATCAGTAAAGTGATGAGGCCCATCACAATGTTAATCTTACATAATGCGGAAGAATACACAACGCGATTACAAGTAGATCTTAAGTAGGGCTTTCAAAAGTGCTCATGTTATCGTGAACAGACTATAGATATTATATCCCGCTTGTAAAAATGTCTCACATAAGGTATTACTTTTATGACGTGTAAGAAGTTTAACAACGACGGACATGTAAAAGTTATGCCGTGTTTGTAATAAACACGGCCACTACGCCTTTCGCTAGCCATGTTGAATCTGAGCTTGTCGATACTGAAGGCAGCTTTCGACAATTCGTTAGCTCTCGTGTACTCCCGGTAGTTTTTTTCACGACGTCATCTTCAACTTAGAATGCCGGACTCCGGAAATATTATAACCGTGACATCGCGATTGGGGACCGCATTTCGAGAAACATGGAACAAAGCCGCGGGTGGCGAGCAGGCCAAGGCGATCGTTATCGCCGACTTCACCGCAGCTTCTGAAGTGGCGGCTGACGCAACTTTCTAGCGTCGCCCGTCAACCCCTACTTCATCACCGGAAGCTCTCCTAAAAGTATAACGTCCACATTTAAATCTAGGCTCACGAATATCCCCCTTCAAACTTTACAGCTTGTACATGTTCTGGGAGAATGTAGAACACGGTTATAGGTTAAGTAATGTTGGATAGGTGTAGGCTGTTCACGATGAAGTGAACACTTTTTAAGGCCCTCCCAACAAGTATTAACCAATAATAAATGTATAATATTGCAGCCTGAGGCATTAAATTTTGAGGGTGGGGAAATGTATACACTGTGTTTATTGGTCACATTGCAATGTTTATATTAAAAAGCAGCAGGAAGATGGGAATTGGATGAAAGGAAAAATATAGAAGGGTCTTAAAAAGTGCTCACTTTACCGCGAACAGCCTATAATTTAGGCTATATCAGGTTAAAATATTTTATGCTTGTTCGGTTGGTTATACTAACCAATAATATTTTCGCTTTACTTAAAAAATGCTTATAATTTACATATTAAAAGTACTTACAGTATATAAACTTGGATGAAATTTGAAAGCATGTTAACGACAATCATATTAAAAAATTATATTAATACTCATGCCAGACAATGACTAATGTTTCACACCAACCACAACCCAAGTGATGACGAATAAATAATTAAGTCGCCAGTCTTGCAAACAGCACACATGATGAGACAGGATGATAATTTTCTGCGGAACCTCGAAAGATCAGGTAGAGAAAACACCTCGGTTCCAGGAGGTTCTTAAATGTCCGACAACAGCGGAACGTGACAACTAGATTCACTGGACAATTTCACCCCTTCTTATTCGTCAACTAGGGCTATATTCTCATCTTTAATTGTCGGACACGTCAAGAACTCAACATGGCCTATCTGCTTCAGGAAAGTTAAAAAGAGTGACAAACGTTTTTTTTTTTTACTTTCATTCTATGATTAATTTGTATGAAAGGGCAAATTTAGAGTTGTAATTCTTTGAGCCATGGAGGTTTATACACAGAATGGGACGTGCACAAGAATTGTATTGAATGATCTACACGCCACATAACAGCGTCCAGGAAAGTGGTAGGAACATTAATCGTTCTTGAGACTATGTTCCTCAGTCTCATGAACTGCTCTCAGTACCATCAAACACATAGTTATCTACCTCAATTGACTCCAGGGCCACGGTGGTTGAGCGGTTAGCCTGCTTGCCTCCCGAGATTATAATTTACATTGCAGAAAAGAAAGATAACACCTTACTTATGTTGGAAGTGTGTAGAAAGGAGGGTAGTAAATTACTTAACACTCTTGAGTGCTGCCGACGTAATATTGCGTCGCCTGAATTTAATTGAGTTTGTATAGAGTTTGCCGTAGAAATAAGGCATCAGCAGGCGATGAAACATTACTTCACTGTCAGCAGTTTTCATAATGTTCTCTGAACTGTAGCTAATATTATGTTGACGTGTAAATTATTAAAATATACAAGATGGATTGTTTACTATTCTATCAAGGATATAACAGGTTTGTGTAAAAGCAGCAGTTACTCCGGGCAGGGCGACACGAACGACTAATAGTAGTAAATTAATGTCAAAAATAAATAAATGAAATTTTATTTTTAAGATGTTGATAACCATTTTTGCCTGTGTGAAATTGACGAATATTAAAATTTTTGACCACTTAAGGTAACTTACTTTCGAGAATAGATGTGTCTTAGATATTTTTATATCCCTTCTGCACTTCTTAAAGGATACACAAACATATTCTCTTCATCAATCTGCGTAAAAGCAAATTACTATTTGCAATCATCTCTCTCGATACACTTCGACGTTTGTGATTTTATTTTGGCGGGAACTTATTTTCACCTTGCTCGTTTTGATATTTCTGCTGTACCTCGGCGAGCAAGAGCAGAAATAGCTGCGTTTTATAGCACAAATAGCAACTGTTACCGCCAACCGAACAGCGTACAAAAAAAGTGCTTCCGGTAACACGAACAGCAACCAGCAGATTTATCAATAAACTAGCAGTTTAGCAAACCACGCGAACACACCTAACATTTTATTGGGCCACTGCCAACTTGGCACGATGCTGGGAACCAATTGAAAACGGCTGGCGAAGTAGTATTTCTTCGCCCGTTCTACTAAGAATGAGGATGTCGCAACGTTACGGTAGACTCCATACAACTCAGTTAAATTAAGGCGACGCAATATTAAGTCGGCAGACTCAAAAGTGTTAAGTAATTTACCCATCCGTCTCTAATGACCTCGCTGCCAACGAGACGTTAAACCCATCTTTCTACCTACCGACCTCATTTAACCCCTTCCTAACTACACATGTCCTGTTTAGCTTTCGTATAAATCTATTTGCGAAAAGCAAGTGTCCCTGCTGATTTTATTTCCCTCTTGTAGCCTCCGAATGCATCGCTAGTGAGAGATTCTAGGTTTCGATACACTTACTCTGTTCCGCTGCAGTTAGCAGTTTCTGCCCAGAAAAAAGGAAAAGTGCCAGTTTGTGTTCCAAGGCCAGAGCGAGGAAGCGGTGCAAACCGGCACGTGGAGTTGCAGTTGATTTTTCCAACGAGGGCCTTGTTTCTATCCCTATCGGGACTGCCTCTCGTGTCACCGCTCAAGGCCAAAGCTGTTACAACACATTCTTTCTCGCGAACCCCCTAACTGTGTCAACTTCTCCTGCACATAATCTGCTCGAAGAAGTTATAATTTTGGAAACTGTAGCCAGGATAAGGTTTATTATACTCACGTTAGGAACAAAACGATATTTCTTATGGGAGAGAGAGAAGAGATTTGGGCAGCTCTTAACAGCGAGTTCTTGAGAGCCGATGAGAGCGATTGAGGTGAGTATGGAGCAGCGCCGGAATAAAAGGGCGGGAGAAACGGGAGATCCCCGAAAAAAGCCCGCCGACCAGCGGCATCGTCCGGCACGATTCCCTCATTGCGAAAGTCCGGGAGTGGCCCGGCCGGGGATTGAGCCCGGTTCGCCTTGTTGGGAGGTGATGAGGCTAACCGCTCAGCCACCGCGGCCCCACTTATGGGAGAGTTTGTCATATTAATCCGGCCTACGTGGCGGGGGCTGGCGAGAACCATCGCCCTTCTGGTCTCCTGCCGACAGGAACGTGACTCCTAAGTGGCCATGGCCTCCGAGGGCACTTTGGTAATAACTAGGGCTAAAGGCTATTCGCGATAAAATGAACACTTTTGAAGGTCCTACTTAATATCTACTTCTCTGCACGTTGTGTGCTCTTCCTCCTTGTGTAAGATTAACGTTGTCATGAGCCTCATCACTTTATTCATTCGTCGGTCAAGTGAAACTGTGAAATTATTAGAAAAGTAAATATTTAACAAATCTGCTAATTTTTACACTTCTATGCATTAAAAAAATCAGAAAACGGAAGTAGTGATTTAAGTTATCAGAAATTGTTTCCTAGCACTTTTATTCGACGTTAAGTTTCGGAACTACTTCCCATCCATCGTTACCAACTTTACCTGGCGGCTGTCACTCAGTGCGCCCGTTTAAATCTATGCTGGTAGGGCCAGTGACATTTTTCTAAGGTTGATTTCATAAGTGCTCACTTTATCGTGAACAGCCTTTGCCTGTTTTTTCACGAAAAGACTTCGGGAATACTTGTTGGAATTAACTAATTCTCATTGGTCTAGTCATGTGAGGAACGATCTTCCAATAGAGGCGCATGGCCAATAACCAACGGAAAACTGCATGTTTGCCATAGGACATTGCAGTCTTGCTTTCGCGTAAAAAATCTTTTCACAAAAAAAATACTAGTGGCCCTTGTAATAACTATAATATAATCTATTCAACACAAGAAATTTTGGAGTGTCTACCTGGAGATTATTACGCGTGTCAGGTTCAGAAACGAGGTAGCGATTAAGGGCTACACTGCCACGCCACAGAACAGAACAGAACGAAATTAAAATTTTCTCGGTACCCGGCTGTTGGCCATAACTGAACTCTATTATATATATATATATATATATATATATATATATATATATATATATATATATATATATATATTTAAAACAAAGTAAAATCAATGGACTTCGTATATCTCATTATTCAATTCTTTTATTAGGTAGTAACCGAAAGGTGGATCTTTGAACATCTTTTTAATCCCCCCCCCCCTTTTTTTTCCCGGTTGATCCCAATCAAAAACCACGAACTCTGCTATACGAAATCCCGATAAAATTAATTAAAATAATTTTTATAGGGAAGGGTGTTTAATTTAAAAGGAAGTAAATCATTTAACATTGAATAATTTTTTAACCTATCTACTATATAACTTTAATTATAAAATTTTATAATGTATTATTTAATTCACTTTAACTTATTATGGGAAACCACAGCCAAGGGATCAATTACTACAGGAAAATTGAAAGGGTTACAATTATGTGGGATTTTTACTACTTATGTGGGCCAGGAAATTTCTAAGGGGTTCTGCAGGAAGGCCGCAGTTCGTCCGGGCGCCGGTGAATTTGTTATTTAACTAGTTTAGAATATGCGTCACGGAGTACAAATGAATACAGTGGCGGAAGAGCCTATTACCCTGCGAACTCTGGCCGCACACGCCAGCAAAATGTTAGAAGTAGAACGACGATCGCCGATCAAGCGCCTAGTGACGTACGGTATGTTGCAAGCTGGCAGTCCAGCCGATAGGTACCCTTCCGCATGATGCAGTATTCGATCAGACGCAAGGCCCGTTGTCAGCTCCTCGCGAAATCAATCGGAGAGTGGGTGCGCCCACGTAAAATAAACCGTCACGCCATTTCGTCATCGTGCACTTAGAAATAGGCTTTTCTCGATAAAGTGGCCCTAGTTACTTCTTTCCTTTCAACCATGTTTTATACTTTAACCACCTTTTAAAATAAATACTGCCATGTAAGTAATAAGCACAGTGTGTATATTCCACCGCACTCGGAAGTTAACGTCCAAGGCTAAAATAAAGTATACTTTTATCGACTATTATAACAAATGAGAGCGCTTCAAAAGTGCTCACTTTATGGTGAATAGAGTATATACACCGTGTGGCCACGCGCGAGTCGCGGGATTGGCGAGCAGAGTTTTTGTCTTGCTGTGTGTACCTATCTGATTTACAGCGGTGACACTGTCATTTTATTGTTGCAAAGTGTGTATAGGTTTTTCACGGGAATGTGAGCACTTTTGAGGCCAACACTTTTAAATGAATATTGCTATGTAAGTAACTCGGAAGTTAAAGTCTAAGATAAAATATATTTGTTGAATATTATACCGAATGAGAGAGGGATTTCAAAAGTGCTCACTTTACCGTGAATATCCTGTAGCAAAATTCAATGCAGGGGGCCGAGGTGGCTCAGCGGTTAGACAGTTTGCCACCCAGCAATGCGAATCGGGTTCAATCCCCGGCCGGGTCACTCCGGATATTCGCAAGTGGGAATCGTGCCGGACGATGCCGCTGGTCGGTGGGGTTTTCTCGGAGATCTCCCGTTTACCCCGCCCTTGCATTCCGGCGCTGCTCCGTTTTCACCTCATTGCGCCCTCATCGGCTCTTAAGACCTCGTTGTTAACTATTTACAAATGCACACACATCGATTGGAAGACAGCATAGGAAAATGACTCTTGAAGAGTAGCTTAACGGCGACCAAACTGTATTAAAAAAAAAAAAAAAAACTACATCATAAAATTTGGATTACAATGTTAACTGGAACCACAGTTGGTAAAAAAATCCAATTACAGTCTCTAAAAATGTTCTAAAAAAAGAACACGGTGCTTTATGTGAAAAGAAGGGGGCTCCGTCAGGCAGACAGGTGTTGCCAGGGTGGTTATGTCCGTTATGGCTGACAACAGGCAGTTCATCTCCAATCACCAAACTGCCATGGAAGACGCTATGTCTGAGAAGCTGGCGTGGTACAGTCAACTTTTCTGAAGCACTGCTCAAGTTCTGCTTCCACGATATTCCTCCGTCTCAGGCAAACAAAGCTTAACCGAGTCTACAAAATCACGCCAGAGTGACAACGCACCGCATTCGTGCTCAATCTCTATGATCATATTTTACATAACTATTTCTTACTACGTATTACTAACACACTATATTCTCTCTATTTTTATTCATATTAATTATATATAAGATGTTATAATTTGCAGATAAAATGTGACTAAAAGTTGTGCTTAACTAAAAATAGGACACTTATAAGTTAAGAGTGGAATGACCCGAATTTTTTGTGAAATAGTTGTTTGCGCGAATACGCTTATCTCGGTAAATAAATGTTCTGCATATACGATTTTTTAAAAAAATATTTTTTAAAAAATTATCTATGCCCGTATTTTTTTTTACTTTTGTCATATTAAGTGTATTCTTGGAGAAAAAATTCGTTAAAATGGACAACTGACGCATTTTTAAAGCTTGCCTATGCAGTTTCCTTAAGCGTCAAGAGAAAAGTACAAAGATACGGGCGTAGTATAATTTGTGGTTTTTCATCGCGTGTAATAAAACCCCACTCTTACAGATCTAATTCGCACAGCACACCGTTACGGCGGAAACACTACACGCCTTGCGCGTAGGGGTGATGAGGCACGAGGCGTGCGTGCTAGTGTCGCCTGTATGCCATATCGCGAGGCTTCTTGAGCTTGGACGCGGGGTTCCCACGGGGTCCATCCCACTCTTTACACAAGAATAAAACGTTTGTGATACTTGACATTTATGAAATAACTAAACATGTCATAAACGGGACATTTTTTTAAGAGGTTTGATTTTAAAAAAAGTGTGAAGAAACGGCTATCAATACGTTAGAGGCAGACGATATCAGTACAAGCCAGATGAGGCAGGGGTCTGTATAGTATTGTAAGCGGGCGACAAACAGCGCGGCCCAAAGTGTCCGCTGCTGCTGCCAGGTGGCGGTGTTGGCACGGGAGAGGACGGGCTGATGCAACACCGACCCGCCACTCAACTGTTGCCAACTCGCTCATTTTCCCACCAGGTGTGGTGATTTCAGATGATCACCTGGCGCATGGCCACATTTCACATATTTAACCGTTCAAAAAGTTAGTGATTTCTGCAAAAGTCATGCGGCAGACTTAATAATTTTAAGGGACACTGAACTTTTTTTCTATTATAAGATCATCGCATTTTTGTACCTTCAGGGATATTAATTTTACCCGGAACGTTAGTACACCCAACAAGAGCGTGGGCATAAATTAAAATACGTTACGTATTACGTGTTTTATCGCATTTGATTCTCTCTTTATAGCTGTCTCTTGTGGGAATAATGTTAGGGTTTGGCGCCTTTTTAACTTGTACATCGGTATAGTAAGGTCGAGTCACTGTTACTTCCAACTTTTCTGAGGTCCTGCTAAAGTTCTACTTTCAAGATATTCCTTCGCCTCATGCAAACAAAAGTTTAACTAAGTCTAAAAAATTACACCAAAGGGACAACGCGAACTATATTCATGCGCACTCAGTCATATAATTTTGCATGAGAACTATTTCTTACTAAGCCATAATAACGCACCTATTCTCTCCCCGTTTTTATCCATATTAATTACAAACGAAATATTATATTTTATTAATAAATATATGTAAAACTTCAACTCAGAAAAAATAAGACACTTGTATTTTAACAAGATATTAAAATTCCGTAATTAATGACATATTCAGGAAACAAAAAGTACGTCATCCTTGGGGTGATCTTTCAAAGGTTTCATTCAAAAAGTGTGAAGAAACCGTTAACATTTCAAAATGCAAAACCAAATATTTCGTATTAATTGTATAAATTAAATTTTAATCCACTGAAATTTCTATCTGGTGATGTTTGTACTTTTATATAAAGACTCTCTGTCAAAAAGGTTGGCAGTTCTGGACTGCTGCCAGTGGGTAGTGTTGGTACTGTGCTGGCTTCGACCTCGCTCCGTTGTGCTCTGACAGAGGCAGCTTGAATCCCGTGTGTTGTCGTTGGTATTTCTCCAACCGTCATGCAGAGACGCGAAAATATCGCGAGTTCCTTTGACGTCAAAAGACCGATTCACATTGCAATTAACGTGGAACTCTTTTCGTTTACTTTGCGTCGTCATATTCTGGCCGACCTCCCGTGGCGCAGTCGGTTGGTGCGCCACCGATCTGGGGATGCGTGAGGCTCTGGGTTCGTATCCCGAATAGGGCGTGGGTGTTACTTTAAGTTGCGTTATAAGTTAGTATGTAAGTCGTCCCCTGCTAAGCTTTCAAGCATAATACCGGGGACGTTAAAAAGCCCTCTACGATACAATACAATCATTATGTTCAGGTATAGATCGCACAGCAGTGTATATATTCACACTGAATTAAGAACGAAATGAAGTTAATGGTTCCATGCGAGAAGCTGTACCATTTTCAACATAACGTAAAGGTAATGTAATGTAGTGTCAGACAATCAGATTCCAGAAACGATTTTTTGATTTTAGTTTCCTTCCAACTTCCATTTGAACTGTATATTGTGTTGCGGCAGATTATTAGAGTGGAATAAATAAATAAAAAAAATGTTTCGCTTGTTCGTGTTTGAACGATGAAAAAAAAGAAATACTTTATAAATTTAAAGAAAATATTTTGGCACAAATCGACGTCAATTATATGAGAGATAAGGTTGTTATTGACCATTAGATACTACTGTTTTAAATATTATACGTAATGTTGATATGCAATATCACTAAATATATGCTTATACATACACACCTACACATATAGGCTACGTACGAGACATTTAGAGATCCCAGATAGAGCATATTTGATATAACTGCTTTACAATTTTTCAGAAAACATTCGTATGTCCGATGTGAACAAAGCTGCAGTTTTATAACAATAAAAAAAAGTAGACACTGTCACGCGCATCAAGTGCGTCATCGCTGCTATAGGTTGTTCACGATAAAGTGAGCACTTTTTAAGGCCCTCCCAACAGGCATTAACCACTAATAAATATGTTTTATTGCAGTCTCAGACATTAACTTTTGAAAGTGGTGAAAGTATGCACCATATTTATTAGCTACATGACAATACTGATATTAAAAAGTGGCTTAAACATGAACAATAGATTGAAAGAAAAATTTGGAAGGGCCATAAGTGAACGGCCTATACGAGTGAATCTCCGAACTGGTGCGCACAGTTGTCGTGCTGCGTACGCACACGAGACTTTAAGCAAGGACCCTATAATTTTAGTGATCTGTATCTGACACGTATATCTTGAGAAACGACGGTTCAGAAAAGTCGTTTTTTAGCCATTTTTGAGTGCTATGAAAGGTTTCTAATGGGCATGACATCTCGAAAGACACGACAGCCCTCATGTGAAGTGTGTGTTCTTTTCGTAGATTGGCACATTGGACGCATATTGAATAGTTTCGTGGGGAAACGTATTTCAGACACTTCGAATCGCAGTTCAAGAGACACGTACGTTAGACGGGCCCTTTAAGAGTTAGTCGGAGCTGCGCGTCCAAGGTCAAGAAGTGAGGGAGCAATACGGACGACGCTAACACGCACGCCTACTGCCTCATCGCTCCTACGCGCAAGGCGTGCAGTGTTTCCGTCGTGACACTGTACTGTGCAATTCAGATCTGTAACAGTGGGGCTCTATTACACGGGATGAAAGACTACAGATTAAACTACGTCCGTATCTTTGTACTTTTCCCTTGCCGTTTAGGAAAATGCACAGGCAAGCTTTAAAATACGATATTTGGCAATCTTCACGAATTTTTTTCTCCTAGAATGCACTAAATATGACTAAGGTAAAATAATAGGGGCATAGAAAATTGTTTTTTGTATTTTATGACGAAAAGTCGTATTTGCAGAATATTTATTTACCGAGATACGCTTATTCGGGCAAACAACTATTTCAAAAAAATCGTGTAGGTCCATATAACTCTTAACTTCAGTGTTTATCGGCCGTAAGTCTATAATTCACAATTCTTTACACTGCCTCCCGTTGTTTAGTGGACGGGACTGTATTTGATTCACTCATCACGTTTCTTAGTACTTGCTACTGGCTCATGGCCAAGTAAATCGTACAAAAATCTATTGCATACAATATTTTGAAGTCTATCGTGTAAGACAGTGCAATCGCGAAATATTCAAATAACTAAAGGCTGTTCATCGTAATGTGAGCACTTTCGAGGCTCTAGTTAATTTTACCTTCCAGCCATTTTTTATCCTTTAAGAACCTCTATAAAAATATTGCCATATAAATTACACAGTGTCTATTCCACCGCACTCGGAAGTTAACGTCTAAGGCTAAGATATAATATATTCATTGACTATCATTCCAAATGAGAGGGCTTTCTATAGTGCTCACTTGACCATGAATAGCCTATATCTTGGAGATGAAGCCACCAAGCATCCTTATTTTCGAATAGTCACACAATTGGAGCAGGTTTTTCGAACACTTGACTACGTCACAAATTTATCCTTGAACAGATCAGATTCACCCAACTGCCTACTCGCCTAAGATAAATCTTTTCAGTATGCAGTTAAACATCACGTCAATATTTCGCCAAGTTTATTTGAAAGTTTCAGTGTACTGTGCAGATAATAAATTTGGTTTTTATTACACAACTACATACATAATGATAAACATACTGGTACTGCCAAATGCTTGCGGGTGATAATTACAAAATTTAACCAATTAATCTATGAACTTTCTTAGGTAGTAACCTGATTTCTAAAACAATTTTGCAACCAGTACAGGTCGAACACATTTTCTTTTACAGGAGAAACACGTTACACATATTTGATCAGAACCAAAACTGTTATAAAGAAATATGTGTAAGTGGGTGGTATTAAATTAGGCTGTAATTTACTGGTGTCGAGTACAGTTATAAATAAAAACACTTATGTAGTTGGGAAATTTTTAATGAGCTGAGTTTACTAGATAGAGCTGGTAACTCTAACATGCTACGTTCTATCTATACCCAGGTTTTATTAATTTTGACAATCTTTTTTATGACTCGCAAAATTTTCTGATACGCTGTTCACGGTTAAATGAGCACTTTTGAAAGCCCTGCTTGTGATCTACTTCTATGCACGTTGTGTAGTCTTCCGCCTTATGTAAAATTAGCATTGCCATGGATCTGATCGCTTTATTCATGGGCCGGTCGAGCTAAAATGTTAAATGATTATAAATTGAAATATTTTATAAATCTGCTCATTCTTACACTTTGATAAAAACAGCAGAAAATGAAATAAATAATTTAAGTTGTCACAAATGGTTACCTAACACTGTTTATTCGACGTTAAGATTTGGAACTAATTTCCCTCTATCGTTGCTAACTTTACTGGACGCATGTTAGTCAGTGCGCCTGTTAAAATATATGCAGGAAGGAACAGTGACTTTTTTATAAGGATGATTTCAAAAGTGCTCACTTTATCGTGAACAACCTTTAAGAATTAATAATTCGTGGAAAAAGTATGTGCAGGCCCCGCGACGATGTAATAACATCGCAGACTACACTCGCACAAGGTAACTGACCCGATTGTGTCGTAATGAAGCAAGGTTGGCAACGCAGCTGCTCGGCCGGTCCACTTTCGAGGGACGCTGAGATACGAAATACTGCCGATGATTGCGTCAGCCTGCCCCACCTCTCCCACACCCCTCCCAGTATAGATACGGGAGCCAACTTCCCGTGGTGTTGTTATTGTTTTGGTTTTACGTCTCACGGTTACACTTGAAGGAACTTCTTGACTACAGTAGACACCGAACCACTTGCCTTCTCAGTACTCAGAACTGAGTCATGCCGAGCAAGGGGTCGACACTATATAGGAACAGGCCCTGTTGAACCAATATTTTCTCAGGCCACAGTTAAGGTTGAAGTAAAGCAACTGGTAATGGAGCACTGTATCCTACTATACAACGTGAAGAACTCGTAAAAAAGTCGTACAGACACCATAAAAATGGTCAGAAAAGTGCCATTTAAGCTGTGTATGAAAAAAGAACGTATATATATTTTGAAACATTATAAAATATTTTACTAAAATGTACTTTTTAAATGTAAAAAAATCGATAAAAGTAGTCTGTATTTTAAACAAATTTTAAGCATATTTCCATCCTGGATGCTTCAGAAAGCAGAATTTGCAAGAAATTCTTCGTTATGGAATAAATATCGTCATAATGTTCACTATGATTGCGTGTAAGAAAATTGTAAATATTGTGTAGTAAATAATTTTTATAATAATGTTTATGTGCATCCATTTGTCACAAACATTTGTGGCTGAAACTGACGTAAATATAGAAAATTATAAAACTGGTATGATACATTATTACTATGATTTGATTACACATGATCACAGTAAATATTTTGACGATCTTTCTCGAGGAAAACTTTCTTGCAAATTCTGCTTTCCAAAGCATCCAGAATGGAAATGCGTTTAAATTTGATTAAAAATACATACTATAAAAATTGATGATTTTTTACATTTAAAAAGTATATTCTAGTAAAATATTTTATAATGTTGTAAAATATATACATACTTCTTTCATATACAGCATAAATCGTACTTCTGAAGATTTCTATAGTGTCTGAACAACTTTTTAAATGAGTTCTTCACATTGTATATTCGGGTGCAGTGCTCCATAGGCTGCTGCATTACTTAAACCTTAACACCAAGATCAAAATATAAATATATTCGAAAATTTTAAATTAGGAGCAACCAAAATGTCTTTCTTCGATTTATTACTGCGAGATTATTAGAAAAATAATTTTCTTCTGACAGACTTACGTACAGCAAATTACACAACGAAATATTATATAACGTCACACGATCGTCGCACAGTTGATGCTGTGAAACACTAGCTACTTTGTGCCTTAACTAAAGGATGTTCATTATAAAGTGTGCCCTTTGGAAATTAACCTTAGAAAAAAGTCCCTGCCCATGCATTCATTTGTTTTAATGGGCTCACTGAGTGACATTCGCCCAAGTAAAGTTGGTACCGATGGATGGGAAGTAGGTTCATATCTTAACGTCGAATTAAAAGAGTTAGGTAACCATTTGTGATAACTTAAAAATATTTATTTCGTTTTCTGTTCTTTTAATACATCGAAGTGTAAAAAATGAGCAGATTTATAAAGAATTTACTTTCTTAATCATTTCAATGTTTCATTTGACCGACGCATTAATAAAGTGATGAGTTCCATGGCAATGTTAATTTTACGTAAGGCGGAAGAATACACAACATGTATACAAGTATATCTTAAGCAGGGCTTCGAAAGTGCTCATTTTAAAATGAACAGCCTATGCCGTTAAGGTTAATTCTACTCAGTGTAGAAACAAAATGAGATTTCTTATGGAAGAACTTGACACTGGGAAAATTCCCACCGCTAGGTGAGCAGTGTTACAAAAGGCAACTTTTAAGTAAAATTTTAAGCTACGTAAATGTAAAAAAAAAATTACTTTGTTACAAAGTTGTTTTGTATTTGATTTATGGTTATTGCAACTACCCCGATCTTTTAGGTAGAAAATAGAGAAAATGTGGTACAAATGTGACACTAGCGCTTACCTAAGACGAATATTTTAGGTTGCGAAACTTTTAACATTGGTCTTCCCAACTCGTAGTAAAAGTAATCGTAAGCTTCCTGCCGTTTATCGTGAGATCGGTAGTTTTCAAGTTGACTCGTTGGAAAGACGTGAAATATACAAAAGCGTCTGAGTAAATGACGTGCAGTCACGTCTCAATGTCTACTGAAAGTATACTACTAATATAATGCATATCAGTTTCCTACTTGATTAACAGCAGAGAAAAAAAAACTTTAATACAAGCAAATTCACTTAGACAACTTTAGCTTTAGCGAAGAAGACTTCCGTAGATATATTCGTTAATGTTCGTGTTCTTTCTGCACTGTACAAAAAAATTGTGTAATTTTACACTAATGTGCCTGGCAGCACAATCTCCACACATGTTCGTGTATTTTCACACGTATATGGGTACGTGAATTTTTACTGCATGTCCCATGTATATTAACAAATACATGCCAGCGTAATTTTACTATACTTGTTATTCTTTTTACTAATCATTATGTTCAATTACACGTACAATGTATATGTCATTTTACTTTTTTGTTACCAATAGCAGTCCACATAATGTAAATTACACAAACTATGTTAGTGTTATTTTATCAAACCTGTCAGTTTCTTTTACTAATCATCACATTAAATCACTCTGTACATGTTATTTTACTATACTTGCTATTAATTTTGTACCACATATTGTAAATTAACACAATCATTGTTATGGTAATTTTACTACACCAGTCAGTTACTGTTTAATGTTCATCATACCTAATTACATGTACACTGTAGGTGTAATATTACCATACCAGTTTGTAATTATAACTTATTTTGATATTAGATACGTGCACTCCGTGCATGCAATTTGAGTATGTAAATTAGAGATTTCCTGCTACGTGCTGTAAATTTACACAAACATCACAATTGTTATTTCACCACTGCAATTGTAATTACAAAATTTCTGTTCACTAACAGAGTTATAAAAAATTATCTCAAAACGTAGATAACGATTGACTTCAAATTTTTTATCTGGCATGCCCCCAAATCCCCCTACGCGAACGTAAGCACCTTCACAGTTCTGTGTGCCCTCCGGGATGCTTGTTAGTAGCTAAGACGGTTGGAGAATGGGATGTGTCTCAGGGCAAGCCCTTTACTCCTTAGGTCGGGGTTAATTAATAATATGGGTGCATGCATCGCGGCTATAGCAGGGTTGTCTGGTGCCATGGCCGCAATTGTAGCCCTAGACACAGCCCGAAAGAAGAAAGGTCTAGTAAGGGGCATAGAAAACCAGGCAAACTATGCGACAGTCGCGGAGGAAAAAATAATTCCTTTTATTGGATTAGGGCTGGAGAAAGTAGGGTAGTGTTAGTTCGCTAAGATAGACTTTGTGAGGTTAATGAGGGTGATATGAAATGTGTCGATCCGCTGCTGGAATGTATCCAGGGTCTTACTGCAGTAGCACGGCCCTAGAGGCGGGGGACAGAACTGCGCCACCCACCCGCAGATGCCAGTCATCTCTATGTAAGCAGAAAAAAGTGTTAGTTCCCAGGCATAAAAATAGGAGTAATTAAAAATGGGAAGGGGGTGGTAGTGCGATGTAATGAAATGGCATTACCTACAGAGAAAATTCGCTTGCAGCTAGTGTGGTGTTGAGTGTTGTGTGTAGTGTTGGCAATATTGTGCATGACCAGTGTAGTGTCGGAGAATTAGGTAATTAGTAATGAGTAATGAAGGATATAAATAAATTAATCGCAATCCTGGAGGACACCATATTGAGTATCATAGGTGTATAAAGGCCAACGTACAGGCCTACACCAGCCCGAAACTCCAGATTGGATCCCGCGATGCTGACACTCGGGTGCGCACGTAGTGTAACATAGAAATCAAATTGCAATATAGACCAAAGGGCCATCTCCGAGCCAGAAGCTGTACAGAGGCTGCTTTGCCTTGTTCTGTGTTCACATAGTGCTTCGCATCATTGTATTTGTTTGTGGGAATTATCACGCGACTTACTGGGGTAATTTAGGGGGGTTGTGGCGGCCTGTGAGCCAAGATGATTTTCGGCCGCTGATATTTTTGTGTTTTCTCGGGGTCATAATCCCCGAGGCTGGATATTTTCGCGTTTGCACTGTTTGCACAATCAGTGAAAATTTTTGTGCTAATTTCAAGAAGTGCTCATCCAGTTTTTCAATTTTTAATTCGCGATGCAGATTTGCAATAGGGCAGTATCGGGACGCATCTGCTGCTATTCGCAGACATTTATTTTGAATTATTTGGAGGCGCCTTGTGTGAATTTTAGCTGCATGTGCCTAGGTGGGCGCAGCGTAAGTTATAATTGGGCGTATTAGCATTGTATACAGTAATACAGCCTTGTTTCGGGTTAGGGCGCTTCGTGGGTTTAATAAAGGATAGAGTGTGGATAGCCAGGTTTGAGCTCTGGTACATTTTGCATCTATATGCGCCTTTCAAGCGAGCTTTCGGTCCATATGGACGCCTACGTATTTCACCACATCTTTATGGGGAATTTGTTCGTCAAATAAGAGTTAATTCGGGACGATTATTCACCTGGGGTAACTGTCTGCGAGTAAAGACAATAGCTTCACTTTCGCTGACATTAATTTTTATCCACCACTTTGTATAAAATTTTTGAAAATAATTTATGACATTTTGTAACCTTTGGGTTGCTAGTTCGAGATTGTGGGAGCAACTGAAAATAACTGTGTCGTCCGCATAGCACCCAAATTGTACCAGTCGGTGATCAGCTTTCGGTAGGTCATTTATGTATATATTAAATAATACACGGACTAAAATGCTGCCTTGTGGCACTCCGGCACAGATAGTTTTTTGCGCCAGATTTAGCACCCTCGCATGAAACAGTGAAATTTCTGTGCGCCTACAAGCTCCCTTCATCATGGACGCGATTAAAACTGCGTTCAACAGCGATGCTGAACTAAGCAAAACGCCCCAATTAATGAACGAACTAATGGTCCTAGTATCTGGTCGCTGGGCCATTTTCGGGCTTCCTTTGTAGGGGAACTGTGCGAACCTGCTCGCCCAATGGGTGAGGGGCTGGCCCCTGATTGGCCACGCAGGCAGGAACGGCCACTGGCAAGGCAGTGGCAGCTGGATCTTCGCTCGTGCGGGGAGGGGTGGGGGGAGAATCTTTTGGGCTGTTTTTCCTTTGGTTTTTACGCGGTTTTTTACCCTAGCGCCTGTTAGGATCGCGGGGGATGAAATAATTTGCAATGGGTGGAAATTCAGCCTCGTTCATGTAATATCCGAATTTATTATAGGTTGGGATTGGCTGGGGTCGTGCTTGTTGTGCCCAGTGGGGCATGAATGTGTTCTTCGGAGGCTGGGCTGGCGCCTGCTGTTGTCATGAGGGGGCCTGGGATTGAAGTGGTTGCTGCCATGCATTTGCTCGTGCATTTTCCCGAATAGCCAGTTTAGACTGCAGCTGGCGCGACTGTCTTTCATCTCGTGGCAGTCTATTCCACTTTGCTGCCTTGTAGCTCCTACAACCGTGGTAGTTAGCACAGTGGTTGTCCCCGCACTGTGCACAGTTAACCTGTGCTCTGTCGTTGACAATAGTGCAGGCTGTAGTGAGGTGGTTTCCACTGCAGTATCGGCATTTGGGTATGGCATTACAGCCTCCGGCTACATGGCCATATCGCTGGCATCGCGAGCACTGAGCTGGCCCTGTTGGGTGGTGGAAGTCTTCTACTTCCACTGATAGGCCAGCAAAGCTTGTAATTGCCAAGTAGGGCGCTGTGTCGGTGCCATTGAGCAGTTCATCTACAAGTTTGTTGATCGATCTGCGGTTTCTGTCATGTATGAAATAAAAACGCGTGACAGGCATTCTGGCAGCTTGAAATTCTTCCACCAGGAAGTCGTGTGGAGTATCGGCTTGTACCCTGCAGAATACAAGTTTCACCGGGATTTCAGTCTCTTGGCGCAGAAGGCTGTGCTGATATCCCAACTGTTTCACGAGGCGAACTGCGTTTACATAATCGGTGATAGATAAAGTAAAAACACGAATACTATCTGTTTCTGTGCAGACAGTAGTCCATGATAAGGCCATGTTCGCCTCCATAGCCTTTTTCACGGCTGGATATGTGTGTTCCTTAGTCGTGTAGACTGTAAAGGGCTTAATTTGCACCTTTTTCGGTTGTGCGTTCGCTGCGCTGATGTTTTTCGCTTGTTGGTGGCTTTGTGAGGGCGCATTTGTGCCCTAAGGGGGGGGCCCGATGTGTCCAGAGGGACCTGAAGGGCTGGCACGGCTTGTAGCTCTTTCATAGAGTTTATTCTTTTGTCATTCGCGTCTCTGAGCGCCGCTTCGGGGGCTGGGCGCTTCAGATATTGTGGTTCTGCATCCATGGCAGCCCCGAGGTCTGCCATGGCTTCGCTTATATCCGGAACCTACAGTGGAATGAAATACATGGAGGGAAAAAATACAAATTGAACCTAAAACACAAGGGAACCTACGTGAAAGTGTTCCTACCGAGTACCTAAACCTTTGTCCAAGCCGGCACCTCCTGACCGCTCCCCTCTACTGGAAATAAGGCTAGGGAGGCCCGGATGACTAGCGATTTAAGGCTACTTATTTTCTGAAAGTAAAAATGTTTATTTCTGTATTTAGTGGGAAATAAAATTTTTTACTTTCAGAAAATAAGTAGCCTTAAAGGAGGCACTTAACTGGTACAGCCGCGGTGTATTAGTACTAAAAGGTGCTAAGAAACACCTGTTGCACTCGGAGCACTCTGCACTAGGTCTTCCCCTGACGACACCTCAGCTGGAACTCTCTCTGCCCGAGTCTGCCCTCTGAGCCAATATTGACTTCAGATATACGATAGGTAGTAAAAAACAAAAGCCAGCATATACCACCAGTGGGAGTTAAGATTTCCTTTCGAACACAAAATGAGTTCGAATTAGTTCTACTCCCTGCCACTAGATCGCAAATTTTTAGCAAATACTTGTAGTTATATTTAAATTCACAGGAACATTAGTGTAAAATTACAAATAGTGTACTCCTTTTAGGAAATTACACATAAAAATGTAAAGTTACCGTAAATTTGTATGTGTCAATATACCAGTAAATTTGTGTTTTTTACAGTAAGATTGTACTACCTAGTGAGTGAAATAGAAAAATATGTACTTTTACATTGATGGACGTGTTTTAATACAACATTAGCGTGGTTGTAAAAACACACAAGCTTAGGGTCTGAGTGCCTTGCATTAGGGTATTTTTAAACATACTTTTGCATGGGTAATTTTACACCCTTGTAAATGTCAATATACCAGTACATTTGTGTTTTTTTAAATAGTAAGATTGTACTACCGTTTGAATGAAATAGACCAATATGTACTTTTACACCGATGTACATGTTTCAATACAACATTGGCGTAGCAAAAACACAGAGATTTGGGTTTTAATACTTCACATTCATGGATTTTTACACGTACTTTCTAATTTGTAAATTTACACCCCTCTTATTGTTAATATACCAATGCATTTATGTTCTTTTATATAATTTCAATGTACTATGTTATGAATAAAGTTGTACATTGCTGTAAATTTACACGTACTGTAATTGTTTTCACAAATTACACACAGAAAATGTAAAATTGCCAAAAGATTGTACGTGCATTTTTACACTTTTTTTACAGTGATGTATACAGATGGTTTACAGTTTAGCCAACGCCTAAATTGTTAGATTTTCATTGTACCACTGTGCTTTGAGGAATGTTTTTGTGTTGTCAGTAAAACCGTGATATATTTACAAGTTGTAGAAGCTCAAACTACGAGATCGACGTAATAAATGGCAGCGTCGTCGCCTCTCTACTTAGCTGCTGTGTGGTGCCGAGGACTGGGTGCAATGCAGTTCATCACAATCACGGCAATCTCGAGGGTTCATGTGAATATCCGAGTTCATCTTTCTCAACCACCCATTCAAGTTCGTACAAAGTTGTTATTTTTATGGTAACACTGTCAACCTCTGGCAAATTACGTTCCCTAGTCGTTATTCATCACTTATCATTTTTCTCTTTTGAATTACATACATATGCATAGTGACTAGTAGTACGTATTTGTCATGTCAGATCTTGCCAGCGCCTTGTGGTGTGAGAATACTGTTAGTGTTCGTTTTGGCAACTTTGTGAATAAGATATGTTTTTGTGTGAGGGGGAAGGGGGGAGGAGAGGACATTCCAGTGATATCTGAATATTTTTTGCCTAGTTTTGAAAAACTCATAGGCCTACACATTAATGCTGTATTTGCATGTAGCGAATAAATATTTTTGGTGCAATACAGCATCGTAATAATGCATCTGACGCTAAGCCCAGCTAACCAAACACTAGTATAACAGCCTGTTGGTGACAGAACACTGTTACCACCTTGGAATGAGAAACTTCCCATTCCCTCCTACACCCGTTACATTGGTTCATTATGGGCTGTAAGGGGAACGTTTGGCAAACTTAAGAGATGTAAAACATTTTAAACTAAAATACTAACGGCAAATAGCGATATAAAGTGCCCTCGCTACCGGAAATAGTTCGATACAAAATGACGTCATTAAGGCGTATTTTATTTAGCAATAATTCATTAATATAGTCAGCGGCAACCTGGTAGAGCACTGGAAAAAATATTTTGTGGCAGCCACAAAATATTTTTTCCAGTGCGGAACGTTAGACAACACATAGAAATATACATTAGACATCCCACATATGTGGTTCCCTCCTGAGGCAGTGCCATGTGTGGATGAGAGGAGGCTGGTGTTAATATGGGCCGTCTGCCCTACACGAGGGACGGACCTGTGGCCCCAGCCCAGGTGAGATGAGATAGGGGTGGAGATGCAGCGGAATGAGTTGAGTGGGAGGAAGCGGGAGAGCCTCTAGAAAACCCCCACACCAGGCCAGGGTTGGCTACATTTCCCACAGGAGAAACGTCATCACCTCCACCCTACCCACCCCCCGGGCAGGAAATTTCTCTCCCGGCGGGGCATGGGATCGAAGCGGGGACCTCAGAAACTGGGGGTCCAGTGGCTGACCAACTGAGCATACCCGTGAGTTCCTTCAAACGTTGTGGTGAAATGTTTCCTAGGTATAGGCTATTCACGGTAAAGTGAGCACTTTTTGAAGTGCTCTCATTTGTAATAATAGCCAATAAATATATTTTATCGTAGCTTTCGACGTTAACTTTCGAGTCCGGTGAAATATATACACTGAGTTTATTACTTACATAGCAATACTATTTTAATAAGTGGTGGAAGGGTTGAAAATGGCTGAGACGGAAAAAGTAACTAGGGCCTCAAAAATGCTCACTTTACTGTGAACAGCCTATATCCGTGCGACCTTTGAATGAGCACAAGGGAGGAGGGATGGCCCGGAGGAAAGCTGTCAAGGTGTGGACACCTCATATATGTGCTATTCACGGTAAAGTGAGCGTTCTGTAAGGCCCTCCCAATAAATATATTTTATGGCAATTTCAGGCGTCAACTTTCGAATAGCGATCAAATGTATACGCTGTGTTTATTAGTCACACAGCAATGTTTATATTCAAAACTGGTGGGAAGATACCAACTGGCTGAAGGAAAAAATAGAGCAGGGTCTTAAAAAAAAGTGTTGACTTTACCGTGACTAGCGTATAGCCGAGGGCCGTGCGACCCGCTGCCCTTGAGGAAGAAGGAAGCAGGGAGTCACGGGAGCCTGTGCCAAGGTCAAGCCATGGCTATGAGAAATCTGTCGAAGGGGCGGGGGGGGGGCAGGAAAACAGCTGCGGGAGGAACAGGTCCAGCCGGTCCAGTCGAGCCGAGAGAGACGGAGACGTCAGCTCGGGTTCTCATTCACAGACCACGTGACCCGTCCCAGCGTGCGATTGCCTCTCCACTTGTCATATCATGTCTTCTACGGTCCGATCACATCTGTTCCAGTCCTTCATCACTCACACTGAAAGTCATTTAATGTTTTTTTTTGTATTCCTCGTGTGCACCTAACGTCTTTTCCTAGAAGCAACTCAAGAATTCTTTTTTCCAGTTTGTTTACCCGTAAACAAATTCCTGTGTTCATCCACCTGGATAAATGCTGTCCATGGTAAAGTGCGCACTTTTTTAATCAACCCTTAAAAATTGTCACTGTCATTATCTGCGTGTATTTTTACCGGGCACATCTAGTGCCATGCGTCCAGTAAAGTTGGTAACGACGGAGGGAAAGTAGATTCATGTCTCAATGTTAAAGTAAACGTGTTCAGTAAACATTTGTCAATACTGAAACTATTTATTTTTTCTGAATTTTAAAGCATGTAACTGTACGTTATGGATTATAAAAATGTGTAAAATATTTACTTTTATAGTAATTTTGCAGTTTCCCTTTACTGGCGCATGAATCAAGTGATCAGGTTCACGGCAATATCGATTTTACATATGGCGGAAGGATACACAATGTGCTTACAAGTAGATCTTAAGCAGGGCTTTTAAAGTGTTCATTTTACCGTGAACAACATACAGTTACATACTAATATGAGATTCCACTAAATATTTAAATCACCTTAGACAGAGTATACACTCAATTTTTTCGTGGAAGTATGGCCTTGAAGTTCCAATGACAAGTACTTCGAGAATACTTGAGAGATTTTGGTCGGCGCCTGCCTGCAGCTATTTTGCGCATTCGAGGGCTCGAAACGCATGAGTTCTAAGGTCGACTCTTGCTCACTCGCCACTTGTCCCATCGCCTCTACGCACAAGAAGTTCAATTAAAGTGTAGTATTTTCGTCGCCGGCTCGCCTGGACGTGACTTCAAGACGTGGCCATATATTATGACACTTGTAATACAGAGGGGCTGCGGTGGTTGAGGGGTTAGCCTGCTGGCCTTCCACCAAGGCGAACCGAGTTCAATTCCAGGCGGGGCCACTCTCGGATTTTCGTATATGGGAATAGTGCCGGACGATGCCGCTGGTAAGCGGGTTTTCTCAGGGGTCTGCCGTTTTCCCCCGTCCTTCCATTCCGGTGCTGCTCCATACTCACCTCAATCACCCTCATAGGCTCTCGAGACCTATCTGTTAAGAGCAACCCAAATCTCTTTTATCAAGCACTTACTTCTAATAACGACAAAAGGATGTTGTGTTTCTAAAAACAACACGGAAGTTTCTGTATAGAAAATTTAGCAGCAAGAACTGATTCTGGAAACATCCGTTTTAAACGTTTTCACGCCAAAATAATATTACTCTTGCATTAGAAATGTAAAAACTTGGGGATTTTTTTATTTGGCACTAAACGTTTCTTAAATACTTCTCGTTTTTAGGCACCACAACGAAATATCCAACCGCTTTTAAATCATATGTTTCGTACCAAACCTCTGCAACGTGCGTGATGCACCAACCAGCGTTGACGACGGTGAAATGAACGAGATGAATATGGATCAGAGGCGGAATGCAATGGTGGGGAATACGGGAGAACACTGAGGAAACCTGCCAGTACCTGGCGAAGCCCTAAAAGTTTTCCACATGCTTATATCAGTGCGAGCCTGTTGGGAATCGATCCCGATTCGCTCTGGCTACACGCGAGTGATCTAGCTTTCAAATTAAATGATAAACCTCAATGAAAAATAAAACAGGACTAAAATAGTTGGTAGTAAGGAAAAATAACAAATTTCCTGAGCATCAAATTTAAGTTATTTATTATAAATAACTTGCCTCTTACCACCAAAACATTAAAGGTTGTTGACGATAAAGTGAGCACTTTTGAAATCGATCTCAGAAAAATATCTGCACATATTTTAACGGGCGCACTGAGTGGCATGCGCCCAGTAAAGTTGATAACGATGGAGGGAAAATAATTCCATGTCTCAAAGTCGAATTAAAAGTATTAAGTAAACGCGTGTGAAAACTTTAGTTAATTCTTTCGCTTCCTGTTTTTTTTTTTTTTTTAATACTTCTGAATGTAAGAATTAGCAGATGTGTAAAATATTTACTTACTAATACTTCCAGAGTTTCACTTGACCGACACATGAATATAGTGATGAAGCCCGTGGCTGTGTTCATTTTACATATGGCGGAAGAATACACAACGTGCATACAGATATATCTTTAGCAGGGATTTCAAATGTGCTCAGTTTACCATGAACGAACTAACAGTAAAAAGTCTAGCATTTTCACGCTGAGAACACAAGTCTCCTGACTAGGTGTGCGGCTATGTTTATAAATCTTCTAGTCGTCCGCCGTGACCCGAGATGATGCTACTTTTGTTTACGTCACGACGACGCCCATGAGACTTCGGCACGCCTCAGGTTATCGCTCGATCTGCGATTGGCGGGATATCGCGCCTGCCGCAGCGGTCACATGCACCTTTCACAGCCCAGACACACACTACATTAGTGCACGAAGGCGAAATGGCGTGTATTTTTTTATGTGAACATATCCATTCTTTGATTGGCTGCGCGAGGCTCTGGGAACCCGCCTTGTGTATCATTAGCGATTGGCTGGGCTGCCAGAAGTTACCAGGTGCTGATTGTCGAATGGCGTTAGTAGTTGGGCGTGTTCATCCTAGATACAAAGGGATGCCGCTTTTTTGATTGACCTAATTAATTTGATATGAAAGGGTTAATTGAATTTATTGAACGGGTTAGTTAAAGAGGGCTAAATTTAATGAAGGGGTTGATGTATTGAAAGGGTTAAATTTTTGTGGGGAGCAGGAGCTCTGGTACGTCCCCACCCTTGGAGCTCTGGCACACAATGAGGTGCGGCGTGTGTGTATATATTTATATATACAATATATATGCATGTGTGTATGTGCGTGTGGTGAGTTTTATGCAAGAGTGGCATTAGTGTAATGTTTTTGGTTTAGTTGTGATATTGCTCGTAGACGGTGTCGGTAGATAGGCGACTTAGAATCTTAGTATTACTATTCCAAATGAATAACAGCATTGCACAAGAGAAATTCAGACTGTTTAGACGAGTTCTATGTATGATTAAATACCATTAGAGAGAGAAATATAGGGAACAAACACAACTATGTGAATATCACAATTTCGTGAGTGTGCAGTATGGAATTAACGACTTCTACCTACAACTAATCATAAATGAATGTCACTATAAATTAAATGGCTAACAAACACAATAACGAGATATATTACACTACTTGATGCCTCCCGCACATACCTTATATGTCCGTCTGCCTATGAGACTGGTGAGGAGGAACTTTAGAAACGTAATCCACACATAAAAGGCAATTATTGATTAACATCCATAAAAAAAGAAAACATTTAATATACAGCGATTCACTCAGTGAAGCACTGATTTGGATATAGTTACATCAACATATAACCAATGTTTGATTATAGACTGATGTGATCATTAAAAAAAATGACTTAATGTGATGGAATCGTACGAGGAGCTCCCCGAAAATACATATGTCCATCTCGGAGTTCAGTCAATGAATGAGTCTAGCTTACGTCGAGAGACTGACTATATATACATGGAGCACGTTCGGAGGCTGACAAGCATCTATGATTATAGCTACTTGGAAATAGATCTGAATACGATTTACATGACAAATGAATAAAAATTATGTCCATGATGCACATACTTATATATAAATTAGACTAGTTTCATTAACAACGAATTTAAAGTATGTAATTAAATCGTAGAAGGAGCTCTCCCAAAACACATCCGTCCACCTCGGAGGTTAGTCAATGAATGACTGGACCGCATGACTTGCACCTGCTTATAAGCTGTTACATGGACAGCAACTAAGTTGAAAGTTATTACTGACAGAACCTATTTTCCTACAACTATGTGAATGAATAAAAGTGAATTACTTAAAAATAATAGACGCACTACAAATTTTTCCCATGAAATCTGTGAAATTCATGGTATTTGGTAATAAAAACACGAGTCGAAATTGTTATTAAGTTTTGTCGACTGAACACAGAAACGAGGTTTACACAATAAATGCGCTATCACATGAAAATTTATATTTTATTTCTGATATATTTAAAAAAAATGTTATATTGAAATGAGAAACCCGCTGTGCACCGCACCCTGTGATGTTCACTGTCGCATTAGAATCCCACTGACCACAATGCCTGGTGAAGATGAGAGAGAGCTCCTGTGTATACGTCTATGCAGCGTGAGGCTTGGCGAATAACTAAGATGGCGACAGACAGCTACAAGTGTCCAGATCACTCCTGGCGGCCTGGAGCCCCTATTCCCCACCCCTCCAACACACAGATCGTTTTCGCCAAAAAATCAGTTTCTTCTCTAAGGCTAACCACCCCTTCCCCTTACACCGGCAAAGAACTGCCCCTGTCCACACAGCTACGATCCCCCTTCTCCCAAAAGCAGAACTGATTTTTGTCGTTTCCCAAGCTCCGGGCCATGCACCCTGGTATCGATTAAATACTGCAAGAACCTGTAAGAACTGTGCCTTCCAATGCGGCAGTTCGAAAAACACGCCCTCGTCAAGGTCAGAAATCGTTATTCTGGTTGTCTGCTCCTGTCCATAGAGCACTACCTCGGCTATGAACGGAGGTTTGGTTCAATGCCAAAACCATGCTTTCCCTAGGGTCAGCAGCAGATTTTGAACTGAGCTGGGCTAGCTGCCTGCCCCTCTCCCCTCTAGACAATGAACTGTTATTTTTGCTCGGACACTGAAGCTTCCTCCTATATTACCAGCGAAGTAAAGAATTTCATAACTACTACAGATAAAACTTTATATTCGTCATCACTAAGAAATATGTTCCAAATATCTTCAACACACAATAAATTCAATTAAAATATAAAGCTTTTCCAGCAAACATTTTCCAGTTTCCAGCAAACTTTATTCCCATTTCCAGCATACTTTAAACTAATCAATGATTAATTTTATACCAACAAAACTATAAGACATTTTTTTTAAGTAATGACAAACACTCATCTTTATTTAAG
Organism: Dryococelus australis; assembly: GCA_029891345.1. Taxonomy (NCBI): domain Eukaryota; kingdom Metazoa; phylum Arthropoda; class Insecta; order Phasmatodea; family Phasmatidae; genus Dryococelus; species Dryococelus australis. The sequence continues at coordinate 280,477,037 of CM056994.1, forward strand.
TTTTAACTTTTATGATGTAAGCTAATACTTCAGTTAAACTTTCCGTTTAGAGCTAAGAGATAAGCTAAATTTGTGTTTCTTTATCGGAACAACAGGTGATGGTGGTGGTGGTGATATTGGTGATGTTATAGGAGTATAAACAATTTCCTGTGGTGAAGGTATGAAAGGAGAAGAGGTGGGTAAATTAATTAACACTGTGGTGATTCAGGAGACTGTAATAATTCAGGAAACAGTAAACTTGACTCGGGTGAAAAAACGAAATTGAACTCTAAAAACTCTCCCAAATCTTGGTATAACTGGTTTTTTGACATATCTTCCTGCACATTATTTGAGGTTAAATTCAGGGATTGCAGCAGGAATACATTGCTGGTTTTTGTATATGTATCTCACCTAATTTGATAAATGATGATAAATCTAGAGGTTCCAATCTCAATGTCGAAGGTGTTGAGGTCGACGTCGAAGGAGTCGATATAGCCCTCGGCATCGCAGGCAGTGCTATAACACTCGGCGTCGCAGGTGCCCCTGTATCCCTTAGCATCGCAGGCGCCACTGTAGCCCTCAACGTCGAAGGCGCTGCTGTAGCCCTCAGCATCGTAGGTGGGCTATAGCCCTCGGCGTCGCTGCTGTCCTCAGCATCGCAGGCGGTGCTTTAACACTCGATGTCGCAGGCGTCACTGTAACCCTTGGCATCGCAGGCGTCATTGTAACCCTCGATGTTGCAAACCTCGATGTCGAAGGTCTTACTGCAGAATTCGTTAACGTAGACATTACTGCTCTCGACGTTGAGGGTCTTACTATAGAATTCTTTAATGTTGACATCACTGCTCTCGATGTTGAAGGTGTTACTGTCGAACTTGTCAGCATAAACACCACTGTTAAGTGATCTTATTGTTGAAGGTGCTACTGTCGAATTCGTCAGCGTAGACGTCACTGTAACTGCTCTTATTGTTGAAAACATTGACAAGAGCAACGGCTGTAGAGTAGATAAATTTTCTTCATCTTCATTAAAAAAATCGAATAAATTTTTGCCAAAGCATCTGGTCCATTCAATAGATCATTAAGATAATGTCTGTTATAATTTGTAAATTCTTTGTTGAAATATTGGGTAAATAAGGCAAGAAAATATTCTTCATACAAGCGCGTCATGCTAAAGCGAACCGAACTGACAAACAACTGGAAAAAGTGGAAGCGGGCATAGATGTTAAAGCCCTATTTATAAGATTTTCAAATTCCCAGGTAAACGTTCTAGAAGCCTGATTTTTCCCCTGCCACCAGAAGTGAGAAGTCAAAACATCCAGCCCCCCTCTCTTTCCGCACCACCGACATTCAAATATTTTCAAGCCAGCACCCCAAACCACGGAGACAAGCCTCTTTGCTGAGATTAATTCTCTAAGAAATGAATAACATTTGATTTATCACTAAAATAACTTCTGCATCATAACAAATAAATTCAGTTTGATTAATAATCGATTACAACCATTATTAATGTAATAGAGTTTAACATAGTTTATAAAGCGATATATAATTAAAAAAACAAAGCATTATAATACATAAAAACCATTCATGCTTGCTATTTTTGCTCTTTTTGTTTCTCTAAGATTACTTTAACCTTTTAAAGGAAATATTTACTTTTTCATCGAAACTTTAAATGTAATTACTGTTTAATAGAATGAACTATTATGTTTTATAAAATTATGACATCAGCTAATATTTCTGCAAACCTTAAACTTTCATAAAATATTTTTTTTATTCAGAATATATCTTATATAAGTCAAGAAACTTATTATGCTTTACTAGCCAATTTTTGTATTTAAGTTCCTGTTTTCTTAATCTGTTTATTTTTAATCATATCTACGCTAAACATATATGGAAATTTTTTCCATTAATGTTCTCGAATGTGATTTCAATATGGCTAAAATTCTAGTTTATAAAATATAAGTTTTTTAGATTTGTTGGTAAAGGATAGTGTGTACAGGAAAGTAAAATTTGTTTCATAAATATTTATTCATTTTTAATATACATATGTATATATATTTTTAATTTATGCATATATTCCTGTATAATGGAGCTTGCAAAGTGAATATTAATTTCTATCAAATAGAAGACAAAATAATTTCTTTTGTTCGAGTGATTTCAAACAGCTAGGAAGCCATTTTGGCCTTACTATCCTTGATGGTTAAAATCATAGACTTGAAGTCTCCTTCCTACCAGGACGAACCTTGGCAGGTTGCTTTGTGAGAAATGACACTTTCCCTAGGTTATAATAAAACCGAAATGCATTCTGTGGGGGCTTGTTGGACTGAGACTGGCAATCTCTGAGATATGTGGTTGTGCAGTTGGTAGTATTGAAATTTAACCTTGAAGGTGCGGTCACACTGTTTTGATCATATAGCACTAAACGTAACAGTTTTTTCGCATCATTTCGGAGCTAGTATATATTTGTTAGCTAATAATGTTTGATCGAAAATTTTCCATGCAATTCATGTAAGGTTAAACATCTATAAAATTGAGCAAATCTAGTTTTTTTCACTTGCATGAACAAATTTATATTTGTTTAATTAACAGTGTTATGTTCCTTGTTACTTTTACAAGGTTACATTCGTACCTAACTCGAGGCTCGAACCCATAATCTATGTATTACAATCATAGCTACCCAAAACTGAAAGTCAGAAACTAGATTACAATTGTACATGACCTAACCGTGACTCAAACCCAGTTTATTTCAACCATCCCTTACCTGGAAATCGAATCTTGAAAACTAAATTTTACAATTAACCAATCCTTATCTGTGATGGTATATTATATAGTTAGTTATGGAAGAGTGGTTAGAGTGCTCACTTCCAGAAAACTTTTCCTCTATCTTTTTCTTTACACCACTTGTACAAGTTAGTGCAACATACACTAGCTCTCTCTAACTCTTTCTCTCTGCCAAGAAAATCTTTTTCTTAGGAAAACTAGTTTATTTTTTAAAAATGAAAGGTTAAATAAACTTAAAAATTCATCTTAAAACATAAATTTACTAACAAAATATATATACAAACACATTTTATTATTATTTCGACAAAACGAAATATACCATGTTTCAAGACATACACAAGTAACTACAGGAACATCAAACAAGTATAGAATGATCCAGAAATTGATGTTCAACACTAGCAAATACAGGATGTCACACAATGATTTCATTCGAAAACACAGTCGAAATGGTTTTTTCCAACATGCTAATAATTTGACTTTCTATGTGCAAGAACAGGTGATTTTGTTTTTTTTGTTGATTCATCTTTACTAAGTAGTGAATGGCATACAAGTAAATGTTTTTTTTATTAAATTTCACTCACAAGTTCTCTCATCCTTAACATTGACATAACTCTAATAATATCCACAGGTGATTCGGGAGGAGAATCATTATAGTCTGTTCCACCCCAAACAGACATCATTGCCCAAGTTAGCATTAATTTTGAGTTTTCCTCTGCAGAGAAAAATGTTGAATTAGAACCATATATTTTACATAATTGTTTGAATGATGGGCAATTGTATTCTCTTTGAATATGTATTACTTTGCCATTATACACTTTTTGTAAAATATATTTTTGCTTGACTCCACCTACATATATTTCACAATATTTAAGTAATGTTAGCAACTATCTTCAATGTTCTCATTCTCCATACTCCGATGCTCCCATTTCAAACAGTGGTAATGGTAAGTAACCCATATATTAGTTTTCTTGTATTTGGGAGTTAGATATTTCCAGTCAAATGGTGATGTGAAGCCAAATACAGTTCAGTAATAGCTAATTCTTTAATGATAGTTTTTTTTCTGCAGACTGAGATTCCTGTACATTGCAAAACATCTCGTCGTAGCCATGTTCGTCGCCTACTGACTCAATTAATTATTTTACCAGATTATATCTTATATTATTACTTGCTAATCTATTGTGAATTATCAGAGCATAAGATTGTGTATTTGCCAGAATTGGTGTATTTGCAATAATTTCATTCCATGAGTCAATCACACTATTTGTAATTGTGTCATCCTGTTTGCTTACATCAAACACAAATAATGCTCGTCTTTTTAAAAATGTTTTGGGTTCTAGGATCGGTGAACTGTTTTTGTTATAGTATGTTTCCTGAAACTTTGTATACAAATCATACAAAACAAGTAATTCGCCATTATCAAAGTTTATATTTAAATCCATAAAGGGGTAAGCTTGACTGTTTGGATACAGTTCAATATTTTTCATATCACAATTATCCAATACTGATCTATCAGCTTTTAAACTGTTTTGTCAATTTGTTTGAAAACAAATGACAACATATCTCAATTTTTTTCTGATGAAAATCTTTATTTCACACTCCACAATACTTTCTGAGCTAATGGTAAAGTTGGAAATACCTCTAAACCGCACAATCTGAATGCAATGTCTAAATTCTTCCCTTTTTCGATAAAATTTAAAAACTTTACACATTCACGAGTTTTAATTTTAATATGTGACATTAATCATTCCACACTGCTTAATTCAAATATTATACCTTCCTCGTTACTGGCCAAATCGTATATAGTGATGGGAATTGTGATTTGAACGCACATATATTACGTAATATGGGTATGGTTGTGAATGATAGCGATGCGGTAAATAAGCGTTACATGGAAGACTTAGACACTATTATGATATACGTATTTAATAGGCAATCAAACTATATTCAAGAGAAATTAATAAAGTTAGTGGATTTGAATGATAATGTTTATAAAAACACAGATGTAATTGCAAACATTTAAACCTATATTTGCAATGATTTGTAGAGTAATGGATTTAGAATAGAAGAACATTTAAATGGATTTAATGTGGACTTTAACGATATGACAAACATAGTTTTTACAACACAACTTGCTGAAATGCAAGAAAATTTAAGAGTTGTAATTAATGAAGTGGTAAACACTACTATTACAAATCAACTTGAAACCCGAATGGAACAAATAATGCAATATATAAGAAATGAATTGATTAATAAAAGATTTGGTTTAGTTATGCAAACAGATATGAGAAAACAAAATAATGATTTGGAAACATGAATAAATTATTTTATTAATGATTTGAAAGCTAAAATTTTAACAAAATTAGATGTGATTTTAAGTAATGTCGATAAGATTGAAAAAGCGCAAACTATTCTACCTATTGCATCAGTTAGATAAGCAATGACTTAACTCATACATAAATAAATTGAATTTAATGTAATATAATCAAAACATGTCTGCCTCTGCTTTGGAATTACATAATGTTATATCTGCTGCGAAGGAAAAATATTTACACGCAAACAAGCTCATATAGAACAGGATGTTTTAAACGAAGAAATATTTAAACCTACTATGTGTAGAATGGATACATTGCATTCTGTGTTGAATAAATCTAATGAAACAGCTTTGGAAATTAAAATGGAAGAAGAACCTTTAACAAAGAGCAAACTCTTTCACAATTAACACAACGTTATTTAGCTTTAAACCAATCTTAGTCTACGTGTGATACAACATTTAGGTGTTTATAGAAATTATAACATCTGGTTCCTGGGAGATATGGTGATTAGATTTTTGCCTGAGAATAAAATCAAAATAGATGATTACGTAACTGAGGTTAGTGAAGGAGTATTTGAATTATTGTTTAAATACTTTCCAAATGGATATTCTAACACCCATTTGCAGAAATATAAAGAACTTAAAGAACTTTTTCGTCGAACGAATGCTAACATTCGTTTAGGAGATGAAAATCACCCGAAAATACATTTAATAGGCGATATAGTCGGAAGTGGAATATATACAGATGAAGTTGGTGATTGCTTTTCTCCTGTATATTAGAACAATCCTAATGAATTGTTCGATAGATTAAAACTTCTCATCGCTTCGAGAGAGTCTGGGAATAATTCACATACAAATGAAATTGTTTCTATTATTGAAGAGTTGAAAGAAGACGGTTACATTACCAATGAAGTTTGTTAAGATTGCTCAAGAGCTTCATGCTCCTGTAAGGATAAGATTTCCTAGAAGAAAAGTTATACCTCATGGTTTAAATGATATTTTTCCAGCCGATTTGTGTTAAATGACATTGCTTTCCACTTACAATAAGGGATACAAGTATAGTTTAACCATAATAGACATTTATTCGAAATGTGGTTGTGGCATACCTTTGAAAAACAAAACTGGGAAACAGTTTACCAATGCAATGAAGATTGTTTTGAAAGAGAGAAAGCCAAATTCGCTCCAAATCAACAGAGGAACCGAATTTTTTTTCTGCACCGTTCCGGAAACTAATGACTGAATATGGCATTAATAACTATGCAAGTATTCGGAGCTTAACTCCAGTGTTGTGGAATGTTACATCAAATCGATCAGGCAGTTAATATATAAAATTTTCACATCGAGGGGGACTTTCCCGATCATTATAATAATTTTGTTGGTGAAATGTTGCTTTGAAATATTACAACATATAAAATTTGGTATTTATAGATAGTACTATTTAATATTTCATTAACATGCTGAGAAGGTTAATTGATCGATGCCCACCTGTTTGATGCTCTGAAATGTTTTGTAGCACACTTTAATGTTATATTTGAAAGTTTCTTCTTACATTTGCAATTTAATGATTGATAATATAGCAAACATAAGATTTAATAACAATTCTCCAATAAACTTTTGCAAATTGGTTAATGAATATAAGTAGATAGTTTATCTTAATTAGGGCGCACCGGCGTCTTGGCACAGGAGATAGGAGTTTGCAGCCATCTTTGATGACATCACAGGTGCAGCCGGCGGCCTCGTTTACCTCCGCCCTCGCCGCATCAACACACGGCCGGCCATTCCAGTGTCCCGTAACCCTAGTAATGATTTTAACATAAATTATTTTAATAAAAATTATTGTACAAAAAACTCATTTAAAAAAAATTACTTAAATCACATATTTCTAATAAGTATGTGAATGTCCTAGAAAAGCCTCAGTTTACATAGAATGCCCCACTTGCACGACTCATGCTAGTGTGCAAAGTGCCAGTGTGTATATTTATTTACGAATTTAAAGATTAAATTTTCCTTACTTAGGAAAAATTATAAAAAAAAATTCCAGAAAACTTACGAACAGGTAACATTAACCTCACACTCACCCACCACCCTAACCAACCCCCCTACCTCTCCAAATAATAAAAATTTCGCGAGGAAATCGAAAGAAAATAAAATCCAAAAACTGATGAATATATAATGAATGTAACTCCACCTACACCCCACAACCCTAACTAATACTCACTCCCCCCTCCTCCATACATAACAAACTATCCGTCCACCGATACCTAAAAGCTGTTCACGATAAAGTGAGCACATTAGAAATAAACCTTAGGAAAAATTCACTGTCTCTGCTGGCATATATTTTAACAGGGACACTGAGTGACATGCACCCAGTAAAGTTGGTAACGATGGAGGACAAGTAGTTCCATACCTTGATGTCGAATAAAAAGTGTTAGGTAATCATTTGTGTTAAGTTAAATTATTTATTTTGCTTGCTGTGCTACCGAAGTGTAAAAATCAGCAGATTTTAAAATATTTACTTTTCTAATAATTTCACAGTTTTACTTGACCGGAGCATGAATAAAGTTATGAGTCCCAGGACAATGTTAATTTTAAATATGGCGGAAGAATACACAACATGCATACAAGTAGATCTTAAGCAGGGCTTTCAAAAGTGCTCATTTTACCATGAACAGCCTATAGCAATCATATCTGACCAGTGGCCACGAAATTTCACCTTCAAAACATATATTTTTTCCAGTATTTGGCATTAGATGTGTTTGTAATTCACGTCTCAACCACCAGATATAATTCGCTTTCGGCAGGGATACTATCGACCTGTACTGAATGGCAAGGTGGTCATGCAACTTTTAATATTAAATTTTTTAATTTATTTTTTAATTTAATTACTTTTATTTTTAATTTTTTATATGATGTGGGGTTATTTTTAATAAATAAAATACATCATACTTTTTTAAAAAACTAATTGTATTCGGTAAGGTACAACATGTGTGCACATATACACATTGGAAATCTATCTTGAACACTTTGTTTTGTTTATTGAAATGCACTGTTCCCAAATGAGTCCTGATTTCCGTGGGTAAACGGTACAATGCTTGAAACACTGTTGGCAGACATGAACTTTGTAACCATGCGAGGTAATCTGCAAGTTAACCAGTCCTGAAAAGTTTTTTATGTAACAATAATGAGAAATATTCAGTTTCGCCCTTCACCATATGGAGATCGAGATGATCAGGTTTCTCATTCTTAGTTACAAGTGTTGGCACTACTTTTCCCCTGGCATTCAGCGAGTACACATTTACAGCCACCCCAGGGTTGTTGTTCTCAAAGACACATATTTTCTGTAGAGGAGTCGGAAAATCCAGTCCTCTAAAATTTAAAATTTCTTCCACCTACCCATGGTACTAGCTTCCATATTTGCATTATGCCTTTGGGCTTTGGACAACTGATTCCGTTAGTTCAATACTGTGTTGTCGGGTCAGACGATATTGCTCATGGCTCTGATTAAGCCGTCAAGGGCTCTGAGTACAAGCAAAAGTTGTGGAAAGAATCTGCTGGTAGATGTTTTCTTGGTCTTGCATGCTTTTCCCCTTTTTCACTACTTTTCGCTTCACTTGCATCTTCTGCTTGCTCGTTACATCCATGCCCATCTTCACTCTGGCCTTCATCATTTTGGAAATACCCCACGCTGCTATTTTTTCTCGAGCCCAGTATCTGATGATTTCCTTATCTCATCGGCCTTCTGTGGGAGTATCTTGTCTGCCTGGTGCTTGGCTTGTAGATCCTTGTTTAGGGGGTAAGCGATGTCGTGTTGCTTGGCCGCCTCATCTAGTGCATTGTTACCCGTGTCACCACGTGCCAGCCTTTTAGCTAGCTTAGTTCCCAGCCTGCAGAACTTGTATCCAGGAATGTGCAGCTCGAACGGTAGATTGTTGATTAGCGTATCGACGATCCCACATCCAGATATGGTCTTACCTCTCCAAGACAACATGGTGAACTGACTTAAAATATTATAAATATGCTCCTTTTATAATTTTTTTCAGTGCGGATGTATCACATATCCAAATATATGTCATGTCAGTGCAAACTCTGCTAGAGGCAGTTTAAGCGGAGTGATAATTTGAAGAGATATTATATTACCAAGAAAACCTGCTTAATGTCATCAAGAGGCTTGTGTATGCTACCTTGTCCTCCTCCTACTCCTACTTGTCCTCCTCCTTATAATCTTAACCCAATGTATGATATAAAACAATCATAAGAATTCAGTTTACAGATCGTCAAGCAAGATATTACTCTACCCATATGCATTACTACTGAAGATGAAGCTGTCTCTCACGAATCACGACATGGAAGCCTATTTCCGAATGCAGTGCACTGCATCATCACAGGACCATCAAATTGTGAGAAAACATGTGTCCTACTCAGCCTGCCGGAGGAACCGAATGGACTTAGGTTCGAGAAGATGTACCTGTACTCCAAATCGCACCAGTAACTGAAATACCAGTAATTGGCACGAGTACTGCAATCAGTAGATGGTGTGCAATATTTCCCTTGCAGTGATAATCAAGCCGTCGTTCCACCGAGCGAAGCATTGCCAAACTCCATATTTAATTTCGATGATGTGGAATGCGAGAGAGAGAGAGAGAGAGAGAGAGAGAGAGAGAGGAAAAACAGCAATCATATTAAAAACGGATGTAGTCACCGAATTTTTTTTGCGGCTAGCTACCCAACTGAAATCAAACATTGGGCGAAGCTTAGGTAACTATGTGTATGTGTGTGAATAATAATAATTAAACGCCTTTGTTTTCTTCAACATGCGTGAGTAAGTGTACAAGGCAAATTAAATTTGTTGTTGTAGGAAAAGACATGTAAGAACAAATACATTTTAATACGTAATGTGTGGCATTACCGGCCAGCGTAGATTCGGAGTCACATACCTATTAGGAATCGATGTTTTTAAGAAATTTTTATTAAATTGGTTTCTTTTATAAAATATGATTTTTTATTCAAATAAATTCTAGGGTAACGGGTTGCTGGAATGGCCGGCCATGGGTTGGTAGCGGCGAGGGGGGAGATGAACGCGGCCACATACTGCGCCTGTGACGTCATCCAAGATGGTGGCAAACTACTACCTCGTGTGACAAGATGCCGGTGCGCCCGAATGAAGATAACCTATCTGGTAATATAATTCCACAGCATTTACCAATTAACTTTACCATTTAAAATCACTTGGACAAAAACTTTAAAGGGTTAAATAGAGGCTCCTATCCAGGATACAGAGCTAAGTTTTAAAGTGTAAACACGTTCATCCTAATCTTGTGCCAATCGGAAATTTCAGTGGTATGAAAGAAATATTAAGTAGCGATGTAGTAAATACCCGAGACGAGCAACCTTATCATGGTATTGACACTATTCGTTCGTGGACATGTTTGTGTTTAGGGAAGATTCACATAACACGAGAGTGAAGCAACTAATTATCTGGCAGTGTCAGACCCAGTGCAAACACATGCAGTGAAGGTGGCTAAAATGCATGGGCTACGTAACTGTGGGCAGCATACGGGGCGAAGCTAGTGTCCAGTAATACAACTTCTAAGTATTATTTTGTATTGTAGATAGCATCACTGCAGCAAAAAATAAAAATATTCTCATATTCCTACATTAGTAAACATGACAAAGGAATTTAAGTAAGCAAAACGTTTTCACCTTACCTTACCGAAATTAACTCTGCTTTACACCAGTATAATAGCGGGATCACTATAAACCGTTACATGTTCCCTGTTCAAGCCACATTCACAAAGGAGCTGGGATATTTGAAAATGTTCATAGGCTATTATTGCTGCCCTTAGATTGCTGTATATTTTGTGTGTTACGTACTGAAAGTAAAAAATAGCTTCAAGAAGTATTTTTAAAAGCAAATTGCAGTACCGGTAGCTAATTATATTCATGTCGTAGGGGGGCCGCGGTGGCTGAGCGATTAGCCTGCTCGCCTCCCACCAAGGCGAAACGAGTTCAATCCCCGGCCGGGTTACACTCGAATTTTCGCAAGTGAGAATCGTGCCGAACGATGCCGTTGGTCGGTGGGTTTTCTCGGGGATCTGCGGTGTCCCCCGCCCTTTCATTCCGGTGCTGTTACATTCTCACCTCGTTTCACCCTCATCGGTTCTCAAAACTTCGATGTTAAGAGCCGTCCAAATCTTTTCACTCACTTGCCTCGTAGGCGCGAAGAAGACAGTGGATCAGAAGGGTACAGGTTCAAATGTCATTCATTCTCGCCTTTCCCAAGGCACAGGAATTGTGTTTCCGAAGGTGTATGATTTTGAAATTCTGGCATAGCAGATTTGATTAAGAGTGGGATGGACCCCCACAATTTTCTGTGAAATAGTTGTTTGCGCGAATACGCGTATCTCAGTAAATAAATGTTCTGTAAAAACTGTTTTTGTCGGAAAATATCAAAAAACAATTATCTATGTCCCCATTTTTTTTTGCTTGTCATATTAATTGTATTCTTGGAAAAAAAATCTTGAAAATTGTCAAATATCACATTTCTAAAGCTTGCCTATGCAGTTTCCTTAAGCTGGCAAAAGAAAAGTAAAATATACGGGCGTAGTTTAATCTGTGGTCTTTCATAGCGTGTAATAAAACCCCGCTGTTACAGATCTAATTTGCACATTACAGCGTCACGGCAGAAACACTGCACGCCTTGAGCGTAGGAGCGATGAGGCACTAGGCGTGCGTATTAGCCGCACTAGAATGCGGCAGTTACTAGAATGGTAGCCACATTTTCAAAACATGAGCTTACATATCGAACTAAACAATATAAGTTTATATTGATGTAAAGCTGAATTCACAATTAAAAGCATAACCGCAACTATATAAAAATAGGTCTTCTGCACAAAAAATCTACCGCTGCGATTTATAATCTTCTGACTCACAAATACAAGTCGTGTGGATGAGAGATGCTGGCAGTGAATGAAAGCAATGGTTATGTTTCATTTCCTATGCAGACATGTTACAATAACCAATCAGAGTAGAGTAGAATATTTTCGGCCAAGTTGTTTATTTAGTTGGAAAATGGAAGAACATACTTATATTGTAGAAAAGAACAAATGTCGCAAGATATACATTTAGAGGAAAGGACAGGCGTCAGTTTACAAACAGAAATTTGTAAAGGTTTTCTATATTTTTACGACCCAAGAAGCAAAGATTTTGAAGGCGAGCAAATATGCTAACTCATTTACATCACTGCCCATTTAATATACTTTCAGGCAGGCGAACCATCAAAACGTTTTTTACCAACACTGCCAATTGACGTCAGACTCGTTGCAGAATTCCGTTGGATGAGTATTAATTGTGAATCAATTTAGCACAATGTTTCTGTTCGTGTGCAATGTTCTACTGTTATATCTTACTGCTCTGTGCGTATGTTTTTGTTCGTGAACCCACCATTATAGTAGCGACAAGGATATCATATATTCATTCATTCATTTCGTTTAGCTTGAGAAACGACTTTTCAAGATAGTCCGCCGCCAAGGCCAAAAATACTCCCCGGGTTCTAGAAGACACGTAGGGACTCGTACGTGGAGAGTCTCGAGCAGCATCTCATTACTAATGGCATAAGAGATAAGACAGAGAACCAAGCGAGACGTGCTATCCTTATCTAGTCGGCGTCGAAGGAATCCTACCAAATTTTACGCAATCTAAGTGAACCCACGAAGTCTTCTATTCAGAACGTGACTACAGCAAGTTTGTGGCGTTGTTACCCAACCATTTCTCTCTTTTTTTTTTTTTTTGTACTATGCCTTTGTGATAGCGGAGCACCACAATTTTCATGAACGAGTGCAGCAAGAGCATGAAACAGTCTGTAGTAAGCCTGCATAAATTAGAACGGTTTTGCAATTTTGTTAACTTACTAGATGCAACATTGGGATACCACTTTGTGGTAATGTTAAAGATAAAAATACTACATAAAACTAGACCTCAGTGACCTTAAATTTGAAAGAAACCGGTAAGATTGTATGTGTAACAAGAGGGGACTGCTATAAATATGTCCTTTTCCGTGGGAGGTACGTAGAAGGACTGTTGAAGAAATTATAAACGTGATGAGAACGTGTTCACAAGAAGACAATCCTGGCCTAGACATTTCAGTCGGTTATTTCATGTGAGGACTGCAGGTTTCATAAGTTTTCAGGCAACTGAGACATTTAAAGAGCGTGTTCTTAACTATACAGGTAAATGGCAAAAAGGAGTCGGCCCATCACAGTTATGTAGAATCTGACACAGAGCATCAGAGTGAGGGAGCACTGGACGAAACATCTACCTAGGTGTACCACTTACAGGCTGTTCACGGTCAAATGAACATTTTTGAAAGCCCTACTTAGTATCTACTTGTATGCACGTTGTGTGTTCTTCCGCCTTATGTAAAATTAACACTGGCAATGACCTCATCACTTTATCCATGCGTCGGTCCAGTGAAACTGTAAAACTATAATAAAAGTAAACATTTTAAAAATCTGCTTATTTTTACATTTCGGTGCATTAAAAAAACATCAAGCGATGGAAATAATTTAAGTTATCACAAATGGTTACCCAACAATTTTTATTCGACGTTAAGATGTGGAACTACTTTCTCCTCCATTGTTACCAACTTTACTGGCCGTATGTCACTCAGTGCACCCGTTAAAATGTATGCAGGTAGGAACAGTGATTTTTTTTCTAAGGTTGATTTCAAAAGTGCTCACTTTATTGTGAACGGCCTTTATTAGCGCCTGCAGTATGGTCTTGACCAAGAGTTATGCTTTACGTACTCGACGTATCAGGTAGGTGCAAGGTTTGCCACTCAGGTTGGGTTATACAATTTGTCCGGCAAAACAGGAGGGAAGCACGCATACGTCGGCGGCTTATGTAAGTCCATGTCACAGAGAGTCTACATACCGCTTATACTATTAAAAAATTCATAGCGTAATTATGTGCCATACTGTCGCATTCTTTTTCTTAATTTTTCTTTAATTGCTTTTCTAGCAATTTTTTTTTCAAACCCCCTTTCTACCATCTTTCCTTGCTTGTTGTTGGAATATAATTTTTTCTCTAACTGTAAACAAAAGTTGCCCTAATGTAAAATCTATATTGTATATTATGATGAAAACATCGTCTCTTTCATTTTTTTGTGTCTTTTAAATGCCACACGTGACGGCGAAGTTGTTATGCATTCTATGTATTTGTATCAATGTCGATGGTACCTGTTTGGTATATCTAAATTTCGGAAATATAGAGGCCAGCACTTTAATTAAAGGTCTAAATTTCGTTTGAATTTTTGCTAAGCTGTTTAACTGCGTTTAAAGAAAAGTCTGTTAAATTAACCCAGACACCAATTTATTTAACAATATTAACTTTTAAAGAAACATTATTATTTTTTGGTGTCTTTCCATTTAGCCTCTACTTTTATATTCCCGCATAGACGTTCGATATGTATCGATAGATAATGTCGTGACTGTTGGAACTCTTCCGAGAAGATCGTAGCTGAAAGAATTCGCTGACTCTGTCTCCTTCATTTTTCACAAGCAACATGTAGGTCGTTATTTTCAACTTGCTTCGACTTCCAACATTATGTTAAAGTAAATAACATCCTACAACCGCCAAGTTGAGTGCTTTTGTTGGAGTTTGTGGTCGTGTCTCCCGATAAATGTTTGTGGCGAAGGCCGTTGATATTAAATATTGTTTTTCGTGTTTTGAAACTTTAGTGCGGTCGTCGGCGTGGGCGACCATTCCCTGCACCATGATTACTTCTTGAAGGCAGCTGCTGCCTGTCCCATGGCCCCTTTGTGTTGGATGCCGAGTTGAGACCGTGCGCGGTGTGTTGGAGTTCTAGACCGCCGTTTGCATCATTCCGTCAGAATATCTTTTGGTTTTTTTGCATGCAGCCCCGCTAATTTTCAACATGTAGCGGAACCCGATAAATTTTGTGATTTCTTTCGGAACTGTTCCAACATTACTACTGGGACTTAACCACGAAAAAATGTTCACCATGGAACTTAACCTTTTTTAAAATCTGTTTGTGTACCGAAGTAATAGAAAAACAAATCATGTGATAAACTTTACAGTACTGGGTGTACCCCATAAATTTAAAATTTGTAATGAAACTAAACAAAAAAAAAGTAATTTTATTTCTGAAAATACTGATTGTTGTTTATGAATTACTAGTTTTATATATTTTGTTACTCCTTCGGGCTTTGCACTTGTACATTCGGGAATATATATATATATATATATATATATATATATATATATATATATATATATATATATATATATATATATATATATACACACACATATATATATTTATATTTATTTATTTATTTATTTATTTATGGGCAATACACCTATTAACTAAATTCATGCTGATATTTCTGCTAACCAATCAAAGAGACAAGAGTACCCCTTTTATGCACTCAAGTTATTGAGTTAAAATTAACTCTTTTAGATTAATATATAGATATATAATTTATTAATTTTGGTGTGGGTCAAAAGAAAATCAAAATCAAAACATGTGATAGTTCAATACTGACACCTATTTGCTGGTTAATGAGGGCAAGACCTACAACAGAAAGTGACCGAGAGGAAAATAAGGTAAGAAAGTATTATTTTGTGTGGGGGCTGGACTTTCTTTACTAACTTGTGGTTGTTGCACTGAGAGGTCACATTTCCAGCGGATTATTTTTTCGTTCCACGTTTGCCTCTAGGACTTCTTGGTGTCTGGATTGGATCCTTTCATCTGGGCCAAATTCTGTGTTTTTGACTTAGCTGTTATTTTGGGGGCTCTGATCTCATGCGCTAGGAAGTTGGCACAATCATTAATTATTTTTCAAGTCGACGTCTGGGCGTGTTACGACGCCACACCACTGACCGACATGTAAATTGAGGGATATAGAATAAGAAAAAAGAACGCATGATCAGCGAAAATAAGTTGAGAGTAAGTGCGAATAGAAAGTAGCTAAGCAGCGTCATAAAGGCTACGAAAAAGAAGGTAAATTATTTACAAAACGTGTTTTATTATGGTAGAATTTGGCATAAGTGTTCCAAAAAGGCCATTTGAAATCATTTTAATATACGTGAATAATAAAATTAAAAAATTTACTTAGTTGCGTACTTTTTCCATATTTTATTTAATACTATTGCAATTATTTGGTTTTTAAACTTAAAAAATTGAGAAAATCCAGTATAGGCGGTTCACGGTAAAATGAGCACTTTTCAAAACCCTGCTTGAGATGTACATGGATGTACACTTCCTGTCAGACTAAATGAGCGACGGAAAAAGTTGTCCCCTTCGGCAATCTTCGGCTTTTGACAAGATGTATCGCCTTGGCTCTTATGCAACCAGCATACACAGAACTATCCGGCCAATCGTTCAGCATTTTAACTGCGCCAAGAATCTATTTAAGCTTCTATTGGAGCATCATCCTGACATCGGTTTCTCCAAGTGAATATAACGCATTTAATTGGATGAAGCAACTCGTCCTGCGATTTATGAAGTTAATGCAAAAACCCAATATCTCACATTAATTCCTCACTGGAAGTCCGTGTCTCACGTCCAAACAGGTAACACTTAGTGGAATAAACCACCAACTATAAAGGCGAGCTGAGCTACAGTGTTGTGCAACAAAGCTTGTCCCGAAATATATTAGCGGAATTACCACACATGAGCTTCGCACTAAGCGTGCACGAGTCATGCAAGCAACCAGCGGAAAGAAAACCAGTCGTAAAGGCGTGTTAAGCGACAGTGTTGTGCAACATAGCTTGTCCTGAAATATTATAGCGGAATTACCACACATGAGCTCCACACTAAACGTGCACGAGTCGGGCAAGCAGGTAACACTTAGCGGAAAGAAAACCAATAATAAAGGCGTGTTAAGCTACAGTGTTGTGCAGTAGAGCTTGTCTCGAGGTATGTATGAGACATCCGATGTTTCAAACAATAAAACAGTAACCTTATGTGAAATGTATATAATTACAGATAACTGTAAAAGATAAATGCATAATTGCGCTGTAAATAATTAAAATAAACCCTATTATATGTAAGACGTTAAGTAGTTATAATATTTGTCTTTTATTATCGATTCACAGAAATGAATTTCCTGCTGCCGTACGTATTTGCGAAATCCGAATATCACACTTTAGCAGAATATATGCTACATTCATCAGTAAGTGAAGCTACTAAACATTAATGAAACAATCGGCACATGTTACAGATGTAATTATTGTATACACACATCATGAATGTTTCTCTTGCAACTAGCTGCTGTCTGCATGAAAAGACACGTCCTATCTAACCGGGCCAATTTCTACATTGCCAAATCAAATCATTTCGTAGGTTTCGTATTATCTACTGCAGCCGACAGATGTCTGTGGATGTCTGAGCGGGTGGAACTTGTTAAACGGAGCAAAAAAAAAGGGGGGGGGGGATGGAAGAGATGCGCACGCAGGTCTCGCCGTACTATCGGCTATTCCACAAATATCATGTGCATCGGGCTCAGGTATATGTAAGGCAATATAGGACGAAGGACGTTCGCAGAGGTACAGGAAATTTATCCTCAGTGTTAAAAATTGCATTTGACCATTTCATTTGATATAAAACCACGTATAAAAAATTATACAACTAGAATACTACTTAGTTTTTAACACTCGGTGCAATTCCAGGTGAATTAATGTATACATACAGTTTATCAAAGTATAACAAAACAGTAATTTCAGGCCAGTGATTTTCTTTTGAAACTATAGAAAATGTTTTATATTTTCATTTGCACAAAGTCGCGAAAATGAGTGTTTTTACTCACAGTGGACTGACCCGTACTATAAAGAATGGGTACACACAGTGTTTATAAAACAAGAAATAAAATAATAAAATTACTATCTACAGCAAAGTGTTCATCTATTTCACAAATACCACCCAATCACTCTGCGTGTAAACATGTTTGATGCGCTAAACGGTAGTTTATGGGAAATTGTGGTCTACATACGCCTAGGTGTTCAAATTAAAAAGCACACGAAAATCACTGTAAACATTTATAGTTCATATAACAAGCTGCTAAGTATCTTGTCGATTTATGTATTTTTTCTAAAACTCCTATTCACATTTAAAATTAATGCCACCTGTAAAGATGTTTTTCCAAATAATGCTGGCTTCAGCAGACGGTGTAACCAATATAAAATATTTCTGTAGCATTTATAATTAAATTATTTGTACTAACTGAACAGACCGTAATATACATTTGTCTATAATTTATGCTCGTAAATGTTATTCCAAATGCAATGTTCATTAAGAGAAAATATTTTCTCGATTATGAAACAAAGATTGTGCAAATGTGTAATCCTATTTGAAATTCATTAAAAACTAAAACATTAACTGTTTAAAATTATATGCCTGTCAAATTACTACACAAACATATTCGAAACTAATGCTATCGTTAGGCTATAGTAATTAGTAAATTAGTTTGTTGTTGTCGAAGTTAAGTTATGTTTGTTTCAAATAATACTGGCTTCAACAGACGGTGTAATCAATATAAAAATATTTCTGTAGCATTTATGATACAGTTATTTGTACTAACTTAACAGATCGTAATATACGTTTGTCAATAATTTATGACAGTAAATGTTATTCTAAATGCAATGTTCATTAAGAGAAAATATTTTCTCGTTTATGAAACAAAGATTGTGCAAATGTATTTGAAATTCATTAAAAACTAAAACATTAACAGTTTAAAATGATATGCCTGTCAAATTACTACACAAACAGAATCGAAACTAACGCGATCGTTAGGCTATATAAATAAGTAAATTAGTTAGTTGATGTTGAAGTTAAGGCCATATGTATTTGGTCAAGAAGTTGTAGGTTCGATTTCTAGTTGGAACGTATTTATTTAAATATAATATAAAAGACAATAATCTTTGTATTATATTTGTGGTATAAATAAATATATGTTTGATAGTATGTTATATATTAATTTTGAATCTCTATTTACAAATGTGACTGAAATATAAGCTTGACTGTAATGTTAAGTATCTATATATTGCAAGTACACTTAGTAGGTTAATGTATTCATTACAAGAAAAGGCAACTATACTTTTGGATACTAGTTTTCAAGGTTTTACTTGTAAAAGTACCATAAAATGCACACACCATTCCAGATTTACAGCACTAATGTTTTTAATTCCATAACAACTTTTTTCTCATATTTTTCCTATTGGAAGTGACATTTCCCATGAAAGGTTGACTCCTACGAACAAGCATAAGTCACACCCTTGCTCTACCCGGGATTCGAAACTGGAACTACCCACGCTCAACACTCAACCGACTGCGCCACAGGGGGCAGTCAATAGGTCATCCAGAACAATGCCAGTGGTTATAAGAACTTATCTTAAGTGGACGAAAAGCAGCTTATTTCATTTGAGATTATTTCTAAGTTACAATTTAAGTAATATATTAATTACTTGTTCTACATTGTACCTTATAATTCACTGCCACGTTGATTGGTATTCGCTTGCACATATTTGCCCTAAATTAAATGCAAAAACAGCAGGCAATGTTTTGAACATTGTTTTATAACATTTATAGTTTAGCTTAACCTTCATACATCACTCTTTTCTTTGGAATAAAAAATTGAAAATAAAAGTATATCTTTATCCTTTTCTCAGTTCTATTTTGTGTTATTGTCAAGCAGTGATCGTACTATATATTACTGTATCATTTAATATAACATTATTATAATTTTAAACGTTTTCAATTTATTGTTCATTATTAGAATCAATTTATTCCCTGCTCCGTATTGTGATTGATGATTTTGACAAGAGAGACAAGTCAAGAATTCAATGTCATCAAAAATATTGTGCCTACAACTATGGATATGTTACGAAATTACATTCAGCACTGACTAGATAGATGACAGCTATGTACGACATTGTGTGCTATTATTTGCATGTTTTGGATTTTTTTTGGAAGTAAAACTGCTATGCTGTTAAATGTGTTCAAGTTGGCTTAGTATTATGCTGTCTCAAGCCTCTCAATGTTACCAAATTTTGTAAACAAATGTTGTCTAGAGTAATGCATTCCCGTTGAGATATTTCTTGCGCCGCTCCGTAAACCTTCAAATCAAATATTTATATCCTCCACTCACCCCCATTTTAATGGTGAAAGATATTATGAAAATGTGGAAAAGGAACAAATAATCTGTTGATGCATCAAACCACAGAAAGTATACCACCTCCAATTTTGTTACTTTTATATAATGTGATTTTGATTCAATACAATTTCATATTTGAACAAAAAAATTGCACTAAATAATAGAACAGAAATTGTATTAAATCGAACAATACACGCACAAGGTAAATAAATCCTCCAGAACACACTGTCACAAGAGCACTGCTACCTGTTTTCGCCAGCAAACAGTCTCCGTGTCCCATTTTGTGTTTGCTGTTACTCAAGATAAAATACCGAATGTTTTTATGTCCTCGCAAATACTGCCGGGAAGGAATATTGCCGCT
Source organism: Dryococelus australis (assembly GCA_029891345.1). Lineage (NCBI taxonomy): Eukaryota > Metazoa > Arthropoda > Insecta > Phasmatodea > Phasmatidae > Dryococelus > Dryococelus australis. The sequence goes on from CM056994.1 coordinate 280,497,636, forward strand.
CAGCTAGAGACCGGACCATGCCAAGCCGCAGTCTAAGGGATAAGATTTGACTTGCGTGCACAGACGTTTGCCGGTATCAGTAGATAAGTCTATATTAGTAGCCATTTTGGAAGACAGCACTACCTCAAATATAATGCTTATATAGCATTTCTCAGTAATTGTTAAACTGATTTGGCGTCAGTGAAAGTAAGGAGAATGTTAAAAAGCTGTTTATTATTATATTTCTAATTTAGTAACCACTAAGTACTGCATTTTGACGCATATCGTCAAGTAAAGCTTCGCATGTTGTAGTATACAAACGGACAATATAAGAGGGGCTTGGAGCTGCGGAAAGGGGAACTAGGCAACCACCATCTTTGATGACGCCATGAGGGAAAAATTTCCCGTTTTCCCCCAAAAAATGTCCTATTTTCCTTCCCGCCCGCGGTGGCCATCTTGGAGCCCAACGTCCAAATCTGTTAATCCGATGTCAGGGTGTTGGGACCCTTACACATAGTGTCCTGGTGGGTGCCGAGTCTCATGCTCTGTAATCTCTTTTGGGATCTGTCGACCCAGCACCATAATGCAGTACAGAATACCAGCATCGCCTTACACGCTCACCAGACCTAACATATAAGCATAGTTGACTGTAATTTTCGAACCCCAGAATATATAATTGTCAAATTCATAAGGCCGCCCACCAGAAGTTGAGAAGGTTCGCAAGGACAAGCATACCCCATGTCTATTTATAAGCATCGTTGACTGTAATTTCCGAACCACATAAGATTTAGTTGCTAAATTCATAACATAGACATTACCCACGACTACGATGATGTTCGCAGGGTCAAGTATACCCTATGCCTACTTATAATCACAGGCAGGAGTAATATCCGAACCACATAATATATGTGGATGTAATATCCGAACCACATAAGATATAGTTGCCAAATTCATAACATAGGCATCAAACTTCAACAGAACTGTTCACCGTTAATATTAACAAACCTAATCATGATTTTTACTGTTCTTATGACCAATAAACATGCTAAGGGAAAATTACACCATGCTTATCCTACTTCAGCAGCACAGCTTTGCATGCCTTAATACTCCAATAAGTTTGAAAAATATCTGGTTCCTCTATCCACAAAGCTTACCTTGACAACATGAGTCATTGCCAGCTACATCATTATTCGCAAGGAAAAAAAGTCATAAATGTTAAATTCGAAGAATGGAAGGAAAAATATGTTTCGCCAGCTCATTAACTCATTGTCATCATCATATTTGCCAGCAATGCTTTACATACAACTCATTGCCAAAAATGGGCCTTGATGCAATGCCAGCAGAAATTATCAGCCTTATGAAAAATCCTAAAGAGAAATGTATGTTTAAAAAAACACCAAAGTGGGCGCATGCTTTTCCACGTAGTCCATGGGGAGAGAATTGGTGCATCTAGACAAAAAGGTCATGTTTTTTTCAAGTTAACAGCATTCATAATTTGTTATTGGTTTCTGTGAAAGACAGCTCATATCCCAGACCCGCAATGGCTTTCCAGCTGCAAGCTCTATTTGTGCAATTGAGGAAAGTTTGATCATGTTGAGCAGTTCATGCCGAATTTTTCCCTTTACGAGCTTAGGTATCCAATGTCTCAGTAGGAGAATTCAATGGTAATGAGACCAGGAATGACATCCACATAAATGTTTGTGAGGCGAAATGCATACATATGTATGTATGACCCAGCATTGGTGGGGTGACATTCCTGCTTCTATGAAACATAACGAGACACTGCCATGATAAAACACTGCATGTGAATTCAGGAGGACCCTGGTTCAGTTCTCAGTCCATACATCCTGATTTGAGTTATTTCCATGGTTTCTTGAAATCACTCCAGGAATACACTTAGATGGTTCCTTAACGAAGGTCATGTTCGATTCCTTACTCCGATTACGATTGTGTGTGCTGCCTCGTTGAAGAAAAAATGCAAAATATTTTTTTCAACAAATGGTGAAGCTTGTTGGATGCCCGCAATGGTGTTAGGCAATTTTATTGCAAAGTGCAAAAACAATTTACTTAGTAAGCTATTAACTATACCAGGGAACTTTATATATATATATATATATATATATATATATATATATATATATATATATATATATATACAAATTCCAAAGCGAGATTACTGAATAAAGAATACAAGTTTCAGCTTTGGAAGAAGACTACAAAATTTTACTTTAAAATAAGGGAATTTTACTTTAACTTCTGACCCACCTGCACCACAATCAGCACCACATGCTCCGCAATTGCTCTACATGCTGTACATGTTCCACATTTTCCACAATCGCTTCGCATGCTTTATAATCGCTCCACATGCGAAAGATTGATGGAATTATTGACGCCTGCCGACTGACTCCTACCGACACCTCTGCCGCTGATTCACCCCAGGTCTAAAGATAATATTCGATACAGCTTGTATTTGCGAAGTATTTTTGTACCCCTAATCCTTAATTTATATCTATTGAATTCATAAATATTTAAGTTCATGCACATATATATATATATATATATATATATATATATATATATATATATATATATATATATATATGGGGCTACAGTCTTAGTGAATATAATTTAATTTCTCTAAATTATAATAACTGATATACAAAATATATCAAATATATGCTTTTCCTTTACCAACAGTGTATTGTAAACTTTTGTGAGCAGAACATAACTCGAGATCCAAAGCATTTAGTTTTAAAACAAAACACATTTATTTATGCACACATCCCACAATATTCTTCTTCTTCCGCATAGCGAATACAATACAAGGAATTGCTATTTTTAAATGAGCTTTATCACTGAGTCAAGGATAGCATTAAACACATAATATTTGTAAAATATACCATAGATTATCATAAATCCATAGTCGTAGGGCTTCCGAGTTGCACAGAGCAGAGAAATGATTTTAATTTTTGCATATATGATGTCTTGCATCATCTCGACAAGCTGTCGAAACAGCGCTCAGCAGGGATGCTTGTTAAGGTCAAGGACGTTCGTTCCAATGGGGCACGGATTGTGAATCGCCGGCTCTTGGCATCTTCCAATCACATACAAAGAATACAGCCAGATTATGGACACCTTTAATATGTTGGGAATGTTTTCATATGGAATAAGAGTGGTTTTTTAAAGGGAAAACAACAGTCTGCTCTGAATGACCGCTAATTGCTCGGAACGAAGGTTTCCAAAAACACACCATTAATTAGCCAATGAGAACCAAAGGTGCTGGTGGTGGGGGTTGAATGAATGTAATTTGCCAATGAAAAATTTGGGTTTGGATGGACGGAACCTGTGCCATCAGATCACCTGGCGCCATAACTGAGAACATAGCACAACCTAAACATTGAAAATAGAATCCAATAATGAGGGCGCCATCAGCACCACCTATACTTTCACACATAATTAATTATGGCCGCCACCTGGTGGCTAAATAGATCATGTATACACTAGCACCGAATAGGTGATGTAAATGTAAACATATGAAATCCAATATGGTGGCCTCTGGCAATGTATAAAAAAGACAGATAAAAATTTAAGATGGTAGCCTTCAACAATGGATAAACAAAGACAAAAGAAAAACCAAGATGACCACATACGGCAGAATTGGTATAGGTGAGGGGTGTGGGGGTGGTAGATGGGCAGGTAGTTAGCTTAATGTATCGTTGACAGCGAGGTCATTAGAGACGGAGCAAGTTGCACAGGAAGGATTGAGGAAGGAATCGGCCATGACCTTTGTTACGGAACCATCCCAGAATTCGCCTGGAGTGATTTCGGGAAACCATGGAAAACCGAAATCAGGATGGCCGTGCCGGGAATCGAAGCCAGGTCCTCCCGAATGCGAGTCCAGTGAGTTACTACTGCGCCACCTCGCTCGGTGTGTGAGGGTGAGGGGGTCAGTCGTCTGCTGAGCATGGTGCTTGTGAACCTCTGTAAATGTGCTGTAATAGTTTTGAAGTAATATTTTTAATAATTTTAAAATAAATAAACATAGTAGTAATATTTTAGAAGTTTTTATATATATCGTGGATTATTTTGGAATGTTTTATATTATTTTTAATGTTTTTGAAATATTTTGTTTTTTCTGGGTTTTCAAGGCCAATGTTCACCAGGGTCGAGGTCAAATGTCTTGATCGAGGTTAATGGTCAAGGTCACGGTCACCTACATCTAAGATGGCCACCAGGTGACCAGAATGGTAGAGTATTAACATCTCTGATGATCCGATCCCCTTAACCCTTGTGCAGGCTTCTCCAAATTATTCTAATTACTATAATACTACAACAGTAATCTGTAAGTACACATAACGCTTAGTACACTGCTGGCCTTTCGAAATTCATCACGAAGGACGCAACATATTGTTCCGACATTGGGAGACTTCATAGCATAGGGTAGAACAATGGCGTAATTAGTTTTTCGCCGAGTGGCACCACGCTGTGAAGCAGTATACAAGTGAAGGTCATAGAGCAACTGGAACGTAGTGGCTATATGTTTCGCTGCTGTTTGTGTGCACAAAAGAATCAGTATGTAGGTTCGGAGAGCACGGCAACCTTACAAACATGATTCCGCTTTTGACCGAGGAAGAATCGTAGCCTATCGAGATTGTGGATTATCCTAATGCGATATTGGTCCTCGGATTGAAGAGGTGTAACCTACAGCGTAGCAGATATGAGATCAGTGGCCGAGGAGGGACGGGCTGAGCGATGTACAGGAAGACAATGGCCCCATCGCACCAACGAACGCCAGGGCAGACATCTGGAACGCATGGCGATTGCAGACCATACAGTCACATCAAACACTCTCGCTCGAGATGTCAGGTGTCTGATACATCAATCTGTGTTCTCACGCACAGTTGTCGCCGTCTAGACCATCGACGCCTCATGTCCAGGCGCACATTACTGTAGCTGCCACTGAATGCTCACATACTTTAGGTGCCTGCTGCTGCAATGGTGCATGAAACGTCGGACATGGGTGGACGAATGGCCTGCAGTAGTCTTCACCAGTGAGTGCCGCTTCTACCTGTAGCATGACTATGGTCGCATTAACCTCTCGCAGCACTGTGGTGCACGCCTCATCGAGTCCTACATAATGCATAGTCATACCGGCGTGGCCCCTGGAATAATGACATAGGGTGACATCGTATTCCAGTCCCGCTCGTGCCTAGTGTACATCGCTGGTACGCTGACCAGCAACCGTTACATCGTGGAGGTGTTGGAACCTGTTGTTGTCCCCTTACCTCAGGGCTAACTTGGGGACATGTGCGAATAGGACAATGCGAGATCTCATGTGGCACACATCGTCCGACGGCTGCTGGATGACCACCATGAACACTGCTTTCCTGGCCTGTGTGTTCATTGGATCTCTCGTTAATCGAAAACGTGTGGTCCATGGTCGAACGATGACTGTGTTATGAAAGGATTCCCACCACTACATCGGATGAACTTTGGACACACATCGAAGCCACTTGGGTGTAGCAGCGGTTAATTAAGTTTGACGGGGGGGGGGGGGGGGGGGGAAGCGGGCCACAAAGTACTGATTTCCTACAATCCATACGTAGTATCGGGCAGCAAGTATAAACATGTCACCCATGTATGATGGCTACTCTTGTCCAATATATCCGGTTGTGATGCCTCATGATAATCATGGTATTGCAAGTTTAGTGGCCAGTGGTGTATTAAAGCATCGAGCGCTTTAATGTTATAGCATATTAGAGTAATGTAGTCGCAGATATAGAAAATGTTATTCCATAGAAGAAAATCAGTTTAGAGATGGTTTCGGAACCAACAAGGCATGTAACATTTGCGTTGACCTCCTTGGTCACCAAAGCTGAATAATATAATAGAACATTTGTAGCCATAACTGAAACACATTATGGAAGACAATCAACATAACACCACAATAGACTCCACAATATATACATATTATGTACTATGGGACGACATGTTTCATGAACAGGAGTAGTTTAAATGCAGTTTGAATTTCATGTTAAGAAACAGTAGTTAGAATGATGTGTAGGACCGAATACACTGCACAGGAAAGTTTTGTATGAATATGGTTGTGTATTTTAATGTAAATTTAAAGACCTATTTTAAAATTGGATGCTAATAAATATTAACGATTTTTTAATGCAACGGAGAAATTACTCATCAGAATAAAATACTATAAGGAGTCGTTTTAATGTATTACTTACTTTATGGAATTGATTTACTGGGTTTGTTCTTATAATACTTATGCATTGGGTTTATTTCACGAATAACTAAACTGCACCTTTTTAACCGGTGAAACAGTGTAACATATTTAGCATATAAAACCACAATCAAGGCAGCGTCCTCCTACCTGTTCAGAACATAATTACAGTGGTACTACAAAAAATTTTGAAATTTTGTTCCTAACCTTTAAACTCATGAAGTGAAGTTATGAATCTTTGCTGTGATTTTATTATTATTATTTACGTGATGAAATTATCAGTTGTAAAACAATATTAACATCACGAAATAAATACATTTTTAAGTAGTGGTCACTGAACGTATCTTCATAGAATTTATCGAATTCACTACATAGTGACAAATTGTGAATTTCGTTGGCTACTGCCTTGACGTTTTGTCTTTATACTTTCGAGTCAAATAACTTTACACAATGATGCGACTAAGGTACAGGAAAACTATACTTTAGCAGCTACAGTATCACCATTTATACACTGGCCACGATTAACGTAGTACAATGTTGAAAGCCCTCCCCACTTTCTTGTGTCTTTCGCCTCATACAACATTGGTGTTACTATAGGTCAAGTGATTTGTATACATCTGTATGTTTATCATGATATTAAGTAAGTATGTTTATCAACCAACACTGTTAAGTTATTTGCAAAATTAACGTGTTTCTACTCTGCCACTTCTCGTTCAGTGGTAGGCCTGCAACAAATTATAGGAATCGATTTTCAGTGGCCATTGGTTTGGAACATGACTATTCTAATGCGATGGCGAAACAAAGAGATTGTTTGCATGAGTCGTGGCTAGCATTACAGCAGTGCCTCAGCTTGTGCACATATTAAACTATATGCGGTTATCGGCACTGCCTATTTGCAAAAGCGTGCAAGTTACAGCGAACAACCTGTAAACGTAAAACCCCACGAAACAGTAGAACGAGGCGGCAATTGTAATGTTAACAATCTTCTGCTTGCCCATTTAAACTCTACATAGTCACTAGATATCCGTATGGAGTGAAAACTACAAGATTGTTGAAGGTCACACACTTCCTAGCAATTGTATAATTACACTAGAAAACCTCTAAAGTGTGATTTTTAATATGTTTCAAACAACATTCCTACAGTCATTACGTTGAAAAATGGTAGTGTTGCCGTAATATTTATTCAGGTCAGTAAAACTAAAACAGAAATAAAATTGTTGCTTGTGTGTTTAATGTGAAGGAGTATCTGAAAATGCTTTCATAGTTATAGAAATCGCTGTGTAGTAAATTACTTTGCATATAACATATTGTGCGAACTGTAGAAATAATTAACACAGATCTGAACACAGTAACATAGTTTCTAATAAAATATTCAGTATAAAAAACATCTTGCCTCTGGACAAAACGCGGATTCAAGACGAGTAAATAATAAGAGTGATAATTACTCTCAGGTACTTTAAAATATCAAGTTAACGCTCGAATATTTTTGTTTTATATCGCAAATAAACAACTTTCAGGCCACTGCTAAAAATCGCTGTGGATCGTGACCTATTTATTTTAATGATGCCAGAATGCTGCTGCAAAAGTCCATGTTGCCAAGTCAGATGACTCATAGAGTGTGTGCGTTAGTCATTCTGTGTTGCCTGTTCACACGATTAGACCGTTTTGAGGTGAGCTCTTTTTCGCTTATTAGTATATGGGTGTAGAACTAACTGCAGTGAATATGCCGTCAACTGTGGTAAACATATTCTATGGAGATCAGCTGTTGTCTTCGTACGTTTGTTTGTATTGGGATAAGGTGTTATCGAGAAGTTACAGCGCTCGAAGATGCGAGAATGCCGATTGTGTCGACAGCTCGTCCTGTGTACTGCTGCATACTGCTAATTGTCAAGAGCAGTTAAATCAATACGGTAACTTGATCATACACACCACGAGCTATAAAAGGCCAGTGCAGCTACTGTACGTCCACTGCGAATGAGCATATGTTGTCTAAATTACCTCAAGATTGGACTATGCATTTTTCTTCTGCCAGTTCATCACAAAAACAAAGTTGGTTGTGACAATACTAAAAAACATTTTCATAATTATTCTACACAAAACAGACATACACTCTCATTGTAAAATATAGGAATTTAATAAATATAGAAAGTGAAAGTCTCAAGCATAATATCCTAAAAAGAGTAATTATTATCATAGGTCGACAGAACATATGTTCTTATGTTATGTTTGGTACATGCAGATTAGCTATATAAGTGTTTGAATTGTATTACTTATTTCATTTCACACACTATTTTAATTTGAATATTAATTTTCACACATTTTTCATATGTAATGGTAACATTTTTAAATCATGTAATTTATGATTTATGTAAACCACCAGTCCACTTAATTTATATATTCTATGATAATTTTCATGCAGTATTCTTAGTTTTTACACACTGTTATTTCAATATGGTAATATTATGTTTATATGTTTATTTTTGTTCTCAGTAATTACTTTATGAGTTTTAAAGTTTAATTATTTACTTTATTCTCGTATTGGAAAGATTTTTAGTTTTGGTTTATTTTATTTTAAGGAGGTCTAGTCGGAAGTAGGCCGCGATTGTCTAGTCTTGAATGGAGATGCCGGAAGGCTTGCTTCTGGGTGGGACTTTCAATATGGATGGTTAATTGTATTTTCGCTGAGATTTCAATCTTAGGAAATCCCCAGCGCCAACCTAAGAATAGGTTAGTAATAAGTCCCAGAAGTAGTGATTAGGTCACTGCCACAACCGATTATAGAGTAGGGTTGATGGCATGTGTCTAGCTAATTGTATTAGTGAGTTTTGTTGGAGATGCTAGAACACCGATCTCTAGACGCCAGGTGCCATGTAAGCCACGTTAGCGCCGCATCAGAATACAGGTGACGCCAAGGAGTTTGAGAGTCTGGGTGCAGACATATGTGAAAGACTTCACTTATAATCTATTTCTATGAACTTATAGTATTTTCAGAAGATTAATTTAAGGAAGTAGGCATTTTCTAAACTTCAACTTGTGTATAATCAGTAGTCCTGAGATCACGTATGAGCTAGTAACGCTGGAGCACATTAACATCTAAAAACTATTGAACTTAGTGTAATCGAATTTGAGCAGCGTTTAACTATTTGAGGGTAAGTGAGGAGTAATTATTCTGAAGTAATTAAAACTTAAATTGATATTTTGATATAAAGGTTTCGATCGTGAGAACTGTAAATGCAACTAATTACTTGGGAGCTTAGTCAGTTTCTTAAACAGTTATAAATTGAGGAAAGCTACTTCCGGTTATGAACTATTTTTAATTTCTGATTTTAATTTCAAGTCAGTTGACAGTTGTTTAATGTTGCAGCAGCACTACAGTCATATTTTATTCTTTATCTTTTAATTTGTTTTAATTTCCTTAATTGATTTAACTCTATTCATTACTGGATGGTGGTACTTCATTGTTGGTCATCAACATAAGTTTAATTTGATTTTTGAGTAAAGTGATTTTTCTTACATGCACATTTAAAGTTTAATAAATATTTCACATTTGAATTTTACATCTTGTTGAATTGCATAACACATTTGGTCTTATTTTATTTATTTTTCATTTCATTACTATATTAATTATTCACATTTCAAATGTATTTCATATGAAGTTCTGAGAATGTATGCAAGTTGCTTCTGTGCATGTTATTTACAGTGATCCAGAGATCTTCAGTTTCTTCTATGGTTAGCTAAAGAATGCAAAACTATTAAGGTGCATGTAGACACGTACAGGCCTACGTTTGACACCTTCTAACTCAAACTACGTCCAACCCATACTTGTGGCGCACACATACACATTTTAACATTTTTTCTTTCCTACCGTGCGTTCACATAACAAATAGTGAATGTAACGGCCCTCCGCACACAACTCCCCAAACTTCCAAACCTTTTTCAGAGCTTTATTGCGAACCTACTGCTCGTTTTACTACGCTTGGCACACGTAGCAGTACTGACAGCACATTTACGTTTCACTGATAATGTCCATTCATTTAATTTGTGTGAAATAAGTAACAACCTACAGAATGTACGATATATTCTAAGTAATGTGACAACGCTTATCGTAGTAAAGTTGTTGACTACGAAAATGCGTACTTCGAAGTTATTTTATTACTTAGGCAATGTAAGGAAAATGAATGTGTATACATATATTAGGTAACTTTGTGATCTGACACATGCCGATGTGCATTCGCCAAGGAGGCGATCGGTTGTATCTGTAGGAAACCTATTACTTTGTTTACTATTTTTTGGTCCCTGCAATAGGCTGTTCATGGTAAAGCGAGTACTTTTTAAGTCCCTCCCAACAGGCATAAATTAATAATAAACATACAGTATTGCAGCCTCAGGCATTAAATTTTGAGGACGGGGAAATGTATACACTGTGTTTATTGGTCACATTGCAATATTTATATTTAAAAGCAGCAGGAAGATGGAAATGGGATGAAAGGAAATATTTAGAAGGGCCTTAAAAAGTGCTCACTTTACCATGAACAGCCTAAAATAATACTACATTTATCAGCTGTCTTGTTGGTGTCTCATATAGTAAATCAAAATATAATACAAGTAAATGAATTGACAAACAAAAGGGTTACTCTCACACAAAATAACTTGTCTGTGTTTTACTGTTCATATTCGTGTTATTGTGCACCTCTGTGTTTGCACGGTCATGCGACGGGTAACGAAAGTAAAAAGCATCAGATGATTTGACGGGCGGTTAGGGCATTTAGCGTGCCTCTTCAAAGTCACAGAGTTTCTTCCTGATTGTCCATGCATTTTTAGCCCTGAACTTAGTCACGTGATCAGTTGACCTTACTGCAGTTTCGGACACGCATTATGTTATCCCTTTTTAAAAATATATCCTCTGACAAAACACACATTTCGCACACCTTTGGTCCCCATTCGACTCTGGGCATGCGTACCTTCTTCGTCACAGGCGTATACAACCGTATTAAATCACGTCATCGTGTAACGATGTCTCGCCAGAGCCAGACGGTTCAAGGATGTGAAACGTCATTCTGCAGCGATGTCTCACCACAGCCAGTCGGTTAGGGAGAGAGTCGTAGGCCTTGTTGAGGCGGCAGGTTTTTCCGCCGCTGAAGCAGGCCGACGTTACGGTGTTCCAGAGAGCACTGCGATTCGATAGGCATGACAGTTCCAGGACATGGGTGACATGACGCGTCGTGGAGTAACGGGTTCATAGAAGGTGTCGACTGCATCCGAGGACAATAGTCTGATTACCCAGGCGCAATTGACTCCTTTCAGGAGCGCCAGTCAGCTAAAATGTGCCACGCACTTTCCTGGCAGATCGAGTACCGTGCTAAAGCGCTTGATGGAGGCAGGACTGAAATTCCGGCGAGCTTCAAGAAAGCAAAGGCTCACCGATGAACGCAGGGTTTATCGACTCGCGTTTGCTTATTAATACATTGACCGTGACTGGTCAGATGTTGTCTTCTCCGACGAGTGTGTGCTTTCCTCGGCTAATGATGGCCAATGCGTGTCTTCAGACCTCGTGGGATCTGACACAATCCGGAATATGTGGCCAAGTGCTCGGGCTATAGTCATGCATCTGTTGTGTGTTCGGGGATGGATGAATGTAAGTGGGATAGGCGTTTTGCACAGAACCGAAGATCGAGATCCGAATACATGCGGCCTCAATGCCGGGCAGTATTTACATATTCTAGAGAACATTATGATTCTTCGGTGCGACTTTTGTATCCCAACGAGGTGCTGTGCTTCCAGCAGGACCATTCTCTGATACACACTTCTCAGAGGGTTCAAGAATGGTTCGCAAGGAAAGACCAACTAGACCTCTTAGATTGGCTACCTTACAGTGCCGACTTGAACCCAACTGAGAATGTTTGATCGGAGACGAAGTGCACGATGGTGGAAAACTGGCCTGATCCACAGCCAGCAAATAAAGATGCTCTCTGGGAGCTAATATCGGATGCCTGGGATGTAGTAGCTAGTAGCGAACGCTATGCTGCTTCTCTGGTCGCCTCTCTATCAAGATAACTGCGGCAGGTGGTTGAGAATGGGGGATACTGGTCCTCTTATTGAGGTTACACCGTCGGGCCTTTTCAGGGCCAAATAAACACTCACGTAAAAACGCGACACAAAAATCAATGTCACACCACGTGGCATAATGACCACATTGATATACAAACTGAAGGTGCGAGGTGGTTTCGAACCCGAAACTGCGGGCGTCAGAATCATACATACGAGACCACCTGTGTTTGTAACATGTGTTTTTATATAGATGCAAACATATGCTAACAAATAAAATACATTCTATGATACTGTAAAATTTTGTATTACAACGAAACAAATTACCATAACAAGTTGGAATGAAATTCAGGGTCGAACTCCAGAAACCTAATGGTATTCTATTTATAACATGACAGTGACCCCAAAGCACACTTCGAGATGGATCGTCTACAACACACCCCATACGCCATACAATACCCAATCGCTCTCACCTGACCTGAACCCCACTGAGAATCTTCTGGAGGAATTGGAGAGAAGAGTGAGAAAAAAACATTTTTTTTCCCCCAAAACGCAAACGAGGCATTTCTAACAAATTGTAATAGCATTGGGCCAGACATTACTGGAAAACAGGTTAATTCAGAGCTAAATAGAATGATGGACGTTGTTCGCAGAAAGGAAAGTTAATAAATAACTGTGGAATGAACAATGATCAACACTTTGCTGATGTATTTCCTAGGTTTATAAGAACTGGACACAAATGATGTAGTCTTATACAGTGATGCTGTAGTTTATGTTGTTTGTATTCTGTGTCATACCGTACCTCACTAAGTAACATTAAACATGGTTGATTACCTATTTTCTGCATTTAGGCTAAGCTTATCTATGAATGTCACTAATTCCTATCTACCACTGTCATACTTCTGCCCGTGACCGCGTATACGTGACGTTTAAGTTGTTTTTGTTTTCAGACTGATAACATTCTAGATGTCAGTGATTGGGCAGATCTGTGTCTATTAAGTCTGATGTCAGTAGTCTCTACTGGATTAAAAGTTGTTCAGATTGCGTAAGAATTAAAGTAAGGTCAAATTGCGATTGTAACTAAATCATTCTTGTGTTTGAAGAATACCACGGAAAGCATTTTCAAATAGAACAGGGCCCAATAGGTATATACTGTGACAATCGCAAATATTCATACATCCTGTTCCTTTCAACGTCTGTACAATAAACAATTATGTTGACAAACACGTATGCATCCAGCTGTATTTTGTACTCCATTTCATCAAATAAACAGCATTCCTTATAAAAGAAACAAAGTAATATATTACACAAATGTAATTACCATTTCCTAATCAGAAATGTTCATACACCTTCGTATGAAGAACAAATGTTTTCGTACATCAACATAAACAAAATAAATTCTCCATTTAATATTTAGCATGCCCTCCCTTTTGCTTCAGAAAGCTTCTCAAACGCGCTGGCATTGACTTTAATTCCGTTCTTATGACACTAGGAGGAATATTGTTCCACGCATGAAGGATTTTCTCCTTCAAGTTCCGCGTGCTTGAAATATTATGTTTTTGTAGCTTTATGTTTAAGTATGCCTAAATATGTTCTTTTGAATTTAAGTTTGAGGATTGGGGTACAGTTTATATTACATGAGGACAATTATACAGCAGCCATACTATTATAGCACGGGAGTTACGCTTAGTACCATTATGCTGGTAAAATGTGCATTACTACATCAAGTTGTATGACATTAGGTCGCAAATTATGTTTAAACACGTCAATAAATTTCTATTGATCCAATAGTTAATATATAAACATCAGTTCACCTACACCACATGCACTCATGCACCCTCACACCATAATTGAACCCCCAATATTCTTGACAGTAGGATGAGAATGTTGGGGATTTATCTCTTTATTCGATTTCGCCACACTTTTGGCAGACTGTCATGATCGAAAACCTTGAATTTACTCTCATATAGAAATATGTCTGTCCAGTAATCGTTATGTAAACATACCTTCGCGAAGTTAAGTCTCTTCTTATAATTACATTTGCCCATGTAAAATCACTTCTATGGTGTTCTTGCATTATAGTCACTATTGCTGAACACGCTTCTCACTGTCATTGGTGACAGTGACTTTGAGAGTATTTCATAGGTCTCTAGCAATAGTGCATAGACTGGTAAAAGGTCTCTGATGGATTTGTTTCACAATATAACTTTCTTCTCTATGCGAAAGTACAGTTGGCCATCCACTTTTCAGTTTGTCTCTGAATGTTTATACTTTTATATCATTTTACAGTACATTGCACATTCTCCTAAATGGGAAGTACAACGGGAGTCATTAGAGCATATGAAAATATTTGTTACTTCTAATGGTTCGTACGAATTCTTTGGGGTTTAATAATTTTTTAAAGACATTATTTTATGTTTTTCTATGTATGTATGGGCTCAACATGTTTCTCAAACCTACACTTTGTTTTATTCACTTTGATTTTTGTTGGCAAACCTTTCCTGCAACATGTTTGAAGTAAGATACAGAACAGTGTGGTGTTCATAAATCTTTGATCGGCATTGTATTATTTTCTACTTCCCACATCACATGCACAGAGATATCATTAATTCAGTTTGAATGCACAGACCTCCTTGCCAAGAGCCTTTCTTTTGTAAGTTGGCATGTATCTGTCCATGCCCGTGAATGCCTGCATTTTGTAGGCCATTCATGGTAAATTGAGCACTTTTGAAAGCCCTTTCATTTGGAATAATAGCTAATAAATATATATTACTTTAGCCTTAGGCATTAACTTCAAAGTGCGGTATAATATTTACACTGTGGGTATTACTTACATGGCCATATTTAATTAAATGATGGTTAAAGAATAAAAAATGGCTGAAAGATAAAAGTAATTAGTGCCTCAAAAGTGCTCATTGTACCATAAACAGCCTTTAGCAGATAATGTATGCATGTCGTATGCTTGCAAGAAAAAAAACGATACTTTAACAGATTTCCCTATTTCTTTATGACCCAAAACGAGCCACTTCATTTTCAATGCATTTTTGCCGTGGCTATGGCAGATATAATAATTTGATCTCCTTTTTCTGCATGGTCAGGGGCAATTAAAACGCCTTGCCATTCGCCACGCGCCTCACAGCGTGAAGTAATGGGTTGTCATAAGTTCCTGAACATTGACTCACACTGATTTGTACACCTAGAAACCCTGCGAGTTTCTCGTTCTCTGTACACTCTTCTCTTCTATCGTGGCATGCGCTAACCACGTTTATGGCGTCAGTTCAGCTGCAGTGGCACTTTGATCTGCGACGGACTCACGTAGACAGGCAGGCTGCTGCAGCAGTCTGGCCAACTTGGCCTCCGCCATCTAACTACTGTATATGCACTGGCACCTGCCTTGAGCAATCCGCACGTCGCTGTGTGTATCGTCCGTAATCATGACAACACAAACTGCATGTATCTTTACGTAGCCTGTATAATTTACGTTAGGGAATCGCATTCCTGACATACACACCACACAAAACTAAACAATCTTATAGTGTGATGTGTAAATTCATCGTGAATATAAGTAGAAATACGATTTGAACATGATTACATAATAAAGTAGCCCCATGCCAGAATCAGTAAGTATTTGTTGTACTGGATGCGAAGCAAGAAGATGACTTACTACCGCATGTTTTAGAGAAGGCAGCAAAACATTTTGCAGCATGATTCCAGTAGAGGTTTTTGTATGTGGCGTTACCTAAATTATATCTCAGGTGGAAGCAAACGCTCGTCCACGAGACTTATTATTCTCATTGCTTTCTTCTGCGTTAGTGTATGTAGCATGGAGTCAAATTGAACGTTTGTGTTTAAACGGTAGCCTACCTCATTGCATTGCTGAACCAACATAATCTTAAGTACTATCATAAAGCTATATTATTGAATGAAAAACCGAGAATAATGACATCCATAAAGAATTCTGTGAAACCACGAAAAAAATGCAAGGAAACCTAACAGGGTACGCCACTAGTTGTACGAAACAATTTCTGAATCCATTTAAACATTAACAACAAAATAAATAAATGGAAACTTTATACACAGCTTATAATATTCAAACCATTTACTTATTTTTTTTATGAAGCATTTATTTACGGTCGTAAACAGTTTATTTCGAAAATTAACGCGGCTGCTAACAGTTGTTTAATAATTCGAAATAAAGGATAATCCCTCCATAATTTCTTGATTAACTTGACAAATTCAATTCACTTTCACTTCAATTCAATGTTAAGCTACTTTCCTTGGAAAACTGAGCTTATATAATCATGAAAATGTCTGCCTGTGATTTACTGTATGTTCCCTCATAATAGCATTCGATACTGTGAAACATATTTCACCAAATTCGGTGCACATATTGAACTTAGTAAGGACATCTGATTGTTACAATCTTCTGCCAAGCCGTTCGCTTAGTTTCAAAAGGGTTGTTATTTTAATACAGTAAGGCGCCATTTCATGTCTGGGGAATAATTTTACTAGGTAAAACCAAATCGTGTATTTTCACAGTTATTCATGCACGTCTTTAATCTAGGAAGGTACGTTCTTATTGGTTCGCCATCGTGAAAACACTAAGCTTTTAACATCATATCTTAAAAATTACGTAGTAGATTCCTGCCACATTTTGCAGGCAACTAGTACGTTTTAGGCCTATAGTAGGCCACGGTACCATATAGAACTAATATTGATGTGGTACTTACTATATTTTCACAACGGCGCCATACAAATATTTGTTTTTAAATTTGTTCGACTACGTTTGATATGAAGAAACTATCGACTAAAGGCATTACTGTAAATATGCCAATAAATAACCATTTTCATTTATCATTTTGTAATATAGCGCACACATGAAAAAATAAAGTTATCGTATCGTAACACAGAAAACAATATAGGCTACCCATTCCTACCAAAGTTGACAAACAAGAAGTACGCTGATATGAATTAATTTGTTCAGGCATTTAGTTTTAATTGGTAGCAATATAGACATATTGATAACTATAGTGTATCTATAAAACGATGTGACCAATTTCAAGCAATCTTTGTATACTGTATCTAATACTATGTATGCCATGATAACATATGCGATTTAAATGTGTAAAAAACTTAATTTTGACATGGTGACTATATAAATATTTTAGGTTCATTTGGTATACAGCATGTAGCATACTGTTTCTTGGCCAATTTTAACAAAACTTGGTGTGTTGAACGTATCACCTACAAGTACTAAACATGCTGGTACATTGTCTCGTTTGTCTGCAATAATGTAAGGTACCGCTACAACAAGAAAACATATTGTGTCAAAAATGTCGGAAAACAATAAACCTGTTACTACCTAATTTGGCAAACAAGATTCACTACGCTGTCCAAATAAACTTATATGTTTTACGTGGGTCGGTCACTTATTTTTAACATGGCGACGACATGAACGTCTTGATTACTATTCTATAATCACAGAGCTGTGGAAATAAGGAACGAAAAAACAAGAAAAAAAGGGACAGTCATACACTTTTGAAATATTGCACATGTACTAGTGAATTTTATCGGAAATTTGGTACCAATAATACAGCATACTGTAAATAAACCATCGAATGAAATGAGACTTTATCAGTGCTTTAGACATTAAACAAAACATGTTATATATTACAAAATATCTGGAAGAAAAAGTTTCTGGACCGATATTGGTACGTTAAATGTCGTTTAACATAAAATAATACAGGCATTATCAAAGCAATTCGGCTTAACTTTCTTTTCATAGTTGATAAATTGGGTACTCATATGCCCAAATATACTGACCCTTAGAGTTTAATTGTGTGCATATTCTCGTTCATTATAATATCCGATTCAATGAATCAAAACATTTTTTGTAGAACGCTTTGTTCTCTTCATTTATACTCTATACAATTTCCCATGCAGAAAAATATATGATAGCTGTTTGTTAAAAACTAGATTAAATATTTTGATCGGCAGCCAGTTCGCAATGAAATATATTGTAAAACTAAGAAGCTCGAGGGCATTTCGCTTGTTTTCTGCCAGCGTTGACAAGTTTAAGTGCCAAATAAAAAAAATTTGTACGCTAGTTCACTTACTCGTCCAAAATGTGCATATTTTCTTCGCTTTATACGATAACGTTTACAAAGCACAGCCCTCTAGGAAACTGGAGAGCGGAGGTTGAAGGAACTGTCTGTGGCCTTCTACGATACTGTAGCCTAACCATAATAATATGAGCTGGAGGGTTTGTTTCGCTGCTGCATGCATTACCATGGTTATATGCTAGGCAATCCCACGGCCATTTTCACTCTTTCGTGCGCTGTAAGTGAACTTATTTTTAACATGCATATCAGTCTAAAATTCCAACCAGGTCACCTTGCATTATTTGCGTTCAAACATTTGACATAAAATGGCATTACATTTGACATAGAGGTATTCAGGGAAGCAAGATTCCTCTGGGAATATCAGCTCGCCAAAAAAAAAGGGATGTGTATTTTTAAAGTTTTTAATCGCTTGTAGGTGCTGTGGTGTTGTAACTGTCAGACTACTCGCCTCGCACCACGACAATCCGGGGTCACATCCGGGTTTTCATGTGTACGAAACGTGGCGGGCGTTGCTCTTGGACAGTGGGTAGTGTCGGGGTCCTCCCGATACTCAGTTTCCTGTCGCTGCTCCATCTCTACCTCTCTTCGCCACTATCAGCTCTGAAGACCTTAGTTGTTAAGCGCCGCTTATGTCTCTCTCATGTCATTGGTGTTAACTTACAGCTGTGTTTCGCCTACATACAGTATTTCACATCTACATTGGTCGTTTAAAGAATTACATATATTTTTAATCTCCGTTCTCAATTAATGTTAATTTTGTGGCCAACGAATATAATATATTACTTGCAGATGCCACTTAGTATGACGTGAAATACGGGTTCTGTACGTGCCTTACAAATTTCCCTATCATGTTGTAACTTGCCGACTGAATTATGACTATGTTCAGAACCATGAGTTTTTGTGGGAAACTTTTTTTCTTATGAAACTCGCAAATACTCAGCTTTAGTTAATCTTGTATACTGTAACACAGAGGCTCCAGACCTCTTGTCAGTGTTAATACTTCCAGCCCTACAATTAAATGTTTGGTGAGCAAATAAAAACAAATAACAAACATGTAAAAGAGAAAACATATGACATGAAAAATTATATAGGAAATAATACCATGTATTTGTAGTGTATTACAGTTAGTCAAACTATGTTTTTGTTCATCTAATCGATAAGTGTAACTACGAATAATACATTGTTAAAAACATTCTCAACATGTTTGCACCCTAACCTTGCTTTCCAAAGATATTTTTTCTCAAACAAAAAATGAAGTCAATTTTATGTCGTAAGCGGTAATTTGTTTGAATAAATAAGCCAATCAGACTTTTTTTTGAACAAGGCGTGCCTAATGCCGAGAAAAAACGGTCAGTCAGGTGGTTTCCTCATTCAACCGCTTTATAGTTCACCTGGCTGTGTGCGGTTGTCACTTGATGCAGCTCGCACTACTGCTCGCGCCAGACATCGTGGCCATGTTGAGCTCCCTCGTGCTTCAGTAATGCGATGAACACGGACGGACGCTGCAACGGGTAGAAAATAATAACTGCGCGACTATCTATACTCGTTACTAAAAGCATTTTCAAAGGTTTCCTTGCTTCCCACCAAGGCGAACCGGGTTCAATCCCCGGCCGGTTCACCGAATTTTCGCAAGTGGGAATCGTGCCGGACGATGTTGTTGGTGGGCGGGTTTTCTCGGGGATATCCCGTTCCCCCCATCCCTTCATTCCGGTGCCGCTCCATTCTCACCTCAATCACCCTCATCGGCTCTCAAGACCTCGCTGTTAAAAGCCGCCCAAATCTCTTCACTCACTCCAAGGTTTCCGTTGAATGATTTCACACTAAAGCCTCGTTCAGTTCACATTCAAGCCGATTACGCCAAACAAAGCTGTCTAAATGTAAACAGATATTCATCATTAACGTTTTAGTGCATGGGTGAAAGCTCAGTTTATGAATATAGGATTACAATGTAAATGCACGACAAGAAACTTGAAGCTAAAAATATTTTTTTCTTTATTGTTTGGTATTAAGAAAATGTAAATATTTTATGAAATAGGCCTAATTTTAAAGTTGTCTCAGAGGTACGTTTTGAAGGAAAGACTGCACACTTGTTCAGTACCTTGCACATAGAGACGATGACACATGTGATGCGCGTGCCTGGGTCGTCCTCAGCGTCTCGCCCTTCTGGACGAAATGCGTCCTGGTAGGCGGAATGCTTAATGAGCCAGTGAAGACATTTGGGTGGCTCTAACACCGAGGTCTTGAGTGCCCTTGAGGGTAAAGCGAGATGATTAAGGAGCAGCGCCGGAATGCAAGGGTGGGGGAAATGGGAGATCAGTCCTGCACGATTACCACATGCGAAAATCCAGAGGTGACCTCGTCGGGAATCGAACCAGGTTCTCCATGGTGGGAGGAAAGTTGTCTAACCAATACACTACCATGGCCCCAGGAATGCTTAACGTTCGCTATCGGATTATAGTTGTTATCTCTTACATACGCAATGACGTAACAACAAATTTGTACTAACATGCTAAAGCCAAATGTATTTACGTATATTAATATTAGCTGTACGTTTTAAACGGTTATGTCTGCCTAAAAGAGCTCACTTTAAAGAATATTTTATTAAAAGGAATAAAAACAATGTAGTTGAAGAAACTAGTTAAAAAGAATAGCCGAAAACATGACTTTGCTATGTCATGAACTGAACATAATGCAGGTAAATGATCTCTAATATTTAGGCGCGGAAAATATTTCGAAATGAAACGACACTGCACTCTCAGTTGCACGTATATTTGTTCGAGAATGACTGAAAGCTTTCCAAATGACCTATAGGATTGTTTGGCCTAGTTACGGAGCACATATTTATAGGTTCGCTCGACCAGGTCCGGGTCAGCGTTCAAGAAGCAAGCTACTGTCTGCGCCAGACGTTGTGGCACTTGTCTGAATGTGGGTGCGGGGGTTCATTGGGGAGAGGTGGAACAACTACTTACGCGGCTCTGGTTTTGTAGCATCCAACCTAGAAACATTACCCCTTCACATGCAATTTAACTGCAGATTTCGATTTCAATAGATAACATTGAATATTTAGGAATATATAAAAAGGCTATTTATAGAAGTGAAAGGGAAGTAGTAAAAAAGTATGAGTAGGTGTTATGACCGCGAGGCTAAATAGGTATGTGTGTTATGACATACCGATCAACAAAGTAGCTGATAGGGTTGGCGACAATTCTGGTATCAGTAACGGGTTTATCCAAAGAATAATGAATGCCTGTGGTATGGTAGTACATATATATCGCCTTGTTCGATATTACGAGTGATGTATATAAATATGGCAGCTATAAATTCACCATATAAAAAATTGCAGGCAACTGTGCCTACCAGAAGACATAAGGTATAATGGCCAAATCACCTTAATCGAAGTCATAAGTTGCAGCTAAGGCATACATTTGGCAGCGATAACTTCAGTGAATTGAAAAAGGCATACAACTATACATACAAGAATACTAAAGCATGTATTTTTTCTCGAATTTTTGTTTTCAAGATTATTCAAGGTTATGGGGCCAAAGTCAAGGTTGTCTGTATCTAAAATGATGGTAATAGTTTGTAATGTAATATGCTTGCTGACTTTTATGTATTTTTCCTCTAGTTTTTGTTTTTAAAGTCATTCAAGGTTATGGGGCTACGATTCAGGTCACCTGCATCTAATAGGTGGTAGTTGTTAGTAATGTAATATTTTTGTTGACTTTTATGTATTTTTCTCGAGTTTTTGTTTTCAACGTCATTCAAAGTCATGAGGTCAAGGTTATTTCCACCTACATCTAATATGGTCATAATAGTTAGTAATGTAATATACTTGTTGACTTGCATGTATTTCATGTCGGGATTTGGTTTTCAAGGTCATTGAATGTAATGGGGTCAAGGTATAGGTTACCTGCACCCAATATGGTGGCCATAGTGTGTAATGTATTATGCTTGTTGACTTTTATGTATTTTATTAAGAGTATTTTTCAATGTCATTCGAGATCATTACGTTAAGATCAACATAGTCTGCATCTATTATGGTGGCAGTTTTTAGTATTGTAGTGTACTTGTAGACTTGTATGTTTTTTATCGAGTTTTGGTTCTCAAGGTCATTCGTGGTTATGGGGTCAAGGTTAAGGTAGTATGCACCAAATATGATGGCAGTAGTATGTATTGTAATATGCATAATGACTTTAATGTATTTTATTGCGAGTTTTTGTTTTCAAGGTCATTCAAAGTCATGATGTGAAGGTCAAGGTAGTCTGCATCTAATATGGTGGTAGTATGTAGTATTGTAATGTGCTTGCTGACTTTTATGTATTTTTCTCTAGTTTTTGTTTTCATAGTAATTTAAAATAACGGGATCACAGTCAGGTCACCTACATTTAATATGGTGGTAGTAGTTAGTTGTAAAATACTTGTTGACTTTTATGTACTTCTTCTCGAGATTTGGTTTTCAAGATCATTCAAGGTCACTGGGTCAACGACGATGGTACCTACATCCAGTATGGCAGTTGTAGTTTGTAATGAACTATAGTTGCTGGCTTTTATGTATTTTTTCTCGAGTTTTGGTTTTTAAAGTCATTCAAGGTCATGGGTTTGAGGTCATGGTTTCCTTCATCCAATATGGCGGACAGGTGATAGCTACCACGATGGTGGTCGCCTACCTATATGGTGGTCGCCTACCTAGATGGTGGCTACCTACCAAGATGGCTGCCGCCTACCAACATGGTGGCCACCTATCAAGATGGTCGTCCCTTGCACCCACCAAAATGGTGGATGTGTGTGATCTCTGGAAAGTTCATTTAACACATTTTTAAACGATTTTTAATAATTATTTTTATTAATTTTTATAATATTTTATAGATTTTTAAAATGGTTTTTGAATACATTTTCAATAATACATTTCTTTGAACATTTTTTTTTTAAGTTTTATAAAAAAAAATTTAATAAATTGTTGATACATTTTCAACAATTTAAAAATATGTTTTTAAATATTTTTGAACAATTTTTTTTATTACTTTTAATAATATACGTTATGGAATTTTTTTTTTTTAAATTTGGGAATTTTGTCGATTTTTTTTTACTTTTTTGGATTTTTTTGGGTCAAATGTTAAAAGTCAAGGGTAAAGGTCCTGACCCTGCTCTCCTGCCCCTGGGGTATCTGATCTCGGTCACCGGGGTCGTTGATCCTTGACCCTGGGTCGCTGATCCGTCTCACTGCTCTACCTAGAGTCACTGATCTGCCTGGGAAAATGGGATATTTTATAGTAAAAAAGGGACATATTTACTTAAAATCTACATTTTTAGGTACATTTAGTCGATTTTGAGGAACACATGGACTTTTGAGGGGAAAAAGGGAAAAAAGGGAAATTCCAACATGACGGCGGGTTGTTCCTCCGCTCCTATCCCTATCCCTTTGCGCCAAAGTAATTTTTATATACTACTTACAACATTACAAATTAAATTGTTATTGTGAATTTATTCATTTTCTGACATAAACTACCAAACCTAATAAACGGAGAAGAAATGGTTGGAAAGTAGAATAAATCGGTGATCAATCATTTAATATTGTTAAACAACCACGGCGAAATGGAACTTGAGTGGATCAGGATGGACCTTCCTGTACGACATTTTGGAACTCTGGCTCAGTAACTTTTCATTTGACTGCATGCATATTACTAATCTTTAAAAAGTACCTCCACTCTGCATCCAAAACCTTTACGTCACTATAACCTCTACGATTTTGGTAGATATGAGGTCAAAGTGCGGGGACTTCAAAGTCAGATGTTGGTAGATATGTTATAAAGAAAATGCAATTCTCTATCTCTATTTGTGTGTCTATTTCTTACAGGCACTGAAAACGGTCTCCAACGGTTAAATTTTCGATTTTTGGTCAACCAATTTGGACTCAAACTTAGGAACTGCAATACCTTATCCCTAGGGACACCCGAATTTCGCGAAAAGCTTACACGGCCAGTTGTACTTCACAACACTTTAGCTCAGATCAGTTTTCTTGATTGGCTGGTCCAGGTGTTAGGCATCGTAGTTGTGTGCTCGCGAATAACAGACATACAGTGTCAGAGTAACCTAATTCTGATTGGCTCGCCAAGTAAGAAAATTTCTTCTCATAAATATTTGTGAGACTGACAATGATTTATACATATAAATAAATATATCGTATATATACAGTGTTGGCGAATCATGTTTGTGATCACAATATGAAATATTATCAAACAAATGGTAGTTGTGTACGTCACAATGGCTAGCATGGCGCGAAACATTGGGAGGCCAATTGCTAGAAAACACACTTACACATGTATCCACCAATCAGTTAGGTGACTGGTCGGTGTGGTGTCTGCCAGCCACCAAGTATTTCAAATTGGATTACTTACCATTACTGGCACGAATCGCCAATGGAGGCAGTTCGTTGAGAAACCACATCATGACAAAACATGTCGAGTTGAACTGTCTAGCTCAGATGTAACGGTACTATAGACTATTCGCGCAAATGTGAGCTCTTAACAATTTTCGTAATGGTGCTATAACACACACATGAAACATGCAAGCAATTTTATTTATGCTTCAGTTCATTAATAACTGAAAATAAAACTGAGTTACGGCTTAATACGTAATCTTTATTCACATTTGGGTGCATACGTCCATATATAAAATGCGACAGTCATCAAGAAGTACTCACATTAATGTGAATAGTTTCCTTCGAAATATATCTAGTAGCTCGCTGCATGTATTTTATATGTTATGTTTTAAAAGGTGAATATTTTGAGTATTTTTAAATAACCGTAGATCTTCAAGAGTCTATAATCACTCCCGCAGATAATACTGTAGTAAAATCGTGTTATAACACTAATAATCAATAAATATTTACTGTAATCCAAATTAGGTTAAGACATGTCGGTGCATGTAAATAGGCCTTTATTTTATGAACGGAACAAAACACAAGTAGGAAAACTGCGCGGATTATTTTGAGGACAAGCTAAACTTTACACGCTTTTAGACCTAATCTATATTTGCATTGGATTATAGTTAACAAGGCTCACTCAGGAATGTGCGAAGTAAATACGAAACTGGCAAGGAGAAACGTTTGGGATCACGTGCTGTTTGTTTTAGAGTAATGTTGGCCACTTACTGGAGAAACAAACAGTGAATATGCAGTAGTTGATAGGGTATTCATTGGACTGTGAGTCTAGACTACAGGCCATTCATTTCGAGACATTGTATGGTCTCTAATTATCATACATATGGAAACATTATTCCATATTATGTATTATTTAATGTTTTTAGAGAGTATCACTTTATGTTTTCAAATATATCGTGTGCGTTGGTAAGGGGAATTATAACGTAACACCTCCTTTCATATTCACAATTATGCATTATTTGGAAGTAATTTTTTCCAGTGGTCCAGTGTGGTCTGTTTAAATTTATAATTAACTATTTGTTTCTCAGATCTGATACAGGCTAGTTCGTAATTCCGAGGGTTTCACCACTAATTTACTTTAACTGCATTACATATAATGTGTTGGAATATATTCGAACAAAACTGAGCTCACGGAACTATTATTCGTGTTTCGTATCATTTTTCCTCCAAAACCATGTTTCCTGCAGCAGTTAGCCACAACCACTCCGCGGCACGCGCCTGTGACTTGGGAGAGGGCAGCCTGCCGGACATACCCGAAGGGGATTAGAAATATTTTCAGCTACATGAGATCGCTCATTTTTTGTGACGAGAAGTGTACATTGTGTATTATTCCGTCTAATGTAAAATTAACATTGCCGCGGGCCTCTACACCTAATGCATATGTCGGTCAAGTGAAACTGTGAAATTATTGTAAAAGTAAGAATTTTACAAATCTGTTTTTACACTGCAATGAATTAAAAAACAGAAAGCGGAAGAAATAATTTTGGTTACCTAATACTTTTTATTCGACGTAAAGATATGGAACTACTGTCCATCCATCGTTACCAACTTTAATGGGCGCATGTCACTCAGTGCGCCCTTTAAAATATATGCACGCCGGGCCAGTGACTTTTTTCTAAGGTTGATTTCAAAAGTGCTCACTTTGCCTTTAACAGCCTTTACATATGAGCGACACTAGCGCTTACCTAGCGGCGAAAAATGTTAGTTGGCAAACTAAAAACACTGATCATCCCAATCTGAGTAGAAATAAACGTTAAAGAGGGTAATAAAGAAAGTGGAGAGGCGTGGCACGATGGACGGCGGAGGGCGCCTTAAGCGGAACAATAGGCAGCTGAGCACGTAGCGACGCCTGCTGGCGTATGCCGGCGGCGAAACTAGCGCCTGCCCCCAGCGCCTTGCACGACCACCACCGCCCAGCCCCGACTGACGTGCCCGCGATACGACACGTCCCTGGCACACTGCTGCGTCTCCTGCGTCTCCCGCACCTCCGCCGCTCCTTGATTAACACTCTTCAACCTAAGTCAGCACTTCTACACCTACTTCTACAGGGTCATTCGCAATTAGACCGACAAACTTCGGGAGGTGATTCTTCATGAAAAAGTAAAAGGAAAACATATGTGACACTTCATACCTAAACCGAATATTAAGGGAGGTATGAGTCCTTACAAAACGAGGTTTTAAACCGCATTTGCGCAAAATATTGGTAACGAAGTAAAATACAATGACAACTCTCGGAACATTATTGTATTTTATCGGGAACATCAAAGTAAGAGCCGATATTTTGCACTAATACGGCTTAAAATCTATTTTTAACTAAGGACTCATACCTAACTTAATATTCGCTTTAGGTGCAGAGTGTCACATATGTTTTCCATTTTCTTTTTCATGAAGAATCACCTCCCGAAGTTTGTCGGTCTAATTGAGAATCACGGTGTATATAGGCTATTCACAGTAAAGTGAGCACTTTTTAAGGCCCTTATAGATTTTTCCTTTCGTCCAATTTCCATCTTCCTGCTGCTTTTTAATATATACATTACAATATCACCAATAAATTCAGTGTATATATTTCACCGCCATCATAATTTAATGCCTGAGGCTGTAGTAAGATATATTTATTATATTAGCTGTTCATGCCTTTTGGAAGGGCCTTAAAAAGTGCTCACTTCATCTTGAACAACCTATACATAGGCTATTCACGGTAAAATGAGCAAATTTGAAAATCATGCTTAAGATCTACTTGTACGCACGTTGTGTATTCTTCTGTCTTATTGAACAATAACACTGCTAGGGCCTCATCACTTTATTCATGCGTCGGTCAAGTGAAACTGTGACATTATTTGAAAATCAAACATTTTTCAAATTTGCTCATCTTTACACTTCGACGCATTAAAAAAACTCAAAGCGAACGAAATAACATAAGTTATCACAAATGGTTACCCAACACTTTTTATTCGTCATTAAGGTATGAAAATATTTCCCCTCCATCGTTACCAACTTCACTGGGCGCATGTCACTCAGTGGGCCCGTTAAAATGTATGCAGGTAGGTGCAATTACGTTTATCTAAGAGTGATTTTAAAAGTGCTCACTTTATCGTGAACAGCCTTTAGTCTTACGCCTTAACGTTGACATGGGCCTTATCACTTATAAATGCGTCGGTCAAGTAAAACTGCGAAATAAACTTAAATATTTTACTAAATTCGTAATTCTTGCACTTGTATGCATAAAGAAAACAGAAAATACATCAAACTATTCCAGTAGTCACAAATGTTTACCTACCTTACTTTCTTTCAGTTCATTACCAACCTAACTGGGCGCATGCTAGCAAAAATACATACCTGTAGTGGCAGTGACATTTTTCAAATGTTGACATCAAAAGTGCTCAATTAATTGTGTACAGCGTTCAGCACGTTTGCGATTAACCTACATAAAAATTGCTTCTCTTAACTACATCTACAAAAATATGTGGCTGAAATGTTTCACCTATGAAACGTTTTGACTAGACCAGAATAGCTGCGCAGTTAGTTACTACCACCAATAAATATTATGGGCTATAAAAACTAATATGTTTTGGTAAATATTATCATTGAAGTCAGTGCTTTCTTTCTTCATATACATTATAGTTTGAATTTACATATTATTATTGCATTTTAATTCCTAAAATTTAGGCGGTTTCACTTGGATGACGCACGAATAAAATGCACACGGCCTTGGCAACGTTTATTTTTCATATGGCGGAAGGATGCAAAATTAGAACTAAAGTATATCCAAAGCAGGGCCTTTGAAAATCGCTCAGTTTTAGCCGTGAACCGCCAATACCATATGAGAGTAGGGGCGCGGGCCACTCCGAGATATAATTTATTCAAAATAGTGGCGATGCAGTTGCACTCCTCTCTCCCCACACCACTAGATAAACTTGTGCAAGTGCATCAGGGAGTGAGGGGAGGAGGAAATGCAACTGCGTTGCCTCCATTTTTAATCAATTATACCTCGGAGTGGCTGGCGCCCCCTACTCATGAGGCCTGCCCCCGAGCCAGCTTGTTGCAGCTGAGCCGCGTATCCAAGGGCCGAGGCTACCATCCGACCACTGCACTGCTGAGAGGCTTCATTTACCCGAGCAATTACTCTCCCCTCGCCACTACTTCGTCGTTTCCAAGACGACAGTCCGAAGAAAAAATTCCAATCTTCTTTAGCTGGGTAAATACTTTCCATCATTCGTTACCAACTTTACTGGGCGCATGTAACTCAGTGAGCCCGTTAAAATATATGCAGGCAGGGCCAGTGACTTTTACTAAGGTTAATTTGAAAAGTGCTCACTTTATCGTGAACAGACTTTACCTAAACAGTAGCCATCTTGTGTCTTGTTCGTTAACATCGTGTTCCCTATTTCCTAAGGGGGCTTGGTTCCGCAGTTTCTTCGTTAATTCTAGACGAGTTCTTCAAAACCTGCTGGCTAAGAAGTGGCCTAAAATTGTTTGAGTACGAATTACTAAATAACAGAACATGAACGATCATGTAGAAAAAGCGGAAATTGCACTATTCATTTACCTTCAAATAATTTGACATATATTTTACTTTTGCGAGCAAAATACGTCACATATGGCCACCCTCTGTCTTGGAACGAATAATAAACCTGGCTCAAAAAATAAATGAAGATGTAAAAACACTATTCAAGCAGAGAATATTTTTTTCTCAGATGCAAATTCCAGCAAACGAATGACCGTAGCTTGAACAAGAAAAGCACAAAGAGCACTGTGCAGTTTAGATCCCAGAATTTAAACTTGCGAAATATTTCAGTTCTTGTTGGCAGAAAATTGCATTATGCAATGGCTTTACATCACATGTACATATAATGGCCATGGTTTGCTTTGAATGGTCACTGAGGTTTGGGACACAGTGATAATATTGGAGCAGTGGCGTCTTCTGCCGAATGAGATGGAATGGCTTTACATTACACGTACATATAATGGCCATGGTTTGCTTTGTTTGAATGGTCACTGAGGTTTGGGACACAGTGACAATATTGGAGCAGTGGCGTCTTCTGCCGAATGAGATGGAATGGCTCTAAGCGATTTGTGTGGTGATTGATAGGTAAGAGCTGTTCACGATGAAGTGAGCACTTTTAAAATCAACCTTACAAAAAAGTCACTATCCCTACCTGTTTATATTTTAACAGGCGAATTAAGTGGCATGCACCCAGTAAATTTGGTAACGATAAATGGAAAGTAGTTCCATATCTTAGCGTCGGATAAAAAGTGGCAAATAACAATTTGTGATCATTTAAATAATTTCTTTTACTTTCTGTTTTTTAATGCATCGAAGTGTAAAATTGGGCAGATTTGATAAAAAAAAACATTTTATTTTGTAATAATTTCACCGTTGTAGTAGACCGACGCATGAATTAAGTGACGAGGCCCATGTCAATGTTAATTTAGTATAAGGCCAAATAATACACAATGTGCATGCAAGTAGATTCTAAGCAGGGTTTTCAAAAGTGCTCATATGTGAACAGCCTATATCTGTTTTCCCAAGGGATTTGCATATTGGCTATCCTATTTACTATAACAGTAAACTTGTATGAAAATATATTCACTTTTGGTACAGTGAACATACAGGCGATTGACAAGAAAAGAATATGAACAACTGTATAACAACACAAATTCTTTATTATTAAGGATTGGTCAACCCTTGTCCAGAATTATAGTTCGTATCCTACTATGGTATCGATAAATTTAAGTTATGCGAGACATTCAAATGAGTATGTACCCATTCGTGCAGAAGAGCGGTCTGTAATAGAGAAAGTATGTTTGCAACTTGGCTTAAAATGCCAGATGAGATGTTACACTTCATCATTCAAGTTTATCGGACCATGTATAGACACAGCGAACAGTGTGAATGACGGTATCGTCTTTTTGGAACACTTACCATTCGCTAGGGAACACAGCTTGAAGCATAAGATAAAACTGATAGCCCAGAATGGTAAGGTTTTTACAGTGCTTAATCTTGCCACGGAGAACTACAAGTTTTCCCAGAACACGCCAATATATCGTGCCCCACACCATTACAAAGTCCCCTAAAACTTCAAAGCATTACATGGTATCACTGATAGTTTTGGAATAGCTGCTCTACCACGAATATTAACACAATGCAGTTCCCATTGGGTAATTTTGGTTGATACAGCGGTACTGAACATCAGTGTCCAATTTGGAAGTTATCTGAGAATGTTGTCTTGTATATTTTGGCCCCTGCCCTCTTCAACATTCTCTATTCTTATTTGTGTAGTCTCTCATACAGTCACCTCACTGGTCCTTACAACACCAAAAAGAGTGGCTGTTTTCGTCACTTAAGATTCCAGTGAGGCATGCTCCAATGGCCATGCCTCTTTGTGAGTCAGAGAGGTGAGAGATAACGTTTGTTGTAAGATTGACCACATATAACTAGTACGACTGCTGTTCATAGCCACTCAGTGGCAGACCACTGTGCTTGGTGGTATGGCTTAATTAATAATCACTCTTTTGTGGATGGGTAGTCATATTATTTTATCCGTCAATTGTAAATGTAACATACACATAACAAGTATCAGTCTCCTAATTACATAAAGGAGCTCAATTTACATTTTTCAACATGGTCTTTGAACTTGAAAACATTCTCGTAGATCGGATTTGATGGTAATTTTCGACTGTGGAACTCCCTATTGATGAAGTCAACATAAAATTATATTATCATATATGCATTGTTTTATTACTAGCATGTCATTAAATGCACTATCACAGTACTGAATTTCACAAATACATTATTTACTAAATTGTTAGTTGTACATTACTGTATATATGGCGGCTGTAATGCCGGAAGAGTAGCTAATATTCACACGGATGTCTCATCACACCGCTAGCTACAGAGAGTATATCTTGTAATAAGTTGGGTACCTAAGTGACCACTACGTACACTATAAAGCCAAAAGTCACCAGACACTCCTTTAATCACGGTGGAGTTGCCCCGCAGATTCCTATACAAGTGAAGACACAAACTCGTCAACGCCATACTCGTGTTTTCTATAATAATGAGTGAACTGAGACAGAGAGATGCGTATGTTCGGAAAAGGCATGGTTTTAGGGGTCCACTAATTGAAGTGTTCCGTCAGAGGGGTTTCACATATGTTAAACATTCCTCGGACTACAGTTAACGATGTCACTGTCAAGAGGAAACGTCATGGAAATTTTGACACCAAGTATCCTCTACCTCTGGAATACTACTTTCTCTTCAGTGCACGCTCCGGCAGGAACTAAAGTCTGCAGCCTACTATTCTGGATATAATTCAAAGTCACATACTTGCGCACTGCACTGTCCAAGATGCCAGTGTTTCACTCTTTTGGCTCTTACATATACAAAATCATTTGAAATACCACATAATCAACCGGAACCATAAGCAAACGAATGTAGGTCTATACGAATTGTGCGAAGCGTACAATTTATGGAGGCGTGTCAGATTTACGTACCTAATGCTGCTGGCGGGGAATAGAATATTGGAATAAAAAACAGGAGTTATTTTGCGAAATGTGTAAGTAATAATAATAGTTAGAAAACCCAGCGAATTAAATTGTTCACTGATTCAACACATCACATATGGGCAGTATTCACACTTACATGAATCCATTGGCAAATAGTTCAACTTCGTGATGAAATGTAATTCTTCTTGGAATTATAACGTGGCAACACACGACTTTTTTCATATTTACAAAATGTAGCAAACAATTCGAGGTTGACGTAGTCTATGATTATGGTACTCTTGTGACATCATAGGATGACCATGTCGACGCAAGTTGTGACTTTATCTTCATTGTCACTCACTACGTACACTACTGCTCTCGAGTCCGTCCTGACACTGGGTAACTATATTTTGAGGAGCTTAAAAGAAGACACATTTACTTACGTTTGCATCTACGCTCTAATTCCAAATCAGTGATATCAATCAGTGAAATAACATTCACTGAAACTCAGTTGATAAGCTACTGCCAACTGGCAAATAAAGGAAATGAATTGGGAACAAGTGACTTGTGGAAGTGGAATTCTCAACATTTAGTGGGAATCACACATAAATAATTGAAATTCAGCCATCGTATTAGTTAATTATCAGGCACTGATTATCAGTCGCTCAATTTTCACTATTTCCACTGGTTTGGCTCAATTCTCACTGTTTCAGATTTAGAGTGTGACCATTAATAGCTATGAAGCATGCTATTTTTAATGTCGATTTCTCCTTTATTTGCTACAGTGACGAACGTACCTGGTTTGCACCTTCGAAATGATATCTACCTATTGTAAAACAATAAACATTTCTTTTGTAAATCGACAGAAAATTTGCATTTTATTTCCGGAATTTCGTCGCACCCAAACACAACACGCGCAACAAATCGTTTGTTTGGAAAGGGAAGACGATTGTTTGGCTCAAGATGCATTGCTGTACGCAAAAAAAAATTTAAACTCCGGAAACGTCATTGATGTATAATTTCCTAGTAATTGTATCCGACCAAAAAACCCGGAAATGTTGCCAGATTTTAATATGACGCCCGGACAGAAATTTTTAACCATAAAAAGAGAGCATGTCCGGGGGGAAATCCGGACATATGGCAGCCCTATTTGACCCATAATCAAATTAGTCTCAATGTTAGTTGTCCTGTGCGTCGTTTGGTTTAAAACTCACTTGGTCTGAACATCATTTTGGCCAGAAGTCACTCGCCCAAAAGTGATATATCTAAAAATCACTAGGCATAAAATAATTTTAGGCCGTGTACAAGATGCTGGGGCAAACAAAAACAAACAAATACGAAGTGCCGTTTTCGCATGCACATATAACTCAAGGACTATCTCAATTGCTGAACGTAAGTGTAACATGACTCACTTTCTGCTGGCCTGTGATTCATTTCTGAGGCAAAAAAAAAAAGATATCTGTTGATTGGTTGCACGTAGCCTCGAGGTCAGGTGTTCCCATTTCCAGCTGCAGGACAGCTCGAGGGCATCGGGGGAGCCCACCAACCCGCGCTCTCCGAGAATAGCGGTTTGCTCTGCTTGTTTAGTCACCGACCTCGCCCTCTGGGGTTACCAGCTCGAGCACTGGCCCCTCGAGCCTGTGCTACACGTTACGACAATTTCACTAGGGACACCTGCCATGCTATTGTTTGTGACTGTTCGAGAAGGCAGTAAATATTTTCCAATATTTTTTACTGATATAAGATATAAATTCTGCTTTTATACATCGCAACACTCAAGGCGATGGAGTACTTTATTACAGAACGCAACGAACCACTTAATGCTGTACTATAAGATGTTCACGGTCGGGTAAAATGAGCACTTTTAAGTTCCTTCTTAAAAATACCGTTCAGCTTTTTTGGATCCTTTCGTAAAATTAAAAAAAAAAAAATTAAAACCTTGAAAATTTAACACCTGAGGCCACATTAAAATAAAATCTTTTGGTTATTATGCATGCTGGGAGGACCTTACAAAGTTCTCTCTTAGCCGTGAATAGCATATAGCTTGGTTTCTGAATCACGCTGCATGCAAATTTATAACCATGACGAGTTCGGATTTCTCATCTCACGAACTCCTTTTCTAGAATGATTCGTTATAGCTATAGATGATGGTTTATCGCGGGAAAAGTCGACTGTTTGCTAGGATTCAAAGTACTGTAATTGTAATTGACAGTTTTCTTTTCTTATTGGTCGTCAAGCATGTATGAAGCTACTATTCAATTTAACTGGGCCAATGAGGATTCCGGTACTCTAAAGCAGAACGTTTGTGATTGGACTACAAAGAATTCAGCCGAGTCAAGAGCTTGGTCATCCAATCATAAAAGGAGAAACCAGCTATAGTGTTATCGAATATATGTTGGCTCAAAAAATTTTCGCGATTTTCCATCATCCCCAGTTATAGACTTATCTTTACTTTGCAGAATTATTCTTTGCATCGTACAACGCTGCCTCGTGATATTAACAGAGGATAGTTACTGAAAGAACAAACAAAACAAAACTGGGAAAATTAAGAAATTTTTTTACTTATCTTACGTTAAATTGCAGAGAAACCTGTGAAGCGGGCGGCTACTCACATATCCGAACATCAAAATAGACGTAAACACACGTTATTACGACGAAGGTGGGAAAAATTCCTACCATGCCATTGAATCCAACATTCGTCTTCCAGTTCGCGTCAAAGCACATTAGCTCGTTTGGTCACGGGGTAACCAAGAATTTAGGACCTAATTAACCCACTTCTTGCTGAAGCGTATCATCGGCGCCATAATGGAACTGCAGATATTCCTGTTTATAAGGACGCTGCATTCTGTTTTTCTTTAGTAGACCCGTTACCGCGTGTAACGTTCAGTGCATATTTCAGTATACAAGCGTTAGACTTGAGACTATTATCTGCCGTAGAAAACATAGGGATTACAGACATTTCGCAAGCTTGTATTTACATTCCTATACACGCTCGAGGACCACTGACTTGTCGACTGACTGCCATTTGTTTTTTAGCAGTCTTACCATCCTTTCACTTTACAAGACAGGAGTGGAGCACTCGAATGCTAAAAGCCTGCAGCTGACTCGCAGTTCTTACCGGGACGTCGAGATAACGATGGTCCATCCATCACACAGCTCTCTGAAGTTTAGGCTATAACCGAAATGCATGCAGGATAGCGAAAAAAAAAAGTCATAGACTACCTTCACATAGTCAATTTTGTCCGCGGAGTCATGTGTAAAAAACCTTTCAACTAAGTTTTTGTTTTTGTAATGCAATATTTTTTATGCTTTTTATTACTGCAATAGTTCCCCACCCAAAATGACTTCCGTGCTCTGAAGGTCACAGCCACAGAAAATGCATTTGAAATTTAAAATAAAGTTATTTCACATATCGCTTAAGGTATTCCCACCAATGCACACGATCTGCAAAGTTATCTTGTGAAAAACACTGTTTCTGTTTGTCAGTACACGTCTTCAATCTTAACCCGTTCACTCGCCGTCTCCACGATAGTGGACAAGTTTCAAATGAATGATACTTATGGTCGGTACAATACATAGCAAGGCAACTGTGCCCAGTGCTTTGAGAGTTTTCTTTGTGGCTACAATTATGATTTTTGACATGTGTGGTTAATTTCAATATAATCGAGCACCCAGCACGTTGTTCTATGATTGTAAAGGCTGTTCACGATCAAGTGAGCATTTTTGAAATCAACCTTAGAAAAAGTCACTATCCCTATCTGCATATATTTTAAGGGGCGAACTGAGTGACATGCGCCCGGTAAAGTAGGTAACGATGAATGAAATCCGTTGCCACAGCTTAACGTGGAACAAATAGTGACAGGTAACAATTTGTGATAACTTAAATTATTTTTTTTACTTTCGTTTTTATTAATGCATCTAAGTGTATAAATGAGCAGAGTTGCAAAAGATTTTATCTTCTAATGATTTTACACTTGTACTTAACCGACGCATGAATAAAGTGACGAGGCCCATGGAAATGTTAAATTCGTATAAGGCGGAAGAATACACAATTAGCATACAAGTAGATCTTATGCAGGGCTTTCAAAAGTGTTACTTCACCGCCTAAAGTATATATGCATGTATGTATGTAAGTATGCATATAGACTATGTATTCATATAGGGTCTATATGTGTGTGTCTTAAGGTGGATCAGTCGTCGTCAGCTTAGATTTTCACTATTTGGTCATAAGTTCCATTTACGAACATTTAATGAAATTTCACGCACGACATGACATAGATAATAGCTCCATAAGCTTAAACAACGTATTACATTTCTATGTAATTTTTTTTACTGGTGATTAAAGTAAAAAAATGAATAATTTTTTTCTTGCTTTCGGTTACAGAAATGGACCTGGCAACAATAGTCTAGCAATACATGTTTTAGAACATGTGAACTGTAATGCCCTACGTTTTGTCGAAGTCCAAAATAAAATGCAAAATCTGTGACGCAATTTACGACGAAGACTCCAAAAATTCAAGACCAGCTAAGTAAGAGGCTGCGGTCTGCAGTAATGAACTATCTCAGTATTCAACTGGAGCGACTTTGGAAAACAATAGAAAATTGCAATAGTAATGGCCGCTGAAGTCGAACCCGGGTCCTCCCGAATGCGAGCCCAGATCGGTACGTGTGACACACAACTAATATTTGATGTTAGGGAAGCGTCACAAAACAATGGAACTAGTCCATCATTTAGAAGTACGGATCAAATATCTGAGAAGCGAAATAAATTAGCCGCTTCCGTAACAAGAAGGTTTTGACCTCTTTTAGAGGAGACAACACGACAAGACGGTCAAATGGCAGGAAAAGTTGCATTCTTCCATTAAGATAGTTTTATTGCCTTCTTACTCTTTAATTGTCTCTATTGTCATTAAGGTGCATTTACAGCTGAAAACAGTATAGTAGTAGGATTTGGAGAAATTGATCGCAAGGGCTGGGGACGGTGGAGCGACGGAGTCGGCCGCCATCATTTTGAATTTCCCTTTTTTCCTTCGAAAAGTTCCTTCTTTCCCTCAAAATCAACCAATTTTTATTCAAAATCCCCTTTTCTCTTTAAAATGTCCCTTTTTTCCTTACAATTACCTTTCTTCCCTTAAAAGTTCCCGTTTTTCCTTCAAAAACGCACCGATCCCCCACTTTAAAAAACGAGCTTCAGAAAGGCACTTGTCGATACATCGGAAGGATTTGGTAGGCTCGCTTCTCGAGGGCAGAGCAGTCTCACTTCTCGAGGGCAGAGCATTAGCGGATAAATTGGATTTATAGGTGTAGGATATGCCAAATCGATACACAGTGTCCAGGGTCCGGGGTCAGACCTGACCACCAGTCATCTTGGTTCTGACAGCCATTTTAGTCGTCATGTTGGATGTCGGTGACCTTGATCTTGGCCCCAATGACATTTTACCTTGAACCCAAAAATAGCAAAAATTTTAAAATCTTCCAAAAATGCATTACACATGTTTATAAAAACATTAGCAAGATTTTTTTTTTTTAATTATAAGATAAAACTTTTAAATGCTTGGGTTTAGGTGGGACGGGGGACCAGAGCCGACCAGTCACTACTTTATGAAGTCACCCGGCCACCATATTGGATCCAAGTGGCCTTTACCTTAAACCCATAAGTGTGGCCTTGAATGACCTCGAACCGAGAAAAACGCCAAAATATTCCCGAAATTTTCAAAAAATATAAAATATAAATAAAAACATTTATTTAGAGTTATTTAAAATATTTTTTTAAAATGTATTTAGAAACATTTCCAGTTCCCCCCCCCCCCCCCCAGCACGACGCCAGCAGTGGACTGACCCTTGCCAATGTTCCGCATTGGTTAATTAATCAGTTCCTCTCCACTCCATCCACCAATGTTTCTCATTGGTTGATTGCTTGTGTTCGCTTCGCACACCCATTCCCCCTAACCAGTGTTTAGCTGATTACCCATACACATTCGACGGCTACCAATGTTTCTCACTGTTTTAACATTCCCTTCCCTCTCCCCTTTCATACATTCATTCCATCGTTTGCACTCCATCCACCATATTGGTTTTTTCGTTTGTAATTTGTTTACGTCGCCGTAGTTTCTCTCTCGCCTATGCTAGACACGCCATCTTGGATTTGATATGTTTACTTTTTCATCGACTGGGTGATGCTACTGTATTAATTATCGATTTTGCCGCCAGAAGAAACTACCGTTTTCTCTCGCCTATGTTCGTCATGCCCTCTCGATTTTTTTTTTTTTTTTTTTTTTTTTTTTGTAATTTATTTACATTGCTGGAGTTTATCTCTTCGACTGTCATCTTGTATATTTTTTTTCGTTTGTCAATTGTTTTTATCTCTGTAGGTGGCCATTTCGGATCCAACTTTAAAGCATAGTTGATACTAGTTTATTATTTATCTATTTAGCCACCAGGCAGCAGACATATTCGATTCTATTTTCAACGTATTGGTAGCACTAATGTATTAATTTTCGATTTCGTCACCAAGCAAGCTGTCGATTTAGTCACCAGGCGGCAGCCGTTTTTGTTTATGTTTTTAACTATAGGTGGTGCCGTATGCGACCGCCATTTTGGATTCTATTTTCATAACCTAAGTGGTGCTAATTTCTCTATTTAGCCACCAGGCGAGCTGTCAACAACACATTTCTTTCTTGCTCTGTTATGCGATGTTCATCACTTTTGATTTAGTTTTTCTTAGTTATCTTACTTAATTTTTCATCATTATTTCTTGGTTTTGACACCAGGCCATCATATTAGTTTTTTATTCAAGCTCTGTCATTCCATCTCGATTTAGTAACCTGCTGATTACTAGGTCTCCTCGAACCGGCATCTTGGGTTACATTAATTCCGCAATCTTTGATTATGCCATATGGGCTTGACCTTTAAGCTTCGGAATCTCCCAGTTATTTCGTCATTTGTGTTTACTAGAAAAATAACTGTAGCTTATTAGAGCAACATCAGTCATGCAGAAATTTATGTAGGACCTCTCTTCGCCATACTGCACTGAAGCAGGTCTGACCAGGCTCGAATAAAACCTTCGCCCTCCCCTCCCACTGAGTCTCGGGGTCAAATTTAAATCACTTCAACAGCTTGTTTTCATGTTTATTGCATCCAATCTGCTTAAAATGTATTATGATTGCAACCCATTCTTCGTTTCTGTACAGTTAATTTTAATAATATACCTTTATTACAATAACCATTGTTTGTGCATGTCCATTGATTGCATTGATTGGCCTACACAGCAAATATTGAAGTACCAACTTTCAAATCGTTATATTTTGACACATCATTTCATTAATTTATTTATTATGTTCTCCATCATGTAGTGACAGATCTGAAAACAAGACTATAATATTCCCTATATAAGGAAAATAGGCATCATGCTAGGACAAGGTACAACACCGGCGAGAAATAATTTTTTTAAAATTGAAATATATATATACATGTGTGTGTGTGTGTGTGTGTATATATATATATATAATATATATATATATATATATATATATATATATATATATATTGAACATTGCTACAGACTTTTCATCAATGAAATGACAGGGTCACCGCTGAAAGCCCCATAAAAACACGCAGCATATATATATATATATGCTGCGTGTTTTTATGGGGCTTTCAGCGGTGACCCTGTCATTTCATTGATGAAAAGTCTGTAGCAATGTTCAATATAGGCTCCTATCGTGGTTTGAATCGTGTTCGGCTAGTGTGATTTCAGATACGGCAGTCTGAAAAGGCTGGTTTTAACTATATTGGAAGGCTCCAAAATGATATTCACAGCATACATGGTAACTTTAAAGTATCATTCCGTCCTTACCTGGGGTATGATGTCTTTTCGTAGGTAAACATACTGGGGGAACGTTTAATAGATTCATTTTAAAAAAATTCAAAAACCCTGCGACATGGTTATAGTGTCAAGTAGGCGGAACTCTTTCTAAGGACAACGTTGAAAGCGTGTGAACGCTAATAGCAGTTGCAAATGTTAAAAATGTCCGCCATCAGCAGCAAGACATCGCCTGCGATGATTTAAAAAATGAACAATTAGTAGCTACAGTTTCAATGGGAGTGAATTCACAGGCGATCACAATCGCTTCTCTCATGGCATCCAAAGTTCGCGGCCACGTGTTGTGCACAGTGTTCTTCAGCATACCTCCACAGATAAAAATATAACAGCGCTGTATCTGGCTGTATGGGAATATATTCAACGTCTCCTCGTCAGCCTAACCACGCCCCGACCAATGTTACATCCAGGAGCGACCATACATCTCGATAGTAATGTGGCGTCGCACCGTCCTGCTGGAAGAAGCAATCGTCGTATCGGTACAGCTGGTGAACAGCTGGCACAATGTTTTCCTGCAACATGATGTGGTAACTTTCATCTGTCACTGTATTGTCAAAGAAGAATGGGAGTCTTCTGAAAAAAAAATTCCGCACTACGATGTTAACCATGGAAGATCAGTTGCTTGTTCTACCCCAATGGGGGATTTTCATTGGCCAGTATACACATTTACGGCGGTTGACAGTCCCAGACAATTTAAAGGTTGCCTTATCGGACCAAACAATCAGGCCAGTAAAATGTTCGCTGTCGTTACCCGTGTTCACAAGCCATTCACAAAATTCGACACCCCTATCTTATTCATCTTCATTCATATAGGCCGTTCACGGTAAAACGAGCACTTTTGAAAGCCCTGCTTAAGTTCTACTCGAATGAACGTTATATATTATTCCGCCCTATGTAAATTTAACAATTCCATGGGTCTCGTCATACGTTGGTCAAGTGAAACTTTGACATTTTTAGAAAAAATAATGTTTTACAAATCTGCTCATTTTTACACATCAAAGATTTTTAAAAGAAACAGAAAGGAAAATAAATAATTTAAGTTATCACAAATGGTTACCTAAAACTTTTTATTCTACGCTAAGATATGGAACTACATTTCAACCATCGTTACCAACTTTAATGGGCGAAAGTCACTCAGTGCGTCCATAAATATATATATGCAGGCAGGAGCAGTGACTTTTTTCTATGGTTCATTTCAAAAGTGCTCATTTTATCGTGAACAGCCTTTAGCGTGAAGTAACATGGGAATGTAGGACCTCAACTTAACTTGCTTTAAAATGCAATGGACACCTTGATTATTAACACCTGACTCACGCTCACCTTGTATGGAGTTCGACTTCCTGGGGGAACGTGCGAACGTGTTCAACACAGCCATCTCACTTCCTTCGTCCGTTGTCATTCTTTTCCTGCCGCGCCCTCCTTTCTACACATCACAGACAGTTCCAACCCTCTCAGACTTGTCACATAATGGTGTCATTGTTAACAAGTGAAGGTGGCGCAGTATATTTTTCTGCACTCCATCATTTCTGCGTCTCAATTATGTTCTCACTTTTCCATTAACTCTTTTAAATCTGCTTATGTTGCTCGAAAGAAAACCTTGCCACCTCTGTCATTTCCTCTACAATTGTAGTGCTGCCGCTCGTGGCTGCAAACGGAACTGGCGATAGTAAAATGGGTACACGCACCGGCACACACCGAATGTTTCGTTGTAGCGTCAAATGCACGCTGTCCCACCAGGTTGTCTTCAGCAGTTTATCTGTTATTAACGTAGAAAGAGAGTAAACACTTATTTGGAACATTCAGTATTCATGCAATTTTTGCCACATTTTTATTTTCTGCACACTGTTTAGGTAAAGGCTGTTCACGATAAAGTGAGCACTTTTGAAATCAACCTTAGAAAAAAGTCACTGCTCCTGCCTGCATACATTTAAAGGGCGCACGGAGGGACATGAGCCCAAAAAAGTTGGTAACGATGGTAGGGAAGTAGTTCCATATCTTAGCGTCGATTAAAAAGTGTTAGTAACCATCTGTGATAACTTAAATTATTTCTGTCGCTTTATGTTTTTTAATGCATCGGAGTGTAAAAATGAGCGAATTTGACAAATGTTTACTTTTCTAATAATTTCGCAGTTTCACTTGACCGAAGCATGAATAAAGTGATGAGGTCCGTGGTAATGTTAATTTTACATAAGGCGGAAGAATACACAACGTGCATACAAGTAGATACTAAGCAGCGCTTTCAAAAGTGCTCATTTTACCGAGAATAGCATTTGAAAATTTTTCTGCCTTACTGAGTCTTTGTCCTACTTGGGATCCATTCGAACCACTGGTTTGGAAGATTTCTTTAAAGTCAATTAGACGTCGCAACATGTTTATGTAAGTAATTTATAATATATTGGAACAGTTCCCAGTTTCCATTTTGACACTCGAGCTTTGTCCCCCATGTCGCTCATAATGTTTCGTTAGATTTTATATGTTTTCCGGTGGTCAGTTGCATACCTTGCTATATTAGTTTAGTGCCTGTCTAGTGGGGCGGGAATTCAACTTTTGCGTCTGCTAAACCTACCTCAAGCTTTCTTTCACACCTGAATATTCTCTTACGAGTTTCAATTAGTTTGTTTTTAAAGCAGCTTTAATATTCATGTAATAATTCACCGTGTATGTTACTTCCACGGTATACAATCAGCTATCAAACTTGTACAAGATAAGGCCTATAAGATATCAGCCTACAAAATATTTACAGGCACATAATTTGACAAATTGTATATATACACCGTGTAAAAATCTTGCACATATTTATATAGCAATTAATATACGGTAAGATAATATGTTTTTAAAACCACATTAATTAGAGTAGGCCTTTCTGTGTTCCACAATATTTCGGGACTTGTGCAGCTTTCGTTCTTAGTCATGGTATTTTTTTAGGATAGCTGAGAAAATGCAGGCATGTCGTAGAATTGTTTGCTCCTTTTAGCTACGTCTAAGTAAAGAAAATATATTATATTGCTTTTATGTGCCCTATACATGTTATCGATAAGTAATGGTATCAAATTCAAACGCGGAGTTTGGGAGGAAATTAAATGTTGCTTTGGGACAGGTCACGCTCTAATGGAGTTCGATAAGGATGCTTCCAAGCAATACCGCACTCTATAAGATGTAACCAGATAACTGCTTGGATTCAATTAAATTCCACTGAAAACCAGCGAACATTGCATTACGGGAACAAGGAAAATCCTAGTAACTACTGCGACAGGTAACTGCAGTGGAGGGAATCGAAAAATAACTTAACACAACAAATTATTTTCTACAAATTTACACCAGAATCGTTTTGTAATGATGATAAATCGCCGTTATCATCCTGAGACATTTGGCAGCATTGTCTACCAAACGTTCTGTAATGGCCACATTTGTTTACTTCAGCGAGTCTTTGAAACTAACACATCCTAGTTTTCACACAAAACCAACGCGAATGTGAATACATGATATGCAGCTAAGTACTATTTTAAACAATATAATTTATTTGGCAAGGCATCAGAATAAATCACTAGGTATCACTCCCCCCCCCCCCCCCCTGGCCACGTGCATAAGTAAAATAGTTACTTTTTATTCCTTTTTATGGGCGGTAGAAGATGGGTTTTCTTGGTGGAGGGGGATGATACATGACGTTCATTGCAATTATTGGTCTAAAAAGGAGAATATATTTTTCATATCTTCGCGCCGTGGTTTTCAGTGCAGACTGCCGGTCGCGAATTCTATGTTCGTCGGTGTTCACATTTTCAGTAGAACATAGCCAATGCTTACGTCTCAAAGTTTAGAGTGCGTGTAGTTCCCGAGTAGCTAGCGTCATACATGTCTTTTCACAGTTGAGAATATGTCTGACATTTACGGCGCCTCATTTTTTGCCCGGGCCCAAGAGGATAAACACTGAGAATTTTCCGTTTTCTGCTCACGTCTGTCGAATTGTTATTTTCGTGGTAACGTAAGAAGTTTTCCCCCTTCCCTGAACGCAACGCCAGATGCCAACAGCGCCTTAATTTAAAAAATATATATAAATATACACACACACTTCCATTGGATTATGTCTACGATGATGGTATTAAATACTGTTTTTATTTCGCTGCATGTATATTGGACTTGGTTAACTATTCACATAAGCGAGAACATAATTGTTTTTAAACTTAAATTTTGTGAATCCCCATCCCATTCTTCCAAGATTACAGGAATTATTTTTATCCTGGTCGGGCTAATCAGAGGTCGACCAACAGACTAGACCAACCAAACTTAGAGCTGAAAGAGGCACACACGTCCGTGGATTGCCTATCATCTGAACCTATCACCTCGTGCTCCAACTATAACGCCTTAGCGACTTCGCTTAAGTGGAGATCAC
Source organism: Dryococelus australis (assembly GCA_029891345.1). NCBI lineage: Eukaryota > Metazoa > Arthropoda > Insecta > Phasmatodea > Phasmatidae > Dryococelus > Dryococelus australis. Next base: position 280,542,207 of record CM056994.1, read on the forward strand.
TATAGGTTGTTCACGGTAAACTGAGCACTTTAGAAAGCCCTTTTGATGTGAATACGTCTTTAAATTTGCTACCATAGTGGGTGGCAATCCAGAAAATTCTATGATAACAAAATCGGGGATACAGTTTGGCGTTGCAGCTCCGAATCTATTGTCTACATTCAAAATTCAATTACACCATTCCATTGCCAAAGGATCAAAGAATATTTTACGCTGAGTGAGGACTGCGAAGCTTCGCGGGGGGGAGGGGGGCATTTTGAGTTCGTCTCGCCGCGTCTCTTAACTTCCCCGTGGCATAACTTTTGACTAGGAGAACCTGCGACGCTCGTTAAAGTTTCAATCTACAGCTCTCGTCAAGTTCAATCGATTGCGTGTATAAAACCATTTGTGTGGCGTGGTTATCGTGAAATTGTATGAGTTTGATGTAAAAAATTAAGAAAACTTAACACAATTTCGGCCTATACTAGTCAAAAAGCCAAATCGAAATACAGAAATTGTATACGGTTGGAAAGAGCATCTCAAAAGCAATCCAATAATACCCATAAAACCCCATTTGACCGAGTGAAGCGGTGTCGGGAACGTAAAAAAAAAAAAAAACAAGGCGTCCGAGCACGTAAATGTAGACATATTCACGGAAAACAAACGGCCGTGTCCCCAACACAGCCACGCCTCATTTTTTCTAAGATCTACTTGTATACACATTGTGTATTCTTCGACCATATGTAAAATTACCATTGCCATGGGCCCCATCACTTTATTCATGCGTCGGTCAAATGAAACTGTGAAACCCATGTCTCACATGTTTGGTTGTTTCCTAAATAAATCACAACTATCCTGTATAATAAGTAGACGATCTCTGTCTGTCTGTCCGTCCGTCTTTAATACTGCTAGGTCCCTCGAAACTCAACAGAAGTTCTTCAAATTTTGCAGAGCGAATCCGCAGGGTAAAATACCGGTCAGGTTCGAATTTCAGCAAGATCAGATAGCGCAATAATTACCTTTTACACTAAAAACTCATTTTTTAATTAGTTTTTGCTTATGAAAAGTAGTTTTATATTAATGCATAGAGAATATTCCATACAGATATGAAGGTAATGGAATATCATTTTTGTTTACTTTAAATATCTCGCTTCAATATTGAGTTAATTAAGTGGGGCCACAGTGGCTCAGTGGATAGAGAGATTCCAAGTAGGGCCGCAGTGGCTTAGTGGATAGAGAGATTACAAGTGGGACCGCAGTGGCTCAGTGGATAGAAATGTATCAAGTGGGGCCTTAGTGGATTAATGGATAGAGCAGTTCCAAGTGGCAAGTGGGGTGTAGTATGGGTGCATGGGTTTCACTTCACTTTTGATTAATCTGACTAACCTCTTGACATCAAATTGATTGAAATGGTTAATCCTTAATCCGATCGAAAATTGTTAATTCGATTAAATTTTTGGATTAATCCTAATACGATCTTAATCCGATCGATTTTTTTCTTAAGATAAAATTGTATGTAAATTTTATTGATTGATCAAATTAATTTAATTGAATTAATCAATCAAAAATTGTTGTGTGATAAGTGTATAGTATTATTTTATTATTTTTCTTTCTTTTTGGGTGGTGAGTGGAGAGCAGTTGTAGTACATCCTCACGATATTTCGACTGATTTTCCTATAAAGCCAAATGTAAGCAAATCTAAAGGAAAATGACAACCGTTATGAATACGTTTACTATATAAGGAGTGACAAATTAATTTTTTTTCAGTATTGAGTCGTCATCTGTTGAGGTTACTTCGTGTGAGTATGCATGCATGTGCATTGCATTAGCAGTAGTGAGACTTAGGCATTTACTACAACGCTAGACATATACAACGACAGGCGTCAACATCGAGAACGATGCTAGGCGTCCACTACAACTCCTACATAAACACTAGACGTCTACAACGACAGATATCTACATCGAGCACAATGCGAGGCATACATCACATCTAATACAACTCCACTCATCCACTACATCATCTAGAACAACAATGCAGTATCTAGAGGGGATTTCATCTCTGCATCAAGATCACTGCTGTGACAATTCTGATTCTCAATGTGTTGAAGTATTCAATGCGATTTTAGCACATGGGAAAGCGAAAACGTTATTGAGTCTAGACTTTTCCCCAATTGCGAGTGCTGCCGAAAGAATTTATAATTTCTTTGCTGTACACAAAATAAAACTAATATATCAGTTCTTTGATGAACAGTTACAAGTTGATGAGGATATTGTATCATATTTGCCATGTGAAAACTGCCCTTATGGCATGCCTGCCTTTGCTAATGATGGGAACTTGCAACATATGTGGAGGGTTTATATATCACGAAGACTGGAATGGCTACTTGAAGCTAGAATTATTCCAGATGTAGTAATGGACGATTTCGTAGTCGATGAAGCGAATTCCGAGGCGAGCACTGAGATGTTATAAATAAAATGAGTTGAGAGATTTTTTGTACATAGTGCATAAATAAAGAAATAACGTAAAAATGATGTGATACACGCAAGGTTTCGAATACAATCAACACAACTCCTTTGTAATTCAGGAGCTTGCTAGTTATTTGCAACCAATGCTAATGACTTTAAATTATTATGCTTTAAACCTCCCAGACCTTGGTATAATTTAAAACCTCAAGGTAAATTATGTTTTGGGAACAGACTTATGAGATACATTACCTGAAATGGGATTCTGGTGTCATAGCTTACGAAGAGCGTTTCCAGTATATGAATGATGCGCTCCTCGAAAACTATCCAGTACACGTGCTTGGTAAAACACAGAAGGAAATTTTAAAAAGTTCAAATAAAGTTGAAGAGATAAATATTAGAAGATATCACGACTGGTCTAGTATTTATTCAATAGTCAAATGCTATAATACAAATCACTGTGAAAAAAAATGTTCTGTTCACAATGTAAAAGCGAAGCTTACAGAGAATATTTGTACCAGTGTCCTACCTATGTATAAAGATATTAATTTTCGAAAAATGGTAAGATTTCGAAAAAATTGGAAAGATTCAGCCCAAATAAGATATAATCCAGTATTTTGAGAGGTTACAAGAAAGTATGGTACCAGTTTCTAGACAACTTATACTTCCAAACCTCAGATGTGCAACGGAGATGAACATTGGAATTTTGCAAAACATTTTGGAGGAAACATGTATACAGAACGAGTGTTGTGTTATGAAAAAGAATACTGTCCAGTTTTTATATGCTGCCTGACAGCGACTTACACTGTTCTTCTTGGGACCTGTGTTTTAAAAATATAAGTGAAGAAATAACCAAAGAACCAGGTTTTCATCAAATAAAATATAAATTGAGTACAGAATTTTATTACACCCCCACCTTATTGACTGAAACATGCAACAATAAGGAACACATCACGCAAATGCGAGGCAGTAGCTGGCTTCTAAGTGCACCTTATAGAATGTGGGACTGTGAAGTTTGGAACAGTAATGTTTGTGTCTGTAAATTTGATTTAACCAAGTTACATTGATGAACTAATATTTTCCAAATTTAACTATATAGAGAGAGAACTGTATACTGGAGCTTCAGTTACGATGGAGAGGTTCGCCTCATCACTTCCTTATGCCAGTGTTACTCCAGGATAAGGCAAGCGTGGTTTCGAATTGAAGATGAAGATAGTCCACTGCAGATATAGTAGTGTGATGGAGATGAACACTGGAGTTTCTCATTAATCAGAACTATTATGCTTTAAAAGTTTTCGACATATGTTATGGGCGAAATTCTTGTCCTTTGTATAATTTCGGTCCTGACAGCAAACCACCTTGTAATGATGGTCAACTAGAATTCGAAGCTCAAATTCGATACATCACAAAACGTATGTCCTACAAGAAAATCAAATACATAAGGCAGAAGGAATGTAGTTGCTGCTCTTACTACAGCTTGGACAGAACAATGTAACAAAATGCAACATTTTACATACATTGGTGACCAAGAATTAACTACTCCTTGTGGCATGTGGAATTGTAAAGTTTGGCTCAGCAAGAACAGTTAAAAATGAGGAGAAAAAAGAGGTGTTACAACAGCCATATAAAGGAGACTGTTCAGTATTGAATAGTCAGTCATGGTAGGAATCTTCGACCCTACAAATGTATATGACGTCCTGCAAATTGGGTACAGAAGGGTTCTTTAAACCATGTTATGATATTTTACAAGTTCATGTCTGCAACAATATAGAACATTAGTGCTACACTTTCAACAACAGTCTCGGCATTCACTTTGGTGAAGAAATAGCATGCAATGATTATATCTTGAGATATCTTCGCCCTGGCAGTAACATACCAACATCAGAATATTTGATGATTGACAATCTTAGCAAAGGAGAGAAGAGGAGCATGGACGTGGAGTAATCACCTACCAACTCACCAGGCTTCATCAGGGAATGACTTTTTACGGGAAGGAAACCTATGACGGGGACATTCACAACTTTATTTTCGAACAAGGAGGATTAGTTTTCCCATCCATATGTAATATATATGCATATGAAGTGGATAATTTAGAGTAATGTTCCCAAAGAAATACAAGTATGCACATTATGTTGTTAAGGAAATATGTGAGTCAGAAATTAATTTCAAATGTATATATTTCTCTCAAGCTTTAACAATGTGTAGTAAACCAACTATAGGCTGTTCATGCTAAAGTGAGTACTTTTTAAGGCGCTTCCAAAATTTACCTTTCATTCAGATTTCATTTTCCTGATGCTTTTCAAAATAAACATTGCAAACTGATCAATAAACACATTGTATACATTTCACCACCATCAAAATGTAATGCCTGAGGCTGCAATAATATATACTTATTAGTAATTAATGCCTCTTGTGATGGCCTTAAAAAGTGTTAATTTTTTAGTGAACAGCCTATTGTTATGATTCCACTTTAACTAACTGAAATAGTTCTAAATGTATTGAAAACCAGTACAGACCTATAGTAGATCGAAAGCATAAGATTAAGGGTGAATGCATTGTAACATCATATTGCAAGGAAGAAAAATGTTTGAAACATCTTGTTTATAATACAATGTTTTACACTATCAGTATTTCGAAGAGTGTGATTATAATCTTCATACTTAACAGCTTTATAGCAAAAACAAGCTTGGTTACACATCTCATACTGGCTGTGATTCACCAAAATGTTATATGCATCAAACAATAAAATTAGCAAAAATAAAATTTAACCCTCAAACATGTTTGAACTTGCAAATTTAGAGAGAATGATTTTTTATCAATACACATACATTGTACCTTGCTAATTCTTCTTAGTCGAGTGTTGGATGTCATAGTAGTAATATGATATATTTTCATCCTGCAAATCATTAGATCAGTGTCAAACAAGGTAAGTCTAATGTAACATATGTCCTATGGTGTAATGAGCTATTGTGCGAATTCACAGAGACTTGTGACAAAATTTTTCATTTTAAAGTAATGTATTTTCCTCTAGGATATTAAATGAGTCACAAACTAATTAAATTCAGTGATAATAAGAAATTATGCATGTTTTATATGACTGTAACCACACCTCTTCCATCTAGTATTGAAGATGTACACTCACATTATGTAGAATCATACCCAGATTTGGTTGAAAGCATTGTTTTACATGCTCCTAGTTGTAAATATGTGTGTTTACAAACATACAGGTTAAAGCCAGGGTGTAAGAAATGCTTCTGTCTTGAAAGCAGAGTTCAGAAAATGATCTAGATCCAATATTAAGAAATTGCATAAAAACTTTGTTCACAGAAGTTGCTAACAATTTGCAAAAATTATTGTTTTTAAGGAAAAATTTTGCATATATTTTTGAGTCAACCTGTACTTGCTAGCATTGTACACACATTTGTCAATGCTTTGTGACATCCTATACATGTTTATGTGGTTTTAATCAACCTGTACTTGATTGTTTAATGCTGTATATATATATAATTGTGTGATTTTTTTGACAACCTGTATGTGCTTGTATATGTTGTTGAGTTTTAAACAACCTGTGTTTGTATATATTTTGTTAATAACTTTATCTTGTAAAATTAATTCCTTTCATAAGTTTATTTAACCTATCATAATTAAAAGTAAACTTGATTTCCAAAGAAATGAAAAAAATATTGTTTCAACAGAGAGAGAGATTCTGAAATTTTCTTTCAAAATATGTCGAATTAACATGTACATGTACTGTAAACAAAAAAATAATATCAGATAACAAACAAACTATTAGTTAACAAAGATTACTATTCAACTAAAGATATTTGATCTTGTCTCCTGGAAAAATATGTCTGATGAAGAACTTGAGTACTATTTTTAAAAACACTATAAATACATCGAAGAAGTTGCTATATATTGCCAACCTCCGTAGAGTAATCAGATTATGCAAGGAGGTTCTGGGTTCGAATCCCAGATTAGAATCCCTGCTAGGTCATGTATGATAATAGTTTGTTTATTAACATAAAAAAATGAACTAATCACATAATTTATAAGAATACATTAGCTTGATAATCGTTTGTACACAAGAGGTTGTAAACATAGTTGAATACTAGTATTAAATTCAGGTTACAAACACCTTGTAATGCAATAAAGGCTGCATTTGAATTACAATTTTCATGTACAAAATAGTTTAATAAGAACGTAATTCAAATCTGGCTTAAAACCGAATAAATACACTAATTGATTTCCAACATATACATGCAAAAATTCAGAAAAACCTGTTAAATCCTTTTAATTGTGTTAAATTTTCTAAAAATTAGCAATTACGAAATATGTATGTTTTATGTGTTTTGAAAGTGAATTAAACCATATCAATTTTATGAGGGAGAGAGGTGAGCTCCACGTTATTTGCTTCTCTGACTTCATGGGGTCAACATCTCCTCTCTAGCCCATGGACACCCTGTGAGCCGTTCTTCACTGATAGCAGCTGCTGCTTGGCCTTGATTTGTTAAAGGACATCAGCGGCCCGCCAGCTGTTAGCCTAGCTCTTCTGGGACCTGAAGCAACAGGGTAGGATGAAGGAACTCCTCGCACATCGCTTCCGACCTTCAGCTGGGCCGGACTACCACTCAGCCTGTGTGACCTTGGGTTCAGGTCTCATTCCATGCCTAACAGCTTCGCTACTAGAGTTAAAGTAAGTGAAAAATTTTTAAAAAATTGCGATATTTTATTAAAATTATTTGTAAAAATATTTTGCATTTTCTTAAATATGTTAGTAACTTTCTTATTAAAGCGTTAACATTTTTACATTTTCCTTAAAATTGTTTAGTGTTTATATGACTTCATTAAACTTATAGTAAATTATTAAAACTTTGAATGAAATTTTCTTACTGTCATCAAAACTTGAATTAAATTTTATTAAACACATTGAAAACTAATAAACATTCGAATGAATTTTCTTAAAATCATTAAAACATGAATGGAATTTTATTATAATCATTGAAAATCATTAAACTTTTGAATGAATTTTCTTAAATAACTAAAACTTGAATGGAATTTTATTAAAATTGTTCAAACATTCAACAAACTGAATTAAATTTTTATTAATTCTGTTAAATTTATTATAAATTGTTAAACCTTAAAATTAATTTTTATAAATTTTGTTAAACTTTTTGTAACTTTTTAAACATTTGAGTGAAACTTTCTTAAAATTGTTAAAACTTTTAACCATTTTCTTAAAATTGTTAAAAAATTTTAACAAACTGAATGAATTATTTATCAATTTCTCTAAACATTTGAATGACATTCTTAAAATGTATTTAGAATGTCATAACATACTTTTTTTAGAATTTGTTAAAAATAGTATGTTACTGTTAGTGTTAATTAGTTATAAGTTTAATGGGTGCTCATGGCGACTTGGTCCCACCTGCTTGTTAAAAATAGTTTATTATTGTTAGTGTCAATTAATAATAAGTCGAATGGGTGCTTGTGACTATGTGGACCCACCTTTCTTGTTAAAATAGTTTATTATTGTTAGAGTTAATTAATGATAATTCGATTGTGTGTGCATAACTGCAAGCATGAGTGAAGGGGAAAGCATTTTCAGTAAATTTTAGGTGGGTTGTTGATGTACATTTGAGAGGAATTTAATAGAGTTTTAAGGGAGATACTGGAAGATGCACTATAGATAAAAAGCGAGACAATATCTCAAATTCAGGCCCTCTCTACACTGTTGAATACTCGCAAATATATGTTAAAACCATCTATAATAAAATACAAAGTGCTCTGAAAAAAAGGTGAATGAACCCAAGTATGAGTGCAGGGGAAAGATGATGTAATTTATTTAAAATTTAGTTAGTTTATTTAGCTTTTAATGGCTGTTTAAGGGTGAGTTTTGGTTATGACTGATGTATGAAATATGGAACAGCTAAAACAAGGGAAGAACTATGCTTCTCATGCCTAGTGTGAGGGGGAGGTGCATAACCTCAGCTTCCAAGCTCATTCTGAGTGAGTTGTTCGGGGATGAATGTTTGAGTGATGGATTAACATCCTTGAATATTTCTAATGAATTAAATGTTTTTTGATGTGTATATCATGGGATGGATTGGGTATCTAAGTAAATTTTAAGAGTTTTCCTTTCACTTTTCAAAGCAGTTGAAAAACTGTGAGTATATAGAGAATTGAGTAGATTTTTTAAATAAAATTTGAGTAAATTTTATTTTGAAAATGACGAAAATGTTTAGTTTTTAAGTGTTTGTTTAGTTATTAAAATTGGTATAGAGTGTTACACCCTTGCTATAATGTTTAGACGAAATTCATTATTAAAGTTATGAAAGTATTCTTGACAGTGTAAAATTCCTCATTTTTAATCAGTGTGAATGGGTTTTTAATGGTGTAAATGATTTTTGATGGTGTACACAAGTTTTAATGATGTTGAGTAACTCACAATATTTTTAAAAAAAGTGAACTTAAGTTGGAAAGGTTTTTTAACTGGTCTTAAATTCCAATGCAATAGCATACATTTAATAATGTAAACCAAGTCTGCTTACCCTAAAAGCAAAAGATGTGAAAGACAGGCGAGGCAAGGCAGGTCAAGGAATTTCATTCTGTAAAGTGGACATGAGCTGTGTGACTGGAATTTGTGTCGCAGAGAGACATTGACGGAGAGGGGTGGGCAGAGGGGAAGTAATGCCTCTCCCTTCTGCTGTCACACTTGCATGCAGGTGGCTGTAGGCTCTGCGCAATGAGATTAGCATGCAAACGGGAGGTTGTCGGGCATGGCGGGGAAAGGGGAGTGTGCCTGAACGCTGGCAAATGCTGTGGACAGCCGCAGTTTACTGAAATTTTTTTTTCCCTTATCTTGCCTTCTCTGCATGCAGTCCAAACTCCCAGCCTGCGTGGGCAGTCTTACACTGCTCCAACTCTGGGTGCATCACCCTCATCAGCTCTTGAGATCTAAGTTTCGTTTGCTCCCCATGCACTCATTTCTCGGCCGCCTGCAGCCTGCCGTCTCGCCCATTACTTTTTGTAAAAACATGTCGCTGTAGTCGACTGCCTTTCCTAAACATACAAAACTTCCCTCAAAAAAATTGTATTTAAGTAAAGAATACACTTCTTTATGCTAGTAATACTTATTTACACATACGTGAATAAAGTGGGCTTATTTTTATCTCTTTTCAAAATGATGAGGCACTTCTGTATAATTTATTTTGGTGTTGTATCTATTATATTGGGGAAACTAAAGGAAATATTACTTAGTTAAAATGGGTGAGCGCAAGAAGAAAAATAATGACAGTTTGCTTGAGGATCTTTACAAAAGCGATTCAGATTCTGAGTCGCAGATGCAAAGAAAGTCTCCAGCAAGCTGTAGAGACAGTGTCCCATTGCCTAACCAGACACGAGTTAATCTATTGGAAGATGATCTCCACTTAAGCTATTCGAGCACGGATTCACTTACAGAGAGATCGTCAACAACAAAAGATCGAAACGTGTCTGCTTCCTGCAATGATGACAAGGTTGATCTTTTGATTGATGACTTTTTTTCTGACAGACTCAGAAAATTCTTGTGATTTGGATAGTGCTCCATCTGCTCACAATCGACTTTCAAGTCGATTAGATATATTTCGCCAAGGGAACCAGAAAATAATTCGTTTTCTGATTCCCCAGCCTCAGCAAAGCATTTGCCAGACCTGACATATGAGCTCATAGCTACGGCGTTCGTGGGCAGACTAAATGATGCGTGAATAGTTAATGATAGGCTTAACTGTGACAAGAAGTTATCTTGTTTTTCCAGAGGTGTAAGGTCCCTTTAATAAACTTAATAATGGCATCACCCCGGCCTATTAGAGTTTCAGTAACCATAGTGGGTAAGTACTTGAAATCCCCCACAATAGAAGAAGGAAGTGCTATGGGAACCTTTTAATATCAAAGCAAAACCCTCCCTGTCCTACACTCATCCGATGTGCATCGTCCCTTATTTTACTAACAGACTTGAGGAGTTTAGTGTGCATGGATCTGGCTAGTCTGCAAATATTGACATATATGGATGTACATGTGTCCCAATAACGGCTGTTCACCGTCAGTGCTCCACACACTAAATTACCTGAGTTTATTTCCAATTATCTAGCTTGTGCCGATGTGCACTGCCCGGAGGGAATGTGTTTCCACTATGCCATAATTGTATTATTGTTTTCTGCCACACAGAATGCCCACAGAATTTCTTCATATCGAAACCTGACAAATTTTTTAATATTGGAGGTCTGTCGACACCTGTAGTCATACAGGATATTCCTAAGTTAGAGGAGAACAATACTATTTCTATCAAGGTCCACTGTTTGGTGGACAAACATAGTAATATAATTGACAAAATTTATGATAAATGTGGGGTTGTAGTACCCATGCGTATTTCTCCTGTACGTCATGACAAACATGTAAATATTTTGGCGATTAACATGAGTGGAAATGCTGCTCATTTGCATTTTGTCTCTAATATAAGTTTGTCATGGCTGGTTGGTAGTCCGCTGAGTAAAGAGAAAAACCGGAAATTTGTTTGCGAGTGTTGTCTTCGGTATTCCAGAACTGAGGAGATACTCACAAGTCACACTATTCTTTGCTAGCAACAAAACGGTGTTCGCAGTACTTTCCCCGCTCGGAACGACAAGTACTTGGAATTTAAAGATTATAGCAAACAACAGTGATTGGGTTTCGTCGCCTATCGCGACATTGAATGTTGCCTGAAAACCATGTACACTTGATTATATAATGGTGAAACAAGTAATACAACTACCACCAATCAACGTATTATATATGCTTGTAGCATTTTGTTGGTCTGCTTATACAAATCAAATTTATCGAACTTTTTTTGAGTTTGTGGGTGTTGATTGTATGTCCCAATTAGTTGATAAAGTAGTTGATATAACAAAGTGGGTTGCAGGATCTACAGCGTGATTGTTCCAATGAAATCAAAAAACCCTGCTGATGAAGCTAGGTTGGCGGTTCAGGAAAGCTGGCACATTTGTAAGGAAAAACTCGGTGCGGTTGATATTGTGGTCGATAATGACCATCTGATAGGCGAAATCAGAGTTTGCGCACATAATAAGTGCAACTTGAATTTCAGACTGCCTAAAAGACAACTTGTCACTGTTTTCATAACCTGCAAAACTATGATGCTCACTTTCTTATAAAGCCCCTGGCTGAATGTCACGTACCCCAGCCCAATGGAACCATGGTAATCAAAAACCTGGGTAAAATTCAAGTGATTGGAATGACCTTTGAAAAATACAAATGCATTACCAAACAACTTCCTAATGGGATAAATTTCAATGGTAAGGTGCAATATTTCAAGTGCAGATTTATTGATTCATTCCAATTCATGAGTGCCTCTCTGGAAACTTTGGCAGGTAATTTGCTACCTGCACAATTGAGTATCACCCGCTCGATGTTTTCAGACAACACCCAAATTGAATTGGCAAAATGGAAGGGAGTTTTTCCTCATGACTTTCTTAAGTCGCCAGATAGTCTAATGTGCAAGTCACTCCCACCAAAGGACATATTTTATAATGTGATGAGAGGCGAAGGCATTGGAAATGAGGATTATGCTCAGGCCCAAGTCACATGGGATGTGTTCAACTGCATAAACTTGCTACAGTATGCCATTCAATACTTACCTGTGGACACTTGTTTGCTGACAGATTTTTTTTTAATTTCAGGACCGTATGTTTGGCTTGTTAGGTCTTGACCCCGCCATTTACGTCACAGTTCCGTCTCTTTCATGGGACACTTTATTGTCATCGTCACGTGCGTGGCTAGAGCTGCTGACTGACCCAGACATGTATCTTTTTATGGAACGTGGGGTTGGGGCAGCATTGCCCAGGTTTCCAGAAGGCATGCGGAAGACAACAATATTTATATGGGTGAGGATTGCAACCCAAGTGTGGCATGGAGATATATATATGCTATTTTGATGTGAATGGGCTGTACAAGTACATGATGCAATCCAAGCTTCCATTTAGCAATTTTTAGTGGTTAAAGGCTGAGTTGTTTTCATACTGGGATTTTGCAAACACTGTGAATGATGGTGACACTTGTTTTTTTCGCAGAAGTGAATCTGTCATTTCTAGACAAGTGTCATGATGCATTATCTGATCTGGCTTTGGCCCCAGAAAATGGCATACCCCCAAATGGCTCGCATGAGAAATTTCTTTTGACACTCGCATCGCGAATGACATATGTTATACATGGGGAAACCCGGAAGCAGTACTTGATGTATGGAGCCACACTTAACTCTGTTCATCGCATTTTGCGCTTTGAGCAGAAGGCTTGGATGACTCCGTACATCGAATTTAACATTGATAAACGTGCCCAGGCTGCGAACGTATTCGAAAAATCGTTTTTCAAATTATTGAATAATTCCATGTATGGAAAATTTTTGCAGAATGTCTGCCGGGAAAGAGACATCAGAGTTGCTTCGAGGTATGACACAATCTATGGGGCTGCAGAGATGATAGGACATCCAACATTCGAGGCAAGACAGATTATCATTGAAAACTTGGTCCTTATCGATATGTCAACAAGTTCGGTTTCATTCAACAAACATTTGTACACTGGGTTTGCCATTCTTGATCTATCAAATTTTACCCTCTACGAATTTAATTATCAGTATATGCATACAAAATTTCTTCTGCCAACCTTGCACCTCCTATATTGTGACACCTATTCCTTGGTATACTCTGTTGCTTGTGAGGACATCTATAAAGAAATTACCCCAAATTTAAAGACGCGGTTTGATACATCCGCCTATGTGCTCGATAACCCATAAGAATTCGCTCACGAGAACAAAGGCCGTACCGGGGTGATGAAAGATGAATGTGCTGGTCGTATCATCACACACTTTGTGGATTTACATCCTAGGCTTTATGAATACATTGTTGGGAATGATCAATGTATATGTAAGGTGAAGGGTGTAAAACCTAATGGGGTTACAATCACTCAGGTACGAGGATTATCGAGATTGCCTCGAAAATTCCACAAGGGTTTTGGGGACCCGATATCAGTTCCGTTCATGTTATCATGAAGTCTACGCCAAATGTGTAACAAAGGTAGTGTTGTCAGGTATGGATTATAAGCGATACATTGAGGCAGATTGAATATCAAACTTACCTTGGTGGCACTAAAGCTAACATAAGTAATTTTTTTTTATTTTCCTCCCTATAATAGTTATAACACCACAATAAATACAGTCCGCCCACGACACCACAACTGCTAACACCACACAGCCAATGATTTCCATGTGCCGCCACCACACGCACATTCTATTCCACAAGCAACTTCACATATATTTACAAATGTCTACAAAGTCTACAAATATCTACAATTATTTGCAACATCTCTTGCAACACCATCAATGCTGCTGCTACCTGTTTGCCTAACTGTAGCAAGAATACAACTGCTATCGATAAATTTTACAAAATAAGAAGGAAAAAGTTGCAGTGTGACATAGAAATTATCTGGAAACTGCATGCATGTGAGTGTGTTGCACCCTGTTGTTAGCATGTGTGTCTAGAAAATATCCTGGATGTGACAAATGAACACCTTAAATGTGCATCATTACGTAAATAGTCACTGTAAAAAGATAAGAAAAAAGGATGTCTGCCACAATGATGTAATATATTTGTAAATATTTTGTGAATAATTTCTGTATATTTTTTTGTTCTGGTTTTTTAATAATGAATTATGTCTAAGAAGATTTTTGAATGTTGTACCAGTAGTAGTAGTAGTAGTAGTAGTAGTAGTAGTAGTAGTAAAAGTAGTAGTAATAGTAATAAACTGTAATAGTGTTACAATGTACAAAACTTTGATGAAATGTTTGGTAATTTAAAACTTAAAATGTAATTGATAAACTGTCTTGTTTTTGATAAAATGTCTTGTTAAAAATGTTTGGTAATTAAGTTCGTAAAATGAATGTTGTATATTTGATTCTGGTGATATGCTTGTTTTAAAGTATGTGAAAAAATGGCTTTTGTATATACAAATTTTATTTTATTTGGTAAAATATAGTGTTATTGAAAAATTGCTTCTGTAAATAAATTTTTTTATAAACATTGTAAATATTTAGTTTTAAGGATACTTTTTTGAAAAATGCATTTTTTATGAACATTGTAAATATTTAGTTTTAAGGGTGATTTTTTTGAAGAAAAGAATTTTGAATAACATTTTTCTATGTTAAAATGGTACACTGTGACTTGTTATTTCTTAGTTTGAAAATTCCTCATGCCATTATATATGTTGTGAATTATTGGAAATGGGATGTCTCTGAAGACAAAGTACTTGTATATGACTGGATATTAAATGTTTAAATGAAAAATATTATTGGTAACTTGAGACGAGTGGGTGATGGTAAGTTTTTGGTTTTACTTTAGAAACAGGTAACTGGAAGTTTTTTCATGGAAAAAAATTTACTAGTTACTCATTTCCTTCTTGATGAGGGATAAAAATACTATACATTAAAAACTATCATTAAAATTAAAATTTAATAAAAAACACACTTTGAAGGAGAAAATTACAAAAATTATTTCATTGCCTTCTTTTTTTATGCATCGAAATGTAAAAATGAGTGGATTTGAAAAAAATATTTATTTTCGTAACAATTTCACAGTTTGACCCGACCCAAGCATGAATAAAGTGATGATGCCCATGACAAAGTTAATTCCGCATAAGGCGGAAGATTACTCAACGTGAATACAAGTAGATCGTAAGCAGGACTTAAAAAGTGCTCAATTTACTGTGAACATCCAATAGCACTGCATTGCAACTTTTCTAAGACGAGTCTGCTTTAATTAAGGCCCAGTTTCACCGCTTTTGCAAGAAGTCTTCGTTTTTGCGTCATAATTTCGTATTCATAGTAATTACTGACAATGTGCGGTTATAGAAAATGTACGTTTTACCAGTTGTTTAATATCTTTGTGCTTAATTTTATTGTGTGTTATCAGCTTCTTGTAAAATTTCAGGAACATATTTATTTCCTGCTTTGGCAAGAAGGAAATAACACACAGTGAAAATGAGATCCATGAGTATAAATAACTCGTAAATTGTTAATTCTCTATGATCAAACATTTCTAATAATACATCTGCAACTGAGATTATGGCACGAAAACGAAGAATTTCTGAATAATAGGTGAAGCCAACCACCACCAAAAAAAAAAAAAAAAAGCGAGCGAGCGAGCGAAGAGGAAGACACAGAGTCGTTATACGATAGTGGCGGCAGCGCGAGCGTTGGTGGCCACGTATTAGTTACAAAAAGCGAGTCGACACGATGATTCTTTTTGCGGCATGGACCGCTGTCCGTGGTTGTATTGATTTTTGCGTTTATCTGAAGAATGCTCTTGATCGCTGACCTCGTTCTCTCAGGGGGACTCGGGGTACGTTGAACCTTCGAGTTGGTCAGGGCCAACTGTATAAATATTACTGATCAGTGAATGAGTGGCTGATTCCGAGCGATAGAAGAACGAGCGGCGAGAAAAGTGTTTAGCGGAACGGAAGTCTGCGACTGCGAGTATCAAGCATTGAAGGACGCTGATGGCAGGCTGGACTATTGGACTAGATGCGTGAGTGCTAAACATAATTGATGGCAACAGATAGACTGAACCGGTATTAATACCGAGTATTAGTTGATTTACTGTAACTAACAGATACAATTAATTAGGACGTTAATTGGATACAGATTATGTAATGCTGTAAATAATAGCAAAGTGAATAAATTTGAAACCAAATTTATTTTATTTTATTTTTATATTAAGACCTCCGTCCTTCACGAACTCAGATACGCCCCTCAGACGTCGCATGCTACAATAGGTTTAACGCACACGTTACATAATGAGTACCGTATTAAATATAATGTGAGCAGGCTTTTATACCTCAGTTAACATAAACATGCGTTGTTTTTTTATTAAATTTAACTTGTACTTCTTATGAGTAGTAATTATAAAATTCGGAACATAATTACTATGAATTTAAAAATGAGAGGATGTAGGTATGTTGGTAGTGGCTAGTAAGTAATGTTTCTTACGTAGAATATCGTCTGTAGGTTTTTTATTTTTTTTTATTTTTCATTTATTTATAAAGTTAACGTTTTAAGGTTTCTTACTACCTTATTTTAGGTTTTCAGGAATGCATTGTTGGAAACAAATAGAATTGTTGTAAGAATGTTTGATTGTCTGTTGAACGTACAAACATGACGTGTTTGCTTCTTTTGGGCGGTTTTCTACCACGCTTGTTTCGCGTTTATTTTAGTTACGGTGGAAGGGTACGTAGAGAGCAACTCGAAAGAACTTCAGCAGGGCTTCAGAAACGTTTTTGAGCAACCATGTACAGGCTATAAATCGTTGCTCACCAGCAACGTAACAAACCCAAAGGCTGCTCAGGATAAAGTGAGCACTTCTGAAATGAACCTAAGAAAAAAGTCACTGTCCATCTCTGCATATATTTTAATGGGTGCACTGCGTAAATGGAAAGTACAGTAATTTAATATATTAACGTCGAATAAAAATAGTTAGGTAACCATTTGTCATAACTTAAATATTTCTTTCGCTTTCTACGTTTTTTTAATACATCGAAGTGTAAAAATTACCTGATTTGTAAACTATTTGCTTTCCTAATAATTTCATAGATTTACTTGACCGACGTATGAATAAAGTGATGAGGCTCATGGCAACGTTAATTTTACATAATGCGGAAGAATACACAACGTGCATACAAGTAGATCGTAAGCAGGGGTTTCAAAAGTGTTCATTTTACGGTGAACAGCCTTTAATGTGGACGAGCCAACGCCTTGCCCGGCGTCAGACATCAGGGAGAGGAAATGGATCCTTGACGCAAACCGATAACATCAAGCCTTTCGCTGGCGCGTTCAATTTCATTAAAAATCTTTTTCTTTTCTGAAGTGCTGGCTGGGTGGGGCGACGCCTATGACTACGTGAAAGTGCACGGCGCTGCTCATGACAGACCAAGGACCCGCTAAGCGCGTATTTTGAATAGACGGTTACGTCACGAACTTCTCCTGCCACCACCATGTCGAGAGTTGGAGCTGAGATCTCAATCAGCTGAGCGGCGTTTGTTTTGGTTTTGCCGTTCTCTATACCGGGAATGAAAGTTACGTATACAATAGGTTTACGTTATGAAGAATAAGTATGTACCATTATCTGCATATGTATAGCCCAGACAAAGGCTACTGAGTGTTTGTTATTTAATTTACATTGTCGTATTTATGTACTAGGGGTCCAGCCCGTGACCTTTTTTTTTTGTATTGTCACATGCCTAGAATAGTTACCATGTTACAAATTTTGGTTACCATACGAACACTGGAAAAAAAAAAAAAATTGTTTATATATCCACTTGGCCACTGTGACACCACTTTACGCAGTTCTATCCACTGAGCCACTGCGGCCCCACTTGTATCGCGCTATCCACTGCGCCACTGTGGCCCCGCTTGGACATTAACTAAACATTGAAGCGAGACATTTGAAGTAAACAAAAATGATATTCCATTACCTTCATATCTCTATCATTAATATAAAACACTCATATAGGAAAAAGTAATTTAAAAATGAGGTTTTAGGGTAAAAGGTAATGATTTCGAAATCTGAGCTTGCTGAAATTCGAACTTTACCTATATTAGACCCTGAGGATTCGCTCTGCAAAATTTTAAGAACTTCTGTTGAGTTTCAAGGGACTTAGAAGTAGTAAGGACGGGCAGACAGGCAGACAGAGACCGTCTCCTTATTATAGGGGATGTTTGCGTGCGATGAAGTTCATTTGCGGGCAGTGCATATTGAAATATTATAGACTGGGAAAGTCAAACTTGTCTTGAATTTTCTGGCTGCATTCGTATGTTAATAAGAATAATTAATTTTAATTTTACACTAATAACAATGCGTAACTTAAACGCAGGTGTCATCCTCAGCTTAGAAACTTCCAATGCCCTACAATTGTTTATATTTCATTATAAGACTTCTTCTCTGACGTCTCACTGTTTAGAAGTTATTGCAGATGTATCGGAACTAACAGAATATTGTAACAGTCTTTTCATAATTTAAATATGATATTATTTGTGGTGTGTAATTATTATGCATTACAGGCTAATTTTTATATCTCAGCTGCGACCTAACTAAATAAATGTAGAATTGTATATATATTTTTTTACAATTATTTATCCTGAATCCATCAGGGATGGTGAGGTAAAGTTCGTAGTGGCAAAGCTCGCCACTAAATCACCACAACAAAAGAAAAAACCTGATAATATTTCTGTATTATCATGATCAAAGGAACTGCCGGTGTGGATCCTACAAGTTAGAGCTTCTTGCTGTCTAATGTACGAAAGCTCTGCCAGCGAAACTAATCGCGGTACAATTTTTTATGTTATACTCGTCCATTTTTTAACCTTTATGATCCTTCTCCTAATTGATCATAAGAAGAAGCCTCAAAACTTTGCGGATTTATTTCGGAACAAGTTAGAATACAAAAACTCCTACGTTTATATTTCTTTTACATCTTATTCATGTGTTACTTGAAATCTCCTACAGAATCCTGAGACAATAATAAACGTGCAACAAAATGTAAGCCCAATCACAGCGTTCCACTGTGACAGTAAACAACCAACGAGCATTGATTATACAAGACTTTGAAGTCTAGTCTATATGTATGTGAAAACGTGAATTATTCTTGTCTCTGATAATAAATTCTGCTTATGATTAATTACAAATTACTTTCCTTCTTTCAGTATCGTCTGTAACCCACGCGTAATAATATATTTTTTTTTATTTTAACAAAATGCCACGAGATAAGTTAAACTGAAACAATTACACTTCATTAAAGGAAATTTCAAACAGCTCGACGGAGCGGTTGGCAGCACTGAAGTGACAAATGACACGTTTGCATAAAAGACTCATGTAAACACAAGAGGACACGTGCTTTTTAGTTACGCGACTTCTCGCTGCCGACGTTCTGTAGGCCACGTCATGTCTTTCAGAACGCGACGGCAACTTAAACAGAGCACAAAAGGACCCCTTGGTTCCAAGTGATTTATAGAACAGGCGTCATTTTGTCGCCCGTTGCTGAGTCACCAGACGCCTGGGTAACACGGCCTTGTCCATCGCACCATCACCGAAACGTGGCTTAAGTAATTTATATGCGTACTTTTTAAAAGAATAAGCAGGTTGCAAATCTACAGATAATGTTAAGTGATTCTCAAGACTGATTTAAAATTAGGTTAAAGTAACAGGTCCTGGAGTAGGGGGTTAGAAATATTGCCCCAACGAGAAATCCTACTGTGTATTGCCATCCATGGTGTGATGCATCTTCCATTCTGAGACCTCAGGCGTTTGACCACTCGACGAGATCACGAATTCCGTGTTCGATCCTAGTAGGTTCCAGATAGATTTTTTTTGTGTGAGCGAACATTAACAGATGATGGTGTAATATGTTTTCAGTGTTTGTCATATCAAGAGTCATCGCTGTAGTAGGAGTCGCATCGTCCATGGCCCTTCAACGTTTACACTTGTCCTGTATAAAATGTTCTTAATAACACAGAATTGTTCAGTGTGCTGTTTTATCGCAGTCGTATCTGCCTCCGTCTTTCTACAAGGAGCTACTGCGATTTCTCCTTGAAATATAACATTGTTGTCTCCGGTGTTATTACTGCCTTAGCGTCTACGTTTAGGAAAGTGGATCAGAGCACGTATCGAATACTAAGAACAATACAGATACGATACGACAAACTAAGTAATCAATACTTACCTCGAAATTCATTCCTAGCTTTTTCTAAAACATAAAAGAAACTTCGAGGATCTTAATTGTAATGAGAAGTTAATTACGAGGTCGACGGTTTTTTGTGGCAACAGGTCATGGAAATGAATGATTGGCACCGATTTTGCTGGCTGATTTTATGAATGTAAGATCGTATAGTAGAAAATGCTATTGGTTTTGAAGAAAATATTCGAAAGGAACGTGCCTGAACAAAGATTGATTGCAACGGAAAATGAATATTACACAATTATTGAATATGGCTCGTTGCTATAATTTAGAAAACTTCTTCCAGTTTGCAGCGACGCACGCAAACACGCCAGCTTGAGCAGAACCTCTTTTGGCGACCCGATCATAAATGCCGACGTAGGGGCAGCGGACGTGAGTACGGAAGTCTCTAGTACTGGACAACACTGACGAGAGGCAGTACAGACGAAGGAATGTGACTGCAGCGAGGCCAGGCTTACATTACAAGTGCGGTCCATTGACTAAAATGTGTTAGGCCGATTATAGTCTTCTGCGCATGTCCGCAACTCCGACTCTCGCATCGCAAACAGAACTGTCGCTAACACACGGTCAACAGCGATCAACTTGTTTACGTTCCGTATTTCAACATATATACAATTTTACAAGAATACACAATTTTGACTAACGTGTTTATATTCCATTTGCATTAAACCCATGTCAGAGGAAGTGAAGAAACCTTATAATGTGCTCATTTTCATAACCTGTTTTCAAGCCTCGAATGCTATTCACGTCTGTTTCGATAGTCCTTTTGGAGGGAAAAAAAAGCTGTTCAGTGTGGTAACGTGGAGAGTGGTTATTGGGCAGCTGGTAAGCGCACTCTACCTCGTGTTCCGTCAACGATGCGATACCGAATAGAGATGCACTGTCTGTAAGTTGTTCACGGTTACCTGAACACTAATGAAAGCACTGGATAGTTAGTATATTCTCCCTGTTTGTTTGTTTCCTTTATCATTTGTAAAAACTCATATTGGTATAGACTATTCACGGTAAGTGAGCACTTTTTAAAGCCCTCTCATTTGCAATAATAGTCAATAAATTTATTTTATTTTTGTCTTAGACGTTAACTTCCGAGTGCGGTGGAATCTACACACTGTGTTTATTACTTACATGGCAGTATTTCTTTAAAAAGGTGATTAAACGATACAAAAGTATGAAGTGAAAAAGTAACTAGGTCCTTAAAAGTGCTCACTTTACCATGAACAACATGGGTACGTCTAATGACTTGATACGTTAGTCGGCCAAGTAAACTCTGGCAAGTTTTTAGAAATGTGAATATGTGACAGTCATTCCAATTCGTACTATAGAGCGCATAAAACAAGAACAAACAGTCTGTCACTTCCTCTAACTGCCAGTTTGAAGATTTAACTGTAAATAAAACTCTAATATATAGGAATATTTTTCGTAATTCACTGCTACCTTACTCTAGCAATGCCAGTCAGTGCGGATTTTAAAAGCGTTCAGCCGACTATTAGTACTCCACTGACATTATTACCTGGCACTTTGTATTCGACGTTAAGATATGGAACTACTTTCCATTCATCGTTACCAACTTTACTGGGCGCATGTTACTCAGTTCGTCCGTTAAAATATATGCAGGTAGGGCTAGTGAATTTTTTCTAAGGTTGATTTCAAAAGTGCTCACTTTATTGTGAACTGTACTTAGTCTGTGTTTATATTGAGATATTAAAAAACACATCAATAATTTAGACTCCATAGCTTATCTTCGAAAATGTGTAAGGGGGGCCATTAACTGTGTGATGTACAGTCTCTTCTAAGAGCGTAGCGGGTCCCCTCTCCCACCACACACCCTTATACATGAAAGACACTTAAAATAATATAAAGTTATTTATTAGATTAGTAAGATGAGAAATTAGGCTAATAAAAAGCCATAGGACAATAAGAAATAAGCAAAATAAAAAATACAGGTGTCTACTTCTACTGTTGTTCTTCAGCTCGAAAAGTTTTAATATGTGCTGCTTTATTCATGAAGAACTCCTCCCCCTCCCCTTTCCCAAAAAAAATAAATTTCTGCCTACACCACTTGTCCTATTCGCAGTATCGGCACACTATTAGAATAGAACCTTCGAGAAATCTCACCAATTGTGTCGCTCTTAATTATTTCCTAAACATACCCTATATCACAAACGTTTTAAACTTCCGTTAACACAAAATAAAGTTACGGTGGGTTAAATTTAATTGTATTCCATCTATAAATTATAATATTTCATTTATAATCAACTAATATGAATACAACCGAGAGAAATAGCTGTGTTAGTAAAGCCTAGTCAAAAACTGTTCTTAGAACTTTAGCAGGGCTTCAGAAGAATTCGTAGTAGGTAACCATGGATGGATGCATCACGTTTCTCTCGACACTCTTGATTGTTTTGCTGAACGAGGTAAAGTTACTGCGGCAGTAATACCGTTTTGAGCTGTGTACGCTATTTGTGGATACTTACCCTTTGCTTTAGCACCCCGGAAACGTAGGTATCTGTTTTTCATTCAGCATAAACATGTATTTCGGCGTGACCAAAGTCTGTTACTCAATCCGCGATCCTCGTATATATATATATATATATATATATATATATATATATATATATATATATATATATATATAATATATATATATATATATATATATATATATATATATATATAACACTCCTCACGAATTCTTTCTATTCGTTAAGGGAGGTGACAAATCTCATACCACGCCGCTAGCACCACCGACTGTATTTTTTAAAAAGTGATCAATCGTGATGGCAGCTGGATTCCAGCACATGCTAAAAATCCTGCCCTATCCGCTTGAACCTGTTGGTTTCACTAAACTTTACGAAAGACAAATTTGGCGGTAGGAGTAACGACGCTTTCATGTATACGTTTTTAACAGATACTTTTCTGAGGTGTGATTACAGCTGCAATTAAAATTTTAAAGGGCGTTAGTGAGGGATTACCGGTTTCTGCAATATTCGGTTTGATATTTTTGGGCCATACGTGGCCTTGGACTCTACAGCGTCACGCGTACTTTGGGGAAGAGGCAAAACCAATGATAAGTGGGGATCAGCCCATTGCAAAACTCGTGATATAAAATTGTAGTCTGCGGTTCGGAGTACACTATACCGTACGTCGTAGAATGCAGACTTCAAGTTGTCATTACTCTCTTGAGAAAGGCGAGAGGGAGAAAGGAAAGGAATTGTTTTGAAAAAAATAGAGGAAGGAGCAGAAGAGAACGCTCGACGTGTTAAGAACACTGCTGACGTCACGCGACAGCTGTGCGCGCATTCACGCCTTCTTGACCTTCACGGAGACAAGACAGACGCGTTTGCTTGTTAGTTAACTAACACCGCGCCTCGGCTACCATTCGTCGAGCGGGAAGTGACAAGACGAGCTATGGGCATCGGCAATAATCACGATTGTCTGGGCAACACACTGTCTCTCTCTAGCTATCTCTCTCCCCCCCCTTTTCTTCCCCAACATTCTCCTATGCACCTACTAAACATGCGCGTGGTCACTTTAGTTCTTGATCTAAATACAGTCAGTTCGCTATGCAAACGTATCTGTTCAAATCAGTGATAAATATTTGCATGAAGAAAGGGGTTATACTATTTAGGGGATAATGTGCGTCTGTTTCGATGTTTTTTTATTCCGGTTGCCAAATTTAATAGGTGACTGTTGGGAATACACGGCCAAGAGGATACTTGAGAGAGTGAGTAAAGAGATTTGGACGGCACTTAACAACGAGGTCTTGAGAGCCGATGCTGGTGATTGAGGCGAGTACGGAGCAACGCCGGAATGAAAGGGAGGAGGAAACGGGAGATCCCCACGAAAATACGCCGACCAACGGCATCGTCCGGCAGGATTTCCACACGCAAAAATCCGGAGTTACCCGGCCGGGGATTGAACCCGGATTGCTCTGGTGGGAGGCGAGAAGGCTAACCACTCAACCACCGTGGCCCCTTTACTTGAGAGATTAATCATATATATGTACGTTGAACATATCACGTTATCCCAGTCCTGACGGAATCTGAATTCCCAGCATCACTGAACAGATAATAACAGTGATTTTCGCTATGTAAATCTTGATTTGCTTTAACGCAAATTTGTCATTTTCTCAATATTTTACATAAAAATTGTTTCTTCGATAAATTTACTGTGCTGTTTAATTTTAACTTATTTATGTAATTGACATTTAGTCACAACGAAATTACAAAGTATTTACATTTATTATCAATAGTATTAAAATTATATTTACAAAATTGTCATAAATTAATAGTTATAAAAATAATCTAATTAGAAAGTGAAAACCCAAAAATACTATAGAAAAAAGTTTTTTTTTCTCTAATTTCTACTTTTTTCGCAAAATAAATATATCAGTTGGTTCATTCATGTAGTGACTCATTCGACATATCCACCGCCTAGAAAGTAACCTCTTGCAATAAATAAAATATTATGAGTCCTGCCATCTTCGAGTTATGAAATAAATTGCATACATAAATTCTCCTCCTTGTATACTGAAGAATCGGATTCATTAGCACATATGACATTTGGTTGGTGTATTCATAATGTTAACAATATAAGACTGCTTCCCTGGATCATTATTAGTATGTAATTAATTCCTTTACAATATTTTGAACAAGAAGATACTTATACAAGTCACACTATCGCAATTTCAACAAGAAATTACTGATATGCCTCATGAGCCTACTTTCCTCAAAATGTGTGCAATTAATTTTTAAATAATTTCTTAAAAGCTGAGTTGGTAGGTACGACTTGTCTTCTTGTCTTCTCGTTGAAAGCAATATCATTAGAGATGAAACCAGAAACGCATGCAACAGTAGTGAGAAAATTACAAATACAAATGTGACTTACCCAGAACTCGAAACCATAAAACTTCGTACCATAAGCTAGTATGAAATCAACTGCATTACAGAGGTCGTATTCGAGCATTAACTTAGAATTTAAATAGTTTAATGTTTCGAATCATAGGGTTTACAAACCTAAAATTTTTACAAGGCCGTCATTTTGAAAATAAGTGACTGAGCCACTGAAAACGTATATTTTTACATGGCCTACCATAGCGCTATTTGTGTGAAGAATTTGGTGCAATCGTTTGAATGGTCCCTCAGATATAGCAAAAACAATCCCTATGGTTTTAATGTGATGATTTTCATAAATGGAGGACAAAAAGTTATGTATTAGCACATTCTATGATGTATACTACCAGTAAACGAATTTAAGCTAAAAGCGATTACATATTTTCGTAGATATACCACACTAAGCTAAAACGGCTTTATAGCCACCATTCTGGAAATAAATGTCTTCTGTCACGTTAAAAAAGACATAGTTATATTGCCTACAACAGTACAACTTCTTCGCCAAATTTGGTAAGAATTAATTGACTGTTTTCCGAAATATGAGATAAAACCTTAATATTTATTGTAGACTAACTTACAAAATTATAAGAATTGAGGCTCTGCAAATACATATTTGTTGGCTGTATACGATACTGCTAGCATACAAAATTAAGTTGGAATTTGTTTCGTTAATAAAAGATACTGAGCTAAAATATTTACATAGACACCATTTTGAAAATGAGTAGCTGAACAACTTAAAACATGCCAGTTTACACAGCCTGCAGCAGTGCAGATCATTCGCCAAATCTGGTAGGAATCGGGCAATCGTTTCCCAAGATAGGACATAAAAACTTTTATTTGTTCGTATGATTCTATCTTAAAATGTGGCTTACAAAATATATTTTGCGTATATACAGTTGGTAGTTGTAATATCTACTGCCAGCATACAAAGATTAAGTTGGAATTGATTACATGGTCTCGACTCTATAGCATTCTAAACTAAAATGTCTATGTGCCTCCCATTTTGAAAATAAGTGTCTGGCATACCAGAAATGTACCTTTTTACATCATCTGCCGTAATAATACTTGTTTGTCAAATTCAATAGGAATCAGTTAGTTGTTTCTCAAGATATGACATAAAAACGTCCTTTATTCGTGTGGCACTAACTTACAAAATGGCGAAAAAGTATGATATCTATATAAGTTGATAGTAGTATTATCTACTACCATCATAGATCACCCTAATTATTAAAATTGCCGCCATTTTGGAAGTAAGTGCTAGGTGTTGTTGAAAACTATTAAGTCAGGTGTCCCTACTAAGTTATATATATATATATATATATATATATATATATATATATATACACGCACACAGCGTGGGGTTGAACTCGCCCGACTAACATCGTGAGGTGTATGTGGCAAATGTACAGGACATTTTGAACCTAAACTAAATATTAAGTCCCCGAATATGGAGATTTTGGAACGTATTTTTGCGAAATATCAGAAACCAGGCGAGATGAAAGTACGATTCGTGGAACATTGTTTTATGTTATTGGGATCTTCAACCTAAGAGCAAATTCACAATAATAACAGTCCCCATTAGGAAAATAACAGGGATAACCGCCCTCTTATTGGCGGCAACTTCGTTACTGTCGGGAATTATGAACGTTTGGTGCTTTATTGAGCAGTATGACATACGAAACAAAAATGATCTCCTTGTTGCAACTGCCTAGGACCCATCGTTTTCGTTTAAAACGCGCACGAAGATTCCGCTAGATTTCGCTGCCGCAGTACAGTGCCTCGTACATGCATGTATGGTAAGCTGCTATTCCCACTGTACAAACAATGATGGAGGACATTTATTACGTACTGTAAACAACATTTACCATGCATTAAGAAGCCTATGATACGGCATCCGACAATGTATTCTAGGCAACAGTCGGTGTGAGAATCCCTACATGAAGTATTGATAATGTCTACGTGCCTGTAACTGTATTGCTGTCACTGCTGGGTATTGAAAAGACTAATGTTTATGGGCCTGGACATGTATCGCTGTAGCCGAAGCTTTATGTATGTGCTTTTGTACAAAAGCGGTGGTCCTAGGCAGTTGCGACTAGAGGCACTGTGTGCTATCTAGGTTATAGTGTTAAATAAACAACTATATATCGTGAATCAGTCTTGACTTTGCGTATAAACATCTCCCGTCATTAATAAATCAAGGACCAAGCGAAGAGGGGTAATAGTAACATGTTGGATTCGCATTCCGGAGGACACTGGTTCGAATCCTGTTCAGGCCATCCAGAATTCTGTTTACCATGTTTTTCTGAAGTCACTCCAGACAAACGCTGTGATGGTTCCTTAATAAAGGCCATGGCCTAATTATTCCTTAGTTCCCTTCAAGTGCCCAGTTGTATGTTCTGTGTCTAATGAACTCGCTTGTGACGAGACATTTAACGCACAAGCTAAACACGTACAGGTTGCAGTACTGTATTATTAGTGTTTAAATAAGTGCTACTTTTGACAAACGACATGTCGACATTAGAAAGTAACGTTCCCATAATGCAACTGTGTCAAGCCATTCGTTTGCAAGCAACCATTTAACTAGGTGTCAGATACAGCATGCAGTATAAAACATGTGTGTACAGGCTCTGCGACCGGTCTACATGTCTGCCACCCATACTAACAATCGAGGTGGCGCAATGGTAACACACTGAACTCGCATTCGGAAGGACCCGGGTTTGATTCCCTGCCCGGCCATGCTGATTTCGGTCTTCCATGGTTTTCCGAAATCACTCCAGGCGAATGCTAGGATGGGTCCCAAAACAAAGGCCATGGCCAATTCCTTCTCAATCCTTTCCCAATCCCTCTTCCCTGTGCAACTAGCGCCGTCTCTAATGACCTCGCTGTCAACGAGACGTTAAGCCCAATTACCTACCTACCTACCTGCCTCCCATGTCATACTAGGCATATTTGTACGGTTTGGCGTGTTCAATTCCACATTTGGCATGACTGTTATCGCGGCACCAAAGGAGCTATAGCGAATGGGCCCATTAAACCTCGAGACAAATTGCATAAAATATCTGAGCGCTCCATAACATATCATTAACATTCCTGTTAGTCAAGATTCATGCTGTATCTGCAAAATGGAAAGCTTTACGTGGCCAGAACTGACAAATATGCTACTCGTCTACGGTGCGGCAGAGGGAAATGGATGAAAAGCGCAAAGGATGTGCAGGGATCGATGTCCGCACTGACAGTAGCCACACCACGCCACATTTGCATCTGTGGAGCGATGTTTGAGAGAACGTGGAAGTTTGGAGATGACACGACCGAATAAAGGGCGCAGACGGACAGCGAGGACAGCCAGGTTTGAAGAGGATGTGTTGAGACATGTTGAGAACAATCCACATGTGAGTAGGCGTATTATTACAAGAGTACTCAACAGAAGCCGCCTCACCATTTGTCGAGTGCTTCATGAGCAATTATTGCATCCGTTCCATGTACAATATGTGCATACCGTGGGTCCTGCGGATTATCCTCGATGCGTGGAGTTTGCAGCATGGTTTCTGGAACAATGCAGAACACACCTTGACTTTGACGGATACATTCCCTTCACTGACGAGGCTTCCTTTCAACGTAATGGCATACAGAATTGTCGAAATATCCACGAGTTGGCGGATGTCAATACTCACGCCCCATTTGTCCACGGGGATCAAAAGCGATTCAGTGTCAACGTCTGGACGGGCTTAATATACAACATGTTGGTTCCCTACCTGTTACCACATCGTCTCACTGGCAATGTGTACGCTGCACTTCTACGGGAAGCTCTTCCGACATTACTCGAAGAGGTCCCGTTACAAACACGAGCGACCATGTGGTTCCAGCACGACGGTACCCCAGCCCACATTAGCAACGTGCGCGCGATCACCTGAATATCGTATTCCCTGGACGTTGGATAGGCCTATTCCCTAGCCTCCACGATCCTCAGATACGAATCCATTGGACGATTTGTTCTGGGGTTACATGAGCAGCCTAGTGTATGAAACCGCGGTGGAATCCGAAGAGGACCTCGTCGCCCGCATCGTTGCAGCTGCAGAGATTATTCGGGGTGATGAGGGTGTTTTCAAACATGTCCGACAATCGTTGGTAAGGCAATGTGAACTGTGCGTCAAACATGTGGCTGTACCAACGAGCCTTTCCTGTAGAAGTGTTTGTGGTACATGTTTCTACAATAAAACCTATGGAATTCCACAGGTTTGGTTGTCGAATGCAATGTGTTACCTGATACTACTTGAATGTAATGCGTTTTAATGGCATTGCTCTACACTACTGCATCAAATATTTCAACATTCAAAAGCCCGCACTATACACAGCAGCAGCGATACAGTTCTAGTTGTGTATGCAGTACCAATATCTTTACGTGCTGTAGGGAATCACACACCGACTGTCGCCACAGTCGAATAGTTGTGTATGCTATTTAATGTATGTATGGTACACATTGTTTACAATAAGTGTTAACCTTGTCCGCCACCATCGGCTGTGCTGTGGCCATACACGCATGTAGGTAGA
This sequence comes from Dryococelus australis, assembly GCA_029891345.1. Taxonomy (NCBI): domain Eukaryota; kingdom Metazoa; phylum Arthropoda; class Insecta; order Phasmatodea; family Phasmatidae; genus Dryococelus; species Dryococelus australis. The sequence goes on from CM056994.1 coordinate 280,571,888, forward strand.
ATTGCCTGAATACTAAGTGCTGTATTGCTGCAGTGTAATCTAAAGGAATATTCGTGTGCGTTTTAAACAAAAATGGTTATTCCTTGGCAGTTGCAACAAGGGGACTATTTTTGTTTCGTAGGACACACTACTCAATAAACCAGCATCAGATATTCATAATTCCCGACGGTAACGAAGTTGCCGGCAATAAAAGGGTGGCCACCCCTGTTATTTTCCTAATGGGTAGTGTTATGATTGTGCATTTTCTCTTAGGTTGAAGATCCTGATAACATAAAACAATGTTCCGCAGATTGTACTTTCTTCTCACCTGGATTCCGGTATTTCGCAAAAATACATTCCAAAAACTTTATTTTCGGGGACTTATTTCGCCCTTAATATTTAGTTTAGTTACAAAATGTCCTATATATTTGCCACTTGATTTTACATAAGGAATCACCTCACGAAGTTAGTCAGTCGAATTCAGCCCTACCTGTATATACAAAATGTTGCGAAATTGCATGTCAATACTTCGGGGAAACATTCCTCACATTTGGAGAATGAAAAAATGTTACATGAACGTAGGTCCGCAAATACTTCGTTTCCTTACTACAGCCCGTAATACAAAACGTACAGTGTATGGGCTGGATCATGTTACTGTTGAATGCCATCGCAGCGTTCGTTTACATGATACACGACACCTCATAATATTACACTATACCTAGAATAGTAGGAACTGAACAAGAAGTAGTTACACATGTGTGAAAAGCATATCGTCGGCACTAAATAAATGTTCAAAATGCCGTCCATCAGCAGAAACACATGCATCAACCCGCCACTGCATGGACACCCAGATTCGTTGATGAACACCCTGGAAAATTCCTGATTGTTTCGCAACCCGCCAAAATACGGTTACAGAGGATGCCCAAATCGTCCACTGGGGTTGCATAAACAAGTGCCTTTAAATGTCCCCATAAATGGAGGTCTAGTGGATTCAAATCAGGGCTCCTCGAGGTCTGGTATGGGGCTGCCAATTACAACTGCGATGGCATTCCACAGTAACATGATCCAGCCCGCGGGCCATACACAATACGTTATGTATTACGGGCTGTAGTAAAGAAACGAAGCGTTTGAGGACCTATGTACATATAACATATTTTCATCCTCCAGCTGTGAGAAATGTTTCCCCGAAATATTGACATACAATTTTGCCACATTCTGTGTATACCGAGTTTGGTGAAGTACGGCTGATGTGTTCGGAAATTGAAAAGGGAAGACCCACACAGGCAGAGACACACACCTACACACAGACACATATACAGGAAAATAATATCATAAGCCTTTCTTTCCTTCGGAAAGTGAGCTAGAAACCATGTTCGCAAGGGAAGTGCGTCGTCACTTCGCTGTAACGGTGCCCATGGCTACAAAGAAGCAGAATCATTCCGTATGCCTTGTGACGTAGAAATTCTCTTCCAGTTGTCAGGGGGCCGCGATTGAGGGAGTGGCTAAAGAGCTCTTTCCACACGAAAGCATACCGTACTAAACTCAAGGAGGAGTCACTCCCGGAATATTCTCATGTGGCAATCGTGCTGACGATGCCGCTGGTCGGCGGGTATTCTCGGGGATCTCCCGTTTCCTCTGATCTTGGACTTCGGCGCTACTCCATATCCGCCTCGCATCATCCTCATTGGCTCTCAAGACCTCGTCAACAGCAGCCTAAACGTCTCCACCCATCCAATCTCCGTAATCGTACTGTTTTGCTGAGATCGTTCAACCGCACACATCGATTTTGATTTATTATCTTTATTTCTCGTGATGCACACTAGAAAAGAAAATTGGTCCTCATCGCAACTTGCAAGTGTGGTGTACGATTGCCGGCAGATCTCTATGTGAACTGGCTAACGTGGAAATATATAAGTGACTAATTAGTGATACAGGCTCGTGCAATTGTGAGGTCTGGTAATACAGGCAAAATTACTGAATACTGTTTCATAATAATGCTGTAGTTTTTATTTCCATTTTGTCGTTCATGTGATAGTAGTATAAAATGGTATGTTCTGGCGCACCTGGCTGCTGGCTGCGGACCCTGCGGAACTAATTAGCATATTCCGGGCAGGTTGTACAGTGTGGTGGTGGTTTGCACATTGGGGCGGAATCGGTCGGAAATTGAGAAGTTCCTGCCAAATTGAGAAGTAATTCCCTGCGCCCATCTTAGTATCGCCGACACAAGACAATTGGCGACCAGTAGAGGATGGCGATCATTTTGACGGCCAGCGCCTCGCCGGCGGTGGTGGTAGGGCATCAAGGTGTCGTGAACAATCGGATCTCGTGGAACACTGCCCCCTCCTTAAGGGGGGAAGTATCCTTGCTATGTTGGATTTATGTATTTTCCTCATTAACTTAATTCTCTGAGTTAATATTTAAAAACCAAGCTAGTCATGGAATTTGGAACATTTTAACAGTTATTTCTAAATCCAACTTATTTTTAGTACATGATTAGTGTCACATCTGTAACCATAATCAAACATTGTCTAATTATTTAATAAATTCAGTCCCACATGGGAAAATACAGGTATATTTGAAACCCTACAAATAAAAAAAATCGTTAAGTAGTCGTCCATGTCATGTCTAGCTTTGATTTTTTATTTATGGTCATACTTTTTCATCACGAAGATTCGTAAGAAAATTCGAAGATGGAGTGGATACTACACCCTTAAGTCTGTGTGTGTGCATAACACCTATAAGGATAGTTGGTTATAATTTCCGAACCATTTAAGACATAGTTGTCTAATACATATTATAGGCATTCACAACGACTACAAGAAGTGTCACAGGGTAAAATATACCCCATATGAACTTATAAGCATATTTGGCGGTTAGTTCCGAACTGTTTAAGTTATAGTTGTCAAATCCATTACATAGGCATCGACCACGACTAGGAGAAGGGTCGCGGTGTCAAATATGCCACATGCCAACTTATAAGCATAGTTGGATGTAATATTGGCACAGTTCAAGTTATAGATGTGAAATGAATAACATATACATCCTCCCAGACTAGGAGAAAGGTTGCATTGTTAAATATGCCATATGTCAACTTATAAGCATAGTGGACTGTAATTTCAAGACCATTTAAGTTATAGTAGTCAAATACATAGCATAGCCATTAACAACGACTAGGAGAAGAATTGTGAGGTCAAGTATGCCTGATGTCAACTTATAAGCATAGGGGGCTATAATTTCCGAACCATTTAAGTTAAAGTTGTTAATTTCATAACATAGGCATCCACCCGAACTAGAAGAATGGTCGTGGGGACAAAGATGCCCCATATCGACTTATAAGTATAGGTGGCTGTAATTTCTGTACCATTTAAGTTATAGTTGTCAAATTCATATCAAAAACATCCACCACGATTGGAGAGGGATTTCAGGGACAAGTATGCCCCCTGTCAGTGTATAAGCATAGTTGAGTGTAATTCCCAAACTGTTTTAGTTATAGTTCGCAAATTCATGACATAGACATCCACCACAATGTGGAGAGGAGTCGCAGGGACAAGTATGCACTATGCCAACTTATAATCATAGTTTGCAGTAATTTCCAAATCGTTTGAGTTACCATCGCCAAATTCATAACATAGACATCAACCACAACTATTATAGAAGGAAATAAGTTACGAAGTGTTTGAGATACAATTACCAAACTCATAATACATGCATAAACCCCCCGACGATGAGTAGGGGCTTGCCGACATATATAGGCCTGCATTCCTCCCTGATCTTACTCACCTCTGTCTCTCCTGTCCCCATGGTGCCACTGCCTGGTTACACACACACACACTATTCCCTTTGTGCTCCCCCCTCTCAGCCCAATGACCACCCACTAGTCCTCGCACTATCTCTATCCCTTTCCCCCTCCACCTGCCTACATCACCCCTGACCATACATCATCGAGTGCTCGCCACTACCCGGCCAGCATCTCGCTGTGTGCCGACCCCCCGAACACTTGCATAACAGCATAATTCCAGTCAGTCAGTCAGACAGTACCTCCAGCCTTGTACCTGTAAGCATGTACCCAGATGTCAATGTATGTATGTACATATGTAATGAAATGTCACTTGCAATGAATACACAGTCATCGCTCTACAGCCGAGTACCCCGCACATACAACACATGCTAGAATGATAAGCATCCAATTACAAAGATGAATTACCCCCTACCTTAACTGATGTAGCAGTGAATAGATGTAGGTCATGAGCACATCTCACTGTCATCGTCGTCATCATTGTCTTCAATGATGTGACCTCATTGGAAGTGGAACCCCAATGACAGGTCTTGCCTTTCCATGCACGATAGATAGCGACCAAGTACTACAGCATTGGAGGGGGAAATGCATGTAATCTGAATCCAACATCGAGGCATTGCAGGTTGATTCTCATAGAGAGTGAAAATAATAGTACAAGTTGGCATAAAAGCTGCCATTCTATCTACAACAGTGGTAGAAATTACAGTCAGTCCCCAAACTGCAATCACATACTGAACCCATCTCACACACATCCACACACACAATTAGAGATAACCATATGCATTGCTCTGTGTGTTACTCAAGTTGTCTGCCAGAGTACATGAAAGGAAAAAAATACCTACCCAAATCCTCGCACCTGACACATTTTCCTTTCCATACTCTATTCGAATAAATAAGGAATCGTAGTTTTTATTCCCATTGAGAGCACATGCTGACTCACCTGCAGACATCCATCGATCCCATCACCCATGAAGAGACTAGCATGATGGTCATACTCTGTCTGCGACCTTAATTACAGAAAGTCGTACTCTGTTGCCTACCCATACCCATGTACCGACCCTTTTTTTGCAATTAGAGACAGTGCTACACCACACAGTTGGCTGTAATTTCCGAACCATTTGAGATACAACTTGCAAAAATAATTGTAACATGACCTTACACACTCAACAGTATCTCCGTCCTGCACTCGTGTACTGAAGCATATAATAATAGGGAGGAGTCAGGGGGGTCAGGGAGGAGGGTTAGGGGGAAGGAATGAGTCACCCTGCTGTATAATATGAGCCACACACACAATGTAAAAGATGCTAGACTGCTCTGGCAAATGACCCCCTTTTATGAACCTACTGAAACAAAACCATCACTCATGACCAGACCGTGACTAACACACTCGCATACCTTGTAATTACAGTCGCTCATACCCTGTATGGAACCTTCAATATACAACAGTCATATTTCAACCCACACTTGCATACCGTACCTTCAATGCTCATGGTTTATCTGTACCCCCCCCCCCCTCAACTGGGGATCAACCTACACTTGACATGTACCTTGACTTCAATCTACATCACATACACATCCATTGAGGATTCTAGACAACTAATGACATTGGAATTAGACATGTTGAGTAAGGAGATATCACACACATACCAACACACACTCATATCATTGTGCTCTGAGCTGCCAGTGAGTTCATGTTGCTACCTACAGGCATTCGGCTCTACAAACAAAGTACACATGTATTTGAAATGCGTGTGTTGGTGTGGGTGTGTGTGCTATCTCCTTACTCACCATGTATAATTCAATTTTAATTAGTTGTATATAATCCTCTCGATGGATGTATATGTGATGTACATTGAAGTCTAGGTATGTGTTAAGTGATGGTTGGTACCCAGTTGGTGCAGGGAGTACAGATAAACTGTGAGATTTGAAGGTTCGGTGCGCTGGTGCAGGTTGAAGTATGACTGTTGTACATTGAAGGTTCCATACGGGGTATGAGTGACTGTAATTACAAGCTTCGGTACACAAGTGTGTGTAAGTCGTGGTCTGGTCATGAGTTATGGTTTTGTTTCAATCAGTTCATAAGAGGGTGTCATATGCCAGAGCAGTCTAGCATAACTTACATTGTGTGTTTGTGGGTGTGGCTCATATTATAGAGCAGGGTGGTCCCTCCCTGACCCACCTCCCTGACCCCTCCCTGTTATTATTACATGCTTCGGTATACGAGTGCAGGACAGAGATACTGTTGAGTGTGTAAGCTCATGTCATGATTTTTTTGTTGTATCTCAAACAGTTCGGAAATTATGGCCGACTATGTGGTGTATCACTGTCTCTAATACAAAAATAAAAGGTTGGTACATGAGTACGAGTCGGCGACAGAGTATGACTGCCTGTAATTGCAGGTCAGAGACAGAGTATGACCGTCAAGTCTCTTCATGGGTGATGGAACCAACGAATGTCTGCAGGTGTGTCAGCAAGTGCTCTCAATGGAAATCAAAACTACGATACCTTATTTATTCGTGTAGGGTATAGAAAAAAATGTGTTAGGTGCGGGAATTTGGGTAGGTTTTTTCCTGTTGTGTACTCAAGCGGACAATGTGAGTAGCACACAGAGTAATGCATATGACTATCTCTAATTGTGTGTGTGATGGGCTCGGTATGCGAGTGCAGGTTGGGGACTGACTGTCTTTAATTTCTACCACTGCTGTAGACAGAATGACAGCTTTTATGGCAACTTGTGTAATTATTTTCACTTGCTACGAAAATCGATCCTACCTTACCTCGATTTTGGGTTCAGATTACATGCATTGTTTCCATTCAATACTGGTAAGCACAGTGCCAGGATAAGGGGGGATGTAGTACTTGATCATTATCTATTGTGGACAGAAAGACAGGACCAGTCATTATGATCACTGCTTCCAGTGAGGTTACTTAGTCGACAAAGATGACAACGACGATGGTGAGATATGCATGTGGCCTATGTCTATTCACTGCTACACCAGTTAAGGTAGGGGATAATTCGTTTTCATAATAGGATATGTATCATTCTAGCATGTGTTATATGTGCAGGGGACTCGGCTGTACAGCAATGACTGTGTATTCATTGCGAGTGACATGTCATTATATACATACACTGATATATTGGTTCATGGCTCACGGGTGCAAGGCCGGTGGTTCTGACTGACTGTCTGGAAGTAAGAACACTGTTACAGGAGTGCTCGGGGGGTCGGCACACAGCGAGTCGCTGGCCAGGCAGTGGTGAGCGCTCGACGATGTATAGTCAGTGGTGATGTAGGTGGGTGTAGGGGGAAGACAAGGGATGGAGAGAGAGAGCATGATGACGAGTTGAAGGTCGGGGCACTGTTGCTGGGGGAAGGGGTGAGATCGCATGGGGAAGTGTGTGTCTGTGTGACCAGGTGGTGGCACCATGGGAACAGGAGAGTCAGAGGTGTGTAAGATCAGGGAGGCACACAGGCCTACATATGTCTACAAGTCCCTACTCATCATTGGGGGTTATGAATATATTATGATTTTGGTAGTTGTGTCTCAAATGCTTCGTAACTTACATCCTTCTATCATAGTCGAGGTTGATGTCTATGTTATGAATTTTATCACAATAACTCAGATGGGTTGGAAATCTCAGTAAACTATGCTTATAAGTTTGCATAGTGTGCATGTGTCCCTGCGACCCCTCTCCTCATTGTGGAGGATGTCTGCGACATTAATTTGCCAACTATAACTAAAACAGTTCGGGATTTACACCCAAATATACTTATACATTGACATAGGGCATACTTGTCCCTGCGACCCCTATCTTAGTCGTGGTAAATGTCTATGATATGAATTTGACAGCTATAACTTAAATGGTTCAAAAATTACAGCTACGTATGCTTATAAGTTGACATGGGGCATCTTTGTCCCAGCGACCCATCTCCTCGTCGAGGTGTATCACTATGTCATGAAATTAACAATATTAACTTAAATTGTTCAGAAATTATATCCACCTATTCTTATAAGTTGAAATCAGGCATAATTGATCCAGCGATCATTTTCCTAGTCGTTGCTGATGTCTATGTTATGAATTTGGTAACTACAACTTAAATGGTTCGGAAATCATAGCAAACTATGCTTATAAGTTGACATTGGGCATACTTGACCCTACGATCCTTCTCTTAGTTATGGTTGATGCCAAGTTATGTATTTGACAACTATAACTCAAATGGTTCGGGAATTACAGCAAACTATGTTTTTAAATTGACATGTGGCATATTTGACAATTTCACCCTTCTCCTAGTTGTGGTGGATGCCTAAGTTATTAATTTGACAGCTATAACTTAAGAGGTTCGGAAATTACAGCCCACTATGCTTATAAGGTTACATGTGGCATATTTGATTAGACGACCCTTCTCCTAGTCGGGGCGAATGTCTATGTTATGATTTTGACAGCTATAACTTAAAATGGATCAGAACTTACAGCCAACTATGCTGATAATTTGACATCGCCCATACTTGACCCCACGACCCTTCTAGTCGTGGTTGATGCCTATGTTATTAATTTGAAAACTTTAACGTAAACAGTTCGAAAATTACAGCCATCTTTCCTCATAAGTTCACATGGGGCCTATTTGATCCTGCAAACCTTCTCCTAGTCGGGTAATGCCTATTTTATTAATTTGACAACTAGAACTTAAATGGTTCATACATTACAGCTAACTATGCTTAAAGGTGTTATGAACACACACACAGACTTAAGGAGGTGGCAGTGTTCCATGAGATCCGATCGTATGCGATGCCTTGATGCCCCTCCGCCACCGCCGGCGAGGCACTGGCTGCCAACGTGGTCGACATCCTCTGCTGATCGCCAATTGTCCTGGGCAGACATACATCGGCGATACTTAGCTGGGAGCCACGAATTACTTTTCAATCTGGCAGGAATATCTCAATTTCCGACCGATTCCGCCCCAATGTGCAAACCACCGCCACACTGTGCAACCTGCCCGGATTATGCTAATTATCACTGGCTGCCAAGATGGCCGCCAATGGCGGGAGGGAAATTAGGAGAATTGTGAACGAAATATAGAAAAATGTGACCGTTTTGGACGGGAAAAAGGAAATAAAGGGAAATTCTCGCTCCTGGAGTCCGTAGTCTGCAGCGAGTTTTTATGCTAATTAGGTCCGCAGGTCCCGCAGCCAGCAGCTAGGTGCGCCAGAAGATACAATTTTATACTACTTGTGATCTATAACTTCCAATTATTTATATTATAACTTACTGACTGCCCTTTCTGTGAGAAATGGCATGACTGTTTTAAGAGCTACGACCGGGATTTGTTTCTCTTTCGGAAAATTGGTTTAGTGGGAAATAAAAAAAGTGAGGATTAAAACCAAACATTTGAAGCTCACGTTATTTAAATGTTCAACCTGCTCACTCTATATAGCCTGGTAGATGGCACGTGCACATTCAAAACCAGTTTACACATATCCAAGCACGGATGATGTAAATGGAGTAGCAGCATTCCGTATGCTCTCAACAAATTTTGGCATAGAAGCTTGCACTGGCAGGATGTGAGAGGACCTCTTCATCTAATTCCCAATTAATCAAGTTAAATGGTGTGAAGTCAGGTGAACGAACGAGCTGGCAAAGCGGCACACATTCTTGAAATGCTCTATCTTGAAATGCTCGGTATATTAAGTCCCTTACGTCATGGCAGAAATTATGTAAATGATAACTTTGGTGATCTCTTCATAACAAGTAGGATGTATAAGTCGGCGTCCCTAAGACAGGAAGTCCCACACACAGTGAGTTTGTGTGAAGAGCGCAGAAACATGTTCGTTGGTGGAAAACCGCGAAGTTGTAAAACGCCTACTTCTGCTTTTCTTATTGTCACCAACAGTAGAAACATTTTTTTTTTTTTTTGCAATTGTACAAGAACTCTTGGCGACCCCCCATGGCCAAAGAAAACGTTTGCAGCAATACCAACAGTTTTATTGTAAAAATGCAAATAAATTATTATATTTTGTGCTCTCGAAAACATTGGGATTAATACGTACGAGAGCGGTGAAAATAATGTACGCTATTTATTATTTAATAGAAGTCATACGTACATACATTCACGTGTGTTTCAGAGTAAAGTTTATTTATAACATAATGAAATAATTTGCAACTTTTACCTCGTGATTTAAAGTGGTGCCTGGTCAGTACAAATATTTCTCTAGATGTATTACAGATACGTTTCGCGTAACATTTCAATGAGGAAAATTTATTATTCATATAATTTTATTTTACAAAGGTTTGTAATAGTACACACAAATTCTCAGTAATATTCACTTTTTTTTTTACACTGTAGTGCCTCGATGGTCAAGATGTATGAATACGAAAGTCAGGCATGTGTTGTTGACACTGTGAGATAGGTTTCAGAGGCGATCATGTCCACGAAGGCAGTGGGCAGACGACACGGCCAAGCCCAGCGCGGCCGGACACCAGACGCAGGACGGGCTTATCGCGCCAGCAGTATCTTATGATCGTGGTGTATCACATTACCAGTGCAGCCAGAGACCCAATTACAACTCGCTATCTCGCTCTCTCTCTCTCTCTCTTTGTTGTGGCACGTGTCAAGGTCAGCGTCGTTAGTGCGTCTTGGCTCTGGTCCAGGAGGCGGTCAAGTGTCGTGGAGGCTGACACCATCACTGATATACGGAGGATACAATGTACGGCCAATGGACCATAGCAAGAAGGGAGAGAAACTCGGCCCTTATATTCCCTCGCCAAAGTTTGGTTCTTTATTACGTACAGGAATTACCTCTTTTTTTTTTTTTTTTGCTTGTTACAATTATCAAGCCGATCTTTTTAAATATACGACTAAAATATACAGTATTATTGGAAAAAAGCCATATTTACCTTACTTATTGATTCAGCGACATTTCCCACTGATTCGTCAGTCATTTTTCCCACTGTTTTGTCAGTGGTTTATGTCTTGACTGATAGACCAGAGAAACATCTGAGCAACTTCCTCCGTCTCTAATTATTTTTTACTGATGTATCAGTGACACTTCGTGTAAAAATGGCTATCGAACAACGTTTAAAAATGGCCGTTAAACAACGTGTATCAAGTGAAGTAACAACGAATAAACGAATAAAACCAATACAAAATACTTTCTAAAATGTGTTTCGTCTTTCAAAACGCCATTTTAAGACGTAATATGAACACGTAGCCTTTTCATTGCGTTTTTACGTCTTTCATTTCGTTTCCATCTAATCGTCACAGCGCTCTGTTTGAAGGTTTAAACTGCATTTAATGCGGTGAGGAGAATGCACTCATAAATAGGGCCTACTATTCGTTTTAACAATCCTAACGATACCACTCAAACCAAAAACGAAAAATAAGAGCATACTGTTACAAATTCTCTCTCTAAAAATTAAGTGGGCTATACCAAGTTCGTTAAAGGATGGAGGTCTTAATCAAATAAAGAATTAATTATAATTTCCTTATTTTATTTACAATAACTACAGCAAAATTGTCAGAACTCAAATTCTCACAATAAATTGAAATCACTTGCTGTTCACAATTGACACCAACTAATAAAATTTATAATTACGACAAAGAAATCAATTAAATAAAATAATTAAAGATCAGTCCCAATATAGAGCGTATCAAACTATTCAATTATTCTATAATTTATGCATCCCTATTTGACAGTTCGAATATTTACAATAAAATCAGTATTACACTTCCATTCAGTCCCACCTCAGTTCAGTCCATACCCACCAGTCGCAATGTTCCAGAGTCCTCCAAGCGCCTTAACGCGCAGTACTCTTCACTCGTCGGTTTCACACCCTCTCATCCATTCAAGCCACGAACACCTCACTCGCCAGCGTCCTGCAATCCCCACACTTTACTTCACTCGCGCACACTCGGTCAGGCGGCCTCCGTCAAAGACTCCCGGCCGCTTGGTTGCGGCAGTACATATAGTGTCTTAGGCCGACACCTAGAATCTTCCCCAACTCGCGCGATGCGTCGCGGAGGGCTGACGTACCAGCCAGTCTCACCAGAACATTCTTACGTCGTGTCTAAACGTATCGGAATCTCTAGCAGGCGAGAGGAGGTCTGTGACGCCAGCAAGTCTCGCTGCTATCGGTATTCACGGGATTTCCAGAAGGGGGGCAGACAGCCAGGAGCGCATCGTTCCCGGAAGAGGGGAGGGCGAGGTGGGTCTCCGATTATGGCGTGAGTCAGCGGAGTCGGCGCCAGTTGCAGCACGTAACAATACAATTTCAATTTACATGATTTCGCAGCATTACTATAAGGCATATATTTTCCTCCCATAAACTTTAACTTGACGTGGTAGCGCAGATGGCAAGGCAACGGACGATAGTAGAAAAGGTATGTGAGTTAAAAACCCGCCACTACGAGTTTTATTTTCTACTTTTTTTAATTATGGTAATATCCTAAATAGTCTTATTCCACGCAATTATTCGGCTAAATTTAACAGAAGCAATATTGAATTCGCTACTGCAGTCGGCCGTCACATATTCAGTCAGCGAAATTGTTTCATGTCAATTATTCAATCAGTGAAATTTTCATTTAAACAATGAGTGGCTGCCAACTTATTCTTAGTGGAGCCATTTTCCCTGGTAGTTCAATTTCACTGCGAATCAGTGGTTTCCCACTGATTTGAATTTAGAGTGTAAGTTATAGACTGTAGTAGACTTTTAATGTTGCCTTAAAACCCTTCTACGTCACTAAATGCAGGCGCTAACAAAACGGGAATTGACCAAACAAAATTTGACCGAGTTGAGTTCCACGTCGTAAAGAAATCTGCATAAAAGGTAAAATTGACGGGATCATTTGTTAGTGGAACACGAATCACTTGTAATATCGTCACAAGAACGATTATGTCACCAATTACCCTCAGTACTAATCTTAACATCACTTGCGTTTAAACTCTAACCACTGGGACTGACTTCGTCATCATGGATCAATAATTGAGGCTATGGGGATGAAACGGTGTGATAAATATAAGTGTAGCGGAAGTTATATAGGTTTTCATTTAGGGAAGTAATTAAATAATGTTCGTACGAGAATTTTTAACAGTCTTTATGTCCATATAAAAAGTATTAATACAAGGTACTGATGCACAGGTAAGCCAACGACATCGCAAGACCAGGGGTTTATTCCTTATTTGAAACAAATTGCTAAAAATAACTAATTCGATATTTAGAAAGCATGAAAACGAACGCAGGATTATAAATAAGTCCAATATATAGAGGGATAACACACACACAAACACACATTAATATATAAATATCGGTAATGGTAGGGACAGAGACCACTAGTTTTGATCGGAACTTTATCATTTCTCTTTTCGTCCCTTTTCCGTGCCTGTGAGAGTTATTTAAAATGAACGCTATCTGTAGGAATATGCGTATTGTTACGCGCTCAATGCTTTATTCCGCGCGAGTGAGTGTAAGTGAAGGACAGAGTAATTATATGACAGCGCAGGCAGCAAGTCAAAGAAATGTTTACAAAGCGTGCCTGTTATACCTATCAGGGCGCGTGCCACTGCCGACCTTGGGTACCAGGTGTCTTTGAGACATCTGAAGATTGCTCTGTATTACTGACCTCGTTTCTCTCAGCTAGACTAGAGGTGCGGCGAACTTTCCAGGTCAAGGCCAGAGGCTATAAAAGGCGTGTCGGGCCTCCGAGCCGGCAGTTGTTTAATGGATGAGTTTCAGCGATAGACGACTAGCGAGGAGAGAAGCGCGCGGCGAGAGAAGTGACAGAGCAATGAAGAGTACTATTGCAGACTGGACTACTGGACTAGATGGGTGAGTGAAGGGCATTACAAATGATGGCAGCAGATAGACTGAATGCGTGTTAATGATAAATATGAGTTCATTGACAATACCCAAAAATACATAAAGAAGGACGTTAATTAGAGTTGAATTAAACATTAAATATTGCACTCACTGTGAAATAAAAAAGCGATAGTAGAGACAGATAGTTTAATGCTATAAATAATAGCTGTGTGAATAAATTAAAAATAAAAGTTAGTTCTTTTATTTTTATTTTGACCTCCATCCCTCACGAACTCTGATACGCCGCTCAGGCGTTTAGCAAAAATATAAATCGTATTTCCGAAATGTAGGCCTACAAGAGTCGTAAAATAAAAACGGCAAGAGCACATATGGCGAGAGAGAATTAAAGCAGTTGTATTAAACAGAAAACAGGTTTACAAGATTATGTCAATAGCAATGTAGTGGAAACTGGAAACATGCGTGCAAAGATGCCGCATGCGTTTCGTAATATGTGTCATGGTGAGCTGCTGCCTGTTTCGTAATTTTCTCGTCAAATTAAAAAAAATCGAATATTGTTTCCGTGAGTTGTAGGAGTTCAGGAACTGGTAAAATGTGAATTTGTCCAATACATGGCTCTTTGGTTTTTTTAGGTGACAAATGGTGGGGAACTGGAGTTAATTATAGGTGCTGGATAGGAAATATAGAAATAACAACTAGACAAGAGTTACAAAAATAGGCATGCAGGCCCTAAAAAATTTAATTGTCCGGTACTGTTACCCCGAAATTCTCAGTAATAGCCTAACAGCTACATTTCACCATTTTGAAAACGCACTGCTGTAATTCAACAGATTGCGTCAGAACACGCATATGAACTCTACTTAAAATAATTTTGTTAGACGATTCGTCTGTAAACATTGAGTTTGTGGTACGTGTCTTGTGTGCGAATTACGTCCGAATCAATACACCGAGACCCTACACTCACAAGCGTCTACTGCAGTGGGAATGTTCGCATGTTATTTTCGACTCTCTGGTGAGTGTCTAAGCCGCTGTTTTAAAGTGCGGCCTCGATGATGTTTACACGCGAGGTGCGAACAGCGTCCTTGGCCGTGGGTCTTCGCGAAATGCCATCCTGGAGGAGTTCCGTAATTTATTAACATGCTGGGCGGCAGACTCCCGTGTTTCAGCTGCCTTGGATTGCGTATGGTTCACATCTACTACATTTTATACACTCCCGTCAATGTTATAAAACTGAACAATTAATAACCATTGTTTTCTTGAAAGCTCATGGTCAGTACAGAGGACTACAGCTTTAAAAAAACAGCTTTCACTACTGACGCAAATTTTCATGGTTGTTGCCTCAGTAGGCTTACCTCGCAGAATAGTACAATTCACAATTTTATAAAAAAAAAAACACCACTTGGCCTATTTATATGAATCGGTGTGTACAATTCACTAGTTCCTAACTTAAAATACGCATACTGGTTGCGTAGAAGTTTTACTTTGTGAAAACGGTATTGTATTTTTGTAAGCAAGCAAGGAAGTAATTGCTCTGCACTGTAAATTTTTTCGGACAGTTCACACCAATGAATTACGTCTTGTTCTCTCTAGATAAGAGGTTTTATAAGCTACTTTTATTAACAAAGTTTTTGTGTCTGTTTATGTCTGTTGTTTTGTGTGTCTGTCGCCTACATCGACTTTTGTACTCTTACAGAGAATTCCTTGAAATAAAGGCACCCAACGTTTTTCATAAACCCATATGTAATATTTGTTTTCCAAATAGCAGCCCTAAAACTTTTGGGGTGTTATGTCATATCTCCAGAACCGTACAACCGATCTGAAGCAAGCTTGGTGCGATGTCGGCAGAAATTGTAGGATATGTATTAAATTCACGTACTCGATATTTCGTAGGCAGATAATGCCACCTGAAAAACAAAGCTGATATATTTAATCATAAGAATTTTAGAACAAATTCCCGTCAAATAATTATATAATTTAATTAACGTGTCAGTTACTTCAGACATCGGCCATTTAGGGAGCTGATCCCTAAATTAAACTTTAAGTTAAGAAATAATAAAGTTAACGAATACAACTAACGGTTATTATAATTCCAACTTTCACGCTGGTCGACTAATCGGGGATGGGCGACCTACATGATAGCGTTTCTGAACGTAACTCCAAAAACGATAATAGTAGCCATTACTTGCCCGGAGTTTGAACACAGAACCTCGTAACGTGAAGGTAACGCTGTAGCAACTCTGTTGTGGTCACCACCAAGAACCAATCAGTACGTTTCACCTACACCCGGTATTTATTTCTAAGTAAACTAACTCTCTTCAGGGTAATCTAACCATGCCGTAGCACGTACTATGCTAATTCTGGTAATATCATATTTTATTTAAAAGCATATCATTGCGACTAAATTCTGCTCTGTTACGTGTCGCGATTTGGCAACTTTGTAACGTCTTGTGCCATGTGGCCACAAAGTTAGAGAAATGTTCGCGATGTTATTTTTAAGTGTAGGTGATTCGTTTTCCCAGTCCTGTGGTGTTGGGACGTCTTCTCAGTACGCAGGAGGACGGCCGGAGTAGAAGATAGGCAGAGATAGAGGGCGACGACACTTGACACAGAGTAGAGAAGTGCACAGAAACGAAACGGCATGGCAGCTCCTTTGATATGGGCGTAACAGACCTTGTGCCTGCCTGATTGCCTACTGCACGCTGCGATAGATAAAGGCTGTTCAAGATAAAATACGCACTTTTGAAATTAACTTCAGAAAAAAGTCGCTGACCATGTCTGCAAATATTTTAACGTGCGCACTGATTGGCATGCACTCAGTAAAGTTGGTAACGATGGAGGGAAAGTAGTCCCATATCTTAACGGCGAATAAAAAGTGTTAAGTAACTTTTTACAATGACTTAGATTATTTATTTTGCCTTCTGTTTTTTCTAATGCATCGAAGCGTAAAAATTTGCAGAATTGTGCAATTTTCCTTCTGTAACAAATTTACAGTTTCAGCTGACCGACGCGTGAATAAAGTGATGAGACCCAAGGCAACGTTAATTTTACATAAGACGGAACAATACACAACGTGCATACAAGTAGATCTCAAGCAGGACTTTCAGAAGTGCTCATTTTACCTTGAATAGCCTATACCATACTTGGCTACGCTGCCGGCTGGCGAGTATAGGGAAGATCATCCTCCGACCAAAATTTTTTGTATTCAGATAGCCATATTATTGCTAGTCCGAGGATCATCTCGCATTAGTTCGGACTTGACTTGATTGACGACGTATTAAAGTCAAAATAAACATGGCGAACTTAAAATAAGACAGTTTTGCTAATATTGCATGCAAGTGAAAGCTAAACAAAGTTACAGAAACACAAAAAAATTCGTTTAGAACGATTCTCTCAATCTGTTGAAGCAAAAATCTAATGGATGAAATGTTTCGTGAATAATATTCCAAGGGAAATATAATCATAATACATCAGTGTTAAGGTACGGCAATACCTTTCGAATTTCTGTGTCAATCAAATACTTCCTCTGAAAATATATCCTTACCATACGTAATACTAATATTTTCGAAGAGAATATTAATACGAATCCTATTTTGACAGTATATCCAGTAAAGTATGTTATCGAGAAAAGTGTATCGGTAGCTCAATGGTGCGCTGCCCCCATAGCTCAGGGGCAGGGCGGCCGACTTGTTGTCGGAGGGTCGGGTATTCGCGCCCCAGTACCTCCGCAGCAGATTTTCAGCTCGCTTGTCGCGCACGTATGAACAGTGAATTCCTCAACATGTTGGTCTGACTTGAGCTCATAAAACTTTACAACCACACACTGTCTCAAAGCCACGCACGCTACGTCCAACGGCTCTATATTATATATCTATATATGTCAGTAAAAGTCAACTTTAAAAAAATGGCAACATCGTGGGTTGAGGTGAACAAGGGTACAAGCTCGAGTCTGATCTGGGTAAGGAACTTTTAAATATTTTATAATATATTTTTGTAATGTATTTAGCACAAAAATACGAAAATATCATCATTATAAAGTTAGGGGTATGCTACGAAAAATTAATAAATCAACATTATAACAGGTTATCAGTATTTTTTTTGTCTTCCATCCTGCGATTTTACAATACAGGATCAAGAGTCAGATTTATAAAATAATTTCGAATAATTCTTTTCCCATTTTTGCAATTGTGAGAAAAAATATTAAAGGAAACAATTAATTTCGTTAATATGTAATTGCCATCGAAAGAAATAGTTATAATATAAAAATGTTATAGAACAAGTGAAATTCGAACCTGAAGTTCACATTTACAGAGTAAGGACCTTATTCACTGCCATACACAGTAATTGCGATTTCGACTTAACAAATAAAATATTACTGACCATTTAATCATAGATGAAATTATGTATAAGTTGCAATTTACGGCAAATTTGATCATTGTGTAAAGGAACGATATCTATTTGATTTGGTTGAATCTACTTTTAATGTGTGTGTCGTCTCAAATGTGACTTACCTTTCGCAGTAAAGATTTTATTTGAAACAAGAATCTGCAATGCGCATGCATTGTACACCTGTCAACAGTGTACTTCTATTATCCCTCGACTTAATTTAGTCCCACTCTAGTCGGGGCTTATGAATATGATTTAGTCCACCCTTAGTAACGGACTAACCTCGGAACAACTCTGAGGAAGATCATCTCTGGAATAGCCTTGGACTAAGATCTGACTATGGATAAAACCTTAGGTGACGACTTTTGTTTGAAGATTGTTTTCCTTAATGTTCATCTGGTTGGAAATTGATATATATATATATATATATATATATATATATATATATATATATATATATATATATATATATATATATATTATTTCATGGGGTTGACTTTGATACTTTCTGTAATCAGGCATTGAAGACTGAGGATTTCTTCTAACATATTTGTATTTTTAAACGTCCTATCAAACCGAATCGAAAATCAACAATTTCGACTTGGTAAACACAACCCCAGACCGGTCACAATGCATGAAGTGGAGCATGGCAGCAACTATCGAGAGAAGTTACACAATTGTCGTAATGCAATTTGCTATATATTAAAAGTGAAATTACATTTCTAATCACTTCTTAGTTATAAACTGAGAAAAGGTATTCTGGTTGTTCCCAAGTTCATAATTTTTTAACATGAATAAATTTCCACTGTATTTTTGGCGTTAGCAACACGGCTGTGACCTGAGGAAATAGTGGATCGAAATGGCCTATCTCGTGTCACCCCTGCACCTGGTTACCAGGCGTGTAGGCGGGATGGAAGGAGAGTTCGATCCGGCGGCGAGTCCATCGGCCGAGGTGGACCAGAAGCGGCGATGGACGGGCCTACACCCCTTCAGCGCCGCGCCAGGTGGATCGCCCGTTGTTTTTTCAGCCCGCCTTCTCGTCTTGTTTGCTTGACTACGGGCCAAAAGGCTTCCCCTCCTTGATCTTCCGCTATTGACAGCGTGTCCTTGAACGCACGGTGCACAGAAGCCTCTCGAAATAACGCCACAACAAGGAAAGGGAATAACGACAAAACTAATAAATAAAAAGTATTGAGCGAGCCAGCTGTGCGGGGTCCCTCCTGAAGTCGAGATGGCTTCGTAGTTCCGTCCTGCAGACGATAGATGGGCTCTGCGTGTTGCATGTTGTCGCGCCGTCAAGGTCGCACTTGTAGGGGGTCCTGAGCATGTTACGTGAACCGATTCTGCAAGATCGTTTATTATGATTGCTTGCCAGTTATTGCTTGTTTACGGAAGAGTGCAGCACTTCGCGAGATATTTCCGTTCCTTTTTGCAGCAGTGCTATTTCTAGCGTTTACTATCTACTAACAAAGAGAAATATCTCTCGGCCTCATGACCCAGGCATGTGGTGAAGAATTTTTTAAATGAAGAAGTTCGAGGGCAAAGTTTTGCAGTTACAGTAGATAATCGCTTCTTAAATCTGTAGAAAGCAGTTTAATTGCTGTAACTAGCACAAATTGACGACGATGTCATGTACCCTAAGCAGAGGTACCCAACCATTTTTATGCAAAGGGCCGCAACAATTATTGTGGATTTCTCCGCTGGTCGCAAGCGTAAAATTCACAATAACCTCATATACATAGATTAAAATTATAATATGTATGGTCCAGTATTTTATTAACATGACCCACTATTTAATCATATTAACTATATTAATTACAGAAAATTCCAAACATATCGAAAGGAATTATTCTTTCTTTAGACACCTGCAATGTTATTTATAATACATAAATAAGTCCGCGGACCGCATGACACGAAATGGCGTGCCACATGTAGCCTGCAGGTTGGACGCCTCTGCCCTAACGAATGTGTAATTATTCGCTGGAATATTTTGGCAGTACGTAAGCAAGTGAGTTTCATTTTGCTTCACTTTTCAGGTGTCTGTCGAGCAGCATGGGGGTTATCTCCTAGTTACTAAAGTACCACGAATCCGATACCATTTGTAGAAGGTGTTTGAGCAGATGTAGGTGAGAGGCCAAGAAATACTTGCCCCGAAGTCCAAACAGACAGGTTTTACGGCCCGAAGGCCGGCATACACTCTATCCTCCCACACTGCAACTGTACTCTGAATAAAACAGTGCACTGCATTTTCTCCTCTTCTCTCTTCGGGCCATTCACTTTTCTTAGTGCTTTCACTCAATATTCTACCGGTTTTCTCGATAAAACCTGCCCTCTTGGCCAATCAGAGATATTCCGACTCCTAATTTAGAAGCCTTTACCCGAATACCCCTTCATAGGTCTTCAGAAATTTTCTCTTCTTGCCACTTATCATATTCCTCCAATCTTATGCCAATTTTAGTGGTAAACTCATTCCATATCTCGCGAAGAACTTAATCCGTCAATGCATTTTCTGGTATTGAGTGAATGCGCTTAGCTTCAGTAATCTCTTCCAACCATTGCCTAATGTCTTTGGTCTTGAGACATTTCGTGATCACATGTTGTACAGTATCGTCCACTCCTCATACAACACATAAAGGAGATTGCACTAACCGCAGACTGTGAAGCTTCGCTTTGAAGTTTTCATGGTCTGAATAGAGCTGCATGCTATAAGGGCTGGTAGTGATCCATTTACAGTCCATTCTTGCTTTGATGTTCGGCAGCGGCTCAAGTAATTCCTCCGCATTCAGATTAATCCTAATCGTCTTGTTATTTCTGGAGAATTCCACCTATGATCTCTTCCTTAGCTTCCTTTGTCAGTCATTCTGTTTGCGCTTTCTCAGCCGTAATACCTCGGCATCTCACCAATAGATCGATGGGCAATACTCTCACAAGCACTGAGAGTGCTACATTAGCTGCTGTATTATATGTTCGAGTAACAGTCAGCAATGCTGCCCTTTGAGCGCTGATGAGCTTCTTCCTGCGCCATGACAACTCAGCTCTGTGGTACCACATCACAGCTGCATATGTAATTATGGCCTCAAATAAGTCTATATAGATTGTCCTTAATGTGATGTAACTGAGGCCCAACTCGTATTCCCGATTCTTTCGAGTTTCTGGAACACCACCACAACTTTCCGTAACACATACTCTATATGTTTAAGGAAGCTCACATTATCATCCATGATAACTCCCGAATACTTAAACTCATATACATTCCCAACTGTGCACCCACCAAAATGCACAGTTGGTGGTCTTTGCAACTTCCCTTTGAGTAGCATTATCATGGTTTTCTCTGTTTAGAACTTCAGCTTCAATTTAGTCGACCAATCCCATATCCTGTCCATCACTTCCGCTGCTTTCTCTTCAAGAATACGGCTTGAGTGGCCAATTATCAACAACAAACCGTCATCTGCATAGCCAAAGACCGTATAACCAGGCGGGAGGTCCAGCTCTAGGAATCCGTCAAAGAGTATGTTCCATAAGACCAGCCCTAGTACCGATCCATGGGGACATCTCTTCGTTAGTCTTTTCTTCGCCTGTATTGTTTTGGCTGAGTACATACTCCATCTGTCAGTGCAGAAATCCAGAACCAGCATATAGATGTTCGCTGGACATTATTTGCTTTTAAGTTGATGCATCACTTCCGGTCACCAGGCACTGTCAAATGCTCCTGACATGTTCAGGAACACTCCCATAACATATCTTCGCTGTAGATTATCTTATTATTTTCATAACTTCATACAGAACGAAGTCTGTTCCCATTCCTTTTTTAAAGCCATATTACTTCTCACACATTGTGCTTTCAACTTCTAGAGCCATTATTAGTCTTCTGTTTATTAATCTCTCGAAGACTTTGCTCAGCACCGGAAGCAATGTCAACAGCTGATATGATTTAGGGTTCTCAGGATCCTTATAATCGCCTTTGTACGAAATCCTTATATATCCTTGTTTCCAAGGGGCAGGAAACACACCGGTTCTGACACAATCATTATATATTTCCAACAGATTGTTCTTTATCCTGGAGTAGCATCTTTAACTATTTATGCAGTAAGGCAATCCTTTGAAGGTACTTTCCATTCTTCATTTTGTAGACCACTGCTGGTAATTCTTCCAGGTCTAATTCTGGCACATTCTCAGTATCTGGGATTATTGTTATGGACTGTCTCTTCCTGGCATGTCCAAACAGACAACTAATACCGGGAAAAGTGTACATATTTACAGTTTAGACTTCAGAATCCTTTGTGCGCATGAGCCGCTGTCGTCTGCTCATTGGCCGTTGCCACAGTGACTAGCTGATTTTGTTGGTTTGTATCAGTAGTGGTGCTGAAGAAAGAATCAAAGTGATACTAGTACGTGGCTGTTCTTCGCCACAGACCGAGAGTGTTTCTTTAGTCGTGTGATGGCATGCCAGAATCGCATCAGAGAGCTCGCTGGTTTGATCCCGGCCAACTCCACAACTCCACCCGAGCACTCGGAATGGCTTATCCCAAGTGGTTTTATGCGTAGAAGGAATATTGAGTAGAGTGCGCCTGCCACCTCCACAGTAGTCACTCACCATGTTCCATCACTGAACTGTTTTTTTTTTTCAATAGCACTATGAAAACAAACGTGGATAGTATTTGAGGTTAGAATGCTATTTTTTTTTTGGGAAGGAAAAGCTTTGAAATTGTTGTACACTATCTAAAGCAATAAGCGTGATGATAAACCAAACTTAAAAAAAAAATTGTTGGTCACTGTTGACGGTTCTATTTACACAGTGGGCGAGTCAAATTTGGGAACAGGCTCAGAAGGCAAAAATCGGTTCACGCCATCTTTCATCTATGGTTTTACAACTCAACTTTGGGAGAACGCCCGTGCAATTGTTCAGTACGAACCTTCCGAATCTTTCACACGGTTAAAATTCTCGTTAGATTTCGCGCCAGATTAAAATAACGATATATTATTCTTTCCTAAATGTTCTCACTAGCCGTGCTCGACAAGGATTCACGCTCGCGCGGCCAGAAGTTCAAATCAATGTCGGATTTTAGACAGCCCCCAGCATGGCTCTGAATTAATGAGCGACATTTCGGTAGTCACGTGGTTCGGAGTCAACTCTTAACAGAAGGCATCGACTCCCGAAGCCTCTCATGCAGCATAGAAAAGCCATAATTTTTTATTTCCTCGGACTTCAACAGACTAAATGTGTGGTCACCTTTTTTATTTTACTTTTTTTTTTTATGAACAAGTGGCGAATAGTTCTACGTCTATTTCCATGAATTTCGTAGTTCAATAAGTTTCTTAGTTGAAATCTGAGCCCGAGCCAAGATTTTCTGTCATATATAGCCCACTTAGATTTTTGTTTTTGAATTTTCCTGGAAAAAATTCATTTCATAGGAATTTCGCTTCTAGACTATTTTCTGTTCTGTACTTCTCTAACTGTTCAGAAGATATGTTTACATAAAAAACAGGGCGTTTTTTAATCTAGCATACTTATTTAACGTATATGAGGGGAAATACTCGTCATTAGGAGGTAATGATCAAATTACTCATCCAAAATATATCCGACGTATTTACTAGAAGCACTATCTTAAACAACGCATAGGGGTGCGTGAAAATAGCAAATGCTATAAATGCTAAAATTTTCAATAACTGCTATAATTTGCCAAATAAGACACCCTTAAGTAAATTTACCTCGACTGTAAGTTATTTGAATTCAAGACGCCTTCCAATATAAAACCCCCAATGTAATGCATCAAATACAAACTGCCCCAAATTCAGATGACGATAAATATTCACATCTCAGTACATCCAGAACGATAGTTAAATTAACTGATCGAAGGATTAAATTCTTTTGATAATATATTACTAGGCATAATTTTATTATTTTCATAAAAATAACTATTTGCTTATTGTGGCAACTGATCTTGAGAACTTCCACTATTTCTGTTCAATAAAATATGCATTGTAACGTCGACAACCTTCTAACTGCGTATTTGAACCGGCTACAGGTGGTATCTCATTAGCAAAATTTCGCGGCGTAATTGGTATTTATTGTTTACTTATTTTTATTTGTTATTTATTTTTGTGAATGGTCGGGAGCAGATGGGTTCACCGAACTACCCATCTCTTGTTCTGTTTGTTTGCTGGACTGTTCTACAGTTGGTCTGAAGTACAAATCCGGCGCTGGCTCTGTGATACGATCTTAGTTCTACGAGAATTGAGTTAGCCACTTGGAGACAGTTATTGCAGTTATAACCGGTTTCTTTATGGATGTCGTCCAAGATAAAGTTTTCCTCATTTGAATTAGTAGTGATAATTACGACCACTCTTTCGTGCAAAAGTCGCGTAGTCTTGGGCCGAGGGTCTCACACGGAAATATAAAACCGTTGCCACTTACGAAACTGCCAAGCACACTGAACTTAACGGTCCTGCGAAAAAGGAAACAGTGAAGCAGAATGGAATGCGAAAAAATATTAATTCTCTGTCGACAACCAGCAGTTTGCTTTCGATTGGTGCTGACATCCACATTTGCTGTCCGTCTTTGGGTGTATAGAGGACTGCGGTGGTGTAGCAGCCAAGCTACTCGCCTGCCTCCAAGGCAAACCGGGTTCGCTTCCCGGCTGGGTCAACTGCACTTTCGCGTGTGGGGAGAGTGGCTGTTGTTGCCGTTGGCCAGTGGGTTGGTTTTCTCCGAGTACTCCCATCCCCTCCGCCCTTGCAGTCATCCGCTGATCTATCTTTACATGATTTCACCCTCACCGGCTCTCAAGACCTCGTTGTTAAGCGCTGACCAAATCCTGTCAACTTAACTCAACTTCTTTAGTATAGGTTATTCACGGTAAAATGAGCACTTTTGAAAGCCCTGCTTGAGATCTACTTGTATGCACGTTGTGTATTCTTCCACCTCATGTAAGATTAACATTGTCATGGGACTTATGTCTTTATTCGCGCGTCTGTCAAGTGAAACTCTGAAATTAGTAGAAAAGTTAATATTTAACAAATCTGCCCATTTGTACACTTCTATGCTAAAAAAAAAAAACATTAAATTAAATAAATGGTATAAGTTATCAGAATTGGTTACCTAACATTTTTATTCAGCGTTAAGAGATAGAACTACTTCCCATCAATCGTTATCAACGTTACTGGGCGCATGTCACTCAGTGCACCCGTTAAAATATATGCAGGTAAGAGCAGTGACTTTTTATAAAGTTGATTTCAAAAGTTCTCACTTAATGGTGAACAGTCTTTAACATGTTTATGACGAATGCTGAAGATCGCGTATACTCTGGGAATGAGGTGGGGGATGTTCCCCAAGAGTGGTCGCATTCATACTCAACGTCCCCTTATCACCTGCTGCTTTTCTGGTTACGTCAAGCTGTGCGCTGACAGTCAGTATGGCGGTAAGATGAGTGCTGTTACACGGAACTAGCTTAGGTAATCTTAGGGGTGGATCTCGTTTTCAAGCAGAGAACTGGCCAGTTTGTTTCCAGAGAGAATACAGAATATTTTTCCTGTTATTTCAAACAAGTGTCGTTTTGCTACTGTAATTTAAGAAAAACCATATTAACAAAAGATTTTTTAAAAAATCGCTCTTAATGATTTGGTCATTTTTCCGCGTAGGCCCTATGTCTGAAGTATACCTATTCGAACACATCGAAATTTATGTATGGGTCCATAAGCCCTGAAATTACTTGCAAGGTTTTCTTGTTGTGTGGACAGCGAGGCGGCTGAAAGACATTGGAAACGGAGAACAAATCGGTCGTGGGTATTGTATTGTCCGCCTCATTTCCCACACGCGGAAGGTCCCGTCTCGGGATACGCTGCGGACCGCCCAGCCTAGGGATGGGCATGGAAACAATGATTAATATCTAATAAATTAATTAACAATTGATTAATAACTAATCGATTAAATCGGAAGGATAAGATTATTAAAATAGAATAAATGCTTTCAAATAATCGATTAGACACATAATCGATTAATCTATGATTTTTTTATTGTTTTATTTTCCCGGTCTATCAGGGAAAACTATTAAGGTTAGGAAGCGCAATGCTTTTAGTTTAGCAAATAAAATTCTTGCTGATATGTAGCACTGGTGTCGCGTATGTAATGGATTTTTCAATTTCGTACGTAACTGCAATTTTCATAAAATAAAGGTAATTGTGAAAAATCTTTCTAGTTGTATTGTGTTAGACCCTGCGTAAAGAATAAACTTTGTTCTTCGCACTAGAATACAAATATAACGAAAGATATTTGTATATTGTTAAATATTCGTGTAGTGAATTGGATATAGCAAAACGCAGTCTTATACAGTATCATTTATGAAATATTATTTATTGTTTATTTATTTGTTGCAATTTCCCATGAACAACCCTGTTCATAAGGGGGAAATGGTTCACAATAAACAGCATGGCAGTTTGTGATTGCATACATAGTAACATACAATACATACACAATAACACACAGTATTAAACAAAATAAAGGGAATTGAAGTAGGCATTTCAGAAATGCAATACAATTTCATTTTTCTTCAGTAGAAAAAGAAAGATTGGCTACAATTTCAAAATAAAACAAACATATTTGATAATAGGGGAGAAATTATTCAAAACCTTTTTTTAAAAAAATGTGCTCTTATTAATTACAATAAGAAAAATAACAAGTGAGCTGGTATACCAAAAACAGTTTGGTAGTTTGTTATGTATAAGTACTTAAGTAACATACAATAACCTACAGTATTCAAAAATATAAAAGAAAAAGATTATAATAGGCCTTTCAAAACATGCAATACAAATACATTTAACATAACAGAAATAAAAATATTGACTACAGTTGCAAAAAAAATTATTTGATATCAGGTGAAAAATTATTTAAAAAAATATTCTAAGTCATTGTGATGCTATAAATTGCAATGAGAACAAGTTATTATAATACAGATACAAGAGGGAAAATTTTAATTTACATAAATATTCACTCATCATTTTTGTGTGTATCCCAACTAAATCGGAAAATGAAATAGTGAGATGGTTAAAAAACATAATTTGTAGGTCTTTCCTTCGCAATTTCCATAAACGAAAGAAGAAAAGTACAAAATTTCCATTTAAGGATAACTATACAATTTTGTAACTTAAATTCGAAATGTTTTTCCATTTAAATAGCTTGCTTATAAACACCCAATGCAAAACACAGTTATATTTTTTGCTGTTTGCGTTATTTGTAAAAGCAATATTGGAGGCACTCGACAGTTTTACAAACTTAATCTATGACTTCCATTGGTGAAATTCGCTGCATTCAGAAATTCCGCTACAAACTGCAATGAAAGAAGTACCTAAACTTATTTCGCGAATGCAAATTGAACCCACTTAGCAAATGCCTACACTCTCAAAAGTTCAAATTGCTTTTTTAACACTACAAGCTCGTAATTTCCTGATAAAACTCTTAACTTGAGAGGATAGACGACTGACTGGTTGTAGGGATGCTTACATAAGTTCTTTATTTTAATGCCAGTATAGTTTTTTTTTATAGGGGAAGAAGTAATTAAAAATGTAAGCATGCGTGTTACAGTGGAACATAATGCTCAACTAATTTGATTGAAATTCAACTCTTTCAGGTGGAAGTTCTCCTTATCGACATGCCATGGCATTTCAAAGAAGAAATTCATGGGGGTTATTGAAAATGCTGCGAACATTTCTTGTTATAGGCTGTTCACACGGTAAAGTGAGCACTTTTTAAGGCCTTCCCACCAGGCATTAGCGACTAATAAGTATGTTTCATTGCAGACTCAGACATTAACTTTTGAGAGTGGTGAAAGTATACGCCATATTTATGAGTCACATGGCAATGTTGATATTAAAAAGTGGCGGAAACATAAAAATTGGCTAAAAGGGAAATTTTGGAAGGGCCTTAAAAAGTGCTCACTTTACCGTGAATCGCCTGTACTGCAATGTCAGAAATGCTATTTGCAAAATTTTTTGAATTACAGTAACTAATCGAAAAATAGTCGAATTAAAATAATCCTTATAGTAGATTAATCTAACGGGAAGTAATCGATTCAAAGAATCGATCAATTGCAACGAAATAATCGATTACCTTACTAATCTAATCGTAATCGAGTATCCCTAGCACACCTACCGAGGCCCCAAGTTAATTTTACAAATGAGTGTATAAAGGCGTACGTGTGTTTATACACAGACTGTGCCTAAACTATGGTAACAAACGTCGGGAGGTGATTCCTGGGATCAAAACAAGCAAAAATGTTCCTATGAACATATGCCCTACAACGTGTTATTGAGTTATGGGATGTACATTGGCCGCATCACAGGCGATGCTCGAAGTGTCCGCCATGGACAGCTATGCATGAGTGGCAACGCCTCATCATGGACTGGCCAAGTCGCTCGAAGAAAACTGGGTCATGTCGAACAGCTGCACAGGCGTTATTGATACACTGTTCCAAGTCCTTGATGTCGTTAACTGGCGTAGCGTACACTGCACTTTTCATGTGTCCCCACAGGTAATAGTTCAGTGGATGAAGGTCAGGAGAGCGGGCAGGCCAATGCACTGGACCGCGACGCCCGATCCAACGTAACAACACAGTAAGTGGCGGTAGTGATACATGTTACCACGCTGTGAAACGCCGGTAACTCGTTAACGACGCTTTGTAGAACATATGTTCATAGGACCATTTTTGTTTACTTTTATACCAGGAATCTTCTCCCGAAGTTTGTTGCAACAGTTTAGAAACACTTAAATATAAAGTTCATGGTTTATTAAAAAATTTTGGAATAAATGTATACTGTAAATGCACGGGGAAAACTTGTCCATGCTGCTGATTGTCCATGTGTTAATGGACACAATTGCTGACACGCTTTTATTGAAGTTGGCAATTACGTTGGGGTAAAGTAGTTCCGTGTTATAACGGTAGGCTGTTTACGGTAAAATGAGCACTTTTGAACCCCTGTTTCAAGATCTACTTGTATACACGTTGTGTATTCTTCAGCCTTGTATGCATAAAATCGAAATTATCATGGGCCTCGTCAAATTATTCATACGTCGGTCAAATGAAACTCTGAAATTATTCAGAAAGTAAATACTTCTCGAATCTGCTCATTTTTACACGTCGATGCAATATAAAACAGAAAGCGAAAGAAATAATTTTAAGGTATCACAAATGGTTACCTTACACTTTTTATTCAACGTTAAGATATGGGACTACTTTACATCCCTCCATCGTTACCACAACTTCACTGGGCGAATGTCACTCAGTGCACCCATTAAAATATATGCATGCAGGAGCAGTGACTTTTTTCCAAGGTTCATTTCTAAAGTGCTCATTTTATAGTGAACATATTTAGTAATTTCACATTTTCACTTCGTCGGTATATGAATAAAGCAAGAGAGTTCGTGGCAATGTTTTAAGGTAAGTTGCTCATGACGGAGGGATACAAAACGGGTAACAAAGTATATCTTAATCAGAGAAGTAAAAAAATCTGAGGGAACCGCGATCAGCCTGTAATAATATACCAGGAAGTGGTTTCCTTGTCTAACTTGGCCGTTCGGAATTGGGCCACTCGACGACTGCACAAATGTTTCCCGTGGGCCGGCAGCCCTGCAAGTCGTGCCAAATCGGCGGAGGTCAACGAATGTGACAATCGCGCGACAATGTCGCGTTAAGCGGGCTGTGATGTTTAAAACTGCAGCGTCGCGTCGTCCCCGGCGAGTGGGCGGCGACACAAGGGGCTTGCTAGGTATCGCTTTATTAATTGGCGAGCGCGCTTCGAAAATAACCGGGCCGTGCCATGCCCGAGAGGGGCTTGGACCTTGCCAAAGCGCGCCCGACATTGTCAACATGTTTACCTCTCTTTCACCGGACTATTACAGTCCTCTCCAGTACACGCCTGTCGCAACATCGCGCTGCAGCTGTCCACCAGCTACGTAGGGCGACATTTTCACTGCCAGAGACTGTACCACCCATCGAAAAGAATTATTCCTCTAAATGTCATAACAAAAGAGTGAATGTCATTACGGAAAATGTTTCATTATAAAGGCTGTTCACGATAAAGTGAGCACTTTTGAAACGAACCTCAGAAAAAACTCACTGTCCCTGAACGCATATGTTTTAATGGGCGCGCTGACACATTTGACCAGTAAAGTTTGTAACGATGGATGGAAAATAGTGCCATGTTTTAACGTCGAATAGAAAAAGTTTGGGGAGCATTTGTAATAACTTAAATTATTTATTTCGCTTTCTGTTTTTTGAAAGCATCGAATTGTGAAAATGGCCAAATTTGTAAAATGTTTACTTTCCTAAAAATTTCATCGTTTTACTTGACCGACGCATTAATAAAGTGACGAGGCCCATGGCAATATTAATTTTTTATAAGGCGGAAGAATACATAACGTGCGTACAAATAAATCTTGATCAGGTCTTTCGAAACTACTCATTTTACCGTGAACAGCCTATACAAGCATTACATGTGCATTACACTGTGTGCAAATTTTTGTGCCTGATTGTTAATAGGTGTCACGCGGTTGTCATTAAAATGTCAGAATAAATTAATCTATAGAATTTGGTGTTACGTTAATTGTTACAAAAATATTCATTAGTGGTTCATGTATTACTTCCGTAATGATGGAGAAGGTACTTAAACTATGCTTCTCTAGTCGCATATTTCAATAAATTCCCCTAAATTTTAAATACTAAGAAATAAATAAAAATCAGAATGGCGGGTCACGTGGAGTCTTATGGTAGTGGTAGGTACCCTCGCCATCTTGTATTTGTTTATACGTCTTTATAACGTGCCGTTATGTTTCGACATTAAAATTCAAAACTTATCATAGGACACAGAAAGGGCCCGCGGTGGTGTAGTGGTCAGATTTTTTTTATTTTCGTGGCCAGCCAAAGTCTGGTTACACAGCAGACCTCCCGTGGCGCAGTCGATTGGTGCGCCACCGATCTGGGGTGCGGAAAGCTCTGGGTTTGAATCCCGGGTAAGGCATGGGTGTTAGTTTAAGTTAGTTTATAAGTTAGTCTGTAAGCCGTCCCCTGCTGAGCTTACAAGCTTAAAAAACCCCTTTCCAATTCTGGACACGCATTTTTCTTATCATCCCCGTACCTGTGCCCTTTCTGGGTACAAGAGTATATGATGTTCCTTTTTTATTTGTGTTTTCTTTTATTTGAAAGTTTTTATTTTCCCATTACAACCTTTATGGATTATATACAGCTCGCATCCCACCTAGGAGAACCGGGTTCGATTCCCGACTGTGCCGCCCCATGATTTTCCACGTGGGAATCGTGCCGGGCGACACCGCTGGTCGGCGAGTTTTCTCGCGGATCTCCCGTTTCCCGGCGCTGCCCTCTGCTCGCCTCGCTTCACCCTCGTCGGCTCTCAAGGCCTCTCCAATCTCTCATTACACACAGAACTACTTTTGAAAGTTCCTGAAACTTAATATTTTTTTGTTTACATTTAGAACTCTGACAAAAGGTACGTGTTTCTTTTGAGGTATACTATTTACCGAAATATTCCAAAGCAATTCATCTGAATTTTAAAACAGTTATCTTTTCCAAATGATTTTACTTAATTCGAATGCTACGTTGATGCCGTCCACTGACTTATGCCCGGTTGCACAAACATCTTCCCCGATTCGAGATCGAAATGTAGTAGTTCCGAACCAGGATCCAGTTTGATCTTGGTTCCAATGCAAAAGTGTTGCACCAACGAAGTTTCATAATTCTGGATCTTCGATTCGTCAATCTTGGTTCCGAAGTGAAAGATAGAGATTAAGTATGAGACAAATTTTGCTATTGGTTCGTACTATATGACGTCGTGGAAGTAAGCGTATTTTTCACTATGGATAGAATTAGATGTGCGATGTTTTATCTGTTCTGTTTTAAGTGAATCATTGTACGAATTTTACTGAATAATATTCAAGTGCGTATAATGTTGTTTTAATTTCCCAAGAAAACAATAGAAAATAGTTCTATCTGTTGGCTTATTTTCAAACTACATTTGTCGACGATGGCTGCTGATATCGGATCGAGATTTCGAACCGCCAATTTCGGCTGTTCGAAATGAACTTAATCTCGATCTCCAGTCCAGCTCTGAACTCGAATAGTGCAACAGTTTTTCGTGTCGATCTTAGATCCGATCTCTAATCGAGTTTCGAACCACCGTGTTGCAACCGGGCATCAGCCGAAGTAGTTCACCTGCCTGCCGCTGCACTGCCACTACTCGCACTCGAGGTGAACTTGCAGCGCCGTAGCTACTGTTTACTGACCCTCGTCTGACACGGAAAACACATCCATGTATGGAGCGCAGCTACGGAATATGTTCCCAAAGGATAACGGGAAGAGAGCACGAGAAAATCCGACAGTTTTCCACGTTCGTGAACGCAGCAGGTTTAATATGAAGCGCCTTGCCAAAGCTTAAATGTAAGGCCGCGGTTACACGGGACGCAGAACTACTTCAGTTAAACAAGTTCAGCTATTGAAGTTACATTACCATCTAATGAGTTCCGATTGCAGTTGTTTCTCGTTCAAAGTAAACAGTTTCCATAAGTCGTTTCGAACGACTTCTCTTCTCTGCTGTGCTCATATTGGCTGCTTCGAAGTAACCAAGCAGAATACTAAATATTGCTAAATTTGGCGGGAATTACTGCACTTGTTGAATTAAATTACGTTTAAGGTTGAATGTACTAATACCCACCCATTATGCCATTACAGTGAATGTGTAGGTTTTATAACAATTAAAAAGATCAATAGTGATAAATGTTGGAGGCTGTTATAATTAAATATCATACATTTTAAGTTCCATGTTTGTTGAGGTTAGAATTTCCATTGATTTCATTTTGCTTTGGGTGTGCAACCGCGAAAACACGTTCTATTTTCAAACTTGTCAGACATGGCTTCCGAATGTATTTATCTGAATGTGTTTAAAGCACTGGTGTAACCACGGCCTAAAATCATCAAGCACTCTCGTGGTTTACCAGTATTGTAACCCGGAAGCTTGC
This sequence comes from Dryococelus australis, assembly GCA_029891345.1. Taxonomy (NCBI): domain Eukaryota; kingdom Metazoa; phylum Arthropoda; class Insecta; order Phasmatodea; family Phasmatidae; genus Dryococelus; species Dryococelus australis. The sequence continues at coordinate 280,604,873 of CM056994.1, forward strand.
AGTCTAAATGCAGCTCAAAGAAGTTGGTGATGTAGGTCGTCTGAAAGAGAGGCGAGTGCATGCAGCAGTTTGTACCGGAGCAGTAAAGAAAGCACAAGCAAACATAGTCGGTCGTAGCAGTGGAAACGACACTTTGAAACAGTGTAAATCTCCTGTTGGTTCTATTTCGGTGCAGGACGCACATGTTGGTGTTGGTCGGAGAGAGAGGCCGGCCGGGCAGATACACAAGGGTAGCGGCTGACGGAGGCGCGCACAGCTGTTTGCTGTCGTGAGCTGTGAACCTGGGTGTCACGTCGCGTCTGTCAGCGCTGCCAGTCTACACACACACACGCACCTGCTCCCCTGCCAGCCACCCGAATTAGCCCGCCCCGCATCCACATGTGTCGCCAACTTGAAATATCCGCCCTTCTCTTGCACCCTTCCACCCTACACTCATTGCCAGAAGCCAACCCTGCGGCCCGATCTCACCTGTTCTCTGTCTGTGAAGTATATTTTCACCAGGACAGCGACATTTATCTTCCTAAATCAGAATTGGTTCACTATTAACGTGTATCTTTCCGCAACTCCTCATAACTGTGAAACTGTGAGTTTCTTCGAGTAATAACTATGCAACTGTTTAACTATTTGCCCAAGCCAATTCTTGCTGGCCTTTGTAAAATTATTTAAAAATAAAACTTTATTTTGGTGCCTACAAATTCAAGCCATTAACAAAGTTAAGAAATTGATTTTTTTAATTCGTTGATCACATTACTGTTGAAATTCTATTATGGATAGGGAACCTTCATAATACACAGTGACGGCGGAGGAAGTGAAGGTGCAAAGTAAAAAGTAGAAAGTTGGTATAATTTTGCTGGTATTGTGTCAGGTAGTAAAAATTCAATAGTTAATTTTTACTGGAGTCGTGAAAATTCACGAGAGTAGAAATCCACTGTTCTACAGGCTCTTACTGAGCGGGTCTGGGGCTATGCCATCATGCATGGTGCCGAGAATTGTGTCGGGGATATTGCCACAGGTTACCTTAAAACATAGTTTCGGAAAGAACTAGTAATGCACAAGCCAGTAGTCTCTGCTAGTCCAAGGGAACCCACAACTACTTGTGGTACCGCTGGATGACCCACGTGGTTGTGGATAGCAAACGCGGGAAACTCCTTGGCGTTCCCTACCCCATGTCTCACTACAACATGATATCTCCTTCCTAGACTGGGCTTGAATCACGAGCAATTGTGATGGTGTTGGCCTGGTGGTGGGTTGGTTGACTCTTTACGGTCGAACCCCACCCACCACAGACTGAATCTCAATGTGAAGAAATTAAAATGTATGGAAATGAACCAGTCGAGACTAGGGTACTAGCCCACTCAGATGGGGAACCCACAAGTGTCATAGAAAAGAAGAAGGAGCACGGGCTGACCTTACTCCCCGTCGTTAGGGGTTCCCTTAGTTGGGAGCGTCGGGGGTGCGGCTCTAATAGGCAGGGGTGTGTAGTGAGTTTATTTTACAGTTTAAGCAATTTCTACTAACAAATGCAACAGCCAACTTTGCTTGCCATCCACAGGTGTTTGCCGTTTTATAATACCTAACATTAGTTATAAAAACGGAAATAAAATGAATGTAGGCTAATAATAATAAACTGAATATTATTTGAGAGATATTACAATTTATTGGAAAACTCCCGTTTTCCCGAACACTCTCATCCACTTTCCAAGGAAAAATGTAGGACTGGAGGACGCAAAACAGAACGACTGCTTACATTGCCGAAGGAACACGGTTGGTGCCGGAGGAGCTCAAGCGCGTGGCGTGTTGTTGCTTGCGAGTTTGACTCATCGCTAGTCGCTCCCGTTTGTGGAAATAAATACTATATAGCAGCACTATGCGTGTACAGTACGGGAGTAACGAAAACTCCGTTTCTCGAATCGGAAACGGGAAACTCATAATTAAATGTGTTTAAAGTTAAGGTGAAAACTATAAAGGATCAAATATTTCCAATACGTATAGGGTAAGCTTTGCTTACCTTGCGTCTGTGGAATAAACGCCGCTGCTAATAGGGCTTGCATCCTGGCAACACCAACGTCTCCCGACGCCCAAGAGGTCAGATAAGGTTGGACTCAAGCTGGCAGTGTGTTGAAAATCGGGCCCGGCAAATAACACCCTAGTCGTCGCAAGACGAGCGGGGCGTGCATGCTTTTATATGACTGGTCGGTTTGGTCTGCCGCTGGAGTGCGGGACTTGGAAGTATAATGGTCTTCTAGGGGGTCGCATTTTGGTGAACCTGCCGGCCTACATGCATGAATAGGCTTAACTTGAATTTAATAACGCCGGGAGATGTGTTATTCTCCACAAGACATATGCCGAGTGGTGCAAAAGTGTCTGCGGATTGCATTACTTATGCCCAGGGAAGCTGAAGTGTCTGGGGATCCGAGACGGGTGCGAGGCCGTATCTTGAGGGGTCTGATCACCGCATCTACCGAGGTCTGCTAACATGGAGTTCCAGAGCTAAATGCTAGTAATAGTCCGATAATAATCGCAATGGGCAATGTCATCACGAGGATAACGTCGTTATCGAGGTTAACGATAACGAGGTTAACTACGGATAACGTCTCAACTTCAGTGATGGCCTCATGGCTGAGGTCTGAGGCAAGCAAGGATTGTTTGTTGTAGTTTCACTGCTATATACCTACGACCTACATACACTGTGAATAGAATGTAATAAGAGTGTATAATCGTGAATCGTGGCAATAATAGCTTCGACTTTTCATGGAACTGTAAATAAACGAGAAAATGTCATTGAATTATTTTATTTTGTTAAGATCATGCCTCAGGAACCTGGCTAACGCCGGTACAGTCGAAAGTCGACAGGGTTGAAAGTCTCGTCGACAGCGGAGTCATTACAGAAGAAGTAAGCTGCTCGGAGAGAAATGAACGGAGAAGGAATGGGCCATGGCCTAAATTCAGTAACCATCGCGGCATTCGCCTGGAGTAATTTTGTGTGTTGCCACTACGTAACCTCGCTCGGTGAAAAATACTCTGTTTGCTTGTCACTCGGTAGTTTGTCGCTCTCCAAGTCGACCCTAACATTTCGTGTTACAAATGGCAGCTTGGCAGAATCTACTGTTCTACACTCACCAACAGTAACCACCCGTTCATTATCTTCTGTCACTGTCAAAACCACTTACTTTGTCCAACTAGACTAAAGGCTGTTCACAATAAAATGAGTATTTTTGGAATCAACCTTAGAAAAATGCCACTGCTCCTACCTGCATGTATGTTAGCGGTCGTACTGAGTGACATGCAACCAGTAAAGTTGATAACAATGGAGGGAAAGTAGTTCCATATGTTAAATAAAACGTGTTAAATAACCACTTGTGATGACTTAAATTATTTCTTACGTTTTCCGTTACTTTTTTTGCATCGTAGGGGAAAAGTGAACAGATTTGTAAAATATTTACTTTCGTAACAGCTTCAGTTTAACTTGACCGACGCATGAATAAAGTGATGAGGTCCATGACAATGTTGATTTTACATTAAGTGGAAGAATACACAACGTGCATACAAGTAGATCTTCAGCAGGGCTTCCAGAAGTGCTCATTTTACTGTGAACAGCGTATACAGAGTACGTAAGTATACAGAACTGGAACAACCGCTTACTGCGATCTCCAGCTGCACACGCCAGCAAACTGGCGTCATTGGCCAGCACCGTGCATGAGTGCTTTCCGCCAATCAGCTTACGCCTACGCCAGCTCACTGGCCAGCCGGCGGCCCAACCAAAAGGGAAACATGCCGCAGCACGCGATAACCAATTATAGGCTGTTCAGAGTAAACGGACACTTTTGAAAGCTCTACTTAAGATCTACTTGTATGTACACTATGTATTACTCCGCCTTATGTAAAATTAACACTGCTCTGGGTCTTATCTATTTATTCGTGCGTTGGTAAAGTTAGATTTGTAAATATTAAAAAAGTAAATATTTCACAAATCTGCTCGTTATTACATTGCTATACATTACAAATATTACCAAGCGAAAGAAATAATCTAAGTTGCTACCAGTTACCGAACACTTTTAATTTGACTTTAAGATATGGAACTATTTTCCACCAATCGTTACCAACTTTACTGGGTGTATGTCACTCAGTGCGCCCGTTATAATATATGCAGGAAGGGGCAGTGACTTTTTTAATAAAGTTCTTTACAAAAGTGCGTACCTTATCGTGAACAGCCTTTAGTCCCAAGGAACATTTCATAGCCTCACACATCCAGTCAGCGAATGGGCATGCACGCCCTCATCATAGGAAATCCACGCCATTTCACTTACGCATTCGTAACTATTCTGTGATTCGACAACACGGGATCAAGGTACCTAGTGCTAAATCTCTGCGATTGGCTCTGGATCCTGCAGGGAGAGGAGTTATCAGCTGTATTCTAGTTCCACGAGTGAAACCAATATATAATGTATACTAGCTTGGGAGCCGCGGTGGTTTAGTGGTTAGACTACTTGCCTCCCACCAAGGCCAGCTGGGTTTGTTTCCCGGTGGCGTCGCTCCGCGGATTTTCGCATGTAGGAATCGTGTCAGACGACGCCGCTGGCGGGCGGGTTTTCTCGGAGATTTCCCGTTTTCCCCGCCATTGCATTCCGGCACCGCTCCATACTCACCTACTTCACCCCTCATCGAGTTTCAAAACCGCGATGTCAAGGGCAGCCCAAATCTCTCCACTCCACTCTACCGCTCAAAACAAGTATAAAATAAATGCATTAAATGTATGAAAATTCGAAAATATTATTTTTTAATACATTATAAATCAAAAATGTTTTTATATATGCGACCAACTTTACTGAAAGCATACCAGTCAGTGTGTCAGTTAAGTAAATATATTCATTTACAGGGATAGGCTTTTTTTAACGGGTTAACTAAAAAAAACATTAATTGACGGTGAGCCAGCTTTAGTGTTTCAGAGTACGCGTTCAGTGAGTGAAGAGAGTTGGACGGCTCTTATAATCGAGGTCTTGAGAGGCGATGAGGGTAACTGAGGTATGGAGGAGCGCCGGAATGACTGGGCGGAGGAATCGGGAGATCCCCGAGAAAACCCGCCGACCAACGGCATCGTCCAGCACGATTTCCATATGCGAAAATCCAGGAGTGACCCAGCCGGGGGATTGAACCCGTTTGGCCTGGGCGGAAGGCGAGCAGGGTAACCACTCAGTCCCAACGGCTCCAACAAAATGAAAGATATTTGCAATATGTGGCATCGATTTCCAAAACTTTCTGGAAGCGATATATCGCACCAATAAAGTTACAGTCAACATGTTTCTAAACGATATTGAAAAGTGGGTATCGCACAGACCTAGGTACTTGTTAGCGCAGACCTCGACTGACTGCCGTCACGAACGCCTGTAAGCTGACGCAGAGCCTGATATAGAAGCTGAAAACAGTAGTCCGTCAGAACGGTTTGTTACTGAATGCATTCAACTGTTGTTTTTTTTTTGTTTGGCGCTTGACGGCTATCCGTCTTCGTGGTCGTCGAGCGGCATTGTTTGACGGCGAGGGGCGAGCCGTCCGCGAGTGGCGAGAAAGAACTCAGCACACAGCCAGCGATGCTATCTCGCTCCAGGTGTACGTCATCGACTGTAGCGGGATCGCTCGTTAAGGCGTCCTGCCTGCTAATTGCATGTGCTGCCGATTTCTTATGGTAGTTGTACAAGCTTCTACGAGCCCTGGTGCACGAACCGGTATACCAATCGCTATATAATTCATATTACACGACGGCAGTTTGCGTATTAGCATTTGGCACCCTCGGTGGGTGCGCAGTGTGTGGTTTGTAGTAGATATGAACTCCGTTCGTAGAACTGCTACCAGTTAAACTTGCGTAGGCCTATAAAAATACTAGCTACCACATCTTAATATTGCTATATTACTGTTCGCCTTCTACATAAATTATTTGCTTACTAGTATAGTTTCATTCATTTTCTTGAAAACGACGTGCAGTCACTGAGAGTACGAGTGAATTATTTTTAATTTTGACGAAAATTACGAAAATTAGCCCGTATATCGGCCGCTATGGCGGACCGTGCACAAGCTTCACCGGAATCTGGAATCGTGTAATATAGCCTTTAGGCCGGTGTCACACGATGCGTTTGTGCCGCTGCGGCTAAACGGGATGCGGTTTGACGGGATGGGCAAGACGAGGTGTCATACACTAGTGCGGCGTCAACTAGTGTGATACCTTGCATTTACATCAATGTGTTGTGCCCATCTCGTCGAACCAGAGCGTTGTAGCCGCAGCGGCAAACACGCATGGTATGACACCGGCCTTACACATCGCCGCCAGTCGACAATCTGATATGTGAATGCGAACCTGCTGAGTGTTGCCAATTAAAGTTTAGGAAATACGCTACGTTGAATTTCAAGCAATAAAGTAGTTTCATCATAATAATACTGCATTTTCAATCTTTTAACTCTATTGAGGTGACAAATTTGACACAGTTTTTGAACTAATTTATGACAAGAAAAAATCTGATTTCTGAAACCTGTTATCCTCCGCTAAAAATTCCACTGCCCTTTAGAATCAATATTTCTCCTCCCAATGTGTTAAAATTACGCAAAATTAGGCGAAGAGTTCGCTAAGTTGACAACGCTGCCGTTCAATCCCGTCCTGTAGTGAACGGAAGTAAAAGAAAACAGACATGAAACACGTTAACAGGACGAACTGACGAATCGGGATGGATTCCAATTAGTCTATAATACACAGAAAAGTGACCATCTGCAACCTAGGGGAAAAATCACTTCTGTTTCAAACTACTGACATCATTTTTATAACATGATGTTTCGTAAATAGTACCGCCAAGCTGCGCGCGTGGTTTATTTAGACAAATATGATCACAGCTACCTCAAACTCGGGCTTTCGTTTTCTTGTAAACCATAGAGGTCTCAAAAATGAATATCATCGAACAAAGTACTCGACGGCTACACAGGTTCACGGACATGAAATAGTTGGTACTTAGCCAGCTCTCCTGTTCTTCCGTACGTACCTGTGTACGCCTGCGCTTCACATTAAAATTGGACACGCAGTATTTTACGTTATCCGCTTCCGTTGATACATACCCTCGTCCCTTTTTCATTGGAGAATAGGCCTTTAAAAATGTCCAAGAGCAGAAACGCTTTTTATTTTATTTCAAGAGTATTTTATGATTTCGTGACACGATATCGATGATAATTTTATTAAAATACCAAGTGTTAGAAAACGATTTTTCGGTCGACAAGCCATAATCAGTTGTTTGTTGTAATATCGATATATTCAGTTGATGTACTTCGTTAGTAACATTTCGTCACATTTAAAACGTATTTCCAGTCTCTGAATGTAAAACTAATACTAAGATAAGATGTACACAGTGAGTCTCTCCTTTACATATTGTGAAAATGAAAAAGGAAAAATTTAGGCAGTGGATTTTTTTCCCCAGGCGTAGTATTGCCAACCAATTACCTAATGTATCCCTATTGTTTGTGATATACTTATGTTAATTTACAGATCAAAGTAACATATTGCTATGATGAGACTGGAATTTACTCGTAACTCGTAGAGATGCTCCCAACTCTACATAGTAGGCGAGGAATTGTAGTCCGCTTAGCATGTTCTCGTTCCAGGTATGTCGCAGAGTTTCCAGACTTAAGAGGACGATGGACTGAAACATTTCCAGTGAAATAGTTCTTTCCACGAATACGCGTATCTCGGTAAATAAATGTTCTGCAAATATGACTTTTTGTCAGAAAAGATAGAAAACAATGATCTATTCCCCTATTATTTTACTTTTATCATATCGAGTGTATTCTTGGAGAAAAAAATCGTGAGACTGGTCTAATATAGCATTTTTAAAGCTTGCCTATGCAGTTTCCTTAAGCGGCAAGAGAAAAAGTACAAAGATACGGGCGTAGTTTAATTTGTGGTCTTTCATCGCGTGTAATAAAACCCCTGTGTTACAGTTCTAATTTGCACAGTACAGCGTCACGGCGGAAACACTGCAAGCCTTGCGCGTAGGAGCGATGAGTCACTAGGCGTGCGTGTTAGTGCCGCCCGTATAGTTCCCTCGCTTCTCGACCTTGAACGCGGGATTCCCACGGGGAACCCACTCTTAACGGGAATGGTGCACGAAAACCGTATATTTACAAAATTTTTGTCACAACCTGTGTCACAGAGGATTTTTCGAAAATTTTTGCTCGACAAGTCGTAAATAACAGTTTTGAACTCCTTCTTACATTGTTACGTATTCACTGCGTTTGTTATTCTCGGAGCACTGATTCGAGGTAACAAAAAAAAATATTTATTTTCTTCCATCAGTGCTCCGAGAATAATGAAGGCATTGGGTATATAGCAACGTATAAAGGCGTTGAAAATTATTATTTAAGTCTTGTCTACCCAAAAATTTCGATAAACCCTTTGGAAAACGAATTATATCGAGAATCGGGTGACTATACTGCTTTCATGGAGCGTAGCATGCAAAGGTGGACCTTATGCAGAATGCTGAGCGCGCCGCTAACATAATAATAACGAACAAACATTAATTAGGCAGTCGTGGTAATGCTATGATAATCTTAGTGCAGCTCTGAGGGAGGGAAGCTAGGGGAGGGTTGTCGCATGCCGCTGGAGGGAGGGGACACATAACACTGCTGGCGCTGTACACGCCAAACTGATAACATCGCTCGCTACTATCGCGCTGTTAAATACCGCTTTGCGCGTATTACTTTTTCTTCAACAGGTAATATTCAAGGGCAGAGCGGCTCTCGCCCCACCCGCTCTCGGCGGCTGTAACTACTCAATCACAAATCTAGTAAGATAAAGAGACGAAGCTCAATGCTATTTTGGTGGGTCATTTTCCTCTATGTTAGGTCTATTAGGTAAAATTTGCTGCCAATCGTACAACTCTTACTGTTAATAACAATTTAGTAAAAATGTTATAATTAAACGATGTATTTGCAAACGGTAAGATGGAACTAAACGTGTGTTTAACAATTGACGGTAGAGAATACTTAGGTTGGCAACTCTGTTAACTGCATAATCTTTTATTAAGATGATAATTGTACTTTTTTTTAAGGCATTGTTGCTGATAGCAATAACTCTTGTATTATTTATTCTTAGGCAATCAGCATTTGAAAATTCAATAAAGCTCAATTATTCCAATTCCTGCAGTTCTTCGCAAACATCAACTCCACCTTCTCCAGCAACGAACATAACAACGGAAACAAAACAACTAAACGCTCAGGCGCTGACATTGCATACCTATATAGAAATTATATATTTTATGAATGATGATGAGAATAATTAAACTTAATTTACTTGTGAGTTACGTATATTTAAAACTAACATTATATTGTTTATAAAATATACAGCTTTCTTTATTAAAGAGCATTATTTTCATTTTTTTCAGCAGTTGGCGAAGTCATTCTACATAATAATTTAGTGGCCCACGAAATCCCTATAGAGCTCCGACCCCCTGTTCTGAACTGAAAAACCCCACCCCTTTGTGTAGCGGCAATGGACTCTCCCGACTCGCCCGGCTCGTTTTGGTCTTCTGCGCATTATTTTCTCATTTGGATTTCACTCTACACAGTATCGGAGATACGTGCTGTGCTGTTATGCAATATGACGTAATGGAACGAAATAAAACAGCGGCCTCGACGACCTCGAGAGTCGCTGGGCGGTGAGGGGGGGGGGGGGATCAAGAGCACGCCATGACAGTTTAATTCGAGTCTTGGAAGAAAGTGCTTATGTTTCACTTCAGGGGTAGTGCGCTGAAGGAACATCGCGACTGTGATTCCAGCGAGAAAACGCATGTTCCATGTGCGATATACTCAGTTGTTGGTAGCCCATTCAAAGCCACACTCTGAAAAATCCATTTGAAGTTTTCATACCGCAAAGAAAACCCATTTCTTTGAGGCTGTTTTGTTAACAGTAACAAAATATTGTTTTAATTTAAAGGGAGCCACGGTGGCTGAGCGGTTGGACTGCTCGCCTCCCACCTAGGCGAACCGGGTTCAATCCCCGGCCGGGTCACTCCCGCATGTGGGAATTGTGCCGGACGATGACGCTTGTGGGCGGGTTTTCTTGGAGATATCCCGTTTCCCCGCCCTTTCATTCCGGCGCTGCTCCATACTAACCTCAATCATCGGCTCTCAAGACCTCGCTGTTAAGAGTTTCCCAAATCTCTTCACTCACTCACTTTAATTTAAAGAGAAGAGTAGATAAACATAAGTTTGCTGTTAATATATGTTTTATGGTAATATTAACTTCCTTTATACCCAAGAAATAAACATTCATAAACTGCCTTCTTTCACAGTAAAGAAATGCTACTTTGTACTAATGGTAACGGTTTGGCGATATCCAAGGTTTTCTGATGTACAGTGCAGTTTTCAGTACGTTACTGTTCTCTCGACGCAAACATTCTTAAACCAATATACTTTGCAGTAACGAAATTGTAACTGAGCAAGTACAGTGATTCCCCAAATCACTATCCTGAATTCTTCCTAAAGGATGACATATTCTGGTTCATGTAACCACCTAACATATGTCACTTATCAAAAATAATTTGGAAAAAAAAAAAAAATTAGTGGTCGTACGGTGAAAGGTTTTGGGATCAGTAATATGGGAGCTGCGAGTTCGACTCTCGAAACCTTGAGTATATTAGTGGAATATTTACTACTTCTCTCTTTTATACTGTTGCATGTGAGGACACCTGAGGGGCGTATCTTAGTTCGTGAGCAATGGAGGTTGGAGGTCTTAGTAAAAAAAATAAAAGAATCTAAATTTGATTTCTAATTTAGTCACTCTGTTATTATCTACATCATTGATTAGCTGTCTCCACTTCCCCTCTTATCTAACAGCGAGAGCAATATTTAATGTCTATTTCCACTCTAATTAACGTTCTCCTTAATTGTCTCTGTTGGTTACAGTCAATTAACCCATACTCATTGTCAACAAGTTTTCAGTCTATCTGTTGCCGTCATTTATAATGTCTTTCACTCACGCATCTGGTCCAACAGTCGAGCCCGCCAGCCGCACACTCCCCCGCTTGATATTTGCAGCCGCAGACTTCCCTTCCGCTGGTCACTGGTTGCCTTCTATCGCTCGGAACTCAGCCACTCATTCATTCATCCACTCCAACTCAACTCAACTCAACTCCCGGCCCGAATGCCTGCCGCAAATTCATTGGGCTGTCCTGACCATCTCGAAGGTTCAGCAAACCCCCCCCCCCCCCCCTCCCCGAGTTACGAAGTCAGTAATCCAGAACATTCTTCAGATATCGGCCGAAAACAATACGACCAAAGTCAGCAGAATGCGCCGCTACAGATATTATCTTGTCGGCTCGCTTTGAAATTGATATGCGATCCACTCGCCTGCCGCTATCACATAACTCGCCTGCCGCTATCACATAAGTATATCTCCTCTTCGCTCGCCCACACAGCACCGACCAGCAACAGGTAACAATGCTAATCATGGTTGTTTCTCAGAACACAAATTTTCTTTACAGTGTACGCGATATTACCACAAATACGTCTACTGAACTATCGTATCGACAGTGCAAGGTTATCATAGATCAAACAAAAATTATGTTCGTGGCAAGCCTAACTATACAGTGGTTCATGTTTAAATAACTTTTTTTTCGGGGTAACAAACGATGTGTTCTACAAAAGAAAATGTTTTTATAGTGCAGCGTACACAATCGTGCACATATTGCAAAGGAAGGCCTTCTTCGTACGGTATTGCACTCTGCGAGGCAATGTGGGTAACTGAATCGCAAACCTTGCTAATGCTATACGTTACTATTGCCGAACACGAAACTTACATACAGCTCATTAATCGTGATAACGAAAGAAGTATTGCCTCATCTCATGTATAACACTCATCAAAAGGCTTCACTCTAAAAGAATCTTTCTTCTTTTACAAGAAAAATCCTTGGAAACACAGTTGCCAAGCAATTATTTTGTTAAACTACAAACAGTTTCCTTCTAAAATCTGCAAAACATATATAGAAAAGTGTACATATTTATTTTTCTAGAAAACGAATGTGATGAATTAACGAAAGAGAATATATTAGAAAAAAAATTCAAAATATAATTTATGAAAGGAAAAAATATTACACTTTGCCAGCACGGGGACCAGTATCCACACCCCTTATATTATTAGCCTGCACCCTTAACGACTATCCCAACTTAACTTACGTACGTAGCGCTTATTTTTATATAAATATAACTCCAAGTATTTGATTAAGAATACATTTACCGGTACTGTATTTAATTTAAAGAATTCCGTGTAGCTAGGAAACATTAACAGTTAATGAGTAATATGGTCACGTTTGATTGAAATTTGTCATTTTATTATGATTATTTGAGTTCTTTAAGGGTTTTCCGTTATTCAGACTCGCGATACGTCTCTTTTTGCACGCAACTACACTTTATATCACCCATAGTTTTTACACAAATAGCTGTATATGGTTTTACGTTGTTGGTTGAGTGTCCGCCATTTTGCTGAAGCTCGTGGATGCGGGCCACAATATTACTTACAACATTTCTTGAGTTCTACTAACAAGGACTTTGAATTTTTACAAACGAGTAGTTTTATAAGAGAAATCTTTGTATTGTTACAAACATTTGTAAAAATGCAAACTATTTCTCAGTAAATATTACATTTCTTAACAGTGCGCTTTTATTTGCAAGGCCTGAAATCATAAATCAAACTGGGCCTGAAGGAGTTGACGTTACTCCTGGTTCCTGAATATCGCGGAGGTTTAGATACCAATCACAGACTCACTGATCGCGGAGGTTTAGATACCAATCACAGACTCACTGATGGTGGTTGTCGAGCCCGACAGTTGGTTTAGACACCCGAGGCGCGCTTGATAAGACGATTCTGCTATAGTTTGTCCACGCTTTCTTCCTGGGTTTATTGCCAGTGGCCAGTCACTGTTTCAAACTGTAAGTCCTATGTCCTATGTACTGAAACGTTTTCTGTGAAATCGTTGTTTCCGGGTAAACGCGTATCTCGGCAAATAAAAGTTCAGGAAATATGTTTTCTTGTCAGAAAAAAAAAAAAAAAAAAACCAACAATTATCCGTGGCCCTATTTTTTTTTACTTTTGTCGTATTGAGTGTATTCTTGGAGAAAAAATATTTGTGAAAATGGTCACATATCGCAATTTCAAAGCTTGCCTATGCAGTTTCTTTAAGCGGCAAGAGAAAAGTACAAAGATAGCCGTAGTTTAATCTGTGGGCTTCCATCGCGTGTAATAAAACCCCTATGCTACAAATCTAATTTGCACAGTACAGCGTCACGACGGAAACACTGCCCGCCTTGCGCGTAGGAGCGATGAGGCGCTAGGAGTGCGTGTTAGTGTCGCCCGTATCGCTCCCTCGCTTCTTGACCTTGGACGCGCAGCTACATATTTCCTTTAGCTACTTGCCGAATGGTTTCTAAACTTCTTATTTATTTGTGTAAACAAAATCATCAATATTTCAGTAGAAAATGTTCTATTTAATTTAAAAATGACAACACAGTATCAGAGACAGATACACACAGTGATAATATTAGAAAGACGTGTGTATGGTCGCAGCAATTTTAATACTTGCCGCTCCTCTCGAAAAGAGAAATCAGCGCCTATATGCTCGAACATCGCTTGATATGAAGTCCTTACAGTAATATAAATCAACCTGTTTCGCAACCTTGGATGACAGCCCACTGGTGACTGTATAAGCTGTTCACGGTAAAATGAGCATTTTTGAAAAGCCCTGCTTAAGATCAACTTGTATGCACGTTGTGTATTCTTCCGTTTTATGTAAGACTAACAATGTAATGGGCCTCGTCACTTAATTCATGCGTCGGTCAAGTGCAACTGTGAAATTATTAGAAAAGAAAATGTTTGCAAATCTGCTCATTTTTACACTTCGATGAATTAAAAAAATAGAACATGAAAGAAATAATTTCAGTTGTCACATATTGTTATCTGACTCCTTTAATTCGACGTTAAGAAACGGAACTACTTTCCATTCATCGTCAATAACTTTACTGGGCACAAGTCACTCAGTTCGCCCGTTTAAATATATACAGGCAGTGGGTTTTTTCTCTAAAGTTGGTTTCAAAAGTGCTCACTTTATCAAGAACAGCCTTTAACAGCATATTCCTGCGATAGCGTCAGCTATAAATAAATACAATGATATAAGTGAGCATTTTTGAAATCAACCTTAGAAAAAGTCATTTCCCCTGCCTGCATATATTTTTATGGGCGCACCGAGTAACATTCGCCCAACATAGTTGGTAACGATGGATAGAAAGTAGTTCCATATCTTAACGAAGAGTAAAAGGTTTTAGGTAATCATTTGTGATAACTTAAATTATTTCTTTCGCTTGCTGTTTATTTAATACATAGAAATGTAAGACATGAGCAGATTTATAAAATATTTACTTTCCTAATAATTTCGCAGTCTCACTTGACCGACGCATGATTAAGTGCATAGAAGTAGATCTTTAGCAGGGCTTTCAAAATTGCTCACTTTACCGTGAACAGCCTATAGCAACGATAAGCTCATCCGGGGTAAAACGCGACGCAGCACACACGGAGATTCGCATCTTAACACGATTCTGTCGATAACAATTGGGATACTGAGACGAAAGAGAAAAACGTTGAACTTAAAAATGTTTTTAGAATTTTCGCAAAATAAAAATCACCGTTCTCAAAATGAGGTCGAATTTTTTTTAAATAATTTACCGTGTGCTGTTCCTACGGAGAGATACGGTTAAAGTATAAAATACAATGTTGCGTATCCGACCATTTGAACGTGTGATGAAGCGCGGAACTCAAAACGAACCAAGCAAGAACTATATACTGCAGCTCGTGCGACATTACAGTAGTTGTTTACCACTGTCACCGCTCGCTTTGCAAGCCTCATTACTTTTTTTTTTTTTTCCCCCACTTAATATTCGATTTCCTTTCCGGCGGCGCCGTTGACTCACCGCTGCGCTGGCGGCGTAACATTAGCCCGACAAAACGTTCAAGGTCTCTTTCCCCGTGGAACTTTTCGAGTGAAAGCAAAATGAGTGCGCGGCGCGCGCGCGTGCAAGGTCAAGGGCGGCGTTTCAGGTCAGCCACCGCATTGTGAACGCTCATTACACCGCGGCCCGTGCTGCTGCGGCTTTGCAAATACTTCCGCTCTCATCCGCCTCAGTACATGTCCCCTCCGCCGTAGATCTCTTTCTGATTGCCCTTGTCTACGGTAAACTGAGCACTTCTGAAAGCCATGCTTCAAAAAACCAATTATATAGGTCGTTCACGGTAAAGTGAGCGCTTTTGGAATAACAGTCAATAAATATTTTTTATTTTATCTTAAGACGTCAACTTCAGAGTGCGGTGGAATATATACGCTGTGTTTATTACTTACACGGCAATATGTATTTAAAAACGTAGTTAAAAGATAGAAATGGCTGAAAGTAAAAAATAACTAGCGCTTCACAAGTGCTCACTGTACCGTGAACAACCCATATTCATATTGAGTATTCTTCCGCCATAATTAAAATTAACGTTACCATGGGCTTCATCATTTTAAACATGCGTCCGTGAAGTGAAACTCTGGAATTATTAGCGAAGTAAATATTTTACAAATTTGTTAATGTATACACTGGCATAGATATATAAAAAAAAGCAAACAGCAAAATAAATAATTTCAGTATTCACAAATGTTTACCTCACACTCCTAATTCAAGGTTAAGGCCGGTAACTACTTTCACTCCGTCGTTACCAACTTGACTATAGGCTATTGACTGTAAAGTAAGCACTTTTAAAGACCCTTCTAAATTTTTACTGTAATCCAATTTTTTAGTTTCCGCCGCTTTTTAATATCAACATTGTTAAGTGACTAGTAAATACGGTGTATACTTTTACCACTCTCAAAAGTCAATGTCTGAGACTGCAATAAAACATATTTATTTGTGGGAGGGGCCTTAGAAGTGCTCACTTTATCGTGAACAGCATATAGGCGCGTGTTAGTCAGTGTGCACGTTAAAATAAATGCAGGTAGCAGTGACGTTTTTCAAAGATTGGTTTCCAAAGTTCTCAAGTAACCGTGAACAGCCTATCGACGTGTTCTATGCGGAAATTGAATTTACAATAAAACAACGTTTAAAGGCCACGTATGGCTGGGCTGTGGAGGGGATTACTTTTTTTTTAGCCGTGAAAATGGTTTTAACTAAAAATTTATATATTTTTCCAGAATCAATTTTAGATGCTACTTTTTCAATACAGAAACTTATGAGGTGCATTTAGACACGCATCATACGTTTATGATTATTAGCGTGTCCTAATAAATTATGGTTGGCGACGGAAATACCGCGCGTCAGTTGAGCACTTTGCGCGTAGAGGCGATGGAGCAAGTGGTGAGTGAGCAAGAGTCGACCTTAGTACCCACGCGTTTCGACGAAATGCAGAAAATACCTGCAGGTTGGCGCAAAATCTCAACAATTCTCATTAAATTTTCGAAATGGGATCCAATGCGAAAAGTAACAGTGACTGTTCTTTGCTCCGAGTGGTTAAAACTTTCTGTTCGCGATAATTTATTTAAAAAATGGGGCGAGGCTGTGTTGGGGACACGGCCATTTGTTTTGCGTGAATACGTCTACGTTGACGCGCTCGGACGCCTTGGTGTTTTTTTTTAATGTTCTCGGCACCGCTTCACTCGCGATCATTTGGGGTTTTTTGTGTATCACTGGATTGATTTTGAGATGCTCTTTCCAACCGTATACGATTTCTGTATTTCGACTTGGCTTTTTGATAAGTATAGGCCGAAATTGCGTTTTCTTAATTTCTTACATTAAACGCATACAATTTCACCATACCCACGCCACACAAATGGTTCTATACACGCAATCGATTTATCTTGACGAGTGCTGTCGAGTGAAACTTAAACGAGTGTCGTAGCTTCTCCTAGTCAAAAGTTATACTACGCGAAAATTATGAGACGTGACGAAACGAACTCAAAATTTCCAGCCTGCCCCCAGTCTGTTACTACGCATATGCTGTAGTGCACAATAACTTACAGGCTATCAGTTAATCCATTCAGACCCAGTACACACATATATACGGGGCCGTGGTGGCTGAGCGATAGGCACGCTCGCCTCCCACCAAGGCGAACCGGGCTCTGTCCCCAGCCGGGCCACTCTCGGATTTTCGCAAGTGAGAATCGTGCCGGACGATACCGTTGGTCGGCCGATTTTCTCGGGATCTTCTGTTTCTCCCACCCTTTCATTCCTGCGCTCCTCCATACTCACCTCACTTCACCCTCATCGGCTCTGAAGACCTCGATGTCAAGATACACCCAAATCCCTTCACTCACACATTTGTGTACATTACGCATTTGTAGGTAGCACTGGCCAACAAATTTTTACAAAAAATTTCTATGATAATTTATTTTTTAATTTTTACATTAATTTACGCGCAAGAAGATTAAATATAACCAGGAAAATATTTACTTTGCTCTAGTTTATGAATTGCGGGTTTTTTTGTTATAATCCCAGAAATGCAGAATTTCGGTTGAAATGCAATTAAATTAATACCTAACTTGTTAGTAAAACTTTAAATTTAACATAACTGTTTAGTAATAAATTTTTTT
Source organism: Dryococelus australis (assembly GCA_029891345.1). NCBI lineage: Eukaryota > Metazoa > Arthropoda > Insecta > Phasmatodea > Phasmatidae > Dryococelus > Dryococelus australis. Next base: position 280,622,506 of record CM056994.1, read on the forward strand.
TTTTTTTTTTTTCATTTTCATGTGTTTCAGTCGAATATATAAACTTAATCTACATTTTCTGGCTCAGGCTTGGCAGTTTAAAAATTATGTTACATGCGGACGCCTGAGGGGCGTATCTGAAAGGGATGAAGGTCTTAATAAAAAAAAAAAAGAAACTAAATTTGATTCCTACTTTATTCACACTGCTATTTACAGCATTAAATTTAAGGTCTCCACTTTTACTCTTTCTATTTAACAGTGAGCACAATATTTAATGTCTATTTAAACTCCAATTTAGCGTACTTCTTAATTATCCCAGTTGGTTACTGCCGACGAATTCATAGTCATTATCAAAACGTGTTTAGTCTATCCGTTGCCATAATTTATAATGTCCTTCACTCACGCATCTAGTCCAACAGTCCAACCTGCCAGCCGCACACTTCACTGCTTGATACCCGCAGTCGCAGACTTCCCTTCCGTTGGTCACTTCTCCCGTTGCTCGTCTTCTATTGCTCGGAACTTAGCCACTCATTCACTCATCAACTCAAACTCAACTCATTTCAACTCCATCCAGCAGGCCTGCCGCAATATTTACAGTGTTGGCCGTGACCATCTCGAAGGTTCAACGCACCTCAAGTCGCGCTGAGAGAACGAGGTTAGTAATCCAGAGCATTCTTCAGATAAACGCAGAAATCAATACAGCCAGGGTCAACAGATTGCGCAGGGAAAGAGATTAAAATGTCGACTCGCTTTCTGTAAGTGATACGCTGCATCATCGCTCACGCTGCCGCCGCTATCATATAACGACTCTCCGTCCTCTGCTCGCTCGCGCGGCGGACCAGCGACACGTAACAGTATATTGTGGTACGCTTTCGCTTTGCTTGCCGTTTGTAGGCCAACTCTGGAGTGTCCCTGGTGACAGTCCAACAGCATCTGCTAACATGGAAGGACTCCACTTTCCAGCTGAAGTTGCACAAAACACCTAATATATAGTAAATTTTCATTTTATGCTGTTTATCATAGAAACTAGAGCTAATATTTCACCTGTATTGCTATATTCGTAATCAGCACCATAAAGTTAATTAAATGTGGCTGTTTCTATATTATAGAGGATACAAAAATATTGTTGACCAGTGTAATTTTTTGTCTGTACTGCACACTGCAATACTCAATGACCGATGGTCTTTCCTCTGGGTAAATGATTCGGAAATTGTGTTTCTGGTCTAGGTCATAATTAGTTCTGATTACTGTAGCCGAGCATAACTTACACCCTACAGTTTATTGGCTGTGACAAAGAAACAAGGGTTGTGTCGACTTAAGTATAGTACGCATCATAATTTTTTGAGTTTTCAACACCTTAAACAGTAAATTAAAGTGGGAGCGAATTAATAAAAATAATTCAAAGAAATTTGAACTTTCCTATGAATGTAATATTTAAATGTATAGCTACTGAAGTAAGTATATCTTAGTAAGTTTTAGTAAGTTACATTCCTAACCATTACAGGGCTTCACTGGCATGATGTATAATGTGACCGTCACAGGAAATTGTTAATTTAATGCTTGGTAGAAGTATACAAAATGAGAAGAAACATACATCCGAAGCATATATTTCAGAAATGCTCGTTTAACCGTCAATACCTTTTACATGTTCGGTCAGACTAGCGTAATAATATTTTGTTATAAGCTGTTCACGGATATTTGAGCACTTGTAATCAACCTTCTAAAAATGTCACTGCCCCTACCTAAATGTATTTTAACTGGTACACTGACTGGCACACGCCCAGTAAAGTTGGCAACGCTAGAGGGAAAGTATTTCCATGTTAAGGAGACTATGTAGTTGCACTTCTAGTACCTCATCGCTCTTACGCTCCTACAAACAACCCAAAGGATATGCGCCGTAATGATTGTCTTCATCATACAAATCATATTTTCTTTTGCTCTCCCATCAGATTCATTAATAACATAACATTCTCCGCTTCCATTATTTTCATCGTCGTAATTGACGTGTCCTTGACTTTATTTTCAATATCTGAGATTGCGATTCTCTCGGGATTCTGACGGCAATGGAATTAGCTAACGTTTATGATGAAGCTAGCCTGCAGGATTCATCCACTGCGTTTGCATTTCGTTTGTACTTTTTTTTTTGTGTTGCCGGGCAGCCTACGAACCGCGTGTTATTAATTATATTAGCATAAGCTTCCCTGCAGATGGAAATTAATGTTTTTTTCCTCAGCTTAATTAGAACGCGACAACGAGGCTCCTTTTTTTTTTAAGTCGTTCTCGAGCCTTCAATCAAGGATTTAAAATATCGACGGATACAGGCCAATTTGTTTGGGAGGGGGGAGGGGTAGAGTAATGGGCATTTCACGTGGCCACTTAAGCGATATTAAACTTCATTTCACGCGACAGTTGATGAAGTGTTTTTCTTTGTAAAGGGCGTTATTTTTATTTTTTTTAAATATAAATTTAAAGAATATTGGTAATATAGAGCATGCCTGCTTTCTGAGGTTGGTCATTAAAAAGTCAGTGCATTTATTTTGTATTCGAAATATATGTCGATAAGTATTTTTCCTTTGTGATAACCGTGTTATGCCAGCTCAGTTTATATTCTTCGCGAGGTTTCCGTGTGTTTCAACTAAGCTGCCGTGGAGTTAGACTCATGCACCAAATAATAGTTTGTAAAAAGTGGTTTTGTTCTTGCCCTTGAAGACGTTATAATGTTTTGATAGTGGCTGTAAACACACTCCAGTTCTCGGTTACCTAGATATCACGTACTATTAGCTGTTCACGGTAAACTGATCACTTATGAAAGCCCTGCATAATATCGACCTGTACGCATTTTGGGTATTCTTCTGCCTTACGTAAAATTAACATTGCCATGGATCTCGTCACTTTATTTATGCGTCGGTCAAGTGAAACTCTCAAATCATTAGAAAACGAAATATGTTACAAATCTGCTAATTTTTGCAATGTGGTGCGTTAAGGAAAACGGAAAGCGAAAGAAATAATTAAGTTATCAAAAATGGTTACCAAACACTTTTTATTCGATGTTAAGATATGGGACTATTTTTCATCCATCATTACCAACTTTACTGGGCGTATGTCACTCAGTGCGCCCGTTAAAATATCTGCAGGTAGGAACAGTGACTTTTTTCTAAGGTTGATTTCAAAAGTGCTCAATTTACCGTGAACAGCCTTTATCACCATATACGTACTTTGGAACGTAACTGTCACTGCGGTGTCCGATTTGGTGCGTTATTGCATCCCACGAAACCAAGATAACGACAGGGCCAAGTTCCCGTAAATAATCTGTCTACATTTAGCTGCTTCATAGCAAACATAAATATTAAAATTAAATATATTAGATACACAAAACGCGAACAAAAAATATTTAGTAATCTAGAAGGGGAGGCAGAAAAGAAACGAAACTGCACTTGTTGAAAGGTCATATTATTATAGGCCTAATATCTTATGCCACATACGAAAGAGAGGCCGCGGGGACTGAGCGGTTAGTCTGCTCGCCTCCCACCAAGGCGAACCGGGTTTAATCTCCGGCCGGGCCACTCCCGGATTTTCGCAAGTGGGAACCGTGCCGGGCCATGCCGCTGGTTGGCGAGTTTTCTCGGGGATATACCGTTTACCCCGCCCTTGCATTCTCACCTCATTTCACCCTCATCGGCTCGCAATACCTCGCAGTTAAGAGCCGCTCTAATCTCTCAACTCGACACGAACGAAAGAAATTTGCAGCAAGGGCACGCTACTGGTCTGATGTCAGTACAGGACGTATCACCTCGCGGGCATGGATACATGCGCCGATTCGATTCGGGAATCGTACAGTCATCGCATATCCTCTCCGAGGCAAGTCGGCTCAGAGCGGCTGTAAGTGTCCATCGACAAGTTGAAACCTTGCACAGCGACGGAGTTTACGTCCGAGCTGATCCAAGACATGATTTGCAGAGGATAGATCGAGGGAACTGGCTGGCCACGGGAGTATTTCATTAGAAACACGCGACGCTTGTGGACGAACGTTATCTTAGTGAAAAAAGTTAAAGGCTGTTCCCGACAAAGTGAGTAGTTATGAAATCAACCTTAGAAAAGGTCACTGCTCCTACCAGCATATATTTTAATGCGCGTACTGAAGTGACATACACCCAGTACAATAAATTGATAGTGATGGATGGAAAGTTGTTACATGTCTTAACGTCGAATTATAATCTACAACACGGCGCTCCTGCCTTGGTGTGATCTCTCTTGGTCTACTTGTAACTTTCACGATATGTATGTTGCTGTAGCTGCCCTCGCGTACTTGTCATAACTTCAACGACACGCAGGAAAAATGAGCTACGCTGCTAGCAAGGGTTGCGTATTTATATCCTAACGAGCGAAAAATTTCGACTAGTCAAACTAGTCAAAACGAAAAAATTCGTTTTTATAAAACGTAAGAGCACCACAGCGCCTGCGTGGAGACTACGCGACGCGACGCGACGGGCGGGGGCGTGCCACGTGCACGCACACTCTACCCACGCCGCGGCGCTCCAGGCGCTAATGAAGTGGACTACAGTGGCCGCCTCGACCGCCGCAGTCTAGGTGGCGAAGACCGCCGGAACTCGTCGCTTCCTGCTCTTCACGCCAGCACACAGCCACCTCTCGCAACTGCATTGCGCCAAGCCAACTATAGCGCTTGTTTATACACATATTCAACATACTACTCACGCAAATACCTCTCATGATGTTTTTTATACGACACGACAGCTGTAATAACATGCTTAACATGAATAATGTATATAATAAAAACATTATATAGTCATTTCACGGTTACTTACACAATCTTGAAGCCCTGCTAAAGTTCTACTTCCAGAATATTCCTCAGCCTCCTGCAAACAAAGCTTAACCGAGTCTAGAAAATTACACCGAAGGGACAACGCACCACATTTGTGCACATTCAATTTGGCAGTATTTTGTATGATAACTATTTTTTACTAAGCACGACAGAAGATAGGAAATGTAGGTCCGACGCCAGGGACTAGGGATCGGTGCTGCGGTGCTGACCACTGCCATCTTGTATTACGTCACCGTCCTGGTTGACCTTGACCTTTAACCACCATATTGTATTACATCATCGCCACTATATTGTTTTACACCACCATCTTGAATTACATCATCACTACCACTTTGTATTGCATCATCGTCGCCATCTTTTTTCCTGATTAGTCATATTCGCTCGACCTCATGCTCTATTATTCCACCTTGATATATACCATCTTGTATTTCTTTTTTTTTAGTCACATTCATTTCACCTCATGCTCGGTCATAACTTTTCACCTTAGTCACCTTTCTTTCATACTCTATTTCACATTGTTTCGCTATTACTCATTCTGTCGCCTGCTGATTACTCGGTCCTCTCGAACAGCCATCTTGGATTTCATTTTCCTTAATCACCTTTCTTTCATGCTCTATCGTTTCACTATGTTTCTCTATTACTCATCTTGCCACCTACTCCACCCCTATGATATCACCATATATTAATTTCTAAAATTTTCCAGGTATTTCATTCTTGCTCTTTCATTCCTTTTCACCTTAGTAGCCTTCGGTCAACCCTGCCATCGTGGATCATGCCTGCTGATTACCCTCTAACTACCATCTTGGATTTCATTGCTTTCATTCTACCCATCAACTAAATCATCACATAACCCAACCTCACTGTAGGACTTTACTACTCTTGTATAACATATATATTTTCACCATTATTGTTTCATCTCATCTAGGAACTCATTCATAGTGTGTTTGTGTATATGTATATATTGCTAAGAACTATTGCACCTGATGCCATGTAAGAAAAACTTTTTGATAGGTTTGGAAAAATTAAAGAGAAAAGATATTTTGTTTTAAAAAATATATTTATTCACAAAAATTTACATTATGATTGGTTGATTCTGACACATAGTTCACCAACTTCCTCCTACGACATTCGTATTTTGTCCAGGGCAAGGGAAATGTCGAGGGACTACACCCAGCACAATGCGCTATCGGATGCGACAGCCTTCTCCCTGAAAGCACGTACCTCATCCATAATGTCGTGGGCAGTCAGCCCCTCATTGCCATCTAACCCCTCTAATGGAATGGACGATGGCTCCGAAGTCGATCGTACATTTACGCCAATGTATCGGGCTGAGACCAAGCGGTGAAGAAAAATCTGCAAGCGGTGATGTTACAGGTCTGGTACATTCCATAGTCATTGGTGGCAGCCCGTCAGCTGTGCTCATCAGTGCATCATCGTTCTTGGTTGTAGCAGGCTCTTTCTTTGGTAGCAGGGCAGCAGAGTTCTCCTCACCAACGATTAGTCCAGGCAAATCATTCATTGCGTCATCGCTGAGCGAGCCGTGTCCTCACTCGTCTGACATCTCGAGCGAATTGATGTCGATCGTCGACCGCAGCACCGATCCCTGATCCGTGGCATCGGACCTACATTTCCTATCTACTCATTATCAAAACATCTATACTCTTTCTGGTTTCATTCGTATTAATTATAAATTGAATATTATAATTTATAGATACACTACATCTAAATGTTCAAACGATAAAAAAAATTCTCGTAATAATGACATGCTGGCAGCACCAGAAGAAATTACAACTTATTTTGAAAGGATATGAAGACGTTTGCTACCCATGTTTGAAACTATATTTTTGCTCGTTCAGTAGTTGCACGACCTGCATACCTTCAAACTGCAAGTGGGAGACTATAACAACCCATAAAATTGCAATACAATGATCGACAGTGTTACAGAACCAATGGCCAAAAAATTTTTGGAAAGCAAAATAATTGATCCAACTCACACTAAATTCCTTGCGATTACATCCATTTGTTCGTCACAACTATACTATCTAATTATTGCGGAATTTACTGCTAAGATGGATAAAAACTGCAAATATATCTGATTTCTTGCTTTTGTATGATGTTTCGTTATTAACTGACACTGTCCATTTAGGGAATGGCTTATAATGTGCGTTCCCTTGATTAATAAGCTCTTCGCGTCGTTATCGCCAACAGTGAAACGTGTGGCCGTTTGATTTCAAGCCAAGCGCTGTACACTGTACCCGTCTCTGTTGATGACCTGCTTGCTATTCACACTGTGGACACGACTCATTGCACCTGGCACTGACTATTTTGGCATGGTCTGTAGCAGCCAAGGCTGAGATGTCGAAACGCTGCCAGAGTCAGGGATCAGAAAGAGGGAGAGGGAGAGGGAGAGCAGGAGGGGTGGCTGAATGAGATAAAAGTTAATGGGAAGCAGGCAGAAAATACGGGCGACCTTCCGCTCAAGAAGGCTTGGGTGCCGCCCCAGACGTGAAAATGAACAGCCGCACGTCGTTCACCTCATGAAAATGAACACGAGAGAGCCACTTTCTCTGGCGCTGCGTTGTCTTTTTTTGTCCACCGCCCTGGAGAGACGATGACATCGTGGGGTTGGGCTGATGGAGGAGGCACGCGTTTGAATATGGGATACGAAACGGGGAAACCTCAAAGACTAGAATATTTTACGAGTGCACGGATCGTTCGCCTTACTGCCTGCACAAAATTTACCTTTGTAAAATACCTGCCTTGCTTGCGCCATACCTGGGATTTTCCACAAACATGAGAAACCAGCAATCTTCGATGACTTGAAGTAAAGCAAAACATAACTCTTATATAAAAAAAACTCTAATTATACACATAGGCAATCCACCAAATTTCCACAATGAAAAAAACACGAATAACAACAAGATAGAGTTCGTTTAATAATGATGGTATAGGCTGTTCCCAGTAAAATGAGCACTTTCGAGGCTCTATTTACTTTTTCTTTCAGCCATATTTTATCATTTAGCCACCTTTTTAAATAAACATTGCCACGTGCGTAATAAACACAGTGTGTATTCCTCTGCACTCGCACTCGGAAGTTAACATCTAACGCTATAATAAAAAAAATATTTATTAACTATTATTCTAAATGAGAGTTTTTTTTTTCAAAAGTGCTCACTTTACCGTGAATAGCTTATACCAAGGTTGGCTTTCGGACAGGGTAACAGCGGGGTATGTTGCGTGGAATGGGGTATGGGACAACCTGCGCAATGAGCCTTTCTCCACGCTGTTCAGATAAGCAGATGTAAGCGCACAAGGAGAAAGCGACAAAGGTAACGCCTTTATAACAGCAAACACAAATACAAACAATTCTAATGTTTTTCAACTATTAAGTTTTGCTTTTTTCCCCCAGGGCAATAACGTGCACCAGACTTTGCTAATTTTTGGCATGGAGCTGCCCCGCGGGCTTCCAAGTCAAAACACCGTGTAGCACGACACTGGTTACAGCCATATGTTAGCTCTACATTCGGTGTTGGTGGATGAATTTGGAATAAACGTTTATAGTCGTTTCTAGACTCGGAGTTTAGGTCATTTTGGGATTCGTCATCATAACATTGCCCCTTGTAGTTCTTTCCAAATCTACCGGGGAATAAGATTACCCTTTGTCGGTTTGTTCTTGTCGCTCTTCTATAGTAAGATACAAAATACGGCGTATGGGATTTCGGCTTTGTGGGCATTGGGTAGTTATGATTTTTCCGCATTATGAGATTTAGTCGTGCTAGGATAGCGGCATAATAGCATTTCAGCTTTATGAGTTTTCTGTATTTTGGTATATCGGTATTAGGAAATTTCGGCCTTGTAATTTTCGCACTGAGAGAAAACCGAACAAAATATTTGTTTGTATAGGATCAAATATATGTTTAGTTGCCATAACAAAATATATTGTTGAGCTAACAACATTTGAAAAGCAAGAAAATTACTTTTGCTCGTCTAACAATATATATCTTTGAATAAATAAAATCACTGTTGGACGAAAAAATCTAGACTGCCAACTAAATATTTCGTTGAATCAACTGTATATATTTGTTTGACCACTCATTTGACTGCCTTCGTTTGAAAATACAGCTCGAGAGTTTGTTTGCATTTTTTGTGACAGGATAGTAACCGTGTTTGTTAGTGCATCTATCGATGCTTAACAATCGTATGGAAACATTAATAAAATAATGTAACAAGAAACTGACAAGTAAAGCTGTAAAACTGGAAGGGATAATGCTCGGACGCAGGTGATCTAGGTACGAAACTCGGTTGAATGTGTAAATTTTTTTTGTATCGACCCAAACGGTTTAACGTACGCGTAGCCAAGCAAATCTTTAGTTGCACCAACCAAATCTTACAGTTTGGAGCAATCAAATAACTTGGTTCCAGCAACAAAATATTTAATTTCCCCTATACAAAAAATAATTTGATTGTAATTACCAAACAAATCTTGTTTGATTCAACATAACCTTTTTCTCAGCGCGTATTCTAGGAATCAGCGTTGTGGGGTTTCGACATCATGACGTTTACGGCGACATGGGTTACGACATTGAAGTAATTCGGCTTCATGAGATTTTAACATCATGATATTTCCGTATTGTGAGATGTCAATATTATAGTTATTAGGTGTTGTGGTTGACAGTAACGTTTTACTGTCTTTTCAACTTTTTTTTATGTTGGACAGGAATTCAGCGTTTATAACTTGGAAGTTGTGGTAACGATTCCGAAATGATCTACTTCTAGGATATTTCTCCGCCTCGTGCGAACTAAGCTTAACAAGTCTGGAGAATTACACCAGAGGGACAACGCACCACATTCGTGCGCACTCTGTTGTAATGATATTTTGTATAAGAACTGTTTCTCACTAGATGTTACCAACATACCTATTTTCTCCCTGTTTTTATTCAAATTATTTATCTATGAAGCATTATAATTTATAGATAAGATATTAATAACATTTAAATCTTTAACAGGGGAAAAGAAAGTAACTTTTATGAACACAAGTATAAAATGCTTGTGATACAGGGCGTATTTAGGAAATAACTAAACACGTCATACATGGGGAGATTTTTCAAAGGTTTGATTCAAAAAGGCCGAAGGAACCGTGAGTGGCCTATACTCCGTTTGCGACACCTCCACGCTCGTGACAGACCGTGCTCGAGAACATCCCAGGCTACATGTCTCGCTCTCTGCGAAGGATGAAAGTGACGCGAACCTTTGTGCGAGGTGACTTCCTGGCTGAACTCTGCCGTCGTGCTTCTTTTCTTTTTCTTTTTTTTTTTTGCCGTGAAAGGTTCTGGTATCGGAAAGGGCGCCGGCTCCTCGCGTGGAAGCCTTGGTTCGCAACCCGGCGTGACTCGCTCATCCCATTCAGCGGGTAGCTGTCAGCAGGGGCAGGAGGCGCTTGGAGTCAAAGGTCATCCTCCCTTCACTGTCGCTACTTGAACCGTAATTTCTACGTTCACCCGAGGGCCCTTCCAAGCCGCGATGTGCTGCAGAGGCGAGACTATTGCAACACGTGATTTACATAGGAGAGCACGTGATTTACTCACGCTCCGACTCCAGGCGTTGTGTGCTTCAAGGAGAACGCCTTCTGCACATCGTGATGTCTCCTCTTTAACTCCCACCTCTCACACTGGCGCATACGACTTCTCTTCTTAAAGTACTTGTTGGCATGTGTGATGGCACGCTGCAACTAAAAACCATGATATATATTGAAGCTTACCATAAAATGAGCACTTTTGAAAGTTCTGCTTAAGGTCTACTTGCATGTACGTTGTATTTTCGACCGCCTTATGTAAGGTTAACATTGATATGGGCCTCATTACTTTATTCATGCGTCGGTCAATTGAAACTGTGCAATTATTAGAAAAATTATTTTTAACAAATATGCTAATTTTTACGCTTTGATGCGTAAAAAAAAAAGAAAAAGCGAAAGAAGTAATTTACCCTATCATAAATGGTTACCTAACTCTTAATTCGACGTTAAGATACGGAACTACTTCCCATCCTTCGTTACCAACTTAACTGGGCGCATGTTACTCAGTGCGTCCATTAAAATATATGCCGGTAGTAGCAGTGACATTTTTCTAAGCTTGATTTCAACAGTGCTCACTTTATCGTGAACGGCCTTTACCTAGGAAGGGCCGCGATAGCTGAGCGGTTAGCGTGCTCGCCTCTCACGAGGAAGAACCGGGGTCAATCCCCGGCTGGGTCTCTCCCGGATTTTCGCAGGTGGGAATCGTGCCAGACGATGCCGCTGGTTGGCGGGTTTTATCAGGGATCTCCCATTTCCCCGCCCTTTCATTCCGGCGTTGCCCGATACTCACCTCAATCACCCTAATCGGCTCTCAAGGCCCTAATCTCTTGACTCACTCACTCATTCTACCTAGGAGGTGTTTTTAGTCGAATAATTTCCCCCCTTTGTCTAGAAATCGGAATGACTGTCAGTGCATCAGTGGGCTCGAGTTTCAATATCCGGCCGAGTAGGTGAGTTTTCCAGGAATACGATATTTCTATCCTGGTTTCTATAGTTCGTGCTGCGTTGTGCCGTTTCTTCAGCTTCATACCGTGCAAAACAACGGCAAACCACGGTTTGAGTCTTTATGCCAAGTCCACCTTGAGAGAACCGCCGAACATCTTCCGGTGTGAACGTCCTTCGCCTGTGGTTGCTGGCTTTTACCGTTCTATTCTCTGTAATCGTAAATTAAAAAACTTAAAACCCTAACTTAACTATTTTTTTTTTTTTTTCAAATCAGGCGATGCGACAGAAAATATTTTCGGTTTAAAAAGTACTTAAGACTTCCAAAACTGAACCTATGAACGACTTCCTTGTTGCTGCACTGCGCACGTAGAAGCCTATTGTAATATTCAGGCGTACCACCTCAGGCGAGTTACGTTACCAATAGAAAGTCGTATCTGCATCTAGGGCTAATTTCTAGCCGCTCACATCTCCCGTCATAATTTCACGTACTATGGAGTGTTTGTAATTATATAAAGTATATTTGAAACAATATATCAAAAATAATTTTCGTCTGCCCCTAAGCCACATAGGCAAATATGCGTGTCTAATGATACTAACTGTCTAACAATTTCAGAAAATGTATTTAGCTACGCTGCACCATCGCCATTGAGAAGATTGGGTAAAGTTATAAAATGGAAATGACCGTATCTGTTGGGATGTGCTAATAAATAAAAAATGTTTCAAATGTAACACTTCAAGCGGGAAATTTAATAATGAAAAATTAAATATGGTACTCTTCCAAATTGAGAAAAGCATAATTTTTTTTTTTTTTATCCGAAGGGTTTACGTAAATAGTCTAAATTATCTTTCAGTGTAAACCACGTTTTAAAATCAATGCAATTCCATATGAGTTACCATTAACTTACGCGCGTGTGTGTGTGTGTGTGTGTATATATATATATATATATATATATATATATATATATATATATATATATATATATATATATATATATATATAGTGTGTGTGTGTGGTTGTTTTGTGTGTGTGAGTGTGTGTCTGTGGGTGGGTGTATATGCACACACATACACACATACAAGTGCACATATAAAATTTTTTTACCAGAAAATTTGGCTAAGCCGCTCTGCAAAAAACTATCTAGGGAGGTTACGTCACTTCTGTAGCGCTACGTTTTCACACGTAGACTGCTTTCAAAAGAAACGTCTGATTTGTTATCCTTCGTATTACTTTAAAACACTATTTAGAAGTATTGCAATTGCCTATATTACTGACAAAATTATTATGACAATATATTCTTGGGAAAATAAAGTTTTCACAGGTGGAATCTTAAACGTATTTAAGGATATAGATTTTATTTCTAAATAAATTTAAAAAAAAAACTAATTTGGTATACATTATTTGCCACCTAGACGTACGTATTACTGATAATATAATAAGAACAAAATATTGCTTTTGAACTTCGTAATGCTTTGGATAGCACTTGCTTAGAAAACAGGGGTTTGTTAGCTTTGTAGCAGATGAAAATTCTACATCGAATAATTCTCGGTCCGTGCATAACACAGAAAAGCAAAATTTTTTCTTTACTAATAAAGTGTAGGTGAAATGTGTTTTCTCAGTTTTTTCGAATGTCATATACCATATAGAAATATTACAATATATTCAATGTTCAGACAATGATCCAGTTCCTCTACCGTGGCCTCCAAGATGCCCTGATCTGACACTACAAGCCAACACACTCTGGGGTTTCGTCAAGGAAAATAAGCGGAAGTGCAGTAATTTTTCTAACGACAAACTCAAACATGCAGTGCACAAAACATCCAATAAAGTGACCCCTAAGAGTGTTGATTAACAAAAACAACAGAATTTGATGGGGCATTCAGTTGTGCAGGGACGACAGAGGGACAAAAACGTCGATTTTGGATTCCTAAGAGGTATGATACACCTTCTGTGGTACGTTAATACATACTGACTTATTGTATTAGATGGAGTTGTAGGATTATACAGACTCAGACTTCGTGTGCGCCCTGTATAAGCGAAATGCATGTTTCTCTACTGCACTGTATTCGAAAATTCGCCTCAAAAACATATTAGAAATGTAACAAGGCTGTACGTACATAATTCTTGAGAAATTGTTCGTACCTCGTCGTTCAAAAATATTGTGCTACCACGTTATTTGTCTAAATATAAAAACTGTTGAAATATTTTTCGTTTGGAAATAACACGTATCTCCAAGTCTGCCGGCAATGAAAATGAAAGTTTACGTACGTCCTAAATTTCAGATTTAAGTATTTCTATAGATCGTCCACAAGGAATGCAGGGTAGCTGTGAATGGGACTGGCTGGGTCCCTGCCAGAGAGCAGACTGCAGCTGGGCGCACTCCCACGGCTCCTGAATAAACAAGTTATTTATCGTAATAGTGGCCCGGTGCCCACAGCTCCCAGTGCTCACAGCTCCCGCCACGTGGCGAACTTCGACAACACGCATTCTATATTAAATGTCGACCTGCATGTCGACTTAAATAAGTCGACACGCAGGGCCTATATGTGAAGTTTGTATAGAATAACTGAGTTCAATTTGTGTATTCTCTTTTGACTCGCAATATTTACCACTTGTTTATCTTAAAATATAACGTTCTTGGATATATATATATATATATATATATATATATATATATATATATATATATATATATATATATATATATATATATATATATATATATATAGTACATTACCGACACTGGAAGCGACTTATGAAAATCAACCTTTGAAAAATCACTCTAGGTGTAACATTTCAACCTGTTTTTTCAATAACCTGTATTCCAAAAAATATATAACACTGTGGTTAACTTTATAGTACTCTATTATTGAATAAATGAAAATTCACCTTAATATCTTCTATAACTTGTAATATTTATTCCTTATTATACATGACTTAACAATAGCGAAAGCAGCGACGTGTTGGCAATGGCCATTAAGAAATAGTTCACATTTAAATTTTATTTTTACCAATTTTTTTAGTATGATATTGTAAATTAAACGGTGCCTATTGAAATATTTAAATATTTAGGTAGCACCGATGGCAACATATTTCATTTTTACAGTTTAAAATAACAGCACAAAATATCGTGTGTAGGCCCTATGGTTTTATCGACTAAGTAAGCAATGTGTCCGCCTGTCGAGGTTTGTCGCTTTCTCTCTTTCTTTGTCTCTCTCACACTCGGGAAGTTTGGCATCCCTAGTAAGCTAAAATTATACATGTTTTCAATTGTAGTATATTTCATACCTATTACAGCAAAATAATAATTTTATAAATTTGTAATTTACAATTAAAAAGAAATTTTAATGTTTGAATACCGTACTTATTTTAATGTATTTAGATATGATGGCGGCACGAATAACATCGAAAGTTGGCAGACGTGGCGAGCCATGACATGGCGTGTTGCTGTTTTTGCCAAACGAAGCTTAAATTATATTTACTCCGAAAAATACTTCAAATTGCATCACGTTTGTAGACGTTGTGTTTTTAAACCTACCTTGGCAAGTTACGATGTTGTGATAAATCTATGTTTCCACGACAGAAATAAATAATCTTTTACGTGTATTTGGCGAACCTCTGCGTGTGAAATGGCGTGGCGTGCTGCACGGTAATCGTTACACTGGATCTGTGTGTGTGCGTGATTTTAAATATTTGATGTGCACTATTTATACGTTTTAACTGTGAACTGTTTTTATGACGAAGTTATTTATTTACATCGACGTCTGTTAATTCATCACAACGTTGTAACTTTGGCCTAGGTGTTTGAAACACAGTCGTCTACTGTGATTTGCCACAATCCCAACAAAATACTTAGTCCAGTCCCAATAAATTTCAATAAACCTAATAAATATTAAGTAGCAATACATATAAATATGAGTGGAATAAAAGTTACAGTAGGCTTATTTGTGTGCATGTTCACAGCTATATTTTCAGTTTGTATGACAAAAAGTAAGCGACACGAATTGCGTGCTTGAATTTAATGTGTCTTTTTTTGTTGGGTTGGTTGTTCCTTTATTTTAATATTTATTCCAACTGAGGCCGTCCTTTTAAAGAAATAACCCAAACACATATCAATAACAAACGGATAAATACTACAGTTCGTTAACTCGCAGTTGTAACAGTGTTAAACACAGTCGCGGCAAAATATTAACCTGCATTAAATGTAATGTGCTATATCGTGGAAAATAAATATGTTAATATAAAATAACAGTAAGAACTAGCGTCAATTAAGGCATTTTTAAAGGGTACTAAAGCTGATCTAAATAATGTTAGAGAGGTCTAAACTGTGAATATTCGTACGGAATGGTTTTTGGGATATGACAGAATTCTTTGAAAAGCTGTTAACAGTAGACAACACATTTGACAGGTATTAAAGTAGAAGTCACATTTAAATATTTATGTTTGAGTGTAGCGAAAGTATACGAACACATGTACAGACATGTAATGTAAACATTGATTTTGACAGATGCTACATGGCAGTCACATGGCAATGCTTGTTTAAATTTGGCAGAAGGATACAAAACTGGCCTGCAAGTATATCTTTAGCAGGGCTCCTAGTAAGTATGTTTCAGTGGGGAATGGACTATATATATAATATATATAATATATATTTAATATATACACACACATGCACACACTCAGGATGAGTCTGAAAGCCACTAACAAACGCCGGCAGGTGATTTCTTAGGAATATATAAGACGAAATTGTAAGAACCACGTTTTCCAAAATTGATTATTAAGGGACCTGTGCGCCCCCAAAAGTCGGATTTTGAAATGCCTTAAGTTGAATATTTTAGAAACTACTTGCGATTAAGCGACTAATCGGCAAATAGTGTTTTGTATAATGGATATCGTTCACTTCGAGAAACGTGGTTGGTAATAGCATCCCCTTACATTGGGGAAATGGGGGTTGCAAACCTTTGTTTGTACAAATCGTGTTAACAAACAATTGTAAGCGATTTAATACATGAACTTATTAATCAACACGTCTGATTTAACAAAAAAGGTCGTCTTGTCCGAAAACTCTCAGCTGAACCGTTTGCGAGAAATCCGCGGCAACATCATTCAAAACAGAAAGCGAGTAGCCTGGCAGGTAGGCAATCCACAACACAGTACATGTTACTATGATGAAAGACGGACAAGAGTTTCATTAAACAGTCACGATAAATTACCTAAATTCACGAATGTACACGACACTTTGCACGTGTAAACTACAGCGGGTGCTATCTGTGTTAAATCATGTAGTTATGGAGGTATATTCCTAAATTGTTCAGTGTATGTTATGTACGTGTTTTATTTTGCGAATTAAATGTAAAACGTCAGGATTAGTGTGAAACCACAGAAATTGTCTTTTAGTAAATTGTTCACAACTTAAATGAAATTTTTTTAAATCATTGCAAATCGTTCGATTTGAATGAATTTTTATAAATTTCGTTAACAATCTATTTTAACAAGTCTTTAGAATTTGAATGAAATGTTATAAAATTCGTTAAACTTTCTTAGCAAATCGTTACAACTGGTTACACATTATTCCACGAAATCATTCACTTTCTTAGCAAATCGTTAGACATTTGAATAAAAATTACATAACATTTATTCGGAATGTAAGATAAACAGTTTCATTTCAACTAGTAATTATTCGATGTCGTGAGGCGATGTGGTCCCGCCCACTGGTTAAATAGTTTATTATTATTAGTGTTAATTAATGATAATTTGATCGCGCGATGGTGTGTATGTGCATGAGTGCAGGGGAAGTGTTTCAATAAATTCTAGGTGAGTTGTTGATGTATATTTGAGTGATGGATTAATGAGCCTTGAGTACTTCTAATGAATAAAATGTTTTTGATGTGTATGTGACGGGGTGGATTAGCCATATTATGTTTTAAATTGTAAGTAATATTTAGGGATTTAATTTTTGAAGTTGTTGAATAACTGCAAGTAGATATAGAATTTCGAAGTTTAAAAAAAAAAAAATTGAGTAAATTTTATGTGGAAAATGTCTATAATGTTTAGTTTTAAGAGTGTTGGTTTACTTAGTATTATTAATATAGAGCGTTACTCCCTTGTTAAAACATTTAGACGACATTCATTATTTAATTTAATTTAATGTTTGGTGTTATCGATTTTTACACTGTACCCTAGAAAGTATTTTAACAGTGTAAAATTCATAAATCTTTTAATGGTGTACACAAGTTTCATTTTAGTTGATGTACACTACTTTAGACGGTGCAGAGTAACTAACAATATTTTTTTTTAAAAGCACATCTTAGTTGGAAAGTTTTTGCTACTCAAAACTGGGCTAAACTGCAATGCAATAGCATGAGTTTAAATTTAAATATTCTAAATGAAGTCTGCTTAATCCAAATGCAAGAGTTGTGAAAGACAGGTGAGGCAAGGCAGGTCACGGGCTGTTGTGAATTTTATAGCGGCTAGAGCTGTGTGATGGGAATTTACACTGTAGAGAAGTTGTTGGAGAGGCAGGGGTGAAGTTCTTTCGCTGTTGTGCATACACGCAGGTGAATGTAAGGTCTGTGCAATGAGCGCTAGTGGGGTGGAAGAGGAGGCTGCCGGGTGGGGGAAAGGGAGCGTGCCTGGATGGTGGCACACACTGTGGACAGGTATAGTTTACTGAACCATTTTTTCATTCTCTTGTCTGCATATGGCCCAAACTCCCGCCTGTGCGCTGTCTAAACTTTATTCTGCATTGTAGACTGCTCTGACTCGGCATGTGCATCACCCTCATCAGCTCTTGATACCAAAGTTTCACTCGCTCCCCCAGACACTCAGTTCTCGACCGTCTGCTACCTGGGTTTGTCTCGCTTCTGCCTTTCCCAAATAAACAGAACTTGCCTTGTAAAATTTTATTTAAATAAATAATCCAGTCCTTTACATTAGTAACACATATTTTATTTACAGGTAAATGAATAAAGTGTGGTTCTTTTTTCTCTGTTTTCAGCATGATCTACATATATTACAACATTAATATTACTATTGTAGGAGAAAAACAATTAGATTTGCTTTCTGCCTCATTAATGAAAATATCAGTTTCAGACAGATTGTGTGATAAAACGAATAATTTAATGAAATTTACAATTTCTAGAATTTACTTATTGCTCACATTTGCAATTCCTAAAATTACCTATAACCGTTTATAAGAAATTTGCTGTACTGCTTCTGCGGAAAACCATTTACAGCTTTACGCAGTTGTGCATCAACATGAAAGAACGTGTGGAATGAAAAATCCAAGAAAACTGTTTCAGTGTGATTTCTGTCAGAAGCAGTTTTCTCGGAGGGATGATTCGAATAGACATTGTAAAACTTGTAACACACGTTCCCCACCTTCACATCCATTTCCTACACAATCTGCACCACATTCTGAGACAATGCCACAATCAACACCTCAACTAGCACATCACTCAACACCTCAATTAGCACCTCACAAAGCAACAAACCAAACACCTCACATAGCACCTCAACTAGCACCTCACTCAACACCTCAATTAACATCTCAAATAGCAATGAACCCACCACCTCACATAATACCTAACTCAACACTTTAACTACCACCTCACTCAACACCTCAATTAGCACCTCAATGAGCACCTCACTCAACACCTCACATTGCACCTCACTCAACACCTCAATTACCACCTCACATACCAACACACCCAACACCTCAACTAACACCTCACATAGCTCCACAGTCAGCTCAACATGGTCCACAATTAGCTCCGTGGAGTCCATCTACTGCAAAGCACTTAACATTTCCAGCTCTACCTATTTCATTACCTTCAAAAAGCAGATATGTTTATTCAGTGATGAAAAGTAATTCGAATCCCCAGCCTAAGTGAAGAGTTCATCATCTAGTCTTAAATACGATATAGTGGCTAGGGCATTCGCCGGCGGGTTAACTGATGCACGAATAATTAACAATAGGCTTAACAGTGCCGCGGATAGGGATATCCAAGTGTTTCAATACCGGCTATTCACAGCTACAAACAAGTATACTAAATAATCCAAGTTTATTAGCGATAAGAAGGCTGGCATTCCTATGCTGCTCCATTACTCGCCTCACTTCACCCTCATCGCCTCTCAAGACCCCAGTTTCGAGAACCGACAAAATCTCTTCACTTGCTCCGATGTATAGATAAAAAACCTCCCTTCAAGGTTTTAATACGATTGGAAATCGGCAAATCGTATGGTGTATCCCTAGAGGCTGTTAAATATAATCTGTCAAAAAAAATTCCCCTCAATACTGCAGTTAGTGTCATAATATCTTCAGCCCTGCCAGCACCACGCCGCCAATGATGTCCATCTACTGCCAATGACGTCTATCTACTGCCAATGACATCCATCTACCTCCACTACACGCACCTCCTATTCCACAGCCATCACCACAACAGTCTACAGCTGTCTGGAAATATCTACACCTGTTTGCAACACTTGTTGCATATTCATCAATGCTGCTGCTACCTGTTTGCCTAACTGTATGGGCTGTGAAAACAACAGTATCAAGAATACGACTGCCTTCGATACATTTTACAAAATAAGAAGAAGAAATTCACAGTGTGGTAAAAACATCATCTCGAATCTGCATGTGTATGAGTGTGTGTTGTAACCAGTCATTCGACGTGTGCATGTCTGGAAAATATAATCCCAGACATGACATAAAGAAAGAATACTCCTCATTGAGCATCTTTGTAACCTCTACAAGAGTTTGTAATATACATATTTATATATAAATAGTTTAAGGTAAAAAAGACAATATTCAAAATGATGTATTATATTTGTAAATTTTTTATTAATCATTTTTGTATATTTTTTTTTCGTTTTGTTATTTATAGTGTATTCTGCGTAAGAAGATTTTGGATAGTAGTAGTAGAAGTAATAGTAATAGTGTTAAGAAGTACATGTCATTGATGAAATGTTTGGTAAATTAGTTCATAAGACATTTGTTGTAAATTTGATTCTCATGATATGTTTGTTTTCAAGTAGGTAAAGAGTGCTTTTTTTGTGTATATTAGTTATATTTGTCAAAAAAATGTAATTCAAAAGATGCTTCTGTAAATAAAATTTTTGTGTGGGGTTATTGTAAATATTTAGCTCTTAAGGATGATTTATTGAAAAGAAAATGTTTGAATAAAATTTTTTATGCTAAAAAGGAAATGTAACTTGTTATTTATTAGTTTTGAACTCCTCATATCATTATATAATATCTTGTGAATGATTGAACATGGGATGTGTCTGAAGATGATGTACTTGTATATGACTGGATATTAATCTCTTAATTTTTTTTTATGAAAAATGTTGGTAAACATGAAATGAGTAGGTGATGGCAAGATTTTGAGGTTTGGATCTTGAATTGATTTTAAAGTCAGGTAGGAGGATACCTGTTTGCTCACTTTCAAGGGGGAAAAACACAATTCTCTTTCTCTTGATGAGGAGAAAAATATTATACATTAAAAACTTTCATTTAAATTTTCATTAAATAAATTTCATAAAAACAAACTTTGAAGGGGGAATTTACAAAAAATGTTGGAGCGAATCGAATACGTCTGAATGAATTTGAAACAAAAGGAAAAGGAACAGACTAGTATCTCGAGAACACTTTGCCGGCCCACTGGTCAACTTGAAGAACCCTGGGGACATAAAGAAACTGAGAGTCAAGTGACCCAAATATCTCTTAGGAGCCAGGCAGGAAGAGCTCTTAATGACACACAGTGTTTCCAGCTGACCTGAATTTCTACAGCTTCTAGTCGCAGAGTCCAGCAAACTTTTAATAAAATATTTTCTCGCAGCAACCAGATTACAACTAGTACTGCTGCTGAAGATTCAACACGAAGTTGTTTGCTGGTAAAACACATTCGTACTTCTTAAAAACTCAGGAAAACAAAATTGAAGTAATTGAAAATAAAATTCGACCTTACCACCATTTACTTATTATTTTATTGATTTAATTACATAGCAGGAAACTGAAAATAAATTCAATATGAGATAGTGCTTGTTTAAAATTAAAATTGTGACAAATTATACTTAACATAGAATATTAAACTTCAACGAGAAACGGTTCGTCCTTTAAAGGCAATATCTTCAGGTATCCGAGTGCCTGCGGCCTTAAATGAGAAATTTAAATTTCTTGCTTAGAGACAGTTGTCAGCTTGATTCCTTGTCAAGTTCAAGAAACATATTATGTTTTATGGACTAATTTAAGTAAATATGTTCCAGTATGTTCTTAATTCTAAACATGTATAGATATTTTCCATTAATGTATATGATCATGTTTTCACTATGGTTAGAAATATATATTATTAGATATTTTTGTAAAGGTTGGTGTGTACGGAGAAATAAAACTTGTTTCATAAATATTTGTTCATTTTTTATATAAGTCTTGTGTATTGTTTTTAATTTATGTGTATTATTTTCCTGCATAATTGAGCTTGGAAAGTGAATATTAATTTTATAAAGTAGAAAACACTATATTTTGCTCAAGAGTTTCCAAACAGGTAGGAAGGCATTTTGACCTTGGTATCCTTGATGGTTATAATCGTTGTCTTGAACTGTCCTCCCCAGCAGGATAGACAAAGGACCTTGGCAGCTTGCTTTGTGAAAAGAGATACTTCCCCCAGGGTATTATAAAACACAAATGCTTTCTGTGGGGTCTTGTTGGAGAGGCAGATACCCTCTCAGATCACGGTTTCGTAGTTGGTAGTATTGGAAAATCATTGAAATTAAACCTTGAAGGTTTGTAACTCTGGCGAAGGAGCGGTCACACTGCTAAGGCCATAGATTTCTAAAAGTAATTTTTTTTTTTTTCACATCTTGAGATATTGGCAAATCTCTAAGTCTGAGATTTTGAACCGAGTATATATTTATTAGCTAATAATGTTTCCTTGTAAATATTCCACGCTATTCATTTAAGTTTAAGCATCTATAAAATTGAGAACATCTACCTTTTTTTCACATGCATGAATGAATTACTAACATTTATTTTATATATTTTTATTAATTATGTGATTAATTCATTATTCCTTTTATGTTTATAAACTAAAGCCAGAACTCGAATCCAGAAACTATATTTCAAATATATATGACCTAACCGGGACTCGAACCTGGAAACTATATTACAATAGTACTTGACCTAGCCTGGATTCGAACCCAGAAACTTACTTATATTAACCATGCCTTATCTGGGATGGTATATTATATAGTTAGTTATGGAAAAGTGGTTAGAGTACTTGCTTCCAGAAATATTTCTCTGTCTGTTTTTTTCATTACAACAGTCTTTCGTGCTAGTAAAAACATAGTTTGTTTTTGATAGAGATCATAGACTTTTAACTCATCGCAACATACTTTTTTTAGAAAATTAAAGAAAATCTCTGTTGAGACATAACCACTCTCTCTCTCTCTTTTAAGTTATTTATTTATCAAAATATTATTCATTTATTAAGAAAACAAGTTTACTTTTTAAGAGGTGAAATTAAATGAAAGTAAAAATTCATTTTAAGATACAAATTTACTGACAAAAATATATAAAAACACAAGATGTTTCAAAAATTAGCGAATTGTTTTTGACAGAAGTAAGTACAGGAGATTATGAAATATATGCACACCATTAAACAACAAAGTATAGGAGGTTACAAAAATCATAGCACATGCAGGCATAGGGTGATTCACAAACATAGATACCAAAATTGTTTTATACCGGTTACACATTATTCCTCGAAATCATTCCTCAAAACCATTCCTCAATTAAGCCTGTTATTCTTCATATAAGGATGTTTATTACTCAAAAAACTAAATTTATTACTCAATTATCACTCCAAGCAAATTCAAACGACTTAATTGGTTTGAGGAAGACATAATACTTCAAATTGAAATATCCCTATAATGCAATGTTTGTTAGAAATAATTACTTTTTCTGGTCAAGTAGTAGGGTTAACTATATTTACTATCATACTTCTCTGGTGTTTGTAGATAATACTTAATTCAATGTAATATCGTTCCTTAAGTGTTGCTATGATCAAAACCTTATCTTTTATTCTGGAGTAATCCCCGTGTTTAAGCAAATACCTATGTCTGTCAAAAACCTCGCTGGAGTGTTTTCAGAAAATATTTAGTCATTATTCAGAGTATATGTTGAAGGAATGTCTTCAACAGTATCACTGACATCGTCACTGCTGTCTTCACCTGATGTTTCATTAAAAATATCGACTTTACTTTTATTACAAAGAGTAGGTGTATCGTTACTGACATTAGTCTTTGCAGCTATTGGTGCTAAATTATGTAGAAGATCGTTATGTTCATGTGTTGGTGTAAATTTAACTCAATCTAATTTTATGTAGTTATTTGTATTCAGGAGGAAGATTATTTTTACAGATCTTGACATGACGATTTAAGTTATCCTTTCTTGCGAACTGGCGAAAACAAATTTTGTGGTTAAAAATCAGCTGACATGTATTCTTTAAACAGCCCCTATTCTCATATTTACGAACATTGTAGGCAAATGTGAAAATTTTACCATAGTATTTGCAGTGTAGTTTATTCTGTGATGTCTCCATTTCCATCAATGTATATTAAATGAATAATCTTCTGTGTGTGGAGAAAGTTTACTACCGAATAGATTTTCACCTCACAATGTCAGAATGACAACTAACTTGTTTCTGTACGAATGTACTGGTTTGCACAGTATCATGGTTAATTAATGACGATAAAATGTCTTCCCCTCTTGAACATTTGTATGTAAATTGCGGAAGTATGGCTAATAATTCACCATGAGATTAAATCTACATATTTTAGACGGAATTGGTCTTTACTTGGTATTCGATTTAAATGAATAGAGATTAATTGAATTTTAGGAATTTAGAAGGGAGAGAGATGGCTTTGGAAATATTTTGAAGGGAATTTTTAAAGACTTTGTTTACTAAACAATTGTGTTATTCGGAGGCTAGTCTGTAGAGTAAGTCATTTTGAGCTGTGATTGTCTTTATGGTGTTCTGTTTTAAACATGTGTATGTAATACGAATTTCGTTTTGCCAGTAAATTTTGTCTGATAATTCATTATGTCGATTACATAAGTTATAGGGATAAAGTTATTTGTCTTTTGTATCTCTTTACGATGTAAATCATTTGTTGATAGTCAGAATGTATTATCGTGAATGATGAGGTATACAATTGCGAAATGGTTGCCATTTTCCTTTAAATCTGTTAAATATATGGAAATATTATGGCATTCAATATATTTCAGATCAGATAGAATCAATTTAAGGCTGTACCCGTACTATTTAATTCATATTACGTCGAAATATATTATTCAGGGAAATCTATTTTAAATAAGTTCAAATATACACATTTATGTAAATGGAGTATGTAAAAATCTTCGTTAGGATACTTTTGGATTGAAACTTTGCTTAAGTAAACTTAAATGTCGTAGAGAAGTCTACACATAAAATACATTTTTTTTTCTGCTATATGAATTAAGATTTAAAAACAGATTGAAAGTGTGAATATGTATGCATGTGTCGTATCTTCCATGATACTAGTTGAAATTCAGGTAAATGGAATGATACTTGTTTGAAAAAGATTGCTGTCCTTTCAAGCAGCCAAAGTTAAATAAGCAACAAAGGTGTATTTCAACTTTCACCTTTTGTGGATAATTTTTTCTGGGTGCAGCTATTTTTATGGGAATGAGTATTCATGCATCAGAGTATCTTAGTAAAACCTTACATTTGGTTATTCATAATCACTTTAGGGAAGTTAAGTAACTTAAATCTGTACATGTCCATGCATGCATAGGTTCATGAATGTGTATTTTTTCCTTTGTTTTTGCAAGAATATTACGTGTGACATGTGAGAAGTTAAATATAGCTGTGTGGCGCGTCGTAAAATGTTTAATTTTTGGGGCACTTGGATATTGCTCCGAACACTCAGGGGCCTACCTCCGAACTTTCATTTCGGAATTCCGGTTAAAACTGGGAACGAAATAAATTATACAGTTTCACACGTCCGAACGCTCGCAGTTCCCTAATAACTCTTGCACAATATCACCTCCGTGATTTTGCAATGAGATCTTCGGTCTCCCTCAACGGCGTTACTTGTTCGATAGACAAGTCCGGAATTTTGTTTCAAGTTCCCG
Source organism: Dryococelus australis (assembly GCA_029891345.1). Lineage (NCBI taxonomy): Eukaryota > Metazoa > Arthropoda > Insecta > Phasmatodea > Phasmatidae > Dryococelus > Dryococelus australis. Next base: position 280,648,013 of record CM056994.1, read on the forward strand.
ATGGTAGGTGTTCTCCCGGCTGCTTCTTCCCTTCTCGATGTATTCCGTTACATTTTCTTCATATATCTCACTTTCTCTCGTGTTTCCAAGGACTATGCACATCTACGGACTATGACGAGAACATATCCTACCGTTAAACTTATAAGTTGAACTATTACCCCGGCCTCACGCTGGACTCCTCCGTATGTAATATTTTTCTACGGAATCGCACACTATATCCAATACACCAGTATCCGTGATTAGAATCACTACCATTGTTTTAAATGTCACTGAAGTATTGGACAGGCTAGTATGGAGTGGGTTGGTGTGCTAATATGCTGAAGAGTGGTACTCAAATTTTTAGAAAGATCTGTTTAATGCATTATTTAGTTCCTAACCAATTATTTTAATTGTATCTAATGATTGATTTAGTTATTTTATTATCTACATAAAGTAATGCGTTTTTGAAACCTGCATTAATGTAGGCAAAAGTTTGATTAGAAAAACTTCTCTACCTACGTTAACACCATTTCGAAAAAAATATGTATCCACCACTATTAAATAAGTTTCGCTCAGGAAACAATAATTTATAATTTATATAAATTATTCAGGGGAAAAATTTCTCCTAAATAAAATAAGTAAATAGTATACATGAATAGCATAATACATGTATTATGAGAATGACTGTTGTTGATGACTAGTTGTACATGAAGTAACGCGAAAAGGAGAAGCCTAATTAAAGGCTGTTCACGGTAAACAGAGCACTTTTTGAAAGCGCGGGTTATGATCTACTTGTATGCACGCTGTGTACTCTTGCGCCTTATGTAAAATTAACAGAGCCATGGGCCACGTGACTTTATTTATGCATCAGTCAGGCGAAACTGTGTAATTGTAAAAAAAGTAAATATTTTTCAAATATGCTAATTCTTACACATCGTTGCATTAAAAAGGACATTAAGTGGGAGAAATAATTGAAGTTTTTATAAATGTTTACCTAACACTTTTAATTCAATGTTAAGACATGCAACTACTTTCTCTCCATCGTTACCAACTTTACTGGGTGCGTGCCACTCAGTACGCCTGTTACAATATATGTAGGTATAGACTGTTCGCGATAAAGTGAGCACTTTTGAAATCAAGACTAGAAAAAAGTCACTGCCCCTGCCTGCATATACTGCAACGGGTGTACTGAGTTATATACGCCCGGTAAAGTTGGTAACGATAGATGGAAAGCAGTTCTATTTCTTAACGTCGAATAAAAATTGAATTGTTAGGTAGCCATTTATGATAATTTAAATTATTTACTTCGCTTGCTGTTTTTTTTAATGCATCAGTTTATTACAATTTGTCGGTTTTTAAAATTTTTGCTTTTCTAATAACTTCTCAGTTTCGCTTGACCGACGCATGCATAAAGTGATGAGACCCATGACAATGTTAATTTTATATAAGGCGGAATAATACACAACGTGCATACAAGTAGATCTTAAGCAGGGCTTTCAAAAGTGCTTATTTTAACGTGAATCGACTCAAGGAGCAGTGACTTTTTTCTAAGGTTGATTTCAAAAGTGCTCACTTTGTCGTGAACAGCCTATAGCTGGTTTGCTCAAGCAGTTTGTCGGTGCACGCAAGTGCGGCTGCATGACTGAGTGCGGCGGTGCGGGTGAGAGGGCTCGAAGCAAGGCCAGCCGCACCGCAGCACTGGAGGTGAGGGCGTGGACGCCCGGCGACACGCCTGCTAAGGTCAACGCACAGCGCCACGACGGCCGTCTACTTGCCAGGCCTCTGCCATACCCGACTTTCAATAACTTTTCCATACACTCTGAGAGGCTATTCACTTTTGAGAGCCCTCTCATTTGGAGTGAGTGAAGAGATTTGGGCGGCTCTTAAGGGGATCGAGTACCTCTTACCAGATACATGCATTTTAAATGGAAAAACAGCTTTTATTCAGGTACAGTTATTTAAAAAACTACTGGTCTTATCAACTTGAAATTTTGGCACGTTATTTATTCTACCTCCTTATGACGTCCCTACTAAAATAATTTAAGTAACTGTGTTTCTTCACGATAAAAACAATTCTGAAATTTGAGTAATATTTTTGTTTTCAAAAATTGACAAAAAATATCTTTATTTTTTAAATGGTAAAATGAAACTGATTTAAATGAAAGTGGTAAGACAGACTCATATAGTAATATTTGTACCAAGTTTCAAGTCTATAGCTCAAATAGTTTTTATAGAAAAAGTACCTTAACATCGAGGCCTTGACAGCCGATGAGGGTGAATAGAGGTGAGTATGGAGTAGCGCCAGAATGCAATGGCGGGGGAAACGGGAGATCCCCGAGAAAATCCGCCGACCAGCGGAATCGTCCGGCACGATTCTAAAATGAGAAAATCCAGGGGCGATCCCCTCGCGAATCGAATCCGGCTCGCCTTGGTGGGAGGCGAGTAGTCTAACCACTTCACGACCACGGCCCCCTCTCATTTGGAATAATAGTCAATATTTTATTTTAGCCTTAGACGTTAACTACCGAGTGCGGTGGAACATACACACTGTATTTATTACTTACATGGTAGTAATTATTTAAAAAGATGGTTAAAGTATAAAACATGGCTGAACGTAAAAAGTAACTAGGGCGTCAAAAGTGCCCACTTTACTATGAACAGTCTATAACTACGTCCACACTGATATGATGTCACGTTGCCACTAATGACTGAAAGTCGATACCCATGTAAATTTCGCTCATCTTGATACTGCAAATATCGACATCGTAAAATTTCTTTTCTAAAAACAGGCGCATCTACAACACACATTCAGAAAAAAAATTGACGCAATAATTAGAAACGGAAAGTATTTTGGTACTTATAATACTTACCGCAGAAATACAAATATCCACAAACCGCAATATCACTGATATCACGATACTGTTATACTGTTATTTCTTTCATCAAGGATATGCTAAGGAGAAGAGAGGGGATTTGTGCACTGTTGAAAAAAATTTCATTCATTTTACGGAAAAGTGCTGGTAAAAATTTATCCAGAAGTGTCCGTAAACTCTCCATAAAATTACGGACTCATTGATTTTCAGAAACGGACTTTCCGTAAATTTCACGAAACCTCTCCGTTAATTTCCAAGTTAGTTTTCTGTACTTTCCATTAAAAAAATAAAAATAAAGAAAATGTCTTTAATTTTCGTTATGTGGGTGTTCTGCCGTGTATAAAAAATTATATATTAAAAAAATAAAAATAAAGAAAATGTCTTTAATTTTCGTTATGTGGGTGTTCTGCCGTGTTAAAAAATTTTGTATTTAAGTGAGGTTTGAACCCGAGTCAGAAAATCACCAGTCCACGACTCTAGCCCTTTTTTTTTTCGTTTTCCTTCAATTGACATTGTCGTGACATTTTGATATTGACGAAGCTCTTGTGAGGCCGTCCTGCTGACAGGTTCCCAGTGCGACAAGCGAACTGAAAATCTGCCGTGTCGGAGGCACCGGGGCGCGAACCCGCGACCCTCTGACTACAGGTCGGCCATCCTACTCCTCAGCTATGAGGGCAAGTTACGGCAATGAAGAGGGGGGAGGGAAGAAAAAAAAAAGGTTTAGAGTCGTGGATTGGTGATTTTCTGACTCGGATTCTAACCTCACTTAAATACAAAATATTTTAACTTTTTAATATCATTTTTTATACACGGCAGAACATCCACATAACGAAAATTAAAGACATTTTCTTTATCTTTTTTTTAATGGGAAGTACAGAAGACTAACTTGGAAATTAACGGAGAGGTTTCATGAAATTTACGGAAAATCCGTTTCTGAAAATCAATGTGTCCGTGATTTTATGGAGAGTTTACGGACACTTCTGGATAAATTTTTACCAGCACTTTTCCGTAAAATGAATCACCTACAACTCTCACCATAATATGGTGGTATAACTTGTGTATTTATATTCAAAAGGTAAAAGCAAACATTCAGTTTCCATCAAATTTAGTGTATTTTTAGGGTTACCAAATGTTGCAGACGCCTGATGCTATTTTTTAATGTTTGAAAGAATAGGTCATAGTCGTGTGATAATCTTGATTGCCGCAGAAACGATAGTTTTCTTGTTACAGTGACGAAGAAAGCTTCGTGTAGAATCGGCATTGTTCGTCCCCGTAACTTGGAGCCGAAGGGAATATGGAGACTTTCCGTATTTTGTATTTACGGACTTAACTCCTTTTTTCGTCATTACGGATTGCCTTTCCGTATATAAACTGTACATTTCCGTTAAAAAACATTCCGTAAATATACGGAAATTTTTCACTGTGTGTGAGTATACATGTCTCGCAATTTGTCGGGCTCGAATACCTGGAAGGTCGCCGGTTTTTCAGGAGTGGTAAAATTTCTTCTTTTGTATTCAGGACTGTGTGTTGCGTTATCCCGTTATCATAATACTGCGGATGACAGTAGGAAACCATTACAGAACTATCCTGCTTTGTATTCTTTGGGCTACCAACCCGGCATTCCTCCTGGACGCTCGTCCTCGTAGATCAAAGACCGGACATAATCCTACGCGATGTTCACGCTAACAACAAATTCTATAGCGGGATAGCTCACACTCCACGCGCATTGTGGCCTCAATGGATGTGCAGTCAGAATGACGTTTGAGATTACTGGCTGCGGCGTGAATATCCAGCCGCTCCCTCCACGACCATAACTAAACATTCAACGTGCGCTGAAACACGCTCTTTCACGGAAGTTAAAAAGAAGCTCCACCATAAAACTCCGGTTTTTTTCTACCAGAGAACTCGTCCAGTGACACAGGGACCAAGGACACTACGGTACTTGACGAGTTAGTTTGGTCAGACAGTGTATCGTGCAGTTTTCTCTCGTAAACAACTACATGAAGGTTACCGCATGTATTCCCTCGACATTTGCTTTCTCCTTTGAGACAGTAGAACTTAACAGTACTTTATCCCACCACAGCTTCCTTTACCTAACACGAAAGCAAGCTAGATGGATGGCACCATTTGTTACGCGGAATGTTTTCACTGAATAATAAGGAAATTTAAATATGACAATATTGAATCCGTCCGAAAATTGATAACGAGGAGAAAATTCTTAGGTACAGGTACTTCGGTGTATTAGAAAAAACGGACAATGAGAAGAATAATTTAAGTAATCACAAATGGACACCTAACACTATTTATTCGACGTTATGATATTTAACTACTTTCCACCCATCATTACCAACTTTACTCGGTACATGTCACTCAGGGCGCCCGTTGAAATATATGCAGGCAGGAGCAGTGACTTTTTTCTAGGATTGATTTAAAAAGTGCTCACTTTATCGTGACCAGCCTTTACACTACACGAAGACCCTGATACAGGACAATAAATATTCAGAAGTGAAGTGTAGTCGCGGTTCTTTTGATGTGAGATACATACCTATCTGTGATTGGCTGCACGAGACTCTGGGAACGGGCTTTTGTGTCTAACAGGCCACTGTGCCCTGTTGGCTGGGTTGCTGGGGGGCAAGGAGTATATAGACTGTTCACGATAAAGTGAGCACTTTTGAGATTCCAGTAACTTTTCTTTCAGCCATTTGTATCCTTAAAACCACTTTTCTAAATAAATATAGCCATGTCAGTAATGAACAGAGTATTTTCCACCGCACTCTGCAGTTAACGTCAGAGACATATATAGACTATTATTCCAAATGAGAGGGTTTTCGAAAGTGCTCTCTTTACCGCGAATAGCCTATACCAGACATTAACTGGCGAGCGGTGTTGTCAGTTTGTGGCTGCTTCACCAGTGGAGTGAACATAGGGTAGAGTGATCAAGCTAGCTGCGAAAAACCAGTCTCTGTGTCCCAAAACTGAACTGCTTTTCCGTTAATACCACTATCATAAACGACGTGATAGGATTTCAGGTCAGACCACGGTTTGCTAAACAAGTACTTTGATGTTTGTATACTTCCTCTATGTAATTTGTAATGGAGTTTGATTAAATCAAATTGATAGAAGTATTTTATTTATATAAACATTAAGATATAAACAAACACGTTCTTCACTGTTGACCATATGACTTTGACAGTTGTGTTGGTGCGGGGTAGGTCAAACTTACGGCCTTTGCCTGCATATAATTACTATACAGGTGCACTGAGTGGCATACGCCCAGTATAGATGGTAACGATGGATGGAAAATACAGTAGTTCTACATCTTAACGTCTAATTATAAGTGTTAGGTAACCATTTGCGGTAACTTAAAATGTTTTTTCGCTTTGTGTTTTTTTAATGTATCGAAGCGTAAAAAAGAGCAAATTTGTAAAAACTTTTACTTTTCAAATAATTTCACAGTTTCAACTGACCGACGCACGAATAAAGTGATGAGGTCCATGGCAGTATTCATTTTACATAAGGCGGAAGAATACACAACTTGCATACAAGTACACCTTAAGCAGGGCTTTCAAAGGTGCTCATTTTACATGAACAGCCTTTAACTCATTTTCATTCTATGGTTTCACTTACTTGTTCTTAGGTTCGATGTCACCTGCTCTGCCGAATTCTTTAATTTCCTGCTCATGTAAGTTTTTGCGAAGTAAAATTAAAAGAAAAAAAAATGCTTCTATAGACTTTAGCGACTTGCCTTAATCAGTAGTGCAGACATGAAATCCAAACTGTCAAAGGTAAAATTTTGACACATATCATAAAATAAACTTTACAATATCAATATGTTCGCTTCATGCTTTTTCATAGCTACCAAAAACACGCAGTAAAATTAAGTAAAAAAACATAAAATACCTCACGAAATGTACGTTTTATATGGTCAGAAATGCTCAATAATTACTTTGAAACTGGAATTATGAAGCTAAAATTACGAATTTCTACATACGAGGTAAAGTCACACCTTAGCACTTTGAAGGCTACGCCCAAGTGTAGTTCGGGAAAAGTAGCTCTGCCCCTGAAGACTTCAGTCGTGCAACTGTAATTTTAACTGCTTCCCTAGTTCTTATCGTGGTTTTACAATAACACTTCATCTCATCAACAGACAATGTCGGGAATACAATACCGAATGTTTTGATAACCACACATATGGTCTCTCTGGATTGTATACAATGTGAAGTGTGAAAGGACATTTGATTGGAACACGGCCAGACAAGCAGCGAGTAATAAACGTTGCTTAATGTAGTATGGCTATCAGGTGTAGGATGAACCAACAGGGTATCGATAATTGTAACTCTACGTCTGAAATATAGTATTGTTACAATTTCTCTCTCTAGAAAGTAAGTGGGCTATACCAAGTTCGTTAAGGGATGGAGGTCTTGATCAAATAAAAGAATTAATTATAATTTCCTTATTTTATTTACAATAACTACAGCAAAATTCTCTGAACTCAAATTCTCACAATAAATTGATATCACTTACTGTTCACAATTGATTACTCGAATTTAATATTATTTATAATTACCACAAAGAAATCTATTAAATAAAATAGTTAAAGATCAATCCCAATAGACAGCGTATCAACCTATTAAGATATTCTGTAAAATATGTGTCCAAATGGATAGTTCGAATATTTACAGTAAAAATCCGTATTACATTTTCATTCAGTCCCACCTCAATTCAGTCTATGTCCCGCCACTCGCAATGTTCTAGGGTCCTCCAAGCGCCCTCACGCACAGTAGGTTTCACTCGTCGGTTTCACACCATCTCGTCCATTCTAGCCACGAACACCTCACTTGCCGTCGTCCCGCAATCTCCAGTCGTCGTCCACACTTTTTTCGCTCGCGCACACTCGGCCTGGCGGCCTCCATCAAAGATTGCCGGCCGCTGGGTTGCGGCAGTATATATAGTGTGTTAGGCCGCCATCTAGAATCTCCCCCAACTCGCGTGGTGCGTCGCGGAGGGCTGACGCGCCAGCCAGTCTCTCCAGAACATTCTTGCGTCGTCGCTAAACGTATCGGAAACTCTAGCAGGCGATAGGAGGTCTGTGACGTCAGCAACTCTCGCCGCTGTCGGCATTCACGGGATTCCCAGAAGGGGGAGTCAGGAGGTCGCAAGCGCATCGTTCCAGGTAGAGGGGAGGGCGAGGCGGGTCTCCGATTACGGTGCGGGGCAGCTGAGTCGGCGCCAGCTGCAGCACGTAACAGTATATTTACAACACGTCACTTTAGAGAAGAAACCATATAAAAATGAGGATACAGCTTAATATTTACAATAACTTGAGGTCTAGAATACTTGCTTGTTAAAATTCAACATTACGTGTACACATGCCATGCTATGGTTTTGTGAAATTTACTCTAATTGAGTTGCATTGTTACAAATATATCTTTGACAACTAGTTCCCAAATCATTATTTCTACAAATGCAAAAAAAAAAAAAAACCGCAGTGTAGATTGTCTGGAATTTCAGTGTGTTAATAAGTATTATGTGGCCATGAGTATGATTGCTGAAAGGAATAAAGCTTTCAGGTTGCCAGGCTGGGTTTGCCAAATGGTCGCCGAGATGATTAATAAATCAGCCGGAGAGAGGGCACGAGCCGCGGCTGGGAAGAGAGGCCGGCTCGCACAGTAGTGGCCTGTCTGTTCAGAGATGTTATCATCCCACGGGTGCGTAGGCCTACATCATGTTCATTTGGTATGGCGTTGCAAGGTTATCTATTCGCGGAGCTTAGCGTCCAGCGGGGCAAGCAGGGGTTGGAAATAAGACCCGCCTCCCCGGTTATGCGCAGCCGTCGTTCGCCCTTTCTGCTGTTTCTCCTTGCCTGGCTCGCCTGCTTCGTCAGCAGGGTGCTTACCACACTATTACTTCTCACATCTCTACGCTGATTTTCATTCCTGTGTTACTGTCTACGGTAGATAAATAGAAATAACACGAGCACTTCTCGTTAATTACTTCACTTCCTTCACAACTAATTGAGCAATCTCCCGAAAAAGAACAGTTATTATAAATAATTTGACGCCAATAACTAATTAATGGAGACCTCACTGTTATGTTAGTGGCAAATTAGGTTAATCAGATCTCTGTCTAAACCTATAATTAGAAGTAAGAGATTGCAGGTTTGCGTGGTTGTCTGGATGATTATCTTGGCTTCCAGCCTGGAGCCGCATCCTCCTGGCTTCAGTAACCAACGTTTCGCCGAACTTCTCAGCGGACATCCTGAGGTTCTTGACAGCAGTGATTCACGAGTCGTGAAATGTACAGTGAAACATCGGCTACTGCAACCACCAGCCTGGAAGCCAAGGTAGTCACGTATATTTAAAAGAATTAATTTGTTATTCACTTGAAGTGATGCAGGACGCCTAGGCGCTGTTCGAAAATATTTTGCAGTGTTGATATTAACAAGAGACAGAAGAATGCAACAATACTGAAAGAAATAACTGGGCAGGGCTTCATAGAACGCTTGATTATTATGAGTCAACAATATTTGACCTTTCTCCGAAAAATGTCAAAAATATATTGAAAAATACAGACGATAACTAAATTGAATTGGTCCTGAGGCGAACGCTGAATTACAAAAAGATACTTTATATGGATTAAATTAGCTATCACTCTTTTGAGAGACAAACTCGAGATTATTTATGCAGTCAGGATGTAGCACACCTCATCAACATATCTGCTTCTGTTTAGTGACTTTTAGAACATAGTTAATAATTTTCAAGGTATACTACTTCACTGAACATATTATTTGGTTAGTTTATTAAATTCCGAAACGAAAGTTGCGATATTTTCTTTTTTGGTTTTTAAAACAACGACATTCCTTATAGCAAAAATATGATGCATTTTACTTCTAAATACCCCGGCCAGTATGTCTGAAACGTATTATTAAGAACAAGCCCAGAAAAATGTTCTGGCAGTGGTTTTATAAATACAGCATCGAATAACGGATATTATATGTAAGGAAATTAGAATAATTTACTCTTGGTATATACTCATATGTTTCTGTCATAAATACACCTTGTCGAAAGTCTCCAGCTACTTATGTTTTTTAACACATGTAACTAACTTAAAGAACTATAAAACCAAATCAGCCTTTATTTTCATTTTTAAAGTGGATTGTTTATGATTAAGATTAGGCCAACACACAGGACATAGTACTCAGAAACAAGAATGAGTATTGATATATACGGCGTTCATGATGGACAATCCAAGCGCAAGAAAAATCGAAATGGTTGGAGAAAGATTCAACGTTTTTCTCGTCAATCTTCTTTCTAAAACAAAAGCTTTAATTTGTAGTTTAAAAAGCATCCTGAAAAAAATTTTTGCGAATTATAAGAACGATTATACGTAAGTATGGTGTACAAAAAAGATGTAGGTCAACGAAAGAATATTCAGACGTACTAAAATCACAGAATGATTAATGAATTTGACAACATTGTTTTAACAAGGCTTGATTCCCTGTCATTGTATTGACTATGAGAGAGATTAGATAAAATGTTGACGGTGGAAAGACCTGGGAGTTGAGTCTCGAGTGACAAAGACAGAAATGAAGTCGCTCGCAGGAGCGGCATCTGTCATCCGAAGAAAGGGCGGGCGGAGGAAGCCATCATCTCGTATTCCAGGAAAGCGTCATCGTGGCCTAGTGCCTAGCTTCATCCATCTCAAGTCTTTGTTTCGCGCAGTTATTTGTTTCCAAGTTACTTTCCCTCTCTTATTTGGCCTCATCTTCTCGAGCCATTCTCCGAGACAGCTATTGTTTTTCTTTCACGTCACGGCGAATCTTTCTTTCTTGTAAAGTCAAGGCCAAAGTTTACTGAGATTTTTTTTGCGACCTTACTTGCCTTCACGACACGATTCGTTACTCCACCGACTCCTGCTTTTTGTTGCGTTTATTTACGTCAGTCTCGACCGCTTTCGAAGATAGAAGCTTCCGATAAAACTAGGTCAAAGTAAAAGAATAGGAAATAATCCGGGGTAAATCTGAAAATGCAGAACACAAAACTCTTGAAGAAATACAGGAAAATATTACATTTCCATTGCGAATTGTTAGCAATGAAATCTAACCAAGTATGCGCCTGTCAGGATTAGTTCAAGGACTTGAGAGCCTTAGTCATCGAATGCAATTGTTAGTTTCTTGGTCTTAAGGGAAATATAACAATTACGAGTCATATTTAGGCCTTATAGACAGGATTCCGAAAAGACAGTTCACATCACCCGATAGTTCGAAATGGATAGGGTCTATATGAATTTATCAAAGTTTTAAGTGTGGCAGTTAGAACCCCAAAGACGTGTTTTATTTCAAACGGTGAAATTTTATAGACCTACTGACTGATACTAACTTGTAGGAATAATAATTCTTATAATTTTCTCGGTTCAGCATGTCCCACGGCAGTGACGATAGTATGTACTCAAAGGCCGAATATCGGAGATTTCGATCAGTGAAGTGCTAATATCAACTAAAAATCAACTAATGAGTTACTACTAACATTGCCAAATACATTTTACTTTGGAAAAGAAACAATATAAAAATGCCTATGTAGTTTAATATTTATAATATAGTTTACTTTCGGTCTAGAACACTTGTTTGTTAAAATTCAATTTTAGGTTTATACATGCCGTACTATGGTTTTGTGAAATTTACTCTAATTTATTTGTACTGTAACAAATAATTTTTTGCCAGCTAGTCTCCGAAGCATTACTTCTACAAATATAAAAAAAAAAAAAATCACAGTGTATCATGTCTGGGATTTCAGAGTGTTAATAAGTATTCTGTAACCATGAGTACGATTTCTCAAAGGAATGAAGTTTTCAGTTTGCCGGGCTGAGTTTGCCAAACGGTCGCCGAGATGATTAATAATGTAGCAGGAGAGAGGCTGGGAAGAGAGGCCGGCTCGCACAGTAGTGGCCCGTCTGTTCAGAGATGTTATCAGCCCACGCGTGCTTACATTGTGTTCATGTGGCTTTGCAAGGTTATCTATTCGCGAAGCTTAGCGTCCAGCGGGACACAATTACTGAGTCGCTGGCTTCACACGACCTGGGATGTTGGCCCCACCCGATCTCTCTATAAGTGTTTACTGCCTTCATCGCATCCTCCACCTTCGTCCCTCTTTACCTTTGTGCCCTTCAATACATGTCGCCCGTCGAAATATTGCACAGGCTCGTGAATACGTGAAGATTAATGAATTCAGAAATACTTCTCTAAGGAATGGGCTGTTTTATGCCTAAAATACAATATCATTTGAGTCTCATTTCTGTGCAATCCCTAATATTTTAAGGAGAAAACTGGTTTGTATAACGCCAGGTGTTTTAATACTATAGCTTGCGATGCATGAGATTCGGTGTTCCAGTCTCGAGTATCTTCGTTAAGATTTACGGTCATTATAAAGATAAGCCATGAATAAAAGTGGAAAATTCTGTGTTTATATTTATACGTACATAGGACCACACACGCACATATATGAGAGACGTCATCGGTCTGTTTTTAGGTTGCACACTTTTGTTTTGATTCTTGTGAAAACGGTAATGAAATAGTTATAACGCACCGGAACAGCTCTGCGCTGGGCTGTAAACAACAAATGTTACGCGAGTTTAAAAGAAGAAAATGTTAAACGGATATCGCGTTAAAATAACTATTAAATAATTAATTAAAATTGCGTCGTTCGTGCAGAGAGTCGTAAACATGAAAGGTGAAAGATGCTAAAGTACAAAATATAAACGCCAGAGTCTTTTGAAAAGTTCGAAGGTTAAGGAAAACGCGAAATTGCTGTGAACATTTGGCGATGGTTATAAATTCGTGAACAAATGCTGATTTATTGTTATTTTCCCAACGTCAAAATGTGGTGGCCTTCGTAGCTGAAACAGACTGTAAATTCTGTGATCTACTGTGCCTGACTGAAGAATAATTCGAGCAGAAATTTATACAATAGCATTCTTTAGAATAGCTTATTGCTGAAAAGGTAAACAATTTTTTGATCGGCAACAACATTCACCAAGACTTGTGTAGTCTATTCTTCACACTTTCTGAATCAAACCTCCGAAAAATCACCCCATATATGACGTGTTTGGTTGTTTCCTAAACATGTCATATGTTACATGCGTTTTATACTTCTGTTAATATATAAATACGTTATTGTTTGGTTAAGTTGAACACTTATCTATATTTAATTTATAAATTATAATATATGATTTATGATTCATATGAAATAAAACAGTTAGAAAATAGGTGTGTTAGTAATACCTAGTCAGAAATAGTTCTTATGCAAAGTATTGTTTAAGTGGGTGCGCACGAATATAGTGCGTTGACCCTTTGGTGTAATTTTCAAGGCTGGCTTGATTAAGGTTTATTTGCATGAAGCGGAGGAATATCCTGGAAGTAGAACTTCACCGGGGCTTCAGAAAAGGTTGAAGGAAACAGGATCATGTTAACGGGTCGTCAGGCGTGCCGCCGCGGAGTTGTTCCGCCTCTATACGCCTAGTTTGTCTGTGACCCCGATGCGCGGGGTGTCGCGGCGATAACCCGCCGCAGGTACGGGTGCCAATATGACGGCGGCGGTGACGTCAGGCCATAAGGGAGCTTGGCTCGCCGGTAGTTGTCGGGCCGTGGACCACTGCGTAGCCGCTGCTATGGTGTTTAGTCTACTAAGGTTGGCAAGCTCAGTGCAATAATAGTTTGCCAAATAAAAATATACCAAAAAATAATAATTTCGACATACTACAGCACAGTGGGTCTCGAAGAAAACCAAGCTAGACTTTCGTCAGTAGATATACAACAAAATCAACACAAAGAATTACGAACAAGGAACTGAGTCAGGCAGTAACAAGAGAACGTAAGTGAACACAACGACACGAACTTGGAACAACGAGAATAACAAATCTGGACAGTACAACGAAGACAGCGGAGACGAAGAATTTTGTTGAAAAAAAACTTGATGATACGCACAAAGACTGAGTGAAACAGTGAAAACAGTAGTCCTGCAGACGAACATAGTAGTCAGCCCATATTTAGCTTATATTTTACGCCTCTGAGTTGTATTTTCTCTGTGCAACATTCCGGTATCCTACGAGACCAACTGAGATAGAGAATGTCCAAAATAATGTATTTGGGTATGTTAACCCAATTGCAAGAATCCTTTAAAAAATCTTCGCTGCTACGTAGCACAGTATGTACCGGGTTTTCTCAGTTTTATATGTAAGCAAATATATTTGCCATCTTCATATTTTTTTATTTGTATTGTATACATAACTCACGTCGAGAATAAACTTTGTTCTTCGCACTAGAGTGGAAATTTAATTAAATGTGTTCACATGTTACACATCGACTTAAACGTGACTTATCAAAAAGCGTTAGGTTACACAGTTACTTTAATGAACATTTTCTTTTGATGACAACTATCTACATTTTGTCGTTCAATTCGTAACTTTGTTTTACTAAAATGTGTATGTTTACAGAGGCTCAATGTTAAACACAGCAGCGCTTTTACTGTTTTCAATATTGTAAACACCATTTATGGGGATGCATTATAGTTTCAGAGTAAAGTTAACATCTTATAGATTTTTAGAAGACCAAGAAGGCCTTTGTACTGTGTCACGAACCAAATACATACGTTTACAACCATATAAACATAGAATCTCTTCATATCACGAGCTCAAAAAGTGACCTCTATGGAACGGCAGCGCACCTTTGTGGCGGAAATATATTCATGCCAAACTCCCCCATAAACGATCTTATTTTCTTCCCCATCTGAATAGAACTACCCTAACCGCGACTATTCACGTCCTCGCAGACGTCTTACCTTCACCTGAGTCGCATCCAGCGGCCTGACTCCTGGAGGAAAGGCATTGGCAGAAACTGTTGCTAGATACAACTGTCTGCTTGCTTAGCTGTGACAAACAAATACATTTTCGATGTTGAGAAAAATAATATGGACTGGAATAAATCTGATGTACAATAGAACCGATTTTTTTTTCTATAAAATAAATACTTGTAACAGCTGAATCATTTTCGTTGTGACAGTAAAATCAGCGCCCTAAGGTAGATTGGGCCGAAATGCTAATTGATTATTTCTTTCCAAAGCCCCTGCTTTCACGCCCGGAGGCCAATTGCGAAACTAACGAAATCCTAGTTCAAAGAACAACATAAACATCTATGACGTGCTTGGGATTCAAACCCGGAACCTCGTAACATCATGGTCCCCAGAAGACACATAGGTAACATACACTATATACCTACGTTGTTGGCACCACTCGTATAAAATAACGCCATATCGACGCTTTCTCTTAGTTGCAGGCTTCGCCCTTGTGTTTTCGTGTCTTCAGTCATCGGTGGGATGTTGGTAAACTACCTTCCCATGTGCCTCTCCATTTCTTCATCTTTTAAGGGTTATTAAGTTTGTTATTTCCATACTTTCAGCATGACTATTTATGGACAAGTAGTTAACATTTAGAATAAGGGTTGTTTAATCCACTGTGGCCAAGTCGGACAAGAGAATAAATAAATGTCCTATATAGACTAACATGGTGGAAAGTTATTACGCTACATTCTATAGTCTCTAGTTATACCATGTAAAATAATCAATAATTTCTTAAACCTGGCGCATTTACATTTCATACGACATTCGTATTTCCTTCGGATTTACTTTATTCATGAGAATTTTGCAAGTTGTTGTATTTGGTTATAATTTTGCAGATATTAAGACCACTGTAGGTATTGTTATTAGTAATATGTAGAAAATATATTAATTGTTTTTTTTTACATTTCCCGACGGTTCTGGTTGTAGCATATGCATGTTTACTGCAGTGATTAAAAGCATAATGTTTACCACATTTCTCCCTAGTACCTCACCACAGAGTACTTGAGAATACAGACGCGAAACAGCCGCACTTACACCGCGGAACCCCAGCCACACACGTCAGCAAAATGGCGTCATTGGTCAGCAAAGTGACGTTAACGCCGTCCGCCAATCAGCGTATAGTAACCTGCCAGCCAGCCGGAAGCCCAGCCTATACGGAACCCGCAATATACAGTAGCCAATCAGACAATAGAGCCTCGCGCAGCCAGTCTGAGAATGGGTAAGGAACCGCCAATCCTTTTCGTCTCTGTACATTTATCTGCTTTGTGACATGAATTTATATACTGCATCTATAAGGTATAGGGTCAAGTTTCTAAGAGCACGTTATCCGACCTCCTTGTGTTTCAAGAGTAAGTAAAAGCATGATTTCACTAAAAATAATTAACTGGTGAACACCCCTCGTCACAGTACAAAGGTAGAAATAGCGGCCAACCCTTCGTAAGGGACCGCTTAATGTTGCTGCCGAGAGAAGGTCAAAGTCACCCGGGAACAAGATCACGCACATCCAACACAGTCTAGTCCCGATGTCATTGACCTGCCATCTCCTGTCTTCCATATACGACCGACTCTTTAAAATCATACCACTCTTTTATTAGTATATCTTATACTAGAATAAAAAACTTATTCCAAAGCTCGCTCGAAAAATAGTCTGATTGCCTAGCAGCAATATTGGGCACTTGAAAAAAACTGTTTTAATAAATTCTCTTTTCTCCCCTCCTTCCTTCCTGATCCCCTCTTTCTGAATTGTACTTAAAATTATCTTCAACAGGGGCTGGCGAAGTAAAAATTGATACGATTATGAAATGAGTGGCACACCTCGAATAGGCGATAATTTCAGTCGATCGCATAATCTCCTGTGATTAAGCTACCTGGACATATTCAAATAAGTTTGTCAAACAATAAGATATTTAAAGGTCCACAGTACAAAATCACGTAAGCCATGGTTCGGAGCTCAGTGACATGGTATTCGCAAGCGCATTGCCTGCTTCAAAGACAATGTAATTTTGGCACACACTCCGAGCTAAAGTGAGCATACGTTTACTTCATTCGGTCCATTGTGTGCGTTGGGTGGCTCTTAACATCGAGATCTTGAAGGATGTTTAGAGAGAAGCGAAGTGACCATGGAGCAACGCCGGAATGCAAGGGGAGGGAAATGGAAGATCTCCGAAAAAGCCCGCCGACCAGCGGCATCCTCTGGCACGATTCCCACATACGAAAATCGGGGAGAGACTCCGCCAGGAATCGAACTCGGTTCGATTTGATGGGCAGTGAGCTTTCTAGCCGCTACGCCACCACGACCCCACAACATATAAAAAACTAATGATCATATATCCACTAAGTATTGCCGAAAAATTCTATCCGAATTCAATATGTTACTTTTACGCTAGTCCCTGTCGGCAAGGTTATAGGTATGGCCGTACTTTAAATAATATTCTACGACATAGAATTCTTTTTCATAACTTGCTACCCAAAGTGCTGTACATGTCAGTCAGTGTTTCTGTTTTAATAGCCTATGTTATTATTTGGGGACACGTTAAACTTCAAAGACATGTACTTTTGTAATACGTTTGTCATTGGACTATACTATATTTGACACGCCCTTGGTAACTCTGATCCAGTAAATGAACACTTTACAATTGTGTAGTTCAATCACGTGCAGTTCAGTAAAAAATAAAAGGAGTAACTTTACATCTATGCAGCATGGGCAACCGGAGCCGGTTCGAGTAGGCCTTACATCGCAGCGAAGTTTAGCCTGATGCCAAATAATAATGCAAGTTTTGCAGGTCTCTAGCGATAGAACAATGTAGTGGCTAGCAGGGGTTTTTTAAACTCTCACCTGGAGTGGCGACGTTTTGTCAACATTTTCCTAAGTGCTTTTCTTTGGATTTAGTTTGTATCTGATCACTATCTTAATTGTTATGACTAAAATAAAATACAGAATGATTACTACATTTACTGCTCAATCTCAACAGCCAACCGTGTCCTTGGAAATTGATATACTGTCCCCTCCAACACCAAATGTCAGAGGGATATGTAAATAATGGCATCTGTAGAGTAAAACGAAAATGCAAGCTACAGTTTTTTCCTATGGTTTGATGAAATCCTGATTCCCTGATCGGTTCGTCGACAACTCAACATGTGCCAAGGTTGGACATGGCACGATCTCGCCAGCAATAAATTTAGTTGTTTGATGGAATATCCCTAAAATGTTTCGTACTGCGCATCAATCAACCCCGAACATTCCACAAACAGACCTGTTCAGTGGTTCATCTACTTAAATGCAGAATTGATATCGTGTTATTGTGCTCTATCGATTTTCTAACTAAGTGTTCTACTTTTAGTAAACAAGTAAAGTAGGCATTTATCAAGAATACACGTGAAAATTGTGGACGATGGCTATAATCGTTGTAAGACTGGGCGATGGCACTAATCGTTGTAACGATGGACGATTGCTATAACCGTTGTAACACTAGACGATGGCTATAATCGTTGTGATACTGGACGATGGCTATAATCGTTGTAACACAGGACGATGGCTCTAATCATTGTAACACTGGAAGATGGTTATTATCGTTGTAACACTGGATAATGGCTATAATCGTTGTAACACTGGACGATGGCTATAATCGTTGTAACTCGTGCATGCACGTATAAAATGTTTATTTTCACATTATGTACTCAAGCAACTCTTTATAAGTGAAATTAATGCAAGTTATTGTTCTCTCCGCACGTGTAATGAACATTGGTTGATAGAAAATAATATTTCACATAATCACTACTTAATAAACTACGTTTCAAATATGTACCTAAGTTGAAATATGACGTTCTTCAATAATAAAGTAGCTACCATCCGTGAAATACTTAACTTAAAACTACAAATAACATTGGCGGATTCCAGAAAGAATGACGTAACGATCCGAGTATACAACTTCGTTCTCTCGCTCATTGATACCTTGTGCCATTCGATACACGGCCTAAGCCAGGAATGTCCAACAGCAGTGAACACTGAATGAAGAATGTGGCAGCGAATGGCATGTGTTTGAGCATGGACCACTCTTGTGTTTGGACGAGAAAATGCTGCCCGCATTCTCATCCATCGAAGACCCGGTGAAAAGTTCAGTTAAAGAGTATTTGCACCAGGCTTGCCACACAAACGCGGTATCATGATCTGTGTTACTATCGACCATCAAGGAAAATCACTTGTGATTCGTGCTCGTACAACGATTAATCGTGCCAACTCTATCAAAATTATTTCTACATTCATGGAAGATGTCCCTCGAGCCACTTTTCAACAACACAGTGCCTTAACCATGCAGCCGCGTAAATTAATGTTCCTCTTTTTCTCTGGTCTAATATATCGTTGCATAGAACTTGCATGACATAATAATGAAGACGGTGGTGTGAAGCACGTCCGTATATTACTCTAAAAGCTATTCACGATAAAGTGAGCACTTCTGTAATCAACCTTAGAAAAATAGGCTCTGTTCCTACCTGCATATATTCTAACGGGCGAACTGGGTGATAAGCGCCCAGTAAAGTTGGTAATAATGGAGATAAAGAAGTTCCATTTCCAAAAGTCAAAATTAAAAGTGTTAGGTAACCGTTTCTGATAACTTAAATTATTTCTTTTGTTTTTTTTAATAAAATGCCTTTAAGTGTAAAAATTAACAGATTATTATATATTAACTTTCCTAATAATTTCATAGTTTCACTTGACGGACGCATGAATAAAGTGATGAGACTCATGGCAATGTTAATTTTACAAGGCGGAATACTGCATGCAAGTCGATTTTGAGCAGGGATTTCAAAAGTGCTCATTTTACCTCGAACAGCTTATGCTAAAGATACTGCATCAAAATTTGATTGCGAAAACTGATGGTCGAAATACACATTTTACTCATTTTCACTTAAAAATAATAAACTTTAGGTGAAAACCAAGAAAATTACATTTTTATACACACACGTGTATTGGTTATTAATGTTTATCCATAAGTAGAGGATTCTCAAAAGTGTTGGGAATATTTGAAATCCTCTTTTATCCTGAAGTTCTGCACGCCGTTTGGCGGATTAAACAAGCCTCTGCCTACTGAGTGCTTGAGCTGCTTCACGCAGAAAATCACTGATAGTATTGACAATCCGATTTGTTTAAGTAAGACGCGCTTCAGAGGACTCGGGCATACAAAAATTCAAACATTTTTTTCAGACCTTCGAATACAGCTGAAATACTGATTTTCAGATTTCTATACCTGAATTACTATCATCTCATTGTTTGCAAAACTTTTACAGGGGAATGTACTGCACTTCGGGAATTATTTTCAGTATTTCAATCAGCAAAATCACATTGTCAACGCGTATACTTTCACAGCTGCAAATAAAACTACAAAAATTGCTAAAAGCGAATTTGGTAATTTCTTGAGTCCGAGTCAATTTGTAGTAGTCAATGCCTTTGTGTAAAGCTGTTCCCGATAAAGTGAGCAATTTAGAAATTAGCCTCTGCTTATGCATATATTGTAACGGGCTCACAAGAGTGACATTTTCCCAGTAAAGTTGGTAACGATGGAATGGGCAGTAGTTTCATTACTTAACGTCCAATAAAAAGTGTTAGGTAACAATTTGTGATAACTTAAAATTAATTATTTCGCTTTCTGTTTTTTTAATCCATCGAAGTGTAAAAATGAGCAGATTTGTAAAGTATTTACTGTCTTATTAATTTCACAGTTTCATTTGACCGACGCATGAATAAAGTGATGAGGCCCATGGCAATGTCAATTTTACATAACGTGGAGGAATACGCAACGTGTATATAAGTAGATCTTAAGCATGGCTTTCAAAAGTGCTCATTTTACTGTGAACAGCCTATACTTACATTTCGTGTTATGTACAAAGTATTCACTGTGTAATTGAATTTATTCTCACATTTCAATTGCCTACTTTCTTCGGTCCCGTATCTACCTTCAGGTTGACCAGTAGTGGGGGAAAGAAAAGGAAACCTGGTCCGAACACAGAGTAGTTAAGTACACAGAAGCGAAATGACGTAGCTGTTCCTTTGATGTTGGAATACCCATTCTGTGATTGGCTGCGCGAGACACTGGAACACTACTTTAGCCTGATTGGCTACTGCGTGCTGCGAAATATTCCTTATTGGCTGGTTTTCTGGCTGGAAAGTAAGTTGCCAGGCGCTGATTGGCGAACCTGTGTGTTCCTATACGTTGTTGGCTGGTGACGCCATTTTGCTGGCGTGTGCGGCTGGAGTTCGTGTAATAAGCAGCTGTTTCACCTCCGTATTATAAAGGCGATACTACACGATACCAGATTCCTTAAAAGCTTGTGCAAGGTCCGCTGTAGCGGCCAGTATAAGGGCTAGTGTGACACCCGTCATGGCATTTCCCGCCTTGCACGGGCAGATTTCGTACCAGGTTTGGTAATTGGACACGTCCTATTTTTCGTGGTAGGTTCCACACCGGCTCTCGTACCTGGCCAATCACATTGCAATTTCAGAGCGTAGGGCGCTCCCCGTGGCTATTACTTGAAACGAGTTGACGAAGAAACTGTAGAGGACTCCTCCACCTTGATTATACATCCGTGAGGTTGAAACTCTTACAAATAGATTTAAAATGCGACGACGGCGAATAATATTGGCGATGACGACTTTTAAGTACTGTTTAAGACCGTTCTGAATACTTCAAATATTACCTATTGTATAAAAAAAATTAATTCAAAATCTTACGACATCTGCAATATATAAACTCAACACCTGGTGTCTGAACTGGTAGTACAGTGGTAAAGTCACGGCGTTCGCTATAAACACGTGACTTTTGGGCGTGAATTTGAAACTCCGCCGGACCCAAACGTTTTCATCATTAAATTTTACTTTAAAACATCTATATTTTGAAATCGGTCAGTAATTTTCGTCAAAATTAAAAATAAATCATTCGTACTCTTAGTGACTTCACTGCATTTTCAAGAACATGAATGAAACTATAATTACTAATAAGCAATCAATTTCTGTAAAGGGCGAACAGTAATACAGCAATAATAATATGTGGTAGCTAGTATTTTTATAGTCCTACGCAAGTTACTAACTGGTAGCAGTTCTACGAATGGGGTTCACCTATTTTACAAACCACACACTGCGCACCCACCGAGGGTGCCAAATGCTAGTACGCAAACTGCCGTCGTGTAATATGTATCTTCCATGGCGGCTCACGTAGCGGCTGGTATACCGGCTCGTGCACCAGGGCTTGTAGAAGCTTGTACAAGAACCAAGTACGGCTGCAGGTATCGTGTAATATCGGCTTTACTGCATGTACACTATGGTCCGACCGTTGTCCGTTGTTTCTCAAGCAGCTCGCATTAAAGCCCGCCGCATGACAGGATAAAAACCAGATTTCCACAGCGACCACATGGTGTGGCTAACGTTGTTATTTCTTGTAGCAACTCCCCTCCCCCCACTCTGTTTTTTCTTTTTTTACCATCGGTACCAGGCTCACTCGTCACGTCACATCACAAAGATCAAAGATCAGTAGAGGACTGAGGCGAAGGCCAAGAGCTTCGGATCTGTCCGACCCGTCAGATTTCGCAAAACGTGACGAACAGAGCCCAGGCTCAGGCCCATCGGGAAGATTCAGCGGGAGGCCAGTACGCGCGTAACATGTCTAACCTTCTGAGGGTGGGATTAAGGCGACGCCGATGTGTTGATGAGTGCAGGTCAGGCACTTAGCCTAATCCGTCCAGGGATGGTCCGCGCCACGTAACATTTCTTCCGGAACTCTTGTGTTACGCTTGCTCTTACCGGCAAAGAAGCACGTAGCACATACAAAGAGTTTGTTAGTAGATGTACATGTGTCGTTCTGGTACACCTCTAGTTGCGCCTCAGCCGTGCCGAAAGCAGTGGCGCGTGGCGAGCTGTTGCAATGTAAGCTGGCGTTAGATCTGTGTTTTGCAATGTTGCTAGCTATTTTACACTTCCATCACTAAAACGTAGGTCGACATTTGACGCCACAGGACTTTTGTAATAGGGCCCTTGCCTGCTCGTTGTGAATGGTCGAAATACATTCAGTTTCCCTATGCTCCAAAGTGGTTATTGGTTCCTCCTGCGTGCACCGAGAATGTACAGCAGTGAGCTTGAAACAGTTCACTACGCGCCACTGGCCGAAAGTTTCAACGTCCCACGGCTTGGAGGTTACATGCCTATTTTCCCTGGCCGTTAATAGGACTGCAAACTCTTATTACGACACAGTTCAATGAATGATTCTGATAAAGAAGAAACTCTTATGATAAAATTATTATTTTAAAGTAATGACTACTTAACATTTTTGACAAATATTTACATGTCTTTAGTTGATATTGGGTTCCTTGTTCTCATCACAGACTATCAGACTATTTTATGACTTTCGACTACTGAGAAGTAGTTTCAAGTCAGAGGTTACTAAAATAATTTGGCTATCTATAAAATTAGGTAATTTTGTACTTTCCCGCCACAAATGGGGGGCAAATTAGAATTGAATTATTTGCTTCGTTTGAATATGCTTGTTACTGGTGTTAATTGAAATGTTTGTAAATTAGTATTTTTCGGAAGTTACTTTTCAGTTTTTCTATGCACGCGTATATAGAAGAGTAGTGGCATAACGAGATGTTTTGACTTATGGGAACGCCTGAGAGTGCTGTTACTTTTCATAACTAAAATGCGGGTCCAAAAGTTTCTCCCCCAAACAAATTTTGAATTTTTTGTATGTACTTCATTGTTTTGAAATTCTGGTGTTTACGGCCATAATTTATATTTTTATGAACATCAGAAACTTGTAAATGTACATGATATGGATTCTATTCAGTAGTTCAAACAGGGAAGAAGACATGGACAAAAATTATATAATCGTTCACGAGCATCCATTTATCTCACTCCTTACATATTCAAAATTCATGCATGTTATAGACCATAAACATCGTTGCCACAGAACATTTAATACTAATCTCTGCCAAGCCAATTATATGCAAAACATTAGCATCGCTTTAGTTTAAGGATACAGGAAATAGCCTAATTCATTATCTGTCAAGCTAAGGAATAAGGGTAAAAGGATGTGAGTGTTTTGTTCTTTCAAGCGCAGTCTCACATCATCTACCACGTCACGATATTTGAAATGAATGCTTGTTATTTTTAGTGAGTTCTTTAATTGAAAATTTTGACTTGGGCGTAAGCATTTTAGTGCGTATCGTCAGTTGTGATGTTGTTTTGATTATACGATATATTGTGAGCCCTTTCCACATCGCCTTCTTAAAAAAAACCTGACCATAGCTGAAAATACTGTAACCTAAAATTTGCCAGTAATAAAGGTAAATGAGAGGAAGTACTATAGTCTATTCTTGTCAAAAAAGAAATCTCTTCTGGCCAGAGAAAAAGTTATTACTTGTTGGCCACTGCAAACTATTTTCCTTGTTTTGTTTTCGTAAAAAAAAATTTCCACAATCACTTGATTGAAGCATAAATACAGCAAGCTCAGCAGGTCCGTTCAATGATAAGCTTTACACGTGGAGGAAGGACAGGCAATGAGTAAAGACAAAAAAAAAGAAGTGAAGACTGGCATTCAAAACTGTTCAGTCAGCCGAGTTCCATTATTAATTACAGTAATCAGCTTCTGTTCCATTAGCCTCTCACACTGCATTGGGTAGGGCAGAATACAATTAGTATTTCGCTTGACCCTTCGGGGATCCGCCCTATCCTTCGAGTTGGTCGCATCATCCACTGTTCACTTGGAAACATTCTGAGTGAACCTGCCTATACACCAGCGTACCGCATTCACGGTTCCCTCCCTGACCACTGACGCGAAACTCTCCACCAAACTTGGCTTTTCGGTCGTGCTTTTAAAGCCTTTGAGAGAGTGATGATTATGTTATGTATTTGGTTGTTGTATCTCAATCGGTTCGAAAATCATAGCAAACTATATTTATAAGTAGACATAGGGTCTACTTGAACCTACGATCCTTCTAGGCATCGGAGGTGATACCTATGTTATCAATATGACAACTATATATTGAACAGTTTGTAAATTATGGTCCACTATGATTATAAATATACAGGTTATACCTAGCCTTTCTACCCTTCTAGTCGTTGTGGGCGAGACCTATGTTATGAATGTGACAACTATGTTTTCAAAGGTTCAGAAAATAAAGTCAACTATGCTTATAAGTAGACATAGGGTCTACTTGACCCTTCTACCCTTCTCATTGTCATGGGTGATGCCTATGTAATGCATTTGGTAATTTTATCTCAAATTATTTGGAAATTACAGCCAACTATGCTTATAAGTAAATGTAGGGTTTACTTGACCCTGCGGCCCTTCTATTCGTTGGGGGTGATGCCTATGTTATGAATTTGACAATTATATTTAAATGGTTCGGTAACTACAGCCAACCATGCTTATCAGTATATATAGTGTCTACTTGTCCCTTCTACCCTTCTCGTCGTGGGTGTTGCCCATGTAATGAATTTGGTAGTTGTATCTCAAACAGTTCGTAAATTATTGCCAACTAAGATTGTAAGTGCTCTTGGGGCATATTTCACCTAGCGGGGAACATTAGAATGGGGTCTCCCCCTCCATGCGGAATGCATGAGCGGGAAGTGCACAATTTCGGTAGGAAGAAAAGCTCGTTTGGGAGCACCCAGAGAATACCAACCAGAATGCAAGAGCGTGAAGTGCTGTGGTGAAATCCCACAATCCCACATCCTCCTCCTCATTGACTCAAACGCCAAATTGAGGGGTCATCAGCAGAAATTGACCGGAATGCAAGTGCATGGGTTCGAGAAGCCAAGATAGCCACCGTACTGGCTACCAAAATGGCCACCTGCGCGAATTTCAGACGATTTTTTGGGGGAAATCGAGCGATTTTAGATGTTTTTGAGGGACATTGGGAAATTTTCCCGACGTAAAAGGGAATTTTTTCCCTCATGACGAGATCCAAGATGTCGGCAGGTCGTCCCCTCGTCCCCGCCCGGACGCCAGTTGAGTTGGAACATACAATTTCTAACTACTACAATGGAAATTTATTTCACTTTTAAAACTCAGGAATAATTATCCAAAATAACTTTGCTCAGTTTATTACTACGATGTGTTTGGAAACATAATTTCACTTTTAATATATAAAGTAAATTACAGAACGACATTTTGTAGCTTCACATTATAGTTGCACAATTGCTGCCTTGTTCCATCTAATGCGTCGGTGACTTGCCTACTGTTATGTTTACCCAGTTGAGATCGTTGATTTTCGATTTAGTTTGTTAGCAGGTCGTTTAAAACACGAACCTGTTTGAGAAAATGAAGTCTCGCCACTGTACCACTGTATTAAGTATTAAAGCCAATCTCTAAATTAATGTAAAACGTTTCAAAAAAAAAAAAAAAAAAAACGAAAGTCGTCATCTAGACAAGGTTGACCTTGACTAAGGTTAATGCTACTCACTTTAGGAACAAAACCAGTTTTCTTATGGGCGAGTTTGGCATAGGGACAATTTCTGCCGCTGGGTGTGCAGTGATCCAAAGTGATCATATTTAATTAATATTTTAAGTTACGTGAATAATAAAAGAGTAAGGTTTTAATTAGAAATGTAGTTATTTAATATTTGATTTATGATTATTTCAATTATTGTTTTTCAACATAGAAAATAGAGAAAATCGAGTACACATGCGACACTAGCGCTTACCTAGTGGTGAAAATTCTTCTTTATCTAACTAAAAGCATTAAGCTTCCCAACCTGAGTAGAACAAACCTTACCGTGAAGAAGATGGGTTAACTAAATTGTTTGATCAGTGTAGCCAACATCAGAATTCATAGCTTTTTTTTTTAATCATACTGGTGTGTTTAGAAAAATGTTATGTATGCTGGCAGTACAAGTGAGTCCTGTTTACGTTTTGTAACTCAAAATAAGGGCTCGACGCAATACATGGTAATGTTGCCTTTCTTCTTCACTTGTTCTGTGGCACATACTGTAGGCGAACCTGGAACTGATCTCCACGTGAGTGTGACCGCGCCTTAACGATGACGATCGCCGAGCACCCTCACGTCTCGCAGTGAAGTCAATGTAAGTGGTGTATAAATTATCATGCATGCATGTTGTGGCGGGTAAACAAGTGCAGGACGAGTGCCACAAGTGCCGGTACATGGAGTCACGTCTAGTCAGCGAATGTTGCGTGGCCGGGTCCGCCTACGTGCCAGTCTAACCTTCAATCAAGGGGTTTGCCTCGTTAGGAAACTGGCCCCCAGCTCTAGCGCCATGGTTATTTCAGGTCTCATTATCCTAGTACGACAAGCGTTTGTAAGGATACTTCATTTATCTTACTACTAGCTGTTACCCGCGGATCCACCCGCCTCCAAAATTCAAACCTTAATTATAATGACCAAATGCTATATCTTAATTATTCTTCTTTATTACTCTAATATTCTGGATTAGCTTATAGGGTACTTTTCATCTCAGAAAAACGAATATTTCACTAAGGATTATAAAAAACAGACCACCAACCAGCGCCTACTCAAATGGTTGGTAACATATCTTTATATATAAAATCCATTGTGCGTGAGTAAACCGTTCATCACTGACAAACCGCTCGACCAAATGAGACCATATTCACACCATATGTTATTGGGGTAGCGAGTAAGGTTTTTAGTTATATTTCAATCCGGTAGTTGGCGCTGGAGTCTAACTTCTATACTTATGGGCCGATTTTGCTCATACTTGAAGGAAATGTTTGTTGATGTATTGAGACAATATTCGCACCATATGTTATTGAGGTGGCGAGTAAGGTTTTTAGTTATGTTTCATTCCGATAGGTAGCGCTGGAGTATAACTTCTATATTTATGGGCCGATGTTGCTCATATTTGCAGGAAATGCCTGTTGATCTAAAAGAGAAAAATGCCAGCAATGCCACGGTCAAACATCGGTCGACGTACCCGAAGTAATAGAGAGGACGCATTGAGAAAGCAAAATAGAACTTGAACAAGCGCTGCACAAATTGTAGATAGACAAACACAAAATCTGTTTGGCATCCATGTGCTTCTCTATTTTAATAGAGAATTATGCGCAGAAACAAAACAGTAAAACCATACAAGACACACATAGATCATACGACGCTTTACAATATCCACTTATATTCTAGGAAGGAGAGGAAGGGATTTATTTTAATTATAAAAAAAGAAATCCAACAACAGGTGCTGGAATTGAAAAAAAAAATAGTGCTATGAACTTCTATGCCTATCGAATAATTACACATGAGTTTGGTCATTGAGCAACAAAAAGTATGAAAATCATTTAATAAGCGGTATTGAATGTTTAATTACAGATTTATTATGTCAATTCAATTTAATTATAACATGCAAAATATAATTCTTTTATATGTAAAAACAATTATCTTTACAAAACACAATACACATGACATTTGAGCCTAACTTATTATGACACACAATGCATTTACAATATAAATACAACGGATTGATTTATATACATATTAATTATGGATTTCAAATTAAAAAAAGAGGCGGAACAACGTTCGCCGGGATCAGCTAGTTTTATATATTCCCTTAGAAACTGCTCGTTTTTCCGGGTTGAAAAGTACCCTATGTGTTAATCCAGAATATAATCTATCCCTGTACCAAATTTCATCCAAATCCGTCGAGCCGTTACGACGTGATTGAGTAACAAACAAACATACAAACTTTGGCAATTATATATTAATTAGATTTTTTTCATTTGTAGAGACTAATATACTCTATTTCGTATAACTTCAATAAAACTTGACAGACGTGACCAACCCACACAGCATGTAAACAGTAAATATCCTCGTTTCCAAAGTACTGTGCCAGCTGATGATTGTTGCAGGATGCGTGTTATGTTGGCGCTCTTGGTGATGATTGTAAAAGAAAATAGTACTCGGAATTATAGGCTGTTCACGGTAAAGTCAGCACTTTTTAAGGGCCCTCCAACAGGCATTAGCCACTAATAATTATATCGTATGGCAGCCACAGGCTTTAAATTTTGAGTGTGGTGAATGTATTCAGTGTGTTAATTGGTCACATTGCAATGTTTATATTAAAAATCAGCAGGAAGATGGAAATCGGATTAAAGGAAAAATTTAGAAGGGCCTTAAAAAGTGCTCACTTTACCGTGAACAGCCTATAAAAATTATAATGTCGGAAATTAATGATATTTACACGTATAGTTAGAAATACGCTCATAGACTAATAGGTAATTTTTCTGAGTTATAGAGAAAGGGCTTTAAAAATATTTAGAAATATTATAGTAGAACATGCGAACATCACGGTTATGTGAAAGGTCTCTACCAATCTCCGTTGAGTCTGTTTTCTATGGTCTCCACCCGCCCAGTGAAAATCCGTTGTAGCCATTGTGCTCTCTTCCGTCATCATTTATCAATATGCGAGAATTCCTTGCTGGTGATGTCGGAATATTATATATGCAGTTAATTAATTTTCTATTCACGTATTTAATTACGCGTCGTTCGTCGTAGGTGCCTTTTTAGAACTGTCTCCTCAGTGAAATGAATTGTCGATACGTGTCTGCCGGTTTGTGAACTGGTTTGTTGTGTGCTGTGGTCCGTCATTTTCTGTGACCATCGCGAAAAGTTAGTTTCGTTGTGAAGTGTAAATTTGTTGGTTTCAAGAAATAGTTCAGGTGTTTTGTTAATTGCATAAGTCGGGAAATAAATTGTTTCGTATCAGTAGCCGACACGTGATTAATCATCCAAAGTTCGGTACGTGTTTAGGAATTACGAAGTGAACAGTAAGTTTGTGTGTTTTGTAAATAATGTTTTCTTAAATTATAGTAAGAATATTTGAAATGTATTTTTACTTTTATTTGATTGAAACTCTAACGATTTTTACGTAGAAGATAAATTTGCTTAACATGTTTACAATGTGCATTTCGCATATCGGTATTGACAATGAGGTATTTATTACGTTTTGTTCTTGCGGGAGGTTTTCAAATGTACGTGGCCAAAATAAGCGCCATTTTATGTAGTTCATTATTTAAAAATGCAATGATATTTATCTGTTGAGCATTTGTCGCATCGGTATGAACAGCGACATATTTATCGCATTTAGTTATTTCGATGAAGTGAAAACATTTGAATTATAGTAAATTCAGAACAGTGCAAGTTCTAAGCGCCATTCTCTTATAAGAAGGACCATAAAAAATCATGTCACCTGAAAGGCGTAAAACTATAGTTCCCCACCAATAAAATAAAATAGAACTCTACCTAGTGTATTATGTGTTCATAACAAAAATAAAACAGTTGGGAATGGCAGCCACCTATGGTAGCCTAATAACCGGACAGAAGTTGTAAGTCTTTCAATGCTTGCCATTAGATTCGTAGTTTGTTTACAAAGATTGGTTTCTTCACCGACAGAACAGTTATGGCGGAGGGATACATGGTGGCTGCACTTCTTTCCGAGAACTGTCAAAATTTATTGAAGTTATATGAAACAGAGTATAGCACGTCAACCCAGCAGGTGCGGAATTGATATGTTTCATACTAAGGAACAGCTCTGTCATTTGCTTGGGATGCGAAGAAAACTATTAAGGAAAAAGTAGTTCCAGTTTATCTTGCCGGGTTCCAGTCTGCAACCACCAGGATGATGGTAACTCGAATTTTCATGTGAATGACAGGATAGTAAAGGTTATAATATTTTAGCTAAGTATTTTTCTGTTGGTAAAATGGAGATCTTGTGACATTTCCCTTTAGGAGTTTGTTGTTACTAGTACTGAAGGTAGTTCGTTTTAGTTTTAGTCAATGTGTTCAACACGGTAGTAGATAATGGTCTAATATTTTTGACATCACTTATGTCCCGTTGTACCACTGTGACTTCCGATCCGGGATCAGCCGATCTTTACTCTAAAATGATTCCAGGATCACAGCTGTAAATATTGCATCACCATGATCTCGACTTATTTATCTCGGATCACGTGATCCCTGGTTCATGGGTATGCACAAATCAGCAATAGTGGTGTGAATATTGCTGGTCGCCTTTTATTGGCCAGAAATGTGTAATGCCATAGTTCCGATTAGGATTATTTTATTTTGTGGTGGTTATTTTAATTAGATGAATTGGCTGCGTTGTATAACCGTGTTTTTATTTAGTTATATTTATAGCTAAGGAACAGAGAATAATGAACTTTTCCGAGAAGGGGAAAAAATTACTTAGTGTATTGATCTCGTCGAAGAAAAAAATTCGAATATCGAAAATAAATGCACTGATACCGTCTTCTTAAAAGATGAAGAAAGGGCAAAGGAAATTCTTGTCCACCAGTTTAATGCAATGTCTTCATTATCAGATTCCGATTCAGAAAAATGCATATTGCTATAATATGACATAAGTGTATGGAATAAACACAAAGAAACTGTAGTGTTTATTAACCTAAAATACTTGCACATAACCTAAATCTAGCATAGCATGTCATCTGCTCTGTTTACTTCATAAAACTGTAATCTGATTTCATTTATGTACGTAACCATTTAATGCCATCTTCAAATAGAAGCAAAGAATCGCTCATGTTTATTTCATCTTCTCAGTACTTACATTCAGCACAGAATTTTATTCTTCTCTGTTCACTTTATAAACATTAAAAATAAATTTCTTCTGCCAAACAGAGCTTAAATGCTGCATATTTGAATGTTTATGACATTTTCAAAACAGATTAGCTTTTCAGTATAACTTTAACAATTTAAATTATAGCTCTTGTATTTGCCTACAGAACGTCCTCCTGAACCGCCGTTCGACACGCCGAACACAATGGCGCAACAGCAAATTGTACTGAACCCCCAGGATCGAGCCGGTATTTGATCTTAGCTCATTGCTGAAACTCACTGGTGAAACCGGGCATTAGCGGAGTAAATACCCGTCCAGACCTCTGCGTTCATTGTTTATCGATCTCCCGCAGTTATGAAACATTTCTCCTCCGTGTATTACATCGACACTGTTCGTTTGCGTAAGACTAAGCAGTGAGGTTACACTTTGTTTGGGGGGGGGGGGTGGATTGTTTGAGATTTCGAAACATTCGTTTTCCTAGTCGCGATGAGAATATAGGCTGTTCACGGTAAAGTGAGCACTTTAGACTCACTACTTACTTTTTTCCTATCCGCAACTTTTATCCTTCCACCAATTTTTAAAATGAATATTACCATATAAGCGCCGAGTATTTCGCGGATTGAGCTGGCAGCAAGCTAGGCTGGACAGTCCTCTATACACTCGAGACATGATCGTTTGCTTATTGGTTGCTGTGATCAAGTGAGGCCTCTGTACAGGACTGTTGAAACACTCACTCGCACTACTGCATCCTGCTTACTACTGCCTTACAGTGAACGGGGCGTGTCTGAAGAACTGTCGTCCAATCACAACAGTAGGAGAAAAGAACAAGTGTTTCGAGTCTAACTCGCCTCCGAATGAATTCGCGAAATACTCGTGGCTCTACATATAAGTAATAAATACAGTGTGTATATTCCACTGCACTTGGAAGGTATGTCTAAGGCTACAATAAAATATATTTATTGACTATTATTCCAAATGAGAGCGCTTCACAAAGTGCTCACTTTACCGTGAACAGCATGTACCTAAAAATCAGCAGATTAGAATGAGTAATTTTATGTCCATCATACAACTGCTTTGACGGTTTAAAAGAAATTAGTTTAGTTATTAATGATTTCAAATTTATGTTCTGTTATTACAGTATATTAAACGTCCTGTGTGCTCGTTAGACAAAATACACATTTTTTTCTGGCACATTAAAACCGATCCTTGTAGTTTCTACAACCAGTCTGTGTGCATACAAAGATGAAGTTTAATGAAACTCGATTGGGCAATATGAGTTGCGCGGTCTGCATGCTATAAGTAGAGACCCGGGGATTTCGCGCTTTCGGAAAGTATAGTACAGACGTCACCCATGAGTACTTTATTGTTACTTTACTAGTGACCGAGCGAATCACGTACAGTCTTCCAAAGGCTATTCACGGTTATTTTCTAAACGTACCATATATCACAAGCATTTTATACTTCTGTTAACATAAAAGTATCATATTTTTCGTTAAATTGAAGTTTAAGGATTTTTTTTTGTAAGTCACAATATTTTGTTTATAATAAATATGTATAAAATCGTGATAAAACGTGTGTGTTGGTAGCGCCCAGTAAGAAGAAGTCCTCTCGTTCAAAATATTATTACAACTGTGTGCGCACCAATTCGATGCACATGTCCCAGAAAACCCTTACACGTCCCAGGCACCCCTCAAATTATATATATATATATATATATATATATATATATATATATATATATATATATATATATATATATATATATATATATATATAGTAAAGCGATTTTGGGACGTTTTTGCTTAACTATATATATAAGGGGTTTTTGGGACTTTTTGCTTAACTATATATGTATATAGTTTATGCTTAACTATATATATATATAGAGAGAGAGAGAGAGAGCGAGAGAGAGAGAGAGAGGAGAGAGAGAGAGAGAGAGAGAGAGAGAGTTAAGGGTTTTCTGGGACGTGTGTAGTAGCGGTCGTTGCTCGCGACATCGCGAATCATGTTGTTGTGGCGTGAGGCGGTGGCTGCAGGCTCCGATCTTAATTCGCGCGGCCACGTGACCAACCAATTTCACTTCTCTGCCCCCCCCCCCTTTTTTCGCTGACACAAGCGCCAATAGCGCACGGCAGCGGAGCGTGACCGGCGTGGCCAGTTGACCTCCCAGCAGCTCGGCTCGCCATTGGCTGCGCTGGCGTGGATGTCGCGTGCTGACCCACTTACGCCGCGAGGGGCCAACGACCGCTCCTCGGCTCGCTAGGTATAACCCGGACAGCCGCGTGCGAGGCGCCTACTAGCCGGCCCGCAAACGTCGACTCTACATGTAACCCGCCTACAAAGTTACGTCATTACTGCAGGCCGCGGCGGCTGAGCGGTTACCCTGCTCGCCTCACACCATGGTAGACCGGGTTCAGCCCCCGGCCGGTTCACTACTGGATATTCGTGTGTGGGAATCGGGCCGGACGATGCCGCTGGTCGGCGGGTTTTCTCGGGTATCTCCCGTTTCCGCGGCCCTTTCTGGTGCTGCTCCATTCTCACCTCAATCAACCTCATTGGCTCTCAAGACCTCGCTGTTAAGAGCCGCCCAGATATCTTCCCTCACCCACTGCATAATTACTATAGTCTATTCGCGATTTATTCACATTTTTAAAAATCTAACCTTAGAAAAATCACCCCATGTATGACCTTTTAGTTATTTCCTTATATGACACGTAATACAAGAGTTTTATATTTCTGTTATCGTAAAAGTTCCTTATTATAGGATGTTCATGGTAACATGAACACTACTTGTATGCACGTTGTGTATTCTTCCGTATTATGCAAAATTAACATTACCAAGGGCCTCATCACTTTTTTCATGTGTCGGTGAAGTGAAACTGTAAAATTATTAGGAAAGTAAATATTTTATAAATATGCTCATTTTTACACACCGATGCATTGAAAAAATAGAAACTGAAATAAATAATTTAAGTTATCACAAATTATTACCAAACTGTTTTTATTCGACATTAAATTATGGAACTACTTTCCATCCATCACTGCCAGCTTTACTGGGCGCATGTGATTTAGTGAGGCCATTAAAAATATATGCAGGCGGGGGCAGTGACTTTTTTCTAATGTTGATTTCAAAAGTGCTCACTTTATCATGAACAACCTTTATTGTTAAAATTGAACATTAAGTTTTTTTTACATGTGTGTTATCTATTTTACATACATACACATTATCTTCGACCCATGACAATTCAAATCCTCTTCTCAAGGCTGAACCAACTGAAAACAGATTACACTTTATATCTAGAACAAACACTTCATCTCTTATTTCTAACTGCAACCAACAACTTCCAGTAAATTCACAGAACAATTTAACTTAACTCATTCAAACCCATTGCCTAGACTGTCCACGGTTATTACTTCCTACTTCTCTGAAGCCCTGCTTAAGTTCTACCTACTGGATATTCCTCCGCCTCAAACAAAACTTAACCGAGTTTAGAAAATTACACCAAAGGGACAACGCACCATATTCGTGCGCACTCAGTGAAATATTATTTTGCATAAGAACTATTTATTACTAGGCGCTACCCACATACCTGTATTTCCCTGTTTAATTAATGTTAATAATATATGTAATATAATAATTTGTGGATAGAATATAGGTCAAAGTTCAATTTAATTAAAAAATAACATACTTTAAGTTTGATGTTAACTCATGTATAAAATTCTTGTAATACGTGACGTATTTAGGAAACAACCAAACAAAACACGTCATTAGATGGCGATATTTTTCCATCTCTTTTATTTAAAAAGAGTGAAGGATCTGCGATTATACTATAACAGCACAACTTTAAGCTCTTCTGCAAACAATTGCCACATGTGCTATAATAAATCGTGCTCTTATGTCGGAAAGCTAACCGAAGGGATGGGATGCCTTATAAATCAAGCTAACCTAAAGTCACGTCTATGAACATGGCTTGCTCGGGATTCGAACATAAATCCTTTGAGGTTCGAAGGTAACTTCGTCGCGACATCGACAACGAAGGTCGCCGCTAACTGAATTATGAACGCGCCGAACGGACTAAGTACCTACTGCTATGTAAAATTATAAATGGTTAATTCTGTTTCAGTCACAGGTGACGCTAAAGTCTGCCTTTACCTTATGAACATAAATATTTCACTGTAGCAGTTAAGCTGCTATGTTCCAACACCATCACCAAGCCCTAAATTCATTACTGCTGTCATACGTATAGAATATTCTTTTCATTTAAAATATTTATATTTAGATCCAGTATTGTCTACTGAAATAAAACGCCGCCCCTGAAGTTGTGTTTGCACTTATGTTTTTTTTAAACTATGAAATCACTTTAATGCACACACTAATGTCCATCTTATATGGTGGTAACACATAATGTTAGCGTCTATGGTCCCAACTTAAGATCATGGTTTGTGAATTTTATCAATTAAGTATGTAGTAACCTAACTCGCATTCCTGATATCGTGCTATAGCTTGCACTGAAGTCAGATTTGTCTCTCTGATTTACCATATAGAAATAATTTCAAGCAAACGCCTGCGCGCATATTTGTTATCGACAGCCCTAACTCCACATGAAGAATTAATGAACGGAAATGGATATTATTATCAAATTGGAAATTGTTTGTTGTCACAGTAAAATTGATTGATGTTAAATTGGCTGGAAATGTGCACGACTTTGTCCAGAAGCGAAAATGATTAGCGACACCACGCAGTTCGGTCCAAATGTGGTATATGCATTGTACTGTACATTATAGTATCGTCATAATTGCTGTTGCCTGTCAAATTAACTGCCATAAACATTTAAGCAAATAAAAAAGCTACATATGCTTATATTTAGGTCTGCTGTCAAGTTTAGTTACGTATGCAACTGTAATTCCGCATTTGAGATAAGCGTATCAACCAGCGAGACAAGCTTCAAACGCGCTAGTTGTTATTTTCATTACATTTAGTCAAATCAATAAACTTATGAAAATAATTTGTAAACGCAATGTTAATGCATTTGAATTATTTTGTGCGTTATTTCCGATTTTCTATGGTGGTTAAAGAACTAAAAGTTAAAAACAAAAATCGATAATAAAAAAATTAGCTGGGTATTGATTGTCCAAAATGCGTAGGTGAGTTTCGAAGCGCACACACACTAACCATCTTCTGTGCCGAGGACAAGACTCATTATTAAAAACGCAAGATTCACTTGCGAAGTAATTAACTGTCTAGCATCCTTGTCATGTGGCACTACTTATCAAGAGGTTACTGACAATCCCGAGTAACGAATTCCTGTTGAGATAGAACTTGCCCTTTCCACTGAAGAACGATCGACGAATAATTTAAGTTGTATCAAACTCTTGTATCCTAACACCAGATTTAAGCAATAAACCTTCCGGTATCTCAGTTGCCGCTGCACAGAATACTTCATTGTCATGAGCCTCATCATATTATTCATGCGTAGGTGTGAAATTATTAGAAAGGTAAATATTTTACAAATCTGCTCATTTTTACACTTCGATGCATTATATATATATATATATATATATATATATATATATATATATATATATATATATATATATATATATATATATATATATATATATATATATATGAATATATATATATATACACATACATATACACACACACACACACACATAAGAGAAAAAATAATGTAAATTATTAGAAATGGTTACCTAACACGTTTCATACGACGTAAAGATATGGAACTACTTCCCATTAATCGTTACCAACTTTACTGGGCGCATGTCACTCAGGGAGCGCGTTAGAATTTATGCAGGTAAGAGCAGTGACTATTTTATAAGGGATTTTAAAAGTATTCACTTTATCGTGAACAGCCTTTAATACAGAGGTGAAGCAGCCACTTATACCACGAACACAAAACCACATACACTAGCTAAATGGCGTCACTGGGCATCGACTCTTTGGAACACCGTTCTCCAAACAGTGCCTTGCAATGTTGTTTCCCTTCGGACGGCATCAACCATCAGGCAACGTTTCGTGTGCACAGTAGCGTATCGGGCACCAAGCTCGTTCCCACAGCCTCGTGCAGCCAGTCCGGGGAATGACCACGCTCACATCAAAGGTCCCGCCGGGCCATTTCATCTCTGTGTAATTGTCCATTCTGTGGCTGCACGTTGTCCCCAAACACAGGTAGCGGCAATGGAGTGGCAGGCAGCTAACTATACTTGAGCGAGTAGCAGTTCTGAGACAGCCGATATAGTTAAAGAGATAGGTGTTTTTCGCGGAAAAATTTCAGAACCAGTTGTACTCCAAAACACCTTAGTTCATATGCAAGAAGTAGGGGCGCGGGGGTTCTAGATACAAAGGGATTTCGCCTTTGATTAATTAGATTAACCCTTTGATATCAAATTGATGGGATTATCTCTTAATCCAATCAAAAAATTTAATCCGTCGAATTTTTTCGTTAAGCATTAATCCGATCTTAATCCGATCAATTTTTTTCCGGATAATCGGATAAAATGTGATGAAAATTTAACTGATTGATCCAATTAATTTAAATGAATTATTTAACCTAAATTGTTGTGAGAAGTGTATAGTTTGGTGCACTTTATTTTCTTTCTTTCTTTTTTGGGTGGGGAGGAACTCTGGTATACGTTGACGGTCGGAGCTCTATTGTGGTATTGAGATTGTCGTGTGTGTGTGTGTGTGTGTCTAATATATATATATATATATATATATATATATATATATATATATATATATATATATATATATATATATACACAGTTTTGTGCAAGAGTGGCATACGTGATTTTTGGGTGTCTTAGACGGTGGTGGGAGATAGGCGACTGTGAATGATACTATTTACGTGCTGACGTGCTGTATGTTAAGTGTAAATGATTATTCCAAGTGAATAATAACATCGCTGACGTATTACATGAGCGAAATTAGGAGTCTTTAAAATAATATCACTGGCATATATTTCAAAAGAAACACAAGTACGTAACTATCCTGTATGAAATTAATACAAATTACAAAACTTGAAATTGTAAAAGGAGGATGAGAAACACGTCTGTTCACTCGGGAAGACGGTGAAGGGCTGCGCTCGCTTGCGACTAATGCTAGGCTGTGAGAGGGTAGCAGCACGACACATCCGTTCAGTTCGAATGTCTGTATAGAAATGTAGGAGTGTTTAAATGTACCCCATCTACGGAAAGAAATTAAATGATTTTAATATATGCCCGTCCGACTGTGAGGTTGTACTTGCACGTATTTCTGCAAAATTATATTTTATTTAAAATGAAATTCACCCTGTCTGATTAGATATGCATTTCGAAATTAATTAAATGGCTGACATTAGAAAAGTATAATGAATGGACTCATAACGAACACAACTACATGATGCCTGTCAATTCTACACATGGCTTAAATTATTTTAATATAAGTCCAACCGGCTGCGAGGTTGCTGAAGGTATTACGTTAGTATAGGATTTGTGGGGATCACACGCCCAAAATATGCAAACTTACTAACGAACTGATTGAATACCTTATGTCCTATGACAGACAATGAAATGATTTACAAACTACTCATACACATCCTGAATTATATCTAGAAAAAAACTTACCCTAATGCCGTGTTTTAAATTATTATTAATTCACAACTTCACTATTGTAAGAAGAACAATAAATCATTTTTAACACAATTTCTGTCGAAGTGTAGGGAGACAATCCTACAACACTTCATAGAAACGTAGTACATTTTAAATAAATCCACAAACTTCCTTCAAGAAAAATTGTTTAAATAACGGACACACTACATTGGTCCGAACAATTATTTAACACACATTTATGAAATTTACA
Source organism: Dryococelus australis (assembly GCA_029891345.1). Lineage (NCBI taxonomy): Eukaryota > Metazoa > Arthropoda > Insecta > Phasmatodea > Phasmatidae > Dryococelus > Dryococelus australis. The sequence continues at coordinate 280,687,202 of CM056994.1, forward strand.
TTTAAAAAATTCTAACTGATTGATGCACTGATTATTAAAAAATATATATATATAGACGATCGCAAACTTCAAAATGACGGAGACGATGTGCACACTATAACCTGTCACAGTAAAAGTTCAGGGAATCTCGTACGTAACACGATAAACATTTATAAAATAACGGACGTACTATATTGGCTTAAAACACAAATAAATTTTCCCGATAAATTAGAAGTTATAAAAATGCTTATATTAAATGCATATATGATATCGCTTAACAAGAGTTGAACTCCGCTCTAGGCTGGATAGAAGCTCCGAGTCCGCAAATTGGCTACCATTGGTCATAGCCCTAGTCTCCACCAAACGACGTAGCGAGCGGCGATATCGAAAGATGTGGTTCAGAGGAGAGAGCAATGTATACATGGAAATGATTGTCGTCAAACTAAGATGGCGCCAGCCAGTGAGAAGTGGTCACGATGCTCCTGCTTGCACCTCCTCGCTCCACCCCTCCAACACCATAGTCCAGAATGTGTCTTTGTTCGAGACGAGAGTTCCTGTCCATCGCTATCGATCCAACGGCGCGCTGCACTGGACCAGTTTAGCATAACGTTCCCCCGTCCTCCAGGCGTTAGCCCAGAGCACGTGTTTTCCTTAGACGAGAGCTTCCTTGCACCAACTATGCTCCTTCCCTCCTCAACCCGTCTTCCAGTCCCCTGTCCAGCACAAGAGCTGTCCACCTGCCAGACACCCCTTCAAGACACCAAGTTGAACTCACCCGATGGCGTTGGTCTGGTTGCAAAGTTCCCCTCCCCCACATGGCCATTGACTTGTTCAGAAGGGAAGATTGCTCCTATTTTAGAGATGCAAGTGATGGCTTGTTTGCGCTGGCATCGAAGAAAAAATTTTCTATCCAAGTTCCACTGATAAAATTATTTCCCTGAAGTTAAAATGAAGTTTCATTAAATTCAGGAAATGAATTTTAATCTCTAGAAATTCCAAGATATGAATTTTAATCGAATAAACTTGAAGTGTGAAGTATATTTTCCCAGTATGATTTTCAAAATATCACATAAATTCGAGGTATCTATGTAAAATATTTCGTACAAGAGATATTTTCCCAGAAATCCGGGAATCTATGCAAAAATATTTTGTTCAATATATATTTTCACTCACTAATTTTGTAAGTAATAAAAACACGCATCATTCGATTTAAGCATTACACTAGTAAATTTTTTTTTTTTTTCCTTTTTGAAAAAATATGTTAAAACCATATGTCCTTAAATTGTAGGATAATGCAGAACATACATATTATATCTGTTTCAAATATTTGTGCACACAGCAGAGAAGAATACGTTTTGCAAGTGTAGATTTCTCCATAAGCTTGCATGGAATATTTTCGAATATACTATCTAGCATAAAATGTGTATATTTGAACAAAAATATAAACTTATTCTTATTTACAAATACTACTTTTTGGACGAAATATTAATGAAATAGCACGAATCCAGCCCACAATGACTCCTACCGAAGCTGGAATTTTTTTAATTTCACGTTAATTTCTATAAAGTCCAAATTTAAGCAAACTAAAGGAAAATGGCAGCCATTTTTAACAAAAGTTTCACTTCCCTGGAAAAATTAAATTTCACTATTCTTAGAAGAAGAATATTAAGACACAGAGTTGAATTTTATTTCAAAAACGTATAAAGATGTTTTCTGAATTTGTATAAAGTATGTGGGTGTTTTATCAGCAGACATCATCGTGTTGTTTCTTCAGCTGATTTAGTAATTTGTTTTGTATAATAAAATATTTAGTTACAAGTAAAGTTCGGTGGACTCTGCCACTCGCTGCTGCTGTAGAGATGGTCAGTGGGAAACATTCGTGCAGGTGTGTCGAAAGGAGCTCATACCTGGCTCCTAAGAAGTATTTTTGTCAAACCACATACCCTTTCTTGTGCCCCCATTGTGTTAAGCTTTGGCCAATGGAGGTTTCCTCAAGATGCTTCGAGTTCCCTCATTTACTTTCAAATTCGTTCATTCAGGCATCCGATTATCTCAAACACTTTTGCAATCATGTTTGTCCTCAGTCCTTCAAAGGTGGTTTTTATTACATTTTCTTAATGTAATTGTTGGTTTAATAATAAACCAATATTTTTTCTCCCTTACAAAAACTGAAGTGAGAACTTGTATTTCTCATGAAAGTGAGCAAGCATCCAGATACCTGCGTTTAAATTCTTTTGAAGGTCCTAACCTGAAAAGCTTACCAACACTGCTAGTCACCCACACATTTCAAGTTAACCAACGTTTTTGTTTCAAACTTCTCTTAACTAATATAACATTTTATCCATTCATCATTCATGATAAAATATATTTAACAAAATAGCGAAATTAGGAACAAAAAATAAATAAAACACATAACCTTTTATCATAAAAATTTTTTCATTAAAAAAATGCTCATAAAACACATCTTAGTTAACACTTCCAGGACAAGGACTCTATGTATTACACCTAAAAATCATTAAAATATTCACATCAATCATATTATGACTAGAAAATTTTAACTTTTTTTTTTAACACTTACATCTGAAAGCACTACAAGTTTCAAAATTCTTGCATCATGCTATGTCACAAGTCATATTACACTTCAAAATATTTAAAAAATTCACATAAATTATGTTGCAACTGGAAAACTTTAAATATGTTTTGTTACCATTTACATTTGAAAGCACTATAAGCTTAAAAATGGTTACTTCATGTAACATCACAAATCATATTACATCTCAAAATCATTAAAATATTCACTTCAATCATGGTATGACTAAAAAACTTTCACCCCATGTTACGTCTTAAAACTGTAAAATTATCGTAACAAATCCTGCTATGACTTAAAAACTGTTAAATTGAAAAATTATCACATCATGTTATGTCAAAAATCTTTGACACTTAAAAAAACCTTCACTCCATATTACGCCTCAAAAAACTTTTAAGCTTATAAATGATAAAATTATGTTATGTCACAAAACAAAAATGTATATATATAATATCATAATTTCATCATATGACACAAAATCATTAAACAATTTTAATTTGAATGTTCACAATAATTTCCATTTAGAGTTACGAGATAAACTCATTTTGCTTTTCTTTGCAAGAACAACAGGTGGTGGTGATGTAGCAGGTGAAGGGGGTGATATTGGTGATAATATAGGCGTATATAATTTTTCTTATGGTGAAGGCATGAACAAAGGAGGAGGTGAGTAATATAATTTACGTCACAGTGATTCTGGTGATAGTAATTCAGGAGACAGCATACTTGTTTATTTTTTTTGTACACATTGCTCACTTTATTTGATGATTGTTGTTAAATTTAGAGCTTCCATGCTCAACGCCGGAGGCTACGTCGGTGGCGGCGCTTAAGGCTGTCTCGATGCCGGAGGCGATGCTGCTGTCGCTTTCGATGCTGGAGGCAGTGCTGTACACAGTCTCGACATTGGAGGTGGTGGTGATGGTAGTCTCGAAGTTGGAGGCAGCGCTGTAGATAGCGATGCTGGAGGCGATGCTGCAGTCGCTTTCGATTCTGGAGGTGGTGCTATAGACAGTCTCGATGCCGGAGGCGATGCTGCAGTCGCTCTCGACGCCCGAGGCGGTGCTGTAGACAGCTTCAATGGCAGAGGCAGCATTGTAAGTAGTCTCAATGCTGTAGTCTCTCTCGAAGCAGGAGCCAGCGCTCCAGTTCCTCTCGATGTTGAAGGCGATGGTGTAGGTAGTCTCGAAGCTGTAGTTGCTCTCGATGCCGGAGGCAGCACTGTAGACAGTCGCAATGTCGGAGGCGTCGCTGTAGGTAATCTCGATGCTGTAGTCGCTCTCGAAGCCAGAGGCAGTACTCCAGTTGCTCTCGACATTGAAGGCGGCGGTGTAGGTAGTTTCGGTGCTGTAGTCGCTCTAGATACTGGAAGCAGCAATGTAGGAAGTCTCAAAGCCAGAGGTGACTGTGATACCCCTAACGAGGGCATTGACAAGAGCAATGGTTGTAGTGTAGGACCACTTTCATCGTCGTCATCGTCCAAATAATCTATCAAACTTATAATCAAAGGATCTAAACCATTCATTATCTCATTAAAATAGTCCCAATTAAAATTTTCAAGTTCTATATCAAAGACTTGATTCGATAAACCAAACAAGTAATCTTTATAGGAATTTGACACCGCAATGCGAACCACACATGTTAACTACTGGATAAAGTGGAAGGGGGCTTACATGCTAAACCCCTATTTATAAACATTTGAAATTCTCAGGTAAATGGTTAAGAAACGAGTTTCCTCCCCTCCAACCAGAAAGTCAGAAAGCCAAACACCCCCTTCCCTTCCATTCTCACACCCACGACTTTCAAATAAATTCAATAACTTATCCCAACCTCTGAGACAAACCTCTACTAATTTTCCTCCTCGATTCCAATAATAAATAAATAATTTATTTTTCATTACAAATAAATATACAACAAAATTAATTCTGGTTGATTATTAACAATAATATTAACAATTAACAATAATATTAAAATGTTACATGTCAATACAGGCATATATAATAAATATATTGCGGATTTACTAGACTTAGTCTAATCCATATTTTTAAAAATAATTATTGGTATACGATAGTCCCACTTTAAGGTTTTCACAGGTTAGTTTTACCTTTTAAAGTCGATGTTTATATTTGTTTTATTTATGTATTCTCTTTAAAAACTTTAAATATTATTACTGTTTAGTAACATGGACTATTATGTTGCGTATTATCAACACATCATCCAATATTTCTGTAAACCTTAAAATTAATTTATCTTTACCACTGAACTTATTGAATTCCAAAAATATGTTGCAAAGGAATTTAAGTAAATTATGTTCCCTTTTTCTTATGGTGTATTTTCTTATTATTATTTGGGTTAAACATATGTACAGATATCTTCTGTTAATTTACACATTCATTATTCACTATTGTTAAAATTATATTTCATAGGATAATTGTTATAAAGCTTGGTGTATGAGTGGAATAAAGCTTGTTTCATAAATAAGAATTTGATATATGTCTGAGTATTTTTTTTTCAGTATATTTTCTGACGTAATGGAAGCTGTAAAGAAATTATATATTTTGTTAAGTAGAAAACAAAATATAGTGCTCAAGAGTTTGCATTCAGGTAGGAAGATGTTTTCGCCTTGGTATGCTCGATGGTTAAATCGTTAACCTAAACTGAACACTAGTAAGGGGACACCAGGTGACCTTGGCTATCTGCTTCATGGAAAGCTAGGCGCCTTGGTCTCCTCCAGGGTATTATAAAGGTAAAATGTTTGTTGGACTCAAGAGTGCACTCTGTGTGATCTTGGTTTGTTGTTGGTAGCACTGGAAAGACGTTGAATTTAAACTTGTGAGACTGCTCAAAGGTTGGAAGAACTGTTAGGCTTGTATAGCTCAAAACGCAATGGTTTTTACACGTCTGGAGACATTTGCAAATGCTATAAGTTTACTAATTCGAAGTGAGTATTAATTATTCAGCTCACAATTTGTCATCAGAAATAATTCTCATGATTCACTTAGGTTAAAGCATCTATAAAATTGAGCACATCTAGCTTTCGCAACATCATTAGTTACATTAATTTTACTAACCAAGGACAACATTTTTCATTTATCAGGAAAACAATTTCACTTTTTAAGAGGCGAGGTTAAGTGAAAGTAAAAATTCATCTTAAGAAATATTTTATTGACAAAGTTATATACAAATGCAGTTAACTTCACAAAATTATGTAAAAAAAAAATTTACCACAGGTGTTTCAAAATGTTAAAAAATGATTTCTTTCCAAAACAAAGTCAAAATGGTTTACTCCAGCATGCCAATAACTTGGTGATATTCAATTTACACTTCGATTTCTATATGCATGAACAGGAAATTTCGTTCTCTTGTTGGTTCATTTTTAGGAACTACTGGATTACATAAAATCAAATACATTTTAAACTAAATTTCACGCATTAGTTCACAATGTTCTCTTTTCCTAAAAAGTACCATATCACTCATATAATATCCACAGGTGATTCAGGAGGAGAATCACCATAACATGTTTAACCCATCAGACATCATTGCCCAAGTTAGCATTAATTTAGAGTTTTCAGCTGCAGATCAGAATGTTGAATTAGATCTGTATGTTTTACATAATTGTTTGAACGATGGACAATTGTATCCTTTTTTAATATATATTACTTTCCCATTCCACGCACTTTCGAAAATATATTTTTGCTCAACTCCACCTACATATATTTCACAATTACTAAAGTTTTTTTGCAAATATGTTAAATATTCTCATACTCCATACATCCACCAACCCATGGTGGTATTTGCTTACCCACCTATTAGTTTTCTTGTATTTGGGAGTTAGATATTTCCAGTCGAAAGAAAGGTGCTTTAAAGCTGAATACTGTTATATGTTCTTCAATATCAGTATTAGCTAATTATTTAATGATATACTTTTCTGGAGATTGAATTACTTCTATGTTGCAAAACACCTCATTGTAGTTGTAGTATGTCACCTACTGACTCAATTCAATTTTTCACCAGATTATCTCTTACATTATAACTTCCTAATCTATCATGAACTATCAAAGCAAATGCTTCAGTATTTTCTGGAATGGGTGTATTTGCAATTATTTCATTTTGTGAATCAATTATGCTATTGGTAATTCTGTCATCTTGTTTGCTTACCTTAAATACAAATAACACTCCTCTACTTTTAAAGGTTTTGGGATCTAGTATTCATGAACTCATTTTGTTATAATGTGATTCCTGAATCTTTATATACATATTGTAGCAAATATGGAATTCCCCATTATAAAAACTCATTTTGAAATCAACATAGGGATAAGCTTGGCTGTTTAGATATAGTTTAATATTTTTCATATCACAATTATCGAATAATGACCAATCTGTTTTTCAATTATTTTGTCGGTTTGTTTGAAAACATGACGACAAATCATGGTTTCTCAGATGATAAACTTGATTTCACATGCCACACTAATTTTTGTGTGGTTGGTAGAGTTGGAAAGACCTACACAGCCCATGACCTGTATGCACTGTCTAAATTCTTCCTGTTTCTGTTTATTTTATAAACTTCACATGAGCGTGTGTTAATTTCACTATGTAGGCATCAGCCATTCAACACTGTTAAATTCAAATGCTACACCATCCTTGTTATTAGCTGTATCATATATGGCATTCAAATACATGTTAGCAAATAGAACAATTAATTCTTGTTTAGCTTATAAAATAACACATTTATAGTCCTCAGAAAAGCCAAGTACCATACTTAACGGTATAACAACTTCATATTTTCCACCTGTATTTATTTTTAATGAATAATCGTTAGCATTGCTCCACCCAGCCATAAGCCTCATATAAAGATTGTTTACAGTTAGTGAGAGAGAGTTTTTTATCGTGGACATAATTTCAACATTGCTTGTCTGATCGATTTCCACTCCCTTTAACAAATATTAAATTCTATCTATTAAATGAAATGTTCAGTTTCTTACTATTTTTGTAGTTGCTGGAATGCTTGCATCGACTATTTTTTTTATTGTTCCTCTAAACCTTAAACTTGATTTCGACAGTAGAGTGTAAATATTGTGATTTTGTATTGAAATCCTTATTTCCGATGGAAATGTATACAGACCAACTCGGAATGGTTCATACACATGTACTTCAGTGTTTGCAATTGCATTTTCGTAACTGATCGGTTCTTCAATATTAAGTATGTCTTCCATTTCGATTAACCGTATATCCCAATGCTTTTAAAATAATTTGTTGCCTTTTGGTAACTTCACAGGCAGCTATTTGAAGTGAGCATTTTATTCTTGTGTTTATGTCTTTTCATAGTTCCTTTCCTCTAAATATGTTCTTTAGTAAGATACTCCTTAAAAGAACCGCATATTTACGTCTGTATTGGGTGGTGTACACAATACCCATTTTAATTCCAATGTGCACGGAATGCAACTATTTATATACATTAAAAAAAAGAATACCGACAGTAATTTCTTTGTTCCTAAAATTAATAAGTTTACAGCCTTGATCGATAATTGTAACAACTATTTCATCAACATGATTCACTATTACTGGGAAATATATCAATGCATTTGGTTTTCAATTATTTTATACCCTGGAGCCACTGCACACATGAATTCATGTAGTTTATTTATCAGTTTCCCTTTTAAATATGGTGAACCGCATTCAATATTAACATTAATTAGAACATACATTTACCGATTATATATTAACCTGTTTGGATGATTTGTGTAATTCATTAGTGGGATATCCTCTCCATTTGTAGCCTATTATTTTTGCAATTGAATTATCTTCCAAGAAATTGATATCGATGTTATTGTATATCACACTAGTTAATGTATTTGGATTTTCATGTAATTGGAAATGCACACCTTTAGGTAATGCGGCCTTAATGAATGTTTCTAAGTCATCCAAGTCATAAGAACTTATCGATATCACAATTTTGTAGGTTTTTCACCATTGCTAACCATAAATGATTGGTTGTGCATATCAGTGTTTGGTATGCTGTTATAAGTAACGAATTCGATTAGACTTATTTGCCATTCTCCATCTAACTTGTAAGCAAGGAAATATACGGCATGCAATTGTGGTGAATTATCTCTTAATATGCATGTTATTGACGTATTACTATTATATTTAATATTGCACTTACTTATATATCCTATTTATAGACAAAATGTAGACATAAATGTCCACGATTGTATTTGGTAATTGTTCCATTTGATAATTGTACGTTAATTGCATGTTTTTGAAAAATAATTACATAATTCGATTCGAGGATATAAATCACCAAAACTGTCATAATACAATGATTGATTTAAGTTTTTAATTAATGCTAAATAATGTGTTCCTTTGCTTTGTTTCGAATCTAAGTTAACAATCATACATTCACGGAGATGTGGTTTCTTTGATAAATCATCTTTCATATGCACACCTTGGAAATAGTGAATATCCAATTTCTTTACAAATATATACTTATCTTTATTTGTTAATGCACGTTTTGGAAGACTATTTAGGACTTTCTGCAACTTTTTTTTTCATGATTGGAGTTTTTGTCCTTGTCCAAATCTATAGGGTTTCAAATACATTCCTTTACCCTTTCATTTAACTGCTCTACTGATAGCCAAATCTCCTCAGAAAATTGATTCAAGAGCTGTTAATGCTGGAAATAGGAACAAAATGATTCCTCCTTTCTTTGTTTTTTGTTTGGTTTTACATTTTAAACCCATGCCTTTTTCAACCTTTGTGCACATGACTTTGTCAGCAACCCAGGCACCTAGCATTTCACCTGTTGATGTAAATGGATTCTTCCTTATATTTGCTGCTTTATCGGCTAGAAATGTATCTGCTATATGTCTTTCTTTCATTTTGTTTGTACGATCATAAACTATATTGTGTTCTTTACAAGTGTTATCCAGAATGAGCCATTATTTTCAACTGATTGTAAGCCTATAAATAAACCCGCATTTATAGCTTTAAATTAGTACATTACATTATGTAATACAGTATAAATGAAGGTTATAAAACAAAATGTATATCTTCCAGTAATTGTAAATACAAAAATAGTAATTGAACAGAAACATGGCATTCTTTTACCATCAAATATACTATCTAAAATAAGCGGTCCTTCTTCATATGGAAAAACTTGTTGGAACATCCAAATGGACTTCAATTTGAAAACCCAAATGTATTTTCTAAAACAGTACAAGAGAAATATCAACAATTAGCGAGTATTTTATAACTAATTGAAGGAATGTAATATTTCCCTTTTACAAATGAAGAAGATATTGTGCCTGTGAATGAAGTATTACCCAATTATGTATTTATATTTGACGATGTTTGGTGTGAACTGCAGGGTGAAATACAGCAATATTTTAGTGTTTGTCGACATTTAAACATTGATTGTTTTTATTTATCACAATGTTATGCACATAGTCCAAAAATAATTTGCACGATAATGCAAGTATGATAATTCTGTTTAAAATGGATAACATGAACCTGCAACATATTTATAATGACTATATTTTAAACAATTTGACATTTATAAAGTTTAAAGATATGTGTTTTTAGTGTTGGAAAAACAAACAAAACAAATATGGTTTTCTGGTGATTATACCAATGATTCCCCTATCTAAAGGCAGCTATATGTCTGGATTTGACAGTTTTTTTTTTTACTTTCCGATCAAGAATCGTGAGTATTTCACATTTTGGACATAGCAGTATAAAATAAAATCATTACAATAGTTTTTTTAACCAAAAAACATTATGGGAATTGTGATCTGAACAGACATATATTATGTAATGTGGGTATAACTGCGAAAGATGCTGATGTGGTAAATAAACGTTAAATGGAAGACTTAAACACCATTATGTAAATGTGTTTAAATTGCGATCGACCAATATTCAAAAGAAATTAATAAAGTTAGTTGATGGGAATGATACTGTTTATAAAATCATGAGTGTATTTGCAAACATTTTATCCAATATTAATAATGATTAAAAAGTAATAAACTTAGAATAGAAGAACGTTAAATGGATTTTGTAAGGACTTTAATGATATGAAAAATATAATAAATTATTTACAACACAACTTGTAGAAATGCAAGATAATTTAAGAGTTCTAATTAATGAAATGGCAAGCGCTAGTTTTACAAAACAACTTGAGACACGAATGGAAGAAATAACTAAATATATAAGTGATGAATTGTTTAATAAAAAATATGGTTTAATAACACAAGCAGATCTGAGAAAACAAAATAACGATTTGGAAATACGAATAAATTATTTTATTATAGATTTGAGAGTTAAAATTATAGCTAAATTACGTGCTGTTTTAAGTAAAGTCGATAACATTGAAAAAGCACAGACTATTTGGTCTAGCATACCAGTTAGTCGACCTACTGCAACAGCTCGAAAAGCAATGACTATATATATATATAGCTGAAGTTTAATGTTAATGTAATATAATCAAACAAGTCTGCATCTGCTTCGGAATTACATAACATTACATCTGCTGTGAAGGAGAAATATTTACAAGCCAAACCCGTATGGAACAGGATATTTTAGGCAAAGAAATATTTAAACCTGTTATGAGTAGAATGGATGTATTACATTCTGTGTTGAATATGATTAATGAAACACCTTTGGAAATTAAATCGGAAGAAGAACATTACCAGAAAAAGAAAAAAACAACCCCTTTCTCAGTTAACATGCTGTTATTTAGTTTTAAAACATACTTCACCTATGCAGAATGCTATATTTGGTGTATATCGAAATGGAAACACATGGTTCTGGGATATTTGGTGATTACAATTTTGTCTGACAATAGAACTAATATAGATGATAACATAACTGATGTGCGTGCAGGTTTGTTTTAATTATTATTTAAAACATCCCCGATGGATATTCAGACACTAATTCGGAGAAATATAAAGAACTTCTGCACCCTATGATTGCAAATAACCATTTAGGAGATGAAAATCATCCGAAACTACATTAATAGGTTATATTGTTGGAATTGGAGTATATAGAAATGAAACTGGCGATCGGTTTTCCCCCATATATTGGAACAATCCTACTGAATTAGTCGATAGATTAAAATTTCTTATCACTTGGAGATAATCTGGTAATAATTCACATACAAACGAAATTATTTCTATTACTGAAGAGCTGAAAGAGGATGGTTATATTAATAATGAAGTTTAGTAATATTGCTCAAGAACTTCACACTCCAGCCAGGATAAGATATCCTAGAAGAAGAGTTATTAGTAAGGAGTTAAATTATCTTTTTCAAGCCAATTCTGTGAAACGACATTGCTTTACAAATACAATAAGGGATAGAAATATATTTTTACCATAATAGATATTTATTACAAATATGGTTGGGGTATACCTTCGAAATACAAAACTGAATAATGTTAAAGTAATTGACGAGACAAAACAAAAGTTCAAAGTTGGCAAATATATACGCATCTCGACAAATAAAGGAATCTTTGAGAAGAAATTTACAGTTAATTGGTCTTATGAAATATTTAAAATTATTTCAGTTAATCATTTCCCAGAGTGTATTACCTGGAAATATATCACAGAGAGCCTGCAAAAGGTGAATTTTAGGAACACCAATTGCAAAAAGTTAGTTCTCCGCAAGAATGTTTGATTGACGAAACCCTTAAAAGGAAAGAATATTTGTCCTTGGTTCGATGGAGGTGCTTCTCAAAAGCACACGACTCATGGGTCAAGAATAAAGATCTTAAAAGATAGCAATACAAAGTTTGTAAAGTTATAATACTAAATAAAAATATTTTAAATAATATTTGATGTGCTATTTTATTTAATAAACCTATCAATATCAAAGTTGTTTGGATGTGCAATCAATGCTTGTTGATTGGATTATCTTTCATTGGATTAGCATTTTAGTGATAATTCCTTATAATTATTTCATTTTAATATTATAATTCTTGGAAAATTATTTAAGTTAAAATATTTATATTTTATTGATTATTCCTTTTAAAGGGGATAAATATATAGTTTTCTAAAGTGATTTATTTCTTCACTTCTAAATTTTACCAGAAAGAAGTCTGTGTAGGGAAGACTGCAAAATTTTTACAAACAATGTGTATGGCAAAGGAAAGGGGTTATTGATCCTGCATTAACAATCAGTTTAATAATTGAAGAGAGAGGGGAGGACAACATGAGATAGGAGAAAACTAAGGTCAGTGTTCATTGTGTGTTCCTAGCAAGACTTACATTTAGTTTCCTTTAAACATTCGAAATGGGTTTGAACATCCTATACACAGGCTTGGCTCCCAATGTTTTTACTAGCGAATCTAGTGCTATCAAGGAAATGAAAGTATTACACTGGAAGAAATTAAATTGCTTTTCTAAAAATTTCATCTAGGATTTTTTAAAAATAAAATCTTTCATTTTGTTGTTATCTATACAATGAGAGAGTTATTCGAAATAGATAAATTGCAATTCTGTAAAGAAATTTACATATCTATATATGTTACTTATTTTTTTGGCTATTGCTTTTAATGTTGAGGGAATAAATTTTTCAGAGAATATTGATATATTATTAGATGGAAATTAATGTGGAGACATTTTAGATGCAAAATGCAAGAATTTTTCAAACATCCTCTGGCATAAAGGCTTGAAAGCTGCTGACCTGCTCCATGCTTGACGACTCAGGGGAAGGATTGACAATAGCTATTTCTTTCACTCAGCCATACAGGCCAACGGACAGGTGAAAGTAAAACCTGGGAGAACACAGAGGAATGAGGCAGCTAGAGAGTTCCACTTCAAATTCGTAGATAGAGGGTAGTTTTTAAAAAAGGTAAATGTTCCAGAAGAGCACACAATTTACCGTGCAAAGAGAGGTAGACAGACAAGCAGCTATCCCTTGACCTGGAGAAAGATGCATTCTGGGCTGGAGCTATAATGTAGCACCTAACCGAGCCAGTGCTCCAGCTAGCCGAAAATGTGTTCTGGCTTGAGGGGTTGGGGGAACAAATCCGAAGATGAACTCTGGTCTAGGGATGTGGATCAGAGCGGAGGTCCTTGCATCCACAGCTCAGAATCGCCATTTTAGTTAGTCGTAAACCCTTGTTCCCATGGCACGAGTGGGCGCTCAGAGCTCTCCGAAGCTGGGGTTTCTATCCAGCCTACATCAGAGTTCAGCTCTCGTTAAGCGATATTATATATGCATTTAATATAAGCATTTTTATAACTTCTAATTTATCGGGAAAATTTATTTGTGTGTTAAGCCAATATAGTACGTCCGTTATTTTATAAATGTTTATCATGTTACGAACGAGATTCCCAGAACTTTTATTGTGACAGGTTATAGCACCCACATCGTCTCTGACATTTTGAAGTTTGCGATCGTCTATATATATATTTTTTTAATAATCAGTGCGTCAATCAGTTAGAATTTTTTAAATGTAAATTTCATAAATGTGTGTTAAATAATTGTTCGGACCAATGTAGTGTGTCCGTTATTTAAACAATTTTTCTTGAAGGAAGTTTGTGGATTTATTTAAAATGTACTACGTTTCTATGAAGTGTTGTAGGATTGTCTCCCTACACTTCGACAGAAATTGTGTTAAAAATGATTTATTGTTCTTCTTACAATAGTGAAGTTGTGAATTAATAATAATTTAAAACACGGCATTAGGGTAAGTTTTTTCTAGATATAACTCAGGATGTGTATGAGTAGTTTGTAAATCATTTCATTGTCTGTCATAGGACATAAGGTATTCAATCAGTTAGTTAGTAAGTTTGCATATTTTGGGCTTGTGGTTTATTCCATCTTTAAGTTATCAGAATGAGCGGTAAACAAATTTCTATCTTTATGTGGAAATTTATTTTCTATTAATTTGTTTATTGAGTTAAAACTTATTTATTTATGATACCAGGAAGTTGTTCATTCTGCTCTTCGAAATATATATTCATTCATTTTCTGGTCCGTTCCTTATACTATTGGCGTATTACAATTTCTCTCATGGGTAACGTTACCTATTTGGAAATAGTCGTTGGGTATTCAACTCTCTTTTCGTTAATTTGCCTAGCGTTCGTGCTCCACCTCTCTAGTCATGCTTATAAGTTCCCACAAATCCTATACTAACGTAATACCTTCAGCAACCTCGTAGCCGGTTGGACTTATATTAAAATAATTTAAGCCATGTGTAGAATTGACAGGCATCATGTAGTTGTGTTCGTTATGAGTCCATTCATTATACTTTTCTAATGTCAGCCATTTAATTAATTTCGAAATGCATATCTAATCAGACAGGGCGAATTTCATTTTAAATAAAATACAATTTTGCAGAAATACGTGCAAGTACAACCTCACAGCCGGACGGACATATATTAAAATCATTAAATTTTTTCCGTAGCTGGGGTACATTTAAACACTCCTACATTTCTATACAGACATTCGAACTGAACATATGTGTCGTGCTGCTACCCTCTCACAGTCTAGCCTATCTCCCAACACCGTCTAAGACAAAAAAAAAAAAAAAAAAAAAAAACTTATGCCACTCTTGCACAAAACTCAACACATATATACCCATTCCCCAGTACATCACAGCTCAGTCGAGTACTAGTCGTGCAGACAAAATCGCTCCCCTATATACACCCCTTCCCAACACACGACAAACTCATGACCATTGCAGTGCTCCGACCTTCAACATTTGCCAGAGCTCCTCCCCACCCAAAAAAAGAAAGAAAGAAAATAAAGCACACCGGACTATACACTTATCACAACAATTTAGATTAGTTTAACGATTAAATTAATTTGATTTATCAATTAATTTTCATATAATGTTATCTGATTACCCAAAAAAATTGATTGGATTAAGAATTAATGAAAAAATTTCCGTCGTATTAAATTCGGATAAAACATTTTTATTGGATTAAGATCGGATTAAGAATTAATGCGATCAATTCTATGTAAAATGGTTAATCCAATTAATCAAAGGCATCATCCCTTTGTATCTAGGACCCTCCCGCCCCTACTTCTTAGGCACATTCCTGGTTGGATGATTTTTAAATGTCATGTGCCTCAAGTGTCTGTCCGTGAATCACGGACGTTCACTATCGGAGTACTTCATTACGATTGTTCCTGTCAAATAGGAACATGTCTTCTCATGTAGACACGTGGACAATAACCAAAGGAAGTTGTGGTTGTGGACGTAGGATATTGAAGTCTAACATGACCATTAATATATCATGAAAAACACCTGTCCCTAATTATAGTACATTAATGTTTGCTTCCAACTTTTCTCAAGCCTGCGGGAGTTCTATCTCCTTGGTATTCTTCCGCTTCATGCAAACAAAGTTTGACTTACAGAAAATTACATCAAAGGAACAACGCGCCGAACTCATGCAGTATAATAATATATTGCATGATAACTATTTATTTCTAGGCATTACCAACACACATATTTCCTCCCTGTTTTCATTCGTATTAATTACAAATTAAATATTATAATTGATAGCTAGAATATAAAGCAAAAGTTTAGTTTAGTTAAAAATTCGATATTTCTAGGTTAATAAACGTATAAAATGCTTCCGATACTGTACATGGCATGTTTAGGAAAAAAAATTAAACTCCTTAAATATGAAGAGATTTTTCAAAGGTTTGTTACAAAAAGTGTGAATAAACCACGAATAGACTATAGCAATCCACTTGAGATTTACTTGCGACAAATATTAAGGCCGCGGTCACACGGGAACCAGAACTACTTCAATTCGAACTTGACCTGCTCGGAACACGGTTACATCACAGAGTACTGAAGAATGTAGGTTGTTCACGGTAAAATGAGGACTTTTCAAAAGTCCTTCTTAAGATCTAATTGTAAGCACGTTGTATATTCTTACGCCAAATGTAAAATCGACATTGACTTTTACGTGCGTCAGTAAAGGGAAACTGTAACATAATTATAAAAGTAAATATTCAATCAATTTTCTAATCTATTCACTTAAAGCATTAAAAAAAAATTTAAGAAAGGATAGTATATCGTTATAGAATTGACAAATGTTTGCCGAACACTTATAATTCAACGTTGAGATATGGAACTACTTACCCTTTGCCGGTACCAACTTTACCGGGCTCATGCCACTTGTGGACCCGTTAAAAACACACGCAGGTACGAACAGTGATATTTTTCAAGGGGTGATTTCCAAAGTGTTCGCTTTATCGTGAACAGCCTTTACAGAAGTGAAATAGCTGTTTTTTTTTTCTCTCGCGAAATTCCGGCGCACGCACCATCAAAATGGCGCCTCTATAGCCAGAAAGGTGTCGGAACGTCGTTCGCCAATCAGCTCGCGGAATCTACTTGCCAGCCGGCAGTCCGGCCAATAAGGAAAATCTCGTAGTAAGCAGTGACCAATCAGACGCTAGGCTCACTCCCAGAGATTTTCCGCAGCCAATCGGAAAATGGATAGGCGCACATCAAAGGAATAGTGGCGCCATTTCGCATCTGTGTACTTACATGCTCTGTAGTTACAACTGGCTCCGAACTTTTTCTGTAAACAGTTACTTATCGTTCAAAGTTAACTATAGTCTATTCACCGTTTCTTTACACTTTTTCAATTAAACCTTTGAAAAATCGCCCTATGTAATACTTGCTGTTTAGTTGTTTCTTGAATATTTCATGTATCACAAACGTTGTATACTCATGTTAACATAAAAGTATGTTCTTTGTTTTAAGTTAAATTGAACTTTTGCTTCTATGTTTTATCTATGAATTATAACATTTCATTTATAATTAATATGTATAAAAAAGGGGAGGAATTAGGCGCTCTGGTACTGTCTAGTAAGAAATAGTTCTTATGGAGGATAATATTACACTGAGTGGGCTCGAATGCTGTGCGTTGGCCCTTTGGTGTAATTTTCTAGACTTAGTTAAGCTTTGTTTGCTTGAGGCGGAGGAATATCTTGGAAGTAGAACTTAAGCAGGACTTCATAAAAGTGTGCAGTGACCATGAGTTAACTATAGTTGTGATTGTATAACATAACTACTTTTCTTCTGTATTGCGCGGGGTTGTCATTGTTATTAAGTAAACAAATAGAGTTATTAAAATTGTTGCAACTGGCGAAATTATCAGCGTTCTTTGAAATAAAGAAAAACAACCAAATCATAAAGCAGTATTAGATGTACGGTTACAATCAAAATAAGGTAAAGTTGTATTAGAAATAAAAATAATATCGTTAATCCGTTTAGTTACAGATAAATATGCCGTTATAGGCGCAGCAACGAGCAAGTTTTTTTGTTCGAAACTGTACTGCTTTCGGAATGTCATTCTATCATGCATCGAGACCAATCAGATCCTTTTCGCGCTCCATGATACTGGCAGCAGCTGTCTATGAGGCTTAAGGTGGGTTCACAACCATCCGTCACACTCAGCCGCCCGTCCGTCAGTCAGTCAGCTGTCTGTTTTTCGGCCGTCAGTTGAAAGCGACTCACAACAATCCGTCATCCGTCGATCCTTCTGTTCGGAAAAATTTCGGTGTGACAATTTAGCATAGCAACCTTTCTTTCGTCGAAGGTACATTTTGGTTGGAAATTACATTTTCAAGATTGAAACATTTTCGGGAAATAATTATTTTACGCGATAAAAAGTTATACTTAATTATTGCTTACGTTTTGAATTCCCGAATTTACCACCAAGATAAATAAACACATAGACACTCTATCCACCGCCTTGCATTTTATTTCTAAGTGCGTATTCGCGTCTGTGGAATGTCGTAAGAAGGCGGCGGCCCATCGTCGGGCCGTCGAAAGTTATAGTTTGAGATATATTTGACGGATTGACGGATAGAAAAAAAAAGTCGCCCTGCGATTGGTTGAAGATCACGTGACCGCCTGACGGACGGGTGACTGATGGATGAAATGGATGGTTTTGAGTCCACCTTTAGGAATACAGTCACAACAGCGAGTGACATCTCCCACACGCGAGGGGCCTGCCTCATTGGCCGCTACTTTCTGCTGTGTACAATGCAAACCATTAAATACACTTTCTGTGCAACGTCTCAGAAATACGATGTTATGTATTGGAAGCAGAAATTAATAATTACGGGAGCGTGTGTTTCAGGTTAGGATTTTTTTGCATCCAGTTATAGAGTTGTGACCACTTAAACCAATTATGTTGGCGAACGTGATCATATAAGGCTCCTGGAATAATTTAAAAAAAATAAAATTAAAATAAACATGTTATGACGATTCGTGTGATCGCAGATTAAAGGCGAGAATTTGAAGAATTCAGTTTTTTCTAAGAACCATAAACTATTAAATGTGGTTTAAACTCTATACAATTAGTGTGATTTACGAAATAACACGCTGTATTTTAACATGAGGTTGCCAAATTAACCGTGTATGATAAATTTTATATGGACATTAAAAATTGTAAACACCCACACAACTTTAAGAACGCAGAGCCTGTGATGAGTTTGTGTCCAGCATTTTAATACTCTAAGTTGTTTAGGGAGATACATCAAGAGAAGTCGTTATTTAGAAAAAATTACAAAATATTAAGCACAACTTCTATACAATTTTGGCGTGAGAAAATACTACTTTCAGTTTTTACTTATGAACGATATTTGGGCAAATATCTAAATACAGTAAATTAAAAATATTTATTACTATTCATTTTTGCTCACTAGTATCTTTCTTTTCCCAGTACGATGTTCGACAGTCAGCTTTTTTAAAGTTCCAAGAACGTTAACACTTCATTTTCTTTTTCATATAACTGTATTAGAATAGGACTCTCCTACCATATTCTATAGTGTAAATTATTGTAATCAAACAATACTGATTTTGTTTCCCGATTATGAAAGACAAGAGAAGCAAACTTCGGGAGGCATGCATTTTATGTGATGTTTCTCGTTGCACGGAAAACAATCAGCGGAGAAGTTACAACAGAACCATATTGTAATTGAGCTTCTTGGCAGCAGAAACCAAAAAAAAAATGTTCTGTTTCAACCACGGAATGTCATACAGTTCTGTCAGAGGATTTTCACGTTAAAGTCAGAACTTTCGAAATCAACCTCAGAAAAAGTCAGTACTCCTACCTACATATGGGCACCTTGAGTGACATGCGCCCAGTTAAATTGGCAACGATGAATGGGAAAGTAGTTCCTTATCGTAACGTCGAATAAAAAGTGCCAGGTAACTATTTATGCTAACTTAAATTATTTCTTTCACTTTCTGTTTTTTTTTTTTTCGTGCATCTGAGTGTAAACGAGAGCAGATTCGTAAAATATTTACTTTTCTAAAAATTTAACAGTTTCACTTGACCGACACATGAATAAAGTGATGAAGCCCATGACAAAGTTAATCTAACATAAGGCGAAAGAATACACAACGTGCATACAAGTAGATCTTAAGCAGGGCTTTCAAAAGTGCTCATTTTATCGTGAACAGCGTATACAATTAATCTCATTTCTGTCCCTATAATAACAGTTTAGAAGAGATATGGTCAAGCCAACTGAAACTCGGCTCCCAAAACATTTTTTTTTTCTAAGCTTGGTAGCTCTCCTAAATAAAAGGAATTTTTAAACCAAGCAGGATGATTTTTATGCGCTGAATAATAACTCAGAATGTAATTTAAATTGTGGTAAGTTATTATTTGCAATGCGTAAACTGCGTAATCAGATAAAAACTCTGTTTGAGAATATTTTGTTTCGTATGGAATTTAAGATATGGAATTTAGCTATCTTTATTTTACTGTTTTATCAAGACAGAATAAAAAAATGTAGTACTACAGTTTTCACCAACACGTTATGTAATACTGATTAACAAGTTAACTTAACTTGACTGAATTCCAAAGACGATTATTTCAGTAAGCAGGTTATCAATACTTCGCAATAGGGCACTCATCGCTGTGTTTGTGTTAACTGGCATTGCCACGCTATCAAGAACTTCCTTTTCTGTTTGTTTTTCGTTCGATTATTTCTTATAATAGACGCTTTCTCGAGATACTTTTTAAACTATGTTACGAGGTTAGAATAAAATAAGTTCGTGATAAACGAGCTTATCACGGATATCCTTATATATGTGTACATGTGTGTACATACATGTGTAACTAGATAGGACCTATGAGTAGATATATAATGTGAAAGCTGGCTCACCCCTTATTTTCATCGAAATATCAAGGTTTTTTGCTCCAAAGAAAATGTTTTTGAGGCTATATTTAGACTCTTACATTTTTTTAAAAGGAGCTCTCAGAACCAAGCAATTTTCCTCGAAAATCATGTAAATTTAAGCCAAAATCAACCAAATTTTCAATTTTTTTCAAAAACGTCATGCAGAATTTGTGCCAATTTAAAAAACAACAAAATTTAAGCAAAAATATGCAAATTTCTTGCTTTTCAAGCAATTTTTCACGTTTTCTAGAAACGCTACTTTTCCAAGCGAGTAATCTAAATCACGCAAATTTATGCTAAAATCAAGCAAATTAAACTAAAATCAAATAATAAGACACAAATTAATAGAATTCAATTTATTCAATGAATACAATATAATGTATAGTTTTTACATTTTCATTTCTTTTAAACCTTTCTATGCCACAAAAACTTGTTTCTCGTTTATCAATTTTAAATAATTTTCAACAATTATCTTTGCATAGCGATCTGGTAAAGTAATTTTATACATATCATCTAGAATCCAATTAATTTTTTTTTTACCGAATTAAAATTCATAAATTCGAAAATCTGTGGCTTCATACCATTTATCAATTTCCAGATCCGATAGTTTAGTGAATTCATTTGAATTGTTCAACTTGATGGGCCGAGCCTCCATTTATGTGTTTATTTAAAAGGAAAAAAAATGATTAAAGAAAAATATTTGTTCATTCTCTTAATAAATTAATTTCCTTAATAAATAAAATGGAATCGACGCTTGAAATGGAAAATCATAACTCATGCAAGCAACGTAAAAAGTGCGGCGAAGTATTAAACATAGAAAGTTTTGCACCACATAAACACACAAAAGATAAGCATTTTATCATCTGTAAAAAATGTTATAGTGAATATGCTAGTAGTCGTTATGAGTTTAAAAAAAGAAAAGAAAGTAATGTGCGAATGTGAAAAATATGTTTATAATGCATCATTCAAAAAGCACAAAAAAAGTAAATCGTACAATTCAGCATTAGACATTTTAAACGAAATTCACCGCGATAATTATCCCACAAAAACATGTAAAGTGTGTAATGAGAATAAATCTATAAAATTATTTTCTTATAAAACTACTAAGGACAAACACGCAAATACATGTAAAAATTGTTCTAGTGAATATCTTAAGATTTATCGTCTTAACAAGAAGTTAAATACAGTTTCTCAATAATTTAAGCACTTTTCGAATTTTCCAACTATCTTTTATTTTATATTCTCTTTATAAATTTTCATTTCTTATAAATAAATAATTATGGCGACGGACAATATAACAGTTGAGTTAAGCAATAAGACAGTAAGGGATTTGAGAATTATAGCTAGAGATTGTGGAATAAAATAGATTAACAGGGTAAGGAAAAACGATCTATTTAGAACTATTATATAAATAATTAATTTTAGAAATCTACCCTTTTAAAATGTCAATAGCAATGAATTATATCCCAAAGATAAAAATAAATTAAAGAAAATATTCCCATTGTCTAATAATGTGTTTGTAATGCCTAGAAATAAAATTAAGCAGGTAAAGTAATGGATAGCAAAGAATAATTTTACAAATTTACCTTTATTTGATGTTAATATCAATTAATCATATAAACAAGATAGAACGAAGTAAAATAAATATTTCCTTATTCTACTAATGTTTTTGTTAGTAAAAGAAATAGAAAACCAATGAAACTTACTTAGTTACTTAGTTAATATAGCACAGCCTAATCATTTTCTGACTTCAGTAAAAAAATAAGGTATTTGAGATAATACACACTAATCTTAGAACACTTAGAGGGCTGACAATCAATATTAAACTATATACCAATTGTCGTAAGCAAGATAATAATCAAGTAGAATTATTTACATTTCAATCACTCAATTAACAATATTGAATGAAGGAGATATTAAAAGTATTTATAAATTCATAAAACAAGAAATAACTACACAGTTATCTGAATTTCAAAGAAGAGGTTCAGGATGGACTTAGAAAGAATAATTGGAATACAATTAGCAATAAATAAGTATAATCCATTAAATGAAGCACTATATATATATATATATATATATATATATATATATATATATATATATATATATATATATAACTACCAGAATTTATTAAGAATAAAAAAGCATGCATAAATGTTAAGAATAATGATAAAAAATGCTTTCTTTGGGAAATCAAATCTGCATTGTATCCAGCAGATGCAAATTCGGATAGATTAATTAAACATAAAAATGTGGGGCTTAATATCCACAAAGAAATAAATAAATAAATATGAATAGCCAATTAAAATCGACGATACACCAAAAATAGAAAACCAAATTGATACGAAGATGAAGGTAAGAAATCGATGGCATAGCCATTAAACTTACGAAAAATAAAAAGGATGAGCATATAAATTTACTTTATTTCGAAGAAGGTGGTAACTCACATTACTGCTGGATTAAAGACTTATCGAAGCTGCTTTCATTCTCCAGAGAAATTAAATAAACATACAGATGACTGCTCTGAAAATGAAGCAATGAAAATAACTTTACACTTGAAAGGAGAGGAAATATTTTTCAAAAATTATAAACATACAATGAAGGTTCCTTTCGCAATATATGCCGATTTTGAATCAATTTTAAAGAAAATATCAACCACCAAACCCAATCCAAAGGAAATAACTAAGTTTAAGTTAATCAAAAATATCCAATTTTAACAGAGGATGATATTGATAATGACCTTTATAAGGAAATACTTACAGAAAAATATAAACTTACTAATGATCAAATAAATAACATTGATTTAAAGTTGAATGATGAATTATATACTATGAAAGACAAATTACACAAAGCATCTGGTTTTTGTTAATATATTGTATCTAATTATGGTGATAATAAACTGCCAGTTGTATATCGAGGCCCAAATGCACATAAAGTTTTTATACAATCAATAAAAAGGCAAATAGATGAAATTGGGGAAATTTATTCACAAATTCAACCGATGCATCCACTAACCAAAGAAGAAAAAGTATTATATAGTAAATAAAAAAAATGTACTGTATGCGAATGGGAATATACAGAGAAAATAAAAAAGTACGTCATCATGATCACATAAGTGGAAAATTCATTATTCCTGTATGTAATATTTGTAATCTACAATTAAAATTACCCAACTTTGTACGAATTTATTTCCACAAGTTAGCTGGATATGATGCACATTTATTTATTAAAGAGTTAGGCTATGATGAAAAAAATATAGATTTAATGGCAAATAATGAAGAAAAGTTTATAACTTATGGGAAACAAACAGAAAATTTAAAGATGCTATTTATAGACACATTTAAATTTATGGCCAGTAGTGTAGCTAAATTATCATCGAATATAAGTAGAGATCAATTGAAACACATTCAAAAACATTTCCCAAAAGATCAAGTAGATTTAGTAATTAGGAAAGGTGTTTATCCATATGATTATATGAACATTTGGGGAAAATTTAACGAAAATATTAGCCGATGTATTCGAAAATTTTAGAAATACGTGTATAAATGCATATGATTTAGATCCTGCCTGGTATTTTACTGCACCAGGATTATCGTGGGAAGCAATGTTAAAAATGACTAAACAACCACTAGATTTATTACACAATTATGATATGATTTTAATGGTAGAAAAGGGTATTAGAGGCCAAATACAGCAATGTTGTAAGCGATATGTTAAAGCCAATAAAAAATATTTAGATTATTTTAACTCTAATCAAGAATCAAATTATTTAGCAAATCTCGATGCTAATAATTTATATGGTTGGGCAATGTCACAATATTCACCAAATGGTGGTTTCGAATGAGAGCATTATACAGCTTTCCATTTTAACAATGAACATATATTAAATTTGGATCATGATTCAAAATATGGTTACATTTTAGAAGTAGATTTTGAATATCCACTAAAATTGCATAAATTACATAAATCTACCTTTTCCCCCCGAAAATAAAGTAGTTCCAAAAATAAATCAATCTAAATTATTAGCAACATTTTATAAAAATGAAAAGTATTGAATTCTCTATTGTAATTTAAAACAGTGCCTAAAGAATGAATTAAAACTTACTAAAATACATAGAATATTAAAGTTATAATCATTCTGATTGGCTGAAAAAGTATATAGATTTGAACACAGGAAATAAGAACTACTGCCAAATCAACTTTGAAAAAGATTTTTATAAACTCATAAATAATTCTGCATTTGGTAAGACAATGGAAAATATAAGAAACAGAGTAGATATAAAATTAATATCAGATGCAGAAAAATGCGAAAAATTAATACCAAGAGAATCTTGTGGCCCTACATATAAATAAAACCAATGTAAAATGTAATAAATCAATTTATGTGGGTATGTCAATTTTAGACGATTAAGAAAACAAAAAATTGAAAGGAGTAAAGAAATCCGTTGTTAAGAAGCAAATTACATTTGATGATTATTAGAATTGTTTGTTTAAAGAGAAAATACAATATAGAACAATCAAATTAGTAAGAAGCGAAAAGCATAAAATATATTCACTAGAAGTTACGATGACAAAAGGATTATACTAGAAAATAAAATCAGTACAGTGCCATATGGTTATCGAAACATAGAATCCTAAATATCTTTAATTTCCAAAGAATATCGATATCAGCACCATCTAAATATATTAGTTTACCATTTTTGTCTCTAATTTTCAAAATAAAATGATTAAATCGTTCACGATCAATTTTATAAAAAATTGGATATGCAAGGTCATAAATAATATAATTTCTGAACCCGTACATTGTTTTTGGTGGGAAACTTGCTATT
Organism: Dryococelus australis; assembly: GCA_029891345.1. Lineage (NCBI taxonomy): Eukaryota > Metazoa > Arthropoda > Insecta > Phasmatodea > Phasmatidae > Dryococelus > Dryococelus australis. Next base: position 280,712,748 of record CM056994.1, read on the forward strand.
ATATCTGTTTCCAAATGGTTCCACCCATCATATTTGATAACCATACCATATGCTAAGTTACAATGAACATTTATTGTTTTAAAAGGGTCAAAATTAGGTAATTTAGTACCTACAACAATTTCAATTAAATATTTCTTTCAAAACCAAGAATATCAGATAGTCGATCATCAAATTTAATATCAAACTTAGATTTAATAGATATTCTATTTTTTTACATTATCTGCTGTTAATTCAATATTGTTTGTTGAAAATGGATCAATTGAATTTATAGTTTCCTTTAACAATTCGATATTGTATTGACCTCTAAGAATACTTTACCTTCATTTTTATCCAAATAGGACTCAATTTTTCAATTGTTGGTATCATATTGTTGTTTATATTTATTTGCAGATAAACATTTTGTATGAAAACTGATTAAGCGAACTGACTTTTCTTTATGGGCGATGCCATAATGAAGTTTTTTTTCTTTAGAACAGAATTATTATTCGTCAACTTGAATACTCTATTATACATTTGTATAAAAAATTAACATATAAATGAGAAAAGTCGATTGGAGAATCGGTGTTTTAATTCATGCAGAAAACTCTAAAAATAAAAAGAATGGAGAACTATTGCCTGATAATATAAGGGCCTTAATTTTTGGTCATATGCTGTGAAAACAATTTGATGATGAATTTTATTTGTAATTCAGGTTGAAAAATTGCAATAAATTGTATGTTTGTTCGAAAAGTGCGAATCAGCCCAACTATATTAAGTTACAAAATTATATGGATTAGGCATTTAAAAAATTAAAAGTTAAAGAAAAACTGGCATACTTTTTCAATAATATGGAGGAAATGGTCCCTTTAGATCAATGTGAAGACGAGTCACTGGTTATCTTCGATGATGTCATTTTATAAATCAAGACATCATTAGGGATTATTTTACAAGAGGATGATACAAATTTTTTTTCTATTTAGCTCAGACATTTTAAAAAATTCCAAAACAGTTGGTACGAGATAACGCCTATTTCCTGTGTATATTTAGACAAGATGATACTAATTCAAAACACATTTATAATGATTTTGTTGGGGGAGACATGCTTTATGAGAAATTTAAAGATATTTGTGCAAAATGTTGGGACTAAGATTGTGGCTTTATTACATTAGATTTAAGTAAAAAAATAAAAGAAGGAGAATATAGAAATAAAATTAAAGACATTTTTTTTTCGAAAATGATTAACCTATTTTAAAACATGTTTTATGAATGTAAAATGTATCATTGAATGATAAAATTTAACATTGAATGTGTTTTTTATGTTATGGTTTGAAATATTTAATTACCTAATAATATTTAAAGTTACAAAACCACTGTTTCATTAATCCAAAAAATATGAGAGTTATCATAACCTAACCATTTTACATACATTTTATTTCCTTTAGTTTTTAAGACTTTTCCGACCTAATATTCATCAGGAAAGTTAGTTTCCATAATTTTGTATTCATAAAAATTGCCTATTATTTCTTCTCCTTTAGTCTCTTTTAATTTGTAAGGTGGAACATCACAATTTAAAACTTTAATACTGATAAATTACTATATTGTCCAATTAGCAGTCTACCACTTTCAAAAATCCATTTAATTTTCTAACATCTACAATATCGCTAACTTTGTATTTTGTTTCAGTAAACATGTTATGTTTGAATTAAATTCTTTTCATTTTTATTAGTAACTTCATTGGGTTTCATTCCAATATATCTATGCTTTGTGTTGTTGTATTCTTTGACTAAATCATCAAATATATTGACTCACTTATAACTTCCATTCGAAGCAAAGTTTTTCCACATTTTATTTTTCAATGTGCGATTGCACCTTTCTACAACACTGGCTTTTAGCTCACTGGATTTGGAATAATGATTGATGGTATATTTTTGCATAAGCTCATTATATGCTTTATTATAGAATTTGGAGCCACTGTCACTTTGTAAATTATGTGGCTTTCTTTGCATCAAGATATATTCTAAACCATTTGCTACATTTCTAGCTGTTTTATCTTTAATAGCTACAACAGTTTGCAAACTTTGAAAAACATCTATAATTGTCACAATATACTTGTATCCATTACTTATATGATATGCTTTCAAATTGCCACTATCCATTTCAACAAGACCAATTTGCTGTAAATAATCGATTCCATATGATATTGCTTTCCTTCTGGGGAAATTTCTTCTTGCTGGTTTATATACTTCATCGATTATCCCTTCTCTTAATTTGGAGAATTTTTTTTTAAATTTTTATTAATTAGAATTACATATTGAATATTTACTTTTCTGAACTAATCGTCCGTTTTTAGTATTTTCAGTTTTTATATTGTTAATTTTAGTGACTTTCATACACTTCAAGCACAAAGTATTCTCCATTTAAAAGCAAAAAAAAAATATTATAAATCTTTATATTTTACGAATATTCATATCGTGGTCATCAATCCATCAATATATTCAGATATTTTATTTTTTTTATTTTTAAAGTAAAAATATCGCCTATGTTATCAAAAGGGTTACTATAATCAATATTTGTAGGCCTTTTAATAAGAGTATCGCCAGGTAAATTGATATTAGCTGTAATTATTTTATAAACATTGGAATCCATAAAAAAAACTAAAGAAAATTGCATTATTATCTAAGTAAAGAATGCTATTTTTTTAAATTCCACTTTGCAGGTAAATAAAATATGTGTGGTTTTTTTCCTTACATTTTTATTTTCAAATTAACAAGTGTATCACAATAATTCAGAACTGATTTGTTTAAATTTTGTAATTAATCAGGTATTTCTTTATCGAAATATCTCTTATTGACAGCATCTTTTCCATCTATAGGATCAGCCATATTATTAATTCTACAATTTTGAATAGAAACATAATATTTGTGTAAATAAATACTTTACTAAGTTGATCTTGTAAAGCGGTAACAATGATATTGTATTTTGAATATACATATGTTTTTAAATCAGAAACACTAGTATTGTGTCTTGATTCTACATCATTTTTTAAAGCTTAGTCAGAAACAATAGTTTTATATTTGAATCTACATCCATTTCTAGTGCCTGTTTTACATTATTTATTCGTTTTATATAATCAGAAATAGTATTACTGATTTGTAAACGTATATCTTCTTTTGAAGAATAATAATAAGCTATTTTTTACTAAACAATCTCTTATTGACTGCATCTTTATCGTCTCTAGGATCATCTATATTAACAAGTATATGTCCTTAAAAAGAAACATAACATTTTGTATAATCAAAGCAGGTGCTTAGCTTACTTAGTAAATCAGAAACACCCGAATTGCATTGTGAATCGACATATGTTTTTAAAGTGTAATCAGAAGCAATAGTTTTGTAATTTAAATCAATATATTTTTTAAAGCATAAGTGCTAGTGTCAAAAATTTTATTTAAAGATTTGATTAATGGTTTCACAAATATATCTGTCAATTAATAACAAAGAAATGATATCGTTAAACTTAAAATCTTTCGAAAAAGGATGTAATACGATTAAACATAGATGCCCACAAATAAATTAATTAAAATTCTGAATTCGATCATCATTGAAATAAACATTTCTGTTTTTGAAATAGTTAATAAAATTATTACGAATATTATAATCAAATGAATCAAAATAGTAAACATCATTATTTTCTTTAATATAACTAACCAAATGAGTACATGGATTTGTTGAAATGTCAAAATTTAGAACACCACTTTCATTTTTGTGTATATTTTTTGGTAGTACATCAATCATATAAACATTTCTGAAATTTTTAATATTTAATATTTTTACATATCTTTCAATATCGATACTAGATAGTTGGTATATATTCAAATTTTGTTGGTCTTCCCCTCTTTTTCGCAACTAAACCACTTCCTGCTTTATTTTCCATCGTCAAATTGTGTCTCTGTCCTTATTATTATTATTTTTTTATTATGTATAGTTTGTTCGGCAGCAAAGGCGCGAAGTGTAACTAAAGCAGCAAGTATAATATGAATAATTCCTCCATGGTGTAAACCACTTCTCGATTTTTCTTTGGCCATCTTTTTGACTGTTGGTAGTAATAAAGTTAATTTGAAACATTCACCTTCTTTTATTTTTTTATTTTTCTCTCATTTTGATAATTTGTAAAAAAATTTATCAATACTCAAATCTTTTGATTCCTCAAAGGGAATATCGAAAGGTATATTTGTTATCTTCATTTATACGTATTTATTAAAACATTTTAATAAAACATTTTAATTCCCCATCCTTATTTACTTTTTGTAAACATAGTTGAGGCAACAACAGCAGAAGCAATTTTTTCAACAATTGAAATATTTTTTACTACCTTAATTTCTTTTGCTTCTTTTTGTAAAATTTATCAGTATTATGTCTAGATTCTAAATCTTTATGATCTTGATAAGCAATATAGTGATATTTGCATGCTTCATCTAATTTATTTATTCCTGTCTCTCCTCTTTCTAATTTTTCATTCAATTTTGTAAATGTTCCACAACAATTATAGCCAGGCAAATACATTTCGGGAAAATTTAAAATTTTTAATGGCCAATTTATAATACTTTTGCTATGATGTTCTGAATTCCAAAAAGAATGTGGAATTACATTAAAAACTCTTATAAGATAAGGAATTCCTTTTGGATTTTTTAATAACAAAATCAGAAAATTTATTGTTTAACATATTCATTATGCTTACTTTTTCATTGTAAAAATTGTTATTACCAGAATTTTCTTCACCATGAATAATTAACCATCTGTCAATTAAATTTCTAACATCATTCATCCAAATATGTTCTTTTGGTAAGTTATTGTATTTTTTTGTAACTTCTCCCGGCTTAAGGGAATTTTGAGAAATCATTCTTTCAGGTGTGTTTGGTACTGATCTTAAATATGGTTTTGTATGCATTTCATAAATTGGGCTGATTATATTATTATACTTCCAACCTCCACTCAAAGCTACCTTTTTATTAGCATTATATTGTTGGAATGCAACATTTCTGCATAATTTTCATAATCATCTTCAAATTTATTCTCAATCGCTTCTTATGAATTTTTTGTTAACAAATTAAAAAATTCTGCAGTTAATATATATTTTTTATCCTCAACAAATACTGTATCATTATTTATAGTTACTTGTGTATCACCAATGGTTAAAATCTTGCCCAACTCCATGGAAACCAAATTTTTCATTAATAACATTTATTCTTTTTGCAATTTCTTTTCCGAGATTTATAGTAAAATCAGACGCGGTATGCGTAGAATCAGACACTGCATGTGGTAAATTTTTCGCTAGTACAATTCCCATTTGATCTTCCAAATTAAAAGATTTATGTTCGGAGAATAATTCTCTTTCGAATGATGTTTCTTCAGGTGTAGGTGGATAATCTAAATTTTTTACTGCTACTGGAACTAGTGTTGTTATTAAATTTTTCTTTTCTTCACTTACTTTTTCTACTTTTTTTTAACCAATATTTCGTAATTCGTCGATTAATGGTTGCTCTTTCTTCTTATTTTTCCATATTAATTTTCATGACGCTTTATATATTTTTTATATATTTCAATAAGTAATTTAACTCGAGGAACTCCTTTTGATTCCATCATTTATATATATTTTTTTCTTATAAATGAGTTATAAAAATTTTGAGAATTTCTAGAGACAAACTTTTCCCCTTAAATGATAAAACTAGGGGGAATTTAAATGTTTACAATAATAGAATTGAATTTGATATTCCTATAGGGGATGGGTTTTATTTTCCAAATGACACTTATTTTATGAGCAATTTTGTCAACTAAAGAGTGATAAGTTTGGAGCTGAGGCAAATCATGATGAATCAGATAATATTGATGTTTGTTCGATTTTTTTTTTCCCCCTTTTCAGTTTTCTAGAGCGGAAATTTCAAAACACGGGAATATTATTGAAGCTGTTGATAATCCAGGTATACCATCCACAATGATGAATGCTTTATTAAGATCACCAAGTGAACATAATTATTTAGAATTTACTGGTGTTGATAATCTATATCGAGATAAATATGTTTCTAGTAATATAACAGAAGAGGTTAAAACTTTATCTAGTGATAGAACAAATGAAATTGTGTAACCGCTGAGATATTTATTTGGTTTTATTCGTGATAATGAAATTTACTGGAAAGTTGGCTATAATAATAATTTTTCGTAATTCATCTAATAACAACTGTTTATTACTTTATGAAACTTTAGATAAAGATGATATAGTTATGAAACATCGTCCGGTTTCCTGGTAAAATTGTTATTGAATAATTTGAAATTATGTGGCCTATTGTTGAATATGAATCTAACACCGCCATTGCAATTAAAGGAAAAATTTACAAAGATCGGAAAATACCTATTAGTTTTTATTATTGGCAATTTTTATAAAAAGAAGTCCCTGCTAAAACAACTGTTTTTAACTTTGATATGAAAGATCAGTTAAATAATTTAAAATTTGATTTGCCTGAGTTTGTAATTGTAGGTTTTCAACTTAATAGAAGAAATCGTGCTGAACAGCATAAACACGCTACTATGTTTGATCATAGTATTGTGAGAAATATTTATGTTAAAAACGGTAGAAGTGAAATTTTTCCTAAAGAAATCTGGAATCTAGACATTGAAAACTGTGTTTGTCATAAACAATTTCTTGCTTATAATGATTTTAGAAATTCAAAAACCAAACTTAGTCACCAACTATAGAAATAATGAACTTCATTATAAACCAACTATAAACTTCGATAGTGAAATTAATTACTATTCATTTTGGGGACGAAACCGTTATATGTTATAGATTTTATGTATAGAAAAACTACTGCAGTTAAAGAAAAAACAAATTTAAAAATTAGCGTTGATCTTAATAAAGAGGTTGAAGCAGGTACCATTTGTAATGTTTTTTTAATTAGTAAACGAAATCTTACTCCTGATTATTTGAAAGACAGAATTACTGAAGATTTTTAATTTTTTTAAATTAATAAATGGAAGAATCAACAAAATGTTTCGATATTTTAGTAGAATATTTTATACTTATTGTTAAGTGGTTACATTAAAATATTTTACGAATTTTTAGAAATATAGATGTGTTATTTGATCAAATAACAACTCATTTTCATCATCAATAAATTTATTTTCTTTATAAATCAAACAGATTCACTATCTGCATTGCATCCAAATTAATCATAATCAAATACGTAATCTGCAATTGAAAATTCTTCGTACACGTAATCTGCAATTGGAAATTCCTCGTACACGTAATCTGCAATTGGAGATTCTGACCTTGCTGTGTTCTAAACCAAGGGCGTGGCAAGGCAGGATTTGCATAAGACCAGCAAAACCATCAGAACACAACAAATGGCAAAAGTGCATGCAAAAAAAAAAACTTTTTTTGTGTACAGTGTAAGGGTACATGGTAGTTATGAACGATTTGTAACAGAAACAAAGAGGTGTGGTAATACTATTTATTTTAATTATACTTTTCTTGGTAAATACTTCATATTTATTACAGTTGAAAAAAACTTCCATTTGTTATTACATTTAAGGTGAATATTATTTTCCTCTCCCGTATATACAGAATTTACTAAAACATTTACATAAAAAGGCAGGCTGACGAAATATAGAGTAAAATGCAACCAGATACCTCATGTACCAAATACATTCGCTGTTATTCAGAAAATTTTCAAACGGGTTATGTTTGTGCCCTTTGCTGGCCAATTTAATGAGTGAAAAACAAAAAGGCTTCACAAAATATATTGAGCAAGTGACCCCAAAATACCATCATTACAAAATGGCGGCTTTATTTCTGTCTAACCTGCATTTACTCTTGATATTACTAAATAAATTCTTAGTTCCTACACCAGGAACTAACCATTTTGGTAACACATTCCTGGTCATCGCTAACTGAATCGGGTAACCTCACTGTTTACTGCATATCTACTCGCGATCCCAAGTGGATGGGAGAACTGCTCAGCAATGCCAGCCTTAACTCCCGCGAGTAAATGCGATTTTGCAAAAGCCCTAACATCGTAAAGTTTTCTTTTAAAAACATTCCCCAATCATAAATACACAAGAGTCTCGCATATCGCCTACTGGGTTACAAAAGGTTAAAACCATAATTATTGCCTTTGGTTACAAATGGTCTCGGTTACAAGTGGTTTCGGAAACAAATGGTTACAAGGGGTTACGAGTGGTTACAACCACCTAACTTCTTGGTTACGACATGGTCACCATTCTCAATACAAGTTTACAAAACCTCTGGTTACAAAAGGTAACATTATCGAATTTTTGGCTAAAAGGCCAACATTTCGCAAAACTTTAAAACTACATTTAAAATTGTCCCTCGCCTAGTCAAAGTGACGTAAGTGACCTGTTAGCTTGACGGGCCTACATGTGTGTATTAAATAAGAATACTACTTATCTCTGGTAGAAGCTGTCCCCTTCGAGGCCGCTGAATTGACCCCGATGGCAGCATGCACCGGCATTAAATACACAGGTCCGCTCTCCTGCGCTACCAATCAAATTAATTTCCCCTCAAAAATCCCGAATTTCCTATATATCGTTGGGATTTCAATTACTCCTAGGAGGGATCAAGCTAATCACAACCAATAGCGGTTGACATTACCAAATATGGTGAACTGACGCAGTGAACACCTTTTTCCCTTAGGGGTCTAACTCATTCGAGTATCAAACACCAATAACATTGCAGTATGTCATCAAACTTCCGGCCTCTTGACGAAGTTGCCGGAAACGGTGTAACCTGACGTCACTGTTTTGGGTGGCGCACGCACCATGGCAGGCAGTTCTCAGTGCTTGCCGTCGACGGTGTTGCACTCCGGTGACGAATCGCAGAAACACCAGTCCGCTACACACTTCTCTGCCAGATCTGGTTGGTGCCGCACGTGAAAATAGGCACGGGCATCAACAATTATTTTCTCGGCACCCCAGGTATTTCAAAGTCTTTTTAAAGTGACGTGAAGCCGGCGAGAACATTACAGGTTAGTTATAATAGAGTTTCAAGTCGCATCGGAGGTTTATAAACCTCAAAATCGACATGTAAAAATGTTCGTGCGTATCGGACAGTACGCCGCACACAACGCAACCAAACACACTCCCTCTACCAGGGGGTCACTCCTCATTCTCTTTTTTGCTGCAGAAGCAAGTGGACACGTTCCGTGCCATGCCGGAAGAAGACAACCACGACTTCGAGCAATACCTGAGGCAGCTACCAGTCTCCAGTAGGGTCTACAACGACGAGACAATGCCAAGGAGATGTATACCTCCTGCTCCACCACTCATTCCAGCATGTTTTATCGTGAGAGGGAGCGCAAGCGATATCGAAGATGGACGCCGCCTCCAGCAACAGCTTCCTCTCCCCCGCCATCACCAGCAGAGGCTTTCCTACCACCAGAACGAGTACTGACTCCAGTGCCTTGGAGTGAGTACACACCATGCTGAATAGAATCAGAAGGATGTCTCGAGGACATGTAAGATGTGGATGAAGAGGAAGAGGATGTAACCCTGCGGGACCTGCATGCCGAGGTTCGACTCTTCCGGGAGGAGATGGCAGCAGCAACACATACCAGTCGTATCCTGTGTGATAGAAACTATGACCTCCTTCTGGAGGAGGGGTGAAGCCTGCGTGCAAGTGTGTGGTGTCTGGGCGATGTAATTCTGCCTCCTGAAGTTTAATTGTAAATATGAAAAATAAATTATTATCCGTTTTTAAATTCGAGTGTTTGTGAGACATTATTTCATCATAAGTAATGTGCCAACCATTTTTTAAAACGATTTTGTTTGGTTTGTGTATGTAAATACTGCTCCATGTTTTCAATATTTTTGCACTTGTATACCTTTGATGGTATATGTGGAGGTATGCACATGAGAATGATATTGAATTATATGATGCTAATAATCTTAAACATTTCATATGTGATACCATGCATTAAATAACAAATATATTAAATAAATCATGATCGGCTTTGCACTTGTATACATTTGATGTTCTATGTGGAGGTATGCACATGCAAATGATATTTATGCTAATAATCCCTCCTCATATGTGATACTATTTAAAAAATATATATTAAATAAATCACGATCGATCCATATAGCATACTGTTAAGCCAATATTGAAGACTGCAATTAAAAATATATTCCTTATGATGACTGTTGGGATTGACATTGTTAAATATCTCACTTCTCCACATGTCGATGAAGACTGGAAATGACATAATCCAAGATGGTGGTCGGAAACACTAAGCCCTCACTTCGGCTCCATTTGTTGTAGTGAAGAAATGTAATCCAAGATGGCAGTTGCCGAGGCAGAATGATAGAGCATGAGGTGGAACGAATGTGACTAAAGAAATTAAACCCAAGATGGTGGATTTCAAGGCATAATGATAGAGCATGAATAAATTGAATCCAATATGGTGGCCATGAACCCTCAATCCTCGCTCCAGCTCCATTGGATATCAATGCAGACTGATAGAGCATAAATAAATGGAATCCAAGATGGTGAAGGTTAAAGTAGAATGATAGCTAATTAAGAAATGAAATCCAAGATGGAAGCCATGAACCCTCACCCCTCTCTCCATTTTCATCGGATGTCAAGGCAGAATGATAGAGCATGAAGAAATAGAATCCAGGATGGTGGATATAAGGTGAAATAATAGAGCATGAAAAATCCCGGTAGTATGACAGCAGGAAAATCCAGGCGGAATGACTGACAGAGCAGGAAAATCTAGGCGGAATGACAGTGCATGAAAATTTAGGTGTCATGACAGGGAAGGAAAAATATAATTCAAGATGGCGGCTACTGGCTGGCAAGATGGTGGCCGAAAATTACGTCATCCAAGAAGGCGGTCGGAAATAACGTCAACCAATATGGCGGCCGTGGAGCCTCGAGCCTTGCTCCGGCTCCGTTTGCACGATACTAATGTATGTGGTAACATTGCCAGTAATTTTTAAAACTTTTTCCGTGGAATACTAAAAAGTAATGCATTAGCTGTCAAGCAATTAGTGTAGTTGAGTTGAGTTATCTGGGCGGCTCTTAACAGCGAGGTCTTGAGAGCTTATGCGGATGAAATGAGGTGCAATGGCGTCTCGTTAGGGTAAGCAAGACAAACAGTGCTTACCCAGACAGTTTGCTGACAATGTTATATTTAAAATAAATATTAAATTGTACCACTTATTTACTTTAAGGTAACTTTTCACTCATGCTGTACACATTCTACTCGGGAAACAATACTGTACATTATGAGAAAACAACTCGTTGGCTAGCAAAACCAAGATGTTTGTAAGCGATGTAAGTAATGCTTTCAGCAGGTAGGCGGTCGCAATGGTTTCCCGGCGTACGGAGGAGTGGTAGGATAGGAAGACTACCCATGGAGCCGGGGGGGGGGGGGGCTTATGGCTGCGTCAACCTGTGTTAGAAGCTACGATTGTAGTGCTTTCTTCACCGAACTGAAGCGGACATAGCCGAAGCTGGCCTAGCCGCAGGCAGTTGGTGTGGTGTAGTTTACAGTAACTATATCGATGCGTGGGCAAGTTCGCTCGCACAACACGAATCCTATTGTTTTTATTTAATTTAGTTTTGGTGCTGAGAATGTTATACATATTCGTGCGCGATGTATACCTTACATAAAAGCTATTAAATTACCTAGTGAGACTGAGAACCGAGTAGATAGCATGAGTGCAACGGAATCATGCGGATGTAAGTGTGGTGTGTGCGGATAACGAGTGAAGCATTTTTCCAGCAGTGATTTCATTTTTCAGGAAAGATGTAACATAAAAGAGGGTAGGCCGACACTTGAACTTACGATCACGACAACATGCAAGAAAGGTAATTTTGTACGTCATTTCCAAAAAAAATATTTATTAGAAAAACTCGTGGTTAGCTGTATGTAACAGCCTAAACAAACTGTTTTGCTGGCCATCTTTATTGTTTTCAAAGGATGTTAACACGTTGGTTTTTACGTTAAACATTAATTTACTGTATATTCATTGTGACGGACGTGAATGTTTGCAGATGTAATTATAAGTGTAATTTGCGCTCAGTTATCAGAAATGTTAATGCAATGCTATAATATGTTATCTAACTCCGTACCGGTGATAAATCCTTGTAAATTCAAGATTTCAGTATATATAGTAGAAAATTAAAATTAATCATAAGGAAAGTGATGTTTATAATATGGTCGCAGTCATGCGTTTGCAGCTATTTTAATCAAATCGTTTTCTAATAAGATTATGGCATGTGCTAGATCTGGACAATCAATGACCTCGGACACTGATCAGACCAAACCACCGTTAATTTCCAACGCGTGCCGATCTGGATGCCCTTCGCATGGGTCACACTTCCCTCGTTGGCCCTCAGATGTCCGGCTGTCTCTAGCGGATGTATAACAGCTAGAGTGAAAATATCAATATGCGAGTGGTGCGGAGTGCGTGTACATTCTATATGCAAGAAAAACATAAATTAACGTATGTATTGTAATATTTCCTTTGATAAAATTAACAGTTGGAACAATGGCACGGTAAAGTTGTGCACAGTGAATGCAGGGAAGTAATTTTAATGTGCTGAAGTCCATGACCAATGAATCAGAGAACGGCATTGAAATACCACTTTCCGAGGTAGTGAGAGGAGTCAGTGCAGCGATAGGTGTTCCACCCGTAGTTATTTGCAGAATAAAACAGAATGTAGGGTTCAAGGATGGTACATTAAAATCTTTTTCTACCCCACACAAACATCAAGCGAAATGACAAATGAAGACTAACAGTGACGATTTTGACATTCAGGTAGTGAGGTGGACAATAAATATCTCCCACATGATTGATACGTGTCGATCGATTGTTGGGGCAGCCGGCAGTGCATTTGTGTGATTATGATTTGTACTCCTACAACGTCGATTCAGAAGGTGAACGGTACTAGAAAAACATTGTGTATGCATTAGTTTACATGCAAATTTCAAGGCTGATGTAAATATTTGCTGTATAAGTACAATAAAACTATGTAGGCCTACATGTTTGAATGTATCAATACCACATGTTCCGAAAGCACAAGACAGCTTTTCATGACACATTTTCCTGTAGCTATTTAGTAATGTGGCCTGTGGGATGTGTGTGTTGTCTAATCTAGGAGTTTTACGTCTGTATCGGGTTGCGAGAAAACCTTTGAGGCGCGACCTATCGCTCTGGGTGACAATGTTCAGTGTCGGTGCGTCAAATTACACTGATTAACAATTCAAGGACATTAGGGTATTGTAAACACCTGTTACACCCTTGGTCGGTCTTCGCACACACATCGTATGATCTGCTCATATGTCCCTATATCTTCGCAACTGTGCTGCAGCTGGTTGAAATGTAATTGTCGGTTTATTTTTGGTGAAATATAGCTGCACGATACGAACGGTAACTTACACGGACGCAAGGATAATGGTAAATATGTTTTCAGCTCAGCTCTTATGACTTCGGCTACTCCCCTCTCGTGTTCCCGCTTCCTGTAGGCTATCACTGGACACCTCCCCTTGTGTGTTTCCTTCCCTTACGCTGTGCGAGAAAAATCTTCTCTTTTGATGGGCACTCTACCAGCTTCGTTTTTTCCTGCCTCCTGCTCGTTCGCGTTGACTGCTTTCCATCTTTACACATACTAATAATGATATTTCCTGTCTACACTTCTGTACAAACAAAATTGCTCCGTATGTAAATACCTCACTGTCGAAGGGGTATTAAAATAATATTGATTTTGAGTGGACAAGGTTCCGGGTTTGATGAAGGTATCTTTGTAATATTTTTCACTCGGGAAAATTTTATGTTAAAAAATATTAGTATTTTTACAAGCAGTGTATTTTATATTTAGGTAGGAAAAAATGTTGAAATGGCACCATTTTGCACCTTGAAATCCACATTTTCCAGGGGGAGGGACATTGCCCCTTCTTAATTGGGGAGATCAACACCACTACTGCCCCCTGCACACAGTGGCTTGCCCATGAAATTATAGCACGCATCGCCACTGATGAGGTGAGAATGGAATGCAATTGGTGGGGGGGGGGGGACGGGAGAGGTCCTCGAGAAAACTCGCCTACCTGCGGCATCGTCCGGCACGATCCCCACTTGCGAAAATCCGAGAGTGACCCGGCCGGGTATTGAACCCGGTTCGCCTTGATGGAAGGTGAGCAGGCTAACCGCTCAACCACCGCGATCGTTAGAATGTACTGGATACTACATATTTATGTATTGTACTATTGCAAGTCACTACTAACTGTTCTTATTATATTTTCATGTAATACTACCAGAGTGCTATTTGGTCGCCAATTAAAATTTTTTTTGTTCCTTAATAAGTTAGATGTTTTTCGTACTTCGCACAAATTTGCATTATAACAAGTCATCTCTTGAAATGAAGAAGAGAAGGCTACTGTGAACTGTAGATAATGTTTATCATGCTGCATAGACAAACGAAAAATGTCTGTGCTTTTAAATAAAGTTCACGCATTAACCCCGCATGACTAGTCATGAAGATATTTTCACAAACATTTATTTGTTATTGTTACAGACCATCTTTCATGATATTACAAACATTTACAGTCTAACGATAGCATCATGTACCGTAAAAGTACACAGTATTTTTTAGACTCCAAACAAAGGGGCTAAACTGTTAGTGACTGCTAAAGTTATATTGTTGATACTTGAAATGGCAAAATTTTATCGCTTAAAAAAAAATTATTTACGCCTACACGTAGTTGTGTAAGTAATAAACTTATTTAGCGAGATATTTGTGGACATTTTTAACAATATATTTTGCATTTGCAAATAAATATTTACTTGACATTAAAGGAGAAATATTTTGCAGCAGATATAAAGCTACAAACGAATATATGTGCATGCGCGCCCAAGTTGATGGCTGCTTTGTCTTACATAGTTGACAACAAAGCCACATCTGCCTTTATCCGTCTTCTTGCGTGAGATTTTAGACAAATGACGAGGGAAATTCTAGATAAATGGGGGCTGTTATACGCATGCTCGAATTATTCCAAAGCAAATAAATGTTACACATAAATGATTTCAGGAAACAAACTTTTCTTGAGTGTAAATGTTAGGGCCTTGGCAGATGTACGTACCATTTCTTACATTTGTGGTGTTTTCATGCTCAAGTGAAAGTCCGCAATACATTTTTTTGAGTCCCACTAACTTATTGCTGCTAGCAACGTAACTTCTTTTTTTTTGCTATGACTAACGGACACATATGGCTACTGTTGCTGAGTGGTTAGCCAGCTCGCCTCCCAACAAGGCGAGCCGGGTTCAATCCCCGGCCGTGTCACCGGATTTTCGCATGTGGGAATCGTGCCGGACGATTTCGTTGGTCGTAGGGTTTTCTCGGGGATCTCCCTTTTCTCCCGCACCTTCATTCCGGCGTCGCTCCATAGTCACCACAATCAACCTCATCGGTTCTCAAGACCTCGCTGTTAAGAGCCACCCAAATTTCTTCACTCACTCACAAACAGAACACATTATTGCCGTACAACACACTGATTCTTTACTAACGCAAATGTTATTTTGTGGTCGCTAACAAGCACTGATCTGACAATAATTTTGTTGGTGCCAGAAGAATTTTTGGGGGTAAATAGTGGTACAATTATTTTGTGATGGACAATATAATTTTTTTTTCGTCACTACAAAACTGTTTCTCCCTCTCCCAGTAAACATATCGGTGTCGAGGACCACATGTCGTCGATGTCGAGGTCGGAACGTTGAGGTCGAAAGGTCGTGGTCGTCATATCGAGGTCGACGCATTTATGTCGAAACATCGAGGTGGACATATCCAGGTCAACAATCCGTGATCAACACATCGAGACCAACACGTCGAGATCGACATATTGATGTTGGGCATGTCAATTTTGAGGTTGACAGGTCGATGTCGAGGTCGAGGTCGACATTGTATACACTTTTTGGTATCCTCGAGACAGATACGTCGAACTCGATCGACACGTGACAGATGTCGATGTCACATTTCGGGTGTCGCAAGGCCCTGGTAGCAAAACAGGAGATATTAAAATGGCACCAGTACCCAGCAGAATGCCATAACTGGTCTTAGTTACATCAATTTAAAAAGAAATTCGGAAAATAGTCCAAACATAAAATTTTTCGCGTTCTAAAAAATTTAAAACAAGTTAAATTTTAAAATTACAGAGGCTTAAAATTATATTTTGTTATGATCTAAAAGCAAAAGGTTACGTTATAATTTAAAATATCAAAAGATAAAATTCCTCTGCCTCCACCCTTGAACCCTCACCCCGCCATCCTCTCCGGAGACAGAGGGGCCAACGGTTTTTGTCGTTTTCGTGAGGTGCCCGTCGTGTATTTGGTGTTTGTGTCTGTGTTGTGATGGTGTCAGTGTAGTGTTGTTTGTGTAGAGTGTTGTATAGTGTAGGCGTTGTTCCTTTAGTTTATTTGTTCTTGTGCGTATCTGTAATATCGATGTCTTTGTGAGTCGGACGACGTCTATATACGAGATTACGTTATTGTTTATCATGATAGGTGATGCATTGTTAGTGAGGGCTTAAGGGGGACACATTAATTCAGCCTTGGTTGCAGGTCATGAAGCGAAATGCGCCGTATCGCCAAGCCGTGTGTGTGTGCGAGGCAGAGGGCGGAGTCCCCCGGCGCCGCGGTAACCCTAGCCGCGGGAAGTGACGCGGCCTGCTCGACTTTCAAGAGCCTCTGCACCGGGGAAGGCCGGCGCCATGTGGAGAGGTCGAGGGGCCGGCCTACCGCCTGTTCTGGCGGAAGCAGTAAAAAGTTCCCTGCGATTTTTTTATGATCGAGGGGAAGGGACATCGGACTCCCGAGATTCCTGGAACACTTCCGGTTCCTCCACCGGGGCTCCGGTTTCAATCCTCGTGGAACTGGGGTAACTCTACCCAAACGCTTGTTGGCCAGCCGATCCCATTGTTTAGTTTAGCCAAGCACTTCCTTGAAATAACTATACAGAAATAAAATCAAGCAATTATCTTGTGTACACTAGTTTTACATCCGTTAATAAAACTGAGGACGCTAGGAGCCGGGGGAGGGGGAGAGAGGTGGAAGCACATTACACCTTAAACTAATTTAAAGCGTACACACAAAACGGCCTTTCTCTGTATTCGAACATGGCACTTCACAGTTCTCTATTTGGTATTTCATCCAGCTGCATTAAGAGTTCCGCTATCATGAAGTACAAACTTAGTGAGAGGATTCGTTATGGGAAATGGGGTAGAAAAATATAAACGACGTACGACTTATTGTGATTATCAATGGAGAGAGCGAAAGACCCTTGAAAATTGGTAATTAACAATTGTTATTTGCAAAACTTCACAAACTAAATGAGATAAATTTGTGAGTAACATTTTTATCCTGATTTCATATCTGCCTTCCATGAACATCTGGCGGGTAGTAAACATCGAAAAACGCCCATTGGTAAAACACATTTTTTGAAACACCCTAATTTCCTAATGACTGCATGATGATGTTATTACCCGCCAGTGTTTACAAGGGAGACATACCAAAGCGTAGGCTAACACTAATCACGTATTTGTTCTTAGATCTCACGTAGTTTCTGCTTTTTTACAAATAGCTGATTATAATTCCTAATTCTCAGGGGCGTGTCACTATACCTTACTGATCAAGTTAGGTTAAAGAGGGGTGATTGTGAGGGATGGAGGACTTAAATAAATATATAAGAACCATGTTTGATATTTAATTTATTCACACATCTATTATTAACAACATTAATATATCTATCACCACCATTACTCTTGTTAAAGGCCTACTCAGTGAGTGCAATATTTAATATCTATTTCAATTTTAATTAGCTGACCTCCCGTAGCGCAGTCGGTTGGTGCGCCACCGATCTGGGGTACGGGAAGCTCTGCGTTCGAATCCCGGGTAAGGCGTGGGTGTTAGTTTAAGTTAGGTTGTAAGTTAATCTGTAAGCAGTCCTCTGCTAAGCTTCCCAGCATAAAACCGGGGGCCCTTTACAATTACAACCAATTTTAAGTAGGCCTAAAATCCTTCTCGATGTCTCAGTATTGGTTAGAGTCACTTATACACGCTCATTATTTACACATATGTGGAGTCTGACTATTGTCATGATTCCAAATGTCTTACAATCACACGTCCAGTTCAGCAGTCCCGCCCGTCAGTCACACCCTTCACTGTACTGATGCTCGCAGTCCGCAGATTTCACTCCCGCTGGTTACCCTCCCCGCCACTCGTCACTCTGCTAGCTCGTCGTCTTCGCATGCCTGCCGCTTTAAGAGTTAGTTGGAGCTCGGCGTCCAAGGTCAAGGAGCGAGGGAGCAATACGGGCGACACTAACACGCACGCCTAGTGTTTCATCGCCCATACGTGCAAGGCGTGCAGTGTTTCTGTTGTAACGTATACTGTGCAAATTAGATCTGTAACAGTGGTGTTTTATTACACTCGACGAAAGACCACAGATTAAACTACGTACGTATCTTTGTTCTTTTTTCTTGCCGCTTAAGGAAACTGCATAGACAAGCCTTAAAAATGCGATATTTGACTATTTTCACGATTGTTCACTCCAAGAATACACTTAATATAACAAAAGTAAAAAAAAAAATACTGCTGTAGATTTTTTTTTTGTTTTTTTTTTTTTTTTTATCTATTCTGACAAAAAGTTATATTTCCAGAACATTTATTTACCAAGATACGCGTTTACGCGCAAACAACGATTTCACACAGAACGTTTCAGTACATATGACCCTTAAGGTCGTGCACGCCTCCAAACTGTCGGCTCAGAGGTCCGCCTCGGCTCAAGTAGTCTCGCTGGCACGATCTGGAAGGTTCCTCGTACCCCCGAGTCTCGCTGAGAGAAGTAAGGACGATGAATCAGATCATTATTTCAGATAAACGCAGAAATTTGATCCGACAGGCTTATCGCGGCGGCACGCAGCGGCATCCCTTTGTAAATTGCCGCCAGGTTTTCAGAGTAAGAATGCAAGAAACTCCCTCACTCTCGTGAGCAGGGTGGGGCAAGGGAAGAGATGCAAAGCAGCAAGCGCTTTTCCATAAGGAATCGTCTCACAAAGTTGGTACCTAGAGTTCGTGATCATCTCGTATAACCTATAGATGGCCTAACGCTGCTTCCTTATCCAGTGAAAATGGTAAGCAAAGGACTGCAATTCTTTATTTACTGATATCGTAGTGGTATGATATTCTTTGCCTATAAAAATATATCTTTATTTTTAGGGAGATTTCTTGTAGGTCACTGCTGAAAGTCCCATAGGTAGAGCCCCGAGTATTTCGCGGTTTGAGTTGGCAGCAAGCTAGGCTGGACAGTTCTCTATATACTCGAGACATATCGTTTTCTCATTGGTTGCTATGATCAACTGGGGCCTCTGTACAGGACTGTTAAACACACCACTGCTCCCAGCTTATTACAAGCTCAAGGTTGAACGGGGCGTCTCTAAAGAACTGTCTTCCAATCAGAACAGTAGGAGAAAAGAACAAGTGTTTGGAGTCTACCTCACCTCCGAATGAGTTCGCGAAATACTCGCGGCTCTACCTGTAGGTATACGCTATGCGACGAGAACTTTGCGCGCCAGTTGAGAGACTAGCGCTTAGTGGCGATGTCGTACTTGTTGCACGTGGCAGTCTCACTCTTATTGCTCCCGCGGCTCTCGGCCAAAATGCGGGAAAAAATCTCCAGGTAAACGGGGGCATTAATATCATCACTGTCAACGAACACACTGTCTTATTTCTGACCGATGAAGTATGCTGCGCTATAACGAAACTGAAGTCGGACCCTCCTAGAAATAAGTAACCTAGAAAGTGTGCTACCACGTTCATCAATGGGGCAGAAAAGATTCGTCTCAAAACCTGTATTTTCTTAGCTCCACAGTGCATTGCCCGCTTCGCACTTTCGTTCAATTAAGTTGAAACAACCGCGGCAGAAAAATAGTTGAAGTAATTAAAATGATTACCCCCTCGCTTCCACGTATGTCGGCGTGGTGGTAGTAATGAGTTTTAAATGCTCCCCTTCTAAAGTCTTTTTTAATGTCGTTAATTTGCTGACGGAGGATGTAGCCCGCGGGGATAATGCTGCGGTAGCGTGCGAAGTGCGGCCTGCGATCGGCAAGTTTACTCTTCCGCCCGCGGAGAAATGGAACATGCAGGTGTTGTAACGAATAACGTGTTTCCGTCAAACTAACTGCCCTCGTCTATTACAGTTGCGTGAGTAGTGCGCTGGACAGAGGCGGAACACACATTAATTAACCTGCAATTAATTCTGGGCAATTTTTTTCAAATATAAATATTCAGTATTTTCATCTACTTGTTTGTGAGTAAATAGTTTAATAAACAACTTGCTATTAATCTAGTTGGTGTATCGATGAGAAACGTCATTAAGTAAATCCAGCTTTTAAACTTAGTCAAACGAATAATTTTTGACAGGGCGTCAGTAAATGAGGATCGAAAATCCCGTCGACTTGTTAGTTGCCATTTGTCCTGTGTAAAATTTACGTACGTAGCCGTAAAAGTAATCAAAATACAAGGCGTGATATGACACCGATCTTTTTCAAGAACATTATTTTACTTGAAAAAAAACCGTTATCAAAATGGCAAAGTACGATATGACGGGTAAAGTAGACGGTATCTTCAAGAATGAACTTACTTATTGTCATTTAACGTTCTATTATACTCCAACTGTCTTAATGCCTGTTCGCATTGTAAAATTAGGGTTGTACTTACTCGAATTCTATTTTAATATTAAAATAATTTTCACTTCAGACGACTTGAGAATAATTCCAAGCGACTTGCGTATTTTTGAGCCAGCCATCGTTGCCAAAAATGATATTTGTATAGACATAGTACTTGATATGCGAAATCACTATAGGCGACTCCAGTTAGGTGACTCAAGTGAAATTGACCACAAACTTTTCACCAGTAGAATTCTATGGTCACTGCTTGTAAGTCCCATTGTTGCATGCTGTACGAATGCAGCCTTCCGGTTTCGAACTACCACTCCAGTTTCTATTTGTTAACTGACTGACATCAAGCTCACACCGTTACGACCAGCTACACAAACAACAATGATTTAGTGCGTCATTCTTTTCTAACAATTTGCAGCGAGGCAGTGAAATTATGTTTCAAACTAATGCAAAATGACAACAGTGAGGTAGCGAACTTATCTTGAACGTTGCAAACGGTTCCATCATTCTTATTTTACACCGGTAGTTTCGATCCCTTCGAGAGTACAAACTATGCATATTAAAACCCGCAGTGTGTTTAGATTGCTACTTGTTCTCATTATAAGATTTAAAAACTAAACAAAAATTGTCAGGCCTTGTGTCGCAAAAAGTAGCGCATGTGATTGCAGCACGGAAGATCTATGTTAGAGTCTCTGATAAAGCCTAGAATGTATTTATTACGCTCGGTAACTTAATTAATTACTTATGACTCTGGCAGCCTGTGAAGAATGTTATAAAAGCAGTGACACAAGTTAAAACTTTTCAGTAATCCTCTGTACATGCTTTTAAAAATGATACTTTCGGTAATAATATATTTTGCTGTTGTTATACGAGAGGAATTACCAAACAAAGGACCGCCCTTGTACAATATGCCGTACCTGTGGACGTGGCGTCAAGTGACGTCACATCGACGCAGTCCGAGTATGGTCAACAAATACGTTGTTCGAAAGTGAGCTTTCTGAATCTGACACCAGGCCGCAGTAACTTGGGCGCTTTATTTCATGTTGCTCGGTGTTTTTGATATTGCTGAAATGTCAATAATTGAATGCTTGTTGGATAGTTGGTTTGAATATTTATTTATCTTTACGGCATAACTGTTTTATTTTAAATAAGCACTCCAATTGACATCCAAAAATTTTCTTTGAACTACCCAACGTTTTCATAAAATAGCTGAGACCGAACGCAAGCAGCGCTAATTGGTATTTTGTCACTCTCGTCGACGTGAACATTCCACAAATGCTCGCGGTTGTATCCGGGGTTTTCTCATTTTTCTGCCATTTTGGAATGCAACTTGGGACAAAAGTTAAATTTCCTGAGCTTTGACTTGGCACACGGGAGGTTAGGACAGCGCCATGAACGTCAGAGGGTCACGTGAACCAATCAGCGTATCCTGGTCTTAACACACAAGTTGGAATAGGGAGATTGTAGACATGTCTTAACCCTTCACTGCGTATTGTATCATATGCGTTACAACATGTATTTATTTACTTGAACGAGCTCCGATTTAAAGTTTACCCAAACTGTGAAATCGTGTGGAATCGTGATGTGAACGCCGCAAGAAACATAATTTTTGGTTGGTTTGGGAAATCGTCGATTTTCGCCGGAAAGAAGAACAATCGCCGGATGAGTTTGTTTGTCCGGCCGAGTTTATGTCATTGCTCGTAAGGTCTAAATTCGTAACGCTTTGCTCTTTGTTATGGGTAATAAGAGGTTAACACACTCTCAGCGATCGCGACCAAGGTCAGTAAAACGAAATGATTGATTTTAAAAGAAAAATAACTTGAAGTTTAATTAAACACTTGTGAGAGTTTTGCTGAGCATATTCTTTGCGATAGTTGTGTATCCTTTCGCCATAAATAAATAATTTTATCGCGTGTCAGTGGCA
This sequence comes from Dryococelus australis, assembly GCA_029891345.1. Taxonomy (NCBI): domain Eukaryota; kingdom Metazoa; phylum Arthropoda; class Insecta; order Phasmatodea; family Phasmatidae; genus Dryococelus; species Dryococelus australis. The sequence continues at coordinate 280,735,394 of CM056994.1, forward strand.
TCCACGGTCGGTGGTGTGACAATGCGTAGTTGTATTGGACGCCCACTTCTTACTCAATGGAAAGAAACTGACGCAAGCGGACATCTATATAAAAACTACACATTCTATAATACGTCAACACTTACACCTTGTCTATGTAACTTTCTATCAACATTACTGCCAGTCATTGATTTAGTTTAAATGTTCCCAGCAACTGCTTTCAAAATGAGAACATCATTTGACGAAAATCGAATACTCAAAAGCGGGAAAAGGACAAAACTCGTATCAACAAAGGCTACCAAAAAACAAGTTCAATAATAATAACAATAATAATATTTCCGAGTTATTTTGTTGCAAAATAATCAAATAATTACGAGAACGAAAGTGCAACACAAATTGCGGGATGGGAGTTATTTTTGCTCATTGTAGCTCATAATTATGAGAGTCGGCCGCTTAATTAGGCCTACTAATTTATTGCCCATTTCAACAGACGTCTCACGCAGCCAATTTTAAAACTGCGAGTCATCCACCGCGAAATTTACACTTAAGTCCTGCCCAATTCGAGTATGGGGAAGTAAAAGCGTAGGTCGTTGATTACTGGTTACTACGTAGCGAAAGTTATTTTTTTTGCGAACTTTTGCAGCTTAGATACAATTGATAAAATTCTGGTGACGTTTGACTACAATCGTTGATAATACACCTAGAGTATTCAATTTTAAAGGCTGTTCACGATAAAGTGAGCACTTTTAGAATAAACCTTGGAAAAAAGTCAATGCTCCTACCTGCAAATATTTTAACGGGCGCTCTGAGTGCCGTGTGCCCAGTAAGGTTGGTAACGATGGAGGAAAGTAGTTATGTGTCTGAACGTGGAATTAAATGTGTTAAGTAAACATTTGCGGTAGATTAAATTATTGATTTCAAGTTCTTTATTTTTTAAATACATCTAAGTGTAAGAATTAGCGAATTACTAAAATACTGACTCATCACATAATTTCATAGTTTCACTCGACCGACGCTTGAATAAAGTTATGAGGCCATGACAGTGGAAATTTTACATAAGGCGGAATAATACGCAACGTGCATACAAGAAGATCTTGATCAGGGCTTTCAAAAGTGCTTATTTTACCATGAACAGCCTATATAGTCTATTCCAGACTGGAAGAGACTTTTGAAAACTAACCTTTGAAAAATGAACCTAGTCAACCTGTTATCTTAATAACCTGTATTCCACAAATATAGAACACTATGAGTAGTATGATTTAGTAGGTTCTGGCACGAAGGGACCTGGTTCTGGCTCAGGGATAGGCTCCTGCTCCGCCGCCATCTTTGATTACGTAAATTCCGGTCGCTATCTTGGATTGCATCATTTCCGACCATCTTGGATTCCACTTCTTCATGATCTATCATTCCACCTCGGCAACTACAATCTTGGATTCAATTTCTTCATGCTCTATCATTCCACCACGACATCCAACATCTTGAATACCGTTTCTTTGGTCACCTTTGTTCCACCTTATGCTCTATCATTGCAACTTGTTACCCACCATCTTGGATTCCATTTCTTCACAATTTATCATTCTACCTTGTCACCTACCACCTTGGATTACATTTCTTTATGCTATATCATTCCACCTCGGCGTCCACCATATTGGATTTCTTTTACTCATGCTCTATCATTCCATAAGGGTGTCCACAATCTTGAATTCCATTTATTCGTGCTCTATCATTTCACCTTGGTATCCACCATATTTGATTCAATTTCTTCATGCTATATCATTCTACCTTGGTATCCACAATTCTGGATTCAATTTCTTTAGCCACCTTCGTTCCACCTCATGCTCTATCATTCCACCTTGACATCCACCATCTTGTATTCCATCTCTTACCTATGTTCCACAACCATATTGTCCGCCATCTTGTTTCCGACTCCCATCTCATTTCCCACTCTATGCACCTACACAGACACCTACCTACTGCTCTACCTATCCACAAACCCGCTGCTCTTCTTACCTTCCCACCTACACACTGTCCTAACCTACCTACCCTCTTACCTAACCACCTACTGCTCTACACACCTACTCACCACTCCACTCATGTACCCACTGTTATACCTACCTAACCAAATACCACTCTATCCCCATACTGCTCTACCCACCTACCCACAACTCTAACAACAAACCCATGTACCTACCCACTGCTCTACTTTAACCTCTACACAGCACCATATCCACCTACCCACAACACTACATACAAAAACTTACCCTGACTACACACCCACCTACCTATCACTCTACCTACCTAACCACGTTTCAACAGCTATACTTTCCTCCTCACCTACCCAATGGTCTACCCACCTACCGACACACTTTCCAACAGCTCTACACAACCTCCCACCTACCCAACACTCTAACTACCTACTCATCCACCTTCCACTCTACCATCCTATCCTCTTTCCTAAAGTTCTACTAACCTTCACACTTACCTACTGCTCTACCCATCTAACCAACTGCCTACCATTCTACCTACAAACACACTCACTGCTCTTCTTACCTTCCCTTCTACCTAACCATTGCTCCACCCACCTACCCAACTACCTAACCACCTCCTGCACTATACACCTACTCACCACTCCAACCGATGCTCTACCCACATGCCCATCAATCTACATACCCACTACTCTACCCACCTACCCACAAAGCCACTGCTCTACCCACCTCCCCACAACACAATGCTCTACCCACCTCACCACCAACACAATGCTCTACCCACCTCACCACCAACTCAATGCTCTACCCACCTAACCACCTACCCACAAAACACTCACCCTCCTCTATAATTACCCACCAACTGCTCTACTTACAGTCGTACCCACCTGCCTAACATTCTACTCTCCTACCCTCCTACCCACTGCTCTACCTGCCACTCAAACCACCTACTCACCTTCCTATTGCTCTACCCATCCCACTACCCAAAACTCTATCCACTTCTCTACCCACAAACACATTGTTCTACTCACCTACCAATCTACCAACTAACGAACCTACCTACACACTACTCAACCTACTACCCCCACCCAAAACATACACACCTACCCACTGCACTACCCACCTACCCACCACTCAACCCATTTACCCATCACTCTACCCATCTTCTCACCACTGCACCCATTTACTCACCACTCTATCCACCTACCTACCACTCTATTTTACCTACCCAACATTCTACCTATCTAACCACCTACCTCTCACTCCACCCACCCACCTACCTATTGCTATATCACCCACTTACCTGCCCACTCACTCATTGCTCTACCTACCTACCCAACTAGTAACCACTTCACTTATCCAAAAATCTACCCACCTACTTACTGCTCTATGAATTTACCTACCCACAACTCTACCCACCCACCCATCGCTCCACCCATTTACCTAGAACTCTAACCACCTACTCACTACTCTATGCACTAACCTACCCACCACTCTACCCACCCACCCATTACTCCACTCATCTACCTAGAACTCTAACAACCTACTCACCTACCTACTGCTTGGCCAACCTACCTACTGCTCGACCCATCTACCTACTGATCGACCCATCTACCTACTGCTCTAGCCACCGGCCCACTTCACAACCCAAAAGACTACCCACCTCACTGTCCACCAACTCACTGCTCTACCCACTGCACTACTTAGCAGTCTACCCATGTACCACTCTACCCACCTACCCATCACTCTACTAACCTACTTACATATCAACTAATATATCCACCCACTACCCTACCCACCACTCTATGCACCTACACCCACCCACCTACCTACAGATCTACCCATCTACACACCCACCCACCTACCTACCACTCTACCTACCCATCCACCTTTCACTCTACCATTCTACCCACATTCCTAAAGCTCTACTAACTTTCACACATACCTACTGCTCTATCCGTCTAACCAACTGCCTACAATTCTACCTACCCACACAACCACTGCTCTTCTTGCCTTCCCACTTACCTACCCACATACCCAACAACCTAACCACCTCATGCTCTACATACATACTCACCACTCCAACCAGTGCTCTACCCACATACCCAACACTCTACATACTTACCTATATACCCACTGCTCTATCCACCTACCAACCAACCCACTGCTCTACCCAATTCCCCTCCAACACATTGCTCAACCCACCTAACCACCTACCCTCTAAACACTCACCCTGCTCTATCTACCACTCTACCCACCTACTCACCTACTTACTGCTCTATAAATTTCACTTCCCAAAACATACAATTCATACCATCAGACAAACCAACAAAATATTCAAGCCATACATTTCGACCTTTTATACTAACCATCTCACCTGTCATCATACATCCTGCCCTCCTGTTGAATAACCATAAAGGCATGTCACACTCAGAGACAAAGCTATACCATCAAAAAACTTCCCCCTGCAGTCAACCCAAACTACTACAATGTTCCCATTCACATATCCAGACATGGCTACTACCATCCTATTAAGCCATGCAAGCAAGAGACACCGACAAACCAGTCAACCAATGAATATACCCAGCTCATCATATAGAATAGTTTAGAAAAAAGAGACTAGCCTAACATCTCTAGCCAAATATGTTGAGAAGTTATATCTCTCGAACAGTAGTCGCAAGTACAGATGACCAAGTTGCAAAGGAGATGAAGGCGAAAAATAGGGGAGGACGAGACAGGTTTCAACATTGCTGCTAGGGGGGTGCCAGTCGACAATAAGGAATTTGTCCATTACCCTACAAATCAACACCTACCCTTGCCTATAACACCTTCCAATACTGCAAAAGAAAGAAATATTGCAAAATTTAGAAAATATATACCAACATTCGTAACCCAGCATAACCATCATAAAATAATTGCCATCAGACACCAGCCAAATATCATATCACTCATCAAACATGCGGACATATGCCAGCCTGCATGTCTCCCCGCTCTTACTCACGTCTGTCTCTCCTGTCCCCTCGGTGCCACCACCTTGCCACACACTTTTCCTTGTGCACTCCCCTCCCCTGGCCCTACGACCAGCGACCCTCCACTCGCCCTCGCACTCTCTCTATCACTTGTCCTCCCCCTCCATCTGCCTATATCACCTCTGACCTTACCATCCTCGCGCGCTCGCCACCGCCCAGCTAGCGACTCGTTGCGTGCCGACCTCCGAACACTCGTGTAACAGTGAGAGCGGACACCCTTTCCGACCCTCGCGTGCTCAGGATTACCATCCAAATGTGATCAAGTACGAACTATGTCTATGTCCCTGTGGCCCCTGCTTGATGACAGGTGAGCCAGAATGTCCTATTTGGTATACAAGTACACTGCCACCTCCAGCAGCCTGTTAAACATTATAAATACAAATTCTACTCACACACCATGAGACCGACCGATGTCCTCGGCATCCGAATGCGATGAAGACATCACCATTGACCATCCGTGAGGGTCTGAGCGACGAAGCCACCCCATCGCCAGGCAACCATCTTGGCTGTCAAATGCATAGTTCACTGTAAGTTCAGAACTACATAAGATATAGTTGCCAAATGCATAACATTGACATCACCTACCTTTGTTTTCCTTAATAGCATGCTACTACTACAAGTCGTCCTAGGCGAGCGCCATCTTGCAGCCCCACTGACCGCCAAACATGCATGGACCTTCAATGTGTGTACTTACTTCCAGACAGTCGGCCATTACTACCGGCCTTGCACTCGTGATCCATGTACCGAAACATCGATGTATATATGTAATGAGATGTCACTCGCAATGGATATGCAGTCATCGATAGACAGCCGAGTCCCCACGCATACAACAACGCATGCTAGAACGATAAGCTTCCTATTACAAAACTAATTATTCCCAACCTTTACTGGCATAGCAGTGAATACTCATAGGCTACGAGCGCATCTCGTCATAGTCGGCTTCGTCGTCGATGCAATCTCGCTGGAAGCGGAGACCACAATGAACTGTCCTGCCTTTCCGTGCACGATAGATAGTGACCAAGTACTACATCCCCACCACCTCCCCCTTGTCATTGTACTTACCGGTATACCAATGCATGTACCCTGAACCATCCTGTAGGTATTGCAGGTTCGATTACCATAAAGATACATCGTTCTGTGTGCTTTCTCACGTCGTTTGCTAGAGTGCACAAAAGAGAAAAAATACCTACCAACCGGTATGTGCGTATCACACAAGCATATGATATTCGACAAAAGCCATGTAATCGCATCACTAATACAAGTTGTCAGGTTGGCCGAGCGGCCTAAGGCGCCTGTTATAAGCTCTGGTTCCAGTAAAAGGGGAGCATGGGTTTGCATCCCCGCACCTGACACACTTTACTTATTTATTTTTTTCGTTGGTCGACATCCTCAGCTGATCGTCATAGGTCGTCGATACTAAGATGGCCGACAGGAATGAGAAGCTCCGACCGTTTAGCCGCATAGGGCAAACCTCAGCCACAATGTGCTAAATTGAGCAAATGCACGTTCTGGCACTGGCAGCCGGCAGCGGGAGGGAAATGCGGGAAAATTTTTAGGGAAAAAAGGGAAAAAGTGACGTTTTTGTACGCGAAATCGGACGTTTTGGACGAGAAAAAGGGAAATTCTCGCTCCTCCGATCCTCCGCCTGACTCCTGGTGAGTTAGAACCTACAATTTCATACTACTGACCTAAATAATGTTATAGGCCTAAACTGTGAATATTCATATGGAATGGTTTTTGGAATATGACAAAATTCTTTGAACAGCTGTAGACAGTAAACAACGCAGACAAGTATAAGGGTAGGACATTTCAATGTTTATGTTTAGGTGTAGCGAAAGTATACGAACTCATGTACACACAATTACAATGGAATGTAAACATTGATTTTGACAAATGCTACATGGCAGTCACATGGCAATGTTTGTTTACATTTGGTGGAAGGATACAAAACGGGCCTGCAAGTAGATATCTAGCAGGGCTCCGAGAAAGTTTCTTCCAGTCGGGATTGTACTATAGATGTTTCTGCCGAACCTATTGCGTTGACTGGTGAAATCTGAAATAACTGGAAAGGTTTACCAGCCGATCGCAAAAATATGAATTAAGGCTCCCACCTAGCTGGAACTATTAGTGGCGTTTGAGACGGGAAGCGCGAGGTCGATAAGGGCGACATTACCGCTCGCAGCAAGCGCGCCGTCGCTAATAAGTGCAAGCGAGAGCTCAAGGCTTTAATGCAGGAGTCACATAGCCCCGACAAACACAACACGATACGATAAAAACCGTAACCACGACACAATATTTATATTTTCAATATAACTGCTCGAATTTAAAGCCCGACGGTTTACTGACGCTATATGAACAGTAAAATTTTTGGGTGCTATTTAGAAGACGCTGATTAACTACGCTGATGCATACGAAGTTAAAATGATTATTTTTAAGAGTTAAATACAATTAATAAAAAATTATTTTAAGCTGCGTATTTGCCATTGTAGGGAAAGCTTGCCATACAATTTCATTTCGCAAGGTTGTATTCTCTGTTCGTCGTGCCGCACGACACGACGAAAACAGAAATAATTTCTAATCAAAAAGTTCTGGTCGTAGTACAGAATATGTCAGGCTTACGTCAGATCTAGCTATTAAGTTTTAAGTCGTGTCGGGGCTGTCGTGTCGTACTTGTCGGAGCTATTTGTTCCGGCAGACGAGGCGTGCATTTTTTTCGTCGTGCTGCGTGTACATACAGGACTTTCAGCGGTGAGCCTATCATTTTATTGGTGAGAAGTCTTTTGAAATTTTAGAACGAATCCAAAGGATAAGCACAGTGCTCTTATAAAAACCGCACATGTCTTGGATCTAAAAGAACGCCGAGCTATGGCAAGGGGGAAAGACAAGTGTAGTAGTGCTTGAGAGAAAACTTACTGGCCTTCGACAATTTCCTTCTACACCAGAAACACTTTGTCACGTTGAAACGTGACTCCGCCAACGACGTAACATGCAAAATTAGCTCATTTTCCTTATATTACAGCATCCTTAACTGTAGCGGACTTAAGAAGTCCCAGAGCACAATACTCTTCACTTCCCTCTTCCTTACGGGGGTCGCATTGGTGTAGTGGTTAGGCTACTCGCCTCCCAGGCGAACCTGGCTCGACTCCCAGCGGGGTTGCCCCCGGATATTCGCATGTAGGAATCGTGCTGGACGATGCCGCTGGTCGGCGGGTTTTCTCGGGGATCTCCCGCTTCCCCCGTCCCTGCATTCCGATGTCTCTCCATTCTCCCCTCTCTTCACTCTCATCGGCTTTCAAGAACTCGATGTTAACAGCAGCTCAAATCTCTTCACTCAGTCAGTTCTTTACGAAGTACCGCTATTATATCCCTGTTTAAGCTCAACAAATTTATACGTAAGTAAGTAAGTATATACATCTATTTTCGACCGTCTTCTGTAACGCGTGAAAGCGTAATACGTATTTTAAATGAGAGCTTAATTTTAATCGAGAGCAATTTAAATTTATTTTGGTACAACTCGTAATATTCTTTTTAAATATTTTATGTAATTTGTTATGCAAATAGATATCCAGGTAAGTGTTGTTGTTGTTGAGAGATTTTGTTGACTCTTAACGACGAGGTCTTGAGAACCGATGAGGATGAAATGAGGTGAGAATGAAGCAGCGCCGGAATGCAAGGGCGGGGGAAACAGGAGATCCCCGAGAAAACCCACCGACCAGCGGCATCGTCCGTGAAGATGTGTGGATGAAAAGATATTTCATGTAGGCAGAGACAGTTAGCGTCGTTGTCTCTGCTGTTGTTTATGGTAACCATGGCAACGAGCGTGTACTTCTGATCAAGCTTAAATAGACTGATACGATGTAGACTGCGTGACCTTGGACTAGTCAGAAAAATAGGATATAGTAGAGTTCCCCCTTGCAACTTCAATACATGTCTGACAGGATGCAATGTAGTCAAAAATGTACTCAACAGGTATCGCATGAGTTTCTGCTGTGAATTCACAGGTACGCTACTGTCCCCGTTTACTATAAATCGAAAGATAAATTTATAATTGTTTTGGCAAAACACTTCAAACAATATAATCTTCTTTAGTAGCTATTAAATTACGTTTTGAATGTACTGATTTTATTACGCATCAATATCCTCTTTAAAATAATTTTAATACACCAATTTCGTAATAAACCAGCTAGTAAGTTGGTGGTCATCTGCTTGGAGCACCGAAACGTGTGCACAAATTCCGTAACATATGTTTTATTCAAACAGTACTAAATATTTTTAAGTGGGGTGTTCGTACATATAACATTTAATAAATGTTACACGTACGTATGTAACTGTCACACCTTCGACTATCTTAAACACATATATTATTATGTTCAGGCGTTCGTTGTTCTTTCTCGTGTTATAGTACGACAGAGTACCGGTATTCATTGTTTAGCGTCGTTCCTTGTATTACTGGCTCATAATTCCTCGATCTTTATGTTTTTATTCTTTTTTGTTTATTCTTTAGTTGACTGTCTCTCTGCATGCATGTTTGTGTCACCTCCCATAATAACTTTCTAGCTACCGAACAAACTGTAATAAAATTTTGACGACATATGACGTCAGTGACGTTCGTCGCAGAGTAACCTTTAATACAACCATGTCATTTTTATTTATAAACCTTTGAAACTGGATACTTGTAAGTCGTGGTCGTGGTGTCAATCCAAGGACGATTTATTAAAGTCGTGAATTCACTTTTAAGGCAATGTGACATGCAGTAATTATCCACAAGTGATTATGATCTGTCTCAATTCTCACTAAGTGGTAATTGTACATTCAATCTTCATGCCCTTTTTGTGATAATATTTGAAATATTGAAGTCCATCCATACAAAACACTTCCAATAACCGAATTTACAAAATAATTTATATTTTATTTCCTACTATTTTAACTCACTAGAATTGTAGAATAGAGGTAAATACATCACATTTTTGCATTTCTTGCCGCCAGTTAAGTCTTGTATGTAATTATTCTGATTATAATAACAATGAGTGAAGAGTGAGTGAGTGAAGAGGTTTGGGTGGTTCTTGACATCGATGTCTTGGGAGCCGATGAGGGTGAAGTGAGGTGAGTATGCAAGGGCGGGGATACGGAAGATCCCCGAGAAAAACCCGCCGACCAGCGGCATCGTGTAGCACGTATCCCACTTGCGAAAATCCGGAGTGAACCGGCCAGGGATTGAGCCCGGTCCGTCTTGGAGGGAGGCGAGCAGTCTAACCACTGCGCCACCATGGCCCCTAATAACAATAACTCGCTCATTTTTACAGCTCAGGAAGATATCCATGCTAGAGAATTCTTCGTGGTAATAACTCAATTTTAACTCAATTTCATAACAAATATATACATGCGTAAATACACACACACGCGCGTATATACAGGATTAGGCATTTAAAACAGGCCACCTTAGTAAATCGCCCACTTGTAAAGATAGAGGAAAATGGTTCAGACAAGCGTTGTTTCGGGTGAATGTGACGTTAACAGTTTGGTGTAACGTCGAGGGGCGAAGGAATTATGGGGTCAACGTTGGTATTGTAAATGTATGTTGTATGACATACTTTATTACACACCTCTGGACAGCTCTTCGCAAGATGAATACAAACACTTGTCACACGTACTAGAAATGTAAACATTAAACCAAATCGTCCCATTTAATATACCACAGTTGACCCCCATATTTCCGTCACCCCTCGGCGTACAACACACCTATTTATTAACGTAACATTATGGCCCCTTTCCCCCAAACAAAGTTTGTCTGAAACATTTTCCTCTATCGTTACAAGTGGCCGATTGATTAAGGTGGCCTGTTTGAAATTCCTCACCCCGTATAGTTTATATATATATATGTGTGTGTGTGTGTGTGTGTGTGTGTGTGTAACTTGGACAGTTTTTCTTTGATACAATTAGAAACTCACTGAAAATCTGCAGCTATTTGGAAGTAGAGATCTACTAAAATTTCTTGTCTTCATGATTAGTACGTACACACATAGCCTAGAGCCTACTATACAAGACAATTTCAAAGCCAAAGCCCATGTGATTGATTAAGTTAGAACAAAAAGATAGCAGTAACATGTGTTGCTTTGTCCTTATTTTTGTATAGATTAATGTTAATAAATCAGTCGGCGCCTTTGATAGTGCCATAATTTCACAGGAAATGTGTCGAACTTGAAAAGAGATCAGGTTATTTACACATGAGTGGTTGGGAAGTCCTTTAGAATAATCTGTCAGTCCATGTCAACTTTTGTATAGTTATGAATTTAATTGTTCTAAAACTTACGGTGCAAACGTAATGGACACCGAGATTTAGTTTATTTTCTGTCTGGAAAAATATTTTATTCGGAACGATGGCAAACATAAAATGACGAACTGAGAAGGACAAAAATATTTTTAAAAGCCGTTATATGAACGACTAAACAGTGCGAACTAAATAGTGCCATCGACTTCTATGGGTGGGCTATCTACAGCAACTCCATCGGCATCGCCAACTGGGCCATCGGCCTCTGTTCCAGCAGCATCTGTATGTTCAACCGCATCCGCTGAACCATTCCGACATTAGTATCGCTTTTGTGAAAATACGATTCACGGGCAGCTGCAATGCTCGGCGAGATGAGTACTTTAATTGCGCTAAAAATCTCTGTTGCATGCCATATTTGTGTGACAGGTGTGGCAAGCATATCAGCCGTAGCGACAGTTTACTTAGACATATTGAAGATAATTTCGATTTTTCATAGTGTTAGCGACTGTAAAGTGTTAATTGAATTTTTTTTAATGTTTGTGAATAAAATTGTGTTTTATTTCATGTTTTCCTACTTTGTCAAAATAAAATTTAAATATAAAAGGTAGAGAAATAAAACAAATTAAAAAGGTACAGAAATAAAGAAAATTTTACTAAAAAGTATAGTATTATATGTACAATTATATAATTTTTAAAAAAGTTTTTTTTTTAAATTGATGAACTTAAAATTTTGATTAACAAATATTTATTTAATTAATTATGCATTTCGTAAAAATCCTCGCATCATGTTGTAGGTATACAGGTGATTGTAGAAAACTGTTTTAAATAGGGTGGAAATTTACAAGTCAATGTATTATGCTTGCTAATTTTATATGGATTTTTACTCGACTTTTTATTTTCAAGGTCATGTGGTCAAGATTGAGGTAGTCTGTATCTAATATGGTGGTGGTAGTCTGTAATGTCATATGCTTGATGACGTTTATGTGTTTTTTCTCGAGTTCTTGTTTTCAAGGTAATTTAAGGTCATGTAATAGGCTTCCAATAAAGTGGATGGGAGATGCCTATCAAGATGGTGGTCGCCTACTAAGATGGCAGCCACCAATAATGTATACACAAATGACATACTAAAAACTAATATGGCTGCCTCCAGTAACATATAAACCAATATGGCTGCCTCCAGAGGCATGTAAAAAAAATGGCGACCGAGAAAATCAAGATGGTGGAATGAGTATAGGTGAGGGGAGTGGGTTTGAAGGAGTCAATCATCTACTGGATTCGAACAGATTGGTGGTGTGGAGAGATCTCAGGAAATGTAAGTTTTTTAAATTAGATTTTTATAAATTTTTTAAGGGAAATTTTTCTATGTAAATAGGGAAATTTCGAGGGAAAAGGGGGAAATGGCCGTCGGGGCTAAAGACTTTTTAATTAAGAAATTTTTAAAATAAAATTTTATAAAATAAATTTTTTAACTATTTTTAGAATTTTTAAAACGATTTTTCAATTAAATTTTTTATTAATAATTTTTATAAATTAATAGATTTTTTAAATATTTTTAAGTTTTATATTTTTTTCATTTTTGCATTTTTAAGTTCAAAGGTCAAGGTAAAAAGTCAGTGGTCCTGATCTTTGTCGTCTGACTCAGAGTCACTGATCCGTCACCGGAGATGCTGATCCCTGTCAGAATTTCTGAAAAAAAGGGTCATTTCTGAGGATCATTTTAGTATTTTTCAAAATAATTTTTTTATAATTTTTAAGAATTGTTTATAATTTGTTGAAATTTTTTGAAGAGTTTTTGGAATTTTTGAGGTTTTTTAGGGTTTCTGAGGTCAATGTCAAAGGTCACACTGGTTAGGGGTAAAATGTCAATGACATTCAAGATGGTGGTCGGGTGACGTAGCAAGATGGCGGCTCGCCCGGCTCCGGCGCCGACTCCCCAATCCCTTGCGCCAGAATCATGTAATTCCTACTATTCATTAAGCAAAAAATTAAACTACTTTCTCTCTGTCGTTACCAACTTTACTGGTAGCTAGCTGCTCAGTGTGACCCTTAAAATATATGCAGTTAGGGACAGTGACACTTTTCATAGATTGATTTCAAAAGTTCGCAATTGACCGTGAACAGCCTATACATAGAAGCATTGATTGTTCAGTAGTGTAACCTGTTAACAGTAAAGTGAACACTTTTGAAAACCCTGCTTAAAATCTAGTTGTATGCACATAAGTTATTCTTCCACCATATGTAAAATGAATTTTACCATGGGGCTGATCACTTTATTAGTGTGTCTGTCAAGGGCAACTGTAATTGTTTTTAAAAAGCAAATATTTTACAAACATTTTATTCTTACATCTATATTCTTTTAAAATAAACAAGAGTAAAATTAAATATTTCAATATTCAAAAATGTTTACTTAACACTTGAGATTTAACATTAACACATGGAACTACTTTCTCTCCGACCGACGTTGCCAACTTTACTGGACACATGGTAATCACTGTCTCAGTAAAAATATATGCAGGTTTGAACAGTGACCTATTTCAAATGTTGATTTCAAAAGTGCTCACTTTACCGTGAACATCCTTTAACAGTGAGTAGGGAGCACACACATTAGCACCCATACCTAGACGCATTGACGGTAAATCTTCTCACTACTTCATTTTCCTCTGCAATGTTATTTCTTCTATCCTCGTCATAGGGCAGTGACATTGGTCTCCCTCGACGACATATCTCTCGCCTTCTTCTCGCGTGTTTATCACTTACGACCCGTTACACTTTTTACCAATGCGGTCATCGTGTCATCGCGCCTGTTCTTCACACTCTCCGGAACCCCGGGGCCGGAGCCGAGGATTTAAGAGGTGTTTACGCAGCGTGATTGATGACCTGACCACTGAAAGACTCGACGGCGTTTCCCTAACACAACGGCTGGGACGCGCAGTCACTTCCCGCCAGTGTGGCAATAATAACAAAAAAAAAAAGTGCCAGAGGGGTTCCAGGTCGCGGCCAACCACCTCTCTACACAGTAAAAATTATTTGTGGCTTTTTACAAAGAATTCTTTGGAATCGAACTGCCAAAAATTGTCACGTGAAACTACAAGAGAAAAATTGTACCGTTAAAAAAAACTGTTTTATGAAGCATTAAAATTGTTTATGTATCTCAACTGTTATATTGTTACGTGCAGCTGCTGCGTATACTCACTCTTGCCCGCGCTCTCGACCAGACGAAGCCCAGTGCTCCAAGAGCATCACAGGTAAAGGCTATTCACAGTAAAGTGAGCACTTTTTCTCTCAGCCATTTTTTTTATCCTTTAACCTTTGTTTTACTATTATTCCAAATGAGAGGGCTTTCAAAAGTGGTCACTTTACCGTGAACAGCCTATAACCGGAGAAGCGTGCGCAGCTACAAGCGGTCCGCCGCGTAACACTTTACGCATGCTCCGATAAGGTTATCGGGACTCGTGCCACCCCGTCCTCGGAAGATCGCGTGACTTGGGTATTGGGTACTCGGTGCGACTCGAAAGGCGAAGAACATTCTGGGCCGGGTCAGCTCAGCTATATAAGCCGTGGCGTTCCTCTGAGTGGAGAGTGTGGAACCTTATACGGCCATTAGCACTAGGTGTGTGAAACCATCGGAACGACGAGCGACGATGCAGTGACCAGCGAGTGAAGTCAACGAGTATCGGGAGAGTCGAAAGAGAGAGAGAGAGAGAGAGCGTGAAGAGGGTTGGGCGTTCTTAAAAGTAGGATGGACTGAAACATTTTCTGTAAAAATCAGTGTTTGCGCGAATACACGTTTCTCAGTAAATAAATATTCTGAAAATACGACTTTTTGTCAGAAAAAAAAACACAATTATCTACACTTTTTTTTTGCCATGTTAAGTGCATTCTTAGAAGAAAAAAATCGTGAAAATGGTCAAATATCACCTTTTTAAAGCTTGCCTATGCAGTTTCCTTAAGCGGCAAGGGAATAGTTCGAAGATAGGGCTTAGTTTAATCTGTGGTCTTTCATCTTTCATAGCGTGTAATAAATCCCATTGTTACGTAAATAATTTACACAGTACAGCGTCTCGGTGGAAACACTGCAAGCCTTGCGCGTAGGAACGATGAGGCGCTAGGCGTGCGTGTTAGTGTCGCCCGTATCGCTCCCTCGCTTCTTGACCTTGGACGCGGGGTTACCACGGGGGTCCATCATACTCTCAGACTGTTTGTGTTTATGTGTAGAAATAATAAGCGAGGATCAAGTGGCTGTAGCTAGTAAAAAGACATCGATAAAAATTGTAATTAAAACATATATTAATATTAATAATGCGTTCTGTGAAAGGAATATAAAGTGGTGACAGTAGTGATATGTAGTAGAATGTAGTAAATAAAAACTGTGTGTATTTATGTACCATCGTGCAAAAATGAAAAAACACAGATTAATCTACGCCCGTATCTTTGTACTTTTCTTTTGCCACTTAAGGAAATTGCTTAGGCAAACTTTAAGAATGTGATATTTGAACATTTTCACGGATTTTTTCACTCCAAGAATACACATAATATGACAACAGTAACAAAATAGGGACATTGATAAATTTTTTTTCTGAGATTACGTCGTATTTGCAGAACATTTATTTGCCGAGATACGCGTATTCGCGCAAACAACTATTTCACAAAAAATGCCAGGGTCCATCCCACTCTTAGGAAATTAATTTAAGTGCCATTATATTTTTATCAACACTCCCATATCTCACGAACTCTGATACGCTCCAGGCAACTTGTGGCAATATTGCACTGGAAAAAATATTTTATGGAAGCCATTATTTATTTGTCGCCCCTAAACTTTGGTGGCCACTAAAATATTATTTCGCAATGACTGAAATTTGTTCGCGTGATGATTTTCACATAATTAAATATTTCTCCCCGTGTAAATCTGCATACTTGCTTGTTAAAGCTCAACATTATTATTACAAAGTAATGCGTTTTAAAAATTCCTCTAATTGATTTGTAGCTTTACAAAAATTATCTCTGTAGCTGTTTCCCAAAAAAAAAAAAAAAGTTTGTAAAAATAAAAATAGAAATTATTTAGTGTGTCGGGCTTGCACACCCACGCAGGAAAGTTGGTTGACTGCTATATAGCCGGCCGTAAATTGCAGTTTTATAGCCCGCACCTGTCACTGGTCGATTATTTATAATCTTCGGCATAGCGTTGCTAGTCGCGATCTCGTTGTTATTACTCAGCGCAGGGTTATTTGTTTATTACGTCGTGGTCACCAAGAGAGGATTAACTCTCGCCTCGCCCTCAGAATACACACTGATAACGAAACACAGATAAGTATCAGGCGATGCGATACGTGTGGACTTACGTATTTAGGCACACGCTCCCTTCTTATTTGCTGTGTCGTAAGATGGCAGCGATTTCTCTTGCTGCGATTTACAGCCAGTGCACTGTTCATCAAACAATTTTTTTAATAAACCTTCGTAAAAAAATTTGGGCTTACTCATAGCTATACGTACTGGAGCGTATGTATACAAGGGATATATATATATGTATATATTAACGCTACAAATAAATTAGTGAAAATTTTACAAAAAAGTGTCAAAAGTGTCTTAAATTTTAACAAGAAATTGTTACATATTTCAAGCTTGTTATAAACACTGAGCTACATAAACAATTTGGTATGTTTTCTTAGGTAATGTGATGTAAATATACAATATTTTAGCTGCACAGTTATAAGAAAGTCCTTGGTAAATATTTTCCAAAGAAATGTTTGTAATACGTAAAGAAAATTTTTACTGTGCACAGACCAACATGTTTACATTAATGACAGAACAAATTATTAAAAGAGTTTGTCTTAAATTCTTGTTTGAAAGTTTTTTGGGTTGGAATGGATTTATTAATGTTCTGAGGGCTTATCAGGGGAAGGCTTACAAACTATATTATTACCTAAATTAAACTAATAACCATGCTTTACCTGGGATTCTAACCCAAAACCTCCAGCACGCCAGACCGACGACGCACCAACCGACTGCGACGGAAGTCGGCTTGTTTAAAAATTTAGTACTTAAATAATTAACATATCAAATTGATACAATTTTATTTAACATTCACTGGAGTAAAAATTTGCTCATGATTAATAAGAGCATGTGTATATTCCAAAAAATTCATAATTGTTACCTCGTGGGAGCATGTAGCCTACATATAAGTAATTAATAATAAATTCAATTGCAGTGTTGATTTTTTTTTTTTGGCGGAAGGATAAGCAGTGTACACTAAACAGAGTTTCTAATTGGAGGTTACTCAGCTCTAGATTAATTCGGCGAGTCACGTGTACCACGAAAGTGCTTAAAATGGTACGTGGTTGTACAAGAATCACACTCTTAGCGCACAGTATTCTCCACTTACAAAAAATATACACTATCAACAGGTATTAAAAATGAAACATTTTTTGATATTCGCTACGAGGCAGTAAGTTTAATCATCACAAGAAGACGGTTTAGATCAGCGCGTAGTGGAGAGGAGATATTTGGGCGACTCTTTACATCGAGAACTTGAGCGAGATTGAAGTGAGGTGGGTATGGAGCAGCTCCGGAATGAAAGGTCGAGAGAAACGGAGATCCCCGAGAAAACCCGTCGACCAGCGGCATCGTCCGGCACGATTCCCACGTGAGAAAATACGGGAGCAAGCCCCACCGATAATCGAACCTGGTTCGTCTAAGTGGGGGGCGTGCAGTCTGACCACTACACCTTCGCGGTCCTCTGTATAAATAAGAACACGAATTGGAATATTGCAAACACAGTTAGGCTTTTAACAATGTCGTATTTTCACTTGGCTGATGCATGTATGTCGTCACTAAGCCCACGGAAAAGTAAATGTTACATATAGAGGTAGGATACAAGCTGAAGAGAAAAATAAATACTAAGCGTGCCTTTCAAAAGTTTTCAATTATCCGTGAACATCCTGCAATGATGGTGGCTTTATATCGCGTGACTACACCCCCGGCTGACCTCGGAGGACCACTCGATTACCACCTCTCTGGCTTAGAGGTGAGAAGACGTGATGCTCAAGCGGCGAGGAGATTTGCATAAGAAACAGGTGCGACTGTGTTTACGGCGGGAGACTCCTTTGTGGGCAACGCCTTGAGACCACCGCCCCTTAACACCACGAGGAACAACCCCGCACTGAGAGAACGTCCTAGCTTCCAGCCGCAGCGTGCTGGAGGTCTGCACATTACCTGCCGGCCAGTAGAGCCATACAGTGATTAACAATACAGAAGTATTGCAGCCTCTTACATACACCACATTCCCGGATTTTAGAATGTGGGGAATCGTGCCGTGCGATGCCGCTGGTCGGCGAGTTTTCTCGGGATCTCCTGTTTCTCCAGTCCTTGCATTCCGGCGCTGCTCCATACTCGCTTTACTTCACCCTCATCGGCTCTCAAGACCTCGATGTTAAGAGCCGCCCAAATTTCTTCACTCCACTCCAGTCACGTACGCCAATAAAATTGTGTCACTAGACAGCAACACGTCGGAACTACTTTTGCCAGCCAGCGCCGTATACACTGCTGGACACAGAATTGCTACATCCACTAAGGTGTCATACATTTACAATAAAATCGAGACCACCTAGAGCTCAATGCAAATGGTTAAAGCGAGGTCGAAAAAACGTCCGCGCAACACGTGTGGGCAGTACCCACTGCTTAAAAGACAGAAAGACACTGCTGGAAAGACAGAAAATCAGTATGCCACGACGTCGTGCTCGCGGAGAATACCAACACCCTGGCTCACCAGAACGTGGTCGTGTGGTCGCACTGCAAAACGAATCCGGGTGGTCGGGTCGTCGTACAACTATTCATATTGGCCTTGCAGTCACCATTGAGACACGATGTGTGCAGGTAGGATAATAACACACCACCCCCTAGTGTCTCAATGTAGGACATGATAGTAGCCACAACTGTTCGCAGGTTTCAAGTCTTGGTTAAAGAAAATATTATTCACAGAACGGCTCTTTCATCTCAAGTACGTTTCATTATTTTCCGGTAGAACCATTTCAAATGTCGATCTTCAACGATGGCTACCTCCCTTACGAATTACTGTTCGAATTACATTGTTCGTATAACGTTTTCTATTCCATTTAGCATAGGGAACCATTTCACAGCGATTGTACCTGTAGGTGAGGACCATTCTGTAGTACCTATACTACAAAATCTGTAATATGAGCGCTATGTCGATCTTAGCAATACTTGCCGGATTATCTATACTTGTGATACTATACTCCATACGCGGTTACTTCCAACCTTACTGAAGCCCTGCTGAAGTTCTACTTCCAAGATATTCCTCCGCCTTGTTCAAACAAAGCTTAAGAGTGTCTAGAAAATTAACCAAAGGGCCAGCGCACTGCATTTTTGCTCACTCAGTCTAAAAATATTTTGCATAAGAATTATTTCTTACTAGGCATTACTAAGATACCTGTTTTCTCACTGTTTTCATTCATAATAATTGTAAAATAAATATTATAATTTATATAAAATATATAAGTAAAAGTTGGGTTTAACCAAATATAAGGTAGATTTGCGTTAACACAAGTACAAATCGCTTGTGATACATGGAATATTTAATAAACAACGTAACATGTCATACATGGATTGAATTTTCAAAGGTTCAATTGAGAAAGTGTGAAGAAACCTAGAATAGACTATAGCAGCATTTTTTAAACCAACAATTTGTATAACACAAGCAATATTATGACTGTGATTTTGGAACGGTAGCAGTATTAGTGATAGTGTACATTTTATTATGTTACAGTATTAGGGATATTACGATACTTACAATCTTAGAGATTCTTACAATTTTAAAGAAGAACTGCATCTACAGGATGGTGTGGCTGTAGTAAAAATTAATTTTTGTATGTTAATACACCAATAGTTGTTTATAAG
The DNA here is from genome assembly GCA_029891345.1 of Dryococelus australis. Classification (NCBI taxonomy): domain Eukaryota; kingdom Metazoa; phylum Arthropoda; class Insecta; order Phasmatodea; family Phasmatidae; genus Dryococelus; species Dryococelus australis. The sequence continues at coordinate 280,755,565 of CM056994.1, forward strand.
TGGTGTGGCGTGATGTTTATTTTTCATCTAGAGCATCATGACTACAATATTACGACAGTGCTATGAAGCACGATGTTTATGCAATAAAGTCTTCATCATCTGTGCAGGCGGCCAAAGCGTGGCTCAGACAGCGATCTGTGCCTTCAGCCAGTGCAAGTCAGTGACGACGTAACTGCGAAGCAGGAGGATAAGAATATCCATTTAATAAGCTTACCTCGTAAAACTAATTCGACATACAGGTTTCCGCTCAATTACACATTATCGATATTCTGCCTTCCACCTTATACGTAATGGCTGCAATGTTTCTGATGAACAAGTGGTCCAGCTCCAATTTAAAAGGTGCATCCGGCCGTTAATAACCACTTTTTACAGAGGGTTATGTGTGTTAGTCACTTACATCTTGTATGCACAGTTTTACATAACTTACTAGTTAAACTTACAGGGCTGCAAAGGAACAAAACAAAATATGAGCGAACTGATATAGTTAGCTCTAGATTTGAAACATTCTCTAAACAAAGATTAAGGCTGGCTTACGTGGTCCCCCTACCTGGAGTTGTTTTCCACGCTTTAGTCTCAGAAGCGCGGGAGCGATAAGGGTGACATTGCCACGTGCAAGGCTCTGAACTTGTGTGCAGTGTTCTGTTCGTGCTATCTATAGGACTTTAAGAGGTGGCCCTATCATTCTATTGGTGGCAAGTGTGTAGCAAAGTTCAATGCAAGCTTCTATAATAGTTTCGCAGGAATTAGCCCAGAATATTTTAAGCTCTAAAAATATCATTCCTACCATTTTGAAGAGCTTAAAAATAAATAAGCGTGACCTTGTTGAAAGTTGTATTCCGCTCTAGTATAAAGTGTTATTTATTTTCCCGTGCAACAGATTGTGCACGTATGAAACTGTTTTAGAAACGTGTATTACATATATAGCTAAGCACTTGTTATTGTCATCCGCGTTGAATGTGCTATGGCTAAATCTGAGAGAGTGAACTGGTTACACACGTCATCCGTAATCGCGGATTGTTAGAAATAATTTCTATAGCGACCTCAAAGAGTGTATTTCATCGCCCAACTGGGTCACTCCCAAGAAGCGAGCTAAAATACCTGGCATGTTGAACACTGTGCGAAATACCGCTAAAATACTACCGCCAGACAGACATTCTTCGCTTAGCGCAGATGTTTCACAATTCAGTGTTTTCAGATACCCCAGTGCGTGAAGTCGCGGAGTGTGTCTGGTCAATCGTCGTTCGGGAGGTCGTGATGTCGATCCAGGGCGATTGCACTGGTCGCGGTTTTCTGGCCTCACATTCCAGGTGAATGTTGCTGCAGCTCCTTAAATGATGTTCACGATAAAGTAAACACTTTGGAAATGAACCCAAGAAAAAAGAATCACTACCCCTACCTGCAAATATTTTATCTGGCGCACTGAGTGATATTCGCCCAGTAAATTTGGTAACGACGAATGGAAAGCAGTTCCACAACTTAACGTTGGATAAAAAGTGTTAGGTAACCATTTGTGAAAAACTTAAATCATTACTTTCCCTTTCTGTTTTTTTAATGCGTCGAAGTGGAATAAATAGCACATTGTAAAGTATTTACTTCCATAATAATTGCATAGTTTTACCTGACCGACGTATGAATGAAGTGATCAGGCCCGTGGCAATGTTAATTTTACATAAGGCGGAAGCATACATAAAGTGCCTACAAACAGATCTTGATCAGGGCTTTCGAAAGTATTCATTTTACCGTGAACAGCCTATACTGAGATTCGCCACACGCGGAAAACGTATGCTTGCGCTCGGGAGCGCACTACGAATGGCTTTACTCTCCCCTGCGGATGTCACGACCAAGGACTGCAACACTACCGTATAGTAGCTATCGGTTTCGCGCTCCCCCTACTTCTTCTTTGTCTTTAATCATGTTGTTACTACACTTCATATACTTTCCATTTATCTCCTGTAAAGTGTGCGGTGCCTTCGTGATAATAGTTTCTCCCTTTAATGTCGATGACGCAAATTGAGGATGAAGCGCGAAAGACTGTAATTTACATTATAACATTATATATGCTATTGACAGTAAAGTGAGCAATTTTTTAAGACCTCCCAACAGGCATTAACCGCTAATAAATATATCTGATTGCAATATTAGGCATTCAATTATGAGAGTAGCGAAATGTTTACACTGTGTTTATTGGTCACATTGCAATGTTTATAATAAAAAAGCTGCAGGAAGATAGAAATTGGGTGAAAGTAATAATTTAGAAGGGCCTTAAAAAGTGCTCACTTTACCATGAACAGCCTATACCTAATAAACTATATCCAAAATTATGCCCGAAAAAATAGCTATATTAATTGCAGTATATAATGTAAATATTCTAAATATATAAGTCCCATAATGATTATTATTAAAATCGTAAATTTTCGCCTTTTTTTAAACTGGCCTTTAGGATTTTTTTTCCCATAAAGTATTATACGCACATTATCGCGCAAGCAGCAAAAGACTATAATGTACAACTTTGGCAACTGTGATGATTTCTCTAAACGAAAACATCCAAGATCCCATGGACTAAATTTTGTAATAATAGTTTTTCTCAAAATTGTCGTGGTGTGTGTGGGAGCAAACAACGACGATGTTTTTTGTGTGTTTCACTGTACCTGATAGACGTTGCAACTGGGCCGCAAATGCGCTCCAACGACTCGAAGTTGAACAGCAGTTGGGAAAATACAGCTACCCCGCGAGGATTTATGTTACAGCTAGAATTACTCGTTCGTGCCCAACTCACTGCGGTAATACATTTCGTGCTCCGAGTATAATTTCCGCAAGTGGTGAAGGTTGAGGTTATGTTGCTCTCGTGCAGTCGTTTAGCGGAAAATTTATGGCCCGCTCTCAAGATGTCGAGAAACCCATTTAAGTGTGGTTTTAAATGTATTTAACAAAATTACGCGTAAAACATTGCCACAGTTGTGTTCAACATTTACTTTTTTTTCACTCTCGTCCCGTTTACAAACAAAGTTTAATTAGTTGCGGTAAAATTATTATTATTATTATTTTGGCTTATGCAAAATTGAATATGGCAAATTATAATAATAACAATACTCCAAAGGTAGCATATTTATTTTCGAAGTCATTTTCATGAACTGTTTTCGTTTAATGAAAATAACACGCCACTTTATCAGGAAACAATAACCATGCTCACTAAGAATGAATGATAATTACATTTATTAAAAATTATTAATTTGACTTAAAACTTTAATTCAACCATGTAAAAAATTAATACATTTTAATTAATTGTTTATTCTTCATTATTTGTTGGAAATACCAACAATAAATTAGATATTTGACCTGTATGCAGAAGGAAAACTTATGAGTATTGAAGTGAGGGGCAACGTTCATAATTCATAACAGCTGTGAAAAGCTCACTTGATGTGTGAACAAAATAGCGTGTCTGCAAGCATTTGCAGAATTGTTTACCTGGACGGCTGTGCATAGTGCAAATATAGGTTGTTCACGGTAAAATGAGCACTTTTGAAATCCCTGCTTAAGATCTACTTGTATGCCCGTGGTGTATTTTTCCACCTTATGTAAAATTAAAATTGTCATGTGCTTCATCACTTTATTCATGCGTCAGTCAGGTGAAATTGTGAAATTATTAGAAAAGTAAATACTTTACAAATCTTCACATTTTTACACTTCGATGTATTAAAAATAGCACGAAGAATAAAAAATAATTTAAGTTATAATAAATGGCTTCCTAACACTTTCTATATGACGTTAAGATGTGGAACTACTTTCCCTCCCCCCGTTACCTACTTTACTGGGAGCATGTCACTCGGTGCGCCCGTTAAAGTATATGACGTTAGTAGCAGTGGTTTTTTTCTTAGGTTTATTTCAAAAGTGCTCACTTTATCGTGAACAGCCTTTAGCAGAGATAACGTGAAAGACAGAAGTCGCTTACCTTTACTTGTTGGGATGGCTAGGTGGCCCTAAGCTCAACAAACGTAATTATATCGAAGAATTTCTGAATGTCAGTAAGCCAGTCCTCCGCGGCCATAGCCAGCGAGGTTTCAGCTGTCATTCAGAGCATGTCTGCGGCAGTCATAAATATACTGCCTTTCTGTTTTAAATGCTTTTTAAAACCGAGCGACTTAACAGAAATCATTTTTGTAGGACAAATTTTTGAGCCATAAGAAGTATTCAGCATTCATTATTGAAATTTCTTCTTTGACAAGGCATATTGTTTTGATCAGACGGTTATTTGTTGTATATTTAATCTCAAGATGGCGTCCAAGTATCACCCTTAAGAGTCCTATGGACTTAAACCTTTTCAGTGAAATCGTTGTTTGCGCGTAAACGCGTATCCTGATAAATAAAAGTTCTGGAAATATTGCTTTATGTCGGAAAAGATAAATAACATTTATCTTTGGCACTATTTTTTACTTTTGTTACATTAAGTGTATTCGTGGAGAAAAAAATCGTGAAAATGGTCAAATATCGCATTTTTAAATAAAACTTGCCTCTGCAGTTTTAAGCGGCAAGAGAAAAAGTACAATGATACAGACGTAGTTTAATCTGTGGACTTTCATCGCGTGTAATAAAACCCGTATGTTACACATTTAATTTGCACAGTACAGCGTTACGGCGGAAACACTGCACACCTTGCGCGTAGGAGCGATGAGGCATAGACGTGCATGTTTGTGTCACCCGTATCGCTCCCTCTTGACCTTGGAAGTGCAGCTACACAGTCCCCTTAAGGCTGTCAAATACCACAACGTTCGCTAAAATTCGCTGCGTGGACGATTGTCTGCAAGCACGCTGTCGCCATAATGCTCGGGAGGCTGTGGCGCCAAGCAAAACAAGAATCGCGACACAGAAAGACGAGAGAGAAAGAGAGAGATGGTAGACGTATTTTGTGCCAGCTTCTCAAGGCAAACCAAGGGCAGGCAGGCAGGCAGGCGAGTTGCTGGCTTCTTTGTCCCCACTGTGCGCGAAAATAATGACATTCCCCGGTACATACCAAAAGAAAGGAGTGGGGAAGGGGGGAGAGAGAGAGAGAGAGAGAGAGAGAGAGAGAGAGAGAGAGAGAGAGAGAACGGGTATGGCTTGTTGACAATATGGATGTAAGTTGCCGCTGCGTGATTTGTAGTTCAAGGAGCGAGCTGGAGCAAAGTATTCAAGGGAGTAATGACTCAGCGATTTATACAAAGAAAAACTTAAGCATTAAAAACGGTAGAACTCTGAAAGTTTGCTGTTGCTCTGGCTCAAATCTAAGTAAACACAATAAAGTTGCAACTTCTTATTGTTCAAACTTATCAGTAAAAAATAAGAAATTATCTATGCAACTAATACGCCTACGTTCTTTTACATTAATTCATATAATTTTGATGAATTCCATAAAAGGTTAAATGTTAGGTACCGTAGAGTTACTTAAGTGTCAAATCTGGTACGAATCGGTTGATTGTTTCCCGAGATATGACATTAAAACTTTATTATTCATGTGACGCTATCTTTCAGATTGGCGAACAAAAGAGGTTTGGAATTGACACATTTTATGCTTTTAAAATATACGTTCAGCATAACAAGTTTCGTCGAAATTGGTCAAACGGTAGGGTATGGTAGATATTGCTGATGAACCTAAAACAATTATATTGCTGTCATTTTGAAAATAAATCCCTTAACCATTTAAATTGAATACATAAACATAGCCTACGATAGTATTACTTATATGCCAAATTTATAGTAATCTGTTGCGTAGTTATAAAGAAACAACATAAAAGATTTATTTTCATGTTTCACTATCTTTCAAAATGGTGACTAAATATCATACCCAACATACAAAATCTGCTTTAAATCAGTTAAATGGTTTCCAAGATATAACATAAAAGCTTAATTATTTCAGATTGCTCTTTCTTAGAAAATGATGTATAAATAACATTATCGGTTCCTGAATCGTGCACTGCCAATGTACCAAAATTGGTTTAAATCTGATAATTAGTTACCAAAATATGGCGGAAAAGCTTTATTTACTAAACTTGTACTATTTTCCAAAATGGTGGACCAATAACATTATAATTTTCTTTATTAAATACTTATACCATGCATTGTCTACGTACCAAATTTGGGTTATATCGGTTAAATAGTTTCCGAGATATGATAGAGTGTCTTAATTTAAAATTGCCGCAATTTCGAAAACAAAAACCCGTCGTCATCGAAAACTATAAATCTCCTATGGCCTTAATAAATACTACGTGTGTACCTAGTTTGGCGAAATTACGTTTTGGGTTCAAAAGTTGCTAAGGGAGACAAACATTCAGGTGAACGCATAAGCCTGCATTTTCTTCGGAAATTAAACTAAGAAATGGAAACTAGAAAAATAAATTCCCAAGTCTTAGGTTTATAGATAACCACATAGAATAATACATTCAAATAAACACACTCTTCAAGTTGATGTCAAGTAGAGAACATCCAAGATATACTTTCGTTGGCCTGCTGCTAAAACAACTATGTAATGCTAGAGTACTATTAATTAAGGACCTATTAATATTTTAATTACAAATAACACAGTGTAAAATGCTATCCTATAGGTCGAACTCAGGCAGTTCGATAGGTATTGTGTCAGTAACATTTTTTTTTAAGCCTACTCCTTTCTGCATATTTCTTATTGCTTACTGCATAATTTTTAAATTGTGTAAACACTAATACTGCGCCTCTTCTGGATCGCTACGTCTCGTTGCCAGTCACTCCTCCCAGGAGTCTGAGGCAGAAGTCTATGCACTGCATATACGAAGGTACTTCTTACCTGAGGATCTGTGTGAATGTATGTACTGCATATATGAAGGTACTTCTTACCTGGGGATCTGTGTGAATGTATGCACTGCATATACGAAGGTACTTCTTACCTGAGGATCTGTGTGAATGTATGTACTGCATATACGAAGGTACTTCTGACCTGGGGATCTGTGTGAATGTATGTACTGCATATTTGAAGGCACTTCTTACCTGGGGCTCTGTGTGGATGTATGCACTGCATATATGAAGGTACTTCTTACCTGGGGATCGGTGTGAATGTATACTCTGCATATATGGAAGCACTTCTTACCTGGGGATCAGTGTTGATGTATGCACTGCATATATGAAGGTACTGTGTACCCTATAATTATTTTCAGATGTAGGCCTACTATTATGGAAATGCAATTTTTTTTTATGTTGGAAAGCTTTATAATGGTGACTTGAAAAACATACTCCTCAAACGTCTTAATTGTGTGTAATTTTTGTAAATAAATTCACTCGAAGTATGTTTAATTAAAACGTAATACAATACGACTTTCGTTACTAATACACTGTCTGTATCTTACTGCAGGCATTCAGGGCAACAATGTGCTAAACGCAACGAAAATCTACTAAAGAAAAGGCTCTCTCTCCAACCTCAGCTGAGAACTGCGACGCGGATATGTTTAATACGTACATTTTTAATAAAGGGAGCAGTATAAGTAATCACGCTGTTTTTAGAGGGTACGGGAATACCGCTCGGCAGTAGATTTTCGAGTTATAATATCAGTTTTAGTTTTTCGACGAACACACGTAGACAGAAAACAGCTATAAAACGTATTTCCGGAGTTATAGGGCAAATGTGCTGAAATTCGCAACATACACCTTCGTAATCGAACGTGTCCCAATATATTACTTTGTATTGTTTAAATTGCAGACAGCTTAAATTCAACTTTTATTATATGTATTGCTACGCGCTCGCTGCTTCGCATCCCGTGTGTGAGAGTGGAAGGACAGCAGTTATACGATAGCGAGCGGACTATCATAAAGGACGCCGCCGGACAAGGCGATAAACTTGTAGTTCGCGCCTCGCTGAACCAGACAAGCTCGTACTTCTCCAGTTAATAAGCAGGAAAGTCGTCGTCGCCACCCTTTTCCAGAACTTGGATTGCCGAGAACGTTCTAGACGATACCTACCTCAAGTATAAATACCACATGCGGGCCTCTGAGTTTGGCGATTCCGGAGCGGCAATGGACGACTGCAGCGATCTGCAAGAGTGCGTCGGTGAGATTGTGTGCAGTGAAGAGTGGGACTGATCTGCGGGACTGTGGGATGGATACGTGAGCGAAAAGTCCTTCGGGACGAAGCAAATAGACAGCTTTAACTAAAGTGTGGAAATAATTGGAGTAATTAGCAAGAGTAAAGACTGTGATAAATATATAAATTTAAAAGGAATTAGTAATTAAATATTGCGCCTAATAAGAATAATAAGAGTTGATAGAACGCTGAGACTTGTAAACAAAATATGTTTGACTGTTTGTAGCATTGAGAATAAATAAAATTACCGAATTTAATTATTTTATTTTTATTAAGACCTCCATCCCTCATGATTTCAGATACGCCCCTCAGGCGTCCCATGTAACAATATTTATGCCTTAAAGAGTTTGAGAGTATCACTTTAGTTATGCACGTGTAAGCTTAACTGAACACAGAAGCAACTGAAATATTAATTTTTACTTGTGGCGGATAGTTTTGAGTAACTGCGATCCACTTGTACTCATAGAATTATAGGAGTTTCTAATGCATTTCCATTTCGACATAAGACTAAACTGTGATGCTCCATGCCAAACGAGTGGGTTGCGCGTACAGACGACGTGACATTTTGTAAGCGTGAGAATGTCACCTTTCTCCCTGATCAGTCGAAAATAGCGTAAAGTAAAAACAGGGTGACGCCAGACTGTTACACTCTCACGTTTCATGCAACTCCCAAGACGTGACTGTAACCCGCAGTTTCTCTAGGAAGTCGTGCCAGCTGAGCTTCCCCGGTCATCTGTTGGCTACAAAATCCTGACTATCGTCGCTACGATGGTGTCAAATCACAAGTGAGTCAGTCACGTCAAGGTTTAATTACGTCTAGATCTTCTGTGATCAAAATAACGCGGGCAGTTTCGTAGTCAAAACTAACCTTCCAGTTAGCGAATGTTACATTTAAACGCTAGCCATCGCACTGGATGTACATAATTATGAAGTTCTTTAAAACTTTCTTTCTTTTTTTCTCGAAATTTATAACTTGTGTATTGCCTCTTATACTTCGGGTTTAAATAAGTTTGTGGACTGGTTCACTGGTGGTGTTGTATAGTTTGTTCCCTTTTCTTGATGTATTGCGTACTTTGCTAATTTTATTTATTTATTTACTAGCAGGCCAGTGTTACTTCATTAGCATGATATTTAGGACTTTGAATCTATATACCCACTTCTCTTGAGAAGGAAAGGACAGCCCACAGAAAAAAAGAAGAAATGAAGGAACTTTTTTAAATAATTTTTTTTAATATACAGCAATCCTAAGAAAAGCTTAATCCAGTACCTAGTTACATACCTGATAATCATATCGCTCTATGCACTGCGGTCCACTGGGCCACTACGGCCGCACTTGATATAGTTCTGTCCATTAAACCACTGTGACTCCACTTGTATTAACTCTAGCCACTGGGCCACTACGGCCGCACTTGATATAGTTCTGTCCATTAAACCACTGTGACTCCACTTGTATTAACTCTAGCCACTGGGCCACTACGGCCGCACTTGATATAGTTCTGTCCATTAAACCACTGTGACTCCACTTGTATTAACTCTAGCCACTGGGCCACTACGGCCGCACTTGATATAGTTCTGTCCATTAAACCACTGTGACTCCACTTGTATTAACTCTAGCCACTGGGCCACTACGACTTTTTGGAAGGAAAGGAGGACAGGCCATGTACAAAAAAGAAAGGAGAAATGACGGAACTTTTTTTTAACAATGCTTTTTTATGCAGTAATTAATCCTAATAGAAGTTTAATCTAGTACCTATGTACATCCCTGATAATTTTTTCCGGAACCGTTTGAGATATCTCAATGAAACAAAGACTAAGTTGATCCCGGGGTTATTATCGATAGAATGCGTAAATTTGATGTCAGTACGTTCGGTGGTTTTTGAGTTAAATCCGGTTGGACAGACAGACAGACATGCATACAGACATGAGAATAATTAACATTAGATATGGCTTAGTTATCTATTATACTATATGAAAAAATAATTAAAAGTTGAAAATTCAAAGATCACAGACAGACACTTCTATTTTATTTAGTAGTATAGATTATTGTTTTGAGCGTCGCTGTACAACGACAAGGGCCTGTATTGGAGACCCCGTTACTTATCATACGGGTCGCAACGTATAAGCAGTTGTGTCTATATTAATTTTTAAAATATTATAAAATAAAATTTCAAAGCAAATCTTTTTCTTTTCAGGACAGAAATGAAAATCGATCATTTTGTTGTCCATTCGCAAATTTGGTTATTGAAACACAAACGTGGTCATTTAAAAATGTCAAAGATAGCAAAAGTCGCTAAAACTTACCCTTTGTTTAAGAAATTTATTTTTCTGTAAAATAATGCTTTTTAAACTATAGCGAGGGGGGTGAACCCAGGGCGAGGCAACACCCTCCGAGTGACGGGCATTCCAGCCAGGACCCTTAGATACCTGTCATCCTCGGACATGACATGAAATGAGATCCTAGGATGGAGCGGCGCTGGAATGTAAGGGCGGGGATTTCCCCGAGAAAATCCGCCGGCAAGCGGCATTGTCTAGTCGAACCCGGGAGGCCTGGGTGGGAGGTGAGCGCGCTAGCCACTGCGCCACCACTGCCCACTATAGCAATAATGTCGTATCTTTTCTAAACATATTGTTGTATTAAAACTTTACAGTCACCGCTAAAATTTCTGAGGAAACAGAACACACGCGAAAAATTGTTTATACTATTTTCCAATGCCTTGCAGTGACTCCTTATGGCCGAACATGACGCCGAGGCGTGTAATATTGTTTATACGCTGTTCACGGTAGAATAAGCACTGAAAGCCCTACCTAAGATCTATGGGATGTTCACGGTAAAGTGAGCACTTTTTAAGGCCCTCCTAACAGGCATTAACCACTAAGAAATATATCTTATTGCAGCCTCAGGCATTAAATTTTGAGGGTGGTGAAATGTACGCACTGTGTTTATTGGTCACATTGCAACGTTTATATTAAAAAGTAGCAGGAAGATGGAAATTGGATGAAAGGAAAAATTTAAAAAAGCCTTAAAAAGTGCTCACTTTATCGTGAACAGCCTATACTTGCATTCACATTGTGTATTCTTACACCATATGTGCAATTAACAATACCATGGGCCTGATCACTTTATTCGTGCGTCGGTCAAGGGCGACTATGATTTTTACGAAAGTTAATAATTTTGCAAATGTTATTTTCTCTTATGTGTATAAAAAAATAAAAAGTAAAATAAAATATTTGGTATTCGCAAATATTTACCCAATACTTGTAAAGGCTGTTCACGGTAAAATGAGCATTTTTGAAAGCCCTGCTTGAGATCTACTTGTATGCACATTGTGTATTCACATAAATTATTCATGCTTCGGTCAAGTGAAACTGTGAAATTATTATAAAAGTAAATACTTTACGATTCTGGTTAGTATTATACTTCCGATACATTAATAAAACAGAAAGTGAAAGAAATAATTTAAGTTATCATAAATGATTACCTAACGCTTTTTATTCAATGTTAAATATGCAACTACTTTCCATTCATCGTTAGCAACTGTTCTGGGCGTATGCCACCCAGTGAGCTCGTTGAAGTATACACAGGCAGGGGCAGTGACATTTTTCAAAGGTTGATTTTAAAGTGCTCCATTTACCGTGAACAGCCTTAACTACGTATTTTCCTTAGAGAATGGTTGCAGGAAACCATGGGAAGACGGAATCAAGCTGGCTGGACCGGGTATCGAACAGGGATCCTCCCGAATGCGAGTTGAGTTGTGTACAACTGTGCTACCTCGTTTACATAGTTTGTAGAAAACTATTGTTTTACGGTGCAAGTAGTCGAGCAGTATTAATTTAATTTATTACGTTATCAACATTCCTTATCTGATTGTTCTTCGGTCACGAATGTAGTGTCTTATAGCAATAGAATTACAGTAAACAGCGAGTATAAATCACAATGTTCCGACGAAAGGTGTGCTTAAATATTTATTTCAATTTAATCCTTATATTATATTTATTATTCCGGATTGACAGGGTGAAATTTCTCTTTTTATTACTAGACATCTAAGGAAAGCATATATCCTGTAGACTCAAGTGTTGTGTTTATATTGTTTTTGTAAATTATTATTACAAAGATAGTCATTATTAATAATATAAATGCAAAGGTTTTTACCAAGAAGTATGTTTATTGTTTAGAAGTTATGTTTTGTTATGCTATAGTTAAAACGTAAGCATTTGCATTAATTTATATTCATATGCCTGCTATAAAGCACGAGTTAGACGAGACTGATACAGTAAATCTTAAATTAAGAATAACTCTAAAAGGTTAAATTGCTGATGTATTATAAAATTATAATTTTCCGTAGATGAGCTGTGCTTGTAAATTTCAAACATACTTGTATTTAAATAAATGAAACAAATGGATTCCAATTTCTTCTTTTTTTCAGAGTTCAGGCGGATCGATATTAGATCCAGACCTTAAGATCATGGAAGTACACAAAAAAGCAACAGGCACGTTCTGGTTTATCTCGTCGAGCCGGTAAACTGGAAACCAGCAGCATGGCAAGATGTCATTCGACAAAGTGTGAATAGAGGCAAACTTGAACTTGCCAGCTGTCCAAACCAGAAGTTAATCCAGTACGTGCGACCTCGCCTATATAGAATTGCACAATTTTTATGTCTCCTTACGAACAGAATTGATGAAACATGTCACGTCCGAAGACCTTCTGTCTTTATGTGTAGTTTTGAATGTGGGATGACTCAAACATGGATTTCCTCTTTTTTTATATAGTGAGTGAAGAAATTTGGGCGGCTCTTAACAGCGAGACCTTGAGAGCCGATGAGGGTGATTGAAGTGAGTATGGAATGGCGCCGGAATGGGGGGGGGGGGAGAAACGGGAGATCCCCGAGAAGACCCGCCGACCAACGGCATCGTTCGGCACGATTCTCACATGCGAAAATCAGGTGACCCGGCCGGGGATTGAGCCCGGTTCGCCTTGGTGGGAGGCGAGCGTGCTAATCGCTCATCCACCGTGGCCCCCTTTATTCTATATAGCTGTTCATGGCGATCATTAAACTGAGCACTTTTTAAATCCCTGATTAAGATTTACTTGTATGCACATTGTGTATCCTTTCCGCCATGAGTGAAATTAACGTTGCTGTGGATCTGATCACATTATTCAAATGCCGGTCAAGTCAAACTGTGTTAATTCTTACACTAACGTGCATTAAATCCTTACACTACAATACGTTATAAATAGAAAAAAAATAATAATTTCAATATTCACAATAAAAGAATTCGTAACGCTATTCATTTAATGTCAAGACGTGGAAGTACATTCCCTAAGCCGTTGCCAACTTTTTTAGACGCACGAGTCAGTGTACCCGTTAAAACAAAGCAAGTAGGATCGGTGACAATATTCAAAGGTTAATTTCAAAAGTGTTCGATCAACCGTGTACTGCCTGTACGAAATTTCCGGTTACAGGATGATAAAAGTTGTTTACAGATGTGTAGTAAACACTTATTCTGAATATTACAACATAGAACGAGAGGGTCAATTATGAAAGAGTCATAGAGGCGAATTTTCGACAGGAAGACTGCACGCCAGTTCAGCGTCTTGAGCTTAGAGGCGACGAAGCACGTGATAGTCGTGCGTAAGTCGTTTTCAGTGTGGTTGTTTTGCTTCCTGCTGCCTGATGAGGTATAGTCTATTTCATATAAGTGAGGTAAAATCTGACAGACAATGTGACCGACCTACAGACTATGTAAACAGTAAATGCTCTCGTTCGTAAAGTATTGTATAAACTGATGAATTGCTGTGGAATCCGTGTCGTTAAGTTTGCGATTTTGATGATGGCTTTGGAAGAAAATTTTACTCAAAACTAAAAGGTTTAACTTAATATATTAACTATACTTGCAACATTTATGGTTTAAATTATGTTTTAAAGCGATATTAAATGTTATTGACTATTAGTGACTGGACTTGAAAAACATGTTTAGCAATTATGACAGAGTATGTCGACACGTACGAACAGCAAACGTTTCCAGCCAATGGCTAGCCATGTTTATGTTTCCATTTTCCAGCCCCGTGAAAGCCGTTGTGCGTGTGCCTTTTTCTCATCGTGTTTATTATACAAATATCGTGTTGGTGTTGTCTGAATATTTAATCGATGGATGATTATTGTATTATTTACTTTTTCTAAGCATAGTTGGTTGTAGGTACCGTTGTAGTGCGTTTTCTTGAGTTAAATGTAATATTAATCGGAACGTGTTTACCGTTTCGTAAAACTGATTGTTCCGCCATTTTCCTTACCGCGTCCGCAATGAACTGACACGAATATAATTTACGTATCTAAGTTTAAGTTTGTTGGTTTCAGTAAACGTACACAGTGTTGATTTTACTTAATGATGATTCTGCAAATAAATTATTTAATGCTAGTGACGAACAAACGAGATTTTAGTGACGTAAACGTGCAAGGATTTTCATATAAAATACGCTTTCAAGAGGTTGCGAATTTTACAATCAGTAAGTTTGCTTGTTTTGTAAATGTATTTGTAAACCCTTAATATAATTATTGAAATACACGTGGCCTGAAAAAGTCGTACTATCCACGCTTTTATAGTGAGTAAATAATATTTGTTTATTGGTCCATATCGTAAATTGAACGAGTGTAAGGTTAACTTCGGTCATTGCGTGCGTGTATATATTGCTCCACATGTACAAATACAAACAGTGACGTACGTATCGCGTATTGGTTTTTTTCATTGAAGTTAACATTTTCGAAGATATAATAATTTAAATGTTATTTCCATACGAGCAAAATTTTCCATTGTTCCATCAAAACAATATTGCAACTCGAAATGCCACTCACTCATAAGAACATCAAAACAATGTCGTCTCGCGAAAGACGTTAATCTAAAGCCCTCAACCCGTCGCAGTTTCCTTTGTCCCCCCTAAATTAAGATAAACAGAACCACAACAAAGTTAACATAGGAATTACAAAAAATAAAAAAACAGGTTGGTGTGCCAAACTAGCTATAATATCATACATTAATTGCTGAACGGAAGTCAGCTAATGTCAGTCTTTCAGCGCTTGCCATAACAGGAAACACGGGTAAAGAGGAAAATGCAAGTGTGTACATCGTACTCAAACATTTGTTTACAACTTTCTTTATCTTCAGTGACAAAACTGCTGTGGTGGAAGGATACGTTCTGGCCGTGCTACTACTCTAGAACTGTCAAAATTTACACCACTTGCATGAAATGGACTATATTATTCTCACTGGTAGTGGTATGGTAATAAATACTGTTCACGATAAAGTGAGCACTTTTGAAATCAACGTTACAAAAGAGTCACTGCTCCTACCTGCATATATTGTAACGGGCGCATTGAGTGACATGCGCCCAGTAAAGTTGGTAACGATGGAGGGAAAGTAGTTCCATATCTTAGCGTCGAACGAAAAGTGTTAGGTAACCATTTGTGATAACTTAAATTATTTATTTTCCTTTCTGATATTTTTTAATGCATCAAAGTATAAAAATGTGAAGATTTGTTACATGTTTACTTGTCTAATAATTTCACAGTTTCACTTGCGCGATGTATTAATAAAGTGAGGAGGCTCATGACAATGTTAATCTTACATAAGGCACAAGAATACACAACGTGCATACAAGCAGATCTTAAGCAGGGCTTTCAAAAGTCCTCATTTTACCGTGAATAGCCTATAGTTGTGTGGATTGTAGCACGGGTTTTACTCATATTGTGGCACCAGTTGTACTCGGCGGCTCGCAACAAGCTGGGGCTTGAGGCGACGAGGCATGTCACTTCTAAATGCATCCCGGCCCTCCCGCAGCGAAACTAGGGAGTGCTGGATCTGCTGCTAGGAAGGAGAGAGAGAGAGGAGTAGAGCGCCCAAAGTAAACACAGCACTGTTGGTCTACCAGCCGGCCGCCCAAGGTCAGCACGCACGCAGCACGTGTACCGGCCTGCCCAAGGTCACTGCCTCAGCTACTACTAGCGTCTGCCTGCCCTCTCACTTGTCGGTGCGGCCTTCGCGTCCCCGCGTTGTGGCACGTAGCGCAGATATTCAACCGTTTATGGTGAATAAAATTACTCCTTTGTTTAAGGCCTATTCACTGTTTCTTCACACTTTTTAAATCAAACCTTTTAAAAAAATCACCCTATTTTTGATGAGTTTGGTTGTGTCCTATTTATGCAATGTATCACAAGCCTTCTATACTTGTGTTTACAGAAAGAGCCTTATTTTTTGTTAAATTGAAATTTTGCATAACATTTCTTTCTATAAATTATAATATTTAATTCATAATTAATATGAATAAAACAGGGTGAAAATAGGTATGTACATAATGCCTAGTAAGAAATAGTCCTTATACAAAATGTTATTACACTGATTGCGCACGAATGTGGTTCGCTGTCCCTTTGGTGTAATTTTCTAGACTCGGTTACGAATTTTATGCAAGAGGCGGAGGAATATCGTGAATGTAGAACTTTCGATGGGCTTCCGAAAAGTGTGAAGTAACCGTGATTCACCTACAGCAGGAAACTTCAGTTTCTTACATCAGTGACGAGCACTGTTTAACTTGCAGAAATTACTCATGATGTCATTTCCAACCAATAACAAAATATTTTCCATCATATTCACATAAGGAAATATCAAAATCACAATTTCGGTTCATTTTTGAGAAACTTAAAAAATTAAAAGTAGCTGGTTTGCAGAAGTTAGCTAAACTGTAGTGAAAAACAGTCCCGAGTTACCTGAAGAAACAGGCCAGTAGGCAAAACTATGTAAAGGCGGCGGTTTTAACTTAGGTAGGTACATCGGGAAATTTTGTTTTTCAATACACTACGGCGGGTTAAAATTATTACACGGTAGAATTTAATTAACACCCATCTGCATCACAAATCTTATGCCAGTGCTCTCTCACACGTCAAATATCCAAACACAGTTTCATTTAAGTAACGTGTAGAGAAAAATAGGTGAAGCTCGTGGGGCAAACAGAACGTTGGTTGGAATATAGCTCCAGTACACTGGATGTACATAGCTAATAATTGCAGGTAACATCGCTGTGAACAAAAATCTGTATTATTACAAATATAAAAATGTGTTATAAACGCTCCCGCATTATGTCAGTAAACTAATACTAGCGCGTCTTAATGCAAAGTAATCAAAATTACATCGTAAAGTGACACTCAGAACCTCATGAACAGAAGGTAATTCTTCATTGAGGCCTGTCTGCAGCTCGACAATTAGACGAAAAGTAATATGATAGAACAGGCGTTTAACCGAAAATATTTTGACGTGAATACGTCTTTAAAATTGTAACTATAGCGGGAGACAATCCAGAAAATCCGATGATAAAATCTGGGGATACAGTTTGGCAGCGCAACTCCGAATCTATCGTCTACATTCAAAATTCAATTGCACCACTCGATTGCCAAAAAATATGTCACGTTAAGTGAGGATTGCTAAGCATCGAGCGAAGAGGGGGCGAATTTTTGAGTTCATTTCGCCGTGTCTCATAACTTCCGCGTAGTATAACTTTTGACTAGGAGAAGCTGCGACGCTAGTTTGAGTTGCAATCGACAGCTCTCGTCAAGATCAATCGATTGCGTGTATAAAAACATTCGTGTGACGTGGTAATGGTGAAATTTAATGAGTTAAATATAAAAAATTAAGAAAACTTAACACAATTTCTGCTTATTCTAGTCAAAAAGCCAAATATAAATACATAAATCGTATACGGTTGGAAAGATCATCTCAAAAGCAATCCATTGATACCCATAAAACCCCATATGATCGAGTGAAGCGGTGCCGGGAACGTAACAAAAATATCTAGGCGTCCGAGCGCGTCAACGTAGACGTATTCACGCAAAACAAACGGCCGTGTCCCCAACACAGCCAAACCCAATTTTTTGGTCAAATGACGGGTGCCTGGTCTACCTTGAACGTCGCCAGGATGGGGGTGGATTTACATTGTTTAAGTGTTTTATGGAAGATTCTTCCGTGCTCGGGTTTTATGGCGGTGCTACTTTTCATCGCCTAGGACCGAAATAAATTAAAATAAATTAATGTTTGAAATGGCCGTCCATATTCGTTTGTAATGGTCACTATTGGTAGCGAGAATACAGCTTTTTAATGACGTCTGCTATTCTGTAATGAAAGCCTTCTCCTTGTTTGATCAGACCATTCAGGATTCGGTTCCCCAATGCTGGACGTTCTTGGATCTCGTGCAGACGTTTGAGATGCGTGCATTCATAAACAATTTCGCTAAATGTGTGTAGTCGCAGAATATTTTAACGAAAACCGATACCCCTGCCTATTAACATTTTTTTATTCCGTTGTAAATGACTGCTGATTAAGTCGAGATGTAATTACGAGGGTGATTAGGGTTGTAAGAAATTTTATAATCTACTACGCCAAAAGTTATATATAGCAGTATTAAGATAAGTAATAGCACAGTATTTTAACAAAAAATACACGTAGAAAAGTTTTTCGAAACGTTGTTTCTTTTATTTACTTTTATGACGGCGATTTTTTTTTCACCACGGTTTCTCGTTTGTAATAAAAAGTGGTCCAGTGAAATGAAGACGCATAAACGGACAAGAGAGGTGTACTCAGAAGATGGAATTTTATCATGTGCGAAGATATTTCCGTTCAAAACTTGTATGCATCCGCATTGGTTGGTTAATTAACATGCCAATGATAATATTCGGTGAGCACCAATAAATCATTATCAGGCGCTTGCAGTTCCCTTTTACCACGGATCGTATGCTCACAGACTGGAGTGAGTCACGCACAAAGATCGGATACAGTGGTGTTATTTTAGTGTGAACTAGTCAACGTTATTTTATAACTGGGAAAAAAATATGGGGAAAATTACGTAATATGTGTTGTAAACTGCGTTACAGAGTGTTAGAAATGCACGTTTTTTCCTTCGAAACTATGAAACGTCTGTCTAAGGTGCTGATCCACGAGAACACACTCCTCAGACGAAGGCTGCTGAGTACTTTCAAGATGTCTGAACGTCGTCGATTCTATTCCTTTGCACGGATTCTGAGTACTTGGATCAGGAATTTATATTTTATTCCTTCTTCGGTAGTCCATGAACCCCGTAATCGATTATGACATTAAGGGCTATAGAACTTCATTATACTCATACAATCCCCTTCCTTTCGAATTGTATGGAGGCAGGCCAGTGGAGGAGGCCTTAAACTCACCTGTCTGCAGGGTCCTCCCCTGCTTACAAATACATATAGGTATAGTGTCTGAAGTATAACCTCGAGACATAATTTGTTGGAGAACTATTCCTGTACATGAAGGTGTTGCTAATCAGAATGCTGTAATTATTATGTACTCTACACCCGTGCTCTTTTCTCGGAAGAAAATGAAGTTCGAGACAGATGATCAAATTTGGCTTTAGCGCAAGTTCGTTTGCACTACTAGTAATATGCATGTACTCGGACATGTTGAAATGTTGTTTGATTCTTAATCTGTAATAGAAACAGTACATTTCAATATTTCATGCACATATCAGTAGTTTTCTTCTACTAATGATTGCTGTCTGTACAATAAGTAATTTCCGTATTTTACCAGGCCACTCGGAATTAGGTAACCTAGGCACTTATTCTCTGTGATTCGCGGGCAAAAAGTTGACACTTGCCGAAAAATAATTCTACCAATTAAATAAAATGAACAATTTTACGAAGTTACGTCGTTTGTCTTGTCTAGAAATATTTTTGCAAAATGCCACTGCTCCTAAAAATATACTGTTTAACTGACAAGTTAACTGAAAAACTTGAAAAATAGGTTTATGCTTCTCCCATTGTTTAACTCTATCTGGCCAATTTTTTTTATCGCTTTTTAATTAATTCATCGTCGTTATCGCCCACGTCTAATTCCCAGAGGTAGCGAATGAGATAAGAAATGCTACACAGGATTTGGCGGCTAAACTGGCATGGCAATAGAATCTCGGAATACCGGACCTTTACTTACTTCCAGCAAAGTAAAACATTAATCGAATACTATTATAGTAAATATGTGTAAAGTTTTCCAAACACTTCGTAACTAGCCAAATTGCGTGACCTTATAATTCTCATAAAGATCCTTAGTAAAATCATGATAATTTAATTCCACAAACACCTTATCAAGGCATATGGTCTGAAAATTCACCATACCTATGTAAGTTTTTCCATGTATTATGATCTCCATCTACTCTTTGCTCAGGGTAGTCGGTCTGAATAATCCTAGTCGCGACAATGGTCAAGCTTATTTGCCATCCCACCTACAATTTCACTTCAATAGCAGTGTTTGCCAGTGAGTGAGTGAGTGAAGAGATATGGGCGACTCTTAACAGCGAGGTCTTGAGAGCCGATGTCGGTGATTTAAGTGAGTATGGAGCGGCACCGGAATGAAGGGGCGGGGGAAACGGGAGATCCCCGAGAAAACCCACCGACTAACGGTATCGTTCGGTACGATTCCCACTTGCGAAAATCTGGTGACCCGGTTTCTCTTTGGTGGGAGGCGAGCGTGCTAATTGCTCAGCCACCGCAGCCTCACTGTTTGCCAGTATACTGTCACGTGGAAAATTGGCTATTTATGTATAATTCTTTATCAAATGCTGATTCTAAATTTTGGCATACAATTTTTATGCATATATAATATTTTTTTGTCACGCAATACTTAAGTGCCAAAAAGCTGGCCTTAAAATACAATAAAATACACAGTCATTATTCTCCCCCTAAAACCCGCACCTGTCACGGTATCTCTACATCTTAAAAGTGAAAAGTGGCGACTGAATAATATTTGGAAGGTGTATTGATATTTGCCCAGGACTTTTTCGGTTCGTTCTGCAGTTGACGTCATGTTTGTGTGGAATGGGAGCATCGTGTGAATGGTCAAAACACGCTCTGTAAAGCTCGGCATCACGGTTGTTGTTGCTTCGTGTGACGCACGACGAGGAAGCGAGTTAGCATGTACCTCGAACAATGCAGGAACCGCCAGCTGGGGAATGAATGTGCACACAAAGTAGACAGCGCGTCTATCTTTTTGATGTAAGCGTGCCCATTTGGTGATTAGCTGCATGATGCTCTGGAATCGGGTCTTGTGTCTGACTGGTACATTCGTGATGAAGTGGAGAAGATCCCTTATCGGTTCGATGGTCTTATAAACTTGTCTCCAGGCACTGACTGGCAAGTGGCCTCCTGGAACGTTGCCAGCAAGTGAGGCTATTTGCATCGCTCGTGAGGATCTACAAGCGATATTTTCTTTCCTTCTGTATGCTTGAATTTCCTGTCCTTCACTATATGCAACACTTGGAATGTGCAGAACAGAGACCTAGAAAAGCATGCCGGTCGGTCCGATAACCAAAATCTACTTTTCACTTTTTTCATGTACACAGACGAGTAGAACACTTAGGATGAATGCTATTATGTAGCCGCTCGCGCCAACTTTGCTGCTTGGCACTATGGCCGCGTTTCTTTTGTTACTGTCAGCAGCTGGGATTACTGATGATGGTGCCTTTATTTACTGATAGTGTTGATTAGTCACTGAGGAGAGGTGTTTTAGCATCTGGGTTGGAGGTTACACTTCCTGTTGAGACCACTGATGTGCAGTAAATACGGTCTCAGTAGTAGCAAACGACCGAAGATGGTAACGGTAAACGATAATAATAACCAAGGATGCGAAGAGTGTAAGGAAGTAACTAGCGAAGTAACGAGGTAAGTATTTTCGCTGAATTAAACATCCATAAGAAAACTTTTACAAATAAATCTTATTAATAGTGAAAAAACACAGACATTGCTAATGACGAGACAATAAAGTCGTTGGGCATAGCGGACGCCATTCCTTTCTACTCCTGGAACTGCTCACCTGTGTTCCGCCACCGATACCAGTAGCTGGCTGTTGGCGTTCCTACAGTGTTACCTGCTGACCGGTTACCTCAGTTCTGTCGTCACAACAGTTGGTGCTACCGTGTAGTGCTGAGTCTGTTGAAACGTCATACAACTTGTTGCTTTCATTTTGGTGTCACATCCGCCCTCTCAGACACTATACAGCTGAACGATATACCTCAAACGATTCTTCCACCCCGCCTCTTCGAGATGGACGAGTCTCATATCGACACCTGCTGTTAGCGGATTTTTACGACGGATTGTCTGGAACTACTTTACGAGGAAAGGCTATAACGTCAGAATAAGGCCCACTAGCGCCGCACCCTTCATGAGCATGAGAGTGCTGTGTTCCGCACACACTAAAAAAAATGTAATAAAGGAATGAACATCCCAACCCACTCTCTACTAGATTTAAGACCATGCAACTTCCTATATGTACAGTAGAATTTTTATTGATAATGTATATGACGGCTGATTGTGTTAGTACACTTAAGAGGACACGGGACATAAATTAATGCTATTGAGGTTTATTGTATTTTACAAATTTTTATGGAAGCCAATAGAGAAAACAAAGAAAGGGAAACCATACCGAATAGTTTTTACTAACTACGAGAGCAAATATTTTACCTGAGTGACGTTATTCTGCCGTGATATTTCTGACGCCGTCAATTTTTGTGCGTTTTCGTGGTGCAAGACATTATGCAAAATTGATACAGTAATACTGCAAAATACTTGGTCGTTAAGTTGGCAAAACCTGTTATCTAGGATTGCCATTTTTCTTTTTTCTATGTTGGCTTTCAAAAACAAGTAAACATCAGTTTATGTATTTGGTGTTGATTTATGTCCCACGCCCCCTTAAGGAAGACAAGGCTGTATTTAAGTCCATGGCTGCCCAATACCTACCTGTCTGCCGCATAGCACACCACTTTGAATGCATTTCTTTTCTTGTATGCGCATCGGCTCAGCCCTGAGATGCATTTAGGCTCTGTTCCTTCCTCGGAGTATGCGGAGGAAATTTTTTTGACAAGGACGATGTTTGCTGTTTATTATGAGTCACGATGTATTGTAATTATAAAAATTAGACCTTCCCTCGATACAGAAGGTGTTTGAACTCGCGTGTGCTTCAAAAACTTAACATTATGTCTTGGACAGGAGGCCAAACATGGCAATATTTGTTTCTATAATCACCAACTAAACCGGAAATGACCTGCAAAGTAATTGTGAATTTATAATTGAAAACCACCAATTAATTTTGAAACGTAAATTTAAGGTACAAACTAAAAATTGCTATTGTTCGCTCGTATGGACGACTTCATCATGTGTATGAAAAGCCACACAACTCGAGTGCGGAAGGCATTGTACTGATGTGTAAGCCTCCTCTTCTACTCGTTCAATGCGTGAATATCAGTCATTGAGCAATGAAGTCAGCTTACGAGAATTAAGTAGCTGTACGGAAATTTCTGTACTACTGAAAACGCCAATTTGTATTAATTTTACTTCAAAATTTTTACTTATGTAAAATAATAAATATGTACTGATTGAAGGACATGAAACACTTCTTACAACGTTATTTGTATGTAAACGGATTCCTCGTATTTTTATCAACTTTTGAATGAACGAGTAATAAATTAGGTTATCGATTACTTTAACACTGAAATAATTTCTTGATCAAAAATATTTACCTTTTTCTGCATCCATTTTAGCATAAACGTTTCTTGAAATACTTTCAGTGCCGTTGGTACCAGATTACCACAAGTAGTCCTTTTATATTTCTTTGTTATTAAAAAGATAGTTTATTACTGGCTACTGAAATCTGTTTCATGCGAATTCTTCATTGTAGTGAAAATGGAACATTTTGATGGGAAAATATGCCCATAAAAATTATAATGCTAAACAAGGAAAAAAAAAATTACCCATTTTCTCTCCGCAAAGCAAGATTTTGGTTTCGAACCTTTGAACCTTCTTACACAGTTAAGACGCCCGTCTGCCTGGAGCTGTCTTCCGCGTTCAAGACTGTTCAACGCATAATTTTTTCTTATTTCACAGTTTTGTGATACAATATAAAACAATGTGATAAAATACCAAATTATTTAAATTATAACATTCAAATAATACATTTTTTTTTGGTAGAGACACAAACATTTCAACCTTAAATTTTGCGCCAAATAAATTTATAAACTTTATACGAGCACGAAGCTCGACTTCAACTCAAATGTTTCTTGAAGTCTTAGAACGCAGCGAAGAGTTTTATTTGAAGTTCGGAAATTTACTCGCTTGTAATTCGGTTCTAACTTCTATATATGTTTTATTTAATTTTTATCTTAAAACTTAAAATATAATTATAGTCGAACAAATTGAATTTCCATAACATTTTTTGATATTGTTCTAATTATATCAACAACTAATTTGAACTGTAGCTGAACATGCTAAGTATGCAACGTTTTGAAATTTGTACGGCAAAACATAAATTAGAAACTTCTGCAGTGTTCTTGTATAATAAATTATTTATAAATTTTTTTATCACACTGCTATTTTATGTAATAAAACATCAATATAAAATATCCAAATAAATGTAGAAAGTCACTGTTGGTACTTGAACGATCTGAAAACCGAGAACAAGGGAATCATAAGGACGACACTGCCACGTGCATCAAGTGCACCATCGCCGCTATGTGCAAGGCTCAGAACTGACGTGCAGTGTTCTCGTCTTGCTGCGTGTACTTATGGGACTTCAAGCGGTGGCTATTATAATTTTATCGATTAAAAAGTCTTTAGTAAGGTTCGATGCAAGCCCTCTCGAGTAGGCTACTTTTGTGCGCTAATGACTAGAATGTTTTATATACAGTTATTCGCAAAAAAAAAAAAACCGTTTTTAGCTATGCTAGAGTACTCTGTAATGGTGTTTCTAATGTGCGTGATATATTGAAAGTAATCGACAGGTGCAATTTTAAGTGTGCGTGCATTTCGTCTTTTCGTATACCAGCACACATAAGCACAAGTGTAATAGTTTCTTTCAAAAAAAGTATTCCAAACACTTGCAACTAGATAGGCGGGCACTTGAACGAGGCCATACGAAAGTGAGCCAGCTGTGCTATCGCATGACCACAGATATAGCCTGTTCACGCTAAAATGAGCACTTTTTAAGGCCCTGCTAAATTTTTCCTTTCAGTCAATTTGTGTCTCATCACTCCTTTTTCATATAAATATTGGTATGTGGCTAATAAACACAGTGTACACATTTAACCACCCTCAAATGTAAACGTCTGAGGCTGCAATAAAATATATTTATTACTGGGCAATGCCTGGAGGGAGGGCCTTATAAAGTTCTCACTATACCGTGAATAGCCTATACCCAGTCTCCCTCAGGCTTGCTGCAGATGAGGATGAGGTACGCACGGGGGGCTTGAGTCGGCAAAGGGAAGACCCGGAGGAAACCCGCGGAGACGGCACGTGTGGCCGCGCCTCCCACAGGCGACACGTGGCGCAGGCTGCTCAAGGTCGACGTGTGGCTGGGCGAGTGGCAGGTGGCGGGGTACAGCCCTCTGTATCGCCGGTAATTTGCCATCAGTCGCAGTACCCAGCCTCCGGCTGCGACGACCTTACACTAGAGATGAGGTAGACTCATCTCGCTGGCTGCGCACAACCAGTCTTCGTGTCCCAACTAGGGCTGTTCGATATCATAAAAATTTAATATCGATGATTTTCCAAACAGTTACTCGGTATTTTCGGTATACCGAAATTATCGATGATACCGAAATAGTCGATAATATCGAACATTTCGATAATACCGAAAACTTAGATAATATTGAAACATCGATACCCCGATATTTTTCAGTTAAACATCGTTCGATAAGTTATTTTTCCTATCGGTAATTATCGATATATCGATATTTCGAACAGCCCTAGTCCCAAGGCTGAAACAGCTTTTATGCCGACACGATTAGCAAAAACGGCACTAACTGGATTTGAGGTTAGAATACTGTTTAGTAAACAAGGGCCTTAAGAGGTTTTTGTACATCTTCTAACCAATTTTTAATGCAGTTTGATTACATTCAAATTGGTAAAAGTATTTTATTAACACTACAGTGCTTGTCATTTGAAAATTAAGATATAAACAAACACGTTCATCGTTGACCATGTGACTTTTGACAGTTGTATAGGATTGGGGTAGGTCAATGTTGGGTACATGCTCAGAAGACGAATAATCGGTCTAACTAAACTTGTTAGGCTACTGCAGCGAAGCGCGTCCACTCACTTGCAACTTTACCACACGACACACCGAGTTAGAGTTCGTTCACGGTCACTTACAACTTTTCTGTGGCCTTGCTGAAGTTCTACTTCCACGATATTCCTTCGCCTCATGCAAACAAAGCTTAACCGACACTAGAAAATTACACCAAAGGGACAACGCACCGCATTTTTATACTCATTCAGTGTATTCATATTTTGCATAACAACTATTTCTTACTACGCATTGCCAAAATCTCCCTGTTTTATTCTTATTATTATAAATTAAAGAGCACTATTTATGGATAAAATATAGATTAATTTTTAATTTAACCAGATATACAGTATTTCTGTCAACACAAGTATAAAACGCTTATGATAAATGGCATGTACATAGGGAACAACCTGACACTTTTCAAAGGCCTGATTCAAAAGTGTGAAGATACCGCGAATAGACTATATTACAGAATTCACGGCCAAGACACACGCCACCGTAAGTCTTTGATTAAATTGGAAAATTACGTCTCGGGGAGGAAAAACTTTATTCCCACGATTTCGCAATACAGTACGAATTATATCCAATATTTCACATATTGGGTGTCGATATCTGAAGTGGTTCGCTACTTCAGGATGAATTGAAAGAAACGGAACGTAACACACGCAATTTACAAGTACGTTGAAATTTTATATATATATATATATATATATATATATATATATATATATATGCTATACAACATAATCCTTACTTAATATTATAAATGGGAAAGTGTGTTTGTTTGTTTGTCCTTTCACGTCAAAACGGAGCCACAGACCGTCGTGATTTTTTGCACAGATATAGTTGGAGGGCCCAAGAGTGACATATGCTACTTTTTATCCGGGAAAAATATATAATTTCCTTCAGAAAAATTCTTATTGTTATTTGAAAAAGTACACAGACGGAATTACATTACAACGTCACAACGGAGCAACAAATCGTCGTATTTTTTGCACAGAGTTAGTTGGTGGGCTGGGAAATGACATGGGCTACATTATATCGTTAACAAAATTAATTCTGAAATTTGGAAAGGTGTACAAGGAGAAATAACGGAGTATTTGTCAGTATACACAGTCATGGACACAGAGCAGAGCACAACATATCCTGTAGAGTTCCTGAATTCTCTATAGTTGTTAGGTGTGCCCTCACATAAGCGCCAATTAAAATTTGGCGTTCCGGTCATGCTTATGCGAAATTTAGATTCGCCGCGATTATGTAACACGACGAGGCTTAGTGTCACAAAACATAATTATTTATCCCTATAAACACGTGAGTGAAGCAGTGGGTAAAAGCTAGTACAAATAAATTAAACTTCTCGAGCCACGATCTAGATGAGTGAGTGAAGAGATTTGGGCGGCTCCTAACATCGAGGAATTAATATCCGATGAGGGTGAAGCGAAATGAGTATGGAGCAGCTCCGGAATGCAAGGGCAGGGGAAACGGGAGACCCCTGAGAAAACCCTCCGACCAGTGGCATCGCCCGTCATGATTCCCACGTGCGAAAATCCAGGAGCGACCCCGCTGGGAATCGAATCCGGTTCGCCCTGATGGGAGACGATCAGTCTAACCACTACATCACCGCGGCGCCCACGACCTAAGAACCAGTGAAGTGCTATAAGAGTAATGAACGTTTAACAAACTTTCTGATGTAAGTACGATGTGAGTACAAATCCTGGACACTGAGAACTTGTCTTACTTTCTTCTTAATTACATTAAATTGCACAATATAGGCCTAAACGGTGGCAGTGTGAAAGATGTTTGTTTTAGGTAATTATTTGGCTGAATTCAATAAAAGCAACATTTAATTCGCTGTGCGTAGTTGACCGTCACTTATTAAATCATTGAAATTGTTTAATTGAAACAACCAGTTGTATTCCACGGGAATCGAACCCGGGCCCTCCCGAATGCTAGTTGATTGTATTACCACTGCGGCAACCTGCTCGGTAATAGGTTTCTAGGGCGAAGTGTTTGTGCGCAAAGGTCTAGGTTCAACTCTCGGTCGGGGTTAAACTTTAATCTTTATAATCTCTTTCGCACACTTTCAATTAACTCTTGCCTGAGTTCTTCTTTATTCGCAGGCGTATCTGCGAGCATTCTTGGCAACTCCTGCCACAGAGATTTTTTTTAGTTTAACGGGTGGTAAGTGGCCTGATCCTGGCCTACGAAACCCGTTTATCTCCATCTAATATTCTGTGATATTATAAGTGGAGCTGTTTTCACTGATTCGAGAAGTTGAATTTCACTGCGAATCAGTGGTTTTTTACTGATCCGAATTTCGAGTGTAAAATAAAGTGAGGGTAAGATGTTGGATCAGTGAAATTTTCCGATCTATAGTAATTAGCTGTTTAGCTCAGCAAGTTCTGTATTTATTTTTACTAACGAACGTTACTTCACAGCCTCTGGCGTTCTTGCACACTCACACATACCCTAAGTAATGGAAATACGTCTATTCGTGCTTATAAATTCTTGTTGGGTGACAATATTTTTATGGCTACCTTTCTTGTCAAATAACGCATTTCAGCCAACAAAAGAAAAAGGTATTACCCATCGAAGTTTGTTTAACCATATTTATCATCTAATCTGTGGCATGATTCCATCTGTAGTATATTCTGTTTCCGAAGTCGGAATAACTGTACCGACTAGGGAAATTTCTATCATATCTATACACAGTAGGCTATAAGAACACAATCTCCCAGCCGCGTGTGTCTGTGTATTCGGCTAAGGCTTCTAAACTACTTGATGAATTTTGATGCCGTTTTCACTATCTTTTAAATGATTTCTTGAGCAAGGTTTAGGTACATAATAGAATAATATTAATGTAAGTATAGTAGAGAAATGTCGACGTTTTCTAATCAAGTCGGAAAAAGCCGCTTTTCGGCCGCTTACATGGCTTACGTT
The DNA here is from genome assembly GCA_029891345.1 of Dryococelus australis. Classification (NCBI taxonomy): domain Eukaryota; kingdom Metazoa; phylum Arthropoda; class Insecta; order Phasmatodea; family Phasmatidae; genus Dryococelus; species Dryococelus australis. The sequence continues at coordinate 280,784,691 of CM056994.1, forward strand.
GACTAAACTATAAGAGATGCACCATATTAATGAGCTACAGAATTGTAGATCTTAAAAAGGTCTACACCAAGTCGACAACTGCATATGTTTATCTTTTAAGGATAACCCACAGTAGGCTTAACCATTTCTGTTTTTTAAATTTTGATTAAAAATAGGGGTTCACTTACGAAGACTATTTGAACAACAGAGTATTAATCCTATGATAGTTACTTAAGCATTTAGTGTATATACTTGCTGTAAACCTAAACAAAGCCATATTTGTAAATCGCACCCGAGCGAGGCCGCAGCAGGTCGCTAGTACTATAATATACAGCGAATTATTCCGAAATAATGCTTCACAAAACACCTGCACAGCTTTTCAAAATAAATTAGTTTTAGACGTCACATATACTTGGAAAAAATACGGAATGTTAACCGGTACAGCGACAAAGTATACGGAAAAAATAATAACAGTTACGTATTCTTCATTGAATCGTTTCAAGTATTTATTTTATTGGGCATGCGTTCATACTTTTATTTATACCCCATCTATAAATTTTAACATTTAATTTATAATTAACATGAAGAACGACAGGGTGAATATAAGTGTGTTGGTAATACCTAGTAAGAAATAGTTCTTACGTAATATATTATTAGAGTGAATTCGCACGAATGCAGCGCACTGTCCCTTTGTTGTAATATCCTACTCTTTATTAAGGTTAATTCTACTCAGGTTAGGAAGATCAATGTTAGAAGTTTGGCAACTGAAAATTTTCGTCGCTAGGTAAAGTGCTAGTGTTGCACGTATATATGCTGTTCGCTGTAAAATGAGCAATTTTGAAAGCCCTGCGTAATATCTACTTGTACGCACGTTGTGTATTCCTCCGTATTATGTAAAATTATCATTGCCATGGACCTCATCACTTTATTCATGCGTCGGTTAAAAGAAACTGTGGAATTATTAGAAAAGGAAATATATTACAAATCTGCTCATTCTTATACATAGATGCATTAAAAACAACAGAGAGGTAAAGAAATAATTTCAGTTTGCACAAATGGTTACCTAACACTATTTATTTGACGTTAATATATGGAACTATTTCCCATACATCATTACCAACTTTACTGGGAGCATGTCACACAGTGCGCCCGTTAAATATATGCAGTCAGGGGCAATGACTGTTTTTAAGTTTGATTTCGAAATTGAATAGCCTTTACTAGATTTTCTTCTATTTTCTACGTTAACAACAGCATAAGTGCTATAAACATCAATCAAATATAAAATTACTTCGTAACTAAGTAAATTTTTTCCATTTAATAATTCACTTAGATTAAAATTTTAATTAAAAATTACGTCTTTGTAACACTGCGCGCCTAGCAGCGGGAATTTTCCATATACCGAACTCCACATAAGAAAATTTGTTTTGCTCCTAACCTAAGTAGAATTAACCTTATCTTGGCCAAGCTTTGCTTGCATGAGACACAGGAATATCCTGAAAGTAAAACTTCAGCAGGGCTTCAGAAAATTGGGAAGTAACCGTGAAAGGTCTTCGACGAAATGAATGCCCTTCGCGTGAGGCGGCTGAGCGACACCGAGGCAATACAATATCCGCTGGATACCTCGTTTCGATTTCTCCGGTGGAAATCAAATCCTGCTTCAGGAATGCTTCGGTTGAACATAACATCTTGGTGATCAATTAATTTACTGACGACCTTCGTGTTCATGTTTACGTGTATTTATAAGGCCTGTAATCATGGAATTTAGATGAAGAATCAATGTTACAGAAATTCCTTCGCAATGCATATGTTCTAAAGGAAACTATTTCGTGCAAAACATATTCAACACAAATTTTTCAAAGAAAAAGGCCATTTTAAGAAATTTTCAAAATTTTTATTTAGTCATCTTTTGTTTTTTGTTTCCCCCCCCCCCCCCCCCCCGGGAAATCTAAGTCTAGATGTTTAAGCTAAGAAATAGTATTAAAGATAAAAACTGCCATGATTTCTTAATGTGCCAGTATTTCTTAAGAGATGCCACTAAGAATACTTTTTGCGTGAAACCACTAGACCCTATCATTAAATTATATGCACTGAGAAGGTATTTCTTTATCATTGGGGCCGCGGTGGTGTAGTGGTCAGACTACTCGCTTTCCACCGCAGGCGAACCGGGTTAGATTCCCGGCGGGATCGCTCCTGGATGTTTGCTTGCTGGAATTGGGCCGGGAGGTGACGATGATCTGAGGTTTTTCTCGGGGGTATCCAGTTTCCCCTGCCCTCGCATTCCGGCGCTGATCCACACTCACCTCACTCCACCCTAATCGGCTCTCAAGACCTCAATGTTAAGGGCCGCCCAAATCTCTCCACTCCATTCTTAGACCTACTGTAACCACTTGCAGCATATCCAAAGCGAATAAAATGCTTATAATGGCTGCAGCAGGCAGTGACAAAACAGCGATGTTTTCAAGGATCGCTTATCTATTCATTTCGGATATCAGCTAGCCAGCAAGCTCGCTTGTTTGTTTTCGCCCGTGTTCTAGAATGCGAAGACTATCGCCGTTTCCTGCGTGGCGCAATGCTGATGCAAACACAACCAGTCTAATAATACACGTGACTTGGCAAGGTTGTTTTCAAACACCCCTTGTGCATTTCGCCGTCAAGTCACGTTGTTCGGGAGGATTCTGTGTTGGCAACACTTGCGCGCACACCGCTTGCATCGAAAGTGCCGTACTAGGCCCGAATACGTTCTGCAGGAATAAACAAGACGAAACATTTGTTATATACTGTTCACGTTAAAATGAATACTTTTGATAGCCCTGCTTAAGATATACTTGTATACAAGTTGTGTATTCTTCCGCCTCATGTAAAATTAACATTGCCATGTGCCTCATCACTTTATTCATGCGTCGGTCAAATGAAACTGTGAAATTATTAAGAAAGTAAATACGTTACATATCTGATCATTTTTACACTTGGATGCATTAATAAAAACAGAAAGCGAAATAAATAATTTAAGTTAACACATGGTCACCTAACACATTTTATTCGACGTTAAGATATGGAACTACTTTCTATCTATCGTTACCAACTTTACTGCGCAAATGTCACTCAATGCGCCCATTAAAATATATGCATGCAGAGGCAGTGGCTCTTTTTCAAGGTTCATTTCTAAAGTGCTCACTTTATCGTGAACAGCCTTTAAAGGCTGTTCACGATAAAGTGAGCACTATATAAATCAACCTTAGAAAAGAATCACTGCTCGTTACTTCACAGTTACTTCGTTACTGATATATTGCACAAATACGTTTTAAAACCTCGTTTTACGCTGGTAGGTGGCGCTGGGTAGGTCGGGCGATAGCTGCTGGGCAGTGGTGTGAGGCACCAGTCCCTGCTGGGAGCTTCACCAGGATGCATCGTTACGCGAATGCTAAGCTTGAAGACATTCATCTGACCCGTAGCCTGAGACCGAGGCATTCACTCGTATGAGAGATTTTACATGACAAGGCAATGCACCCCGTTCTATCTACAGCAGGTGCAGGCGTTGAGAGTGGAAGATTATCCTCGCTGTGAAGTCTTCGCCCATAGGTTTCTGAACGAGACTGCCTGAAAGACTGACTTCCCTTTACACGGGTTATTCACGAATGAATATACATTTTTATGGTAGGGTCTGTTTAACAGCCACAATGTGTGGGCGCATAAAAATCCGCATGCGACACTGCCACATGCCTACCACGAACGATACTCGATCAGTGAGTGGGCGGGTATGGTGCACGATTACTTGACGAGGCCGTACATCCTACCTCTTTGCTTGAACGGGCGCACGTACGTTATCTTCCTGTAAGATACCTTGCCAGAATCGCTGCCCGATGTCACTGGGTTCATTCGATGATGTATCTGGTTCCAGCAAGATAGTGCGCCTGCACACCTTTCCGCAGATACCAGGACTCACCTGGACGCTACTTATCTTCATCGCTTGAGTGGTTAAATTGGCGCGGTTCCTTGGCCACCCCGATCACCCGATCTATCATGTTTGAATTTATTCTTGGAGGTGGGGGGGGGGGGGGAGGCACTCGAATAGCACCACGTACGATATAGGCTATTCACGACGGTAAAGTGAGCACTTTTAAAAGCCCTCTCACTTGGAATAATAGTCAATAAATAGGATTTTATTTTAGCCTCAGAAGTTAACTTCCGAGTGCAGTGGAATATACACACTGTGTTTATTACTTACATAGCAATATTTATTTAAAAAAAGATGGTTAAAATATCAAACATGGCTGGAAGGAAAAAGTAACTATGGCTTCAAAAGTGCTCACTTTACCGCGAACAGCCTATACCCCCAATGACTCCGAGCAAGATCTCGCCGCCGGACACAGTACTGCAGTGGAAGACGTGTAGGACATAGCGGAAATTTGTGAACATCCACGGGAATCCATGCGCCGACAGTGTGAGGCTTGCGTGCATACTGGTGGTCGCTCTTTCGGGCTTCTATTTCAAAATCAGGACGAAATAAATGTTTCGTTACAGCGCATTTGGCCTCTCTTTCATTTCACTTTTCCCATCTGTTAAACGCGGCATTTCCGCCTAAGCCGCCAGCTTGCAAGAAGGTTAGAACTTGGAGCGGCGTTCCGGCGTGATGTTTATCAGTGACGCCATTTTGTTGGCGTGTGTGGTTGGAGTTCGTGGAATAAGCAGCTATGTCCCCTCTATATACTTAGAAGTACCCTGCACCTTCGTACGGGCTATAATGATTCTGCACCTGCACACAGAGAACATTAAATGTGCATAGTGAAGTTTACCGACACGAAGAGTTTAGTTATATATGCGTAGACTACGCCACGAGTCTTACAACAGAAGTTTAAACAAGTCACTCAAAACCGCCATCTCTTTCAAACACTTTTATTTTTTTTTGACTATACTTAGATACGATGATTAAACGCGGGGAAATTTGCAAGTTTCCTATACGATTCAACGTACTGTACACATGTACCACATGTTTCTTTCGTTTATTGCTGACATGCATGTAAAGCTGCTATCCCAATTCGTCTGAAACTTGTTATCATCCTACCATAACATGGAGAACTACCTAGAGGGTTATCGGAAAAACTTTGTTGCCATTTTCCAGTGTGTCCAACTATATAGTCCATTCACGGGTACTTCCAATTTTCTGAAATTCTGCTTCTCCTTTCAGGGCATTCCCCTGCCCCATGCTAACAAAGCTGAAGTGACTCTAGAAATGTACACCAACGCGACAGCTCACCGCATTCGTGCCGACTCAGTTTAACAATATTTTGCATTGGAACTATTTCTTACTATAGGGTGTTGACGCTATAATGAGCTTAATATCTATGTGATTTTCGTGTCGTGTATTCCTCTGCCTTATGAAAATTAACACTGTAATGGGCCTCATCACTTTATTCATGCGTCAGTCAAGTGAAACTGTGAAATTATTAGTAAAATAAATATTTTACAAATCTGTCTATCTTTACACTTCCATGAATTAAAAAATCAGAAAGCGAAAGAAATAGTTTAAGTTATCGCAAATGGTTACCTAATACTTTTTATTCGATATTAAGATAGGGAACTACTTTCCACTCATCGTTACCAACTTTACTGTGCGAATATCACACCGTACGCGCATTAAAATATATGCAGGCAGGGGCAGTGCTTGTTTTCTAATGTTCATTTCTAGTGCTCACTTGATCTTGAACAGCGTTTAAGCACTACCAACACGCCCATTTTCTCACTGTTTTTATTCGTATTATTTGTAAATGACATATTATGATTTACGGATAAAATATAAATACAAATTAAATTAAAAATATGTTACTTCCATGTTAACGCAAGTATAAAACGCTGTTTTTATATTAATCCTTTGAGGACGGCACCATTTTACTGGACAAGGATGACGTGAGCTCCCTATATTCCCACTTCAACAATCTCAATTGTGTTGGTCACTGTATTTTCACTTACCATCTTCCTATTGGTCCTGGCTACACGGGAGACGCTTACTGTACTCTGCAACGTTTATTATTGGCTGGCCTTCGGCCAATGAAGTCGAGACTTGTCTGTGTACTAACTAATCGTGTTCATTGGAGAAATGATTTAAAAAAGAACAGTATTGTCTTACGAACTGAAATGCTGACAACTTGTAATTTATTACATATATTCCGATAAAGTTCAGCGAAACAGTAAATCTATAAAAGTGTGCGTTTTGTTTTAAGAGCAAAGACATTTCCATATAAACCTGGCCCCTGTGTATGTACGTGCATACTCCTCAAAGGGTTAAATATTTAGTAAGCCAACCAAAGAAGTCATTCGCGGTGTGGTTTTTCAAAGGTTCGATTCAAAAGTGAGATGAAACCGCAGTAGACTAGTGGGGTCTGAACCCTACTTGTACATTCGTGCCTTGCGTTCAAAACACCAGTTTGCTACTGACTGTTGAGCCACTTTCGATTATACTAATCAGTCTAAACACGCACATAATCGCAGGTGAAAGTGTCGCGGACAGGAACCAGCTGACTTCGACATCCACTTACCACACACACACACCGTCACGCGCTGGCGAGGTTTTCCCGCGGGTGCTACGCTGTGGCTGAAAGCTATCATTTACCACAATTACCGGCTCTAAACTGTTCTAAACAGCGAGCCGTCTGCCCCCGTATATGCTCCAAACAAGTTCCCGTGTTCATTGTCTGTCCAAGTTTATTGGCTTGTCGTTTCGGCACGTGTATCGTTGTCGATCATATCCACACAGCTGTCATTAAGTTTAGGTGGATCAGTCCCCGCCATCTTGAATTTCACTATTTTTTTCATAAGTTCCATCTAAGAGCATTTTGTAAAATTTTTCGCACGACATTACATAAATAATCGCTCCTTAAGCTTTATCAACATATTACATTTCTATATAATTTATTATTTTTTCACTAGTGACTGAAGGCAGGAAACGATTAATTTTTTTCTTGCTTTCGGTCACACAAATGGACCTGGCAAAAATAGTCTAGCAATGCATGTTTTAGAACATGTGCGATGTAATGCCCTACGTTTTGTCGAAGCCCAAAATAAAATGCAAAATCTGTGATGCAATTTATGACGAAAATTCCGAAAGTCCAAGATGGTGGTGACTGACACACCTTAAGGAATAAATAACAACGAATGTATTTCACCTACCTGAGGATCCTTGATTTACAAGTTTCACATGTATTGGCTTTTATTTCATAAAATATTTTGTGTTTTTCACCAATAGAATTAATTAATTACAGTGATAAAATGTACATATGAAAAGGAAAATGCTTATCTAGAAATATTACTACGATTCATGTAGACAGAAAAACTAAAATTAGACTTACCTGTCATATAATTTTCCTTTGAAAAATAAGGAATTAATTAATATTGCGCAAATACTTGCATTTTCTATAACTGGAGACCTGCAAAATTCGCGTTATTTTCTGGCAGCAGATTAAAATTCATCGTCATATACATATTCCAGTCGAGTCCATTAGATTATTGACTTTTGCAGTAGTCATGATACATATTTTCTTTTGACTTGGTTGGACGTGATTGAGCTATCCTGTCGTTAGTTGCTTGCTATTGGTCCAAATGCTCCCAGGACGTGTCCGAAAAAACTGTGTTCCAATGAAAACGCAAAACAAAAGCACACGTATTTGAAATATAGTTTCTCTTGAAATAATAACTCGAATTTTGTAGGTCTCTATATATAACAACTGTAATTTTTGTCTATCGGAGCGATGCTTGGAAAGAGTCTTTATTAAAATTCACGAGAATCACTCGCCCGCGGTCATATACGGCTTAACTCCCCTCCCCCCTTTTTATAATGACCCATCCCTCCGTGATACACAGTTTACAATGCCCTCTCTACAATATGAATTGGGATATGCCTGTTGCGGACTACAGGGCTGCTCGTTTGAATTCAGAATCAAACACGGAGACTGTGAAGCTTGTAGAAGTAAATTAGTTTCATGTACTGAGCATATACCGTTACTGTGATAGTTCATTAAGCGGGGAAAATAACAGAGATAATGTGTACCTAGGTTTTTCACGGTAAACTGAGCAGTTTTGACAACACTATGCACATTGTGTATTCTTCCACAGTATGTAAAGTTAGCATTGTCATGGGCTTGATTTATTTGACACACACTGACCTAGGGACTATTATTACAAATGCATTGATCATGTGACAGCGAAACAATGTGTGACATAAACATATTACTGTTGAGCTAATTATTACTCTCACGCACATGAAATAAGACGAAACTGCAAATGGTCAACGGATCTGGAAATTACACTTTAAATAATACTTTAACACTTAGAAATACAATTGATTGCCATGATGAATATACCCCGATCAGTTCTCACTATTACATTTCTGCAATCATAAACAAGAAGTTTTTCAAAATTTGATTTCAAACTGTCTGATGAACTGTGAATAAATTATAAATATGTACAAACTCTTTTTTATTTTTTTTATTTCAGGGATAACAGAACTTCCTGCCTGACTGCTTGGGGTATATTTTTTTACAATCATAGTGATGAACTGACATTTTATGAAGTGTTTCCCAGCTGGTAATAATATTACTAGTGTCGGCGAATGTCAGTGCTTCAACTTGGGTTTAAATATTTTCCAATGCGGGACGTATATCACGCGAGAAATAAATAAAGTCAAATTAAATAAGACGTTTAAACTGTGTGTATTTAATAAATAATAATTTTCACCTTGCAATTAAAAAAGTACACCGGAAATGGGAAATTGCATTAAAAATGCTTGCCATTTGGCTGAGAATAATAAGTTCAGAATTCATTTAGTTAAACATTTCTGTAAGTTGTTTTTAAAATATGTTATATGTTGTTCACGGTAAAATGAGCACTTTTGAAAGCCCTGCTTAAGATCTACTTGTATGCACACAGTGTAGTCTTCCGCCTTACGTAAAATCAACATTGCCGTAGGCCTCATCACTTTATTCATGTGTCGGACAATTGAAACTGTGGAAATAATAGAAAAGTAAATATTTTACAAATCTGATAATTTTTACACGTCGATGCATTTAAAAAAGCAAAGAGCGAAATAAATAAGTTAAATGATCAAAAATGGTTACTTAACACTTTTTAGTTGACGTTAATACGTGGAACTATTTTCCCTCCATCGTTACCAACTTTACTGGGCGCATGCCATTCAGTGCGCCCGTTAAAATATATGCAGCCAGGAGCAGTGACTTTTTTCTACGGTTGATTTCAAAAGTGCTTACTTTACTGTGAACAGCCTTTAATTCAATAAGATTGCAGTTTTAATATTATTTATGGAAATGCTGGGATGTCGTAGCAACAAACGAAATAATTTGGTCCACTTTAATGCCATCCGGCTGTTTCCGTAGCCAAAGTCGTCTAGACGCTACCATCAGAAGGAGAGGTTCTGGATTCGAGGTATTGGTAAAGCACGGATATGTGCCGCTCTTGTATGCAAGTCAGCGTTAGGCTAGTTCGTGCGCCGATCTTCCCTTTGCTTAGATGCGTAAATAGATGGCTTTAATAACCTCTCTCAAATAGAGATTTAATATATCACAAAAATCGTTATCTGCTATGCCACCATGGGAGTATGCTTTACGCAATTTTATCTTGGTTTTTTTTTCAACCACCAACGTGTCGTACAAAGAGACTAGTAAATTATTACATAAGTCGACCGTATCAATAAAAACACATACCAATTTTCGATTGTTTGTGCTGCAAAATCAAACACATTTGATTAAGTGGATAAGTAAGATGAACGAAGTTAACTAGTGGTGACAGGCCCGTGGCATCATCGCTTGTTATAAGGAGAACGGGCGCCATGGATAATTATTATTTACCAAGTCCAGTGTGTGTTGAGTAAGGGGGGGGGGGGGGGAAGTTGGAAGTTTGACAAAACGGGAGGGTGAATTTTGATGTACTGTAGTGAATAAATGTAAAAAGTGGTATTGGTGTAATTTACACAATATAAACTTCAGTTCTTTTACTACTGTCAAACAATTGAAATCAGATTTTTTTTTTTGTTTTATTTTTTTTTTTGGAAATATTGTATTTTATAAGAAAAGTGAGTTTTTCCCCATTTTGTCCGATCGGTTTGATAAAATGGGATAGTCATAAAAATTAATGTTGAATTTCATTGAATGCTTACATATGATCATAAGAGGTCTTCTATTTGTTTTTGCAGGTAATGGCACATTTATAACAGGAACTAACTACAATACAATGAGATACATTTTTGACAAAAAATTAGTGCAAGAAACATAGAAACATGTATAGTAGTCTATAAAACAGCAAAATAAAAAATCCAAAGTCTTTGATCAAATTTGTTAATTTTTTCAGAAAATATACTGAGCGTCTACTACAAACATTCAAAATAAAACTACTGTGTTGTTTTAAAAAACAGCTGTGGGCCTCAAAGTTCATGGGCCCCATTATTGCCCTGTACACACTCGATCCAGCCTTCTTGGGCTTCAGATCTTGAATAAAGATTGTTGCAGTACACACATGAAGCATCATCACTATCTTCATCAGAACTTGAACTTGAGTCACATGTTTTTGACTTTGATGTTTCAGCAAACAGTCTACATGCCATTTTCTGCATTTCCTTTGAAACATTGGAAGATTTTTCTTGATTTAGAGGCCTCTTCTGTCATACCTTGTATTTTAATTGTTTCGCCGACTCAGCTGCAACTTGTTCATCCTTATAGGGTGTAGAGGTTAACATTGTTGTTTTACTGCTTCTGCAACTTCTGGTAGAGTTTCTTTCAGACTGCGGAATTTTCGCCACATCATCTGTAGATGCTATGCTGAAGCTTGAGTTTCTTTTTTTCTTGTGATGAACCATGTAGTGTCACAGGTGCCAGTTTGGGTTGTTCATTCATTATTTCGTCATCCTGCTTTGGTCCACCTTGGCAAAAAGATTTATTATGTTCTTGAATTTCAACGTGCGCCTGAGCAAGTCTTTCTGTTGTACCTGATGGTTCAAAAAGGTAGTCTGGGAATATGTTCGAATAGAATGGGTAAATTTCTGTTTTCCTAAATCCATTGACACCAGTCTGCATTAAAACAGCTCTCATGAAAGTGTTTGCATAGAGCTCAGCAACTTTATCTCAGAGACAGAACGACCAGGGTGCTGCAGTAGCCACTTATAAACCTCCTGAGTGCAAAACTGGCTCATAGGCGCCATCAAGACAACGTCCAGAGGCGGCATGTGATGCGTACAATGAGGCAGGAAGCATATGATGAACACATGATGTTCACGAGCTAGCAAAACCCAATCTAGACTTTTTGTATGTGTTGCGTGTCCATCAAGCAGAAGAAGGACTGGCTTGTCTGCTGTAGGATTAATAGAAGCCACAAGCCTCTTAAACCAAGCAACAAAAATATATTTTTGCATCCAACTACTCTCATGATACTCAGCTGTAGTTCGAGGTTGCGAATGGTCGAGGAACTCATTATTTGGCTTCTTTCTGAGGAATGTGAACATTAATGGCATGAAGTTTCCTGCCGCGCTTATACAGACCACTGCTCTAACAAGGGTTCTTGCAGAAGAACACTTTCCAAATTGTCCCCCCCCCCTCCTTTTAAACCCATAACCTCGGACTTCTTTTTGGAAACTGTAGAAAGTCCCGTTTCATCGGCATTCCAAATCCAGTCTGCTCCAAAATTGTATTTTTCATATTCTTGTAGCAATAACTCTAAAAACTTTGTAACTGAGACTCTGTTGAATCCCATAGCTCTGGCGAGACAAGTGGCTTCGGGTGTTCTCAATTAAATTTCTGGATTTCTTTTCAAAAATGAATAATACTAACATTTTCCAGCATTTTTCTTATCTTTGTTAAAATTATGATTCAGTTTATTTTGTTCAACTAACTCGGATGCTAAGGCACGCAAATCATTAATACTAGAAGCAAACACCCTACTTTCCATGTTGAGGATGTGCGAAATTAATTCCTTTTCTTGGTTTATAGAGAAGACTGTCTTGAATCTCCCCAACCCTGTACAGAAAAAATAAACATTTTCAGTAATGGTTCGTCATATGCCTAAAAAACAGTAGCATCTTATGTATAAAACAATGATGTACCTTTATCTGTTGCTTGCATGACAGATTTTTCATCCTGAACTTTCTTCATATGCCTTCCAAGTGTTATCTGGGGTACATTGAGCTGCTTGGCTGCCCTGAAAGTCCCCATTGATCTTGACACAACTTCCAGAATTGCCCTCTCCATCGAGTCATGGTCCCATGATTGACGATCTCTTCCGTTTATACTTCGAACAGGACCTGAAAATAACCACATAGTATTCATTTCATTTTTCATGCCAGTGTTTCTTTAATTGAAATATTTATATATCTTATGTGGTTTCATTATTTTCATGCTTTTCAAAACTATATTTATTTTTCGATTTGGTTGGTGTCTGGTTTACTGTGAGATAAAAATAATAATAATACAATTTATAAATGAATGTTAATCAGAGGCACTACAATACATTATATATATATATAACCGCATAGAGAATGTATTCGTAGGATTTGAACCGGAATTCGTATTTAGTAATGCTACAAACAATAAAATTAGTATGGCAGAATGGGGAGGTTGAACAAAGTGGGAACTTGCTGCATCCCCGTTTAGTCCGACTGCATCTGTTTTGAGAATTCATGATGGCGTTTGGAAACCAGTTACACGATATCAAATTTATTACAGTTAAAATGCAGGTAAATAAAAACAGAATAATGAGAAATACTCACATTTCGAAGAACAGATTAATTAAAACCTTAAACGAGCTTCAAATTTAATGTAAAAATTAATCGAAGCATTAACAAAAACCTATGTTTTCGAAACAAAACTTGCTCACGCGCGCACCCTTCACGTAACAACAACTCCGTCTGAAGAAGCAACATTTTGAAGGCATTCAGTATGTAGTTATACATCCACCCGCTAGATCGCAATGTCTGTTTGACCTGGACGGTACACCTCCCCGTTTTATCCTACCTCCTCGTTTTGCCTAACTTCCCCCCTATTTGGCAATTCCTAACAGTTATTAACAGAAGACTAGATGCTGGCGTGTTAGTATTTGACAAGTTTCATTCTGGTAACAGTAAATATTCATGTTTATAAGATGTAACTTACGCCGTTAAAGTTCAGAAGATGTAAATAGAGAACGGTATCACAATAACCTATAGTCCATTCACGATTACTTCCAACTTTTCTGAAACACTGCTAAAGTTACACTTCCAGAATATTCCTCCGCCTCATGGGACGGAAGTTTACGTCAAATAATTTGAATACAGAATGAAGTGTCTTGATGCGGACGTAAATATTTGCCGACTGCCTGCGCGAGGCTCTATTACGAGCCTTGTGTCTGATTTGTTATTGCGAGATGCGAAACGTCCCCTATTGGCTGCACTGCCGGCTGGCGAGTGTAGTAAGTTAACCAAGCGCTGATTGGCGAATGGGGCTTCGAGATGTTGCTGGCCAGTACCGCCATTTTGCTTGTTCGCGTGGTTAGATTTCGCGGTATAAGCAGCTATTTAACTTCTGTATTCTTAAGTGTTCTGTGTCCCTCGTCTGTTTATACGAGAGTTGTTTTCGGAACACCTGCTTTCTTTCTTCTCTCAGCACGTTGGGTATGTTTCCGCCGAGTGAAGCCATTACCTGGTGACAGGGATTTATAAGTCTTTCGAATGACGTCATGGAATTATCAGACCTGAAACGCCTGTACTGTTATAATGTTGCGAACGACAAGAAAACATATTCAGTTGCTACCAGTTTAAAAACAAGTTTTTTTTTTTTTTTGCAAAAAACAGTGGCATTGCCAAGACTGCTGCAGATATAAATATCCTAGGTAGGTTACGTAGTTAGGCTTAACGTCTCGTCGACAGCGAGGTCATTAGAGACGGTGCAAATTACACAGGGAAGATGGAGTGGGAAGGAAGCGGCCATGGCCTTCTTAGGGACCCGTTCCAGCATTCGCCTGGAGTGATTTCAGAAAACCATGGAAAACCGAAATCAGGATGGCCGGACCGGGAATCGAAACCGGGTCCTCCCGAATGCGAGTACAGTGAGTTACCACTCCGCCACCTCGCTGGGTAAATATCCTAGGCGAATCAAGTTCGATCCCCGGAGGGGTGGCCCCCTGATGTTCTCGTGTGAAGATCGTGCCGGACGAAGCCGCTGGTCGGAGATCTCCCGTTTCCCCCGCCCTTTTGCCCTCCCTTCGAACAGGCAAGATCGAAGAAGGCGGGGGTCTTGAGCCGGACAGTCTATGACATTTTCATACCTGGCGAGTGGTTCAGATCAGTTTAAACTGTTTATAGTCGCGGCGAAGCGGTGCTTAACTCACGTTCGAGCCAGGAAGTGGCGAGGCGAGAGCTGAAATCAGTGAACAACAACCACAACAACCTGCTGGGCCGCAGTGTAATTATGGGTGTTTGTCACAGCATGGAGGGCGGGGCGCGGTCCACCAGCCCGCGACACAATGGCTGTTCATTATCGCCTGCCATAATTATTGTAATTGGTTTGGACTTGTTGTTGTGTTTGCGCCCAAGGCGCTCTCGGCGACAGCTCGGACCCTGCGTGCGTGTTCCATGGAGGCTCGGGACCACGCTAACAGTTCAGATTTACAAGCATTTCTGCGTATTAAACTCGTGTTAAATACTATCGAAACCATGGGCGATAGTTCATTAACCTCTCAGAGCCAGTTTACTTAATGGTTTCAGGTGTTGCAAACATAAATATTTTTTTTGTGTTCTGTCCTTATGTCTAAACGGCACTTAGGAATTTATTATAACCAGTAAGTTGCAGATATCGTGTTTGGCTCTAGTAAACAGATCAGTCACTCATAACCTAGAACAGCAGAGCGGTTTAGGAACCAGTGACCCACAGGGAAGACGGTTACACACTTAATCTCGCAGTGTAGAGGAACGGCTAAAAATTACCTCGTGCATTAAGTACACCATTTTGCAACTGAGCTGAAGGCGTCGAGTAATATGTCAGAGATTAATAATATGGAAAGGCATCAAATATGAGATACTTTTTCTTGGGCGGGGCCATCGTAAATCACAAACCTTTTAAAACTATTTTAGTATGGAAATATGTTTATGTTACACGATATAATATTCCAAGAAAATACTTGGCTTGTAAACTTTAAATTTGATATTTTCTACTTTTACACATTTTACAAGGATTTTACATGTGTCTCTTAACATGAGACAGTCTCTCATATTAGGCAACTAATTGCCGCGAAGCAGATATGGCTAAAATCTACAAACAATTTATGTTATTAATGAAATTATTTTCTTATTTACCAACAAAATTTGTTTAAAAAAGGAAGACTTTAATATATATATAAATGATCAGTGAAATTAATGTCTTAAAAATCAGTTCAACTTTCTATCACTGAATGTCTTTTGAATATCAGATATCTGTTTAAATATAAAATACAAAGGAAACACGGAATGGCAAATAAAAAAATACAAAGTCAAAGGAATCGAGTAGCTACAACACCTCACTTATTTTAACTTCAAGATTTCTTACAGAATGAACAATACAAACCATTTCCTTCTGTTTCCCCACAAACTTCATGAGACCACTTGAAGAATTTCTGCCATTTTGCCCATTTTTCTCCGCGAGTGTCTTCTGAAAATCGACCAGAGCAAAACATGCAGGTAGCATCATTATCATCCACACTCTCGTCAAAATCAGAATCTGAAACTTGGAGAGCGTCGTCTCTGGAAGCACTGCTCGAATGGCTATTTACTGCCTTCCTCTCCCGTTTTGATGGTTTCTGGGGCTTGGTTTGACGCTTATTTACCTGTGAATGTTTCTTGATTGCATTAGATCACCTTTTTACTCTACCTTTCAACATGTGTCAGCTTATAGGACGAGGCTGTTATCAAAGCTGCTGAACTGGACCGTGATGATGCTGTTGGTTGATTTCTACTGGTGCTGGGGATTGGGCTTATTTCAGAAGGCTTAACGATAGGTCTACCAGTGCATGAGGCAACAGGCGATTCTGACTGCACACTCGTGCTGCTCTCTGTAGAAGGTAGAATATCTTCTTTGTTGGCACTGTCTGCATGCTCGTGCTCTCTAAAAATATTTCTGTTACATGGAAACAGTCTTCTTTTTCTGAATGAATTGACTGAAACTTCCATTGAAGCAGCTCTGTTGTATGCAGCACCAAACAACTTACAGACGATGGTCTTTGTGAAAACTCTACCGGGATTGCTCTTAAGCCATGTTCCAATTTCTTGTGCGTAATATATTTTAAGGGGTGACGTGAAACCCACATCCAATGTCTGCATGCTATGGGTCGAATTGGAGGAAGGCACACAATGGCTACATGATTTGCACGGGCCACGTCAATTACGTCAACATTTCTGGCGTGGGAATAATTACCATACAACACAAGAAGTATGGGATCTTCTTCCGTAGGCTTGGCAAAGTTTATAAAATAGTCAAGCCATTGTGTGAAAATATCGGATTGAATCCATCCCGAGGGATGGCATGCCCAGATCGATCCAAATGGTGCTCCTTCTATGGAAAAACAAATAATGGAGGTACAAAAGTACTGGAAACATTCATTGCCGTGACGACTGTTATCAGCTTCCCCTTTTCAGCTGAGGTTAACTCAAAATTTGTATTTTTTCCCTTTCAAGCCTATCACCTTACTGTGCTTATGCAGAAACAGTTAAACCTGTTTCATCGATATTGAAAAGTCGATGTGTCATACAATTAAGTATTTCTTGCTATGGCTCATATGTGACGAAAAATGTCTTACACTCACTGGATTAAACCCCTTAACTCTAGCAGACGATATTCCTTGTGGTGTTCTGAAGGATAGCTGAGGATTTCTTATAAGGAAACCTTTTAACCATTTTTTTCAGCTCTTCCTTTCTCGTGGCTGAAAGGATGTGAAATGCCAGTTTTTATAGCCAACTGGGATGCCATTACTGTTATATATTTTCTTCTTAGACCAAAATTGCTCTGCTCAATTTCGAGAAAATACTTTACTAGTTCTTCCTCTAATTCGTAGCGGAAAACTGGTTCTCTTCCTAAGGTAACTTCAACTAATTCGTTTCCAGAACGATTTTCTTTTACATACATCTTCAACGTTCCTTTCGGTACACCAAATTCTCTCCCTGCTTTTAAGTAACACATTTCCTTTTCACGAACCACTTCTACTGCTGATACCATAGCCTCCTTACTCCATTTCTTCCGCTTCTCGGTAGACATCTGTAAACAAAAGGATTAACAAGTTATTGACTAAACTAATGTATCCCCTTTAATTAAGGAAATTATGTCTCTATGATACATTTTAATTTTAAATCATCTATATGAAGTTAGGGGAATAGAGAAATACGAGAGAGTCTAATTATTATCAAACGAAACTTTTATTGCTAAAATAATTAGTATTTAACCCGTAATTGTATGGTGCACCTTAAATGAGACTCCTCTGTGACCCAAATATGAGATACCTCATATTAGGCGCTCCCTACTGTCTCATATTAGGCTCAATCACGCACTGTGACTGAAGGTCGTCTGTGATACTGCTAAATGTAATAAAATAAAAACTGGTAGGTATAGGTTAAGCGCTATCTCTTTCTGTTTACATTGATATGTAACATTAGATAGAATGTGCTTACCTTTCGATGAAAACTGCGCTGCAGTGGAAGATTGAAAAACTTATAAAACAATGACGGCAACAAACACCAGCACGAACGCTCACAGACTGTTCTAATGGCTGCTCCCTCTGCTTGGCCACGTAACCATTCCCTTCCGACGTAGTTCCTGTGACAAAAGCTAGGTGGCAGCATCTTCCGGAGTAATTCCATCTCTTTGTCGGTGTGGAGGTTCCGAGGTTTCTCTCATTCAAAACAGTTTTCATTGCAGTGGTAACTTATTTTCCAGTCTTGTTCTTCACCCCAAGCATATTTTGAATAGTTAAAGTATACTTGTATCCATTGTTGTATTTTGAAAGTAATGTCATATCACACAAGCAGCTTCAAGCAAGTTGTTCATTCCCAGAGTAATAACTTTTCTTCTAGGAAACTATATTCTCACAGGTGCATGTAATTCTTGAGCAATCTTACTAACCTTCGTTATGAATATACCCATCCTCAGTCGGGTCTTCAATAGCAGACACAATTTCGTTTGTATGCGAATTATTTCCAGACTGTTTTGATGTGATGAGTAGTTTTAATCTGTTCACTAACTCATTGCCATCGTTTCAATATACAGGGGGAAAATGATCGCCCATTTCATCTTTATATATTCCACTTCCAACAATATCCCCTAATAAATATATTTTTGGGCGATCTTCATTACTTCCTAAGCTATTATTTTCATTTGTGAGGGTAACAAGTTCCTTATATTTCACCAGTTCCGTGTTATAGTATCCATTAGGAATTGTATTAAATAATAACTCAAACAATCGTTCACTCGCATCTAATAGATAATCACGTTTTTGAATTATGTCTACAGGTAAAAAAGTGATTACTGACTCACCAAGAAACTATACATTACCACACCGATATACGCCAAATGTTGTGTCTCGAGCAGGCAGAGAACTTTTTAAAGCTAAATATATACTAGTTAATTTAGAAAGTACTTCAGATGTAGTTATTACTGTATGTATTGTATCCAATATACTTGTAAAAGGTTTAAATATTTGTTAATTTACAACATCCTGTTCCAACCGTGCATGTTAAGCTTGCAAATATTTCTCCTTTATAGCAGATATAACATTATGTAACTCCAATGTAGCATCAGTCATTTTTGTGTTATTTCACTCATACCTCGCGTGCTTACATAACTTATTCAACTTGTTTTCTAGGTGCGACAGTAATGCGACCAGATGGAAAACGAGGTCAAGTGTTCGGAATCTTGGTTTAGTAAACACAATGCTACTTCGACTGTTGGGTGGAACTTGCATTATACGACCGAGTAAGTTGACGTGAACCGGTCTGCGCTAGCCTGTTCGTCACGCTACTATGAAGTTTCTGTAATTTATCTAAAATAGCATTAATTTACTTCCAATTCGACTTCTCAAATCGTTAATAATAGCAATCAGTTGTGATTTCATTTCATCATTTTGCTTTTTCATTTCTGTCTTCGTAAATAACCCGATGTTTTATAAATAAGTTCTGGACTTACATATTGTGACAACTCTTCCATTCTTGTTGTAAGTTGGATTGTAATAATAGTGTTTACCATGTCATTAATTTCACTTTTTAAGTTCTCTAAATGTTCGTGTATTTTAGTTTCCATATTCTGCATTGCATTTAATACATTCCCTAGAATTTCCTAAGTGTAGCTAATATTCCTAAACACTTTTGCATTACTTTTATTTAATTTTATTAATTCCGCTGGTATTTCGGCCGTTTGTGGTTTGAATATATCTAGCATAATAATGTTTGAGTCTTCCACATATACCGGTTATTTGCCGCATCACTATCTTTCACTCCATAACTACATTACATATATTATGTGTCTGTTCAAATCACAATTCTCATCATCGTGATGTTTGGTTAAACACGTGTTGTAATGACTATGGCTTATACCGCTATGTCCAAAGTTTAAAATACTCATTATTTTTTGTCTGGAAGTATAAAACTATCAAATCCACCATGATACCTGCCTTTGTATAGGGAAAGTGTAGGAATAATTACAAGAAAACCATATCTGTCTTTCCAACAATAAAAACTCACATCTTTAAACTTTGTAAATGACATATCGCCTATAATATGATCATTGTAAATATGTTGTAGATTCCATATATCCATTTTAAAAACAATTACCATATTTGCATTAGCTCACAAATTATGTTTTGGAATACGAGCGTAACTTTGCGATAGATAAAAACAATCAACATTTGAATGTCTACCAAAACTGAAATACTTTTGTATTTCACCCTGTGGTTCACTCCAAACGTCATCAAAAATGAATACTGAACTGAGTAATGCTTCATTTGTAGATACAATTTCGTCTTTATTACTGGAATTGCACTATTATATTTCTTCAATTGATGATACAATATTCGCTTAGCATTTATATTTCTCCTGTTGTATTGTTTTGGAAAATATATATACGTTTTCAAACTTAAGTCCATTCGAATGTTCTAAAAATGACATAACACAAGTTTTTCGTCGTGAAAAAGGACCGCTTATTATGCAACGTATATTCGATGATAAAAGAATTCCATGTTTTTGCATTTGTTCAATTAAATTTTCATTCTTAGATACAATTACCAGAAGATGCACACTTTGTTTTACTACTTTCATATTCTGTAACGTACTGACGTAAAATTATATATGAAGCCTATATACACATAAAGAATTGCGTTCAGTCGTAAACAATGTCTCAAACTAAATGCACCAGGGATGGTCGAGGAGTATTGAACACCTTGATTAATAAATTACCATTAGATTTGCATCTACCAAAATATAATTACTGTGGTTCAGGAACAAAACTTACAAAACGTTTAGCAGGTAACGATCACGGAATAAATTCATTTGATAACGCTTGTAAAGCTCATGATATAGATAACACTCAAACAAAAAATTTAAAACAAAGACATATAGCAGATATTATTTTAGCCAATAAAGCGGCGAATATTAGGAAGAATTCATCCATGTCAAAAGGTGGAAAGCTCGGCGCTTGGGTTGCAGACAAAGTAATGCGAGCAATAGTAAAAAAAAAAAAAAAAAAAAGATATGGGAGTTGGCAGGCCAAAATGCATAACAAAGCAGCTCTCGGATATCTCCTGGGTGGAGCATGGGCCCTTAGTAGAGCAGTTAAATCGAATGGGAAAGGAATGTATATTCGCCCATATAAAGTTGGCAAAGGAAAAAAAAACTCAAAATGTGGAAAGAAGCGCAGATCTTAAACAATCTCCCAAATAGAGCACCCATAAACAAAGACATCCTTGTGTATTCGAATAAACTGAAGATTTTTTTAAAACACAAGGATGCCTTTGTTTGTTATGAATGATTTGGGAGATTGTTTTAAGATCGTCTGCGCTTCTTTCCACATTGTCAAACTAAGCCTCTCAGCTGACCTCCCCAACTGCTTATAATATACACGTATGCAAGCACCATGATGGAATGCGAAACCTACGCAGAGCTGTAGAGTCGGTTTGTGTGGAATGTCCACGTGCAAGACGTTCGCGTGAAATCTACGAACTTTAAAATAAACGGTATTTGATTCTAAATACTGACGATGCCTATACAACTCCTGCAAATAAAAGTAAACTTGCTAGTTGATAATGACTATGAAGGCAGTGTTGATGAAGTATCTGATTAGAAGAATTATGATTCTCCCGATGTTTCCACACTTTCCTCCAACGAATTTCTTTCGACATGTGGCAGAAGGTAGAATGCGTCAAGAACGCTCTTTACATATTTTCCTGTTGGCTACTATCTACGTTCTGCAAACAGCTGTGAAATGTGAAGATGGAATGTATATTATAATTAAAAAGACAGAATGTAAATAAAAAAATTAATATAATTTTTGTATACCTAGTAATATGAGTTTCTTTTCTTAAATAGCCGGCATCTACTTCTCTGAAACAATAATTCAGTGGTGTAAACAATCGATTGCGAGTGTTTGTGTTATACATGAATGTGTGGAGTAGGAGGGCTCTGAGTTATTTTTCTTTTAACGCACTGACGATAAAAACTACCTGCTTTCACAAAAAAAAAAAATGTGTTTAAAAATTAAGAAAAAGTTACTTATCTTGAAAACAAAACAAAACAAAATATGCAAATTTACATACTGGTTTATTTTAGGGAAAACAGGACATTTAGAGGGAAAAAGGGAATTTTGTGGGAAAAGGAAAATTTTAAGGGGAAAAAATTTCAGGGAAAATTAGTCGATTTTGGGGGGAAGACGGGAAATTTTGAGAGAGAAATTACATAATATGAACAGCTGCGAGATCTTCCCCCCCCCCCCTCCACCCATCCAAGCCCTGGTCCAAACTTACCTTTTTTATTCTACTTCTCAGACTGTGGCATCACAGTTATTGGAATCTAATGTTGCGACGGTGCCTCCTTCACGTGTATCGTTGGTGCCGTAATCCGGACATTCGGCAATCTCCTTGGTAGCCTTTAATCCCTTCCCTTGCTTTTCCCTCGTTTCCCTCCCTCCTTTAACCTCCCTCCACCAGGGGCTTAAGTTTACTCAATGGACTGCACGAGCTCCTCCCATGTCTTTTCTGCGCCTTCACTCTGCCCGAAGGTACTTGTTGAAGTTCAACATGGATGCCGACGCCTGCTGAACGAATAATTGGAATTCATGTTATAAAAATTGTCAGTTTATTACGACCGAGGCGAAATGGGTTTTCGTCATAAAGGATACACGTAGTTGTGTGGACGATGGAACAAACTCAACGGTGAGTCGTGGCAGCCTTTTGAATTAGAGTCAATTAATGTAATTTGTGGTGTAGTTGTGTTTGTCTCAGGGCATTTCCTGCTGTTAATGGTTTTATTTTATTTTATTTTTTATTTTCAAAATTTATGTTTCGGACGCCTTTCAATTCCAGTTCAGGTCAACTAAATGCTTGCTTACAGTGTTTGTTCCTGTTTTAATATAATTTCAAACTCGTTTGTTGGCCGTTAATTGTCGAGTCAAATGGTGTTTCCAATGCGGCCACGACTCACTAGTAAGGCGTAGGGAAACTTATTTTACTTGTCTGGTCCTTAAGGTGATATTTCTCTTTTTTTTTTTGTTAATTTGGTTATCTGAGAGAGGTTTCGAAAAGTGCCCCCTTAATGCAGTTGTTAGTTGTCAAATCATTATAGTTTTAAAAATGTAACACTCAAATTCCGACACAAGAGTGTTATAGGCAGGTTCAAAGTGTTGAATTGGAATCTACGCATGGCATACTGCATTTGTGTTACAAGCTACGAAAGGAACAAAAACAACTTTTCCTCTGCAGTTTATGGTTTAAACAATTTATTAAATTAATGTTAACAGTTTCACTTCAATAAACAAAAATATATTTACGACAAGTCTGACTCCTATTTTCAACAAAATTCAAGGTGCCAATACTCACTCACCTGTTTATGAATCGCACTTATACTGCATCAGTATGTTCTGCACACCATACAGATTGCATTAAATGCAATTTGACTGCAAAAACTATCTAGTAGCAAAAACTAGTATGCTGCAGAATTCGGGAAATTAAGACTTTTGGGTGTTTTATTTTGAAAACTATAATTTTGACAATTAATAACTGAATTAAGGGGGAACTTTTCGAAAGCTCTTTCAGATAACCAAATAAAAAACTGAAATGTCACCTTAACGTTTTGTGTTTGCGGAGCTTTGATAGGATCTAACGTCACCTCCGAAAACGCTTAGTAATTTTACTGGACGTTTTAGTATTTTTTAAATGTTTTTTTACGAGAAGAGGCTTTGTTTAGGACATTGGTTGCAATCCTCTTTCTCTTGTTTGTTTCCAATCGTACCTGAATAATTGAAAGTATTACCTAACATTTTGGCGACTTTTAAATGTTACGTCTTTCCGCACATATGATGAGAATTTCATGTAGTTGTGTTAAACAGTTTTGAATGCCAAGTGTGTTGAGGCATTCCGAGAATAATTACATGCTGTTGTGTTAAGAACTAATTTTTGAATGCCGAGCAGACATGATTGAATTTTAGAAACACGTATTTTATGTTGGTCACCAATTTTACAGCTGTTTGTTAGTAATATTTTGTGATATATCTTCTTATTTTTAATGGAAATAAACCTGCAGTAGTGTTATAGAGTTAAATGCCAAAACTGTTGAAGCATTCAGAGGGAGTAGCGGAGTTTATTAAGTGTTATAGAAAAACGTAATTTTGTTGTTACCAGTTTGAAGTTGTGTATTAAAATTTTGGTAACAACTTGCTAATAATTCACGTGATCGAGGTTCACATTCTACTAAATTTCTGGGCGCTGTACAAACATTGAGTTTTATCTACAAGGGTAGTATCAAGTACGTTTCAATAAGCACATAGATTATAATCATTCATCCGCGTGTACGCCGATCAATATTGAGCGGCCGCTTTACAGCCCGTTGAATTTTAAAATTAATTTTCAGAAACCTGTGGATTCATTTGCTGTCAGCTAATATATTTTGTTCTTGGATGTTTTAAAGTTTAGTTAACATACTCATGTTAGTAATTCAAAGATTTTTCATGTGGTCAGTTTAACATCTGTTTTGTTTTCAATCTGTGATTTATTGATATAATTCAAGGATTTAAATAAATGTTGTATTTTTCTACTTGAACGAAAACATAGGATTCTTGCCCTAGGTGCATGGCACAATACCTTCTTCCTTTATTATAGGTCGCAGCTTGACAGAACGCAGCATTTCCGCAGTTATACGTGGTCCATGCTCCAAAACGGGAAGTCTAGGTGATGCACTGCGCAGTTTCACGCTCTGCAGATCTTCAACAGTCACACGTGGTTGCTTGAAATGAAGAAGTGATTGTCCTTTTGAAGGCTGTGATGGAAGTGGTGGTGGGGGAGGTGGTGTTGGAGGATGAGGTGGTGTTGAAGGAGGAGGATGTGGAAGAGGAGGTGGTGGTGTTGGAGGAGGACAAGATTCAGGTGGCTGTGACAGCGTGTATGGCTGCAGTCTGATTTGTGTACTTAATAGTTGAACATGTCCCTGAATATCATCCAATTTCATATTTGTTAATGTATTGAGTTTTTCTAAATATGTCTTCAATATGTTCAGTGTCTCGCATACATCGTTCAGTTTCTTCAGACACCCTAAGTTCGTAGAACACATGCAGTGACAGCAAGCAACGGGAATTAGTGCGTGTTGCTTATCCGAAATCATTTTCGGTACAAAATTTTCTTGGAATGTTTCGTCAACAATACAGCCCTGTTTGTTAATGTAGTCTAGTAAGCAGTGAGTACATATGCAGAATTTCCTGATATAATCCCTTGTCTTTGATATTATTGTATTGCCCCTCTGAAAGAGTTTATAATAATTGTCATGTATAATACAGCCTATCTCAGTTTCGACATCTTTGTGCCACACACCTGAAGTATCTACGAATTCTTCTTCATTGGATGTGTACTCAGGGGGTTTTAAAACTAAAATTGCACTTTTAATCACTTTTTGTGAATTATGGCTTACTTCGTCTCCAGTAGATGTTATTTTATTAATTAAGATGTCTTTGAGCCACTTATAAGTCCATCCGCATATTTTACATACAGCAAGAAGAAAACCATGTACAAACTTTGAAATCGAAGTAATTGACATGAATTGAGATATGTCATTCGATTTGTGAACAATATGATCAGAGGGAATGTTGGAAAGATTTTCTTTACTTTCGAAAATTTCATCTTCAGAAGATAAGGTATCTATTTTTAAAATTGATACTCTGTTCGCAATAACAATTCTTGTAATTTTTCTTTTCGGATCGTGTTCAAATGTAGATGTGCTTGAAGAAATTTGCGAGATCCTTCCCTGATGTGGTGCTCTATATTTGATCTGGCTGACACATCTTAAACCACCTTCATAAAATGACTGGTTAAATTTCACATGTGACCTGTAACTTCGTTTGACATTCTTTCGACCAGATTTATATCTAGTGTTATGGCTGAACACTATTCTTGAGCTATAATTTGAAGAATCAGATCTTATTATAATACGAAAACGGTTATCATACCTATGAATGTGAGTAAAATTTCTGCCATTCTGCGATGTAATGCCAGGATCTTCGTGACTCGATTCGGATACGGTGGGAAAATTGGTAGTCCACATTTCAGTTACCGATTCTTTGATCTTCTTATTATCAGTTACGAAGTTAAAATATTAAAAGTTGTAAGAAAGTGTACTGCAGTCCAAATTTTTTTTTTAACTCTTGAATAAAATAAGGCGAATGTTCTGTTAGCTCCATTAAAATTAATTTCGATTTCAGAAAACTGCTGCCAAACAAAACCAAACTCCCTGGAAACGATTCTGAACAAAGAGAAATAAATATTAATGTTCCATTATTATTATACCTTTCTGAAAATATAACAATACAAGTTAATCTCTTAGAAGACACGGTCAGTTGGACACGCTTAAAAATCTCCGCAAAAAAAAAATTTAAGAAATTTTAAATACACCAAATAACTGATATAACTTATATTGGTCGGACAGAGAAGGTTAAAATATATTTAGTATACATGGGAAATAATTCAATAAAATGGTTTAGGAAAATCCGTTACGGTATAGTAAGTGAAGAGAATGAAAAGATTTGGGTGGCCCTTAACATCAAGGTTTTGAGAACCTATGAGGGTAACTGAAGTGAGTAATGAGCAGCGCCGGAATGAAAAGGCGGAGTAAATGGGATATCCCCGGGGAAACCCACCAACCAGCGGTATGGTCCGTCTCGATTCCCACTTGGGAACACCCGGAGTGAACCAGTCGGGGATTGAACCTGGTTCGCCTTGGTGGGAGGCGAGCAGGGGAACGGCTCAGCCACCGCGACCTCCTGTTTGTTAACATGATTTCTGTGCTCGGACGTGTTACCAGCATTAATACTGTTATGGCTGAATCGATTAGAATTTTTTATGAACATGTTTTATTCCATAAAGGTTTCGAATTTTTACTCTCTTAACTCGAGTATACTGCACTCTTCCTCTGCGAGGCGAGATTGCACAAATCTCAATATTGAAGGGGCCAGGGTGGCTGAGCGATTAGCACGCTCGCCTCCCACCAAGGCGACTCGACCCGGTTTCAATTCCCGGCCGGGCCACCGGATTTTCGCAAGTGGGAATCGTGCCGGACGATGCCATTGGTCGGCGGGTTTTCTCGGGATCACCCGTTTCCCCCGCCCCTTCATTCCGGCGCTGCTCCATATTCACGTCAATCACCCTCATCGGCTTTCAAGACCTCGCTGTTAAGAGTCGCCCAAATCTCTTCACTCACTCAATATTGAACAAGCATGTTGGAGGAAGTATGCCCCTCCTAAAAATTCAAATAATTTTAAAATATTAATTATTAATGATGACAAAAAATGCAGCCTGTAATGTCACATCTGTAACTCATGTATAAAATACCAGCACTTTTTTTATTCTATTTCGCTGACATTTTGTTCTCTGATTAACGTATTTTAACATTCTCGTGAACGCCACTATTATTTTGCGGGAGAACGGTTGATTAGTATAAACTTTCAATATTCCACTACTGCAAAACCAAAAATGATTACTTTACACCAAACGTTGAACACTAGCACATAGTGTATCTAAATGTCATACCTCATAAAAAAAAAAGGTTTTTTATATTTCACTATTTTGTTAAGAATTTGCAGAAACTGCTATTATACCGGATTGTTTCAGGGGGGAAATGGATATACATTAAAATGCGATAGTACAGACCATTCTAGGGGGAAAACATTGATAAACACACACTCTAAACCCGAATCAGTGAAATAACATTCACTGAAAGTCAGTTGATAAGCAACTGCCGACTCGTAACTCAAGGAAATGAACTGTTAACAAGTGGCTTAAGGCAGTGGAATTCTCGACATTCAGTGGGAATCACAAATGATTCAGTGGAATTCAGCTACCATATTAATTAATCATCAGTAGAAACCTGCAAAATTCGCGTTATTATTTGATGACAGTTTAAACTAAAAACACTTTCACATTTGCAATACGTATGTCATTGGACTATGCTTTATTTGACATGCCCCGGTAAATCTGCACCAATAAATGAAGACTTGAAAATCGTGTGCCCAAATCACGTATAGTTCAATCAGAAAGGGCGTGACTTCCCATCTGGATAGCAGCCAATGGAGGAACGACAATATCTCGATTATATACAGTACTGTGAACTTCAGCTTGATGCCAAAGAATAACGTGAATTTTGCAGGTCCCTAGTCATCAGGCACTGTTCTCAGCAGGTGAGAATTCAAATGATGTTCAAATGGTCTTTGATAACGGATTGGGGCGAGAAGGAGCCCCCAATTGATAATATAAAATTAATATCAGAATGGTTACTACTGCCCATGGTGAGGGGGGCGGATGAGGTAGAAGTTGAGGGTTGAGGAGTGGAGGTGATATCGAGGTATAAATAGAGGTGGCGATTCGGAAAATAATTCAGTTTGTAGTGAAGGTGACGATGGAGAAGTTTAATCCAGAGTTTGAGTATGCGGATGTTACTCCAGGTATGGTTTCGGGTTAATGAAAACATTCCTTTGCAAATCCAAATGTGTGATTGGGAATAACATTGTATTATGTCGCTAATTACTTCAGATTATATGTATGAAGAAGTTGGCGATTGTGTTGGGCACATGTGTGCAGTATATATTTCGCGTCCTGACACCGAATTGCCAACTAGTTTAACTGAACTAGTGTGGAATATGGAAGGTGAAGTAATAACTATCAATCCATCATTTAGGAAAATTAAATATAAGTTGTGAAAGGAGTGTTATTATGAACCATTTGTCCGGACAGAAGACTGTGACAATATTGAACATGTCACTCAAATCCCAGTGAAAATCGCCAGCTAGTCTCTCACTGCAAAATGTGGACTTGCAAAGCATGGCAAAGCAAGAAATGTGCCAGTTATATTGAAAAAAAAATCCAAGATGGTTGCCACCCCTGTATATAAAGACGTGGACCGAAGAACTTCAGTCAGTCTCTCCTATATAACCATGGTGGTTATACAGCAGACTACGAGCTAGTTCATATGGGCTATCAGCAATTGTAATTCAAGCCACACATAGGTGAGATACAAGTGCAGGTGTGCAACGATCTAGAACTTTGGTGCTACAACTTTGATACTTATCATGAAGTTAGATTTGGGGAAGGCTTTGCTTGTGGAGATTTCACAGTGAGGTATTTGAGACACGATACTTCCCTGTCATGCATGTTACAGGACTTAATTGCATCTACATATTAAGTGATTGCTGAAGAAGAATGGGACAAGCGGAAAGCCAACTATCGACTTGATCGTCCACATCAAGGGGCAGCATCCGGTTGAAGGAGGTGTGGTTAGGGTGACATCCATATCCTCATTTTTCCTCAAGGGAAGCTCTCGTTTCTGTCAGTGTGCATCACTTACTTGTGTAAAGTCGCCAACTCTGGTCTAGAATTAAGTTCTTACCTATTGCTAAATACTCTCTCCCCGGACACGGTCTGTATTCAGTGAGGTATGTTATACCATTTTCATTTAACTCCTACAAGGAGATGTGTGAAGGTAATGTTCATTTTAAATGTGTGTATGGTTTTGAGTTCATACAAACCAGTAACAAACCTAATGTACTTGAATCAAGTGTTAGTAAATGTAACAGTGTGAATGATCCTGTAAATCAATGTAGACCGAATATGACTGAGAAAAAACGTAATGTTAAATGTAAGGGCGAACACCATTCTCACAAGTTACTGTAGTGAAAGTCACGGTTTACAACATATTATTTATAGACTAGGTTATGCCCGTCCACTGCATTACCTTGACTGGTGTGATGGGGATGTTCATGTTTTGAAAGCAGCGAATGAGTGTATATTGTTTAGTCGATGTGTCTCAGCTAATTGTTTTGTAGATAGAAAATTAAAATTGGGAAGAGCAAAGTTCAATCCTCAAAGCTTTCTTGCACGTAGTTTAAAATTATAGATGAAAATACTGATGAAGTAGATTTTTCATGTATTTGTGTGGAAAAGTCAAGTTATAAAATAAATATGACCAAGTTCTTTAGGCGCTTATTGAATTCATATGGTTTTGTTATTCTATGGAGGATAAATAGGGTTTTGCCTCAGTATCAGTTTGGCTTTCACAGTGTAAACATGACTTTCTTCAAACCGGACAACCCATGTGTATCTGTAACTCCCGGCAAATCTACAGTAGACTATTCATTTTGATGTAGTGGGATATTACGTCAGTTTAGTAATATCTGCAACTCAATATTCAATTTTCGAATAACTCACTGTCCTTTAGGAAATGAAAAAACCCACGAATTGATCCAGTGTTCTGATTTAAATAAGTGTGCAGTTCATTTCATGACTCCGAATATCGTTTTGCCTACATCAGTGGACGAAGTTTTTGCACACCACCAGGAGAGTTTTCCTGATCTTGTTGATAATATTGTGTTATATGCTCCAAACTGTTCGAAAGATGTGAGTACCCAAAAAACTTTTGAAAAGTCTAAACCAGGCCGGCGGAGAAAATGCAATCATTTTGAAATTTGACAGGATAAGGATTTCGAAGACAATGTAAAAAAATTATGAAGTCAATAATGAGCGAATTTATAAACTCACTGTAAATAATTGTTTTTAAAATTGTGAAAAATTTCCAAAATGTTTGTGAACGTGTTTTGTCAAAATGAATACCAAAAATGTATGATGCAAGAGTTTTGTCAAATTGTTGAATGCGAGCCAAATTATTTGTCAAAATGTCAAAAAATCATATGGCACAAGGCTGCTAACAAAACTGAAATGTGTAAATTTATGTACTTTTGCAAATAATAAATAATGTGAAAAAAAAGTATTGTGTTTAATTGACTTATAAAAACCCTCATGGCATTTTCTGCATATTGAAAGCTATAAGCTATAAGTTTAATGTTGAATAAATGTGTGTATTTTCCTGATATAATAGAAGTGTGAAGATAACATTTTAAGAGTTAAATCTATTTTAAAAAGTGAATTATAAAATGTAATTTTTATCAGACAAAACTTTGCTATATAATCCTAAAAAGACTACTTGTGACATGAACACGTATAATTTTTTTTCTAAGTTAACATTTAAAACACACTAAAAACAAGTGCTTGTAAACCTATGATATGGGCAAAGAACCTCTCAGATTCGTTAAATGTGGTATGGGTTAACATCTAATCTCCCGCAGTGACGGTGCTGTCAATTATAACATAGATGGCTGCATTTTAGACCTAAATGGATGGCTTCTCTCACAAGAGTAATCCTTTGTAGAAACGCAGGGACGGACTAATCGGAATTTTGCCGTTAATGCTTGTCGCTTATTTAAAATGTGATATGGTTCTGACAGCATTTATCCCGCAAGGCAATCATTGCGAGGGCGGCATAATGTGTACTTGTGAAATCATTTGAAATACTTTTTGAAGTTTGGTAATTGGCGTGGTCACTTCTATTGTCATCGCTCAGAGTAATTTATCATGCTTCTATTTTCTACATGTCCGCGGGAGTGTCATAACGGTAAAATTATTGTCTAAAACCGTATATTTAAATACCTTATTTGTTGCTTTCAGGGCGTGCATTCCCTGGCAGTTATTCTTATCCCTAAAACTTTATATTGAAATTGGGTCAGGATGAAAGTATAAAAGGGAAGTGCACATCCACACCCCTATCACTTACTGATGAACTTCCGATGTGTGAGGTTAATTTCTGCACTGCTGTGACTCCTGCCTGTGCAAATAATGTTGAAATTGTGTTTATTTGTTTTGAATATATATTAAATAAATCGAGAGCTCTTTAAATCGTGTTTAGATATTTCTGAAAACGTTTTAGATTTTTGTTTATTTAAATTGGGAACTATTTTTAATTGAATTGAGTATTATCTTGATTTGAATATTATCTGTTTATAAATACCTCGTTTTAAATGCCTTCATGTTTATTTGTTTTGAGACTTTTTAAATATTTTGTTTCATTTTTTTTTAAATGTGATCGTATTAAAGTGATGCAATGTGGGGACACTTCTGTACCGTATTTGATTAAGAACCCCTTCAGGGTAAAAAATTGACTAGATGTAGGATTTAAAAATGCGTACTGAATCAGAGTATACATTGATGGGGAAATGTGCTAACTCAATAAACTTGCTTAATGGGGATCTGTGTTAATTCGTTAGACGTGTTTAATGGCGAACTGTGTTAGATTCACACACACTTTTTTTCCAGGTATTTCTCTGTTGTTTTATGTAGCTATATAATTTATTTTTTTGGTTTCAGATTCAGAATTTACCCACTGGCTTCACACATCACTCTGTCAGATGCGAACACCATTACTATTACTGCTTTTTGAACATCTACTTCACACTGCCCACTTTTTATTATAAGTAAAATAAATTGTTTTAATATTGTCCTTAAATATAATTTGAGTTCATATTACATTCGTGTTTAAATAATTTTGAAGTTGATTTAAATATTTTTTGAGCTGATTTAAATAATTTCAGAGCTGTTTGAATTTCTTGTTTACAATTTTTTTTAGTAATTTTGAATACATTTTGAAGCTGATTTAAATAATTTTTGAGCTGATTAAAATTGGTGTTTAATTGGTTTGAGACTTTTTTTTATACTTGTTAACTTCGTTAAATCATTAACTTCACACGCTATTTTTTCCCAGGTATTCCTATGTTGTTTCATGTAGCTATATCATTTATTTTTTGTTACAGATCCAGAGTTTGGTGAGGAGGTTGGTTGCTGGTATTGGTGGGTAGAGTGATTTTCAGGATGTCAGGTTCCGCAATAACAAAGCATAGCTGCATTAGTTCGGGAACCGATAGCTCTTTTGAGTTGTCATCCTATTCAGAAAGTTATTCTGATACAACTGGATCAGACTCCTATTCAGATTCTGATTCCTCGTCGTTCGACATACCTTAGGCCCAAGACTTGCCACATGTCCTTTTGGATACAGCGTTTGGACATAGAATCGTGGACGTGCGAATACGTGATGATAAATTAGGGACAGACACATAAATTTACCTTTTCTTTCAAAGATGCAAGGCATCTGTTTTGAAGGTTACTTTCACGACACCTCAACCTTTCAAAATTTATGTTTCCGTAGCTGTAAAGTTTTGCAAAAACATCGCCACTGAGGAACACGTTACAGAGACTTTCCATTTTTCAAGTAAAGCCACTCCCGTCCTTCATTCGTCCGATGTTGGCAAAAATTACAAGGTCAACATCGTCCCTCCTCTCACTACGAAAATGAGAGATGTGCGATAGGTAACGG
This sequence comes from Dryococelus australis, assembly GCA_029891345.1. NCBI lineage: Eukaryota > Metazoa > Arthropoda > Insecta > Phasmatodea > Phasmatidae > Dryococelus > Dryococelus australis. Next base: position 280,817,590 of record CM056994.1, read on the forward strand.
CTGGGGAATGAAACTGATATTGCAAATGGTTGTTCACATTTCGCAGTACAGACCATTCACCATGGCTGCCTCCCATACAAAGATTCATAAATTCATTTCCGATAAGAAAGCTTGCATTAATATGCAGTGCACTGAAGACAAGTGCTTCCCATATGTTGTTCTAGCAAATTTATTTCCTGCCACAGATCATGTTTACAGATCCTCTTCATATCCACATCCTCACCGGGTATTTAATAGCAAGGGATTGTCGACACCTGTAGTGTTACGTGAGATCAAACAAGTACCTGATAAGGCATATATACCAAGGCAAACTTTAAACACGGCAGCGTATGTAAGTCTAATACGCTGTCCGCTCCGTGTGTAGATATATTTTAAGCCCATAGCCTTGAAAAGTTAAATCACAGCCAAATCATGGCCACTGAACCGAATTTGGTCAAACGAATTGTAATGTCATCACAGTCACTCCAGCAGCACAATAATGACAAAGAAATGCAAATTTGCATAAGACGATGAAGTTTAAAATTGGAGATCAGATTTGGTTGTATCGAAAGTTGGTTGGTACGACTGGTAATATGCATATCCACGCGCATCTGAATTGTAATTCATAATACACCTTTTTTGTCATAAGAATCGATTATGTGTTGTTTTTCTGTTTCGTGTTACGTTATGTATAATTATGTTATAATTTATATATTTTATTCATTTTTGTTAGGTTGGCATTATTAGAGAGATAAGTATTACGTGTTATAGTATGACCTAGGTGATAATATGTATGTCACACAAATACAAGTTTCATTGCCTTGCACCAAACAATTCATGAAACAGTGATATGTATACATATGACTGACAGTTAACAGTGAATTTACAGATTGTGAAGGGAACTCATTAGGAGAAATACACCCTTGTGGAGTATTAAGGTTATAATTGGACATTTGATTTCAGATCCAATATACAAAATGTGCCATACAGTATTTGGTTATTATCTGTTGTTGTGACATAATTTTTTTATGTGTGCAAATTTGCATTTCTTTGTAATTATTGTGCTGCTGGAGTGACTGTGATGCCATTACAATTTGTTTGACCGAATTCGGTTCAGTGGCCAATATTTGGCTGTGATTGAACTTTTCAAAGTTATGGACTTAGAATATTTCTACACACAGAGTGGTTAGCGTACTGGACTTTCCATTAATGTCTCCTCTGTGGTAGACAAAGATGGTAATATTGTTGACGAATTATTTGACAATGCTAAAGAGGTAAATATCGTACACATCCACATTTCTCCTGTGCGGTGTGATCACCATGTGAATATATTGGCCATTCGTGCTAGTGGCAGTACCCCCCACTTGCATTTTGCAATGATCAAAAATATGTCACGACTGCTTCACAGTCAGTTGAGTAAGAAACAACACAAAAAAAAAAAAAACAAGTTTGCAATCGCTGTCTTCAGTATTTCTCAAATGAGGAGAAGCTCGCAAACCATAACTATTTGTGTCAACAACACGATGCTGTGAGGTGTATTTTCCCAACTAAGGAAAACAAGTTCCTTGAATTCACGAATATTGCCAAACACCAAATAATGGGCTTTGTAGCATACTGTAATACTGAGGCTTATCAGAAACCGATGTCCACTTGCTTTCCACATAATGACACTAGCAGCACAACAACCATGAACCAACATGTACCATATGCATGTAGCATTCTGCTCATGTGCTCTTATGATTCAATTTTGTCGCAGTACCACGAGTTTGTGGGTGAAAATTGCATGAATTAGATGTTTGATAAATTGGTTGAATTGACAAAGTGGGTTGCACACCCATACAGCAAAACCGTTCCAATGAAGCCATCGACAATAGCCGAGAAAGTTAAGTTAAAGGCTCAAAAAGTTGTCCTCTGTAAAAAGATGCTCGTCAAAATTTTCGAAGTTTACCATGACCATTCGACGGGCATAGTCAGAGTCAGGGCACATAATCAATGCAATTTGTTGTTCAGACTGAAAAAGAATCAACTGGTTGCTGTATTACATAATCTGCAGAATTATGATGCCCACTTTCTTATGAAACCATTGGCTCCGAGACACATCACGCAACCCAACGGAACTGAGGTAATCGAAAATCGGGGTATTATCGTGCAACCTGATGGAACCATGGTGATCGAAAATCCAGGCGATATCAAGGTGACTGGAACTACCTTGGAAAATTACAAATGCATTATCAATCACATTCCCGATGGGAGATGCTCGCAAGGAGGCAAGCAAACAATGCAGTTGTGCTTAATCGACTCATTACATTTTATGAGTGCATCTCTGGAGACATTGGCAGGAAATTTGAATACTGCCCAGTTGAGTATCACCCGCTCAAAGTTTCCAGATAACACTCAGTTTGATTTGGCTCAAAGAAAGGGAGTATTTCTTTATGACTTTGAAGCCCTGCTTCGAGTCTGACCCACGTGTCAATTAGCAAACTCAAGCAATTTTATGAGTATTCCTGTCCTGCCAAAAGACTGTCTTGCCTGAATGATTTCTTTTTTTCGTCTCTCCAGTTGGTGAAATGTGTGATGCCTACAATTTCCTGGAGTACGATTCGATGCTGCTTTTATGGGGGTTTATGTGTTTACAGAAATACATGACGTTAATGAACTTGGTTAGCAAGTCTGCTTGGTTATTTGCCACATCTGTATTTGGTAGCTCAGATTAATAAACTGTTATTTTGTGTGAAGAGGGGTTACTATTTGAAGAGGTAATATTTTTACTGCAGAAAAAGGTACTATGTTTTTCTTCGCCTTCCCCCCCCCCCCCCCTCACAGGGAAGGCGCACGTATGAATTCTTCCAAGCGCTGAGCTATACTAAAGAGAGGCGCGCGGCGCTCCTGGCGTGGCCGAGCGCTGTCTGGTGGCTACTACTGGCAACGAGTTAAGCCTCGCACACTCTGGCACCTTCCATACGCCTCTCCGCTATTCCCGCCGCCTCCTTAACCTTCCCGAGCCACGTTTTCGCGTATAAATGTTCATCCCCAGCCCGAGAAAATGTGCAATGTTCCTCTTCGAGTAGCGCGAGCTGGCCGACGATAGATCATGTCTACACCACTATGTGCTTCGGGGCTTCAGCATGCTAGACGCATTTTCACGTAATATGAAAAATCAAGTTAAGTATTGCAATAAACGTAGTTGTCGTTATGCCGGGGGTAGAGTTTCCTTTTTAGTAGTGTTTTTTAGTGATTTTTGTAGGGAAGTGTTACTTCGCTGTTTTGATTGTGTGAATTTTCAATGTGGTATTTTATGGGAATGTTTGTAAGAGGAGGATTCGTCCTTTTTTTTGGCGTGGTGTAGGAATGGTCTCCTGGACTACGATTTGCCAAAAGAATTTTACTGCCAAGGAGTTTAGTGGATATTTTATGGCGTGCCTTTATGCTCATGGTAAGGTTTAATGAGGGTTTTTGCTCCTTCACAATGGTATTCATGAAATTAGTATTCCATGTTGTACTTTTTAATGAATCATCAGGCGTACATTACTTTTAAAGTTGCAATGATTCTTACTTTACTCAGGGAGTCATTGTACCTTTTTAAATGGGTTTTTCACAAGTGTTTATTTGGTTGAGTGATTTCTCAGGATATATTAATATTGTTGTTTTTCTGTTTGTTCCAGTGCATGTGTGATCTCTCCTTCCCCTAGTCCACTGATTGGTAGCAAGCAACAGAAATTTACAGATGCAATTTATATTTTACAAATCAAGTTGCAAAGTTGTTGTTCTTGGTGATAATGTATAGATGGGCTTCAATATATTTGTATTGATTTTGGAATTGTGTCCATGCTTTCTTGTTTTTTTTTTAATGGTGTGCGTGCTTCACCTTGCCTTCCTTTAGCCCTGCTACGCCCTAAAAGGGCGTAACAACGTTAAGTCCTGGGAATGTCTGAACCATTCCTCAGTCCCACCCAATATAATGAAATGCGAGGGCATAAGCGATGCACAATATGCTCATACTCAATCCACATGGAAAATATTCAATTGTCATAATTTGCTAGAGTGCGCAATTTAGTACTTACATGTGGATACGTGTTTCTTGGCTGATGTACTTGAGAATTTCAGGACCATATGTTTGGCAGGATACGGTCTTCACCCCGCCATGTACGTGATGGCTCCCTCTCTCTCATGGGATGCTCTTTTGCTTAAAACAGGTGTGCGGCTGGAGCTGATTATGGACCCAGTCATGTATCTTTTTTATTGAAGGCGAGTTCAAGGGTGGTATTACCCAAGTTTCAAAAAGGCATACGGAAGCCAACAACATGTACATGGGCGAAAAGTATATTCCCAATGTGACAGAGAAGTACATTTGTTATTTCGACGTAAATGCGCTGTACAGTCACATGATGAAGTGCAAGCTATTTATTGGGAATTTGTATTGGATTGAGCCAGAAGTGTTTTCAACGTGAAATTTCGCCAACACCGACAATTATTGGGACACGTTTTTTTCGCAGAAGTGTATTTGTCTTTTCCGAATGACAGTCATGATGCCCTTGATGATCTGCCTTTTGTCCCAATATCTGCCATACCTCCGAATGGCAAAACCGAACGAATTGCTGTTAACTCTCGTGCAGTGGAAGAATTATGTTGTACATGGTGAAACACTGAAGCACTACTTGAGGTATGGAGCCAAACTCGACTCTGTTTGCGTTCTATGATTTCAGCAGAAGGCGTGGCTGGCTCTGTACATCACATTCAATATTGAGAAACATGCTCAGGCAGCGAATACTTTCGAAAAGTCGTTTTTCAAATTGATGAACAATTCAGTCTATGGTAACATTTTGCAGAATGTGCACAGGGAAAGGTACATCGGAACTGTATCGCGGTATTACACAAAATAAGGAGTGGCAGAACTGATTGGACGACCTACATTCAAGGCAAGGTAAATACTCAATTAAAATCTAGTCCTGGTCGAAATGGAAAAGGTGTCTGTTACTTTCAACAAGCCTTTGTACACTGGGGTTGCTATTCTCGATTTGTCCTAATCTTACCTCTTCGACTTCTATTATAACTAGATGTCCCAAAAATTTCCTCACCAGCCCTCGCATCTTCTATATTGCGATGCCGATAGTCTAATTTAGAAATTCACTCATAATATGTACAACAATATTTCCCCAGATTTGGATGCACAATTTGTTATTTACAACTATGTGCCAGATATTTTACAAAAGATCAAATTGGTGAAACAACGCATTACTTGAGTTATGAAGGATGAATGTGCTTGTCGCATCATCAGGCATTTTGTAGGCCTACACCCCAAACTTTACTCATACATTGTTTTGAAAGAACAGCGTATGCATAAAGAGAAGGGGGTAAAGCCTAACAAGTTGCAGTAGCTTCGGTACGGGGATTATGTGCATTGCCTCAATCAAAATTCAGGGGTAATGGGGACCCAATATCATTTCTGTTTGCGTGGTCACGATGTCTACACCGAATAAATAACAAATGTTGCCTTGTCAAATGATGATGACAACAGGTATGTCGGAGCATATAACGTTTCGACATTTTCATGGAGGCACTACATGATACCTGAATGACTTTCCCCACTCTACTTGCCAATATCAGCCAACCGCACCATCTGCCAGCTCAATAACAGGCATAACATCCGCCAAATCTGCCACAAGTGGCAACCACTGGTCCTGTCATCCACTGTGAGGGCCTATCGCAACTGTTAACCACTGTGAATAACATCAACATCATCATAATCTCACAGGTGTGAGACCCTTGACTCACTGCAAACCCAACTAAATGTCATCAACATCGCCCCTCTCCCCCAGGTGTGAGAGTACTTACACCCTCCAATGGATTCGAAGGGGAGAAGATCAACTACATGCTAAACATCATCATTGCCATCCTATAGTGTTACTGCAGAACTGGAATAACAACAGTGAGTTCAATGAATAGTTGTGAAGGTAGGCCCTCAGCATGTATAACCTGATTGTGATATCAAACATGCAAAGTGCTGAAATGTATCAATTGTAAATACATATTTTTATGTAAATAAAGGCGAATAACTGTGCTCCTGTACATACAACGTGTATAAATTTTTTTTATGTACTGTGTTCCAATTACATGTTGTACACATGATAAAGAAATTTGATTTTTTTATAAATGATGATACCAAGGACTGTGTTGCAGAAGATGAAATTTATGTTGATGTAGAAGATGTCATTACTTTATAGTTAAATCTTGATGTCAAGAGACTGTGTGCCAGATAAATTCTGTAAAAAAATATGAATATAACTATTTTTAAGATGTGATTTTGTATACAATTTTTTTAACGATAAATAAATGTGTATGCATTGTGATTTTGTAGATATGCTTAATAAAAAAATGTATTACAAACTGACTGTTTTATTTATTATTATTTACCTTACTTTAAAACAGAGTGGCAACACATAATTTATAAAAATAGACATCCCGTATAAAAGAGTGAGTGAGTCAATGTGTAAGCAAATATAAACTAACTTGTGCTGTAATACAAGCAAGAGTCATAACTTTAAAAACACACAAGAGAAAAGAGGCAGTCAAACATATACTGTGTAAAAGAAATAATGGGTCACACTAACTATGCAGCTCCACGATCCGACCTCTACCCCTTCAAAAATATGACCATTTTCTGCATAAACTTCATGCCTTATATATTATAACATAAAGCAATATGGCTGCATATGCTGTGTGAAAGAAAGACTCTCGGTGCTCGTGTAATTGGTAATTCCGATATATAATATTGCATAATTCATTGCTGCATATACAAGTGCGCGGAATCAGTTATTGCATTTATATATAATTTGATCAATATAATTACTCATTCTTTTCACACATCCTAGCTCTATGCATCCCCTCCCAACACCCCTCCCCCTTCCACTCATCCTACTTCAGAGCTTACTCATGTGCTGGACACCCACATGACTAAATGTGTTCTTGCTCTCCTTTTATCTCTCTGAACATGCAATAAGTAAATTCACTATTATATTTAATTAATTTCATTATTTATTCAATGCATGATTCAAATCCTATGCAACTGCATCACCCCTCCCATCCTCTGAAACTGCATTTCCCCTTCCCCCTCCAGTTTCTGTACAGCTAACCACCCTGCCAAGACCTCAGTCTGCTTCCAGCTCCTGACATGATAAGACATGTAATTACTCTATCTCTCTCTCTCTGCACATGCAATAAGTCATTCATTGCTCCATATGCAAGTGCATGTAATTAGTTATTGCATTTAATTAATACATTTATTTATTACATTCACAATTAAAATCCTATGTACTTGCATTACACCCTCCCCTCCAGCTGCACCATATCTAAATGCATTACCCCTCACTCCCTCCAGCTCCTATACACCTAACCACCCTGGCAAGGCCTCATCCAAGTTCCAGCTCCCAACCTGACAACACCTGTACCTGCTCTTATTGCTAATTATGCGAAAATAAATCATAACTACCCCCGACAAGCATCGAACCAAGCACGAGTCGCTGCTACCCCCAGACTGGCAGCAAACGACTCGATGACGCCCGCCCGAATAACCTCTCCATTCTACGGCACATGGGAAGGGAGATGGGTGGGGGTAAGTACATGCGCAATTACAATTACACATACAATTGCATTTTAATTTAAATGACACATGCATTTTAATTACAATTACAAATACACATGTACCGGAAGTGCAAATGCACAGGAAGTGCACTTGAACCAGAAGTGCACTTGCACCAGAAGTGCATCGCCACCATTTTGAGTAATTATTGCCCAGTACCGCCATCCTACCCCTACTGACCAAACATCAAAAAGTCACAAGGGGAAATGTTGGCCCAAAGTGTATTTTTGCATTGGCTGTCAACTGAAATATGATGCTCAACCTAATTATTGGGCCAATGAAAATCTATGGTTTTCTGCACGCATTCCTAAATTATCTTTCTTTCAAACGTATGACATATTTCTAAAAAAAAAAATGCTGTTTGTTGGCTTTATGTTGGTTTATTGAGTGTACATTACAGATCACCTATCTAATATGACAGAAATCCAATCACTAACTAACGTTGGTATTACATTGGTTATTCGTAGTATTTTGATCATTTGTTAATATTCCTTTCTCTTTCAGCAATGTTTTGCGAAGATATGTTATTGCATACTTAATACCAACTAATATTCTGCCAATGTTGGTTACCAGTTTTTAAAATAAATTTTACCAAATAACCAAAAATTAAAAAATGCATTAACTTTATTATTACTCATCACATACCACTTTACATTACGGCCTGTAAATACCATTGGTAGATATCAGATTCGAACTCATGCCCTTCTGATTAGCAGTCAGACGTCTTATCCACTTTTTTGTCGTTGTGTTTGTGTTGAATTGACGTAAATGAGCTCAAGTTAGACCGACTTGATGACAAATTCTCAGTGCGAAAAGCGATCTGCTGCGTAGGGGTCGGGGCGTGAACCCACGACTCCTCGACTACAAGTCGGCCATCCTACCCCTGAGCTATGGGAGCAGGAATAACTAGACAACTGTAACTGGTAATTTCTCGTGTAGAAATATGTATTTATCATTATACTCCAGTTCGAATAAACTGTGTTATATTTGTTAGATATTTAAATCATATTTTCCTACCCTGAAACAGAATTTAAAACCTGCCAGTTGCACGAATATATTTTCCAACTTGATGCATAACATACAGAGAAATGAGTACTTATTCATCAAGGTGACTCAGTTTTTGTCTAGGTGCTAGTTCGGACGCTCCTCTTTGAAGTGGGAGTCTGAGTCTTGACGGGGCACTGGTGCACGTCAGTTACACAATACAGGCCTGGTTGCTTTCCCGCAGAGCACAAAGTCAGATGGTTCGGGTAGTAGGATCTTGCGCCTGAGAAGAACTGCCTTGTGGGGTATACCTGGGTGACATACTACACACGGGAACTCCTCAGAGCTGGTGTATACACAGTCAGCAAACAACTCCTTCGGTACCTCTGGTGTCACTGGATCCTGCAGGTGTCTCAGGGCCTGGGCCTGTTCCTTGCAGTAAAATTTTTCAATGGATGCTACCAAGATGGCAGATAGCTCGTGCAGGCGTCCAGAGGCGAGCAGTATCTGCTTAACTCGCTCTATGACCCCACAGTTTGGAGTAGGTCATCTGGATTCACACACACACTCACAAGCATGAGCAGAAAGGCAGGTGATCGTATTTTCATATCCTGCCGCATGTGGGCCGTAGACTGAGTGGACACTTTAATCCAGCACCTGGCGCGGAAGCGCAGTATGCACTGGAAGTCAGGCCGCACTTGTCTCAGGTCACAACATGTGGATGTTGTCCTAGTCGAGTTTTCCCAACTCAGGGAATTCCTGCTTTTTCTGGCACGAAGGTGCAGTAGAAAAGCTGGCGAGCACCGAGCCGACAAGCTGGTCTAGAGAATCAGTATACTACACATTACCAACAGTATGTATACCAACTTGTTGCCAACATTTAGCTAACCATTTTAAAGTTTCCAAAAATTGCTCTTGCGACTTATTCTGACATTTGTTGATATAGTTAGGTGGTGGTGTATGTTTTTCCAAGATATCTCATTAAAATTTTGGAGTAAAAATATTTTATTGGCATATAACAATGGGCCATGTATGTTTTCTAACCCAACATACTGCCAACCTTTCCAACCAAATGACAACTATTGGGCCAACGTATGTTGCTACTTGGGAATGAGTGTCATGTCATTGAATCTAATTGTGACACAACCTGTTCAGCGGTCTCAACTCTCAATGAACAGCATATTGAGGTGGCTATACATAATTCTAAAAATTGAATAAACCAAAGGACCCGAAATCCCAAATCGCCAAACCAATGTCTACCATGAAGCAAATAAGTTAAACCAAACTACAATTTTGAATTTAAAAAGCATCAGAAGCAGCAATTAGCATGACTCTCTACGAAATCTAGTTATGCCAAATGTATAAAATTATTTTAAACACGTTTGGTCGAATTGTCACAGCACATCATGTCTCAACAGTTTGACACACACCTTTTCCCCAGAGAGTAATGGGCAGAGAGCTTCAAGCAAGTGTGGTCGCAGAAGATGAAAACACACTATTAAGAGCAGAGCCTTAGGAGACAGTAATTAAAACACATATGCGAGGAAGGAAGCGGCAAACCAGAGAGGCTAAATATTGTGTTACAATTTCTCTCTCTAAAAATTAAGTGCGCTATACCAAGTTCGTTAAGGGATGGAGGTCTTAATCAAATAAAACAATTAATTGTAATTTTCTAATTTTATTTACAACTACAGCAAAAATTCTCTCAACTCAGCTTCTCACAATAGATGGATATCACTAACTGTTCACAATTGACATCAATTAATACAATTTATAATTACCACCAAAAAAAATCAATGAAATTAAATAATTAAAGGTCAGTCCCAATAGACAGTGTATCAATCTATTCAATTATTTTATCATTTATGTGTCCATATTTGACAGTGCGAATATTTACAATAAAATCAGTATTACACTTCCATTCAGTCCCACCTCAGTTCAGTCCATATCCCGCCAGTCGCAGTGTTCTAGAGTCCTCCAAGCGCCCTCACGCACACCAGGCTTCACTCGTCGGTTTCACACCCTATCCTCCATTCATGTCACGAACACCTCGCCCGCCGTCGTCCTGCAGTCTCCTGTCGTCGTCCACACTTCTCTTCGCCCGCGCACACTCGGCCAAGTGGCCTCCGTCAAAGACTGCCAGCTGCTGGGCCGCGGCAATATATATACAATATTGATTGTCACCCAGAATCTTCCCCAACTCGCGAGTTGCGCCGAGGAGGACCGGGGCGCTAGCCATTCTCACCAGAACATTCTTGCGTCGTCGCTAAACGTATCGGAATCTCTAGCAGGTGAGGGGGGTCTGTGACGCCAGCAAGTTTCGCCACTGTCGGTATTCACGGGATTACCAGAAGAGGTGGCAGGAGGCCGCGAGCGCATCGTTCTAGGAAGAGGGGTGGTCGAGGTGGGTCACCTCCCACGGCGCCGGACAGCTGAGCCCGCCCCAGCTGTAGCATGTAACAATAGGAAAGGAGCAAGGTGAAGGAAACGAAACATGTTTGCGAGCGCACAAACAACCAGCATCATTACTGGCATCCTTTCAGTACACTGATGCACCAGCGGCACAACCTCAAACCTTAAAACACGTGCCCTGGCTGAAAAAAATCTCGTTTGAGTCCGCAGTTGGTCGCGTCGCAGGAGAAAATAAAGCCAAACACAGAAGAACTATCAAGTAGTTACATAAAATACAATCAAATGTGAAAATCTTAAAGCATCTCGAGAGAAATATCTTGAGTACAAAGAATATAAATATTCAGAATTGTGAAGTACAAGTCCATTAATAGTCTGCAATGCAACTCCAACTGTCACTGTCTGTGTAGTATGGATGTAGTGTCTCAGCTCCTAAGAAGCCATCTCTGGAGACAGAATGTAGAGGCACATCCCAGCACACCAGGACATCCAAGCATCTGTGAGGGTTGTAGCCGACCAGCGGCAAGCGAGGATCTCGATGTTCTGCTGGTCCAAAGGACATTCCTGGCTCAGGACGAAAAACTGAACTCCCACAGGAACTCGATGAGACAATTTCAGGGTAGCTTGGCACAGTTCGGGTGGAATAAATGTCAAGCAAATGAGACATTATGAACAATATTTAATATACGTAGCCAAAATTGACAAGTTCATAGTCAAAAGAAAACACGAGTAAGCGAATATATACACATACTGAGCTTAGTACACCAACATAAAATTTAATCTATGAGCATAACCATGCAGATCTGTTGTTATCAACACCCATATCTAGGACTACAGAAATAAATTACTTAGGTTTCAGTCATATTTTTCGTTTAAAGTATTGAAGGATGAAACTATAAATACATGTGTAATATGTTTTAAACTCCTGTAAAGTTATGTGGCCTCATCAGTCGCCAAGCCTTCCCCTGATAAGCCATCAGGCACAACAGCGGGGTATGTTAATAAGCCCAATAAAAAACAATACCAGTCGCCAAATGCAGCTGTGTAATATATTTGGTATTAAACATAAATAATAAACGTCGCCACCCTCAATAATTTATGTAAGTTGGCAACGATGTCTAGAGCAGAATATATCCGAGCTTCGCCTATGTTGAAGGGCACAAAATTGTCAGTAAGGAAATACATCCACGTAAAATTTATTCTTTACTAAGGTGTGATTTACAACCAATTTGTATTTATTAATATCTTCTTTCTTACCAAAGACCCTGGGGAGGGATAATTAGAAGAAGCAAATGGAAAAATTATATCTACTTTCAGTAACCTTTGAATAATCTCCCTGAAAGCTTGCAGTTTTGGTGGCAAACATTTTAAAACACGATGCTGAATCGGAATACTAACCGCCAAGGAATATTTATAGGGAAAAATATTTAATTTTCCTATCTTCTACATAATAATGTCTATAAATTCCCCGTGCGAACACAGCAAGTATTCCATGAAGTCAGATGGAAATAAAGAAATATAAACCTGAGAAAACACTTGTGATGGGGCTTCGGCATACAATATAATCTTTATGTTAAGGGAAACCCCAAAATACAAGTACAGTCGTCCAAGTTTACAAATGATCTGACGTAACCCAAAAATTCCAAACACAAAACGATATCCTTTTTTACTGAAGGCAAAACCCAAAACGGAAACATGCAAGAAAAACTCCAGATTTTAAATGCAGGCAAGCGACCTGAGTGCTTTAAAAAACTTCACAATTTGCAATGTACAAATATATTTTCTCAGTAGGATTAACCGATGTCTTTGATACTACTTTACCTGCGAACAATGCGTTTAAAAATTCTAAACTCATGACACACTGCATAGACGCTGTATGCACTACAACCGATAACAATTTCCCCTCAGCATGTAACTTGTATTTCACACATTACTGCAAACATTGTGGAACTTTTTGTAATATGTGACCTGTAATACCATGTCCCTTCCAGATCAGACATCGTTTTCCGGCTTATAGTCGACTCGCAAATGGCCCATTTGACCGCAGTGAAAACATTTTTGCTCCGCTGTCGTCTTTAAGGAGTATCAGTAGCCGTTATCTGGACTTATGGAATTTTGCATCAAAGGGTTCGTATTTTATTTTATGCATCGACAAGGCACAAGGCATAGTGTTGCACGTTCTGTAAAATATGTGTTGCTTTCCTACTGTTTCTACTATCATTTCTGCGAATGCAAGAATACATTACTTATTTCGTGCAGGCAGCAACTAGTCAAAAATTAATAAAGATAGTGGAGCTGCAATAATTTGATAATGCTTGAGAAGCTATTATTTATGCAGTACTATGTGAAACATTTCGTTATACATGCATAAATAGAACTTATGGCAAAAAATTTATGAATCCAAGATGGCGAGGGCTGATCCCCTTGGCTTGTTTGCAGTCGCTACCAGGGGCGGATCCAGGCTTGATGTTCGGAGGAGAGGGGGGGGGTCATAAATTTACAAAAATAAAACATATGTATTGTAAAAATTACTATTCTACGTGTTTATATTTATTTACTTATGATACATGTGGCAAAATAATTCAGTTACATTACAATTTCAAGGCGCTGAACTTTCTCTTTAGTAAATCTATTTATAACTTTTTCAGGGCCAATTTGAAAGTCTCTATGGACAATCAGTTTGCATAAAGAAATTTTATTTTTTTTGCAGGCGATTTCATCTTGCTCCATGTGTTCATTTGAAATATTTTGTTTTAAAATACTGTTTGGCATCAGCAGTCTTAAGTTTAAAGACTGTAGAAATGCTTCTGAAAATCTACCTGAAATATTGGACAATGGAAACACAAACACTTCCAACTACCGACACTTTCAAAATGACTAATCGCTGTTTCTGATACTCTTGAAGGATTGTTGTAAACAATATCGATGAAGGTCATAAGGAGAAGGGTGTTGAACTGTTAAGTGTAACCAAATACAGTGGAGTTCTATGCTGTATTTGGCGTAACTATGTGACGCCGGAATGAGAAAGGTAAAGAAGAGAAGGTGTTAGGGATTAAGGTCGAAGGAGGAGGTGAGGGGTTAACCTTCTGTGCCGTGCGAACTTGACCATCAGAGCTAAATATATTGTTGCAACACAAAACAGAGTAACTGTGTGTGTACGTGTGTTACCTTTTCTAAAGCACTGAGTAATGCGTGGATTTAAAGTAGGTACTATTTTTCAATTTTTGATTAGCATTTTTTTTAGAGCAGTCTCGGGAGGAGCCATGGCCGCTATGCCCCCCCCCCCCCCTTTTTTCTGGATCCGGGAACCGCCCCTGCCGACTTATATGGACACGTACTGCGCAGTTGCAACAACGGCATTTATCACTGTGTCGTTCTTGAATTGCGACCAAATACACGCAACCACTATGATGAGTCCCGTACGCCAATCTGAAAAAGCAGACGGGTAAAAGCGATGCGGGATTCGCTTGCCACTACCAGGCGACCTCCAACTTCTAACGCAAGGCCATGCAGTTCACGAATACTTTCAGGTGTTGTGGCTAACGTGTGAAGTGCTCGTACATGCTGTCCATGATAACCCGACACAATATCTACTATTTCATGTTATCTTAGCTGAGAGTAATCCCTCTATGAAACATAATTGTAAGCATACACAATTAACTCCTACAGAGGCTCGTCGGGTCTCGGAAATGTGCATATGTACTCCCATTCGCATCGACGTTTAAAAGGGGGGATGGGGGAGACACCGAACTATACTTTTCAAGCCCTAGAAAATTGTCCTGTTTTCTTGCTTATTCGGTTCCGAGTCGCAAAATAAACCCTTCGAATTTAATTGCTACTGATCGTAATAATGCTCTATCAGGACACAGATTGTAAGTCTATCACTTTGCCCACAGCGACAAAATGTTCTAATACACTTCCGGATTCCACTATGAAAAGGGTTGGTAAATTTTGAAGAATTTGAAAGGTTAATTTATTATGGGAGCAGTGACACTCGCCAAGGACTGCATCGCCGAACCAGCTCGTTGATGCCAAAATGTTACCGTATCTCGTAGGGCGATTTACACTAAAGCTTCCCTAACACCCCGATTATATATATATATATCAAAACCACAAAAACAAATTGAGAGAGTGGCAGCTAAAAGTCTTATCAATGTCCTACACTAATTAAAAGTTTATACAATTTTGAAGGACATCAAAAACTGCAAATTTGAAAAGACATTGAACGACCACATGCCTTACAACTAACTCTAGCTACGCCACATATATACATTCCTTCAAACGTATTTTATTGGGTTGACACAGCACTTGACGACTCGCCAGATTGATTGCGCCCCTGGAAGAGTAACAGACAAGGAGCTGGAAGCAAGTGTGGTCGCCATCTCTTCATATCACCAGAGAGAGGCTCTTCAGTGCATGGGAGGTACAAGCTCCGGATAAGGCTCTTTTTTCCCCCCACCTGTACGACATTTGGAGTGCGGTGAGGTGGAGGAGTCTATCCCACTGCCCCATAACAATGGTCATGGTGCGACAGCCGGCGGGGCATCACTGAGTTTTAGCTAACCTACCTTAGAACTAAGAGGATAGTCGGAGGTCCTGGGGAGGGATGGGAATGAAGTGCATATCAGAGCTGAGCCCCATACACCTAGGTATGAGGAAAGATTCTAGCCAAGGTCACATACTCGCGGCTTTACTAGGGTTGGGCAAACGTGGTAGTGATAGAGGCCATGGTTACCTCCCAAGCCAACCGAAACTGAACTATAGTGTGGGGAGGAGGTGAGAGAAAGATGGTACAGACATCGTAAAAACCCCTCGACAGATAATAATTGCAAGATTGCATGTACTTCATGTAGTAGACGATTATTTTTACTAGAACAGAGGACGGGAAAAGATAATCTTTATTAAAAGGGTGTTTGAAACACTAGAAGATAAATAATCGTATGAGGATTTCAATTGGAAATGCATATGCTTCTTTCATGGTCGTCCACATCTAAAGATAATGAAAGAAACCATTTAAAAAAAATTACATTCAGAAAGGATTATACAAATGTCTTGGCAATATAATGTGTTATTTTTACATGAAGACAAATTAATGAAATCACTTTTTGGCAGCAAAGCTATATTAGATATGTTTAGACTTGCCTCATTTTCCTTAATGAGAGTATGCATGGCTGCATGAGTGCAAAGTCATTCAATGGTAGTAAGGATAATGATTCACGTTTCATTTAATTCCATGCCAGGTGAAAGTGTTAACACAGCTCGGTTTTTAGAAACGGCAAATTTCTCTTCCCTTGTTACAGTAATCTTCATTAATGAGTGGAGTGGAGATATTTGGGCGGCTCTTAACAGCGAGGGTGAAACGAGGTGAGTGTGAAGCAGTGCCTGAATGCAAGTGCGGGGGAAACGGGAGATACCCGAGAAAAAAACCGCTGATCAGCGGCATTGCCCGGTACGATTTCATATTGTAGTAGTAGTGGGAGGCGAGCTTGCTAACCGCAGGGTACCCCTCATCTTTATTAATGTCTGTCGAAGTTTACAGATCTGCAATGTTGGACTGAAAATGTTGCACCTCTTAAACTACTTCGGCAAGATTTGCAATGGAAATACAGGTTTCCTTTTTTCTTTACAAATACCTCACCCAAAACTGCATTGAAAATCTTTTTTTTTTGTGCGGTTTAAGGTCGATTACAACACTATTCCTGATGAAACAAAATTCAGAAAAACACTGTAAGAAATGTTATTACAAAGGTATTAAAAACGTCAGAAGAGAGGCAAACGTGAACTTCATTTCTCTCTCTCTCTCTCTCTCTCTCTCTCTCTCTCTCTCTCTGTGTGTGTGTGTGTGTTTCTATCTCTCCCCGCTCTCATTAATAACGTGAAGGTGCACGATGCGAGCGCCAACTGCGTCACCCAACTCCTCAGTTAAAGGTTCACGATAAAGTGAACACTTTTGAAATCAACCTTCGAAAAATTTCACTGTTCTTACATATATGTATTTTTAAGGGCACACTGATGGGCATAGGACTTCTAAAGTTGGTAACGACGAAGAGAAAGTAGGTCCATCTCTTAATGCGGAATTAAAAGTGTTAGGAAAACATTTGAGAATACTGAAATTATTTGTTTTACTTTCTGTATTGTCAATGCATATGTGTAAGCAATATTGGTAAAATATTTACGTTCTTAATAATTTCACAGTTTTATTTGACCGACTCATGAATAAAGTGACCGGGTCCATGGTAATGATAATTTTTCATGTGGCGGAAGTATACTGAATGTGCGTATATTCAGCAGGGCTTTCAAAAGTGCTCACTTTACCGTGAACAGCCTTTACCACGCCGATGTCGCCACAATGCCTCCGAGCAACGTGGTAGTACTGTTTCCATGTATGTTGCCTTTGGAACGGTTTGATGGCAATAGTGAATTGTTTTAAGAATTCGGGATTTTAAAAGAAGGCTCTGATAAGAAAACAAAGGCATTAAAACTTGCAATTCAAGATTTTGTTAAATTTATGTACTGTAACCATTCCTATCTTGAAGAGTATAAAATACTGTAATTTTTATTTTATTTCATTTCTCCAAGCTCGCTTGACAAAATAATTACAGTTCTGATAACAATTTCTCTGCAAGATAAACCTGCCTACAGCTAGCCGATTCACACATTTTATTGGATATTTAACACCATCCGTAATAAAGATGAGGCGTCTGTAGTTAGTTGTGTAGCTAACGTTACAGAGAGGTAAAAAGTGGAGCCCAATAGGTAGGGCCACAGAGATTTCGCAAAGCAGAAATTATTGCAATAAATCCGATATTATGAGGTCAGATTTTATTGCTTGCAGCATTGAGGGAAATTTCAACATTTGAAAATAATTTATGACATGCCTTAGGTAAACATCGTTGCAATGGAGAATAATATCCAGGATAATGATGTTTTCAGTGCGGCCAATTCAGTTATTGGCACGTCAAAAAGTAATAGTCCAAATCACTCTAATCGCGATTTTTTGTGGTTTCGATAACAATACAAATCAAAATAGCCATGTTACAGACATACAGCCAATCTATATAACAAGTCAGTAAGTAGTCAGATGAGCAATACCCCAGACTGTAAAGAAATGACATCAGTGTTTGTACACAAAGGCCGGCCTGCAATTAATTTAGCACACGCACAGCACGTGGGATGGTACAGAACACGATTACAGTTCGAATATTTAAGCTACAATCAAAATATCACATACACAAAGACGATGGATGTTTACAGAAAACAAACGTGGAAATGAAAGGAAACGATGTTCGGTAAATTGTGCGTCAATATGTTGGTAACAGTGGAATGAAAAAAATTCACACCAGCTTAGTTTACTTTGTTGCTTGTATCTTAATTTGTAGAAATATAATACATTATACAGTTCATCTTAACATGCATCGCTTGTACAATAACATCGAAACAAACTACTTTTTGTGGCGCCAAACTCTCCAAGTACTAGTCAAATTCACTACTTTTGTAGACATTTTGATCGTCACATGAACTCGGTGGTATCTACGTTCTGATTGGCCACGCACTGCACATGGCACACACACACACACACACACAGATATATATATATATATACACACATACACACAGGAATTATAGTATTTTGGTCAACTTTTTGAGGGTCGATTCTGTGTTATTTTTCTGCTCGTGTGCTATGCGCTATTGAAGGCAGCGCCATCCCAAGACTTGCATTCTACTTACTGTGCTTGTGCTATTTTCCGTGCTAAATCAGTGGTAGGCCGGCCTAACGTAACACAGCACATGCTCACCCAAGACCCGTTGTCCGTAATTGTTGCTATGCTCCGGAAGCTAGAGGATAGTCAAACTGAATCAATGGAGTGAGTGAGTGAAGAGATTTGGGCGGCTCTTAACAGCGAGGTTTTCAGAGCCGATGAATCCATGCAAATGTTTAGCAAATTAGATGTAAGCCAAACTAAATCAATAAAAAAGCTTTGTGAAGTAGAGACTAGCCAAACTGAATACATGGAAAAACTTAGTAAATTAGAGACTAACCAAACTGAATCAATGGTAAAGCTTAGTAAATTAGAGACTAACCAAACAGAATCTGCGCTGCAGTTGAAGTACCAACTCAGTAAAATAGAGGCCAGTCATTGCAGAAGTCATGATCGATGTATTGCAGAGGTTTGAAGAAGTTACTAGCCACATTAATCGTAGTACTGAAATTTGTGAAGTAGCACATACTCGTACCGACTCAAGAGTTATGTGAACTCAGATAGACTGTGGCTTAAATTCAAAATGCAGTTGCTAAGCTTACTCCGATTACCGATCCTAACAACGAATAGATTAAGACGTTTGAAAAATAAGGGTGCATGATATGGAGTCCACTATCCAGTCATTGAGACTCGAATGTGATGATTCTTCGAGTTCACCACAGAATTTTCTTAACGTTATCGTACCACAAGCTGGATTTCAATTTATGAATGTTTCTCACCAATCGAGACTATTACTAGAGGAACCACATACGTTTCGATGTCGTGAATCGGAAAATCCAATGCTGTTTCTTAAAAAACTTGAAAAATATTTGCAGGTGGGTAGGATGGATTCCTGGGAGGCTTTTGTTTATTTAGATCTAACCCTCAAGGACAGTGCATTTTAATGGTGGTAATTACAACGAGACAAAATATTATTCATGGTTCAAAATATTCCTTGAGCAGAAATTTTGGAATAAAGAATTCAAGGATTGCTTCGTGATCAGTTGCATTGTGAAGAATTTTCTCCTAGCAGAAATAATTCTTTGGAGTAACACATCGCCTTGTTATATAAGATAACTAGATATTTAACACCACCGATGTCGAACGAAGAGTTCATAATCATGGTGTTGACACAGTTACCTGTTAGATACCAGCTTCATTGGTTAGGACGTTCCTTCTACTCGATACTCGATACTGGAGACGACAGTGCGGTGTGTTCGGTTGGATAGTATGCTAAAGACAAGCCATGGAAACCCTAGTCCTCCACGAGTACGAAATCAGCGCCGAGTAGGCATACTGACGACACGCTACCCGCCTGATGAATCACCTAAGCACCAAAACCCAGACATACAGTCTAGTGTGTTTCAAGATATGATCATTGTCTCCTAAACATGTTTATTGTTTAAGAACTTCGCTTTTACAGATATATCAGTACTCCATCACAAACCTTTTAAAAATAATTTTAACTATCATGTAAGCGTTTCCACCTATACTGCACCATTTACTGTAGTATGCGATTTGATATAGGCTGTTCACGGTAAAGTGAGCACTTTTCAGGCCGTAGTTTTTTTCCTTTAAGCCGTTTTTTTATCCTTTAACCACCTTTTTGACGTGAATGTGTCTTTAAATTTGCTACCATGGTGGGAGGCAATCCAGAAAATCCAAGATAGCAAAATCGAGGGATAGAGTTTGGAATTGCAGCTCCCCGAATCTACAGTCTACATTCAAAATTAAATTACACCACTAGATTGCCAAAGGACCAAAGAATCTGTTACGTTGAGTGAGGACTGCGAAGCATTTTGGGTGGCGGGAATTTTGAGTTTGTTTCGCCGCGTGTCATAACTTCAGCGTAGTGTATAACTTTTGACTAGGAGAAGCTACGACGCTCGTTTGAGTTTCAATCGACAGTTCTCGTCAAGATCAATCGATTGCGTGAATAAAAACATTTGTGTGGCGTGGTTATAGTGAAACTGTATGAGTTTAATGCAAAAAACTAAGAAAACTTAACAAGTCGACCTATACTCGTAAACAAGCCAAATCGAAATACAGAGATCGTATGCGGTTAGAAAGAGCATCTCAAAAGCAGTCCAGTGGTACCCATCAAACCCCACATGATCGAGTGAAGCTGTGACGGGAATGTAAAAAAATATAAAGGCGTCCGAGAGCGTCAACGTAGACGTATTCACGCAAAACAAACGGGCGTGTCCCCAACATAGCCACACCACATTTTTTTTTAAAACAAATATTGCCATGTAATTAATAAATACAGTGTGTATATTCCACCGCACTCGGAAATTACCATCTAAGGCTAAAATAAAACTTATTTATTGGCTATTATTTGAAATGAAAATGATTTCAAAAGTGCTCACTTTACCGTGAATAGCCTATATCATGTCATGAACCTCTTTGGCAATGTCTCTAATTGCAGTAGGGGCCGCGGTGGTGTTGTAGTTAGACTACTTGTCTCCTGTCATGGCGAATCGTGTTCGACTCCCGGCGAGGTCGCCTCCGGGATCTTCGTATGTGGGAATCGTGCCGGACAATGCCGCTGATCGGCGGGTTTTCTCATGGATCTCCCCCCCCCCCCTGCCCTTGTGTTCCAGCGCTGCTCCATTCTCACATCGTTTACCATCAGTTTCCTTCGAGAATAGGAAGTATGAACGTTTATTTCAATTAGTGCATAGTAAAAATAACGTTGGTAAATTCGCTCGGTCCCCCTTGGCGCACTCGACATAACACTCTGGGAAAGGAGACTATACATGACTCGAGGGTGACTCAACCTGGCGCCCTTCTTGTGTTGGTAACTTGTGCTGAGGCGCCGTATCCATGTTGTATAAACTTCGCTCGTGGCCTTCCTAGCAAACCCCCCGAGTCAGCTTTCTCCGTGACCTCGATTCGTCCGCAGCGGGAGTCGCGGGTGTAGCAGTTAAGGCCTCGCCATCAGCTGATTGAAGAGCGAGTACGCTGCCGCCCACGTGGCCAAGTAAAACTACACTTTGTCCACAGTTAAGGCCTCCGTCTGACTGGCAATAAAGGGTTTGGTAGAAAACACGTGCTTAAAAACATCTAGATATTTTGTAATAGTGTGTGTGCACGTGAAAAGCCTCGAGAAACCTTACGTGCTCAAAGACAACTTTTAAGTTCGCATTTAACCCTTTGAGGAGTATGCACGTACATACACGGGGCCACGTCTATAAGGAAATTGCTTTGCTCCTGGCCACAAAACGCACACTTTTAGAGTTTTACTGTTTCGCTGGACTTTATCGGAATATAAGAAATCAATTACAAGCTGTCAGCATTTCAGTTCGTGCGAAAACACTGTTCTTTTTTTCATCATTTCTCCAATGAGCACGAATAATTGTAACCATATTTAGATCTATCATGACCCTTTGATTGGTACACAGACAAGGCTCGACTTGATTGGCCGACGGCCAGCCAATAATAAACGTTGCAGCGTACAGTAATAGTGTCCCGTGTAGCCACTACCAATAGGAAGATGGTAAGTGGAGTGGAAATACAGTGACCAACACAATTGAGATTGTTGTAGTGCTGAGTATAGGCATCTCACGCCAACCTTGTCTTCAGTAGCGGGAAATTTGTGCTGTCCTTAAAGGGTAAGGGGTCTCACCTGCCTGCATCGTTTTTCTCCTTTTTTTCTTTTGGCAGAGAAGCGCGGGGCTATAATGTCTACACTGGCACGTGCTACAAGTGCGCTATCGCCTCTACGCGCAGGGCTCTGAACTGGCGTGCATTGCACCGCTCGTAGTGCTACGTGTACATATGGGACTTCCAGCGGTGACCCTGTCATTTTTTTTATGAAAAGTCTTTAGCAATGTTAAATAGACGCTCCTATCGTATTTTTGGCTCGTGTTCGGCTTGTATGTTTTACGATACGGTAGTCTGAAATAGCCCTATTTAACTAAAGTGGAGGGCTCCAAAATAATATTTGCAGCATGCGATGTAACTTTAAAGTACCATTGCATCCTCGTCTGGGGTATGATCTCTTTCCGTACGTAGACTTTCTGCGGGCAATTTTTATAGTTTCGTCAAAAAAAAAACAGAATTTCATACACATTGCAACACAGTTCAAGCACCAGGCATAGAGTACCCTTAAAGTCCAAGAATTTCTTTTCTAGGCATGAAAAAGGCTAAACCATTTTTTTTTATGAATAAACTTCAGAGTTGTCTTTAGAAACGCATCATATTCTTAACTATGTTCGCGAGACATAAGTCTTAAGGGCCCAGCCTGGCTGTCGCTCGAGCTGCGTTGCAGTGTGTTCGAAATCTAAAGGTTTTATTTTTTACGAAACTATTAAACGTGCACCAAATGTGTTAGTCTACAAAAAGAACGTACACTTCAGACTGTGCGTGTCGGTTACTTCCAAGATGCCACGCACATTAGAAACACCATTCCGGAGCACTCAAACATAGCTAAAAAAACGGCTTTTCCAAAGCGCCGTATTTCAAAATATACGAGTTATATGCACACAGAAGTAGTCGAGGGGCGTGCATTGAACCTTGCTACATAATTTCCGCCAACAACATTATAGTCACCGCTGAAAGTCCCATAGGTACACGCAGCACTTCGAGAACACTGCACGCCAGTTCAGAGTCTTGGGCGTAGCGGCGATGGCGCACTTGCAGCGCGTGGCAGTGTCGCCCTTATCGCTCCCACGCTTCTCGGCCTCAAATGCGGGCAGAGGCTCCAGGCAGGCGGGCCCCTTACGCTTAAAGTCATATTCAGGCGAGTCGACAATGGAAACTCTGCCTGCAGGTTGAGCGTCTTGCGCGTAGAGGCGATGGGGCAAGTGGACTCCGTGAGCAAAAGTCGGCCTTATAGCTCATGGCGTTTCGAGGCCTGAAACGAACGAAATAGCTGCACGCAGGCGGAATCCTTGACTGCCTATTTAGTTTCTCCTTTCGGCCAAATGTGCATCCTTCCGCCATGTGCAGAGTTCAACGCTGCCGTCGACGACAGACTTAACACGAGTCAGGCCGATCCTCGTATTCTGTGAATGTTGCCAACACTAACTCGTGCATTACCAGTACCACAGTCCAAGTCACGTGGTCAGCAGCGATGTATGTGTTCGTGTACGTTTCCGTTTTCACCAGATCTATGCACGCTTTTACATGATGAATGAAATAGTCTGAATAATTTGAATGTCTTCTATAGTTGCATTAAAACTAGATTGCAGAAAGGGTACGAACACCTCGAAGCACTTACGTACATAAACGGTTTTCTAACCTCAAATCACAACCACGTGGTTTATAATAGTGCTATTGGCAAAAATGAACACTAATGTTGGGTCCATGGACTAAAAATTAGGTAGACCGATCTCGCTGGCTGCCACAACCAATCTCCGTTCCAAAATTGAACTGTTTTTCTGCCAATACGTCTAGCGAAAATGACATGGTTTGTATATTAGGTTATAAAACGTATTTGTATACAAATTTGTAATGCAGTTTGATTAAATTCAAAATGGTGAAAGTATTTCATTCATATAAAATGCTTGTCATTTAAAAATTAAGATACAAACAAACTACTTTCATTACTGTTGAACATCTGACTTTGACAGTTGTGTTCCTTTGTGGTAGATCAATTTTGGGTACATGCGCAGAAGACGAATACGTGGTCTACCTCATCTGTAGTCTATTATTGGGATACGGAGAGTTACTTTTGCGCAGCGCGCGCGCTCACTCTGCCCTGTTTTCCCTCTACGCTATCGACCTTATCACCATTGTCTACGTCTACTGTGGTACAAACGATAATAAGTATCTTACTGTAACGCCTAATCTTAGTGTAATATGTACAAATAAAAAGTGATTGTATATTCTAAATTAGAGTCAATGGGAAATTACTGATTTGTAGTCATATGCAACTACTCGAATTAGTGAAAAAAGTTCCACTTATAATCAGCGTGAAATCACAGGTTGTTTCAGAGAAACAATTCCACATATTGAGTAATTGTCACTGCGGCGAAGTAAATATTGTTTTCATTTAATTAAGTCACATCATCGCGAAAAATAAACATATTTCCGCCAGTCACTGTAGGTGCACAGTTTAAAGTAATTTACAAAAAGTAAGAATAAATAGCTTTGTCAGGGATATACGTATTAAAACAATTTATCAAAAATATGTATCTTTGGAATTTTGTGCAATTTCAATTCGTTTTTCGTTTATTTGGTAACATTAAGATTGTTTCTATAAATAGTATGCATCACATCGCATGCAGTTTTAACCTCCAAACCCAGTGGTATGATAATTACGTGGAAATGAAATGGAAGACGGAATGTTCCCGTTATCTCGTAAAAGGGTTTAATTAAAGACGAAAGTGACATTTTAAAGGACATTTTATGGTTTCATTGATGCATGTGTTTGTTACGTTCTTTGACTGTTTAAAAAAATGTTTCAATTTAAGATAATGGCTTATTTCATTTGATACACCTGGTTTAGCTGATCCATCAGTCGATAAGTAAGTCACTGAAAAACTGCGAATGGAATCGTTTATGAATCAATGGAAAATGTCACTGAACCAATATGTGAAGGAAATACGGGAATTTTTCCACTAGTTCGTAGGTTGACTTTGCTGAAGTGACTGGTTGAATAAGACAGATGCTGTTAACTGATTTAAACAGTGAGATTCTCACATACGGTATTCATATTTTGATTTTAAAATTTTATTGTAATGCATAAAGTTTTAATGCTTTCAGATTTTGAAATAGATGATTTAGGTGGAGCCAAAATATTAATTTTTGTGCATGGTGTACTTAAGATAAGACAGTACTTATTTCAGTATCACAACCAATATACTGTAGGCTTCGGGTTCGATTATCGTGATATGAGTCATCGTTAAGAGTGGGATGGTCCCCCGCGTTTTTTCTGAAATAGTTGTTTGTGCGAATACGCGTATCTCGGTAAATAAATGTTACAAATACGGATTTTTTGTCAGAAAAGACAAAAAAAATTAAAACCCCTATTTTTTTACTTTGTCATATTAAGGGTATTCTAGGAGAAAAAAAATTCGTGTAAATGGTCAAATATGGCATTTTTAAAGCTTGCCTGTGTAATTTCCTTAAGCGGCAAGATAAAAGTACAAAGATACGGCCATAGTTTAATCTATAGTCTTTCATCGCGTATAATAAAGCCCTACTGTTACAGATTTAAATTGCACAGTCCGGCATTACGACGGAAACACTGCGCATCTTGCGCTTAGGGAGTCGTAGAGGCGGGTTGGTTTCAGATAAAAAGGGACGCCGCCTTTGATTAATCGGATTATCGATTTGATATCAAATTTATTTGATGAAGGATTAATCCGATCAAATTTTTTTAACCCGATTTTAATCATGAGAAATTTTTTTCGTTAATCCTAAACGATCACAACTATACGCGAGTCTCCAGGTGTCATTAAAAAATTAAGTAACAATTCTATCTACAACGAAGCCAAAAAACATAATGTCCCTAGCAATATATAAATATATATAAATTACATTACATTAATCAAACAGCACAATAACAACGGATTTTAAAACACGTACAAATCACACTACTTGATGCATATGCCTCTGAGTTCCACATGTACCTTAAATTATTTTATAACACGTCTGTTTGGTGAGGAGATGTCTGAAGTAATGATGTCAGTATAGGATTTGCGGAGACATAAAATCTGTTAAGAGTCGCCTGTTTCGCGCGCCGTTTAGCAGGTGACTTGAGCTGAAAAACTCGCAAATGAACGAAAAGAGAGTTGGACACACAGCTACCTGAAAAAATGGATAATAATTATGTTTACGATGCATGTACTTGATGAAACTACTTTCGGGAACAATATATAAATTACACCACTTGAATTAACAACGAATTAAAAAACCCATAATGAAATCGTACAAGCAGGAGAAACATGTCTGGTTGGCTGTGAGGTCAGTGAAGGAATGACTAGATACGTGCATCGTGGTCGCTAGGCGACCTAGTTAAAATTATGGGAAAGAGAGGCGAATACGATTTACGTCCAATTACCAAACTGCTTTTTCCTAACAAATTAAACCGCTTACATTACCCACGAGAGAAATTAATGAATTGAAAAATTGTAATACAACAAAAGTATAAGGAATGGACCAGAAAATGATTACATATTTCAAACAGCAGAATGAACAAACACAACTTCCTGGTCTCATAAATAAATTAAGTTTTAACTCACTAAACGAATTACAGAACCTATTTCCCTAAAAAATGAAAACCCGAGTACTGCCCTCATGAAATCCCACGACGATGGAATTACATTTATTAAACAAAGGCAAACTAGTACTGAGAAAAACTTACCCAGAGTTTTAACACTACTTTCACTTCCCTAAGAAATTTAATTTCACTATTGTAAGAAGAAGACAAACTCATTTTTACCACAATTACCATCGAACCGCGGGGAGCCTCGGATCACGTGAGGAAGGGCTTAATACCACAAGGCTTGTTTTGAAAAAATGAATAAATCTAGAAACAATTTGAGTCCAGACACTTTGTCGAAGAAGAAACGATAAAATCAATACTACGTTACATTTAAAGAAATAAAATTGACATACTATATAGAGCCGAATAATGTTAGTACAAATTCCATTAAGTCTGGGAAATTCGCAGCACTTGTTAACACAACGGTAGTTGAAAATCCTATGAACTCTTGTAGACCGACCTCAGAGACGTAATGGACACACTATATCTCTTCGGTCTTAACACACGAAAAATTTCCCCGACCATAAAATTTATTATATTAATACTTATAAAAATATTTTGCACAGTAGTTTACAAAGGCTGTGCACAAGATCTAAACCCAGAAGTGGGTAGTATTCGAAGAAAGTGATTAACAAGTGGTGAAGCCTGCTGGTCGTGTCCACTGTAGGCGGGATCAAAACCCAGGGTCTACAGAGGTCCTAACACTCAATCATGCCACGAGTCCCCATCAAGCATCGTCCCAACTGGTGAAGAGGGATCGCCAGTAGTGTGTATGCAAAGAACAATGTATCCAGTATGAGATTCAATCACAAACTAAAAATGGTGCAGGGTAGCGAGGATGGTTGGAAGCTCCTGTCCAAAACTCAACACGCCCTCCCTCGACACCCTCCCATTACCCTACTCTAGGGAGCATGTTTTCCAAAACGAGGACTCCCTTCACCCGCTCTGCGACCTCTACCCACTCCCTCCAACCCTACTCCAGAGCGTGTCTTCGTCCACCTCGGACCCCTGTCTAGCTGCTTTCCCTCAGGCCCATGGATTTTGAACTCACCCAAAGCGTTGACCTGATTGCCAAACGGTTTGCTTACAGCCAATATAATTTTAAAAATAAATGTACAGGCAATCACACTGAAAAAGTATTTACTCATCAGTATCATTCTAGTCTGAAGTTTCACTAATCCCAAATATTCCAAGAAATGAATTTTAATCCAAAAATTATTCCTAGAAACTTTAAGTTTATCCCGTTTCCAGAAAACTTATTAAAGTATTTCCGGTAAACCAACAATATATTTAAAAATCACACAGAAATCCAGGAAACTAAGTATATTTTCACACAAGAGATATTTGCACTCACTACATGTAAAAGAGTTAAAGAACACGGTTTTTCAAACAAGTATCATTCCATTTTCTTATGTTTCAGCTATTACCATGGAATACACGACATGTACATACATATTCAAACATACAAAACCCTGTTTATCCCTTAAATAAGCCTGTTTATTCCTCAAATAACCTATTTTATTCCTCAATAAACTAATTTATTCCCAAATGAACACTCTAGCCAAATTCATGCGACTTAATTAGTTCGAGGGAGACATAATACTTCAAATTCAAACATATTCCTAAAACACAATGATTACTTGATAATAAACACTTTTTTTGGTCAAGTAGTAGCATTAACAAAATTTATTGTCATACTTCTTGGGTGTTTGCAGATAATACTTCATTCGATGTAACCTCGTTCCTTAAGTGCTCTTATGATCGAAACCATCTCTTTTATTCCAGAATATTCCCTGTGTTTTTTAAACTTCAACAAATATCAAAGTCTGTCTACAAGCTCGTTGGAGTTTTAGGGGATTAGGTAAACAGTATATGCAGTGTCTTCAAACTTCTTCACATCACTTGAATAAGACTACTCGTTGGTGCAATCATCACTGCTGTCTTCACATGAATTTCATCATAAATATCGACTTTACTTTGCTTTGAAGGAGATACATCGGTACCGACATTAGTCTTAGCAGCTATTGGTGCTAAATTATGTCGAAAATCATTACATTCATGTATTCGTGTATATTTCATACAATGTGAATCTATTTCATTACTTGTATTTAAGTTAATTCCCTCTCCTATGTTATTATGTGGTGTAGACAGTACATTTCGTTTCTCAGGAGGAAGGGGGTTTTTTTTTACAGATTTTGACATGACAATTCAAGTTATCAGCTCGCGCGAATTGGCGAAAACAGTTATTGCAGTTAAGAATGACCCAAGAACGTTATTCAAACATTCCCTATTCTCATGTGTATGAGGATAGTAGGCGAATGTATATATTTTCCCGCAGTTTTGCAGTGTAGTTTATCTCGTGTTGCCTTCATTAATATTAAGGTAGATGAAATGAATATTCTTCGGTATGAGAAGAAAGTTTAGTTCCGAAAGATGTTCATCTCACAATGCCAGAAAGTCCATTAACTTGTTTCTGTATAAATGTATGTTTCAAACAGTAGCAGGTTTAATAAATAATGATAACAATGTCTTCCAATCTAATATATGTTTGTTAATTGCAGAAGTATGGGTAGTAATTCATCATGTGGTTAAATCTACGTATGTTAGACGGAATTGGACTTTACTTGGTATTCCGTTAAAATGAATAAAGAATAAATGAATCTTAGGAACGTAGAAGGGAGATATAGGTTTGAAAGTATTTACAGCAAATATTTACTGGAACGATTGTCTTAGTCGGAGGTTAGTCTGTTGAGCAACCCATTTTGAGCTGTGATTATCTTAACAGTGTTTGAAATATGTTATATTCTGTTTTAAACGTGCATATGTAATACAAATTTAGTTTTTCCCAATAAATTTTGTCTGATAATTCGTTATGTCGATTCCATAAATTGTATGCAATAAAGTTTTTGTTTCGGGTATCTCTTTGTGATGTAAATAATTTGTTGACAGTCGAAATTTATTATTCTAAATAATGAGGTATACAATTTCAAATTGATTACATTTTCCTTTAAAATTGCTTACATTTATTGAAATATCAATGAATTTGACATATTCCAGCTCCGATAGAAGTGATTTCAGCCTGGATCTGTGCTATTTCATTAATATTATGTCAAAATATATATTTTTATGGAAATCTATTTGTAAATAAAGTAAGTTTATATTTGTTCAAATTTGTATGCATGTGCCATGTCTTCCATGGCATTAGTTGAAACATATGTAAATGGAATGATACTTGTTTGAAAAACCATCTCCTTTAACTCTCCTAATATTTCGTGAATAAAAATATTTCCTGTACGAAAATATCCTTAGTTTCCTGGATATCTGTGTGATTTTAGAATTTATTGAAAGTTTACTGGAAATACTTTAATAAGTTTGCTGGAAATGGGATGAACTTAAAGTTTCTAGGAATTATTTTTGTATTAAAATTAATTTCTGGGAATTTTTGGGATTAATGAAACTCCAGACTTGAATGATAGTGATGAGGAAATACTTTTTCAGTGTGGGTGCCTATACATTTATTTGTTAAATTGTAATGGCTGGAAGCATACCCTTTGGCAAACAGGTCAATGCTTCGGGTGAGTTCAAAATCCATGGGCCCGAGGGGAAGCAGCTAGACAGGGGTCCAGGTGGACAAAGGCGTGCTCTGGAGTAGGGTTAGAGAGAGTGGGGAGAGTTCACATAGCGGGTGAAGGCAGTTCTCATTTTGGAAAACATGCTTTCTAGAGTAGGGTAATGGGAGGGTGTCGTGGGAGGGGGTTTATATTTTTGGACGGGAGCTTCCAACCGTCCTTGCTACCCTGCACCATTTTTAGTTTGTGATTGAATCTCGCACTGGATACATCGCTCTCTACATATACACCACTAGCCATCCCTCTTCACTAGTCAGGGCATGAAAGAAGGACCTCTGCGGACCCAAGGTTTCGATGAGGCCTATGGTGGACATGAGCAGTGTTCTTCACCTCCCGTTAAATGCTTTCTTCGGATAGTTTCTGCTCTGGGGTTCAGATCTAGTTCACAGTCTTCGTAAACTACAGTGAAAAATATTTTTATAATTTAAAAAAATAAAAACAATTTTACAATCAGGAAATATATCCGTGTGTTAAGACCGAATAGATATATTGTGTCCATAATTTTAAATAATTTTAGAACCGTTTATTGTGTCAAGTATGTTTCTGAGGTCAGTCTACGAGGGTTCATAGGATTTTAAACTACCATTGAGTTAACAAGTGTGGTGAATTTCCCAGACTTCATGGAATTTGTGTTAACATTATTCGGCTCGATGTAGTGCATCTAAATTATTTTTTTAAAGGTAATGTTGTATTGATTTCAACGTTTTCTTCGACGAAGTGTCTAGACTCAAACTGTATTTAGATTTATTCATTTTTTTAAATAAGCTTTGCAGGATTAAGCTTAGTGGGATTAAGCCCTTCCTCACGTGATCCGAGGCTCCCCGCGGTTCGATGGTAATTGTGGTAAAAATGAGTTTGTCTTCTTCTTACAATAGTGAAATTAAATTTCTTAGGGAAGTGAAAGTAGTGTTAAAACTCTGGGTAAGTTTTTCTCAGTACTAGTTTGCCTTTGTTTAATAAATGTAATTCCATCGTCGTGGGATTTCATGAGGGCAGTACTCAGGTTTTCATTTTTTAGGGAAATAGGTTCTGTAATTCGTTTAGTGAGTTAAAACTTGATTTATTTATGAGACCAGGAAGTTGTGTTTGTTCATTCTGCTGTTTGAAATATATAATCATTTTCTGGTCCATTCCTTATACTTTTGTTGTATTACAATTTTTCAATTCATTAATTTCTCTCGTGGGTAACGTAAGCGGTTTAATTTGTTAGGAAAAAGCAGTTTGTTAATTGGACGTAAATCGTATTCGCCTCTCTTTCCCATAATTTTAACTAGGTCGCCTAGCGACCACGATGCATGTATCCAGTCATTCCTTCACTGACCTCGCAGCTGACCAGACATGTTTCTACTGCTTGTACATTTTAATTATGTGTTAATTAATTCATTGTTAATGCAATTGGTTTAATTGAAATATTGCTTTCGAAATTTGTTTAATCAAGTATGTGCATCGTAAACATAATTTTTATCCATTTTTCAGGTAGCTGTGTGTTTAACTCTCTTTTTGTTCATTTGTGAGTTTTGCAGCTCAGTCGCTTGCCAAGTGGAGCTCGTAACGGGCGACTCTAACAGCTCATTGGTCTCTGCAAATTCTGTACTGACATCACTCCTTCAGACATCTCCTTACCAAATGGACGTGGTTTAAAATCATGTAAGGTATGTGTAGAATTCAGAGGCGTATGTACAAGTAGTGTAATTTGAATGTGTTTTCAAATCCATTGTTATTGTGCCTGTTAATTAAAGTAGTGTAATTTACATACATGTATATATTGCTAGGGACATTATGTTTTTTGGCTTCGTTGTAGATAGAAATTGTTATTTAATTTCTTAATGACACTTGGAGACTAACGTATAGTTGTGATTGTTTAGTTACTTAGCACTTGTTTCTTTATGGGACCAGGATAGTCAGTAGTTCTGTTCGTTTAAAATTTCTATTTCTGATATGATGGGTCCTTTGTGTCATTTAATCTGTCATAAATTATATTGCTTCCATTCAGGATGGGTTAGTAAAATCACGTTGTAGATGCATTCATTTTTCTTTTCATTTAATTGATCTTCATTACATAATAGTTTAATTAAATACGCCTTTCCATATTCCACAATTACCTGCCGATCGCGCTGCATGCCTCTCAATCGCCTAGCATACGAAATACTTTAAAAATTAAGATATTACACAATACCTATATATGTACCCCTTCCCTAACACAGCCCCACTCTAGTATAATGCCAGAGCACAAAGGGTGTAACATCGGTCCCCTATAAACACCCCTTCCCCAACAAACGACTACCTTAATACTATGACAGAGCTCCGAGCATCAACATCTACCAGAGCTTCTCCCCAACCCTAAAAAATAAGAAAAAATAAAGTACCTTACCACACCTTTGCACAAAACTATACGCTTATCAATTCATATAATATTCAAAGATTAAAAAATAATAATAAATTATTTGTTTAGAATAAGGATTAAGGATTAACGAGAAATTTTTTATCGTATTTAAATCGGATTTTAAATCTTTGATCAGATTAAGATCGGGTTAATCCTTAATCCAGTCAATTTGATATCAAATCGATAATCCAAATGATCAAAGGCAGCATCCCTTTGTATCTGAAACCGGCCCGCCCCTACTACTCATGGGCCTCATAGCTCTATTCATGCGTTGGTCAAGTGAAACTATGATGTTATTATAAAAGTAAATCTGCTAATTTAAACTCCGATGCATTAAAAAACAAATCGAAAAATGCACACTGAATCCGAGTGGGTTAAAATATAGTGATATAAAACATAGAGACACGTTTTAAGAACTCCAGTCAATATTCCCTCTACACACAGTAACGGACGTAAAATGTGACCGGAGATTAATTTACAAAAGTGCCCAACCAACGGTGAACTATTCAAACCGAAGGTAGATAAGTGTAGTTTCTCTTTCTTATTCTCGAACACAAAAATTCTGGCAATCTAGCATCACAACACAGAGTTACTCTTAGGAAAACTCTTTATTAAACTAGACATGGAAACAGTAGATGATATTTCCCTCTACAAAAGTGCATTTTGTTTTGGTTCGTTGGCTGTTCATTTTTGCTGGAAGCATCTTTCTTGTTTTACTTGCCAACACGGAACCGGTCGAACGTAAATATAAATATTGATTTTTGGCTCAGAACTCTGCGGGTTGTGTTAAATAAACAGAGTTTTAATGACAGTTCCAAAACGAATGTACTCGTATGTAAAGAGCGCCCTGTTTATCAGCTAATGGGTAATGTTTCAACCTGTTTTGCCATTCTGCACTCCTACTTCCTGTGTTTTTGCCTTGTTCTTCCCATATGTTTTATAACTCATGCCATCCACAATTGACATTGTTTCTATCGTGCATGTATAATAACAGAAACCTGGCCATCGCTGTAGAAAAGTTCTTCCTGGCGAAATAAAGCAGAATTGACAGTCAATGCAGAGGTTTAATCTTAGAATATTGACTATAAAATGAATGAAGATGTAAATTTGTACAAATGTTAAATTTGACTCTGTTTGGTTCCCCTCTGTTAAATTTGTTTACAGTTCTCATATATATTGAACATTTAGAAGTAAAATTAGATTTCGCAAAAGTTTAAACAATATTTAGTCACATATTTAAAATACTTAACACTAACTTAGTAAAATGAATACATATAAGTCTATTAATATAGATCAATACATACGTGTTGGTGAATGCTGTGACCGAAAACCCCAATTAGGTGTTACTATGGTCATTATTAGTTTCTTACCTCTGGAAGAACAACCTTATTGATTGATATAGGCTATTCGCGGTCAAATGAGCACTTTTGAAAACCCTGCTTAAAATATACTTGTATGCACGTTGTGTATTGTTCCGCCTTATGTAAGATTAACATCGTCGTGGGTCTCGTCACTTTATTCATGCGTCGGTCAAGTAAAACTGTGAAATTATTAGGAAAGTAAATATGTAATAAATTTGTTTATTTTTACACTTCGATGCATTAAAAAATAAACAGAAAGGGAAAAACATAATTTAAGTTAGCAGAAATCGGTACCTAACACTTCTTATTCGACGTTAATATCCGGAACTACTTCCTATTCATGATTACTAATTTTCTTAGGCACATGTCACTCAGGGCGCCTGTTGATGTTTATGCAGGTAGGAGGGGCAGTGAATTTTTTTCTAAGGTTGTTCTCAAAAGTGCTCACTTTATCGTAAACAGCCTTAATCGATATATTTATAATTCATTGTTTTAATGTCGCTGTTTCGATATATCGATATTTGTCAACATTCGTATCCGCAGCGCCGAGCGGGGGTAGACGTGGAGAGAAGCCGAGCTACTGACGAGGCTGGAAGAGATAGAGATAGAGAGAGAGAGAGAGAGA
The DNA here is from genome assembly GCA_029891345.1 of Dryococelus australis. Lineage (NCBI taxonomy): Eukaryota > Metazoa > Arthropoda > Insecta > Phasmatodea > Phasmatidae > Dryococelus > Dryococelus australis. The sequence continues at coordinate 280,852,550 of CM056994.1, forward strand.
GAGGAGAGAGGAGAGAGAGAGAGAGAGACGCTGTACCGCGGAGGAGCGGCTGGGCTTGACCTTGGGTCCGCGCCGAGGACACCGCGCAAGGAGCTGCTGCTACCTCCAGCCGCGCCCTCGACTCGTGACTCTACGTCGTGCCAGCGGGCCCCGTCTCCACTGACGTCACGTTCTCATACAGACGCGAGGGTGCCTAAAGGCTGTTCACGATAAAGTGAACACTTTGGAAATCAACCTTAGAAAAATGTCACTACCCCAGTGTGCATTATATTTTAAAGGACGCACTGAGTGGCATGCGCCCAGTAAAGTTGGTAACGAAGATTGTAAAGTAGTTCCATATCTTAACGTCGAATACAAAACTGTAGGTAACCATTTGTGGTAACTTAAATTATTTCTTGCCCTTTCTGCATTTTTAATGCATGGAAGGGTAAAAATAAGCAGATTTTTTATATTTATACTCTACTAATAATTTTACAGTTTCACTTGGCCGACGAATGAATAAAGTGCTGAGGCTTGTGGAAATGTTAAATTTACATAACGCGGAAGAAGACACAATGTTCATACAAGTAGATCTTAACCAGGGCTTTCAAAAGGGCTCATTTTACAGTGAAAAGCCTGTACTAGCCTGCCTGCCTGCCTCTCTCCACCCGCGAGGGTTAATACTCCACTCTATCCACCGACCATCTACTGCCATCGAAGGAATCATCCCTCTTACAGGGGAACACATGATTAGTCCCTACCATTTCAAGTCATCAAATGACTCCAAGCTAGGCTTCACGGTTCTCCTTACACTTGAGAAGAAGTCATTTGTTAATTGGCGGCTGTCATAAACCCGACCCCACTGCATGTTGCTATCTGTGAGTTGAGTGTTTAACATTGGTTCCAAGCCCTTCAAGAAAAAGGGGGGGGGGGGACAAGGGGTTGCAATTCTCAGGTGCCCGGGTCCCGGAGGGTGGGGGAGGGGGTCGGGCCCAGCTCGTAAATGTTTATTTATAAAACGAAGTATTACGTAAAAATTTAATTTCGGCACTCAAAAATAAAAAAATATATTTTTTCATGGAAGACGACTATTCATGTTGTTGCAGATGGCCGATTTTGGGGGGAAGGTGTTAGGAGGCCTACAGCACACATTTCTCAGTGGTCCGGAATTTCTCTTGGTGAGCGTGATTGGTTCCAAGTCCCACTGGGCGTGTCGGATGAACGGAGGTCCAATGATACAAGTGAAGCTAACCTAGATACGTGTATGCCATTTACTTTGTTACTGAATTATAACGAGAGTTGATTGGGTCTCTATACATATTATCCACTCTTAACTGAGTGCTTCTTAAAGCCCTGCTTAGAAAGCACTTTCCTTCTCATTTTGTATCCTTCCGCCATATTTACAATTAACATTTCCATGGACCGTATTGCTTTAGTCATACTTCATCCAAGTAAATCCGTTGAAATTCAAGGAAGGTAAGTGTGTCGTCATCTTTGAATGAATGGTGCAACGGGGGTGAATTGGAGATTTTCGGACATTCGCCATTGCGATGCAGTTGTCTGTCGTGGAAAAACAAGACTGAACACGAAAAAAATAAGGATGCGTGTTATTGATCTGCGTATTCCTGCTATTATGTATTACAAAGCAGGAAACTAAGAGTTCAATAGTCATAAATTAAAACTTTAACATTCGCAACGTCCACGTCTAGTCTTGGGAATATTTTCATTAATTCACTGCTGTCTTAATTGGAAGTGTGCACGCCAGAGTGTACTGCAATACATACTGTAAGTTGTTATGGGTAGTGATTTTTTTTTCAAAACTTAATGTTAACTCTTTTAGTCACAGTGTCATTTATACGGCACGTGCACTTTACTAAAGGCTGTTCACGAAAAAGTGATCACTTTGAAATCAACCTTAGAAAAAAGTCACTGCCCCAACCTGCATATATTTTAACGGGCGCACTTAGTGACATGTGCCCAGTAAAGTTGGTAACGAAGGAGGGAATGTAGTTCCATGTAATAACGTCGAATTAAATGTGTTAGTTGCCCATTTACGACAGCTTAGATTATTTTCTTTCTCTTTCTGTTACTTTTTAATACACTTAAGTGTAAAAACTAGCAGAATTGTAAAAATCTACATTTATAATCATTTTACAGTTTCACTTGACTTGACGCTTGAATAAAGTGATGATACCCATGGCTGTGTTAATTTTACATAACGCAGAATAATACACATCGTGCATACAAGTAGATCTTAAGCAGAACTTTCAAAAGTGCTCAGTTTACCGTTAACAAACTATATCTACCTTGTCCACGCCAAAAAATAGCTTCCAATAATAAAGTAAACCCCTCTGGAGAAAGCATTTGTGGTTGAGACTACATTCTGCACTTCCATACACATCTTGCTTCCAATAAATGTCAAACAAAAACGCGTTTTTATTTTTCCCGACTTATAACATAGCATTATCGCAGAGTTCGTAAAGATATAGGACGTTCACGGTAAAATGAGCACTTTTGAAAGCCCTACTTAAGATCTGCTTGTATTCCTGCTGTGTATTCTTCCGCTTTATGTAAAATTAACATCGCCTTATTCATTCGTCGGTCAAGTGAAACTGTGAAATTATTATAAAAGTAAATATTTAACAAATCCACTCATTTTTACACTTTACTGCATAAAAAAATAGAAAGCAAAAGAAATAATTTAAGTTATTAAAAATGGTTGCCTAACCCTTTTTGATTCGACGTTGAGATGTGGAACTACTTTCCCACCAACGTTACCACATTTACTGGGAACATGTCACTCAGTACGCCTGTTGAAATATATGTAGATCAGAGCAGTGACTTTTCTCTAAGGTTGATTTAAAAAGTGCTCACTTCATCGTGAACAGCCTTTAAAGAGGTAAAACAACCGCCTATGAGCTCCAGCTGCACCCGTCAGTCAAACATCGTCGCTGGCAAGCAGAGTGCTGGAATGCATTTTGCCAATCGGCAAACTGTTATCCTACTCGATAGCCAGCAGCACTGCCAATAGGGAATATTTTGCTGCACGCAGTAATAAAACGGATACAAAGACCGTACCCAGATCTTAGCACAGATAATAATAGAATGGGTAAGCCTATATCAAAGAAACAACCATGTCATTTCGTCTCTGCGCATTTAACTACTCTGGGCCCATTATGGGGTGTACTTGAACACTTTGACAGGCACCGACGTATTTATTACGTCGCTGGAATCTAACAGTCATACGTAGGGACGCCCCATTTTCGCGAAAAAGATTCCACGACCAGTTGAAGCAAGTTACATAACACTTTAGCTCAGATCCACACCCGTGATTGGAATAACTATGGGTTTCGGGTTTCAGGTGTCTGCCCGCGAATCACAGACGGACGGTATCCGAATAACCTAATTCTGATTGGCCAGTCAAGGGAGGAAAAGTATTCTTACGAAAAAACACATGCCACCAATAATCAAAATAAAACTGCTGGCACGCCCGTAGGATATTGAAATCTATAATGCATGGAAATCTTTCGGCAAAATTCGGGTGTCCCTATAGTTATACGCAGAGATCTGCAAAATTCGCCTTCTTATTTGGCATCTGGCTAAACTCCACAGTGCTGTTCATACTCGAGCAGGCGTCGTTTTTCCATTGGCTGCTGCATGCATGTGAAGTCACGCACTTTCTAACTGAACTGCACGTGATTGGACTACACAATATTGTGAAGTGTTATTTACTGGCGCAGAGTTACCCAGGTCGTGTCAAATAAAGTATGGTCCAATGACAAACTTATTGCGCAGGTACAGGTGATTCAAGTTTAACGTGTCCTCAAATAATAACGAGAATTTTGCTGCACGTCTCTAGTTCCACAGAGTTTGCAGTAATATTGCAGTATAGTAAAGTACACGCGGTTTAATCTGATGTGGGCGTACCCATCCGCATATTGGCAGCGCGACGATGTTCTGTAAGTAGGCGGGTGTCGCGGTGGCCGAGCGGTTAGTCTACTCGCCTCCCACCAAGGCGATCCGGGTTCAATCCCCTCCGGGTCACTCCGGATTAACGCACATGGGAATCGTGCCGGACGATGCCGTTGGTCGGCGGGATTTCTCGGGGATCTCCCGTTTCCCCCGCCCCTTCATCACGGCGCTGCTCCATATTCACTTCAATGGCTCTCATCGGCTCTCAAGACCTCGCTGTTAAGAGCCACCCAAATATTTTCACTCACTGTAATGTAAGTAGGTCTTTCTGTTGACTGGCTACTGCGTGCAGCAAAACATTCCATATTGGTAGGGCTAATTAAATTTCGCGAAAATATTTCAAGAAAAGTTATATTTCAAAACACTGTAGGGTCGTTTACCTATCTTGATTGGCTGAATTACTTTTTGCCACGTGTTAACTGTCTGCACATTAATCACGTGACCGAATTTTGAGTGGCCCGGTCAAACATGAAAACACCGTCTCAAGCAGACAGCAACCAACTGCAATAGACAAACTGCTTTTGGGTGTTTATAAGATTGAAGTCGACCGTGTACTACTCATATTTTTTTCGCGGAAAGTCAGTAGCTCCGCCTATTGGTCGGGCTGCTGGCTCGCAAGTAAGTTATGGTGAAGATGCAAATGAGAAAACAATGCACAGAAGTCCTAAACCCGTCGGGCGAGCCGGGAGAGTCCATTGTCGCTGCACAAAGAGGTGGGGTTGTTCAGTTCAGTAATGACAGCGGCCGAGAGCGGTTGAGCGAGATCTGCTCCACATGTGCATATTGCATGTAAAAAAAAAGTCGCACAGCTCGGTTTTAAACAGCGTGGTATAGGCTGTTTACCGTAAACTGAGCACTTTTGAAAGCCCTTCTTAAGATCAAGTTGTATGCACAATGTGTGTTCTTCCACCATACATAAAATTAGCATTGCCATAGGCCTGATCACTTTATTCGTGCGTTGTTCAATAGCAATAGTGAAATAATCAGGAAGAATAAAAGTTGATAAATTTAGGATCCTACAGTTATATGCATTAAAAAAAAAACACAGCAAATATAGGAAGATATCTTTTAGAATGCACCAACATTTACTTAAAACTTTTAATTAAATGTAAAGACATGGAACTACTTTCCCTCTGGAGTTGCCAATTTCACTGGGGAGCATGAAAGTCATTGTGCTCGTTAAAATCTTCGCAGGTAGAGGACAGTGACATTTTTCAACGGTTGATGTCAAAACTGCTCGCTTTACTTTGAACAGCGTGGTACTAGATAAAAAGCGATGTTATCATTTTGGTTTCTGTCGCGTCCGCAGTGTCACGTGGTTTTCTTCTCTCTCTCCAGCGGCGAGCGTTCGGAGAGCCCTCCCCCTACGCTGCATCTCGTACGTTCCTCCCCTCAAAGTTGGGCGAAGATTATTTTCTCATTTGAACTTTACTATACCAGGCGCTGATTGGCAGATAGCGTACTGACGTGCTACTGACCAGCGACGCCGTGCATCTGTAGTTCGTGGAATAAGCGGTTCTTTCACCTCTGCTATTTTCAAATTTTTTGTAGAAACATTACTACGTCAGAATTCCCATTTATCGACGTAACATTACCTGACCAGATGTTTTCATGTCGTTTATTGTGAAGTAACAACACGTAGTCAGCACCCAGAAGTGTAGATTACTCTAACGAAAACAATGAATTCCATACTATGTTATTTAGGTACGAGCATTTCATTACGTAATTGACAAACCGCCGCCATATTGATATAAGACGCCAAGGGACGCATCTGAGTTCACGAGGGATGGAGATCTTAATAAAAGTGAAATAATATAAATTTTTTATTTACGATTTTATCAAAATACGCGCAGCTATTATTTATAAAATTAAACTAAAGGCTGTTCACGATAAAATGAGCACTTTTGAAATCAACCTTTAAAAAAAGTCACTGCTCGTACCTGCATATATTTTAACGGATGCACTGAGTGACATGCGCCCAGTAAAGTTGGTAACGATGGATGGAAAGTAGTTCCGTATCTTAACGTCGGATACAAAGTGTTAGATAACAATTTGTGGAAACTTAGATTATTTCTTGCGCTTTATGTTTGTTTATGCACAGAGGAGTACAAATAAGCAGATTTGTAAAATATTTACTTTTCTAATAATGCCACAGTTACACTTGACCGACGAGTGACTAAAGTGACGAGGCCCATGGAAGGTGGAAGAATACACGACGTGCATACGCGAAGGGCTTTCAAAAGTGCTCATTTTATCTATACCCATATATACTATTAACACTCTTGCAACGATGGCCCCACAGGTTCAATTCTCTCAAGGACAGGAGAGGCAGGAGTCCTGATAGCCTTATCAAGCAGGCGTTAATCATTCCCTGCCAACTGTTTGCACCATAGCCTTGCAGTTCTACGGTTATAGTCCATTCACGGTTTCTTCGGGCTTGTTGAATCAAACCTTTGAGAAATCTCTCCATGTATGACGTGTGTAGTTATTTCCTAAATACATCCTGTATCACAAGCGTGTAATACGTGTGTTCATAAAAGTTACTTTTTTTCCCCCGTTAAATTGAAATATTATTATCTATAAATTATAACGCTTCATTTATAAATAATTTTCATAAAAACAGGGAGAAAACATGTGTGTTGGTAGCGCCTAGTGAGATGTAGTTCTTATACAAAATACTGTTACACTGAGTACGCACGAATACGGTGCGTTGTCCCTTTGGTGTAATTCCCCAGGCTTAGTTAAGTTTGCACGAGGCGGAGGAATATCATGGAAGTAGAACTTTAGCACGGCTTCAGAAAAGACTGAAGTAACCGTGAATGGATTATACCGGTTGATATCAGTGAGGGACCGAGGAGAGAAGCTGAAGGCCGCGAACACAAAGACGCCGCTTGTAGAGGCTGTTCACGGTAAAACGAGCACTTTTGAAAGCCCTGTTTAACATCTACTTGTATGAACGTTGTGAATTCTTCCGCCTCATGTAACATTTAAAAATTGCAATGTGCCTCTCATTTCATTCATGCGTCAGTCAAATGAAACTGTGAAATTATTAGAAAAGTAAATATTTTACAAATCAAATTTTTACGCTTCGGTGCATTAAAAAAAACAGGAAGCGAAAGAAACACAATTTAAGTTTTCACAAATGGTCACCTAACACTTTTCATTCGACGTTAAGATATGGAACTACTTTCCCTCCATCGTTACAAACTTTACTGGGCGCATGTCACTCTGTGAGCCCGTCAACATTTATGCAGGCAGGGGCAATTACTTTTTTCTAAGGTTGTTTTCAAAAGAGCTCAATTTGTCGTGAACAGCCTTTAACAATATTTACAGCCATTCGGCCAGCAACGAACGTTGCACACTATACATTTTAGCCTACGGATCATTATGGATCAACAGTACGGTGGTAAGTCATTCATACTGCGGTGAGTATAAGCAACTTACTTGCAACTTTTTTTGTACGCCTGAAAATCTGCACCGTACTCAAAAGTGTGAACGTTGAACCCGACCATTGGACTGTCCGTGTTTTTGGAAATTACCCGAGAAAAACCTAGAAAGGTCAATTATACATATAGTCCATTCACAGGTACTTCCTACTGTTCTGAATCTCTGCTAAAGTTCTACGTCCAGGATATTCCTCCGCCTCATGTAACCAAAGCTTAACCGAGTCTATAAAAGTACACTGCATTCCTGCGAACACTAGCATAATCTTAAATACATTAACAGACTCTGATTTGTAATTGGGAAAACATAGGATTGGACAAAGAAAGTGTGACTTCCTTAATTTCCATGTATTTGAGGTATAGAACATTGTAAATTATTAACTGCAAAGAATTCGGTCATGTTAAACTTTTATTAAAGTGTCAATATAAATATCCCGCTATATTTTATATCTAAATAATCTGTGAATGTATTATTTTTTCTTGTAGATCAAAGTATAAACGTGGGGCTCACTTTGCTTTCGAAATCTTCCTATATTCAGGTAAATTTATTCACGTGTGAACATATCAAGCAAAAAAGTATAGTTAAAACGTAAATAGCGCCCTTATAATAAGATAAGAGCAACCTTCACATACGACTTTATTTTGGCCATAGTCACCCTGTGATCATAGTAACCCTGGTTGACGGTGTAACAGTATTATTAAAAAAAACGTCTCGCCAAGTCAATCTGTTGTAAATGTTTACAAAAATGATCTAGCTATGATAAAATCTATCCCGCGGCCTCAAGGAGACTAGTCAAACCGGATGTGCAGGATTTTTGAAATAAATAATCACCTACATCGAAACTAAGAATTCGCGTACAGGTACCCACAGTAAGTCAATAGTCTGTTTGGCACGATTAAGTATTCCCTGTACAGAAATTGAGGTAAAAGTCCCTTACATGTAAGGGAAGCAAAGTAGCTCTGCATATAAGTTAAAATTACCTCTTTAATGTAAAGTAAATTTGCATAACAAGTAAAGTACTATTACCTAATCGTACGGAAAAAGTACCTGACAAAAATGGGGGAAAACCCCATACAAGTAAGAGAAAATCCCATGCAAGTAAGGGAATATTAACTATATTGTATAATAAAATTATATTAAAAAATATCCCTGAGTATTACTACTATTAATTTTTTATTGCCTATATCCTCTAACGAATAGTAACCGAAACATGAACACAAATCCTCGGCACTTGCTGGAGGATGGGCGCGAACCATGGTCCTATGTCACGACATCTCGATGCGCGATACATTATATCACGACGACGGCGTGAAGCATTGGTGAATATTAGCGTGTTAAAGAGATGTTCCTTTCGCCCGTCCTCCCGCTTAGCTGTTGAGACAATCCTGAAGAGATGCACTCGTCGTATGGTAATTTTCCCATACATTTATAGGATTTTCCATCGCTATGAACTCCATAGAGCGGTAATTATACCTCACATATAAGGAGCCATGTTGGACAGTTTATATAACAAAACAATAAGAATTAATTTTAAGGTAAAAATATATAAAATGCAATTATCAAATAGTTACGAATGGACGAGGAGATCCGCACGTCGTAAGGTAATTTTCAAATCCATATGTATGGGATATTCCACTACCATGTAGCCTACGTGAATTTTACTACAGAGTGCGGAAATTTTACCTTTCCCGTAAGGAAAAACTATGTTTCCCACACAATTTTGTAAATATATATTACCACAAACTTGTCAAGTAATTGTCCCATTATTTTTTACAGTGTTGTTTTAAAAGCGACTACCGTACGTAAACAAAACAGTCCTTTCAAGAATTAAATTTTGTTTTATTTACCCAACAATAACAATGAAATCTGTTCAGCTCTAAATATGGTTGACGTGACAAAATCGGTGCGTTGTTCGTCAGTTTGGTAACATCAACAATAAATTTATCTGGTGCTATTTAAATAAGCAAAATGATTACCCAAACAATTATTCCCCCGAGTATCAGTTACCACGGGCGGACGATAACGCATGTACGATGGAAACTATAACCTAACTAGGTAAGTTATCTGGCAATGCTTCTTACTTCGTATCAGATTAATTGACTACTACTCAGTCAAAACCGAAGGGTACCTAATCATCCGATAAGGTTTAGTTTATAAATAATAAGACTTCTTGTCCGCAGCAGTTTTACCAAACGCTCGGGCAGAGTGAAGTGTGGTCATTTCATTAGAGCTTGCTAAAGTACTGTAGAAAAATAGTTGTTGATTAATTGTTTACAATTTATTCTACAATTATAATTTTTTTTTCCTTATTTAATTTTGTTGATCTTGATGTTTGCAGATAGAGAATTTTGTATTTCTTATTATTAAAACAACGGACTCTCAGAACTACAGGCATATGCATGTCATGTAATTGTGGTGTCGTTACATTTCATTTGAGGACTAGAGATGTACTGCAAGCTAGATGCTATAGTAATTATGCTATTTCAACAAAACACACTGGGAAAAAGGTTTTGTTTAATTAAAGTGTTTTTAGCGTACTCAAATTAATTGTTCGTATAGGGGCAATTAAATATTCTGTTATTGTTGTTTGTTTTCCGGGAAACCAAGATTTGGTTGGTGCAACTAAAGATAGGCTATGTTTAGTTCTTCGTACATCAAACAATTTCGGTTAATATACAAAAAACTTGAAGCCCGAGTGAGATTCGAACCTAGATGCCTCGCGCGCAAGCTTAGCGCCCTAACCAACATAAGCCGAAGCGACTGCTGGTAAAGTAGGAGTTTTTAAGATAGATACATTTCGAATACTGGACAACGTACGCAGATAAACACATCAAGTTTTACAGCTCGACTTTTTAGCTTATTGTCGATTTTTTTTAAAATTGGGATACGTATAATATTATTTAGCATAAATAAACGCACTAACAAACACTGCTGCTATCCCAATTGTCACATAAAATACAAACTCTCGTGCTGTTATATTAGAACGACGGCAAACAAATGCGTGGCTAAACAACTATTTACAGTTGTTTAAACTAATTATTTTGTCGACAGTAAAATTTCTTTTGGCCCAACTCAGCGGTCTTGTTAATTCAAGCGTATATTTTGTTATGGATAAATAAAATTGATTTTGTTGCTTTTCAAGTTTTGTTTACTGAACAAAATTAACACATCACAAAAAGTTTGGAATATACATAAATATAGCAAAAAAATACGGAATATGAATAAAAGAAAGCATAGCAATTAGACATTACCAACGATACCGATACATAACGTGAAATTCAAAGTGTTTCTAACAATAAGAACGTTTTTCCAATATCACAGATAAATAAGCACTAAAAAAACAGCAAAATTAACGTAATGGTGTCTGTGACAAGGGATGGTTTCGTTCTTCCCACTGCAGTTTAGTACCGTGTATGACCTCCATGTGCATTGTACAGGTCCCTAACACGTCGTAGCATGCTTGTAACCAATTCCATCTGGACAGATATTATGAGATCTGGAAGTGTTTCTGGAGATCGTGGACGATTGTAAACTGCTGTTTGCAACTTGTCCCAGGCATGATCAATGCGTTAGTGCACTCTGTGTTGATCACAAATGAACTACATAACCCCTACCAAACAAACTCTACCTTATCGCGCATTATTTCTAAACATTTTGTGAGGTGTATATTTTGTTGGGACAACTAAAGGCTGTCCACGATAAAGTGAGCAAATTTGAAATCAACCTTAGAAAACAGTCACAGCCCCTTCCTGCGCATATTTTAACGGTTGCACTGAGTGATATGCGCCTAGTACAGTTGGTAACTATGGATGGAAAGTAGATCCACATTTTAAGTCGAATAAGAAGTATTAGGTAACCATTTGTCACAATTTAAAATTATTTCCTTTGTCTTCTGTATTTTTAATGCACTGAAGTGTAAAAATTACTAGATTTATAAAGTATTTACTTGTCTAATAATTTCACAGTTTCACCTGACCGACGTATGAATAAAGTGATGATACCCATGGCAATGTTAATTTCACATAAGGTGGAAGGATACTCAACGTGCATTGAAGTAGATCTTAAGCAGGGCTTTCAAAAGTGCTCATTTTACCGTGAACAGCCTATAAACATACTTTCATCCCTAAACAAAAAAGTATTTCGTTGACTAGATAAAAATTTTATCTCAATGCAGAAAATGAAAATATTGTGCAATTACTATCTTACTTGTTCTCTTTTGAAGTTGACATCTACGTGTTACTTCTTAGAGCTTTGAGGATACTGGAGGCCAATATATGAGTGACTTGAAAGAAATTTACACATCACTAACACCGTAGCCCGCCATGAACTGGAATTCTAGAAATTCTCGACAAACGCATTGAACTCTGATATGTGACGAAAGGTATTGATAGTTATAGCCGTCAGATAATTAAGTCTTTCCATGCTCCCTGTAGTTCTACTAACATTTAGTGGCAAATGTTGCAGTCAACGCTCGTTTAAACTCACGAACATATCAGCTGAATAATTTAAACGTTTTCCCACTATCGTCTGAAGAAAGAGCTTTGTCGAGAGACAAGACTGCCTTTCACCAAGAATGTCCTTCCGTGCTAAAGCCGACGTGTGCCATAAAACCTGCTCTAACTCACCGAGATGTCAGTTAGAACCGCACAACACAATCGCAACAAGTGCAAGGTCTCTAGAGATCGCTCTCAAACGCGTCACACACGGCAAGGATCGAGCACCTGCCCTTCAAGTTATTGACTATAAACCGTTGATCCACGCCTTTTCTCAGAAGGCTAATTAAATGTCAGGACGAAGCAGTAAATCACCCGGTGTCACATGAGTTGTGGCCGCGAGCTGTCTTGCAAATTTCTGGTAATTGCAGTTAAGGCAGTTCTCCTACTACTTTCGTCTCCCAAGAAAACGCATAATACTTGTATAGGCTCTTCACGGTAAAACGGGCACTTTTGAAAGCCCTGCTTTAGGTCTCCTTGTATACACGTTGTGTATCCTTCCGCCTTATGTAAAATTAAGATTCCCAAGTGCTTCATCGCTTTATTCATGCGTCGGTCAAATCAAACTGTGAAATCATTAAGAAAGTAAATACAGTTACGGGCTGCAACTGGCGCCGACTCAGCTGCCCTGCGCCGTAATCGGAGACCCACCTCGTCCTCCCCTCTACCTGGAACGATGCGCTCGCGGCCTCCTGACTCCCCCTTCTGGGGATCCCGTGAATGCCGACAGCGGCGTAAGTTGCTGACGTCACAGACCTCCTCTCGAATGCTAGTGTTTCCGATTCGTTTAGCGCCAAGCAAGAATATTCTGATGAGACTGGATGGCGCCTCAGCCCTCCGCGACGCATCACGCGAGTTGGGGAGGATTCTAGGTGGCGGCCAAAGACACTACATATACTGCTGCAACCCAGTGGCCGGCAGGCAGTCTCTTGATGGAGGCCGTCTGGCCGAGTGTGCGCGAGTGAAGTGAAGTGTGGACAACGACTGGAGATTGCGGGACGACGGCGAGTGAAGTGTTTGTGGCTTGAATGGACAAGAGGGTGTGAGACCGACGAGTGAAGCCTACTGTACGTAAGGGCGCTTGGAGCACTCTAGAACATTGCGACTGGCGGGATATGGACTGAACTGAGGTGGGACCGAATGGAAGTGTAATACTGACTTTATTGTAAATATTTGAACTGTTAAATAGGGATGCATAAATTATAAAATAATTGAATAGGTTGATACACTGTTTATTGGGACTGATCTTTAATGATTTTATTTCATTTATTTCTTTGTTGTAATTATAAATTCTATGAATTGGTGTCAATTGTGAACAGTGATTTCAATTTATCGTTAGAATTTGAATTGAGAGAATTTTGCTGTAATTATTGTAAATAAAATAAGGAAATTATAATTAATTATTTTATTTGATTTAAGACCTCCATCCCTTAACGAACTTGGTACAGCCCACTTAATTTCTAGAGAGAGAAATTGTCACAATACTTTACTAATATGCTCATTTTTACACTTCGGTGCATAATAAAAAAAATAGAAAGCGATAGAAATAATTTAAGTGAAGACAAATGGTTACCTAACACTTTTTATTCAACGTTAAGATATGGAACTACTTTCCCCTCCATCGTTACCAACTTTACTTGGCGCAAGTTAGTCACTGCGCCCGTTAAAATATATGCAGGTAGGAGCAGTGGCTTTTTTCTAAGTTTATTTTCATAAGTCCTAACTTTATCGTGCACAGCCTTTAATCAGACATCTTAATTGTGGGGTAAGAAAATTTCAAACATGTAGGGCAGGAGAAACTTGCATAAATTAAAACGAACTAACTGTTGCAGATTAAATTATGAGCGTTCAGGCAACGGTCACTTAAGGTATCCGCCTACCGGGAGCAATTAGCGCGTTTAAGTACTGAAGCAAATTAGCGCTAAGGGCGACACACACACGTATAAAATATCTCGCACCGCCTTTATACAGCGTACAACTACGGAATTCAAACTGGAGATTCTTGTATCTTATGGCATAATAACATGTTATAGATTCGTAATATACTTTCAAATTTCCCAACCTGATAGTGTGTGAAGTCCAACTTACCAACCCATTAAATCGCAAATTTGTTTACTCAACCCGTAGTTATTATTAATAAATAGCAACCGGGCAACAAAAATTCTTTCTTTTTTTTGTTCTTAGAAACAGGTTTCTCTAAAATGTCATAAAAATCACGATATTCAAACACTTAATATTAGAGAAACCGAATTCCGTGCGGTCCGGTAAAAGAGGAAAATTACTTTTTCCAATAGCTGACGTTGAACTGCGTGTTTATATTACGGCATAGCCTGTTACACGGTTATAATGTTAAACGGCCCTGCATTGTAACTATAGTAGTAGAAGATTGCATGCCAGAACTTAAATTGTGGGTAAAGGGCGACAGAGAATTTCAGGCGTATGAGTGAAGGTGTTGATGTTGTAAAGTGGACCACGTAGTGGTAATTGTGTCTGACTTTCTGAGTGCAATGGAATGGTGTTGCAGTGTGCGAATTCCCAAGAACAGAATGTTAACTACTGTGCTTAATATCATTTCGCTGGGATTTCTTTTACTGAATGGATATTTGAATTAACAGACCATCACATACAGAAAAATTTGATAGAATGTATAACCTTCGAATAAAAAATTGTTTGCTGTACTTTGAATAATAACGTATATAAACCACTAATCAATTGTGATGCAAAAATAACTGTTTTCGTATTTAAAAAAATTTAGGGTGTAAAATTTGTTGTTAGCAAATTAATCTTTTTTTTTTTATTTTTAAGAATTTCATTTCCTTTAAAGATTATATAGAATTTTTTTTGTTGATAACTGAAAATTTTTCTTCAAGTTACGTAAATTTCAATCTTGTAAAATTGTCAATAATGTTATTATTTTTTAATTTTATGACAGTTATTTTTGGCATATTTACTAATTTGGTGGTTTATAGCCCTTATTTTTCGCAAAAAGTTGACTAATTTTAAAACGAAAACAATAGGCTGTATCGACTATCGCTGTATGATAGTTATCAACGTTCAAATATCTTGTCAATAAATCAATCCCCACATCAATATGTATCGCGTAGTTAAAATTCTGTCTCTGATTTTGTGTTTCGAGAATTTGTGCAATGGGATACATTTCCATAGCGGTAAGTACAAACGTAAGCTGAACAGCCAGCTCTTCCAGGAAATGCATGACGATTGCCCCAGGAAAATGGAAAAACAGAACCACGCAGTATAAACCACTTCCTGTGCAGTTGGCGGAAGAGACCTCATATCCCACACGCCCACGCAGCTCTAATGACCTTTACACAATAGAAAGAATTTTGGATTTTACTTTATGTCATCGTTCTTTACACGAAAATGCCAATACACAACACAGACGTAAAGTTAAAGTCGAAATTGACAGTCGGTTCAGCAAAATTGTTATGTAAATGATATCATCCAGGAATTTACTTTGTATATCTGTTTCAAAAATTAGCCGTAACCATTATATTAAATATTGTTTTGTACTATAAAAATTCACTTGTTCGTAAGTATCCGCTCATCAGCGGACATTTTATTCACATAGTAGTCTTCGTTCTTCAAAAGTTTTATATCGACAAGATACTACCACTACGAGCTTGGCTAAGTATACCAAAACGAACATTTAATTCCGCCTAGCCTCTGACTGATCCTCGGCAAAATGGCTGCTTGACTGACATTCGTGTCAACTTTCCGAAGTAATAAAGTCGCGATACCTTCATCTCTGCCATTTGCATTGTCAGGTTCCATTAGAAGCAAACTGTTGATAAGCAAACATAAATTATAATCTAACATATTAAATTTTGTAGAGGTCTTAGGACGCGACCGTCGGAAAGTGGCCCCGGAGCCGGGCACGTACAACTTGTTTTCGAACGATCTCCAAGCCCCCTCCCCACTCCATCTTCAACCAATTCCTCGCGTTAAGAGCGAAGAGGTTAGGACGGCTATTAACATCGGGGGTCTTGAGAGTCGATGAGGGTGAACGAGTCGGATATGGGGCAGCGCCGGGATGCAAAGACGGGGAAAACGGCAGATCGTCCTGCACGATTTCCACGTGCGAAAATCCGGGAGTGGCCCCGCCGGGAATCGAACCCGGTTCACCTTGGCGGGAGGTGAGCTCTCTCTCTCTCTCTCTCTCTCTCTCTCTCTCTCTCTCTCTCTCTCTCTCTCTCTCTCTCTACGCCAACCGTGGCCGCCTAATCATCTTAGTCTCGCTACGGCTGCCGCTGAGTCCTTCGCTCGCTCCGACCCTTGCCAGAGTGTACATATGTGGTGTGAGTGACGTCAACTTGTCGCTGCCCCAGTACAATCTTAGTGGGCTGAATGCTCACTGAAGTACTTTCTCCAGTGAAGGGACCAGACGCGGCCTTTCCACGAGTCCAGAGAAAACTATACAATTGTCTGTTTAAAAATCGTTTATTCTCATGGGCACGTCCAAGGTAATGGTCTCGTTACCTACGAGCGATGGCCGGAAGACGGCTGTAGAAGCTGAAAAGGTCACTCATACTCCGTGATGTTGTGGCGGTCAGCACGATTGTGTAAAAAGAGTGTAGATAGAGACGTTCCATCCCACAAGCACCCCCCTCCCCCATATTTCTCACCAAAAAGAAAAGCAAATATAAATCTGGAGAAAAAATAATTTTACAACATGGCCGTATTCAACAATACGGAACGAGGTAGCGCAGTGGTAAACCGTGGGGGCTCGCATTCGTGAGGACCCGTGTTCGAATTCCGGTTCGATCATCCTAATTTCGGTTTCCCATAGTTTCCCGAAATAAGCCCAGGCGAATGCTGAGATGTTTCCTTACTACAAACCGTGGCCGATCCCTTCTCAATCTCTGCTTCCCTGACCAACTTTATACGTCTCTGATGACCTACCTAAATAAAAACCCTACTTCCTAAGGGGCCGCGGTGGTATAGTGGCCAGACTACTCGCCTCCCACCTTGGCGAACAGGGCTCGATTCCCGGAGGGGTCGCTCCCGAATCTTCGCATGTGGGGATCGTGCTGGACGATACCGTTACTCGGTGTGCTTTGTCGCGGATCTTCCGTTTCCCCCGCCCTTGCGTTCCGGCGCTGCTCCATTCCCTCCTTACCTCAGCCTTATCGGTTCTCAAGACCTCTCTGCTAAGACCCGTCCACACCTCCCCATCCCACCTCACTACACTCCACTTTATTTTCTTAACGAAGCAATGAGAAAGTCGTACACAAACTCCACCATTTTCTCAAAGGAGACGTATCTGTGTTTTTCGCGAGAAGATGTATGCTCATGCCATAGTCCGTCTCTCGCTTAGATTGCATTACAGGACTTAATGGCGCTCAGTGTTGCCAGATTGCTTCAGCTTTGTGACGTAACTGGCAAGCTGAGAAACAAATGGGCGGTGAAGGAAACGGCCTTATTAAGATAATTTTTATCTGTTTACCTTCCTGCCAACTCGTAAAGGAATCCAATCCTGCGACGCAAAGCTAAGCGGCTCCTTTGAAACTGAAGCCTGTGAGAAACCCTATCATTGTGATTGCATGGCACGCATGCAACGAAAATGGCATTTTTTTTAGGCTGGATAAAGATAACACATCAGACAACAGTGCACGCAGGAACAAGGACAGAGTTAACGACAGAAACCATGTATTGGAAAGAGATAGTGAATGTCCATTACACCGCACACTGCAACTCTAAGAGTGAGACGCTCTACTTCATTATCCTGCTTCAACAGCCTCAACTTCCTTTGGTTATTGGCCGCGCGTCTACTGTACGTGAGAAGATATGTTCTTATTTCACTGGGCGAATCAATCAGAATGAAATACTCCGATATTGAACGTCCACGATTCGCGGACATAAACTAGGTGCACGTGAAATTTAATATCATCTGAACTACGTAATTGCACATGAACTAAAGTGTTTTGGAGTACAGCTGGTCTTGAAATCTTTTCGCAAAAAATACATTCATCTACGTATCAGAGATGAGACCTGAGTACTTCTGATTGATGCTTCTATTTAAAAAACCGTGTCCCCAGATATCAGTATCCGCTTCAAGCCCCTTCTACAACAACACGTACACTGACATGTGTGACGGAAGCGGACAACGTAAGACACCCCGTGTCCAATCTCCAATGCGACGCATGCGTCCACGTACGAAAGACGTAAGAAAGCTGGCCAACTCCCAACTCTTCCGTATCAGCGAATCCGTGTAGTCAATAGGAATCGAGTATTTTATTCCATTATATTCGTTTTCGCGTTTAATACGACTTTACTTAACAATAAAACGCCATCTGGCTGCTGTCGCTTTTGTATTAACAAATATATATCCATGACTTTTCAGTGCTGTTTATGGAGAATTAAACATGGTATAAACATAAAAAATGATGTATGCTATAAAGCTTATGTAGGTAACTTGCAACAGAAGGGCATTTTTATTTTGTATGTTTGCAGATCGTTTCGATTTCGTGTGCTATGAAATAGCTGAATTTCATTTCGATTGATCCTTTCATTCGTTTACGTGTACCGTGTTAGTTTCCTTACGTATCCGTGCAGTGTAGAACAGGTATAAAACTTGCCTCTCTATACGTGCCTCGTGCTACAATGATGGCGGGAGGAACACTTTCTCCAGCTGTGCAGACATGTCGGAACCTCTTCGCCTCTAAAGACATCTACTCATTCACGAGCCTATCGCCAAGCGGATTAGCAGCAAGATGAGTCTGGAGAGCTGCGTGACTCAAGTTGCTCGGTGTGTTATCTGTTGGTCGTATACAGTTTTTCGTATACATATATAGTATATTAGTTTTCCGCGTTTAGCTTGCTGCCCTGTTTTATTTGACTCGATTCTTTCCTAGAATTTTCTGACTTTGTCCATATTCTTGACTAGCATGCATGGCTTGCAATCTGTCGTGTCTAGTAAAACTGCTATGCTCGAGTTCGTTTCTTTGTTGTGTTGTCCAATTGTGTTCCTATTTATTTTCTCGGTGTAGTCCTAACTTGTTCGAGCAGGTTTCTAGCCTGTGTCGTTTTCTATGTGTTTCTGTTGGTCGTGTATACATACGTACATTTTTCGTAATTATAGTTGCTGTTCTTATTTTTGGCTATATTCCCTCTTGGAATTTTCCAGTGTTGTATACGTATATTTATTTTCTCGTCTATATGTTACTGGTCTTATTTAAAGTATTTTTTTCTCGTGCTCAATCCTATTTTTCCATTAAAGACATCTGCATCGCAATAGCGAATGTCCAAAAATCTCCATCTAGTCATAAGATAATGCAGTCCACAGTCTTCTTTACCGCCTTTTTTTTTTAATTATTGCTTCCCAACTGTTTCAGTTGTGGTGGTTTATATATTGATTGAGAACAGAAAGAGGATTTAATGATGTACCGTACATCGTACACATCAGAAAATGAGTCCGATCAAACAGTCTCTCACATGGTGGGAGACAACATAACAGATAAGGAAAACAAAAATATTTGTTCATTGCGATGCCTTAAATTACATTATTATATGCATACAAGAGTTAACGCTGTAACTTTTATGCTGGGAGGCTAAACGAGATATATTTACTTGCAATACTAAATTTAAACTGCACCTCAAAAAACATTTCCACAGTTGTGTGGCTCGCTTGGGAACCTCGTGCATCAAATACAGACTTTTAACCCCTTAATCCGATATTACACGTTACCTGCAGCCGTACTTGGTCCTTGTACAGGCTTCTACGAGCCCTGGTGCACGAGCAGGTATACCATTCGATATATGAGCCGCCATGGAAGATTCATATTACACATCAGTTTGCGTATTAGCATTTGGCACCCTCGGTGGGCGCGCAGTGGGTGGTTTGTAGTAGATATGAACCCCATTCGCGAACAATTGCGCGTGCAATGGGGCTCGAGGCAGGGTAGACGTCGCATGCCATCAGGCGATTGTCTGAGGTAATGTACTGCCTAACCGGTTGCGTACGAACACAGGCACATCCGAGTCGTTGCTCTTTCCTTCAGCGGAAGTGGACGAGTGATACACCTGATTTGAAATGGTTGTAGCACGGAAACAGTACATTTCCGGACATGCGTTTTCTATTCAAAAGATAGTCTACTAAGTCCCCTTTACAAGTCCTAGGAGTTTGTCAGGGGAATTTCCGAACATTCTGTATATTTCTACAGACTATCGTCTGCGTTATTTATATGTAATATGTTAACCAATGTATTTCTGGTAAAAGAAAGAGAGAAAGGGAGAGAGGGAGAAAACTTTGGTTACCTTGTTACATAGTTTTCTACGGAATATTGTTATGTATGTACGTATAAAAATCATAGCTAAATTCGTTTGAGTGAATTTCAACATATAATTTTCGTGCGTTTCTCAACATGTAGTGCAGCGCTAAGAATAACATTATAAGGGAGTGAAATAAGGAGAAACAGCATTAAATATCCTCATTTGGGTGCAAATTACAGGGCAACGCATGAGAAACATGTTATGTAAAACAGGAAAAGTGTCTCACTTTGTCCTTGGAAACGATATTCTAGCTATATGGGTGTTTTATACAGGTGAATAGGGCGGTCTTGTATGCGGAGCATGTTTATTTTAACCACTTACCGATCTAACAGTTCTTTTTATTATATGCTGTTCATGGTAAAGGGAGCACTTTTGAAATCAACCTTTGAAAAAATCAGTGCATATAACTATAGGCTGTTTACGGTAAACTGAGCACTATTGAAAGCCCTCAAACATTGCCCCAGGCCTGATCATTTTATTCATGCGTGGGTAAAGTGAAACCCTGAAATAATTATAAAAGTAAATATTTTACAAATTATCTCATTATTACAATTATATTCGTAAAACAAAAAAAAGGAACCAAAATAAATAATTTCAGTGTACACAAATGTTTATGTAACACTTTTAATTCAACGATAAGACGTGGAACTACTATCCTTCCTTCGTTACCATCTTAACTGAGTGCGCATGCCAATTCGTGTACGTGTTGAAATATATGCAATCTATACCTTTGAAAAATGTTGCTGGGGCAATAACATTTTTCAGAGGTTGGTTTCAAAAGTGCACACTTTACCGTGAGCAGACTTTAAAGACTGTTCATGGTAACCTGAGCACTTTTAAAAGCCTGCTTTAGATCTACTTATATGAAAGTTGTGTACTCTTTCGCCTTGTGTAAAATTAATATTCCATAAGTCTCATCACTTTTATTCATGGGTCGGTCAAGTGAAACTGTGAAATTATTAGAAAAGAAAATATTTTAATCATCTGCTGATTTTATACTTCGTTGCAGTGAAGAAAAAAAAACAGAATGCGAAAAAAAAAAAAAATGTAAGTTATTACATATAGCTACCTAACACTTTTTATTCGACGTTAAGATATGGAACTACTTTCCATCTATCGTTACCAACTCTACTGGGCGCATGTCCCTCAGTGTACCCGTTAATATATATGCAGGCAAGAGCAGTAACTATTTTCTAAGGTTGGTTTCAAAAGTGCTCACTTTATTGTGAACAGTCTTTATACATATGTATGCTACAGCACACGCGAGCATAGAGGTTTCCAGTTAAACTGGCAGCGAATTTGATAAACATAGTTTTGAGAGTTGAGGTGTACTGCGAGTAAAATTTTTAAATCAATGGCCACTGGAGTAAATGTATCTAGTTTTATATACATTTGAGCACGAACTTACATATTAGATACACATTTACATTGCTGAGGTCTTACTTGGATTGCGCATGGAAAAAAGTGATCAGTGCCATGACAATGTTAATTTTCAAAAGGGTTTTCAAAAGTCCTCACTTAACCGCAAACAACCCATTCCCGAATTGAATTTCCATCCATTAATACTTTATTTGAATACTGGCGTAGGAAACAATTCTGAGCAGATGTTTACATAAAATATTTAGACAAATGCCAAACAACACGTGATTAAAAATAAACGACATATGGCGCCAAGTGTAAAAAAAAATGTTGTTTACGCACGCCGAGAGCGTAGTAGGTGGGTGACCTTGAGTAGCTGATGTAAGCAGGTTGGATGTTGTTCCCGAGGCGTGATCGGGACCACGCCACCGGCGCTCCGCGACGCCATTGGTCGGCGGCGCATGGGCGGGGGAGCCAAGACGTCGCATCGCGTCGCGTCGCGTCGCGCGGGAAGGCTGACGCGGACCGTGGGGTTGTTTTTCCTGACCGTGCTGGCGTGTCGGGTTTTTGGACCGCCGCGCCACAGCAGCGCCAGCTCAGTAACTGCATCCCGGCCCGAATCAGCTTTCCTACTACAGACTGTTCACGGCAAAGTGAGCACTTTTGAGGCGTTAGTTACTTTTTTCTTTTAAGCAATTTTTTTTTATCATTTAACCAACTTTTTAAGTGCTGTACACGATAAAGTGAGCACTTTTGAACTCAACCTTAGAAAAATGTCACTGCCACTACCTGCATATATTTTAACGGACGCATGAGTGACATGCGTCCAGTAAAGTTGGTAACGATGGAGGGGAAGTAGTTCCACATATTAACGTTGAATACAAAGTGTTAGGTAACCATTTGTGATAACTTAAATTATTTCTTTAGCTTTCTGGTTTTTTTAATTCATCGACGTGTAAAAATTAGCAGACTTCTAAAGTATTTAATTGTATAGTAGTTTTACTGTTTCAGTTGTCCGGCGCATAAATAAAATGATAAGGCCCATGGAAATGTTAATTTTACATAAGGCGGAAGCATACACAACGTGCATTCAAGTAGATCTTTAGCAAGGCTTTCACAGGTGCTCATTTTACCGTGTACAGCATATAAGTAAATATCTCCATGTAAGTAATAAACACAGTGTGTATATTCCACCGCACTCAGAAGTTAACGTCGGGGGCTAAAATAAAACATATTTATCGACTTCAAAATGAAAGGGCTTTCAAAAGCTCTCACTTTACCATGAATAACCTATACCTCGCGTCCTCGCGAGAATCGTCGCGTCACTTAATCTCTCCGCTGCCCGACGTCGAAGGCATATGCTATATTCCATTCACAGTTATTTCCAATGTTTCTGAAGCCCTGCTAAAAGTTCTACTTCCAGGATATTCCTCCGTTACGCAGCGAGGCTTTGCCATGTCCCGATAATTGCGCCTAAAAAACCCATCACATTTTTTGTCCGCACTAAACTAAATTATACTTTGCATAAAAACTATTTCTTACTAAAGGCTGCTCACGGTAAATTGAGCACTTTTGAGGCCCTAGATAATTTTTCCTTTCCGCAATCTTTTATCCTTTAACCACCTTTACAGAGAGATATTGGCACGTAAGTAGACAGTCTCCAAACAGACTGACCAGAAGATTCGTACCAGTTGGCTGACAGACACCAAGAAGGATATAAAGGAACTGAGAGTAACAGATCTTCAAAACAGGCAGACTGTGAGACATATCTTGAAAAAGCCCGTGTTTTTCAGGAAAAAAAACTCTGAGGAAAGGTAACCCCTGGACAGAAGAAAGAAAAGAGTCACATTGGGAGAAGATGCAACAATACTGGGCATGGATCAACGGCCAACAGTTGAACAAGCCTGATCCTAAGTATGCCCATTCTAAACAAGAAGAAGAAGAAAAATACCATCGCTATTGACTCCCAAGTATTATAGTTTAAATCTCCCATACCTTGGTACAAATTTAAACCTGAAGTTAAAATGGAGTTTCGGGAACAGACTTACCAGATACATAACCTGAAATGGAACTCTGGTGACATAGCTTACGAAAAACATTTCCAATATTTAAATGATGCCCTACTCGAAGACTATCCCATATACGTGCTTGGAAAAATGCAGAAGGAAATTTTAAAAAGTTTAACCAATGTTGAAGTGATAAAGATCAGAAGATACCACGATTATTCGATTATTAATTCAATTGTCAAACATTATAATACTAATCAATGTGAGGAAAAAAACATTCTGTTCACAATGTAAAAGTGAAGCTTTAAGATAATATTTGTACCAACATCCTACCTATGTGTAGAGATTTTAATTTTCGAAAAATGGTTTGGTAGATTTAAAAAAAAAATGGAGAAATTCAACCCAGAGAAGACGTACTCCAGTATTTTTCTAGGATACAAGAAAGTATGGTTCCAGTCTCTAGACAACATATACTTCTAAACACAGATGTCCAATGGAGATGAACATTGGAATTTTGCAAAAAGTTACAGAGAAAACATGTATACAGAATGAGTGTTGTGTTATGAAGATGAACACTGTCCAGTTTTTAATATGCGGCCTGACAGTGAACTGCCCTGTTCTTCTTGGGACCTGTGTTTTAAAAATAGAAGCGTACAAATAACCAAAGAACCAGGTTTTCATCTAATAAAATATATAATGAGTAAAAAATTTTACGACAGCTCCACCTAATGGACTGAAACATGTAATAATAATGAACACATCACGCAAATGCAAGGCAGTAGCGGACTTCTAATAGCACCATGTGGAATATGGGACTGTGGGGTTTGGAACATCAATGTTCGTGTTTGTAAATTTGATTTTACCAAGTTGTTGTTGAAGAACTTATTTTACCGCAAACTAGAAGAACATCTTACTATATAAAAAGAGAGAGAGAGAGAGAGAGAGGAGAGAGAGAGAGAGAGAGAGAGAGAGAGAGAGAGAGAGAGAGAGAGAGAGAGAGAGAAAATCATACACCAGAGCTTCAGTTACAATGAAGTGGTTCGACTCATCACTTCCTTATGTCAGTGTTACTCCAGGATACAGGCGAGAGTGGTTTCGAATTGAAAATGAAAATAGTCCACTACAGATTCAGATGTGCAACGGAGATGAACATTGGCATTTCTCGTTAAATCAGTCCAACAGAAACCATTAAAGTTTTCGACGTATATTGCGGGCGAAATTCTTGTCCTTTATATATAATTTACGTCGTGACAGCCAACTACCTTGTAACGAAGGTCAACAAGAATTTGAAGCTCAAAGTGGATACATCACTAAACGGAAGTCCTACCAGAAAATCAAATACATCATGCAGCAGGAATATAGTTTCTTTTCTCTTACTACAGTTTGGACAGAACACTGCAACAGCAAACAACATTTTACGTTATTGGTGACCAAGAATTAACTTCTCCCTTTGGCATGTGGAATTGTAAAGTTTGGCTTAGTAAAAATAGTTAAAAATATTTTAATGTAAAAAATTTATTTAATGGAATAAATAATGCAATATATAAACAATGAATTCATTAATAATAAATTTGATTTAGTTATGCAAACAGATTTGAGAAAACAAAATAATGATTTGGAAACAAGAATAAATTATTTTGTTAATGATTTGAAAGCTAAAACTGTAACTAAATTAGATGCTGTTTGAAGTAAAATCGATAAGATTGAAAAAGCGCAAACCAATTGATCTAGTGTAACTGTTAGTCGACCTACTACAGCTATTCGAAAAGTAACGACTTAATTCATATTATATAAATAATTTGAAATTATTGTAATATAATCAAAACATGTCTGCCTCTGCTTCAAAACTATGTATTGTTATATCTGCTGTGAAAGAGAAATATTCACAAGCCAAACAAGCTCATATGGAAAGGGTGGCTTTAAAGGAAGAAATATTTAAACCTGTTACGAGTAGAGTGTATACATTACATTCTGTGTTGAATAAGCCTAATGAAACAGCTTTGGAGATTAAAACTGAAGGGGAACATTAACAGAGAAGAACAAAATGCAACCACTTTCTTATTTAATATGTTGTTATTTAGCTTGAAAACAATCTTCGTCTACATGCGATACGACATGACGTCTGGTTCCTGGGAGATTCGGTATTAAAGTTTCTGCCTGAGAATAAAATTACAATAGGTAATTACGTAACTGATGTCAGTCAAGGATTGTTTAAATTATTGCTTAAAAACTTTTCAAATGGATATTCCGATGCTGATTTGCAGAAATATAAAGAAATTATTCGTCGAACGAATGCTAACATTGGTTCAGGAGATGAAAACGTTCCTTCAATACATTTAATAACCGACATTGTTGGAAGTGGAATATATAAAGATGAAGTTGGTGATAGTTTTCCTCCTGTATATTGGAACAATCCCAATGAGTTTGTCGATAGATTAAAACTTCTCATAGCTTCGAGACAATTGAAGTTTGGTGATATTTCTGAAGTGTTTCAAGCTACTGCATGGATAATATATCCTAGAAGAAGAGTTATAACTCGTGGTTTAAATTATCTTTTTCAATCTGATTTGAGTGAAATGACATTGCTTTCCACATACAATAAGGGATATAAGAGTATATTTTAACCGTAATAGACGTTTATTCAAAATATGGCTCAGGCATACCTTTGAAAAGCAAAACTGGGAAACAGGTCACCAATATGCAATGAAGATTCTTTTGAAAGAGAGAAAGCCAAATTCGCTCCAAACCGATAGAGGAACCTAATTTTTTTGTTTCACCATTCCGGAAACAAACGACTGAATATGGTATTGATCACTACGCAACGTACTCGGAGCCTAAAGCCAGTTGAAAGGGACTTACCAATGGGTTGACCTTTTGCCTGAAATAGTTAAATTTTATAATTTCATATATCATAGAACTATCAAGTTGGCTCCCAAAGAAGTTACAGATAATGGTTTAAAGAAAAATATTTATAATAATGTTAAAGTCATCAATGAAAGAAAACCAAAGTTCCAAGTTGGCGAATTTATATGTATCTCGAAGCAGAAAGTAATCTTTGAGAAAAAAATTACTGTTAATTGGTCTTATGAAATATTCAAAATTATTTCAATTAGACAAACACATCCCAGTGTGTATTACCTAGAAATCTATGATGGAGAACCAATAAAAGGTGAATTTTATGAACGTGAACTGCAAAAAGTTAGTTCTCCAAATGAATATTTGGTTGATAAAAAAATCATTAAAAGAAGAAAGATATGTCCTTGGTTCGATGGAGGAGTTTCTCAAAAGCACATGATTCGTGGGTTAAGAATGAAGATGTTAAAATATTGCAATACATTGTATTGTAAAATTATTATACTAAATAAAAGATTTTTAATCATATTTGATGTGTAATGTTATTATTAAATCTTTAGATAGCTAATCGATGTAGTATTTTTCCTGCAACTAACCTGATTGTTGATTGGATTATCGTTTAATTTGATTAATGTTTGAGCGATAATGCTGTGCTTAATTAATAATTTAATTTACACATTTTCTTAAAAATATCACCAGATTTTTTCATTTCTTAACTGAGATTCTTTCTAAAAAGAATTCTTTCTATGCAGGGAGAGTGCAAATTTTTCCATAACCACTGCATATTACAAAGGAAAGGGAATATTGATCCTGCTATAATGATCAGATAGAATGTTGTAGAGAGGAATGAAAAAATTGTGAGATATGACCAAGTATATGTTGATATTCCTAACAGTGGATTAATGTAATTTCTCTTAAATATTAGTAAGGGATTCAGACAAGCATTCACATAAGATTGTGTTTCAGTGATATAAAAGAAATGTTATAATTTATATTTCCTTCATAGCTTTAAATTCGGTAGTAATTACAATAAAATAAATTGAATTACTTCTGGGAAAATTTTCATCAAATATTTTATAACATTTTTGTCACTTTGCAATGCGGGATTTGGTGTAAGAGGCGTAGAAAAATAATAATTTATCGTATTAGCGAAAAATAATTGGAAAGAATAAATTACAGTTACATATTACTGCTGTTATTTTCAATCTAGTTATAGATGTTAAAGGAATAATTTTTCAGCAGAATTTCTTAGATATTTATTTGATGGAAATATTTGTTCAAACACTTGAGAGTCTAAATGCGAGAATTTTTTTTCAAACATCCCCTGCACACATCGGTTTGAATACTGCTGACCAGCTCCAAATATGACAAGTCAGGGGAAGGGGCAGGTAGGGGAATATATATTCCTCTCACAGAATCAGGCAGGGCAGATTTTCGGGAGAGTCTGCAATTCATGGGTAAAGCATAGTTTTGCAAACAGGTCACAGCTTTGGGAAAGTCCAACTTAATGTCTTGAGGGGTATCTGTCAGTTGGAGAGTCCCTGAAGTAGTTGTTGGACAAAAGATGCGTTCTGGGCTGATGGTGAAGGGAGGAGGTCGGGTGTGCATAGTCTTGGATCGACAGCGAGGGTGCGTGATCTTGGACAGAGCATCCCTCCAGAAACGAAATCTGCTTTGGAGGGGAGGGGGACAGATCACAGAAGATGCATTCAGGGGTATTGTTGCATGACCTTGGAAAAGAACTGTCTTTTCGTACACTTATCTTCTAGACAAGCGGTGGGGAGGGGAACAATGAGCAGCGGCATGAAGAGTTTTATCTGTCTGCCGCCATGTTAGTTTCACGAGAACCTTCACCCGGCAAAGAAGCGTCACCAACTCTCTTGACTTCCCCAGGCGGCTGCCGGGGTATCGTGCCATGACAAAGGGGTAGGTGGCCAACAGGCTTCGTGATGCGACAGTGAACTTCACCGGATGCAGTGACCAGAGGGCTTTGGAGAGTGTAGGCACATCGTATGCCTGAGTGCTAGCATGATTCTCGTTATAATATAAAAATTTTAATTTATCGGGAATAAAATAATTCTTGTGTAAACTACGTTTCTGTGTTCAGTCAACGAAACTTGGAATGATTTTTTAACTCTCGTTTCAGTAGCTAGTGCCGTGAATTTAACAGACTTCAAGGAAAAAAATTGTAGTATGTCCATATTTTTAAATAGCATATAATATGTTTCTATACAACGTTGCAGGATTAAGTCATTCAGTGTCCTTATGCTTTGATGGAAATAATTTGTAAGTCAATTATTTTTACAATAGTGAAACTTCCGTTGTCTGTTCTAGGACAAATACAGCCTTTTTCTCGTAAATTTCAACTCAGTTGCCTGTCAGCCTCCGACTGCACTCCATGTATATAATAGCTTAAAAGTTGGCGCATGTCACACAACCCACTCATTCATTGACTGACCTCCGAGGTGGATGGATGTGTTTTGGGAGAGGTGCGATTTCATTACGTGTTATTCTTTTAATTTGTTGTTAATTTTACTAGTCTAATTTATATATTAGTACATGTGTCATAAACATAATTTTTATTTATTTGTCACGTAAATCGTATTCACATCTATTTTCGAGTAGCTATAACCTTAGCCGCTTGTCAGCCTGCAACCATGCTCCATATATATATATATATATATATATATATAAATATATATATATATATATATAAATATATATATATATATATATATATATATATATATATAGTCAGGCTATAGAGGTAAGCTCACTTCATTGATTCAACAGCCTCCAAGACGGATGGATGAGTTTTGGGGTAGCTCGTTGTGCGATTTCATTACGTGTTTAGTCATCTTCATGTACTTATATTCGTTAGCCGTTTTGTATTTTCATTAAAATTTCCGAGTTTTTCACCTCAGTCTATAGTGAAACATAGGTTATACGTTAACTAAATCCTATATCCAAGTCAGTGCTGCAGCAACCTCCCAAGGGAATGGACCTATATTAAATTGTTTATTTTTTATGCATGTTAATCAATTAATTTCTTTTAATGTGTGGATTCCATTTCAGAAGTTCCTCACCAGTCTCACAGGCAGACAGATGTGTTTTAAAATATTGTCAGGTATGTGTGAGAGGCATCATGTAGTGTTACATATATATTTTTATTATGTTCATTAGCCGTTTACTTATAGGAACAATTTTGATTCGTTAATTAATTAATTCTATACTTGAGAGTCATATAATTGTGATCGTTTAACACTTGTCGACACCAGATGTTATTCACATAGCTGTGTTCGTTTTTTATATTTCTTCTGGTGTAAATTACATTTATAACATACAGCTTGGGGTATTAAAATCATGTAAATGTATGCATCACTTTATGTATAATTGATTTTCATTATTTAATTATTTAATACTGGAGACTCACATAAATGCACTTGTTTCCTTATGGGACCATGTAGTTATAATTCTCTCTCTCATGTTATTTATTCATAGGTAGAAATTGTTTAAACACTCTGAAATTATTTTTTTCTCTCATATGTAACGTTTAATTGCATTCGGAAATAAAAGTCGTCTATTTTATCTTTTGTCTTTACTAACACGTAAATCGCATCTATCAAAATCGCATATCTAATAACACCGTCTACGAGCAATATCACTACCAAACAAAAAAAACACTTAGGCCACTCTTGCACAAAACTCACTATATATATATATATATATATATATATATATATATATATATATATACACACACACACACACACACACCCTGTCCCCAACCACGGTTACACCTCATCGAGTGGGAGACCTCCAAGGGTGAGTATGTACCAGAGCTCCTGCTCATCACAAAAAGAAAGACCCTTAGTACACTATTGCGCCAAGCACACACAAAAAAGTTGATCCGATTAAAAATTAACCCTTTGAATACATTTAGCCCTTCCAATAAACTTAACCCTTTCAATTTTTGATCGGATTAAGGATTAACCCTTTTAATCAAATCGATAACCCATCAATTAATCACCAGTGAAGTGAAACCCCTATACTACTACTACTAATGTTGCACTGTCTAGGACTTCAACCAACACAACGCTTACTTCTATGAATGCCGAGGGGGAGGGGGGACCTATTAAGTTATATGTCTTTATTGAAAATATGTATATAGCTTTTAACTGTATGCCCTTTCTTAACCGATCCATCATTTGAAAAACAAATAATTGAAAAACATCGTGAAAAAGTCACTGAATCCATAAGTAAAGAAAAATTGGCTTTTTTTTTTACTAACTCGTCAGTCAAATTGACTGAAGTAACTGTTGAATAAGTTAGGTTCTGTTAACTGATTTAAACAGTGAAATTCTCATCGATTCAGATATATATATATATATATATATATATATATATATATATATATATATATGGTGTATGGCAACGGAGCGCGCCATAGTTACTCTCTTACTGCTATAAAAGGTGAGACGCACATAGCAGAACTTGGTTTTAGGCTAGAGGGAGGGGGAGAATTCAATACTCAAGCTTCACGCAAGGTACCGCGAACAAGCTGGAAGGAACTCCTGTTTGCGCTTCACACCTCTCGAAGCTGGACATAGTGTTCATAGTTTATAGTCTATTCGCGGTTTCGTCACGTTTTTTTTTAATCGAACCTTTGAAAAATCACCCCATGCATTACGCGTTTAGTTATTTTCTAAATATGACATATATCACAAGCGTTTTTTAAATTCTGTTAACAAAGCATATTATTTTTCGTTAAATATAAGTTCTACCATATATTGTATTTATAATTTATATTTAATTTATAACAGATATGAATAAAAACAGTGAAAAAAACATGTGTGTTGGTAGCACCTAGTAAGAAATAGTTGATATGCAAAATCTTATTACAACTGAGTGCGCACGAATTCAGTGCGTTGTCCTTCGGTGTAATTTTCTAGACTCGGTTAAGTTTCGGTTGCATGAGGCGGAGGAACATCCTGGAAGTAGAACTTTGGCAAGGCTTCAGAAAAATGTGAAGTAACCACGAATGGTTTATACTGAGTCACGCCGGGGTTTGTGCTCGAAACGTCGTCGGTCTGACCTCACTCGCTGAGCGAACGGCAGGTAGTCCACTCGTGTCCCCTGGGTATTCGGAGGTGGAAATGCCAAGAGTCCAGCTAGAAAGGCAAGACATGATAGCCGGCGAACCTCAAAGCGGCGAACGGGGCGAATGATAAAACTTCCATGTTCACAAGTACTGTGCGTACAGACGGACGTTTCGCCTTCACGTACTACTGGCAAAGTCACCTTTACGACAGATTTCTCCAAAACAAAAATTAATATGACGTACATAAGTTAGAGTTGTTACACAACTGACATAAAAACGTCAGTCGACGTCAGATTTTTGAAGAGGTGTAATACCAAAGCCATTGAATAAGAAACTACAAATAGATGGCCGAAGGAATCGTGGATAACCACTTGCTTTCAAAGAACCATTCTCCGATTTCTTTCACCCCATTCTGAGCTTTTACATTTTATTTATCGCAATAAGACACATGTGCCTTTCACCCCCCCCCCCTTCCCCCTCACGCTCCCGCGTCGTCCCTTCCCCATCACGGCCCGAAAATCAACTTACAGTTAACCTTTAAACTGTCGAATATTTCAGAGTAGAAGTTCATTTTTTACCGAAAACGTTTTCTTGCAATCAAAAATCGATAAAAGTTTAGAATCGAAGGAAACCATAAAAGTGTCCATATGTGGGCACAGTAACCTTTCGATTGTGGGTATTAGGTAGAAAATGTTCATTACTAGAATAGGAAAAATGTTACTCCTTTAGCTTAACAAATTACATAAAAGTTTGAAATTGCCGTTGGAAAACTTTTTATTGGTATTAGTTAGAAGAGTGCTTTTTTTATTAATGAAGGTTCAAAGATACTGAAGAAGCGCTACATCACAGGTAGCATTAATGATCTAGTGACTAAACCCAGATGAAGCCATAAAGTCACATATCGTGTGAAATACAAAAATTAAAAAAATTTATATAGAAAAAAACACCTTAAAAATTTAAGAGTCAAGTTTTCGTTTGACGGCATTTTAAATTAATTATTTATTAAATTATTTTTTTTTGGGATAACCTGCATTAATTTTATTTAATTTGGAGCAGATGTTGCCGAATCAGTATGGTGACTTCGAGCAGACTGTCTAGTTTCCGAAGTACAAAAGAGAACGAGTTTATCGTAAATAACTTCACACAAATATGCAGTACATAATAAAAATAGAATTGCAATACCAATTCAGCAAGAAGTCGTATGAGTTGTCTCCACGTACGTGTAGATCGTGGTAAAAAAAAAAAGTCGTTATTGACAACAAACTAGTGTTACCGGATTACCTGGTAAGCAATTTTCTTTTTTCTTTTTGCCAAACATTCATGACATCAGTTTTCAAACATGCCGCATACAACATTCACAAGTCTTATCTGGTACCTCATAAACCTGCGGAAATTAGGTAATTCTAGAGATAAAATATGTATTTGAGGTAGCCTGTTAGAATGAAAGAAAAATTAGATGTCAGTAGGTGTTACCACACATCGCTGAGGCTTTTTATTTGAAAACTGTGTTATCAAGCCACACGGGCTGAAGCTTGCGTTATCTCATTAGTGCACCTAGTTAGTGGCAACTACACAGCAAGGACTAATTGGTTCAATTATTAATTAAATTTATTTGATGAAGTCACTGTCACGGCTGAGGAAAAACATATTAAAATATTGTAGTACGGGTTCATCAAAATGAACTCTGTTTCAACAAACATGATTTACAAGTGGTCTCTATAAATATGTGAGACATTTATTTGAAATAAAAACATTGCAAAACAACTGTTTACAATCTAGAGTATCAACTTTAATCAATTTTTGCATGAGCAAATAACTTAATAACTTACATAAAAACAGACATTAAAAATAATATATAGAATTGGAAAAAAATAAGAGGGATTTTTTCAATTTATAACGCTAGCTTGATTGCTGTTAAGTCCATTTAGTGTAGTAGTTTGTGATATGTAGAGAATCGGGTTCATACTAAAGACTTTTCGCGGTAAAATGAGCAGTTTTGAAAGCCCTGCTTAAGATCTACTTGTATGCACGTTGTGTATTCTTCCGCCTTATGTAAAATTAATATTGTCATAGGCTCCACCACTTTTTTAATGTGTCGGCAAAGTTAAACTGTCAAATTATTAGCAAAATAATACTCCACAAATATGCTCATTTTTGCACTTCGATTCAACAGAAAAAAGCAGAATGCGAAAAAAAATATTTTAAGTTACCATAGATGGTTACTAACACTTTTTATTCAACGTTAAGATATGTAACTACATTCCCTTCATCGTTACCAACTTTACAGGGCGCATGTCACTCACTGCGCACGTTAAAATATGTGCAGGCAGGGGCCTAAGGTTGATTTCAAAAGTGCTCACTTTAGCGTGAACAGTCTTTATGCGGCTAATGTGTCGACACATAAATTATCAAAGAATTACGAAGATAAAATAAAGTTTTCGGCTTTTAGAGCGAAAGGTGACGAAACCTCCTGATTACAGTGTTTTCGTAACACTGCATGTTTACCAAAACGGAGTTCGTAAATTGTCACACCGGAGAGGCTTGGGGGAAAACCCATCACGTGTTGTTGAGTCTTCTCCACACACGTTGTCAGCTATCACCGTCGCCGACAACCTCTCTACGTAATATTATGGAGGCGCTGTGTTGCGTCGCTATGTTTAACATATTTACATCCTCAGCTACGCGATAATAATAACACCTGAACTTCCCTAAACATCCTGCATAGTGGCCTATTTATTTGTCAGCAGGCGCGAGGGGATGGCAAGGGAAAGCCGTTCTCCGAAAAAGGGTCTGAAAGATTTATCAGTCGCTGGGGGAGAGGAAGGGGTTCGTAGCCACTTCCTCGTAGCTCCGAAAAGGAGAAAGGGGTAGGGGGAGATGCGGCGAGGGTTGTGTTTTCCGAAATGTTTGTTTTCTCCCCGGCCCTGCCCGGCTTTATTTCCGATTCTTGCCAAGGCCTTTGATGTGTCCGTGCGGGAGGTATTACCGAGCATCAGAAATTTTTTTGTGTGTTTTGGAAAATGGATGTAGGGACGGGGTAGGTAGCCCATGGGGATGGGAGGTCGTGTTTATTTGAAAACGCGGGAGGCTGTTCTGTTTGGCTAACGCTCCCCCAACGTCGTGACGCCCTGCCGTTGATCAGTTCAGGATTTCTCCGGGATACACTACACTCACTTTCACCCGAGCAACGTACATACCTCTTTGATTCAGGGTTGGGTAGTAACTTAACGGAACTAGCGAGTTACTAAAAAGTAATTTTTGGGGTAACTCGTTACATTTTTCACAAGTAACGTGTAACTTACCTAAGGTAGACTGTAACGGATAAAAAAAAAGGCAATTTTAAGTTACTTTCGTTTCGTAGTAGTTTAGTCTCATAAATAATATTTTAAGCGACTAAACGAAAGGGATGCTCGTTTTACGTCAGTCCACACTCATAGCTTCAATACCGTTGTAGGCTGTTCACGGTAAAGTGAGCACAGGGGCTCTATCAGCTATTTTGCTATCCTTTAACCACCTTTTAAAGTAAATATTTCCATATAAGTAATGAACACAGTGTTTATATTACACCGTATTCGAAAGTTAAGGTGCAAGGCTACAATAAAATATATTTATTGATTTTTGTTCCAAATGAGAGGGTTTTCAAAACGGCTCATTTTACCGTGAATAGCCTATACCTAAACTGTCGTCTGTCCTGTCCACTTCCTGTTTATTAATTAAAGCCTGTAAATCGAGCTTAATAACAAGTGCTCTTGAAACGCTAAAATGGACACGTGGACACAGACAGTGAAGAAATTTGTTTGCTATTTCCTAAACATCAGTTACTTCAAACTAATGCCCAGTTACTTTATCTCCGAAAGTAACGAAAAGTATTCGAAGTTGCTTTACCCATAAAAGTAACTTAACATAACTTCAGTTTGATTTAAAATGTAACTTACCGTACACTGATTTCATTACAGCGAGCCTGGCCACTGCAAGTTATATTTTTCCAGCACACTTATGGTGGTGGTATCCTTGACATCTTGTAATTATTTATATATTTTTATATCAAACTGTTAAGATTTAATACATATTGCAAATCAAACATTATTACATACATAATTACTTCACAGAATTCCTTAAAACCAGAATGTATGTACTGATTAATTTTTGTATTTTCTCATGTGAGACTGCCAAAGTATAAATCATGAGTTAATCTTTATTACGGTTACACGTGCAACAAAAGCCCCACAGGCAAAACATTGTGAAATTCAAAGCAGTCATTTTGAGAAATGCCCTATGCCCTGACAGCCCTGGTTTTCAAATATTTCGTATGAAAAGTAAGCTACTGCTAAACAAAAATTAATCCATGATTATAGCTATACTACCCGCTCAAAAGGAGTTTTACCAGCCACTAGAATTATACTCTGTAAACGCTTGCGCAAATAATACGTCACTGGCAAGCATTTATTTAATGGACATTCAACAGAAAAGGTTTCTATTGACGATTATAGTGAAAATAAACACGTGGTTTTTATGCTTAAAACTATTTCATTTGTAATCAAAATAATATCTATTGGACATATTTGATAATTTTTTCTACGCATTCTTGCTCAGTATTTCTTGAATTTGGTTCAGTACAAGCACTCTTAGCAAGAAATCGTTCTCGTTTTATACCCAATTATCATCGCTGAAACTTTTGAGGAAAACGCTTCTTATTGCGCGCATTACAGGAAAGTAATTACAAACTGTGGGAGCAATATAAAGCAAATGAAGCAAGAGTAGGTAGTGGTACGTGGCTGTCCTTGATGACGACTTCCGCAAGTCATCTGCGCTCTGCTGCCGAACACAAGTATAGGCTATTCACGGTAATGTGAGCACTTTTTAAGGCCCTGTCAAATTTTTCCTTTCAATAAATTTCTACCTTTCCGTCACTTCTTACTGCAAACATTGCAATATGACTACTAAACACAGCGCATACATTTCATCACTCTCAAAAATTACCGCTTGAAACTGCAATAAAATATATCTATTAAGGGTCAATGCCTTTTGGGAGGGCCTTAAAAAGTGCTCACTTTACCGTGAACAGCCTATACAAATGCTTTACGTGTGATGAGACATCTTAAGTATGCAGTATTAAAACGTACTCGTGAAATTATTTCACTATTTTATTTGACGCTACTGGAATCGGATTCGATGTTTTCTATTGGCTCGCAGTCCTGGATGATGTGTCAGATATTAACGACGGTCCTGACACACAAGTGAATGGAACATACAGGCGATTAATGATTATTAATAATTACTCATAAAAACTACGCCGATATATTATACTTTTAAGAGGAGGGTGTAGTCACTGAAACATTTTCTATGAAATAGTTGTTTGAGCGAATACGCGTATCTCGGTAAATATAAATTCCGCAATATTTAAAAAAAAGTATCTATGCCCCTATTTTCTTTCCTTCTGCCATACTAGGTGTATTCTTGGAGAAACAAAATTGTGAGAATAGTCAAATATCGCATTTTTAAATCTTGTTGTTCAGTTTTCTTAAGCGACAAGAGAAAAGTACAAAGATACGGGCATAGTTTAATGTGTGGGCTTTCATCGCGTGTAATAAAGTTCCACTGTTACAAATATAATATGCACAGTGCAGCGTCACGACGGAAACACTGCACGCCTTGCACGTAGGAGCGATGAGGCGTGAGGCTTGCGTGTTGGTATCGCCCGTATCGCTCCCTCGCTTCTTGACCTTGGACGCGCAGCTCCATCCCACTCTTAAGTTATAAACATGTATTTCTCTGCTACCTTTATATTACCTGCCTTTAATTTCAGCTACTCTTTCAATATTTTCTTTATCTTAGCTAGTCCAGTACAACGGAAAAACAACGCGGTTACCAAGTGATTGTTGTACTTTGTGATTTGTGTGCAGTATCCATAGACAATCGTTTGTCAAGAGTGCACTGCAAAATTATGACTACTTATCATGCAATCTAATAATACAGCAAATTGTCATTAGAAAATTGAGAGTTCAATATTTTGTTCTAAGGGTTTATATTAAGAACTGTATAATTACTTGGAGTTATAAAGATAAAGCAAGACTTCCCCATTAAAATAACTGTAAGGAACAATTAATTTTTCTGTTAATCATAAATAATGAACTTTATTTTTGTGAACTGAGTCTAATGAGGTGCTACATGTAATGGATGAAGAATTGGGAATAGTTATGTTAGGAAACTATGATAGCATTCGTCTGGAATGGAAATGGAAAGCTACACTTGAAAAAAAATTTATGGCAACCACAAAATTATTTGTAGGATTGCCAATTTTTTTGTGGTGAACATGGTTCAGTGATCACCATTAAATCATCGAGTTCACTATAAAATTATATTGTGTTGACTACAAAAACATTTGTCAGTGACTTCCCTACAAAATATTTTTCTCCATCAACTTGGAAAAGACTACTGTTGCCAAATTGATTCAAGACAAAACTTACTGGAGAATTTGCAAAAAAAAAAAAAAAAAAAAAAAAATTACAATGCCTCTTTTAATGTTGCTAACAACACCAGACTACATGAGTTTTAAATCAATTTAGTTTCATGATATTTTTACGTCGCACATTAACGAAAGTCACGGTTCGTGACCAACAGTTACCTGATTAATTTACTCGCAATAAAAAATATAAAAAGGACAAACACTTTACACAGCTCGTTTCCAAATTCAATCGAGGACCCAGGACAACATATTTCATACACTTTAAAGCAATGTAAAAATCCACGCAACAAGAAAGATAATTGTGACCTGCATCATGACAGACATTCCGCCAGGGTGAAACCTACGACCTCTCAGATGAGAGCAGGCCGCGGTTGGCGTTGAGGCTAGAGCGATCGCCTACCACCTAGGCAAACTGGGTTTGATTCCTAGTGGGGCAGCTCTCGGATTTCAGCATGTGGACTCGTGCCGATGTCTCAAGTAAGTGGAAGGGGGGGGGGGGTGATGGGGGCTCTCCTGTTTCCTCTGCCCTTACATTCCGACCGTGTTCTATATCCACCTCATTACATTCTCATCCGCTCTCAAGGCTTAAGAGCCGTCCTTTGTTGTGTGTCATTTGAGAAATACTTTTGAAATATGGTGAGAAGACGGCCGTTGTTTCCTGATGTATCCCTTATCAGACCACTTCAAGTAAGTGTTTAGTTTCGGCATAACTCGGCCACTTCACAGAACTGCTAAGGCGTGTTGTAAAACTTATACTTCAACGCAAAATGTTTATATATTTCGTGCTGAGACTTCAGAATTGTATTTCCATTGTATTCGTGAGCAACTTTCTTTGGCCTTACGCCAGCACGAGGCCCCTACGTATCATGTTTCTCATGACCTTGCAGCAGGACAGGTCCGCTGTGTTTCCCGAAGCAATTTTCTGACCTAGAGAACTTCAAAAAAATTCTGGCCTGCCTCCAAACGACATCCATGTTTGGATTACGTTCTTTTGGACATTGGCTGCTCGTGTGCCTGTAATAGATTCTCATGTCTCATGTTGGAGGAAGCTTGTTTTGAATGGCGATTCTCTGAGAAATATATGTTTGTTTACCAACCGGTTCAGATCGGTTCCAACTAATGTTTGCATCACTGTGTGATAATCTTACCAAGTAAGATTGAAACTTCTCCGTTGCCCACGATCTCCAGCATAACTCGTCATCGAAATGGCTTTAACTTGTTATAAATATTGCAATTCTGCTCTCATCATTCAGTACCTGGTAATGAACGCCAAAGAATAATGTTTCAGAGCAACGGACTACATAAGGTACCTATTTTGTTGCGTCGTCGTGTTTGTTTGTAATGGAAGAACGTGTGTTTGAGTTCGATTTTGGTCGCGGGCGTGAGTGCAACTTTAAACCATAATCTGACCCATTTGGTAATCAGAACGTCCCCGCGATTATGACAACTGCCCTTGAAGTGTTAGGCCGGGGATGATGGCTTGATTACAGGAAAAATGAAGGGTTCTAAGTTTTGGAGATTTTGTGGAAAAATAATACACAAGAAAAAACCTGGAGTAACTGCCAAGTGGTTTCCTTTTATAAAGCTCTGCGTTAATCAGATTTCGCTTTATTTATTTTTTCCAGTACAGCCAATATATGTGTGTGTGAGTGTGTATATATCTTCCAGTTTTAAATGTTTCATTTAAAGATAATTTTGAGATGAAACAGTGTACATTATTCGTTGATCATCATTATTGCAGATATGTCAGTCAATGTAGACGTTAAAAACAAATTGTATTACAAACAGAGAATTTTTTGTAAAAGGTTGGTAACAAATGGGTTTAGTTACCCGTGAACCAGTTTTGTCGAGACATTACAGTTACTCACAGCTTAAAAAATTATAAAAAGGACTTGATATAGGAGTATATGTAGAGCGATTTATTCACAGAGTGAGAGCAACAAAACACAAATGCACCACGAGCGCGAATGGACATGAAGTCGTACTGCATCACAGTCTTCCAGAGAGCGGAATCATTAGACATAAATATGGCAGAAACTGGTCGAGTGTAAGGGCAAGCAGTATCGGAGCGGTGCCTCGGCCTTACATATCACACGACCGCCTGCAGCGCTGCGCATCAGCGATGTCCCGAGCGTGATTCGCAGTCGTGAGCAGATAACTATAGAGTGTTCACGGTAAAATGAGTACCTTTGAAAGCCCTACTTAAAATCTACTTTCATTAACTTTATGTAAAAATAACGCTGTCATGGGTTTCGTCACTTCATTAATGCGTCGGTCAAGTGAAACTGTGAAATAATTAGGAAAGTAAATATTAAAAAAAAACTCGTTATTTTACACTTTGATGCACTATATAAAAAATAAAGCGAAAGAAATAATTTAAGTTATCGCAAATGGTTACTTAACACTTTTTATTAGATGTAACGTTATAGAGCTACTTCCCATTCATCGTTACCAACAAGTGCGCCCCTTAAACTACTATATGCAGGCATGGGCAGTTACATTTTTCTAAGATTGATTTCAAAAGTGCTCACTTTATCGCGAACAGCCCTTAGCTGTGTCGAGCCGGGCCTCTAAGCCACTAATCGTGCAGCTACTTCCGCTCGTTTCGCAAGGCGACCGCCGCGCCGGCGCAGTGCTAGCCGTTCATTCACCTGCCGTGTCCTCCCTGCATCGTCCCTCTTCCTCTCCATCTCAATCGAGCACTTTGGAAAGCCCTGTCCACAATATAATTTTCCTGCCATGACATGGGCCCCTATGGCTATTTACCTATCGATCAAGATCAAGGTCTTTCCATTTGCCAGAACGGCTTATCTGCATGTACCACTTCCACGCGATTGAAGAACTTTTCGGGTTGTGGGGGACTATTATTAGATATAAACCAAATCGGTTTTTTTCCAACTTATTACTGTGCCCAGCCAACATTTTACAGAAATAAGGACTGCCAACCCTTTGCACAGTCTTATAAAAACGAATCGCAATAAAATGCAATATTGACTATTGCATCATAGTGCTTTTCATTCAAATCTTGAGATGCAATCTTTCCAAAACCGGGTGAATCGAGCTATTTGCAAAATTCTAATACATGAGGAACTCTTTCCGACACTGGATGTTCCCCACAAGTGCTGCTGTTTACTTCCGATGCGCAAAGAACTCGTCAACACTTAAAAAAAGGTACTGCATACATTAGAACATAATTACTTACCCTAAAGATTCATCCTCCACCCCTACCATGGGACCTGAACCCTCCACATAAAGTAGTAATTAAAGAGATAAAAAGATTTTGACTTTCCAACAATGTAAATAATAAACATAGGTGTTGGAGAAATTTTTAACATCAGAATACCCTCTGCATTACGTATTAAGCGATTCTGGACAACTGGAAGTAGAGTGAAAAAGGTGCTTCTGGAGAATCCTTGGCACTGCAGAATGGCTTAGCCTCCTAATTGGAAGGAACGTAAATATAATATTCATACGCTAATTCTTACTCCTTCCTCCATGATAAAGTTCATTATTTTAAATCACTCCACTCTGTACTAACCCTTCTACAATGCAAGGGTGTTCAAAGTTTATACTAAGCAATGTTAAGGAAGAGGAGCATGAAAAATTACAAGCACTCAATTACGCTACCTCCAGTTAACTTCAAGTCTTTTCAGTATACAATCTAATTGGAAGCTATCAGAAATATCAGGTACAAAATTGTTACTACTGCTTCTTGTTAAATTCTCTCTTTTCTACCACAATCAGTCTTGGAAATATCAATAGTATCAAGCCAGTAAGCCCCTTCTCACACTCTCGACATTGAACTCACTTACCACTGAACCTCAAATGTATTCACGTGTGTCGAATGCCAATCGAGGGCTCTCTGCAGCTCGCTGTGGTCCGCAGTCCGTCGCTTTACACGCGAGCCCCAAGGGTCGCCGATGACGGAAGATGGAAGACCCCGCACCTATTACGTGCATGCCTTATATTCAGGCTGCAGGCCAAATTTCCCCCAGCGTGGCGGTTCAGTTTGTTTGCTGATGTACTGTGCCTCTCAAAACACCGCTTGACAACTCGGCTCTCTGGCACATCTCTGTGGTGTCCTTATTGAGCCGTAACAGCTCACCTCGAAATGTTCATATCTTTGGGATCCTTATTTCAAGCCCCATTAATATCCTGCCATGGCTACTGCCAAATACTGATTCACATCACGTTTCAAGTACCAGCCTATTATATGCCTAATCTAAATCAATTGACTGATTTGGGCATAATGGTTATATTTGTTGTCGCTGTCAAGTAAGTTGTTCAGACAGGCAGGTAAGAGAAATGTCAGCATTTTAAAGCTGGGTATGAACCGTGAACATCCTGCATTTACCTACAATATACTGACCACTAGTAAACAGGGGGGAAAATCACCCAGTCAGATATGCATGTTCCATTGCTACGCCCAGTCTGTCTCGGCAAGCTCTATGCATTACATCTTTATATCACAACCTTCGTCTTAAGTCCCACTTTAGCCTCTGCTCATACCCATAGTCTATAGACCATGCACAGGTTGACATACGAGAGCCTGTCAAAGCCATGGCATCCCACTCCACTCCACTGGTCGATAGGCCCAGCATCTAGGGTCAGCTCTCTCCAACAGTGGGCATGAAGACCCAAGCATAAAACAGGACAAGCCTAGGAATGCTCCTTCATCTGCAGTCCTGCCAGTCAAGGAATGGCGCAAGCTAACGTGAGCTGCGGTCCCATGCCGCTCATCCTGTCACCGACTTGCTGCGTACATCCATACTGATGCCATACTGTACAATTGAGCCCTCGTGAACTGGTAGCATGCAGCTTAACTGTCTCATAGGTCAGTTGAACTGAGGGAATGCCCTATTTCTACTTTGTGGGCTTTTGTG
Organism: Dryococelus australis; assembly: GCA_029891345.1. NCBI lineage: Eukaryota > Metazoa > Arthropoda > Insecta > Phasmatodea > Phasmatidae > Dryococelus > Dryococelus australis. Next base: position 280,895,395 of record CM056994.1, read on the forward strand.
CCATTTCCCCAATAGATGTCCAGTCAACATGCGCTCAATATGTGCTACCAGTTTCCATGCAAATATGGTAAAATATCTATATTCCTGTGTATGGTCTGGCATTTCATTATTAGATGACCATGAGATTTTATTAAACAAGATGATTATAGCATTAATTGCCTCTGCCTGAACAGAATACCATTCGTCATTCTGCTCCTGTTGCAGTGCAAATTGAACAACATAGTTCGTCCAGATGCGGTAATCCAGTCCGGAACGAAGTATTTGGAACAACTTCTTGTAGACTATGTTCTAATATTCTTCTAGTGTGCTATGAATATGTCCTCAAACTTCGCACACTCTGCCATAATGACCACCACTCCACATATATGACAGATTGGTGAATTATAATTATACATAAATATTAATGTATTAATCGTTTAGATTTCGTTATACCTCTTTATTGTTTTTATGACTTGGAATGGTCAATGGGATATTTTCTCCTAAGAAATGAGCAAGATAACGCCAGCAGGTCATTGTGTTTCGGCAGCAGGAAAGCTGAGGTTTTGTTGGATTACCATACGAAAGCCAGTGAGTTATATAAAAGCATTAAGTAATCGCTGATAGTTATATCACAACATTCACAAATTGCGCAGTACTTATACAAGCATTATTTGTTTTATTATTTTTCAAACTACGTTTCCGCTCTCGATAATGTTGTGATTTCAAAGGATGCAAACAATTATAGGCTATTAAAGAACGGTAAAATGAGCACTTTTAAAAGCCCTCTCATTTAGAATAATAGTCAAAGTCAATAACTATATTTTATTTTACCCTTAGGCGTTAACTTCCGAGTACGGTGGAATATACACACTGTGTTTATTACTTACATGACAATATTCATTTTAAAAGATGGTTGAAGAATAAAAAATAGCTGAAAGGAATAAGTAACTATGGTCTCAAAAGTGCTCACTTTACCGTGACAAGCATATAACGTTTTGATTAGAACTTTCGCTGCATTTGTCACTGACTTATTCAATCCACACATCTCGTAATCTGTGAGCTGATTACATGTTTGGACGAAATTAATTGCATTTGTGTGTACTGATCGGTTACAGCGATCATTTCCTATACAAGGTGTATATACACTGCTCACAAAAAGTTTATCATATTCCCCGCTGGGATTCGAAGAATAAACTGGCCAGCTTATTCAGTTGACATGAGATGCATTGAGAATGTGTGGTCCTTCCTCAAACGAGCGATTTCTAACCGTGCACAACCACCAATAACCACCCAGGCCTTAACAACAGCCGCAATTGGGAATGGGACGATTTGCCTCAGGAAGTGCTTAATGATCTTGTTTTTTGCATGCCTCGTCGGATACAAGCGTGCCACAGGAATCATAGATATCCTACACATTACTGACGTCTTGTCAATGCATCTGAGAAGACCTTTATTTTGAATAATTAAACTGATGGGATTACTTTGTTTATGTTGCTTTTTCAGTGTATGCCTTATGTTTGTTGCATACTGGAGTAATGTAAACGAGTAGGGGCAGATGTTTCCCGCGAAATGATTTCAGGACCAGTTGTACTCCAAAACACTTTAGTTCATACGCACATTCGTGTCTGGATGATTTTAAATGTCACGTACCTCAAGTGTCTGTCCGCGAATCACGGACGTTCATTATCGGAGTACTTTATTGCGATTGGTCCAGTCAAATAATAATACGTGTTCTCACATAGACACCTGGCCAGTAACCAAAGGAAATTGTGATTAGGGACGCAGGATATTGAAATTCTACTATGACCATAAATATTTTCGCGAAAAACACCTGTCCCTGTAAACGAGTATTGTGTGTGCGTGCTTTTTTTATGTGCTATTAGGAGTTCAACATGAAATGTAAACTACTGTTACTCAATATATCATCCTGGAGTCTTATATATGCTAAACTTTTTGTGAGCAGTACACATTCTGTGCAACATACTGTATGTGGCGAGTGGAAAGGTGTAACACTATACGCTGTTCACAGTTATCCATTTCAGTCCCGAATCAATTTATGTTGTCAAGTGTTGCTATCAAGTAATATTCGGGTTTGTGCTGTACTTTTCCTGATCCAACGTTTGCTTTATTCACGCAAACAATGAAGTACTTCTTTGCTGCTTAAGAGTGAGTGAGCGAGTGAAGAGATCTGGGCGGCGAGGTCTTGAGAGCAGATGAGGGTGACGCGAGGTGCGTATGGAGCAGCGCCGGAATGCAAGGGCGGGGGAAACGGGAGGTCCGCGGGAAAATCCGCCAACCAGCGGCTTCGTGCGGCCAGGGATTGAAACAGATTCGCCTTGGTGGGACGTAAGTAGGCTAACCGTTCAGCCACCGCGGCCCCATGAGGCTTAAGATACATTTGTTAAAGTCACTCTCAGACCAAAGCTGTAGAAATGTCCACAAATAACATTACCTACAGGGAATAAACTGACTTTGTTTGGTAATGAACTTCACTCTGTATAGCTCTTGTCATACATATTCTTCCTCTGCAAAATATCCACTACGTACAGTGGAAAGAGAGTCTGAAAGATACGATTGAACACTTTTGAAATGAACTTTTGATAAATGTTAGAGTGACTACCTGCACATATTTTAACAGCCACACTGACTGGCAACAAGCCCAGTAACGTCGATAAAGAGGGCAGGAAATATTAGTTATGTGTCTTAACGTCAAATTTATAGTGTGCATATTGAAACTAGGAATTTTGCTTTCTGTTTTAATGCATATAATTGCGATAATTAGCATATGTGTAAAATATTTACTTTTCTAATATTTTCACGGTATCACTCGACCGAAGCATGAAAAGAAGTGATCGGGCGCCTCTCAATGAAACTTTCACTTGTCGGAATAATATACACTGTGCATAGAAGTGGATCTGAAACCAGGGCTTCCAAAAGTGTTGAGCTGACAGCGAGCAGCTTATAACAGGAGTGGTAGGTGAAGATCCGGGGCGAACACATGCTGACGACGTGGTTTCCGCTAAGATATCTCTAGCGCGGAGCAGGATTGTTGACGACGGGCTCTCGGGATGCGCCTTGGACGTGGCAGCTGTCACGTAGCTAGGACCACGCCGCCATCTTTGTTTGTCCCACGCTGTGTCAAGCTTCTTACACAATAGCATTTGACTTTACGTTTCCTTTCCCCTGACGAAACCACCAAAACACAATACAATTGTGAAGTCAGAGTTCAGACAATTGAACATCGGTTATGCGAGCTTCGTAAAAATGTGTATCTTGTTATGAAAATAATTACGATATTATCCAGGAATGCATTTTACGTACCTTTTTAAAAAATATGGTTAAAATTTATAATATAAGTTTATTTCAAAACAAAAAAACCCATTTGTTTAATATATTAAAATACAATTATTATAGTTCCTCTTCAGATTATATTCGTTAGCCATATATTTAATTTAACACGAACTTTGTTTAATATACCGAGATTAAAATCGCAGTACAATATAATAACACACTTTCCACATAACCTCTGTTAGATTCTCGGCAAAATGGCTACTTGATTTTGACCTTAAATTTCAACTTTTCGAAATCGTAAAGTCAAGAGAACTTAACTTTTCCTTTGGCAGTTTCATTGTGTCAAGCTCCATAACAAACAAGTAGGAAAGCAAACGTAAAGTCAAATGTTAAGGTCAAATGTTAAAGTTTTCAATTGTGTAAGGGCCTTCACTCCACGCTGGCCTGCAACGGCTCCCTCAACGATCGTCGATTACTTGACTGCCTTCTGGCGGGCGGACCAGTAGTTCCTCAGTCCGGCGATGAACGCGCTGCTTCCAAACAACCGGACGAACCGTTTTGCTCACCGTTGAGTTGAGAAGAGAGAGTTGGTCGGCTCTTAACGAGGTCTCGAGAGCCGATGAGGGTAAAATGAAGCAAGAATAGAGCAGCATCGGAACGCAAGGGTGGAAGAAACGGGAGATGTCCGAGAAAATCCATCCGGCACGATTCCCACTTGTTGCTCGCTGTTAAGGAGTAAGCACTGCGCGGGTCCTCTACAATCGAAAAAGATTTTACACTTCCAAATGCTTTGTGACATCATTTTCTTTTTTCCACAACAGTGTTCGGTATTGATTACAAGAATGGTGTACATCTTTTTATTACTAACAAATAATTATGCAATAATGCCAAAATAAATTTGTCACCGTTGCATACAGTAATTCGTGTCTGTTGAACAATCAATTTTTTACTAGTCTCACACTATATATATATCAGCCGGGTGTGGTGAACTGTTCCAAAGTAAGTTGTGTTTTGCTCTGTCCTATATCTAATCGTTTCCTGGTTTATACATCGGCCACTTAAACTTAGTAGTGCTGTAGATGTCACAGCAAGTGAGTAATAGGTGCCTCACCGCTTTCTCGTATGTGGCCGCAGTACATTCAGTTTCTCCCGGATCCACTCTGGTTTACTGATTCCTGCTACATGCGCCGAATGTGTACAGCACTGAGAAGCAACACATTACCTTGAAACACTTCACCACACGCCACTGGTATATAGCAAGTGGCGTGTGTATGGATGTATACGTCAGTGAAAACATACGTAGGTCTATATGACAAAAAAGGAGAGCGTTAGTAACAAAACGGTTGTGTTCCCCATAGCAGTACATTTTTTTTCTTTTGCAATGCATGTTTTGTTGTTCATCTTTGACGTTACTACAAAACATTATACAGATGATAAAACACGCGACGGCAAATAGTATACATGGATATACTTTCGTTCTTCACTGTCCTGTTATCTTCAGCATTTTTTTTTTTTTTGCTCTTCTTAGTCAAAAATTACAGCTTTACTGTTATCAATGAAAAAAAAATTCTGACGACATCGTTTTATGAATTGTTGAAATCGTCGACTGTGAATTTCCACACGATTAAAAACAATACTCTTCAGCGCTGTTTTTTTTTTTTTTTCTTCTTTTGTTTTTGTCGAATTGCGGAAACGTTGGGAATTAACAATTGTTTAGAACTACAGTTTTCGTACTCTTTATTATAATTTTAATGACCTGTGAGTGACGCAACGACGAACAATTGCTCATTTTTTGCGTTATAAAAAAGTTTGTGTAATTGGCGAAAAAACATAGTCTCAGTTTGTATGGGCTGTTCATGGTAAAATGAGCACTTTTGAATGCCCTGCTTAAGATCTTCTTGTATGCACGTTGTGTATTACTATCCCTTATGTAAAATTAACATTGTTATGGGACTCGTCACTTTATTCATACGTCGGTCAACTGTGAAATTATTAATAAACTAAATACTTTACAAATCTGCTCATTTTTACTTCGATGCATTAAAAAAACATAGAACGCGAAAGAAATAATCTAAGCTATCAGAAATGGTTATCTAACACTTTTTATTCTACATTAAGCTACGGAACTACTTCCCATCCATCTTTACCAACTATACTGGGCGCATGTCACTCAGGGCGCGCATTAAAATCTACACAGGTAGGGGCAGTAACATTTTTCTATGGTTGATTTCAAAAGTGCTCACTTTATCGCGAACAGCCTTTAACAAATTCCTTGTTACACACTTGTATATCGTACCACCAGGAACTCCAGCCGCACACGCCAGCAATATGGCGTCACTGGCCTGCAACGTATCGGGATGTCGTTCGTCGATCAACGCCGGGTAACTTAGCAGCGTGCAACCCAGCCGATAGGACATCTTCCGTAGCACGCGGTAGCCAATCACACTGAAGGCCACTTCCCAGAGCCTCGCGCAGCCTATCAGAGAATGGGTACGCCCACTTCAGACGAGGCGAGCCGCCACGCCACTTCACTTATAAAGAGAGAGAGAGAGAGAGAGAGAGAGAGAGAGATAGTGATAGAGAGAGAGAAAGGGAGAGGGAGAGAGAGAGAGAGCGAGACTGCAGCATTTAGAGGTCTTGGGAGAGTTCACCTTTATTGCTCTTATCTACATTCGCCATGGCAGAACTTTGCTGCATACATACGAAAACAAATCCGACTATCCGACTAGATGTTGCCAACATAAACAAGAGAGTATTTCAATAATAATAATAATAATAATATATTCAATCACTCGGTTACACTCAGTGCAAGAGTTTCTCAAGAGTGTAATCTTGAATAAAGTGTTTATAAGTAATACTATTTAGTAATAGACAGAAACAAGACGTCTGCCGTGAAACCGGGAACGAAGAATGTACGTCTTCGTAATGGAGTGGGGAGCATGGCTTGCAGGAAATGAATTCGTAGTTTTTTTTTTTTATTTATTTTATTTATTTTTTTTTTTTTTTTTTTTTTTTAAGTTCATATGCACTGTCTTCTGAAGCATTATCCATAAAGAAAGAAAAATCGAAGACGTACAAAGTTCATCAGCCGGTATACTGATACAGCATAATTTGTGTGGTTTGTTCACGGTATACTGAGCTCTTTTGAAGGTCTTGTTCAGGATTTATTTCTCTGTCCATTTTGTATCTTTCCGCAACGTGCAAAATTAACATTGCCAGAGGCCCTATCACTTTATTCATGCGTCGGTCAAGTGAAACTCAGGCCGTTTTTCAGCACATTTTCGGTCTCGTTCTTTTCTAGCCTAGTATTCATCTGTCACTTTGTAAGGTTTAAGTCAGAACACCACGGCATTCACTTTTCTATCAAGCCACTGCTATTATCTGGTTTAATTCATAATACCAAAATTATTATCGAAATTTGTAAAAGAGCCGTTTCAAATTTAAAGTCGACAAAATAGAACTATCACGACGTAAAATTGTCACTAAATCAAATTTGTCTTACTTCATGGCATAACTATCGTGTTTTCCACACACGTTAGTTTATTCCAATGGCAAAGAAGCAATATACAAAGAAGCATAATTAATGTAGCGGTGATTTAAAATTTTGTATTTTGTAATTTATTAGCTTCGAAGCTTACAAAAATGTGTCATCGATTTTGTTGACACTGGAACACGTCTTCTGAAAATATATCGCACATGTGTGTCGCAATTACCCCGGTTCGTGTTCTTATGAACATTTAAAAAAAATAGAAACTAAATTAAATAAATTAATTTCCCACAAACGTAAATATCACACTGTTAAAACGACGTGGTAGGACACGGAACTGTGTTTGCTAATTCACTTTCAACTGCACCATGCGTGTTGCAGACAGAGTTTACTTTGAAATGTATACAGACATGGGCAGTGACTTTTTTTTAAAAGTTGATTTGAAAAGTGTTGAGATACTCGTGAACAGCCTGCAGCGTCGACGCGTCCAAGAAGGTGGGTAACACGTCGTTCACCTGCCACGAGTTGGCGGCTTGTAGTGTTGAGTTTTGGCGACCATGTACGGCGGGGACCACATGAGTGGAGGGGATAGCTTCGTTTTGCAAGGAGGGGGATAGGGGAACAGAGTGAGGGGGAGCGTGTGCGTGGGAGTGTGTGTGTGTGTGTGTATACTGTGTGAGCGACAGAAACAGCTTAGAGTTGGGCTCGTACGTTACGTTCGGGTATTTGTTACTATATACTTTTCACGGTAAAATGACCACTTTTGAACGCCCTGCTTAAGATCTACTTGTATGCACGTTGTATATTCATCCGCCTTATTAATATTGCCATGGGTCTCATTACTTTATTCATGCATCGGTCAAGTGAAACTGTGAAAATATTGCAAAAATTAATACTTTACAAATCTAGTTATTTTTACACTTCGATGCATTAATAAATACAAAAAGGAAAATAAATCATTTAAGTTATCACAAATGATAACCTAAAACTTTTTATTCGACGTTCAAATATGGAACTACTTTCCACCCATCGTTACCAACTTTACTGGGCGCATGTCATTCACTGTGCCCACTATATCGTAAACAGCCTTTAGTCGTTACTTTACAATTGAAGACTCGTTACTTTATATTCGTTAATTAGTTACTCGTTACATTTTACCGAACATACGGGGGAAAAAAAATAGTGGGCTGTGAACAGAGGAACAGTTATTCCAGTTCATTACTCGGTACTAAAAGATTCGTACTCTTAGCACACCCTTTCACAAAAATAAAAATATGTATGCTTAAAAAACTCGGCTCAGCCCATGATTTTTGCTTAACATAATAAATCGTAGTAATGTTATTGTACGTACAAATTATGATTGATATTTTCTTTTATTTTAGCAGGAGTTGATTTTACATAATATAGAGGTTAGTAGATCTTAATGTACGTTAGTGTTACAGATTGCCACGTGGATTGATGTTGTAACCCTATACTGGATAAAAAGTAGCAAAATATAAAAATGTTTATGAGATTATCACCATTTATGATTGAACTACAACTTTGTAAACAACTATATCATGAAGTTTATTTTGTGAGAAATTAAAATATGTTACGTTTTTGGCCTTCTGTCATACTTGTGTAAACTAAGTTACTTTTCATCCCCGAGGGTACATGCACAACACCCTTTCGTAATAATTAATAACAATTAAAGAGCACTCATAAAACCAAACGAAAATATAGCTAACGTCGATACTATTGTGGTGCATGGAACTACGTATTTGAAAACACTAGAACAATACGAACGTTTTCCTCTCCTTCCGAAAAAAAGACGTAACGGCTGCTTCCGCCCTCCATTATCCCCCACCCGCTTCTACAAGCGATATGGCATACCAAGCTGGCTGGACGAGAGGAACTCGTAATATTTCTACTAAAGGCTGTTCACGATAAAGTGAGCACTTTAGAAACGAACCTTAGAAAAAAGTCACTGCCCCTGCATTCATATATTTTAATGAGCGCACTGAGTGACATTCGGCCACTAAAGTTGGTAACGATGGATGTAGAGTAATTCCATATCTTAACGTCGAATAAAATGTGTTAGGTATCCATTTGTGAAAACTCAGAATTATTTCTTTCAGTTTATTTTTCTGATTAATCGAAGTATAAAATAGGGCAGATTTCTAAATTATTTACGTAGTTAATAATTTCATAGTTTCATTTTACCGACGCATGAGTAAAGTGATCAGGCTTATGGCAACGTTAATTTCACATAAGGCGGAGGAATACACAACGTGTATACAAGGAGATCTTAAGCAGGGCTTTTAAAAGTGATAATTTTACCGTGAATCACCTTTATGCATTTTCGCTTCGATCTTCGGCACGGTTTCTACCGCTCCTGTACAATAACGACCCGAGACAGCTCGTGAATAGGTACTAAAGTAACGAGTATTTCCAAGTATCGGTAATCATTACTTCGGATCCAACACAGTAAGGAATACTAAAGTAACGAATCGTTACTATTCGCCCATCCCTAGAGGCGTTAGACAGGCAGCCCGCCCGCCAGGCCGCTCGTAGGAAGTGTGCGGTAACTTGTTTGTTTCTGATAGCCGGCTCTCTCGAGGTCACGCCTCTCATATGCCCGCACAAACAGCTCCACGCTATCTGCCAAGCCGATTAAAAACTAAACCTTGTTTTAACCAATTTCCGTTCAAAATTTCCCTTCCTTGCCGTGCTCTGTCACTACACCGACGAAACATGCACTGTGCTTCCGACCCATATCCCGCCATTTAACCCTTTCATACCCATTTTAATTTACTCTTTCAGTTGCAAAAATATATATGATGCGTGCTGTATTCAGTCGACTCAACACTTGCTTCGTAGTCGCAACCAATGATCTGCAGGCTTTATGTTCAACTACAGTAATATGAACCAATTATGACCTAGACCAGTAGGTTCAGGGGCCACGGGGGCTGAATGATTAGCACGCTCGCCTCCCACCAAGGCGAACAGGGTTCAATCCCCGGCTGTCTCACCAGATTTTCGCAAGTGGGAATCGTGCCGGACGATGCCGTTGGTCGGCGGGTCTTCTCGGGAATCTCCCGCTTACCCCGCCTCTTCATTCCAGCTCCACTCCATATTCACTTCAATCACCCTCATCGGTTCTCAAGACCTCGCTGTCAAGAGCCACCCAAATCTCTTCAGTAAGACGGTTCGCGAATCATTTACCCACATGAAAGATCATTGATCACTGGGCTTCGCAGTGTCCAGTACAGACTAAAAACTACCCTACACTCGCGTAATGTACTCAATCGTGTACACTAGGCCTGAATGGGTTAGGTTTAGTAATTACTAGAGAACCTAACGTTTTGCGTTATGCGATGGCACCAAGTTAGACTCCACAGTACTCTCTCAAAACATCCCAGCTAAGACCCACTCGTTCATCGGCTGCCGCCACAGACAGAACTCATTCTCGTATTCCCCCGACAACGCGGAATGAATCCACTAAGAGGTCGATATTTGCTATAGTTCAATACCTGAAGAATTCGCGTATTTATTTTGGGGCAAACCAGAAAGCAAAACACGTGTGCTTATATAACTTCAGTCATTGGTCCAAGCTGTGTTTGACTTCTCTTGGAGAACGCTAGTCCAATCGTCGCCTTGTACTGCGACAGTAAACAGCCAATGCGCAGTTGATATTTGCATATATGTGTAAATAATATTGTAGAGTCTAGCTTGCAGGTCAGTGAATTCGCGAATTGTTCAGGTCTCTAACTGTAGTCTATTCGAGGGTTCTTCATACTTTTTGAATCAAACCTTTGAAAAATCACCCCATGTATGACGTGCTTGGATGTATTCTATATATGCCATGTGTCACAAGCGTTTTATACTTGCGTTAACATAAAAATTATTTATTTTTTTGTTAAATTCAACTTTTACTTTTTTTTTCTATAAATAGAGACCTGAAGAATTCGCGAATTCATTTTGGGACAAGCTAGAATTCAAAACACATGTTTTAAAATAACTTTAGCCCTTGGTCCACATGGTATTTGACACCTTGACACCTACTGGAGAACGCTGGCCCAAACGTCGCCATACAGTGTGGCAGCAGACAACCAATGTGCAGCTATACTCTGTTTCAAATAACTTCAGTAAATTTTGACAGCTCTCGAAAATAAGTGCGGGCATCATGTATCCCTCCGCCACAGCTATTCTGTTGATGAAGAAAACTATATTTGTAAACAAACTACGAATCCAATTGTAAGCATTGAAAGACTGACAACTTCTGTCCAGTACTTAGGCTACCATAGCTGGTTGCCATTCCAAATTGCATTTTTTTGCCATGATCACATAATACTATACTAGTTAGGATTCTGTTTTATTTTATTGGTGGGGTGGGAACTATAGCTTAACGTTTTTCGTGAGACGTGATTTTTTTTTTAATGGTTCGTATGAGAGAGTGGCGATTAGAACTTACATTGTTTTGATGATGCAGTGGAGAATTTTGTCCATACGGAAATAGCATTCAATTTACTATAACTCAAAAGTTTTAACTTCATCGAAAGAACTAAATGCGATAAATGTGTCGCTGTTCGAACCTATGCGAAAAATGCTAAACAGATAAATATCAATGCATTTTTTATATAATGAACTACGCTAAAAGGGTACTTATTTAGGCCACGTATACATCTGAAAACCTCCCGCAAGAACAAAACGTAACAAATACATCACTGTCAATACCGATATGCGAAATGCACATTGTAAACATGTTAAGCAAATTTAACTTCTACATAAAAATCGTTAGTGTTTCAATCAAATAAAAGGCTAAATACATTAAAAATATTCTAACAACAATTTAAGAAAACATTATTTACAAAAAAAAAAAAAAAAAAAAAAAAAACTTACTGTTCACTTCGTGATTCCTATACACGTGCCGAACTTTGGATGATTAATTTACTAAAACCACTTGTCGGCTACTGATACGAAACAGTTTATTTGCTGACTTATGCAACTAACAAAACACTTGAACTATTTCTTGAACCCAACAAATTCAAACTTCACAACGTAAATCATTCTTCACTCGCGCTTCGCGATGGTCACAGCAAATGGCGGACCACAGCACACAACAAACTATTTTACAAAGCGGCAGACACGTGTCTATAATTGTTCATTTCGCTGAGGAGACTGTTCTAAAAAGGCACCTACTACCAACTACACTTAATGAAATACGTAGATACAAAAGTAATTAACTGCATATATAATATTCCGATATCATCAGCAAGGAATTCTCGGAAGAGAGCACAATGGCAACGGCTTTTCACTGTGCGGGTGGAGACCATAGACAACAGACTCAATGGAGATTGGTAGAGACCTTTCACATACCTGTGATGTTCGCATGCTCTACCATATTATTTCTAAATTTTTTAAAGCCCTTGCTCTATAACTCAGAAAAATTGCGTATTAGTCTATGAGCGTAATTTAAACCACAAATGTTGTAATTAACATAAATTTTCCACATAATAATTTTTAATTCCGAGTACTATTTTTTTTTTTACAATCATCGCAAAGTGCGCCAACATAACACGCTTCCTGCAACAACCATCAGCTAGCACAGTACTTTGGAAATGAAGGCATTTACTGTTTACATGCTGTCGGTTGTTCACAACGTCTGTCAAATTTTATTGAAGTTATATGAAACAAAGAATAATATCGGCATATTTGTACATATGACTGTGCAGTCTAGCCTGCGGGTCATTAAACACGCGAATTTTTTCCGTCTCTATCGATAAATTATAATATTTATTTAATAATAATATAAATAAAAACTGAAAACAGACAGAAAAATCGTGTGTTAGTAATGCCTAGCAAGAAATAGTTCTTATGCAAAAAATTATCATACTGAATACGCACAAATACGATACGCTGCCCATTTGGCGCAATCTTCGTGACCCAGTTAAGATTTGTTTGCATGAGACCAGGCTTCAGGAAAGTTGTAAGTAACCGTGAATGGACTATGGGCCATGGTGGCTGAGCGATTAGCACGCTCGCCTCCCACCAAGGCGAACCTGGTTCAATCCCCTGCCGGGTCACCGGATTTTCTCAAGAGGGAGTCTTGCTCCGGCCGATGCCGTTGGTCGGCGGGTTTTCTCGGAGATCTCCCGTTTCCCTCGCCCCTTCATTTCGCTGCTCCATATTCACTTAAATCACCCTCATAGGCTCTCAAGACCTCACTGTTAAGAGCCGCCCAAATCTCTTTACTCACTCACTATACCTGCAGTGCGTGTTGGCTGAGCGGAAGTCCTGTGACAAACGTGAAACTGACATACAGTATACTTGTTTGCCGTCTACACTGGTACTGAATTACGTCTCGAAATAATTGGGCTTCTAGTCGTTACTCATACTTACTGATATAGTCTATTCGCGGTTTCTGCACACTTTTTGAATCAAACCTTTGAAAAATCACCCCATGTATGGCATGTCTAGGTATTACCTAGATGCATCACAACAATCTGTTAATATAAAAGTATCTTATTTGCCATTAAATTGAAGTTTTAGCTATATTTTATTTATTAATTATAATATTTAACTTATAATAAATATGAATAGAAACAGTGAGAAACATGTGGTTTTTTCAGCGCCTAGGAAAATGGATAGTTTTCATGCAAAATATTAATATAACTGAGTGCGCACGAATACGGTGCAATGGATTTTGGTGTAATTTTCTCGACGCTTTGCACGAGGCGGAGGGATATCCCGGAAGTAGAACTTTAGCAGAGCTTCAGAAAACTGTGAAGTAACCGTGAATGGATTATAGCTCGGGATCCGTCACTATTAGATCACATTTTGACAAAAGAATGGACTTCAAAAATTTCGAATTGTGTCTTTATACTTGATTCTTGAAGGACTCCCGAGTCAATAGTGGATATTTTGTTCTCTGGTGGTGGGTACTGCTTGACCACGAGAAATGGTAAATCATAGCCGTTCTGAAAATCCGTACAGATGTTTGGGTGGGCCGTGATGTCATTCTCCATTACGGTTATAACATTTTCATATAAACGTTATGTGTAGGGACACCCGAATTTCGCGGAAAAATTTCCGCGCATGCTAGATTTCAATATCCTACGGGCGTACCAGCAGTTTTATTTTGATTATTGGTAGCATGTGTTCTTGTAAGAATACATTTCCTCCCTTGACTGGCCAATCAGAATTAGTTTAATTCAATACCGTACGTCTGTGATTCGCGGACAGACACCTGAAACCCGAAACACTTAAATCTTCCAATCACGAATGTGGATCTCAGCTAGTGTTATGAAACTAAACTGGTCGTGAAATATTTTCACGAAAATCTGCTTTTGCCATTCTGTTAACTTAGCTATTTGAAATTAATTTCTGGATTATTCATTTACGACAGAAAAGCCCTTCCTTCCACACGTGCTGACACACATTAAAAAACAAAAACGACTCTGCAGTATAAACACTTATTTAATAGTATATAAAAATCAGACCGTACAGGGTATTTGCTGTATAATTTGGTTCAACCTTATGAAATAAACACATTCATATCCCGACTTATCATATACGAAATTGTAGTTTTGTTTGGCTTAAAATTAGTTAATGTTTGTTGAAATAACATTGTTAGTCTTAGCAGGAAGGTAAATCGGTTGAAGTTGGGATTGTGTGTATCAAGAGGGATTAATTAAATGCTGACAAGGATTACAACACGTGTTGTTTATGTTTAGTTTGTAATCAGCGCACGTTGTGTTTTCTCTCGTTATCACAAACATGCCAAGTTTCAGCCGTGGGATGTATTTATCAGAGTATTTATATCCACTCGGAAAGACTAAAAAGCCGATGTTTGTGACAGACCTCCCCGACTTGTTTGTCCTGCCGGCGACTTGCCTCGCCCCCCGGCTCGGCCTATCTTATCTGATGGCAGTCGCGGGCAGAATTCACGCAGGCCTCTTGCCTAGCTGCTGATGCAACACCGTTGTAAATAGAGCCTACATCAGGTTGTGCGTTGGCTGCACCGAGTTGTCCGTGAACCCACAACCAGGCCACTTTTTTTTTTTTTTATCGTTGCCGACAATGCACACCTACAGTGTTGCCATCGTTCACTGCTTGAACACCGGCTACCCTACGCGATGTCCCTGCCTCGGTCAACCAATTATATTAACGTGTTTGAAGTGGAAATGGTACAAAGTATTTAACGAATGGGATACAAGTACGTGTACTCAGCCGTTCACTATAAAGTGAGCACATTTGAAATCAGCCTTAGGAAATGCCACTGCTCACACCAACGGGCACACTGAGTGACATGCGCCCAGTATTGCAGTGTTGCAGCACGTATATACAGTTCACGGTAAAATGAGAACTTCTGAAAGCCCGCCTTAAGATCTACTTGTATGCACGTTGTGTATTCCTCCGCCTTATGTAAAATTAACATTGCCTGGGACCTCACCACTTTATTCGTGCGTTGGTCAGGTGAAACTGCGGTATCATCAAAAAAGTATATATGTTTTACAAATCTGGTCATTTTTACACTCTGGCGCATTAAAAAAAAAACAGGAAACGAAAGAAATAATTTAAGTTATCACTAGAGAAACAATAAATTCGCGGGTTCAATTTGGGACAAGCTAGAATTCAACACATTTGCGTTTATATAACTTAAGCCATTGGGCCACACGGTGTTTGACACCTCATTGAGAACGCTGGCCAAATCGTCGCCCTCCACTGACAGCAGACAACCAATGGGCAGTCGATATCGGCATATTTGTACATAACACTGTAGAGTCTAGCCTACAGGTCATTGAACTCACGAATTTTTCGGGTCTATATTTATCACAATGGTCACCTAACACTATTTGTTCGACTTTAAAATATGGAACTATTTTCCATCCGTCATTACCAACTTGGCTGAGAGCATATCACTCAGTGCGTGCGCCCGTTAAAATAAGTGCAGGCAGAGCCAGTGATTTTTTCTAAAGTTGATTTCAAAAGTGCTCACTTTATCGTGAACAGCTTTTAAGTGGCACATTTGCTGGCCACTGATGGCACGCCGTTGGTGTGTCATGCACAATGTTCTCCACCGGTGGGCCAGCTTTGGGCCGAGAATGGCTAGTAGGTGTTGCCATTTCAGGCCCAGCAATGGTGCCGGGTGCGTTCCGGATGTCGGCCAGCTTACAGCCGGCTGTGTGTCATTGATGGGCCATTTGTGTTATGCCACATGGGGTTGCTACG
The DNA here is from genome assembly GCA_029891345.1 of Dryococelus australis. NCBI lineage: Eukaryota > Metazoa > Arthropoda > Insecta > Phasmatodea > Phasmatidae > Dryococelus > Dryococelus australis. The sequence goes on from CM056994.1 coordinate 280,911,365, forward strand.
AACTTCCAACATATAAAAACATACGAGTCATCAATTGGAAACTTTGCACGACGAAACACTTGCACGCCAATCGATTTCGTTGCGAAGAGGCGATACCGCTTTATATGCGTAGACCAGCGTCGGGCATCACGCAACTTCCACCTCTGTGTCGTCGGTTCAGTCCGAGTTACACGATCTACAACTTTTTTTTACGGGATCTTTATGCGGGTAGTGTGGCGCTACTCAAGTGAAGTTTGTGGTTTTTTTTTTCTCGGAGTTTTCTATTTCTCGCCCACGCTTCGATCTGCTGTTTCTTTACTCTCTAGGTTGGCTGGGAACCAAAATATTGGAAGCTTTTATTTATTGCTTATTTTTATTTAATGTGAAGTAAAAAAAAAAAAAAAATGGGGTGTGGCTGTGTTGGGGACACGGCCGTTTGTTTTGCGTGAATACGTCTACTTTGACGCTCTCAGACGCCTTGATGTTTATTTTATGTTCCCGGCGCCGCTTCACTCGATCGTATGGGGTTTTATGGGTATCACCAGATTGCTTTTGAGATGCTCTTTCCAACACTATACGATTTCTGTATTTCGACTTGGCTTTTTGATGAGTATAGGCCGAAATCGTGTTTTCTTAATTTTTTACATTAAACGCATACAATTACACCATTACCACGCCACATAAATGGTTTTATAAACGCAATCGATAGATCTTGACGAGAGCAGTCGATTGAAACTCAAAGGGGCGTCGTAGTTTCTCCTAATCGAAAGTTATACTACGCAGAATTTGTGAGACGCGGCGAAACGAACTCAAGATTGCGCTCCCCCCCCCCCCCCCAGCCCTTCAACGCGCAATGCTTCGCAGTCCTCACTCAACTTAACATATTATTTGCAATTGAATTTTGAATGTAGATGATAGATTCGGAGCTGCAACGTCAAACTCTATCCCCCGATTTTATCATCGGATTTTCTGGCTTGCCTCCCACTATGGTTGCAAATTTAAAAACGTATTCAAATCAAGAAAATTGTTATAGCAATTTAACTATTTACCTTGCCCTGCTGTAGAGACATAAATATTTAAAAATATATTTGCGTGCCTGCTATTTTACAAGTTAAAATCACGTACAAAGATGTAAAACAGCTTTTATAATGCAAATTTTCTATAGTCGAGCATTCTCTATATTTAATTCAAAACTGAAACTAGGACACGAGAACCCATATATTCTTCATAAGTCATGAAACCGAGTCTTTAGGTACTTGATAGGCAATAATCAGCGTACCCTCATCCTAGTCATACATATCTCGCCGCTGGAAAACAATTTGTACATTTGTACTTTAACAAATGGAGTTCACATACACAGACTCGGCCTAAGAGGACACCTTTGAGCGTTAGTTTAGTGTCTTAAAAGTGTGGCTTTAATTAGACTTGTGCTATTTTATTTGAAGTAATAGGGAATGCAGACACAAATAATCAATTTTAAGTGACATTAGCTACATACTACTTATGTAGATATTTTATTGCAAAATTGTAACTATATTATTTTACGAAAGATCTAATAAGAATATCCGTTTGCAACTATTATTTTTCATAAAGCGCCAGACAAATGCACATAAAACTGTGCATATTTTATTTAGCCCAGCCGAACTTACATAATATTTTTCATAATACGTAAACTGTATTCACCGCAGCTTGTCATTTTGAACTTCAATTAATTGCATAGGATATAAAGAGTTTTCTGGACGAAAATTTTTGCAGTTTCTTTTGAGATGCAGAACACCTCAATAACAATTTATTTTGAAGTCTTCTGTAAAGGTCTGCGAGTACAGGCAATAAACTAACCCTTAGATCTGAATTTAAAAACTATATATGTATTGCAGAATATTTTAGATAGGAGTGTTAGTACCTTTTGTTCGCGGTTTGTTCACACTTTTTGAATAAAACCTTTGTAGGATCACCCCATGTATGACATGTTTAACTGTTACCTAATTGTGTTAGGTATCAAGAGCGTTTTATACATGCATTAACATAAAATAATATAAAAGTACATTATGTTTGGTTAAAATGAAATTTTATGTTTATTTTATGTATAAATTATAATATTAATATGAATAAAACAGTGAGTAAATAGGTTTGTTAGTAATGCTTAGTAAGAAATAGTTCCCACGCAAAATATTAAACTGGGTACACACGAATGCGATGCGTTGTCGCTTTGGTGTAATTTTCTAAACATGGTTCGAGTCACCGGATTTTCACAAGTGGGAATCGTACCGAACGATGGCATTGGTCGACGGGTTTTCTCGGAGATCTCCCGTTTCCCCCGCCCCTTCATTTCGCTGCTCCATATTCACTTCAATCACCATCATCGGCTCTCAAGACCACGATTTTAAGAGCCGCCCGAATATCTTCAATCACTCGCTAACTCTAAACTTGGTTAATCTTTGTTTGCATGAGGCGGAGGAATATCCTTGAAGTACAACTTTAGCAAGGCTTCAGAAAAGATTGGGAAGTTGCCGTGAGTGGATTATAAACAACCTTCGTAAGTTAATTATTGAGTTTTTCCTCCCTGTATTTCTTTTTCGCTGTTCAAACATATATAAATGATTTTTAAGTGGAAGGAATAACGAGGACATAACATTTTCCTGGTCGTGCTGAAAACTTCTGAAGAGCCCGACAATCTTCCGGTAAAAAAAAAACTTTCATTCCTCTCGGTAAGACAGGAAAATCTTTTCGAAGCATGGCATTCACCTGCGTGCTCGGTATACAAACCACGCCTACGGTGTTTACTCGGAATGGATTAAAGGTGGTAGCAAAAGGTTTCCACGGAGCGCTGCGCCACTGTTTGGTAGTTGTGCCGCGTGGGCGGGGAGAAGTTTGGGTTGCCGCGGCTCTGCATTAGCGAGTTAGTGACATGTGGGCGTGGTCGCCCATGCTGCGCCCACCAGCACACAACAGCAGACACTATCTCTGTCGCTTCACAGTCGCTTCCTCACTGACTTTGGACGTTCCTTTCTCTTCCGTCACGTGCCAGACGCACTTGCGGCAACAGCGAAAATAGCCACATATTCTTATTTCATTATTAATCAAATCTGAGTATAGGCTGTTCACGATTAAGTGAGCACTTTTTAAGGCCCTCGCAACAGGCATTAACCGCTAGTAAATATATCTTATTGCAGCCTCGGGCATTAAATTTTGATGGTGGTGAAATGTATACACTGTGTTTATTGGTCACATTGCATTGTTTATATTTAAAAGCAGCAGGAAGATGGAAATTTGATGAAAGGAAAAATGTATAAGGGCCTTAAAAATTGCTCACTTATCGTGAACAGCCTATAGCATTAGTCGTCTAGAATTAGTTCCTTCCTTTGCATTAGTATCCACTTCTTTAGTTAACTCATTCCCTCGCGATGTGTTTTTGTTATAGCATTTTCATATACTCGTTTATCTACACCTAAATCGTATTAGAGCATTTTTGACAGATTTATGATACATTCGTGAGACGGACAGACATTTCAAACGCCTTTATTTATTAATTTCGAACTTACTTACATTGGCGAAGTGTTATGTAAACACAGTTAGTTGCTATATTTATAGGCTGTTCACGGTAAAGTAAGTGCTTTCGAGGCCCTTGTTCCTTTTTTCTTTCAACCATTTTCAAACAATTAACAACCTTTATAAATAAATATTGTCATGTAAGTAATAAACACAGTGTGTATATTCACCGGACTCGGAAGTTAACTTCTAAAGCGAAAATAAAACATATTTATCTACTATTATTCATAATGAGAGGGCTTTCAAATGTGCTCACTTTACCGTGAATAGCCTGTACTATAGTTGATATGTTTTCAAGTTGCCCGAAGGCTTGATGTAAGGATTCCGCCTTGTTATTTCGCCGGACGATGTGCAAAGTTTCATAGGAAAAACACTTCTATTTCCAAAAATTGCTCCACGTGCGTAAAATATGTCCATTTAGGAATATAATTTAAAACAAATTCAACGTCTGGAGGAAAATCTCATCTTCTATAGTTTCGTTCGTAATCTGCATTTTTAAAAAATGACAATGGTTGAAGCGAGCGTTTTCACAACAATTTTCAGGCAGTATATTCGTGCAGGATATTTACATTTGTGGAGGGATGTACAATAGTAGTACACTTTACTCTTCCTTATCACTCTATAAATTGTTAAGGTCACCGCTGAGAATCTCAAAAAGGCGATTTTTCCATCGTCAAGAGTGCACCACACTTACGGATACTAGGGAGATGCAATCGCTTATTGCCGGAGTCACACAGCCCCGACAAGCACGACACGACACTTAAAACTAAACAGCGAATGAAATGCAAGATAGATCTGACTTAGTCCGACAAATTCTGTCGTCCGAACAGCATTTTGGATTAGAAATTATTTATATTTTCGTCGTATCGTGCGCCACGACACACAGTGTACAACCTTGCAAAATGAAATTTTAATGCAAGCTTTCCCTACAATGGCAAATTCGTAGCTTAAAAGAAAAAAATTCAAAATTACTGTATTTAACTCTAGAAATAATAATTTAACATTTGTATGCATTGACGGTAACACTTTTTCGACATCATATATTACAAATTTCCCATCTGCCCACCACATTTGAAACAGCGCCTTCTAAACGGTTCCAAAAAATTCCACTCTTCGTGTGGCGCTGTAAATTGGAGTAGCCAAATTGCAAGTATAAATGTTGTGTCGTGGTTGCAGTTTTTGTCATGTGCTGTGTTTGTCGGGGCTACGTGACTCCCGTATATTCCACGAACTTGAACAGCACACGCCAGCAAAATGGCGTCACTGGCCAGCGACGCTGTTTGCCAACCAGCGCCTGGTAACCTACCTGCCGCTCAGCAGCTCAGCCAATAGGGAACATTTCGTGTCATGCAGTGGCCATTCAAGACACGACGTCCGTTCCCAGAGCCTCCTACAGTCAATGAGAAAATGGATGTGCCCACATCAAAGGGACCGGCACGTCGTTTCATACTTGCGTACTCGTCTACTCGGTGACTGCACGCCAGTACAGTGACTTGCGGCCCGCAGAGGCAGTTTTACGTGAAGAGGCGCCCTTTGCAAGACTGGCCATGGACGATCATCTTACCCATTCTTCTCAAAAGCGTAAAAGGTAGGAGATGGTGACGTCAAACATTACCAAGCAATGGACAGTATTATGGCTATTTTTTTTAATGTTAATTTATTAAATTTTACTTTCATATTTTACTCCTGGAAATAACTAGTAATATGGATAAAATGGAAAATGTACCAAATGTACTATTTTTATCTCTTTTTTCGAATTTTAGTTTTGAACTTTTAAATATTGGTTTTCATCTTATTTATTTTTGATAACATAGGATTTATTTTTCTCTTATTAACACACATAATTTTTTTTCAAAAAATTAACACGTTAATTTCTTGTAACGAATAAAAAGATATATTAAAACTTGCTATCCAACAATTTTTTAACTGTTTTTTTTGCCAAATTAAGGAGTGGCATAAATTCTAGTTAACAATTCGCGTATTCAGTGACCTGCAAGCTAGATTCTAAAGTCTTATTTACACATATACAGATATCATCTGCGCATCGGCTGTCTGATGTCACATTACAAGGCGACGATTGGACCAGCGTTCTCCAAGAGGCGCCAAACATAGCGAGGACCAATGGCTAAAGTTATATAGACACCTGTGTTTAGCTCTCCGGTTTGTCTAAAAATGAATCTGCGAATTCTTCAGGTCTCTACCAATAGCACTATAGTAGTTGTTTTCTAACTTTACTCGACCATGACGATCTAGTCTGTTTCACAATGTTTCTTAGTTTGTGAAAATCCCATCATGAGATTTGCTACACATTTGTCATTCTGCACAACTATATACGTTAATTAAAATAATAGTTTTGCAAATTTGAACACACATTTCAGCCATAGACTGAAGATGGGGTAGACCGATCTCTCTGGCTGCGCACAACCAAACTCTGTGCCCCAACATTGAATTGCTTTTCTGCCTACACGTCTATCAACAATGGCGTGGATTGGGTTTGAGGTTAGAACACTGTTTAGTGAACTAGTGCTTTTGAGATGTTTTTATACTTCCTCTAATCAATTTGTAATGCTTTTTGATTACATTTCAAACTGATGGAAGTATTTTATTAATATAATAGTGCTTGTCATTTAAAAAACTAAGATGTAAACAAACACGTTCATCACTGTTGACCATGTGATTTTGACAGTTGAGTAGGATCAGGGGTCAATGTTGGGCATATGCCCAGAAGACGAATAATCGGTGTACCCCAACTTTAGTCTATGATTTCAGTTCCCCTTTTTATTCGGCGCCCTGTGTGGGGTTGGCATCTGTCGCACCGCCCTAAATCCGGATCTGCATGAGGCACAAGATGAGCGCACTATATCCGCCCGTAGCCATCCCGTGATTTTAGGTCGCGGACGCGCTGCAGCAGGCGGAACCCTTTACTGGTTATTATAAAACTGCTCACAGACGTGATTGCAAATTTAAATTCAACTCTCGCACATTCGCCAGTGTTGAAAGCCACGCGACAAGCTCAGGTTGCGATGTTGTGTAGTGGAAAGCCAGGCGACACGCTCAGGCTGCGGCATTGTGTAGTGGAAAGCAAGGCGACACGCCCAGGCTGCGGCATTGTGTAGTGGAAAGCCAGGCGACACGCTCAGGCTGCGGCATTGTGTAGTGGGAATCCAGGCGACACGCTCAGGCTGCGGTATTGTGTAGTGGAAAGCAAGGCGACACGCTCAGGCTGCGATATTGTGAAGTGGAAAGCCAGGCGACACGCTCAGGCTGCGTAATTGTGTAGTGGAAATCCAGGCGACACGCTCAGGCTATGGTGTTGTGTAGTGGAAAGGTCGGACCGGTAATGCCGGAATCACATAGCCCCGTCAAGCACGACACGACAGCCCCGACACAGCACTTAAAACTAAACAGCCAATGAAATACACGATAGATCTGACGTAAGTCCGACAAATTCTGTCGTCCGACCAGCAATTTTGTATTAGAAATTATTTCTATTTTCGTCGCGTCGGGTGGCACGACACATAGGGTGTACAGACTTGCAAAATTAAATTTTATGACAAGCTTTCCCTACAATGGCAAATACGCAGCTTAAAATGATTTTTATTACTGTATTTAACTCTTGAAAATAATAATTTACCTCTGCATGCATTAGCGATAACACTTAAGTCACCATCATGTATTCCATATTTCCTGTCTGGCCACTGCCTTTGAAACTAGTGTAGTTAATCAGTGTCTTTAAAACGGTTCCGAAAAATTCTACTCTACGAGTCGCGTCAGTAACTGTCGGGCTGTTAATTCGAGCAGTCACATTGAAAATATAAATGTGTCGTGGTTGCAGTTTTTTTTTCGTGTGGTTCTGTGTTTGTCGGGGTTATGTGACTCCCGCTAGTAGTTGGGGATCCAGCCACGTCAAGCAGTTCGGAGCTAGCTGTTATCTGGAGTTGGCACTGCCCGTGACCTCGCCGTGTGAAGGCCAAGCAGTTTAGTCGAAGCCACGGCTTCTGCGCCGCAACCCTGCGCATAACTAGTCTACAGGACGGAGTCCTGCTCTTAACATTTTGTACCCTTATGTTAAAACAGGTACTACTAATTTAATCTCTTACTCCAGTCTGCTAAGTGGCCCGCATATCCGAGTCATTTTTCGTGTTCGAGTGCGAAAAAACACGGGTGCAATAAGGGCTACACTGCCACGCGTCTCAAGTGCGCCATCGCCACTAAGCGCAAGGCTCTGGACTGGCGTGCATATTTCCATCGCACTGCGTGTACATGTGTCGGATTTTCAGCGATGATCTTATTATTTTATTGGTGGAAAGTCGGTAAAGGCTGTTCACAATAAAGTGAGCACTTTAGAAATGAGCCTTAGAAAAAAGTCACTGCCCCTGCATGCATATATTTGAATGGGTGCAATGAGTGACATTCGCCATTGAAGTTGGTGACGATGGATAGAAAGTAATTCCGTATCTTAACGTCGAATAAAAAGTGTTACGTAACCATTTGTGATAACATAAAATTATTTCTTTCGCCTTCTGTTTTTTTAAATACATCGAAGTGTAAAAATGAGCAGATTTGTAAAGTATTTACACTCTTAATAATTTCACAGTTTCACTTGACCGACGCATGAATAAAGTGATGAGGCCCGTGGCAATATTAATTTTACATAAGGCGGAAGAATGCACAACGTGCACACAAGTAGATCTTAAGCAGGGCTTTCAAAATTGTTCATTTTACCGTAGACAGCCTATAGCAATGTTCAATGCAGGGCCCTTGATAAGTTTCGTATGTATCTAAAACATATATATTTCGAGATACAGAGTTTTGAAAAAGCCGATTTCGCTACGTTAGAGTGCGGTGAAATGGTCTTTCTAATGTGCGTGCTGCCTTATTTGTACTCACCTGCCTCGTCTGAAGTGTGCGTTTTTTTTTTTTTTTTTTTTTTTTTTTTTTTTTTTTTTTTTTTTTTTTACATGTTGGACTTACCATTAATAATTTCGTGAAAACACTTGTATTTCAAACACTCTACGATGCAGTTAAAATTTCTGGTAGGCGTGCACCTTAAACTAGATCTCCACTTGCCAGAATTGATTCAACTAAAGATTTTGTTCACAATTAATTAATTTTGGTTCAAAACAGAGGTTTTGTTAATTCAAGCGTGTGTTTTGTGGGCCGAACAAAATTAATTTTGTTGCTTTTCAAATTTTGTTTACGCAACAAAATATTTTGTTAGGGCAACAAAATAGTCCCTGTATTCTTGGCACTACACAAACAAATATTTTGCAGGCTGAAACAAACTTGAGTACGAAGGAGACAGTTATTTTAAGTAGCTTCTAACAATTTACAAATCAGTTAATTTTAAAAAGATTATATTTATTTTATAAAAATGCAATTTTGCCATTTTTTACCAAAACAGCGGGAAAAAAATTCTGGTACGTATGCAACACAAGTACTACTTCGCGGAGAAAACTTTTTTTTACCAAAAATCTTGCACTAAGCTTCCCAACCTGGGTAGAACAAGTCTAGGAGTGGGATGAAGATGCGTGTCCAAGGTCAAGAAGCGAGGGAGCGATACGGGCGACTATAACACGCTCACCTAGTGCCTCATCGCTCCTACGCGCAAGACGTGCAGTGTTTCTGTCGTGAAACTGTACTGTGCAAATCATATCTGTAAGAGCGAGGTTTTATTACACGCGATGAAAGATCACAGATTAAACTGGCCCGTATCTATGTACTTTTCTCTTGCCGCATAAGGAAACTGCATAGGCAAGCTTTAAAAATGCGATATTTGACCATATTCACGATTTTTTTCTCCAAGAATACACTAAATATGACAAAAGTATATATATATATATATATTTAAATATTTTCTGACAAAAGTCGTATTTGCAGAACATTTATTTACCGAGATACGCGTATTCGCGCAAAGAACTGTTTCACAGAAAATGTTTCGGTTCATCCTACCCTTAACAGTAGTAAGAAACCATCTCAGAACTCGCCATGATACACGAGATCTATGATGGCTGGACCGGGAATCGAACCCAGGTCTTCCCTGGAGCGAGTCTATTGGTTTCCATACTGCGCCTCCTCGCTCGGAGGATCTGAGTTGAATTTCATTAACTGACATCATTGATTCAGGAGGACGAAAGAGTGGCTTTATTTCCATATACATGTTTACTTTCTAACTTCAAATAATGCAGAAATGTGCAAAGTTCTGAAATAATTGAATGATCATCATTAAAATTAACTTATAGCACCCATAACCCCAATGACAACAGCTCAATTCTGGAATCACAATAGGTGACAGACGTGACGCCAACCAGGATCGAGACTTCTGCGACGTCAACGCGACAAGATTTCCGAATAGAAAATGTTTCTAATTTACTCACGTCACAGGCGCGACAGGTCTGTAAACCTCTCTAAGCCGCCATATTTTTGACACTAAAGTTTTACGTGAACTATTATTTACCTCATTTAAAAGCAAAGTAACACATATTAATGTCTAGATGTAGACCTAATTAGAGCCATATTTTCACGCTCGAAGTACCAGCGGACATGGAAAGAATTATTTGAAAAGAATGCAAAATAAGAAATTAATTTAAACATTAATGGCCATAGTAAAAAAGAGGTTAGTATGTAGTGGCAAGAAACCATTTATAAAAAAAATATTTAAAAATGTTGATCGCGAGGCGGTATAATCTAGTGTTCACATAAACGCGAATGTTGGTTGTCGCGTCGCATCTGTCGCGCTATTGTGATTACAGCAAAACTCGTTTAGAAAGAAAATTCGACTCGTGTCGTTTTATGAGCAGTCCCACTGGAACGATTCTTGATGTAGGTACCTACTTAAATCGAAGCGTTTTCCTCATTTTCCACAGGAATAGGACTTTTTTTTTTTAACTGGGTGTTATTTTATTTCCCTAACGATTGACTTGTTTCACGTGTTCGGTACAGTTATGATGGCCGTGAAGTCCAAAGGTCAAGAATGCTTGACTTTACATACGGTGCTGTTTGACAAATACACTTGCAACTCAACTCCCCCCCCCCCCCTCATCAAGGCCATGAAGAAAGCTATTTATTGTTACATGCGCCTGTTTACCGTCACCACTGACAGTATGACCTCTACGCAAATGCGCTCTCAGCTATTGAAATGAAAACAAGATTACGATCCCGCTTCTTATAGTTAACAAAGCGCTTGTCTACGACCTCGTAAAGGTTAGAACTCACACGGATTTTGCTTCATAGGTAAAGAACGGAGGTATTTAATGGCTTACTAAAGAGCCCGTGTCACCAGTAAAGCCATGAGTATTTCACGAATTCATTCGAATGCGAGGTAGACTCCAAACACTCGTTCTTTTTTTCCTACTGTTGTGATCGGACGACAGTTCTTCAGACACGCCCCTTTTAAGCGTGAGCCAGTAAATGGCAAGAAGCAGTAGAGTGAGTGAGTGAGTGAAGTCCTGTACAGAGGCGTCACTTTATCACAGGAACCAATAAGCAAACGATAATGTCTCGAGTGTATACAGGGCTGTCCAGCATACACTGTGAAAAAAAAAAAAAATCTTGGTAAACTTCCTAAATTGTAATGGATGTTTTGAACCTATACGCTGGATGGTAATAATACCACACATCAAGCTGCAGTTATAGGAATGTTTAGCGGCGCTACTATACAAAGTTGCGAACTTTCGTACGCATTTCACTGTTACTTTTAGAAAATGTAGGAACAGTGCGGTGATTGTATACGGCAAAAAAAAATTACCATTCCCGCATTATAACTAAGCGTATACACTGGTATGGCAAATTTCCCAATAATTTCTTAGAGTGTAGCTTGATGCCAACTCAATCCGCGAAATACTCGGGGATCTAGTCACCAGTCATATTGAATGTTTTATTTTTTTCTACCTGATTCATATTCGGGAGGATTTATTAGGAAATGTGACAATATAAGCTTAGCTAATTACTTTGCCCTTCATTACAGGCATAATGTATGAATCACTAACTCATATTTATAAATCAACTAACATATAATACAAATTTTATTTAATTATTCATTCTCACATTTTAATGACAACCAGGGAACATCTATTATAGGCTGTTCAAGGTAAAATTAGCACTTTCGAAAGCCCTGCTTAAGATCTATTTGTATACACGTTGTGTGTTCTTCCGCATTATGAAAAATTAACATGCCATGGGCCTCATCACTTTAGTCATGCGTCGATCAAGTGAAAATGTGAATTATTAGAAGATTAAATATTGTACAAATCTGCTCATTTTTGCAACTCGATGCACTAAAAAATGCAAAAAGCGAGATAAATAATTTAAGTTATCACAAATGGTTACCTAACACTTTTTCTTCGACGTTAATATATGGAACTACTTTCTCCTCCATCGATACCAACGTTACTGGACATATGTCTCTCATTGCTCAGGTTACAGTATATGCAGGCAGGGAGTGTCTTTTTTGCAAGGTTGATTTCAAATGTGCTCACTTCATCGTGAACAGCCTTTAACAATCAGCACAGAAACAGGAAATGCAATGCTTATATAATGATACATTTTCAGTAATGACCCTATCTCTTCTGTTAAGGCACTAAAGCGAGTAATTTCTGTATGAGGGGTGATACAGCCTCTTAAGAAGAACGCTTGCATGTTCGGATTTCACTTACCTTAGACGACTCTGACACTGAACTAGTAACAGAACTGTAACAAAATGGCGAAGGAATCACATGCAAGCCACTATCTTTCTCACAGCGGAAGTCGCAGACATGTAGATAGACAGTTGCCTTAACAGTACCAAAAAGTTAGTAAGTATAATGTATAAGTCAATGAGCGGAGCAGTAGTGGAATGCTATGGCTGGGAAACAGGATATCCCTGAGAAAACCCGCCGGCTAACGGCAACGTCCGGCACGATTCCCACATGCGAGGATCCGGGAGCCGCCCCGCCGGGAATCGAACCCGGTTTGCCTTGGTGGGAGGCGAGTAGTCTGACCACTACTCCACCGCGGCCCCTACAGGTGATTGGAATTGCATACTCGTCAGTAACAATAATTTTATTAAAACGGCAAAAATTAAGTACATTTTAGAAATGGCTGTTTGTAATTAATGTGGATATTATTTTTCTTAATATATTAATCCTTCCAGTCTCAAATAAATATACCTACCGTTCTTGAAGCTGCAACCAACATTTTTTTTTCGAGACTGTACTAATATTGGCATAACGCTCTGTAATCGAGATCAATAATAACGTGTTCGTGATTCATGTTATTGGCAGCAGCTGTTGATGAAACTAAAGGGAATGCAGTTTCAATAACAAATGATACCTCCAACCCCACACGTGAGTTAACACATGTTCCGTCCGACCTGCGGCGTGTGGTGAACTGCTGCAAGGTAAGCTGTGTTTTCCTCTGTGCTATATCTGAATGTTTACTAAGTTTACACACCGGCCACTCAAAGTAATAGTGCAGACGGCGTCATAGCACGTGTGTGACGGGCGCCTCGTAGCTCTCTCGTGAGTGGCCGTAGTCGAGCTAAATTTTGTTTTGTACTTTTACAAGGAAAATCCTTGGAAACCCAGTTGCCAAGGAAATCCTTTGTAAAACTACAAAGAGTTTTCTTGTAAAATCTGCAAAGCATTTCTTTGTAATATTACAAATTATAGCTATGTATTATAACTGACATTATTGAGAAGTGTACATAAAATGCTTCTTTTCTTCTAGAAAACAAATGTGTTTAATTAATAACAGAAAATCACTAAAGAATAATAATAAAAATATAATTTACGAAAAAAAAAAAAAGGTTAACGCCACACCCCTTGGATTATTAGCCGACACCTTTAACCACAAGACCAACTTCACTTACAATATTAACACTTCTTTTGACTGTAAATATATGTTTATGAACATGCAAAATTATATTGAACTTATACACGGTTAAAATGAATAGGTACGGTTGTTAGGTTACGAGATTTGGATGACTCCTAACAACGTGATATGAAGAGCTGATTTAAGATTTCTGTGTAGCTAGGAAACACTAACAAATAATGACTAATACGGTTGTAGTAAGTGTTTTACGTAATTAAGACTTGCAATATATTTCTTTTCGCACGCAACTACATTTTACATCACCAATAGTTTTTGCACAAACAGCTATATACGGTTTTACGTTGTTGAGTGTCCGCCAAATTGCTGAAGCTCGTTGAAACGGGTCAGTATAGTACTTACAACATTTCCTGAGGTCTATTACAAACATGGATCTTGCAGTTTTACAAGAAAAATCTTTGTACTGTTACAAGCAATTGTAAAATTACAAAGAATTTTTCAGTAAAAATTACACATTTTTTTAGAGTGATTCATTTTCTCCTAGCTCCACTCTGGTTACTGGTTACTGATGCGTGCGCCGAGTGTGTACAGTACTGAGCAAGCACCAGCTTACCTTGCAACACTACACCACACGTCCCTGCGTCCGACTGCTAGGGCGATCTTGGAAGTTGCTGCTCCGATTAGAAAGAGTGATGAATGAGGGAGGAGGAAGGGCTTGTGTTTCACATACAGAATGTGCCTAAATTCCCGTTAAATATCGTAAGGGCTTGTAGTGGGGACCAAGGCGGTAACGTTTTGCATAGGAACTTATGTGCGGAAACATACTGTTTTCCCGCGACAAACAAAACACCACCACATCACATATTCATATCTCTCCTACGTCTGCAACATCCTGTATGTTGTTTTCATTCTGGCTACACTTCCAAGAAGGACTCGATGTGACGACCAACGACGTCTTATACAAACACGGTAACTACGTACCATGTTCTGGTACACACGATCACCAATACCTGGACGTCCAAGATCAGCCACAGCCATAACCCGCGCCAGCAGTTCTTCCTGTGATTCCACAGAGGTTTGCTAAATCAAGCCCTTCATGTGGCCCCACAGGAAGTAGTCTAGCGGAGTCATTTCAGCCAACAGTGGATAGGTCGAGGTGCCCGATTGCTTGGCCTACACGTTCACCCGACTTGATTCCGCTAGACTACTTCCTGTGGGCCTACATGAAGGGCGTGATTTACGAGACCCCTGTGGAATCAGTGGAGGACCTGCTGGCGCGGATCTTAGACTTCCAGGTATTGGTGATCGTGTGTACCAGAACATGGTAGGTAGGTACCGTGTTTGTGTAGACGTCGCTGGTCGTCATATTGAGCCCTTCCTGTAAGTAGACCCAGAAGAAAAACAACCTACCGTATGTTGCAGACGTGGGAGAGGTCAACATATGATGTGGTGGTGTTTTGTTTGTCGCGGGGAAACGGTACGTTTCTGCACGTAAGTTCCTATGTAAAACGTAACCTTATTGGTCCCCACTACAAGCCCTTACTCCGTTTAATGGGAATTTAGACACACACCTGTATTTCCAAGGGTTTAAATTGAGTTTGTCGAGCAGTACTGCTTATCGCTGCACTTGTTCGAAGGCAGTTCCAACAATCGCAGGGCTTCCAGATATCCCGCGCGCAGTGTAATGGGACCACTATCGGCGTGGAGCGCGGGCCACCCCTAGCGTTGACTCGGTCACGTGGCAGAAGGCTTTGGCCAGGCGACGTCCTGCAGTCGTGGGCTGGCAAGGAGATCCCTTGCCAAGGTCGCCGGCTCAGCTGCCGGCCGCGTGGCCCCCTCGCTGACACGTCAGTTCCCGACTTTGGTCTTGCTGAGTCCGCGCGAAGTTTCCCCCACGCGGGGGGGGGGGGGCACCGTCGCGTCGTTGCGCCAGGACACTACCGCCAACCCACACATTCCCTTGCCATACACGTAGTTTTGTCGGTGGCCAGCTCAGCGGCTAGAAAACGTAACACCGTCAGCGATTATTTTTTTGCGACTGTAACCTTACACTAACAACGTTTATATTCGAAGAAAAGATTCTTTCAAATGTTTTGTTTTAATAAAGGCATCCAGAAAGCATTAAGTTTACAGTTAAACATATCTTTGCTAAAGAAGCACTGGCACGTGTTGTATGACAAGAGTAATCTACACAAACAGAATACTCTCGCCAATACGCGTAGTAGTTAACAACGCTATTGTGCCCATTCCTCGTGCTTTTACATGAAAAATAAAAGCTTATTTAATTTAAACGTCACTACTTCATATATTCATATGGAGTAGTAACGAGTTGTAAAAGCTTTTCGCGGTAAAATGAGCACTTTTGAAAGTCCTGCTTGAGATCTACTTTTATTCACAAAGTGTATTCTTCCAACATACGTACAATTAACATTGCCATGGGCCTGATCACTTCATTCAGCGTCGGTCAAGTGAAACTGTGAAATTATTAGGAAAGTAAATAGTTTACAAATTTGCTCATTCTCAGACACGCATGCATGTATTAAAAACGAGAATGTAAAAGAATTAATTTTAGTATTCAAAAATGTTTACATCGTACTTTTTATTCGGCGGTAATAATCGGAACTACTTTCCTTCCGCAGTTACCAATTTTACTGGGTGCATGCCAGTCAGTCTGCTCGTTGAAGTATACGAAGGTAGGGGCATTGACATTTTTCAAAGGTTGATTTTTAAAAGTGCTCATTTTACCGTGAACAGCCTTTACCGGAGAGTCGGACACACTGAATTTTTGCAGTAAAAAGATCGGTTGCTTTTTTACGATATATCTGCGATTCGAAGTGCTCTAACGCAAACTTCGAGTTCGCTGCATTCCTGCTCTCTGTTCAGTGGCAGCTGCCCCTCGATGTGTACATGCTGTGTTACCTCAGAGCAGGTGGCACGGGATTCGAAGTGCTCTAACGCAAACTTCGAGTTCGCTGCATTCCTGCTCTCTGTTCAGTGGCAGCTGCCCCTCGATGTGTACATGCTGTGTTACCTCAGAGCAGGT
Organism: Dryococelus australis; assembly: GCA_029891345.1. NCBI lineage: Eukaryota > Metazoa > Arthropoda > Insecta > Phasmatodea > Phasmatidae > Dryococelus > Dryococelus australis. The sequence continues at coordinate 280,927,743 of CM056994.1, forward strand.
GGCACGGGATTCGATGTTTGTTTCCTTGTAGGCCTGTTATTGGCTCAGAGTTCACTTGGGCGTGCAATCATGACAGAAATGTATGTGTGTTTCAAGTCTAACTTGTCCTAAAATTAATTGCCAAACTTTCCCATTCCCTAATCATAACAATCTTGTACCCATAAAAGAAAGTTAGTTTTAAATTAATGACAAATTTAAAAATTAAATAATTTCGCTATCGTATATTTCTTATTTTATTTTCTGGCAGTAGACAATTTTGTATTAGTCTTACACTGAGGGAATAAAACGTCAGATTGGTCCCAGAGAGAAGAAAATGAATATTAAATTAAAACTAATTTTTTTTCTCATTCTACTGCTCATGTGTGGATAACAGCAAACATCAAAAATTAATCAGTGTGCTATTCCTCTGTGGATAGGTCTGTTTGGGAAGAACATCCGGTGTTGTACTCTGTAGCTTACACTTGGAATTTGTGGTTGGTTAAAATGGAAGCAGATAACTTTCTCCCAAAAAATGAGTTTCTTTTGTATGATATGCCTGCTGTTGTTGCCCCCCCCCCCCCAAAAAAAGGCACTTCTAGGGCAACTGGATGCAGTAATTATCATTCCTTATTTATAGTTGGTTTTATTTACGTTATGTTGCTCTTCATTAAGTTTATAATTTACTTTTATGCTCAATAGGCAAGCTAAAAAAAAAACGTACGGTAAGATACATTGAACATTTTTGTATGCGTCAAGTTGACTTTGATGAATAGTTGCACAAATTAATGCGTAAACTACACTAGGCAACATCGTAAACTACACTAGGCAACATCGTAAACTACACTAGGCAACATCAAAAACTACACTAGGCAACATCGAAAATTGCTAGTTATTCTACAATTTGATATTTTTCTAAGTGAAGTAACTGGCGCATATGCTCTTAATATTATACTCCTTGATAAATTTAATTTAGAAATAGTGTATACAAAGCCACTATGATTTCGGCTGCAAACGAGAGCCGAAATCATAGTGGCTCTCGTTCGCAGCCGAAATTTCTTAATACTACATGCGTAGTAGTAAGAAATCCATAGAAAGGGGTTTAAGCGGGCATGTCAATATCAGGAAATTCCTTGAACATAACTTTTCCTCAGTATGTGGCTACTTTAAGTATTACCGACCGTAATTCTTGCTATACATCTGTGTTCGTAATAAGCCCAAGGTATTATTTAAAGGCAAAGTGAATTCATGTTTACTTATAATACAAATTCACTTCCACCTAACCATGCCTATATAACTCAATATACATTTTTTGTAGTCTGTGCATTTGTATTTGTAAAAATTTACGCGTTGAAAGTATTTCGTGTGCTTGATGTATACTACCTGAATTGCCTATACTTAATTTATTCATTGATTTTTATATACTCGCTTATGTTTAGCTTAACCCAAGCAGAATAATCACCCCGGTACACAGCTGTCATTTTTTTATAAGTATCGATGTAACGGGTCCTGATGAAGCCCATGCGGTAGCCACGAAACCAAGAATAGTTATATTCTGGATTGTTCTGACTCACGAGTGAAAACGCCTGAAGACGATTCTTTAATGACCAACGATTAATAAGAATGGTACGATTTCTAGAAAATTTATTTTCAAATGATTTTTAAAACAATAACTAGTGACTACTTGTGAAACAACAAATTCCCGTATATAGCAGCAATTTCAAAAATTAAAGTGTTTGTAACAGTTTGATGGGTAATTTTATTTCGAAATGAAAACACTGCATACAGTTTGCAGGCAAACAATTGTATTATTTTGTTTTTATGAATTTTTTTTTCAAGAAATGTCACACCAAAACAACATTGTTTTGCTAGTTCAAAATTGATTATACACATCTGATTTCATCAAATTTTTGTACAAAAATAATGAATGGAGGTGACGTTAGTAATCAAATTTTTGTTATCATCAAGTAAACACTATTTAGGAATTTTCTGTTCTGTTTCAATTATTTTTGGTTATTGAGATGTGAACCTGTTTGTAATTTCAATTTTGAAGGACGTGTATCTGTTTTAATATTCGTTGTAGGTCATAAGTTACATCATATTTCCTTTTTTAATTTTTAATAAGAGGTCATCTCGTAGGGTTTTGACGGGGAAGTTCAGATGAATTTTTTGTTTTTATATCGAAGTGGTGGTTTATTTTTTCGGCAATGTCAAGATAAAGCACTAAAATATTTGGTTATTTTGTTCTCAGTTATTTAGGGCAAAAACAATATTTCCAGGTAGTATGTCTTTTTCTAACTGCTATATATTTTCCACAGTTCATGTGTACATAACAGCACTAAAATATCCATAATTTCTTTTAAAATATTGAAACCCATTTCCTGCTTGACTCTCATGCTCCCTTTTACCATGAAATGGCATAGCCTTTTTCTACATTAGATGATTCAGATATCATGTAATATGATATTGTTCATAGTTTGAAGTTTAGGCTGCCATAATCTTGTAGAGTTAGGAATATTCATAGGATCACGTGCTCGCATTTTGTAAATCTGCAGTATTTGTTTACTCGCAAAGAAGAATGAGAGAAATGTTTTCCATTGCAAGAGTTGCCAAAACAACCAACACTTAGCAATCAACATTTCTGAAGATTCCATCTATTTTGAAAGTTGCTGAAAGCTACTCACTATGCCTAGTCTGAAAAGGATCATGCAGTAAATGGATATACACGAAATTTTCGAAGAATATAAGCTCGCTGGTACCTATTGTTAATCTAAAATAAACACGTGGAGACATTATGTTTGATATAAATTACTCTGGTAAGAAACATTATTTAGTATATTCTTATATGTATTTAAAAAATATGAAACTGGATTAAAAATTTTATAACACTTTCATTTTAGTACATTGTCAAATATTTTCGGCAGCTGGTTTCCAAGCTTTTGTTTGTAAACGTGGAAAATGTATGTTACTTTGTATTTTGCTTATATTAACTTGTAATTTGCTTCTAATGAGAAGTACAAAATGACGGTTTGCCTCGCTGGCCTCCTGAATAAAGATGGATCGTTATGTTTTAGATAAATATTACAGACTGGTGATATTTCTCAGTGGGAAGCTGGGCGGCTACAGAATGACTTGCTCTGCACCACTGTTGGTTGCTCACTGTGAGTTCCATTTTTGAAGTGTTTCAAATGGAAACTGAGCAGAACAATTGTTGTCCCGTATGAAACGGATATGTCTAAGGTTTTGTTCCACTGGAGTTACCAGTGCTGTTAAATATGTTTTTTTTTTGTGATGTCAACTGAATGCGTTTTACTTTGCCATGTACCTGAATCATTTTCCCCAAAAAGCCAACCCCCAAGTTTGTATATAATACTGAGTACATTTAAGGTTTTTAAATTACGCAAACCCTATGGTTTTCGTCAACGATAACCCTGTTGTTACAAAATTACGGAACTGATCTATGTCATCTCACTACCAAAACGATGTGTTAGCCATAACTCGATTCGGAAGTTGGGAGTTCATAGTAATGGATAGTAAAATCATGCATTCAGAAGGTTGTGGGAAAGCCTGTTAAGAAATGTTGATTAACTCCTTTAAGAACATTAATTGTTAAGTAATTTCAGTGACAGTTTGGCATATCACTCTAAGCCTTATCGAATGAAACATATATAACATGTATACGATTTATCTCAAAGTTGTCACTAAGAAAAAGAGCCATTGATCAATAAATATGCATTAGACTTACACACACTAGTTTTTTTCTAAATCATCAAGCAAACATATAGGTAAGACACGTTATGTGATGACAGTGAAGTCCGAGCACTTTGCTTTGTAAACGATCCAGCTACAAAAATAGTACAGTAATTTGGTAGAAAATAAAAGAAAGTTTTGGTGGAGTTTTGATATTTGGTACCTTTATGTTTTTTGGGTCGCTGAACACGAATCTGAGGTTTACCAACAAGAATTTTTGTGGGAAATACGTTTTTTTTTTCCTTCAAAAAGTATAAAAATGGACTTTACTTTATTTTTTCAGAATAAATTCAAAACTATGCATGTTACGCGAAAGTTGACCATATATGAAATTTTGCCTTAAAAATTTTTTCTCTGATCAATGGTTTAGCCGTAAGAGTGCCGCAAAAATGGGTGTTAAAAGCAAAAAAACTCGGAAAAAAACGGGAATTACGGCACTGTACATCGATGTAAGATGAAAACAAACCATTCAACACAAACATTGACCACTAATGATACTAAAGATTATATGATTGACTACATTTTACAATGAAGTTGCCTGATAATAAATAGCACGACTCATTATGAATCATTATTAAATATAAATAAGTATGTACATTAGTAAGAATCATTAGTAAGTATATTTACATAAATTAAAAAAGCAGAAATTTTATTTCCACATTCTTTTACTTAAAGGCCCTGCTGTTCATCGACATCCACAACATATAAAATAGACATATGGAATTAGTGGATGTTTTTATTACTACCAATATTATAAAATACATTTTTTTCTTAATAGTAAATATTTGATACCTCGTGGCATGGCTTGTTCCTCTTCAATTGGGTCCACTGGTTCAATGGGTGTGCAATCCATCTCCAACTCGGTTTCAAGGTCTAGCTCGTCTTCCTCGTCTTGACTCACCACTGCGATGTTGTTGCAGTTCCCCTCGCAGTTGAGGCACGTGTTGGAGCAACAAATTCCTGCCTTCTTGCACCCACAATTTCGTTGGCAGTTCTTTGTGCACTTGCAGGATACAAGCTTCAACAAAGCAGATGGAGCAGGGGGTAGTACAGTGAACACAGGCTCAAGGCCAGTACTTGTTCTCTTCCATCCCCATTCTTTATCATTTTTTCAACCCCCAACCATTGCTGGACCTGGTGATATACTCTTAAAGAGTGCTGTTGTGCTGCAGATGCAGGTGCTAGTAAAGCAGCAATGTTCGAACTGTATCTAAAGGCTGAATCTTATGCGAGATATACCTTAGGTGGTTCAGCGAAGGCACATTCATCCCACTATAGCCGTACAGTGAGAAAAGGAAACATTCCCTAACAGTTGCAACCATCTCCTGAGTAGCGTTAGAGTCTTTGAGTACTTTAAAAACTTCAGCAACACGTGAATTCTTCACAAGAGTTTTGAGGAACTTCATTTTCCCTTACATAAACAGTGCTGATGATGTATCTCAACCGCTCATAGCATGTAGGAAGAGGAAGTTTTCCACAACCGTTGAACTCACAGTATTAGTTGGAGAAAATGTCGCTGGAGAAACGATGTCCTTTCCAGGTTTTAAAAAGAAAACGTTTTCAACCCTGCAGAGACCTATCAAAATGACCAAGAGGCCTACATACTCCCCAACTACAATCACCGTCTCACTTGATGGAGCCAAAGACAAAGCAGTGTTTACAATTAAGGTGTCTGCGTCTTCTTTTGCTTGCTTGCATGTAATATCTGCGGACGAGAACTTATCAATCGTCATAGATATTAACCGACCCTTGTTTTTTGGGTTAGCACGAAACTTTTCTTTGGACATGGTAGGTATGATTGTGTCGTCAAACAATGCGTCAGTTGAAGCATGTTACCTTACTATACTTTCTTTCTGTACTTGCCCTGATTAACTATTAAATACCTCGACTTTTAACATTAGACACCGAAGTTCCATCTTCTAAAGAAGAGTCACAAATAAAACACAGCGATATCGTTCAAAACTCACTTTGGATGCTCTCTACACACGGAGACATGAACAGTGAAATACTGAACTAACAAGTAAACAGTTGTATAGGGAAGCGAAGAGGAATCAGGCCTCCTCATAAGCTAGTGCCCTATGGCCACATCTACCTCGAGCTGGAGCGGGACTGGTGGGAGGGGGGAATATAGTATGTCAGTGACGTGGGCTCTAGGGTGGGGGCGTGGACGCTTGGCCAACGATGTTTCACACCACCTGTAACCAAGCGGGAAGAACTGCAAATGGGAAAAATCCCATTAGACGAAAACCTCACATGCATAAAATGTCGTCACTCATATAATATTTTGTATCATTAATGGTCAATGTTAGTGTAAAATGGTTAGTTTTCATCTTAAATCGACGCACAGTGCCGTCATTCCCGTTTTTTTTCAGAGTCTTTTTCATTTTAACACCCATTTTTTACTTCACTCTCACGGCTAAACCATTGATCAGAGAAAAACACTTTAGAGACATAACATGTAGGAAATTTTATTTTCTTTAATTTCATGTACAGTCGACTTTCGCGTAAAATGCATAGTTTTGGAGTTACGTTTTATGCAACAAAAAAAAAAAAACGTATTTCCCGGGAAAATTCTTGTTAGCAAACCTCAGATTCGTGTTCAGCGACCCAAAAACATAAATGTATCAAATATCAAAATTCTACCAAAACTTTCTTTTATTTACCCTTTTTGAGCACCTAATGCCTGGACTATAAAACAAATCGAGGGGTTCGTGATTTGTGATTTCGGGAGTACTAGAAAAAATATGAAATCAATGACCGACCATTGGCTAGTAGTAATGATAGTAAAACAAGATCCAAAGAAGTAGTGCACCTTAGGTTTGGAGCAGAATCCACCATAGTGAACACATTTTCTAGAAGGGAACTGTAGGCTGTTTTGAAGCATCACACAAAATGAATAGCTATAGTTTGCAGATAAAGGATTCAATTCTTGAGGGACATGGAAACACTCGGAGAAATAAAGGATCTGCCACTTTTCCGGAATGAGAAAATCCGGACTCAAATCCTCTGGTCATCAAGCTCGAATCACCGACGTAGGGGTTGACGGAACGTCCATCAAGGCCGCAAGTATAGTGAACACTATCGTATCGATGGTAATTAAACATCGAGGCAACATCGATAGTATTTTCACCTATCAATGGGCCATTGCCGGTAGTAAATAAGTTAATACTTGAACTTTTTTATCGTGTCTAGTAGCTTCTGTTCATGAGCTAATGCCTGACACACATGCCAATAAAGGTACAACAAAAACGTCTCGCGTTTAGTTTTGTAAGACAGCGGCCCATTTTGGTCATAACACAGGAAAACATTATTTCCAAGGTCTACAGTAATTATTTGACATTGAGTTAAGAAGTGGCGCCAAGTGAAGGTAGCGGTCATGAAGTGGCAGGCAGCTGGACAACTGACACAGACTGTAAACTGTCCATAGGCTATTCACGGTAAAGTGAGCATTTTTGAACGCTCTCTCATTTGGAACAATGATCAATAAATATATCGCATTATAACCTTATACGTTAACTTCCGAATGCGGTGGAATATACATACTGTGTTTATCACTTAAATGGCAAAACTTATTTAAAAAGGTGTTCAAAGTATACAAAATAGGTGAAAGGAAAAAGTAACTAGGGCGTCAAAAGTGCTCACTTTATCGTGAACAGCCTATACCAGTGGAGGGGAACATAAGACAGTGACAAGCCAGATATCGCTAAAATAGTAACTTGCTGCTTCGGACGTCGGTCACTGTTTAAGTCGCAAAAGCTGTCTTATAAGCTTTTCAAGGTAAAATTTGCACTTTTAAAAGCCCTGCTAAAGATCTACTTCTATGCACATTACGTATTCTTTCGCATTATATAGAATTAACACTGTCATGGGCCTCATCTCATTATTCATGCGTTGGTCAAGTGAAATTTAGAAATTATTAGAAAAGTAAATAGTTTACACATCTGCTCATTTTTACGCTTCGATACATAAAAAAGGACCGAAAGCGAAATGAATAATTTTCAGTTCTCACAGCATGTTACCTAACACTGTTTATTGTACGTTAATATATGGAACTACTTTCCCTCCATCGTTACCAACTTTACTGGGCACATGCCACTCAATGAGCCCGTTAAAATGTATGCAGTCAGGAGCAGTGATATTTTTCTTAGGTTGATTTCGAAAGTGCTCACTTTATCGTGAACAGACTTTAGTTGGAATTGGACAGGGCTTATTAACGTCCCCCGGTGTTATGCCTAGAGACTTATCAAGGGACGGCTTACAAACTAACTTACGTCCCAACTTAAACTAACGCCCGTGCCTTGCCTGGGATTCGAACCCCGATTCTCCTGCAGCGCAGACCAGCAGCGCACCAACCGACTGCGCCACGGGAAGCCAGCGCTGTTCTTGGTCTTCAGTCTAGAGTTGTAGAGGCTTAAGAGTTAGTTGAAGCCACGCGTCCAAGGTCGAGAAGTGAGGGAACGATACGGACGACACTAACACGCACGCCTAGTGTCTCATCGCTCCTACGGGCAAGGCATGCGGTGTTTCCGTCGTGATGCTGTACTGTGTAATTCAGATCTGTAACAGTGGGGTTTTATTACACGCGATGAAAGCCCACATATTAAACTACGTCCGTATCTTTGTACTTTTCTCTTGCCGCTTAAGGAAACTGCACCGGCATGCTTTAAAAATGCCATATTTGACTATCTTCACGACTTATTTTCTCCAAGGTATACTAAACATGACAAAAGTAAAATAATAGGGACATAGATAATTATTTTTTTTATCTTTTGTGACAAGAAGTCGTATTTGCAGTACATTTATTTACCGAGATACGCGTATTCGCGCAAACAACTATTTCACAATAAACGTGCAGGTCCATATAACTCTTAAGGCGCTGCTGACCCTCATATGCCACCAAAATGGCGTTTGCTGTGAGACTGGGAGCCTTGGCTCCCATAACTCACTGGGTGTTTGTAACAACAATTGCCACCCGACACTTGGCCTAATCATAGGATCCGCAGGCGGGGCCGTATAAGTGTATTTCTAGAGCACCGGACCCACATTTAAGCTGTTTTAGTTTTTTTTTTTCGCCTATTTTATGCAAATTTACGTGTTTGTGTAGTCGGCGGGGGAGTGAAGCTCCCCTCCAGCCTCCCGACTAGAGTGTATGTAAGTGTCGTGATATCTGTCTAACGTGTTGTTCTGTTGTATGTAAATGTGCTATTTAATCTCCCGTGTAGCGTTAGGTGAGTCCCTAGTCTCCCGGGGCAGCCCTCGGGGTACGTTTCATCGTTTCGGCGTGTTGTGACGTTGGAAAGAAAATCTGTGTTAGTATAATAAAATACAGTAAGTAAGTAATAGTGTTAGTAACAGATACATATATATGTTTTTAATTATATTTCATTATATTTAATAATAACATATGTTATTTAGGTTTATATGTTTTCGTATTTTGAATCTTATTATTGAATTTTTTTGTATTTTTTATATTATTATTTAAGTCAATTAATTTTAATATATTTTAATATTAACAAATAGCTAGAATATGTCAGTCCCCCGACCCCTACCTCGACTGGCATGTGTGTCTCCCGATCTTGAAGACGAGTGGTGGTTGGGTCTATTTCTCACCTTTCCCGAATTCCCACATTCACATGCGTTATTATAAGAGCATAATATTATAATTTTTAATGCCGACATAATAACACACATCCCGCAACAGCCATCAGCTGATATAGTACTTTGCAAATGGGGGGCGTTTGCTACTCACGCGCTGTGCAGGTTGGTCATAAAGTCTGTCGAAATTTACTGAAGTTGTATGAAACGGAGAATTGACCAAATTAGTGCTGTAAGTAAGTAGGAGCGGGGCGTGGGCGGGTGACCTCGTGTTTGTGCAGTGTCCCCCGGTTTACGGCTTCCCGGCGGGACGGTTCTCCTTCGTCCCACAAGGTTGGCGCCCCTCTCAGGCGCCTGACGCCCGGCCCCCTGAGCCGACGAGGTCGCTCGCGTCTCCACAGTGATGGGAATGTTCCGAGCTAGAAATGTCAGTGAATTCGATTCCGAGGAGTTGCCGAGATATCGAGACTGGTGGCCAGAGCATTCCGATACTTTCATCTGTGTGATCTACCTCTGTGATTCGTCTGTACTCACGTCTCGCACGGGTACTCGAGTTCTCACGCAGATATTACGGCGTTCGTTTCACGCTTGTTCTTTAATGTTTCCAGATGTGATTGTATTTTTCAAATGTAATAGTTAACCGGACTGAAATCTAAGTATTTCCCTGTGTTTTGTGGTCAATTTATATTACATAATAACGTTTTAAAATCTGTTTGTTCAATACGAAGGTCACTGTTTAGTGTCTGATGTCAACTTATATGACTTTTTTTAAAAATTAAACATATTTTGTATAATTATCTGGAATCGGCTTTCGCCGCAACTCGGCTGCATCTTCTCCTATTGATGTAATAATACGAAGGTAAACAGATCGTTCAGGAGAAAAAAAAAATTCAAGTCACACATTCGAACAGACGAATACCACCACGGTGATTAACAGTTCTCAAATTCCAGCTGCAAGTCAAAATGGTCGATTTTTACAAGTATTCGAATGCAAAATATTCGATTTTCTGTCCTAACTGCTGTTCAACATATTCCCAGTAAGCATATCTATGAAATGCGCATGAAATGTTTGACACCTTTGTTGCTCGTGCATCGATATGTTGGAAACACAACTTGAAACCATTCGAAATTAACAAGCGGGATAGTTACCTTTTCAGACAGCTTTATTTGAAAACACGCTAACGAGAAAGAAAACATTGTGCTATATATTTTCCACAAACGAATTTATGGAATCATCGTGGACTTGTCGCTCACATGACCCTTCTACCAGACACGCTTGAAGAGAATGCAGCGTGTTTCAGATACACTTTTCCAACGAAATTATGAAACCTTTGTACAATATGTTGATCTACGAAAAACACACATCAGACAAGGCCTATTGAGTATTTTCAAGATGCCATGCACATTAGAAACGCCATTTCATAGTACTCCGACATAGTTAAAAACTGCTGTATTTCGAAATATACGCGTCTGGTATGTACAAAATACCCCAGGACCCTGCATTAAACATTGCCACCGACTGTCCATAACGTAGCACGACGAAAACGCTGCACGCCAGTTCTGAGCCTTGCCTATATTGGCGATGGCGACTTGATGCCCATGGCATTGTGGCCCTTAAACCGGCCATACACGTAGCAGTTTTTATACCCATTTCATGCTGGCGATTCTGCTCCCATGTATGTTACAATCCTCTGGCTCCGGGTATAACAGTTTTCGTACCCATGAGCATACTCGAAACGGTAATAGAACGTGTTATAAAATTCTGCTATACCCACGGAGATGCGACAGACAAGATGGCAGTCAGCCGAGTAACAACCTCAAGGCATATACCTCAGTTTACGAAGATAACCACTTGTCAACGTGCACCATTTCCTAACGTAAATGTCTTTTATACGGATACTAAAACGGATAAAATTATTTGACAACGCTTAACGAAATTTAAAGTAGCAGAGCATCTAGCATTAGTTTTTTACAAGAGATTTATTTTAACATAATTCTGTTTAAAATATTCAATAATCACAAAATTCAGTGTATTGAGTGGGTGTTGGTATATACATAGGGCTTAACAGAGCCTTATTTCTTCAACCCATGTAAAACCTTAAAGTTACGTATTCCCGAGGAAGGGACTTAATTGACAACTACTCGGTTGGAAATGCAGATTCTATAGTTCCAGATAACTGAAATTATCTGCTCCTGCCATTGACCACGCAAGGAGAAATAAGTAACTCAGAAGGTTTACGGATAAAAACTCGGCTGTCGAAAGCGTATGGAGCAGAACCTTCGACTTAGGGACTCCGCGCTGCAGACACTCAGGAAATCGGGTTTCCTGCAGAATTTGCTGCAATGACTTTATTTTTTAATCATAAACAAGAATCTGAAAAAGTACGTGTTAAATTAGGGTTTTTTTTTTTTAAGTTGTCACTTTATAAACGATACTCAGAGATTCAGGAAAACGATTATTAGTCGAAAGGTTGTTCAACATGCGCGAAAGAGTCCCACCCAGGAATAAATAACATTCCAAAAAGCATTTCACGTCCGACGAAAAGTTTCGGATTGTTTTTTCCGTTAATAATCTGTATTTTTGAATGAAAATAACTGAAAAGGGCGTATTCACAATCATTTTTAGGCACAAAAATACTCGTGTAGGATATTTAAAGTCATCAAGGGATGTACAGCGTACTTTTAACGTTATCCTTACACCGTAAGATGTTATAGGGTCATCACTGAGAATCCCATGAAGTGAGTTCCTGATGTCAGGCCCACCAAAGGAGGTGGGGGGGGGGGCAAGGAGGCGCAATGCTCAGGGACCCTCCCCCTCCCCCCTACCCCGGCTAGGGTCGAGACCGAAACGTAAATGTTTATTTATGAAACGGAGTATTAACGTAAAAATCTATTTACGACACTCAAAACTTATTAACATCTGTTACATAGATTATGACAATTTATGTCTTTATAAATGGACGATTTTTGGGGGAGAGGGGGTAGGGGGCCCACAGCACGCATTGCTCAGGGGCCCGGAACTTCTCTTGGTGAGCCAGCCTGATGCACGTCAGTTCAGAGGCTTGGTCATAGAGGCGACGAGGCATATGACTGGCTCACCTACGTCATCCACAGGCATTGCAGAGATCAATTTCAAGTAGCCGATAAACGCTATCAAAAAGAAAAAAAAATTCAATCCAAATAAAAAGTGACTCATTTATTAAGTTCTCAAAATTCTGAATCCTGTACGCGCATTTAGGAGCAAGTACTGAACGAAAAAAAACTTACTTTCCAGGTTGGCATAAATTGTGATAAAAAATTATTTATGCTGTTACTGCCTGTTATAACTGGCGAAAATAATCGTTTCAAGCAAATGAGATGTGAACGTGACGAGTATTCGTTTGTGAAACTGTTCTGTCGCCTCCTACGACAAACCACTGCGCTGCTTCTTCTGGCGGGTGAAAATATTGCCAGTTAGGTTATTTACAGTTTCGGGCCGTATGAGTGATTAGTTCGACTTTCACTTTACCGTGTTTATTCTTCTGCAATACCTAGTGGATTTTCCTGCTTCTTCTCCGACCACCACCTCTGTCCCAACACGTTGACCAACTATAAAAAAAAATTAATGTTTTTATTTGCATAATTTTCTGTGCGTCACTGCATTTCAACGGTCCCAGTTACTTTCCGAAAAATTACCTTTGCTTAACACTGACTTTTTTTCTGCGCATGCTGTTATTGTTGTTATAAGCATTCTAGAAGTTTTTTAGAACAATATTACATTCACGGCTTTTGTTTACTTTGTGAACATTCCCACACTCTATTTTCTGAAACAAGTTTGAATATATGTCATTACATCCTATGAAAATTCATTTCTTTGGTATCTCTTGATTGGCAAATCAGGGATATGTGCTAACCGTCCGTGACTTTGGACAGCACAGATTACTTGCTAGTAAGTGAAACTGAATCGTCGAAGCAATATCTAATATTCACATTTTCAGTTCATTGTTTTAATTTTCTCTGATTCAGTTTTACTATCACATATTAAGATTTATACTAATTCTTTTTTATATAGTAACCCCGAGGACATGCTACGCACTCAGGCTCAGTCAGAGGCAATTCTTTAGTAGAAGTCGTTCACTTTAGTAAGTTTAGTTTTAAGACTGTGGAGTGAATTTTAACCGCAGCCACATATCTACTATTGGAATCTCCCAAGATCTGTGTCTACTGAAACAGGTGAATATTCAGTAGTTTGTTCATACAGTGTTGCCAACGAAATAAACACAATAGAAACTCCTTTCTAATAACGAGAATCAACATTGCAAAACGGTTAGAAACTTTATGAAAATTACGAAGTGCTCAAGTTGTAAAAATTAAAATTACGAGAAACCCTATCTTAGAGGATGAGTCAATATTTAAAATATAAACCACAAAGAGAACGAAAAATTAAATAGTTTTGACAAAGAAAATTCCTGACAAATGGCGAAAAATAGCATATTGTCAAAAAAAACATCTGTTTTGACCTCATCTATACATGAGTTGGTGTTTTGCAACTCTAACTACAAACAATATTACATTTTTTCCCCCTGAATTGTTTATTTTGTATTTTATTTTCTCCTTTGTGACATTCGTTTTATGTTTCTGTCCCTTTCAATTCTACTATTCAGTTGCTCACGTCTAAAATTTCATTATTTTCAAATGAAGAATTATTATGTTTTTATACTTTTTATTGCATTTTGGCAGGGTAATTTTCGGATCTTATTCGGTTATTCACATTCTAATCTTTTTAATTTTTAATTAAAGGAAGAAGTTAATCAGATTTTGGCAGGGTAATTTTGGGTTCTTGAGGATTTGTTTTTCTTTCGTTATTGGTTTGTACTTATCCAGTATTATTCTATGTTATTCACAGTATGTATACAGTCCAACAAAATTCTGAATGTAAATCAATCACACCCCTGCCTTCAAAATTCAATAACAAAAAAAAAAAAAAAGTTTTACTGCAGGAAAATAAATATATTAAAAAAAAACTCGAAAATTAAAAAAAAATTGCAGATTCCTTAAAATAACGTATAAAAGTATAGAGTGGCTTCTGTAGTTAAATCCACTCACTTAAATCGTGTGTAACAATATGCTACAGTTACAGATATAATTTGCCAGAACTGTAGCTTCCCAGGAATGCATATCGCTGTTGGGAGGGATCTTAAAAAATGCTTCCTTATGCTCAGACGTGACTTTGAGGCGGTCAAAATTGCCGTGATCACAGTAACGGATTCCCTTTAATGTTCCCGCCTACCTCGCGCTTGAACTGCGCTCCAGACTATTTCCAGTGCACGTTTTCTGTATGCTGTTTACGGTAAAATGAGCACTTTTGAAAGCCCTGCTTAAGACCTACTTGTATACACGTTGTGTATTCTTACGCCTTACGTAAAATTAACATTGTCAAGGGCTTCATCACTCAATTCATACGTCGGTCAAGTGAAACTGTGAAATTATTAGAAAAGTAAGTAATGTACAAATCGGCTTTTTTACACTTCGATGCATAAAAAAATACAGAAAGCGAGAGAAATAATTTACGTTATCACAGATGGTTACCTAACACTTTTCGTTCGACGTTAATATATGGAACTACTTTCCCCTCCACCATTACCAACTTTTATGCGTGCATGTCACTCAGTGCGTCCGTTAAAATATATGCAGGTAGGGGCAGTGACTTTTTTCTAAGGTTGATTTCAAAAGTGCTCACTTTATCGTGAACAGCCTTTACGAAACTATTAAACGTGCGTCCAATGTGTTTATCTACGAATAGAACACGTCACGTACATCACGAACACCATTTCACGGCATTCCAATATATCTAAAAGTTACTTTTCTCAAAAGCACTGTATATCGAGTTATATGCCGTTCACGGTTAAGTGAGCACTAGGTCCTTCCAAATTTGTATTTTAAGCCAGTTTTTTCTATTTAAGACGTTTGTTTAACATCGTCATTGTCACGTAACTAATCAATACGGTGTATACTTTCAACACACTCAAAAATTAATGTCTGAGGCTGCAATAAAACATATTTATTAGTTGTAAGTTCCTGTTGGGAGGCCCTTAAAAAAGTGCTCACTTTATCGTGAACAGCCTATATAGTACACTTCTTGAGGTGATTCCTTATGCAAAATCAAGTTGCAAATATATAGGACACTGTACCTAAACTAAATATCGAGGGCGTAATTATGTCCCCGAAAATGGAGATTTTGGAAAGTATTTATGTGAAATATCGGAAACTAAGTGAGATGAAAGTACAATTCGAGGAACATTGTTCTAGGTTATCGGGATCCTCAACCTCAGAGAAAAGTCACAATAGTAAAAAAAGTCACAATAGTAAAATTCGTTACGAAAATAACAAGGGTGACCACCCTCCTATTCCCGGCAAATTCATTACCGTCGGGTATTATCAACGTTTGAGGCTGGTTTATTGAGCAGTATGAACTACGAACAAAAAATGTTCCCCTTGTTGCAACTGCCTATGACCCGACCGTTTTCCTTTAAAACGCACGCATACAGTAGATTCCGCTGCAGCGAAACAGCGCCTAGTATGCAGGCGGTACTACATGCGTGTATGGCTACAGCACAGCCGTTGGTGGCGGACAAGGTGTTACTGTAAACACAGCGTACCATTCACGTATGTAGGCGTATTGCCTACGTACGAGGCACTGTATAGCGGCAGCGTAATCTAGCGGAATCTTTGCTTGCGTTGTATACGAATACGGTTGGGTCCTATGCAGTTGTAACAAGGGGAATTTCGTAGGCCATACTGCATCAAACGTTCGTGACTCCCAACGGTGACGAAGTTTCCGGCAGTTAGAGGGTGGCTACCCCTGATATTTTTCTAACGGGGAGTGTTATTATTGTGACTTTGCTATGAGGTTGAAGATTCCGATAACATAAAACATTGTTCCGCAAACTGTACTTTCGTCTCACCTGGTTTCGGATATTTCGCAAAAATACATTCCAAGATATCAATTTTCGGGAACGCAGGCACAAAGTGCCCTGTATATTTGCCAATTGATTTTGCATAAGGAATCACCTCACGAAGTTTGTCGGTTGAATTCAGCACCATTGTGTATACGCTATAGATATAAAGACTGTTCACAATAAAGTGAGCACTTTTGAAAGGAACCTTAGAAAAAAGTCACTACCCCTGAACGCATATATTTTAATCGACGCACTGGGTGTCATTTGCCTAGTAATGTTGGTAACGATGGATGTAAAATAGTTCCATATCTTATCATCGAATAAAAAGTGTTAGGTAACCACTTGTGATAACTTAAAATTATTTCTTTCGTTTTCTGGTTTTTTAATGCATCGAAGTTTGAAAATGAGCAGATTTGTATACAATTTACTTTCCTGAAAATTTCACAGTTTCACTTGACCGACGCATGAAAAAAGTGACGAGGCCCATTGTAATGGTAATTTAACATAAGCCGAAAGAATTCGCAACGTTCATACAAGTAGATCTTTAGTAGGGCTTTCTAAAGTGCTCATTTGACCGCGAATAGACCCGATACGAAAGTACTCACGGACCCTGCATTGAGACTTGCTACAGACTTCCCACCAATAAAATAGTAAGCAGTACGATGAGAACTGGCACTCCAGTTCAGAACTTTGCGCTTAGTGGCGATGGCGCACTTGATGAGCGTGACCAAGTCGTCCTTATCGGTCTCGCGCTTCTCTACCTCAGACGCCGAAAATAGCTCCAAGTACACGGGAGCCTTGTTAGCGTTTTTTTTTTTGTAGCTGCAGCAACTGAAATATTTAATTTGTGTAAATGGGAAGTGCAAATTGTTGCGGTCTCCTGGGAAATTACGAGACGTGTTTATTTTGCGGCGGTGGTGCCTTCGACTCGGGCCGGAAGCTGCCGCAGCGAAGCGGCAGGTGTTTGTCGACCTGCGCGCTGCCTGGCTCGAGATCAAGACTGCAGTGTTGCCAACACTTTGACACGTAATTATACTAGGCCACAAGAGAAAACCTGCACTGTAGTGCCCACACTTTACAATCCCACTTAAAATAACGATTTCAATTATTTTTAAAAATCATTTTAACACAATTAAATTTACTTGACCACGCATATAATGTAATATGTTTCATTCGGAAATGTCGTGACATCATGCACACTTCATAAATGATCATTTTTTGAAGTGTTGTAACAAAATGAGATTGATTTTGGTACATGTTCCCTAAACTGTTTTGCTATACTTACTTGTTTTTAAAACAAATTGACAGGAGTATTTTCTGAAGTTAAATTTAATAATGCTAGCAACCATTCTTTTAACTATATTTCTGTGTTTTTATATGACATAATTTTTTTTTATTTTCCCGTAAAATATTTCATTACAGTCGCAATGTGCGAGAAAAAAATATATTGTGTTAGTTGTATTTAAATTGTGTTCTGCTCAGGCTGATTTTAGAAACTTTCTTAACATGGGCCTTATTACATGTCGGTGCAGAAAATAAGGCCCAGTTACAAGGTTTTGTTTAATTAACCTTAACGTCAATCGTAACTCTTACTGCAGATATTAATCACTTTAAATAAGTAGAGCACCTAACAAATATCATATTTTATTTGAACGATTTTTTGATAACTCCATTATCTGAAGTACAGGAGCTGTTCACTTTGGAATTGGGTTATATAAACCCCCCCCCCCCCTCGGCCAGCCCTTCAACAAACCTCTTCCTTACCACTTACGTTGTAGCCTATTCGCGGTTTCTTCACACTTTTTTAAAACCTTTGAAAAATCATCCCAATTGTGACGTGTTTGGGGTTGTTTCTTAAATACAATATGTCATATAGCCTACCACCAGCGTTTTATACTTCTGATAACATAAAACTATCTTATTTTTTTAGGTTAAATTTAAAATTTACTTATTTCTTATCTATAAATTATAGCATATAATTTCAAGTAGTATTGAAAAAACACGGAGAAGTGAAGTAAAGTGAAGTGATTTAGGCGTCTCTTAACAGCGAGGTATTGAGAGTCGATGAAGGTGATTGAAGTGAATATGGAGCGGCGCCGGAATGAAGGTGCGGGGGAAACGGGAGATCCCCGAGAAAACCCGCCGACCAACGACATCGTCCGGCACGATTTCCACTTGCCGGGGATTGAACCCGGTTCGCCTTGGTGGGAGGCGAGCGTGCTAATCGCTCAGCCACCGTGGCCCAACAGGAAAAAAATAGGTCTGCTGATAATACCTAGTAAGAAATAGTTCTTATGCTAAATAATTTTACACAAAGTGCGCGCGAAAGCGGTAAGTTGTCTCTTTGGCGTAATTTTCTAGACTTAGTTAACCGTTGTTTGCATGAGGCGGAGAAATATCCTGGAAGTAGAACTTTAGCAGGGTTTCATAAAAGTTGGAAGTAACCGTGTAGATTACCTACCAACCGACTACTAGATAACACATTTGCTCCCCTTGGTAGGAATTAAAATCCACCAAATTTGGTGGGAAATGCACATAATTGGCAAGAGTATTTGGGAGAGCCACCCCCCCCCCCCCCACACACCCCCCGAGGTCACAGGCATGGAGATAATAGAAGATGGAGGGGCAACATCCTATCTTCTCCACGTTTATCAAGTGAAGCCGATGCCTTGCCTGACTTCTTTCAACTGCGCATGCGCAGACCGATTGTTTACGTCAGCCGCCATATTATGAGTGGCAAAAAAGTTACACAGTAAGGAATGTAAAACATGCACCTTTTTGCCACTACCAGCCCTGTCCTCGTCTTTCATTATCGGCTTCACTTTCGTGTCTCGGCTTCCACCCTATAGACTAATACATCCATGGTCACAGGCGACCAGTGACGTCACGCGCGCGCCTGCCCGCCGTCACGTATGCGGTTGTTTATCTCGCCGCCTGTTGAAAGATACGTGGCCAGCCTCCGGGGCGGATGTCACCAGGGTCACTCTGCCCCCTCCCCCTCCTAGGCCTTGACCATTCCCCGCTCGCACCTACAGTATGTATTCCTTCTTCCTGCTGATTACGCGCCTCAGGTCAACCAGCCATTCGCCCGCTTTGCTGCAGCTCATAGGCTCTTCACGGCAAAGTGAGCATTATTGAGGCCCTAGTTAATTTTTCATTTCAGATGTTTTTTATCCATTAACCAGCTTTTTCAATAAATACTGTCGTGTATAGACTGTTCACGGTAAAATGAGCACTTTTGAAAATCCTGCTTAAAATCTACTTGTATGAACGTTGTGTAGTCTTCCACCTTATGTAAGATTAACATTGTCGTGCCCTCATCACTTTATTCCTGCGTCGGTCAAGTGAAACAGTGAAATTATTTTAAAATTTAATATCTAACAAATCTTCCCAATTTTACACTTCGATGCATTAAAAAATAAACAGAAAGCGAAATAAATAATGTAAGTTGTCAGAAATGGTTACCTAAACACCTTATTCGACGTTAAGGTACGGAACTACTTCCCAACCATCGTTGCCAATTTACTGGGCGCATGTCACTCAGAGCACCTTTGAAATATACGCATGTAGGGGCAGTAACTTTTTTCCAAGGTTGATTTCAAAAGTGCTCACTTTATCGTGAACAGCCTTTAGATACTTTATCTTATGGTACCTAAACTTCTCGCCTCACTTCTTGAAAATGAATTCTATTTTAGTTATAGGCATTTACTTAGCCAAAAACAACAACATATTAATAAAAATTTTTATTTTCACTAACCTTTGAAGGGTAAATTGTACCCAGTAAGATAGAGGCAGAGAGAGTGATAAGATGAAGTGAAGTTGGTTATGATCACAGAAAGTTTGAGAGTTCTTCATGTCCACCCCCCCCCCCCCCCCACCATCCATGGAAAATGATCGGTGCTTTTTCCTGGTGCATTTGCTTAATACGAACCTTCCCAAACACTACATTTTAAATTAAAATCCTCGTAAGGCTTTGCAGGCACGAGTAAGGACACAGAGTACGTACTTAAAAATTTGATGAGAAACAACCACTTGTTCCGCCAACTCGAGCTGCCCTTCTGCTAACGCCACTGGCCAACGACGTGTTGTGACGCCGTTCGCCAATCAGCGCCTCGTAAATTAACTCAGCAGCTGGCAGCTCAGCCAATAGAGAAGTTTTCGCACCACGCAGTAGCCAATCTGACGCGAGGCACATTCCCAGAGCCTCGCGCAGCCAATCACAGAATGGACACACCTCGCCTGTGCGTATTTATCTACCACGGTAAAGTGAGAATTTTTTTATGACCTCTCATTTGGAATAATGTCCAATAAATATATTTTATTTTAGCCACAGACGTAAACTTTCGAGTGCGGTGGAATGTACCCACTGTGTTTATTACTTAGAGGCTAGGCTGTTCACGAAAAGTGAGGAAATTTGAAATCAACCTTAGAAAAAAGACACTGTCCTCTACCACTTAAATTTCAAAGGGCGAAATGAGTGCCATGTGTCCAGTAAAGTTGGTAACAATGGAGGAGAAAAAAAGTTCCATATATTAACGTTGAACAAAAAGTGTTAGATAACCATTTCTGACAACTTACATTATTTATTTCGCTTTCTGTTAATTTTTTTAATGCATTGAAGTGTAAAGTTGGCCAGATTTGTTAGATATTAAATTTTAAAATAATTTCACTGTTCCACTTGACCGACGCATGAATAAATGTATGAGGCCACGACAATGTTAATATTACATAAGGTGGAAGGATACACAACGTTCATACAAGCAGATTATAAGCAGGGTTTTCAAAAGTGCTCATTTTACCGTGAATAGCCTATAGTAAGAACTGACGTAGTGACCGACCCCTGTCTCTGTCAACTGCGATGAAGGAGGTTGAGTAGGGGGGCGGGGGCGCACCTCCTGGCTGATAGGTGGTGGGGCAACCGCGCTCCTTCTTCCCCTCCTCGATATACGGCGCCTACAGACCAGTCCTTTTGTGAAATGGGGATGAGAGATAACTTGGGGGGGAAAAACTGTCCCCAAAACCGCTAAACAGAATCTAAACCACAAGCCCTCCTGTCCCCCCTTCCAAATTAAATGCATGCCATACTATTTGCTGTGCGGCCACACGCTTCGTTTGCAAGATTGAGCGACACGCATAATGCCACGCCTCCCTTCCCATCTAAAAAAAAAATAAGTATATACCTCTAGTTTTGCGTAGGCAGGGTTAATACGAATTATACTTACCTAATTCTTCCTGTAGCCGGCTATTCTTTCCAAGGGCAGGGTCGAATTAAGCAATTTGGCACTTCTTAGGCAGAGAAAATTATTTCTATTCCCTTTCATGGTTGGAAGAGACAATAATATTTATTGTTATTTAACAACTAATAATAAAGTACACCCATACTGCTATCAATCAATGTAAGTAGGTTATTGGTGGCTTGCAGAGAAATTCCTCTGTTTCATGTTAAGGCGGATCCCCACTCGCCATCTTGTATGTATCATTCATCGATTTGTCGCCGAAGCTTCTATTTCAGAAGGTGTGTTGAAATTTCCCGCATGACATATCCTAAATAACAGTCTTCCCAAACTTTATTGAACTGCCACAGCTTCGCTACATTAATTAATTTCTAGCTGGTAACTGTCGAGGCGAAACGCGAGGTTATTTCTTGCGAACGAAAACAAAGGCAACGATATCAACAGTAATCAAGAAATTCTGGCCACAGACAACGCACTAGGCAATGTTCTGTGCTCTGTCGTTCCAAAGAAAAACACGATACAAAACTGTATTTCCAGAGTATGGCAAAAATTCCGTAAATCCAAGACGGCGGGTGAGAATCTGCCTTAAACCATCTGCTAGTACCGCATAATTTGAAAACATCTGCTATTGCTCAGCATCCTGCCAATAACCCCGATCTTCTGCTCTTCGGAAGACTGCGTTTTTATATCAAGTGTTAAGATATTATAAATGCTGTAAAAGTACACTGATTTTTGTTGATGTTATTATCACCGAAAATTGAAAAACCGAATTTGCTCAAAAATGTTCCATTTTAATCTTTTTTGTCCCACTTTCTACGTCTGAGAATGCCAAAAATTGCCTTCCTAAAAATACGTTGCCCTTTGCAACCGACTAGTTCTGTTAGGTCTAAATACTCTATTCCCTGGCGGACAGATGCCATCTGTATTGTCAAACCTGCACTAAAAGAATGCTTTATCTGGTCTTTCATCAAAATTTAGTTGGAATAGTGGAAACCCATCACAAAACATTTATTTCAAAAAATAATTTATATGCATAAAGAATTTCCATACCGCTGAAACACAACAGGTCCTGGAACCGCGATGGCCGAGCTGTTAGTCCGCTCGCCTCCCACTAAGGCGAACCGGGTTCAGTCCCCCGACGGGTCACCGGATTTTCGCATGTGGGAATCGTACCGGACGCTGCCGTTAGTTGGGGGGTTTTCTCGGGGATCTCTCGTTTCCTCCGCCCTTTCATTCCGGCGCTGCTCCGTATTCACCTCAATCACTGTCATCGGCTCTCAAGACCTCGCTGTTAAGAGCGGACCAAATCTCTTCACTCTTCACAACAGGTCCTGTTACAAGGAAGCAGAATTTATTACGATAATGACAATATGTTTGTCATTATGTTTGATATTTTCCACTAAACTGAGGTAGTTCCCCTGGAGCCGTCTTCGCTAAAGAGGTTCAAAACAGTTCGACGAAGATTCTTTTAAAAAACAAGTTTATCTAACTTGCCCAGGGAAATATATGGCCTCGCTTAATTCTATGCGCTGAAACATCGCGTACCGAAAGTATTCCACTTCATGATACAAGTTATGTAGTATTCCCGGCATTTCTCTTATTCATTATTGGTTACTTGTACATTATATGCATTTTTACTATCAGCGAAAAAAATGTTACATTCCTGGCTATTTTCTTATAATTGAAATTCTGTCCCCGTACTGTAAAATATTGTTACATGCGGACGCCTGAGGCGCGTATCTGAGTTCGTGAGGGATGGAGGTCTCAATAAAAAAATTAAAATAAACTGATTTTGATTTCTAATTTATTCGCTCCGCTATTATTTACAGCATTAAATTATCTGCCTCTACTTTTACTCTTTCTATTTAATAGTGAGCGCAATATTTAACGTCTATTTCAACTTCAATTAAGGACCTTCTTAATGGTCTCTGTTGGTTACAGTCAAGTTACTCATGTTCAGTTTATATGTTGCCATAATTTATAATGTCTTTTACTCACGCATCTAGTCCAATAGTCCAGCCTGGTAGCTGCACACTTCACTGCTTGATACCCGGAGTCGCAGACTTCCCTTCCGCTGGTCACTTCTCCCGTTGCTCATCTTCTATCGCTCGGGACTCGGCCACTCATTCACTCACCAACTCCAACTCAACTCATCTCAACTTCGGCCTGGAGGCTTGCGGCAATATTTATAGTTTTGAATGTGACCATCTCGAAGGTTCAACGCACCCCGAGTTGCACTGAGAGAACGAGGTCAATAATCCAGAGAATTCTATAGATAAACGCAGAAATCAATACCGCCAGGGTCAAAAGAATGCGCAGGGAAAGAAATTACGGTTTCGGCTGGCATTATGTTACTGACACGCCGTCACCAACGCTCGCACTACCACCGCTATCATATAACGATTCTCCGTCCTCTTCGCTCGTTCGCGCAGCGGGCCAGCGACACGTAACACTATTTTGATATACATATCACGATGCGAAATGTTTTAAAATGTGCAATTATGACACAGTACGGATAGTTTGAGTAATAGGCCACCCATTGCGTTACCGGAGATATTATTACACTGGAATTATTTCATACAGACTATATTCCCTTTCCGCCAGTATCTGAGTACTGACGATTTCAACGTATAAAGGCTATTCACGATAAAGTGAACACTTTTGAAATCAACCGTAGAAAAAAGTCACTACCCTTACCTGCATGTAATTTAACGGGCCCAGTAAAGTTGGTAACGATGGAGGGGATAGTTGTTCCTTATATTAATGTCGAACAAAAAGTGTTAAGTAAACATTTGTGATAACTTAAATTGTTTATTTACTTTTCTAATAATTTCATAGTTTCACTTGACCGACGCATGACTAAAGTGATGATGCCCATAGCAACGTTAATTTTACATAAGGAGGAAGAACATACTACGAGTATACAAGTATAGATCCAAAAGTGCTCATTTTACCGTGAATAGCCTATACAAGTGATTATTAGAGACATCCAATTTCCGCGAACACAAATTCCTGTCGAGTTGTATTTTAAAACAATTGAACTCAGCGCCGCATTCGCAACTGCGCGTCTTAGTTGCCTGCCCGCGAATCACAGGCGTTCAGTACCGGATTATGCTAATTCTGATTGGTGGAGTCAAACATCACAATGTCTTCCGACGAAGGCCCGCGGCCAGTAACGGAAAGAAGACTGCAGGCGTGCAAGCATGATATTGAAATCTAGCCTCGGTGGAATTCTCTTCGCGAAAATCTGGTGTCCATAGTGATTATGTGTAAAATAGCATGACAGGTATACATTCCTCTGTCCTCCAGTACATCAAAGCAGTCAGTTGTCATTTAGCATTAGCCATTGGTATTACAATTATTTCTATTTACTGCGACATCGATATTTGTGAAGTATTGCTATCAATGTTATATATTTTAGTATAGTAGCACTTTCTGCTAAGTGAATTTAGCTATCATTATTTGTACGTCCGGAATACACTGACATTGTATTTTGACATGCCGCTACGCAAATAGGCCTAATAAGTGGAATAAAATTTTATCTCAAGAAATAGTAGGCCTACTTGCAAATGATGTCTGCAAATCGAACAGTGTATTTCGTATGGGTATAGAACAGTGAATTTTTTTGGTAACCATCATCTTTAACAAGGAGCTGTTAGTATTCGGAAAGGAAATCACAGCTGTTTCACAGTTGACGGAATGCTTCAGAAGATGACCCGTATGAAAGGAGAGGAGAGGTGGAATATACACGTGACTGTGACTGTAACTGTGATCGTAAAAACTTACTTGAGAAATAATTTTGACAGATAAAAGTATGAAAACTAGTCTTGCGTCCCATCTTCTTTAATAAAATTATAATGCTTTACCTAGTGGCCATTCTAGTTGGATTATTATTTAACACGTTAGTGAGTCAAGAGATTTGAGCTACTCTTAACAGCGGGGTCTTGAGAGCCGATGAGGGTGATTGAAGTGAATATGGAGCGGAGCCGGAATGAGAGGGCGGGGGAGACGGGAGATCCCCGAGATAACCCGCCGACTAGCGGCATCGTCCGGTACGATTCCCACATGCGAAGGTCCGGTGACGAGGCCGGGGATTGTGCCCGGTTCGCCTTGGTGGAAGGCGAGCGTGCTAATCGCTCAGCCACCGCGGCCCCTAACACGTTATTGTATAAGAACCCGTGTAATAGTAACATGTTAGCGATTATAAAAATTTCTCAGCGTCACTTCATCGAAGCATGGCGAGTAGTCATTAAGTCGAGGACGTTGGAGTCCACATGTGGCGGAATGGAGCACAACATGTAGACAGAAGCATCTGAGAAGGACTTTCAGAAGTGTTAAGTAAAGAGTAAACCAACTTATAGTCCAGTTTTTGTGGACCGAGTACATTCTGGTTTAGCTTCGCCAAATAAGACACGACAAACAGGAAGAGGCATGACTAACTTTGGCTAAACAATAAGCAAGGCGCATTGACGTTCGTCCCGATTTCTGTGACGCCATGCTTCTGCTCCCAGTCGCAGAAGTTTCTCGATATTAACATGCATGTGACGACATTTGCAGGTGGCGCTGATATCGATTTTGATTTACAAATTGAGGACGGCGATATCTAGACTGTAACATGCGACAGCCACATGCGTCATTGTCAGGCGGTCTGCAGCAGCAGTAAGATAGCTGTTATCGCTTTCGTTGTGATGTGTAAGTATATTCACACACAGAACTCACGCTGTGGATGATGTGATACAATAATTTAAGACGCCGAGCAAGTATGGCTAGTCCCAATTAGCAGTATAGGCTGTTCACGGTAAAATAGCACTTTTGAAAGCCCTGCTTAAGATCTACTTATTTGCACGTTGTGTAGTCTTTCGCCCTATGTAAAATTAACATTGTCATGAACCTTATCACTTTATTCATGCGTTGATCAAGTGCGACTCTAAAATTATTATAAAAGTAAATATTTTACATAACTGCTCATTTTTACATTTCGGTGCATTCAAAAAACAGAAAGCTAAATAAATCATTTGAGTCGTCACAAATGGTTACCCAAAAATTTTTATTCGACGTTAAGATATGGAACTACTTTCCCTCTATCGTTGCCAACTTTTCTGAGCGCATGTCACTCAGTCTCCCGTTAAAATATATGCATGCAGGGGCAGTGATTTTTTTCTAAGGTTGATTTCAAAAGTGCTCACGTTATTGTGAACAGCCTTGAATTATATTTTGAAAATGCGTAATATTCAGGGACGAAACATTCGCGAATTCATCTCGTAATAGGACAAACTTGAAACACCCGTACATTTGTGTTAATTTTGTAGTTGTAACACGGCTTGTCCTGAAATTCTTTTACAGATTAACCAGTTACCATAGGCAGACCGAATTATGTTCAAACAGAAGTGCGAAAATGGTTCATCATAATAACAAACAAGTCAAAAAATTAAATTTCTTCTTGCAGGTTAGACCTTCTGAATCAACGAATGCTTTCGAACTATACAGTACACGCTAAATTCAAATCAGTTCATAAGCAAATCACCAAAAAAAAAAAAAAAGCGAATGAAAGGTTGACGAATCAGTAGAAAATTTCACAAAATCAATAAGTGAAAATGACTGGCATTTTTCACTAATCCATTAGTTAAATTGACTGAAGTGACCGTTGAATATATCAGATGCTTTTAACTGATTTAAACAGTGAAAGTTTCACTGATTCAAATTTTGTGTGTAAATTTTACTGCAACAAGACGCTTAGGACGTATTCGGGTTCGTGACGGATGGAGGCCTTAAAAAATAAAAAAAATAAAATACATTCTTAATAAAGCTACAATGGTGTAAAAACGCACACGGCTCTTATTTACAATATTAGACTACCTATCTCTACGAATAAATTTTTTATTCCTATCAGTGAGCGCAATATATAATACCAATCTCTATTTAACATGAAGTCTTTATCGTTGTCTTTATAATATTTTCATTCACTTAATCCTCACTTTTAACTAAAGGCTGTTCACGATCAAGTGAGCACTTTTGAAATCAACCTTAGAAAAAAATCACTGCTCCTACCTGCATATATTTTAACGGGCACACTTAATGACATGCGCCCAGAAATGTGGGTAACAATGGAGATAAAGTAGTTCCATATAACCACGTCGAATAAAAAGTGTTTGGAAACTATTTGTACTGTCTTAAATTATTTATTTCGCCTTCCGTTTTTTTAATGCATCGAAGTGTAAAAATTAGCGAATTTTTTAAACACTACTTTTCTAATAATTTAACAATTTCACTGGACCGATGTATGAATAAAGTGATGAGGCCCATGACAATATTAATTTCACATAAAGCGCAAGACTACACAACGTGCATACAAGTAGATCTTAAGCAGGGCTTAGTCTATAGTTGGCTTTGCTCTCGTTAAGTGGCCTCCCTAGTAAACATTTTTTTAACTTCGGCTGTATGGAAGAATTGTAACGTGGATGAAAAATAGCGTGAGTCCTGTTTTCTCAGAATTTTAGGCGGTGACTGAATTGTTTAGATACAGCAATCTGTTCAGAAAAGATCCAACATTGTCGCTATAGTTAATGCTGTTTTACAGGAGAATATTTATCGTAAATAAGCAGAGGACTGCTTGCTGACATTTTCAACGACACAATTTATGTTTCAATAACCAAATACCAAATATACGAATTGGCAACAATGTATCCACCTTCGTTTCTGCCTTCAAAACTTTTTACGCTGGAATATTCCATAACTTCTGCGGAATAGACACGACTGCTTACATCGAAACCCATATATCAACTAGGGAGGCCACTTATAGTTTTCTCGCGGTTTCTTCACACTTTTTCAATGAAACCTTTGGAAAATCACCCCATGTATTGCGTGTTTAGATATTTTCTAAGTATTCCATGTATCACAAGAATTTTATATCTCTGTTAACGTAAAAGTGTACTATTTTTTGTTAAATTAAAGTTTACGTATATATATTTTTTTAATTATAAGACTTCATTTATAATAAATGTAAATAATAGTAGTGGGAAAACATGTGTGTTGGTAACGCCTAGTGAGAAAAAGTTCTCATGCAAAATATTACCTATTACAACTGAGTGTGCACGAATTCTCTGCGTTGTTATTTGGTGTAATTTTCTAGACTTAGTTAAGCTTAGTTAGCTTGACGCGGAGGAATATCCTGGAAATAGAACTTTAGCATGACTTCAGAAAAGTGTGAAGTAACAGTGAATGGATTATAAATGATATGGACATTCTGTGTTCGCGCACTGCCGCTAATGCAATGCTATGACCCAACTCAGAATGTTACGTATAAAGTCCAAGTGATAATTCATTCACTTACGCTGCTTTCGAATCATTTACTGCTCGTGGATTTCGTTTCAGTTTCTAAAATGTCTACTCAGAATGGGTCCATGCCTTGGTCAGCGATGGACCTGAGTAACGTAGAAGGCGGTCTGGTCTGGACGTGTGTGACCGTGGACTAAGGTCACGTGATTTAGGTCACGGGAGTAGGGCCGACGTAAAAGTCAACAGGACAACAGCACTCCCGCGGAAACAAGGGTCTGGGGACGTATCTCACCAGACACGAAGCTGATATCCCAAGTGCCTTCTAAGTTCTGTCATGCTGGTCTGCGAGGCCGTACATCCTGTTCGCTCCCCATACTTTAACTGTTTCTATAATCCGTTAACGCTTACTTCAAACTTTTCTGAAGTACTGCTAAAGTCCTAATTCCAGGATATTCCTCCGCTTCGTGCAAACTAAGCTTAACTAAGTCGGGGAAATTACACCAAAAAAACAACGCACCGAATCCGTGGGCACTCAGTTGTAATTATATTTTGCATGAGAATTATTTCTTACTAGGCGATACTAACCCAATAGTTTTCTAATTGCTTTTAACCCTTTGAGGACGGCACAAATTTACTGGCACTGAAGACAGGGTTGACGTGAACTCCCTATATTCCCACTTCAACAATCTCAATTTTGTTGGTCACTGTATTTCCACTTACCATCTTCATATTGGTCCTGGCTACACGGGAAACGCTTACTGTACTCTGCAACGTTTATTATTGGTTGGCCGTCGGCCAATGAAGTCGAGACTTGTCTGTGTACCAATCAAAGGGCCACGATATATCTAAAACTTTTTACAATTAACCGTGTTCATTGGACACATGATAAAAAATAACAGTTTTTTTCTTACGAACTGAAATGTTGACAACTTGTAGTTTATTAGTTATATTCCGATAAAGCCCAGCGAAATAGTAAAACTATAAAAATGTGCGTTTTGTTTTCAGGAGCAAAGAAATTTCCATATAAACGTGGCCCCGTGTAGTTACTGTACGGGCATACTCCTCAAAGTGTTATTCATATTTATTGTAAATTAAATATTATAATTTTGAAATAAATATAATTGAAACTTTAATTTAAGGAAAAATAACAAACTTATATGTTAACAGAGGTATAAAACGGTTGTGATACTTAGTGTATTTATGAAATAACTAAACGCATCATACATGGAGTCATTTTTAAAAGGTTTGATTCAAAATGTGTGAAGAAACCGTGAAGAGACATATTCTTGTAACACCAAACTAGTATTGAATGATTTTTTTTAACTTAACTCGAGGATAATATCATAAGACCCCTTTGCTTACATAACGAAAATTTGCATGTCCAACTCGAACTGAGAACTTGTTCGTCACTAACCAGGCAATGTGGCCGATGAAACACTGAGCTTCACTTTGGTGTATTTTCTTTGTAACGCCAATTTGAATTTTACAGTCATGAAACACCACGATCCTATAATTTTATGAAAATCAAATACTACATTTCTCTTTTAAGAAGGTGCCAAGTTACTCTGGCAAAACTGTAACGTTTATGGAGAAATGTATTAAAAACAGCTACATCCCTACAACAACAGTAATAACAATAACATTGTCGTGAATTCAGTATACCAGTATAGCGCGTCCGGCGCATTTGTACTGAATACCGTAGTCGTGGAATTAGTTCATTTTGCTTAGGTATTAATTTATCAGAGAAAACTCATATACTGCTGGCAGAGCAGATATGACATACAAGAACGTTTAAAAACTCAACAGACGCAATAGTAAAGTGAGTGAGTAAAGAGACTTTGCCAGCTCTTAACATCGGTGGCTTGAGAGCCGATGAGGGTGAAGTGACGTTGAGTATGGAGCAGCCCGGGAATACAAGGGCAGGGGAGGAACGGGATATCCCCGAGAAAACTCGCCGACTAGTGGCATCGTCCGGCACGACTTCCAAGTGCGAGAATCTGGGGAAGTATCAAACCGGGAGTCGAACCCGGTTATTACGGCAATAAATATTTATTATGGGTTAAAATACAATTCAGCATGACCATGAATATGCATGTCACCAGTCGTGCCAACCAGTTTGCGATACAACCAAACCTGATCACCAAGTTCAAACTTAATTTTCTTACGCGAAAACATGGAAGCGTTACCAAATACGCTAATAACAGCAGTGTTATCGGCCATCCCTTCATGAACTGCAAAAGTCTTTCAACATATTATATCACGAGGGTCAATGTTACTAATTTCCTTAGGCGCAGGATCCTTGTGAGTACGCGACTTCCTAAAGAAACACATTTCCAACAAACCACTGCCTGCTTTCGCGGTTATTCCTTGCAGACCAGAACGGTACAAAAACGACAACAAACTATAACTCTCTTCTATATCAACAATCTTAACAGTCCAAAGACCTATCGTCCTCATTGACATTTCGGTATACCTTCTTAGGATAATACCTAGACATGCGAGAATGCCGAGGAAGCATTATTGATGTGTCTTCTCTAATGACACGGAGCGAAATAAAATACACGAACAAGTTACAACCTTTATAAACTTCACGAACAAGTTACAACCTGTACAAACTAAATCCCATAGATAACACAAAAAGAAAAAGACACAAAGCACGAAAAAAACACGCAATATCATATCGCGGATGTTTGCTTATCGCACGGCTTCGAAGGTCAACCTTGGCTGCAGGCTTATCTCCCATGTTATAACTTTTAAACGCCATTAATACCGCCATTTTTGTGGTAAAAAGTAATTACTGAAGACCAGTTTTGTTGACACCACAACATAATTTTGTGTTGATCACATAAAAAGATGACGGTGCGAACTTTATGCTCTTCCGCCACTCCTACCCCCTCCCCCAACACCTACAATTGCACGCTCCTTCGAAATCCCATCACTCTAACAAATTTCTTCGTAATATGACTATATGATTGTATACGAAAAGTGAGAAAGTGCAAATGGTAAGATAGTGCCCCGTACATCTATTGTACCGTTCTTACATTCGCTCACGTAACAGTCAAATGCGTAGGGAAGTTCCCAACCTCGTATACAAACGACGCTTAACGTTCCTATATTTGCAGTCTGACACGTGGTATTATTTCCATACAGTGTATAGGCTAAAAACTTCCAGTACAGTTTAGTAAGTTTACCAGAAATGTTTTTACTGTGACGAGTTTCAGCCTCTGTGAGAAAGGTTCGCCTCTTCATTAACCTCCAGAAACATTTGCATCAAATTTCTGAGAGCTTTCGTTACCTCGTTCTGGGCGCTGAACATTCGCTATCCTGTGCTTCGTGGACACGGCCAATTCTGCGCATGCTACAGGTTGTAGTATTTCCTCACGCCCTTGTCGTTCTGCAATGTTGACAGCTCCAGAGAAAATTCAGTTCTCCCCGTCTGGGAGTATGCAGAGAATTTCTGATGCCTATCGAGCGAAGCTCAGTTCTGCACGATGTATCTGCAAACCAATTATGATAGAGTTATAGCACAGTACCAGCTGAGGTGTGGAAAAATCTTCCAGTAATAACAGTTGGGGATATCATTTCACCATTTATGTAAAAAAGCGCCGAACTAGAGGATTATGGACAGTCAGACCATATTTGCCGATCATCGATAGTAAATTCAGTGTATGTATCTGTCCAAATATTTTTTAAGAAGCCATAAGGCATACTTTGATACAACTGATGTATTTACGTAGGTTCATAGAATTGAAAGAAATTTTGGCAATACTAGCAACAGAAATTCCTGTAAAATATTACTGAACAAATTCTGCTGGAATCATTGTTTGTTCCGATGCATTACTTTCTAACTTATATTATTATTCCGCGGTAAAATTACTCTTCCAGGAAGTTCGAAAATACTGTACAGAAATTCCTAACATTCATTAAATTGTAACTTTTAAATATTCTAATAAAAGGAAGGATTTCTGTCTCTCTTTTTCTTCCACCTAGTTTCAGCTGTTTGGCTTTCAGATACGTGTACCTACAGTGCAGTAGGCTAAACGTCTTTTAGCGTTTATTTATGCCTTATGCGTAGGGGCACCAAATTTCCTCGGAAATATTTAATGACCAGTTTTATTTCATAACCGTTTCGCTCATACCCACTTTCTTGGTTGGTTTATTTACGTTTTACGCATATTAGGTGTCTGTCGCTCACGAATCACAGATTTCAGTATCAGAGAACCTTTATTCTGGTTGGTCGTTCGAGTAAGAAAATGTTTTGTTACAAAGACACGCAGTCTACAAGGAAAAGGAAACTGCTGATGTATCCGTAGTGTATTGAAACATAGTGCGTTTGGAAATCTTTTCGCTGAAAACGAGTAAGACACTTAACGCGTTCTTAGGTATTGACCATTTCATATAAGTGGGTAAAATCTGATAGACAATTTGACCAACCTACAAACTATGTAAACAGCAAATGCTCTCGTTTGCAAAGTATTGTATCAGTTCAAAGAATTGCTACGGGATCCATGTTGTTAAGTTGGCGATTTTGATGATGTCTTTGGAAGAAAATAGTACTCAGAACTAGAAATTGTAATTTAACATTTTAGTTATAATTACAAAATTTGTGGTTTAAATTATATTTTAAAGTAATATTAATTTTTTTTTTCTTTGCTTTTATTGAATGGATTTTAAAAGCACGCTTGGCAACTATTACAGATCCTGTTGACGCATAGAAAAGTAAACGTTTCCAGCCAATGGCTAGCCGAGTTTACGTTTCCGGTTTCCAGCCCGGTGAAGGCCGTTGTGAGAGTGCCTATTTCTCATCTTGTTTATTATACGAATATCTTGTTGGAGTTGTCGGAATATTTCATAGGTAGTTAATAATTTTTTTTTATTTGCTTTCTTTAAGCATAGTTGGTTGTAGGTACCGCTGTAGTGGATTTTCCTGAGTGAAATGTAATATTAATCGGGACGTGTTTAACCGCTTCGTAAAACTGCTTGTTCCGTCATTTTTCCCTACCCTACCCTACCATCCGCAATGAAGCTAATTAATTTTGGTATCGATATGTTGGTTTCAGGAAACGTGCGCAGTCTTGATTTTACTGAATGATTCTACAAATAAATTAGTTAATGCTAGTGACGAACAAACGTGATTATATCGAAATAAACTTGCAAGGATTACCATAGGAAAACACGTGCTCAAGAGGTTGCGAATTTTGCAAACAGTAAGTTTACGTGTTTTGTAAATAACGTATTTGTAAATCGTTATTATAATTATTTTAATTAACGTGGCCTGGAAAAGCCGCACTTTCAACACTATTGTAGTGTGTGAATAATATTTGTTTGCCTACATCGTAAATTCAACTATTGTAAGGTTAACTTCCATCAAAGTGTGTGTGTGTGTGTGTCGCGCGTATGTATTTCTGCATCTGTACGAATACGAACAACGACGTATGTATCGCGTTTTGTTTTTTCATTAAAGTTAAAATTTTCGAAGTTATAATAATCTGAATTTTATTTCCATTCGAGCAAAATTTTCCACTGCTTCATCAAAACAATATGCAACTCGAATGCCATACATTCGTAAGAACATCGAAATAGTGCCCTCTCACGAAAGACGTTAAACTAAAGCCCTCCCACCCCTTCACTATTTCCTAATTTCCCTCGAAAGAAAATAAACAGAACCCAACAAAGTTTAGTTGATAATTACATAAATAAAACAGGTTGGAATGCCAACCTGGTTATAATATCCTACATTAATTACTGGACTCAAGTTATCTAACGCCAGTCTTTCAGTGCCTGCCATAACAAGAAATACGAGGAAAGAGGAAAATTCAAGTGTGCATTGGACTCAAACATTTGTTTACAAACATCTTTTTCTTCAGTGACAAACAACTGTGGTGAAATGATACATTGTGTCCGTGCTACTTTTCTAGAACTGTCAAATTTCACCCCACTTATATGAAATGGACAATATTGTGTTCAGTAATAAAAAATTACGTATCATATACTCTTAATTATATACTGAGTAAATATATAATTGACTCACGTAGTACGTATTTTTCTGCGAGGCACAGTACACGAGTCCTGCTTGGCTAGAGGCGCCCTTGGTGAAGACTACTAGTATTCTATCGGTGCTCACGACATCTTCACACAAATCGCGTTGCGCACATGCAAAATGGCTGTATTGTCGTGGCAAGGTGTTGGCATATCTCCACCTCGTATCAGGCCGGCCGCAAGACTGCTCTCCCGGTAGTCCACCGTTGTGCTACCGACACATTCCTGCGCGTACAGCAGCACGCAGTTTGTCTTCGACGAGCTGTCAGCTAACAGGCTACACAGACCCGTGTTAAGGTTGAAGTAAAACAACTGCCTATGGAGCCCTGCACCCGACTGTACAACGTGAAGACCTCATAAAAAAAGTAGTACAGACACCATGAAAATTGTCAGAAAAGTGCGATTTATGCTGTGTGTGAAAGAAGAATGTATATATTTGCAACATTACAAAATATTTTACTAAAATATACTTTTTAAATGTAGAGAATCAATCGATCTGTAGAGCCCGCATTTTTATCAAAACTTAAGAGCATTTCCATTCTGGTTACTTCAGAAAGCAGAATTTACAATAGAATCTTCTTCAAGAAAGATCATCATAGTATTTACTATGATTGCATGTAATAAAATTGGAATAATAATGTAGGAAATAATTTTTGTAATTGTTTTTATGTGCGTCCAACTGTCGCAAACATTTATGGCTGAAACTGGCGTAAATAGAGTTAATTATAAAATCGATATGATACATTATATCTATTACTATTTTCTTACATGCAATCATAGTAAATATTTTGACGATCTTTCTTGAAGAAGATTTTACTGTAGATTTTGCTTTCAGAAGTATACAGAATGGAAATGCGCTTAAATTTTGTTGAAAATGCAGGCTCTATCGATCGATTAATTTTTTACATTTAAAAGTATATTTTAGTAAAATATTTTATAATGTTGCAAAATATATACATTTTTCTTTCACAGACGGCATAAATCGCACTTTTCTGACAATTTTCTTGGTGCCTGTACTACTTTTTTTATTTCTTCACGTTGTATAGTCGGGTGCAGTGCGCCATAGGCATTTGCTTTACTTCAACCTTAAGATTCAGTATCTGCCACCAAAACTGGAACTGCATCGTGTTTGAAAGAGGCATATTGGAGCATTTGAAGTTCTCCCTAATGTCTTCGCCCAGGCGAACCGGGTTCGATTACCAGCGGGGTTGCTCCCGTATTTTTGCACTTGAGAGTCGTGCAGGACGATGCCTCCGGTTGGCGGTTTTCTCAGGGATCTCCCATTTACCCAGCTCTTTCATCCCGGCGCTGCTCCATAAGCACCTCCCATCACCCTGAAACCTCTCCACTCAATTATCTTGCCTGCTAAGTGTCTAGGAATGTCGGTGCTATCAAATAACAAATAGTAAATAAATATTAGTCACTGCAGGTATCACGTAACTGATAGATAAAAGACTAACATTTGTTGCAATCCTGTACAGTAACACATGTGTTGTATTACTTTCTGTGTGGCTAGGGTAGTGGGACGGTGCCAAATCAGCACTCACTCTGGACAGCTCATTTCACAACAGTTCACCAGCCGTTGTAGCTCAGCTTAACTGCTTTCTAACCTTCCCCACTTGAAATCCATCTTCAAAGACTCTCCGGTTCTGTAACAGCTGTTATAACCGGATAGAAACTTAGCAAACGTGTGTATTTGTACTCATAGAGGTGAGTTCATAAATAACAGTAGGCCTGCATCAGTCATGAAACTTACCTGTTTTCCTTCTGTTGTAAATGTTGTTCTGTTATTTTAAATAAGGAAACTTTTGTGAAAATTTAACGTTTTTTTTTTTCAGATGAAATTTCTGTGTATTGCAAGTAAAAATATTGATCTGAAGCAAGGAACACTTTCTCTTGCCATTCTTAAAAGCCAACGTTTACTTACGTGCACGATGTTACATGCTGTTCACGGTAAAGTGAACACTTTTGACGCCCTAATTACTCTTCCCTTTTAGCCATTTTTCATAATTTAAACACCTTTTCTAAATTAATATTGCCATGTAAGTAATAAACACAGTGTGTATATTCAACCGCACTAGAATGTTAACGTCTAAGGCTAAAATAAAATTGACTACTATTCAAAATGAGAGGGTCTTCAAAAGTGCTCAATTGACCGTGAATAGCCTATAACTAGAGATGGTTTGTAGCGGGAAGAGTTGACTGTTTGCTAGGATTCAGCGTACTGTACATACACATGTCCAACAGTTTTCTTTCTTACTGGCTGCTATGCATGTAATGAAGTTACTACCACTTTTCGCTGGACCATTGAGGATTCTGATACTATAAGGCAGAACGCTCGTGATTGGTCTGAAAACAACTTAGCCGAGTCAAAACCTTGTTCGTCCAATCATAACAGAATAAACTAGTTAGAGTGTTATAGAAGACATGTTGGCTCAAAAGTTTTCGCTATTTTCTACCATCTCTACATCTAACACATATTATGTGGTAAACTGGCAGTAGTCTAAACATTTTAATGCTTGAAAATGGTATCAAACAAAAAACAAACTAATGAACTCATGGATTCTTTAATGTTGGCGTATTACGTTGATTTAGGGTTGTGGAGGGCGGAGGGGAGAGAGAGAGAGAGAGAGAGAGAGAGAGAGAGAGAGAGAGAGAGAGAGAGAGAGAGAGAGAGAGAGAGAAGAGAGAGAGAGAAAGATAAGTTTCAGTTAGAAAAAGATAGAATTGTGTGAGGTGGATATTATTGCATTAATAATTCCTGATGGATATTAGCTGAAGGTCTTTAGGTAATTTCTTGGTACTGTTTGTGTTCCTTCTCGCCGCTTTTCTCGTTAACCGGTCGTGTTCAGTGGTTGAGGTTTATCTTTCACGTAAGTATACCTGCGTAAGCCTCATCCACACAGCACGCAAGTATAGCTGCGTAGGCCTACTCCACACATCACGCAAGTAGTAGAGTAGCTGCTTCACGTAATTTACAACCAACTGCTGGTTCACATGGATCAGAACTACAGTAGGCTAGTTCACATAGTTTGCACACTAACAACTGGTTCCTGTTGCATGTCGCGAGGGATATACAGCTGGCTGGCGGCGGAGAGAGCACTTTTTTTTAACCTTAAGTGTTTTATGCTTTATACACATCATGTATCCTTTCGCATTATGTAAGAATTGTAGACTTAGTGGAAGAAGGGCCTATCCCACATGTGCGACAATGCATGCTACCTCTGTATTACAAGCCCTTCTTACTCCAGGAAAGGGAGGCAGTGCGTTCTTCTGCTGTTCTTTGACGTCTAACCACAACACCAAACTTATGCATGTGTACGCTATCAAAATTTCGTTATAAATCTCATTCTTATGGATGTGTGCGATAGGCCCTTCTTCCACCAAACCCTTCAATCGAACTTATTGGGTAGTATCCGTGCGCAACTCGAATGGCTGTGAAAGTGTTACAAAGGCTTTTATGTTGCTGTATCGTCAGTTCGTACTCTAATGTTTACAGAACGGGAATAAACCAATGACATTGTCTACCAACTTAATAACCGAAAATTTATTAATACGTTAATATAATAAACTACAAACATATTTAGCTGCCAGAATTATTATAGATACGCCAGGAAGTGTTATTTTAAAAATGCATGCAGTTAGGGTCGAGTCGAGAGATATTTATTAAGATAATGAGTGGCGAGGGCGAATTGAGATGGAGATGGTGCAGTGACAGAATGCAAAGACAGGAAAAACAAGAGAGCCCCGGAGAAACTCACTTGCCAGCCAACGGAAACGTCAGCCATGTTACTTAGGCCGTGGTTACACGAGTGCTGTTAAACACATTCAGCTAAATACATTTATTTGAGAAGAAAACTCGGCTGAAGGGTTAGAAATGCCATATAGCCATGTATGAACAAGTTTAAAAACAGAACGTGTTTTCGCAGTTGCATACCCAAAGCAGAATTAAATCAATGGAAATTCTAACCTCAACAAACATGGAACTTAAAATTTATGATATTTAATTATAATAACCTACAACATTTATCACTATTGATCTTTCTAATTCTAATGAAACCTACACTTTTACTGCAATGGCATAATGGGTGGGTATTAGTACATTCAACCTTAAACTTAGGTTATTTCAACAAGTACAGGAATTCCCGCTAATTTCAGCAATATTTATTACACGGCTTGTCTACTTCGAAGTAGCCAATAGGAGCTCAGCAGAGAAGAGAAGTCGTTCGAAACGACTTATGAAAACTGTTCACTTTGAACGAGAAACAACTGCGATCGGAACTCGTTCGAAAATGTAACCTCTTCAATAGCAGAACTAGTTTTAGTGAAGTAGTTCTGCGTCCCGTGTAACCGCGGCCTTACACGAGGAAATCTGGGTGACCGCGCCGGGAATCGAACCCGGATTGCCTTGGTGGTTGGCGAGCAGTCTGACCATCACACCACTGCGGCCC
This sequence comes from Dryococelus australis, assembly GCA_029891345.1. Lineage (NCBI taxonomy): Eukaryota > Metazoa > Arthropoda > Insecta > Phasmatodea > Phasmatidae > Dryococelus > Dryococelus australis. The sequence continues at coordinate 280,967,001 of CM056994.1, forward strand.
CACATGTAGTAAAGAAGTTTCAATTTTTCAAAAGATTACTCAGAAAGTATTTGATTGCAGCATACGCATATATCTAATCCTTCAGCCGAGTTTTCTTCTGAAATAAAACTCTTCGTCGTGTTGCCAACTGTGAAATGAATAAATTAACTCTTCAGACGAGTGGGACTTGCAGAATATTCAGCACATAAGGAAAACTATTTCGGAGTCTTCTAACACACACCTTAAAACGAAGTTCTCAGGCATTTGCATATCGAAATCGGAAGTACACAAGAGAGAGTAATAAACTGTTCTACGGACTTTCCACTAATAAAATTTCAGGTCGACTATGCAGTCCCATGAAGGTGTGTTCCCAAGGAAGAGCCTATACGCCGGTCAGTACTTGGCACAGAAAGGCGATGGAGCACTACGTGCTCATGTGCATATCAGTGGTGGACTTTTTACACCCCTGCATCTCTGCCTCGCAGAAGAAAGACAACCGTAGGCAGACTATAGACTATTCACGGTAAAAATAGCACTTTTGAAAGCCCTGCTTAAGATCTACTTATATACACGTTGTGTATTTTTCCACCTTATCTAAGACTAACACTGTCGTAAGTCTCATCACGTTATTCATGCGTCGGTCAAGTGAAAATGTGAAATTATTAGAAAAGTAGATATTTTACAAATCTGCTAATTTTTACACTTCGGTGCATTAAAAAAAAAAAAAAAAAAACAGAAAGTAAACGGTTACCTAGCACTTTTTAATCGGCGTTAAGATACGGAACTACTTCTCATCAATTGTTGTCAACTTTACTGGGCGCATGTCACTCAGTGCGCACGTTAAAATATATACAGGTAGGGGCAGCGACTTTTTTCTGAGGTTGATTTCAAGAGTGCCCACTTTATCGTGAACAGTCTCCCTTATAAAAATTCTTGAACGCCGCAAGGTGGCCTTTGGTTGTACGGAAGCATTGCGACGGCGATGGAAAAATACCATAAACAAGTTCCAGATGTCTCTTCGGAATTTTCGACGGTCACTACGGCATTGTCGCTGTAGTCCCAATATCCGACTTGCAAAGTAACGAGAAGCGAATTGAGTGAGTGAAGAGATTTGTTGGGCTGCTCGTTACAGCAAGGCCTTGAGGGTGATTGAAGTGAATATGTGGCAGCGCCGGAAAGGGGGGGCGGGCGAAACGAGAGATGCCCGAGAAGACCCGCCGACCAACTGCATCGTCCGGCACGATTCCCACTTGCAAAAGCCCGGTGACCCGGCCGGGGATTGAACCCGGTTCGCCGTGGTGGGAGGCGAGCGTGCTAATCGCTCAGCCAACGTGGCCACTCGCGCACTGTGAAATGTGGGATGACACTAGAGCGACAGCCAGTGAACAAACATCTGAGGTTCGACAATACAAAGGATTGTGGAGTCTAGCATACAGGTCATTGAACTCACGAAATTTTCCTATCCCTATAAATAAATCAATTTTCGGTGTCAATATTTACAAACCAAGCTAGTAAAAGAACAGAGAACATCTTAACAAATATTTCGAAATCCAATTTCTTTTTGCTTGATTGGTTTCACATGTGTAACAGTAATTAAATAATACGTAATTATTTACTAATCTCAATGTTACACGGGAAAATACAGGTACAATAGAAACGGTACAAATTAAGTTAAGTAGTCATTTATATCATGTATAGCTTTTATTTTTTACGTATGGCCATACATTTTCATTATGAAGATTTTTGTAAGATAAATTGAAGATGGAACGGATGCAACCCTCTTAAGGCGTTTGCCTAACTGTCTTATGGATTGCGTTGCAGTATGTTTGAAAAAAGCGATTTTGAAGAAACTATTAAACATGTCCCCGATACGTTTACCTGTGAAAATAAATATACCCCAGACTAGGACACACTTTAAGGACATCCCGCATAATTAGGGACACGCGATTTTCGCGATAAGATTTCATGACCAGTTGTATTTCATAACACTTTAGCTTAGAATCCACTTTCTTGATTAGATGGTTTACGTGTTACGCGTCCTAGGTGTCTGCTCGCGAATCACAGACGCGCATTACAGGAGTAACATAATTATGATTGGCCAGTGAAGTAAGAAAATGACTTCCCGCAAAGACTCGCGACCCAATAAGCGAAAGAAAGCTGCTGGTATGCACATAGGGTATTCGAACCTAACATGCGCGGAAATCTTCTCGCGAAATTCGGGTATCCCTACGCATAATATAATTGTTATGTTGTAGCCCTCCAACACCCTAAAAAACGACATTCTGAGACATCTGTACCTTGAGACATACAGTACCTGCCATCCGGGCACGAATGAAACTACGATATGAGAGTGTTTTGAATTTCGCCGCAGGATTTCCACCAATGAAATTATAGGATCGCGGATTAACATCCCGTTTGTACACGCAACTCCAAGAGAATATTGCGCGCCAGTTCAGAACCTTGCGCGTAGCGGCGATGGCACACTTGAAGCTCATGGCAGCGTAGCCCTTATCGCCCCTACGCTCCTGGGACTCATTCGCGAAAATATCTCCAGGTACGCGTTCCTGCTTTTTAGCGGCATTGCGGAAGACGCAAGAGGTGCGTTTTTTCCCCATAACTAATAATTCTGTTTTACCGGTTGTACGAGCAAATTAATACGAAGCTATACATTACCAAAGTATACTATTAATGGTTTGAAATTCGTTCTGCGAAATCAGGCCTGCGGGATCGTTGATCACAAACTTTAAGGCTCGGACCTACTCGGAGCTTTTTTCCGCGTTCGAAGCCGAGAGAAGCGTGTGAACGATAAGGATGACAATGCCAAGCACATTAAGTGCGCCATCGCCTCTAAGCGGCCTCTCAACTGGCGTGCAGTGTTCTCCGGGCTATGCGTGTACCTATGGGACGACTTCAAGCGGGTTACCATATAATTTTATTGGTGGAGAGTCTGTAGGAAGGTTCAATGCTCGGCCCTTATAAGTGTTGTATGTATCTGACGCGTAGATATGGGCTGTTCACGATAAAATGAACACTTTTGAAAGCCCTGCTTAAGATCTACTTATATACACTTTGTGTGTTCTTCCGCCTTATGTAAAATTAACATTGGCGCCGGGCCTCGTCATTTTACCCATGCGTCGGTCAAGTGAAATTGAAATTATTAGAAAAGTAAATATTGCACAAATCTGCTAATTTTTTCACTACGATGCATTAAAAAATGCAGAAAGAGGGAGAAGTAATTTAAATGATCACAAATGGTTACCAAAACTTTTTATTCGACGTTAAGATATGAAACAATTTTCCATCTGTCGTTACCAACTTTACAAGGCGCATGTCACTCAGTGCCCCCGTTAAAATGTATGCAGGCAGGGCCAGTGACTTTTTTCTGAGGTTGATTTCAAAAGTGCACACTTTATCGTGAACGGTCTTTATCACTAGGGACACCCGAATTTCGCGAAAAGATTTCCGCACGTGCTAGATTTCACTGCCTTACGGGCAAATTTCAATACTGTGCGTCTTTGATTCGCGGGCCTACATTTACGACGCGTAACACGGTAACAACCCAATCACAAAAGTGTATCTGAGCTAAAGTGTTTTGAAGTACAACTAGTTGTAAAAATCTTTTCGCGTATTTCGGGTGGTGTCCCTATTTATCACAATGACCGGCATGACGAAGTTAGCCTCGGAAGTAGGTGTAAATTGTTGCGGGTTGCGTGGTGGCCGTGGAGGCGGGCTGCAGCAGGCAGCGGGCGTTATCGCCTGCCTGCATTGGAGCCACTGGCCTTATCTGCTGTGCTTTCGCCTCGTCCTGCCCCCCATCTCACACTCAGTGTTGTTCCGCGGGCGGCGGTGAGGCGAGATAACACTACTCTCTCGCTGGCGGCCGCCTGCTGTCACATCCTGCCTCGCTCACCCTACCAATTTTTTCTCTGGCGAGCCCCGAAATCCCGCTACGCCAGCGTGAGCACCTTCACAGTTCTGTGTGCCCTCCAGCATGAGTCGCGACTAAGCAGGGTTATAGTGCCATGGCCGCAATTGTAGCCATGTGCACACCCCGAAAGAAGGGTATATATGGAAGAGTATAGCAAACCAGGCAAAGCGGAGAGGGCCATAGAAAATTTATGCGACAGTCGCGGAGGATAAAATAATTCCTTTTAACTGGATTAGGGCTGGATAAAGTAGGGTATTTGTTAGTTCGGGAAGAAAGAATTCTGTTGGTTTGATGCGAGTTGAAATGAAATGAGATCGCATCTGGTGTGTATTGCGGGGGACAGAACAATCCCCGCACCGATGCCAGTCATCGTGTGGGCGCAGACGCCCTCGAAGTTGAGCTACTGTCATTACTGCCGTGTAGGCGAACCAGTACTGCAGTACTGACAGCAACTGTCACCCTACCACCAACCCCACCCCGGGGTCACCACCGCCGTAGACGTCGTAGGGGTCACTTCAGCCATCGCCCGGGTCACGTCTGCCCAATGCCGCCGTCGCACCTCCCTACACGGTTACTTCATACTTTTCTAAGTCCTGCTAAACTAGGCCTATTCATTACTAGGCATCACCAACACAAGTATTTTCTCAATGTTCATATTCATGACTCATAAGTGAATAATTTATAAATACAATCGTAGATGGGAAAAGTATGTTCGGTGGCAAACGGGATTGGGATGAGGATCGAGGACCTGACTTTGACCTAAAAATTTCCTGTTTTTTCCCAAAAGTCACTCATTTTCACATAAAAACCTTAAAATTTCCCTTATTCCCTAAAATTTCCCCACCCAAAAAAAATGCAGTGTCCAAGAATGTGCAGAAGAGAGCCCCAAAAAGCCAATTTTCGATCTATTTTTAAGATTTGTGGGCTTATTTAATGCTTTTTAGCCTACATAATGAGAAATCGATAAAATAAAATTATTTGGGAGAAAACGGGAAATTTTTAGATCAAGGTCAGATCCTCGATCCTCATCCCGACCCCGTTTGCTACCGAACATACTTTTCCCATCTACTTACAATATAAGTAAAAGTTCAATATAACCAAGAACAAAACAGAAGTATAAAAGACATGTGATGAGGTGTCGAGGACCAGAGTAGCCTGGCCCTCCTTTATTCGAAAAACGAGCTAAGGCCAGAAACGAGTGAGGACAAAGACATATTTTGTTGTGCCAGAACAAGCCTATTCGTCTTGTGGTTACTCGAACAGTACTACTGTTACTGTATAAAATATCTAGGGAAACAACGAAACATGTCTTACATGAAATTATTTTTCAAAGGTTTGATTAAAAAGGTGTGAAAAAACGGTTACTAGACTTTAAGCGATATTAAACGCCACTAGTTCACATCCGGCCACAAGGAAGCAATTTTAATCGTTGACATGTAGGGTTTTGATAGAGCAATCTGTTAGAAAAACTGTTGCTTACAGCGACTTTAACACTTTTCAACGACCACACGAAATGTTTTAATAACGAAATCATGACCGATAACCACGTGGAAAAAATTTATCATCCATCCCGATAAATAAAGTGACTTCGGAAGAAATTATTGCCAGTTTCAGAATTTGTCTTTGGTCGCTATTCATATACACAACTTGAGCACTAGCTCCGTCGAGGCATTTTTGTTTACTGTCTCAAGTACGTATTTGAATTTCATTAACATTGTTCAAGTTTAACTTGAGCATATGCAAACAAGATGGTTTTCAAGAAGGGCGTTTTATATATTGCGTGCCTTGAGACTGATTATTTCTGTTTCATGGCCAGTGCTTAGATATCAATTTCGAACCACATTTCATAGTCGATCAGACCTTTCAGACCGTGCTGCAATTGCAGTAAGAAATAAGAATAGAAAGTTGGGCCCATATTTGCTTATGGGTAGGGACAGGTGCTTTTTGCTGCAAGATTTCAAAACCAGTTGTACTTCACAACACGTCAGTTCATGTGCATTTTCGTAGTTGGATAATTTTAAATGTTACGTGCCTCAAGTGTCTGTCCGCGAATCATGGACATTCAGTATCGGAGTACTTCATTACTATTGGCCCAGTCAAATAAGAACATGTCTTCTCACGTAGACACCCGGCTAATAACCAAAGGTAGTTGTGGTTGACGACCGTCGGGTATTGAAGTCTAGCATGGCCATGAATATTTCCGACAAAATACACTTGTCCCTATTTATGGGGCCTGCTACAACACTACACAACGGCGTGAGACGGCGACTATTTTCTTACGCAACAGCGTTCCATGCCGACCAATCACAAGTGTGGGTCTTGAGAGTCGATGAGGGTGAAGCAGGGAATGGAGCAGCCGCGCCGGGAGTCCAACCCGGTTCACCTTGGTGGGAGGCGAACGCTGTAGCTGCAGCGTCACCGCGGCTCCTAAATGAACACGAGTATAGACTGTTCACGGTAAAATGAGCACTTTTGAAAGCCCTGCTTAAAATCAACTTGTATGCACATTGTGTATTATTCCACCTTATGTAATATTAATATTGCCATGGGCCTCGTCACTTTATTCATGCGTCGGTCAGGTGCGACTGTGACATTATTATTTTAAAAAGTGTTTTGCAAAGCTGCCCATTTTTAACACTTCGAAGCAGTAAAAAAAAACATAAAGTGAAACAAATACTTTAAATTGTCAAAAAATTGTTACCTGACACGTTTTATTCGACGTTAAGATATGGAACTACTTTACATTCATCATTATCAACTTTACTGGGCTCATGGCACTAAGTTCGCCCGTTAAAATATATGCAGGTAGCGATAGTGACTTTTTGTAACGTTAATTTCAAAAGTTCTCACTTTATTGTCAACAACCATTAATAGTTAGAGACCTGAAGAATTCGCGTATTGGTTCCGGGTAAAGCTAGAGTTCAAAGAGTTCAACGTTAATTTCAAAAGTTCTCACTTTATTGTGAACAACCATTAATAGTTAGAGACCTGAAGAATTCGCGTATTGGTTCCGGGTAAAGCTAGAGTTCAAAGAGTTAAACGTTAATTTCGCTTTGTAATTGGTCCATTATTTTATTTGACATATCCTGGAGAAGCTTGAGCCAATAATAAACATGCAACAAAACGCAGGTCAAATCATCGCCTTTTGCTGTGATAGCAAGCTACCAATGCTCATTTGATGATTGCTCGATTGTACATAGAACTATGGAGTCTAGATTACAGGTCATTGAACCCGCGAATTTTTTACGTATCTAGTAATAGTGTCGAAATTCAATGCACGGAGGTCCGGTCAGAAAGTCGCAAAGAAACGTAAAAAGTTACCATTTATTATAGTCTATTCACGGTAAGGTGAGCACGTTTTGAAGCTCTCTCATTTCGAATAGTAGTCTATAAATATATTTTATTGTAGCCTTAGACGTTAATTTCCGAGTCTGGTGAAATGTATACAATGTGTATATTACTTGCATGGCAATATTTATTTTAAAAAGTGGTGAAAGCATTAAAAATGACTGATAGGTAGAGCTACTGATTTTAGGCGAATATATCGGAGCACACAGTAGATTCAAATACTGTATATACACATCAGCTGTTGTCATACCTGCATTGGCTGCTAGTGCCGTTTCCGCATTTGATCGGGCTACTCAGCATTTCGTTAACTCCGACACTGTGCTTTCGTGATTCGTGCCCAAACATTTAAGACTCCTATGTACTGAAATGCTTTCTGTGAAATCGTTGTTTTGCGCTTAAACGCGTATCTCGACAAATAAATGTTCTGGAAATATGACTTTTTGTAAGAAAAGATAAAAAACAATTATCCATGGCACTAATTTTTTTTTTTTTTTACTTTTGTTATATTAGTGTGTATTCTTGGAAAAAAAAATCTTGAAAATGGTCAAATTTCGCATCTCTAGAAATTGCCTATGCCGTTTCCTTAAGCGGCAAGAGAAAATTACAAAGATACGAACGTAGTTTAATCTACGGTCTTTCATCGCGTGTAATAAAACCCCCACTGCTACTGATCTAATTTGCAGAGTACAGCGTCACGACGGAAACACTGCACGCAATGCGCGTAGGAGCGATGAGGCGTGAGGCGTGCGTGTTAGTGTCACCCGTATCGCTCCCTCGCTTCTTGACCTTGGACGCGCAGCTACATAGTCCCCTTAACGCGGGCCAGAACATGCTTCAGCCAATCAAAAAAATCTGATAGGAGTGAAGTGACTAGGGCCTCAAAAGTGCTCACTTTACCGCGAACAACCTATGGTGGAAGATGACGGGACGGGAACTTGCCAGTCTAGTATTGCCGGCCACGAGATACCTTGACGCATGGAGGCTACCGTGCTCGCCTTGGAAGTGCTGTCCTGCGTGTAGGGTTCCGTGCGGCAGGACAGTTCCGTGTCTCAGGTTGCACCGGGTAACCTACACTGCCGGCAACCTTCCGAGTCGTCCGGCGCTTACATAAAAAAAAAAAATTCCTCACTACTTTCTGTTACGTTAACACTTTGCTTTCCCAATAACGGACTTTCTGTACATTTGGCACAAGTTGTGGATTCTTGGAACCTCCCCGTAAACTGTAAAACGTGATTTAAAAACACTTATTTTTCTTCCCTTTTTTCGTTAAGCCGCTGTTTTACGGCGTGGAAAAAAAAAAATTGTTACTGGAGTTTGATTTGAACACGGGTCGAAAGTTCTCATATATGTGACTAACCATTCGCCTACGACGCTTTTGAGGAATAAATAGGCCCACGGTACTTCATAGAATGTGATATACTTAACTTTCTTAGTTTCTTGGAACTTTTGATATAAGTGTTTTTGTTACACTCCCATGACGCTATTTTCTGATGTTTGAAGAATTATGTTTAAAGACTATTCACTATAAAGTGAGCGCAAATGAAATCAACTTTAGAAAAAATCACTGCCCCTGCCTGGATATATTTTAACTGGCGCACAGAGTGAAACGCACTCAGTAACGTTGGTAACGATGAATGGGAAGTGGTTCCGTATCTTAACGTCGAATAAAAAGTGTTAGGTAACCATTTCTGATGACTTAAGTTATTATTTATTTTGCTTTCTGTTTTCTTATTTTAATTACTCGAAGAGTAAAAGTTAGCGGATATGTGAAGTATTTATTTTTGTAATAATTCCACGGTTTCACTTGACCTATCCATGAATAAAGTTATAAGTCACATGACAGTGTTAACCGTACATTAGGCGGAATAATACACAACGTACATCCAAGTAGATCTTAAGCAGGGCTTTCAAAGTGCTCATTTTACCACGAACAGCCTATAATTGGCGTGGGTTTCCTTACTGCCACGGGAACAATAATTTGCTGCTACAGTAGCAAAGAAAGCTTCGTGTAGATTCGGCAATGTTCGTTTTCGAAACCTGAAGGTATAGGAAATAAGGAGACGGTCCGTATTTTGTGTTTACGGAGCTCAATTCCGTTTTCTGTATACGAACATTATACGAACCATACATTCCCATAAACAGTGTTCTCGCCAAAGGCCGTTTACGGTAAAATGAGCACTTTTGAAATTAACCTCTAAAAAAAATCCACTGCCCATAATTATACAGGCCTATATACTACTACAGTTCACGCCAGTTCACAGGCTCCCAAATGTTACAGCGAATTTATGAAAATATTTCTAACACTGGGCATTCTTTCGCGAGACTAGTGTTTAAAATTATGGTCACTGAAGAGTGAGTGAGTGAAGAGATTTGGACGGTTCTTAACAGCGAGGTCTTGAGAGCCGATGAGGGTGAGGCAAGGTGAATATGGAGCAGCGTCGGAATGAAAGGGCGATAGAAACCGGAGATCCCCGAGAAAACCCGCCGACAAACGGCATCGTCTGGCGCGATTCCCACAAGCGAAGATCCGGAGTGACTCGGACAGGAGGCATCTAACCCGAATCGCCTTGGTGGGAGGCGAACTGACTAACCGCTCAGTCGCCGTGGCCCCCATGGCCACTGAAGTCAATTTTTTTTTGTTCTTTAAGCATAAGATCGCTAATCGGGACCTTTCAGAGGTCGATAGAGGCCTAGGTAGCTTTAATTTTTGAAGCCCCTTCTCACACACGAAAAATAATTAATGCAAAACTAACAGTTTTTAAGTCCCGTATATTCTGAATACTTACATTATTGACAGAATACAACCATTTGTCATGAGCAGGATTAACACATTTGTTTAACAAATGCGTCTATTGATTTGAAATTCGTAGTCAATGTCCTAGTTTTGAAGCCATATGTGATGCGGGCCTGGGCATAATGGCCCTGCTGCTTCTCTCCTCCACAACCTGTGATTAGTGCCTGGCACTAATTCTCATATTATTAACACATTTTATTTCATAAAAATTACATGGTTCCACGTGGATAACTCGTGAACAAAATGAGCAGGCTAATGACAATGTTAATTGTAAACATGTGGAAGGATTCAAAATGGGTACTCAAATATATCCCAAGCATAGCTTACAAAAGTGCTCGGTTAAGAGTGAAGAGCCTATGTAGACTGTTCATCGTTACTACAAACTTTTCTGGAGCCCTGCTTAAGTTACACTTCCAGGATATTCCTCCACTTCATGCAAACAAAGCACAACAGAATATACAAAATTACACCAAAAGAACAGTGAACCCTCTTCGTGCGCATTCAGTGTAATATTATTTTGCATAAGAATTATTTCTTACCAGGCATTACCATTTCCTCACAGATTTTATTCGTATTAATTATAAACGAAATATTATAACTTATAGATATAACATAAATTAAAATACATTTTAACTACAGCTGTGGTAGTTTTATGATAATACAAATACAACATGCTTGCGAAACGTGGCATATTTAGGAAACAACCAAACACGTCGTACATCGGGTGATTTTTCAAATGTTTGATTCAAACAGTTCGCAGAAACCGCGAATTGACTATCTATAGCTACCTATTGTTGACAAGCTGCGCGATTTGGAAACTGAAAACCAAACTAGAACACACATTTGTATTACCTTAATTTTGTAAGACTGGTTCATGGTTACTTAAATATATTCCATTTTTTTTATTCTATACCATTAACTACGTTTTTTAATGTTAACGTGTAATTTTGAACCTCTACTGCTCACTGTGGCACTGAAGTGATTTGTCAGTTCGATCATTACACACGTGTTATTTTTTCTGTGCTATTTCCTTGTAAAGGAAACAATTAACTGATTTCGCACATCGGTCTTAACTAACCTGTGTGAGCTCGTGGGTATTGTGTAAAGATTTTGAAGAAAAAATATTTAAAAAATTTTACTTTAGATGTGTTTAGTTATTCAGTCGTGAACAGCGTGTTTAGTTATGTTACTCCATTTTATAAACATTAGTAATCAATCTTGGTAACATGGGGGATAAATATGTAGCCACTGAAATCGGCTTCTCTTTGTTTTATGAACTTTAGAGTAAGAATTTCTGTCATACTTACGTAATTATATTTCTATAAACTCCTCAGTGTCCCTTGATCTGCAAATCTATATCAGACATATAGGCCTACGTTCACGTGGATGTTGATCTTCACGTGCGATGAAATAATTCACAAAAAAAGCGGAAGGAGGACACTTGTCAGGCTGTTGAAAGTGTTCAATGACTCGTAAACATGCTTCTTTAACATTCAAGCAAGTCCTTCAAATGATAGTTTCAATGGAGGTACAAGCCATGGAGTGAAATTTTTTTCGGGCCTGCTACGGCCCTTGTGTTCTGCGGATTTCAAGTATCCGTTTCGACAGTTTGTTATATATTTGTTTCGGCGTGAGCAAGCGAGGAGACTGTTTCCAGGCAATGTCTTCGGAAACAGTTCAACGTTTGTTTCACCTTGGCCCTTGAACCAGAGTTTATTTGACTTTTCCTAGAGAACTTTGATCTCAAAATAAACAACGTTCAGACTGCTGATATTCCCATGAAAACATGTCAAGTAGCAAAGTGTCTGTAAGTAATCAACAAATGACAGAATAAAAAAAAGCTGGTTTAAGTTTAAGATGAGCCATAAGTCACGTAGTCTAGTTACTAACAGAAACTCTGGGATACGCAAAATTATTTTTCATCTTACCGTATACGCGTGATATAATGTAGTCTGTTGCATGTTCTTAAACCACTCTTTTGTGCTGAATCAATTACGAAACATCATCATAACAAACGGGTTCATGTATGTACTTATGAGCAGGCCTTACGTTCCCTATACATGCACAATCTCCTGTTTACTTACAAAAACCAACTCTGTAATATAAAAGTTTGCCTTTAGCTAGGGTGCAACCAAATCTTATTTAACTTGACTATCTTTATACATACAATAAAACTCGTATAAATATTGGGGCTGCGGTGGCTGAGTGGTTAGCCTGCTCGCCTTCCACCAAGGTGAACCGGGCTCAATCCCAATCCGGGTCACTCGCGGATTTTCGCACGTGGGAATCGTGCCGGACGATGCCACTGGCCGGCGGGTTTTCTCGGGGATTTCCCGTTTCCCACTCCTCTTCATTCCGGAGCCGCTCTATACTCAACTCAATCACCCTCATCGGCTCTCAAGATCTCACTGTTAAGAGCCCTCTCAAATCTCTTCTCTCACTCGTATAAATATTTATTACTTTGTTCATGATCCACCTGATATTTAAGTATCGAATTTAGTAATTTTTATAATAATCTATGTTGGTGTGCATTACATTATGTCTATGAGACTACGCATTGTAATATTATCCACTAACCTGACGTGAGTTACACTGGAAAAGTAATGAGCAAGCATTTCCAGGGAAAAAAAACTGGAACGACTTGGGCCTTGGCGCATTAACCATATATTTATGTTGCGATACAACTGTAGCACTAGTTTCTTCTTTTGCAGCATGGGAAATATATGAAAATATCACTACGTCTGAAATCATTGTAGATAGAGACACGGCAACTTGGCAAGTTCATTTGGCAGCAGGCCAGCTCCATAGCACTTTATACATCGGCGAGGCGAGCGTTTATGCATTCGCATTTGCCACAGCAAGGTTTTTATGTTGTACTGTATTTTATACGACCTGCTTGTTTTGTTATGGACAATTTATTAACAGTTCAGAGTTTTCAAAAGCATGCCGAATAAAATGTAGTCCGAGGAGATAAGTGACATAAATGTTGAAGGTAGGCAGGTAGTTGGGCTTAATGTCTTGTCGACAGCGAGGTTATTAGAGACGGCGCAAGTTCCAGAGTCACAAATGCGCCACCTCGCTCGGCATACATGGAGAAGTTAACGGAGTCTATCTTATGTTAGAGACTAATAAAAACGCGAACTTTCAATGCCTTTTTGGGTGTAAATGTCGTCAACAACAATACTGAATGAATCGGTAACAACGGAGCACGACAGAATCGCTGAGTTTGTTACTGTGCACGCTGTCATGAAAGGCATCTAGGAAGTTTGGAACTCCGAGCCAAATACATAGGAGCCGATAGCAGCTATATTGTGTCTGCGAAATGCATTACATTTATTAACATTTCTATACAAACAATTAAGAATACAATGCAGTCACTATACTCTGTTTTATATTAGTATTATAATATAATCCACTTATTTACAAACAGCTGAAAATCATGTAAACATTGGACGTTGCAATAAATTACCATTGGTGTATCGCACTGAAAATGAACTGAGGATGAAAATCCACGTCTAGTTCCCGCCTGAGACAGTGTAACGTAAGGATGAGATGAGGATGGTGCTGCGGGGAGCTTGATCAGTGACATGTGGTGAGGCGTTGCAAGGTAAGTCGGTGCTTGCTCACTACTGTACATTTTCGTTGCACGCAGCAGTAACCACCCTGCAACCTAGGGAACTATAATGCATTCCGACCACTCACAAGCGAGCTGCAAGGGACCCATTACACGTGTCCTGTAGCGTCAGCTGCCGAGGTACGTTTTAGTGGTGGAAGTGTAAGCAACAGGGTACAGCACCCAACTAACGCCTGCTTACCTTGCAACAGTTAACCATACGCCACTGAACCGGATGTCCTACACGAGGGACAGACTTATGACTCCTCAGCTAGCCCGGGGAACGGATGGGGGAGGCCAGATGGGGCGGAGATGCAGTGGAATTAGTGGGGGTGTAGGATATGGGATAACCGCGAGAAAACCCCTACACCAGGGTGATCCGCCACACTCCCTACAGGAGAACCCTTTCGTCCGACGATGTCTCTCGTGCCAGGGTCTGGGGTCGAACTGTAGACTTCAAAAGCGAAAGGTCAGTGACTAACCAAATGAGCCAAACGTAGGTCTTTGTTTCGTACTGCTGAATATAAAATATAAATTATATCTTGAGGTATAATGGTTTAACAAGTACGAAACAAAATTACTTTTTTCAGCTGTAATGACCTCAAGGAAATATTACAATGAAACCACTGCGATATTCTCACTGCGGACGGGACTACACATCATTCTAAACGCCCCACAATAGTAGCACTTTGTCAGTGGCAGAGCAGACACTCGGTTAGTGCAAAACTTGTGCAACTGGTCGTACCTGGCATGCTGTTTGCTGCATTTAACCGAGTCGAGTGCGTGTTCCAAGTTAAACAACCCACGCAGGCTCTGGGCGCAGTGTAAACTGAGCATTATATTTGGATCGCACTTAAAAGGCTTTGCACGACAAAGATGATGGTAGGTAAACACCATTAACAGCTCTGCTATTAAGAAGTAAACCACGTGACTGACTCAGAAGGGGAAAAGGAGAGAAATAATGGTGAGGGTTTAGGTGGTGGAAAAACATCAGCCTTTATTTACAGTAGAGTACGTGGAAGGGGTTGTAACGAGAAGGGGAGTGTTGGGTGAGATCGTGTCACGCGCCCACGAGGTAGCGAGCTGCAGATAAACCGTCCACACTTGCCCCTGTGTATATAGGCTGTTCACGGTGAAGTGAGCACTTTTGAAAGCCCTTTGATATGAAATAATAGTCTATATATTCTTTTTTATATTAGCCGTAGACGGTAAAATGTGAGTGCGGTGGAAAATACACACTTTGTTTATTACTTACATGGCAATATGGACTTAAACATTATGGTTAAAGGATATAAAATGACTGAAAGAAAAAAGTAACTAGGACGTCAACAGTGCTCACTTTACCGTGAACAGCCTATACCTCGGCTGCATTCTGCCACTGGTATTCTTAAGACAATACGGCCGGGGTTGAAGCACCCGCCTCTAAAAACGTTCTCCACAATTAATTTTCTATATACTCAGGGCCACCTGTTTTCCCACGGAAAAATTTCAGGACAAGATGTGTTCCAAAACGCTTTAGTTCAGAACCACTTTCGTGGTTGGATCGTTTGAATTGTTACGCGTCTTATCTGCCTGTCCACGAATCACGAAGTCAGTATCGGATGGAAACTTAATTTTTATTAGCTTACTCGTGTAGCAGTCAGTCTTCACGCTAAGACAGACGGCCAGGCCAATAGCTAGAGACAGGAGTACATTGCGAAAATATTTATGGTCATGCTAGACTTCAATATCCTACGTTCACAACCACAACTTCCTTTGGTTATTGGCCGGGTGTCTACGTGAGAAGACGTGTTCTTATTCGACTCGGCCAGTTGTAATAAAGTACTCCGATACTGAACGTCCATGATTCGCGGACAGACACTTGAGACACGTGACATTTGAAATCATCCAACCACGAACGCATATATCAACAAAATAGTTTTCGAATACAACTATTCTTGTAATCTTTTCGCGAAAAAAACCTCTCCCTACCAATAGCCAAAGGAAGTTTGCAAGTGTGCATGCGAAGTATATTAAAGCCTAGCCTCCATTCACGGTTACTTCAGATTTTTCTAAAGCACTGCTAAAGTTCTACTTTCAGGATATTCCACCGCTCCATGCAAACAAAATTTAACTGAGTCTCGAAAATTACACTTGGCAGACGAGCCGCATTCGTGCGCATCCAGTATAGTAAAAATTTCATAAGAACTATTTCCTGGTAGGTATTGCCAACACAGCTATTTCATCTCGGGTTTTACTTTTATTAATTATAAATGAAATACAATAATTTATAGATAGAATATAGTAAAAAAAGTGCGAAGACCCTAGGAATAGACTGTATAATATTCTAGGGTGCTGGCTGGCTAAGTATTGCACACTGCTATAGGTTGTTTACGAAAAAGTGAGCAGTTTTGAAAACAACCTTAGAAAAAGTCACCGCTCCTATCTGCATATATTGTAATGGGCTCACTGAGTGACATGAGCCTAGTAAAGTTGGTAACTATGGATGGAAAGTAGTTCCATAACTTATCGTCGAATAAAAAATGTTAGGAAACCATTTGTGATAGCCTAAATTATTTCATTGGCTTTGTTTTCTTTTCTAAATGCATGAAAGTGTAAAAATGAGAAGAGTTGTATAATATTTACTTTCCTGATAATTTCACAGTTTTACTTGACGGACGCATGAGGCCCATGTCAATGCTAATCTTACATAAGGCGGAATAGTACACAACATGCATACAAGTAGATGTTAAACAGGGCTTTCAAAAGTGCTCATTTTACCGTGACTAGCCTATAACACGACAACTCGCTTCGTGCACCCAAGCACAACGGAGACGTAGAGAACTTGAGGAAACAGAGGTGAAATAACCGCTTATTCTGCGAACTCCAGCCACACACACACACACACACACACGTCACCGAAACTCCGCTATTGGCCAGTCAGCGTGTCGGAACGCCGTTCGCCCGCCAGTCAGCGGTAGGTAACTTACTGGCCAGCCGGCAGCCCGGCCAATAGCGAAACTTCCGCACCACGCAGTAGCCAATCAGACACATGTTCCTCTTCCGAGGCCTCACGCAGCCAATCAGTGGAAGGGTATGCTCACATCAAAATAACCGCCAACCAAGGATTTTGCTGAAAATGTTCAGTGAGATTAATGAACTATCATGAATTGTATCACAGTATAAATTTACCAATACCATTCTTTTACGAACTAAACAAGGAGTTGATTTGGTAGGGACCGGAAAATTGTTTCACGAGATATGACAAAACTTTATATATTTGTGTGGTTCTATCTTACAAAATGGAGGGGGAAAAGGCTCTGTGTACACACATTTGATGTTTGTTATATATACTACCAGCATACAAAGATAAGTTAGAATTCTAAAATATCTTGATTGCTGCCATTTTAAAAATAAGTGTCTGAAATACTTGAAATATATTTATACATATAAACTGTAGCAGTACTAATTGAATGCCAAATTTGGTAGGAATCTGACAATTGTTTCCCATGAAATTATACAAAAACTTGATTAATTCATGTAGCGTTATCTCACAAAATGGCGGACAAAAGTTTTTTTTATTTATTTCATGCCTGTAATAGATACTGTTGGTATAAAAAATTCTGTTTAAATTGATCAAATTGTATGGTAGTTACAATAAATAAACCTAAAATATTGTTATCATCAACATTTTGAAAATAAGTCCATAATAAAGTTTAATTACACATACATACCTGGCCTATCATAGTATTCCTTACGTGCCAAGTTTGGCGAAAATTGGTTCAGTAGTTTTCGAGATATAATTAAAAATTTTTTTTTCATGCACCGCTATATTTCAACATGGTGGAGAAAAGTGTTTATTTTTTAGCTTATAGGATGCGTATATTACACACCATCAGCGTACAAAATTTCGTTGAAATTTGCCAAATGGTATGGTAAATATACCAAATAAACCAACAGTGTTGCATGACCGCCATTTTGAAAAAGTACCTAATTAAGTTCATTTATTTATATTTACTTGGCCTATTAAAGTATTACTCACGTGCCAAATTTGAAGTAAATTGGTTGAGTGGTTTTCGAAATATAACATAAAAGTTTTTTCACGTGGCGCTATCTTACAAGATAGCAGACAAAAGTTTTTTTTTTTAGTTTATGTGATGATTGTAGTATATAGTGCCATCGTACAAAATCTGGTTGAAATTGGTAAAATTGCATGGTAGTAATATAGAATAAACCAAAAATATTTGTATGACCGCTATTTTGAAAATAAGTATCCAATTAAGTTCAATTAGTGAAATTTACAGGGCCAATCATAATATTACTTACTTACCAAATTTGAAGAGGCTACGCTGAGCAGTTTTCGAGATATAATGTAATAGCTTAATTTTTTAATGTGTTACTATCTTCCAAAATGGCTAACAAACATTAATATTCACCTATGAATTTAATTCTTACAACTTGCGCTGTTAGTATACAAAATTTGGTTAGAATCGTTTAATCGGTTTCCGAGACACGACATATCGCGCTAAATTTTAAAATTGCCGCCATTTTGAAAGTAAGTGCCTGGTGTGATCTAAAACTATAAAAGTCATGTGTCCTTACTTAGTACTATATGTGTGCTAAGTTGTGTGAAATTCGATTTACGCGTTCAAGAATTGAATGGAAAAGGGGAGGGGGACACCCACGCAGAGACACACCCAGCTACACACACACACACACACACACACACACACACACACACACACACACAGGAAAGTGATCTCATGAGCCTTTCTTTCCTTCCGAAAGTACGAAAAAAAACTAATAGTAAAAGTTGAGTTTTAAATCTCGATTCGGTGATAATTGTTCATCATTCAGAAGGGAAATAAAAATAAATGAAGAAATTTCGCAGCACGCAGCTGTTCAAGATGGCAGTACTTTGAGAGGGGTTAATTTCATTTGCTACATTCTCAAAACGGCATTATAAGTGACTTTTCGATTGTAATAGAGTTTTTTAATCACGTTTGTGGCGAGATATAATTTTGAGCGCGAATCGCACAGAAACGATTTAAATACAAAATTCGTTTCGTTCTGTGCTTTGAATGAAATATTTGGTGGCGAAGATAAACTGGGTGCTGCATCAAAGTCGCAACAACGGTACTTAAAACTTAATGATCTATAAAAATTCGCAAAAAAAAACGCTCACTGTGCCAAAGGTAAAGAAAGAGCTTGCATATAATTTGGCAGGCTCTCATTTAATTTTCGTGGTTCCTGTACAGCATATAACAACGCAAATGGACTAATGGAAGCTATGAACAGAGATCACAAGCTTCAAGATTTCTCCACAGCTGCATTTAAAGATTTCCAGCCGCACACTGGGCACAGTAAATCAGTTAACATTTAGTTGATTTACTTAAAACTGGAACTTCTTCTCGGAATTACTAGTAGCTAGCTTGATTTCGAGTGACAAATTTGTAGATCTCTGAAGAATACAAAAAACTTGTGTTGCTGAAGTGCAGCAAGGATTTTTGAAGAGTTTATAAAAACTTAATAGGGCACAGTATTTATAATTACACAAATATAGTATAGAATGGAAAAAAAATCCAAAACTACCTTTTTATAAATTTACAAACTGTCTTACTTCTTTTTCGCTTGATAATCTAAGCCTCGTGAAGAATTTTCATATAAGCACGGACAAAGACGGAAACGTATTCAGGAAAATAAGGGCTATGAGTCCCCGACTCCGAACTAGTGGAGCGATGACTTGATGAGCACAGATTTGCTAGTGTACATTATCATATCGATTGAAAAACAGAATTCATAAGAACAGCATTACATTTTTTTTTTAAATAGATGTGTACGTGGCAAAATTTTACGGAACAGGACTGACAAACCGCAGAGCTGCTGGATGTCTCGCTTTCCGCATCTCTCAAAATTGTTTACAGTAGCTTTTCCCTACTCGAATTGATTATTTCTGGACAATTGTATTGCTTTGAAAGATGAAGTTGCGGAACGCCTGCACCAAGATATATATACCATTCACGGTTACTTACGACTTTTCTGGAGCCCTACTAAAGTTATACTTCCAGGATATTCCTTAGCCTCGTGCAAACAAAGGTTAACCAAGTCTAGAAAATTACACCAAAGGGACTACGTACCGCATTCGTGCGCACTCACTGTAATCACATTTTTAACAAGTATTTTTCCTTACTAGGTATTACCAACACACCTATTTTATATATATATATATATATATATATATATATATATATATATATATATTATAATAACCAGTGTTTTATATTTGTGTCACCAAAAAGTACCAAATTGATGGATAAAATAAACTTTACTTATATATATTTTTATAAATTAAAATAGTTTATTTATAATACATGTTAATAGAAACAGGGAGAAAAGAGGTGTGTTGGTAATACCTAGTAAGGAAAAATACTTATTAAAAATGTGATTACAGTGAGTGCGCACGAATGCGGTACGTAGTCCCTTTGGTGTAATTTTCTAGACTTGGTTAACCTTTGTTTGCACGAGGCTGAAGAATATCCTGGAAGTATAACTTTAGTAGGGCTCCAGAAAAGTTGTAAGTAACCGTGAATGGTATATATATATATATATATATATATATATATATATATATATATATATATATATATATATATATATATATATATATATATATATATATATATATATATATATATATATATCTTGGTGCAGGCGTTCCGCAACTTCATCTTTCAAAGCAATACAATTGTCCAGAAATAATCCAAAGTGAGTGTGGAAAACAACCAAGCAGATCACGCATAGGGTGATTTTTTCAAAGGTTTGGTTCAAAAAGTGTGAAGAAAACACGAATATACTATGGTAAGGGAAGTAGTGCCGACGTCATCAATGCAGTTGTACTATCACCAGGAATGAATCTGAAGTAAACTACAAAACACAAGCCAATCAAATGCGCTTTACTTCAGTTTTAAACAGCCTACTCTATCCCACAAATAATAGGCCTACAAATAACGGCATTAATTCGGTTTAAAAAAAAAGTAAAATATCTTGTAGTAAACAACTCAGAATAGTTCAGATTTCACCGAAATATTGTTCTTTTGATTATAACACTGTAGATGTGTTTGTTGTTGATTTTTTATTTTTTTTTTAGTGGTGTAGTTTACCATTTAAATTTATGTGAAAATTTCAAGAATATTTTTGGCTGACAATTGTGGATCTTTATGATTCAGGAACATGCATGATGCGGCAGAATTTCTATTTAATTATCCTCTATGGAATACATAAATCACTATTAATCGGTGCGCTGTTTGTTGTAGATTCTGATAAGTTTGAAATATACCTAATAAGTCAAATTATATCACGTTAAATGGTGTTTCTTTTGCCGCGGGTGATAGATAACATATGTCTAAACTATGGGCGATTATTTAATGTATACTACGGAAGAATGGCTTATAACGAGCACGTGAGCTCACAAACGACTGCTCAAAGGAAAATCAATGAGTGACATTCAAAAAGACTTTACTACATACATTGTCTCTGTAACTCGTCCCACAAAAACCAAACATTTTACGATGGCAGGTTTGAAACAGGTTTCATCAATAATATACCCCGCTCAGGGAGACCGTATAAACAAGATAAGCGGATTATACTGTGGCTGCTGTGTTAGTCGAACATTCAACCAAAAAGTCTATTCGTAAGAGATCACACGAACTGGGTTTCCGTACACAACATTGACGAGACATCGTCTTCTTTAGCAAACGAATTAGTGATAATGGCGTAATGAGACCATGTGAAGCTTGTGGACGATTTCTCGATACCTTTTAGACAATTCTACCGAGGCAAACCGGGTTCAATCCCCGGTCGGGTCACTCCCGGATTTTCGCAAGTGGGAATCGTGCCCGACGATGCCACTGTTTGGCTGATTTTCTCGGGGATCTCCCGTTTTTCCCACACTTGCATTACGGCGCTGCTCCATTCTCACCTCATTTCATCCTTATCGGCTCTCAAGACTTCGTCGTTAAGTGTCGCCTAAATGTCTCAACTCAACAACTCAACTCTTTTAGACAATGCCTGCAAGGAGGGAAGTGATTTTCTCGGAGGTGTGTGAAATTTACCGTATAGCAAAGGTAAACAATATTTACGCCTGGAGTGAAGAGAACCTACATTCGAAAAACTGGAAAGGTACCCTCCTGAAGTGATGATGTGGGCTGCAATTTCGGTATCACTTATTTTCGGTCCATATTTCTTTGAAAGTGCTGTAAACCATATTAGCTACCTACCATGTTATGTGGCTCGTTTATTCCTCAACTCCAAGGTCGAGAACTACTCGGCCAGATCTGGTATCAGCAGGATGCAGCATCAGCACCTTAAGGGGGTCGCCTACCTGACGCGACATGACACAGGAGCGAGCGAACGCTACGGGCGACACTGGCACGCTCATCAAGTGCCGCATCGCCACTATGGGCGAAGCAATAAACTAGCGCGCAAGTTTATTCTAAACCTGTTTTTTTCTACGGGACTTTGAGCGGTGACCATATTATTTTACTGCTGGAAAGTCTGATCCAAAGTTCAATGCAGGTTTGTATCTGAGTTTCACGTAGATTCAGTTATCACATTTTGACATACGGCAGTCTCAAAAGGCTGTTTTGAGCTATGTTGGAAGGCTTGGAAATAGTGCTTTAACGTTTTATTTCCGTAAATAAGCACATTGGACGCACGTGGAATAGTTTCGTTAAAAAAAAAACGCATTTCCCAACACACTGCAACACATTTCTAGCTCCTAGCAGGCAGCCCCTTTAAGGGAATATCTTATTGACCTATTTCGATATAAATGAATTGGAGGAGATTCTGCACAGTTGCCAGGTAAGTCGGCAGCGAGATTATTGGAAATTTTATACGTGGATTATTTTCGTACAGTGTCTGCACATTTTTCTCACAAAAAAAAGCCGCGTGACATCGTGAAAATTCACCAACATAATGTAGCGACATGGAAGACGAATGCTAATGCTCATTTGATTTAGGCTAAATTCCTGGTTTCCCTATTTGGCTTGTTCATGCGAAATTTATACATTCGTATACTAAAATTGTGTCAGCTTCTCAAACTAGGTACATGAGTCAAACTATGCTCCTATGAATCCTGTGAACTACCAGATGTTCGAAGTCTAGGATGCCTGCATACTACAATGCGAAAATATCAAGTTCTTAGGGATAGTGGATAGCCAACAAATAAGTACACTGATTTTTCGTGAAAAAGTTCCAAGATTTAACCCATGCGTGAATACTAGGATGATAAAAATTGGGGGGGGGGGGGGGGAAGAGAGAGAGAGAGAGAGACAACTGTGTATATTAGTTTCACTTCAGTGATTGTGATAGTTATTTTTACATTAAGTGACGCTCAGTTAAATAGGTAAATTACTTTCTGTCTCCCTCACTCTCTGTGTAGCAGCCAGACTACTCGCCCCCGCCAAGGCTATCCGGGTTCGATTCCCGGCGGGGTCACCCAAATTTATGCATATGGAAAACGCAGCGGACACTGACTTTGGCGGGCGGGTTTTCTGGGTAATTGCATTAAATAACGTAAAATGGTACTATTTTTACTTTGTCGAGCCGCAAAACACAAAGCAAGATCAAACTGCAGACTGCAGCGAAAATTCCATAAATCAAAATTGGCTGTGACTGGTCCGCCTTAAAGTGTCCAGTATAACCTTTCAATTATAAACCATTCACGGCTACTTCACACTTTTCTGAAGCCCTGCTAAAGTTCTATTTCCAGGATATTCCTCCACGTCATGGAAACTAATCTTAATTAAGTCTAGAAAATTACACCAAAGGACAACGCACCGAATTCGTGCGCACTCAGTTGTAATAATATTTTATAGGAGAACTATTTCTTCCTAGGAGCTGCCAACACACATTTTTCTCACTGTTATTATAAATATTTATTATAAAAGAAACATTATTATTTATATTTAAAATATTGGGAACACCAATTTAACGGAAAATATGATACTTTTATGTTGACAGAGGTATAAAATGATTGTGGCTTATGTCATATTTTCAAAATAACTAAAGACGTCATATATGGCGTGATTTTCCAAATGTTTGATTCAAAAAGTGACAAGAAACCGTGGACAGACTATAGACTAAAGATGAGGTAGACCGCTTATCCGTATTCTGCGCATGTACCCAACACTGACTGCTCTGAAAGAACACTACTGTCAAAGTCACATGGTCAACAATGATGAACGTGTTTGCTTATATCTTAATTTTCAAAATACAAGAACTTTTGTTTTAATACAATACACCAACTTGAATTTAAGAAAACTGTATTCGAAATTAGTTAGAGGTAATATACAAACATCCCAAAGCACTTGTTTACTAATGGCTGTTCACATAAAGTGGCCACTTTTGAAATGAACCTTAGAAAAAATACATTTTCCCCGAATCCATATATTTTGATGGGCGCACTGCGTGACGCTTGCTCAGTAAAGTTGGCAACGATGAACGGATAATAATTACATATTTTTGCGTCGAATAAAAATTGTTAGGCTTGTGACAACATAATTAATTCTTTCGTTTTCTGGTTTTTTATGCATCGAAGTGTAAAAACGAGCAGATTCGTATAATATTTACTTTCCTAATAATTTCACAGTTTTACTTGACCGATGCATGGATAAACTGATGAGGCTCACAGCAATGTTAATCCTACATAAGGCGGAATGATACACAACGAGCATACAAGTAGAACTTAAGCAGAGTTTTCCAAGTGCTCATTTTACCATGAACAGCCTATAAACAGTATTCTAACCTCAAATCCAATTGACGCCATTTTTGCTATACGTAGGGATCTGCAAAATTCTCGTTATTATTTGGCATCAGGCTGAACTTTACTGTGATGTATATACTTGAACCGGCATCAGTTCCCCATTGGCTGCTGTATAAATGTAAAGTCGCTCCTATTTTACTGGCCTGCACGTGATTGGACAACACAATTGTGAAGTGTTCATTTGCTGGTGCAGAGTTACCCAGGGCGTGTCAAATATAGTATAGTCCAATGGCAGACTTATTGCCAAAGTACATTTGTTTGAAGTTTAACGTGTCCCCAAATAATAACGCGAATTTCGCAGGTCTCTAGCTATACGTATTAGGAGAAAAGCAGTTGAGTGTCGGGAAAGGAGTGACTACTGGTTGTGCGCAGTTAGCGGGATCGGTCTACCTCATCTATAGTCTATGGTGTCATAGCAGCGGCAAAGAAAGCTCTATACGGAGCGGCTTCCGCTGGCATCCAAGTGTGGCTCGCTGCTGGATGTGACTTCGCTCTCCACTTTCACCGGCATTGTCGGAGCACCTTTGCCGGTTCAGCGACCTCTCGAGTCCTTAACTACACAGGCTGTTCACGGTAAAGTGAGCACTTTTGAAATACCTCTCATTCGGAATGAGTCTATAAATATATTTTATTGTACTTTTAGACTTTAATTTACTAGTGCGGCGGAATATACAAACTGTGTTTATTGCTTACACGGCAGAATTTATTTAAAAAGGTCGTTAAAGGATAAAAAATGACTGAAAGAAAAAAATAACTAGGACCTCAAAAGTGCTCTCTTTACCGTGAGCAGCCTATAAACGGTCATCATCGTCACCGCTCGCTTGCTTTCCTCTCCGCGTCCGCTCCACTTCACCAAGGTTCGGGCGCAGGCGGCCAATCGCTTCCCGCCGACCCAATTCCCGGCGGGTAAAGGCTATTCACGGTAAAGTGACCACTTTAGAAATGAACCTTAGAAAAAAGTCACTAGTCCTGCAAGCATATATTTCAATGGCCGCACTGAGTGACATTCGCAAAGTAAAGTTGGTAACGATGGATGGAAAGTAGTTCCATATCTTAACGTCGAATAAAAAGTGTTAGGTGACCATTTGTGATAACTTGAAATTGTTTCTTTCGCTTTCTGCTTTTTTAATGCATCCAAGTGTAAAAATTTAAAGTATTAACTATCTTAATAATTTTACAATTTCATTTGACCGACGCATGAATAAAGCGGCGAGGCCCATGGCAATGTTAATTTTACATAAGGCGAAGGAGTACACTATGGGCATACAGGTAGAGCTTAAGCAGGGCTTTCAAATGTGCTCATTTTACCGTGAATAAGCTATAACTACCCGGATTTGTGGGAATCGTGCCGGACGATGCCGCTGGTAGGCGGATTTTCCCGGGGATCTCCTGTCTCGCCCACCCTTGCATACCAGTAGGTGTATGATGAGGATTCGAGCCCAGCACTTGTTTCGCATTGAAAATGAGTGGTTTTTCATTAAAAAGCAAGCAAATTTAAGAAAGAATTAGAAATAATATTGCAAAAAAAAGTAAATTTTTCACTTTTTCAAGAATATTTAAAAAGATAATATATAGAATAAAAATAATAGAACATTTACATTTTCAAGAGAATTCTAAATCATGCATTTTTTTTTTCCATTTCTCATTTCTTTTAAAGCTTTATATACGATATAAACTCGAATCTCATTCATCATTTTTAAGGAATTTTCATCAATTATCTTTGCATAGTGATCTAATAATAAAGTGATTTAATAATTACCATCTAGAATGCAATTAATTTTTTTTGCCAAACTTAGATTCATAAATTAGATATTCTGATATTCATATGATTTGTTTAACTTGTTGAGCAGAGCCTCAATTTTGATTTGTGTTATTTAAAAGGAAACAAATTTCATGAGTGCAAAAATTTTAAAATAAAATCAACATTAAAATTAAAATTATAAGAAATATATTGTCTCTTTATAAAATATTTCATAATTTAATACACATATAAAAAATAGAACAAGCAGCTTTATCACTAGTAACAAAAACTGCCTCACTCAGTTGAAGATGCGTGGAATGAATATGAACAAAATGATTTAGATTATTTAAATTCAATTAAATATATGTATCTATTTAATTACAAGCATTCAAAACGAAACTGACCATAGTGGTTTGAATTATTTAAATTCAATTAAATACAAGCATATAGATGACTATACGAAAAAATTATTTATTTTATTTGAAATTTATTTGGAATTGTACTTGAAAGCTCTTGAATGGGATGAGAGTACTCTAATTTTTATGATAGGGTTTCATAAACGTATATTTAAGCTAACAAACTATTGACTAATAATTGATTTGAAATATACTTTAATTCATATGAAAAATTAAGAAAAATGAATAGAAGAAAACTTGTTGAATTAGGGGTATATGAAGAAGAAGAAAACTCACTCGACTTTCTCTTAGAAAATCTATATACTATTGAATTGAATGAATAAAATAACCTTTCTTAATAAGGTATAAACATGTAAAAATTGAGTAAATTTATCGGTTTTCAAGTAATTTTCACAGTTTCTAGACAATTAAAATATTTTTTCATTAATTCAACGAAATCATTATCGAAGTTTTACTAATTTTAAAAACTTCTACGATCTTCTCGAAATCTTTACCTATTTCACGAAGTTCATATTTACAGTCAATATTTTCTAAAATGGTTAATTTCAAGTTTTGTAAATTTGAATGAAATTTGCGAATTAATTGTATGATTTCATCACAGACATTATCATTAATTTATATGAAGGTATAAATGATCGATGGCCATTTTTTTTAATGTTAGTCAAACTGCATGGTAGCAAAAGCATTTTTATTTATAGAGAAATTTTTTTAATTAGAATTAAGATTTTTTATTTGATCAAATAATTCATCTATATTTCTAAAAAATTCGTAAAAGTTTATAATAAAACCACTCAACTATGAGTCTAGAACATTGTATTAAACTATCGAAACAATTTGTTGATTCCTCCATTTAATGATATTAAAAATGTATAAATCTTCTGTAGTAGTTTCATTCAAATAATCATAAGTTAAATTCCTTTGGCTAATTAAAATAACATTACAAATTGTACCATCAGCAGGGTTTTTATGAAAATCAACACTAATTTTTATGTTTGTTTTATCTTTAACTATAGTTGTTTTTCTGTATGAACAATCAATAACATATAATGCTCTTCGCCCCCAAATGAATAATAATTGAAATCGCCTTCTAATTTTACAGTTGGTTTGTAATAAAGTTCATTATTTCTACATATAGTATCTAGTTTCCTTTTCGAATTTCTAAAATCTTTATAAGCTAGATACGTTTTTGCGCAAATATTATTTTCAATGTTTAGATTCCAGTTTCCTTTTGGAAAAACTTCATTTTTACCATTTTTAATATAAATATTTTTTACATTGCAATGATCAAACATAGGAACATGTTTGTACTGTTGAGGATTATTTTTTCTATTAATTTGAAAGCCAACAAGTATAAAATCAGGCATATTAAATTGCAAATTATTACATTGATAATTCATATCAAAGTTAAAATTAGTTGAATCAGTAGAAACGGGCTTTTCTAAAAATTGCCAATAATTAAAACTAATAGGTATTTTAGGTTATTTATAAATTTTTCTTTTATTGCAATTGCTACGTTAGCTTCGTATTCAACAATTGATCACAACATTTTTAATTTTTTAATATAAATTCTACCTAGATCAGGATGAGGTCTCTGAACTATGCCAGCTGCGTTCTTAGTTTAATAAAGATATAAACAATTGTTATCAGATGAATTACGAATAAAAGTAGTTTTATAACCATCTTTCGAATAAACTCAATGTTATCATTAATAAAACCAAACCGATATCTAAGTGGATACATTATTTCATTTGGTTTATGACTAACAAATTGATTTTTTTTATATTTATTATCAAAGCCAAAAAATTCTAAATAATGTTGTTCGCCTTGTGATCTTAATAAATCATGCTTCATTGTTGAAGTTATGCCTGGTTTATCAACAACTTCAATAATTATACCATTTTGAAATTTCTACTCTAGAGAATCGAAAAGGAAAAAAGTTAGCACAAACTTCGATATTATCTAATTTATCATATTTTGCTTATTTATCAGGTTTGTCGTTCTTTAATATTTCAAATTGTTCATAAACATAATCATGATTTGGAAAAGAAAATCCATCACCTATAGGTATATCAAATTCGATTCTATTATTGTAAACATTAAAATTCTTCTCAGTTTGATCGGTTGGGGAAAGGTTTGCCTCTCAAAACTCCCAATTTGTTCGTAACTTATTGATAAGTAAAAAAATCAATATATAAATGGCAGAATCAAAAGGAGTTCATAGATTTAAATTACTCATTGATAATTTAAAAAAAAAAATTGAAAAATGTAATGGAAAAGAATATGTACAAATAAGAAGAAAGAACAACAAATAATTAACGAATTATATAATATTGGTAAAAAAAATTGAAAAAGTGAAGAAAATTAAAATCTAATTACAACACTATTTCCAGTAGCAGTAAAAAAATTAGACTATTAATCAACTCCAAAATAAACATTGTTTGAAAGTGAATTATTTACAGAATCTCCTAATTTTGAAGAGCAAATGGGTATAATTCCATTAAAAAATTTGCCTGATTCCTCGCCTACTGCGTATGATTCTAATATAAATCGCGGAAATATTTTTCTGACAATATTAATGTTATTAATGATAAATTTAGCTGACGAGATGGACAAGGTTTTAAAAGTGGTGGTACAAAAGTAAAAACACATGGCGATTTTCTATTTGTCAAAGATAAAAAATATGAATTAACAATATGCCTTACTAATTTGTTAGCAAAAAGTAAAAAAGATGATCTTGTAGATAAATCTACTGGTGAAGATAAATTCACTAATGAGAACTATAAAAATGATGCAGAAATTGTTTTATTAACAAATGCAGTATAACAAAATTATGATTTAACTATGAACATAGCTTAGAGTATCGGTTGGAAGTATAATTAAATAATTAAACCAATTTATTACTAATATATAAAAATTTGTCCTAAATCTGGCAAAGATATAAAAAAATATAATAATTTACCAAAAGAATATGTTTGGATGAGTGATGTTACAAAATTAATAGATAGATTATTAGTTATTCAATGTGAAGCAAATTCTGGGAATAGCATTTTTTACAATGAAAAAGTAAGCATAATTAATATGTTGAACAATAAATTTTCTGAATATGTTGTGAATAATCCAAAAGGAATTACATATCTAATATGAGTTTTTAAGGTAATTCCACACTCATTTTGGAATTCTGAACACTATGGTGAAGGCATTATAAATTGGGCACTAAACAATTTAAATTTGCCTGAAATGCATTTGCCTGGTTATAATTATTGTGGCCCAATTACAAAATTAAATTAAAGATTAGAAAGAGGTGATACAGGCATAAATAAATTAGATGAAGCTTGTAAATATCATGATATTGCTTGCTGAGATTACAAATATTTAGAATGTAAACATGAAGATAATATAATTTTACAAAAACAAGCTAAAAAAATCATGTTAGATAAAAATACACCATTTGGTGAAAAATTGCTTCTGCAGCTGTTGCTTCAAGTATGTTTACAAAAAGAACATTAGAATGGGGCATTAAAATGTTTGATAAATAGTATATTTTTATTATTTACATATTTTTATTATTTTTATATTTTTATTAATTATATATATATTCTTTACTAATAACTGATGATAACAAACATAACTTATGATATTGCCTATGCGGAATTAAAAGATTTGGGTATAGATAAATTTTTTAACAGATAATCAAATTGAAAAAAAAAATTGCAAGAAGGTAAAAGTTCTAAATAAACTTTACCATTGCCAACAGTTAACAAAATGGTTAAAGAAAAAACAGGAAGTGGTATACATCATGGAAGAATTATACCAATTATATTAGGTGCTTTAGGTACACTCGGTGCTTTAGCTGGCGGAGCTAGTGCAATATACGGTAGTGTTAATAAAGTCAATAAAAATAAAAAAGAATTAGAAGAACAAAAAATACATAATTTAGCTATGGAAAACAAGGCTGGAAGTTGATTTAAAAAAGGAATACAAAAAAATTAACTTCATTATCTTATACTGATATTGAGAAATATGTAAAACTATTAAATATTAAATATTTAGAAATGTTTACATGATTGACGAATTACCAAAAAAAAAAAAAAATGCACAAAAATGAGTGTGCTGTATTTAATTTTTACATTTAAAAAAATCCTGGTACTCATTGTGTTTAATGATATTTATTATTTTGATTCATTTGGAGGCAATATACTTAAAAATTAAATTGATTATTTAAAAAATACCTCAATTTTTTACAATGATAAACAAATTCAAAATCTTAACTCAATTATTAGTTGACATCTATGATTAATCATATTATATCTTTTTTTTCGAGAAATTTCATTTCACTATATAATTTCGAAATTATTAAATGACGGATATATTTGGGAAACCATTGATCAAATCTTTATATAAAATTTTTGACACTAGTGCTTTTGCTTTAAAAACATATGTAAATTCAAAATGCAAAAATATCATTTCTGAATTTAAAAAAGACATAAATTAAAAATATAAAACTATTGAGTCTGATTATGCTTTAAAAAAGTTAATAGATTCAAAATATAAAACTATTACTTCTGATTATGCTTTAAAAGCAAATGTAGAATCAAAATTTGATATTACTGTTACTGCTTTACGAGATGAACTAAGCAATATTTTGGTCTACACAACAAATTATGTTTCTATTCAAAATCGTAGAATTAATAATATATCAGATCCTATTAATGGAAAATATGCTGTAAATAAAATCTATTTTGATAAAGAAATTGCTACAAAATTACAAAATTTAAACCTATCAGTTTTAAATTATTGTGGTACACTCGTTAGCACAAAAGATTAATAATGCAAAGAAGTTTCTAATAAAGAATTAGATGTTAAATTACAAAATTTAAATCAACCAGTTTCGAATAACTGTGAAATGCTTAGTAACTTAAAAATTGGAAAATATAAGGTAGAAAAGTCTCATATATTTTGTTTACCTGTAACATGGAATAAAAAAATTATGTTATTCACTTAGATATTAATCACATTTTCTTTACTATTTGATGGATTGAAGTATTTATAAATTAATTACTGCTAATCCTAATTTACCTCATGATACTCCAGCTATTATTAAAGGATCTATATACATAAATTATAATAAATCTTTTGATGTTAAAGGTGATATTTTAATTTTAAAAAACAAGTATATGAATATGATGATGAATTGATGATCACTATAGGCATATTCGTAAAATATAAAGATTAACTTTTTATTTATCTTTATTAAATAAAGAACACTAGGTGTTTGAAGTGTAAGAAAGCTACTAAAAATAATAATATAAAAACTGATACAACTAAAATGTACGATTAGTTCAAAAAAGGATATGCTCCATATGTAATATATAAAAAATATCAACATAAAAAAATTAGAGTGTAAGAGAAGGAATAATTAATTAATTATATAAGTCGGCTAGAAGAAATTTTTCAAGAAGTATAGTAATTTCGTATGGAATTGATGTTTTATGGCAAATTGATTTTGTAGAGATGAGTACTAGTAATTTGAAGGGAATATCACATATAAACAATGGATACAAAATTATATTTTTAACAATATTCGATGTTTTTTCAAATTTGCATTTGCTATACCAATCAAAGATAATACAGCTAAAAATGTAGTAAATGGTTTAGAATCTATATTAATTAAAAGAAAATCAAATAATTTACAAAGTGATAATAGGTCAGAATTTTTTATAAAACATTTAATGAACTATGCAAAAATATAATGTCAATCATTTTCTTCATTTAGTGAACTCAAAGCAAGTGTTGTTGAAAGAGTTAATCGAACTTTAAAAATAATGAATAATTATGTTGACCAATTAGCAGTATAGCATTTTTTAAAATTCTTTTAAGTTTGCTCACATGAACAATATCGCTAACTTTATATTTTGGTTTAAAAATATTCACAAAATTTGTTTGCAGTAATTTTTTTTCATTGTTTTTATTTGCTTTGCATTTCTATATTGGCCATCGTTAATTTTTCTGCTAAAATCTATTGTAATAAAACCATAATATTTATCACGACATTTTCACATATATATATTTTTTTCATAGGTCATGTCCCCACCAACAAAATCATTATAAATATACTTTAAGTTTGTATTATCCCCTTAAAAACACACAAAAAATTTGTATTAACTCTTACCAATTGTTTAGGTATTTTTGAATATGTTTGAGCTAAATAAAATTCATCTAAATTGTTGTCTTCCTCTAGTGAAATAATCGCGAACAATATCTATATCATCAAAAATTATATCATCAAATATAAATAGAGAACCATTTTCACATTTACCTAAAGGAATCATTTAATCATTATTTTTTAAAGAGAAGTATGCCATTTTTCTTTAACTTTAAACTTTTTGGATAATAAATAAAATTAATTTTGTTACTCAATATATTTTGGTTGATTTAAACTTTTTGAACAAACATACAATTTATTAAAATTTATCCATCCTACATTATAAATAAAATTTATAATCAAATTAGTTTTTCACATTTGCTTGGATCTACTACTATAGTCCTCATATTATTAGGCAATAGTTTCCCGTTATTTTTATTTTTATAGTTATCTTCAGAAATTCAGATGCCACACCCCAATTAATTTTGTACAGCATATGCTGCTTTGGGTGCTGCTTTTCATTTAATAACATAATTTTTGTAATAAATTGGTAATAAAGTGTTTAAGTTGACAAATAATAGTTCCATACTTAAGAAAAACTTAATTATGGTATCATACACAAATATAAATCAATTCCTTTGAATAGTTTTCATACAAAATATTTAACACCAAATATATACAACAATACTAATAATGATAATTGAATACATAATTCCTAATGTTGATAAAAACAAAGTAATAATTATTCCTAGATGTCAATATGATATTGAATTATTAAGAGAAACTATAAATTCAACTGAACCATTTTCTACAAAAAACATTGAATTAACAGCAGTTACCATAAAAAATTCGAATACAAACTAAATCGAAGTTTAATGTTAGATTTGGTGATAGATTATCTGATATTCTTGGTTTTGAAATAAATTTAACTATTGAAGGGATAAAATAATTGAAGGCACTAAATTACCTAATTTGTAATCCATTTAAAACAATAAATGTTCACTGCTAATTAGCATTGGTATGTTTATAAAATACGATGAATCTAATCACATAGACACAAAAATTTATTATTTGCTTTAACATATCGCTTACAACATTGTGAAATTCCTCTCCTAATCCCTTTT
Source organism: Dryococelus australis (assembly GCA_029891345.1). Taxonomy (NCBI): domain Eukaryota; kingdom Metazoa; phylum Arthropoda; class Insecta; order Phasmatodea; family Phasmatidae; genus Dryococelus; species Dryococelus australis. Next base: position 281,000,887 of record CM056994.1, read on the forward strand.
TCAATCATTAAAAATCATATCATAATCACGTAATAAATCTAATGATTGTTTAGTTGTTTTTAACATTGAATACCACGATAAACCCTGTGCAGTAAAATACCAAGCAGGGCCTAAACCATATTATTTTACACACGTATTTCAAAAATTTTCAAAACTATCTACTAATAATAATACATCAATTTTTAATATATAAGTCATGATATTCACCAAGATTTATAATAAGTTGATTCCAAACAAGTTTTGTGTGTTCATAATATTCATTAGTTATATCAGATTCATTAAATTTATTGTAAAATTCACTTTTGGTAGAAATTTTTTCGTCAAATTTTTTCCAATTATCCATATAATCATAATGATAAACCCCTTTTTTGATAACTGAATCTGCTTGACTTTTTGGAAAATGTTTGCATGTATGTTTCATCTGTTTTCTAGTCAAATTAGACGATAATTTAGCTAAACTACCAGCCATAAATTTAAACGTGTTTATAAATTACATTGTTTAATTTTTTGTTTCTTTCCCAAAGCTAATAAATTTTCATCATTATTTGAAAGTAAATCTATTTTTTTTTTCATCATAACCTAACTCTTTAATAAATAAATATGCATCATAGCCAGTTAAATTGTGAAAATAAATTGGTACAAAGTTGGGCAATTTTAATTGTACATTACAATTATTGCATACAGGATTAATGAATTTGCCAGTTAAATGATCATGATGGCATACTTTTTTATTATCCTTGGAATATTCGCATTCACGTACAGTACATTGTTTAGATTTATTATATAACTCTTTTTCTTCTTTTGTAAGCATTCTCATTGGTTCAATTTGTGAATGAATTTCCCCAATTTTTTCTACTTTTTTCATTCAATGAATGAATTTTTTTCGTGCATTTGATCCACGATGAACTACTCGCAGCTTATAATCACCATAAGAAGATGCAATATAATAACAAAAACCAGAAGCTTCATGTAATTGATATTTCATAGTATATGATTCAGTATTCAATTGAAAATCAATGTTATTTATTTGTTCATTAGTAAAATTATATCTTCGTTAAGAATCACTTTATAAAGTTCATTATCAATATCATCTTCAGTTAAAATAGGATTTTTTTTTTTTTTTTCAATATTGACTCAAAATCAGCATATATTGCAAATGGAAATTTCATTCTGTGTTTATAATTTTTGAAAAATATTTTCTCTCATTTTTCAGGTAGAAAAACTTTCACGGTTTCATTTCTTAAGCAATCTTCAGTATGTTTATTTAATTTATTTTCAGGATAAAAGAATCGAAGACATATCACATATGTAAGCTTTGCATTTATGATTATCTTTTGCATTGAAAGGAGCCTCGATAAATTTTTTATCCAACACTAATGTAAGTTGGTATCATTAAAAAAAAACAAAGTAAATTTATATGATTATTCTTTTTAATTTTGGTAAGTTTTAATGGATATACCATAGTTTTATTACCTTCGCCTTCAATAGAGTAAACATTTATAGATGCATCTATTTGCTGTTCAATTTTTGGCGCATCATCAATTTTTATAAGATATTCGTATTTATGTATTACTTTATCGATATCTAGTCCCACTTTTTTATATTCAGTAACTCTTTGAAGATCGTTTTCTGCTGGAAACAATGCATATTTTATTGCCCAAAGAAAGCATTTTCGATAATTATTCTTTACATTTATGCATGCTTGTTTCTGCTTAATAAATTAATGTAGTTCAATATATGGTAATCCATTTAATTGATTATACTTATTTATTACTAATTGTATTCCAATTATTTTATCTAATGACCAGCCGGAGCCTCTTTTTTGAAATTCAGATGATTGTGTGATTATTTTTTGTATTACAAATTTATAAATCCTTCTAATATCTCCATCATTTAATACTGTACAGTTGGGCGATTGTAATGTAAATAATTGTACTTGCGCTTGATTATTATGTTGCTTACGAAAACTGGCATAAAATTTAATACTGGTTTTCACCCCTCTAAATGTTCTAAGATTATTATGTATTATCTCAATTACCTTTTTTTTTACTGAAGTTAAAAAATGAATAGGCTGTACTAAATTAAAGGTATGTTCAATGTTATAAGTTGATAATCTACTTTTAAAAGCTTTATTAACTAAGTAATATTTGTTGCTTCTTTTTTTTTTGGAAACGAAATAATGATTAAAGAATGGAAGTATTTCTTCTAATTTTATCTATATATATATATATATATATATATACCAAAATTTTCTCTCTACTTGCGAACTGTCATTCCGCTCAACACACTAGTAATCTTAGCAGCAGCCATTTTTTTATATTTGTATTTAAGAAAAAAAATTATAAATAAAATGTAAATACATATATAAAAGAGTGCTTAAATTACTGGGGAAACCATATTTAACTTCTTGTTATGACAATAGTTCTTCATATAATCACTAAAACACGTTTTACTTGTGACTTATTTGTCCTTAGTATTTTTGTTACAAGAAAATAAATTTATATATTTATTCTCATTACACACTTTACACGTTTTTGTCAGATAATTATCATGTTGATTTTCGTTTAGAATATCTAATGATGTATTGTGTAATTTACTATTTTTATGCTTTTTAAGAGATGTATTATAAACGTATTTTCCATATCCGCACATTACTTTCTCTTTTTTAAATTCATAACGACTACTATTGTAATCACTATAACATTTTTTACAAATGTTAAATTGTTTATCTTTCGTGTTTTTATGTGGTGCAAAAAACTTCCTATGTTTATTACTTCGTCACATTTTTTATATCGCCGAGATATATTATTTTCCATTTCGAGCGTAGTTTCCATTTTATTTATTAAGAAAATTATTTATAAAGAAAAAAATAATATTTTACGTTCCTAGAAAATGTGAAAATTTGCATGAAAAATTGAAAAATTTACTTTATTTAGTCATTTACTTGAAAAAGTCACAAATTTGTTTGTTTTTTGCATAATTTTGCATGTTTTTACCTTGTGAAAATCCTGCACGCTCATATTGAAAATTGGCTTGTATTTTGCTTGAATTTGGCTATTTTTTCATTGAATTTTTTGGATTTTGAATTGCTACTTCTAATTCATGCTTAATTTTACTTATTTTTTAATGAAAAACCTCCCATTTTCAATGAAAAGCTAGTGCTGAGCTCGAATCACCATTATACACCTACTCGTACCGGAGTTGCTCCATGCTTGCATGGCTTCGCCCGCATCGGCTCTCAAGACCCCGTTTGTTAAGAGTGGGAATGACCACCGCGTGTTTTGTGAAATAGTTGCTTGCGCGAATACGTGCATCTCGGTAAATAAATGTTCTGAAAATACGACTTCTTGTCAGAAAAGATAAAAAACAATAATTATCTATTCACACACACACACACACACACACACATATATATATATAACTTTGTAATAGTAAGTGTATTCTTGGATAGAAAGATCCGTGAAAATGGACAAATATCGCATTTTTAAAGCTTGTCTATGCAGTTTCCTTAAGCGGTAAGAGAAAAGTGGACTTTCATCTCGTGAAATACAGACCTAATTTGCACTGTACAGCGTCACGGCGGAAACACTGCACGTCTTGCGCTTAGGAGCGATGAGGCGATAGAAGTGCGTGTAGTGTAACCGTATCGCTCTCTTGCTTCTTAACCTTGATAGAGCAAAAAAAGGGGGGGGGGGGAGGTTCCATCCCGCTCTTAAGAGCCTGCCAAATGTTTGAACTCTACATAAGGTCAAAAATATATCCAAAAGGCGGTAATACTGCCTTGAATATTGATCGTAAAGACACGTATTAGTAATCGAAACGTTTAAATCAACAAAAAGGCCGTGTCTGATTTCTCAAAACACAGTTTTTTTTTTTTTTGCGAGAAATCGCAGCATAATTTTGGAAACCATGCAAGGATTTGGTTGTATTTTAACTTTAAGCTCCTGTCACAAAATCAAATTTTCCCCTTCAAATATATTTGAATATAAAATGTGAAGACGAGATACGACCATAAAATTTCTCCTTAGAACGAATTATATCAAATAGACTTGAATGTGTTTGAAAATGTCTCACACTGTCTAATTTTTCCCTTAAGAGGACCTAATCTGAATTTTTATTTTAAAATAATTTTCAAAGCGATATACTGCTATTGCCTTTCCAATAAGTTTTCGTGCAGGCCATTACAGGAAGAAATGTAACGAATTTTGTGAATTATTTTCACTTGTTTTTTAATTCGAAGTTTATTATCTGAGATGTTTCCTGCAAAATGAAATTGAATGCCTCCGAATTCTTTAATAATATGTGCAATTTCCACTTAAAATAGCAGCAATACTCAAGAGTTTCGGCATATTAACTATCTTCATAACTTTATTTCGTTTCCAGAAATTGTTCGTTACTTTAAAGTTTTGTGACGTCGATTATTGTCGTGCATCATTCTGATTGACTGAGCCCGTAAAAATCAAAGAAATTTTAGAACCGGTCCAATCTCCAAAGGCATGATAGAAACAAACTGAAGTCATCGAACTTGTTCAGGCAAATATAGCGGCGTTTATGGCGTTTTGATGACGTCACAACTGGCCAACTTCAATTTGACCAAAATTATTGGAAGCCGTTTGACGGAAAAATTTGACAGTGTGACAAGGGGTTTAGGCATGATTGAACTTTTGGGTAAAGGGGAACCACGCGATATATTTGGTTTGGTTATGCGACCGTATTAATTAATAATCTGTCATTGTAATGTAAATAAATCTACTGCACCACGAAATTTTATACGAAATTAAGGCTGCACACCCTATTTTGTTCTAGAAAATAATCTGTCTACAAAGATGTAAGTTACGCTAGTTGCAGATTTTTGTTATCCAAGAGTTCACTGTTCTGTTATGTTAAATACTTTTTTTTTGTATAAAGTTTCTAACTGCATACAGCCTCCCAGAAGCCCTCTGTATTGTTCTCCGTTCATCCACACTTCCGATTTTGAGCAGCAATTCAGATGTTTCTGGAACCGAAGGTCCGCCGTCTTTCTAGAATTATCAAGGCCGTCTACAATGAGGCGCGCATCGCTTGTTACAAATCGTGCCGCATCCAAGGCCACAAGGAAAGAGCACATCCCATGGTAAGAGGTAGGGAATGGAAGAGATAAGTGATAATAAATACGACCTGCCCATATTTTTTTCTGAAGATTATCGAAAATAATTACCTTCTTGTAAAGTGGAAATGTTGATACTGATTATCTTCTGGCAAACACTTGACCTACATTTTGTAACTAAAGATTGGAATAGAACAGGAGGAAAAACCAAATCATAAAAAAAATTTATCGTACCGCGTGGTATTACATCATCCTACTCGTAAATAATTCTTATAATTGGAAACTCTTAAACTCCTGATAATTTTCCCTTCCATGTCGATATGAGGTGATACTGACTGAACGTTAAATTATCTTTTAAATTGTACAGGACTACAGTCAAGCCAGTAATTAACGCGTAGCCAAATAAATTAATATAGAAGCAGAAAAAATTCCCCGGTTCAGTAACCGATATGACTCTAATCACAAACGCTACAGCCGTTTTATCGTTAGCGGTTGCATTTCAGCGAAGCTTATTTTAATGCCTACTTAGTGTTAACATGATTCGGTCAATTTTTTGCCGAATGATCGCAAAATCACTGCATTCAAAGCGTTCAGAATAAACCGTGGTACTTATACAATAGTGACAAGTAGGGGAAGAGTATTTGATGTTTAAACTTTCGCCGGATAAGTACGAAAAAAATTCCTGCCAGATCATATATAAACATTTTCATAAAATGAAATACGGCAATTCCAGAACGAAATGGAGTGAGAAACGTAACCTAAGCACACAGAGTATAATACATTCGCGGTTACTTCACGCTTTTCTGAAGCCCTGCTGAAGCCAGGAAATTCCTTCGCTTCGTGTAAACTAGGCTTAACTAATTCTGGAAAATTACACTAGCGGTCAACCACCGCTTTCCTACCCACTCAGTTGTAATATAATTTTCCATGAGAACTATTTATTACTAGGCACTACCAACAGAAATTTTTCTTCACTGTTTTAATTCGTGTTTATTATAAAATAAATACTATAATTCATAAATAAAATATAGGTAAAACTTCAATTTAACGAAAAATATGATACACCTGTGTTCACAGAGGTATAAAACGCTAAATAGAAGGCATATTTAGGAAATAACTAAATACGTAACACATAGGGGCATTTATCAAAGGTTTAAGTTAAAACGCCCGAAGAAGCTGTAAATGGACTATAAAGGATATTCACGAAAAAGTGAGCACTTTTGAAATCAACCTCAGAAAAATGTCACTACTCCTAATTGCGTATATTTATCGGGCGCACTGAGTGACATGCGCCCAGTAAAGTTGGTGACGATGGACTGAAAGTAGTTCCATATCTTAACATCAAATAAAAAGGGTTGGGTAACATGTGAGAACTTAAATTATATATTGCGCTTCCTGTTATTTTTAATGCGTCGAAGCGTAAAAATGAGCAGATTTGTAGAATGTTTGCTTGTCTAATAGTTACACAGTTTCACTTGACCGACGCACGAATAAAGCGATGAGGCCCATGGCAAAGTTAATTTTACGTAAGGCGGAAGAATACACAATGTGCATACAAGTAGATCTTAAGCAGGGCTGTCAAAAGTGCTCAGTTTACCGTGAACAGCCTATATATAGATAAGTAGACAGAGACGAAATAGTGTGGCGGTCCTTTGATGTAAACGTACCCATTCTCTAACTGACTGAGCGATGCTCTGGGAACAGTCCTTGCGACTGACTGGCTACTTCATGCTGCAAAAATGTCCGCTATTGGCTGGGCTGCCGGAAGGCGAACAGGTTAAGCACGCGCTGATTGGCGAACGACGCTAGCCAGTGACATATTTCTGATGGCCAGTGACGTGCTGGCCGACGTGTGCATCTGCAGTTCGCGGTTTAAACAGTCGTTTCACTTCTATATTTTTAAATACTCTGTGCTCAGGGCAATGAGTTCTAGACTTGTTCAAATCCTTATAACTAATAGGTGTGTTAAAAATAGTTCGTTTTAACGTTGAATATAAGCAATACCGGAGTAGTTAGTATATGTAAGAAAATTTATGTAGACCCAGACATAAGACATACATAGAAATGTTCATAATATATCTGCATGTCTTGGTATAGGCTGTTCACGGTAAAATGAGCACTATCGAAAGCCCTTCTTACGATCTACGTGTATGCACGTTGTGTATTCTTCCGCCTTATGTAAAATTAACATTGCCATGGGCCTAGTCAATTTATTCATACGTCGGTCAAGTGAAAGTGTGAGATTATTAAAACAGAAAATATTGTACATATCTGGTTATTTTTACACTTCGATGCATAAAAAAAAATAAAGCGAAAGAAATAATTTAAGTTCTCACAAATGGTAACCTAACACTATTTATTCGACGTAAAGATATGTAAATACTTTCCTCCATTGTTACCAACTTTACTGGGCACATGTCCCTCAGTGCGTCCGTTAAAATATATGCATGTAGGAGCAATGACTTTTTCTATTATTAATTTCAAAAGTGGTCACTTTATTGTAAACAGCCTTCACATGGCCGTATTCATGCGAAATTGACTGAAATCCCTTGACGGCCCTTTCAGTAAATGGGGATTTACAAAAGATGTAAGGCACCACGGTGGTATAGTAATCACTAGAGACCTGAAAAATTCGCGAGTTCAATGATGTGCGGGCTAGACTCTACAGTCTTATATACAAACATGCCGATGTAAACTGCGCATTGGTTTTCTGCTGTCACAGTGGAAGGCGACGATTGGGCCAGCATCCCCAGGAGGGGCCAAACACCGTGTGGACCAATGGCTAAAGGTGTATAAACACACGTGTTTTGAATTTTATCTTTTCCCAAAATGAATACGCGGATTCTTCAGGTCTCTAGTAATCACACTACTCGCCTCCCACCAAGGCGAACCGGGTTCGGTTCCCGGCGGAGTCAACATGATTTTCGCATGTGGGAAACGTGACGGACGTTGCCATTGAACCGCGAGTTTTCTCCGAGTGCTCCCGTTTTCCCCCGGTATTTCATTCAGCCGCGGCTCTGTCTTCACTTGGTGCTATCTATAATTATTGACCAACGGCGGGAGATAAAACAAGAGTTGTTTAACACAACATCATTACGTTCCGCGACAAGCAAACCAAAATAAAATTACTGAGTTGTGTGTATTTCGAATATGTTTTGAAGTGGTAAGTCGAAATTAAACGTTGTTCACTCGCTGCAAATAACAATTTTTTCTCTGTTTAAAGACAGTTTTAAATGTTAAATGTGTTTGGTAAACATCTGAATCTTCTTCCTTGAAGCTTAATAAATAAGTTGGATTTGCCCGACACGCGCGTGAATGAGTAAGAAAATGAAATAGAGATAAACCAATTAAAGGATTCGTTTTCATTTCGCTGAAGGGTTGAATATAAGTAAGTTATTTGGATGAGTGAAAGTTATGGCGAGGAAAGATAAACGTTTTCTTACACATTTTTATAAAAGTTTGATTAAATTTTCAAGCACGAACTCGTTATGAAAGTGACTAGGCGAAGTCAAAAACTGATCAAATCATTTTAATGAAAGCTCTGGAAATTCACTATAAAAAAACTGCTGGTATTACAGTCGGTCGTTAAAAAAATTGCGAAATATTCATACTAAACGTGATGGTAAGTAAGTGTGGATCATACACGTTTAAAGTATGTGCCCCGTATTACTTTTTTCCAATATTAATTTTAATATTATATTTTGGCCAGTTCTTGACGTCAGTTGATAAATAAATAGAACATATAATATGTCTATTCTGACATCTTAGTTCAATGGTAACATTTTGCAGAACGTTGAGTGATCAAATATAAGATATTAAAGTAATACAAAAGAAATAATAATAATAAACGAAGGGCTTCTTGATCCATACTAGAATCGCCTACTGGCGGCTGATGCACAACCCTGCTACAGAGTAGATAACTACACAGAAGTGAAATGATGTGTTGGTTTCCTTAATCTGGACGTACCCTATCTCTGATTGGATGAGTGAGGCTCTGGTAAGGGGCCTTGTGTCTGATTGGCTACTGCACGTTGTGAAGTTCCAAACTGGCGGGTCTGTTCTGACTGATGAATAAGTTACTCGTGCCGCCATTTTGATGGCGTGTGCGGTTGGAGTTCGCGAAATAATCGTCTGTTTCACCTCTGTACTCTTAAGAGCTCTGTGGCCCCGCTGCAGATACGGCACAAGCGGCTATGTTCGACACACGGAACACCCTCGATTTTTTCTAACTACCCTATAACTAAGTGTTATGTGAAAGCCCGATGGGCAGGGAGGGATTTTATTGCTTCTCAGGGCTAGCCCCTTACGCCTACAAGGAAAGGAAATCATGTAAGGAGACATGCATCGCTGTAGAGAGGGGTTGGGCAGCCATGACCAGCAATTGGGGCCATGACTACCTCTCTAAGTGTAATTTACTTATAGCTAAGCTATCACTAGAAAAGACTGGGGAAGACCGGCATAGACACCGATAAAACCTAGTCGACAAAATAGAATTCAAAATTATTCATACATTAAAGAGAAATGCTACAGGAGACAGAGTGTGTGTGGCACATGCTTGTGTTAGTAGAGATGAAAAATCTAGCAGAGAGGGGACAGGAGAACCCACCCGTCCTGGACCAGCACCGCCACCTCTTCAAATACAGGCGGCTTATCAGTTGGCCTTCACGTGCTGGACCAACCACGCTCCAGTTACATTCCGTCCCTTTTTACGGGAAAAACCTGCGGGGCGCAGGGAACTGAAGCAAGGACCAACGCGTGAGAGGCAACTTCACTAACCACGACCCCATGGAGGTAGACATGACATTTAGAACCAAAGTGAAATTATTTCAACCCATTCTGACCCAGTGTACACAATTGTGTACATTATGCACGTTTAAGTAATTTGTGGTCTGCACTGAGCACTGCGAAGCTCAATGACCAATGATCTTACCTGTGGGTAAGTGATACGCCAACCATCTTACTGCTCGAGGTGTAGTCAATTCACGGTTTCCTCGGCCTTTTTTAATCAAACCTTTGAAAAATCTCCCCATGTATGACGTACTTGGTTTTTTCCTAAATACGCCCTCCTGTATCACAAGGGTTTTATAATTGTGTTCATAAAAGTTACTTTTTCTTTCTTTTAAATTAATATGTTATTCATATTTTATCTATAAATTATAATGCTTCATTTATAAATAATTTGAATAAAACAGTGGGAAAACATGTGTGTTGGTAGCGCCTAGTAAGAAATAGTTCTTATACAAAATACTGTTGCAACAGAGTGCGCATGAATCCGGTGCGTTGTCCCTTTGGTGTAATCTTCTACACTTAGTTAAGTTTAGTTTGTGGGAGGCGGAGGACTATCCTGGAAGTAGATCTTTAGCAGGGTTTCAGAAAAGGCTGAAGATACCGTGAATCAACTATAACAATTGGTTCGCATGTTATTGTAGCCGAACATACAGCCTGCAGCTTATTGGCTGTGACAACGAAACATGTATTCTGTCGAGTTAAGTACAGCACGCATCATAAAAAATTTTATTTGCAACGCCAGAAACAATAAATTAAAGTGGGTCTGAAAGGGTTAAGAGTGAGCAATTACAATTTGTTTACAATTTTTCTACGTCATAATGGGATACTGGATCAGTTACATTTGTTGAACAATCGTTAAGAAGGCTAAGTGTGAAAACAGTTATTCAGTGTCTTATAGATAGGTAGGTACTTCAAAAATATTTTGAATCGTATCGATTTTTTTCGCTCTTTATAGGAAGACGAGATAATTTGTCGGGCGTTATATTTTGTACAATAATAATGGTATTTTTTTTACTCAAGTCTAGTCACTTAATAATCACTTGACCATTACCTGCCTGTAATTATGGCTTGCATGTTACTATTTTGATTAAAATAATAGCCACGTGCTAATATTGACGCTTTGAAAAGATTTCCTTATTCTTAGGGAATTCTTGTATGGTGGTTGATACTACATTCAGGCCTAACAGAAAAATTGTTTTCTTGGTCGGTATTGTCTTGTCCGATACAATTAAAAACACTTAGAACTGCAAAACTGGAAACAGTTGGAAGATATAAGTTGACGACCACTAATATTTGGTCTTCGTGCTAATAGCATACTCACGTGGAATATAAACATCATGGGTTTAGTTGACGTACGATCAGTACAAACTTCGAGGTCCCTGGAATTATCTCAAGTTATCTTATTTCACACTTGGGTTTTTATTTTTCTATTTATTCAGAATAGGCCATGTTAAAAAAAAAGTTTATAAAGTCGTTGAAAACCTTTGAACTGTTTAAGAGTGCAATTTTATGACATATTCTTTGTTTCTTTGACAACTCGTGTTTTAAAATACAAAAAAAATTACAAAAAAATTTTACGTCGGTACATTGACGGTTTGTGTTGTAGATCCGACACAAGCATAGGAATCAGCGAGTATTGAGAGTCTGGGACCTATGGAAATATTATATTGTTACGTGTCGCTGGTCTACGTTGCTGACCTTGACCCGTATGGCGTGAGCAAGCAAGGAGGACAGAGTCATTATGTGATAGCGGCAGCCACGTATCAGTTACAGAAAGTGAGCTGACACTTTGATCTCTTTTTCTCGCAAGCTGTTTACTCTGGCAGTATTGATTTATGTGTTTATTTTAAGAATGCTCTGGATTACTGACCTCGTTCTCTCAGTGGGACTCGGGTGCGTTGAGCCTTCGAGAAGGTCAGGGGATCACTATAAATATTGCGGCAAGCCTCCGGGCTGCGAGTTGAGTTGGAGTGGATGAATGAATAAGTGCCCGAGTTCCGAGCGATAGAAGATGAGCAGCAGGAGAAGTGACCAGCGGAAGGGAAATCTGCATCTGCGAGTATCAAGCAGTGAAGTGTACGGCTGGCAGGCTGGACTATTCGACTAGATGCGTGAGTGAAAGCCATTATAAATGATGGCAACAGATAGACTGAACACGTGTTAATAATGATTATGAGTTAATTGATTGCAACAAACAGATACAATTAAAAAGGACGTTAATTAGAGTTGAAATAGACATTACATATTATGCTCACTGTTAAATAAAAAGAGTAAAAGTGGAGAAAAGTAATTTAATGCGGTAAATAATACCAGAGTGAATAAATTAGTAATCAAATTTAATGTTTATTTTTACTTTTATTAAAACCACCATCCCTCACGAACTCAGATACGCCCCTCAGACGTCCGAATGTAATAATATGTTTTCCAAAGCTATCAGTGCAGACTAGGCACAGGATGTTCCAAGTCAGAACTCAGTAAGATATCTGATAATCGCACTGTAACGTACAGAGCTCCAGTCAGCTCGAGTTCCCGAAATAATTATTATTGTGGTAGACATCTTAGGAAATATGAAGAAAAAGTTCTTCGAGAAATGCTGCTGTGTTAAGTATAACGATTTGGGCACTCTTTGTAGCAATAGGATTCTCGATGTTTCTGCAGATACGTTCAAGGAAAATATGCAACTTCTACGATTTCTCAGCTCAGTCATCCGTGAAGGCCCTATGAAAGCTAGCCAATTCGTTGATGCATGAGCAGTCCTATCGTAATTATGATTTACAACCTCGAATAAAACAGACAATTTTCCGAGACAAAACAATTCACTTTTCGAGGTACTTCATTTGACTCATTTATCATCCACGAGGAAAGTTTCGGAGATGCTTGAGTGCAAACTCTCGCTAAACAAGAAACATTTTTCAATTGAGCATGCAAGTGAAACAGGTATGGGGCAACATTCTACAAGAAGACTGAAAGTTTTCATTGATACATTTGGACTCTTTCAAGATAACTGTGTAGTTATTGACAGTACTACGACTTATTGATCAACTTAAGCCAAATTTAAAAATAATATATTTGTGGCCTTTGCGCGTTTGATCGTTTACTTGATAGCTGGCATCCTTATATATGCGATAGAAGTATTTTATGGAATGCTATTGTTTAAAAACTATTACTTGCATTTAAAACAGTGCAGACATTACAAAACAGTTAACTATATGGTACCGTAAGCGGGAGTCACCTTGTAACAAATTGGGGTTACTTTGTGACACACAAAATCACCTATTTCAGTCGCATGTTGTCTCTTCAGAGTCTGACGAAGTAATGAGCTGTGATGGTGGATGAGGGGAGAGGGAGGTGGTCAGGAGCAGCATTGGTGTTACCTTTTCGAAGTCTGACACATGAGTGAACTCTGGAGCAGCATAGCTCCTCCCTGTTCAGATGTTGACGAGCGGCTGAGGTCGGAATTGTGCAATGAGTAATTACTATTTACTCACAATTGGTATTGAATAATAATAAGTATCGAGATGTTAACTAAGTAATTGAAATCGATACATATTCAGATATTAATTAATTGAATTATTACATGTCGCATTTACCTATTGCACGAGTGCAAAAGCTAATTATGTATACACAGACTATAAGTGCACAGTAAGTATGCGTACAGAGACCCTAACTGCACATTCACACACTGTCGCTCCTCACAGCAGAGTGAGCTCCAGTCACCAGTATATAAAAGGCTGGGATTTATTTTAGAAAATTGTCAGTGTAAGTCTGGAAGTGGCAGAGGTCGGATTGTGGACCCAGTATATCTTTCACACAGCATATGATTGACTGTCTCTTTTCTGTTGTGTGTTTGAAGTTATGACTCTTGGTTAACCCATTCAGACCCAGTTTAATTTACTCTTTAAGGTGATGCAAACAAACACATTTATGAGGCGTGCTGTACTTCATTTGACAATACACTTGTTTCGTTGTTACAACCAATGGGCTTTAAGGCTGTATGTTCGGCTACAGTTATACGAATCAATTATGACCTACACCAGTCAGATGGTTTACGAATCATTTACCCACAGGTCAGATCGTTGTTTATTGAACTTCGCAGTCTGCAGTACAGACCAAAAATTACCTACACTTACGTAATGTACGCAAATCGTGTACACTGGGTATGAATGGGTTAATAAAGTATTAATAAACATCTATTGGTATATTTGCTTACACATTGACTCATCCACTTTTTTCTCTTAAATGTTTGAAGTTAGGACTCTTCTTAAATTATTCCAACTGACACTCTTTTCTCGGTGTTTCATAAATTACGTGTGTACACTCTGTTTGAGAGGCAAGGTAAATAGTAAATGAAACAAACAATCAGTTTCAATAACTTTTATTAATATTTACATACATATACAATATACACAAAAATTTATATACAACACTCTTCTGGATCACATTCCTTTCTAAATATTTGCATCATTTTACATATACAAAAAAAACTAATATTCTTTATCATATGTGCAACATGTATCTGGAACACAGTTCTTCGATAACGTCATAAAAATAATTATTTACATCATATGGAACACAATCTTTTGTGACTTACATTACAATTAGGTTACCCATGTTGGAGGACCTACCTTTACAAGTCAACATTGAACTTACTGTTGGTTGTTATTGTTATTGCAGTTATAAACCATCACTATTGGATGGTGATGATGTTGTTTACCATGTATTTGGTCTCCCCTTCGAACCAAGTGGAGGGCGTAGTTGCTCTCACACCTAGGGGACGATGTTGATGTCATTACATTAATTATAAACGAAATATTATAGTTTTACTGATAAAATACCATTAAAAGTTAAATTTAACAACATATGAGATACCTTTTTGTTTTCACAAGTATAAAACGCTTGTAATATGGGGCGTATTTATGAAACAATCAAACACGTGATACTTCGGGTGTTTTTTCAAAGGTTCGATTAAAAAATTGTGAAAAACCGTGAATAACCTATAGGTAGAGGCACCTGTTTTTCGTGAAAAGATATCAGGACGAGTTGTGCTCCAACGCATTTTAGTACAGAACCACCTACACGATTATCGTTTAAATTGTTACGTGTCTTATTTGTCTGCTCGCGAATCACGGACGGTCAGTATCGCATAAATGTAATTCTGATTGGCTCACTCTCGTAACCGGCTGGCTTCACACAAAGACAAGCGGCCAATAGTCAAATGAAGACTACAATTGTGCACATACGATATTGAAGTCTAGCCTCCGCGTAAATCCTTTCGCGTAAAACAGGCGGCTCTACTTATAACTAGGTTTAGGAAAAATTCGCGGATTCATTTCAGGACAAGATAGATTTCAAACGCCTGTACACTAAAATCACCTTTGCAATTTAATCAGAGTTTATTATACACACCCTGGACGATTCCACGCCAATAGCCGACTTGCAAAGTATAAAGAAGCGAATCCCGTCCTGTAAACTGTGGGATAATACTAAGGCAACAGCCAATGAACAAGCATCTGAGGTTCGACAACACAAAGGATTGTGGAGACTAGCATACAGGTCATTGAACTCGCGAAATTTTCCTATCCCTACATTGCATGAATTAGCCAGTGGAGAAAATGACTGTATTTATTGCTTTTTTAAAGGCATATCCCTTTGAAAATACTGCTTAAGTCCGTATTCTAGTGATGGAAATAAAATTAGTGCATTTATTGCATTCCGGTTTGAGAGTTAGTATGATCCTCCATTCTACCATCGTGGTATTTTCCTCCAAATTTCACATACTATTTAAAACAAGAGTCGTAACAAAAAATACGCTAACTTGCACGAGTATTGAACCTATGCAAAGGTAAAAAATTTTTTTAAACTATACTATAGGCTGTTCACTGTAAAGTGAGCACTTTTGAGGCCCTGGTTACTTTTTTACTTCAGCCCTTTTTTTTATCCTTTAACCAAATATTGAAATAAATATTGCCATGTAAGTACTAAACACAGTGTGTATATTTCACTGCACTCGGAAGTTAACGTCTAAGGCTAAAATAAAATATATCTATTGACTATTATTCCAAATAAGAGAACTTTCAGAAATGGTCACTTTATCGTGAACAGTCTTTACCTAAGAATACAGAGGTGTAATAGCCGCTTGTACCACGAACTCCACCCGTACAGGTCAGCAAAACAGTGTCCCTGGCCAGTAAAATGTTTGAACACCGTGCGCCTGTGCGAGTTTAGCACAGCTGGCAGGCCAGCCAATAGTGTACATTTCGCAGCGTGCAGTAGCCAATCAGGCGCAAGTCCCGTTCCCAAAGTCTCACGCAGCCAATCAGAGAATGAGTACGCCCAAATCAGAGGAACAACTACGCCTTTTCGTCTCCGAGAAACTTATCTGCTCTGCGATACCACTCATAGGTGTTTGAGTATACACAGGTATCACACACTAAAAGCTGGATTTATAATAACCGGACAGTCCGACAAAACAGCCCCGACACCTACGAATAATGTTTCATTACCCAAACAGGAGCAAGGTCACCGCGACAAAAATCGCCGCCCCGACAGCCCGACAAAATTAGATTCTATTTTCGTCAGAAGTCGGACCGGTCGGTCTCGCTTGGCAGTAGAAAAAAAACTTTAAACATAACCTTACAAAACAAAATGTCGTGCGGATTTCACTACTACGGCAAATTTCACCCAAAACATATGTTATTTTAATGTACAGTACATCCTTGTTATTCTGTAACAGAAAGCTAAGAATTGACGAAAATAAATATCCGTGGAAAAAAATAGCTGTTCCTAAATCCAAATATACTTCGTTTGCAAAGTTATCAAAACAAAATAGTGTGCAATGATTTATGACTTCTTCATTCCATGGCCAATTACTTTCCATTCTAGGATTTGCAGAAAGCCACGCAACATTTGTCGGAAGGAAACTGTCGGGGTATTGTAAACATTGAATTGATTATGGTGGCTGGAATGGTCTGGCTGTAACGTCGTGTTTGACTGTCGGGACGTCCTCGTCGTGGCATTGTAAATCCAGTATAAAGGAGTGCAACTCTCCTGGATGGCTCTAGAATGACACTGCACTTTGCCTGTACAGAGCAGTGGAACACACTACAGTTAACTCGAGAGCCAGTCGAAGTGGGCTGACATGTTTGTGCGGGTATGAACCGGACTACGAGCCGTTCAGCGGTCAATCACACAACTGGTATAGTCCTTTTACGGTTACTTCAACCTTCCCTGGAGCTCTGCTTAGGTTCTACTTCCAGGATCTTACTCCGCCTCGTGAAAACTAAACTTAACTAATCCTGGGGAATTACACAAGGGGGACAACGCACCACATTCGTGGGCAATAAGTGTAACAGTATTTTGTATAAGAACTATTTCTCACTAGGCGCTACCAACATACCTATTTTCTCCCTGAATTTTATTCAGATTATTTATAAATGAAGCATTATAATTTATAGATAAAATATGAATAACATTTCAATTTAACAGGGAAAAAAGTAACTTTTATGAACACAATTATAAAACGCTTGTGATACAGGACGTGTATAGGAAATAACTAAATGAGTCATACACGGGGAGATTTTTCAAAGGTTTGATTTTAAAAGGCTGAAGAAACCGTGAATGGACTATATACGTACATCCACACACAAGACAAATGGCTAGCAGCTCTCTTTGCTGTAAGCGTATTCGCTACAGTCTGTTTAATCACACTTTCTGAATTAAACGTTTGGAAAATCACCCTATGTATGACGTGTTCGATTGTTTTCTAAACATGACGTTTATCACAAACGTTTTATCCTTGTGTTAACATTTAAATAGCTTATTTTTGGTTAAATGGAACTTTTTCTTGTAATTTATCCATAAATTATAAAAATTAATTTATAATTAACATGCATTAGAACAGGGAGAAACTAGGTGTATTGCTAATACCTTCAGTAAGAAATAGTTCTAATGAAACATATTATTACACTGAGTGCAAACTTTTGCAGAGCGTTATCATGTTTGTGTAATTTTATAGACTCGGCTAAGTTTTGTTTGCACGAGGCGGAGGAATATCCTAAAAATAGGACTTTAGAAGGACTTCATAAAAGTTAGAAGTAACCGTGAATGGACTCTATAGTCTAACTACTATACGAACGAATGAGCTTCTCAGTTAGCCAGTAGGTGCCAACATGGTGTAAACACAACCAAAAATGCCCCGTTTACGAAGGCCTTCATCAACTAATCGCGTGAGATATAAAATTATATTGGCTGTAGTAACTAAGGTATAGACCGTTCACGATAAAGTGAGCACTTTTGAAGCCCTAGTTACTTTATCATTCAACTAATTTATATCCTTCCCCCACTTGTTAATGTAAACCCTGCCATGTGAGTAATAAAAACAATGTATACATTCACCATACCCAAAACCAAAAGTCCGAGGCCACAATGACATGTATTTATTGGTTATTATGTATGATAATACAGCTTCAAAAAGTGCTCACATTACCGTGAACGGCACGACGCGAAGTAGCAAAATACGCCGGTAGAAAATACTTCCGTGTAAAATGTTAATTCAAACATTGAAAACGTCTTCGGAACGCAATTGTAGTCAGAGAAACTAAAGGCTTCGGCACACAGCGAGTGTGGCGCGGCGTGTCGTCGGGACGCGGTGATAGTGTGTTGGCGCGCCGCTTAATGTAACAGGGAGTTGAAGACGTCACACAGAACCGCCTCACCACCTCCCGGCCAGACGTGACACGCCGGCGACTAGGCGCTACGACAAACTGCGAGCGTGCTAGCGTGGCGTGGGGCGGCGGTAACGCGTCTGGTTAGTTTGTGTGACATGTGCTTCTATCACAGTCGGCACTCAGAGATAGTGACGTGGATACGTCGAGTGTGGCGGGACGGGACAAGACGCGACAGTTGTATATTTCTACAAGTTTATATGGCTCGGAAATGGATATCGAGCATCTAATCGAGTGTGTAAGGAAACTTATGTACCTATATGACTTGGGTCATAAGGAATATCAGAACACTGGTCTAAAATTATGGTCCTAGCTGATACCCTGGCTCCAGCAGTGGCCCTTATCTGTGCGGTGGTCGACGTGCGATCAGCAATGGCTACTCTCCAGTATGTGTACCACTGCCGTTGGACCACCGGCAACACCAATGATGCACAACGGACTCTTCACGTTCTACACGTTGGGCAATTCTTAGAAAGGTCCATCCAGCCTCCCTCAGGTCCACGATACGACGTCGTTCAAAGTCCGTTAATTGCACGAAGTTTGGTCGTGTATCCCATCGTGGCATGCCTAAACTGCTTACTACACGCAGGGGACACGGTGATTGAGCGGTTAGCCTGCTCCCCTCCCGCCAAGGCGATCAGGGTTCAATACCCGGATGGGTCACTCCGGATTTTCGCAAGTAGGAATCGTGCCGGACTATGCTGTTGATCGGCGGATTTTCTCGGAGATCTCCCGTTTCCCCCGCCCTTTCATTCCGACGCTGCTCCATTCTCTTCACATTCACCCTCATCTGCTCTCAAGACCTCGATGTTAAGAGCCGTCCAAATTTCTTCATTCATTGTTACTACACACAGGCCGATGCTTGAAACAACATACTACGTTTTCACCGAATCAACTATAGTTGTATTGGGCTCAGCGGTGTTATACCTAGTACGCGGTATCTACACTGTCCACAGCACAGCACTGTTGATCATTGCATGTACTGACCTATAACAGTGCCCCATGCGCATATGGTGTTTCTACATCACTGATTTTTATTTTCCACAAGTGTATTTCATGCAAACGCTTTCTCTTCCCACGTTTTCTAGAAATTGCAAATAACAGCAGTAGTTAGTTCTTCGCCATCTGACTCGCTCGACGCTGGTAAGCACACACGCGCATGTTTCACACGCCGGGCGGGACCTTGTGCGATGCGACGTGCCTCTCGCAGTACGACAGTCGCGCCACGCTACCGACGAGCCCCGACAACGTCGCGCTCGCTGTCTGGAGAGGCCTTTATTCAACTCTTACCTCAGTGAGTAAATTGTTTATTGATGTTCTGAAATACCATGTTTCAGGTTGATTTGACTTTAAATGGTGCTGTGGTTACAGGTTTGGTGTACGAGCATCCACGCCACACTGCGGAGATGACGTATTGCATTGTATTGTAAAGTGCTTTTTAACGTCCCCCGGATTTTTGCTGCAAAGCTTAGCAAGGGACGGCTTACAGGCTAACTTATGACATAACTTACATTAACGCCCATTCCTTACCCGGGATTCGAACCCAGAGCCTCCCGCACTCCAGATCGGTGGCGCACCAACCGACTGCACCACAGTAAGTCGGCAAGATGACGTATTGGCTCAGCCAAAATCTGGCAACATACCCTTTCGGCAATCACATGACACATGACGCTAAGTTTGGAATTTGTAATACACATGAAAGTTTCGAGGTTATGTACAGGCCTACTTGGTTCTCTTGTCTCCTTATTTTCAATTTAAAAATAAAAATTGTTGCGCAATTACAAAGACATGTAATGCTGTGTAATTAATGGAGCTGTTTATGACTGTAGGTATTTTGTGTGTCGGAGGCCCAGAGGAGTGGAAGCGGTAAAGGCGACCTATTTGCACGCCTCGAATGTCTGGTCGCCTTTACGCACAAGAGAGAGTCTTTCTCTCGTCGATTCGCCTTACAAAACTTTCAGTGGCGACTGTAATATTTTATGGTGTAATAATTTAGTCAAAGGTGTACTACATGTGTTAAATATCGAGTACATGAATATTCATACCTAAAAATCGCTGTGAAACACTCGTATTCTAGTAAGTTCGTGATTTCTACACACGTTTTGAATCAAACATTTATATGTTTACCTCATATATGGCGTGTTTTGTTATTACCTAAATACGTAATGTATCTCAAACATTGTATAGTTACTTAACATAATATTGCCTTATTTTTAATTAAATTGAACTTTCAGTTATATGTTATCTATAAATTATAATATTTAGTTTATAATTAATATAAACAGCGAAAAAATAAGTGTGTTGGCAATAACTAGTAAGAAATAGTTCATATGCAAGCTATAATTTCACTGAGTGCCCACGAATGTGGTGAGTCGTCCCTTTGGTGTAATTTTCTAAGACTCAGATAAGCTTTGTTTGCACGAGGCGGAGGAATATCCTCGAAGTAGAACGCCAACAAGGCTACATAAAAGTTGGAAGTAATCAATGAACTGTCGCTGTTTTTCCTTTGAAAAAATAAATATTAAAGACTGACATGTAAAACGGAAGCTACCATTCGGACGTGTAAAATTTAATAAACGATGTTCGTACGCAGACGCCGTTCAAAAATATCGCACGGTTTTAAAACGACTATACGACAAGAGTTTTGCGTTGTGTTTGTGGGCCCAGGCGGACGGCGCGTTTGATACGAAACTGTTATATGACTGTAAAGTAATCTTTTTTATGCCATTAACTTTTTGGCGTGGTTTAGTAGACAACAATTGTGTGGTATTTCCACATCAGCGTCATGCCTCTAGCCCGAGATATCCAGGTCGAAAGCCTCGACATTGGCCCTCGACTCAAGTGACCTCGAATACGCCGTGAATGCGCTCCTGCCACCTACCTGTCGCCTGCCAGACCATTCAAATATTTCCCCTTCTGATATCTCTAATGGATCCTGAGAGTGATTGCTCCGGTGAGATGCAAGCTTCCACCTCCTCACCACTACTACGAGCTACCTCAGTATTGTCTCCTAGGTCTCGGCCCAAGACACTCGTCATTGTCTTCCAGTGGGTAGGCTACTGACACAGAGCAGACTACTGCACAGAGGCGAAATGACGTGGCGTTTCCGTACCCATTCTCTGATTGGCTGCGCGAGAGGCCCTGGTATAGGCTGTTCAAGGTAAAATTAGAACTTTTGAAAGCCCTGCTTAGGATCTACTTATATGCACGTTGTGTATTCTTCGGCCTTATGCAAAATTAACACTGCCGTGGTCCTCATCACATTATTCGTGCGTCGGTCAAGTGAAACTGTGAAATTATTAGAAAAGTAAATATTTTACAAATATGTTCTTTTTTACGCTTCGGTACATTAGAAAAACACAAAGCCAAAGAAATAATTTAAGTTATCACACATGGTTACCCAACACTTTTAATTCGGCCTTAAGATACGGAACTATTTTCCGTCCATCGTTACCAACTTTCCTGTACGTATGTCACTCTGTGCACCTGTTATAATATATACAGGCAAGAGCAGTGACTTTTTTCTAAGGTTGATTTCAAAAGTGTTCACTTTACCGTGAACAGCCTTTACGCACCTTTTGCCTGATTGGCTGCTGCGCACTGCAGAATGTTCCCCACTGGCTGGCGCTATGGACTGGCAAGTAAGTTCCCAGGCGCTGATTGGCGAGCACTGTACCAACACGTCGCTGCCCAGTGACGTCATTTCGCTGGCGTGTGCTGTTGAACTTCGCGGAATAAAGCGGCTATTCCTCATCTGTATTATTATATACTCTGTGCCATTA
The DNA here is from genome assembly GCA_029891345.1 of Dryococelus australis. Lineage (NCBI taxonomy): Eukaryota > Metazoa > Arthropoda > Insecta > Phasmatodea > Phasmatidae > Dryococelus > Dryococelus australis. Next base: position 281,023,266 of record CM056994.1, read on the forward strand.
GTACCCTGGTGTCACGAAGAGGTGTACCGATTTCACACTGATCTGCGTGAAAAGAAAGTTTCAATACATAACAGTAGTATTTCTTTTCCTACCTGCTAGTTGTATAAGATGCCAATCTTTTAATATAGCTGACAGGTTTACGCGGCTGTTGTCTGCGTGTTTTTGGCTCCTGGGTTGTAGACCCGTCACTGTCGTATTTTGTCTCCCGACATTTCGGAAGACAATGCAGCATCCATATTCAGGGTAAGGTAACAACAGCAGTAACTGTCATTTGCTGCTACCTACAGTAAGTACCATCTACTGCCGCTGTTCATTTCCCTTGAAGATGAAGGCTGCAATGTTTTCCGAAACGTCGCGTCGGGTCAAAAAGCGACAGCGAAACGGCTAAAACACAGAAGCCAAGAATTACCATACTCTGGTTTGGACCACGCACATCCACGCGACACCAGAAACCGTCAATTGTGGATAGTTGTACTAGTTCTCAGTTCTTGCGACTGATTCGCCGGTCGATGGCAGTTCAGTATCGACTTCCGTGTATACACTCATTGATGTCATATTGTAGCTTCTCCCTCCTGCCTGTATAAACGCTTCCAGTATCTCAGCTCGTTTAACTCTACTTCTAGAGATTTATATATCACATAAGTTAATGCACTACAAGGGGAAAATGTACAAGGGGGTTCGTAGCTCGCTGATAAATAAGAACAAGTAACTCGGGAATTCTCTAAAATACAATACACTTCTATTAACACAATTCTTTACAGTTATTGGGTCAATACAGAACATTTACATTTACTCTTATTCCTTATACACGATTTGTATTCTCGTACTGAATGAAGTTAACTAGACTAAATTGTGACCTGCCTATCCTAGCCAGAAACTAAATTATTACCGTTGATTACCGTCTAACGAAGTCTCGAGAGAAGACCTTACGCCCTACTGCCAAACCGAATTATGCTCACCACAGAAACTGTAGAAGTAGTCGGCTACGATCTCCCTCAAGGCCTGGCCAAGTGTGAAGCAGCCTTCGTTGTCGTCCCAGCCTCGCTGGAACCTCGGCGTCGTCAACTCCGATGAGTTACACTCAGTATCGCTTCTTGTTGTCTGGGCCCGTTTGGGGGGGGGGGGGGGGGCTGCGCACTGCGGCCGTAATTTGTACTCTGGGCCGAGTGATGGCAGGCACCGCCGTTCATTAAACATTGTGAGCGGCCAAGCTCTGGCCGCTACAATATGTTCTGATTAAGATATTATAATTATGTTATTCCTATATTGTACGTCTGTATTCCCGCTTGTAGACAGCTGGAAAGTGTATAAAAGCAATAGCCAATGAAAAAAAAAAAGATTTAAGTAGCTTTATTTTTTTCTAAAAATCTTTATCTAGTCACGAAATTATATAGAACACGTACTTGGAGGAAGATGAAGCAAATGTGCCTATGCTTGCTCTTTTGACCTACTTCGGTGAAAAATTTAATCCAATGGCAAACAAAATAATTTAATAGGAAAACAATTATAACAAAAATTTTATTGCCTCTTTTTACTAAAGTCGGAAGTTCCCGAAATACTGAATCAATGCGGAGACCTATAAACCACAGTCCAAAACGGTATTCTAGAATTCAAGGTGAAGTGAAATTATTTCGATTAAGAGATATAATGTTAATTAGTCCCAACACCATACAATAATTTATTTAAACAAAAATATATAAAATCTTGTATTTAAAAATATTCCGATAGTGCACACCTACGTTTCTTTGAAATGAAAAATTCTACCATCATTCAATTTAAACATCTAATTAAATGTAAATACAAGTCTGCTAAATGTGACGGCTTTTGTTAAGAACCGGATTGAAGATACTGTCTTAACGTTTTATTAATCAAGTGCCAACCATGTCATACAGCAGCTAACTTCAAATAATGCCACTTAAATAATATTGTCCGTGTTATTTTCTACCCATATAGCAAGTTCGACACATAAAATAATACAAACAAAAAATTAAATTAATTGTAAGCCTAATGAAAATGTTTGGTACACCAATTGGAAAGCATTGCACCTACCTAAAAACTATAACACACTGGTATGCTTAAGGCGACTTCCTGGCAACAATTTCAACCCCGGCACGGTCAAGCCAGGCGATTAACAAACAGCGAGCAACGATCTACAAATGCTGTGACATAACGATTCTGTAGCTGAATTCCTCGGAAATCATATTTACAACAGTGGAACATTATTACACGCATAGAAAACCAGCGGATCGAATTGCAGATGACACTTCATATACTCCATTCTCGGTTACTTACAACCTTTCAGAATCCTACTAAAGTTCTACTTCCAGGATATTCCTCCACTTCATACAAACAAAGAATAAAAACTGACACCAGAGGGCCAACGCACCGCATTCGTGCTCACGTAGTTTGCATAAGAGCTATTTCTTACTAGGCATTACCAACTCACACATTTCCTCTCTGTTCTTATCCAAATTAGTTATGAATGAAATATCGTAATTTATAGTTGAAGTATTTGTAAAAGCTCCATTTAGGTTACTTTTACGTTAACGCATGTATAAGGCGCTTGTGGTACGTTACATATTTAGGTAACTACCAAACACGTCATACATGGGGTGTTTTCCCAAATGTTTGAATAAAAAAGGTGTGAAGAAACCGCGAATAGACTAATATACTTCTTCTTCTTCCTCTTACGGAAAATGCGCAGGCAAGCCCTAAACACGATTTTCGCTTTAAAAAAAAGAAGTAATTCCTTTCATTAAAATTGATCTAAAAGGATAAATGTAAAGATGACGCAACCGGGGATAAATAATTCTTGTCTTATATGTGGACAAAAACAGTTTCCTCGAGCATTTACCTACAGGGACACGCGGATACGCGTGAGCTGTTTTTTTTTTTTTTTCAGGAGATATTTTACTGGGAATTCCCTTAATTGCCACCATTATGCTGAATTGTATGGTAGTAGGTTGAACTGCTTATGAGATTCCGAAAGTTCATAATATGAATTGGGGGTGGCCGAAATTTCATATAAGGAGAGAAAAAATAATTATTTCTTAAAATATTTGGCTCTGCTATTACACCAAGTACTGTTTTAATTCGGTTAATTGGATACAGGTATACCAATAACCATTTAAAAATATTTACATAGCTGCAAATTTTTATGATAACTTCGTGTCTCTTATGAAAATACACATTTTAATTCTTTCAACTACATGACGTCTATATTCGTATTTTATCATTAGAAGAAACAAAATACAATTTCGCAAGTTCATTGTATCAGAAGCTAGAATTGAAACACGTATTTTTTTTTGCGGCTCTACCAAGGTTTATGATACATCCTGGAAGGCTCTGCTAAAAACAACAGGATAGAATTATTTGCGTTCCAGACAAGAGTAAAAATTACACATGATACTTTAGCTCAGATCCATTTTCACAATTGGATTGTTTAGAATGCTTACACGTCTTAAGTGGTTGTACACGAATCACGAACATTCACTATCGGAGCAGTCCGAATCTGATTAGTCGAGTGAAATATCTGTCCACGGTTAACAGAGCACTGTTGAAATCAACCTTTGAATAATGCCACTGCCCCTACCCTGCGCGCGCGTATTCTGGTATTTACTACTCCGTTAAAAAATTTTTACCGAAAATTTATGGAAAGTACCGGTAAAAAAAGAATCCAGAGATCTTGGTAAAAATACGGGCACTTCGTTATGTAAGAATATGAATTCTTCGTCTATTTTACGGAAATATTATAATTATATTTTTTTAATGCACGGGATATTAGTACTGTTAATTTTTTTTCCTTACATACCCTCTGATGAATGGTAATTGAAATCTTAACTCCGCGATATTTGCCGGAGGGTGGGCGCGAACCACGAGCCTCTCAGCAGGTCAATGCGCTATCCATTACACCAAGCCGACTACATTATCTTGGAAGTGAATATTAGTGGGTTGTTAAAGGATTGTTTCTTCTGCCCGTATTCCCACTTAGCATAAAAGTAATTTTATTACTTTAAATCCAGTTTATGTTTATAACAAGGGCAGTATAGCACGAACGTTTTGAAACACTATGAAATGTAACTGGAATTAATCCATATTGACAATAGGAACGCAAAAAATAGAAACAAAACTTCCACATACCTTCAAAAATAGGTAAAAATTGGTTAAAATTTTCCAGAAGTGACCGTAAACTCTCCGTAAAATTACGGACACATTGATTTTCAGAAACCGACTTGCCGTAAATTCCACTGAACCTCTCCGTTAATTTCCAAGTTAGTTTTCTGTATTTTCCGTTTAAAATAAAAAAAGATAATGAAAATGTATTTATTTTTTGTTATGTGGGTGTTCTATCGTGTAAAAAAAAATCGCCCCCGTAACTCGAAGCCAAAGGGAATGCGGAGAATTTCCGTATTTTGTATTTAAGGACTTAACTCCATTTTTCGTCATTACAGAGTACCTATCCGTATATACACTGTACATTTCCGTAAAACATTCCGTAAATATACGGAAATATTTAACAGTATACTTACTTACTTATCACTTAAGTTGACTGCCAGATTTCTCCACTTAACTTAAATATTCAAATATGTTAAATAATATCCGTAGCATATATTATCTTTCCAATCCGTTCAAAGGATTTTCGGTATGTTTCTGAAATCCCACACCTTGCTCTTTCTGTGCACATGACGCGTGTGTAAACAGGATTGGCGATGTGTTGCCTCTCCTCTCTCGCCTTGTGAGTATTGATAGTTGTTTGTTCCTTGCATTTTTTACGATCTCGACGGGGTGCCACGATCAGGTTTTTCCTGATTGTCACAACGCGGTTCACTTCTTCCGTCCCCAGAGACATTCAGCGATTTGTTTTTTTCTTCCCGAGGCCTCTGCTAGAGATACGAAACTGGCGACCCACACACTCACATTTGCCTGAATATAAATAACGTCGCAGAATTCTCGCGGCCAACAGGATCACTACCTCGTTTGTAGCGGGGTTTTTTTTTTTTCGGGGCTATGTGGCCCGGGAGGGAAGGACATGCAAAGAGATCCAAGATACATGCCCGCGTATTACTGCACTGTAATCCTTGACCTGGATGGAAAGAGAAAATAAAGTGGTTTCGCGGGTTGGTTCTTGGTAGAACTTCTGATGAAACTGTTAACATAATTACTTAAGGCGAGTCTTACTCATGCAGCCATGACCGTGCCAGTGCCATAATTATTTTCGTTTTTGGTGCGGACACAGGAAGTTTCTAATTACTTCCACCGGGTGATTATCAGGCCCACCTTCTTCCCTGTGTTTTCTAATTCTCACGGAACTGTGAATGATTAGTAACTTATTCATTATCCATCAGCCCAGTAACAAACAACTGACAAAACATCCACATGCTAGTGAGAAGTGAGAATGTTTTGCAAAATACTTGAGAAATAAAACGCAGCGCATTAGTGCTCTCTCAGTTTGATAATATTTTGCATAAGAACGATTTCTTACTACGCGTCAAGTATAATTAAAATGTCATTTTAACAAAAGTATCTTACTTTCATGTTAACAGAAGTATAAAACGCCTAAGATTCCTGGCATATTTTTCGAAGCAACCTAACAAATCATGCACAGGATCATTTTCCAAATTTTTTGTTCGAAAAATTGGAAGAACCGTAAATAGACTAAATTCGTGCAATCGGCTGACTAATGTCAATAGTCATAAATGATAGCCGTTACTGACAGTCATCAGACAAAACTAACCAGGGTTCAGCATCGCGATTCACGAAGAATTTTATTCATTACAATTATGACACACATCCATTATTAATTTTTCAAACTATTAATTACCCCCATTGCATAAATCATTAAAACAACACATAATATACATTGACTATAACAAAATTTACCACATCAATCTATATAAATAGTTGAAAGCGCGTATGGTAAATTGTTTCCCACACTTCCATTGTAGCATCCCTACACTTGCTGAGGAAAGAGTCAAGAGGGTAGGAATGTTCCCAGCTGTGTATAATGCAGATGCTAAACATCCCAATACGAATGTTCCCAGTTGTGTATAATGCAGATGCTAAACATCCCAATACGAATGTTCCCAGCTGTGTATAATGCAGATGCTAAACATCCCAATATTTGCAGCGAGATATGTGGTGATATTTCCATGCAACGAGTAGGTGAAAAACTTTGGAAGTTTGCCAGAAAGTTTTTCACAGTGTAGGAATTGTTACTTCTCAGTTCACTCTAGCTGCAGCCACAGGCTTGTTTTGACGAGTTGACACCTATTAACTTGACAATTCAAGGTCAACGTGTATAAACCATTTAAATTATTGCACTGACAGGGAATTTCTTAAACACTGGTTCTCTATTTAAAGTCACCAGGGGGCGGACCCGCGGAATCCACGGGCTAGACCGCGACGGTTGAATCAGATAATAGTAGTATGTACCGGAAGTACTGTAACTACTCGAGTTGCTCGCTCGCAACTCTCGACCCGCTTTTATTGTACCACAAATAAGTACCATAAAAGTAAACTTCGTCAGAAATATTTGTTTGTAGTATGATCGGTTGAGTAAATGCACCTCTCGACACTTGCAGTTGTGTGAATGTTATGTTAAGAACGAAATATGGTATATTGTGGTACACTCGTACCAACAAAACTTAATAACTTCGAAACCGTTCGTCCGATCTCGACACGCGAAGACTCTGGAAATCTTGCGCGAGCTTTGGTATGCTCGCCGCCAGCAGAGATAATTGTGGTACAAATCACTGCCCGTGCATGCATATATTCTAATGGGCGCACTGAGTGACATTTGTCCAGTAAAGTTGGTAACGATGGAAAGTAGTTTCATTCCTTGACGTCTAATAAAAAGTTTTAGGTAACAATTCGCGATATTTTAAAATTATTTCTATCGTTTTCTGTTTTTTTAATGCATCAGAGTTTTAAAAATGAGTATATTTGTCAAGTATTTACTTTCTTAATAATTTCACAGAATCACTTGACCAACGCGTGAATAAATTGATGAAGCCAATGGCAATGTTAATTTTACGTTAGGCGGAAGAATGCACAACGTTCATACAAGTAGATCTTAAGCAGGGCTTTCGAAAATGGCCATTTTACCGAGAGCAGCCTATACTCTGTGGTATTACAAATGTGATGAGTTAACACAAACAGGTTGACTGTTCTCGCAGGTTAAATACGGGCGGTTCACGGTAAACTGAGCACTTTTGAAAGCTCGGTTTAAGATAACAAGCTTGCATACAATGTGTTCTTACACCATGCCTGAAATTAACATTGCCATCGCCGGCCTCATGGCTTTATTCATTGTTCATGCGTCGGTCAAGTGAAAATGTAAAATTGTTACAAAAATATATAATTACAGATTTATTTGTTTTTGCATTTATACACAATAAAAGCAAACGGAAAAAAAAAAAAAAATTTCGGCAGCCATAAATGTTGACCTAAGGAGTATATGGGTAGGTTCAGGACAATGCATGTTTTGCCCTAAAATCCTCGATTTTTCCTCGAATTTTGTGCTTTTTACCAACAAAATAAAAATTACACAAAAAAATTATGCACGAATACTGGTCGTAATATTTCTCGCGAAAATTATGCAAAATGAACCAACTATGCATCAAATTAAGCATATTTAGACCAAAAAATGCAAGCTAATTGAAGCAAAAAAAGCTAAGGTAATTTAGTCCAAAATTACACAAATTAAGCTAAAATCAAATGAAATATTATGTTGTTATACTTCATAGATTATATTCGAAACTCCACTAATTTTTTTAATACTTCTTCTATATGTTCAAATTCGTCTCCAATTTCCCTAAATTCATCTTCATCGCAAATACTATCTAAAATCATTAACTGTAATTTTTGTAGATTTCGATAGAATTTGAAAACTGTATTTCGGAGTTCGGGAGACTTTATATTATTTTATGGTGTACGCTGGAAAATTTTAATTCGGAACCTCCTTTTAAAATGTTAGTCAAACTGCATGGTAGACCAAGCGAAGCCATTTTCGTTTATAATGAAAAAAATTTATTTTGGTTTAACAAAATTACTTTTATTCGATTAACCAACTTAACTAAACGTCTAAAAATTTCTATAAAATTATGGAAACATTTGGTGTTTTCCGTAAAATCGTTTACATCCTCCATTTATTAATTTAGAAATTTATATATCTTCGATAATATTTTCTCTCAAATAATCATAAGTTAGATTCCTTTGACTAATTAGAACAACATTACAAATTGTTCCTGCTTCAACAGCTTTGTTAAAATCTACACTAATTTTATGCTTGTTTTATCTTTAACAACAGTTGTTTTTCTATATAAATAATCAATAACAAATAATGGTTTTCTCCTCAAAAATGAATAATAATTGATATCACCTTAAGTGTTTACAGTTGGTTTATAATAAAGTTCATTATTTATATATAGATCATCTAGTTTTGATTTTGAATTTCTACAATAATTATAAGCAAGAAACATTTTATCACAAATACCATTTTCAATATCTAGATTCCAATTGTCTTTACGAAAGATCTCATTTCTTCCATTCTTAACATAAATATTTCTTTCATTACAGTGATCATACATAGAAGCATGTACAAGCTGCTTAACACGATTTTTCCTATTAGCTTCAAAGCCTACAATTACAAAATCAGGCAAATCAAATAGTAAATTATTAAACTGATCTCTTATATAAAAACTAAAAACAGGAACTTCTTTTCCTAAAAATTGCCAATAATTAAAACCAATAGGTATTTGGGGATATTTGTATTTTATTTTTTATTGCAATGGCTGTTAGATTAGTATTCAATAATTGGCCACATAATTCATAATCTTTGAATAACAATTTTACCTGGATCAGCATAACTTTTCTGAACTTCACCATCTGTATTTTTAGTTTCATAAACATATAAAGAATTGTTATCAGACGAATTTCGAATAAAAGTAATTTTATAACTGCCTTTCCAGTAAATTTCATTGTTATCACGAATAAAGCCAAACAATTACTTCAGTGGATACGTTATTTAATTTGTTTTATCACAGTGAACAGTTTTTACAAGATATTTACTATCAACACCAGTGAATTCAAAATAATTTTGTTCACTTGGGGATCTTAACAAATTATTCATCATTGTTGAAGTTAAACCTGGGTTATCAACAGCCTCAATAATATGTCCATGTTTTGAGATTTCTGCCCTAGAAAACTCGAAAGGAAAAAAGTTAGCACAAACATCAAAATAACTTAATTTGCATATTTTGCCTCATATCCTTCTTTACCTCTCTTTAGTAACCTAAATTGCTCAAAAACATATCAGCATTTGGGAAAGAAAATCCATCACCTGGAGGAATATCAAATTCAATTATATTATTGTTGTAAACATTGAAATATCCCCTAGTTTGATCTGTTGGAGGAAACGTTTGCCTTACAAAACTCTCGATATGTTTACAACACATTTATAAGTGAAAAAAATTAATATATAAATGAAAGATTCATCAAAGGAAATTTCTCGGGTTAAATTATTCATTGAAAAATTCAAAAATTTATAAAAGAATCATGAAGCAGATTATGAAAAAAAAATACGAAGAAATATCTTCCTTTAATTCACAAATTACGAAATATTGGTAAAAAGTAGAACAAATAAGTGAAGAGAATAAAAATTTAATAACAACACTAGTTCCTTTTGCTGAATAAAATTTAGATTATCCACCAAACCCAGAAGAAATATCTTTTGAAAGAGAATTAGTCTCAAAATCTCCTAATTTGGCAGAGCATATGGGAATTGTACCATTGAAAAATTCGACATACCCAGATTATGCTATAAATCTCGGGAAAGAAATTGCAAAAAGAATAAATGTTATCGATACTCAATAGGGGAAGGTTGCCTAAGGCGTACCATTTTTTACATTATTCCATTAATTTGGGCCAATCTTCGATGTACTGCTCCAATATTGATTTAGTACGAAGCAGCATATATATATATATATATATATATATATATATATATATGCATACATATCTACATTAACATGTCTAGTTAGCTGAAATAGCGACCCAGAAAAAATTTCTTAGCGTAAGACTGCAATCGGTACACTATAGGAAACCAGTATCCAAAATCGTACCACCAATGCTAAATGTGGTCCATGAAAACAGCTATAATGATGTTATAAGTGTATACACGTACATATTTCACCCAAAATAAAGCAAAGAAATCATTTACATGAAACACAAATAAAACGTTTCGCGCCTGATTTAACCCCTCCCCAGGTTTCATGTACCCAGGTGTGACACTGTAAACATTGCACCATATTTTCTACAACATTTTCCTCGCATTCTAAACAAAACCAATCGTCTTGCACAAGTTCTATGGTTACATTGGATGCGAACGAAGTAGAAGGTGCATTGTTGTCTGCGAGTTGTTCTTAAACGCTTGTTTGCACATGCAGAACGTCCCTTCCTTTTTGTAGATCTACTATCTATGTTGCTGGTCGTCTTCCCTCTTCTATCTTTTGCAGCTATCAAATCACGTTTGTACGTACTGCTTGTCAGTACAACAGCAAGTTGAGCTCCCCGCCTTGCTAGTGTGGACACATGTTTGGGGCATGTTGGAATCGGAGAAATAGCTTCAATAGAAACATTCAACTTCAAAATCATCTCCTGCTGAGTAGGCCTATCATTAGGGCTAATTATTTCACTACCTGTTGGATCGGTAATGTTTTCTGTAGGCTTACAAGAAGGCGTATCCGCTTGATTATCATCGGAGTGGCATTCGTTTTCTTCCATATTTGCAGTTGCTAAAACGGCGGAATCGTTAAAAATATTACCATCTACCGGTCAGATTCCACAAGCACGAAATCCGTTAATTGCGTTCTGAATAGTCGCTGCTCTTGCATAGGCCTCTGCTACAAATTGGGTAACCTGATACTGGGTAACACACAAACCGGGATTTGTTCGAAGCCATTTTTCAACTGCCTGGGTGTATTAAGTTTCTAATGGCTTGACGAAGGACCAGCCCAAAGGTTGTAGCCGATGGGTTGTGTGGGCAGGCCACTGCAACATTAGGACGCCATTGGCTCTTGCAAGTCCCAAAGCTTCTACATTCTTCGAATGTGTCGAATGACCATCTAAAATTAAGAGAACCTTGCTGTCGATGTTTGATCTGATGACAGCAATAAAATATTGTAACCATTTTACAAAAATATCACTGTTAATGTACCCTGTTTCCGATATGTCAACAATACCTCCAAGAGGGGCACCAACCTGCAGCTCATGCACCACTCTCATGCGTTTAAAGATTTTTATAGGTGGAACATACATCCCCGATGCACTAGTACAACACACTATTGTTGTATTGACACCTCTTTCCCCACTTGCAATAGCTCCCACCTGACGCTTTCCTTTCATAGCAAACACTTTCTGGCATCTTCTTTGTAGAGTGCTGAAACCCGTCTCATCCACATTGAACACATAAGTAGTATCAAATTTGTTTTCGTCTCTAACTATTTCCAGGATATCAAAAAATCCTAAAACATTCTTCTTGTTGAACCCCTTTGCACATGCCATGGAAGTGGACTCGGGCTCACGTAGCGCTAATTCCTTATGACAGGCTTTAAAGGCATAACATTATTTCTTCCCTGCCATTTCTGTTAATCTGTTTGTCGAAGTTGTGTGGTATTTCATTGCGCTCTGCAATTTGGAATGCTAACTTCCTGACATCAGTGATTGTTACCTCAAACAGAAGCTCTTCTAATCTTAAAATATAATCGACGAGTTTTTGCTCTTCTTCGGGTGGAAGGATGGTGGTACGGCTTATGGCTTTTGCGGATTCGTTAGCTACAATATTCTTCCTGTCTATGTGCCTTTTCAATGTTGGCTTTGGAATGTTGTATTGTATTCATTAAAACTCTTGTCTTCGTTTCTATACGACGCAAGAGCCAGTGCCATCTCCTTTTCAATCCAAGCTCCGTATTTACTTTTCGTCATTCTGTAACATACAGCGGACATATGTTTCAGTAATCTTTTATTTACGGTGACTACTAAATATTTTTGCACATGGTAAATATGGAACTTGGCAAATGTAAGGCGTGTTCAACTGAAATCCATTGTCATCGGATGTTGATGTACGACCATTAAGAAAAAAGTTCTGTAAACAATGCACAGATTTAATGTGGAATCTGTACTAAAGTTTGGGATAAAATGAGATCACTGCATAAAACTATGTAAAAGGTTATTTAGATTATTCAAAGTGTTTACACAAACAGTCAGCAATAAATGGGTTTCATTGTAACTTGCTTTGTTGTAGTATCCTAAATCGTCGCGGTACGATTTGCGAAACTACGACGTGGTAAGACCTAGGCAACTCGTCATCAAACAAAACAAACATATGAAAATAACCTCAAATTGTTTGTCGTCAGATATAAATTAGTTCAAAATGAGAAGAAGAGTTGTCTTTACGATAGAAAATATATTTAAACAATAATTACATACTTTTCAATTTCGTACACGCTTACAACTAAGGTTCAGAAACTACATCCAGAAGTGCAAATAATCATAAACTCCAATAACATCGCTAAGCGTGATTCCACACTTACGTTATACTTCGGGACTGGCCGGGAACTACAACAGGTTCATCTTGTACGCACAAGAGCGCAGTGGTGTTCACATTTCCTGAAATACGGAGGTGGTACGATTTAGGATTTCGGCTACTTTCCCTTATGGATTGCGTACATAAGTGCCAAATTTTTACATAGGTAATACACAAGTAAATATAGATGTTAATAAAATAACCGTTAAAAATAAAGAACATGAATATTATTAACAGAAGGACTTTCTAATTTGTTAACAAAATAAAAAGAAGAAGGTCTTGAGGATAATTTCACTGATACTGACTACGAAAACTACACGAAAATTGTTTTAGATACCAATGCTCCATTCCAAGAATATAATCCAAATAAGAAAATAAACTCGAATAGAAGTTGGAAATACAAAAATATAATTAAATCAATTTATGATATCTATATAAAAGAATCAAGACCAACACCAAACAGACCAGAAAGAATTATTTCTCCAAGAACTCTTAGATCTGGAGAAGGTATAAAAAAATACAATAATCTACCAAAAGTATATGTTTGGATAGATGATGTTCAAAAATTTGCTGATAGATTATTAGTTATTCATGGTAAAGACAATGCTGGAAATAAAAATTATTACAATGAAAAAGTGAGCATAATGAGTATGTTGAACAATACATTTTCTGATTTCATTATTAATAATCCAAAAGGAATTCCATATCTTATAAGTTTTAAATGTAATTCCTCATTCTTTTTGAAATTCTGAACATCATCATGGCAGAGGAATAATAAATTTGGCGTCAAACAATTTAAATTTGCCTGAAATGCATTTTCCAGGGTATAATTATTGTGGACCATTTACAAAATTGAATGAAAGGTTAGAAAAATGAGATACAGGAATAAATACATCAAATGAAGCTAGTAAATATCATGATATTGCTTAAGGGGATTATAAATATTTAGAATCTAAAAATGAAGATAGTAAAATTTTACGAAACAAGCTAAAGAAATTATGTTAGATAAACATACACCATTTGGTGAAAAAATTGCTTTTGCAGCTGTTGCTTCATCTATGTTTACTAAAAGAAAATTAGGATGGGGTATTAAAATGTATTAATTACTTATACTTTTCCTTATAAATGAATTTAACAAATAAAACATTCGATAGACCCAATGCTCAATTAAGATAATTGGGTATAGAAATTTTTTTAACAAAAGAACAACTTGAGAGAAAGAATAATAAATTAAAAGAAGGCAAAGATTTAAAATTAACTTTGTCAATACCAACAATAAAAACATACTAAAAGAGAAATCTGGGAGTGGTTTACATCAAGGAGGTATTTTACCATTTTCAATCCCAGTTTTAGCTGCACTCGGTGCTTTAGCTGGTGGAGCTAGCTCAATTTACAATTCTGTTGAACAAACTATAAAAAAAAAAGTATTAGAAAACAACAGAGACATAACTTAGCAATAGAAAATAAATCAGGAAGTGGTTTAGTTACAAAAGGGGTAGACCAAAAAAAATTGAATATATCACCATTACCTAATTTTGATATTCAAAAATATGTAAAAATACTAAATATTAAGAATTTCAAAAATGTTTGTATGATTGATGAATTCCTAAAACAAATGATCAAAAATGAATGTGCTGTGGTTAATTTTGACATTTCAACAAATTCTGGTATTAATTGGGTTTATTTTAAAGAAAATAAAGATGTTTACTATTTTGATTCATTTGGAGGTAATATTCCTACTAATTAAACTAATTACTTCAAAAAGAGAAATGTTTATTACAATGATAATAGAATTCAGAATTTTAATTCGGTTATCTGTGGACATTTATGTTTAATTGTATTACACATTTTTCAGAGAGGTTCTAAATTTAGTGATATAAATTCTTTGATAACAAATGACTGATATATTTGGTAAACGATTAATAAAATCTTTAAATAAAAACTCTGACACTAATGCTAATGAATTAGAAACATAGATTCAAAATACAATATAATTGTTTCTGCTTTACCAGATCAAGTAAGTAAAGTTTTTGTTTATACAACATATTTTGTTTCTCTTCAAAATCGTAGAATTATAATATGGCTGATCACATAGCTGGTAAAGATGCAGTCAATAAAATATTTTATAATAAAGAAATGTCTGTGAAATTACAAAATTTAAACCAATAAGTTTTGAATTATTGTGATTCCTTTGTTAACTCAAAAGTTGAAAAATGTAAGGAAGAAAAGTCTCATATATTTTATTTACTTGCAAAGTGGGATAAAAAAATATTTTTCACCTAAATAATAATAAAATTGTCTTTGCCTTTTTGATGGAATGTACTGTTTATAAAACAATTTCTGTTAGTCTCAATATACCTGATGATACTGTGACTGATATTTATGATTTTAAAAAATGGATTACAGTAACCTTTTTGATGTTAACATAGGTGATATTTGATCTTTTAAAAATTAAAAATAAAATACTTAGCTATGATGATGAAATGATGACCATAATAGGAATATCCGTGAAATATAAAGATTAAATATTTTTTTTATTTTAAAATGGAGAATACTTGGTGCTTGAAGTGTAAGAAAGTTACTAAAAATAATAATATAATAAATGAAAATACGAAAAATGGACTATTAGTTCAGAAAAGTATATGTTCTATATATAATTATACTAAATCAACATTTAAAAAAAAATTGCCCAATGCAAGAGAATTAATTATATAAACCTACACAAAACAATTTTCCAAGAAGAAAGTAATTTTGTATGGTATTGATGATTTATGGCAAATTGATATTGTTTAAATTGATACTGGTAATTTAAAAGGTATATCAGATATAAACAATATATATAAATATATTATGACAATTATCAATGTTTTTTCAAAATATGCCTTTGCAATACCAATTAAAGATAAAACTGCCAAGAATGTAGCAAATGCTTTAGAATGTATATTGTTGAAGGAAAAAAAATCACGTAATATACAAAGTGACAATGGGTCTGGATTTTATAATAAAATATTTAAAGAATTTTTGCAAAAATATAACATCAATCACTATTCGAAATTCAGTGAACGGTGTTCTGGAAAGATATAATCGTACAATGAAGAACAAAATGTGGAAAAAATTTTCTTTAAATTGCAATTGCAAATTGTAAATATATTAGATTATTTAGTTCAAGAATACAACAATACCAAACATAGAACCATTAGTATGAAACCATTTGAAGACAATAAAAAATTGAAAAAAAAAATTATATCAAACGTACATGATTACTGAACCAAAATGCATATTGGTGATATTGTCAACATTAGCAAAAGTAAACAAACTTTTGAAAAGGGTTACACAGCTATTTGGACAACAGAATTATTTACCATTTTTGAGGTTTTAAATTATGATGTGCCAACTTACTAACTGAAAGATATCATGGGAGAAGAAATGAAAGGTAGTTTTTTATAAATACAAAATTATGATAACTAACTATCCTGATTTGGTTGAAAAAGTTTTAAAAACCAAAGGTGATAAAATTTATGTAAAATGATTAGGATTTGATAATTCACACAACTTTTGGATTAATAAAAAAGATATAGTGTAAACTTGAATATTAATTCTAGAAAATATATTTATTTTTATATATGTTGTTTTGGCCAACAATGGACAGCGTCATGTCAACCATCTCCTTTTTAAGCTTTGATATTTGCCCAGTATTCCTGTATTCGTTCTCGGTGTTGTTCCTTTCTCTTCTCCATTCATGCCTTTCCTCTTTTTAGCTTCGGCTTTTCCTGTAAATATTGGTATACTTGAAGTTTCTTAATGAGTGGGACATGCTTGATGTCATTATGGATTATCCCCACTTCTTCGAGATATATAGTCACCTCAGTGAACCAGGCCACTTAGGTTTTCTTCTCCTAAAAGTAAGTTATAATGCAGTTGGTCAATCTTGCCGGGCTCATTCGCATCACATGTCCATTAAAGGTAATCTAGAAAATACAATAATATTCAAATAAGAATTAGCTCCTTACTCAATTCGATGAACATTATTAATATCATTAATCAATTGTTGTTGAGTATAGTTATTTCTGGCAATTTTAAAATATTTATGAAAACACGCAATGTGACCATTCAATGTTTCTTTCATTCTTTGATATAAATTGATAGAATTTGGAATATAATCAATTCTCAACAAATGTTCACAATTTGGATGTCTATCTTCAATTCTGTCCAATTGTCTTTAAACCTTTTCCTTTGAATTCTATTGGCATAATAATCATATTCACAAATATCATCAAATAATTTTAAAAGAATTAAAGTTAGATTTAAATTTTGATTTAGTGTTTCTTGTACATGAGAGGCCATTTATCTGCTTTCCTCATTTCTGCAAGCTATTATATAGAAAGCCATATAAACTGTCTCTTAAATTTTCAATATTTCTATCTTTAATTTCGTTTATATCCCTTAGATCATTAACTCTAATTTCATCAAGATAAATCAATTACATTGGTTAGTTTTTATACAAAATTTGTGGTCCCTAATATATACAATAATACAATAACGACAATTGAAAAATTGAGTCCTGGCGTTGATATGAATGAAGTTATAACTATTCCTAAAGGACAGTACCATGTCGAATCTTAAAAAGAAGCTATAAATTAAATTGATCCATTTTCAACAAATAATATTAAATAGACAGCAGACAATGTTAAAAACAATATCAGTTAAATCTAAGTTTGATATTAAATTGGATGACTGATATGCTTGGATTTGAAAGAAGTATGATTATTGAAAAAGATGAAATAGTTAGAGGCAGTAAATTACCTAATTGTGATGCATTTAAAACAATAAATGTCCACTGTAATCTGGCATGTGGAATGTTTATAAAGTATGATGCATCTAATCACTTAGAAACAGATATATTTGCTAGTTTTCCACCAAAAACGATGCTTGGTTTTAGATATTCTATTCTTTGCCATCTCGCATATACAACTTTTTATCAAATTAATAATGAGTGGTTTAATTATATTGTTTCAGAAATTAGGGATGAAAATGGTAAACTAATTGATTTTGATGGTTCTGATATCGATATTGTTCTGTAAATGAAAACTATTACAAATATAATTTGTGTAACTTCAGTGGTTGGCATGTCGGCCATTGAATTATTTGTCAATATTTAAAATGTATATATAATATGAAATATAAAAATATAAAATTATTCATTTAATATCCCCATGGTAATGTATCTACAATATAATTTTTCTCATTCAAAATCATACATTTGTCATAGTTAAAATTAAATTCTTTTGCCATAAACTTATTCACCAAATTTTTTGTTTTCTTATCTCTTGTAACCATATTGTTTTTCATAATCAAATTTTCTTTTTAGTTTTTTATACCAATTCATCCATTGATTTCATATGTAATTGTAAAGCATTTTCGTGATTTAGTGTGAATCCTTAAATTTTTGCAACTTGTTTTCCTAAAAAAAATTTCATAACCATAGCTTTTTGGACCAATGCTTATCCATTCGACACCATAATCATTTTTTCCAAATTTGTATGTCCATTTGCCAAGCATACAACCTGTTTTAACAGTATTTTTACTATAATCAATGTAAACCACGCTGTCTGTATCATAATATACTACTTTATCACATAATCTATCTAGCATTTCATATCAACATAATCTAGCATTTGAAGTGGTAAAAGTTGCCATAAATATATTTGTTGCTGTTCTATCTTCTACATAATTATCATTGTATTAATATGACACTTCAATTATTTTTTCATTGATGCAAACAACATTATTTACTTCTATTCTTTCATCTAATAATTCATAACAACGAGTTGGACCAGTAATACATTCTGTTTGTGTCAAATTTTGTCTTTGTTCAAATTTTCCACAAAGTGAATTTAAACAAATTTAGTCAATTTTCCTGGATTTTGTTCAATATTTTCAATGTTTAAATCGATATCTTGTTATTTTTTAATAACTCGAATATATATTCTTCTTTTGATTTATAATCATCTTCCCAAGGACTAGTTTCCAACTTAATTTTATTTCTGAACATGATATTACTTCTTTGTTTAAAATATCAAACTTCATTAATTTGAAGTAATTTGTAACCATTTTCGGTAGCTTTGTTTAGTTCTAATATAGACCAAGTACCATTTATTGCTCTTTTTTCTTCACTGTGTTTACATTCTCCCTTTTTCTCTACAGCACATTTTGAACATAAAGTAAACAATACTTTTTCGTGCTTAATTGGAAGTGCTGGATGATATACATTTCTAAGTGGAAAAACTTTACATTTGATCAATCCAAACGAATTTCCATCATAATTTTTGGGGTTAAATGTTTTAATCGGATGAACAACTGGATAATAATCGTAAAACATTACTGTTGGATATAAACTACATATATGTATATATCTTAACATTTTTCCTGAAACTTTTAATTTTGAAGCATTGGTTCTACAACCAAAAAAGGCATCCCTAGGTTGTAATGGTTATATTACATTTTTAGTTTTTTCTCAATTATTTTTATAGAAAATCGATTTTTCCATTCGCAAACGCACATTTTCCTTTCTTTGTAACCATTCTGTCCTAGAATGGTCGCTCATTTGTTGGTTTTAGTAAGTAAATCATCCATACTGTCATTGTTACAATGATTTATTGAATCTGGCGAATAACAGTCAGGACAACTATGCCAAAACAGCCATGATATTGATATATTATTTTATTTTTTTCATCATAACCATCAACTTTTGCGGCACAAATTGTAACTTTTCCGCCATTTAATGCATGTTGAAGATTTGGAAATGCATTTAACAACAAAATTGATTCTTTACTAAACATTTCTTTTTTATTATCCTTAACTACTGCAATAGTTTTATTCATAAGAAAAGTTGATCAATAAACAGCCATACAAACACCTGCGATTGTTATGTTTGATCTGTATTTGCTATTTCTTGAAAATTTCTCTAAATTTAAGACAACCATGTCTTAAAGTATCAACATCGGAATCACAATACACAACAAGTTCTTTTTTAAAATCGAAGATATAATTTTCTTTTGCTATTTCAGTATGCCATTTTAAACAGTCTTTTCGATTCTCTTGTTTCATTGTATTGACTCCATGATATTTTGTAGCAGGTATTTTTCCAATATAATTTTCGATTTTCTGGTTTATTGAGAAAGTGTGGAAAATATCCTTTTTTAAGCTCTTTTAAACCAAATGTTTTGGGAATTGTTGCAAGACTTCCTTGAATAAAGTTTATACTATTAATTATTTTGATATTTAGACTCAATATTTTAAGTTGCATAATTTTTTACCATGATGTATTGTTTAAGGTTTTATACAGCTTCTAACACAATATTGTAAAATAAAATATGAATCACAGCCTTGGTAGTTGTGTGCAATAAATGTATATCCTTTATTTTCCTCAGATATTACCCATTCGCAAAATGTTATGGTCAAAAAAGGCAGTATTCTTCTGTGTAAGAACAATCCTTATATTTTCTGTCGTTTCGTCCATTACATGTGCAAACTGCTGTACAAAAACCACCTTTTTGCAGCCTCTTTTGCATATAAAATTTATGTTCATCAGTTTTCACAATTTCCTTACAATTCCAACATTTGTTAGAACCACATTCGAATTTTTTATTTCTCAAGCATATTTTGTTACAAGTTTTACACTTATAAACCATCTTACACACAGCATCGTAATTAGTAAAACATTCCTGTCCAAAACAGTATCTATTACATTTTTGACAATATATTGTAATACGATCTTTGCCTTCCAAAACTTTTTTGTTTTGTGGTTTTTTCACAAATTGCATTTTTTCTCACACTCATGTTGATCTTTGTTATTGTACGGTTTGTCACATTTTATAAAATAATAATTACTAACTAAAATTGTTTTCATACTATTAATTTCATGGTAATGTTCATTGTGTAAATACAAATAAATAGTTGTTCATTTTTTGAACCAGACTGTATAATTAAGTTGGAATCTGTAGGTGAAACAACTTTAGTTTGAACATTTAAAACTTTCTGCATCCATAATATCTTCCAAACTGAAATTTCACAACTTTTACACATTCTTACACAAAGTTCACGATCCAATTCTCCTTGTAATTTCCTTCCTTTTGTAATGTAAATAAGCTTCTTATTTGTTAACTCTGTATCCAAAATGATATTAGTTTCGTATGTTAAAGCTGTAATTATCGCTCTGGGTCCACATAAATTATCCTTATTGTTAATTTTATTAAAACATCGTTTTGCTTTTATATCTTTAGTTAAACTTGGAATTTTCTTTACCTCTTGCACCATTATCACTGGGTATTTTATAAACATAAATTTCAAAAGTAGTTTTATTTATATCTATATTTTCATTTGATGTAATTATTCTCTCAATTTGAGCAAGTATATTTTCTGCATTTACATTATTTCTTCTTGCAGCCGAAATTGTATGGGGAAAATTCTGATTATTTGCATATATTCTCATTCGATCTGCAAAACCAGTTAATTTTCTTACAGAACTCATTGCTGCGTTAACTGCATTTCTAACAGCATTCATTTTTTCCATTGAATTGCTTTTGTAAATTATTTATGTAAATGCTGTTTTTTTTTTTTGCCAAATGTTAAATATATTTTCAAAATAGCGTTCACATTCACGAATTTTAAAGGGTGGTCTCCTTCCAACATGTTCAATAAAAATTTCTTGATTAAAAGGAAATATTTGACCTAAACTTTTATTTTCTTCTTTAATTTCAGGTTTTGAAAAAAAAAATTTTTTGAATTCCGGTTACTTTTATTTTTCGGGGATACAAATATCTTATCAGAGAATGTAAATATTTCTTTCAGTTCAGTTCTATCGTTTGAATATAGTTCTCTTACATTGAGATGTAAAAATGGTAAATTTGTAAAGTTTCTTTTTCTTTCATTTCTAATAAGTGGAATAATAGTTGTAATTAATTCAGCTTTCCTTTAATTGTACCAATATCTAATTTTTAATTTTTTAGTTAAGACTATTATTGTTTTAGTTGTATAGAAAAAATTATTGAAGTTTTCAAAAAAATATATAGATGATGTACAAATATAAAATTAAATATAAATATAGGAATGAAATTGTAATAGTGTTTAAATTATTGATAGTAATTTTTTAATATTTAACTTTTTCTATGATAATATTTCTCATTAAAACATTTTTTTTTGCATATTGTTGTATCTTCGTGCTTATTAGTTTTATGATGAAAAAATAATTTTATAGGTTTATTCTCATTACATACTGTACATGTTTTTGTTGTATAATTATCATGTTGAATTACATTTAGAATATCTACTAATGCATTGTGTGATGTAGTATTTTTATGCTCTTTGAGATATGTACTACAAACATATTTTCCACATTTGCACAGTATTTTCTCATTAAAACATTTTTTTTTTTACATTTGGATGTGTGTTTGTCTATAGTCGCTTTATGAGGATAAAA
Source organism: Dryococelus australis (assembly GCA_029891345.1). Lineage (NCBI taxonomy): Eukaryota > Metazoa > Arthropoda > Insecta > Phasmatodea > Phasmatidae > Dryococelus > Dryococelus australis. The sequence continues at coordinate 281,045,327 of CM056994.1, forward strand.
TGATTCGATAAGTTTATTCTCTTTACATAATATACACGTCTTCGTTGAGTAATCACTATGTAGATTTTTATTTGCAATGTGTAATTTAGTATTTTTATGCTTCTTGAGAAATAGTTTAGATATATATTTTCCACATTCACATAGTACTTTCTCTTTATTTAAAGCATAATTATTTCTGGCATATTCGGGGGAACATTTTTTACAGGTTTTAATATGCTTCTCTTTTGTGTGATTATGTGATGGAAAACATCAGCGGCGTATGGTGAACCGTTGTAAAATAAGCCTTGTTTTGCTCTGTGCTATACCTAATCGTTTGCTAGTTTACACATCGGCCACTTAAACGTAGTAGTGCAGTTGATGTCACAGCACGTGTGTAATGGGCGCCTCGCCGCTTTCTCGTGAGTGGCCGCAATACATTCGGTTTCAGTCGACTGCTCTGTGGCTACTGGTTCCTGCTCTTTGCGCCGAGTGTGTACAGTACTGAGCAATCATCAGCTTACCTTGCGACACTTCACCACACACCACTGGAAAACATTCTATCTTTAATACTTCAACACATGTTGCATTGATTACATATGGTATTATTTTCCATTTCTAGCATTGGTTCGATTTTATTTATAAAGAAAAAATGATCTTCTATATCTTCATTTTTTTTCTTTATAAATAAAACAACATGGAATCACGTATCAAGAAGTTGAACAATTCCTATGAATTGAATAAATTACAAGATCTGGAACACAATAAATGCTTTGCTGCTACAGAATTTCAAAATTATGAATCTAAGATAGGTAAATCAATTAACAGTATTCTAAATGGAAAGTAAAAAATTACTTTACCAGATCGCTATGTACCCCAGCAAACACAACTTGTCAGCAAAGTGTCGGCAAATTGTCGGCCCGATACCTGTTCTGTCGGCAACTGTCGTTTCAATGCCAGAAGGTAGCCATCTGACAACGGCGTAACGTCTTTTTTGAGACAGTATGTTTGCCGTTAGAAAAAAGACAACAGTCCACTGTATTTTTTTTGGATAAGAGATGAATATCACCTAAATTATGTCGTTGTGATATCTCACAGCCAACATGTCACCAATAGCAAAAATAATATTCTGGCCCGATTCCGATATAGTAACTTTATTTTTTCGGTAAACTGGCCGTCATCTTATTTATTCCTGCCCGCTAACGTTTTCGAGACTATCTCTTTATCACAATAACGATACAGATATGATGTCATTTTGCCGAAAAATTTTGTAAATTTGGTTTTTTTGAATAGGCAAGATGTTATTTAGCTGTTAATCGCATGCCGTCTTTTTTGAGACCATTTGTTAACGGTTAGCATGTTTTTATTTTCATGATTTATATATGTGTCACGTGGTAGCCCATGGCATTTTTTACTTTGATTTTTTTTTTTGTTTGTACAACAATCTGACAGATATATTAAAAACTAACAAGCCTTTGAAGAAATGATGAAACGGTTTTTAAATAATCAGCATTTTAAAATTATTTGTTATATATATTCGCTTATAATAATTTGTGTCATAATAAATATGAAATTACTGGAGAGGATCAGCAACCCCGTGGTGTATAAGCTAGCATGATGGATTGTCAACTCAAGCGTCTTAGGTTAGAATCCCGCACTCACCAAGCAAAAGATTTCTATATAATATAATGTGTTGAGAAGTAAATGAAATGAATATATGTAAAGAGGGAATAACTATTAATAAAATTTTTAATCGAAAAGTTAAGGTTTTTTTCATGGCTGTACTGCTTATTTCTGGACATCATGCCGCTACAGGTCTGGTATCGTAATGACTTCCAGCCATCGCTTGCCCGGCATCTTTCCGCCATCCAGTTGCCGTAAGCTCGGCGTCTTGCCGACATCCAGCCACCGCAGGGCCGGCGTCTTGCCACTATCCAGCCGCCGCAGGCCCGGCACCTTTCCGCCATCCAGCCGCCGCAGGCCCTGCATCTTGCCGCCATCCATCCGCCGTAGGCCCGGCGTCTTGCCGCCGTCCATCCGCCGTAGGCCCGGCGTCTTGCCGCCGTCCATCCGCCGTAGGCCCGGCGTCTTGCCGCCATCCAGCCGCCGCAGGCCCGGCGTCTTGACGCCATCCAGCCGCCGCAGGTCCGGCATCTTGCCGCCATCCATCCGCCGTAGGCCCGGCATCTTGCCGCCATCCATACGCCGTAGGCCCGGCGTCTTGCCGCCATCCAGCCGCCGTAGGCCCGGCGTCTTGCCACCATCCAGCCGCCGCAGGCCCGACATCTTGCCGCCATCCATCCGCCGTAGGCCCGGCGTCTTGCCGCCGTCCATCAGACCGCTTCTGGAATAAGACAGTGGGCCGGCATCATTTGGTCGAAGTTTGTCGACTATCTTTTACCGGCCTGATTTCGGCCCGTACTTTTCGTATTTGTTAGGTAACCGTGTTTGATAAAATGCTTTAAAATTAATAAATGAGAAACAAGTTTTTATAATGTGTAAAGGTTTAAAAGAACTGAATAATCGAAAATCTGTACATGATATTGAATTCTCTTCAAATGTATAGATTTCTGTTAATTTGAATCTATCAATTATCTTTTTTAATATTTCATTTTATTTTAGCTTAATTTGCATAATTTTTAGACTAAATTACCTTAATTTTTTTGCTTGAATTACATGGCATTTTCTGGTCTAAATTTGCTTAATTTGATGCGTAATCGGCTGATTTTGTTTAATTTTTGCGAGAAGAAATATTACGACCAGTATTCGTGCATGATTTTTTGTGTAATTTTAATTTTGCAGGTAAAAAACATGACATTCGAGGAAAAATCGAGGATTTTAGGGCAAAAATGGATTGTCCTTGACCTACCCATATACTACTGACCGAATACCTCGACAGAGCTCACGCCTTATATACTTCAAATCAGACAATTCAAGTCAGTAATTAATTCGAGCCAAGGTCGTGTTATCATCTTGGAGCAACTTGCCTTCTATATTTATTTTCAGAAAAAAAAAATTGAGGGAAAAGGCGAGAAAGTTTTACAAGTTTTGCTGGAACAAAACAGCAATATTTGGCACTGTGATGTGTATCAATGGCAACTACACCGATATCTGGTTATGAAGAAACTGTCGAAGTGTAGCAAAGACTACAAATGAAGTAGCGTAGCGCTATAGATGGAGCTATTGGTCCACGCGATATTTGACATCTCCTGGAGAACCCTGGGCCAATGAGAAACATACAACAAAATGCACATAGGCCTCTACTGTGGCAGCAAGCAACCAATGGGCAATTGATATTTGCAATACTGCATTACAAGACAGTTAGAGGTCGTTGAACTCGTGAATTTTTCAGATCCCTAGCTATAGGCGACCACTGTTGGGGAATGACGGTCCTTTGAATAACTGCGAACAAGCGATCTTTGAAGTGAATTAACGCTGATACAGTGAGTTTTGTATTGTAAGGGGCTTTTTAAAGTATATTATTTAAAGTTGGTTTTATGCTTGAAAGCTTAACAGGGGATGGCTTACAGACTAACTTATAAACTAACTTTAAAAAACACCCGTGCCTTACCCGGGATTCGAACCCAGAGCTTCCCGCACCCCAGACCATCTGACTGCGCCACAGAGGTCGGCAACGCTGATACAGTACGAAGAAATGAAACAGTGTAGTCACGTAAGGTGAGACTAATGGAGTGCTTACACAAAACCCACAGGCCTTCTGCAAGCCACACGCGAAATTTCCTAACTCAGATCTACCTTTCAAGGCTAATCGCCAATTTTTTTTCTGCATTTTGAGAATATTTTATAATTTCGTGAGATGATATCGACTATAACTTGATAAAATGCCAATCATACGGAAAATAATAATCATATATATTTATCTTTGCATAAGTATGGGGACTTTAACATAAAATCTCGATTTGTACAAATTTCAAAAAGTTATTTTAAAACAAAGTTTGGTTTGAGCTGAATTATCTCAGGAGTGGCATGGTGTAATTTCTTTGAAATCCGGGACGCTTGGTTGACCTGCGATTAGGTTTATTTAAGTTCTTGCTATTTTGAAGTTAATTTTTATCACAGGATTAAAAAAAGAAATACGAGCGAACCCCACTGCAGATTTCTTACAAATATTCTTCGTTGCATTATAATAACACGGAAAATTATTTTTAAGTTGTGACATAACGAATTAATTTAGTTTAGTTTTGAGAGTTATACGAAATTAATATAAATTTAATATTTATATAGTTCACTTAATACATTTTTGAGAAATAATTTTTCTCCGTTGTAAAATTTTTCCAGGCTATTATTTTATATCACAAAGAAAAATAATATCGAATGCTAAAAATTTTGAGAATTATTTTAAAATATTGAAAACCGTTGACGAACAACGAAACCCAACGGTGATGTTCATGCACGATCTCCGAGAACCATATTGAAATATTATTATATTATACACAGCATGCGTGACCTTCATTCATGTAATTTCAGTTTAGTCTCCAGTCAGCAGCTGTACAACGCTGCGGACTTTTTTTTTTGTGACGAAATGCCCCTAAAATGAATATCTGCAGCGTGGGCACTGTTAGTGGAATTAAAAGCGAACATTTTGTAACCTGTACGCTACTTAGTTGCTCGCTTGTTTGAAAGCACAGCACGTACAACTCAATTTCGTCATGTAACGAAACAAAGAAAAAGCAGTTTTTTTATTGTTCGTGTTTTTCCCTATGTGTAGACTATAAAGAGTGTCCCAATGACGATTATGGCAAAGTAACCATGAGATTGCGAGCAGAAACATTTGCAAGTTTATCAGACAATAATGTACTTGAGAAGCTAACATTTTGTCATTGCTGCCTTTATATATATATATATATATATATATATATATATATATATATATATATATATATATATATACATATATATATATATATATATATATATATAAAGCTTGCTATGACGCACTGTGCCGTGTTCGGTAACAACCTATAAAATAGCTTTGTTTCAGATGACCTACAAGCTGTTTCAGGAAACGTGTGTAGTCCAATCAAAAAACTACTCGGATATACCAACAATTGAAGTCTAGCAATTTGATGTAGAGCAGGAGCTACAGCAGAGTAGAAACAGTTTCAAACAAACATTGTGTGGGTATACCATATTGACTAGTTCCGAGTTAACCAGGGCGTGTCAAATATAGTATAGTCCAATGACAGACTTATTGCAAAAGTGCATTTGTTTGAAGATTAACGTGTCCCCAAATAAAAACGCGAATTTTGCAGGTCTCTGATAATTGGTATACTTCATACCACCTGGCATATCAGTACCTCACTCCATTTCCTTATGGATACTTGCCATTGTGAAGATCGCAGTAACAAGATATAAAAAAAAATTCTTTGTTATAACAAAGACGAAACGCTACAGAAGTCCCTACGTATATAGAAGCACACACAGAGGTCTATACCATGCTACCGTGTGTTTGAAGTTGGGGAGGGGTTTCAAAATTCACTACCACAGCGTGCAGATGTTTTTTTTTTTTTTTTTTTTTTTTTTTTTTTAAGTTGTTCAATGTTGTTCCCTGCCAGAGACGTAGCAAGGAGTGAGCCCGACGGCCCGGTCCCTTTCCGAAATTGAGCCCACTTTTTAGATCTGTACTTCCATGTTCTCTGCTTTCACGTCCCACGCGTATAGGCTGTTCACAATGAAGTGAGCACTTTTGAAAGCCTTAGTCAATAAATATATTATAATTTAACCTTAGACGGTAACTTTCGAGTGCGGTGGAATGTTATACACACTGTGTTGATTACTTACAAGGCAATATTTATTTTGAAAGGTGGTTAAAGGATAAAAAATTGCTGAAAGAAAAATTAACTAGGACCTCAAAAGCGCTCAGTTTACCGTGAACAGCCTATACCTGTTTTTAAAACATCTTAATAGTGTTGTTTTTACAGCGTGTATTATTCACATCCTATGTATGTATATATGTGTGTATATCCATTTGAACTGTGGAATAAGAACATTTAATATTAGTTGGTCTATTTCTCCCATTTATTCTATACATCCTGTGTCTCCAACTTATTTTGCGAATCTGAAATAGTATTACACTTGGATTAGGTTATGCACTTTGATTAGGTAACCTAAAACCGTGGAGGTGGGCATAGGTAATTTCAGTCACCACTAAACACTTGACACTATCTATTATGCAAATAAATGTCAAACACAATATGTTTCAATATACCATTATTATTTTTTCAAATTCCAAACTCAGAATACAATTAAAAAACAAAATGACATTACTCTGTACACAATTGTTACACCAACCAAACCATATCGTTAACATCTCTTTTACACTTCAATTCAGCTAGCTTCACAGCGCACAATAGTGATTAGTGTTACTTATGCTTCCTACCGACACCAGACTGTCTGCTGGATGCCAGTCCTCAAAGTCTGAATCGCTGCACCATTCTAATGATCTTTCGGAATATTCATTACGTGGACTGGCAGTAGCAAGTGGGAAAGCCAAAGGGCATGGCAAAGAAAGAGGCTGGCTTTAGACGGAAGAGGAAAGAGGATTTTATTTACTGTAGCAGAATGCTACACAGCAGTAATCCTTCAAAATTGTTAACATATATATTCCTGATGTAATGAACACTTGGGAGTGGTTTCTAGAATTATTTTCCTTATTATAAGTATAAATTTCGAAACTAAATTAATAAGTGTTCCCCTTGAGCCCTCACTAACAATGCATCACCTATCATGATAAACAAGAACGTAATCTCGTATATAGACGTCGTCCAACTCACAAAGACATCAATATTACAGATACACCCAAGAACAAATAAACTAAAGGAACAATGCCTACACTATACAACACCTTACACGAACAGTATTACACTGACACCATCACAACACAGACACAAACACCAAATACACGACGGACACCTCACGAAAACGACAAAAACCGTTGGCCCCTCTGTCTCCGGAGAGGATGGCGGGGTAAGGGTTCAAGGGCGGAGGCAGAGGAATTTTAACTTTTGACATTTTTAATTTATAAAGTAACCTTTTGCTTTTAGATTATAACAAAATATAATTTTAAACTTCTGTAATTCTAAATTGAACTTGTTTTTAATTTTTATAACGTGACAAATTTTATGTTTCGACTATTTTCCAAATTTATTTTAAATTCTAGTAACTAAGACCACTTATGGCCTTCAGCTGGGTACTGGTGCCATTTTAATATGTTCTGTTATTCAGTTTACATGATGTCGGCAGTCTCTTTTTTAGCACTACTTAACATCACGGTGATATGAAAGTTATAGGAGGAAATCGTATATTTGAGGACAGGAATTTCTCAAACACAAATACATAATTTTACAATCGCCAAACTCCTCTTGCGTCATTGTATTCTAAAATAAAATTGCAACACTAGAACCTTTCACAGACTCCATTTGTTTTATTTTGATCACTAAGTAAGATTCTTTACTTTGAAATTTATTTATTACGCATTCAAGTGTTTATTTTGAAAAGTAATTCAACATGTTAGTGACTGCGATTAGGTATTTTATAATTGTAAAATTTGCAGTTTTGTAAGTTTTATTACTCACGATAAACACCTAACTATCCATTCTTCTACGTGAATTCGGGTAATGTGATATTTTCGGTCACAAACTTTATCGATAATAATAAGGCCTAATGCTTCGGATATGTTTCACATTATGCCAATGTGCTAGTGTTACTATTGCTATTGAAAAATGCGAAAATATGACTTCAGAATGAACTATGAGTGAACAAGGAAACAATAAAATCATATTTTCACTGGAAAACGATTGTGTTTTACTTATCTAGTTTACTTGATTATGATGTGTAGAAAACAAGTTTATGGAATGAAAAATACACATTTATGAACAAATTTATCATAATACGTACATTTGCTTTAAGGAATGGCTGTATTTTTCATTTATTTGACATCTGATGGCAAGTTGTAAGCTCATGTGCCTACTTGTTGGCTTTAGGAATTAAACTAAAAGTTTGCAATAATAATTACGAATGTGTGTTGCCAACTGTAACTGGGATTTTGATATAAAATACAAGGATATTTCTCTGTATGACGATGTTAAGCACAACATTAGTGATAAATACTCATACAACGTGTATCTAAATTCGAGCGACTAACATCGGTGGCAGGTTCATCGCTACAAAATAAGATCACTTTTACACGATATGCGGTGTAAAACTATTACTAAGAATGGCCCAAGCCGTGAAAATTATACTTACGTCGCTAGTTTATTTTTAATATTAGATAAACTATTTAAAGTGAAACTCCAAGCACGGAATAATGATACGCAACACAACCATAGTGAGACGCAGAGGCCTGTTGTTATCATCAGTGAAATGTTTTGTAGGAATGATGGGTGTTTCCACGTTTATTTTGCATGTTTTTTGACGCAAAAGCATAATAAAGTTCGTTGAAAAGAATTATTAATCGCATGTCGAAACTGAGTTCCGAGGTTGTCCAGTGTCACAAACTAAAACATAGCGCTTTTCAAGAAATTTTCAGTTTTAGAACGAAGTATTAGTCATATAACTAGCAATTGGGAAATTTCGCGAATTCATTTTAGGACAAGCTAGAATTTGATCACGTGTACATTTCTGTTACGTTTGCAATTGGATCACAATTTATAAGACACGCCCAGGTCAATACTGAGCCAGTAACTGACATATTTAGGGGCACCTGTTTTTCGCGAAAGGATTTCAGGACACGTTGTGTTCCAAAACAGTTTACTTCAGAACAATTTTTGTGATTGGATCATTGGAATTGTTCGGCTTCTTATCCGTTCGCCCGCGAATCACGGACTGTGGGTATCGGAGAAACTTAATTTGAATGGCTCACTCATGTAGCAGACGCTTTTCGCACAAAGGCAGAGGCTAATAGCCAAAGGAAGTCTTTAAGTGCCCAGGATATTCAAGTCTAGCCTCTGCGTAAATCTTTTCGTGAAAATCAGGTACCCCTACATGTATGGGAACTAGCAACGAATCCAGTTTCACCTACTCTGAGGTATAACTGTGGCAGCAGCCAACACTCTGAGAAATTATTCGTAAATTTACTATATGAATGTGTACGTAGAGTGAGAAAGCGCGAATGGTAAAAGTATCTCCCATGCATTGATACTAGCATTCCTACATTTGCTCAGGAAATAGTCAGATGCGTATAAAACTTCCCAACTTTGTAGCGACTCTAAACATTACATATTTGTAGCCAGATGTGTGGTATTATTTCCATACGATACGCGAGTTGAAAACTTCTAATTCAGTTTAGGAAGTTTACCAGAAATTTTTTTAGAGTGAATGAACAGAATGCTGAGGCTCGAAAATGCATAGGATAGTGGAGTCTAGCCTACAGGTCGTTCAAAACGTGAAATTTTCCTGTCCCTACATACAACAGTGATTCTTTTCGTACTCACACTGGTTTGGAACACCATACAGGCCTACATAATGCTATGGGCGCTCGAACGAACGTTAGTTTACATGTCGAATCGGCAGGAAGGTTAGCCTTGTCGTGCGTCAATGAATGCTGCCTGGTGCCAAGCAAAGGTGCATTACCTTTATATGTACCAGTGCGACGTTGGAGAATATTTCCTCTACCAAATGTTGCACTACAGATATCACATGTTAGTAGTAGTAGTCTAGAGGTGGTTACCTTTCTACACTCACTCTGTTCATGACGACGTGCATTGCAACTTTCTACTGAAGACCTAGTCGCAGTAATTGCATTGTTTTCCACGTAGTTGCTGTTGTTGTTGGTGCTGATCGATCGTCGAAGTTTCACATGTAGTCATACCCGACGGCACAGTCTCAGTGGTTGGCATCATCTTCAAGTGCTGCCTCCACCTTAATGGTCAGTGGGACCGACGTCAAACGATTGTCTGCAGACGTGTCATCAGCATGCACTCTCAACGGGAATCGAACCTGCGATACCTTATTTATTCAAGTAGGGTACAGAAAAAAACAACATGTGTCAGGTTCAGGGATTTGAACCCGCGCCCCCTTTTGGAACCAGTGCTTAATTCAGGAGCCTCAGGTCGCTCGGCCAACCCGACGATTTGTATTAATAATGTATTTACATGGCTTTTGTCGAATGACATACGTTGTATGGTCTTGTCTAGCCGTCGCTTGTGCAATATGTGCGTGTGGGTTGGTAGGTATTTTTCCTTTCGTGCACTCTAGCGGAGTACTGGAGAACGCACACAGAGCAATGCAAATGACTATCTCTAATTGTGTGTGATGAGCTTGGTACGCGAGTGCAGGTCGGGGACTGTCTGTATTTACGACCACTGTTGTAGACAATGTTGATTATTCTAGTCGTGTTGACGTTTTAGCAGTGGGACCCTTGCTCCCACTTTAGATGAAAGTATATCAAATGGCAGCTTTTATAATGTCTTGTATTACCACTCTCTACATGAATCGAACCTCAATTCAGGGTACAGGCATTGTTTCCTTTCAATAGTATACCGATAAGCATGTTGACAAGGGGGAGGTGGCGGTGGGGATGCAGTACTTGGTTGGTATCTACCGTGCACAGAGAGGCGGGACTGTCATTGTGATCTCCGCTTACAGTAGGGTCACGCCGACGAAGAGATGCGCTCACAGTCTACAGGTATTCACTGCTATAACAGTTAAGGTCTAAATAAACCTCTCCTCTGCATGATATTAGCAGTTCGTGGGTTATGTGTGTGTGTGTGAGTGTGTTCGATGGGCTTGGTACGCGGGTGCAGGTCGGGGACTGACTGTCTGTAATTGCTAACACTATTGTAGACTTGTATTACCACTCTCTACAAGAATCGAACCTGCGATACCTCGAGGTTGGTTCAGGGGCACATGCATTGTTTACTTTCAATAGTATCCCAGTAGGTACGTTGACATGTGGAGTTGGTGGATATGCAGTACTTGGTCGGTATCTACCATTCATGGATGGCAATGGGGCCTTCCTTCCTTCCAACGAGCGATTGTCTGCTGGAGAACATGTAATCGGTAATGTATTGTGTGTACGGAAAGGCAGTGCGGTCATTGCTTCCAGCGAGATCACGATGATGATATGTGCTAGCATCCTGCAGGTCTTCTGAAACAGCTACACTCGTTAAGGTAAAACCACTGCTCTGCATCGTCTACGAGCAGGGCACATAGATAATTGGCACGTGTGTGTGTTGCGATAACTCCTTACTCGGTTCGTGTCTTGGGTTGTCACAGCGTGTGTGTGTGACTTGTATTGCAGAGCAGGGTGACTCCTCCCTGAACCCTCCCTGTTATTATTATTACCTGCTTCGGTACATGAGTGCAGGTCGGAGATAGAGTACGACTGTCATGCTAGTCTCTTCATAGGCATTGGGACCGACGAATATCTGCATGTACTCTCAATGGGAATCAAACCTATGATACCATATTTATTCGGGTAGGGTACAGGAACAAAATAATAAAATGTGTCAGATGTGGGGATTCGAACCCACGTTCCCTTTTACTGGAACCAGAGCTTATTTCATTTGCCTTAGGCCGCTCTGCCAACCTGACAATTCGTATAAGTGATGGGATTACATGGCTTTTGTCAAATGTCATACGCTTGTGCAATACTCACATACGGGTTGGTAGGCCTTTTGTGCACTCTAGTGATGTATCTTTACGGGAATTGAACATTCGATACCTCAAGAATGGTTCAGCATACATGCTTTGGTTCCTTTCAATAGTATACCGGTAAGTACAATGACAAGGGGGAGGTGGTGGGGGTGTAGTACTTGGTCGCTATCTATCGTGCACGGAAAGGCAGGACCAGTCATTGTGGTCTCCACTTCCAGCGAGGTCGCATCGACGACGAAGACGACGACGAGATGCGCTCGTGGCCTACGAGTATTCACTGCTAGGGGATCATTTGTTTTGTAATAGGAAGCTTATCATTTTAGCATGTATTGTTGTATGTGTGGGGACTCGGCTGTCTAGCAAGTGACATCTCATTACATACATACATACATCGACGTTTCGGTACACGGCTCACGAGTGCACGGCCGGTAGTACTGACCGACTGTCTGGAAGTAAGTACACACATTGAATGTTCGTTAATGTTTGGCGGTCAGTGGGGTTGCAAGATGGGGTGGTCAGTCACAACATGGTCGCCAGCAGCATGGTGTGTGAGTATAATTTGTATTTATAATGTATAACAGGCTGCTGGAGGAAGCAGTGTACTTGTATATCAAATAGGACATTCTGGCTCACTTTTCGCTAAGCAGGGGGCACAGGGATGTAGACATAGGTCGTACTTTATCACATGAGGATGGTAATCCTGAGCATGCGAGGTTTGGAGAGGTTGTCTACTCTCTCTGTTATATGAGTGCTCGGGGGTCGATGCACAGTGAGTCGCTGGCCGGGCGGTGGCGAGGGTACGAGGATGGTGAGGTCAGGGGTTATGTAAGCTGGCAGAGGGGTAGGACAAGGGATAGAGAGAGTGCAAGGACAGTGGAGGGTCACTGGTCGTGGCGCTGAAGGGGGGAGTGCATGTGGAAGTGTCTGTGTGTGTGTGGCCAGGTGGTTGCACCGAGGGAACAAGAGAGACAGAGGTGAGTAAGAACAGGGAGACATGCAGGCCGACATATGTCTGCGCGTCCCTTCTCGTCGTTGGGGGGTTATGCATGTATTATGATTTTTGGTTGTTGTATCTCAAACGCTTCGGAACTTACAGCCATGTATCCTTTCGTGGTTGATGTCTATATAATGAATTTGGTGACTATAACTCAAACGGTTCGGAAATTACAGCCAACTATGCTTTTAAGTTGGCATAGGATGTACTTGTCCCAGCGACTCCTCTCCTAGTCGGGGCGGATGTCTATGATATGAATTTGGCGACTATAACTGAAATGGTTCAGAAGTTACAGCCAACCATGCTTATAAGTTGGCATGGGGCATACTTGTGACCCCTCTTCTAGTCGTGGTGGATGTCTATGTTATGAGTTTGCCAACTATAACTCAAATGGTTCGGGAATTACACCCAACTATGCTTGTACAGTGACATAGGGCATGCTTGATCCCACGGCCCCTCTCCTAATCGTGGATTATGTCTATGTTATGAATTTGACAACTATAACTCAAATGGTTCGGAAATTACACCCACCTATGTTTATCCGCTGACATATGGCTTACTTGACCCCATGACCCTTCTCCTAGTCGTGGTTGAGGCTTATGTTATGAATTTGACAACTATAAGTTAAATGGTTCCAAAATTATAGCCAACTATGCTTATAAGTGTTATGCACACATGCACATTTAAGGAGGCTGCTGTGTTACACGAGATCCGATCGTTCGCGACGCCTTGATGACTCACCGCCGCCGCCGGCGCTAGCCGCCAAAATGATCGACATCCTCAACTGGTCGACAAATTGTCCTGGGTAGACATACATCGTCGATATCAAGATGGCTGCCGGAAATGACTTCTCAATTTGGCAGGAATTTCTCAATTTCCGACCGATTCCGCCGCATTGTGCAAACCTCCACCACAATGTGCAAACTGCCCGGATTATGCTAATTATCAGTGGCTTGCTAAGATAGCCGCCGCCGGCGGGAGGGAAATTCGGGAAATTTTGAAGGAAAAAAGGGAAAAAGTGACGTGTTTGTACGCGAATTCGACCGTTTTGGAGACGAAAAAGGGAAAAAGACGAAAATCTGTGGCAACAGTCCTAAGCCTGCAGCCTGAAATTATGCTATTTAAGGTCCTCCAGTCCTCAACCTGCTGCCGGGTGAGTTAGAACGATCTTTTTTATACTACTAACGCCGTTTACCAATCAGCGCCTGAGAACTTGCCTCGGTGGCAGTCTAGCCAATAGGGAATCTTAAAGAGCATGCAGAAGCCAATCAGACTTATGGACTTGTCGCAGCCAATTAGCGAATGGGTACGGCCACATCATAGCAGCCGCAACACCATTTCATTTATGTGTACTTTGCTATTCTGTAACCACACTTAGTAACACCAGCTATCACAGAGTCGGTGGTCTCACACACGTCAAAAAAATACAATTCTTTTCCCGATATTTATCCAATTAGTGTGGTCTGGTGTCGAAAATAGTGACAGTGTGCTAGGCAGTTTTGTGCGTATATTTACGCTTGCATTAAATAGCTAAAAGGGTACAAATTTGTATCGCGCAACCATTGTTGCAAAATATTTTTCCATTGGATTTTCAAGGGCCTGAAATTTTTTAGGACTCGTCGATGTTTGTTTATAGTAAGATTAGTGTTTAACGTCCGCTGCGACACTCCTGAAAAACTCTACACGCAAATGTAAACAACTAATAATTTAAGAATAATAACTGGGACTTATGTAACTTTGTTTTAATTCTTGCCGAAAGACTTAAAAATAAACATGTACGTTGTTCTCTGTGCGTTGCCGTTAGTATATAATATGAATCAATCCTTACGTAAATAAGGTAACTCGACCAGTCTTCGAGTCCTAACAGACTTGTTCCACCTAACAGACTTGTTCCAGTTGAAATAAAAGTGCCATCGTGTTGTAAGAAGTTTTCGTCGATTATTTTTAAGGTTACAGGGAATGGAGTCGGGGTTTCGAAAGCGACACGAAAAAAACAATGATTTTATTGTGTCAGAAGCGTTGCTAAAATATCACGTTTTTAAAAACGTGCTTCCTTTAGTTTACTGGCGTTGTTGTTAGTTGTCGTTTTACCAGAGAAGTCGTAGAAATACTGTAACGGTACTTCACTCGTGTGGATCTAACAAACTACAATGAAACCCTGGCTACAATTGTTTTACAAATATTAATTTAATTTAAATGTTCGTTGTAGGGTTTGATGCTCTGTGTTTCACTATTGTATAAGATAGGCAGATCGTACCTATATGTAAGTCAAAGGAAAAGTAACTGATGGATAATTATTTATAGGAAATTAGGAAACGTAATTTTGTCAAAGCAAATATACAAGATTATGTGTTATTCACGTTACTTAGCCGTCCCATATTAAAAATGAAATTTTGTCCATTATTGGTTTGATCGTAGTGTGCGCAATTGTGCTACACATGGTGGAGAGAGGAACCTAGAGACATGCGAATGTTTAACTGACAAAACTACGTTGATTAAATTTATTTTATGAAATTGGCCAATTTGGGGGCGTAAATATTTATAAACATATCTGACTTCCTCATAATAGGAGTAATATGTGATAGAGTAGAAACTAAATATCCCATTCATTCGCTGTTGTAATTTGAAGTCAAGTGTAATTGCAAAGAAAAGTGAAGATACGTTGTGTTAAATTTCTGTTCTGCATATTAAATTTTGCTTGCAAAAATGGCGTTGTTTGGCTCGTGAAATGTTTGCGTTACACTTCATTTAAAAGGCAGAAACTCTTCTATAGTCTTATGAAATAACGGCACAATTAACACAAATACAGTTTTAATTTGTCAAGATCTTTTAGCCACTCCACTTTAACAAATATGACGAGATGACTAGGCTGTTAATAACAGACTTCAACTAAACTTACATCATTCATCTGCAAGTCAGCGGCATTTATAAAAGTTAAACATGGACTCGATATATTCGATTTAGAATTTAATTTTGTATTTAAAATTAAGTGACATTTTTTGATGTTACTAACGGTCCTACTTTAATGCTGATACGTAGGGACACCCGATTTTCGCGAAAATAATTCCTGTCAAGTTGTATTTAAAAACACTTCAACGTGATACACGTGCCTGATTGGATGCTACGCGTTCTAGGTGCCTACCCGCGAATCCCATACGTTCAGTACCACAGTAACCTATCATTGGCCCAGTCAAATACCAAACAGTCTTTGACAAAGATACGTGGCCAATGACGGAAGGAATACTCCAGAAGTGCATTTGGGATATTGAAATCTAGCCGCGGTGAAATTCTTTTCGCGAAAATCGGGTGTCCCTACTGATACGTTAATCAAGTAGGACGGGTGGAGATAACACACAAAATTAGCGATCATGGCCACGGACTCAGAGACTGGCTATTTAGACCCGCCAGCTACACTGCTTAAAAAAAAAAAAAAAATTCTTCATTTTACGGAAAAGTGCTGGTAAAAATTTATCGAGGTGTCAGTAGTCTCTCCGTAAAATTACGGACTTACTAATTTTCAAAAACGGACTTTCCGTAAAATTCACGGAACCTCTCTGTTAATTCCCTAGTTAGTTTTCTGTACTTGTAGTTTTAATAATTGTTAGTATCTATTTTATTTTAATTTCCACTATGGGGATGTTCTACTGTGTATAAAAAAGATATTTATAAAAAAGTTAAAACTTTTCATACCTAAGCACGATTTGAACCCGATTCAAAGAGTTGTAAGTTCACGACACTAAACACTGTCCTACAATACTCACGTGGAGAGCGTGGTATAACTTTTGAATATATATATTAGTTAAATAAGCAATTTTTTTACTTTCTGTTAAAGTTAGTGTATTTTGGGTGTTGCAAAGTGTTACATACGCCTGTTGGTACGTTTTAATGTTTGAAAGAACAGGTCTTAGTGACGTGGATAATGTTTGAAAGAACAGGTCTTAGTGACGTGGATAATCTTAACTGCCGCAGAAACGATGATTTTCTTGTTACAGTGGCGAAGAAAATTTCGTGTAGACTCGGCAGTGTTCGTATTCATAAACCGAAGTTATAGGAAACACGGAAATTTTACGTATTTTGCATTTACGCACTTAACTTCGTTTTTCGTCATTGCCGATTGCGTTTCCGTATGTTTACGGTGCGATTTTGTAAAAATTTCCGTAAATATACGGAAAACTTCAACAATGTATAAAAGAAACTATCCACTTATTCAGGGATAACATTTACGTGGCTTGTCATTCGAGCATTTAGAAAAACACAACTCTATAAGAGATTCATGTATATTCCTTGACATTTGTGTGCAACAGGTCTGAGCGGTATTC
The DNA here is from genome assembly GCA_029891345.1 of Dryococelus australis. Lineage (NCBI taxonomy): Eukaryota > Metazoa > Arthropoda > Insecta > Phasmatodea > Phasmatidae > Dryococelus > Dryococelus australis. The sequence continues at coordinate 281,062,232 of CM056994.1, forward strand.
ACTTATAGGACCTTCATGGTAAAGTGAGCACTTTTGCGATCCTTGTTACTTTTCCTTTCCAGCCATATTGTATTATATAACTACCTTTTTAAATAAATATTACCATGTAGTTAATAAACACAGTTTGTATATTCCAGCGCACTCGGAAGTTAACGTCTAAGGCTAAAATAAAATATATTTATTGACCATTATTCCAAATGAGAGGGCTTTCAGAAGTGTTCACTTTACCGCGAACAGCCTATATCAAGATCGTTTCGAAACATGTTGACTACATAGGCGTTGCTTCGATATATCACTCCCACAGAATATTGAAAATCGATGGCGATGTGTCGCAAATATCGCTCAAATTGATATCGCAAATATCGCATATCGCCAACATCGCACTTCACCAACAAAACATTTCGCTAGTATCGCATATCACTAATATCGCATATAACTATTATCGCGATATGCGATATATTGCTTTACACTGTGAAACCATGTCACTGCTGCGATATTTCATAAATATTGTTTACTAATTGATATACCGCCATATCGCACAGACCTAGTAAACAGGGCTTGCCTCGACCACATAATAAAGATGAAGTAGACCGCTTATTCGTCTTCTGCACATATGCCCAACATATAGAACTGTCAAATTCACGTGGTCAACAATTGTAAGTGCGTTTGTTTATATCTTAATTTTGTATGACAAGCACTATTAGGTATATGAATAAATTTAATTTACCGATTTTAATTTAATCAGACTGCATTACAAATTGGTTAGACGAAATATACATACATCTCAAAGTATTTGTTTACAAATCAGTTTTATAACCTAAAATCCAAACCATGCCTTTTTCGCAAGACGTGTTGATAGAAAAGCAGTTCAATGTTGGGACACGGAGATTGGATGTGCGCAGCCAGCGAGGTCGGTCTACCTCATCTTTAGTCTATGACCTCGACGAGAAAAGTGGATAGTTCCACAACGGCGGGTGAGAGAGAAAGAGAGGGAGAGACAGGGGAGAGCGGTTGAGTGCGGCGTGAGCACTGCAGTTTCGCCGACCGACAGTGACACACCGCTCATTAGAATAATTTTGTTTTCGCGTGCGGCGACAGGCGGGGCAAGGCCGCGCTGCCTGGGCAACAGTTCTGCCACAGAGTATATTACGATATAGGCTATTCACGGTTAAATGAGCACTTTTGAAAGGCCTGCTTAAAATTTACTTGTATGCACGTTGTGTGTTCTTCCGCCTTATGTAAGATTAACATTGTCATGAGCCTCATCACATTATTCATGCGTCGGTCAAGCAAAACTTTGAAATTATTAGGAAAGTAAATATTTCACAAACCTGCTCTTTTAACTTAGGTGCAAAAAAAATAGTACTAAGCGAAAGAAATATTTTATGTTACTACAAACGGTTACTTAACACTTTAAACCTGACTTTAAGATATGGAACTATTTTCCATCCATCGTTACTAACTTTACTGGGCAAATGTAACTCAGTGCGCCCGCTAAAATATGTGCAGGCAGGGGCAGCAACTTTTTTCTAAGATTGAGTTCAAAAGTGCTCACTTTATAGTGAACAGCCTTTATAGAAGATAAAGCCTACACCAGGAATTCGAACTACACACGCGAACAAAATGGCGTCGGTGGCCAGTAGCGTGACGGGACGCAGTTCCCCAATACGCGCCTGGTAACTTAATTAGCATTATTTGTCGTAACCGAAAGTATTGTCTTTTTAATATATATATATATATATATAGACACACACATACGCGAAAAAATCCTTTTATTGTTTTACAATTTTTTTTTTCATTCAGTAAAATACTTATTGGAAACAAATTTAAAATTGTTTGAACTATTCAACTAAAAGTTATTGGTTGAAACAAACCTTTTATAGGCACTTCGCGTTAAAATAAGCACTTTTGAAAGCCTAGCTTGAGATCTACTTCTATGCACGTTGTGTATTCTTCCACTTTATGTAAATTAACATTACAAGGGCCTCATCACTTTATTCACACGTCGATCAAGTGAAATTGTGAAAGAATTAGAAAAGTAAATATTTTGCAACTAAGTTAATATTTACACTTTCAAGCAAAAGAAAAAAGATAGAAAAAGAAATAATTTAAGTTAATACAAATGGTTACTTAGAATTTTTTATTCGACTTTAAGATACGAAACTACTTTCCCTCAATCGCTACCAACTTTACTGGGCGCATGTCACTCAATGAGCCCGTTAAAATATATGCCACTCGGGAGCAGTGACATTTTTCTAAGGTTCATTTCAAAAGTGCTCTCTCTATCGTGACAAGCCTTTACTTGAGTGTATTCCTGCTTCTGCAGTCATAACTAGGGATAGGAAAATTTCGCGAGTTCAATGACCTGTTGTCTAGACTCCACAGTCCTGTGTACACTCGAGTCTCAAATGTTTGTTCATTGGCTGTTGCCCCAGAGAATAGCCAGTTTTACTCCACACCTAGCAGTATGGCTCTCGCTACTTCCTACCTGACACGTGTGCTATTGGCTCAGAGTCGTCCAGGGCGTTTCTAATAGACTGTGATCCAATTGCAATGGCGACTTCAGTGTACACGTGTTGGACGCCTATTATGTATTGAAATGAATTCGCAAAATGTTCCTATCCCTAGTCGTAACTGCACGAAAATGAGCCAGGGACATTCAACAACAGTGCTTCATCTTATTTTTAAGTGATTCTTCTTGCTTTTGTAGAAGGCGACGGCAGATAACACAATAAACCACGGTCAGAGTGTCAACTTGAGCTGTCAGGAAGCTGCTAGCGCGTTGGAGCTGATTCTGCCGTGTGGAACCAACTGCGCATGTTTCACCTCACTTTGCGCTATATGAATAGAATCCTCGCCATGGCGTTAGACAATCGCCGTGTTTGATACCTCACTTTCTGTCATCTATACATTTTTCAGTGTGTTAAATTTTGGGCACCAGGTCACATCAGAACAAACCATAATTGGTAGCATTTGGTTGTTGTTCCTACAGTCGTATCTGCACTAATGCTGAGAACGTCATTTTGTCATCCTACTTCTCGAAAATAAGACTGTGATAATGAGCGAAGAGATTTGGAGGCCCCTTAACATCGAGGTCTTGAGAGCCGATAAGGGTGATTGAGGCGAGTATGGAGCAGCACCGGAATGAAATGGCAGCGGAAACTGGAGATCCTCGAGAAAACCCACCGACCAACGGCATCGTCAGGCACGATTCCCACATGCGAAAATCCGGAGTGACCCGGCCGGGGGAAAAAATGTTATAATGCATGTCCATTTGTGTTGTCCGTATTTATGCTGCGCAGTAGAGAGGTAGCGAAATGATAGATATTTGCAATGACAACTTAAGAAAACTATATAATTTGTTTAATTAATAGAGCTTTAGCCCATTTAAATTCCTGAAGCAATTAGATGCACTCCGTAATTTATGTCATTGGGTATATGTTTTTTCCCGAAAATAGTTTTAAAGGGTAAATTAAAAATAAAAACTAATGAATTTTTAAGAGAAAAATTTTATTCAACACCAATTTTGATACACTTAACATAGCAAAACACCAAAGAGATAGAAACACAAGTTTTCCAAGTGATGTTGTAATCACTTGTTAAATGAAATAGTGAGTTTTTTTTCAGCATATACAATACATTTCTAACTATACCTTACCAACAGGCAGTTATCCATTAAAAATAGTCACAAAATGTTATTCTCATTAAAGTTCTCAAGTTGTTACTACCGTGATCGTGGCATTGCTACTCCTCTGGGGACATGACTATTTGATGGTTAGTTAAAACCTCTTGAAATCATTTTTTTAATGTATATCTACGCGTGACTCCATTCAGACTAAGGCAAAATGTTGGTAGCGAATTGTAAAAATAAGTACTCTTTTAAACGACCTTGAAAAGGCGTATATAATATGACATGAAAATTGTGTACTTTTGTCTTGTAAACAACGGGAAACATGTAAGAGTATTTGCCACGCACTTAAGTACTAAGAATCTCAAAGCAATACTTGAGCAACCATTACAGTATGTCCACAGAGACGTTAGTTTTGACATGTACCAGAAAAATACACAGTGAGCGGAATGATAAAACAAGTTTGTTTAACATAATCTATAGAAATGTAAATACTTTGATGTCACATTCCATTCGCACAAACATTTATTTTTGTGCACCCTTTTTATTCTTTCTCTTGCCTCGGCTAGCTACTAGTATCATGCTAAGAGTTTGCCTTAAACCTTTTTCACACTTACAATTCTCATTACACCCTAAGACACAAGAACAGTAAGATTACCACAAGTTATGAAAATTCTGAAACCCAACATAGAGCAACACTGAAGAATCCAAAATAAGTCTCTTACTACGTCAACAAGTCTAAAAGTAGAAACAGTAGTATCTCTTAATAATATGTTTAATTAATAAAAAATTAAATCTGATATAGTAACAATAAATCGTTAGGTTTAGCCAACATAAGTGGTTCCTTGAATAACAAATTATTATTCATTCAACATTTTAAGTCATACTGCTCATATGCAAAAATTGTATTCAAAACTTGTCTCAAATCAGAAAGCCCAAAACTATCACGCTATTTAAAATGTCTGCAAGAAAAATATTTAGTTATAATAGAACTAACTTGGAACGACAATAGCCTTTCATTACTAAATTAATAATTTGTTCTGAAAAATTGAAATTTTTACTAGTGCTGCACTCCGTTTAAATACAATCGGAAATTGACTTAGCTGCAAAACCCAGTCGTTGTCGATGTGATATTGATGGCCGGATTAAAATAGTAATTATCTTTCTACCTCCTCCATAACCATATGTTTCTCGACCTTGCCGTTTCTCAGCGGTAAGAACATCTTTCCTTCTCATCTTTTCAGATATCCAGTTATCAGTAGAGCCACGAGTATTTCGCGGATTGCTTAGAGAGCAGGCTAGGCTTCACATCCCTTTATACACTCAAGACACTATTGTTTGTTCATTGGTTGGTGCGATCAAGTGAGGCCTTTGTACAGGACTGTTCAATGTTCACTCACACTACTGGCACCTGCTTATTACTGGCTCACAGGTAAAGAGGGCGTCTCTAAACAACTGCCGTCCAATTACAATAGCAGGAAAAAAGTACAAGTGTTTGCAGTCTACTTCGTTCCCGAACGAATTCGCGAAAAACTCGGAGCTCTAGTTATCAGGCTTAAATTGTGCTAATTACAGTTCATAGCAACTTCAAATTTTAGTATTTAACTGCTCGGATTGTGTCGTTCCATCTATACAATAAATCAATAATAGTTTTGTTAACTTTTTCTTACAAAGAGGAAATCAGTATTATTTTTAAACATAAACACATTCCTTCCATGACTCTCATATACATGCAGTATTAACTAAGATATGACAGTTGAGTTGGCTAATAAAGCAAAATGCAAATTTACTCTAATCATAACTCAGATGTTACACTGGAGACTCAGATGCTTAACTATGTACCAACAACATACGTAAGATTAGTGATTGCCGCCGTATAAGCCATTCAATGTTAATTCACACTTTTCTGAAGCCCTGCTAAAGTTCTCCTTTTGGGTACTGATTAAGTATCCTTCCGCTACACCTAAACAAAAATGTACCGCTATGTAAATTATACGTTTTAACTGTCAAGTGCTTTGTTTATTGTTTTCAGGTGTTCAAAGGATGCTAGCATATTAAAAAAAACCATTACCTATAAATATTTTAAATTTGGGCCTGCAACTGTATTGAGATTTTAAACAATGTATTCATGATGGTTATTGTCGTTTTAATTTATATATTGTTAACATATTTATGTAACTAACGATACAGCATTTACACATTAATATTTTGCCGTGACTGTATTTAACAGTGTTACAACTGTGGGGGAAAGAACTGTCGTATTCAGCATCTGGTCACTGATGTGTGTTGGGTTTTTCGTTAAAAGGACGGCTTCAATCGAAATAAATATTCAAACGAAGGAGCACCCAGACCAACGAAAAGACAGTAAACTCAAGCACGCAACTCGTGTCGCTTAATTTATTTTTTGTTTGTAGCAGCGACAAACTTAAAGATAATAGTGGCGAACATGCATAGAAATAGATCTACCGTAACTTTTACTCCGCCCATACTTCTTTACATACTCAGTTTTACTAGGTTTATTTAATTATTCTTTTAAATTTTCTGGGTGGTTTTCAACAATTTGCTGGGACTGTGGCTAAATATTCAATTCACAGAAAAGGTAAGCACGTTCCACAATTGTGTTTGAAAAACCTAGGGTAAAATTACAAAGTTGTGATAAATAAACAGACTGACTTTCAAATAATTATATGCAGTCGTAAAACCAGTTTACGGTTAAAACATATAAATCTCGCACCTCTAGTTATTTGCTTGTACACACATACACACACACACACCAACACTGGCCAAGCATAACGGCTACGACACAGATGCAAAAATGGTTATTTCGAATTCATGAACGTAACTCGCGACAGACACCACACGTTACATTATGTTTATGCCTGCCGTGGAAAAACAGAATTATCACAACCTCTTAACTTGCTTCGGTAGGTTGAAGAAAAAACATGTACGTACAATGGTGATTGGATTATTTTAAGTATTTTTCGCAGGAAGAGAGTTCAACAAATTGGTTCAATAAAAAGCAACATGCGATGCAGTGTTGCCACTTCTGTCAACTTCCAAATTGTAACCGTTCCGCCATCACGTCTAAATATAGGCTAATAATAAATATTTAATCATTAAAATCTCATTTCAGTTTTAAATCACAAATTCAGTCCTCATTATTTTTTCTGTAGTAAGTACAAATCATGCCGAAATTGAAAACCTTTATCATTTTCCAGCTACTAGTAAGTTTCTTCCTCGGATAAAAAAAATCCCACCAGGTCACTAAACCCTACACATTGTATTTTCTGTCGGTATTTTTAACAATAACAATGAAATATTTTTCTATCACTGCTACATGAAAAAGGAAATAATACAATGGGAACCATTTGATTTAGAAACAGTATAACAGCAATCAGATCACAACATTTTAACGGTGAGCTATTTCTTACTTGCCACTGCCAACACATCGCAGTTCTCTTAATTTTTGTTCATATTGAATAGGAAATATATATTAGAAGATATCAAGTTAAAGTTTCATTTAATCAAGAATGTGATAAGTTAATTACAGTGTTAGATAATTATAGTATATTAATTATATAAAAAACAGGTGACCATGTTACGCTTGGAGTGATTTTTCAAACGCTGGTTTCAAAAAGTGTGAAGAACCGTGAATGGACTATACTTATCTGTTGAAAATTCTCTTGTAATTACACACACACCTAATATATATATATAATATATGTGTGTGTGTAAAAAATGTTGACGTGCATAACAATATGCCATTATTAATACTACTCCAGTGACAATATTTCTCACAGATACAGATTTCGTTAAATTAATATGTGATACAAATATATGTGACACTACTATGTAACCAAAAGTCACGGAACAACCGTTGCAGTTAGTTTCACAGGCGTCAGCCGTTTTTTCTTTTTTTAGGCGGTTCGAGGTAAACTGGGCATTTTTTAACGCCCTGCTTAAGATCTACTTGTATGCATATTGTGTGTTCTTACGCTATATGTAAAATTAACATTGCCATGGGCCTCATCACTTTATTCATGCGTCGGTCAAGTGAAACTGTGAAATTATCATAAAAGTATGTATATTACAAATCTGCGCATTTTTACACTTCGATACATTAGAAAAGAAAACAGAAATCAAAATAAACTATTTAAGTAAACACAAACGGTCATCTAACACTTTTTCTCTTTTTATTCGACATAAAGATGTGAAACTCCCTTTCCCTCCAACGTTACCAACTTTACTGGGCGCATGTCACTCAGTGCGCCCTTTAAAATATATAAAAGTTGGAGCAGTGATTTTTTTCTAAGGTTGATTACAAAAGTGCTCACTGTAGCGTGAATAAACTTTAACTAATAAGTAGGGATACAAAAATTTCGCGAGTTCAATGACTTGTCTAGATTCCACAGTCCTGTGTACACTCGAGTCTCAAATGTTTGTTCATTGGCTGTTGCCCCAGAGAGTAGCCAGTGCTACTCCACACTTAGCAGTATGGCTCTCGCTACTTCCTACCTAGCACGTGTGCTATTGGCTCAGAGTCGTCCAGGGCGTGTCTAATAGACCGGGATCCAATTGCAAAGGCGACTTCAGTGTACACATGTTAGACGTCTATCTTGTCCTGAAATGAATTCGCGAAATGTTCCTATCTCTACTAATAAGGTATTGCTTTTCCCTTCCTCGCTGTTACAGTTTTAATCCTTAGAGTTAGGGCCTCCACTAAATTCTGGTACTTAGTTGCTGGAATTTATTCACAGTTTTTCTGTAGCATGGTGAATAGCTCACGTTTGTCTGATGATTGCGTGTGTCTGGAATACGGGTCTGGTAGTTTCATTCCGTGTGACTGGTTGGAACATCAGAATGAGTTCTTCCTGTGGCCGTAACCGGCAATTGCTTGAGTATGTAGAGATCTGTGGAGTAGCTTGATGCCGTCTCATAACGCGGAATTGTAGCGTGTCTAGTTATTTTGTGTTGAAGCTAGGGGTTAAGCAATATCCCCTGACAGTTTTCAGGCCATGTGGGAACTGACCTTATTTTATGGACATGAGAATTATCGTGCTGATACTGGAAAGGGCGTATTTTCAACTGTTATTTTCTGTGGGAAGCATGTTTTTGTCCAAAATATTTTGTCTTGGTACATGTCGAAGTCCATCAATCAATCAGTTGAAATCAACTAACCAAGCAAAAACCAAAATAAATAGCCTCAAACCATTACAACATCGTCACCAAATTTTACTGTCGACACAAAATACACAGATAAATGCAGTTTTCCAGGCATCCGCCAGGTCTACGCAGATCTATTCGAGAATCAGATATAGTCAATTCATGGTTACTTCCAAGTTTTCTGTAGGATTGCTAAATTGCTACTTTTAGAATGTTCTCCGCCTCATGCAAACAAAGCTTAAACCTGTCTAGAAAATTATACCAAAGGGACAATGTACCAAATTCGTGTACGCTCAGTTTAATAATATTTTGCACGAGAGCTATTTCTTACTAGGCATTATCAACACACATATTTTCTCTCTAATTTACTCTCATTAATTATAGTTGAAACGTTATAATTTGTAGGTTAAATATAAGAAAATATTCAATTTTATTGATCATATGATACCTTTATATAAATTGAAGTATAAACACTTGTGATACATCACATATTTAGGAAACAACCAAACGTGTAGTACATGGGGTGATTTTGGAAAGGTTTGATTGAAAAATAGTTAATATGGTGTACTGAGACTCATGACTCGACAAGAACTTATTTCACTCCTCCACATGACAGTGTTGTTTGCACACTTCAAAAGGCACGGAGCATTTGGGCATGTGATGAGTGGCTTTCTAGTAGCGACGTACAGCCGAAAATTTTTTTTTGTACTTTTACAAGAAAAATCCTTGGAAACCCAGTTGCCAAGAAAATCCTTTGTAAAACTGCAAAGAGTTTTCTTGTAAAATCTGCAAAACATTTCTTTGTAATATTACCAATTATAGCCTTCTATTACAACCGACGTTATTGAGAAGTGTATATATAATTGCTTTTTTTCTAAAAAAACAAATGTAATGAATTAGTAACAGTAAAAGAAATTAAAAATATAATTTATAAAAAAAAATTCACTTCGACAGCACGGGGATTAGAACTCACGCCTCTTTTATTACTAGCCCTCATCTTTAACTGCAAGTCCAACTCTACTTCCGATATTAAGGCTTATTTTTACAGTAAATATAGGTGCAATTACATACAAAATCGTACTGAAGTTATACGGTTAAGAAGAATACGTACATGTATTTCTTTTTAAGAGTTCAGTTGTCGAGTTAAGAGATTTGGACGGCTCTTAACCACTGGGTGTTCAGAGACGAATTAAGAGTTCTGTGTAGCTAGGAAACATTAGCAGTTAATGAATAATACGGTCACTTTTTATTGAAATTGTCGTTTTATTATGATTATTTGAGCTGTTTTAAGTGTTTTGAGTAATTCAAACTCTCAATAAATGTATTTTTGCACGCAGCTACCCTTTACATTACCTATAGTTTTTGCACAAACAGATTTATATGGTTTTACGTTGTCGAGTGTCCGCCATTTTGCTGAAGCTCTTGGCTGAGTACAGTACAAACACGTATCTCGTAGTTTTACAAGAAAAATCTTTGTACTACTACAGGCATTTGTAAAATTACAAAGAATCTCTCAGTAAAAATTACAATTTTTTTTTTTTAGAGTGTGGTAGTGGAAACCCAAGTGCTCTCATCTGGCGGAAATTCCTGTCACTGGCCTCTGTACCTGAGCTGTAGTCGTTGACATGGATATCTGACTGTTGGCTGGGACAACACGCCTCAGAGTTCTCGCGTCCTGATTAGTTTGATCATTGTGCCTCTCAGAGTGGAAGCCTCGTGGATCCACAGGGGCCAGATCTTCCATGACGTTTACGTTTGACCATGACTTCACGTAATTAACAGGAGTGAGACACATTAAACTGCTGAGAAATTTTTCTGATGAATTGTTACAATTTAGGGGTTCCTAAAACATAACCTCCTTCGAACGCACGCAGATCTCTCAGTTGATTCGTTATGGCAGCAAAAAAGTGTACGGAATTCAAACTCATGTACCTTTTCTCTAAGAAACTCTCTGCAAATTTACCATATTAACGTAGACACGAATAGAGAAAGCACGGATGATATAAGTCTCATTTTTCCACACACCAATGTATACTACATTTGTTCAGGAAAGTGTCAAATGTGTAGTTAAAGACTGAGAAGCATACGTGAAGCGTTATTTTACAGCGTCGACATACAGCGTTTTATTGGGCAAATTCGCTGGGAGCAAACAGGGGTTTTGTGAATTTTGATCACAATTTTATGACATTTAGAATACTTAAACGATGTTTTTTTTCTCGCAAGTAGTGCGTTGTAATTGCATTTGACACAACATGTGTACAATTTGCATGTGTGACATGGACTTAAAATTAGAAAGCCAACTTTATATACAAAGTGGCTTGCACGCTAGTTAGTGTATGGGTACCTGTGAACCGACGTGGCCGTCGTAATTGCGAAGTGCTTTTAGCTTTCAGAGTACATGAAAAGCGAGTTCGTATGTTTGCGTTAATTTGTTCTTTAAAATACACTTATTCCCTTACTATGCTATGTTATTACGGGCTATTTTTCAACTGAAACTAAACTTGTGTACTTAATTTTCCTGGTTAACTAATGGTTTCCAGTAAATCTAGAGTACTACGTTGAATAATTATGGGAGAACCTGTATGATTTGACGGTATTAATAGATAATTACAATTACTTTTGTTACTAACTTATATTTAGAATCATATTGTTTTGCACCTACACGAACTCATTTCAATTCTTAAATACAAACTCTACAAATGCATGCGTTGTAATGGCGCCCACGATGGTGCACACTCTCTCGTGATAGTAATTATTCGAGCTTTCAAGTTTATAATATATAACATTGACCTCTCACAAGATATTCACCACACTATTACAATCACTCGTACAAATACACGTATGTTTGATAACACTATAATTAATTAACATGAACAAACTAAATTTTTCACTTCATTAAATCAATTTTCTTATTAGTAATGACAATTGTGTATAAACCTTTCTAAGACGGTACATATTATACAAAAATACATTTGTACATACACCAATATGAAACTTACTTTATATTTCAATTGTGTACGTACACTGTAAAAATTAAGTGTAAATTTTTACACATACAAATTTTTGTATGTGTTATTTGAAACTACACCTACAGTAAGTATAATTTTACACAAATGTTCGTAATAATCCAGAGAGTACCACATATCTTTGGTGAAAATATATAAACGTATGTCTTAATAAACACCATGTTGGTGTAAATTTACACATTTTGAAGTATGTGTAAAAATGCACACACTTACTGTATTAAAACCTAAGTTATTTATATGTACTGCTATATGGTAGTTATATGAACACCCAATTTCAGTATAGATGCACATCTTCAATTCTGTAATTTTACAATGACCGTGTGTGTGTAACAGATTCTGGAGAATCTGTGAGAGTAAATTTACAAATAGAAATTTTCGGTACTTTTACATTTTTATGTGTAATTTGCTAAAACGAGTACAGTATTTGTAATTTTACACTAATGTCCCTGTGAATCCAAATATAACTGCAAGTATTTGTTTAAAACATGCGATCTAGTAGTAGGGAGTCGAACTACTTCGAACTCCTTTTATGTGTTCAAAAGGAAATCTTTACTCCCACTGATTTAATATGCTGGCTTTTGTATATAACTACCGATTCTACATCTGAAGTCAATTGCTATCCACATTATGGAGATAACTTTTTATATCTCTGTTTAACTACCAAAGTACAAGACGGATTAAAATATCATGAAAATTATAAAAATACACATACAAAGTATGTAAATGGACATGCCACAGTTGTAAAAGAACATACACTGACGGTAAAATTGCTTAGTAAAATAGTGGAAAATGTACATAAATCACGTAATTACAATTACAGTGAATCTGCGATTTCACTTTCGTCAGTTCGAAAATAAACGTACACAGTGGTGAAATTTCAATTGCGATGTCTGTGTAAATTTAATTTCCGTGGAGAGAAAATACGCAAATGTTGCAGTTCATTTGTGTTACATAGTAATAGCAATTTTACACAATCCTATGTCAAGTTAGTTGTACAAAGTACATGTTATTTTACTAATTTGCAGGATAAATTTACTTCGACGTAGAGTAAAAAAACCATTGACATATGTAAGTGTAAAATTACACCGATTTCAATGGAGACATTGCTGCCACATACATTTAGAGTAAAATTACACAATTTTTTACAGTGTATGTATGGATTTATATGCGTGCACATAATTATGTATGTTTATAAGAGTGAAAGTAGGGTGTATGTTACTTATGCATATATAAATATATATGTAAGTATGTACTTGTATATGTACGTACACGTATGTATGCACATGCAAATACATACATGTGTGTATTGGGTGCATATACAAGTAAGGTCATATGTTCGTATATATATGTAGGTGTTCGTGGTTTTCGTTATAGTGAGCGCTTTTGGAATTAACCTTTAGAAACGTCTTTGGCCCTGAAGTCATAACTTTTGTATTTGTTTGTGCACGAATACTAAGAGCTGGCATTTTAATGATGTATTAATTTTCCTAACAATCTCGTAGTTAGATATTCGATCGACGTATGACTCAAGTTATCTTAATCCACTGCAGTTTTTTATTTACGAATAGTGCTGGGATAAAAAGGGCTCAATCAACTGTGTACAACGCACAAAAGCAAGTATATCCACTTTCACTTCAGTGAGTATATTTCGCTACATACACATGAGTTTTTCACATGTTTGTGACTTTCGCGGCGACTAGCATGACATTTTTTAGACTCATCTATATACAAATGTACATTTTATTCTTTGTAACTGGAACACCCTCAGAAGTAGTAAAGCATGAACATCTATTTAATTTAACCATACGTAACACCGACAACGGATTATTACTTCACAAACACTCTACATATATGTGTATACATACACATCATTACGTATTTTGCGCCATACGCTGTAACAATGTCATACACATAAGGCATAATTTCTTCACACAAAATGACGATTAGCTATGAATGTTTACGTAAGTTACCGTAAACCGTCAGAAGTTATATAAATAGTGCTTAAACACAATAACATATATTTGATTTTATACTTGCAGTTTTAATATTAAGGGAGCCGCCTACTAGACGCTTGAAATGTGTTGCAGTGTGTTGGAAAGTGAAACTATTCTACGTGCGTCCAATGCGCTAATTTAAGAAAAGAAAACAAACTTCAGACGATGACGGAATGTCACTTTCATGACACTACGCATAATAGAACCACTATTTCCAAGCCCTCCAACATAGCTAAAAACAGCCTTTTCAGAATGTTGTATGTCAAAATGTGCTGACCGGATCTACGTGAAACTCAGATACAATCCTGCATTGAACTTTGCAACTGACTTTTCAACAGTAAAAAACACTGCTTAAAGTCCCATAGAAAAAACGGTTCGACGAAAAGCTTATGCGCTAGTTAGTGCTTCGCGCATAGTGGCGATGCAGCACTTGATGCGCGTGCCAGTGTCGCCCATAGCGTTCAGTTGCTCCTGTGCCATGTCGCGTCAGGTAGGCGGCCCCCTTAAGATATACATTTGCTGATGTCCTTCAGTATTATTTGGTAATATTTCTATAAAGATGAAATCCAGGAGATACGAAACTAATGCAAACTTTGCATAGGCATGTGCAAAGTTTGCTTGTATTACACACAGAAAAAGAAGCCACAAGTTTATGTTTAAAGTGACACACACAATATGCAAATAATCCTACAATATGTACATATTCAGTCCAGCTACAAGAATAATTTCACAATATTTATATACATGTTACACGAGTAATTATGTAGCTAGAGCTACAAATAAATATTTTAAAAATTGAGTCTGTCTCTTGTGACAATTATTTACTCTGTTCATAAGGGCACTCACATCGATTTCCAGGATTTTTCTAGAAGAGTTCTGCCATAAAATTTGATTGACTTCTCAGAAAATAAGAGCTGACTTACAGCACCCATATTCGAGTATAGAAGAAAGTTTTTTTGTTATGACTCAATCACAAGATAAATATCTTTAACTTCACAAAATTAAATTTTAATTCTTCCGTGGTTATTTGATGATTTGCTTACTCAAACCAGTGAGAGCTGTGTATTTCCTTGGAGATAATCACACAATAAAATAAAGTAGCAGAGATGCAGTAAGTGCAACTTTCCACTGAACAACAAATACGCTGAACTTGCTTGACAGTTATGTCGTCAAATCCGAGCAACTATTTGCTTGATACTGTAACTTCCTGTTAAAAACGCTTTGAAGGAGAAAAGACCACTCGTTCTAACCGCACATTCCAAGTTCGCCAAACCGCTGCACGTTTATGTAAACTACGTAAACATTACCTAAATGTTACCTTACGTAAACTACTCCAAAATTACTATAAAAACTTTAAAAAAGTAGCACAATATCAATAAATTATCAGCGCTGCAGTTTCTTGAGCAGTATCACAATAATTTTCTAAGTTGATGAATATTGAATCGTCGATTTTTTACGGGCGTTTTATGCAGCTGCCCAAATTGCAACCTCTCTGCTATAGTTACTTCGTCTTAATTCAACAGCTGCGACTGTAAGGCAGTAGGTCAACGCTGAGCAGTAGTAAGAACATTTTCAATGAAAAGGTACGTCCAAGTCACGACTTCTTCCTAAACAGTAATATGAAACACGTTTTCATTTAAGTTTCACTAGTCAGAATACACCATACATCTAGTCCCACTGAAGGAGCACTAATAAGTAGGATATAACAGAAACACACATGGATGGGAGGAGAGGCAAGTCGAGAATAGCGAAGCCACCTCCATTGAACTGCAGCTTCTCCCTTGATGCCTGTAACGAGAACTCCTTAAGTTTATCCGATGCTTCCTTGTCCAAGCCTGGTTGCAAAAGTAAATTATAGATGATACTTGTTATCTTCCTCGCTTCTCTGTTCGTGGAACTACAAGCCCATACTATCGCTACAGCCTGGGAAGTGTAGATTATGTACCACATAGCATGACTGATAGTAAAGGTAACTTCACATGCAAAGTCTGGTAGCACGTGTGATCTCGACAGAGACAATGACACTAAGTGAGCTGTAGTTACGCAGTTTATGAAATATGCAAGGATTATACACGTCACTGGGAAGCCATAGACCATATTGATCAGAGAAGATATGGTGTAAAGCTTATGATAAACAATTTTATAAGAAGTTATTGACTTCTCTAGATAGTTGTGTTTGTTACCTTGTGTAATATCTACGAGTATATTGTCAATAGACATTACATGGCGAGGAGAACATATCTGATTTGGTAGTTCTTCAGTATATCTTACATGTATGTTGTGTTGTACTGTACATTTACTCTGGGTCTGGATTGCCAATATTTCACACTCCACACGCATTTTATCGTTCAAAATGCCAAGTCTTTGATGTACGAGTAGTACCATGTGTACATAGTTAGCAGATATGATGAAGAAGGCAATGTCGACGAAGTAAAAACTTACTTTACTACCAATTATATAGATATTAGTTATATAACTACCATAGGTGTGAACAACATACGGTACGGTCATTATTGCAAGCACAGTTAGGAGGATAATTCTGGACATTTTAGACCATTTCTTGTAACATCCAAATGCATTTTTTATTAATATCATGTCTATTTCCTGAAATCGCTTAAGTATCGTACGTTTCATTTTCCAATACACGAGTGTGTATACTCTCCCTATCAAAGTAGTAACAAATATCGCATTGTTACTCAGTGAAAACGAGATATATACGGAGGTCATATCGATTGAAACAGCCATAAGATGAAAGAAAATAAAAAAATTACTGAAGTGAATGGCAGTTGTGACTAAAATTCCGGCTATTAAATATATACGTGTTCTTGAAGTGTGTTTGAATTCCAGATTCGGGGCTCCATCATTTTCTTTCGTTGTAATTATTTCATGAGTATCAACGGCTAACATTTTTGAAATCTTCCATAGAGGCTTGAGACAGTCACAGAAGTCGGGCGTTGGAGCAGACGCCATTTCACCTGCAAGTACAATAAAGTTATATCTAATTTATATAACATAACATAGGCGAGTTGCTCCCGCTTGAGATTGTTTTACACACAGATAAGTTGAGAGAATGCTATCTGCACAGCCGAGAGTCAGCCTCATGAAGAATGATTGAGCTCGGGACGCTGGAATGGCGGAATGAGCATTTGAGTGGAAATAAGACGGCTTATATTAAGAATCTCCTTTCGAAGATATACCACTCCGTCCGCATCTGGGCTCGAACCTGAGACTGTGAGGATAGTGAGTAGCCACTCAGCTAACCATTGGTATTACCTGACGTTCGCGTACATTTAGTATCAGCTATGCCAACTCACAACGATTACCATTTTCCAATAAACGGAATTTATCGTGAGAATGTATGTTATATGCCATCCACTGTCACTTCACACTTTTCTGAAGGCTTGCTAAAGTTCTACTTAGGGTTACCGATTACGTATCCTTCCGCTACATGTAAACATAAACACTACCATGTGACTTCTGCGTTTTAACTGTCAAATGCTTTGTTTACTGTTTTCAGGTGTTCAAAGAATTTGGTCATATTTCAAAATCCATTTCGTAGGAATTTTTTTACAATCAATACATAGTATAAAAGGAAGTCCCAGGCGCGCATCTATCTGTCTATATGATTGCGCTAATCTCGAAAACCCCTGGGCGGATTTGGTTGCGGTTTTTACTGTCATGATCTACATTTATCGAGGAAGGTTTGTGTCTGTTGAAATTTGCTCTAGCACTTATAGGAGCTGAGCATTAACGGTATTAGCGAATCAAGTCGGGGGAAAAGTTTGCCGCCAGCGCGCTCTCATGGAATGGTGATTAAAAACGTGTTTTCCAAGTACTACGCAAAGGGAAATATTTTACTTACACGAGTGGTTTTGTTTTCAGTGAATTTGTTGGATTTGTTTCAGCGCGTAGTTTATGGATACAGAACAAATATTACATAGGAGAAACTGTTTCAAAAGAAATTATTATTTCTCTATGCTACAGAATTGTTCATAATGTGCACACAGCATGACTGACCTTTCTTAGTACCTAAATACTGACAGAAGAATCATAATGACACCATGAATAGGCCCATACTGCTTTCCTGAAAATGTCTGCCAAAGAAAAGGGTAATGTACGGGAATGAACTTTTCCGAAAAAGTTTATAACCTGAATAAATTCTCAATTTTTACATTTTTTTTGTTTATAATTGGTTTTATACATTCATCTAGGATTTTTTTTGTACATTGTAGGTGTCTGCTGTAACCATAAGACTTTTTGGGTGAATCACACAGTCCCTATGATTAATATCACGTAAATTTAAAAAAAAAATTATGATATGGTAACCGAACTTACTAGAGAAGCAATCAATTAACCCTTGTATTATAATTATTCAATAAACACACAACTATCTAGAATACGTATAATTAAGTTCCTGTTAGTGCATGAAAATTTTGAGTTTTCTTTGAATGTGAAATAAAGCAACAACTTTAATATTCAGCTCGGCTTATTTTATCATCTACGGAAACATCCTAAACTAAATTCCTTATTGTAACACAACATTTTCATTATCTGATACTATTTGCAATAATTTATGTTTGTTTCACTTATTGGATACCCTGATGCAAAATACTTGTAATTTTACCTATGTTTCACATGTGTTCGATTTTTCGTTTTTTTTTTTTTATATAGGGTTAGAATATATAAACTTAGATGTACGAATGGCAATAATTAATGATTAATTGAAATAGATAGCTAGATTTTCTTTTGTTTGAATTTAAATCAACAACTTAATATTTTGCTTATTTTTGGTCTCACTTTATTGTTAATGTTTCAGGGAATTTTCTTGTATATTTTTTATTAACTTCTACGAGACCCATTACTCTATGGAATAGGTATTTAGGCCGTTTGGAGTGTGTCATGTAAGATCGTGAGTCAGGAAGCCTTGCGATTGGCTAACAGATTCAAATCCTGTACTCCGATTGGCTGAGAGCTCAGCATAGAGTTAGGACGCGCGGGCCGTTTGAAAGTTTGCTCTCTCTGCCACCAACCTTCATCTACGCTAGACGTAGGGCTAGGACGCTCGTCCTACAGTTGGATGCAGCGGAGGAATTTTAATTAGAGTTAGGGTGTTCTAGTTTCTAACAGCTTGCAATGGTTTTTGATTTGTGTTTTGCGTCGAGTTTGATAGAATAAGCACTACGCAGATTTTTATTTTAAGCAGCTGTTTAGGAGTATAGGTAGCTAGCTAGACCTGTTACTTCCGTGAGCCGTTGAGCAACGAAAAGCACTACCGCACCCAGATCTACATTTTATTTCTACCTCTGTTCCTTGTACGAGTTACACCGCCCTTCCTTCATCTACAACCTGGTATTTAACTACAAAACTGTTTGTCATCAAGTTTTAAATTTTATTTCATCTTGGACTTTGTTACATTACGCCACGGGCGTGGAACATTCTACGGACGCCATGTTGGCAAGACTGTTAATTAAGTGTCACGTAAGGATTTTGAAATATGACTGTTACCCATAACCATTTCCCAACAGTGGCTTAGTTTAAACATTATTCATGTTCTTGCTCATTGCCATCCAGATAACTCAACAAGATAACTCAACAACAAACTTATTCTAATATGTACAAACATCACAACTTTCAAGAAATTCAGCGGCACAAAACAAGGCCATGAAGAAAATATTATCAGTACAACAAAACATCGCTACTTTATCCTTGGATATCTGAGAAGACTTCTAAAACAATTGGATTACTTCGAGCCAACAGCAACACAGAATAAACACGGTACGTACAAACCAGTACTAGAGTGTTTACATGTTGGTTATCTGAGCACAGTTGCTTTGTTCGTCCTCAAAAAGTCCCTTGGGTCCATTTGTTTATTTATTTTCAGATATGTGAGTTCGAGCAGCGTTCCAGACACGAGGTAGGGAGTCTACTTAACAATTTTCGCATTGAAGTAGCTTAATGTGTCTTCTAGGCAGCTTAGATCACCTTCCTCCCTGTTTAGGGTCCCTGGTAGCTAGGCAGCAAGCTTATCTTCTGTGTCAAGCAGATAACGTCTCTCTCAGACGTGTCACATAAACTTCGGTGCACGATAAGTAGTGTTTACATATTTTTTTCTCTAGTCTTCCTCGAAGACACACGGCGCGGACTCTAAAAGACTAATTTGGGAGGTAACTAATTAACTTTCATGGCTCATCGAGAGGCAGCAGACACACCCGTCGTGCACTCTTCTCGTAGCTTCATGTAAACAAATCCTCTTACCAAGTACTCACTACTTATAAATCATAATAATGCCTTCCGTTAGCCTGTGTTCTACAAGGCGGTAACTCCCTTCGCCTTACACTGTTGTTTATTTTCAAGCACGCGCTAGACAGCCTTGTTAACGAGATCGATAAATACTTAGATTACTCAGATTTTGCCTGCCAACTAATTCATTAGTGCTTGGGATAACCAACTCGTAACAGTTGTGAAATACTTCTCTCTTTACTCCAATGGTCCAGAATATAATGACATAAGCTTCCTCATCAAATAATCAAAGTGTTTACTCACACTTACCACTCTAGTCAAAACAAGCTGACCTGGCTGCAGTTTATATATCTTTGACTTCTTTGCTTATCTGGCTTGTCTCTCAACTGCTAAATGCAATCTACGTTTTATGAGTAAAATGTGTATAATTAAGTTCCTGTCAGTCCATGAACATTTTGAGTTTTCTTTGAATATGAAATAAAGCAATAACTTTAATATTCAGCTCGGCTTATTTTATCATCTACAGAGACACCCTAAACTAAATTCCTTATGGAAGCTGCAAAGAGAACGGGGACCAAGGAAGCCATTTTTTAAAAAACTGCAAAGGCTTAAATATTTTTTTAATCTGTGTAAAAAATGGTGTTTGTCTAGCATAAAATTGCAGTTCGTATTAAAAATAATTACACGCGAATTTCAGGCCTAACATTCTCTTCATTGTTCATTGGCTATCGAACCTACAGAAAAAATACTATTATAATCAATATACAATATGACCATGGTGTATATGGTTGTTGGGGTGTTTAACAGACACGTATTTAATTGGGTAGATTTTAATTGCCTTCTTAATTGAGTGCGATAGTTAATGAGTTAATTGGAAATTTCGGAAGATAAAAATAACGATGTTGGTAAGCATATTTCGCCATTCTTTTGGAAGCTTTGCGAATTTGTTGAAATTAGATAATATTTAACTCTATATTTTGTATTAGGAAAAACAAAGCAGTACCACCTGATAGTTTGCAGCTTTTTTTCCATTGCTACACACGTGAAAT
Source organism: Dryococelus australis (assembly GCA_029891345.1). Taxonomy (NCBI): domain Eukaryota; kingdom Metazoa; phylum Arthropoda; class Insecta; order Phasmatodea; family Phasmatidae; genus Dryococelus; species Dryococelus australis. The sequence continues at coordinate 281,083,332 of CM056994.1, forward strand.
ACAGCCAAGCTTTTTATTACCACACCGCGTGTTTGGGACTCCGCCACTAGATGTCAGTCGCTTTGCATTTCAATGTCCTGTACACGCAAAGGAAGTATTTCATTGCACGACTTGTAAACCAAGTATGAAATATTATGGTAATAAATTGCACAAATACTTTAATCCTTTTAAATCGTTCTCTCTGTTTCTCTTTCTCTCTCTCTCTCTCTCTCTCTCTCTCGCTCTCTCTACACTGTAATAAGGCAGCACCATTACCCACAATACAAGAAGAAAGAGTTTGCAAATTTTAAAATTGACATTTTATTTTGTGTGGTGATGAACAATTTCTTTCTATAATGTTCAGTTATATTTCATCAGAGTTGGTTACATTTGGTCATACTTGGCCATTTTCGTACACGTTCAATAACGTTTGATTGTATTTATAACTACTAGTCGCTATTAAATGCAATGGTAATATTATAATAGTATTTAGTTAAGTCCATAAAAAATTACAGATTTGTAATCACTCATTCCAGTTATTTAAAGAGGCGTCTAAAAAAGTGAATTGTTGAAAAAACTCAAAGTGCTTGTTATGATTTCCCCACTAGATAAATTGCATACCAAATTTAATACGAACAGTTGACAGAGTTCCTGAGTATGATAAAGAAGCCTCGTGTGCAAGAAAAATTCCAAAGGAAATAGAAAAAACTCTGAGTAACTATTTTAAAAATCAATGTTCCATGTGTACTACTTTACAGTGTCTAAACTTAATTTCTTCGGTGATATTTTAGAGATATTTATCAGCTAAGATCACGTAGTGCCGCAGTTTCAAAAACAGGTGTTTGACTCATTCAAATTCCAATTATGTCGGGGTCCACCTGAAGCACTATTTGTGTACCAAATATCGTAGGACTGTGTCGAATAGGTTCATAACTTATATTAGATGAAAGTCCTATTGTTTGCACAGGTGTGCCAGGGAACATCCGTGTAGGTGAAATGGTATCAAAATGACAAGAGTGGAATGTAAACCACTCAAAGTGGCCCCTATCTTCCCCTTTCCCAAAGCTACTCGAGTAATGGTATTATTGGGGGTTAAGTGGAGAAATAAGGGAAAATATGAGCGATTGCAAACAAAAGTTATGGAATTGGTAAATGAAAATGTACTATTTTTACCCAAATAGTTTTTAAGCGAGTATGGAATAATAGTGGGATCGAAGGAAAACAATGGTTATTTTGGCATGAAACAATAAGGCAGCAATACGATGAGTCGAGATTAGGATGTTATTGGTAAGTTTGTTTCTTTAAATTTTAGTTTAGAGGATACGCGAAAAGTTTTAGTGAGAATCTCGTTTACCTATGTTTGGACAAATGTTGTCATAGTTAGTAACTATAAGTTACGTTGAAGATGTTTTGAGATTTAAAAACATTTTAAATAATTTTTGGTTTCATTTAGTTCAATATAATAGCATTGATATTTAGTTACATTTACTTATGCTTAGTCATTATAGGCTTAAATCGATCACATTGGTGAAATGTGTTTATCTTTAGTCACAGATGTTTGCATTTGGTCCTGATTGGTCACACTTATTCAGATTTGGTCCTTTATTGTTAACATTTATTCATGTGTGACCACATTTGGTTCAAAATAATAATAAATAAATGCTTTTTGTAGGAATAGATTTAGTATACTCATGAAAGGAAAAGCGTCAAAATAGTATTGATAAATTTTAGAAATGGTGCTTATGAAAGAAATAATTACGTAATATACAATAAAAATTCTGATTTGATCTATTATTGGAAAAGAAAATATACTTTACTACAAAAACCACATTTTAGTAGAAAATATTTTTTGTTCGTAGTAGTGTTCCCAGTCAGATCATGAGATAAATATTTTGAGGAATTTAAAGGGAAGAATATCTTGCTGTTTACATTGTTTTAAAGCAAAATTTTATGTTTTCGGAAATTAATAGTATGTATTTTTTTTAACTTTAAGGATTGCATTTGTAATTTCTTTTACGTAATAAATAATGTTACATCTACGTTTTAGTAAATTTGAGTGAAATATCAATAATTTCAATATTTCTTTATCAAATGGAAAGTAATGGACTATCATGTTTGAACAAAAATATTAATAAAGTGATAAAGCCATAACGTTGTCAACAATAACGAAAAAAGAGAAAATATTGATTTATTCAAAATTTATAAAAATTCTGCTATTTTTTAATCATTTCTTAGGTATATCATTGTTTAATTTGATTTTACGTTCTTGTTCTATGGTTACTGCGTACGGATTACGTTTATGTGGCGAAAATTGCACTCTAAATTCGAATTATTGGGAAACCACTGATTCGCAGTGAAATTCAACTACTCTAATCAGTGAAAATGCCTCCTCTTAGAATCAGCGGAAAACCACTGATTGTTTAAGTGAAAAAAAAATCACTGATTGAATTAGTGACGTGAAACAATTTCACTGATTGAATAAGCGCGGCCGACTACAATGGCAAATTAAATATTTCTTTTATTGAACGTAGGCAAACAATTACGCGAAATAAATTTATTTATGACTTATATTGTACAATTTGCCGTAATTTAAGAAGTTTGTAAAGTTTCGCAGGTGGCCGGGATTGAAATATCGCATCCTCCTACCCTAGGCCGTTGCTTTGCCATCTGAACTACCAACCAAATTTAAAGTATGGGAGGAAAATATATGTCTTTTACTTCAGCTGTGAAATCGTGTAGTTTGAAGTTGTATGCTCATAATTCGTGTTTGGTTTGAATGGTACCGTTAGGATTGATAAAACTAACAGTATTGTATATATGAGTGCACTCTCTTCACAACATTAAATGAAGTTCAAACATTCAAACAGAGCGCTGAGACGATTACATGGAATTGAAATGAAAGACGTAAAAACTGAATGAAAGGCTGTGTGTTCATATTAACTCGTAAAATTGCGTTTTGAAAGACGAAACACATTTTAGAAAGTATTTTGTATGGGTTTAATTCGTTGTTACTTCACTTAATACACGTTGTTTAACATCCATTTTAAAACGATGTTCGACAACCATTTTTACACGCAGTTTCCCTGATACATCAGTCAAAAATAATTAGAAAAGGAACAAGCTGCTCAGATGTTTGACTGATCCATTAGTAAAAAAAATAAACTACTGATAAAACAATGGAAAAAATGATTGACGAATCAGTGGGTAATGTCACAGAATCAATCAGTGAAGGAAATGTGTTATTTTTTCACTGGTTCATCAGTTAAATTCACTGAAGTGATTGTTGTATCAGTCGGATACGTTTGACTGATTGACACAGTGAAATTCTCACTGATTCAGATTTAGAGTGTGGTTTTTGTTTGTTGGCGATTTTTAATATCTACTCTATTTTGCTAACTGGCTAGTCGGGGGAAGGAGTTGCCTAAGTGCATAACTTTAACCTAAATGAAATAAAGGTTTGCACATCAGTGGTTTATTCGACACTCGAAGCCAGGACATGTTTGTCAAAAGGCTCAACCTCATCCTCCGCTTGTACGACTGGAGTTGGTATTCAAGGAGTCCAGGGCCTACCGTACTTACAAAGATGCCATCGCGTCGTCTTTAGCCATGGCATAACCGCATGACGTGAAATCCAACGCCCGCCAGCCAAACTAACGTACACTTTTGAAACACATGTCTATGGCTCACCCAGGATTCGAACTTTGAATCTCAATTGCAGCGCCTCTGCGACTTCTGGCTCGATGGTTGCCATTATGTGGCAATGCCTGCACACGTTTTGATCGGATTAATTTGATCAACCCCTACTACTCACTTCATTCCATGGAATGTTAATTTTCTGGAATCATTTGCTTGTAAAATTAATTTATTCAGAAGAAAGGAATGGTATAAACGATGTTCTTAATAACATCCCTCGTGAGTTAGTTCGTAACCTCGTGCAAAGAAACGAACAAGGACAAATATGGCGTCGTGGCAATACAGACATAAGGTGGCCACTTCGAATACTCCAGCCAGAGCGCACGCGCAGAATATAATGGATGTAGTTTTTCAGTCGGAGCAATATTTTACTACTGGGGATGACAACTAAATGTTTTGATGGTAGCCAATAGATTTATAAACAAATATTTTAGTGAGGAATAAATAGCGTTGGTACTTGTTAATCTACGTGTTATTGGGCTCTACAATATTCTTTTTTTTCCAACAACAAAATTTCGCCTTGGAAAGCATAAACCAAACTGTTTTTGTAGCCATTAACAAATTTTTTTTTTTCAGTGTGAGACTGGCCACTGGAGCGATTGGTCAGCCTGGTCGCACCCTATAGTTACGCCAATGAGCTGTTGGCAGTGATAATCAGGCCCTGTCTCTGCGCCATACTTACTTGAAGACATTTCAATGCGCAGATGCGTTCCTCCTGCTCTTCAGCTCTGGCAATAGTGAGCTTACCGTCTACTGATCTTAACATCTGCGCACGAAGGCGAAAGTAATATTGATTCGTAAATTACACTCGGTTCCAAAAATAGCTACCAATGTCAGTCATTTCTGCGTCACGCTTTCCGAACATAACACTAAATTGCTTTCTTTAATATCACTAGCGCAAGGCAACATTTCCTAAGAATTTAATATTCTATGTATACAATGAAGTTGATGGGTCGCAGGTAAAAACTGCCGAGTTATCCTGCGATGTCAGAAATCGATTTGATGTATACGTTTTCTTTATATAATTGCAATTTTCCATAGAATTTGCGTTTCCCATGGAGGTAAATTGTAATGTGACTTTATCAATAACGGGAGGAAATTTTTTTTTTAATGGCTCTTTGCGAGTCTACTAAAGTTACTGATTCATTTCCAAGCAGGTATATTTTTGTAGTATTCAGCTTACATTATTAGGAACTTCCACATGCAAGGCATGTCCATTAGAAAATTGTTGAAACACTGATGTTCTTCTATGTGGATTACAACCCCAAAACATGTGATAAATAAAACAAAACACACAATATTTTCGTTTTATTTGTTGGTTTCGTAGCACTAAAAGAGGGATGATCTCCAGTAACCTTGAAAGAAACATTTGCGCTGTATTTGATCAGTTAAATATACCTGAGTCCTTTAAATGGAACCATCCATTAATAGAACAACGACCATCTCTGGCCACATTGAGGGGCGAAAACATAAAAAAAAAAAAAAGTTACAATCGACGTAACGAAAATGTCTAAGAAAAATTATGCATGGCATACACACTACATAAATCTTATAGCGACGTCTCTCTCTCTCTCTCTCTCTCTCTCTCTCTCTCTCTCTCTCTCTCTTATATATATATATATATATATATGTGTGTGTGTGTGTGTGTGTATGTGTGTGTATAAACACACAGGAAAATACTTACCCAACAACCTGTCCTAGCCAGTTCACATACACGATCGAGTTGTTCATGAAATATGGTTAAGGGCCGTATTATTAGTCGTTTCTCATATCTCGTCTTGAGATTGCATCACGTGATACAGTCTTGAGATAAGTTTCTAGACTTGAGACGCTTGCGAATTAATAGTCAGTTCTCGAGTCATATTCAGTTGAAATTAGTCTGAAGTTTCTCCTCTCAAGTGATATTGGATTGTGAGATACTTTTTTTTTATCTAGCCTCGAAAATGGCCCTTTGAATTAGAAATTGAGGTATTTTTTGCTGTCGATGCGCGTTATTCTGCAGACACATTCGAGTCTTCGCGTGTTTCTTGGGTTTGGTTATATTTTTCCCTGTTTCTTGTGCTAATAGAAAAGTAATGTGAGAACCACATATACGCCGAAAAGCCGCAGCGGAAAGCTATAAACATACTCATTATTCAAAATTTCGATTCTGAAAGAACATATTTCGTTTATACTTCGATTTATACTATGTGACAAGTAGGGTGGAATATCACCTTACATTTACGTAATCATCTTCAGATATCAAATTTATCTATTTGAAATATGATAATTGGTTTGTAAAATAAACGTAGTTAAAAATTTATCGTTAGGTAGCGAAAAGGTTTAAAATAAGAAGTGTAAAACAATACTTAACAAACATTACTATCCTTTACTTCGGATACACAGGAGTAGACGGAATTTTGTCGTAAGTTATGATTCCAACCATAAACCAAATAAAAATAATTTATTGCTGCTATGCAGTGTGTCCTTTTCAAAATAAACGTGATACATACGTAATTATCGGGGGATTATATTAATCGCAAAAAAGGTACATATGCATTTCCGTGCACATTTACATTACTATCCCTTACTTCGGATAAACGGCATTCCATAGGTACAATTAAAAAACAAAACAAAAAAAATTGATTACTCCTATGCAGGGTGACATTTCTGATCTGCAATAAAAGTGTCACAAATGCGCTTTCATATCAGTTGTTAAATGTGTGTTTCATTATAATTATCTTTATAATCACATTGATCCCAAGATATGTGTGTATGTGCACGCACATTACAAAGCAAATCCTATTTTCGTATCCAAATATATAACATATAACTAGAGATGATGGTTTGTCGCGGGAAAAGTTGACCTTTTTCTAACATTCAGCCTACTGTATACATATCCGACAGTTTTCTTTCCTGATTGGCTGTCACGCATGTATGAAGTTACTACCCCATTTCATTGGTCAATCAGGATTCTAATACTATAAGGCAGAACGTACGTGATTGGTCTGCAAACTTGACAGAGTGAAAACCTTGTTCAACGAATCATGAAAGAATAAACTAGTAAGAGTTTTATAGAAGATACGTTGTCTCAAAAATTTTTCGCGATTTTCCATCACCTCTACATATAACCTAAACTGAGCACACTGGTTTGATATTTATTTATTTACTATTGATATGTCCTGTTGATCACATATGAAGTTTAAATCTTATAAAATAAATACATTATCGTACTTAAATGTACAAATAGGACCATCTACAAACGAATACTGTGTACAAATCGTGTCACAACATCTATCGACATCAATTACGTGAAACGAGATTTATTTTATTTCCTGTCTCTCGATACTAGTTTTGGTGACTAGTAATAACACGTAGTATCAAGAGCTGACTATTAAATATCTAAAAAGAATTTTAAATGAATACATTTTCAGGTGAAATCTACATCAACACTAGTCCCAAAACAAATCTCCAGATTCGTTTATTATATAGTATCTGTTCTCAAAGAGAGTCTCAAAACTGTCGCAAAAAATTTGGTGGAGATGCCTTTCAAAATGGTTGACGAATGAAGCTATTATTTAAGGAAGTTAGTGTACGTAATAGGCATTTCAGGTAGCCAAGATTGAATTAAACCGATTTTACGGTGCCAAATGATATTTCATATAATACTACACGAATAACAACACCACTTCTAAAATAAAAAAAGGCGTTCATAACAATTTTAGGCGGCCTGCCATATACTACGATTTGCACGCAAAATGTTGTGGAAACTGATAGAGCAAACAATGAGATGTGACACAACAGTTAAAATTGTGACATCTCTCAATAAGTCACGATGAAAATGTTTATGATTAGTGTCTAGAGCTTAAAGAATAAAAATTACTGTAATGCTAACTTGTGTCCGAACTGGTTTACTTGTTCCAGAGAAGTAATACGTGAAATAAATTGTAGCTTGCGTATTAAATAATTTAATTAATTTTGACTTTAATAATACGACCGTTATATATATATATATGTTTGTGTGTATTACACACACACTCCTTATATGCCGAAAAGGCGATAAACACACCCATCCGGTAAATGATAAATGGATCTCTTCCCTTGGGAGGGTTGGGTTGGTTGGGGTAGGGCGGGTTCGAAAGCCAAAGGTCCAAGGGATGTGGGCTTTAGACTGCATACCCTTGGACCTTTGGCTAGCGAACATCCTCCTTCCTCCAACCCCTGGGGGGAGATCCATCTATCGGAGAGATGTGTTTGTCGCCTTCTTTTTGGCAGGGAAGGCACGTGTATGTGTCTATATATATATATATATATATATATATATATATATATATATATATATATATATATATATATATATATATATATATATATATATATATATATTATATATATATACACACACATACATACATACATACAATGGTACTACTGGCATGCCAGCTTGTTTCGTTTCTTTTTAGGAGTTTGTAAAATATATCAAAAATATTTATATTCCAGGTTGCTTTGTCTTACAAAATGACAGACAAGCGAGGTTGAAAACTAGCGTACACGCGTATTTCACTCTCGCTATAGGTATGCTTATAAGGACTGCAAATTTGTGCTATGTCTTAAAGTTATTCCACCAAGTTTACGATAGGTCTACTGCAAACACTTTCTCGGTAACACTGAAATTTTAACAGAAACGATTCGTAGAAGCGGGGTAAGCTTAACCCCTCCAGCATTGTATTCAAACTCGCCGTTATTAGAACGTCTTATGCCTGAATGCACCATCGTGATTTGAAACTCGATCAGTGATCGGATCTAAGATCGACACATAAAACTCCCGAAATTGGCGGTTAAAAATCTCGGTTCAAGATCAGCAGCCATCATCGACAAATGTAGTGTGAAAATACGCCAACAGATAGAACTACGTTCGATTGGTTTTTTGGGAAATTAAAACAACGTTACATGTACTTTAATATAATTCAGTAAAATTCGTACAACAATAATTCACTTAAAACAGATAAAACATCGCACATCTGGTTCTATCTATAGTTGAAAATACGCCTACTTCCACGGTGTCGTATATTACGGACCAATATCAAAATTTGTGTCATACCCAATCGTTGAATCGGAGATCCAGAGTCATGAAATTTCGTTGGTGCAACACTCTTACATTGGAATCTGGATCAAACTGGATACTGATTTGTAACTAGGATCATTCGATCTCGGATCGGGGAAGATATTGGTGCAACCGGGCATTAGTAACGTGAACCAGCAGCGCCGAACACGACGGAGGTAAAAAACGGTGCGAGCGCATTTCAGATAGACATGTTTTGAATGTGGACATTATCGTTCCTTTCACGTACATAAACACACACCGACCAATGAAGGTCCTTTCAGGAGAAAGTCCCCATTAAGTATTCGTTTATATATGCTGCTCTTGCTAATAAATACCGAGATAAAGGGAACACACTATTTTGGGTTTCTTCGTCTAATTTATGTTGAAGAAGAAATATCGCCTGGTCCAACTATAAATTCTCGTGTCCGGTCTTGCCATGCAATGTTTACAGCCCAATCATGGTTCCTCCCTACTTGCCATGCTAAAGTTCTGCTTTCAGGTGGATATTAGACAATTACAGTAAAAGGGACAACGCACCGCATTTACGAGCAAATGCTGTTCACGATAAAGTGAGCACTGTTGAAATAAACTTTAGAAATATTCAGTGCTCCTACCTGCATATATTTTAACGGGTGAAGTGACCCCCAGTATCGTTGGCAACGATGGATGGAAAGTAGTTCCATAACTTAACGTTGAATAAAAAGTTATGTAACCATTTGCGATAACTTTAATTATTTATTTAGCTTTCTCCTTTTTTAAATGTATCGAAGTGTAAAAATTTGCATATTTGTAAAATAACTTTTCTAATAATTTCACAGTTTTACTTGACCGACGCATGAATAAAGTGATGAGGCACAGGAAAATGTAAATTTTACATAAGGTGGAAGAATGCGCAACGTGCATACAAGTAGATTTTAAGCAGGGCTTTCAAAATACTAATTTTACCATGAACAACCTATACTTGAGTGTCATTTTCTCGCTAGATTGTACAGCTGATTGGTTATGCGAGGGTTACCTTCGTACCTGAATACTATAGGCTAGTCACCGTAAAGTGAGCACTTTTTAAGGCCCTTCCAACAAACATTAACCAGTAATAAATATAATTTATCGCAGCCTCAGACGTTAACATTTTGTTTATATGTTTATAGGCCACATGGGAATGTTTATATTAAAAAGTGGCATAAAGATCGAAAATGGTCGAAAGGAAAATTTTTGCAGGGCCTTAAAAAGTGCTCACTTTACTGTGAACAGCCTATACGAGTTCGGATCGCGGGAAACCCACGGCTGTGCATTTGTGATTCAGACGTGGACTTCAGTTAGTTGAGCATGTGGTCCTCAATCAGCCTTTCGGCCAAGAAACAAGTATGTTATCAAGCCCACCTAAAAAATTGGGTTTGGCTGTGTTGGGGACACGGCCGTTTGTTTTGCGTGAATACGTCTACGTTGACGCGCTCGGACGCCTTGATGTTTATTTTACGTTCCCGGCACCACTTCACTCGATCATATGTGGTTTTATGATATTCTTTGATATTTTGGCAATCGAGTGGGGTAATTGAAGTTCGAATGTAGACGATAGATTCGGAGCTGCAATGCCAAACTGTATCCCCCAATTTTGTTATCACGGTATTTTCTGGATTGCCTCCCACAATGGTTGTAAATTTAATGACGTATTCACGTCAAAAAATGTGCGTAACGAAAAGAAGTAATAATTTTATCAGCAGTCAGCGCCTCAAGGTTTATGAACTGCTACAGAATTGGCTCAAAAACTAAATACGCGGCAATAAATCGACGTTCAACGCTCAGCCGTTTACGCTTTCAACGTTAGCGTTCTACTTGCTGAATTTGTTCATACTTAAAAGTCAATTTGTAATCACACATTTCTAACCAATTTTCTCACGGACATTTGTAGAAGACATTTAATAATAATAGCAAACTCAATCTTTTTTTTTTTATAAAACAATGTTAATAAGGAATCTTAAATAACGGTCGAGGCCTGGGAAGGTATATATTAAGGAACTGCATTACATTCGCCTTGAATTGGGCTCGAAAACCAATTCCTGGATAGGAGACAGGCACTACAAAACAATCGAGAAACTTAACATTTGTGTAGCAACGAAATCTATTAGATGTTAATTGATAGCAAACAACACTGAAAAATTCTCTGTAGTTTTAGTTAAAACTTTTTTTTTTACTTAATCTTTGTTTGAGTAAGCGATCACTTATAAAAAGTCTTGAAACAGATTATTCTAATTAATGTTAGTTTCACGAGAGATATTTAAATAATGTAGGCCTATGTATATATCAAAAGTTCTTTATTTTTCACATAAGGAATTTGAATGTCACTGAAAGGTTATTTAATTGTTGTTTTCAAATGCTTTTTGCAAATCTGTTTATTTAAAGTGAGTTCGCAGCATTTGTCAAAGCATTAATAACCTTCTGATTTAAACATTGCGCAAGACTATACTCGTTTCTGATAGGACCTGTTTCAACTTTTTTCTTTGCCGAATAAAATTTTTACTATTCAGAACTTATTGATTTAAAAGTGCTGGACATTGGTTTCGCTGTAGGAATTTTCTTGCCTGTGGGGTTTGGTGTAATAGTGAGATGTGCTGAAGTTGTTTGGGGTACAGGAAGTTGAGGAAGGTGTTTTGATGTAACTGAACTACCACTTGTTATGGTTATGTCATATATATCGTCGATTAGGGTCTCAGCTTCTGGAATTAAGTAAGAGCTATGCGAAACTCCTTATTTAAGGACTTTTTAAGAGAAACTTTACGAAGTTTAGGGCTTGTTCAAAAATCCAATTTACTCGCTGGAGTTAAGGTTAGCATTGCTTAGCAGTTGCTCCAATCAACTTAGGATTGCAAGTAAATTAGACATAATTATTGTTTGATGACCAGTAATGTGTTATCAAAGTGGGGTTTTTCCTAGTGTAGGAATTAAACATGATGTGATAATGAAAATGGTAAATGTAGGTGCGACAGAAATATAGTAGCCATTGTAACTAGGGTAAATTGGGGTCACCTGCTCAATATATTTTGTGATGGCCTTTTGCAGTTTGTATTTACTTATTAATATGGCCAGTACGGAGCATAAATATAATATATATATAAGTATTAGCTGAATATCAGCGAAAGTGTTAGTACCTGCATTGGGTTGCATTTTAGTCTATATTTTGGCAACCTGTGTTTTATATAAATGTTTTTAAGTATCAATTTGTTATATATGGGAAAGGAAATAACAATGTTACCCTTTTAGATTATATGTCAGAAAGCAAACCAAAGAAGTATTCAATGTGCAATATTTGTGAAAGAGATGTGAATGAAAAAAAAAAATCGAAAAAAAAAGTACTTACAATAAAAGAACATGACCACACTTCTTTGTTTCTATTACAAATAGTTTCTAACCCTTAATTGCCCTTACACTGCACAGAAAATGGTTTTTGCCATTATTAGTGTTTTGATTGGTTTTGCTAAGTTTTAATACAAATCCTGCCTTGCCACGCCCTTGGTTTAGGACGCAGCAAGGTCAGACTGCGTACATGTACTTTATTTCATTTCACGAGCCAAGAGAGATATTTCAATTTTCATTTCCCTGTTAATCAGTGAATTAACATTTTTAATACTTTTCCAACCATTTCCAAAAAAAAAAAAAAAATCCTACAAAGCCCTCAGAGCATGAATCTAGATGCTCTACGAAACCATCTAATTTAACGTGCATTTTTTTTTTACTTAACTTAACATGCAGTCACGTGAAGAGACAACACATGGTCAGTATTTTATTGTTGTAAGAGCTAGTGTTGCCATATTAATGTGTTAAGTCTAAATCATTTTAAAGCAGCCTTAACTAATTGTGGAATTTTTCATGCAAGGACGTTTGTTGCTGACTCAAATTCTTCTGTAAATCTTCTTGTTTTGATTTGAAAATTAGGCCTCATTAAATTCAGTTTTTTTACCCTCTCCGCTGGAGCGTTATTTCAATATATGTATAGTTATTCCTTTAGATTTGTAGCTATTTCATATCACTGTATTGTTTTGAGTGCCATGTTCTGCGATTTTGTGTCTCTGTTTGTAAAGGGATACGTGTCTTTTAAAGTGTCACGTGCTTTGTTTGTGGCAGGGCATAGTTCTCAAACATTTATCACACACTATACTTACTGAGTGAAATAGTGTAACAAAACACTAAAAACATTAAACTAGCAATCTCCAAAGATACATTCAAATCAGATAAGTTCCGCTGTTAGTAGTGCCACTTGTCTTGTCGACGAAAGTTTTACACCCAGGCTAGACTTGTGTACTCTATGTGCATTTCTGCTGCTTTAATTTGATTACTGACCGCTTGTCTTTGTGCGAGACATATTCTTACATGACTATGGGAAAATCAGCATTTTACTCCGATGGTAAATCCATGCTTCGCGGGAAGATAGCTAATGCGAGTAGAGCCATGCAATCACCAATGCAGATTTAAAGTGTTTTGGAATACAACTTGTAGTGGAATCTTTTCACGAAAACAGTCGACACTACCGCTTACCCTCTCTTGTAAATAGAATGCAGATAATCACAATTGTCGTGTTTACAAGATGAGTTAGTGCCTGAATTACAAACGTCGTAATCTGGCTGTGTAATTCCCGAAAAACAGACAAGTTTTTCAAGAGCCATGTCTAGGAAATGGGGAAGTGTTTATTGTAGCGTGACCTCGCGCGGTACATAGTCACTATGTTAGTATTTACTCCTCTGAACATGAAACTACGTCGTAAATAAATAGCGGGGAGAGCGGTAACTGGTAAACATCCTGGGCGTGACTGGAAGCAAACCAGCTCCCGGGCGCACGAGCAAATCGTGGCAAAACAAGAGGGACGAGAGGTTTCTGGAACTGTTACCTGAAGGTCGCGGTTATCGGCTCGCGACTGCGATATGGAAGCAGTCCAAGGCGAGCATTATCATCGCGTGTCATATCAGGAGTCACGTTCAAGGACAAGACTGCAAAGAAAAAAACTTCGCGAACAAACAAGGTCATTATCGCGTACGTGATAAACAATTTTCTCAACGATAAAGCTGCGCTGTTGTACGCCATTCGCTGTAAAGTGAGCACTTTTGAAAGCCCCCTCATCTGAAATAATCCTAATAATAATATAAATGCGATAGTTTGTATGTTTGTTTGTTACTCAATCACGTCGTAACGGCTCGACAGATTTTGATGAAATATTGGTACAGAGGTAGATAATATTCTCGATTAGCACATAGGATACTTTTCATTTCGGAAAAAACGAACAGTTTCTTAGAGAATATATAAAATGCCACGAACCATTAAGTTAGAGCACTTGGTCATTATAATTAAGGTCTGATTTTTTCATGAGGGTCAGCCGCGGGTAACACCTAGTAGTCTATAAATATATTTTATTTTAGCCTTAGACGTTAACTTCCGACTGGTATAATATACACACTGGGTTTATTAATTACATGGTAATATTTATTTTAAAAGGTGGTTAAAGGATTATTAAATGGCTGACAGGAAAAAGTAACTAGGGCCTCAAAAGTTCTCACTTTACCGTGAAAAGCGTACATAGGCCGTTCACGGTAAAATGAGCACTTTATAAAGCCATGCTTAAAATCAACTTGTATGCACCTTGATTATTTTCAGCCTTATGTAAAATTAACATTCCATGTTCCTCATCACTTTATTCAAGCGTCGGTCAGGAGAAACTGTGAATTATTGGAAATGATAATATTTTAGAAATCTGGCAATTTTTATACTTCGATGCATTAAAAAATAACAGAAAGCGAAAGAAATAATTTTAGTTTTCATAAATGGTTACCTATCACTTTTTAGTCCACGTTAAGATATGGAACTACTTTCCATCCATCGTTATCAACTTTACTGAGCGCATGTCACTCAGTGCGCCCGTTAAAATGTATGAAGTTAGGAGAAATTACTTTTTCTAAGGTTGATTTCAAAAGGGCTCAATTTATCGTGAAAAGCGTACACTAAGCAGCAGCCGTATCACTATATGGGGATCTCAGAAGTCGTGTGGTCGGCAAAACGGCCTCGCCCCAAGACGACCCCGGCTCCAGCGCCGGCAAATCGCACGCGGATTTCCGCTCTTGAGAAACGTGGCGGACGTTGCCCATGGTACACGGAGTTTCCTCCTGGTGCTGCCTCTTCACGCAACAGTGTGCTCCGTCGTTGCTGCATCTCAGGGTGCCATCACTCCTGGGAATGTGGGTCCCACATCAGACGCCTATTACAGTTGAGTGCTACCCTCAGCTCGTTACTCGAAACCAAAACATGTTCTATCGTTTTACCGTTGGAAAGTCCGTGCCATCGTACCATTGTCCTGTGCAGTTATTAGGCCCGCATTTAAGAAACGTTTCTGGTAATACTGAAGGGCTCCAAAACAACGTTTTGCACTATCACACAAGACGGCTTTAAGGTTGAAGTAAAGCAACTGCCTATGATGGAGCACTGCACCCGACTGTACAACGTGAAGAACTCATCAAAAGTAGTACAGACGCCATGAAAATTGTCAGAAAAGTGCAATTTATGCTGGATATGAAAAAAGAATGTATATATTTTGCAACATTATTAAAATTTTTTTCTAAAATATACTTTTTTAAATGTAAAGAACTAATCCATCGATAGAGTCCGCATTTTTAACCGAATTTAAGTGCATTTCCGTTTTGGATGCTTCGGAAAGCAGAATTTGCAAGAAAATCTTCTAAAAGAAAGATCGTCATAATGTTTACTATGATTGTGTGTAAGAAAAATGTAATAAAAATATAGGAAATAATTTTTATAATTTATTTTATGTGCATCCATTTGTTACAAACATTTACGGCTGAAACTGACGTAAACAAAATTAATTATAAAATTATATAATACATTATTACTATGATTTTATTACACACAATCATAGTAAACATTATGACGATCTTTCTTTTAAGTAGATTTTCTCACAAATTCTGCTTTCCGAACCAACCGAAAATAGAAATGCGCTTAAATTTTGTTTAAAAAACGGACTCTATCGATCGATTATTTTTTTTACATTTAAAAATACACTTTAGTAAAATATTTTATAATGTAACATTCTTCTTTCATATAGAGCATAAACTGTGCTTTTCTGACTATTTTCATGGATGGTGTAGTACTTTTTTTATGAGTTCTTCACGATGTATAGTCAGGTGCAGTGCTCCAAAGGCAGTTTCTTTACTTCAACCTTAAGCTGTATTGCCGAGACATCTGGAGTATGATATTAGCCCTTTCAGCGATTTCTGTTAAAGGCTGTTCACGATAAAGTGAGCACTTTTGAAATAAACCTGAGAATAACTTCATTGCTCCTAATGACATATATTTTAATCAGGCGCTCTGAGTGGCATGTGCCCAGTTAAGTTGGTAACTATGGGTGGTAAAGTAGTTCAGTATCTTAACGTCAAATAAAAATTGTTAGGTAACAATTTATGTTAAATTAAATTAGTTTTTTCGCTTCTGTTTGTTTTTATGTATCACAGTGTAAAAATAAGCAAATTGGTGAAATATTTGCTTTTCTAATAATTTCACAGTTTCACTGACCAATGCAAGACCAAAGTGATAACGCCCATGACAATGTTAATCATACATAGGGCGTAAGAATACACAACGTGCATACAAGTAGATCTTAAGCAGGGCTTTCAAAATCGCTCATTTTACCGTGAACAGCCTTTACAAAAGCATCCACATGCCCCTCAATGCAGATTTATGGTCCAGCGAGACGGATACCTTCAGACTGACCAGGAGCGAGGGTAATTTAGGGTTGGCGCACTGAGGGAAAAAGTATGACTGTGTAACCGAATATAGGCTACTCGTACTTCTCCAAAACTGTTGACATAGGCCCACCAAACCAATTGTTTTTTTATATCTTGGCAATATTGTGTGTTTTTGGTTTGTTTTCGACTAAATCGCAGCTATTAACATGATAAGAACAGCAGTTCACTTCGTTGCTACTATAGAACAGATTGCTCCTTCAATAAATTAGCTACAGCAATATTTTCATTCTCACAGCCCACCTTAAGGTGTGCAACCAACTACACTAATGATTGTATTTTCATTGTCACAGCCCACCTTAAGGTGTGCAACCAACTACACTAATGCTTGTATTTTCATTGTCACAGCCCACCTTAAGGAGTGCAACCAACTACACTAATGCTTGTATTTTCATTGTCACAGCCCACCTTAAGGTGTGCAACCAACTACACTAATGCTTGTATTTTCATTGTCACAGCCCACCTTAAGGAGTGCAACCAACTACACTAATGCTTGTATTTTCATTGTCACAGCCCACCTTAAGGAGTGCAACCAACTACACTAATGCTTGTATTTTCATTGTCACAGCCCAACTTAAGGAGTGCAACCAACTACACTAATGCTTGTATTGTCATTGTCACAGCCCACCTTAAGGAGTGCAACCAGCTACACTAATTCTTGTATTTTCATAGTCACAGCCCACCTTAAGGAGTGCAACCAACTACACTAATGCTTGTATTTTCGATTCTTATCTAGTCCTACGAATGGAAAGAAGACCGGGCTAGGCTTCATGTAATTTTCCAATAGTTAAAAATTTAATTTCAGGATTGTTATTTACATTTATATAGGGGTTTTATTACACGCAATGAAAGCCACAGATTAAACTACACCCGTATCTTCGTACTTTTCTTTTGCCGCTTAAGGAAACTGCACAGGCAAACTTTAAAAATGCTATATTTGACCATTTGCCAGAATTTTTTTTTTTCCAACAACACATTTAATATGACAAAAGTAAAAAAAATAAATAAATAAAATAGGGACATAGATAATTGTTTGTTTTTATTTTTCTTACAAATTGTCGTATTTGCAAAACATATATTTACCGAGATACGCGTATTCGCCCAAACAACTATTTCACAAAAAATGAGGGCGTCCATTCCACTCTTAAAACACAATTTTTAACTTTTTAATAGCCTGGAAAAACTGAGAAAGTAGATATTGGATTTAAACTAAATAAGAGCTGGACTGATTTTAGTCTGCTGCACGTGTCATCAACCTTGTTCATACTGCCATAAGAATTTTCTAAATTTGCGTATTCATTTGTTTACACTTGGTTTCACGATAAAATAAACAGTGTTTTTAAGTAACAAGAAATGTTTTGCGTAACTTGATTACAACTTAGTTGCATTGTGAGTGTATAAGAAATAGCGCACTAACAAGTAAGTTATTTAAAGGCTGTTCACGATAAAGTGAGCACTTTTGATATAAACCTTAGAAAAAAGGACACTGCCCCGACCAGCATGTATTTTAACCGGCGCATTAAGTGACATGCACCCAATAAAGTTGGTAACGATGGATGGGAAGTAGTTCAGTATCTTAACGTCGAATAAAAAGTCTTACGTAACCATTCATGATATTTTTTTTTTATAATGCGCCGAAGTGTAGAAATGAGCAGATTGGTAAAATATTTACTTTTATAATAATTTCACAGTTTCACTTGACCGACGCATGAATAAATAGTTGAGGCCCATGACAATTTTAATCTTACATAAGACGGAAGAATACACAACGTGCATACACGTAGATCTTAAGCAGGGCTTTCAAAAGTGCTCATTTTACCGTGAATAGCGTATACACAGGGTGCTAGCACTAGTTAGAGTCACATGGTTTTGACAGTTATAATGGGAAAACAGTTGGTCATTGTTGCTACACAGTGCTCGTTATTGTGCTTGTGCAGCTACCATGCGTAGTCTACCCCATATTCATTCTACGACATAAGGGAGGAGAGTTGGAAGCCAGCGCGGATTTATACATTTTTTTCCAATTCCTTGGGTTTTAAATTAATTTTCGAAAATGAACATTATTTGATTATACCGTGTGTTAAAAAAAAATATCCCATATATTGAGAGGAGGTAGTATGAATCGAAATAATAAAATTGTCTGATTAACATGTGTCCTAAAACCCATACCTGAACAGCTTATGAACACGCGTTCACCATCGCCACTGTCAAGTTGCATATATCCGTAACGTGAACTGGGATTATTAATTTCCATAATAAACATGTGTGCGCTTAAGAAAATCCTCACGCATTTGAAGAAGCAAGGCATCAGCACCGATTTTCAATCAATATATGGGCGGCATTATTGGCGATGGATTCAGTGGACCTTACTAGCAAACGAATTTCCTGTCTTGCTGTAGGATTTGCCATACCTTCAAACGCTAGAGTGTGGTTCATGCATGATGGAGCACCGGCCAATTTTCTCCTAAATGTCTGAGAACACCTAACAAAGACATTTAGTGGTCGATGTATTGGTCGGGGAAGTCCAGCAAGTTGACCTTCAAGATCACCTGACCTTAATCCCTTCGATGTCTGGTTGTGGGGACACCTAAAGGCTTTGGCGTATGCCCCCACCAATGCTATACAAGCACTACAGTAACGCGTCATCAATGCCTGCCAGCGCATCCGAGACAACCAGGAGTGTTTCAAAGGGGGCATGATTCCCTACGACGTAGGGCACAAGGATGTATCACTATGAATGGACGTCCTATTGAGCACCTTCTGTAGCGATGGTGAGCAAGTACTCATAGCCTTTACGGTATGGGTTTTCGAACCCATGTTTATTAGACATTTCTTTCTTGTTATGCTGCATACTACCTCCTCGCCAAATATGGAATCATTTTTATTTAACATGTTGTATATTAGAGACAATTATCGTTTAACTTACTGCAATACTATCACTTTTGTAGTCATTCTCAGAAAGCAATCGATGATTAATTCCTTCATATTACATTCATGCAGTAATTTGAGCGATATAGAAGCAGTTTCAATAATCAATGTTCAATGAATTTTAAGGATCAGAACATTTGCTGAGCTGCGAATGAAAAATGGCTTGGGGAAAAAGTCCACGTATAATCAGATGGAACTCAATGTTTATGTAACTGAATTTTATATAGTTTTAGTTGCATTAAAATACTTTAGAGGAACTTTGAAAACATCCCAAAGCATTTACATGAACTATAACCTAACGTCAACTCCTAACAATGCTGGTTTTGACAGTGGCATTGGCAGGAAAGTAATACAATGTTGGATCACGCAGAGTGGCGATTGCGCAGCTCGCGTGCGCTCTCTGCCCCATTCTTCCGTCTACGACTACACGATCAATTTCGTGCACATAAGGGACGTCTGCATAGAACGTTTACAAAAATGTGTGGTTTGTAGTAAATGTAAACATCTTATGTTCAACCAGTGACACATGACTAGAAATTAAGTTGATTTAAGTGAAGTAATGATTTTATTTTCTTTAATAAAAAATATATTAAAATAAATAAACTTTAATATTTATTATTTTTATTTTCTTTTTTATTCTATTAGATGACACGAAATAAAATATCGCAATTTTCTACACGTCTACACGTTGAGGATGTTCCCATACGATGCGTAACGTGACGCAATGACCATGGCCTGTTTTGTAGGAATACTTTCTTTTATTTCTATACGTACAAGTTCATTAGGTAATTAATTTTCGTCTTAAACTGACCTTACAGCATCGTCGGACAAGCTCAGCGAAGATCATGCAGCTTACAAGTAAAGTGCTGTAACTCAACAATATAACAAGAGAACCTAATCTTATTTCTTTCGTCAAATATGCTTAACGATACTGCCAACATTAGAACACAGGGCATACTGCAAGTGTTATGTTCTTTAGATTGGCATACAAATGCATATACCGACGCCATCCTTTATTTTTATTTTATGACATGCCAACTTTTACTGGACAATATTATTGACTGCATTGTTTACTCGCAGTTTGGTTATAGCACAAATGCAGTTGAGATGATAAAAATTATAGCCATACAGATAGAACACTGTAAACAATCCATGAAAATACACGTGGCACAAACTAACATGTGTGCAAACAGCAGAGGTAAAGAAGGCTGTGTACCAACATCAAAATAGTAAATGTGCCATACAAAACACGTGTTTTTACAATAACCGAGGTGAATAACTACATGAACGTTTACTGTATTTTTACGATATGGTAGTAAATCTTTTTCTTACATATGCAAACATTTAAAAAATAGCCGAAGTTGTGACCATTGTAACACACCGTAGCAGGGAAATTGCTATCTCTTGTGAGATAGCAGTTCTGGCCGAGGGGCCTGGAGCAGTGTTAACATTTCCTATCCAATACACTTCTCAATTTGTTTATTAAAGTCTCTCGTGTTTGGATAATTATTAGGTTTTTATTATTAATTTACGTTCGACAGGCTTTTCACAACATGTTTTCGCATTAGGCGAGCAATAGAGATGCCAACATACTGCATTTTCATGTGTGATGTAATTATATAGTGAGTTTTAATAGAATATGCGGGGTTTGCAAGTTGGTGTTACAATTAGTTTGTTATGTAATCAATCAGTTACATTTGGTACATACAGTCTGGTTTTACCTGCATTTAGATGCGTGTTTTGAGAGGCAATGAAGGTAAAGTACGTATGACTTTGTGTATGTCTTTCGTTTGTTTAATTAATTATCAGTTAGAATTTGTTATGTTTGAAATGTATTAAATTTTGTTACGATATTAATATAATGTTTTCGTGTTCCATTTGGTAATAGCACAATTAAAGACAGTTTAATGAATAGGTGTCTGATTCTGTCGATTATGTGATTAAAGTGGAGATCAGTTACATTTGAAATAATTTCATCGCATGATTAAAGTTCTGTAACCTATCTGATCGAAGTGGTCCAAAACATACCCACATGCTTTCGCTCCATCCACACCTCACTCGCCTAGTGGTCCAAAATAAACCCGCATGATCTTGCTCCATCCATATGTCATTCTAATGAAGTGCTCCAAAACATACCCTTGTGTTCTTGCTTCATCCACACCTCACTCACGTAGTGGTCCAAAACATACCTGCGTTAGTGCGTTCCACTCACAAACAAAATGCCCCTTACACCACTCTTACAACAACATTAACTCCTATATAAGCAATTACGACCCACTCCTCTGGTCAGACGACTTCTGCCTGTCACAGAGGACACATCGATCCTCCTCTGACATCCTTTCAACACCAATAAAAGGATTTTAAGAATTTGATATAGAAAAATTTTGTATCAAACAATTACACTAATTAATTTGATTAATTAATCACAACTAATCGACTATTTTATTAGCAACTAATTGACTAGTCGATATGCATGTGCATATCGATTAATTGATTATTCTATTAATCGAACAATCGATTATTCTATTAATCGAGCTATCTATTATTCGCTCCATCCTCATGTCATTCTATAAGTGGTCCAAAACAGCCCCGCTCCCTCTATTTCTCTCATTTACTAGCACGGTACACGTATTTAAACCCTTTCAGACCCACTTTAATTTATGGTTACAGGTGTTGCGAACAAAAAAATGAATGACGCATGCTGTCCTTAAGCCGGTACAACACTTGTTTCGTTGTCACAAACAATGAGTTGTAGGCTGTATGTTCGGCTAAAGTAATATGAACCACTTATTACCTACCCCAACAAGACGGTTTGCGAATCATTTACACACAGGTATGATCATTGGTCATTGAGCTTCGCAATGTGCAGTACATACCAAAAATCACCTACCCGTACGTAATGTGCACAATTGTGTACCCCTGGTCCGAAGGGGTTTATTATTCACAGTTATTGACTTTGTACCTACATCTCACCATATTACCTATGTAATGTACACTATCTACCAAAAAGTAATTGGGCACCTGTCCACAATGTTCGCTCGGTGGTTGTCACACAGCTAGAATCTCGTAGGGCCACCTCTTGCGGCTATAACAGCAACCACCCTGGCTGACATGCTCTCTACGTGTGTCTGCAGGACATCCTCGGGGATTAGTCGCCATTCCTCCTGCAACATTCCATGAGTTGAGCAATGGATTTTGGCCGCGCCTGACGAGCCCTCACCCGGCGATCCAATTCGTCCCAAAGATGTTCTATAGGGTTGAGGTTGGGTCTTTGGGCGGGCCAGTCCAATCGGCGAACATTGTTGTCGGCATTCCACTGTATAGTAGGCCTTAAAACATGGCACCTGGCATCGTCATCCTGGAAGTAACACTGGTACATTCCGTAAAAACGCCACAATGTTGGGAGTATTTCACTATCCAGAATGTTACAGTAGACCTCTGTGTTCATGCTGCGACGGACAAACACCAGCGGTCCTACGCCGAAGGCCGTGAAACACAAGTCAACTGACGTACTGAATTACCTATCTTCACGGTTGCCCAATTACTTTTTGGTAGATAGTGTTCATTGGGTAACTACGCCTATTTGCACTACACGTTTAAAAACTGGCTATCACTGCAGTCGAAAGTGGCTTTTTTAATAACAGACAAATTATGTAAAGTGTTAGATATTTGCAAGTAAAATGTTTCATGCAAGATTGTTATTTCTAAAAATGAAATGTGATATTTGGTAAAAATTACTATTACAAAATAATACAAGAATGGGTGAAATATTTTATTTTAAATTGCGCCTGCTAATCCCCGAGGAAAGTTGTAATATAAGAACGTGAGACATTGGTACTCTTCTGAGGTAACTTGTAAGAATTGCATGTCTAACAACTGTGTTTGTTTCACGATCATAAAGTTAGGTCTGGCAACTTCTATCCTATTGCCTTGATGTAACGCGTACGCTTAGTGAATCTCGCGGCGGCTTGCGAACTAACAGCGCTACTACGGTCTGGCCCGCTTTTAACACTGCGGAGATTTTTGCATAATATTAAATAAGGCCTATTTATTTTCATATGTCCGTTGGGTATAAAGAATTGTGATATATTTAGGTGCGTTTGAAGTTGGTTTCGTTTATAGTAATGATTTACTGGCGCAGTATATCGAGTTCGTAAAAACCTGTGCATCGCATTTTTTCTCGCACCATGTAAACATGGTGCGAGAAAAAATGTTTTTGTTTATTGTAATGAAGGTTATGGTTCGACAAGTCAGAGTTTATATTGTCCTGTAATATCGTACGGCGTGCCTATCACCATAACAATATAGGACATTTCAATGAATATAGTATAAAAATATTATTTAGTATTAAGAAAAAGTCAATTATGTACAGTACAAATATATACTATTGCATTGTCATCACGTCCACACATATGTATGACAAAATGTGTTTTAAGTGTGTTGAGGTAATCGAGTCTGGTAGCTTATATATATATATATATATATGTGTGTGTGTGTGTGTGTGTGTGTGTGTATTCCTTTCAACTCAGTACTTCTCTTGTACAGATTCGTCCGGTGATAATATACTCTATAGGTACTAATTTTTATTCCTTGTGGAATAGTGACGGAAATAATTTTTTTTTTGAGATATTTGTATTTGTTTGAGTGAATAAATTTTAAGAAGTAAAAAAATTTAGGTTTATGTGAATGATAATTTTAATTTGTTAAATAAAGGCCTGCAACTTGTCTACCTATTTTCTTTAGAAATTATTATAATGGCCCTTTTTCTAGCTACAAATATTTTGTTAGCATAGTTACAGATCCGCAAAATAATATACCATAATGATGATGCGTTGATCAAGCCATGATACGCTGGTTTAAGGTATTGGGGTTGTAATACTTATAGTAGTATGTGTGATGGATAACTATTTTATTTGGATGTATTATTATTATTTGCCATATTTAGGTAGTAGCAATATTTATAAAATAGTTATTAAATTAATTACCAATATATAGTGGTCCCGATATAAACTTATTGTTTCAATATAACTGTATTTTTATATTTCTGCTATACTGAACCTTCAAATTATTCGCTTTGTATTGTTCCAAATGATCCGCTTAAAGAGCGAAGTATCTGCGATAACGCCATATAATTTCGAGTTGAAATCGGGACAAGCAGTATGTGAAAAACACTTCGTACCAGAAAATGTTATTAAAAAAGGTATTTAAAGATAGCAGCGGAGCAGTTATGGCCAAAGTAAGTTTGTAATTGGCAACATTACAAATTGGTCTTAGCCTCATTCCTGTGAAAAAATTTTTAAATATTTTTATTGTATAAATGGAGGTTACAGGGAAATTGTGGGGTACAAATGTAAACATAACATCAGAAAAACCTGAAAAGCGAAGTCAAGTTCTAGAAAATTGATAATCTGCACCAATTGACTTGCAGAGTACAGTAAAGGATGTGCAGGGGGGAGGGAAGTGGTCATTATGTGCTTAATATGTGGCCCTCTATGCTCTCTTCACTTGAGCTCGGGGAAGCAGAGTGGTGTAGATTTGTTAGTAAACAGTTTCTTGGATCTACATATATAAATAAATGTATGCACAGTAGTATTGAATGTAACATAATATGTTACGGGTATGCTGAGAATTGGACATGTACAAAACCTACTAATGTGGAATGATAAAGCAAACCAAGTGATTCACCATACATTAGTCAAAAATGTTACAAAACAAACACATAACTACACAAAATATTTGTAAATATTTCTTATGGCTCTCTTTTGGAGTCGGAAAACGTCGATAGTTTTAGAAGAAGGTCCCCACTGAATGATACAGTATGACATAACAGCATGAAAATATAAAAAATAAATTTTTTTAAGGGAGGATGCCTTTAAAAGATGTGATAAATTATGTAAAGCGTAACACGCTGCACTTAGTTTTGGGACTATGTTACCAGTGTGTGTATTCCCATAAAGATGACTGACAATATTATGTAAGCCTAAAATTTTGTAGGATGGCTTTCTTTCAAATCATAGTTTTAAAAAGTCATAGTCCTGTTGGTTTTGTGTGAGGAATTCCATTAAAACTATTTTATCCCAGTTTAAAGAAAGATTATTTGCTGTAAACAATTTGTCTATTTATGAATAGTCTCATTTAATGATACTATAAGTCCTGTCAGATTCTCATCTTTAAATAAAAATTTAGTAGGTATCATCCACAATGAGTAGAATGTTGGAATACAGATAATTTATATCTAGCATATTGAAAATAAATAAATATAATAGAGGGCAAAGGATGGACCCTTTGGGAACAATGTTTGGTTAGCCCTCTTTTTTTTAGTTGTATTTACAGTATACCATCTGAATTTATTGCAGCCTGATGATTTCTGTGAGACAGTTTCAGTGGACCACTCCGTCATGTATTTAGTATTTTTGTGCAGTGCTCTTAGCCTTACATCCTTACCGCGCTTCGGCCTCCCAATAGGCGGGGAAAAGGAATCATGTCCTCTCACCGCAAAGAGACCAGGATTAATGCGACCGTTGGCCAGACCCAAGACCAAGCCTGACACGTCCGTACATCCCTGCACCTTCTACCACAAAGATTCTGAGACTCTCGCACTCAGAAACCAAGCTTGTGGTCTGGCCGGTGTTCTATCCATATCCCTAGTGCCTCTCCAGGGCACAACCGGAGCAGGTTGCCGCTCACTGCCCGGCCTGTCAAAGAGAGTGGGAATCTCTCCAGACCTCCTCCAGCATGTGGAGACAAGTAAGATGTAAAGTACGTGCTTTCTCGGAGGGAATTCAGTGAGTAAAAATCAATTCAGTGGAAAGTGGTTGTTTTTATTTCACTGCCAGCCGTTTCAAAGCCATATAATTGTTTTGGGTCTTCTATCCACTGCATCGCTGCAACCTCCTGACAACGTCTTAACTTATTGTGTTTGTCTGGTATGTGAGATGGCCATCCAACAATCTCACTCAACATTTAGTGGAATACAAGAGGACCAACACTCTCGTTAGATAGGCATAACAGGTCTATTGCATTATTACAACGATGTCACCTCATCGCAGGGTGAACTGAGGAGAGCCACGTGGGCGAACGGCCCACAACCTGAATAACTTATTCAAAACAGAAACTGTAAATAAAATAAAAAAATTAAATCAGTAACAATACCTACCCTCCTCCCAGACGTGTTCACTGTGAACAACACGTGAAAGGGCACATCACAAGAGCACACACAAGTGCTTGTCTCTCCTTCGCGGGTGAGGGAAACACTGTGACAAAAGAGACTTTCGTGTTTTAACTATTCTCTTTATTTTTCCAACAAGTCCGGATAAACAACTTTCTACTGTATTATAAAACCTGATATCTTAAATCAAACCTCCCTTCTCCCCGCTCCCAGAGACCCCGACATCCCGTCAATGTGCATAATTTCTTGATCTGTGGTGGGGAACATAAATAGAGTGTTATAATTGGCTTCTTGTCTGCATCAATCGTAATATTGCATTTGACATGGTTCGTTATTGTTTGACTACAGTAAATAGTTTAATTGAGTAAATACTTATACATAACACATGTGTACAGACGAACGAAAACTGACCTGGTTCACAACACCTGCAAGGGGCCAATGCTGCGATAAAAAGCGAAAAAGGCGCAAACAAAATCACTTGACACAAAATTAAAAATAGAAAAGCCTGTGAGTCGACAGAGGGATGCTGTGAACACGGAGGATTACACAAAGATAAAGTTCATGTTACTAACGTTAAACGATTATGGCACACAAAAATGATCAGAACAAAACTAGATCACCCTCCGTGACGCGATACGCTTGCAACACATACGGCCAACTGGATCCGACCAACTGGGCCACACTTTGACTGGAGCAATCCAGTTAAAACAAATACTGAAAATAATCCCACATACTGCGCTGGCCTACTACAACCGTTAACACTTGTTAATTCCTATTTAACACGTTGTACAATATGCAGTCTGTTCAAATACGTGGTGCCTTATGTGCTGATTCTAACATTTACCCTAGGTTTTAAACTACATGATTTTAAAAAACACATTTTCTTCCATTATGACCGAGTTTTCTCTACGCGAGAAAGAGACATTGCACAGACTTGCGCATTCCTTTAGGGAATGGGTCACAGGACCTGTTCGTGTATGAACGTTTTTGTCAAGCTTACATGAATATAGGGCACGGGAATACTAGCACTAGAGATAAGATTTCTGTGATATGAGTCTCCACAAGTTGAATCAATGACACAATATCAAAATACACTAATCTCTCAAATTCATTTTACTGTAAAAGTTACAGAACTGTGGTAGATCCTCTGGCTATAACAACAAACACCAAAGTACAAGAATGGTGCCTGGCTGGTGAATACTGTCTCACCCGTATAAGGATGTAGTAGCTCTTGCCACCTTTACTGAAAAAATACTATGGAAAGGGTATGAAAACAGTTTTGTGTTCTGTTTTTAATTGTTTAACTGGTCATACTGATAGAATAATGTACACATATGGTTGCCCATACTGTTAGATATGAGTTTGCGTCTGTCTGAATAATATCCATAATGATTTCAGACTGTTTTCAAACTGTAAGTTCTGTTCCGTACTTTACAAACTTTCAGAATATACTGTTCAATCATTAGCAACGTCACAAAACAAACATTTATTTATAAAATGTAACATAATACTGACCATACTGTTTTTATACTGTGCCGAAAGTATTATTACATAATAAAATCTCTTGCTATCCCGGACAGTTCTACAAACATACTGTTACATAATACTCTTATAGTGTGTAGCAATTTAATTATTTTGCATAAACAGCATCAGTGCAGCGAATGCTAACGGAGATGGTATACTTTATCAGAGTATTTAATAATTAAAAAACACGTTTGCTGTGTAACCTTCCAAATTCTTAGCCTATTTAACTTTGAAAAGTTATAGCTTATGTAATCTCCACTTGTGTATGTTGTGGATCAAGATTAGAATAAAATACTCTTTTATGAACTGAATAGTCAGCCCAGAACACGAATTTTGTTTAAAATCGTTGGTGTGAGACCAGCCTTCTCTGTGTGTTCTAAATTTTTGTCTATTTTTTTTCTGTGTTTGGTAGATTAAAGTGTATTTCCATACAAAATGGTAGGCATAATTTGCAGTCCAAAATGCCTACTGGAAACCATTTTCCATAACCATCGTAGGTCTACCACTGGCCATGCACTCTCTTATATCTCGAACTTAAGTGATGATCCAAAATTCAGAATCACTTTTATAATACAGTTTTTTAATGTGTTTTAATTGTGATTTATCACATGGTTAGCAAATCCTACTGACGATTTCGACGCATTAATGGAAAATTACACGGAAATTATGCATCAGATAAGAAATCTGTTGGTGCAATGTTTCCACAGTATTAGTTGAATTTTTTTTTTATATTATAAAGACTAAGGAAAATATTTTGGTGAAAATCCACATTTCAAGTTTGAACATTTGTATTTAAGGTTGCAATATTTTATCAGGGCATTTTGGACTTTGTAAATGGCTGATGTGAGGTCCAGGCTCCTGACACCTGTGTCACGTGACTGCGATGTGTGGGGCACAAAGTATGCTATAACTGAACGCTTCCATACAGCCACTACATAACTGGTAACTTCTTACCTGATTTGGATTCAGTAATATTATAACATAGAGCTTTTAAACCTAGAAATATTTCACTGTATTATAATTTTGTCCATGTTTACATAATCAAAACTATT
This sequence comes from Dryococelus australis, assembly GCA_029891345.1. Classification (NCBI taxonomy): domain Eukaryota; kingdom Metazoa; phylum Arthropoda; class Insecta; order Phasmatodea; family Phasmatidae; genus Dryococelus; species Dryococelus australis. The sequence goes on from CM056994.1 coordinate 281,112,555, forward strand.
TACGCTGTGGAACAAACATTTGCCTGGCCAATCACGACATGTAAAAGTTGCATTTTGTCTTATATGCAGGCATGTATTACATCTCAGGATTTGCATTATAGAACAGTGCCAAAGTGCGGTGGATTTTGCAGTGAACAAATAAATGGTGTTCCTAAGGAGCCGTATTACTTCCTCAAATAAAAGAAACTTTTACACAAAAATTATTTTAACTGTTACGCAAAAAATACCTATACAGATGTAATGTACATGTACACCTCATACGGATAGTTACTTAATGTATGTAAAAAAACATCCTGGCCACGGTGGTGTAGTGGTCAGACTTCTTTCCTACCCCTAAGGTGAACCGGGCTCGATTCCCAGCGGGGCCACTCCAGAATTTCTGCACGTGGGAACTGTGCTAGCCGGTGGGTTTCCTCTGGGATTTCCCATTTCCCCTGCCCTTGCATTATGGAACTCCTCCATCCTCATCGGCTCTCAAGACCACAATGTTAAGGACTGCCCAAATCTCTCTACTACAGTGCATGAAATCTTGTCTGAGGAAGACCAAATATATAGCCTATGTTCTAAATTTTCTGTTGAGTATCTTGGGTTTTAGAATAAATAACTATTTCTTTTGTGTAGCATTAGTAATTTTTATTAAGGTTACTGAAAATTTTAAAATTTCCATTGTTATTCAAGGGTGAGAAATAAAAACACAAAAAAAAATATATATATATATATATTTCTTTTTGCCCGAAGTTTCCTGTGTTATTTTGAGTATTTTCATTTCTGAAAACCATTTAGTTTAATGAAGAACTTGCCAGTTTTGGTGTGAATAAATGTAACTCAAGGTCAGTGCTGAGAGAATGCAGCGTCTTGAGGCATTGCTGTAAACAGCAACGTGCCGCATGTTGTAAAGCAGCGTCAGCAACTGTGACTGGATGCGTCTCACAGTTGGTAAGTGTGAGATCCTAGACTTTCATTGTGCGGTTGGAAACCTACTGACTATCTGAATTGCCCCAGGTAATGTAGGTTCAACAGTCAATTGTGGCTCATGAAATACTGGCATGTAGCAGGATGTCGACTGACAAGTGAGGACATGCAGGAGAGCCATTCGCATTAACAATCAATGTATTCGACTTGCATAACTATCAGCTTGCATCCTATGGTGTATAGTATTTCCTCGTAGATGTGTGCAAGTAGGTCACCATACATCACACACAACATGAGTAAACATGGGGTCAAATATGTACCATTTATACAACCAGACATGTAAATGAAAAACAGTTTTAGTGCAAAGGCTGTTCACGATAAATTGCGCACTTTTGAAATCAACCTCAGAACAAGTCACTGGCCCTGCCTGCATAATATTTTAACAGACACACTGAGTGACATGCCCCCAGTAAAGATGGTAACGATAGATGAAAAGTAGTTACATAACTTCACGTCGAATAAAAAATGTTAAGGTAACTATTTATGATAACTTTAATTATTTATTTCATTTTCAGTTTTTTTTTAATGCATCGAAGTGTAAAAACGAGTAGATTTGTTAAATATTTACTTTTCCAACAATTTCACAGTTTAACTTGACCGACACATAAATAAAGTGATGAGGCACGTGGCAATGTTAATTTTACATAACGCGGAAGAATATGTGACATGCACACAAGTAGATCTTGAGCAGGGCTCTCAAGAGTGCTCATTTTATCGTGAACAACCCATAGTTGCCTACTATCAAAATGTAGACCAATGTAACTTTTAAAACTGAAAACACTTTTTTGGCATGTAATATGGAAAAAACCAAAATCATTATTTATATTCTTTCTTTTCCACAAAAAAGTAGTCACTGTGGAACTTTGGCGTATGTTTTTTCTTGCCTCTTTCGGATTGTTGTATTAAAAGGAAAAAACATTAATTCAGTAAAACCTCCCATTGTTTTCAAATTTTTTTGTGGTGTTTCAAATTGCAGTAGCGTATGTGTTGCTGTTCCATTTTCTTGTTAAATGCATATAGTTTTTACTGCTATATCATAAAATCTGGTCTTTTAAGTTAGGTGACGTGCTAGTATAGAATTAGGCCTATATTGGCAATTTGAAAGTTAACTGCAAGTTACCAGTTACGTAAATGTCATGTCACAAAAATTTTACTTAAGATCATTTTTATTTTGGCGTATTTCTACAGTACGTAAGTTGGAACATTTGTTCACCCACTACTCTAGAGCTGTGTTCTTATTCACTATCTCACACACACTGTCACTTTCCCTTGTTCCCTTCAGCACCCACAGTTCTACGCATTCCTTTGATCCATTTTTGAGGAAGTGGATATAATTTCAAACACCCATCTTTATTTTGAAATTTTAAGTTCTAATGCATAAACGATTGAAGAATCAATTAACTAAACACATTTTCTTATGTTGTCTTGGTTTTTTGTACGAACAAGTGTTCATCAAACGACAGGAATAAGCTGCATAATTGTTATGAACAATTAAACATACAGTGTAGGGCATGTGTAGAGGACATCGCTCTTGCCCCTAGTCAAATGGGATATTCAAGTTGCATTCATGCCCTTACCACAAATTCAGGCGGTGACAATTCAACGTTATAGCTGTCATGCAATTTTCAGGGAGACACAGCAAGGCAAGGCCCTTAGCTCGTAAATTAGAACACACATTAAGTTAGTTTAAACAAACATGTTACTTTGAGAATAAACACTGAAATAAGGTCAAATTTTCTTCTTTTATCAGTACTCGTGCTTTATTGTGACCTACAGCTTTGTAGGTATGAGAATTTGATAATAGAATATATTTACTTCCGTGTAAACAGTCTTTTCTACAAGGGGGACTGGTTTGTGTGGATGGCAATAAATTGTAGTTTTTGGCATTTTTTAAAATAAAGATTCCATTATATTTTTAAAAGTTTTACTTTATAATTTCCGATATATTTGCAACTATCATCTCTGTGTAGAATTTTTTGCCACAAATTAGGCTTAGTTCAAAAATAAAATGTTGGGGCATGACTGAGCAATTTCCGTAATTCTCAAATATGTAATTTTTAAATTTTTATCTAATTTTAGTTACACTAATAATTGCGTAACAAATTTTGACTCGATTCCAAGTATATTCTTTGGACACAAATAAAATATTAACTATAGTTGCTATGAAAACTTGCCATATAGAAAAGCAGACACTAGGTAATTTAATGGGTTATAGGTTATCTCGATAAGGTACCTCCTATTTACGTTAAATCGGAATATTACAACACAACTCTTTGCATTATCGAAATTTATTCTTGTTTCAATGTCGCATAAAAAGAACACATCGCAGTTTTAAAAATAAGAAACACGAAATTCCACTAATTACAACTTGTTTGGCACTTGCTAGCCTATGCATGTATTCATTTGGAATAAACACGATTGTTTACTTTAAATCGGAATACTCTAACACTAAAATCATTGCATTACAAAATTTTAATCATATTTTAATTTTCACGCAAAATTATTATAAGAATTATAAGAATTATACAACGCGAAATTCCGTTAATTTGATCACGTATGACGCTATGCGTGTATTCTTATGGGAGAAACTGGATTGTTTTGGGTCACGCTTCTACTATTACTATTTCTACTCGAGCTTCACTAAGCGTATTCAAAACGACGACAAGTGTCCAGACCTATCTTTATGACCGTGGTCTGTATTCATTCGGAAAATACTTGAGCGATCAGACCTAGAAACCCGAAAGGCGTAATTTTTGCGGAAACTGTACGTTTCATGTCCTCAAAATGCTCCATTCTGTTGGCAGTTCTCTCTGTACACATGGGCGGTGTCACCCTGGATCAACAAACGAGATGACGGTCGACAATTGCTGCTCTGTTCCATGGACGCCAACTTCGCGAAGGTTCGAATGTCTCGCAGCCTTATCTTCACAGCTGCCTGAAGCACCGCTGATAACGTATCGCGAGGGCACCGTGGCGACAGGCTGACTGCTGTGGCCGCTGATGAAGGCTGTACACGGTACAGTGAGCACTTTTGGAATCAACCTTATAAAATAGTCACTGCCCCAGCATGCATATATTTTAATGGGCGCACTCGGTGATATTCGCCTGGTAAAATTGGTAACGATGGATGGGAAGCAGTTCCATATCTTAACGGCGAATAAAAAGCGTTAGAAAACTATTTATGATTTAAATTATTTATTTTGCCTTCTGTTTTTTTTTTCTAATGCATTGAAGTGTAAAAATGAGCAGATTTGTGAAATTTTTCTTTCGTAACAATTTGACAGTTTCTCTTGACCGACTCATGAATAAAGTGATGAAGCCCAAGGCAACGTTAATTTTATGAGGCGGAAGAATACACAACGTGCATACAAGTAGATCTCATACAGAGCTTTCAGGAGTGCTAATTTTACCGTGAACAGCCTATAGACGTGCTGTTGCCAACCTGAAAACCAGCAAGTCAGCCACATGCGTCTGGAAATTCGTCTACAAATAACTACAGACCAGCGATATTCGCGTTATTTTCTGCGAGCAGATTAAAATTCACCGTCCTGTACATATTCGAGTCGCGTCCATTTAATTATTGTCTTTGCAGAAGTGAGGGGACACATTTTCTTTTGACTTGGTTGGACGTAATTGGGCTTATTCTAGTTAGTTGTTTGCTATTGGTCCAAATGTACCCAGGACGTGTTCGAACAAACTGTAGGCCAATGACAAACGCAATACAAAAACACAAGTATTCGAAGTGTAGTCTGTCTTGAAATAATAACGCTAATTTGGCAAGTCTCTAAAATAATAATGCTAACCCCAAACTTGAACAATTTGCTAATAATTACTGCTCGAAATACAGTTTTGACTCCGGTTTTTTATGTGAATATTTAATTTTAATTTATAAATAACCCAGTTACGCATCGTTATTAGACACTTCAATGAAAATAGTCAAGTCGTGTATAAAACATTGCGAAAATAATATTGTGTTACTATATATACTTTTTCTTTTATTATAAAACGAAGAAAATTAATGTATTATAAGAATATCTATGTTACGGAAAAATGTTCGCCAGATTGAACCTCAGTTTGACTACATTTTGACATCGCAATCACTCCTTGTTCAGAGCAGACTGAATTTTTTAAATACACCAGAATGATATCTTTTGTGTTACGCTCCAAACGGCTGCTATGAAGTGAATAAAAAAGTTTTAATAAGATGACCGAAACTGATCGGATTTTCTGCATTCCTTGAAATAAATAGGTTAAATGGCAATGTATTTTTTATCATTAGAGTCAAAGTTTGTTTAGTTGTACCGTAGTTAAAAAAATTATCAACATTAATAAGTACTGGAAGCGATTAAAGAACAATTACAAGAGCAAGTTATAAGGTTAGGATTTACTTCTGTTTGCATTTACTGTTCCAAGTAGCAACATACGTTGGCCCAACGGTTGGTATTTGGTTGGAAAGGTTGGCAATAAGTTAGATTAGAAAACATACGTAAATATAAAGTTGACCAAACGTAATAAGCCAACCAAATATTTTATTCGAAAATTTTAAGACGATATCTTAGAAAATACAACATCTCACTATATCAAAAAATGTCATGACATTTCTTGATATAGTGAGATGAGAAATTTTTTAAAACTTTCAAATGGTTGGCTAAATGTTGGCAAAAAGTTGGTAAACATACTGTTGGTAATGTGTTTGTATTTGCATGTTGGGCTAATGCAAAACCAACATTTTATTGCAAAGTTAGGGAACATATTTTTTAAATTTAAACAATGCCTCTTTCCTGCATTTCATGAAATACAAACTTTTTCACGATACTTTCCATTTTTCTTTGAAATATGTCTAGTTGGTTTTATGTTGGGACAATGTTCGAAACTAAACACTTGGTGATTGGAACTTTTTTTTAGTTAGTCCAAAATTGTGTAACTAACATATTTCCAACAACGTTCAATGCAATTTTTGGAATAAAAAAACAACTGAAAGTTTACTTAACAATCAAGTTTTTAATACATAAATTTTTTTTGTTTCAAATATATTTTGATGGCCGAGGTTGCCTGAATGTTGGTAGAAAGTTGTCAACTATTCAGTTGGTAATTGGTAGTAAATTTTATATTTGCTCCAACATTTTACAATCAATACTTTATTGTTGAAGTTAGGGAATAGTTATTCTTAATAAAAACAATGCCTATTTCCTGTATTGTATGAGATGCAGATGTTGTTCACGATACTGACCATTTTTCTATGAGATATGTTTATTTGGTTTTATTTTGGAACAATGTTGGTAACCAAAGGGTTGGTGTTTGCTACTGTTCCTTTAGTTGAGCCAACGTTGTGTAACTAACATAATTTCAACAATGCTTCATAGAATATTTGGATGAGAAAAATACATATTTTTTTGTGTTTGATTAAACATTTGGTTTTTGAAACACAAACTAATTGTATTTAAAATATATTTTTATGATCATGGTTGGCTAGTTGGAGGCAACTAGTTGGTAGATATACAGTTCGTAATTAGTATGTATTTTTATCTTGGGCCAACACTGTATAACAAACATTTTAAGTCAACATTAGGTAATAGGTATTCTTAATGAAAACAATGCCGCTTTCCTGTATTTAATGAAGTACAAATGTTTTTCACACCATTTTCTTTGAAATATGTTTTGACCGTCTTATGTTGGGATAACGTTGGAAACCAAAAAGTTGGTAATTAGTAGTTTTTCTTTAATTTATTGGCCAGTTTGACCAATGTTATGTAACTAACATATTTCCAACAATACTCATTATTATGTATGGGATAAAAATATTACCGATGATTGTTCACGTTTGCTTACCAGTTAGGATTTTAATTACATATTATTTTTATTTCAAATATACTTCTATGGTCATATTTGGCTGATTGTTGGCAGCACTTTAGTCGACATACAGTTGGTAAATGGCATGTATTTCTTCTGTTGTACCAACATTGTATAACCAAAATTTTTGTCAGTTTTATGGAAAAGTTGTTCATAATGAAAAAAAAAATCGCTTTCCTGACTATCTTAAATAAAATACACATAGCCAACCTCATGTTTATATGTATACTAAACTCTCGGCTTATATTATTAACACATGATTGTACTAAATATATACAATAGTCTACTGATATAAATAATATATTGAACTTTTCACACACACACAAATATTTTGTATCTTACAACGTTTTTATAATATACACCGTTGCTGAACATGCACCTTTGCGTTTGTTTTCTGTTCGTCGATATCCTCCATGCCTGCATGCATGCCGCCATTTACGCTCTAACAACACGTGTTCTCTCTCGATGCTACTGCTCTTACGACTAGTAAGAAAACATTTGCCACATTTTTCGTGTGTGTGTATATACATATGTGTGTGTGTGTGTGTTCGGTGAGTGTGTAGTTTTTTTCTTTTTGATTCAGAAATTAAAATTTTAAATACTGCTTACAAGAGCCGTTCAGCTATAATAATATTCGTTTAACATATGCTATAGACTTTTTTGAAATAAGCACATATATAATTCATTATATTTGCTTGATGTTTAAAGTTTTTTAGCACAGAGATTCTTTAGAAATAAATTGGCTGTCTTTGGCTATGTATTTATTATTAGATAGAAAATATATTTTTGCAACTGGCAGGTATTAAATTCAGTTCCAGTGTAGTAAAATCTGACTTAACTTAATATATAACAGATATAACACAGATTACTCGAAATGGAATATAATGGTACCTACCTATTTCTGTCAATATTGATAACAAGTTATAGTACTCTAGTGGATAAGTTGTCGGGCTGCTAATCCAAAGGGCGTGGGTCCGAATCCGGTATCTACCAAAGGAATTTTCATGTCGGTATATGAAGTGGTGTGTAATGACTAATGATGGGGTTTGATGACTTACTCAGGTTTTTTGGAAATGGATAAATTCTATTTAAAACACTGGTAACCAACGTTGGCAGAACGTTGTTTATTAGTTGGCATATGTATGCAATAACACATCTTCGCAAAATATTGCCAACTGTGTGAACGCCTTTCGAAAAGAGAAAAGAATATTATTTAGCAAATGATCAAAATACTACGAATAACCAACGTAATAACAACGTTTGTTAGTAGTTGGGTTTCTGTCATATTAGATTGGTGATATATACACGATAAATCAACGTAAAGCTAACGAACTTCTGGTATAGCATATTTTTGAAAGAAAGAGAATTTAAGAAAGCGTGCAGAAAACCATAAATTATATTGGTCCAATAACGTAGGTTGAGCGTCATACTTCAGTTGGCAGTCAACGCAAAAATAGAGTGATATTTTGATGTAGGGCCAACTTAGGTTTTCCAACGTTGGCCCAACACCAGAGCCAGACGTTGGGCCAACAAAAAGTTGCTACTGGAGGCAATTGCAGAGGTGTAACCACGTAAACATGTTCACTTTGTTAAACATTTAGTTGAACGTGTTTAAAGATGACTGCCGTAACATTTTCGCTTTTAAAGGTTCAGCCTTTAGTGTAACGGCACCTTTAGAGAATAGTTGAGTATATATATTTTTCATGGTATCAGCAACCAGACTTGGTGTCTATAATATCAGTATGCTGAAAAATTAAATGTAAACTAATACTTATATATGCCACTGTTTGAACACGCGATTTTGACAGTTCTAAGCAACGACGATATAGGCGGAAAAATCGGAAGTTGAATACTGGAACAGGCGTAGAAGACAACAATCACGTAATATTTATTTAGTTTGTGTTGCCACAGAGAAATGAAGCATGTTTACCTCATCTGTGATAGTCATAGACTGACGATGAGGTAGACTGATCTCGCTGGCTGCGCACAACCAATCTCCTTGTCCCAACATTGAACCGCTTAAAACTTATTTGTAAACAAATGCTTTGAGATATATGTATACTTCATCTGACCAATTTGTAATGCAGTTTGATTAAATACAAATTGGCAAATGTATTTTATTCATATAATAGTGCCTGTCATTAAAAAATTAAGATATAAACAAACACGTTCATCATTGTCAACCATGTGACTTTGACAGTTGTTTAGCTTTGTCAATGTTGGGTACATGCGCAGAAGACGAATGAGCGTCTAACTCATCTATAGTCTATGGTAACAGTGAAAACTAACCCACCTTTTCCTGTGACGTTGATAAGCTAAATCTTGTCATAGAACATTTTTTCTGCAATTGAAATAACAGTTGGTGTAATAATTCACACATTCGTCATACTATTTTGCACATTAATATGTATTATGCACAACAATATAATAAACAATAAAAATATACATTTCCCTTTAAAATAAAGTCTAGACTATAAAAATCGTTAATATTTTTACTGAATATTACATTAGAATATTTCCTTTCGGAAATCGTTATATTTGTCAACATGACTTTAGAACGCTCTATTTTCTCAAACTAAAAATAAACTTCGGTCTAGCCTTACAGTTCAAGCAAATAAAAGAAATGTTCCTTTTTATAAATTAAATCTGTACACTACTGTTTAGTTTCATATTTAATTTATATGTTTTAGAAATTAATTTTGAAAGTCCCGCACTATAACACAATACAAAGTTAGTACGTTCAGGGTTTCTGCCATTAATAATGCAGGATATCAGTAAGTCCCACGTGATGTAATGCCAATGATACCTGACTTCAACTCCAGCGACCCAGGTTCGATTCCTGGCGTGGGAGACGACTCATATTCTAGTAAACAAGAAATTGTGAGTCGTGTTTCGGAGTTGCTGACAAAAAAATCGTACTGGAAAACTATGCATCTTTAATGCGTAGTTATTACGCCTTTACGTCAGCATCAAATACATAACCCAACAGCTGTATGTCAAAATGAACGCAAGTAATTGACATGTTCCCACGGCATTCTTGTCGGTCCTAAAATGAAACATTACATAAGAAATATAGCAGGAAACAGGTCCAAAAGTTTTCAATTCTGAAACATTTATTTATATGTTTTTAATTAACCGCTTACAGTTTACGCGATGATTGAAAGGAAATTCTCTGGTAGTTGCATTCAGGATGCAGTGTAAATAATTCTAGATAATTTACTGCGGTGAGTATCTTGCAGAACAATTATACCACCACAGGGATGCAGAACAGACAGGTACAGATAATTGAAAATGGTGTGACAGTTCGTTATTCGGGCGCGCCTATTCGCTGTTTGACTGCGCCAGAATTAGAGATGGGCCTTGCATTCGGTTGGATACCGCAGTGCTGCCAATATATTCTATTGTCAGGGCTGCCGACTGGACAGCATGTTACCGGACGCTGATTGTATAAATCCCCTGTCGCACTGTCAAATTTTAGCCTTCAGCTATATTTGACAATAAAATTCGAGGACAAAATACGGCCATCAAATTTTCCCTTCCAACAAATTTCATCAAATAATCTTGAATGTGTATGAAAATGCGTCACACTGTCAAATTTTTTTATTGGGAGAATCTAATTTGAAAGGTTATTTGAAAATTATTTTCATAGTGAGATATTGCTTTTGTTTTTCCATGCGGTCCATTATAGGAAGAAATGTAAGTAATATTGTAATTTATTTTCGTTTCTTTCCTAAATTAGAATGTTATTTATAAGATATGTTTCCTGCACAGTGGCATTAATGCCTCTGAGTTCGTAATATGATGTGCAATATTAACTTAAAATAGCTTTTATGGCCAGACAGCTTCAACATAAATTAAATATCTTCATAACTTACTTCGTTTCCAGCAATTGTTCGTTATTTTAAGTTTCTTGACGTCCGTCTCTGTAGTGCACGATTCTGATTGACTGGGACCGTCAAACATCAAATAAATTTTAGAACCGGTCCAATTTTCAAATGTTTGATGGAAACTGAAGCCATCCAACTATCTCAGAGAGAAATGGCGGCGTTTATGACGTCTCGATGACGTCATAACTGTCCAAATTTATTTGACAAAACTTATTGGATGCAGTTTGATGGAAAATTTTGACAGCGTGACAGGGGCTTAACGGCGTTGCGTCATTTTGCTTGCGAGTGTCGCAGTTTTATTAGCTTGCGCGGCTTCAGTTCGTGGCAGTGTAGGGATTGTTTCACTTCCGATTGTGAAGGGTTCCATGGCAGGTATTAGGCCGCTCGCTGACCATAGGTTCGGCAGCAGAAATTCTTGAAAGGAGCACTAAAACTGTGTAAATGGCCACCAGCGGCCGCCTTTTCCAGAAAGCTATAAACACCGAAGGGAAATTGTTTTATGAGCGAGTGGTTTTTTGTGGTAGTCGCGGCTCCTTTGACGACGTCCCTAGCCCCCTGTTGCATTAAGGCCTGTCTACAATCGGCCGTTCCTGTGGAAGCGGACGTGTCCGAAACTCGGCGTCAAGTGACGTCACATTTACGCAGTCCGACTATGGTCTACAAACGCGTTGTCCAACGAGAGCGTTCAGAGTCTGGCACTAGTTCGCAGTAAATTCGGCACATTATTTGTTGTTACGTAGTGATGTTTACGAAATTGGCGATTTGAATATTTACTTACAATAAACGCCTTAACGATTTTATTTTAAGTAAGTTCGCCAACTGACATCCAAATTTTACTTTTTAAATTTATATTTTAAAAGTTGTAGCCTTTAAATAAAATTGTCAGACCGAACGAAAACATCACTAATTATTTATTAGTATTTCATCATATTTGTGAGGAAGCACGCCCCGCACATCCATTGTTTACATTAATAACGTAAACATTCCACGAATGCGCGCGAAAGTATTTGAAGTCTTCTTCTTTTTCTATCACCTTAGGTCACAACTTCGGGTAAAAGATTAATTTTCCGAATGCTTCAACTTGGGACACAGGTTGACTTGGGACACGGCAACTTGGGACAGCGCCATGACGTCAGAGGGTCACGTGCCACAATCAGGGCATCCTTGTCCTAAGACACATGTTGGGATGTACGTGATTGGCGGAGAGCTACGATGTTGGACGTCAGTGCTATAACAATTTTATTATATTTTAGAACACTAGACCACTTACGTCAGTTCTTATTTGCCAATTATTAATTTTCAGTTAGTAAATGAAACAATACACCTACGTAAAGAACGACACTCGCCTAGGCTCTCTTTGGGAGCATACAATAGCTCTTATCGAAAATACACTCCATCTTAATCGTAGGTCCCACATTACCTCATCCCCTCAACGCCTCTGAAGACCTCGATGTTAAGAGCCGCCCAAATCTCCACTCACTTCACTCTTCACATTATCTCATAGTGTACTGCATTATGAAATCTCGAGGGAGGAAACGGATTTTCTTCATTATTCTCACTTGAAATTTATATCACATTTATGTATAACATAAATATATAAAACGCATTTCTCGTATATCACAGCCTTGTAGAAATGTGCTTATATATATATATATATATATATCAAGGCCGTAGATAAAAGGTCCAGCTATATAAATTAAAGTATAATTTTACCTGCAAATAAAGCAATGTTAAATTGCGAGGAATAGATATGAATTAAAGGGATATGATTTATAAATTATTTTGCACATTAAAAAGGCGATAATTTACGTGTTCATATTCCATAAAAAAAATTGTAAGTATAGTCATTTCTAATCCTACTAGGTTTACACATGTTCTGAATTATGTTATGCACAGCTGGGCATACCACATTTTTGTTTCATAGAGTTGAATGTTTCCGGTTGGTCAGTCGTAAACACTCAGAAGCTGTAAAACGTGAAAGAAACAAACTCCCAAACGTAGCTGAAAGACGACACTGTACGTTCAAAACCGTAATAAAGTTTAGGCAATAAAATAAAATAATCAACTCTAATAATGCAGTAGTAAAGATATGTTTTATGCTGCTACAGGGACACTGAAATGTTGTAATTGGTACGAATTCATTCGACAATTTTGAAATCCAGGAGTAGTAAGTTTTTTCCGCCAACAGTGAATCCTTTCGTAGTAAATTAATTGCTATCATCCATTCATATATAGGCTATTCAAGGTAAAGTGAGCAATTTTTGAAGCCCCCTCATTTGGAATAATAGGCAATTAATACATTTTATTGTATCCTTAGACGTTAATTTTCGAGTTCGGTGAAATATATATACATTGTGTTTACTACTTGCATGACAATATTTATTTTAAAACGTGGTAGAATGATAAAAAGGGTTGATAGGAAAAAGTAACTAGGGCCTCAAAAGTGCTCACTTTACTATGAACAGCCTTTATTAAAAGGCACTGTAAAATTTTTAATAGTATCCTTATATCAATAGCACGTTAAATATTGCTCTAATAAGGATAAATAATTAAGAGACATATTTCACCGAATATCAGTGTAAAGATTACACTTTCAACCAGTCTTAAAGGCATGTAAACACTTTTCATTATTTACTGTTAACTCCACGACAGTACTCTACAAAGTGTTTATGTGAAACATGCGCAGTTAGAAGCATCAATTTATTCAACGTGTTAAAACTAAATGTGTAAATTAAGCTGTACACCAATTTTACTATTCTACGCCATTAGCACCACAACTTAACTTCATTAAAAAGTGTTTTAAACTCAAAACTTGTTATAAGGTTTACTTTTTTACTCTCGAAATGCAGTCTTTCCCTGATGTAGAATATTTCCCTTTAAATTTTGAGATGTGTTTATTGATTCCAACAAAATTTGGTTTCGCTATGATAGCGAACGAACTCTAGACTCATTTGATTAATATAAAATGTTTTATTGTGCACTCTAAAAGTTCTTATTTCGTCAGCTGTGACAAATCAATTTTTTGTAAGTTACTTGACATAGACTTTGAACAATAGCGTTTTTCCAACACTATGTTTGTTCGATAAAGTTATCGTTATTATGCAACAATACTCTCTCTCTCTCTCTCTCTCTCTCTCTCTCTCTCTTTCAGTGCAGTCATTCCACCCCGAAATCTATTCTAGTCGTTTTTAATGTCAGCGCCAATCATAAAGCTACCGCTACGTGGGTAACCCAGGGACCCTATTCTCTAACTTAAGGTGGATTCCCACCCGCCGTCTTGGATTTATCCATTTTTCGCCAAAGCTTCTATTTAAGAAGGTGTATTGAAATTTCTCGCTCGAAATATCCTAAATAACAGCTTCCCATACTTCATCGAACTGCCACAGTTTCGCTGCATTTTTTTGATTTTTAGCTGGTAACTGTCGAGGCGAAACGCGAGATTATTTCTTGCGAACGATTACAAAGGCGAAAAATACCGGACAACTCTATACAAATAGCATAGACGTGTGTGCGAAAAAAAAAAAACCTTGGGGCTAAAGGTTTTACTATAATTATATTTCTAGAAACATTTCAAAAGTTATTTATTACTATCATTTGTCAGTAAATATTTTCCACATCTGTAACATTTGACGTATTAAGATTTAGTTTTCGTCATTTGAGTTTTAGGCATTGTTAAATAAACTTTCCATAGAGGAAGGAAAGTTTAGTCTTCATATTCACCATGTTGGTATCGAACTATTAATATCAAAATAATGTATTAAACAAAGATGCTACTATCTACTGGCTGGAGGTGAGAACATCGCCGGATTTTCTCGCAGAAATCTTCAAGTTGTCCGGTATTGATTTCTAGTGTGTTTGTCTCAGACAATGCACTAGGCAATGCTCTGTGTTCTGTCGTTCCAAAAACCATGATACAAAACTGTATTGCCAGAGCATGGCAAGAATTCCATGAATCAAAGATGGCAGGTGCGAATCTGCCTTAAAGATGTGACGGATTCGGCCACGGGTAAGTGCTGCTATAGTCCATTTCATATAAGTGGTCTCAAATTTGATAGACAATGTGACCAGCCTACACACTATGAAAACAATAAATGATCTCGCTCCTACAGTATTGTATCAGATGATGAACTGCTGCGGCATCCGTGTTGTTATGTTGGCTATTTTGATGATGGTTGTGGAAGAAAATAGTACTCTGAACTAAAAGTTGTAATTTAAAATCTTAATTATACTTACAACATTTATGGTTTAGATTATAATTTTAAATCAATGTTAAATTTTCTTGGCTATTAGTAACGGGACTTTAGGAACATGTTCAGCATTTATGACAGAGTATGTTGACACGTACGAACAGTAAACGTTTCCAGCCAATGGCTACCCATGTTTATGTTTCCAGCCAATGGCTAGCCATGTTTATGTTTCCAGCCCGGTGAAGGAAGTTGTGCGAGCGCGTTTTTTCTCATCGTTTTTATTATACGAATATCTTATTGGTGGTGTCGGAGTATTTAATCGGTAGTTAATTATTTTTTATTTGCTTTCTCCAAACATAGTTGGTTGTAGGTGCCGTTGTAGTGCGTTTTGTTGAGTGAAATGTAATATTAATCAGCACTTCGTTAAACTGCTCGTTCCGCCATTTTCCTAACCGCCTTCCACAATGAAGTGACACAGATATTATTTCCGTATATAAGTTTAAGTTTGTTTGTATTAGGAAACGTGCGCAGAGTTGATTTTACTAAATCATTTTGCAAATAAATTATTTAATGCTAGTGACGAACAAACGTGATTTTAGTGATGTAAACTCGCAAGGATTGCCATAGAAAAACACATGTTCCGAGAGGTTACAACAGCTAGTTCGCGTGTTTTGTAAATGTATTTGTAAAACATTAATATAATTATCTAAATGCACGTGGCCTGAAAAAGCCGCAATTTCCACACTTTTGTAGTGAGTGAACAATATTTGTTTGTCTACGTGGTAAATTCGAGGGTAATGTTAACCTTCGGTCAAAGTGTGTGCGTGTATATATTGGTACATCTGTACGAATACGAACAGTGACGTATGCATCGCGTTTTGTATTTTAATTAAAGTTTTAATTTTCGAATTTAAATAATTTAAATGTTATTTCCATACGAGCAAAATTTTCCACTGCTCCATCAAAACAATATGCAACTCAAAATGCCACACACTCATGCCGGAATCACATAGCCCCGACCAACACAGCACGAAACGACCAAAAAAGCAACCACGACACATTTCAATTTGAATACTTGAATTTACAGCACTGCCGACACCACGCTCTCGACATTTAACCTAACTATTTAGAAGGCGCTGATAGGCTACGTAAGTTTCAAAGGTGGTGAACATGAGAGAAATTTGTAATACATAATGGTGAAAATTAGTATCGCTAATGCATACAAAAGTAAAATTATTATTTTTAAGAGTTAGGTACAGTAGTTTTCAATTTAATTTTCGTATAAGCTGCCTATTTACCATTGTAGGGAAAGCTTGCAATACAATTTCATTTTGCAATGTTGTACATTCTTCTGCCGTGCCGCACGACACGACGAAGAATAGATATAATTTCTAATCCAAAATTGCCGGTCGGGCTTACGACAATCTATGTAGTATTTCATTGGCTGTTGGCCCTCGTGTCATGCACGTTGTGGCTCTGTGATTCCGGCATCGTAAGAACATCAAAATAATCCCGCCTCATGAAAGACGATAAACTAAAGTCCCCCCCCCCCCCCCAACACTGATTACTTTTTTCCTTTTTCCCTTGAAATAAGATAAAGATGATACCCTAATTGGGCCTGCATTTCATTACTATGAACATTTATCTGTGTTATTATTGATTGAAACTCTATAACACTCTGGTTCTGGAGGGTTTCAAAATGTAAAGCTTACTGGCCATACAAACTTGTCACTTGTATCACTTGTATTTTTTTAGAACGAATATAAAATTTGTCAAGCTTGTTACGCAGGGATACTTGTTAGCAAATAAATTTAAAGGTTATTCCCGATTTTAAACGCTGTATTTGAAAGTAACATAATTTCATGTAGGTTTCAACATTGGAGTCTTTCATAAACGGTTTGAGCATTTTTGTTTTGCAAATTAAAAGCGCTCATATGTTTTTAACATACGTTGTTAAGAATATTGTAAGAATAACAGAAGAATAATTCACATAAACAGGATTTACATGGGAAAGACAAGTTTTTTATATCAAGTAAATTACAACATGCGTATCAAACAAAATTCTTTCAATTTAAGCACCCAACGAAGGTGCTCCAACATCATAAAGAAGTGTCTCATGCATCAGCAGGAACTGTGACATTCCAATATTTATCGCTAAGGAAAATTAACTTTATGTCATCTTCAATTTTTAGTGTGTAAGTAACATGTTCGTTTGATATATTGTTTCTGTAGGTCACATCTGCTTCTCTAGAGCACTTTGTAACAACTCTGAACTGAAATACAGTTTTTCATTAAGTACCCGAGAACAAGCCTAGGGCTGTACTCACAATTTTGATGAGGGATGTTGTGCGACTGAACTTCAGTGTAAATATCAACACTGAGTTAATCAGAAATAAGTTTTTATTCGCAGCATAACAATCTGAACACGAAGGTATTTGAGAAAAGTTATTAAAGTATTTTGTATGTAGACCTGCAATACTTAACATTTGAGTTACTAAATGAGAGTTATTATAATTACTGAAATTAAATAACATTTGCTTAAATATTATTTTGTCTACCTACATACTTTAACATCCTGAGAATTATAACCACCATAAAAGTATCAGGCTGTACAGCGTTTGATGTCATATCATACCACAAAGCTGAATTATGTACTTTTAATGCAATAGTAGGCATAGCCTGTATGTAAGAATGTATACTTTCTTTGAAAAGAAGATGAGGGAAAGGGGGTGGTAGTATTTGTGCATTCCTGGGGGGGGGGGGGGAATCTTGGTGTTTAGTGTTCGTGGAAACCATGCTAAATTTTTATGTTAACAAGAACTTTCCTCAGGCAAGTGTGACAAGATTAGTTGCCAATAATATATTTCGAGTATATTAAAAAACAGTAAAATATCTTATTCATTTGACAGTCAAAATACATTTTCATTTTCGTGCATCCTGGTTACAAATTTCTTGCAAGGTAAAAAAATTATCAATTTACAGACATTGGCTGTTAGTTATTTACGTAAAATATTTATAAACTGGAAAAAAAATGGGATTGTTGCCAACCTGCAACTGTTTGGACATCCCTTCGCAACTTCTAAAAGTCATTTAGGAGGAGGCACATGCAGTTTGTTTACAAAAACAGGCATTCATATGTTGTTTGTTTACAAATACTGGCAGTCACATTGTGTTTGTTTGCAAATAATCACCTTCAATCACAGTTTAGGTGTGGCGGAAGGATACATAGCCACCCAGATGCCATTAACACTACTTTCCTAGAACTGTCAAATTTGAGACCACTTATATGAAATGGACTATATCTTGGGATGCTCAAAATGAACTAGTACCACCTGAAATCTTGTATCCATAGAAAGAGGTGAATTTATTTTAGAAGTATTATTCGAAAATGCATTAAGAAATAAATGTTACTTATAGTTCAAAAATCACTGTAATAACAAAATTTGCGACACAATGCATGGTGTAATAACGGAAAAAAATATAATACAACAATCAGATGGTTTATTTCAGAACAAAGCGCTCTGCGTTGCCAATCATACATTTGTGCACAACGATATCAATAAAGATATGGCTCACAGAACACCACATAAAGATGCTTACGAGTAACCATCGTTATGGCCCTCTTTATGATGCAGACGATCACGACGACTGTCTTTAAGCAAGCTCAAGCTAGATAATAGGGCCCCAGATTTTGTTACAATGAGCAGTCTCGTAATACGGTAAAATAATCGAATTTGAATGTGGGGAGTTCTTGTACTTTTGGAACGGTTAATAATTTCTGGGAACTTAAACATTAGCGTACGGTAATAATTTATCTGTGACTCTCGAAAAAGCGGTTGGTCTGGTGCA
Source organism: Dryococelus australis (assembly GCA_029891345.1). Taxonomy (NCBI): domain Eukaryota; kingdom Metazoa; phylum Arthropoda; class Insecta; order Phasmatodea; family Phasmatidae; genus Dryococelus; species Dryococelus australis. The sequence continues at coordinate 281,131,300 of CM056994.1, forward strand.
CTATTCGCAGTTTTTGCGCGTAAACTGAAACCTGGTTATGAACGGCGCAACAATCAAACTCATTTTAATGTAAAAGGGTGTAATTTTTAAAATAGGTGACATTTAACAAATGAAAATGAGAATATCCGCTTTTTAAACATATTACACATATTTGGGAACAGTTTTACAATTTTCGTAACTATTTCTTAAAAACGTAGCGTATATTCAGTTTCAAGAAGTTCCCAGTGTTTCCTGCTGCCGACTTGATTTGTAGATTTTTCGACATATCTTTGGCATGAATGGTGTCGAGCACACAGCACGCTGTAGATTGGTGGCAAGGAAAAATGCTGATCACGAGTACAGTACATTTCTTGAATCAAACCTTTGAAAAAGCACACCAAGTACGTCATGTTGGGTTGTTTCCTAAATATGGCGTGTATCACATGCCATATATGTTAACATAAAAGTACCCTATTTCTGGTTAAATTGAACTTTACTTACATTTCATCTATACATTTCAATATTTCATTTATAAATAATAAGAATAAAAATAGGTATAAAATGAGTGTGTTGGTAATGCCTAGTAAGAAATAGTTCTCATGTAAAATGTTATTGCACTGAGTGCGCACGTATGCTGTGCGCTGTACCTCTGGTGTAATTTTCTAAGCTTTGTTTGAATGAGGAGGAGGAATATTCTGGAAGTAGAACTTCAGCAGGCCTTCAGAAAAATTTAATGTAACCGTGAATGGGCTATAAAAAATCAGGCCTACGTGCCTGCAACACTTGAACAAAGAAATTAATCTGTGTCCGTACGGGTTACAACACGACAGTTTAATGTGAAAAAACGATATAATAAATAAATCGTTAAAAACAGAACACCAATGTAAACTTATACTTTATCTACACTTCATATGAGAACAAGATGACAAATATTTTTCAGGGAAGTCTCGTTGCAAAATTATTTTGTAGTCACCATAAAATTATTTTAGTGTTCACAAAAATTTGACGGTGTCAACTAAATAGTTTTGTGCTCGCCACAAGAAAAATTGGTGATGCGCATAGCAACACAACAGTTTGTGGCTGCCATAAAATATTTTTGTCGGTGTATACAACCTACCTAAGGTAAACTAAGTAAGACAAAAAAATTTCAAAAAGCTGACTGTGAAAACTTATTAGATACACAATAAAAACTTTGTATTAACACTTAATAAAATGTTGACAGCGAAGCAGTTAGTTTAACAGTTTAAAAAATTATTTACCTGAAAATGTGTACTTTCGCAAAACAAATGCGAAACTTTCTCGAGAATTGTTTTGGTATTAATTGCACAATGATGAGTTTAATATACGCTTACACTCGGTTGGTCAATCTGGCAGCCGGCCGTAGATATCTTCATGAGCCCATGAATTGCATTGCAAAGCAAATGCAATCTGCAAGGCACCAAAATTACATTCGTGATCAACCCAAACAAAGCTACACCATTCAAAACCGAAGAGAAACGTTTTGTTAAATACAAACGTTAATGCTGTGCATGGTGATCCTTGATCAGACTGAAGTATACTTTTAAACATGAAGTAGACAATTGTCGTTTTCCACGCATGTTCTCAAAGTTTGTTCAAAAAATGCGGTGACATTACTTTTTTTTTATGTAATTGGTTTTAACCTCTTAACTACGCTTTTGCGAAAAAAATAAATAAGTAAATATAAAACTGCATCTTGCGTTACTTTATTATGTAGTACCATATTTGCTTTATGACTTAGTCAAAAGTACTGTACTAGCTTATCAAAGCACTGAGTTTAGTAAATAGGGCGCTAAACTTGGTAGAAGCCGCGTAGTTTTGAAAGTTGTGTAGGAAAAAAGCAGTTGGGGTGCGCGCTCTACCCCTTAATCCCCCCTTGAGAATCACTCACACTATAATGCATTTACGATTACTTCCAACTTTTCTGAAGCCTTGCTTATGTTCTACTGTCAGGATATTCCTCCGCCTGTTTCAAACAAAGCCTATCTAGGTCTAGAAAATTTACACCAAAGAGTGAACGCACCACATTCGTGTAGGGCACTCATATTAAGTATATTTTTGAACAAGAACTATTTCTTACTAAGCATTACCAACATACCTATTTTCGTCCTGTTTTAATTCATATTAATTATAAATGAAGTATTAAAATTTATGAATAGGATATAAGTATAAGTTGTATTTGCCCAAAATCCTGGTATTTTTATATTACCAGAAGTATAACACGTTTGTGACAAACGAGTAGATCACACAGGGGGTGATTTTTCAAAAGTTTATTCAAAAACATTAGTAAACCGCGACTCGCTGGCCAACATAGTTTACCGTTGCCCTTTGCTCGGAATATTGATATAAATGATGTTCGTAAGTCACCACCTATTTTAGGTGTATACTGTAGACAGGGGAAGGGGCGAGACCAACTGCGCGGCCACATCCCTCCACGAGGTAGTGGTAACTCCCACCCTTCCCTAGTTACAAACAAAATAAAACTCTTCCTACCAGTCATTTTACTCCTGTGTTTCTTCAGACACCCTTCTAATTAACGCCATCCATTCCCATCTTCTGTTTGTAGGAAAATTACATTTACTATTCATAAACTTCATGCAATTTTGCAATTATTTTCTGTCAAGGGGATTTTTACGCTGTCCATGGCGATATTTCTCCCTCGCTTCTTAGTTTAAGTTATGTAGTACGCACGGGATCAAAAAATTGCCTCATTCACGGCCATGTTTGCTTAACCCCAGAAAAGCCGCGATGCACGTGTCCTGTAGTTATACGCGGTTGTGTGTATTATTACTTCTAAAAACTATACAATATTTAAATGTAAATATTTTTTAAGACAAAAACGAAAGTCGGTATTTATTTTTCTTTATTAACAAATTTGTTTATCGAGTCATTAATGTGGTCATTCAAAAGTGTCGAAGTCTGCAAAGATCGCTGTAGATAACCCATTGTTTACGAAGTTTATTCTTCTGTAAAACAGCTACTTATACTATTACGACGATGCTGTATCTTTCCTGAACAGATTGCAGTATTATAACCATTGCGACGATGCTGTATCTTTCCTGAACAAATTGCAGTATTAAAACCCTACCAGCTTGAAATTCTGAGGAAACGGCATACGCGCGAAGCTTGATTATAGGCTGTCCACGGTAAAGTGAGCACTTTTGAGATGAAACTTTGAGAAATGACACTGACCCCTACCTGCATATATTTTAACGGACAGTAAGATTGGCAACGGCCCAAGTATGGCAGTTCCATTAATTACGTTGAATAAAAAGTGCCAGGAAAAAATTCGTGGATATTTAATTTATTAAATTTTCTTTCTGTTTTCATATAATATTTCTTAGTGTAAGAAATACGAAATCTGTAAAACATTGATATTTATAACAATTTTACAATTTCACGTGACGGACGTTAAGGTCCATGACAATGTTAAATTCACATACGGTGTAAGGATACAGTGTAATCAGATAAGTAGATCCTTAGCAGGTTTTTCAAGAGTGCTCAGTTTACCGCGAACAGCCAATAGCCATCTTTGGAATAGGAGTTAAGAAGTATAGTCCATTCACGGTTTCCTCGCAGTTTTTGAATCGAACCTTTGAAAAATCTCTCCATGTATGACGTGTTTAGTTATTTCCTAAATACGCCCTGTATCACAAGCGTTTTATACTTGTGTTCATAAAAGTTACTTTTTTTCTGTTAAATTGAAATGTTATTCATATTATATCTATAAATTATAATGCTTCATTAGTGAATAATTTGAATTTAAAAAAGGGGGGGAAATAGGTATGTTGGTAACATCTAGTGAGAAACAGTTCTTATACAAAATATCATTACAACAGAGTGCGCACGGATGTGGTGCGTTATCCCTCTGGTGTAATTCTCCAGACTTGTTAAGCTTAGTTCACACGAGGCGTAGGAATATCCTGGAAGTATACTATTAGCAGGATTCGTAAAAGGCTGAAGTAACCGTGAATGGATTATACAAGGGAAGTTAAAGGCTGTTCACAATAAAGTAAGCACTTTCGAAATCAACCTTAGAAAAAAGTCACTGCTCCTACATGCGTACATTTTATCGGGCACCCTGAGTAACATGCGCCCAGTTAAGTTGGTAACGATGGATGGGAAAGTAGTTTCGTTTCTTAATGTCGGATAAAAAGGGTTAGGTAACCATTTCTGTTAGTTTCAATTATTTCTTTCTCTCTCTTTTTTTTTTTTTTCATCGAAGTGTAAAAATGAGCAGATTTGTAAATATTTACTTTTCTAATAATTTCACAGTTTCACTTGACCGGCGCATGAATGAAGTGATAACGCCCATTAATTGTAGAGGAGGTGAAGAATACACAACATGCATACAAGTAGATCTTAAGCAGGGCTTACCAAAGTGCTTATTTTGCCGTGAACAGCCTACAACACATTCGCTCACAGCACAAATTTCTTTCCATTCAAGACTGTGGGGTTGCAAGGGGAAGGCGTGTTGACTTGTAAGTAGCTATTTTCCGCTCAATTTTTATCTTATCACTTGGCAGCAGTGCACACTGTTTTTTTTTTTTTTTTTTTTTTTTTTTTTTCGTAAAGCATGTGAAACATATAATTTACGTAAACAAGATAACGGTTGGTTACTGGTCGTGTCATCGCCACGTAATGTATTTCTATTGGAACATCGAGCATTGTTCGACGTCACATCTCGATTATTTTTTTTTAATAGCGGGCTTGCATACACTTGCGAAATCTGCGATTGCTGACGAGTTCGTGTCGAATCCTTGACTTTCTTTGCTCGTGCGGCAGGAGGAGGTGATGAAACACTTCCAGTCATTTCTGCCCTGACGTCAAAACGTCCAGACAAGCAATAGAGTTCCGAAGCATGCCCGAACGTGGAAAACGAAATTAATGTCGAAACGAATCTGAAATTGCAATAGGTCACTTTTTTTTTCGTGTGTACCAATAAGTTGTTTTCGGGTCTCTCCAATCTAGTGGAACATCGGCAGATAATTAATGAATCACCAGGAGTCGGGCCCGCGGAAACCGTGGTCTAGGCCACCATCGGCGAAGCACGTAATTATATGCCCCTGAACCCCCCTCCCCTTTTTTTTCACTCTCAAAGGAGGGATTTTGTCACCGACCGAAATGGTCGGATGTAAACAGTCTCCAAAAATAACATCATTCCCACTTGTTTCGGGAGTCAAATATACACAAACAACATTTGCGACCATTAAATAACCCTCCTCCTCCACCTTTGAGGATGAAGGGCAACTGTCCCAAATCATGCTTAGACCTTCCCCTGCGGACCTATTATAATTTGCCCATACTGGCCTCGCCATAAAGAGGCTCAAAAAGGTGAAACATAGGACGCACTACAATCCCACCAAAATGGAAAACATTCTCTCCCTTATCCCTCTAACTCCTCCCAGGGGGGTGGATGGCACTTTGGAAAAGGGGGGGGGGGGGGTTCAAAGAGGAAGGATGGTGGATCAATGAGGAGATCGGCTTACCTCACCCTCCCCAATCCCTTCCGTTTGCCCACAGCGGCCCTTCAAAAACAGCGTTTTTCTGCAAAAACTTCCGTTCTTGATTAATTAGCTACACGAATTCGGTAGACATTATAAACGTAAATTAAGTTCATAAAATTTTGTTTTAAAGCAAGCGAAAAGAAGTTGAACCCTAAGTTCCAAATAATGTGAAAGAAGAGTTCAGCCAACTAGACAGTTAACGAAAAATGGAGCAATGGACAAAATTAAATTACATAGCACCTTACACAATTGCACAACAAAATCGCAATTTTGAACACGCACATTAAACAACAAAACAATTTGCAAACATAAATTGTCATTAATTCATTTTAATATGTGGACAGAAGAAGTTATTTTACAAATGTCCACGGACAGCCAAAATAAAAGATATGCAAAAATTACATTACATTTAGAATTTTAAAATGTTTTTTTTTTTTTTTTTTTTTTTTTTGCAATCTGACACCGTTAAGTACTAGCTGGAAATTTTCAAGAGAGTAAGTATATACTTACTTGCTAAAGAAAATTGGTTAGTGGGAACAGTTAGAAGTGACGTTTGGAAGGAAGAGCATACTGTAGGACGTAGTATGTTTGGCTTCTCTGAAACTCTTCAATACATTTAGAAATATTAACGATTCACTTCACGTCGAGACAAGTTGGTTTACGCTTTTCCAAATAACATCTCGGAACTGAGATGCGCAGTGTAAAAACACCGCAGCACAACAATACATTATACATAGCTCATTTGGTTCGTAAAACACTAGGAACCCTTCACCATAGGGGAAAGCAGTGAACTGTGTAGGTATATGTGTATAGGTGAGTGTGTGAGTGTGTGTGTGTGTGTGTGTGCGCGCGCGCGCGGTCGGGGCGATTTTCGATTTCGAGGGAAGAGAGATGGCTATGGAGATGAAGACCTCAACAAAGCGACTCAGGACGGCTCGACTAAAAACCTTGGCGAGTCCTGCGAATAAAAAAATCAGGAGACGTCGGGGCCCCGGACACCTTTAGTGCCATGAACCTGAACCAGTTTCCACTCCGATGCCGCCAGATGTTTGGCCGAGGGACGCCAGAAAACACTTCGATGACACGTTTGATATTCACATATTCAGCAGCCTTCTATAAGTTGTTGATTCCCTGCGCAGGGAAGATTCCACTGGCGTCCGGTGAGAAGCTGTCGAGCATCTGTTTAACAGGATGAATTTCTTTGTCGAATAAATTCAGCGGCAGCTGACAAAATATGTAATCTCTACACATTCTGTTTGATATATGATAGGCTTTATACTGAGAGATAAACTCCGAAAGAGCTGGCTTATTTGAGCTCAAGCTTTCAAACGCCTTTGGGTGTGTAGTGTTCTATTGGGTCTTACGTAACACGGTTGGTTGTATGCAAAATAAAACTAAAGACGTCTGGACCTTTCGATATATATCGTGTCCAAAACACTTGTTAGGTCCGAACCCACTAACACGACCGTAACAACATATTATTCCACAAAGAGAGAAGTAAGTTCAGCCTGTATTGACGGTTATTTTCGTTATTTTCGAAGACTTAGCTTACTGGTCCATCATTACACAAGAGTCGCATTTTATTTTTAAATATATTCTGAAAGGAGTGTACCGTATATTTATAGGCTATTCACTGTAAAATGAGCAATTTTTAAAGCCCTGCTTAAGATCTACCTGTATGCACGTTGTGTATTCTTCCGTCTTATATAAAATCAACATTGCCATGAGCATAAGCACTTTATTCATCCTTCAGTCAAGTGAACCTGGGAAATTATCAGAAAAGTAAATAATTTACAAATCTGCTCATTTTTACACTTCGATACATATAAACAACAGATATGGAAGGAAATGATTTAAGTTATCACAAATGGTTACCTAACACTTTTTATTCGACGTTATTGTATGGAACTAATTTCCATTCATCGTTACCAATTTTACTTAGCGCATGTCACTCAGTGCGCCCCTTAATACGTATACATGTAGGAGCAGTAACTTTTTCCTAAGGTTGATTTCAAAAGTACTCCCTTTGTCGTGAACAGCCTTTAGGTGATATGTAGTCCTAGTGCTGATTCGGAATAAGGCACCTGTTGTCAAATGAGACTCGACTGTGAGTCCCAAAAGAAGGCATTTTTCTATAACAGCTTACGTCTTAAATACCTACTTATTTTCTGAAGGTTGAAGAAATGTTTTCAAATTCCCCATACATGCAAAATAGTGGCGTATACCAATACCAAAATGCCACTACTATACCAGGAAAAAACAACAAATCGGAGGTTCGGTCCATCTCTGTACATAGGTTTTTCGGGATCAAGAAAATAGATAGCACGCAAAATGAAACTCCATGGGAATTCTTGTCATTCATTTTTAGAGCCAAGTACGTGGTTTTGGCATAGCAGCATTTCCACAAAATTGCTTACATTTCTTTTATGTGTTATAAAAATGTAAATTATTGAATTTCAGGTGGTCTACATAATGATTTTGTCGGCCAAATATGGCGGGAATCGATTAAGTAGTTCACGAAATAAGATGTAAAACTTGAGTCATTCAAATAGCGCTGCCTTGCAAAATGAGGAAGTGAGTTTCTTAACTTAATGCCGATATGGTGAACTGTCATCGTCCCAGTTTTGGTTCAGATCGGTCGAATACCTCCTAAGGAATTACAATTAACCCAACAAATTTGGAGTGACCGCTATTTTGAAAACGATCATCTGGATTGTTCTAAAACAATAGAATTCGGCTGCTGTTATTAGATATTGTAAGTGAATCTAGTTTTGTGAAATTTGAAAAGTATACAACGATCAAACCGGAAGGTGAACTTAAATTCATCTCACCTTAGGAAAGTAGGTTGCAAAGGGGTGCAAGTGAGATATTGCAACATGCGTAAGCTCTCTTATAAAAATACCAAAAATGGGCTATATTGTGCTCATGCCGAGCCATTGGTTAAATGAAATGGAAAATGGTGAAAACTTTTGCCCCAGAATTCCTTTCCAAAAACACTGTAGCGTGTTGCTCCCTTTACGATTGTTTGACGCATTATTCACTCAACTTAAATAGCTAAAGAACGTTGAATTTCAGAGTAGCAAAATTCTCTTTGGCTCAGCGAAATGAAGGAACGTCATCACAAGTTCACACACAGAAGTCAGCCAATTTCAGGAAGGAAATACATATACAACATTCCAGACTAAGAAAGATACAAGGCTTAAAATAAATCACAGAAATGAGTGCTGTATAATAGACGTGTGATGAATATGCATTAAAAAATGCAGCAAATAATTAAAGAATTTGTAATCGAAGTCACTTTCAAGGAAAAAACTATCAAATAACATGCAAATCGTCTCCGTAAAGTTCGTTATTGTGCGATTAGTTTACAAACGCGTGAAAAGGGTAATTAATTTATAAAAACAGAAAATAAGTAAGATTTTTTTATCTAATTGGGAAATATTCAGTTGCCTTACTCAAGTTAAAGGTGAGCAAACTTTTAAGTAATGTAAGGCTTTAGTTCGAAAACTGTCAAAAATAGGGGGTAATGGTCTCACACCTGTAATGTTGGAAATTATCTTACACCTCAAAAGGGCTGAAAGTTATGCTCAATGTAGTGCAATGAAAAAATAAAAAATTCTTAATAAAAAAATGAATTATAGTTGTTTCTTCATTTTATTTTTTTGATGGTCACAGAGTCCTTTCTCATTGCTAAAACATAAACAATGCGAATCGTTATACGTTGCTACGCGGAAAATACGAGATCGAAGGAGTTTGTAGCGTCACAATCTTTTGAAAACCTTTGCTAATGCTTTTTACTATATAACTTTTCCTGAAGTTTTCGTTCTAAATCTCGTAAAAAGCTATTATATAGCATCTAACAAAAATTTTTGCCATAGTTTGCAAGTTTTTTTTTTATTTGTGCAAGGAATTTTTTGGAAATTCATAAAATAAAGATATTTTTTGTAACACAAACAATAAATAAGAATTAATTTTTCCAAACCTTAGTAAGGAATGTGTAAAACTAGTTTTGAATTTTAATAAGTATTGTAGACTTCAAGTTCATTATAAACATTGAGCTACATAAACAGTATTGTATATTTTATAAAATAATGTGTTGTAGAGATACAATATTTCAACTGTACAGTTACAAGAAAACCTACGATAACTTGTTTTGAAAGAATTGCCTGCAACAAGTACAGAAAATTTTTTTATTGTGCAGACTATCTCTTACCATTGTATCGAAATAAATTTAAATTAGTAAAATATCACAAAAATATTTATCAGCATATGTGGTTGATTAAGTAATCTCTAACACAACCTATTGACTGATCTAAACCCAAGGGATTATTAATGATTTACGAAGAGTATAAAAAGTTTAATTGGATGCAAAAGAGAGATACGCGGAGTTTAAAGGCTATGGAAAGTTCTCGCAGTGCGCAGACATTAAATTTTAATACACATGATTTTATGGGGTTAGATTTATTGACAAGATGTTTTGATTCTGGCTAGTCTTATAATATACACATCACGTTTTCAATTTAAAAATTGCAAACATTTCTTGAAAAATTAAGGAAATAAATTACAAAGAGTACTTTTGAATAAAATATATATTATGTATCATATAGCTTATATATTATATATACATATATATGAAATCCACAGATCTACGATATTAAGATAAAATACTTAGATCCTTAATTTTGTTATTACAGAGTTTTGCACGAACAATTTTCAAATAATTGTTTTTATTTGTATTTATTTTTGTTGTTTATATCTGTTATTATTCGAAAACCATACTTTGTATAAACAATTGCTGCAAGTAAGTGATGAGTTTATTTGACGCATTTGACGTAATGGAGAAGGGAATTTCTAAGGGTTACATAAATGTCCTACAAAAACATATTTTTTTGTAGTTCTCACTCTGGAAAAAATTTACATTTGATGATAGTATTACACGACAACACTAACATAATCATAACGTCTATATAAAGAGAACGAACATTCTATCAGAACACGACCTCGAGTAAAAAAAAAATTGCCGGCAATTTTCAACAGCTCTAAATTTCGGCGCCAGCTGGCGACCATTAAAATGCATGCGTTTTATTCTTGAAAATAATGAGAGGACGTTACGCCACAAATATTTAATAATGCATTGTTTTCGAGTGGACGGCCGCTTTACATAAAAATGCATTGTATTAGTAGCAGCCTGGGTTTTCTTGGCGGGTGTAGGGGGAATATTAGAGATCACTTGAACTTCTTTGGCAGTATTGTGCAATTTGTTTAACATTCGCGACGCCTGCAAGCCGTCAACAAAAAAAAAAAGTTTTGGGTGAAGTGTTAGTCGGAGTCTATGCAGCACTTCTAATTACAAGCCACGAAGCGTATAAAGCATTCCGGACGATGGCTTTCAGCGACGAACAGTCAATATCCAGTATCCTAATTTCTAAATATGAACGAAAAATTATGCGTCACAATCTACAGGAAGTTCCGCGACTCAACCGACTATGCAGCCCCATTTCAGAGTTACAGGGACTTAATGCAATGGAAACAAAAATTGGAATTACTGAATAACTTTAATAGAATTGTCTACAGTCATGTTGCAAGTCCCACACAAGTTGCTCAAAATGTGCCCAATCTGACCGTGAACTAGACACTGCAAGTGTGGCTGTCGTGGCCAGGCTTGTCGAGGCGAGTAGTTGTGCAACAATGCCAGGAATGTTTACACGTGCGGAGTACGCAGACATGGTGTTTGTTTACGGATAGTGTGACGGAAATGGGCCAGGGGCAGCAGCTGAGTATCCGTACAGGTGGATTGGAAGAGGTGGGCTAGTCTCATGGCCGGCGCGCTCTCCAGACCTCTCCCCGTTGGATTTTTTACTCTGGGGCTGCGTGAAAAGTAGGGCGTACAGCGGACGGCTACCAGACACACGAGACAAGTTGCTACAGGCGATAACTGACGCCACTAATCAACTCAGAAATAAACTTGCAGGCATGCAGTGGCAACACACCATGGTGCAACGTATCGCAGCCTCCTGATGGTCAGATGGTGCACATTTTGAAGAGCTAATGTGAGACATTGAACATTAATGTAGTCAGTTACCTTAAAAACATGCAGTAATTCGTATTTGTTTTTGATGCATTTGCGTCCCTGTAACTCTGAAATGGGGCTGCATAGCCTACTTGTGTATATGGATTTTTCTTAGCCAGTAATCTGTATAACACGCTGCCGAAGTACGTCGGTTGAGTGGCGGAATATCCTGTATACATCTCCGTAAGCAGTTATCACGAACGCAGGGTATTTAACACAGCAGTATTTACGGGCTGTTAAATATTTGCGAGTGTAACTGGAATATGAATAGACATTCGTTAAAGTTTCTTCTGCGACGCTCGTTCCGAGTTCTTGAGCTCCCTCTAAAGTCTTAATTTCGCGATAACTCAGCCCAGCAAAAAATCATACCGGATCAGACAGGTGGCCCACGGCTAGGACATGAGACAGCGCAGTAGAGACACAATATGTCAATGACTTATCACATTTATACACCGAACTCCCAGCTAATTAGCAGTGTTCGCGATGTAGGGTGATGTCGGTCGGTTGAACATTTTTGAAGGCTATGTCTGTTTAGTTCATCAACAAGCTGTGTTCCTTTTGGCCACATATGAAGATTAACATTTTCGTGGACCTGCAACATTTTTTCAAGATGTATTGAAAAACTGCTGCATATTTAAATATTTTAAAGTTACACAATTTCTCATACTGATCAGAATAAAACAGAAGAAATTTTCGATAACCACATTTTAAAACTGGCAGCTACTGTAGAAACATACTGTGACACTTAGAAACAAATATATAATATGATCAAACATACTTTTTTGAAAGCTTTGAGAAAAAGGTATCCTCGCGGACATCATGTGAGACCAAGTTTCGTTGCAATTAGATAAATGCGCCCAAAATGTATTACGTGGGACACGCAACTGCATGCGTATGATACATGCTTTTGCACATATCACAGTAAAAATTGTTTCTGCAAAATTGTATAGTAGTTAATCAACCAACACAATATTCCCGAAGGCCGCAACGGCGATGCTGCTGGTCGGCTGGTTTACTCGGGGATCTCCCGTATCCCACGCCCTTGCATTGTTGCGCTGCTCCATCCTCACCTCATTCTGTCGTTACTAACTTTACAGGGCGCATGTCAGACATTGTGACCGGTGAAATACAAGTAGGTAAAGGCTGTTCACGATAAAGTGAGCACTTTTAAAATCAACTTTAGAAAAAAGTCAATGCCCCTCCTGCATATATTTTAAAGGGCGCACTGAGAGACATGTGCCCAGTAAAGTTGGTTACGATGGATGGGAAGTAGTTCCATATTTTAACGTCGAATAAAATGTGTTAGGTAACCATTTGTGATAACTTAAATTATTTCTTTCGCTTTCTCTTTTTTTTTAAATGCATCAAAGTGTAAAAAAGAGCATATTTGTGAAATATTTACTTTTCTATTCATTCCACAGTTTCATTTGATCGACGCATGAATAAAGTGATTAGGCCGGTGACAATGTTAATCTTACATAAGGCGGAAGAATACTCAACGTGCATACAAGTAGATCTTAAGCAGGGCTTTCAAAAGTGCTCATTTTACCGTGAATGCCCTTTAGGAGGCGTTACATTGTTCAAAAGTTGGTATCAAAAGCGTTCTATTAACCGTGAACAGCCTATACCTAGGACCGAAGGTGTTTGCCTTTTTGCTATCTCTATCTTTCTCTGTCTCTCTTTCTATCTCTGTTTGTCTCGCCGCCTCTCCACCGCGAGGTGAGGCACCACGAAAGGACTTAGGATTCGGTTTGTAATTAAAAAATACAGTTGTGTAGAAGTCAGGGAAGGTGTCGACACAGATCTAGTGATCGGCAACAATAAGAGTGCAATTTTTATTTTAACCAGTGCCTTCAGTGGTATCTAGGTCGTGGACCGGCGTATCGAGAGCTGGATATCGCTACTAGCAGTGAGGCGGACCGATCTCCTCAATTAAAGCCGTAGTTACGGGAGCCGGCGTGACAGCACGGAGTACTGGCGGAGCGACGGGAAAAAGTCTGCACTACGTTTCATCGTTTCGTGTCCTTGTCTACCCGTAGCAATCAATCGCTGCCTGAAACTATCGTTCGATTGTTAAAGCCTGTTCACGATAAAATGAGCACTTTTGAACTCGACCTTAGAAGATAGTCACTGTACCTGCCTGCATATATTTTAACGGGCGCACTCAGTGGCATTCATCCAGTAAAGTTGGTAACGATGGATGGAAAATAGTTGCATATCTTAACGTCACATTAAAAATATTAGGTAACCATTTGTAATAACATAAAATATTTCTTTCGCTTTCCACTTTTTTTTATGTATCGAAGTGTAAAAAAGAGCATATTTGTGAAATATTTACTTTTCTATTCATTCCACAGTTTCATTTGACCGACGCACGAATAAAGTGATGAGGTTCAAGACAGTGTTAACTCTACATAAGGCGGGATAATACAAAAGTGCAGAGAAGTAGATCTTAAGCGGGGCTTTCAGAAGTGCTCATTTTACCGTGAACAGCCTTTGCTTACTTTCGTCTGTGTTGTTGGCAAAGCTATTTGGTAACAGCGGTTGCTAAGGCCATGACACCGCCCGTATATATAGTAGGTCGCAAGTGATCGCAGACGCTGTTCGTTATTAGAGTGTTCACTGTTGTATGTTCGAAAGAAACGGGAGCTAAAAGACATTAATGTTATGGTATGCTGTTAATGGTAAAGTGAGCACTTTCTGAAGCCCTAGTTAGTTCCCTTTCAACCATTTTTTTTTCCTTTAGTCACATTTTAAAATAAATATTGCCATGTACGTAATAAGCACAGTGTGTATATTCCACCACACTCGGAAGGTACACCATCTAAGGCTAAAATATAATTATGTGTGTGTGTGTGTGTATATATATATATATATATATATATATATATGCAGTGTATGTCCTTTAAAAGATGCGCCGTCTTCTTCCACGTGACTGTGAACTCAGCTCGTTACATCGAACACATTTTCAATGTTCTTGCGGAACAACTGACTGAGGATGAGCGCAAAAATGCTCACGTTCAGCTGGATGGAGCCACGACGCATACTGCACGTGCAACGATCGCGCGTATTGAGTCGCTGTTCCAACCTGATTTATCCGTCTGTAATTCCTTCTTGTGGGGCTCTCTAGAGGGACAGGCCTACGACAACAACCCGCACACACTCGAAGAACTCCAGACCAACATTATCACAGCTATCGATGCCATCCTGCAGCATGTCCTCGTCTGTGCCTTTCACAACTTTTGGTGTCGTCTGCACACCTGCCTTGAGGTCGATGGCGGCCACTTCCAGTACCTACTCTAGGTATTTCGTTGTCACACAGGACTGTATTTCCTCATTCCCTCGCTTCGTTACACACATGCCCCACGGGGCCTGTTTTAAAGTACTTACCCTGTGTGTGTATGTATATATATATATACATTTTTTTTTATTTGTGTATTTTCTTTATTGTTGCACTATGTTAATTTATGGTATTCAGGTAATTTTCAAAAATATTGTAATAGTACTTGGAGATGATTTAATGTTTTGTTAGTGTATTTGTCTATGACTGAGCATACACCTTGCTCGCAGGATTAATAAACACTGGTTGCTAGGGGCGAATGACGTGACTAATTAAAAAGAAAGTTTGTTTGGAATTAGAAAAATATAGAACATAAGAAAATGGTTCATCTAAAGAAAGTTCTGCAAAAATATTGAGGAGATACTTCATTCTATTAAATCTGAATTATGAAGAAGATAATTATAAATCCGTGAAATTTGCAAGATAATTTAGTTTACAGATAAATTTAGAAGAAGACTCTGCATAATACTTAACGATATTCAAGATGGTAAAGAAGAGAACCCTGACGGCGGGATGTCCCATCTCATCGAGGATTCCAGAGTCAACTGGTGAGATGCTGTACAACCGGGATCATTCTGCGGCGGATCGACGACGAAACTCGACGCCCGCACACCCGAGAGCAGCGACGACGTGCTTCGTAAGGTTCCATCGGGTTGGAGAGAGAGAGAGAGAGAGAGAGAGAGAGAGAGAGAGAGAGAGAGAGAGTGTGTGTGTGTGTCTACAAATCGTTTCCCATTGCTGAAGTTGCTGCGCCAGATAGGTCCTATGCAACCTTATTATCACTAAAACTGGATCGGCGACTAAGTTGAAGTTTTATTGAAGTAATCCTTATAATAGTGTTGTTCGCTCCGCTACTGATAATTTGTGGATTAAAGGTAGAGTTGTTTGATGCAGAATTTTTCATTATTTTCATTGACATTGTATTTTGTCGTAATTTGAAATTTTGATCTATTTTAAATATTCACCAGAGGAGTTTTTAATTTCGAATCAGTAAATATCTTTTGAATTTTAGTTATTTTAATAAACAGAAAGAAACCTTACGATATTTTCCATCCTAATCATTTGCTTATAATATTTCCTGGGCTTTCAGAATTCCAATATTATTGTTATTTTCCTTTAAAGATATATAATCTTACATTAACTCGGAATACTAAAGTGATATATGTGTTGAACTGAAATATTTATGAATAACTGTGTGACAGCTAACAGTAGAAATAAGAAGCTAATATATATATATATAATATATATATATATATATATATATATATATATATATATATATATATATATATATATATATATAACTATTATTGCGAATGAGAGGGTTTTCAAAAGTGCTCACTTTCCCGTGAATAGCCTATATTTAGATTTTTTAACGTTCCAAAAAATAATCACATCATCAAGTAAAGCACCCAGACGAGCAAAAGACAGCAATGGATAGTAAAGATGAGCTATTCTATAGCTTTACCGCCGGAGCCTACAGAAAATGTTTAACGAACTAAACTATATTAGTTGAGTGGGGTTTTTTCGGCGCTTAAGAGAGAATAGTTGAGCTCAGGAGAAAGTGAAATGAGGTCAACAGGAATGCAAGTGCGGGTAAAATGGGTACTGCGGGTGACCTCGCCGAAAATGGAACCCGGTCCACCTTGGTGGAAGAAGAGTAGTCCGACCATTGTGTTACAACACCACGGCACAATCGCCCGTTTAAGTATGCAGACATGGACAGTGACCTTTTTCTAAGGTTGATTTCAAAAGTGCTCACTTTATCGTGAACAGCCTTTACTACGACACGTTTACATAATTACAAATGCCCATCACTCACAAAGCAAGTCCCACTTTCTACAGTCCAGCAGGTGAGCGCCGACATCCCGTGGCGCAGTCGGTTGGTACGCCACCGCTCTGCGGTGCGGGAGGTTCCGGGTTCGAATCCTAGGTAATGGCCCGGGTGTTACTTTAAGTTAGGTGATAAGTTACTTTGTAAGTCTCCCTCTTCCTAAGCCACGAGGCATCAGTCTCTGCTGTCCCGACAGTTGCACATAAGCATTTGCTGGTCACTGCGCCATCTCCACGACTCGCCTACGTCGTCGTAAGCTCCCGGCACGCATGTAATATCAAGACGGCCCACACGGCACGGCTCTTATACCTATAGTCTATTCGCGGTTTTTTTACCCTTTTCGAATCAAACATTTGAAATATCTCACCGTGTATGACGTGTTTAGTTATTTCCAACATATGCCATGCATCATAAGAGTTTCATACCTCTGTTAACATGAAAGTTACTTTTTTTCTGATAAATTGAAATGATATTAATATTTTATCTAATTATTATAATGCTTTATTTATAAGCAATTTGAATTTAAAAAAAAAAACAGTGAGAAAGTAGGTATGTTGTAACACCTAGTAAGAAATAATTCTTATTCAAAATACTGTTACACTTAATGCGCACGAATTCGGTGCGTTGTCCTCTGGTGTAATTTTCTAGAATTAGTTCAGCATAGTTCGCACAAGGCGGAGGAATATCCTGTGAGTAGAACTTTGGCAGGGCTACGGGAAAAGTAAAGTAACCGTTAATGGATGATAGTAGATATGACTTGTTCCAAGAGGTTTTTCGCACCTCGAGCCACGCCGTGGATGGGATGAATAAAAACCCCCAATGTTTCTCAAGTAGTTGGCTCTTCTAGCAGAAGGGAGCGACGTCAGCCCCAGATGGGTTACAACGGCAATTGTATTGACTCCACCTGCCATCCAACCGATACCAATAGGCCTAGTAAGTAGTGGGAGCGGGCCGGTTCTGGGTCACATGTGATTAATTTAACAGATTAAGGGATAAATTGAACGGATTAACGTATTAATTGGGACTATTGCACCTGGATTAAATTAGCTGTATTAATTACAGGTAAATGGTTAATCCATTAATTGTTTTTTGTCATTAATGTTGAAAAGGTTAGATGTTAACCCTTGGATGTCTGGCAGGTAATGAGCTCCGAGGAGGAGGGGCAGCAATATATATGTGTCGACCTTGGTGCAAGAGTGGCATAAAGGTAATTTGGGGACAAGAGTGGTATAAGGGCTAGCAGTACCAGCATAGGTATTCACCCTTGGACATCTGGCAGGCAGCTTAGCTGGGATGCTGGGCGAGGAGAAGGAGGGGGTGACAGGACCATCAGACTTCCGTCGTTGGCAGAGTTAGTGTGTGTACTGAACCTGTAGGCTGGGCAAGGGCAAGGAGGGGGTGTCGGGAGTGTCCGAGATCCATCGTCAGTGGAGTCAGACTGTATACTGAGCTTGGTGGATGTGTGAGGGGTGGGAGGAGGAGATTCTTCCCATTTTCCAGTTGTGGCACGACTGAGCTGGGATGTTGGTTGAGGGGAGGGAGGGGAGGGCTCACCTTAGTGGTTGTGATGTTGATTGAAATAACGAAATATATCGTTTGCACGAACTACTAGCACTGAAACATGAAATAATTATAGATATCTGGAATGAAAAAAATTTATCAGAGAAACAATGTAGCAAATAAATCAATGACACATTTGCTAATCACATGCAAAAAATACTGATTGAGTAACAAACACAACAAAATTACTAATTATGTTTAAAGAAATATTATTTATCACAGATAACAGGAAAAATTAATTAAAACTCAGAAATGTACAACAAGGCACAACAAAATACCACTTCAACATGATTTACCAGAAAAATTAAATAGAATTACAAATATCGACACAGTTAATATCATATGCAAAGAGAAGAAAAATTACACAAAACAAGTACTAACCACAAGCAATGAGATGACTTACATTTAAATACAATTACACAAAACAAATACAAAAATAAAGAAGGAACGAATCATACAAATATCTTACTTTTAAATACAATTCCACGAAGTACCTAAAATGCAAAGGCAACATAACACAACATTTCAACCACAAGCCAGAAATAAAAAATAGAA
The DNA here is from genome assembly GCA_029891345.1 of Dryococelus australis. Classification (NCBI taxonomy): domain Eukaryota; kingdom Metazoa; phylum Arthropoda; class Insecta; order Phasmatodea; family Phasmatidae; genus Dryococelus; species Dryococelus australis. The sequence continues at coordinate 281,150,163 of CM056994.1, forward strand.
CCTACTCACAAACGAGACATAAAATTCTATGATACAACTACGAACCACACGTATCAAATGAAACACAAATGAAATATATGACTAGAAAAAGATTAATCACACACAAAGTCAGTTTACTGCCCCACCTCTATAGCTGTTTCCCTACCAATATAAACATTTATTTTGAAACAACTCATTGAATGTTCACTCATGACATGCAACACAACTCATGTTTAAGTCTAGCAAGCCAATCTGCTTGGTTCCTGCTTCATCCTCATCGGCTCGCACTAACACGGCGCATACCGAGCCAGCCCGCAGCAATCTGTCTGGACGCCGCTTCATGCTCTTTGGCTCTCACTCTAGCATTTTGTTACGCGTATCCTGCTATTAAAACTGACATGATTCATTTAATAATTGTATGAACCCTATATCCTATGTGTACATGAACAGTTATGACTGTGATGTGTGTGTTACGAACGGGACCTCAACATTTCACGAGTTATCATTCAGTGAGTTGTTATATAATACATGTTTATAGTGGTAATAAAACAGCTATACAAGATGGGGCAGTAGACTGACTTTGTGCATGCTTAATATTTTTTCTATTCATATATTTCATTTGTGTTTAATTCATTATGTGTTATTCATTCAGTAGTTTTCATTTTTACTTTGTGGCTTGTGGTTAGTAGATTAAATGTTGCATTATGTTGCCTGTGCATTGTAGGTGTTTCATGGAATTCTATTTAAAAATAAGTCGTTTATATGTTTCATTACTTGTTTGTGTTTCGTATTTGTTTTGTGTAATTGTATTTAAATGAAAGTCATCTCATTGTTTCTGGTTAGTACTTGTTTCGGGTGATTTTACACCTCTTTGCATGTCAGAGTTTGTAATTCTCTTTAATATTTCTGATAAATCATGTTTAAGTGGTATTTAATTGCACCTGGTTGTACATTTCTGGGTTTTAAATGATTTGTCCTGTAAATTATATATCTTTGCACATAATTAGTAATTTTGTAATTTTTATAACTCAATCAGTATTTTTTGTATGTTATTAGTATATGTGTCTTTGATTGATTTGCTACTTTGTATCTCTAATAACTTTTTTAATCTCACATATTTATAATTATTGCATGTTTTGGTGCTAGTAGTTCGTTAAAACTATATATTTCGTTATTTCAATGAATGTCACAGCTGTTAAGGAGAGTACTCCCCTCCCTCACCTCACCCAACATTCCAGCTTAGTCGGGCCACAACCGGCAAACAGGAATAATCTCCTCCTCCCTCCCCCCACACAGCCTCCAAGCTCAGTATACAGTCTGACTTTGCTGACGATTAATCACTGATGCTCCCGAAATCCCCTCCTTCCCCTTGCCCAGCCAACGAGCTTACTACACACTTTAACTCTGCCAATGATGGAAGTCTGACACTCCCATCACACCCTCCTTCCCCTTACCCAGCATCCCAGCTCAGGCAACACCCTCTGAACTAGACCTGCTCTCAAAACAGAGGGTGGTGTGTGATGTCAGCGAGAGTGGTCCTAGTCGCTCCCTACCGGTCTCCAGATGCTAACATGTGTTTCATCCCTCGTCTCTGGGACGACAGCTGCCAGTTCTTGGGTGACTTTCGAGTAAATGATAACATTCCAGTATGTCGGGTGTCTTACCTATTTCCATTAGCAACGTGCCGCATCGCTGATGTGTTATCAATTGCAATGAGAATTACAAGAATGGTCCACGAGTTCGTGTATCTGGTTTTCCAAAAAACGAAGAAAGGTGGCAGTTATGGTTGCATGAAATTCCTCACACCAACTTCTAATCATCAGATTCTTCTAACTTAAGTTTACTGTGTTTCTTCTAGATACATTGCTGACTATTCCAGTTATTTTCTACTTTGTCACCATATTTCGTCATTAAATAATATGATGTACAAAACAATAATTTATCGACATACGTGGAAACCTGTTTCTGTATTAGCAGAGAAGCTCTGACTAATGGCGATGAACTTAATATAACCACAGAACTGAATGACTAAAATAAAAATCTGAAGTCCTCTTTTATTTTTCTCTGTAAAAACTGCAGAAAACCAACCCATGTAAAGATAAGTGATACTTGTTAGCTTTATGTCCTACTGTGTGGAAGATACCAGGAGCTAATAATTTACATAATCAGAATACCACTATGTGTCTAACCTATTACATTTTAGAAAGATACGATTTCGAATAATGAAGTCGTTTACATTTAAGGGTGTGTTAATAAAATAGTTTTAAAAATGTGTTAAATATATTTTTTATTAGAGCCTTACAACGCTTAGATAGTTCAATCATTATTAAACCCATGTAAGACTGCTATAACCATAATACTGAGAGAGATAATAACTAATTATTCAGTTAATTTTTAATTAAAGCATTTACAGTAGTCAACTTTGATGAACTTGATAATACTACATAATACAGAAAATAATCATGTTCAAAAAAATTAAGCACTCTTCAAGTGTCTTAAATAGCAATGCTTCATAGACACAATTCTGCTACTAACAAACATTGTAAATCGATACCATAGTGGGTTCATTAAAAATATAATTAGAATATAACATTCAAACATTTACAGTAAATCAATTTCCTGTAAGATTTACATATATAGCATATTTTTAATTTGTATGTGTTTTTTAATGCCAACATTTGTTTGAATTTGAAAATTGTTGTTTTTATTCCACAGGTTTTACGTTTATGAGAGTATTTTATTCTAATATTGTCTACACATCAGCATACGTGGTCATAAGCTACAGTTTAATATTTCATTGTTCATTACAACAAATTTACTATTAATGCGATATTGTCAAATTTTCAGTTTTTGCATTAATAATTTCCGTGGTGGATCTTCCACATGATATTCGACAGCATAATTTTTAATTCATATTAAATTAACATAAGGGTTTCAACCATCTCCAAAGAAGGATAACGGTTTTTAGTTGAAATCAGACTTTTTACTGGGTCTATTTTTGGGGTTTTTGAAATAATTGCTCATTTTAGACGAAAATTATTTCAGCTGTTAATTCTTGATAGATAAATTGAATTAATTTATAATTTTTAGATTTGATAATTTTTTTCAACAGCAGGGCCAGTTGTATAAACAAACTGTTAAATAATGCTGCATCATAATACATTTTACTTATATATCTAAACTTCTTTTCTTCACAACTTCTAACCATAACCATAACACAATATCAAAACAACAAGCTATCAATATAACTAATGAGCCTACTTTTCTTTACATGAATGCAAATAATTTTCATTTAGCTATTAAAACTTTAGAAGATAAGTGGGTATTGACGTATTGCTGACAAAGCTTTCATTAGAGATGCAACGAGAAAAATGCAATAGTAGTGAGGAAATTACAAATATACACACACATGGTGTATTACCAGTAACTCGAACACGGAACACCTTGAAGCGTCAGCTGGCGCTCAGTCAACTACATCACAGAGGTAGGATTCGGAATTTCAATTTCAATAGTAATCAATCTAAAATTTTGGTAGGCTAGGATTATCAACCTCAAATTTTTACAGGGCCATCATTTTGTAAACAAGTAAGTGAGAAATTTAAATCATGTAAGTTTTCATGGAATACTGTAACACTACTTGTGTGCAGAATTTGATGGAAATAGCTTGACCGGTTCTCAAAATATGACATAAAAACCGTTTTTCATTTTTTGCTACCATACAAAACATCCAAAACAGGCTCTGTATAGGCATATCTGATGTTTCAAATAAATACAGAAATATGTCAGATTATTTAAGAGGTATGATTAACTTATCGCAGTAATTAATATTGCACCATTTAAAAATAATCTTACCAACTTTAAATATGTAAGTTTACATGCCCACTGTAGTACTACTTGTGTGAAAAATTTGGTGGGAATTAGATAATTGGTGCCTTAGATATGTCAGAAATTATACATTTCATTATCTGGCACTTTCTTACAGAAATGCACCAAAATATTACCTGTATATGTATGTTTGATGCTTCTAATGAGTACTCTCAATAGGCCTATACAAAATTTATTTGGAATTGGATGAAACTGTTTAATAGAAATAATCAACTTATCTTAATTATTTATTTTGCAGTCATACTGTTAAATAAAACCAGACACACTTTATACATGCCGTACTGTAGCACTACTATCATTAAAAGTTTGGTAGGAATCTGTCGATTTGTCCTGGACATATGACAAAAAAAAAACTCAATTTTCTCACGTTATATCTTCATTACTGGAGAACAAAACGAAGATTTATTGGCACATTATATGTTCGTTATAAACACTTCAACATATTAAGTCAGTTGAAATTGCTTGTGACATGTGACATACAGACATTGCTGTGATTTTGAAAAGATGTGACTTCCTCCTAAGTCATTAAAATGTATATGGACTAGAAAAGTATAACTTGTCGCTTGAATTTGGTGGATATCAGCTAACAGTTTCCTGAGATAGGACACAAAAACTTAATTTTTCAAATGGTGCTGTCTTCCAAAATGGCAGAAAGTGAGTTCATGTATTCGCTTGTTTTATGCTTGCATATATACTGTCAGCACACAAAGTTATGTTGAAAAAATGTTATGTTGTTTCATAGATATAGTTATGTTGTGCTAATTGTTTACAAGGGCACTATTCTGAAAATAAGCACCTGATCATCTTAAAACATGGCCTATCAATTAACATGGCTTACCACAGTATTACTTGTTTGCCAAATTTGCAAGGAATCGGTTGATTGTTTCCTGAAGTAGGAGCAAATTTACCTTTTTTGTGTGGTACTATCTAAAAAATGGGGGGAAAAACAGGCTCTCAGTGGACAAATTTTATGATTGTAATAGATATTGCCAGCATACTAAATTTATAGAGCTGCCATTTTAAAAATAAGTGCTTTAAATATTTAAATTGCTTATATGAACATGGCAGGAATTGGTTGTATAGTTACCGAGATATGACATAAATGCTTTATTTTTAATGTTGCACTCTATGTCTGAAGATTGTATGTATGTGTGTACTTATATATATAATATGTGTGTGTGTACTTGTTTGTATATAAATCAGCATATGTGTGTAATTGTATGTATATACATACATATATACTCATTCTGTATGTTCATTTCACTGTGATATCCACAAACCCGTTCAAATTAAATGAAATTAACCAGGTACTAAATATGCAGAAGTTGCCCAAATCGCAGTACTTCATTGTGTTGGCATTTATTACAAATTGTAAGCAGATTGCTGATTACCATTTGTTCGCTAAAGTTCTATGCAAGGTCTACACCACAATTTGATTGTCAGGTGATCTCCAGATCGCCATTATTCAGCTGGCATAAGCTATGATGCAAGCGGTTTCAGATTCGAATCCTGGTGAAGGCATGAATTGGTGTGTGGTTTATTTGTTTAAGGATAGCTTTAGTTAATGCTATAAACCAGCTCCCTGGCTCTGCCACCCAATATAAGATGAGGGCATTGAAAAGTAACACTCAGATTATTTAATGGTTGACTCCACCCCTTGGATTAATTATTTATTAATTACAGTGATTGTAATTTATTAGGATATGTGTATTCAAATATTTGTAGAGTGAGAGTACATACTGAGTTGAGTCAGTAAAAGCCAAGCTTTATGAAAAAGGAGTGATGTGAAATTTTCAAAATATTCACTCACTGAAAAACAAAATCCATGTCGAATGATTGGTGTCTCACAATTAACACAATATAATATAAATAATCACTATAATAAATAATGTGTAAAATGGTTTGGGCCATAGAATTCAATTACCATGCCCCAAATATATTTAACAAAAAAAATACTTACTGTTCATCGGAGAAATTAATTTTGTTTGCTTTCTTCTGAATATTATCATGTTGAGGGGCCATCCTAGTTGTCACATGGGTCTCATTGCAAATAGTAGTGACTATCCCAATTAAAAATAAACTATGGCATATTTCAATGTGAATATTATAGTTGCACACCATCAACTGTGAAATTTTGTAAGCCAAAATAATATTCAACTTCTTACCAAGAAAAATTTAAATTTTTCTCAGATATTAATATTAAATTGATGTTTTAAACACGATTGTCAGATTTAATTTAATCTGTAAGCTAATCGCGTTTTTATGATTTTCGGCCGATTAACAAGAGAACATCAAATATAAAAATCGAGCTCTAATTTATGTATTTTTATGCCCACTGATTTTTAATTTTCATCATTTCAGCTATTTAAATTTAACACGAAGTGCAGTGGTAATTTGGTAGAAGCTAATTATGACGTTAATAATAAAAATCCAAATATAAAACACACCAGGAAATGACCGCAGCATTTTGTACTGAACACACAGAGTATTACAAGAAAGGACGAATCCTGATGACATTACGTGCTTGAAAGCAGGCCTGTAGTCCAGAGGAAGTTGGCTGAGTTGCCTGCCAGACGTACAAGAGTGAAGACCTATGCTGGTGCTGCTAGTCCTTATGCCACTCTTGTCCCCAAATTACCTTTATACCACTCTTGCACCAAGGTCAATACATATATTTTGCTTTCCCCACCCCTCAGAGCTCATCGCCTGCTAGACGTCCAAGGGTGAACATCTAACCCATTCAACACAATTGACAATTTGAAAAAGGAACAAAGTGTTATTGGATTAACCCTTTACCCTTCATTAATACCTCTAATTTAATTTTGGGGTGATAATCCCAATTGATCATTGTTTATTTCAATTAATCCTATAACCCGTCTGATAATCCCTATTAATCGCATGTGGTCCAGAACCGGCCGGCCCCCGCTACCCTAATGTCATGGCAAAGATTTCCTTTAGGCCTGCCTCCCAGGGATCTGGAGGCGACGCAGCCGCGCGTGCCAATATATCGTCAGCTTATTTTGGCATACATTGGGCATAGAAATAGTGCAATGTATAACTTAGACATAATTGAAATTAATTTCTGCTGGTTATGAATTTATTGTGGGAACTCCAGCGAGAGACAAATAAACCAGCGAGAGACAAATAAACTGTAATGCTGGAAATTATTAATTATTTTGACACCTTGCTCTTGCGACGTAGACAATGCGTTCCCCTAGTTAAAATTATATATATATATATATATATATATATATATATATATATATATATATATATATATATATAATCGCCCCCGCGACACGTAGAGGTGCGTATGATTTTATTTTCCCTTTTTTTCATATCTGTACGCTAGTCCTCTATCCTTGTTGATATTTAATTGTCTCTACGGTTGTTACAACGATTGAAGTTGTTTATATTGTACTGGCCTCTCTCAGGGGGACGGCAGTTGGCAGGGTGTATATGAGGAGGGAAGGTATGGGTGTGACTGCACGTTCCTCCCTTGGCTGTGCAACACGTACGCAACACATGACAGCTCCACTGGCTCTGTGTAATCGATTGGTTGCCTCTTCCTGCTGGCCAACTTGGCCTGCTGCAGATTTCTTCCATCTATGTTTCACTACTGACGTAGCAGTTGCCTTCAGGCTAAGGTCGACTTACGTAAGACAAAACATGTTATTTTCTTTCAGAGATAACAACATGCTCTCTATTTGCCGCAGTTAAAGCGTATTTTCTTTCTCAAACAATTAACCATTCTTTTTATTAATTTCAAAATTGTTACTATTAAGAGGAATTAGTACTTACAAAACAGTTGCGAAATAGGTAATTAATATAAAATCAGCCTCATGCACGTTTAAGAAGAGAAACATAATCTATAATTAAGTCGTAAATGATACTCAAGCATTAAACCCTCTGAGGTAGCTTTCAATTTATTGTTTGAGGTGCTGCAAAGAAGACATGTTTTGATGCGTGCTGTACTTGAGCCAACGCAACAATTCCTCCGTTATAGCATTCAGTGAGGTGTATATTTTGTGTCTGGCGATTGTGGAACGAATAAGTCGTAATGCAGAGACACAGCACAGTTTAAGAATTAGCTACCTTCAGGAAAATCAGGGACCGCGGTGGCCTAGCGGTTAGCCCACCCGCCTCCCACCAAGGCAAACCTGGCTCAATTCCCGGCCGGGTCACAGGATTTTCGTATTTGAGAATCGTGCCGTTGGTCGGCGGAGCTTCTCGGGGATCTTCCGTTTCCCCCGCCCTTTCATTCCGACACTGCTTCGCTCATCTCAGTCACCCTCATCGGCTCTCAAGACCTCGCTCCGTTAAATTTAAGTTTTACCTATTTTTTACTTATAATATAAAATATTTAGTTTATAATAAATTCGAATATAAACAGTTGTTGGTAGCGCCTAGTAAGAAATAGTTCTCATGCGAAATATTATCACAAGTGTGTGCCCATGAATTCGGAGCGTTGTCCTCTAGTGTAATCTTCCAGACCTAGTTAAACTTAGTTTGCACGAGGCGGAGGAATATCCTGGAAGTAGAGTTATCGCAGGGCTTCAGAAAAGTGTGAATGAACCGTGAATGGATTATTGGCAGTTGTTTGTAAATTATTACCATATTTATTTTATATACAACTGTAAATTAAATAGGAAATTAGAAATTGATTCCAAAACATTCAATTATTTCGAACAGGATGTGTAGCAAGCAGTTGGGCCAACCAGTACTAAATACGATTGTATAGGAGAGGAGGGCAGTCAGATGCCGTGCTCCACTCACTGCTGAGATGCGAGTGTTTCAACCAACCAGCATGTAAGTACCAGAGACGTCACTCAAGGCAAAGCAGTAGAACGTTTATTTTTTTACCCAGTGCAAATGTGCCAATGTCAAAACAAAAAAAAATAGTGTTCACGGGTTGGCACTACTTCACATGAACTGTTTGCTGTATATCATTTCAATCGTCTAATTCCACTCATTTTAATAATAAAAAAGGGTTCAATATTCACATTTTAAAAATGTAGAATTACATCCAAAAATAAACGGCCACTGTGAGCTGTCAAATGTCGGTACACGACTCAAAATCGTTGTTAAAACACTTAACTAGCTCACATCATCGATAATGCATGGCCATACGACGCTCATATCACCACCAACATCTTAAAAAGAAATGTGAATTGATATGAATCATTGTACTTCAGTCTCTACAACTGAATCAATAACACTATATTTTTATTTTCAATTCCGTTGAAAAATATTCATAAAACGATAAGCAGTTAAATCACATTATATCAATAAAGTAAAATAATTTCCGCTTTTATATTGCCGATACTGGACTCGGCAATTAAACAAAATCGAATCGGTAATAAACTAAGCGTTCTGTTTACTGCTATCCAGAGCCTAGGGGTTGGTTTCAAGAATGTGCGCTGAGGGGTCGGCCGACTTCACAGTCATACAGATAAGTCTGGACACTTGCCGTCGTTCTGCGTACGCTTAGTGAAGCTCAAGCAGAAACAGTAATAGTAGAAGCGTGACCTAAGACAATCCAGTTTCTCCCATAAGAATACATGCATGGCAAGTGTCATACGTGAACAAATTAACTAAATATCGCATTTTACATTATTTATATTCTAATCGTTTCTGCGTGACAATTATAAGAAGATTAAATTTGTGCAATGCAATGATATTTGTGTTTTAATAATCCGATTAAACGAAAATAATCGTGGTTATTCCAAATGTAAACATGCATAGGCTAGCAAGTGCCAAACGTGTTGTAATTAACGCAATTTCGCGTTTTAAATGTCTTAAATGGTAATAATGGTTGCGTGACAATTAAAAGAAGATTAGATTTGTGTAATGTAATGATTTTGGTGTTATAGTATCCCGATTTAACGTAAACGATCGTGTTTATTCCAAATGAATACATGCATAGGCTAGCAAGTGTCATATGAGTTGAAATTAGCGGAATTAAGTGTTTTTTATTTTTAAAATTGTGGTGTGTTCCTTTTATGTGACATTGAAACAAGAATAAATTTCGATAATGCAAAGAGTTGTGTTGTACTATTCCGATTTAACGTAGATAAGAGGTACCTTTTCGAGATAACCTATAACCCATTAAATTACCTAGTGTCTGCTTTTCTATATGGCAAGTTTTCATAGCAACTATAGTTAATATTTTATTTGTGTCCAAAGAATATACTTGGAATCGAGTCAAAATTTGTTACGCAATTATTAGTGTAACTAAAATTAGATAAAAATTTGAAAATTACGTATTTGAGAATTACGGAAATTACTCAGTCATGCCCCAACATTTTATTTTCGAACTAAGCCTAATTTGTGACAAAAAATTATACACTGTGACGATAGTTGCAAAGATCTGGGGAATTTTAAAGTAAAACTTTTAAAAATATAATGGAATCTTTATTTTAAAAATGTCAAAAACTACAATTTATTGCCATCCACACAAAACAGTCCTCCTTGTAAAAAAGACTGTTTACACTGAAGTAAATATATTCTATTATCAAATTCTCATACCTACAAAGCTGTAGGTCACAATAAAGCATGAGTACTGATAAAAGAAAAAATTTGACCTTATTTCAGTGTTTATTCTCAAAGTAACATGTTTGTTTAAACTAACTTATTGTGTGTTCTAATTTACGAACCAAGGTCCTTGCCTTGCTGTGTCTCCCTGAAAATTGCATCACAGCTGTAACGTTGAATTGTCACCGCCTGAATTTGTGGTAAGGGCATGAATGCAACTTGAATATCCCATTAGACTAGGGGCAAGAGCGATGTCCTCTACACATGCCCTACGCTGTATGTTTAATTGTTCATAACAATTATGCAGCTTATTCCTGTCGTTTGATGAACACTTGTTCGTACAAAAAACCAAGACAACATAAGAAAATGTGTTTAGTTAATTGATTCTTCAATCGTTTATGCATTAGAACTTAAAAATTTCGAAATAAGGTTGGGTGTTTGAAATTATCTCCACTTCCTCAAAACGGATCAAGGGAATACTTAGAACTGTGGGTGTTAAAAGGATTAAGGGTAAGTGACATGGTGTGTGTTTTGTTTTATTGCATCCGTAAGATATTTTTGCAATACATAGCTGTACAAGGATATTGGACAAGTCAAATTACAGTATACAAAATTTATACACTGGACATAGTAAATGCACACACACACACACACACACACACACACATATATATATATATATATATATATATATATATATATATATATATATATATATATATATATATATATATATATATATATATATATATACACACACATATATATTATATATATATATCAGACATGTACACACATCACATCTTTTCCTCATAATTTGTGAGTGAATTAGAACACAGCTCTAGAGTAGTGGGTGAACAAATGTTCCAACTTACGTACTGTAGAAATATGCCAAAATAAAAATGATCTTAAGTAAAATTTCTCTGACATGACATTCACGTAACTGGTAACTTGCAGTTAACTTTCAAAATGCAAATTTAGGGCTAATTCTATACTAGCACTTCACTTAACTTAAAAGGCCAGATGATATGATATAGCAGTAAAAACTATTATGCATTTAACAAGAAAATGGAACAGCACCACATACGCTACTACAATTTGAAACACCACAAAAAAATTTGAAAACAATGGGAGGTTTTACTGAATTAATGTTTTTTCCTTTTAATACAACAATCCGAAAGAGGCAAGAAAAAACATACGCCAAAGTTCCACAGTGACTACTTTTTTGTGGAAAAGAAAGAATATAAATAATGATTTTGGTTTTTTCCATATTACATGCCAAAAAAAGTGTTTTCAGTTTTAAAAGTTACATTGGTCTACATTTTGATAGTAGGCAACTATGGGTTGTTCACGATAAAATGAGCACTCTTGAGAGCCCTGCTCAAGATCTACTTGTGTGCATGTCACATATTCTTCCGCGTTATGTAAAATTAACATTGCCACGTGCCTCATCACTTTATTTATGTGTCGGTCAAGTTAAACTGTGAAATTGTTGGAAAAGTAAATATTTAACAAATCTACTCGTTTTTACACTTCGATGCATTAAAAAAAAACTGAAAATGAAATAAATAATTAAAGTTATCATAAATAGTTACCTTAACATTTTTTATTCGACGTGAAGTTATGTAACTACTTTTCATCTATCGTTACCATCTTTACTGGGGGCATGTCACTCAGTGTGTCTGTTAAAATATTATGCAGGCAGGGCCAGTGACTTGTTCTGAGGTTGATTTCAAAAGTGCGCAATTTATCGTGAACAGCCTTTGCACTAAAACTGTTTTTCATTTACATGTCTGGTTGTATAAATGGTACATATTTGACCCCATGTTTACTCATGTTGTGTGTGATGTATGGTGACCTACTTGCACACATCTACGAGGAAATACTATACACCATAGGATGCAAGCTGATAGTTATGCAAGTCGAATACATTGATTGTTAATGCGAATGGCTCTCCTGCATGTCCTCACTTGTCAGTCGACATCCTGCTACATGCCAGTATTTCATGAGCCACAATTGACTGTTGAACCTACATTACCTGGGGCAATTCAGATAGTCAGTAGGTTTCCAACCGCACAATGAAAGTCTAGGATCTCACACTTACCAACTGTGAGACGCATCCAGTCACAGTTGCTGACGCTGCTTTACAACATGCGGCACGTTGCTGTTTACAGCAATGCCTCAAGGCGCTGCATTCTCTCAGCACTGATCTTGAGTTACATTGATTCACACCAAAACTGGCAAGTTCTTCATTAAACTAAATGGTTTTCAGAAATGAAAATACTCAAAATAACACAGGAAACTTCGGGCAAAAAGAAATTTATATATATTGTTTTTTTGTGTTTTTATTTCTCACCCTTGAATAATAATGGAAATTTTAAAATTTTCAGTAACCTTAATAAAAATTACTAATGCTACATAAAAGAAATAGTTATTTATTCTAAAACCCAAGATACTCAACAGAAAATTTAGAACATAGGCTATATATTTGGTCTTCCTCAGACAAGATTTCATGCACTGTAGTAGAGAGATTTGGGCAGTCCTTAACATTGTGGTCTGGAGAGCCGATGAGGATGGAGGAGTTCCATAATGCAAGGGCAGGGGAAATGGGAAATCCCAGAGGAAACCCACCGGCCAGCACAGTTCCCAAGTGCAAAAGTTCTGGAGTGACCCCGCCGGGCAACGAACACGGTTCACTTTAGGGGTAGGAAAGTAGTCTGACCACTACACCACCGTGGCCCCAGTTCATGCACTGATCCAACACAGTTGAAGTGTTGGACAGGATGTTTTTTTTTTTACATGCATTAAGTAAATATCCGCATGTTGTGTACATGTACATTACATCCGTACAGGTATTTTTTGCGTAACAGTTAAAACAATTTTTGTGTAAAAGTTTCTTTTATTTGAGGAAGTAACACGACTTCTTAAGAACACCATTTATTTATTCACTGCAAAATCCACCGCACTTTGGCACTGTTCTATAATGCAAATCCTGAGATGTAATACATGCCTGCATATAAGACAAAATGCAACTTTAACATGTCGTGATTGGCCAGGCAAATGTTTGTTCCACAGCGTAAATAGTTTTGATTATGTAAACATGGACTAAATTATAATACAATGAAATATTACTACGTTAAAAACTCTATGTTATCCTATTACTGAATCAAAATCAGGTAAATAGTTACCAGTTATGTAGTGGCTGTATGGAAGCGTTCAGTCATAGCATGCTTTGTGCCCCACACATCGCAGTCACGTGACACTGGTTTCAGGAGCCTGGACCTCTCATCAGCCATTTACAAAGTCCAAAATGCCATGATAAATTATTGCAACCTTAAATAAAATTGTTCAAACTTGAAATGTGGATTTTCACCAAAATATTTTCTTTACATTGCACCAATAGGTTTCTTATCTGATGCATAATTTGCATGTAATTTTCCATTAATGCGTCGAAATCGCCAGTAGGATTTTCCAACCATGTGATAAATCACAATTAAAACACATTAAAAAATTGTATTATTAAAATGAATCTGAATTTTGGATCATCACTTAAGTTCGAGATATAAGAGAGTTAATGGCCAGTGGTAGACCTACGATGGTTATGGAAAGTGGTTTCCAGTAAGCATTGTGGACTGCAAATTATGCCTACCATTTTGTATGGAAATACACTTTAATCTACCAAACACAGAAAAAAAATAGACAAAAATTTAGAACACACAGAGAAGGCTGGTCTCACACCAACAATTTTAAACAAAATTCGTGTTCTGGGCTGACTATTCAGTTCATAAAAGAGTATTTTATTCTAATCTTAATCCACAACATACACAAGTGGAGATTACATAAGCTATAACTTTTCAAAGTTAAATAGGCTAAGAATTTGGAAGGTTACACAGCAAACGTGTTTTTTAATTATTAACTACTCTGATAAAGTATACCATCTGCGTTAGCATTCGCTGCGCTGATGCTGTTTATGCAAAATAATTAAATTGCTACACACTATAAGAGTATTATGTAACAGTATGTTTGTAGAACTGTCCGGGATAGCAAGAGATTTTATTATGTAATAATACTTTCGGCACAGTATAAAAACAGTATGGTCAGTATGTTGTTACATTTTATAAATAAATGTTTGTTTTGTGACGTTGCTAATGACTGAACAGTATATTCTGAAAGTTTGTAAAGTACGGAACAGAACTTACAGTTTGAAAACAGTCTGAAATCATTATGGATATTATTCAGACAGACGCAAACTCATATCTAACAGTATGGGCAACCATATGTTTACATTATTCTATCAGTATGAACAGTTAAACAATTAAAAACAGAACACAAAACTGTTTTCATACCATTAACATAGTTTTTTGTCAGCAGAGGTGGCAAGGGTTACTACATCCTTATACGGGTGACACAGTATTCACCAGCCAGGCACCATTCTTGTACGTTGGGGTTTGTTGTTATAGTCAGAGGATCTACCACAGTTCTGTAACTGTTTACAGTAAAATGAATTTGAGAGATTAGTGTATTTTGATATTGTGTCATTGATTCAACTTGTGGAGACTCATATCACAGAAATCTTATCTCTAGTGCTAGTATTCCCGTGCCCTATATTCATGTAAGCTTGACAAAAACGTTCATACACGAACAGGTCCTGTGACCCATTCCCTAAAGGAATGCGCAAGTCAGTGCAATGTCTCTTTCTCGCGTAGAGAAAACCCGGTCATAATGGCAGAAAATGTGTTTTTTAAAATCATGTAGTTTAAAACCTAGGGTAAATGTTAGAATCAGCACATAAGGCACCGCGTATTTGAACAGACTGCATATTGTACAACGTGTTAAATAGGAATTAACAAGTGTTAACGGATGTAGCAAGTCAGTGCAGTATGTGGGATTATTTTCAGTATTTGTTTTAACTGGATTGCTCCAGTCAAAGTGTGGCCCAGTTGGTCGGATCCAGTTGGCCGTATGTGTTGCAAGCGTATCGCGTCACGGAGGGTGATCTAGTTTTGTTCTGATCATTTTTGTGTGCCATAATCGTTTAACGTTAGTAACATGAACTTTATCTTTGTGTAATCCTCCGTGTTCACAGCATCCCTCTGTCGACTCACAGGCTTTTCTATTTTTAATTTTGTGTCAAGTGATTTTGTTTGCGCCATTTTCGCTTTTTATCGCAGCATTGGCCCCTTGCAGGTGTTGTGAACCAGATCAGTTTTCGTTCGTCTGTACACATGTGTTATGTATAAGTATTTACTCAATTAAACTATTTACTGTAGTCAAACAATAACGAACCATGTCAAATGCAATATTACGATTGATGCAGACAAGAAGCCAATTGTAACACTCTATTTATATTCCCCACCACAGATCAAGAAATTATGCACATTGACGGGATGTCGGGGTCTCTGGGAGCGGGGAGAAGGGAGGTTTGATTTAAGATATCAGGTTTTATAATACAGTAGAAAGTTGTTTATCCGGACTTGTTGGAAAAATAAAGAGAATAGTTAAAACACGAAAGTCTCTTTTGTCACAGTGTTTCCCTCACCCGCGAAGGAGAGACAAGCACTTGTGTGTGCTCTTGTGATGTGCCCTTTCACGTGTTGTTCACAGTGAACACGTCTGGGAGGAGGGTGGGTATTGTTACTGATTTAATTTTTCTATTTTATATAGGCCTACAGTGTCTGTTTTGGATAAGTTAGTGTTCTATGCATGTCTAGTAAAGTGAATTTTTTTTTATCTTCATTTTCAACGTATTTCCATGATGCGAATTTTCGATTACCTATCCGAATTACCTTTAGTCCCTATTAGTCGGGATAATCTACTATCTACTGTATTCGTATAGAGTTGCGATGGGTGCCAGAGCACAAGAGACTCATCCAGTGTGTGGGCCGTCCGCCCACGTGGCTCTTCTCAGTTCATCCTGTGATGAGGTGACATCTTTGTAATGATGCAATAAACCTGTTATGCCTATCTACAAGAGTATTGGCCCCCTTGTATACCACTGAATGCTCAGTGAGACTGTTGAATGGCCATCTCACATACCAGACACACTATCAGTTCAGACGCTGTAAGGAGGTTGCAGTGTTACAGTGGATAGAAGACCCAAAACAATTATATGGCTGTGAAGCGGCCTTCAGTGAAATAAAAACAACCACTTTCCACTGAATTCCCTCTGAGAAGGCACGTACTTCACATCTTACTTGTCTTACAGATATCAGCAGGTTGCAATAAAGTCAGATGGTATAGTGTAAATACAACTCTAAAAAAGGGGGTTAGATAATCAAACATTGTTCCCAAATCTTTTAAGTCCATATCTTTTAAAGACATCCTCCCTTAAATAAATTAATTTTTAATGTTTTCATACTGTTATGTCATACTGTATCATTCAGTGGGCAGCTTCTTCTCAAACTGTTAAAGTTTTCCGACTCCAGAATAAAGCCATAAGAAATATTTACAAATATTTTGTGTGGGTATGTGTTTGTTTTGTAACATTTTTGACTAATGCTGCATTCCAGAGCTCCTGCTCATCATAGTATGATAGTAAATTAATTAATTAATTAACTTTAACAACACTTAAATTATGGTATGCAGTTACAAAAGTTTCTAGGTTTACACAGTTCCGTGCTGTAAAAATGGTTAGTTTTTTTTTTTTACTGCAAGAAATTATCATACATACTTCGTCTTTGACAATGTTTCTGATTTTCACTGTGTTGTGGACTAACGAGCAAAATTTTTCTGAAAAAAAGTTTTCAGTACAAAGAATTAACAGTTAATGTATTGATATTTGTGAACATAGAATGGAGGCTACAAGTTCAAGAGCTATACAGGTTGTGTATCAGCTATGCATTTATGAATTTTGTGGTGCAATACTAGCCAGTTATTTTTGAATATTTGTTATATTACAGTTTTTTTCTAATGTAAAGTGAATTGTGACTCGTCTGAGAGCTGTTTAATTGGACAACAACAGAGAACATTTTTGTCAGCTGTCTGTTAAAAACCTGTAATAGTGTGCAGTGTAAATGTGCACATTCATTCTATTGAACCATAAGATACTCATTAGTTGTATGGTGAATCACTTGGTTTGCTTTATCATGCCACATTAGTAGGTTTTGTACATGTCCCATTCTTTGCATACCCGTAACAAATTATGTTACATTCAATACTACTGTGCATACATTTATTTATATATGTAGATCCAATAAACTGTTTACTAACAATTCTACACCACTCTGCTTCCCCGAGCTCTAGTGAAGAGGGCACAGATATGAAGAACATAATGGGCACTTCCCCCCTGCACTCTCTTTACTGTACTCTGCAAGTTAATTACTTCAGATGTGAATGGCATCAGTTTTCTAGAGTTTGACTTCGGTTTTCAGGTTTTTCTGATGTTATGTTTACATTCGTATCCCACAATTTCCTTGCAATCTCCATTTAAACATTAATTTTTTTTTTCACAGGAATGATGCGAAGACAAATTTGCAATGTTGCCAGTTACGAACTTACTTTGGCCATAACTGCACCGCTGCTATCTTTAAATACCTTTTTACGTAATATTTTCTGGTACGAAGTGATTTTCACATACTGCTTGTACCAATTTCAACTCGAAATTATTTTGCGGTATCGCAGATTGACACTTCGCTCTTTAAGTGGATCATTTGGAACAATACAAAAACAAATATTGAAAGTTCAGTATAGCAGAAATATAAACATACAGTTATCTTGAAACAATAAAATTATATCGGGACCACTATATGTTGCTAATGAATTTAATGACTACTTTGTAAATATTGCTACTACTCTAAATATATCAAATAATAATAATAATACATCCAAATAAAATAGTTAAGCATCGCACATACTAGTATAAGTATTACAATCCCAATACCTTAAACCAGTGTATCACTGTTTGAGCAACGCATAATTATAATTGTATATTATTTTGGGGATCTGTAACTATGCTAACAAAATATTTGTAGCTAGAAAAGGGCCATTAGAATAATATCCAATCAAATAGGTATACAAGTTGCAGGCCTTTATTAAACAAATTTAAATTATCATTCGCATCAATCTACGTTTTTTAACTTCTTAATTTATTCACTCAACCAAATATGTATATCTTTTAAAATGTTTTATTTCCATCACTATTCCACAAAGAATAAAAATAATTATATATATATATATTATATTATGACAGGACAAATTTGTACAAGAGAAGTATTGGGTTGAAAGGAATACATAATTATGTAAGTTACCAGACTCGATAACGTCAATAAACTTAAATAACTTTAAGATTAATATATAAAATATCTTCTGCTGCGTAAGATCGTCTATTGAACAGTTGTTAACCACACTTAAAACACATTTTGTCATACATATGTGTGGATGTGATGACAATGTAGTAGTATATATTTGTACTGTACATAATCGAATTTTTACTTAGTACAAAAAAATATTTTTATACAATATTCACTGACATGTCCTATATTGTTATGGTGATAGGCACGATGTGCGATATTACAGGACAAAATAAACTCTGACTTGTCGAACCATTACCTTCATTACAATAAACAAAAACAATAAACATGGTGAGAGAAAAGATGCGATGAAGAGGTTTTTACGAACTCGATATACTGCGCCAGTAAAACATTACTGTGTACGAAATCAACTTTAAACGCACCTAAATATATCACAATTCTTTATACCGAACGGACATATGAAAATAAAAAGGCGTTATTTAATATTATGCAAAAATCTCCGAAACTCCCATATACCGCAATGTTAAAAGTGGGTCAGCCTGTACTAGCGCTGTTAGTTCGCAAGCTGCCGTGAGCTTCACTAAGCGTACGTGTTACATCAAGGCAAAAGGATAGCAGTTGCCAGACCTATCTTTATGACAGTGGCCAGTGGGTCGGGTTGTTTTGTTTCCTAGAGCTCTGGCCTGCCTGGTCGCCTCCTGCGAGGGATTCCCTCTTTACTGATACATCCTGTTTGTAAATGTCTCTGGCCCAGCTCCAACGATGGCGTTTGAGTGCGGGCACTCTTTATACTACACACGCCTTTTTTTTTTTTTTATCTCGCGTTGCCTATCTTCACCTCCGAGTCCGCGCACACGAAAGAGTTGGCAAGTTTTAGGAGCAAGGTATTCTGATCCGCTAGAGTATTTTTATATGTTTCAATTTTTTTTATATTTTATTGGTCACAGTTTTATTGTCCTTTAACTTATTAGTAATCTGAAATGTTTTATTATTATTTCACATCTTGCATTAAATAATAACTGTCATATAGTTTTCTGTTGTACCGTAGGATTAAATCAGTAGTTTAATAACATTATTGTTAATAATAAATCGTCTATTTGGCACAGTTAAGCAGTTTCTTTTTACAATTTTCTCTTCCTTATTGAAGTTATTATACTCTTTAAATTTCAATATGTGTTGAAGATTTGGTTATTGCCTTTTCGTGGTATATTCTTCTTCACGCTTCATTTTAAATAAATAAAATAAAAATAAAGAAACTTTGAAAAATAGTCTCATGGTGTGGTTTTTTAATATTCAATGGACTTATCACAAGCGTTTCATATCTCCGTTCACATTAACCAACGTACATTCAGTTTTTTAAACAACTCTAGGCTAAATTGTCTTTATAAATTACAATATTTCCACCATGGTGTAAATGAAGACAGAAAACTGCTAAAGCTGGTAGTGATTTTTTGAAATGTGTTTCTTCAGAAGGTCTCATGTCGAGAAGGAGCCTGTACCAAAGGATATTAGTGAGATTGATCCAAACAGGATAATCTGTTGGAAGACTTTTCCAGTTCATGAGGGCAAGGCAGACAATACTGCTGTAATTAGCGTTTTTGGAAATGTGTCTATGTATTCACGTAAGAAGATGAAGATGGAACTATATTAAAATATTTTACATTATTTATAAATAAATTGTTTTTACTTGCGTATTTACATTCTTAGAAACAGATTTTACTGTAACGTATAAAAATATAAAAATATAAATTTTTTTCATTATCTGTCCAGCCCACAAACACGGTAAGTTGGTTTCTCCTCGGAGTCTTATTCTAGACTTATTTTTGTAAGTGGCGGAAGTATACGCAGTGAAAATAGTCTATCCGTGTTTACTTCCGACTTTTCTGAAGTATTGCTACAGTTATATTTCCGGGCTACTGATCATGTATCATTCCGCGCATGTAAACAAAGTGCCAAGGATAACTATTAAAACGCTGTATTATTGCGCTCGCCAGACATTTAAACAAATAAATATTTTTATACATAAAAATTAAAAGCGTTTCCAAATTGCATTACTGAAAATATAAATTGTGGCGGTAAATACTGTTTACTTTACAAATAACGTAAACAAACCCAGTAAAATTATATTCTGCATAAGAAATGTCTCTTGCTATAGGCTAGTCACGGTAAAGTGAGCACTTTTGAAAGCCCTCTCATTGGGAATAATATTCAATAAGCATATTTTATTGTAGCCTTAGACGTTAAGGCGGATCAGTCTCAGCCATATTGGATTTTTGTAATTTCCGCCGTAAATTGCATTACAGATTTTGTATTTTAATTTGGGCTTCGACAAAGCGTAGGACATTACATTGCACATGTTCTACAACATGTATTCCTAGATTACTATTCCAGGACCATTTCTCTAAACGAGAGCAAGAAAAAAATTATTTATTTCTTGCCTTCAATCACTAGTCTAACAACAATCAATTCTATAGAGATGTAATAGTTTGATTAAACTTAAGGAGCTATTATTTATGTCATGTCATGCGAGAAATCTCATTAACCGTTGTTAAATAGAGCTTATGACAAACGTAGTGAAAATTTAAGATAGCAGGGACTGATCCCCCTTAACTTCCGAGTGCGGTGGAATATACACACTGAGTTCATTACTTACATGGAAATGTTTATTTTAAAATGTGGTTAAAGGATAAAATATTGCTGAAAGGAAAAATAACTAAGCCCTTAAGAGTGTACCATGAAGAGCATAATATGCTATATTATAGTCACTAACAGCATATCTCTTTACTCTCCGTACTTCGAGGCTGCGATGGTGCAGCGGGTAGAGCGCCACCTTCTTACCAAGGCGAACCGGGCTCGATTCCCGGCGGGGTCGCTCCCAGTTTTGCGTGCGTTGGAATCGTGCCGTACGATGCCGCTGGTCGGCGGGTTCTCTCGGGGATCGCCCGTTTCCCACTCCCTTTCATTCCGGCGCTGCTCCATATTCACTTCAGTCACTCTCATCGGCCCTCAAGACCTCGCTGGTAAGAGGATAGACTAAAGATGGGGTAGACCGATCTCGCTGCCTGGGCACAACCAAACTCCGTGTCCCAAAATTGAACTGCTTTTCTGCCTACACGTCCAGCAAAAATGGCGTGGTTTGGATTTTAAGTTAAAGAACTGATCGGTAAACAAATGCTCTGAGATGAATGTATACTTCCTCTAACTAATTTGTAATGCAGTTTGATTATATTAAAACTGGTAAAATAATTCTAATAATATAATAGTACTTGCTATTTAAAAATTAAGATATAAACAAACATGTACATCACTGTTGACCATGTGACTTTGACAGTTGTGTAGGAGTTTTGTAGGATTGGGGTATTTCAATGTTGGGTACATGCGCAGTAGACGAATAAGCGGTCTACCTTATATCTAGTCTATCGTTAAGAGCCGCCCAAATCTCTTCACTCACTCCAGTCTACAGTATACAACTCGGTCTCTGATAATTTTTCCAGCATTTCACTGAAGTGATTTATAATAACTCTCAAGCACAATCGCTCCATTACACAATTTATACGGACTGCATTGCCCACTGGGTCACCGCGGCAGCTACACAGAGTTGCGAGATGATGTGTGGGAGTCCAGCTGCCACGCTTTCAACAGGCAGTTGTGTACAGGTTGTCTAGATTAGACCGACAATATTCAGCTGCATGTTAATTACGAAAAATGAAGGCAAAAACATACATAATACCTAGGGTCTAAAGATAATCCTAAGGGTGTTACATGTCTTTGAAGTTGGCCATGAAGCTCTAGCTTATTACAACTACAGGAGATGGAACATCGAGTGTCTGGATAGAGGGTGGATAAACCATCATTTAAATCCCAATTATGCTGCAGCGTCATTGGGATTAAGTCGAAATAACGGTAGCAAACGTGATTATTTTCATGAGATAATTGTTAGCAACGACAGGCAAACGTTTTGTTTACAGGTCTTTGTTCCGTCAAACATTATCCAGGAACTTAATCTTCCAACTTAAAATTTCTCTCCGATATTTTCAATAATATACTGTTTCAACTCCAACTTATAAGATGTGTGCCACCCTTTAGACTATAAGTCGGTAGACTACATGTTTACTCCTTTTCTCGTGATAAACCGGTAGCCGAAGTTTGTTTGTCTAAATTAGATACATTTTGTATATCACGACCTTTCCCGTGTTTTCTTGGTTCTGACCTGCTCATTCCGACCTGGTTAAACCACTTTTTTTAAGGCGGTGTTTCTAAATCTTATGAAATGTCAGCCATCAAGACGTTTCGAAAGAAAAATGTCTCATATACTGGACTGATATACTGATATACTGGAAGCATGGACAAATTTCCGCTCTAAACATACGCTCATTTTTCCCGAAATAAAATAATGAATTTCCTGCAAAGTAAGTTAATACTTTACTTTGTGTCATTCCCTTAATGTAGATCGCTATGAAGAACTTATATTTGAAATTAGTTCAAATAAAGCCAATGTCAGTTTTACTAACTCCTATGATGAATTTTAAAGATTATATATATGATAGCATAGGTATCATGGTATTTGTCTGGGAGATGTTATTTTCCATTACCTGTCAACGACTTTAAACTTTCTTCAAGTATACTTATAACTAGTACAAAGTGAGGTCTTCAAAATGTATGTTGCATGAAAACTTGTATACTTATCTGCCTGATATACTGTAAGTTTCCTATGTTTTCATGTTTCCTTTGCGACAAAAATATCTGACAATATTGAAAATCAGTTTACGTGAGGAGACAAGACGTAAAGGCTGTTCACGATAAAGTGAGAACTCTTGAAATCGACCTTAGAAAAAAGTCACTGCCCATGCCTGCATATGCTTCAACGGGCGCACTGACTGACATGCGCCCGGTAAAGTTAGTAAAGATATACGAAAAGTAGTCCCATAGCTTAATATCGAATAAGAAGTGTTAGGTGACCATTTGTGATAATTAAAATGATTTCTTTCATTTTTTTTTTATGCATGAGCGTGTAAAAATTAACAAATTTATGAAATGTTTACTTTTCTAATAATTTCACAGTTTCACTTGACCGACTCATGAATAACATGATGATGCCCATGGCAATTTAAATTTTGCATAAGGCGGAAGAATACATGACGTGCATACAAGTAGATCTTAAACAGGGTTTTCAAAAGTGCCAATTTTACCGTGAACAGCATATAAACAGAATACTCAGATATACACACAGCACATATTTCTAATAGTAATGTGTAGTTTTACATGTAAGTGGGGGCTTCATAATGACAGCTTGCATACTATCGTATTCTAACTTGCAACGCACCACTCAATCCCCAGCAGAGACTGGAACTCGTGACCTGCCACTTAGCAAGAAAGTACTCAGTTGTCACTCCACTGAAGGAGATTTCCTCATCTCAGAAGGGGCTGCACGCTCTGCAAGCTCGTCTGCTAAGTACAGTCTCTTTACAAAGAACTCTTGTAGCGAGCACAAGAGCTCGTTGTTCCTAGTTGGGAGACGAACAGTGCCCCCTATATACGACGCGTGCTCCACTCTTTTTTTTCATGCCATGTCGCAGCAACAAACTCTGAAGGCGGGTTCAAAACTTCTACGCTACGTACGAACCACTTAATCCGAACTCATTGGTGAACATACTAATGCCCGGTTGCACCAACATCTTCCCCGATCCGAGATCGAACGATCGAAGTTCCAAAGCAGGATCCAGTTTGACCTTGGTTCCAATGTAAAAGTGTTGCACCAACGAAATTTCATGATTCTGGATCTCCGATTCGTCGATCTTGGTTCCAAAGTGAGAGATCGAGAATAAGAATGAGACAAATGTTGCTAATGGTTCGTAATATATGATGTCATGGAAGTAGGCGTATTTTTCACTATAGATGGAACTAGATGTGTGATCTTTTATCTGTTTTAAGTAAATTATTGCTGTACGAATTTTACTGAATAATATTCAAGTGCGTATAATTTTGTTTTAATTTCCCAAGAACATTATCGAACGTAGTTCTATCTGTTGGCGTATTTTCAAACTGCATTTGTCGACGATGACTGCTGATCTCGGATCGAGATTTCGAACCGCCAATTTCGGCGGTTCGAATGAACTTCATCTCGATCTCCAGTCCAGCTCTGAACTCGTATGGTGAAACAGTTTTCTGAATCGATCTTAGATATGATCTCGGATCGAGTTTCGAACCGCGATGGTGCAACCGGGCATAAGCAGATAGTCGAATATATGAATGCACCTTGAAAACGGTAATTTTTGTATAACCCAGTTTTTCTCAGAAATATTTCACCGAAGAGTAACCTCGTGTAAATTTGTGACTGGACTAATTATTGTAAGTTTTCTTGGCTGTGGTTTTGTGGCTGCACAAATATGTCATGCGTTCAGTTTTACTGTAACAGAATTCCGAGTTTTTTTACAATGCATTCCATGGAGTGTACCACGCCTGCCCTAGCCGTAAACACCTGCCAGACAGTGGCGTATAATAAGACATTTGTACCTACGAGAATGTAGACGTTAGAACACTTTCGGAATGAAAGCAAACTGTCACAGAACACATTGTTAAATATTGCCATTGATTTCAGAAACTCAGCAACAATAATGTTGTTGGACGTAAACCTATTGTTAAATATCGCCTTTGATTCCAGACATTCAACAACAATATTGTTCTTGGACACAAACATATGGTTATATATCGCCTTTGTGTCTATAAATTCAGCAACAATATTGTTCTTGGACACAAACCTATTGTTAAATATCGTTTTTGATTCCAGAAACCCAGAAACAACATTGAACTGGAATACAAACACTATAGTTCTTGGGCATCACCACGTCATATTATTATTTTTTTTTTTTTTTAATCCGTTCGTTTTTAACGGGTTAATTTTAGTGCACTTTGATTACTTCAGTAGTTCAAGATCATAAAGTCAAGAGTTTTTTAAATAATAACTTTGCTGTAAAGAAGACGATAGTAATTTCTGTAACCGTGTGTATTTTTTGTCAGTAATTGATTTGAAGGGGGAAAAATGTAGTTTGTTTTCGTGGTAGCCTCGAGATGCTGCGATGTAAACATTGACCGGAATTGTTTATGAAAAACGCCTCGGTTACTAGACAGACCAGCACGTCTTCCAGGGTTTCCAGGCGGGTAGGTAGGCTCTCTACTTGGTGGACGGTGTAGTGAGGCGTGCACATGCGTAATGGCCGGCAGCGGATCGTGAACCTCAGGTCGCAGGGAGGTATATATGGAAACACCAGCTAAAAGCTGTTCACGATAAAGTGAGCACTTTTGAAAACAACCTTAGAAAAAGTCACTGCCCCTGTCTGCATATACCTTAACGGCCGCGCACTGACTTACCTGAGCCCAATAAAGTTGGTAACGCTGGAGGGAAAGCAGTTCCATATCTTAACGTCGAATAAAAAGTGTTAGGTAAGTATTTGTGATAGCTAAAACTGTTTCTTTCCCTTTCTATTTTTTTTATGCATCGAAGTGTGAAAATGAGCAGATTTGTAAAAATGTTTACTTTTCTAATAATCTCACGGTTTCATTTGACCAACGCACGAATAAAGAATAAAGTGATGAGGCTCATGATAATGTTAATTTTGCATAAGGCGGAAGAATACACAACGTGCATACAGGTAGATCTTAAGCAGGGTTTTCAAAAGTGTTCATTTTCCCCTTGAATAGTCTATATCAGCTATAACGCGGCCCAGTGCGCTCGAGTGTAGATTCGGGGGACGAACAGCAGTAAGAGCACGAGTCGTGTTCCGGCTTGAGTGAGCGAGTGAGTGAGTGAGGGCGACGTCAACGTAGCGTGCAGCGATGCGCAGGGTTGTCTGCAGGAGGGTGGAGGAGGGGATGTTGAAGGCGCTGGCAGGCGATACAAGCCCCGCGCGGAGCCGCTTCCCAGAACTCCGGGGATCGCTGGCACCTCACCAAGATATCTCCTTCCTTTTGGGATACTGCTGGCAGCAACAACCATCTCCTGCGAACCCCCTGCGGCGGCCGTCGTCGTCGACCAGGAGCAGCGTGCCTGCCTTCGAGCACGACGCTCCAACACACTGAACATCAACTCCCGAAAACACCATCCACCTCAATCAGCTTTCGTCTCAACTCATTTGTCGCTTAGAGAATATTCGCGGTATATTTACACTTTTTGAATCAAAGCTTTCAAAAATTACCCCTTTTTTGACGTGATAAGGTGTTTCCCAAATATGTAATTTATAAAAACATTTTATACTTGTCCTAATATAAAAATACCTTATTTTTGGTTTTTGAACTTTTACTTATAGTCTTTATACCACTAAACCGCATCATCACTGACAAACCACTGGATCAATTGAGACTATATTCACGCCATACGTTATTGATGTGGCGAGTAAGGTTTTTAGTTGTGTTTCATTCCGGTAGGTGGCGCTGGAGTCTAACTTATATATTTATGGGCCGATTTTACTTATACTTGCTGTAAATGTTTGTTGATTTATTGAGACCATGTTCACACCATATTGGATTTATGGATTTTTCGTCGTAACTTGCAACACAGTTTATTTTAGTTTGTTTTGGGCGTCGACAAGACATAGGTAATTGTTTTGCACATGCTCTAAATCATATATTGTTGGAGTGATGTTTACCGGATCATTTCTGTAACCGCCCGCAAGGAAAAATTACGTTT
The DNA here is from genome assembly GCA_029891345.1 of Dryococelus australis. Taxonomy (NCBI): domain Eukaryota; kingdom Metazoa; phylum Arthropoda; class Insecta; order Phasmatodea; family Phasmatidae; genus Dryococelus; species Dryococelus australis. The sequence continues at coordinate 281,177,493 of CM056994.1, forward strand.
TTTTTTTCCCCGGTCACCCACTAGTCAAAAATGAATACACACTACAGTGATGTAATAGTTTGCTGAAGCTTTAGAAGTTATTATTTACTCCATGTCGTGCGGAAAATTTCGTTAAACATTCTTAAATTGAACTTATGGCTAAAATAGCGCAAAACCAAGATGGCAGCGACTGATCCCCTTAACGCGGTGTGTCTGAATGTTGTCTTAGTTGTGAATGCATTCTTGTTAACTGTGTTATGGTAAGCGGCCGCTACTGGCAGGAGGCTGGACATCTGGCGGGCGACGACATACACTTGACATTGCTGCGGGATGTATTAGGGCGTGGGGAAAGAGTAAGGGAGGGGGGAGGAGGATCAAGCCGCAGAGCGAGGGAAAACAAACGGAGAGGTGTTGGTTTGGCCTCCGCTGGGAGTAGTTTGTTTGACGAGGGGAGGGAGTCCGCTTTCTATTCCTGGTGTCGGACAGTAGGTGGACGCCGCGTAGGGATCCCCAGGCCCACGCAAGCAGCAGGCCGCTCTTCTATTTCGGCTCCTCCAAACACAAGCAAGTTGTCTTCCTCTTGGCCCGCCGCACCTACGCCGCTGGCGCAGTCAGTGGTCTGTGTTTTCCAACGCCGTCCAGGTCTGCCATCGCCCGCTGCCCGGCATCTCACCACTGCACTCCCGACTGCATCTCCTCACATCACATGACACCGCGGAGTGCAGGTGTCGGGAGCTCGCCATCTTAGATTTTCACTATTTTTGTCATAAGTTCCATTTAAGAACCTTTAATGAGGTTTCTCGCATGACATGACATAAATAATAGCTCCTTAAGTTTCATCTCTATAGAATTGATTGTTGTTCGGCTAGTGATTGAAGGCAAGAATTTATTATTGCTTTCGCTTACAAAAATGGTCCTGGAACAGTAATCAAGGAATACATGTTGTAGAACATGTGCAATGTAATTTCCTACCCTTTGTCAAAGTCCAAATAAAATACAAAATCTGTAATGCAATTTACGGCAGAAATTCCGAAAATCCAAGATGGCGGAGACTGATCCGCCTTAAGGGTACTGTGTACCTGCGTGTTCAAGGTCAAGAAGAGAGGGAACGATACGGGCAACACTAACACGCACGCCTAGCGCCTCATCGTTCCTACACGCAAGACGTGCAGTGTTTCCGTCCTCACGCTTTACTGTGTAAACTATATCTGTAACAGTGTAGTTTTATTACCCGCGATGAAAGTAAAGAGATCAAACTACCTGCGTATAATCGTACTTTGCTCTTACCGCTTAAAGAAACTTCATAGGAAAACTTAAAAAATGCGATATTTGACCACTTTCACGATTTTTTCCTCCATCAGCACTCTTTATATGATAAAAGTTAAAATATAGCGATATAGACAATAATTTTCTTATCCTTTCTGGCAAAACTTCGTATATTTAGAAATTTATTTACCGAGACACGCGTTTACACGCAAACAACGATTTCACAGAAAACGTTTCAATACATAGGACCCTTAAGAGGGTAGTATCCGTTCTATCTTAAATTTTACTTACCAATCTTCGTAATAAAAATTTCTCACCAGACATAAAAAATGAAAGCTAGACATGGCATATAGGACTACTTCATGATTTTTTTTATTTGTATGGTTTCAATTATACCTGTATTTTCTCATGTGTATTTGGCATTAATATATAATTAACTAATAACGTCAGAAATGTAATCGAATTTATAAATAACTGTTAACATGTTCCCTATACCTTTACTAGCTTGGTTTTCAAATATTGACATCCAATATGGCAAGGATACTTCCCCCTTAATTTCGTGTTACACTTGTTGGGCTTCACACTGTTGCACATTGACTAGGGCGTATACAGTTTCGTAAGCGATGAATGTATCAATAAAATAACTAAATTAAATTTGGTAAGTTATTTACGACAGTGAAGAAATACATACATCTACTGTTTATAAAATACAATTGCATATCTCTACCATGAGACACTATTTTAAACAGTAATTTCAGTTTTATGCCACACACAATTATAATTAAAGGTATGATTACTGTCTTTATACTGCATGCAGTCACTTAGTAGTCGTTCGTTAATTGCAAGTGTACCATTAAAATTACAAACATCCGTCACTCACAAAGCAAGTTCCACTTTCTTACGGTCCAGCCGGTCAGTCCCAGCGTCTGCTCTCCCGACAGTCGCACACTGGTCACTAGCCACTCATCAAGACCGCCGACACAGATGCATGCCGTGGCTTGTATAGCTGAGAGATGACCTGGCCCAGAAGCTTCTTCGCACCTTGCGTCGGGAAGTGAAGAGATTTGGGCGGCCGCCTAACAGCGAAATTTTAAGAGCCGATGAGGGTGAAGCGAGGTGAGTATGGAGCAGCGTCAGAATGAAAGGGTGGGGGGAATGGGAGATCCCCGAGGAAACCCGTCGTCCGGCACGATTCTCACATGCGAAAATCCGCCTGCCGGGGATCGAACCCGGTTCGCCTCGGGGTGGAGGGGGATGCGAGCAGGCTAACCACTCAGCCACCGCAGCCCCGGCTTGAGTCGGGCCTTTGGAGGTGACGACCAGAAAATTTGCGCAATGGCACTCAAATCGTGGACTCCTCAAGGGGATAGGAGTGTCGTGAGCCAAACCCGTGTGGATGCCCTCCCTCCCTTCCTCCAAGTACCGATAACGTCGTTTCTGAGAGGAAGGACTCAAAGGCAAAGCATCCGCGCGTAACAGTACTTTCTGTAGCATTTTAACATCCTGGCCCTACGAAGCGAGGCCAGTTTTGGTAGAGGAATCGTCACAAACTAAAACATAACCTCAAGACTCGGCTTCATTCCTTCTGCAAAGGGCAGAGGTGGCACAGTGGCTACGGCGCTCGCCTCCCACCACGGCGATCCGGGTTCGATACCCTGAGGGTTCACTCCCGGGCCTTCGCATGTGGGAGTCGTGCTGGATGATGCCGCTTGCCGGCGGGTTTTCTCGGGGTACTCCGCCCTTGTATTCCAGCGCCGCCCCATCCTAGGGTCTCACTTCATGTCATGTCCGTGGATGACGGGTATCTACGGGCCCCAGCTGGAATGCCCGTCACTCGGAGAGTGTTGCCTCGCCCTGGGTTCACTCCCCACTCGAGCAGAAATTCTTCGTTTTTGCGTCATAGTTTCGGTTTTAATCACTGAAATGTAGGCCTACATTTTACGAGTTTTTTGTTCGTATTTTAAATTGCGAGTTATCTGCTTGTAAAAAGTCGAGAACCTATTAGTAAAATATTAATATGTTCTCAACTTTTTACAACGAGCAGATAACACACAATTGAAATTACGCACAAAAATATTAAAGAACTCGTAAAATGTAAATTTTTTATCATCATACATTGTCAGTAAATGACATGACGCGAAAACTTACAATCTCTGGAAAAGGGGCGTAAATGAGTCTTAACTCACAGCCCTGTGTAACAACACACGCTGACATATCCTGCCGAGCTTCGAACCCTAAGCGACTCGCATGACAAGACGTCATTCAGATACAGATGAAGCCAGGATTTCAGTCAGAAATAAAAGAGGAAAGTGGCACATAGAAATGATGTATTGTTATAAACAAAATTATTTTGTTTAAAAATTTTACGCATGAGATTTTCAACGCAGTTTATTTGTGAAAAGCCAAGAACGAGGCATACGAAACGTTTGTTTCTTTTATATTAATTAATCTTTTTTTTTCTTCTTCTGATGGACACGGGAGAGGGTTTGAAGTAAGTTCTTCCCCTTGCCCCATCACGAAAGTCAGCTGACGGATTTCAAGTTCAATTTTTGTGATTACATTGAGTCCGCGACAGTTGCACATCACATTAGCAGTTCCAACGGCGACATTTTGCAGTGGAAATAAGCATTAACGTCCCACCTGCTTGGTTTCGAAAATTGTATGAAGGTTAATTTTTTTAAATAAAACATCCATTCTTAAAACAAAATTTTGTCCTGAGTTCCGAGGAAATAAAGCGGGAATGCATAGAGATAAATCCTGTCGTAGAATGTTAGTTTCTGTGGCGTGTAAGTTGGCAGTATTATGTTTCTCACCGTCATTTCATCTTGATACCTCCCGGTATTAGAGAGTCGGGACCAATCCTCACGCACCATTGTGTACTCGGTGGCGCCTTGACCCACCATGGGAGATAAAGGTGAGCATGACTGCCATGTTAAATTATCCCTTCGATAAGTAATGTGGCACACTCAGGTAAAGACTGTTCGCACTTTTGAAATCAACATTTTGAAAATGCAACTGCCTCTATTGTCTGCATATATTTGTATTGGAATACTGACTGGCAAGCGTATAGTCAAGTTGGTAAGACAGATGAAAATTAGTTGCACGTTTCAACATTGAATTTAAAATGTTAGATGAGTATTTGTGAATACTGAAACTATTTATTTTGATTTTTTTTTTTTAAGTGCGAAAACGAGCGAATTTGTAAAACATTTACTTTTCTAATAATTTCAAAGTTTCGCTTGACCGACGCATGAATAAATTTGTGAAGCCCATGACATTGTTAATCTTACCTGCAGTGGAAGAATACATTATGTGTATACAAGTAGCACTTAAGTAGATATTTCAAAATTGCTCTGTTTATCATGAACAGTCTATAGGTAGGTAGGGCTCAGAGAAGCAGCAAGGGAGAAGGAATCGGACATGGCCGGTATGATATCCCATTATTCGCCTAGAGCGATTTCGAAAAAAAAATAATATTAATAACATGGAAAACCGATATGGGGATGGCCGGCCAGTGTTGGAGACGGATTTTGCCCAGGCTATTTTTCCCGAGTAGCATCACGTGTCAAAGCAGCTTGGCGGTCCGCTGACAACCGCGAGAACAATATGACACTGTTTACAACCGTCCACTGACCACAATACATTAGGTTGACACTAATCTCCGAGAGCATTACCCTCGTCACTTTCTGGTCAGACAGTGCCCCTTGGTAGAACAACAATTTAAGGAATAAGTGTAGCAACACCGCAAATAAAATTATTGTTCAAGCACAGCCAAAAATTACACACCGAATTAGAGTCCTCAGCGCCAGCAGGGGAGTTAATCCCCAAAACCGTGATTCAAGGCACACCGGCTGTTTTTGTAGGTGGTGACTGCGAAGCAGTCACGTATCAGCGAAGCTTGGAGTTTCCCCAGAAATGATTTTCAAGCGTAGTAAATTCGTGTTCTGTGTAATTAGTAGAGTGGAATTATGCCACTTTCTGAGAATAAATTTAATTTTTCCGAAAATCCCCCATTCAGAACATTTACCCACAGGGTAAAATCCGCCTGGTGGTAAGATTCGCCGGTTATACCAGGAAGGGCACCGAATCCGGGTGTTCCGGAATACGAGTCCAGTATGTTACCACGCCTAACCTCGCCAGGTATGAATTTGTAAAGGCTGTGCACGAGAAAGTGAGCACTTTAGAAATTAACCATTGTATTTTAATGGGCGTACTAAGCCATATTCACCCAGTAAAGTCGGTAACGATGGATGGAAAGTAGTTCCATATCTTAACGTTGAATAAAATGTGTTAGGTAACCATTTGTAATAACTTAAAATTATTTCTTTCACTTTATGTTTTTTTTAATGCATCGAAGTGTAAAAAAATAAGCATATTTGTAAAGTATTTACGTCCTTAATATTTTCACAGTTTCATTTGACCGACGGATAAAGTAATGAGACCCATAACAATGTAATTTTACATAAGGCGGAGGAATACACAACGTGTTTACAAGTAGATCTTAAGAAGGGCTTTAAAAAGTGTTAATTTTGCCGTGAACAGCCTATATTGGATATTGCTTGTTAAGTGCGTAGCGGCGGAAAGAGAGAAATAAGGTAACCAAAACGTGAATTTTTCCTCTTTTCGTCACGTTTTAACTTGGGCCCCAAAGCATAACGGAGGAAAACTATCTCTACTCCTCCCGTAACAGACAATAATACACTGCCGCTATAAAATATTTTTCTTCGCAATGAACCAGAAGCGAATATGAAGAAATGCTGTAGTTAGCGTATTCGTTCTGTGGGATCGATTTCAAAATGAAACATTATTGTGTAATTTTCGAAGTGCATTAGAATTCAGCACCGAAATGAATGAATCGTATAAAGCCAGAATGCTTAAAAAAATTTCATCTAAAATCTCGGAGCGAACATAAAGTGGTTCTGAGCGAAAAATAATTGGTTCAGTATTCTAAGTATACTGTTTGCGTGGCGTTTGTCCCTATTAAATTATATTTTGTTGGTACAGCAAGTCTCAGTTCCTCTAGCAATTAAATTTGTTCACAAAACCAAACAATTCACGTATAACACTTTTGTTTGTACTAAAGAAATATTTGTTTGTTTCGGTATGCTAAGCCACAATTAAAGTGTAAGCAAACATGTCGTTACAGCTTGTTAACAAAATAATATGTTTAGTTACGCGCGAGATATTTCGAACAAAGAATTTATTTGCAGAGACCAATGATTTTGTTGGTGACTCTAACCCATTTAGTTGATTTTCGCCTTCTACTTTGTTGGCTGTACGCGTTCAAAGTAATGACTCGCCCATTTTTACTTTTGAGGGCCATGCACGGTTCTGTCTTGAGAATGTCTGATGAGATGGCAAAGAAACTTTTGGAAAATTGGCGTTTCACTGACCTTATAAAAATATTTGCACGTATGTTAACCAACTGTTACTCAATTGAGTATTTTGTAATTAGCAGTTGTGTAATTGTTTAGGTTTAAATTGTTACGCAAACACGCGGATTTCTAATTTCGTTTTGTTTTAAGTTAATTGTCTAATTCTTCATCATGATTACGAAGCATTCAGCTGAATAATTGGCGACTGTGTAGGTATTGCAATATGGATAAATGTACTGTTTAATCTGTTCGTGGTTTCTTCACAAAACAGCAACACAATACCAACAAAATATTTGGTAGTGCCAACGAAATATTTCGTAGAGGCAACAAAATATTTGGAAGAGACAACAAAACACTTCATAGAGACAACAAAAGATTTGTTTCAACCTAACAAGTCAAATGTTTGTTGCAAACAAATACAATCAACCATTAATTTAGTCCCAAAAACAATATATTTAATTGCCCCTATATAAACAAATGATTCTATCGTGGCAAACAAATTTTGTTTGGACCTACAAAATGTTTTTTTCAGTTTAGTCCAATATATTTTTGTTCAAATTTTCTAGCACGCATGATACGATAATTTTCAAGCGACAGCCCGTTATTAATTCTAGTTAGTCTCGACCAACGCAAGGCGTTAATGAAGTTGAGAAGACGATGAGGTAACTTACTGCCAAGGGCAGCAGAAAAGAATCAGTCAAAATTTGCCCACTTATTCATCGCCGAAATCAAGTTGTTGTGATTTTATCAACTGACAATGTTTCGTATAGCTGGCCGTGAGGCTGCGAGACTAAGCTCGTGTTTCACAATATATAACAGACTTTCCCGAACTTTTTTTTTTTTTCATAAAGTATTTCGTTATTTATCAGATTTCAAGTGTCTTTCGCCTCGTTTAATGCTTATTTATCAACATGAACAATGACTTTATGTCAAATGAGTTACCATTTATTGTTAAAAGGACAACAGAGAACTATTTTCATCTCGTAACGGCAAATCAGTTTTTTTTTTTTTTTTTTAGAAAGCATCTGCACTTTAATGAAGATAAATAAAACCATATTTTCCCATTCTCATAAATTTGTGTTTCGTAGGCTTATCTGCTCATCTCAACTGAAAAAAACTGCTTCAGTAATCAAAATAAATAAAAGATTTTGGAGAGCTTGTGAATTCTGACGATGATGACTGGGCTTGTGTAAATCTGATTTCAAGTGGACAATCTATATATAAATCAAGGCATTTCCGTGGAAAACCAAATCAGTCCAGTGTGGAATGGAAGGTGTTTATGCAAAATTGTCAATTTCTTTACATGAAGCCATCTACTTGCCTAATTTTACGAAATTCTGCAATAATTGTAGTAGAATTTTCAGGCTTTTTTTTGTTCACAAATGTTTGCATATCCAATAATCAATACAACCACTTCGCGGTTGACATAAAAGAGTATATTTTTAAGTTTTATTAAAAGTTTTTTTTAGTTATAATTTTACACATAACTCGGTATTGCCAGCTATTTTAATATTAAATTGTTATCAGTCATGTTAGAATTACGATGTGCTGCCTTCCAATGTGGTAAGTGCGTTATTATTAACTAGTGATATTCCTGGGTGGAGTTTTTATGTAAAGTTTTTCGTTACGACAGGAAACATAACACTGCCTTGTACATTTTCTGAATTTGGCAGCGTTTGACTACTGTTTTACTGGCTAGTTTTACTGCCGGAATCACTCGCAAGGAAACCTCACTCACTTTTTCTTAGCAGTTACTAGCTAAGAATTAACAAAAGCAATGGATCTGTAACAACTTGATAAAGCTTGGAAAGCGATTACAAGAGACCCGGAAATTTCGCGGGTTCTTTCGGCAGCAAGCGAGACTCCACAGTCCTTTATGTACTCGGGACTCAGTTAGCTTTTTATTGGCTTTAGATAAATTTTAACCCTATACCAGGTAGCACAGGATTCGGCTATTTTTCTCTTATAGGTTAGTTATTGGCTCAAATTCGTCAAGGGCGTAGCTTACAAACAGCGATCCAAGTTAAATGTACATATGAATAAAGTCTAGTATATGTTTTAAGTCTAGCTTGTCCTCAAATGAACTCGCGAATTTTTCGGGTCTCTAGCTATTACTCATGCTGTGTTACACGTAAATATTTCGTTAAACCAAATTTAGTGTCCTTTACGGCGAAAAATGGATGAATTCAAGGTAGTTGGCATTTAACCCCTTATTTAACGTACTTAGAAAATTTACGTTATATAGTCTATTTGCGGTTTTTTTTCACTCTTTTTTTAATCAAGCCTTTGTAAAATCTCCCCATTTAGGACGTGCTTAGTTTTTTTCTAAACATGTCATGTATTACAAGATTTGTATACTTGTGTTAATATAAAAATAAAATATTTATTAATAAATCGAACATTTAATTTTATCATATTAATAAATTATCATATTTCATTTACAATTAATATTAATAAAAACAAGGGAGGAAATATATGTGTCGGTAAAGCCTAGTAAGAAGAAGTTATTATGTAAAATATTATTACACTGAGTGTGCACGAATGTGGTACGTTGTCGCTTTGGTATAGTTTCCTGCACTTGGTTAAGCTTTGTTTGCATAAGGCGGTGGAATATCCTGGAAGAAAACTTTAGCAGGGTTTCTGAAAAGTTGGAAGTAGCCGTCTGTGAATGGACTATACACGCTATTAACCATAAACTAAAGATGAGCTAGGCCACTTATTCGTTTTCTGCGCATGTGCCCAACATTCACCTACCCTAATCATAAAATTTGTCAAAGTCCTGTGGTCAACAGAGATGAACATGTTTGTTTTATTTTTAAATGACAGGCACTATTATATGAATAAAATAACATTACCGATTTTAATTTAACCAAACTGCATTACAAATTGGTTAGCGGAAGTATACATCTATCTCAAAGTATTTGTTCACAAATCCGTTTTACAACCTACAATCCAATCCATGCCGTTTTCGCTAGACGTGTTGGCAGACAAGCAGTTCAATGTTGGGACACGGAGATTGGTTGCGTGCAGTCAGCGAGATCGGTCTACCTCATTTTTAGTCTATGCTATTAACCAGCAATAGGTGACCGGCTGATATCGGACGTCGAAAGTGCATCGTGAGAATCACGGCGTAGGGGAAGGACTGGTGTCTTTGGCTAAAGTTTCAAGTCTGACGGTGGGAAGGGGGAGACTCTGCATGATGGCGGGGCATGAGGCCGTAAAACTGCTAGTTCCATCCGGAAATACAGCGGCGACTGTGGCGAAGATGCGTGGGGTCGTCTGGGATGGCGAGGGCACTCTGTTTTTAGCTGCACGGGAGAACCGTAAGCACAGAATACGCTAGAATACAGAGGTAAAACACCTGTACATATTGCAAACTCCAGCAGCACACTTCCAGGAAAATAGCGGCACTTCCAATAAATTGTAGGACCGCCAACCGCCAATCAGTGCGTGGTAACTTACTTGCCAGCCGGCAGCTAAGACATGATGGAACATTTCGCGGCAATCAGAGTCTACTCACAACTGCACAATTAATAATCCTGTAATTTGGTATATTATTTAATATTATGTTTCATAATAATGCAGCAGTAGCTGAGATAATTTGCGATCTAGGGTAGACAAATTGCTACTGTATCTTTCTAAATATTCCTTCTCAACAAAAATAAATAAGGAAATAAACCATCACAGAAGGTACTTTCACTGTTGGTTTATTTCCTTCCTAAGATAGGACTAGTGCTACAATTCCGTGTCCCTTTGTACATGTTTACCTAGACCATTGAACTTAGGGTCACAGTTGAGAGCGAGTGGTTGTGGTGGGCGTCAGAGCTGAATGTACTGCCTCAAAAGCTCGAGTTCTTGTACCCAGTAAAACACAAGAGTAGCTGTGTTTGAAAGAGTAATGACGGCTCGTCTGTTACAGTTCCTCCTGATGCATGAAAGAAGTTCCAAGTAGATTTAGAATTTGTAGGTGGAGTCCACTACCTGCAAATATATTCATCTGAAACAACTCGTACGCAAAGACATACGTCATATACGTACCGGTATTAAAATAATATCTTGGTTCCTATGCGGTTCCTCCACTAGTAGTTGCTACATTGGTCACAATATGGCGTTGTAAACTTGATAAGACACAGATAAGTTGTTGTGCTGCTATAAACGTTTGCATTATTGGCGTGCGATTTGTCTGCTTTTGACCACAATGACTCCAAGAATCCACATCGACAGTGTTATGTGAGAGAGAATTTTCGGAGGAACTATAAACAGGCTAATTTCTGTTGGTGGTCCAAATTCCAAAATCACGTCATTTCCAGGGCCTTGTGAAGGTTTCAACAAGACGGAAATGTTAGTCGATTCTTCAGGCACTGACCTCACAAGAAGTAGAACGCCACGAGAATATAGCTTTTTGGCCCTTACTGCAGACGAGGCAGTCGAAAACAACTAATGACCTTGCTAGGGAATTCAACTGATCCACAGAGATGAGAATATCCAGCTGTGCTGTGTATCGATGCCTGTTTCAAATGAGACAGTATGACTGGAGACAGGTGAGTGAGAGAGTGAAGAGATATTGGGCGGCTATTAACATCGAGGTCTTGATAGCCCATGAAGGTGAAGTGACGTGATTATGGTGCGACGCCGAAATGAAGGGGCGGGGGAAACGGGAGATCCCCGAGAAAATCCACCGACCGGTAGCATCGTCCGGCATTGATATGGGCCTACGAGATGCATCCCAGAGATAGTTACCTCAAAAATTGTACAATTAGCGTGGTACAGAAATAATCGAGTAGGTACTATGTAACAGTGGGATCGTTTCCTGTTTACAGACGAGTCGAAATTCGGTCTCCGCGATAATTCCTGATGTTTTAACATAAAGCACAAACAGGGGAGTGGGAACAGTCCAGCTAACCACATTAAAGAGAACCATTAAAGAGGTTATGGAATTGTGGTCTGAAGCGGGACAATCATCTCGAAATCACTTATTCCCTACCAAGATCTTAATCGCGTCTCTGTAACAGGCCAGATGTTCACAGAAGTAGTTCAGGATTCTCAGGGGTACAATTTATGCATGCTTCCTGTTTATGGATAACAACCCATGTCGACGCAAGACTGTAATGATGGATAACTATCTGGATGCTGACGACATCGCCGGCCAAGTCTCTCGACCTCAAACCTATGGAGCACGCATTCGAGTTTCGTACTACGGACGTCTAATACTTCTGAGGACAATCCAGGAGCTTCGCGCGGCATTGGTGGAGGGGTATAATTTCATACTTCAAAAATAGCTGGAAGAACGTGTTCTTGGCATGGGAACCCATTGTACTGCATGTGCGGCTGTCCGGGGTGACCACATTTCATATTATCTCTCTCTCTCTCTCTCTCTATATATATATATATATATATAGTTGCCCTAACAGAATATACTGTTGAGCAAACAAAATTTGAAAAGCAACAAAATTAGTTTTGTTCGTCTAACAAAATATATGTTGGGCCAAAAAAATTAGATTTACAGCTAAATATTTTGTTGAATCAACTGTATATATTTGTTTGGCCCCTCATTTGACTGCCTTCGTTCGAAAATACAGCTCGGGAGTTTGTATGGATTTTTTGTGAAAATTAGAATAGTAACCGTGTTTGGGAGTGCATCTATTGATGTTTAACAATCGCATAAACACAATAATAAAACAATGCAACCAGAAACTGATAAGTAAAGCTATAAAAAAAACTTGAAATATTTGTTTGCACATGTTGCCCAAAATTTGCAGTATATCTATTTAAAAGCTTTCCGGCGTTAACAGTTGACACATTAGCTGATATTACTAAGGCGTAGTGCTCGGACGCAAGTTATCTAGGCTCGAAACACGGTAAAACTTGTAAACATTTTTTTATACCGGCCCAAACTGTTTAATGTATGTGTAGCCAAACAAAACTTTAGTTGCAACAATCAAATCTTACAGTTTTGGGGCAATCAAATGAGAACAACAAATTAATTTGGTTTCAACAAAATATTCCACTGCCCTATACAAACAAGTAATTTGGTTGCACCAAACAAAATTTCTTTGAGACAACAAAACCATTTTTTTTTTGTGTGAGCGTTTCACTTATTTATCGAAAAAGGTATTTTCCTGTTGGTAACTACTAAGAGCTTATGTGACTGCAGGAGAAGCATTTAAATAATCTGTACGCAATTTGATGCCCAAGTTGTTATATTTTTCAAGTAGTAAAGGAAGTGGTTAAACGTCTGTCGACAGCGGTGTCGTTAGAGATGAAACCGTTTGCTTGGACAAGCAGAAACATGGCAGTAATCAGTCATTGACTGTAAAGCCATCCATCATCACATTAAGCTGGAGTGGTGTCAGGAAAACCAGAGAAAACTAAGCACTGGATGGTCGGACAGGGAATTGAACTGAAGTCCTCTCAGATGCGAGTCAAGTGTAATACCACTACTCCATACGGACTTAAAAATATTGTCGGTCTGAAGGAGCTCTGCAGTAATTAACTCTATCCCTTTGATTAACATCCCGGCAAATTGCTGGGACGATGAAAAATAGTAAATTGAAAAAATCCTGATGAATGATTCTGCTGATGAAAGAGGCTTTGAACTCTCTATTGGCAATACTGTTAAAAGAAACTAAATGTGTGGTTTCTCTTCTTTACTTTGGCCTACTACCATTTTCGCCAAGCACTGAGTCCTTTCTCTCTTGAGTGTCTTGTCATGGAATTCTCTAAGCTGGATTTTGCAGGGTAGCTAGTGCCAGCTCGTCTTCATATCCGATCTTCATTGTTGCTGCGTGCCAGATATCTTAAATATGCCCGTTGCACATGTGGATGATAAAACGAATCATTGAGGTAAGTCGTCCTGTAGTTACCGTTACTTGACGACAGTCTTGCACTATTCTTCTCGCCTTGCGGTATCTTAAAATTATGTTAAGTCCCACTAACGCAGTTGATGTATTCAGAAATCTATGTCACCCAACTTTGATAAAAGATTTACTTCAAAATTGTTAATTTTTAAATGTTTTCGTTGGAAGCAAGCTCATTCATAAAGCAGCATGCGTTCTTCTATTTTTGGTCATGTTCAGTAGAGGAAAGGTCACTCTAATTGCTTATTATCCCCTCTACATAAAGTGATGCGATCTGTCAACAGTTTTGTACTTGGTTACTTTCCTTATTAACCTCGGAATGTAAACAATCTCGGAGAATTTAATAAAACCTTTGCGGCTATTTCTGGTTTATGGGAAGTCAGATAAGAGTTTAGTAAACCATGACTTTGGCTGACGAGCCACAGTTTGTGGAGAATTCCTGGTGAGTCACACCAGAACTCTGCAGATTTACCCCGTTTTCTTGACAAAGTCAACGGTACTGGGACTACGTAACTGGCTTCTTCACTTTGGGTAACCTTAAAGTTTGCGTGAATAATTGGACGTCGTTGTCCAAACTTTTTTAGTAGGTCCCATTTTGTCATGCTAGAACGCATGAAATCTAAGATGTAAGTGAGTGAGTGAATGAAGAGATTTGGGCGGCTCTTAGCGAGGTCTTGAGAGCCGATAAGGGTGATTGAGGTGAGAATGGAGCAGCGCTGGAACGAAAGGGAGGGGAAAACTGGAGATCCCCGAGAAAATCCGCCGGCCAGAGCGACATCGTCCGACAAAATTCCTACATGTGAAAATCCGGGACTGACCCGGCAGGGAATTGAACCCGGTTCGCTTCTAATGAGAGACGAGCAGGCTAACAGCTCAGCCACCGTGGCCCCTGAGATTTAAGCATTATCCATCCATATTTTAATTCATTCGCCACAAAAATTCTCAGGTTTTCTGTTGTTTGAGGTCCGAATCTCACCTCATTTCAGCTCCGAATATATTTTCTGTGGCGCCCCTACTCCTATTGTAGTAAAAGTAACTGCGGCAGTAAAAGAATAAAGTGTTTACGTATTGGTGCGAGAAACTAATTTATTTTACCGAAGTGTGCAGCAAAATAGGTCGTATTTGTGTTGCTGAAATCCCATATATGCCACAAATAGTCAGTGGATCACCGCGATCGAAGAATTCACGTGCATTGGCCAAGATAGGAAGGGGTTTCATGTTAGAAGCCAATAAATTTAGAAAATTTTATGTCAGTGGAATAATTTTAATTGCACAGTGCTATGCTGAGCAATGAGTTGTGATTGTACAATAAGCAGGCCTACCATACTGCCTGAAGTGAATGGATGTCTTGAGGTGAAATAATTTTAAAGGTTTTTTCGAAACTTAAGGTAATTACTTATTGATACGAATCTAAAATGCGTCTATACTGAGTTAGAGTTCATACATTTAAGTACGTTTTCGTTTGTGTATGTAAATTTTGTGGAACGTGTCACAATAATAATATCTTTCCGAAAAATTCATTCAGGCAAATTTCAAACCCATTTATTACTAATTTCAGTTTACAGAATTTCAAAACACAGGAAAAGGCCGTGTTTTGTGTACTATTCGAAACATTTCGTAAGTCCAAATAATCCTAAATCACGGTATGAACTGAATCTTTGTAAAGATAAGTATGATAGTACTGAAATCAACGTCACAAAAGTACTTATTTGATTCGCATTTTCAATTCTCATTTACCAACTTGTTCGTAGCATACAGGTCAATAATTAAGGAGATAGTGGAAGTCATAAGTATTTAATGGTAAAAAATGTGTGGTTAAAGGAGTTAATTGTAATTTGTTGCAAGTCACTTAATCATTTCATTGTATGCGCATACACTGAAAAAGGATTAAGAATAAATCCCACGAAAATTCCTCATTAATTTTTCATTTTAACAGCGTACTTGGAAAGTAACGCTTTTTCAATTTTATTTTGAATTTTTTAAAATATATTTTAGTGTAAAGAACCGTTTTATTGTAGAGAACAAGGAAATTTAATAGGAATAAACAAGTAAAATTTTAATTACATACTGTGGAATAAGTCTAAACGTAACGAAACAGTTCGTAAACATTCTTTAAACTCTGAATATTAACGAATTGTTATAGAGTACGGAATAAAAAATAAGGGAAGTATTAATATTCTCCAGTAGCACTTGTTCATTGGGGATTGAAAAAAAATCAGCTGGTGTCAGCTGTATGCTATCCTTTAACTAAAATATAATAAAAAATAATCAAAACTGTCAAGAGAATGAACGTTTATTAAGGAAGAAATGAAACATATTTTCGAATACGGCAGTCTACCATTAACATCAGTTAAGATGTAATTAATGTAGGAAAAGAAAAGTTACTTAATTCAGTGCTACCGCCGTGTTAATTTCGACATGTTGTGTGACCTCTTCTGAACTTACCTCCAGGCGTAAATAGTCACACGGCTAGCCTCGTTTTTTTTAACGTGTGTTCTCCCTCCAGGCTTCCCTGCTCGTCGACGGAACTGGAGTTAAATTAAGAATCCGTTGATATCCCTGCGCCGGGACAGAGAGGGAAAGAGTGTTTTCACGAAGACGCGATGAATAGTGCATCATTTGTCTGCAGGATCGTGGGATATTTATCGCCCCTGCGTCCCCCACACGCACGGACAATTCGCTACAACTTTCCTAACGTCTCGTGTTTCGTGTCGCCGCCAGCCGATCGCACATGCGACAAACGGCTCGCCGGTACTGCTTTCAAAACATTTATGTAATTACAGAGATGTTCGAAGCGAGCCTTCTGGCCAGAGGCAGCTGTACGATGTATTACGCTGTGGGAACTCTGGGTTCGAGCCCTGGCTGGTACGTCCGCGTCCAAATGGATTCAACTGCAGCGCCTCACAGGCAAAAGTAGAACGTCGTTGCAACATAAACATTACTATTCAGCCATATCTCTAAGCGTTTATGTTGTTGTAAAATTAATAATATTGCGACGACGTCAATAATGTTAACCATTTACAAAGTCTTATATTACCACAAGGCAAATATACTGTTGAAATGTTAATGTTAACAAAGCCTCTAACTAATGTTACCGCAAACAAATGTTGTATTACGTTGAAAATAACAGGAAGAACAAAATATTTGTGGTACTGCGACATTGAAGTAAATCTTAAAGCATAGTATGAAAACTAAATGTAACTTAGATCATCTTTCAAACCTCGCAAAGCAGTTTAAGTATGCCATATATGCATTAAGTATTTCCGCATAGCGAAAGATTACTGCACCGTTGTGTTGTAGAACACAAGCAGAAAAGTTTAAATAGAGCAATTAGTTGGACGTTAATCTTTCGTGAAGAAACGGTCGTCATCCACACAAGGTGCGGGTTTAATTCTAACCCCTGCCTTCGTTATTTTTCTTCATGGATAATATTTATTTTTGTTACAAAATAATTGTACTAAATTAATTTTAGATCGAAATGTTCTTTTAAAACATAGGAAATTCAAGAAAATTTTTAACACAAATGTTGATACCATTTCAACACAAAATTAGTTTCGCCCCATCATAAACATCACTTTAATGTTGACAGGACAGTAAGAAGGTAATGTTACAAAAGTACTTACATTTCATTTATATTAATATAGAAACAGTATCTTACATTAACAGCAACATTAGTTACTGGCGGCTCGCAGATAACAAAACATTATTGTACTTGTAACATTAACACTATTGACTAGACTTTTATTTGTGGACATCATGTAGTGGCCGTTATGGTCCATTCTTTTATGGAAAACTACACTCAAAATCTGATCAATGATTTTAATCAGTAGAATTATTTTACTGAATACTCAGTTAATAAGCTCTTATTTACTGATGGATCAGTGAAATTCACTGAAATTTCACTGCCAGGCCATTGCAGTTCACTAGAAATGCGTAAAAATGACTGTTTAATCTGTATAGGTGTGATAACTTTTATTAGGTACATTCTTTATCTCACGTCAAAAAAAAATAATCAGGCTACGCACTTTCGCTTACATTTATTGGTTTATCAACCTTACTCTTTAATCACACCGGTCTGTATTATAAAATTGTCTAGTCTCGATGCTCGGTGAATAATTCTCGTAGATATGCTCGTAAGAAAAAAAACGTACATATGGCGTGGAACAATCAATCTATTCGACGGCTTTCAGCATCGCCTATTACAACAATATCTCCCGCGTCTTTTTATCATATTTCTCCACCGCAAATTAAATTTATTAAAATAGCCACGGCATAGAAAACTATTCACCGTAACTCGAAACTAACTTCCAAATACCTTCTCGGAATGTTTACATTAAGCTGACATATAACATTTTGTAATTAAACTGGCGTAGATGGAGGTAGATATTCTTTGAGAGCACTTATACTGTACCTTCCCATGACTTTGCCTTTTTGCGGACAAATTGATTCATAGCAGTTATCCTGAAAAATACGTGCTACTACTCGCAGTGGACAAAAATAGAGCGACATTAGCTTTTTACCAATATATTCCCACACTTTACTACTGTGGTGTGCCCTGACAAGGATTAGCTGTCCGACTTCCAACATAATTTTACGAAACAGTTTAGCATGCTTTCGGCATTGTTCATCGCCTAGGATTACCTTCTTCTTAGTAAAGTTCAAAATTTCCTCTTTCAATTCAGCCTCGTTGAAATCTGTTCCTTTAAAAGTCTCCGGTGATATTTGTAGTTTGCGGGGATCAAAAATATCAGATCGCTGACCTCTAACAGTTTAACTTCCGGTCCCAACTGTTACCGGAACCATTTGCGTCGCCATTAATATCTTGATTATTTGACTGAGGCGCTGGAATGAATGGCGGAATTCGCGGGCCAAGTGGCGCTTGACTAGCGAAGTTGTCTTCCTCTGTGTTCTCATAGTAATCTCTGCCACACCGGTGCACTGAGAGAAAATCGAACGAAATATTTGTTTGTATAGGGCCAAATATATATTTAGTTGCCTATGTTGTTGAGCAAACAAAATTTGGAAAGCAACAAAATTACTTTTGTTCGTCTAGCAAAATATATGTTTGAATAAACCAAAGTTCTTTGTTGGGCCAAAAATAAAATTTTTGACTGTCAACCAAATATTTTGTTGAATCAACTATGCATATTTGTTTGGCCACTCATTTGACTGCCTTCGTTCGAAAATACAGCTTGAGAGTTTGATTGTATCTCTTCTAACAATTAGGATAGTAACCATGTTTGTTAGTGGATCTGTTTATACATAACAATAGTATAGACTCATTAATAACACAATGCAACAAGAAACTGACAGGTAAAACTTGAAACATTTGTTTGCACACGTTGCCCAATATTTGGACTAAACCTGTTTAAATCCTTTCCGGCGTCATCAGTTGTCACATTAACTGATATTACAAAGGCGTAGAGATCGGACGCAGGTGATCTAGGATCGAAACTTGGTCGAACTTGTAAGATGTTTTTATCGGCCCAAACTGTTTAATTTACGTGTAGCCAAACAAATCTTCAGTTGCGCCAACCAAATGAGAAGAACAAAATAATTAGGTTACAGCAACATAATATTTCATTGCTCCTATACAAACAAATAATTTGGTTGCAACAAACAAATCTTGTTTTATTCAACAAAACATTTTTCTCAGTGTGAGGTGATCGTGGCGGATGCTGTTCAGCATTCTCGTCGCGATCATCACTGCCATTCTGCGCTGTGTCACTTCTCCTAGGCGGACAATCTTTCTGTCCGTTAGAATGGTGGGTACGGCAATCAGCTGATTTGCGGCTAGACCCATTCTGTCCGTCGACGATACGCTGCGGAGGGGGGTGGAGAATCAGTTTGTCTTCTATCTCTGGTTCTATGCTCGTCTCCACTTTTCTCCTCACGCTCGTACTGTCTACGGACTCCTCTGTTTCCACCTCCTCTCCAAAATAAACCTCTGTAAAGGCTGTTCACAATAAAGTGAGCACTTTAGAAATGAACCTTAGAAAACAGTCATTGTCCCTGCACGCATATATTTTAATAGACGCACTGAGTGACATCCGCCCAATAAAGTTGGCGCTGGATTGAAAGTAGTTCCATATCTTAACGTCAAATAAAAAATGTTAAGTAACCATTTCTGATAACTTAAAATTATTTATATTATTTGGTTTTTTAATGCATCGAAGTGTAAAAATAAGCAGATTTGTAAGGTATTTACTTTCTTAATAATTTTACAGTTTCATTTGACCGACATATGAATAAAATGATGAGGTACATAGCAACATTGATTGCACATAAGGCGGAGGAATACACAACGTGTTTACAAGTAGATCTTAAGCAGGACTTTCAAAAGTACTCATTTTACCGTGAATATCCTATAGAAATATCTCCGTCCGCCACACAGATGCGAAAAATTTGCCTACAAGTCTGGCCCACAATAATTAAAAGGCTCAGCCGGGAATATGTTCCCTCTTGGGTTACGTTCATACTTAGGAAGCCCTCTGAATTCTCTATTTGCATTTCCCTGGTACAAATGAGGTGGGCGTTCAGTGTTGGTTTGAGCTCTACCTCGCGATTACCTTGTTGGCGTTGCATTTTTTCAACATTATCGAATGCCAACAGATGTTCCCTGAAAGTCGCCAGACTCGCGTCATGTCAGCTTGTCCAGGGGGCTAGGTAGCGGAATGGTAATTGTTTAATCAAGAATCATCGCAATGAATTCTTCGTCCGATCGGGTTGTTCAAGATTGCGGGAATGCTCGTACATTTACAACAGATGTGCCTCAAGTTGCTTGCCCTTCCCTGGTAGAAACCTTTCTGCGTGCAACTGAGCTCGTGAATTACGTCGCACCTTTTTGTTCCACAACTGGCCTAGAAATTTTGTTTTTGAATTACTAGTATGTGTGGGTATCTGGTCGGTTTACTTCCCACCAAAAGTAGGCCATTGACTTGAGGCAAAGGTTCATGCACCTCAACATGTCACTGTCATGTAACCCAAACAAACTTAGCATACTCGTTAAATTTTATCAAAAAGTTCACAGGGTTTTCTCCTAGTTTTTCCTCCCACAACTTGCTCCGGTGGTACATCATGGTACTCACTGATGGGGCAGCAGGTTTACTACTACTCGGTGTGTTCCGTAACTTGTGGAGAATTGGGTCGTGGAGACCTGTCTAGGTTTGTGGTTCTGAACAGTTCTCTGTGTTTTGGCACCTAACTGCAAACCTCGGATTGATGCTGCGATTCGGTCAATTTTACCCTCCACAGAGGTGACCTGTTCTCCTAATTTGGTTTTACTATCTTCTGTTTTAGCCCTCTCCATATGAGCTGCTTTCTCCACCTGGCTGAAGCGTTGGTCAATATGCCTATCAAATCAGTCTAATCGGGCTGACATCCTTTCGCCTATTTCATCAGCACTTCTGGAGCTCGCTGGTTGTTTCTATGGCGCCGTTAAATGCTGTTCGCAATCTACCACTTAACTGGAGTACTGCTCCTTTATAAACTCTAGCTCGGTCTTAGTCGTGGCGATTTCTTCTTTTAATTGAGTAGACGTGTTTTCTAACCTAGTATTTACAGACTCTAAACTCGAAATGCACTTGCATAATTTGGGTCGTGGCATTTTTGTTTACTTGCGACATTTGAGCACTAAATTGAGCCTGCATGGCCTGCTGTTGTTCGGTTAGGGTGTTCTGGAGCCTTTCAATGTGTTCCTTAACTTCCTAGGCCTGTTCTCTAGCTTCTTTAGCATGTTGCTAGATCAGAGCGGCAATTTGCTGTAACATGGTAGGTTGATTAAAGACTGTTCACGATAAAGTGAGCACTTTGGAAATCAACCTTAGAAAGAAGTACCTGCATATATTTTAACGGATGCAATGAGTGATATGTGCCCAGTAAAGTTGGTAAAGATGGAGGGGAAAGTAGTCCCATGTATTAACGCCAAACAAAAAGTGTTGGGTAACCATTTGTGATAACATAAATTATTTCTCTCGCTTTCTGTATTTTGAATGCATCGAAGTGTAAAAATTAGCAGATCTGTACAATATTTACTTTTCTAATAATTCCACAGTTTCACTTGACCAAAGCAATAATAAAGGGATGAGGCCCATGGCAATGTTAATTTTACATAGGGGGGAAGAACACACAACGTGTATACGAGTAGATCTTAGCAGGGCTTTCAAGAGTACTCATTTTCCCGAGAACAGCCTATATCCTCGGTGTTATCGCCTGGTGTGCTTGGCTGTACATTTTGTTGTTCCGCCTGTTCTATCGTAACTGTGGTGTTGTTTGCATGTGTAGGTTCAGGTGTTTCATCTGTTACGTTTTGTGTAAGGTCGTTCAATTTTTCCATGGCGACAGTATTTGTGCATTCAAACCTTTTGTAATTTATTCGTGTCGTGCTCCTTAGATAGTAGGGTGCTATAGCATGACGACTCATAAATTCACAGTGCAACTGCCAGTTCGCAATATTCGGCCTCGCGTTTTAGCGCCAGAAATTTATATTATTTAGCATTTAATGTAACATAATAAATTTTAATAGATATTATACGTGTGTTCTTTAGCCTGGCATACACTGCAGAATATATGAGGATAAGTACAGCCCAACAGACATGTAAACACCAATAAAATTTACCAAATTCAATTTCAATAATACCACCAGGCAGATACATACGAAAAGGTGTTACCTTCTGCAGGACAACAGGCTAAACAGAACAATACCACAACTAACTACAGACTAACTACGGTAAATGAGAACTGTGGCAGCTCTGATTTTTTTTCTTTAAAATTTTAATATGATGTAATAAGCAAGGTTTGAATATATTATGATGAACTGGCAGATTATAAATTAAAATATAAATGTGCATAAAACAATTATACTTTCAATTACCAAAGTATTTTAATATGATTAAAATTAATAATTTGTAACTCTCAAATTATAGATATCACTGCCAACACTAGCTAGCCAATATATATGTTTGAGCTTCGAAAATATATTATGGAGCATGTCTCAGGTGTTCATGGTTAAAAATTTATATGCAAATTGAATCAAAATTAAAATTTAATTTAATCGTTCTGGAGAATAAAATGTTAATTAACGAGAGATGCACGCTGTTTAAACTGGTTCAGACTTTTCTGAGAACTTAAATATGCAGTAGCTAGCCGAAGCATCCCCGTAACATCAAATTGTAGATGGCTCCGCAGCCGTAGTAGATCCTCTTCTGCGTCGAACTCTTCCCTAAATATTAAGCTCACGGGAGTATATGTGCTTAATACAGTCCTTGCACATTCACTTAACAAATACGCGGAAGGCGAACCATACATAATATTTAATCACGGCAGTAGTCCGAACTCAGGCCTCTTCTTTTCTTGTAATCTTCATCACGTCTTCGTATTATCGTACTTGTCTGGATTTATGGTTATTAGGACTCGTGTATCAATAAATAAATGCAAATTCTTAGCTGTGTGATCACTTCAGACCACCACAGCCCAATATGGCTAAAATCTTCCTTAAAATAATTTAAAAAGTTCGCAGAGAAAGTAAACATTTTCAACAGTCTTATTTTAAAATAAATAAATTTTCCTATAGACTAGTTAGTATCGCCTCACATAGTTATAACATAAAATATTTGCACTTGACAACATGTTGACAACTTTGTCTCTCAAGGGGAAATTAACTTCTCTACTAGTTCAGACGTTAGCAAAATATATTTATATTAAATGTAAAAAAAAAAATAACAGACTGACAGTTCAGCTGGTTGATGAAAAGGTCTAACCTACATGAAAAACGATGCCAAAATAAATAAATAATTCCTACGGCATTCAACTATAGTTTGTAGGTTAGTTAAACAGTTTTATACTCTCGATTTATACATATCGGTTATATCAAACCTAATTAGATAATTAAAATAATTGTTAAAATTCCACGTTTTAAAATACTTAATAATAAATGTATAACTATTTTCACTGACAAAACTATTACCAGTTAAAAGTGAAATTTTAACTTTGAGGAATCCGAGGTAGCGGGCCGGAATTATTTAATTTTTACACATTTTTTTATGTTACGGGTTTTTGTGAGTGAGGAGGGTGGATAAATACGTCCTCCAATGCACTGGGTACAGAAGTGACAGGCCTAAATTATTAGATTTGTATTACAATAATTTCTATGCAACATTACTCGATTGCATTTTTCTAATTTCCTTACAAAATGGAATTATGATCTGGAGCGACACTCTAAACCGATATAATTATAGAAAACCCAAGGTTGAGAGCCAATACTTTTTTTTATAATAAAAAATTCCTTTTTATTAAAATAATTTTTATGGTTACGGGTTGCTGGAATGGCCAGCCGTGGGTTGGTAATGACGTGGTGGGGGGGGGGGATATGAACAAGGCCTCCGCCACGCCTTAACGTCATGGTAGACAACTCCTACCTCCTACTCTTGAAATCCTGTGCCCCAAAGTCGGCATAAGCATACTACTTATAACATTTAATAATTTATTACAGATTTATATTTTGAAATAACTTCTTCCTCGCTAAAGGGCCACGGTGGCTGAGCGGTTAGCCCACTCGCCTCCCACCAAGGCGATTAGGGTTCAATACCCGGCCGGGCCACTCCGCGGGAATCGTGCTGGACGATGCCGTTGGTCGGTGGGTTTTCTCGGTGATCTCCCGTTTCCCCACCCCCCCTCATTCCGGCGCTGCTCCATACTCATCTCGATCACCCTCATCGGCTCTCAAGACATCGATGTTAAGAGCCTTCCAAATCTCTTCACTCACTCATTCTTCCTCACTACGTGCCACTAATGAAAATTATGCCTCGTTACAACTGCATAAATCATATTTGCACGTTTTCATAGTGAGTAATAGTTTGCGAATTTTGGGTCAATGTTTATTTTATATAATTAATGGGATAATTAGTTGTATTATAATTTAAAAAATTAAGGAAAAAATATTTATATGGCCCACAATAAAAAAAAAGCATGTGGTGATATGCAGCTGCGAGGCTATTTTACTCGTAATGCAATAGACAAAAAGAGGGTTATCGATCGCAAACAGCTGCTCTCAAGCCTGCGTCACTTCCAAATGTGATGGATTATTTTGCGAACACTTCGTTGCTAAAAACAGCCGCAAAAGTAGCGTGAAGGTCAAGCTGCGCGATATACAGTATGTGTCCTTTAAAGAAGCTAAACATTTAAAACGTTTGCAGTTAGGCGCAGCATTTTTAATATTTAAACAATTGTATTAACATTAACCACGTTTATAGCAGTGCTGTCTGTATTACATAAAGATAAGTTTTTACACTTTCCACGTCAGTTTACATATTCACATCACGGAAACTAGTTTTCGTTCCAGTTCGTTAAACACATGTTAGCCCACACCTAAATTTGAGTAAGTGAAAACTGAAACCACTTTTTTTCAATCATAGTAAACGGAAAAAGTGAAATCTGCGGATTAATAACGGGTCCGGGTTTACAGTTTTATCCGTAATTTATACTAAATTACTCCAAATCGCTGTCTGACAGTGCGTATAACTAAATCGCGAATGAGGATATACATAATTACTAGAATGACAGTAGCTCTAATAACGGTGATACAAACCAGAGTGTAAGTATGTTGTTCATCCAATAAAAAACTCTTTTCTTAGAGCTATTTTAGTGAAGTGGATCTACTCGTCTACAGATTTAACGTTTTTGGAACACTTAATACCGCATTTTACCTAATAATGCCTGCATTTTTTTTTTCCGAAGCTCTGCAGGGAGATTTAAGAAAATAGCAGCAATTTTAGGATAAATACGTTTTGCGTTTTCTTTTTATTTTCATTGGAAATATTACCTTTTACAGGCTCCAGGGTTACATGTTCACCATTGCAGCCTATATAAAAATCGGTTGTAAAATAGAACACATTCGAAATTCCGGACGTTACTACACCAGAACATTACCAATTCGGCATCTAGGATTTGGCCGTAGTTTCTTTAAATTACTTTTACACTCTTAAGATCGCGTGAAATGTAGGTAAGTAAAGGATGCCATGTAAATTTAAGCGAACACTTTTTTGAAACTATTGTAAAATACAATTTTTTTTTGCGAACAATGTGATTACAAAGTTTGCCGAGTAAACTTTTTTACATACGCATTTCTTACACCATGAATTTGCACATCTCGTCTCTGAGCAAGATAATTTGTACATCTCATCTCTGAGCAAGATAATTTTGTTAAAGGAACGCGTATAGGTGATAAAATCGTGTTAAGGCAAAATTCAAACATCACATGTTGCTATAATGTTAAAAGTCTTTCTGTTGGTGACAGTTAAGTGGCAGCTGCCTTAAAATATTCCCCCAGAATTTTTACTCAGCTTGAAAGTAGTGATCCAGCTCACAGCTTGACCAGTTTAGTGCTGATGATGTAGTCCCTTATCAGATTAGCGACCTAATTGTTTAAAACGAGCGATGTGTAGGTTTTTGACGCGTGTAACAATACGTAAAAGCAAGTGATATTAAATATTTTATGGTCGTTCACAGTAGCTAGTAATTATTAACTTGCTTTAATGATAAAATCTTTGTAAAATTCTTAATGTTGCAAGATAATTTCCGTTATTCGACATATCACTATAACAGCCACTCGAAGTAAATTCTCATGAAATAACTGAATCTACTGTTTTATCATTTTCCTGGGACCCACATTATTATATTTGTAACCTATTAATAAGAATGTAAAAAAATGACGCAAATTTAGATGCCGATCACGAAATAGAGAAACAAAATTCTATACTTGCTACTTACTTTACTCATAATTCTAATTGTGAAGTCTTTTTAAATATCTGTTATTTACAGTGTGATTACTTCATCACACACTCAGGTGTTTTCTGCCGTAGTTACGCCTACGGAAAGAGCACTTAACACCTTCCTATATCTTGGCATTAATGTGTACAAGACTGTTTGTGCCACTGTACAAATAACGAAGGGAAAATGGGAAGTTTGTAATTCAAGGGGTTATCCACCCTTAGCCAAAAATTATCGTCAGCCAATATAACCACAACGTGACTTAGACATGTTCATTTCGCCAATGACCAAACCAAACGTGGCGCCACAATCATTTGGTGAATTATTTCTCGAGTCAAGGGTGAATTTGTATCACAAATTTTTGTCTTAAATGAAATATTTTGAGCCCTTTTCTTCACATAGATGTGCATACCACGGCCCATAATTGTGTTTATGAATGACACAATAGTTTGCAGTGGGTCTTTGTAGAGTCATTGGTTTAAATGAACTGGTGTATGAGGCACAAAGCTGCCCTCGCTGGTATATTGTTATATTTAATGTCTTTAATGATAGCGGGTCACAACAAGACTGGCGCTATATCTCAACCGTGATTACGTTTCGTTATGACAAGAAGTCTGGAAGCATTAGTGGCCCAGCTTCTTTATCGTGAATGTACTGTTTCGAAATCAGCCCCATGCCACTTCGTATTAAAACGAGATTGTTACTTCCAATGAAGGAAATACTTATATGCAAATGTCACAGTACCTGAAGAAGGGGAAAGCGGGTAGGTTTATTTTCTATGAGATGCAACATATTCGAGGGTACAATGATGCTATGCAAAGTATAGCAAAATATACTAACGTTTGTGAGAAATGCAACACCAAGAAGGATACATATGATTGAAATAAACCTTATATTTTCCACAGATTAGGTTCATGATAATACATAATTCATTAGGATTACAGAGCTGTACATGATCCCTGTCCTTGAGAATTAGTATGGTGTGAACCCCCCACGTGCTGCAATCAGAGCCCCTAAACGTCGTAGCATGGAAACAAAGAGGACCTGAATATGTTCCTGGGGAAATTCCCTTCGCGCGGTTTGTATGCGAGTCCACAAAGCATCAACAGTGGTTGCTGGAGGTCCATGACGAACAAGTCGCCGACCAACCATATCCCAGACATGTTGGTTGGCCGAAATGCTAGGTGAACGTGCAGGCCAGGTCAGCAGTGGTAACCGTCGTTTATAGAAGAAGACTTGCACATTCCTCGCCACATGTGGCTGGGCATTGTTCTGCTTAAATATGGCATGCGTGCCAGCAGTCCAGCCCGCAGCAGACGGCGTCGAACCGTCGACGCAGACAGGTCCACACCCGTAGCAGTACCCCAGTGTCGAGCCAACACTGTGGACGAGGCTGTACGGCCCGTTACAGCCATGCGGACAAGATGGCGGTCGTCCCGTGCTGTGGTTACATTGCGTGGTCCAGTACCCGCTCGTCGCTGCGTACGATCATCTTCTGTCCATAACTGGTTCCACACGCATCACTGTCGTAGCAGCATTCCCCGTACGAGCCGAAATGCCACGGTAATACAAACCCGTTTCCTGGAGACCAATCATTCTGGCCCGTTCGAACTCACTCACATGCTGATGGCGGCCTTTGACGTCGTCGACGAGGCATACTGGCACTTGCTTTCAATTCGTTTGACGGCTCTTCGCTGACTGGGCATGGTGAAACACTGACCTTTCCAGTCACACAAGAGAGGGTGCTGTTGGACTTACGTGTACGCCATCTCTCTACAATCGTATTCACATATTTCTGGTACACTGTTCTACACATCCCATGAGTTTGGATTTATTCGGGTCATTCTTTCTGGGTGTTGCAATTTTCACAAACAATAGTGTACGTACTTGCAACCATAGACGTAGTGCACAGAAATAATCAACAATTCTTAGTTAAGAGGGTTCTAACTAAGATATTTCTTTGTCTCGACCAAATATATGTTCGTATCAAACCAAATATGTGGGGTTTAATACTAACAAATATTTTAAGGTAGGCTTCGATGAACAAAAAATAAGATTTCGTCGTTAACTCATGTATCTGTTTGATTAAAAGCACTGTTTTATTTTCATTTCCGTTAGCTTTAACAAATGAACATTTTGATGCTTCAGACATCTGTGTATCTGTTCCTCGTGGCGGTTGGATAATCGTGATTCATTGCGAAATAATGGCTCCGGATGTAATCCAAAGGAAATTATTTTGGAACGCTGTAACATGTGAGGGTAGCTATAATCGCTTCTAGCCCAGCAGCTGACCGGAACCCTATGTGCTTGTTGACGTGGGAAAGAATTGAAAACTGGCAGTAAACGGGAGCTCGTTATACACAAAAGGAAGCGGCGAATAACAGCCAGTACAGTCACAGAATAGACGAGTACACAGAGACGAAATTACGTAGCCTCGTGTCTTATTGGCTACTGCGTGCAGCGAAACGTTCCCCTACTTCTGTGCCGCCGACTGGCAAGTAAGATACTAGGCGCTGATTGGCGAATGGCGTTACGTCATGTTCCGTCCCTTGATAAGCGTTCAGTGAGTAAGTGGAGAGATTTGGGAGGCTCTTAACAGCGAGGTCTTGAGAGCCGATGAGGGTGATTGAAGTGAATATGGAGAATCGCCGGAATGAAGGGGCGGGGGAAACGGAAGATCCCTGAGGAAATCCACCGACCAACGGCATCGTGCGGCACGATTCCCACTTGTGAAAATCCAGTGACTCGGCCGGGGATTGAACCCGGTTCGCCTTGGTGGCCTTGGTGGCCCCGCGATAAGCATTCAGGCATAATTGCGGGGGGCGTTAATAAGTCCTACACAATACAATACAAAAGTTACGTCATGTTGCTAGTCAGTGAAGTCATTTTGCTTGCGTGTGGCTGGAACTCAAGAAATAAGCGAGGTTGCAAAGAATAAGTTTGCCACAAGCAAAATATTTGTTTGATCTGCATGTTAATGCCTACACTCTAAGTTCGAATCAGTGGAAAACCACTGATAGTTTCAGCGGAAATATTCACTGATTGAATTAGTGATGTGAAACAATTTCACTGACTGAATAAGTGATGGCCAACTACAGTGGAGACTTAAATATTGTTTTTATTGAATTCAGCTAAATAATTACGAGAAATGAATATATTTACAATATTTTGCTATTTATATTGCGCAATTTACCGTAATTTATAAAAGCAAATATTTCGGGACGTAGCAAGGATTCAGCTCACGCACCCTCTCCACTTCGCTGATAGGCCGTTCGTTACCTTACCACCTGCGCTACCAAGTCAAGTTGATAAACAAGAGGAAAATATATTTCTTATAGTTCTTTATCGAAAGCGTGTAGTTTTAAATTATATGTCCTGATTTTTCATGTTACGAAATCCGTTTGTATTTTAGTTGATTATTCGTTTTGTTGCAAGCGACGAATTCGCACACTAGACGCAAGAAAATAAATCATGTGTGTGTGTGTGTGTGTGCGTGTGTGTGTGTGTGTGTGTGTGTGTAGAATTTCATTGGCTGCACGAAACGGATTATTTTATTCTAGTGCTTATTTCGGTGTTTTAATATGATCGGGTTTCTGTGTTTACATGACACTTGAATGTTTGAATGGAAAAAGCGAAACTTTTGATCACCCCACATGCCAATCTTTCTACTGCCCTTATCATAAAAACCACTTTGGTTTCATCTATACCGAAATAAATTCTAGAATCAAATAATACGTATGAGTGCCACCTTGTACACCGTAAGGATATAGATGTTTTATTTTTACAAACAACACGAATGCCTGGGTGTGTAGTAGTATGGCAACTGTAGTAGGGAAGGGTGAATGGTCCGTCTCACCTACGTCTAGGATGACATTCACATTGAGCGTCCTTGAGAGATCTCGCCTTCTTCTCTTAGTGCCATTAAGGCCACGATCCTTCATTTCTACAGCTTTTGCGAGAATTAAATATTTGTACCCAAACGGGAGCCGATATTGTAAAATCCTCTTACAATTTTTTTAAGAATTGTTTTTATTATGCAGTCTTAATTTTTTTAACACAAGAATTTGTATAATTTTAACTAATCATTAAATAAACAAAAATTTCACTAGTAAATTAATGGGATGAAAGTATACACTTTTTTGTGTTGGAAAAATTTAACCACATAATAAAAACAATTTGTAACAAAATTGTAAGGGGCATTTACAATATCAGCTCTTGTTTTGGATACAAAAAATTAATTCTCGCAAAAGCTGTAGAAATGAAAGATCGTGGCCTTAAATCAAATGCACCCAAAGCGGGGCTAACCTACTCTCGGCGGAGTCTCTGTGACTTGTTCTCACGTGAGAAAGGTCTAGAATTCGGATAAGCACACCGGATCCCGGCCGCAGCAGTGAGGGGTCGGCTCTCCGACCACAACGGACCCTCCCCTCCCCCCCACATCAATTACCACCCCCCCCCCCCCCAACCCCCACATCCTACCCGCTATCCACACCAAGAAATTCTAATTTCTGTAGACGCTGCAGGTTGCCCGGCAACAGGTCATAGTTTCGCAAAATAAAGTACGAATATGATTTATGAATGATTTGAATCTGTCAGTTCCTGTCATTATGGGAATCTTGGCTTGCTACTTCCAGAGATATGGCATACAACACTGATAATACACGAAAACCATAGTTTTGAATGTGTTTTATGTATTAGAATTTTGCACAGCTTTACTCTGTCTTTCACAAGGGTATTTCAGTAACAATTTTAGCGTGAATCAGATTAATAATTCCCGAAAAAAATGTGTTTAATTTTATGAAGTAACTTTCTTCCAAAATAACGGACGAAAAAGACTTCTAATTAATTAAATTAATGCACACATTCTGTACTAGCAAACTAATTTTGGGCCATATCGATCCCAGGGATGCAACAGTGTTCGAGGGGACAATTATTTTCTGGTGGAGGGGGGGGGGGGGGGGATGATGTTCGTTACATAGATTTTTCATCAAACTCGACCACAACTCAATTACGGAGCAATAAAAAAAACAATAATCTTAGTATTCAAGAAAAATGATTACTCCAATATTGTAAAAAACAGACGGTGATTTGCATAAAAGAAAGAAGACAGCAAGATAATATTTACAAAAAACAGACGAATTTTAAAAAATATTAAACAAAAATTGAGTATTCAGTCAAGGCATGTCGGTATCGTTTGTCTGTTCCCGTCATTAGTTGGGAATAAAGCTCATCTCTGTGAGTAGAAACATATAAAGTAAGCCTCCTGATCAGCCTGCAAAAGTTCGCGAGGGCAACAGAATGATTTGCACTGCCACGATAGAATCTTAATGTTATATAATGTTCTTTTAAATAAGCGTAAAATAATTCCCCTGAACGTCAGCAACAGAATCCAGTGCTCTGCCGTCTGCTCCACCGAGAATGGCTGTGTTGTTCAGCTTTTCCTGAATACGTCATAAAAAATCTCTAGAGCACAAAGAAAAATAAATAAATTATGAATATTAACTCATCAAATGAAAAGAAATTAGAAAAATGTAATACTCATAAACGCAAAAGTGTTTAACGACTTAAAGATGCCACTGTATATTTTGTCTGAGATTACGTGTAGGTAAAACAAAGGCTAAGGGGGCTGTTCACGATAAAGTGAGCACTTTTGAAATAAACCTTAGAAAAAAGTCGATGCCCCTGACTGCATATATTTTAACGGGCGCACTGAGAGAGATGCGCTCAGTGAAGTTGGTAACGATTGAGGGAAAGTAGTTCCATATAACTACGTCGAATAAATCGTGTTAGGTAACTATTTGTAATAAATTAAATTACTTTTTGCTTTCTGTATTTTTTAAAGTATCTAAGTGTAAAAATAAGTGGATTTGTGTAATATTTACTCTTCTAATACCGTAATTTCACACTTTCATTTGACCGACACTTGAATAAAGTTATGAGACCCATGGCAATGTTCATTTTACATAAGGCGGAGGAATACGTAACGTGCATAAAATTAGATCTTAAGCAGGGCTTTCAAAAGTGCTCATTTTACCATGAACAGCCTATACCATACCAAGGTTTTTCAGTTTAGTCATATCTATGTTTTGATAATTTTGAACGTTACGCCACCTAGGAAGTATGTACGGGAACTCACTTGATGCGTGACTCAGACAATACTATTGGCAGTAATGTTCGCTCCCCGCAGAAGAATCTTCACTCTCCCGTTATATCACACAGCAGAGTTTCTGCCTCTGAAATTCAGATGAATCACGAACTGTTTTCAGCACATTTATAAATAGCTCATCCCGTGCTTAGTTTCATATTGTCACATGCTCAAGTTGAGTCAGCACACGTGGGATAAGTGGCCACACTGACGCCTTTACAGAGACGGCTGAGGTGACCTGATTGGCTTCTCGTGTGTGTAGATCGTCTTTTGTTTCTGGCTGCTGAACACGGAGCAGTTTCCTTTACTGATTCGCCTTTACTTTTTTCCAACCCCCTGTCTCTTCTTCGGCCATTATCTGTTTACAGTACAAAAGAGAGTTTTGTCCATCGGAATATATGCAGAGGCGCCTGATTTTTGCGAAAAGTTGCACGCAAAGAAGACTTCATTGTCCTGATATTTATGAAGTTGAGGCATTGGTGTACTTGAATTAAGTTCAGAAATTGTTCGACTTTCTTGTTTGACGAAGATGCTCGTGAGAAAAAACACGAAAGATAAAAAAAAAATCATACACATAAAAAAATGTACTATAGAAACAAAACCTGCAATTATAAAATACAACAAATGCAAGAATTGAAGTTAAATTTAAGCAATAATGTTGCAAAGTAAACATGAAAAAATAAAAATTCAATATATTCGCAAAATTTCAGACAAAATTTCGGCTGAAAAAAGTAACCATGCAAAATAGACAACACAATAAAGAGAAGACAAAAAAAAACTCTCAAAATTGGAACAAAAAAACTACTGCTACCTGTCAACAAATAATAGAGTCGTGAGTTGAAGAGGTAAGGACGCTAGTGGCGTAACTGAGTTCATCAGTGAGGGATGAAGATATGAATTAATAGAAATAAAATAAGTAAATTCAAAATTTTAATTTATGTTTAACATAGTTAAAACACACATACAGCTATTATTTACAACATTAAACTACCTATTATTTGTTTGCTTTATTGCATCCGTTAGATATTTTTTTCAATACATAGCTGTACAAAGATATTGGACAAGTCAAATTACAGTATACAAAGTTTATACACTGGACATATAAAGAGAAACATAAAAAAAAGGAACGAGAAAAACTGGAACAAGAAATGCGTACAACGAAATGTTATATAGTAATTTCTTAGTTTTTGTAGTTTAGATATTCTTCTACGCTGTAAAATGAACATTCAAAAAAGATTCTTTCAGTGGTATTTGAAAGACTTTTTGTTTAGAGAAGCTTGTTACTCTCAGTAAACGTAATATTTAATGTCAATTTCAATCCTAATTAAACGGCTCACAGACACTTTATTCACGCTTATTACTTACACATAGGGGGCAGAGGTGGAGCAGTGGCAAGGGCGCTCGTCTCCCACCAGGGTGATCTGAGCTCGATCCCCGGCGGGTTCACTCCCGGATTCTCGCATGTGGGAATCTTGCTGGACGATGCCGCTTGCCGGGCGGGCTTTCTCGGGGTACTCCCGTTACCCCCGCTCTTGCACATGTCCGGGGATGACGGACACCTAGAGGTCCCAGCTGGAAAGCCCGTCACTCGGAGAGTGTTGCCTCGCCCTGGGCTCACTGCCCACTCGAGTTTTATTTATTTACACATATGCAATCCAACGTTCGATAGTTCCACCCACCGACGCTTGTCGCTGTCGTCGCCGCCACTCTTCGCTTCGCTGACAACCACACACCTGACGTTCAAGGCCAGCACAACGCTCCAGAATGTCGACTCAATAGGTTTTTATCCTGACCTATCCTGTCTCTAAGTGTTAAGCGTAGGTCCGAGGTAGGGACGGGATCTGATTGCATCTCAGGGTGAACTCCTTACGCCTACAAAGGAAGGAAGTCATTAAAGGAGACATGCATAGCTGCAGAGAGGGATTGGGCAGCCATGGCCAGAAATTGGCGCCATGACAACCTCCCTAAGTGTACCTATAGTTAATCAATAACTAATAAGAGATAGGGGAAAATATCGACTCGGGGTCTCGCCGCGCTTATATATTACCGGCGCGGCGGCCCTATCCAGAAAGCTCCTCGTTCCCTCCTCGAGTCGCACTGGGGAAGGTGAGGGTAATGACCAAAACATTCTTGCAACGATAACCCAAGTAATTGAATCTTCTAAGAACAGAAAGCGGTACGAGTCCCGATAGGCTTATCGCTTCTCCTTTCTCACTGCACGCTGTGCTTGGGTTATCAGTAAGGCGGCATGTAACAGTATTAAATCGTATCAGAAATAATGGCAACAGAGGAGAATGTGTGTGTAGATGTATGTGTAGATGTGTGTGTGTGGTGAAGAAACAATGTTGAATACCAACCAGGTACTAGTACAAAAAATACGCGAATACAAGAACACAAGATGTGAACAAGCCCACGAATAAATAACTTAGTTCGCAAACGGAAAAAATAAACCGGCACGTTTCGGGAACTGACACCTGCCACCGTCTTCAAGCATTTGTGTTGCGTTTCATTATTGCGCCTTTTTGTTGTCTCAGCTACATTTTTTTTGTGTAAATCTTTTTAACTTTGCTTATTTTCTTCGTGAGTTGCTTCGGCAACGGAGAATGTCCAACGAATTTCTAGGCATGAGTCGATATAATTCGTGATCACCTGTAGTTTTCGTTTGGTTGTTGGCCGCGTGTCTTGGTTGGCGAAAAGGCGTCTTGGTATTCGACTGGCCAAACTGAACTGCGTTACTCCGGCACTGGACGTCTGTGATTTGCGGGCAGGTCGCTAAGATGCACACCTGTTAAAGTTATCCGAATGCGAAAGTGAATCTTAGCTAAAGTACTTTGAAATACTACTAGACATGAACTGTTTTAGTGCAATTCCCGGTGTCCCTACATTTACAATTTGTCAACATGTACTCTATTTGAATCTCACATGAAAGTAGGAGTACTTAAACCAATTAAAACAAACTTGAGTGTATTATTTCTTAACCTCAAAATACAGAGTACAATCATTAATATTTAAGGGTCTGTAAAATGATTTATAATTTATTGACGGTTACTTCACACTTTTATGAAGCCCTGCTTAAGTTCTACTTCCAAAATATCCCTCCGCCTCGTGCAAACTAAACTTTATTAACTCTACAAAATTACACAAAAGGACATTGCACCGAATTCGTACGCACCTAGTTGTAATAGTATTTTGCGTGAGAACTATTTCTTACTAGGTGCTGCCAACACACATGTTTTCTCACTGTTTTTATTCATATTTATTATAAATGATATATTATAATTGATAAATAAAATATAGGTAAAACTTAAAATTAACGAAAAATAAGATAATTTTATGTTAACAGATGTATAAAACGCTTGTGATACATGTCATATATAGAAAGTAGCTAAATACGGCATACATGGGGTGATTTTTCGAAAGTTTGTTTCAAAGAGTGTAAAGAAACCACGAATAGACTATACTAAACTGTTACCATTTCCAGAGGACATTAAAATATTCAGTAATAAAAATGTTATTCAACCCTTTCAGACTTACATTAAATTAAATTTTCATATGTTTCGAATGAAAAATATTTTTATCCGTGCTTTACTTGATCTAATACTGCTCTTGTTTTATTGCCACGACATGCTCGGCTGAAGTAATACGAGTCACTCACAGCTCGGTGCAGAAACACTGTCTACGAATCAAATACCTGCAGGGAAGATAATTGAGTACTGAACTTTGCAGCGTACAGTGCCAGCTAAAAATAACCTCAATTTGTTTCACGTACACTCTTGTGTACACTGGGTCAGATTGGGCCCATTCAGACTTGTTGTACACAATTGTATACGTAACGCACAAGGTTTTCCTTGGCCAGTGACGTACGCTGTTAAGCTCAATCGCCCAATGATTTTCCTGGTGAATAACAAATTTGGTAAACCATGCTATAGGCTGTTCACGGTAAAGTGAGCACTTTTGACGTCCTAGTTACTTTTTTTATTCAACCACATTTTATCCTTTAACCACCTTTTAAATAAATATTGCCATTGACGTAATAGATACACACAGCACTCGGAAGTTAACGTCTAAGGCTAAAATAAAATACATTTATTGGCTATTATTTTAAATGATAGGGCTTTCAAAAGTGCTCACTTTACAGTGAATAGCCTATACTGCCCTAGGTTGTGAATGGTTCATATTACTACAGCCGAAAACTAATCCTACACATTATTGGTTGTGATAACGAAACATATTTTGTATACAGCACGCACCATAAACTTCTTTATTTGCAACACCTGGAACCATATGTTAAAGTGGGACTGAAAGTGCGTAAAAGCTGTTAGAAATATAGGAAAAATTGTTTATCAGAAA
Source organism: Dryococelus australis (assembly GCA_029891345.1). Classification (NCBI taxonomy): domain Eukaryota; kingdom Metazoa; phylum Arthropoda; class Insecta; order Phasmatodea; family Phasmatidae; genus Dryococelus; species Dryococelus australis. The sequence continues at coordinate 281,214,230 of CM056994.1, forward strand.
GATGGTCAGGACTTACAAAAAACAAACGTGAGGTTTACGGGCCGAATCTTAGACGCAGTCTTGGGCAGAGGGTGGGTGGCTCAGGCAAACTGCTTAGCGAAACTAGTCATTCATAAAAAAAACATTATTCTACAGTATTTCCCACAAAATTATTTTGCGTGAAATTAGTATACCTACGTTATCACTAGAGACCTGCAAAATTCGCGTTAATATTTGCAATAATTTTGTCATTGGACTATACTACATTTGACACGCCCTGGGTAACTCTGCGCCAGTAAATGAACACTTCACAATTGTGTAGTCCAATCAAGTGCATTCCAATAAAAAAGGAGCGACTTTACATTTATATAGCAGCCAATGGGGAACCGACCCAGTTCGAGTATATATATATATATATATATATATATATATATATATATATATATATATATATATATATCACAGTGAAGTTCAGCCTGATGCCAAATAATAAAGCCAATTTTGCAGTTCTCTAGCCATCACGTCTCGGTGATGGTTAGAGATCTCTAACTATGATATTTTACGCTGTGTGTGACCAAAATAATGTTAGCGCTGCTTTAGCCGCTATGTCCAGTTTGCTTGCGAAAGTTGCCTTCCTAATTGCGGGAAGTACCCAATCTGAGTGCTGAGTGTATCCTTGCTCGCGGAAACCCCTAGAGACTTCGCACTAATGAGCCTTGACGAAGTACGTCTTTTTATCTTTACAACGACGCCGTAAAGTTGCAACGCCGAGACACAAGAAAAGCCGAGGTTGTTAAGTATCACTGCAGCGGATAAGAGACGTTATCGCGGCGGCCGAGCGCACTCACGTGTGCACGCTTCTCGTCCTGCCTGACACTCGGTGTCACTAGGAGATCACGCCTACGCTGTAGACTGAATGTGAGGTAGACCCGCGTATTCGTCTTCTGCGCATGTATAGGCTTTTCACGGTAAAATGAGCACTTTCAAATCCCTGCTTAAGATCTGCTTGTATGCGCATTGTATATCAACATTATCATAGGCCTCATCACTTTATCCATTCGTCGCTCAAATGAATCTGTGAAATTTTTACGAAAGTAAACATTTTTCAAAATTACTTATTTTTACACTTCGATGCATTAAAAAAAATTCTACGCGAAAGAAATAATTTAAGTTATCACAAATGGTTACCTAATCTTTTTTATTCGATGTTAAGATATGGAACTGCTTTCCTTCTATCGATACCAACTTTACTGGGTGCATGTGACTCAGGGCGCCGGTTAAAATATATGCAGGCAGAAGAAGTGACATTTTTCTTAGGTTGATTTCAAAAGTGCTCACTTTATCGTGAACAGCCTTTACCCAACATTGACCTACCCAAATCATACACAACTGTCAAAGTCACATGGTCAACAGTGACGAAAGTGTTTGTTTATAAACATAATTTTTAAATAACGAGCACTAGTATACGAATAAAATACTTTTATCTGTTTGAATTTATTCAAACTGCATTACAAATTGGTTAGAGGAAGTATCCATACATATCAAAGCAGTTGTTTGCAAATCTGTTTTCTAACCTAAAATCCAAACCATGCGTTTTCGTTAACTGAATTGGCAGAAAAGCAGTTCTTATAATGGGACACGGAGATTGGTAGCGCGCATCCAGCGAGATCGATCTACTTCATCTTTAGTCTATGGTCTAAGTTGGAAAAATGCACAGCGTGTATAGAAGTATATCCTAAACAGGGCTTTCAAAAGTGCTGATTTTACCGTGAACAGCCTATATACGTAGTAAAGATTTGTTTGCATGAGGCGGAGGAATAACCCGAAGGTTGAACGTAAGCAGGGCTTCAGAAAAGTTGGAAGTAACTGTGAATGTACTATCGAGCAGCATCACGCACGGCCCACGTGTGTGCTCCACGTCTTGGCTATCGGGAAGAGCACATGCCACTGACACTTAACCACAGAGTAGTTGAGAATACAGAAGAGGAATGATCTCTCACACCGCGAACTCCAGCAGCCCTCACGGCCCGCCCCCAGAGCCTCGTGCAGCCAATCAGATGATGAGTACGGCCGCATCGAAGGAAAGGACCCACCACACTATTTCACTTCACTTCCGTATGATTACCTATTCTGTGACTTGAACACCTGGTACAGTTTAAAATTTTTCCCGAGAGAAAAAAGAATTAAAAAGTGCACCCAGTGGAGAGTTGTTCCTGACTTATAAAAATAAGTTTATTTCTACACGAGCTAAGTATATCAGGTTAGACGCCATTATTTTGTAATTTATTTGCAGTCATATACCGACAAGGTTATTGTCGCTACCGGATTTTCGCATGTGGCAATCGTGCCCGATGATATCGCCGGTTGGTGGGTTTCCTCGGGGATCTCTCATTTACCCCGCCTTTGCAGTCCGGCGATGCTCCATGCTCACCTCACTTCGTACTCATAGGCTCTCAAGACCTCAGCGTTAAAAGCCGCCCAAATCTCTACACGCTCCGACAAGTTTATGTTCTCTTCCAAATGTATGAACTTTACGGTGTCACCATTATATTTTACGTAAACTTACACATTTAGCTTTGGTCCTCAAACTAAATTTTAACATCAACTAAGTTTGTCCTGATATCATTATATATATATATATATATATATATATATATATATATATATATATATATATATATATATATATATATATATATATATATATATATATATATATATATATATATATATTCCTCCATACACTCTTCGCACGCGCGAAGCGTATGCTATAGCGTACGCCCTTTCTGTTCCGTATTGACCGTGATAATAACGCCGTGCAACTATAACAAGACGTACAAAAGTAAGCGGCTGTTACTACGAATGATGTTCCTTGTTGCGTTGCAAAACACAGGCGCCGCGTAATGTACACACGGGCCATGCTCCTGTTAACACTACTTGTGTACAGTATGGCCCCAGGCCCGGATTTTCCGTTAAGCTGACTATACCTGGGAATATAGCCGCACTGGTTTGGGAGCGGCATGACAAGACAACGGTATATATAAATATAGGATGTTCACGATAAAGTGAGCACTTTTTAATGCCCTTCTAAATTTTTCTTTTCGTCCAATTTCCATCTTCCTGCTGCTTTTTGATATAAACATTGCAATGTGACCAATAAACACATTGTATACGTTTCACCACCCTCGAAATTTAATGGCTGAGGCTGCAATAAGATATATTTATTAGTGGTTAATGCCTGTTGGAAAGGCCTTAAAAAGTGCTCACTTTACCGTGAACAGCCTATACTAGCTTTTACCCGCGGCTTCGCGCGCGTGTTTATACGGATAAATAATTAAGTTTTGTGGCATTAAGCCACTATTGGGTTCTCTACCCACTGAGTTTCTGCGGCCTCACTATTGGATTCTCTACCCACTGAGTTTTTGCGGCCTCACTTTTGGGTTCTCTAGCCAATGAGCCCCCTGATTGGGCGCTCTAGCTACTGAGCTACTGCGGCCCCACTTAATATATATATATATATATATATCCACTGGGTCACTGCGGCCCCACATGGAATAACTCTAGCCACTGGGCCACTACAGCGTTTTGGAATGATATGTTTACAGTCCATAGACAAAAATGAAAGGAGAAATTACTAAATTATAGTTTTAACAATGCTTTTTTATGCAGAAATCAATCCTAAGAAAAGTTTCATCCAGTACCTATTTACAATAAGAATTTTCCCGAAGAAATGAGATATTTTCCTGGAGTAAAAAGTAGCCTATGTCACTCTTCGACCCTTCCACTATATTTGTCCAAAAAATTACATCGATCCGTTGCTCCGTTTCGACGTGAAAGAAGGGCAAACAAACACACTTTCGCATTTATGTAGTAGTAAGGATTTATATATATATATATATATATATATATATATATATATATATATATATATATATATATATATATATATATATATATATGTATATACACACACACACTTAGTTTATAACTGTGTGCCGGATTAAAAATTAATACCAATTGTGGGATAAATCCAAAAAAAGTGATTGACAAGTGTTTTACGGAGGCAGTCATGACCCCAGTTGCGGCCATGGTTGCCTTAGTCTCCTGCCGCGATGCATACCTCCTTTGCGCGACTTACCTTCCTTTGAGGCGTATAGGGCTCAGTCATAGTGACACAGGGAGACACTGCTGTTGCCAAGGGAACAGCTGTATATAGGATAATCTTCAAATCTGTTTTTTTTTTTTTGAGTGCACTAGTCCGTGGAATAGACCATAGGCAGTGCTTACCTTCGTGAAACTTTTCACGAAAACCAGTCATTCCTAGCGGCCAAGGAAGGGAATTTTTGCGAAGAAGAGAATTGACGGACGAGTGAGTGAAGAAATTTGGGCGGCTCTTTAACACAGTGTTGCCAACCGTAGCATAATTATGCTACATGTATCACATTTTTGGGTTGTTGTGGCAAGTGGCATGCAAAGACAGTTATGCTTCGTAAAAATAACATAATTTTCGTAAGTACTGCAACCACATATTCACTTCCAGAATTAATGGCACACTTGTGCCAAGGCATGCAGAGAAGTCTGAATACTTTGCAGGCTTCATTCCAAACAAAACTCTGATAGCTTACATGATAAAGGCATCACTGAACCCCAGCACCAGTACTCTTACACTTAAATCATTACCTATATCTGCTGACAAACGTAATACAGATGATAGAGCTCTTCCGTAGCAATAGATGGTTACTTTTATGTTATTGTGTTTATAAGTTTATATATACAAATCATAAAAGAAACCTAAATGTAAACTACATTGTATTAAAAAATAATATCATTTCAGTGCCATACTTAGTCTACATTATCTATTTTAAAATACATGTTTTAATATTTCTTATTCTTAACATGCTAACTTTAAGTAATTTTCTTAAATGTAGCATCCCCCCCCCCCCCAAATGTAGCATACATTTTATAGAGTGGTAGCACAATTATTTACAGTGAGGTTGGCAACACTACTTTAACATCGGGGTCTTGAGAGCCAACGCGGGTGAAGCGAGGTGAGTACGGATTAGCGCCGGAATGAAAGGGCGGGGCAAACTCGCCGGCCAGCGGCATCGCCCGGCACGATTCCCACATGTGAAAATGCTGGAGCGACCCGGCCGAGAGTCGAACCGGGCTCGCCTAGGTGGGAGGTGAGTGGTTACAGGCCTGCCTACCAAGCCGGCAGTCGCGAACTTCAAATGGAGAGTGAATGTTAAACGAAATTCCTTCTCATTGCGCCAATTTTTAAGGTAACTATTTCAAACAAAACACACGTTGACGCGATTTTCTCAGAGAATATTGCTACATAAAATTGTTTTTGAAATAAAAATTATTTATGCATCTTTTTTTTTGTTATATATAAATATCAATATTTACATTTTATAAAAAACATATTAAACAAAAAAATTGAAAAAAATTTTTAACGTGGCATTATTCTCTAACAAATTTCACGCAGAATACTTTTTGTTCGAAATAGTTATGTTTAAAATTGGCGCAATGAGAAGGAATTTCGTTAAATATTGATTCGCCATTTGAAGTTCGCGGCTGCCGGCTTGGTAGGCAAGCCCGTTAACTGACGGCGTACGGCACAGGGCATCAGAGGACTGGCCGGCCTCGAACCCCAGCAATGATTCCTATCGAAGACACTCCCCTCCTCTCGTCATGCACCGGCCCATCTCAGGGTCTGGGGTCACGTCAGAAGACCAGCGTGCGCACCTGTCTACGCGCGGCGAGGTGCGCCTTCATACCCCCCCCCCCCGGCAAGATATTTTTAAATAGCGCGGCCAGTATTTTCCTAACCTGTTACCTCAGCCCTCGTAAATAGACCCTCCCTCCCTCTCTTATCCCCCTCCACTCGCTCTGTATGCACCCGTCTCGAGGGGACAAGCGCCAACGGCACCTCGTTGCTGCTGTGCCACCGTCCCGAAATGAACTTGCTGCACCTCCCCTCTCCCGCCTTGCAACACACGGTGCACAAAGGGGCCGCGGTGGCTGAGCGGTTAGACTACTGGCCTCCCAACAAGGCATACCGGATTCAATCCCCGGCCGAGTCACTCACGGATTTTCGCCAAAGTGTATCGTGCCTTACGATGCCGCTGGTCGGCATGTTTTCTCGGGACTCTCCGTTTCCTCAGTGGTGCTCCATTCTCGCTGGTGTTTATAAGTTCATCGTGTTCAGTTGAGTTGAGTGATTCATATAGCTCTTAACAAGGAGGTTTTGAGGGCCGATGTGGGTGAAACGAGATGAGAATGGAGCAGCGGCGGAAGGCAAGACGGGGAAACGAGAGAGTCAACACGGTGCACGAAGGTTCCGGCTACATTTGCGATCAAAGCCAATGTTTCGTTTTTCAAGCTGCCAAGTAGTCTTAACAAGACGCCGTCTCCGAATCACAAAAAAAAAAATATTGTATATAAACACAGACATCTACAATGAGCATTCGTTTAAACGGGTAGAAATTTCATACGGGAAGTTTGTGGCCCGGTCTTTGTGATATTCTCCGCTACAAAAGGTGTTCTGGGGCGGCGGCGACGGTGTAATCGCTAGCTGCCTTTGAACGCGACCACAACTCTCTCTTCCACCCCTCGAGGGAATAGTGTCCAGACGTGATACACCCTCCCACCCTCCTTCCCACCGGTTTATGGTCCCGGGAGGGTTTGCACAATGGTGAACCTGCACCCTGGAAATACTACGTGCAGAAGGGCGATATTAAAGAGGGGATTTTTTTTGTGGGAGGGATTGTGGGAGGGGTGACAGGTACAACAGCGGAGGAGGCTCAGAGGGATCTGTAAGTGCCACGTAACCGCTCCAGGGAACGGTCCATTTGAATCACAAAGACCTATCCACCTGCCTTCCAGCTTCTACCACTCTTCTTCTTCCTCGTCCTCCGCCCCTTTCCATGGTATTCTCCCGCGCGTTGTTGGGACAAGCAGGCGAGGCCGTGGGTCCGTTGGACAAATATAGTCTGCTATAAGGGGGGGGGGGAGGAAGAAAAGTAAATGAGGAGAAATGGCTGTCGTGTTTGTGGTCCCGCGAGCACTGGAGACGCGTTGTAGCTGGTCTGGATTCTGTAGCTCGCCCGGGCATCTGCACCTGCTCACTTCTCCCACAATATGAATCACCATACTGACAGCGCTTTGATGTATCTTGCCTTGGCCGAGAACATCCTCCTTACATCGCAGCGACGTCGTCGGAGTGAACCCAAAAACGTGGACGTCGTTCTCACGGTCTCGTCGCTTTCACAAGCTAGATGCTCCGACTACAAAAAATAATGCATTCTTCTACAGTATTGGTAAATGCAGAGCATGTTCCCCTACAACACGCCTACGGCTTCATGGCTACAAGAACTAGACTCGCCGGTCCACGATCCTATCCCATGCCCCGTGCGATCACAGTGTATTTGACTCATTAGTCACGAATTCATTTACTGGCTCTAATATTGCAATCGTTTAATATTTTGATGTGCACTTTACTCGTGTCGGGCGTGCGTCTCGCAATCAATGTGCAACGTACTAGGTGTTCGTTGATAAAAGCTGTTCACGGTAAAGTGAGCACTTTTGAAACTAACAATTGAAAAATGTCACCATTATATTTCAACGGTACAATGGCTGGCATTCATCCAGTAAAGTTGGTGACGACGTAGGGAAAATAGTTCCATGTCTTAACATCGAATTAAAAGTGTCAGCAAAACATTTGTTGATACTGAAGTTATTAAATTTCCCCCTCTTTCTTTTTAAATTATTTTAAGCGTATAAATAAGCAAATTTGTAAAAAGAGTTACGTTTCAAAAAATTCTAAAATTCTATATCACCGATACATCAACAACTAGATATGGCCTATTCCAACGTTAAATTTGTGTATGGTTGAAGGACACATTGTAATACGGAGAATGAGATCATAAGCAAGTCTTTCAAAAGTGCTCAGTTTACCGTGAACAGCCTATATGAGTATTAACCGTTAACAAATAATAGGTGCAGAAAATTCAATAAATAGTGTTTCTCACAAAGAAGAAGCACAACAAACACTGGCCACAGATACCGTATAGTTAGGGCCACCTCTTTTTCGCGAAAATATTTCAGGACTACATACCTGTACTCCAAAACACTAGAGCTCAGATCGACTTTCGTGATTGTATGATTCTAACTACCACCTGTTGTAGGTGTCTGCTCGCGAATCAATAAAACTGTGAGTCGGAGTCACCTAATTCTGATTTCCCCAGCCAGGTAAAGACACGTGGCCAATGATAAAAGGAAAACTGCCCATATGTCATAGGACATTGGTATCTAGCCTTCGCATATATCTTTTCGCGAAAAACAGGTTGATCTACTTATTGTGCACAGTGCTAACCATTAATATCCTTTACGCGTAACATGTCCTCGAATGGGGAATCGGGAGTTGAATGGGTTAGGAAAATCATAGACTAAAGATGAGGTAGACACCCATATTCGTCTTCTGCACATGTACCCTACATTGACCTACCCCAAAGGAACACAACTGTCAAAGTCACTTGGTCAACAGTGATGAACGTGTTTGTTTATATGTTATTTTTCAAATGGCAAGCACTATTATATTAATAAAATACTTTTACCAGTTTGAATTTAATAAAGAATTAATACAAATTGAAGAGTTAGTATAAAAAAACTCAAAAGCACTTGTTTACTAAAAAGTATTCTAACCTCAAACCTAATCCACGAAATTTTTTTAAAGGCTGTTCACGATAAAGTGAGCACTTTTGAAATCTACCTAAGAAAAAAGTCACTGCACCTGCCTCCGTATATTTTAATGGGCGCACTGAGTGACATGCGCCCAGTAAAGCTGGTAATGATGGATGGAAAGTAGTTCCATATATTAACGTCAAATTAAAAGTGATAGGTAACAATTTGCGATAGTTGAAATTATTTGTTACTTGGTCCGATTTTTTAATGCGTTGAAGTGTAAAAATTTGCAGATTTGTAAAATTTTTACTTTTATAATAATTTCGCTGTTTCACTTGACCAACGGATGAATAAAGTGATGAGGCCCATGACAATGTTAATTTTACGTAAGATAGAACAATACACAACGTGCATACAAGTAGATCTTAGCAGGGCTGTCAAAAGTGCTCGTTTTAACGTGATCAGCCTATAGTCGTATTGGGAGAAAAGCAGTTCAATGTTGGGGCACAGAGATTGGCTGTGCGCAGCCAGCGAGATCGGCCTACCTCATCGTTAGTCTGTGGTCTTTTTTACTCTAGCCTTTGAAAAATCACCCTGTCTATAGTTATGGTGGTTTATCACGGTAAAAGTTGACTGTTTTCTAGGATTCAAGTACTTTACATACACATGTCCGACAGTTCTCTTTCCTTATTGGCTGTCATGTATGTATGAATATACTACCTCTTTTCACTGTATCAATGACGATTCTGATGCTATAAGGTAGAACGTTCGTGATTCTTCTGCAAACAACTTAGCGGAGTCAAAACCTTGTTCATCCAATCATGAAAAAAATAAACTAGTTAAGAGTGTTATAGAAGTGGAGATGGCTCAAAAAATTTTAGGGATTTTCCACCATCTTTACCTACCTATGGCGTGTTTGGTTATTTCCTAAATATGACATGTATCATAGGCGTTTTATACTTCTGTTAACATAGAAATACTTTATTGTTTATTAATCTAAACTTCTGAGTTATATTTGATTCATAAATTATAATTTTTCATTTATAATAAAAATGAATAAAAACAGTGAGAAAACAGGTGTGTTGGTAGTAGAAAACTGCAAACAGAAGAAGAAGAGCTAGACATAAATATTTTACCTGATTAAGAGACAGCGAGATATTTTGGAGAATTTGCAAAGGAAGTCATTAATAGATTATATTAATTTGATGTGTGGTTATTGATGAATCCCCCGGACGAGGAAACAGAGAATGCTCCATGAATATCTAAAGCATTGGAATCGAGAGTATAAAACTGCTGTAGAAACACTTGCCGGATTTGACAATGAGTAAAACCGCTATACTTTATTCGCCGTTTCTTCACACTTTTTGTATCAAAACTGAAAAATCAACCCATGTATGACTTGCTTCGTTGTTTTCCTAAATGTGTCATGTGGTACAAGCATTCTATGCTTTTGTTAACATAAAAGTACCCTATTTTTGGTTAGCTTGAACTTTTGCTTATATTTAATCTATAAACTATAATATTTCATTTATAAATAATACGGATAAAAACAGCGAGGAAACATGTGTATTTGTAATGCCTAGTAATACATAGTTCTCGTGCGAAATATTATTACAACTGAGTGCGCACGAATGACGTTCATTGTCCTTTGCGGTAATTTTTCAGACTTAGTTAAGCTTAGTTTGCACGAGGCGGAGGAATATCCTGGAAGTATAACTCTAACAGGACTTCAGGAAAGTGCGAAATAACCGTGGATGGATTATATATAAACACTGCAGTGGGAGGGAACCCACTACACAGTCTAGAGATAACCCTGAAGAGAATCATAGTAAACTTTAGAAGGATTGGTCAGTAGGCCGCTGATGGTTTTGGGAGCCTTGTCCTCTCGCTGATGAACTGAAGATAAAATATATCACGACCCGGCAGTAAACAAGAAGCTGATGGAATCGAGCAACATAGACCAACGCAAGATATCAGGTAAACGAACGAAGGTATTATGCAGACGATAGCAGTAGAAACGGAACAAGTTCTAGACGAGATTCATTACTAAATTATTGTCTACAGAGATCGAAAAGATGCCTGGAAGCCCTCCTCTCCGATGGATGTCGATACAGAGGGAATGAATTGAAAGTAGAATATCAGTTAATTAGTCAAGTAGTTAGTGCCGCTATATAATGGCATAGATATAAAGTAGAATAGATCCCGGGAGATGTGGGGAGCTGGGTGAATGGTAGGTTATTCGCACCACACCACTACTCCAGACTACCTGGATGTATATGTAATATATTGAAATCAATCAGGTGGAAAAATAGCGTGGTCCCGATAAACGGCCATAGATCAAAAGATGTGAAGGGGAAATTAACGGGAAAAGGAAAGGCGAACTCTTACATAGGCTTTTCACGGTAAACTGAGCACTTTTGTAATCCCTGCTTAAGATCTACTTGTATGCACGTTATGTATTCTTCCGCCTTATGTAAAATTGCCATTGTCATGGGCGTCATCTTTTTCTCCATGCTTCGGTCAAATGAAACTGTAAAATTGTTAGAAAAGTACATATTTTAAAAAGCTGCTGATTTTTGCACTTCCGACACATTGAAAAAACAGCAAGCGATAGAAATAATTTAAGTTATCACGAAAGGGTTACCTAACAATATTTATTTGACGTTAAGATATACTACTTTCCCCTCCATCGTTACCAACTTTACTAGGCGCATGCCACTCAGTGCGCCCGTTAAAATAAGTCATATGCATTTAGGAGCAGTGACTTTTTTCTAAGGCTGATTTCAAAAGTGCTCACTTTATCGTGAGCCCAGAAAGAGCACAGGTAAAGGGTTGATATGAAAGCGTCTCCCGCCTTTAATTGGCCACGGTCATGTATTTTCACGCAGACATTTTCGAAATGTGGGGAATGTGGCGGACACTGCGAGCTGTATAGGATGTTTATGGGTTTTCTCATTTCATACCTGTCTTCATTCCACCGTTCAACGTCGTATTTCCTCCTACACACAGCAACAGTATTGTCTCACCGTTGTTCACCCTGGACTTTTTAATTGTGCTGTGCTGCTATTGAGTATTGATTCCAACCATAAAATATTCATGTAAGTCGGCACTTTTGTGTTACTTTAAATATATATTGACTGGATCGAGCCATACACGATGGTTTTTCCTGTGTGTCTGTATACTCGAATTGCGTGGCAAAAGTGCATGCAGGTACGACAACGTTTGTCGCCATTGTTTTGGCACATGCAAATTCACTCCGACGATTGGTCTCCAAGCTCTAGATAGGTGATTAATCATGAGTGTTAGCTGATTTTATGTGATAGCTGTTCATTTTATCGAATTTCTCTAAGAACTTCGACGACTTGAGAAGTAAACATAGTTTATAGCATATCGATGGCTTAGAATGAAAACTTATTATTTTATATTTTAGTCAAAAAAATACCTTTGACACAGTTGGTTGGAAAAGCTCGTAACCCACATTTTACAGAGCGAGTTTCATTTTTATGAACGCAATATTTTATTTCGCAATTATAAACATGCGGACAACTTCGTGACAACACTGACTTTGCTCGTGAAAGAGTTGATGACAGTCCCTCGTAATAAACTTCATACAGTAACTGTTAACCCAATACTCGCTCTTCTCATATAATACCAATGGACAAAATGTTTAATGTGTATGACAGATTTGTGTGGTATCTGGGAGGCTGATTTAACACTAGGATGTAACAACAAACAACGTGGTGGGAGGCTGTTATAAATAACACCAGAATGTAGCAACAAACAGTGTGGTATTTCAGTAGCTGCAGCAGTGTACGGTGGTGCCACGTGCAGGTAGCGACAATGTGGTGGCAGGCGGCGGAACTACTCGTGCTGCAACGTAGCTGCCATAGCAGTTTCTTTACACCGTCTTTGTTTCCTCCCGAGGCCTATAGAGTCAAACAAATTCGTTACAAGGCAAGCACATCTGCCCCTGTTCACCGCTTCCTGCTGACTACTTCAAATAAATAAAACATTATTATTCCTTAGGCTCATCTATGCCGTAACTGAGACTATGACATAACGAGTTTCCTATTTTTTTTTATATCACGATGAACAAGTAAATGCGGGTCAAGACGCCACAAAGAGCAGACGTTTTAATATCCGTTCTGGGGAAACCATGCTTATGTTACACATACTGCTTCAATTAAACTTAAAATTTAAGAGAATTGCTTTTATATGTTAAGTACAATGATAGTTTATCTCAACGTATTATTGTTTTAAACAACACCGCAATGTAAGTGAAACACACAATGCAAATGAAATCTTTTGGTTTAGTCATTTTGCCTCAAATACATACATTTAACTAAATTTTAGCTGTTCACGGTAAAGTGAGCACTTTGGAGGCCCTAGTTACTTTTTCCTTTCAGCCATTCTTTTTATCCTTTAAACACCTTTTTAATTAAATGTTGCCATGCAAGTAATGAACACAGTGTGTATATTTCACCGCACTCGAAAGTTATCATCTAAGGCTAAAATAAAACATACTTATTGACTATTATTCCAAATGAGAGAGCTTTCAAAAGTGCTCACTTTAACGTGGATAGCCTATAATGTTGTATACAAGTATCAATCAGTAAGCATTGACATTCTAAGGACGAAACTATGGAACCCTACGGAAAAAAAATCGTGTGTGTTACGCATCTGCAACAAAATCTCAGCGTGAACGCAACTTTTCCGTGAGGATGCAGTGGGAAACAAAGGTGCATTCTGATTGGCCGTTCGGGTTTCCGCTCTACGTGATTGGCGTACGAGTGAATCAGGCTTTACCATTACTTGCGTGCGTTGGGCAAGCAGAAATATGGTGGCTGAGCAGGGCAGCAACAGAACGAATAACATTGTCTTATGTGAAGTGTATGAAAATAGGTTATCTATCTACTCTATGTCATCATAATATCCACAAAGGAAGAGAAGTTTATCAGATGAAATAAATCAACGTGATAAGGTCAAGATTGTTCTTTTGACGGCAGATGGGTGCCAGGTTGCGTCAGAAAAGAAACATTTCTTGTTAATCACTGTGCTGATGACAGGCTTCCGTGAGAACACCGATGTCGACTGAGAATGCGGAACTACCATTACTTCGGAAATTAGTTTTTCGTGAGACCGAAAGCCATGATAGATAATAATTGAGGTCGCTGTTTCTAATGAGTAAAACGTTTTTGGACACTGATATCTGAGGTTTGAATCTGATTATGGACAGTGGTTTAAATGAGCCTCCGTTGGTTCGTAAATCGCCAGTTGTCGCATTAGAGTGTAAGCCTATTATCTTCAGCCAGTGCGAAATATAAGAACAAAGGATGTTAATGACGTCGCAACGATCGCATGCTCAGTACAATAATTTCTCTAAAAAAAAGTAATACGTGTTGTCTTTATCGTACAAGCATTACGTGATTTCTGAATGATTTTTGTTGCGAGGTTTAGTGATTAGGTAAAATTGTTATTTTGAACATACGCTATTACGGAGCATAGTTTTATGAGAAAGCTCAGGGTAAAGCAAAAAAACAACAGACACAAAAAGCAGGTTAAAATTAGTCGCTGTCTTCATAAGTTAATAACACGTGGACAACTGCACAGGAGGAATTGAAGAGACTCACAGGAAACGAGGCATAACAGCCAAAACGAGTAACGAAGTGAACAAAGACAGCATGCACAGATAAATGCAAACAGCTATGGACGAGAACACGAATAAAGCATAGACGAACACAATGACAACAGACAGATGCGTGCACAAAATTTGTAAGTTATATAAACATGTTGGTAACCTGACCACCGGGAAAACCTGGTGGTCATGAAATATACTCGTTGGCGCCGCCGCGGGTAGGCTACTAACTACTATTTGAAGGACAACCGGCCCGGGGAATTGTGGTGGTTGGGAGGGGGAATTGGGGGGGGGGGGGGGGGCTCTCCCCACCTAACCTGGTTGTTTCATAATGATAACCCATTGGAAGGACAAGAGCCCCACAAGGGCTTGTACCTCCCCCGCGCTGAAGGTAGCTGCCAATGATGACCAACGGTTTACTGAGTGGAACCCGACCAGTGAAGTTAGTCACGGCGAAGTGAAAGTAGTTCCAAGTCTTAACATTAAATGAACAGTGTTAGTTAAACATTTGTGTGAATATTGAAATTATTTCTTTTTCTCCCTTTTTTTAATGCAGATTACTACGAGAATTTGCTATTTTGTAAAATAGTTACTTTCCATAATAATGTCACGGTTTCACTTAACCGATGCATGAATAAAGTGACGAGACTCGTAGCCATATTAATTTTACATATGGTGGAAGAATATTCACTATGTACACAAGCATATATTTAGCAGGGCTTTCAAAAGTGCTGTTTAACGTTCTTTAATTAAATCTACAGTCATCCTGCAAACGCAACGGCAATGAAGTCAACGGCAGTGTTGCACAGCCGAGCAGCGGAGCTGTAATAACCAAGCACCTGTGCTATCATGTTTGAGGTTCGCGTTAGCAAGGTAGTGAAGTAAACGACCCTTTCGCCGGCGACTGAATGCCACCGTGGTTGGAGTCGTGGCAATGACATTTTCCGGTGAGCCGCCGCGTAACCTTCGCCCGCCGAGAGAGGATAAAGCTGCAGCGGCCCTTTCAACCGTCCCACTTTGCAAGTCCTCACAGGAAAAAAAAAAAACTGTTTTGTGGTGACCACAAAATTCTGTTGTCAATATCGACATCACAAAATATTTTGTAGCACCAACAAAAGTTTTTTGTCATTCCAGTATTTAGTGGCAACTACAAATTGACGTTTGTGGTAACCGACAATTAAGAACTAAAATGAACATTGCTAAAAGCGAGACTCGAACCTTGGACCTCTCACTTGTTGTGAGCTCAGTGTGTTACCGTTGCGATCACACCCCTCCCCCCCCCCGCCTTCCTATTGCTTCATTTGACGTTATTGTGACTTTTTACGTTGACGCAGCTCTAGTCAGACCGATTTGCTGAAATCTGAACTGAAAATCTGCCTCGTCAGAGGCACCGGGGCGCGAACCTGCTACCCTCCGATTTCAAAGTCGGCCACCCTACCCCTGAACTTAGAAGGCAGGGCTTCCTTGATAGACATTAATATACTGTCGGGAGTATGTAGACAATCTAAGGTTAATATGTGGCACACACGACAAGGCCTGCACACTTCACCTCATGGGAAGTTAATTTTCTGGAATCATTTACGTGTAGCATTTACTTGTTTATAAGAAAGTAATGACATAAACGATGTTCTTCAGAACATCCCTCGTGAGTTAGTTCGTAACCTCGTGCAAAGAAACGAACACGGACAAATATGGCGTCGTGGCAATACAGACATAAGGTGGCCACTTCGAATATGCCAGCCAGAGCGCACGCGCAGAATATAATGGATGTAGTTTTGCAGTCCAGCAACATTTTATTACTCTGGATGACATTAATGATATTTATGTCAATTAAATGATCTGGTGGCAGCAAATAAATTTATTACTAATAAACAAATATGCTGGTGAGCAGTAAATATCGTTAGTACTTGTCAATCTACGTGTTATCGGACACCACAATCTGTTTTTTACCAGCAACAAATCTATCGTCATGGAAAGCATCAACAAAACAGTTTTTGTAGCCACTAACAAATATTTTCTTTCAGTGCAGTGTTCGACGCGTCAAGTTACGCTGCGGTGTTGAAGGTCCCGGCACCTCTAGTATTTACTGGACATAGCTGGTTTAGCGTGGAATCACAGCGTATTTAAGAATACGGAGACGAAACCGCCGCTTATATAACACACGCTAGCAAAACATCGAAATGGCATTCGCCAATGAGCTCCTGGTAACCTACTCCCGAACCGGTAGTCCTGTCAATAGGGTAAGTGAAGAGATTCAGGCCGCTTTTAAGAGTGGAGTGGACACCTGCATTTTTTGGAAAATAGTTATTTGCGCGAATACGCGTATCTCGGTAGATAAATGTTCTGCAAATACGATTTTTTGTCAGATAAGATAAAATTATCTATGCATCTATTTTTTTACTTATGTCATATTAAGTGTATCCTTGAAGAAAAAAATCGTGAAAATGGTCAAATATCGCATTTTTAAACCTTGCTAATGCAGATTCCTTAAGCGGCAAGATATAACTACAAAGATACGGGCGTGGTTTAATCTGTGGTCTTTCATCGCGTGTAATAAAACCCCTGTGGTACTGATCTTATTTGCACAGCACAGCTTCACGGCGGAAACACTGCACGCCTTGCACGTAGGAGCGATGAGGCACTAGGCGTGGGTGTTAGTGTCGCCCGTATCGCTCTCTCGCTTCTCGACCTTGGACGAGGGGTTCCCACGGTGGTGCATCCCACTCTTAACATCGAAGTCTTGAGAGCCGATGAGGGTGAAACGAGGTATGGAGCTACACCTGAACGAAGGAGCGGGGGAAATGGGAGAACCCCGAGAAAACCCTCCGACCAGGGCGTCGTCAGGCATGATTCCGACATGCGAAAATCTGGGGGCGACCCCGCGGGGAATCGAACTCGTTTCGCCTTGGTGTGAGGCGAGTAGTCTTATCACTAAACCACTGCGACCCCTTTCATATGTTCAATTGCACTTGAGTCTGTTAGAGAGAAAGTGGGGGAAGGAGTTTTTCTTTGCAATTCGTTTTTTTTTTGTATTCATATCTGGCAAATACTGGTGCAATTTCATAATACAAAATTCTCCACTTCTTCACCATCAGATCAAGACCTCTACTGTCTTCGGTGTGACATATGACCAGGAAAACCTATGAAACAAAAAAGGAAAACCACAAAATGACTGTGCGGAATGAACACTGGTACAACGTGTGGTTCGTTACGAAGTGCAAATGCGTAGTTGATGTAATTAAGTTGCATGTATTGCAACAGTGTCACGTACTTTTTCCTCCGCCTGTGGTAATGGGATGGCTTCTCAGCCTGTCTCCATTATTCACGTGTCCCCTGCCAAGATCATTTCAGGAGTATTGCAGTCAATATCACATATTTTCCTTTTGTATCACAAAATATGTATGTAATTTAGTAGAATTTTGTCCAGTTTACAATTTATTTTTGTCATGACTTCGTTTTGATTTATTATTGTTACGTGCTGACGCTTGAACTAGACGCGAGCTACATGTGCGGTCCGGCTGTGTGTGGGAGGTGGCCCACCTTATCCTCCCCTCGTCGTAGGCAGACCCGCTCTCTGCTCCGTCGCTCACCGGGGGAATGATTGACAGCGGTGACCCGGCTGGCGTCACAGCTCCTCCTCCTCCACCCTGCTGGAGCAGCCAACGAGTTTAGAGGATGCGCAAGAATATCCTGTGAAGTAGGAACCTCGGCGCAACGCGGCATTTAGAGTGATTTCTGGGCGATGACCTACGGCCCTATATTGCAGCGGTCCAAGGGTCTGCAGTCTTTTTGTGGAAGCCAATCGGCTGAGTGCGGGATTCGAAATACAGCGAAGAGGATGGACGACAGTGGGAGATTGCGGGGCGACGGCGACGAGGTGTTTGTGGTGTGAATGGACGAGAGGGCGTGAAACCCGATGAGTGAAGACTAACGTGCGTGAGAGCGCTCGGAGAACTCTAGAACATTGCGGACTGGTGGTACCTGAACTAAACTGAGGTGGGACTGAATGAACATGTAATACGGAGTTTACTGTAAATATTGGAACTGTCAAATATGGACATAAGTTTACAAAATAATTGACCATACTTTGAAACACTGTCTATTGGGACTGATTTTTAATTACTTACTTACATTAATTTTTTGAGGTAATTGTAAACTGCATTGATTAAATTCATTAATTGTAACCAGCAAGTGATATCAATTTAATGTGAAATGTTGGGTCGAGAGAATTTGGTTTGTAGTTATTGTAAATAAAATTAGGAAATTATAATTAACTCTTTTATTTAAATAAGACCTCCATCCCTTAACGAGCCTGGTTTAGACCACTGACTTTGAGAAAATGTAACATTATTTTAAAATATTTAGCTTCGCCAAATTAAAATAGTTGTTATAAATTATGACATTTCTTCATGCCATAAAAAAAGGACATAATAAAGTTTTTCTATAATTCTGAAAAAAAAAAAAAACAATACAAATAGGCATGTAGCAAAACAATATTTTCAAACAATTTTTTTAACATAATATATTGCGTAAAAAGAAAAAGTCGAATATGGTTTGTTACATCTGTGTCTGCCTAGGCGCCCACCAACGTTCTACCCTGCAGACCTGTAGTAACAAATACGCTCTTCAGGAAACTAAAGATTCAGAATTCTTGAGTGAGGGGTTATATATAACATTCTGGAAACGGTTCACATTCGTAAGCATTTTACGATTTCCATTTCATCGCTTCCAAGTTCTTCCTAAAAATAACTGTTCTGTCATCTTATTGTAAGTTGATGAAACAGGTACTTCCAGACCCAATTTGATTACGAAAATCCTTATCCAGAAACCACAAAGAAGCCCGCCTATACTTACTTGCAGCTTATCGTAATGATCGTTAGTAAGGGGGGAGAGGCTGCCATTGTTTGAAGCCCCACGCTGCACTTTGCACAAACTGCAAAAGAGTACGTAGGTAGAGTGTCTCGAGCTTATAGACAATGATGAGCTTCGTATTGATGCCAACGTCGCCCTTAGCATTGCCACAGAATAGCTAAGTACATAGAACTGAAGTGGCGTGGCGGTACGTTTGATGTGGGCGTGACAGAGAAAAACGATTTTATTGAATCAATAAAAGTTTGTTTGGCGCAACGAAATTAATTCTTGTTGCCCCAAACATAGCTGACGGAGTGAGGACGATGCGCTGGGCGAGTGACGGCCCCACCCGTGCACGGGTGATCGGTCACGGCGAGAGTACGGGTCGCCTCCAGTGGCAATTTGTATTTCTCGTCTACGGTGATGACCCGCGAGCCGGCTGCACGTCCCAAAACTGAGGCTTGTAGTGGATCTCGAGGTGGCGGAGCATCAATGAAGGGACTGTCTGGCGTCCCGGAGGTGTTGGGCTTCTCTTGGGTGAAAACTCAGTGTGCAGCGCACAGAAATGTGCAGAATAAATCGTGGGTACCCAGGGGATCAGCGGTATGAGCCCCGGCCTAGGCCGTGCTGATCAAGGGTTGGACTCTGGGTGGCAGTGGTTGAATACCCCAGCTTGGGGGAGACGTCCCTGGAGGAAAGTCCTCACTGTATGGTAAGGATACTTTCCTACGAAGGGTGCGCAGGTTTGGTCCGCCAAGAAGAGGACCCATTTACTCAGTGAGTGAGTAGAGGTTGGATAGGCCTCGGCCCCATCAAGGTGGTGCTTGTTGGCAAACCCAGTAAGCGCTGTTGACAGGTGAGGTGGTTGCACTTCCACCCACTGCGATTGGAAGGAGCGTATCTCCTTCTATTGGGTGCATTCAACTGCATTCAATTAGGCGTAATAGAGGGGGCGAAGTGACGACTCGTCCTTTTCTGTTGCTGCCTGGGTAGTTTAAGCCCCCTGTTATATACCTTAGAGGCTCAGGCACAGGGGGACCCGACAACCTGGCGAACAGATATCGCAAAACATGCCCCAAACATAGATATGGTTGGTGCAGCTAAAGATAGGTTTGGTTCTATGAACATTAATAAAAAAAATAAAGCCTGAACGAGATTCGAACCTAAAGCTACCAGCCCAGAGTGTTACGCCCTAGCAACCACCGCTAGAATTACTAATAAAGAGAAAAGAACGTTTTAAATATCTGCAACGAATACTGAACAATGTGCGCAAATAAATATTTCAACTTCCATAGCTTTACTTTTCAGTTTCCTGTTGAACATGTCTTATCAGGATGTTTATCCCTTATAAGGCACCGATAAATTTACTAACAAACATTATCATTTTCATGTTACATAAAACAGAAACAAACTTTCGAACTGTATTTTCGAACGAAGGCAATCAAATGATTGGCCAAACATATCGTTACAATTTTTCTCAAAGTCAGTGGGCTTAACCAGGTTTGTTAAGGGATGGAGGTCTTAATTAAATAAAACAGTTAATTATAAATCCCTATTGTATTTACAATAACTATAAAAAATTATCTCGACTCAATATCTCACAATAAATTGATATTACTTACTTATTACAATTAATGAATTCAATCAATACGTTTTACAATTACCTCAACGAAATTGATGTAATTGAATAATTAAAATCAGTCTCAATAATAGTGTATCACCACCTATTCGATTATTTTAAAAATTATATGGTCATATCTGACAGTTACAATATTTACAATAAATTCCGTATCACATGTACATTCAGTCCCACCTCATTTCAGCCCAGGTGCCACCAGTCCGCAAAGTTCTAGAGCTCTCGGAGTGCCCTCATGTACAGTAGCCTTCACTCGTCGGGTTTCACACCCTCTCGTCCGTTCACACCACACACACCTCGTCCAGCCGTCGCTTCGCAATCTCCCGTCGTCATCCATCCTCTTCGCCGATGTCCCTCGCCGTACTATACTTAGCCTGGCTACCGCACTCAGAAAGATGGTTTCTACCGAAAGACTCCCAACCATCCAGCTGAGGCTGTATTTAAAGTGTCTTCGGAGATCGGCCATAAATCTCTCTAAATGCTGCGTTGCACCGAGGATCCTAGTTCCCAGAATATTCTTGCGCATTCTCCCGAGTCGTCGGCTTCTCCAGCAAAGGGGTGGAGGAGGGGATGTGACGCCAATCAGGTGAGCTGCCAGTCATACCCCTCCCCCCTTGTCTCAGGGCAGACGGCCGCCCGGAGCAGACCACCTGCGGCGAGAGGAGGATCGAGGTTGGTCAGCCCCGAGGAGGTTATATGGGGTTAAGAGATTTGGGGGTTCTTAACAGCGAGGTCTTGAGATCCAATGAGGATGATTGAAGTGAATATGGAGCAGCGCCGGAATGAAGGAGCGGGGAAACGGGCGATCCCCGAGAAAACCCGCCGACCGGCATGATTCCCACTTGCGAAAATCCGGTGACCCGGCCGGGGATTGAACCCAGTTCGCCTTGGTGGGAGGCGAGTGTGCTAATCGCTCAGTCAATGTGGCCCCGAGGTTATACAGTTTACTGTATACAACCTCCTTGGTCAGGTTTCTCCACCCTCCCCCTCTTCACCCGCCAAAAAGTTCCGGACCGCGCACACCTGATGCGATGTTCCGCGCGTGTATTAATACATATACAGTTGTTTCAACTAAATATTATGATGATAGTATAATTTCTTTCGGCCCAAAACAAAGGTTTGGTTAATACAAGTGTGTATTTTTTCATATAAACAGTAGTACTTTTGTTGCTTTTCAAGTTATGTTTACCCAACGAAATATCTTGTTGGGGCAACAAAATATATTTTTGACCATATACAAAGAAATATTTTGTGGGCTGGAACAAACCTTTCTCTCAGAGTAGCCGTTAGCTGAATAGCTGCACGAGGCTCTGTGAGTGGGTCTCGAGTGTGACGCTACTGCATGCTGCGAAACATTTACTATAGGCCGTTCTCTGTAAAGTGATCACTTTTTGAAGCTGTTTCATCAGACGTAATAACCAATAAATACATTTAATTATGCCCTCGGACTTTTAGTTTTGGGTATGGTGAATGTATACACTATATTTATTACTCACATGGCAGGGTTTACAGTGACAATTTGGGGAAGGGTATCAATTAGTTGAAAGAAAAAAGTAATTAGGGCTTCAAAAGTGCTCACTTTATCGTGAT
Source organism: Dryococelus australis (assembly GCA_029891345.1). Taxonomy (NCBI): domain Eukaryota; kingdom Metazoa; phylum Arthropoda; class Insecta; order Phasmatodea; family Phasmatidae; genus Dryococelus; species Dryococelus australis. Next base: position 281,236,606 of record CM056994.1, read on the forward strand.
CGAGCTATATTGTCTGGGCTGCCACCGAGCAAGTGAGTTGCCAGGCGCTGATTGGCGGACGCCGTTCCCACGTGTTGCAGGCCAGTGACGCCATTTTACTGGCGAGTGAGGCTCAAGTTCGCGGTATATCTAGTCTATTCGAGGTTTCCTCGCACTTTTTAAATCAAACCTTTGAAAATCACCCCATTTACAGTATTACGTGCTTGGTTGTGCCTAAATATATCATGTAGGCACAAGCGTTTTTTACTTGTGTTGGAAGACAAAAAAAAATAGTTTTAATTAAATTGAACTTCTACTAATATTTCATCTATGGATTATAACATTTCATCTATAATTAATATGAATAATAACAGGAAGAAAATATGTGTGTTGGTAATTCCTAATATACGCTGTTCGCGGTAAACTGCGCACTTTTGAAAGCTCTGCTTAAGCTCTACGTGTAAGAGTATTGTGTATTTTTTCGCCATCGACTCAATAGGTCGTAACTTAATACTGTAATCCAGAAATACGTATATATCTGTAAAACTCGTACTAATACATTTAGCGCATTTGCTGTGAGAAAACAAGTTATTATGATGATTCTTTTTATACGCCAACAGCTATCACGGAGACCGGCATTTATTTATTTTCGTTGTTATTTCATAATGTGTACACACGCGCACCAAAACCATATACACTATGTGTGAGATAAACGATTAGGTAGTTTTTTAATAAGTTGTTAATACAAGGTTTCGTCATAAAAAATTTAGAAGATGACGCGAATTAGTTTTCTTCTTATAAACAAGAATTAGCCTACAGTAAAATAAATGTACAGTAGGGTACGCTCCTAGGACTTTTTTTTTTTTATAGAAAACCACTTTGTAGAAGTTATATTAGTGTTTGAGGTTTCCCGAGTACCTAGGGTGTTATGTTACAGGGATACCTGGTAATGTATCATTACCAACTGTATAATGAAACAACTTTTCAATAGACAAGATGATAGCATGTCTTATTTAGGTAGTTTTATCATAATTATACGGCAGTTAAAATTATTCTGTCACAGAAAGAACGACGTCACGAAGTCACACGAATGTTGCCAGGCCAGAGGAGCATAAGTACTCTACGTGGCTGCCAGTATATGTGTTTATGACAACTAGTCAAATCAGTACCAAGATATTAAAATTTCCTTATTCCCGCCCCCTCATTTTTATAATCGCTGGCCTTGCGCGTCTTGCTTTATTGCCGGTGTGCTGTCACGTGCTGTAGACGAAATGAGAGATATCGAGAGTATTCGACCAGGCGACGTAGCTGTATCGATACTATCGCCTGTCCGCCCCCCTCACTGCAGGCAAGCCTGTTTCCCCCCATGTGTTTGCCCCCACCTCTCCTACTTTTTTTGTCAGACTTGCCCTCCCTCCAGTGGAGAAGCTTGGTGCTGGCTCCTCTTGCCCGAGACTCAGCTGGAGATGTGGCGTGACTGGATCAGCTGATGGGCCATGCGCAACAACCGACCAACCGCCGCCTCCCCGGCTCCTACAGCTGATTCTCGGCGTGCGTCCGTACTGCCTGCGTGCAGCAGCTGTGGGAAACTGTCCGTACTACGAACTCGTCATTTCCACCAATACTTCCCCGAAGATTCTTCTTACTCCCTCCACGAGTTGCTCAGCCTGCCTCACAGACACAACCCTCTTCTCATTGGCTACTACAGTATTCAGTATTACTCTGTAACTTGGCAAGATTTTGACAACTCGACGAACCTTGGCCTAATCATAGATAGTAAGCTGACATGGCGACGCCATGTGGAGACAAAGCGTAATCTCGCTTATGTCCGCCTGTCTGGCTTGTATCCAATATTAAATCGTAGTTCCAGTTTATCACAGAAAAATGGGATACGATTGTACCAATCATTGGTTAGACCCATTATCACATATGCAGCCCCTCTGTGGGCTTACTGTGCTCCCACTCACTTAAATTCCTTACAGGTGGTGCAGAATAAATGCCTCAGATTGGCTTCTCATTCAACACTGTACATTCCCATCAGAAACTTGCACGCCGAACTTAAACAAGAACTGCTGCAAGATATTATCCTCAAGCAAGTCCAAACCTTTTATCAATCCCTTGAGGAACACGCCAATCCTCTCACTGCTGTCATAGAGGATTATGACATCGATGAGACCCAGAGCTATAAGCTATCCATGTCGCTTCTAGCCCACAGGCCCCCTTAGCCCTGCGTGTAATACACTGCCTTGCCAATCATTATAAACCCTGGGCAGCCTTTTATTTATAAACAGTAGTTTAACCTGAGCAGCCCCGAAGGGACAGCTCAGCCTAGATTAATTAACTATACGACTTCACTTTAATTATTCTTATTTAGGATATTATAGGTAAACATATACTTAACCTCTCATCCCAGCCAGTTGCTAATATGCTTGTCCCTGTGCTGCAGCTGATTCCGAGGCCGCCTCTGCCGAGAGGTAGAGGTTTGCAGTGTCGTGTGGTTCGATGCTTCAATTGGCGAGAGACCTCCCCTTAATTATAAGTCACTTCTCCCCTCCCCCCCCACCTTACTGCGCATCTCCATGCACTTTCAACATACGGCCGAAATATGCTCTGTTACAGCCTATGGCTACGGAGGTTGGCCGCTGTGAGGTAGCACAGCATTATTCTAAATACATATTTCCCCGAGGACATATGCTACTATAGGTCAATTAGGCTAGCTTTATATGTCTTTTCATCAACAGGTCCTTACCCTATTTTAATGTTCTAGTAATAAACAGTAGGAGCCAGCCCTGCTGACACTTGGCAGCTCACTTTTTCTCCTTTAATTTTCAGGTTCATAGAAGAGATCGGGGGGAAGAGGCCCAATAGCGTCATTCCTCCCACCAGAGAAGCGCCCAAACACCTCTCTGGTTACTGCCGGCATCAAGTTAAGAATAAACAAATCTCCCGCCTCCTCTCTACTAGTCTTTCCAACTCTATTAACTAAGAGCATGTTTTCCAAACACTCGTGTCTCCTGTAGCACTCCATTGAATTAAATTTAATTTAATACATGAATAATTTTTGAAATTTTTACTTCTCTGTCGCAAGGGTTTTTTCGTCTCTCTTGACGGTTTTTCCCTTGCTCTTTATAGTTAAGACTAGCTCTAAGTACACTTAGGGAGGTAGTCATGGCCCCAAAGTGCAGGCCATGACTGCCCAATCCCTCTTTACCGAGACGCATGTCTCCTTGTATGATTTTCCTTCCTAGTAGGCGTAAGGGGTTGGCCCTGAGACGCAATAAAATCCCGTCCTACCTTCTGGCCGTAACTTCACATAACACTTAGAATAAGGTAGTTTAGAAGAAAAAAAAGACAACTCTACGAAAGTAACGCCAATGTTTACCTTTCGTTTATGTATCCTTTCGCCATTAACTGGTGCGTCAAGTGGTGGCTGTATATTTTATTTATTAACACGTCAGCTAATCCACTTTCCATTGTAATGCTAAACAAATTTATATGTATTTATTGACTGACATCTGTCTACTTAAATCGTAGGTTATAAAAGTAAAAATAGATAACCTTGCAACAAATAAAATATTTGTTAACCCTTTGTTTATTTATTACAGACAACGAATTTGGGTTAACATTTGCGAGACGGTAATTGTAGTTGTTGTAACACTTAGGATGTTACAGCTAATATGTTATGACTGGAAATATAAGTGATTCGGGGAACTTACTTGACAACGCACTTTTCATTCGCCAACAAACAACTTACCAACGACTTCTGCAAAGCAGTTATTCTGTTTTTACTAATACTAAACAGATCGAGTTAGAAATATGTGGCGTGGAATAACATAAGAATAACTTCAAAACCCCCCACGGACATCCAACTTTCTTCGTTTCATTAATACAGCATAGTAACAACACGAAAACAACAATAATATAGTTTTGTGGGAGAAGTTGGCGTATAATGTACGTAGGCGTAAAGAGAACTATTGCCGAGCTATAGAAGTAATTAGTAATCTAAATTGCTGTACACGGAAATACAAATGTTACTTTAAATTTATACAGAACTTGCGGACAAATAAAACCATTGATATCTGTTAATAAATTAGTTACTTTACACAAGAAAACCATATTTTTTCTGCCTGGTTGTGTTTCATGAGCTTGCTAACAGATAGCGTGGCAGGGCGTGTTGTGACCCGAGCGCGTTCCTCAACAGGTTGGCCTGCCTCTTGATTCCGTCTTTGTGGAAGTTCACTTTTCTGCTATTACTGGCTCAAAACGACAAGAATTTGAAATATATTTCATTAAATTATTTGAAAAAATAATTCAATAATACGCTGCATTATTTCTGTAGGCTTTTGGAATAAATGTCAAGCATGTATGGAAGGTGTGGAAAGTTGGTGTAAGAAGTAAAAAGAACTCCCAATATTTGAAGTTGCATTTCATTTGAATATGGACCGTATTAATGTACTGTACATACATTTCTTCTTGTACACATTACTACTTTAGCACGAAGGTTGGTTTGCAACACTAATAACAGCTGGTTTGTGATCACGTAAAATAAAATGTATTAATTCATCTAGGAACTGTCTCTTATCCGCGTGTTTTCTGCTTGTCTGATGTGCGTCGACAGTGAAGTCAGAATGGCCAACGTAATATTAATTTTCATTCGTTCATGCATCAGCTGATACAGGAATTTTTAAATGGCACATTGTTTATTTCGTATACGTCAAGTTGCCACTCACCGACTATCACGATTTTGCAAAGTTATATGAGACGGAGAGTAGAGACCCTATTGCCCGTTTCTAGAGCCAGCGGGCACCGATAGTCTCCAGTACACATCTAGCCGTTCCTTGTAGTAATGTGTCGAACCAGTTCATTTCAAAGAACTAGCTCACTCGCTCTCGCTCTTGGTGGAGAGTCAGTAATAAAAGAGTCGTTCAAAAGTCACCTCGCTCACGAGTCAGTCGGGTTTCAAAGAGTCGAGACTGTTGAGAGTATAAATGTGAAGAGCGGCTCGCATCACTGCGCTGATGTAAACACACGCGATCGCATAATACAAGCATTTTCTACACAGTTTAAGGTATTGAAATTACTTTTGTAACCTTTTTATAGTTTTTTTAATTAATTCAGAATGTTAAATATAGCATAATTATTATGTATATTTTAACAATATTACTAGAGCGAAAAAAAGTCTTGGTGAATTGACATTTATAGGAAACTTGAGAGCGCGCAATGAACGATATTTACGTTATTTTTCGTTAACTATTTTTATCTTTCAATATTAGAAAAATAATTATTAATAATATTTTGAAAATCTTGTGCTTAATATATCTTGAGTACTTTTGGCCATGTTTAGAAACATTTTGCTTGCTCGTGAAAAGAAGACATACAGCCGTTGAACGAGATTGTTAAATGCTACACTGGCAGTTTTGTTCATCTCTCCGGAACCGACGAGCTGTCGCCTTTGGGCTGGCTCCTGAGTGAGCGCAGCGAATCGCCGAGCCGTAGCTCTCATCATTCATGCATGAATGATTCGAATATCTAAAGAAGAGCAACTCGCGAGTCGCTCTCGACAGCGAGTCGTTCTTTTTGAACGACACGTTCGCGAACGACGCATTACTAGTTGCTTGGCTCCTAATACTTGCCTGAGGGCTGTCGCATCCTCCACTCTCTACGGCCTCTCGGCCAGGAGGAGGACGGGCTGGAGTCGTCAGTCACCTACCAGGAGTCACGTCTCCTTCACACTGCTGGTCTCCGGATACTCTCTCTATAGAATCGATGAATTATGGAAAATTTCATTACACTGCATCACTGCAGTAGTACTCCACCCCTCACAACCCTAACCGAAGTGGGGAGAGGCGTAGAATTGACCAACTCGTAAAACTAACATAGAGCTGCAGATGTTTTGTTAGAGTACCTGCACACCGACGACTGCCGTACACACGAATGCATGCGGCATGAACGTTTTCTAGCTATAGGCTGTTCACGGTAAAGTGAGCACTTTTTAAATTAAAGCCCTCACAAAAGGCATTAAAACCTAATAAATATATTTTATTGCAGCAGTCCCAGACGTTAACTTTTGAGAGTGATGAAATGTATACGCTGTGTTTAATATAATATCGCAGTGTTTACATTAAAAAGTGGCGGAAAGGTAGAAATTAATTGAAAGTAAAGAAATTAACAGGGCCTTACATAACTCTATATATAGGCTGTTCACGGTAAGCTGAGCACTTTTGAAAGCCCTTGTATGCACGTTGTGTACTCTACCACCATGTGTAAAATTAACTTTGCCACTGATCTCATCGCATTATTCGTACGACGGTCAAGTGAAATTGTAAAATTATTAGAAAAGTACATATTTCACAAATTCGCTCAGTTATAATCTTATATAGGATTAAAAAAATATATATATTTAAAAGGGAAAATTAATAATTTCAGTATTCAGAGAAGTTTACATATCAATTGAAATTCAACGTTAATACATCGAACTACTTTGAGTCGTTACTAACTCAACTGGGCGCACGCCAACCAATGTACTCGTCAAACAATTGCAGGCAGGGGCAGTGACATTTTTCAAAGGTTTATTTCAAAAGTGCTCGCTTTACCGTGAACAGCCTTGTACTGTTTTTAGAGGTGAAACCGTGGTGTGTATTGCGAACTGCGACCACACATGCCAGCAAAACAGTACCACCTACCAGCAAGACGGCAGAACGTCGTTCGCCAATCAGCTGCTGGAGACTGCCAGACAGCAGCCCGACCAATAGGGAATAGTCCGTAACTTGCAGTAGCCAATCAGACCCACGACACGTTTACACAGCTCCTCGCGGCAAGTGAACAGCCGAGTTCGCTTACCTCTGTATATAGACTATTCACGGTAAAGTGAGCACTTTGGAGGCCCTAGTTACTTGTTACTTTCGGCCATTTTTTATCCTTTAACCACCTTTTCAAATAAATATTGCCACGAAAGTAATAAACACAGTGTGTATATTCCACCGCACTCGGAAGTTAACGTCTGAGGCTAAAACAAAATATGTTTATGGACTATTATTTTTAATTAAAGGGCTTTCAAAAATACTCACTTTACCGTGAACAACCCATACTTACTTGTTCTGTGGTGGTGTATTTCTGTCGACATATTTCTGACGCCGGTAAAAATTTATATGTTTTTGCGGCAAAGGCATTATGCGAAATAAATACACCATTGTAGGAAAATAGTTGTGCACAACGGAGGCAGACATCATTATCTAGGACAGCTTTTTCTTTGCTTGTCATTGTGGATTTCAATAACCTGTGGATATAAACCGATATATTTGGACCTAATTTATGTCTGACGACTTTGCGTACATCGGTTAAAAAATGTGGCTCGGGGCGTCACTTCACCTACAAACTAAATGGAATGGATCGTACATATAATTTTATTTCAGACTTTTTAGGCGACAGCCTATCTGCATGGCATTTCAACTACTTTGCAATTTATTTGAAAGGCGTTCCCCGATGTGTAAAATTCGCGTTATTATTTTGGGACACGTTAAACGTGAAACACGTGTGCTTTTGCAACACGTTTGTCAATGGACCGTACTTCAAGCGACGCGCCGTGGTAACTCTGCGTCAATAAATGAACACTTGACAGTTGTGTTCCCCAATCACATGCAGCTCAGTCAGAAATGGCGTGGCTTCACATTTACGCAGCAACCAATGGAGAAACGACTCCGGCTCCAGTAGACAGTACTGTGAAGTTAGCCTGATGACGAATAATAACGCGAATATTGCACGTCTCTACCGATGTGTTTACTAGGGAAAAGAAAACATACTCTGCACTAGGACGGAACAGTACTTTCAAAATATCACGCATTCTATAAATATTATTTTGGAGCCCGCCAGTATCGTTACAAAAAAAAATACTGCTTTTGCAGAACGCTGCATTTTGGAACACACTGCCCGGACACGAAAAAAAATAAAACGATAGGACCTTGTATTGAACTTTGCTTCTAGACTTTCCACTAACAACTTGATAAAGCGAAGTGAAGAGATCTGGGCGGCTCTTAACATCGAGGTCCTGAGAGACGATGAGGGTGAAGCGATGTGAGTATGGAGCAGCGCCGGAATGCATAGGCCGAGGGAAACGGGATATCCCCGAGTAAACCCGTCCACCAGCGGCGTCGTCCGGCACCAGCACGATTCCCACATGCGGAAATCCGGGCGCTCCCCCCCCCCCCCACCCTCCGGTGGGAATAGAACCCGGTTCGCCCTAGGTGGAAATAACATGGTAAAAGTGTTGCGAACACTGCGCGCCATTTCAGAGCCCTGCGCGTAGCGGCGATGGCGCATTTGATCCTCTTGACAATGTCGCCCTTATCGCCTCCGCAGTTCTTAGCCTCAAACGTGAAAATAGCACTACTACCGCCCAAATGTTCGATATTTGAGATCATCTTGTGTAATTCAGCCGAAAATCCTTGTATAGGGTTGGTTTGGTTGGACTAATACAGTAGATGGGGACAAGCGTTTTTCGAGAAATGATTTGAAGACCAGTTGTATTCCAAAACACTTTTATTGATATGCACGTTCGTGGTTGGATGATTTCAAATATCACGTGTCTCAAGTGTCTGTCCGCGAATCATGGACGTTCAGTATCGGAGTACTTTATTACGATTGGCCCGGGCTAATAAGAACACGTACTCTCACGTAGGCACCTGGACAATAACCAAAGGAAGTTGTAGTTGTGGACGTAGGATATTGAAGTCTAGCATGGCCATAAATATTTTCGCGAAATACACCTGTCCCTACTAATAGATAATCCGTATACAGTATCATTTGATTTCGTCGACGTTAAGGAACTGTTATTGTGTGAAGCTGCCCCAGTAAAGACGGTCGACACTGGGTCACCTGAGTCACATGAGTGACTCCATACACGCAGATAATGGAGATTTTCCTATTCTCTTGTTTGTCTTTACAAAATGACGAGTGTGAAATCACCAAATCACAGCCACGTTATTTCCATCCTTCAAAATAGACACGCAAGGGTGTGATTAACTTATTTTGAAATACATACTCGTGGGCAGTTATAAAGGTTTCATGAATATAATGTTCTTGGAACCCAGCAATAATTATACATACGTTCAATTATGTTTCTTAAATCTCGTAAAAAATGGACCATACGTCCATTTCGGGCACAACATGAACTCGCGTAGCTCTTCTATAAATAAAAATAAAAAATGAAACTTTGGCGAAGAACGTTGAATAAACGTGTAATCGTATGCAACAGAAAAAAATAATAAATAACGACACCAGTCACAGCGCTGCAATAATTTCCTGGAAGCCAGATTTCAGTCTGTGATGAACCTACTGCTCTGATTTGCAAAATCACCGCTTTCGTTTACACTATAACTCTAGTCAAAAATCCTCCATTTGCGCTGAATGACTTAGCTCGTCAGATTCCTTTCTTAGTTATTACTTGGCTGGACTAGGTTTATTGAATTCAATAGAGCTCTTGGCTTTCAGTGCCTACACATACGCTGAACTCCCGTCTCCGACCGCACATCACAAACACCTTTATGGCTAGTACGTAGGGGCCTGCAAAATGTCGCGTTATTATTTGGCATCGTTCTAAACTTCACTGTATTGTACATAATCGACCCGCCGGCGTTTATACATTGGCTACAGCCTAGGTGTGAAGTCACGCCCTTTCTGACTACTGCACGTGATAGGGGAACACAGTTGGGAAGTTTTAACTTATTGGCGCAGAGTTACCCAGGGCGTGTCAAATAAAGTATGGTCAAATGGCAAACCTACTGAAAAGGTACACGTGCTTTAAGTTTAACGTGTCCCGAAATAATAAGGCGAATTTTGCAGCACTATATTAGTAGGTTTTCTGAGCCTACGACGTGGAGTATGCCAATAATTAGTGTTCGAACAATAAATTACGCCAGTTGCAACACTCCTTCAATCGATTATGCGTAGAAACACCTGTTTTTCACGAAAAGATTTCAGGTCAAGTTGTGTTCAAACGCACTTTATTTCAGAACTGCTTTCGTGATTGGGTCATTTGAATCGCTACGCGTCGTATCTGTCTGGCCGCGAATCACGGTCGGTCAGTATCGGAGGAACTTAATTCTGATTGGCTCACTCGTGTAACAGACTGTCTTCTCACAAAGACAAGTGTCCTATTAGTCAAATGAAGATTACAAGTATGCGCATAGGACAGTGAAGTCTAGCGTCCGCGTAACTCTTTTCGCGAAAAACAAGTGGCCCTAATTATACGTGTAGCTGTTAAAAAATATAATTTATTTTATAAACAAAATATTTAGATGTATGCTAATAACTGTAAAATAAATATTCAAGAGACACTGTACTGTTGATATTTTCCGGATTTGTTCTATAGCAACGACGAACCATCCGCACGCCCGAAGGCGCTTGTGCGGTTCTTACTCCCGCCCCAGGGTCATCCCAAGCCTGACTCGGCTTCATAATGACCCTATTGTGTTCGTGTTGGCTCTTTCTTCTTTCTTATTTCCCTGCTAGGTTTTTTTACTCCTTCATTTGTTTGTAGTCTTATTTCTCTCTCTCTCTTTCTCTCCTCCTCTTCTATGTCTTCCATCCTCCGGCCTCACCCTTTTTTACATCCACTGCAGGACGAGTTGCGGTACATCGTTGGAACCTGGAACCCCGAGGCTAGCTCTTCGTTTCTGGAACCCCGAAACTAGCTCTTCGTTTCTGGCAGTGAGGCGCTGGTGTAAGCTGTACAGTACATCTCCAGCCAGTATAGGCTATTCACGATAAAATGAGCACTTTGAAAGCCCTACTTAACCCTCTGAGGAGTAGGCACAAATGCACGTACGTACACGGGGCCACGTTTATATGGAAATTTCTTTTCTACTGAAAACAAAACACACGCTTTTATAGTCTCACTGGACTTTATCGGAATATGAGTAATACATAGAGACCTGAAAAATTCACGAGTTCAATGGCCTTCAGGCTAGACTGCACAGTCGTATGTACAATTATGCCGATATCAGCTGCATATTGGTTGTCCGCTGTCACAGTGGAAGGCGACGATTGGGTCAGCGTTCTCCAGGATGTGTCAAACACCGTGTGGACCAAGGGCTTAAGTTATACAAACACATGTATTTCGAATTCTAGCTCGTCCCAAAATAATTCCGCGTATTCTTCAGGTCTCTAGTAATAGATTACACGTTAACATTACAGTCCGTAAAAAAAAAAAAAGTTCTTTTTTTTTTTATCATTTCACCAATAAACACGATTAATCGTAAAAAGTTTTAGATATATCGTAACACTTTGATTGGTACACAGACAAGGCTCGACTTGATTGGCCGACGGCCAGCCAATAATAAACGTTGCAGAGTACAGCAAGCGTGTCCCGTGTAGCCAGGACCAATATGAAGATGGTAAGTGGAGTGGAAATACTGTGAACAACACAATTGAGATTGTTGTAGTGGTGAATATAGGCAGCTCACATCAATCTTGTCTTCAGTGCCAGTAAATTTGTGCCGTCCTCAAGAGGGTTAAGATCTACTTGTATGCACGTTATGTATTCTTCCGCCTTATGCAAGATTAACATTGCCATGGGTCTCATCACTTTATTCATGCGTCGGACAAGTCAATCTGAGAAATCATTAGAAAAGTAAACATTTACCAAATTTGCTAATTTTTACACATCAGTGCATTAAAAAAAACAGGAAAAGAAAGAAATAATTTAAGCTATTGCATATGGTTACCTAACACGTTTTATTCGACTTAACATACGATCATTACCAACTTTACTGGGCTCATGTCACTCAGGGCGCCCGTTAAAATATATGCCGGCAGGGGCAGTGACTTTTTTCTAGGGTTGATTTCAAAAGTGCTCACTTTATCATGAAGAGCCTTTACCTCTCCTGCCCTCTATGTTACCAGCAGTTCAAACCATTTGTGTACAGGCTGTTCGCGGTTGTCACTTTTTAAATCAACCTTTGAAAAATGTCCCTGTCCATACATTGCATTCGTTTAAACATAACCACAGACCGAAATATTCATGGCAAAGTTGACAACCAGGCAGGAAAATAATCCAATGTTTTAACGTTCTCATTACAGTGCGATGTTTAAATCTGAGTTCACTGAATTTTTTCATTTCATTTTCTGCATATTCTATGCTCAGAACAGAACAGAGCATATTAAAATGGCACCAGTACCCAGCTGAAGGCCATAACTGGTATTAGTTACTAGAATTTAAAATAAATTTGGAAAACAGTCGAAACATAAAATTTGTCGCTTTATAAAAATTAAAAACAAGTTAAATTTTAATCACAGAGGCTTAAAATTACATTTTGTTATGCTCTAAAAGAAAAAGGTAACTTTATAATTTAAAAATGTCAAAAGTTAAAATTCCTCTGCCTCCACCCCTGAACCCTCACCCCGTCATTCTCTCCGGGGACAGAGGGGCCGGCGGCTGTTGTCGGTTTCGTAAGGTGTCCGTAGTGCTCAGTAAGAGTGAGTGAACTGATTAGTATCATGCTCCAAATAATTACACAGTTTCACTTGTTCGGCGAATGAATAAAGTGACACGGGCCGAGGCAATGTTAAGACTGTGCTACAATCGACATAAGCATAACCATACCGATAACAGTAAAATATGACTATAGGCTGTTCACGATAAAGTGAGCACTTTTGGGGCCCTAGTTACTTTTTCCTTTCAGCCATTTTTTTAATCCTTTAAACACCTATTGAAATAAATATTGCAATGTAAGTAATAACTTGACTGTGAATGGCCCATACCTTGTGTAAAGTGGTGCTTACTACAAACGTGTGCAAATGTACCCATAACTACTGCGTGTGTTCCGAATTATTATTTCTCTTTGTGTACTTTTTTTTTTAGGGCCTGGTTTGTCAAATGAGAGCTGCAAAAGCCAAAATAATATTGTTAAGTAACTATTAGGATTGTTTACTGACCAGGCGTACACCTACAAACAAAAAAGAGTTTAATATATTTAACAAGTTGGCTAATTTTCACGAGTAATAATTCCAAAAACTATTCGGGAAAAAGTTCCAACGTTTAAATGACCTACTGGCCAACAAATGAAACCATCGAGCTTTATTATGCCCAGCGTGGCATAGGAATTTTATTACGGCAAAGTTAACCGTGGCGGTTATTTCGATTGTAGCACGGCCTTTAATTATACGTATATCGGGAGGATGTAAGATGGAGTGAGAAGTAGATACTAAGGTCTTTCACAAGTGCTCACTTATGGGGTCCGCCTGCCTGGAGCATTTTTCCGTGTTTGAGGTTGAGATGCGGGAGGCAATAAGGGCGACAATGCCACTAGCTACAAGTGCACCAACGCCGCTACGCGCAGGGTTATGAACTGGCGTGCAGTGTACTCGTGCTGTGTGTACTGTACCTATGGGACTGCCAGCGGTGACCTTATAATGTTATCGGTGGAAAGTGTGTAACAAAGTTCAAGGCACCCCCTCGATTATTTCTGCGTATAATATTATATATATATATATATATATATATATATATATATATATATATATATATATATATATATATATATATATATATATATAATGTGTATATATCGCTCATATATACAGAGCTTTGAAAAAGCCGCTTTTAGTTTTGTTGGAGTTTTCCGAAATTGTGATTCTAATGTGCGTGATATCTTGGAAGCAACCGATACACATAGCTTGAAGTATACGTAATTTTCGTAGACTAGCATATTGGACGCACGTTTAATATTTAAGTAAAAAAAAAAAACCTGATTCTCGAACACACTGCAGCGCATCTCGAGCGACAGGCAGGCGGGGCCCTTAACAGCTTATTGCAACAGTGTTAGCGGCTAGATCAGGCGTTCTGAACATAAGGCCACGGAGTAAGTAAGTATGCAGAGGTCGTAGTGGGTCGACGATTCCTTTGACGCGGGCGTACACATTCTCTAATTGGCTGCTGCCCGAGGTTATGGAACGAACCCTGTGCCTGGTTGGGTACTGCGTTCAGCGAAATTTCCCTGTTGGCTGGGATGCCAGTTGGCGAGTAGATTACCAGAAGCTGATTGGGGGCTCGCTTCCCGACGTGTTGCTGGCCAGTGCCGCCATTTTGGTGGAGTGCACAGCGCGGAATAAGCCGCTGTTCTATCTCTGTATGCTTACGTACTCTGTGTAACATACTCATTAGCAATAGTTGGGGACAGGTGTTTTCGCGAAAATATTTATGGTCATGCTAGACTTCAATATCCTACGTCGACAACCACAACTTCCTTTGGTTATTGGCCACGTGTCTACGCGAGAAGACGTGTTCTTATTTGACTGGACCAATCGTAATGAAGTACTCCGAGACTGAACGCCCGTGATTCGCGGACAGGCACTTGAGGCACGTGACATTTAAAATCATCTAAACACGAATATGCATATGAACAAAAGAGTTTTGGAGTACAACTGGTCCTGAAATCTTTTCGCAAAAAAAAAAAAAACTGTCTCTAGCAATAGGTAGCGACCTGCAAAATTCGCTTTATTATTTTGCATCAGGCTGAACTTCACTGTGTTATATATACTTGAACCGGCGTCGGCTCTCCATCGGCTTCTGCATAGATGTAAAGTCCCTTCTTTTATTGGACTGCACGTGATTGTACTACACAATTGTGAAGTGTTCATTTACTGGCGCAGTTACCCAGGGCGCGTCAAGTACAGCATAGTCAAATGACAAACTTAATTATAGCAAAAGTGCATGTGTTTGAAGTTTAACATGTCCCCAAATAAGAACGCGAATTTAGCAGGTCTCTAGCAATGAATAGTCTCAAAGTGTGAAGTTGCTTGCGTTTTGTGTTCAAATATTTCCCCGTGCATGACCACATACATAGCACAGAATATTTAAGAATACAGAAACGAAACGTAGGTGTGTGTCCCAAATATCAGCCATGCATATTCTAGCAACATTGCCTCTCTAGCTAGCAACATTGCCTCTCTAGCTAGCAACATTGCCTCTCTAGCTAGCAACATGGTGGTATCGAAGGTAGTCGATCAGCACGTGGAGATAAACTAGCCGACGGCAGCCGGAAAAAAACAGGAAATTTTCCGAAAAGTGCGGTAGCTAATCAGAACCGAGGTCCATTTCCAGAACGTCGTGAGGTCAACGAGTGACCAAGTACAGTTAAATGAAGGCGACCGCCGAGTCATTTAGCCTCTGTACTTATCTGTTGCGTAATTACTTCGCATTTCAACTAAAAGAGTTTTGCATTTATACGTTCTTCCTAGTTGCGGTATTTTTAAAATGTATACATTTACTGAGTTTAGTTCAAGAAAAACAATGGTTTCTCTAGTGACGTTCATGATCGCATTTAGTATATTGATCTTATTGCAATTTGTCAAGATTCTTTTTTTAACCACGTAGTTCCGCAAAAAAATCACTATTTTTAAAAATGATAATAGTTAATGCATGTGGCTGTTTGAACAAGATATGGGGCCAATACAAAGCTAATACACCTAGTGCCCGAAAAGGTCAACAAAGAATTCGTTTTGGAAACCATGAAACACAATAAAACTAAATGTACTTATCATTACATTCTTTAGTACATCGTGGGTCATCACTTAACATAAATTATGTGTGTGTATATATATATATATATATATATATATATATATGTGTGTGTGTGTGTGTGTGTGTGTGTGTTGTTAATGAACAGTTACCCTCAGGAACAGCGTGTATAATGAGCATCGGTCAAACCTCCACGCTAGTCCATACAGCGTGAGTGCTTTGTGCCCAAGGAGGTGAAAGTTATTCCCGTTCAACATATCTAGATTAGGCGTGAGCAATCTGTACCAGTGGGAACAGCTTTATACTGAGGCCGCAGTTTTATAACGATCTAGAGCACGGAAATGGTCAACAATATGTCGTGATCAAATATTCACGAGAACTTTTTTTTGTGACCAATACTGAACGTCAATGTAGTGTACTTGAAAGGCAAGAAAATAGTTATGACAACCGCTGAAGTATTTCTCTCACAAATAGCAAGAAACCAATATTTTCGCAACCGCAAGTAAATGGCAATATGTCATGCTCTGGCACGACTGGCAGTAAATAAATTCGAGATCAACAAAACACATTATATAATATAGCTATAAAATAAGTACAACGTAATATGCAAATTATGAGACTGCCCTTTGCTACGCATGCAGCTTTCAAACGTTGACTCTGTGTAGTTTGCAGAGCTGGTTGTCTGGATGTCACATGGTTCTTGAAAAGTATAACTAGATGCTGGTGAGATAAACGTAAAAGTGACAAGCGATAAATAAGGCCACCTGCTTTTCGCGAAAACATTTCAGAACTAGTTTTAATCGAAAACACTAAGGCTGAGATCCACTTTCGAGATTGGCTGCTTTTAACTGTCACGCATTGCAGGTGTCTGCCCTTGAACCTCAGACACTCAGTGTCGTAGTTACCTAATTCTTATTGGCCCAGTCAGGTAAGGAACTGTCTTCCGACAAAGACACAAGGCCAGTAATCGAAATAAAACTGCACGCATACCATAGGACATTTGAGTCTTGCCTTTGGGTAAATCTTTTCGCAAAAGACAGGTAGCCCTAGCTATAAACGTATGGAATGGGTTTACGTGACATTAAATGTGAATTATTAGGTCGTATTTATATTTTCTAACGCCTAGCAGGACAAAGGCACTTACATACCAAACTAACATAATTTTACATGTGCCGTAAGTAGCACCTTTGCAACCTTGGCCCCTTGGTAACAATTACATTAGCACATAAACTGTTCTTTATGGCCTTTCAAGCATCTAACACTGGCCTTGCTAGTAACGATGATTGGTGAACACGTAGCCCCACACTTCAAAACACTTTCGTCACTCGCCACTATAGACTGCGAGGACGAAAGTGTTGGTATATGTAGTAGTTTGAGCTATAACGCAGAGGCCAAGGTCCACATGATTCTACCTGCGAAATGTGGGGAAGGGAATGAGAACTCCAGATATGGCGGTACTCCGTGGTATATGCTATTCACAATAAAGTACCCACTTTTTAAGGCCTTACCAAAGGCTTTAACCATTAATACATATAATTTATTGCAACTTCAGACATTAACTTTTGGGAATGGTGTAATTTACACACTGTGTCTATTAGTCAAATGGCAATGTTTGTATTATTACAATTTCTCTCTCTAGAAATTAAGTGAGCTATACAAAGTTCGTTAAGAGATGGAGGTCTTAATCAAATCAGATAATTAATTATAATTTCCTTATTTCCTTATTTGCAATAACTACAGCAAAATTTTCCGAACTCAAACTCTCACAATAAATTGAAATCACTTACTGTTCACAATTGACACCAATTAATACAATTTATAATTACGTCAAAGAAATCAATGAAATTAAATAATTAAAGATCTGTCGCAATAGACAGTGTATTAGCCTGTTCAATTATTTTATAATTTATGCGTCCATATTTGACAGTTCGAATATTTACAATAAAATCAGTATTACACTTCCATTCAGTCCCACATCAGTTCAGTCCATGTCACGCCAGTCGCAATGTTCTAGAGTCCTCCAAGCTCCCTCATGCACAGTAGGCTTCACTTGTCGGTATCACACCCTCTTGTCCATTCAAGCCACGAACACCTCACTCGCCGTCGTCCTGCAATCTGCAGTCGTCGTTCACACTGTACTTCGCGCGTACTCTCGCCAGACGGCCTCCATCAAAGATTGCCGGCCGCTGGGTTGCGGCATTATATATAGTGTCTTAGGCCGGAACCTAGAATCTTCCCCAACTCGCGAGTTACGCCGAGGAGGGTCGGGCCGTCAGCCAGTTTCACCAGAACATTCTTGCGTCGTCGCTAAACGCATCGGAAACTCTAGCAGGCGAGAGGAGGTCTGTGACGCCAGCAAGTCTCGCCGCTGTCGGCATTCACGGGATTCCCAGAAGGGGCGCAGACAGTCACGAGCGCATCGTTTCAGGCAGAGGGGAGGGCGAGGTGGGTCTCCGATTACGGCGCGGGGCAGCGGAGTCGGCGCCAGCTGCAGCACGTAACAGTATTACAAAGTGGCAGAAAGATAGGAATCGGTTGAAAGAAAAAATTCGGCAGGGCTTTAACAAGTTTTCACTTTACCGTGAATCGCTTATAGGCGTACGTTTGTAGGGAGTCTGCCCGTTGTCTTTCTCGGTTGTCAATTTGTAATAAAAATTAATTTTTTATTATAAATGAAATACACTTTATGAAAGGTACACTGGTACTAAAAATAAGGAAACTGTGGGTTTATTTTAAAAAATCAGCTACCGTTCCCTTATCGTGAGAACCTACCTAGCTGTAGGCCCGGTATAGGCTAGTGTATAACGGTTGCTTGCATCTAAGTCAGACATGCAGATGGTTGCTCGGAAAGATTACGTTCTAAATAGTAAATTATGACTAGAGACCTGGAAAATTCGCGTTATTATTTCAAGACAGACTAGACTTCATATACTTGTGATTTTGTATTGCGTTTGTCATTGGCCTACAGTTTGTTCGGACACGTCCTGGGCTCATTTGGACCAATAGCAAGCAACTAACGCGAGGATTGCCCAATCACGCCCAACCAAGTCAAAAGAAAATATGTCTCCTCTCTACTGCAAAAGCCAGTAACCAAATTGACTCGTCTCGAATATGTATAGGGCGGTGAACTTTAGTCTGCTGCCAGAAAATAAAGCGAATTTATTTATATATAGCGAATAAATTAGAAACCCGGAAATGTCGCAAATTCATTTCAGGACAAGTCAGACCTCAAAGATACGTGCATTTGACTTTCAGTAGTAGATGGTTGATGGTTTCACTTCACTTTTGATTAATCGGATTAACCCTTTGATATAAAATTGATTGAGAGGGTTAGTCAAATTGATTGGAATGGTTAATCCTTAATCCGATCGGGAAAAATAATTTTCGTGTGTTAAACGTATATAGTGCGTTTAACGTGTAAACCCCGTTTCTGAGTTTGGTCGTCGAAACTTCGTAGCATTTTCAGCTATCGTTTCGCTAACTAGTGCCGTGAATTTCACAGACTTAACGGAAACATTTGCAGTACGTCCGTTATTTTAAATAATTAAAAATAATATATTGTACGTTTCTTTAAAGTGTAGCGCGATTAAGCCATCCGAGTGTCCTTGCGCTCCGACGGAAAAAAAAAAATTGTGTTGAAAGTGAATTCTTCTTCTTATTACAATAGTGAAATTTCGTTTAAAATCAGGGTAAGTTAAGAATATATATATCGTTTCGTTGTCTGTTGTAGAACAAATAGTGTATTCTGAGTTTTTGTCGTAAATTTCAAATTTCAACTCAGCCGCGCTCCACGTATATAACAGCTTATAAAATGGCCTCCAGTCATTCATTCACCAGCTTCCCAGGTGGACGGATGTGTTTTGTGGGAGCTCCTGGTGCGATTTCATTACGCGTTTTTTTAAGTCGTTAAGTGGTTGTCATGTACTTGTGTTCGTTAGCCGTTTTGTATTTTCATTAAAATTTGGAGTTTTTCACCTCATTGTATAATCAAACGTAGGCCGACGTAGGTTACGTTTGCTCTGGACACAGTTTATAAATAGAGACCTGAAAAATCCCCGAGTTCAATGAGCTGCGGGCTAGACTCTACAGTCTTATACACAAACATGCCGATATAAACTGCGCATTGGTTGCCGGCTGTCACAGCGGAAGGCGACGATTGCACCAGCATCCCCCATGAAGAGTCAAACACCGTGTGGACCAATGGCTAAAGTTATATAAACACACGTGTTTTGCATTCTATCTTGTCCCAAAATGAATCCGCGAATTCTTCAGGTCTTTACTTATAAGTTGACGTAAGTCGTATATCTAAGTCAGTGCTGCAGCGACCTCCCGAGCGAATGGACGTATATTATAATCACTGACTGTTAAACTCGATTCTCGTTACGTGTTTTTTAATTCAACTAGTGTAATCGTAAACATAATTTTTATCCATTTGTCACGTATTCACATCTCTTTCCGAGTAGCTTTATCTCTAGTCGCCTGTCAGATACACTCCACGTATTTAACAGCTTATAAGTTGGCGCACGTCATACACTGCAGTCATTGTTTCAGCTATCTCCCGATCAAACGGACATGTTTTAAAAACATGTAAGGTACGTGCGAGAGGCGTCAAGTAGTGTCACATTTTTTTACGTGTTTTCAAATACCTTGTTATTGTGATTAGGAAGACTGCCGTTTAATTTATAGTAGCATTTTTGATTCGTTAATTAATTGCATACTGGAGACTCACGTAATTGTGATCGTTTAGCACTTGTCGACACCAGGTTATTCATACGTAGAACTCGTTTGAAATTTATTACGTCAGCGCTGTTATTCATTCGGAATAATAGACCCTAGTATCTTTCAAAGTCGCCTATCTCACAACACCGTCTACGAGACACTAAATTAACATTAACAGTTATGCCACTCTTGCACAAAACTCACTATAAATATACATACACACATTCACATACACGCACACATATACACCCTGTCCCCAACACGCCACACCTCAGCCTTCCCCCCCCCCCCCCCCCTTTTACTACGAAGCTCCGTGCACTTACACCATACGGCCGAAATATGCTCTGTTACAGCCTATGGCTACGGAGATCGGCCGCTACGAAGTAGCACAGCATTAGATTTAACACATATATCCCCGAGGACATATGTTACTATAAGATTCTTAGGTTATTTTTGAAATCAGATTAATAACTTAACCCCTTTCTTTTCACAGGCTGTACCATCTCTTCACGGATAACTAAAAACCAGTAAGTGCTGGCTCAGCTGTCGCTGACGCCAACGCTTACTGGCAATTCACCTTATTCTCTTTAATTTTCATGTTCTACTAGGGAATCGGGGGGAAGCCGCCCAATAGCGCCACTTCCCCCACCAGAGAGGTGTGCAAGCACCTCTCTGGTTACAAGCCATTGTCTCCCTCCAATTGCCATGGCAAAAGGAAATATAGTTCCCGTCCCATCTCTCTACTAGTTTTTTCTTCTCTACTAACATAAGCATGTTACACACACACTCTCTGTCTCCTGTAGCATTTCTGTTTATTGCTAATTTTGAATTCTATTCTGTCGACTATGTTTTTACGGTGTCTATGCCGGTTTTTCCCAGTCTCTTCTAGTGATAGCTTAGCTATAAGTAAATTACACTTAGAGAGGTAGTTATGGCTCTAATTGCAGGCCATGGCTGCCCAATCCCTCTCTGCCGTGATGCACGTCTCCTTGCATGATTTCCTATCCTTGTAGGCGTAAGTGGTCTAGCCCTGAGATACATTAAATCCCGCTCTACCCACCGGGCTTTCACTTAATACTTAGTTATAAGGTAGTTAGAAAATTGCGCCACACTTCAATCGAGTGCCAGAGCTCCAAGGGTGAGGAAATACCACAACTGCTCCCCACTCTCCACCCAAAAAGAAATAAATAAATAAAGTACAACTATACACTTATCACACAACAATTTTTGATTGTTAAATTAAATTAATTTGATCAATCAATCAAAGTTACATACCATTTTATACGATTAATATATACAAAATTGATCGGATTAATGGTTAACCCAAAATATTTCATCGGATTAAAATCGTATTAACAATTTCCGACCGGATTAACATCGGATTAAGGCTTATCCATTTCAATAAATTTGATATCAAAGGGTTAATCCGATTAATCAAAAGTGAAGTGAAGCCATCAACCCCCTACTACTACTACTACTACTACTACTACTGCTGCTACTACTACTACTGCTGCTACTACTGCTACTACTACTGCTACTACTACTACTGCTACTACTACTACTGCTACTACTACTACTACTGCTACTGCTACTACTGCTACTACTACTACTGCTACTACTACTGCTACTACTACTACTACTACCGCTACTACTGCTGCTACTACTGCTACTACTACTTACTACCGCTACTACTACTACCGCTACTGCTACTACTACTACTGCTACTACTACTACTGCTACTACTATTACTGCCGTTACTACTACTACTGCTACTGCTACTACTGCTGCTACTACTACTGCTACTACTACTACTGCTACTACTACTGCTACTACTACCGCTACTACTACTACCGCTACTGCTACTACTACTACTGCTACTACTACTACTGCTACTACTACTACTGCCGTTACTACTACTACTGCTACTGCTACTACTGCTGCTACTACTACTGCTACTACTACTACTGCTGCTACTACTACTGCTGCAGCTGTCTTTTTCCAATGGTCCGCAGTTTGTAACCCACGCCCTGGATGAATTTACGCCAATAACTAACCTGAAAGAAAACAAGCACTGAATACCGTGCTACCTCGTCTGGAGTAAAACTGGAGCAACAGCCAATGAACAACTAACTGAATCTCGAGTACACAAAGGGTTGTGCAGTCTAGCTTGTTGCCGAATTTATCCGCGAAGTTTCCGGATGTCTATAAAATACCTATTCTCTCATTAGCATGCTGCTGCTCTGTCTCGGTTATTTATTTAATTACCTGCCAAAATAACAACACGTTAAGATTTACCATAGCTGTCCGATATTACGAGAACTTATAAATAGGACCACTTGTTTTTCACGAAAATATTTACGAGGGTGCTAGACTTGAATATCCTATGTGGATAGTTAAGAGCCTTGCACAAGGTATGTCCTTACTACGCTTGCGCAAATGAGTTATGCGTTCTATACTGCGAATAGTTAACAGCCTTACACACGATATGTGCTTATTATGATTACGCAAATAAGGTATGCATTCTTTATTGTGAAAAGTTAAGATTCTTACTCAAGATATGTGCTTACTACGCTTACGCAAATTAGATATACGTTCTATATTGCGCCAAGCTTTTATATACTAAATATAAATTGTTATAAACATAATAATTTGTAGTAAAGTCTTACAAGTTCTACAAATTCTGTAACTACTAAAATTATTTTTCGATTTTTAGTACATTTATAAATAAAATGTTGGTTTTAAAATTTTTTATAGGTAATTTATTAATCTTTCTACACTCTCCTGCGCTCGAATGCCTAAGTAAATAGTTTCATGATCTACAAAATATATTTTATCGTCATAGTTGACTTCTTCAACATTAGTATTTTCACATAGAGTAGTCAACATGCAAATAGTTACTATAAATATTTCTCATCAACCTTTTGAACACTGACTTTAGCGTATGAAGTAAGGGCGCTTCAAATTGAAATGTAGTATTGAAGTGAGTAAGAAGACCTAACACATAAGACATAAACACATGGTATAGTTCGGTAAAGGGATTGTCCATAGTTGCGACCTTTTCTTCCAGTGTATTTAATGGCTCGTTTGAATACTGTTTGACTTAAGGAGAATTTTAGAGCTGAATATTACTCAAGAACTCGGTCAACACATCAGCTTTGAAGTGATAACAAACGAGTAGTTGTAGGAGACAGAAATTTATGAATCTCCACGTTAAAAAAAAAAAAAAAAAATCCTGAAATTGTGGTTGTGTCCGAAATGGCAGGATTTGTTGACAAAACGATCACGTGACCCGATATTGTATACAAAAATGGTGACGTATTTGGTAATTTGGGATTCCGTATTTTGTATCTAGCGTATGTTAGCAAAAATTCAAAATTTCAAAATCAGCGCCATGTGGGTTTCTATGTTCTAAACACATGTGCGAATGCGTAAATAAAATGTTTTTGAAACAAATAACTGTTCATAAAATACACTAGGCATGTTTTAAAAATCAAATTAGTGCTGTGCTTTGTTTATATATTTCGCAACAAATATTTCGTAAAGTCGTTATTTCATAATTTATTATTTTCTTATTTATTAACGTATTCACAGGATTCTAGTGATGATTGTAGAAATATTAAGTCCGTTTTAAGCTTTAAATAAAGACAAAAATATTTTTCTCTGTTAATGTAAAAATGAGTTGCCGCGAGTGGTAAACAAGTGACTGTCGACTACGTCAGACTTGAGACTTACCAAATAACGAATTTGTCACTTGGGAGACGGCCTCTGTGAATGTTTGCTGCCTAGAATAACTACGGCTAAAATGAGAGCCTAAATTTCTGAGCAAATCCCCAACAGACCGAGGAAGCTTTAATCAGGCATTAGGTGCTGCAAAATGAATCACACGTGGCAGGAGAGAAAACAGAATGGGTTGCTCCTGCCTTAACATTGGTTGCATCAGAAGAGAGCCCAATCAGGTTTGATAATGGAATACTTTTTTTTACGTAAACTTTGTGTTAAGCATTTATACAGATTGTCAGCAGCGCCAGAACTTGATTCCACCATGTCGAAAAATCTAGCTTTTACGGTACTGTTATTTTCATCATAATATATAACAGTAAAAACACATTGGTTAGTCGATGCCTGATTTGTAGTTCCATTCCTTACCACGGAGAAAAAACTACCTGGAATACGAAGTTTGCCACATACGTACTCGCAATAGTGTCCCATAGATTCCTTAATGAGAGAAGTTGCCTTAGTTCCATGAAGGTACAATTTTTTTTCTTCCGAATCTGTAAAAATGTCGACACACAAAGGTGCTAGTGTGTCCATCAAAAGAAAAGGCAAATCGTTTGTCACCAGAAGCCCTGCCAATTTCAGTTATGACCTCCTAAATTTGCCCTGCGTTTCTGAAATGACAATGGGTATCAGTTTCCGTGTTTTAACTATATTTTTTACTATTTCATTGGGTTTTTTTCTGATTTACTGTGACGTAAAACGTCATAATTGTGTGCCATAATATTAGTGTCGCAGACTTTACAATATGCAATGTCATGCGATACGCCTTTATTTGCATCTTTAGGGATTTTCTGTACTAACCAGTTTTTAAAAAGTGGATCTGAAACCCATGCAGTAATGAACTCACAGTTTTTTTTCATTTTTTTTTTACCCGTTTCTGTTTTCCCGTCCCATTAGGTATTTCAAACGTTTTTCTAGACTCCTGCGAAATGTCAGTTTGTTCCGTAATTCTGCTAGGGCCTGCTCCATCAACCACAAATGTTTCACAGCTGTATGTTACACCTACTTTTCGCTTTTTACAATCCATCATAAAGGCTCCTAAATAATGTTCCACGCAACTCGCTCATTCACACTATATAAGAAACACACGTTCCGACAAACCGAATACGACTGGTGAATTTTTCGTTACAACACACGTCAGTTTAGACCGCACCTATGAACGTCTGATGTAACACTGTATAAAGCTGTTCGATGGCATAGTTTGGTCATGAAGATATAGTAGTATATAATTTGGTACATCCACGAATATACAACCCCAGGATCGAAAACATCCTTCCAAACTTTCTCTTAGAAAGGTATATTTTCCCACTGCTGTAAAAGTATTTTAAAGGCTGTTCACGATAAAGTGAACACTTTAGAAATGAACCTTAAAAAAAAAGTCACTGCCCCTCCGCATGCATATATTTTAATGGGCGCACCGAGTGGCATTTGCCCAGTAAAGTTGGTACTGATAGATGGAAAGTAGTTCCATTCTAAACGTCGAATAAAAGTGATAAGTAACCATTTGTGAGAACTTAAAATTATTTCTTCCGCTGTTTTTTTTTTAATGCATCGAGGTGTAACAATGAACAGATTGGTAATATATTTACTTTTGTAGTAATTTCACAATTAAATTGTCCGACGAATGAATAAAGTGATGAGGCCGATGGCAAAGCTAATTTTACATAAGGCGGAGGAATACACAACGTGTGTAGAAGTAGATCATAAGCAGGGCTTTCAAAAGTGCCCATTTTACCGTGAACAGCCTACAGAACAAAAATTATAAAAATTACACGCAAATCCACGCGTATGTGTGAATACACGCTAAATTACACGCCTGCTTCCAACTTACACGCAATTCGTGGGATTTCATGGAGTTTGGCAACCGTGGAGGGATAGAAAAGCGGGTCGGAGCCTGCAGGAGCGAGTGGAAAATTTCCGCCTCGGCCGCTGTGGTGGCGTGGTTGTACGTGCCGGCCGGCACACGACAGTGGCTCCCTCTTTCCTAGAAGCACTGTAACGTGGGGGGGGGGGGGTGGGGGGAGCTACGCTATCATCGCGGCCGCCTTTTGTAGCCGGAGGTAATGAGCGATTACCCCCCGCCGACACTTACCACCACCATCGCCACCACTACTCATCTATAGGCGGTTCATGGACTGTAAAATGAGCACTTTTGAAAGCCCTTCTTAAGATCTACTTTCATACATGTTGCGTATTCCTCCGCCTTATGTAAAATTAGCTTTGCCATTGGCCTCACCACTTTGTTCATGCGTCGGTCAAGTGAAATTGTGAAATTACTATAAAAGTAAATCTATTACAAATCTGCTAATTTTTTACACTTCGATGCATTAAAAAAAAACAGACAGCAAAAGAATTAATTTTAAGTCATCACAAATGGTTATCAAACACTTTTTATTAAACTTAAAGATATTTAACGAATTTTCTATCCATCGTTACCAACTTTACTGGGCGACTGTCACTCAGTGCGCCTGTTAAAATATATGCACGCACGGGCAGAGACTATTTTTCTAAGGTTCAAACCTAAAGTGCTCGTTTTATCATGAACAGCCTTTACTCACTGTCGCCACACGTGCTACGGTTCTGCTTCCTGTCTCACTTCACGCCACAAACAGCTCGGCAACCCGACATACCGCCAATCAATTTGCTGTGCATGCCTGCTGTGGCGGAACTAACAACCCTCTAAGCGGGGGCCGCGGTGGCTGAGCGGTTACCTAGCTCGCCTCCCACCATGGCGAACCGGGTTCAATCCCTGGCCGGGCCACTCCCGAATCTTCGCATGTGGGAATCGTGCCAGACGATGCCGCTGGTCGGCGGGTTTTTCTCGGGGATTACCCATTTCCACCGCCTTTGCATTACGGCGCCGCACTATACTCACCTCACTTCACTCTCATAGACTCTCAAGACCTCGATGTTAAAAGCCGCCCTAATTTCTCCACTCCTCCCTTTCCAGCCAGGAGGGAGGGGCGTGGCCTACCTGGGTTGATGAACGGTGGTCGGTGAATACTTCACTTTGTAATAAGTAGGGATCTGCAAAATTCGCGTTATTATTTGGCATCAGGCTAGACTTCACAGTGATGTATATTCTCGAACTGGCGTCGGTTCCCCACTGGCTGCTGTATACATATAAAGTTGCTCCTATTTTACTGGACTGCACGTGATTGGACTACACAATTGTGAAGTGTTTATTTACTGGTGCAGAGTTACCCAGGGCGTGTCAAATATAGTGTAGTCCAGTGGCAGACTTATTGCCAAAGTAGATTTGTTTGAAGTTTAACGTGTCCCCAAATATGGACTGCACGTGATTGGACTACACAATTGTGAAGTGTTTATTTACTGGTGCAGAGTTACCCAGGTTGTGTCAAATATAGTATAGTCCAATGGCAGACTTATTGCCAAAGTAGATTTGTTTGAAGTTTAACGTGTCCCCAAATAATAACGCGAATTTTGCAGGTCTCTAGTAATAAGTATTTGTTACACATGATAAACTAACTTGCCTCATTATTTTCAAAATATATTTTATTTATAGCTGTATGTAACCAAACACAAAAATATTCAGAAATTTTTATTAAAATTTTTGAGAATAAGAAATTCACAATAATAAGAGTGGGAGAGACAGGTACCTATATAAGATTAAAATTAATAGAACTATTAATCGTTTATAGGAACTTTGATTCTTTCCCTTTTTATGGAATCATTATTTCGGCACCTATGTATACATTAAACGATTATATTTTCCATTTACTGGATAGTATATAAATAGCCATTATGCCATAACCGCCACCTGTTTTTCGCGAAAAGATTTTTGCTCAACCTATATTTTAACTTCTTATGTGCATGCTCGCAAATTCCCTTCGGTAATTGGCCTCGTGTTTGTGTGAGGAGACATTTTCTACTCGACTGGGCCAATCAGAATAAAGCTACCCTGACACTGAAAGTCCGTGATTGGCTGGCAGTCATTTAAGACGTGTGTGAGTTAAAATCATCCAACCACGATATTGGATCTGTGTTAACATGTTTTGGAGGCCGACTAGTAGCGGAATCTCTTCGCGAAAAACAAGTGGCCCTAGCCATTAGTATAACTATTGACTTCTCGAAAAAATACGAGTACACGGTAGACTTCAACACTATAATCACCCAACAGCAGTTTGACTATTGCCATTGGTTGCTGTCTGCTAGAGAAGGCGTTTCATATTTGAACTGGCCACTCAGAATTCGGCAACATGAGCACGGCTCTTACGTGAAGGTGCCAAAAAGTAATTCAGCCAATCAAGATACGTAAACAACCCTACAATGTTTTGAAATATAACTTGTCTTGAAATATTTTCGCAAATTTCACTACCCCTAGCCATTAAGTAATTTCCGTGACGATGTGTTCCCGCTTTCACTCTGAAAAAAAAAATTCTGCTGATTATTTACAAGGGTAATAACTACCCAGTGTGACCTTGGAGTTACATGACCACCTGAAATAACAAAAATATATAATAGGAAAAATTGTACGTAATTTGTGTTCCGATTGTAATGACTTTCGGTAGTACAACATATATAGCAGTATAAAAAAATTGCGAATGATAATAAAACTTGTTCAAGACTCGTTCCGTGACAAAAAAAATATTATAAAAATCTAGATTCATTGCCCGTTTAAGTGTGACATTCCTAGGAACTGAAAATTTTCACGAATTCATTTTAGGATAAGCTAGACATCAAACATGTACGTTTACGTTAAATTTGCTATTGAATCACAGTTTATTAGACACGTCCTGGTGAACTTTGGGCCAATAACAGACATGTAAGAAAACAAGCATGAAATCCTGTGCCACCTGGTCTGAGGTGAAACCGGCTACACAATGGGGCAGCAGCCAATGAACAGAAAGCTGAAGTTCGAAAATACAAAGGGCAGTGGAGTCTAGCATACAGGCGGTTTAAAACGCGAAATTTTCCTGTCTTTAAAGACATTCCATTACCAATCAGACACGGATTGGATTGAATAATCTCTGTCAAAATCACTGGAAGTACGACCGGTTCGAGGCCTTTGTCGAGGTCTTCTGTGACTTTGGTTGCCAAGGTGTCAAGTTCATGTGACGGGAAGGCCAGTCCTAAGATGACAGAATTTACACAGTTTTTGAACAGCAAGAAGCTATCAAGTGCTCGAGAGTCCAGTATAATCTTGACATTTATTTTACACGCGTTGTGGTATGATCCCACTTTCTATTTTTTTTTTTGTTATTAGCTGTTTGTTCGAACTCAGGCAGAGGTGAAATTATCGAAGCCGAGACAGTCTGCTTTGACAGTCCGACTATACTATTGTTACACCTCACAAAGCTGGGTTCGCCAAGGTAATTAATTTTTCCTCTCCAGTTCAATTTCACTTTCGTTGTGGTCTGTTACGTGCAGGCTGAATATGTTGAATGTAAATCGTTAACCTAAAACATGCTTATGGCTAGAGACCCGGATATTTCGCGGATTGATTCGGCAACAAGCTAGACTCCACAATCCTTCGTGCATTCGAGCATCAGTTAGTTGTTCATTGGCTGATTCTCCAATTTAACCCCAGACTAGGTAGCACGGGATTCGGTTCTCATTTTTCTTGCAAGTTCGTTATTGGTTGAAAGTCATTCGGGGTGGTTATATCAAACTAAGGACCAATGGAAGCACAAACACATATGTACACGCGAATGCAGTTTAACATATCCTCAGATGAATCCGTGAAATTTCTGGGTCTCTTTTTATGGGGTGCTCCTTTTGAACTTAGTGGAGAGCATCCTTCGCCAGGAGGAAGTGTGGAATGTTCGCAATGCACGGACTCAACAATAGGGCACGTTTTCCGCTGACGTATCGCTCCGCGAATGAAGTGTATTCGACCACGCACTCGCAAGGTCGTCTTGAAACCATCTGATCAGCGCCCGGGCCATGCGAACCACTTTCATTGTTGCTTGTGCAGATGTACACGGGAAAGGCCACTAGAATGGGAGCTCTGTCTGCATGATGGTATAAGTTAGCAGAAGCCTTCAGCTGTCCGTCGACTCGACCTGAGTAAGCACGGAGCACTTGTAGACCGGTGCGTCGTTCAAGGTGCCATATGACAAACTCGCCTGCACTGTAAATATTTTTTATGTAATTTTACACAGATGTATGTGGCAGCAGTGTCTCCACTGGTGTATTTTTACACCTACATATGTGAATGTAAGTAAATTTATCCTAAAAATTAGTAAAATAACTTGTACAGTGTAGTAATATTTTTACATAGAATTGTGTAAAATTACATTTACTATGTAACAGAAAATAGAGTATAGTCTTTGTGTATTTTTTTCTCCACGGCAAGTAAATGTACACAGGCATCTGAATTGTAATTTCACCACAGTGTATGTATTTCTTGTATTTACACAAAAGTAAAATCACACATTCACTGTAATTGCAAATGCACAATTTATAAACAGTTTTTTTGCTGTGTTACGGAGTAGTTTTACAGTCAATAAGTTCTTTTAAAAGGGCGTCATGATAATTTACATATTACGTAATGGAAATTCACGTTATTGTACCCCTTTCTGTAACTTGGCAGATGGGGCTAAACAGAGTTATAAAAATTATCGCCAAAATGTGAATAACAACTGACCACAGATAGAGAATATATAGTTATATGCAAACAGTAATCATATCCTATCACCGGTAGTTAAGCTTCGTTTTGAACACAAATGGAGTTCGAGATAGTTCTACTTTCTACCTCTAGATGGCATGTTTTAAACGAGTTCTTGTAGTTAGCTTTGAATTCCTAGCAAAATTATTGTAAAATTACAAATATTGTACTCGTTTTGGAGTAAATATGTACTATTACCTGAAAGTTGTTATGTGTTACTATATGCTGCGGATACCCCAGGATGTAATGTAATTTACACAATTTAAGATTTTAATACAGGGAGTGGATGACTTCAACCATTACTATAATGGCGCCCATATAACTCGGTTGTCCCAATCTAATTGGGAGTGGGTGTGTTTTACACTTACTTAAAACGTGTAAATTAAAACCAAAATTATGTTAATTAAGTCATACATGTATTTTTACCAAAGACTTAAAGTACTAGTTGGCTTTTTAAGAAAATTTTGTGTAAAATTGTGTACTGTAGTTGTTTTTACAAATTACACACCAAAAATGTAAAACCACCAAAAATTTGTTTGTGTAAATATGTATTTATTTTTTACAGTGTATCTACGTAACCAAGTGGAGTGCGCAAATCGTACACTTACTGCGCAAAACGCTGTAAGTGCCACTACTAAACATGTTTTGAATGTGCAGATAGGAGAATAATTACAACTTTGTTTACTGAAGCATTTACACTTGCTGAGAGAGGAATTTCGTCCTGGAAAATAAACTTTTCGTCTTCAGTTGAGTACCAAAGCATACACTTTCTAGTAGTTACTTTCATGTGAGACTACTTATGAACAATTTACACTAGAGAAAACCAAACCAGCCAAATATTGGCGTTAGCTACTTGCTTAATTTTTAGATTTTAGATGTGCAATGATGACTTCTGTAAATATGACTTACGAATTTTACTTACAGTTATGTCTCCAGACAAATTCATTAAGTCCGGGATCTGTCATTTGTTTGTGGGACGTACGTTTACGCACATGCTTGCGCGTCACACAGCTAAGAGTCTCCACGCCAGACAGTGCTTTGCTCATAAAGGCGATAAAACGTAAAAAGCGCATTTTAGTGTCGTCCTTCACGTTTGTGATTTATATCCCAAAGAGCAATATTTGTGTCCTGTAAGTACAGTTATTTTAATTTATAACTTTATCCGAGACTTGCGTATTAATTCCTCGAACACTCTTCTTTCCTCATTTCACTCTTAAAGAGAAATTTTTTACTTAATATTTCCTGTCCGAAATTCACAATATCCCCAACATTAAGCCCGACCATTCGCCACCCAAGCCACTTTTCCCAAACCCATGCTGTTATTTTCCACCAACATGTCCCCAATCCCAACGGGAGGTGAGAACAATTACAAATTTTATTGAGCAATTAATATTTTGTAGGCTTTTTAATAGCGAAGTCAATGTAAAACGACTAGAATCCGCAAATGAACTGACTCCAGGCACGAAGAGTGAATGTTTTATTCACGTACTTACACCATTAATTCACACTCGCCATCTCCATCTTTTCCCTGCAATTATAATTCAGATCTCCAGTTTCCGCACGTCTTCCGTAGTAAAGTCTTCGTGCTGTTATTTCTATTCATGTAAGAGATCTTAACTGATTCTCAGTCCACCTGTCTTCTCGAATAGTCGCGACAAGATACGTGCCGTCATTCTTCCCTTCTCATCTCTTTTTCAACTCATCCCAACTGACTCTTGGGGTCGGGATTCTTCCTTGTTAGTTTCCAAACCCTATAAAGTGCGCCCATGTGCATTACATATACTTGAACCCTCGCCTGCCTGCGTTTTCCTACCCTCTCCTATATATTTCAAGATGGTTGACCTTTTAAAACTCTTTCTCCCAAATCGTTTGAGCTCCAAAATATTTTTATACTTTACAAATATTTAATTAGTTTTCATGTAAAAATGCAGTAAATCTAAATGTAGATAATTTTAAACTACGAGTTTCGTATTTGTGACTGTTTTTTATTCCTCGACGAGAAGTCAGCTGTTATAGGCAGCGAAATTATTGGTTTCACGCCCTACTTTGCCTAGCTTAATGATTTTAATATTAGCCGTGCAACACTAAATATATATTTAAAAAAAAACAAATCACGATTTAAGTCGGTATATTTTGTTTCAGTGAAGTCTGTGATGTACGGTACAGAACAACATCGGTTGTAATAAAAATCTGCGTTTGTTCGGCACCAGAATCGGAAAATTTTCCGAGCTTACGATAAACACGCAGGTTCCGAGCAGATTGAAAGCGATAAAGGCTGTTCACGATAAACTGAGCACTTTTGAAATCAACATTATAAAAAGTTACCGCTCCTACCCGCAGATATTTCATCGGGCGCAGTGAGTGACATGCGCCCAGTACAGTTGGTAACGATGGAGTGAAAGTAGTTCCATACCATAACGGTCGAATAAAAAGTGTTAGGTAACCATTTGTGATAACTGAAATTATTTCCTTTGCTTTCCGTTTTTTTTTTTACGTATCGAAGAGTAAAAATGAGCAGATTTGTAAAATATTTACTTCTCTAACAAATTCACTTTTTCAATAGGCCGACGCATGAGTAATGTGGGGCGGCCCATGACAATGTTAATTCTACATAAGGCCACCGCCAGCGAACCCTTATACGCCACCGAATGGCCTGTGTGTCGTGAGACCGGGAGCCTAGACTCCCATAACTCACAGGGTGTTTGTAAAGACAAAATGCACCCCAACACGTACTCAAATCATTGGATAAGACGGCGAGGCGCCGTGTAGCTGTGGTTTCTTGGGCACCGGACCCGTGTTTAGGCTGTTTAAGTGATTGCCTATTTTTAAATTAAGTTACGTGTGGTTGTATTCGGCGGGGGAGTGAGGATCCCCTCCAGCCTCGCGGCTGGAGTGAATGTTAGTGTCGTGATGTCTGTCTTATATGTTGGTCTGTTGTTTGCAAGTGTGCTAATTAAACTCGCATTTCTTGTATAGGTGCGTCCCTATTCTCCTCGGGGCACCCCACAGGGTACGTTTCATCGTTTCAATGTGTAGTGTAGGAGAGAATTTAAAAATTCATAGTCAAATGTGTTTGAGCTGATGGCTTTTATTCAAAGATATGATATACTTATTAACACTTACTTTTAATTATACTTATGGCACACTTCTGTTTTGGTGCTGATAGCACTTTAATTTTATTTTAATTTCTTAAATTTTTTTGGGACGAAAATGACTAAAAGTGGGTATCTTATTAAGAACTGACTGTAATGTTAATTGTGTGCCATATTTTCTCATTCAGCTACCTGAGAAGAATTTTTTTTTTCGCTATAATTAAGGAAGGAAAAAAAAAGGGGGGGGGGGAGAGTAAAGTTTGATTTTTTTCCCTTTTTTTCTCCTTTTAATTTCGCTGAGCACTGAGGGTGCAAATCTGAAAGAAAAGTGGTCGTTATTAGTGCATATTATAGGGGGCCCTTGGTACCATAGTCCAGTCGGATTTCTGGTAAAATCAGGGCTCTCCCCCTGTGCCTTCTTGGTAGTCAGCTTCTCCCCGACCTGAAACAGACTTATCAAGTCGGTGCGTCATTGTGCGTACATGATATTATAAGTATTTTATAGTGTTTTTTTTATTTCGAATTTAAAAAAAAAAATTTAATTTTATTATTTTTTTATTATTTTGCATAAGGCGGAAGAAGACACAACGTGTATGCAAGTAGATATTAAGCAGGGCTTTCGAAATTGCTCAGTTGACCGTGGACAGCCTATAGTAGTTAATAAATATCAGGTAGTCAGATCCAGCCAGGACGTTGTTTCCAAAGTACCTAAGACAACTATGGAGAGCTGTGTGGGTGTCCGCACGTGAGCAGACTCCAGCTTCGTCTGTGAACTGTTCCGGTCAGTGTGACTGACACCCACGTAGCGGTGGTCGGGTCACTTGTCTGAGAGGTCACGAAGCCAGCCGGGGGTCACGGGTACAAACAGGATGCGCTGGCCCTAAGTCTGGCTTCATAATTACACTTAATTGTCGTAAATGCTTCATGGTAGGAAAAAAGGTTGGAAGAGTCTCTCTCATTGCGTAGACCATTAGCCAGGTCCATCAAAGGACGGCATGAGCTAAGAATAAAAGAGAAATGGAGGAATAGGTAAATGCCGTTCTCGGTGAAATTAATACCTTTGAAAAAGAAATATGCCCATTACTACTGTACGTACATCACTGAGAGAAATGGCGACTAAGAAGTTTTTGTTATCATTCACCCCGCCAAAGATTTTTTTTTTAAGGTGCATACAAAATTGTTTGTAGTCACCACACAATTAAGTGGTCGTAAAAGATTATTGGTGACAACTAAAAAATGTCATGTTCACAAAATAAATATTATACAGGATGATTACCAACATAACGCTTCGTGGCCGCATGCAGTTCTAAAGCCCCTCTAACACTATCAAATTTTTACCTTCCACTATATTTGACAACAAAATTTGAGGACAAAATACGGCCATCAAATTTTTCCTTCCAGCTAATTTTATCAAATAATCTTAAGCGTGTTTGAAAATGTGTCACAATGTAAAATTTTTTTATTGGGATAATATTATTTGAATAATTATTTAAAAATTATGTTAATAGTGAGATACCTACTGTGTTTGTTTTTCCATGTAGACCATTACAGGGAGAAATGTAAGGAATGTTGTAGTTTATTTCCGCTTCTTTGCTAAATTTAAATGTAATTTATCGGAGATGTTTCCTGTACAAAGAAATTTAATACCTCTTTGCTCGTAATTTTTACGTGCAATATTAAATTAAAATAGCATTCATGCCCAGACAGCTTCTACTTAAAGTAATTATTTTCATAACCTACTTCGTATCCAGCAATTGTTCGTTATTTTTAAGTTTCTTGACGTCCATTTTTGTCATGGACGGTTCTGATTGGCTGAGACCGTCAAACATCAAATAACATTTAGAACCGGTTCAATCTTCAAATGTTTGAAAGAAAATGAAGCCATTAAACTTTCTCAGACAAATGTGACGGCGTTTATGACATTTCGATGACGTCGTAACTGACCAAGTTTATTCGACCAAACTTATTGGAAGCGATTTGACGGGAAAATTTGACAGTGTGACAGGGGCTTATGACTTAACGCTGTGTTGCATTATTTTTAAGGATGTTCACGTTAAAAAGAGCACTTTTTGAAATCAACCTCTGGAAAATGTATTTGCCCCAACCTGCATGTATTTTACCAGGAACACTGAGTGGCGTGTGGCCAGTGAGGTTGGTAACGATGGAGGGTAAGTAGTTCCGTGTCTTAACATTAGTGTTAGGTAAACATTTGTTAAAACTGGAATTATTTATTTTATTTCTCATTTTTAATGCATATAAATGTAACTGAAAAAACATTTATAAAGTTTTTATTTTTCTAATTCTTTCCTATTTTTGCTTGACTGACGCATGAATAAAGTGGGGAGGCTCATTGCAACGTTTATTTTACATAAAGCCAAAGAATACACAACGTGACTACAAGTAGATCTCTAGCAGGGATTTTTAAAAAAAATGCTCAATTTGTTACGAACAGACTATACTTAAATTTATGGCCACTGAAGTTGGCGTTCGTTGTTTTATACACATCTGCCTATTAGTAACATATTTACATTCCTAACAGTTCCACCGTTTCACATGTGTGAGGCATGAATAGAACGATTAAGCAGAAGGGAAATGCTCGTTCTGAATAACGCATAGGGCAAAGGGATACAAAATGGAAAGAAAAGTATATCCTAAGCACTCAGATCTATGGCATTGACACAGAGTACTTGAGAATGCAGAAGTGAAATATTCTCTTGTTCCGTGAACTCCAGTAGCACGCGCCAGCAAAATGGCGCCACCGGG
This sequence comes from Dryococelus australis, assembly GCA_029891345.1. Classification (NCBI taxonomy): domain Eukaryota; kingdom Metazoa; phylum Arthropoda; class Insecta; order Phasmatodea; family Phasmatidae; genus Dryococelus; species Dryococelus australis. Next base: position 281,273,081 of record CM056994.1, read on the forward strand.
GAGCAACATGTCGGACGCGTTCGCCGATTTTTATTAACTTATTTATTTATTAAGTTTCGTTTGCTTGAGTCCCAGAACTTAATTCATTTGAATTCAAGCTTATGGAAACTCCCTGCAATTTTTCTGTAGTACTTCGTTGAAGTAACCTCTACTTCCTGCCTATGGGCCTAAAACCTAGTTATGATGAACGTAAAATTATTTAATAATGTTTTGGTCCCCTTCCTGGTGTTATTATTAAATCCAAGGAAACTAAAACTAAAACAAAAGCAAAACTAATGCCTACTAATATTTTAATTTTATTTTTTATCTTTATAATTTTTGTTTTCATGTTTGTGAATAGTATATCCCTGTCTTAATAAAGTGTTTTTAAATATTCTACCCTTAAACCTACCTCATCCTGGGTAATATATGCACCCAGGTGAGGCTTCCCTACTTGACTCTAAAGGCAGCCTAAAGGGTGGGACCTGCCTGTAATCAATGTATTTATTAAGTTTTAAATAATAATCTGATACTAATGAAGAATGCAATACAATTTATGCTAAAATATACACTATAATTAATAATAAAATGTGCTTGTGTTATTGTATGGTGTGATGCCTTACGTGTTTGCGAGAAAAAAAAATTGTGTTTGTGTGCCGGACAGTCTCTGCTGTGTGTAATTGTGATGTTAATTTATATAGGTTGTTCACGTAAAATGAGCACTTTTGAAAGCCCTGCTTAAGATGTACTTGTATACACGTTGTGTCTTCTTCCGCCTAATGTAAAATTAACATTGCCATGGGCGTCATCACTTTATTCATACATCGGTCAAATGAAACTGTGAAATTATTAAGAACGTAAATACTTTACAAATCTGCTCATTTCTACGCTTCGGTGCATTAAAAAAATAGAAAGGGAAGGAAATAATTTTAAGTAATCACAAATGGTTACCTAACACTTTTTATTCGACGTAAAGATATGGAACAACTTTCCTCCCTATCGTTACCAACTTTACTGGATGCATGTCACTCAGTGCACCCGTTAAAATATATGCAGGTAGGGGCAGTGACTTTTTTCTAATGTTGATTTCAAAAGTGCTTACTTTATCGTGAACGGCCTTTAGGACCCAAGACCATGAGCCTCTATCACCTCCTCCCTCTACCGGAAACGGGAGGCCAGGAATGCAGGGGAACCTATGTTCCTCGGCCCGAGGCTGATTCGTGTGCCTAGAGGTGCGTGGCAGTGCTGCAGCCAGCAATGAAACCAGCTCCAGCACTGCCCCGTCCTGCGCTGCGTGCTGCTAGTGTGGCTGCCTCTGGTCCTGCTGCAGCCGCGACTCTTCTCTGCCACGAGGCGCTCGCCCTGGGCCTCCAAGCCCTGATTTGAATTGAATTCCAGTTTCGAAATGGGGAAAATTAAAAAAAAAAAGAAAAAAAAGTGTAACATGATGTGAAAATTCGAAGCCAAACACACTTGTGAAATACTGCATATTTCCCAGCAATCCAGAAAGGTAAGTTTCTAAACCAATGTTTTTTTCTGGTATCTAGGTTTGGGCTGTTTATCTGGTTACGAACTTTTAATTATTTCCTATACTAATACATACTTTACCTAAATATTTTTCTCTTTTATTCAAATACTACATTTAACAGTCAAAACAAACCAAATTATTTTTTAAACTTAACTTTTTGGATTGCTGGGGATCTCAGATATAGGTACCGCCCTGCAGAGCAAAAAAAAAACAATTAAATAATTACATAAGTTTGGTAATTATAAATGTTAAAAAAATCCTTACCATGTCCTCTAAAATAATATTTTACCAATCTTAAATGTTATAAAATAGCCACATCAAAATAATGATTTGTTTTTATGTTGGTCACAAAAGAAGCGTTAGTGGCCCGATCGTAGGGAGCTAATAAGGTAATAAGCAAAGAAGTTCAACCTGGCAGTGAAATATATATTTCCCTTTCATACTCTTTGTTTTCCTGACTGAAGACGACTTGGAACAGTTTGGTCCAGCGCTCCGTGGCCTGGTGGCAGATGCGCCAGCAGCGCTGTGGTCAGGGCGGCAGTGATGGCAGTGTTAGAGACCCTGGCATTTTTGCTGCTACCTTTCAAGACAACGAAGTGCCAGGGCTCCCTCTTCTCTCGGATCTTCTCCTGCTGCCTCTGGTTGCGCTAGCTGGGTGACTGCCGGCTCTCCTGCTTCTTCGCTGCTTCCTCGTTGGTGTTGTTGGAGACAGCCTGGTCGTTCTGCATTTCCCGTCCCGCGAGCGTTCTGCGTCGGCGCTTCGCTGCACCCTTGCGAGGTGCTGTTGCAGCTTTTCTTGTTCGGTAGGTCGTTTGTACCGGCAGTCTAGTGTGCACTTGACGGTATCGCTGTCCTGGTACATGTGTGCACCGTCCACTAGCATGCGTGTGGCCGCGGTTATGGCCACCTCCCGCCCTCTCGTGGTCACCAGGACAACGGCGACACCTCCTCTTCCTCACTGGCGAATGCCTTGGTTGACAGGACTTTGAAGTGTGTTTCCTTTGCAGTGGATCTGAAGTTGTAGCACACCTTCAAAAGTCCTGCCGTCGAAAGAAGTGGAACTAGTGTGTTTCTGATGTGGGTGCCGCACTTCTGCTTTACTTCGCCCTGGAGAGCGCCATCCACAGCAAACTTCGTCCAGTACAAAACTGGGGTGTGGCTGTGGTCGCTCGGCATGATGGACTCGAATTCCTCACTGAAGGCTTCGTTGTCCCTGCAGTGCTGCTCAACAGTCTTGGGCTCCTGCTGGGACATTGGTTGGAACACCGGCGAATCAGTTGCTGCCATGCTTGTCGCTGCTGCTTGCCTAGACGCTGGAGTCGATGGAGCTCCGACCGCAATGGCCAAGTTCCCAAGTGGTCAAGCGCCTAAGCGCCGAAGTCAAGTTGCCAAGTGCCCACGCCGTTCACCGATCAGCGCCTGGTAAGTCACTTGCCGGCCGTCAGCAGCTCAGCCAGTAGGCGATCTTCCGCAACACGCGGGAGCCAGTCAAACACAAGGCCCGTTTCCCTGATCTTCGCGCAGCCAATCAGAGAATGGGTACGCTCACATCAAAGGAACCACCATCACACTAGTCAATTATTCCGAAATTTACTATACCAGTGTATACACTTAGTGAGAAAGCAGGAATGGTAATGTTTTCCCCCATACATTCATCGTAGCGTTCCTACATTTGTTCAGGAAACTGTAAAATGCATAGGGAAGTCAAAGTTCCCAATTTTGCACAGTAGCGCTGCTTATCATTCCTGTATCTGCTGCTTGATGTGCTGTATTATTACCATACAGTGTATAGGGTAAAAACTTCCATTGCAGTTTAGGAAGTTAACCAGAAAATGTTTTACAGCGTACCATTACTCTGTGTACTTGTTTACTCTGTGGTATGGATGGATAGGGTGGTTGCGCGTGTGTGCAGATAAACAAAGGAATGCTTATTGTATGCAAATGTAACGTCTGTGTTAAATATGAGTCTGTCCCCAGTAAACACCCAGTAGTTTGATTATTCAATATCATACACCATAAAAGCCTAGCAAGCCGTCTGAGGTTGCTAAGGCATCACATTTAAACCGTTAATACTATAGTCATCCAATATAATAAAACTATTTTAGTTGCTAGTTTAGTTTAGTGTGTAAGCCTACCAACAACTTTTTTTAACGCTTAACATCTACATATATACAGCCGTACACATAATTCCAGTCAAACCCAAAATTTACAGCACTAATGCAACCAAAACTTGTATTACCTTCGCTATAGTCAGCCGTCTTTTAATTCAGTCTCAAATCCTTAACAAAACGTCTACTGATAGGGAACGCTCTGCGACAGCTGAGATCTTGCACAAGTGTGAGTGCAAACAAAGCTATGAGGGAGTTGATAGGTAAAGGCTGTTCTAGGTAAAATGAGCACTTTTGAAAGCCCTGCTTAAATTCTACTTGTGTGATTGTTGTGTATTCTTTGGCCTTACGTAAAATTAACATTGCCATGGGCCTCATCACTTTACTCATCGGTCAAGTGAAATGGTGAAATTATTCGAAAAGTAAATAGTTTACAATTTGCTCATTTTTACACTTCGATTCATTTAATCAACAGAAAGCGAAAGAAACAATTTAAGTTATCACAAATTATAACTTAAAAAATTTGTATTCAACGTTAAGATATCGAACTACTGCCCATCCATCGTTACCAACTTTACTGGGTGCATGTCACTAAGTGCGCCCGTTAAAATATATGCAGGTAGGAGCAGTGACTTTTTTTATAAGGTTGATTTAAAAAGTGCTCAATTTAACGTGAACGGCCTTTAGGTAAGGTAGGTAATGCTCAACGTCTCGTCGACAGCGAGGTCATTAGAGACAGAGAAACTTGCTCAGAGAAGCAAGAATGGGAGATGGAATCGGCCTTGTCCTGTAGTAAGGAACCAGCCCAGCATTCGCCTGGAGTGATTTCGGGAAATCATGGAAAACCGAAATCAGGATTGCCGGACCGGGATTCGAACCCACGTCTTCCCGAATGCGAGTCCGAAGTTTAACCACTGCAACACCTTGCTTTATATGAAGGGACTGGAATTACAGGACAACCATTCGGTGTTTGGACGGCTTTTCTCTAGAGGGCGGAGAGATAGTAATATCGCTGAACTCATCAATTATTTCCTTTAACTTGTATCTAAAATGCGTTTGCTTTAATGCATTTCTGTATGCTGTGCTTCAGGTCTAGGTAAAATACAAGACACTTCCCTTTTAACTGTTAACCAATAATGGAAAATATTTCATTATATATTATTTATTGGCTAGAGAATTCGGGAGGCGCGTTTTCAGGAGCTACGCTAGTATCCAATTGGTGAAATACCACGCCTAATTTTCTCGGGGATCACCCGTTTCCCCCGCCCTTGCATTCCGGCAATGCTCCACTCTCACCTCATTTCACCCTCATCGGCTCTCATGACCTCGTTGTCAAGAGCCACCCAAATCTCTCAGCCCAGTACTTCCTGAATGTAAGCCGGCTATGCTAACACGGCACCAAAAAAATTCTAATTGTAAATAAAAAATAATTATTAACACTAATTCGTTGCTGTGTTCGAGCTATTTGCTTCCTAAACTTTTAAAGTATTAAAAAATTTAGTGTGTGGTTGACAATTAGTCTAAATAAAGCATAATTTTCCAACTAATTTTCTCTTCTGTCTCCTTTTTCAAAGACGCTGATCTTCAGTTTCGAAAAAAGCAAATGAAGAAACAATGAAACTATGTAACTGAAATCAGCAAATTACAAGTTATTCCAGTTGGTGATTATAGTAGGCTATAGGGTGCGGGATTCGAACCCGAATTACAAGGTACTGCACCAAGGAACGGTGACCTCCTGGTTGACCGCTTGACCAGTCGCTACCTGGGGTGAAGGAAGAGTAGCAAGGGGAGGGGGGAGTGTCTTGCCCAGGAGCAGCATGCAGTTCATTTCTCTGTACGCAAATAGCGACGGCGGGACGAGGCCTCGAACCCGGCATGCACCACTGCCCTTGTTCCGGAGGCGGCAGCGACGAAGCCCCAAGGCTCTGCCGAGCGGGCGACACAAACAGCGCGCCTCCCTGATGTGCTGCCTCCATCAGTAGGTCAAGTAGGGAGTTCCTCTTTCCCCGCTTCTCTTCCAACCTCAGCATTATGCATGCTGCGGGTGATGTATTGGCTCCTCGTCTTTATACTACACCTTCAAATGAAGGCTGTTCACTATAAAGTGAGCACTTCTGAAATCGACCTTAGAAATAAATCACTGTCTTTACCTGCATGTATTTTAACGTGCACTCTGTATAACATGTGCCCAGTAAAGTTGCTAACGACGGATGGAAAGTAGTTACATTTCTTAACGTTGAATATAAAGTGTTTCATAACTATATGTGATAACATAAATTATTTCTTTCGCTTTCTGTTTTTTATACATCGAAGTGTAAAAATGAACACATTTGTAAAATATTTACTTTTCTAATAATTTCACAGTTCCATTTAACCGACGTATGAACAAAGTTATGAGGCCCATGACAATATTAATCTTACATAAGGCGGAAGAATACATAACGTGCGTACAAGTAGCTCTTAAGCAGGGCTTCCAAGAGTGCTCATTTTACCGTGAATAGCCTGTATCAACTGGCGCGCTCTTCTACTACCAACATGTTCGCTCTGAAAAAAAAACACAGTTTTTATATACAATCAAAAAAAAATGTAGGCTGCAACAGAATTATTTTGTTACAAACAATTTTATGACACTAGCCCTTTCTTTTTGTAATTTCAGTATTTAGTGGCAGCCACAAAAGAAACTTAGGGAGTAACCAATAAGTGCATTGTGTTAGTAAGAAATAATGTGTTTGTTATTGGCGGCGAAAATGTTGAGATCACGGCCGTAGAAGACAGGTCTGGACAATAGCTTGAAAAGTTGACGTCCTTATTGACCCATTTAGTTCATGAACCCAGCAACAGAGCGCTGCTACCGAAGTAGTGCTGTTGACATCGCTAGCATAGGGAGGGGAATTGCAATTTTTTTCTTAAAATGGGAAAATGTTCTTATCTCCATGGTTTTATCCCTATACCAGCAACGCTAACACTAGTTGCCTTGCAGACCTCTGCGGCTACTGCATGAACTAAATCAGTCAATAAGGGGGTCAATTCGCTAACATTGTTAGATATGCGAGTGTCCAGGCCTGTCTTCTACGGCTGTGGCTGAGATGCTAGCAGCAGTAGGCCTACTGACTGGTGGGCGTCGAGAAAGATTTCTGCAGGTCACGGGTTTTGTTAGACAGATGTGGTTTAAAGACTAGAGAGACTGAAGATGAGGTAGATCGACTGTTCGTCTGCTGCGCTTGTACTCCAACATAACTGCATTACAAATTGTTTAGAGGAAGTATACATACATCACAAATCACTTGTTTTACTAATCAGTGTGCCAACCTCAAATCCGTGCCTTTTTTGGTAGTCGTGTTGGCAGAAAATCAGACCAGTGTTGGGACACGGAGACTGGTTGTTCACAGTCAGGGAGATCGGACTACCTCATATTTAGTCAATGGGTTCAGCAACCATTAAGAACTAAAGTAAGTATGGCGGGACCACGAACAGAACATGTGTCCTCGCGAATGTGAGCTCAGTGTGCTACTACGTCACCGAGTGCAGTGCTGAGCTTTTCTCTTCGGCGTACACATGCCACTAAGGGTCCTGCTACAATTGCCATGTCCCCTGTCCTCGGACATCCTCGGTCATCTGTCCTCACTGACGTCACGAGACTCGCACACAATTTGCTGCTACGGCAGATGTCCGAACCTGTCCGAACAAGTAGGTTTTGAAAACTGCTACCAGGTGGCAGTACATGCTTTGCGCCATTTTTGTTTTATATTTGTTTGTTTAGAGTCAATATATGTATTAGGCTGTTATACATTTGAGGTGTTGATTTAAAGGCGATTTTGATAATTATACTAGTTGATCTATTTTGGCTATCAGTTATTAGTACATATTTTCTTTATATTCGAATTGCGTTTTTAACCAAAATTAAATTCCTTCATGGGAATAAATTTTCCCTCAATTCTGCATTTCTGAAATTCCTGGTTTTTATTGAATAAATCAGGCCGTAACTGCATAGCGCTTATTTATTATTTACAATTACTCCCGCTCGGCACTGGCACACTCCACCTTCGCTTCGATATTTGTTTACAACTGTTTTTGTTTACTATTGCAAATTGCGTACGGATTTCGCTGGTAAATAATTTTTCTTCTTCCATGAAAGATGCGAGGACAGGGGACAAACGAGGACAACTGAGGACAAAAAATTGAAAAGTTACTATTCTGCTGCGGGCCGGGGACATAGGACATGGCCCATACTTCACATGATCACGTGGGCCAATCAGTGCTCGCGACGTCAAAGAGGACCGAGGACATCCGAGGACAGGGGACATGGCAATTGTATCAGGGCCTTCAGTGGCACACACGCCAAAGCCTCAACACTTCGCCTCATGGAAAGTTAATTTTCTGGAGTCGTTTATGTGTAGCATTTGCTTACTTGGAATAAAGAGCCAATTTAAACAATCCCCAAGTTTTTTTAAGAACATTCCTGATGAAATAGTTCGTGTAACCTGAGGCAAGGAGACGAACAGGGACAAATATTACGCTGTGGCCAGACAGAAAGTGACCACATGCAATACCCCAGCGCGCATGCGCAGTACGTAACGGACGGGGTTTCACAGTCACATCGAAAATGTTTTGTTCTGGATGTCATGAATGCTACTACTGGAAACTGAACATTTGGTTGCTTTCAATAAACTTATATACAAATATCTTAATGAGCACTAAGTAGCTTGTTTAATTGTCAGCTTTCGTGTTATTGTGCACCACAATCTGTATTTTACCAGCAACAAAATTTAACCTTGGGAACCATCAACCAAATAGTTATTGTAAGAATGAACAAATATTTTCTTTCAGTGAATGAGGCTGGAAGACAAATTCGCACTATTTTATATTTCGATTACAATTTTTCCTATATGTTTGGGAGCCGTGGTGGTGTGTTGGTTAGACTGCTCGCTTCCCACCTGGGCGAACCGGGTTTGATTCCCAGCAGGGTAGTACCCCGGATTTTCCCATATGAGAATCGTGCCGGACGGAGCCGCTGGTCCGCGGGTTTTGTCGGGGATTTCCCGTTTCCCCCGCCCTTGCATTCCAGCGATGCTCCATACTCATCTCACTTCACCCTCATTGGCTCTCAAGACCTCGGTGTTAAGAGCCGCCTAAATCTCTCCACTCCATTCCAGTTTGCTGATTACAACTAAATCCAACCAGGCTGTAAAAAATAACTAACTAATTTAAGTAAGATGTTCCGTGAATTGACGTAAAGTTTGGTGAAATTTACGAAAGTCCATTATTGAACACGTGACATGTCCGTAATTTTACGGAGAGTTCGGGAGAATCGTAGATTTTTCGTATCCACGGCAAACCCCTGGTGTGTTTGGTACGCCAGATTTCCATTACATTTGGCTTTGTCTAGAAGAGATCTAAACTAGCCTCTGAGCTCTTCGTTCGCCATTACCACGTGCTCTAAATTATGTGGTTTAAAATTTTAACTTGCGCTGTATTGCTGTATTGCCTGTAAAAGGAATCGTACTGGTTTCGAGTCGCGTTTAGTTATTTTTTACCTGGAACCAAGGCAGTTAAACGAAGATGTGCAATATATATATTTAAATGCTTACTAAGGGAGATTGATATATCTAAATAATCATGTAAGGTTCCAAATTCAACATTTTTTTAAACTGAAAACTTGTTTTAAAGGGGACAAAAAGTAGCAAGAGATTTTATCGTGTGAATGTTTCCTACAAAGTATTACAATTGCATTTTCCATTTCACCTCCCTTACTTCTGGCATAATAAAAATTATGAAATGATATCAACAGTGTGATTTTTTTTGGGGAGAAAATTAAAAATAATTGTTGTCACTAACCTGGTCTGTACATATAACGAACGTCACGTGTTTATACTGTTTCGGGTGAATCACATCATCGTATTTCTCTTTCATACTTTCTCCTCCATTACAGCAGTTAAACATTGCGACTCGTTTCCCATCGCGCGAGGCAGCAGACACGATGTGCTGACGTCACATCGCCTGATCTCCCCATGTCCGCGTGAGGTGAGGTGCTACGTCAAGCCGCTCTTGCTTGTAATTCTTTCTTGAAGTTGGGTTACAGACGTATCATGTCTGAGTTTACTTTTACTTAACACGTCGACATGACGAGATATTACAGTGGACACTCGGCAATGGAAGTACTGCTTGACGGCCTAAGGAAGAGGGCTTTCAGAAGCGTGGTTCTCCTTGCCGCGGTATTTTCGCCGCAATTGTCAAGCGGCATTCAGCGAGTGAGTGAAGAGATTTGGGCGGCTGTTAACAGTGAGGTCTTCAGAGCCGATGAGGGCGATTGAGGCGAGTAAGGATCAGCGCCGGAATGAAGGGGCGGGGGAAACGGGAGATCCCCGAGAAAACCCGGCGACCAACGGCATCGTCCAGCACGATTCCCACATGCGAAAATCCGGGGTGACCCGGCCGGGATTGAACCCGGATCGCCTAAGCAGTATTCAGGGCAGCAATCGAAAGTATCAACCATAGGACTAGAACCTTTCCATGAGCTCAAATTTGAAAAGACCGTGCTTTATAGCTTTGAAAATAACCCAAAGATGATCACCACAGATAATGCACGTGTAATAGGTAAGGATAGGAAAAATCGCGAATTCATTTCAGGGCGAGTAAGATTTCAAACGCGTGTACACTGAAATCACCTTTGCAATTGGATCAGAGTTTATTGGACACACCCTGGACGACTCCACACCAATAGCCGACTTGCAAAGAAACAAGAAGCGAATTTCGCACTGTCAAATATTTGGGGTTACTCTCGGGCAACGGCCAATTAACAAACAGCTGAGGTTCAACTATATAAAGTATTGTGGAGTCTAGTATACAGGTCATTGGACTTGAGAAATTTTCCTATCCGTCCCTAGTAATGGATACAGAGTGAGCACTTTTTAAGGCCCTTTCAACAGATATATCTCGCTTTAAGCTGTATTTTATTGAAGCCTCAGACATTAACTTTTGATACACGTGAAAAGTATACACTATGTTTATTAGTCGCATGGCAATGGTTTTATTGGCAAGTGGCGGAAAATAGAAATTTTGCAAACTGGAAAATTTAGAAGAGCCTTAAAAAGTGCTCATTTTACCGTGAACTGCCTATACATAAGTACACGTAAGCGTCTGGCTGGTAATGTAAGGTAAGCATCTCCGCTCTTGCCATCATCAAAACTGTTAAAGGAATTATGTTAGTTGATTTTGCACCATGCTAGGTTGAAAATGTCGCTGATATATGTTATTTTGTCTGCAAGAGCCCTAGAAATGTTAAATGTAACCATGCATCAACCTCTTATTAAAAGTGTAGTTTCAGAACGCAATCGTGTACAATATTACACACATTTGAGTAGTATTTGGTTCTTTCTGTTCAGCGGTACATTGTTAAAATTTTCCGTATATTTACGGAAATCTTTACGAAAGTGCATAGTAAATATACGGAAACGCAATCCGTAATTACGAAAAACGGATTTAAATTCGTAAATACAAAATACGGAACATCTCCGTATTTCCTATAACTTCGGGTTTCGGGCACGAAGAATGTCGAGTCTACACGAAACTTTCTTCGCCACTGTAAACAGAAAATTTTAGTTTCTGCGGCAGTTAAGGTTGTCCTTGTCACTAAAACCTGTTCTTTCAAACATTAAAAAGTAGCAAAAGGCGTGTGTAACACTTAGCAACACTTAGAATACACTAACTTTAACTGAAACTAAAAAAGTTGCTTACGTTACTATATAGAAATTTAAAAGTTGTACCAGATTCGCCACGTGAGCATTGTTGGTAATCGTAGAATCGTGAAAATGCTACTTTTAGACTCGGGTTCAGATCTTGCTAAAGTATAAGAAATTATAACTTTTTTAAATATATTTTTATACACAGTACAGCACCCACATAATGAAAATTAAAATAAAATAGATAGGGTCAAAAAAAAATTATTTTAACTACAAGTACAGAAAACTAATTAGGGAATTAACGGAGAGATTATGTGAATTTTACGAAAAGTCTGTTTTTGAAAATCATTGTGTCCGTAATTTTACATTGTAGTCAAAGACATGTTTTTTGTCGAAGTAACATGAGTAAATGCTAATGCCAGTGGCCTATCTTTCTTTTATATGTGGATGTTGTCTACCTGAGAAGTTTTTGCCATGTCAAGCAAACCCGTATAGACCCATTAACGCTGAGCATCTATGATTCGCTTGCGAAAAACTACAACTCTTCAAAAATAAAGCATCCTGTATTGCAAGGTAGACTACGCTACATAGTTTTAAAGCAACTATAGTCTCATAATTTTTTCGAGGAATATCACTGCCCGTAGTGATGAAGAGAGAGCAGCCAGATGCATATTCTCTAGATGTTAAAACAGCCATGTTTTACAGTAGAAAGTAATCGCGCCACACACCCACACACACACACACGCGCTCTCTCTCTCTCTCTCTCTCTCTCTCTTACATATTAAAAGGCTTGTTCATCATCAACAACTGAGGCTTGTGACATAGGCGAGCCTTTGCATAGGTCTTGCCGGCTGGTTTCATACAAGGATCATTGTGCCATGCGCTTTATCTTCCTGGACGGAACACTGCAAAAATGTAATATTGTTGCGCAGACGAAGGTGTCCCAATGGTATATAACCTTTATATTCGCCGGATTTAACTCCAATTAACGCTTTATTGTGAGGTCACGTTAATCCTTCTTGTCGGTTGGGCACAGCCACTTGCACTAAAATGACAAGTCTCAGATTATCGTGAAATGTATTATTTACTGATACTGAAAATGAAATATTTTGCACTAAATTTATTCTCATAGATAATTTAAATACTATAATGAATAGTAATTTACGGAGCACTTTGATACAAGAACAATGATTGTTGATATTTTGTATATCGAGTTAGACATTGACCCTATTGATATGGCTAAATCTTGACAGCTGATGACCATTATCTCGACATTACAATGAACTTGGACCTTAAAAATATGTATACTTAAAAAAAAATTATCTGTTTCCAGTTTGCAGTCTAAATAAACGCATTAGAAATCTAGCTCTGGAAAAGATATATACTGCCTTCAACTGATTGTATTATAATATAACACTGATTATATAATTACTATCATATGGCAGTCAATAAGGGAATAGCTGTGTGTCTTAATGTCTCATGCCAATTATTGTTACAAGCTTAACACTGATTATATAATCACTATCATGTGGCAGTCAGTAAGGAGAAAAGCAGTATGTCTTAACGTCTCATGCCAATTATTGTTACATGTCTCATGCCAATTATTATTGCAATCTTCAAAGTCTCCGAGTCAATCCATAAATAACCAGAATTTCCTGTCCGGGAACTTTTTGGAGCACCCCGAGTACACATCCGTACTCTACTAGTCGAGTAACTTGCTCACTGCAGAACTTCCGCGCTGTCGTAGCTCGTCGCAGCACTCACTCTCGTCTGCCACAGTATCTGGCACCCTCGTCCATCGCCCGTCCTCTTCTGCGATGGCCCGATCTCCGGACACCAGTCGCCGTACTTCGCCACATGGCTCTCAATAGACACACTCGAATTCCTCTTAAAGATTTCCGCTCATGTTAGGTTCGAATACCATATGTGCATACCAGCAGTTTTCTTTCGCTTATTGTGTCGCGTGTCTTTGTGGGCAGACACTTAATTTCTTGGCTCGCCAATCGAAATTTGGTTACTCCTGTAGTGTGCGTCTGTGATTCGCGAGCAGACACCTAAGACACGAAATACGTAAATCATCCAATCAAGAAAGTGAATTCTGAGCTAAAGTGTTATGAAATACAACTGGTCATGAAATCTTTTCGCGAAAATCGCGGGTTCCTAGCTCTCAAACCTCCGGCCGCGGAAATATTTATAGTATAAGTGTCGTGATCGAGAACATTTCTTCACACGTCGACTTGCGCTGACGTAGGAGATGACCAGAAAGTTTGTGCAATAGCCAACAGCAGCTGACCCTACCAACAAGAAGAGGGAGGAGGGGTAACGCCATTGCAAGTCAGCTGTCGATCCCCCCCCCCCCTCTTTTACCCGCCGGATGGGAGGAGAGGGTCGAGTCTCAATTATCCACCTCCTACCACGTCTAGAATGGGCGCGCATATATAAGCACGAAGGGGTTGGGGGGAGTGGGCGGTCCGCGCGTAACACTAGACCTATAAGGCTATATTTATATTGGTGGTCAATAGAGCAGGTTCTTATACCTACATTCACTTTAGACAAAGGCTTGGCATGATAGTAATACATTACTTTTTTCTGGCAATTTCACAGTCTCATGTGATGAAACTGCAAAAATCACAGTGACAATTTTCACACGAGTCGAAAAAATGTACAGGAAAAAAGCAGAAGAAATTACGGAGGACTTAAATGATGTGCAGATGATTGTTAACCAGCTATATTTAAATGCCTAAAAATTGAATAATGTCTGAGGAAAATGTAAAGAATAGGATTTTTTCCTTGAGGAACATTTTACTCCACGTGGTATGCCGGAGCGCATGTTGACCAACAAACGGGAATACGTGCGTACTGGCCCAACCTTGGACAACCATTCCTATAAATTCATACGCCGGGTCATGCTTGTGTGCAAACTCGCCTACCTGGTGACCTTCCGTGCAATTCCCGTGGCCGGGGGGGGGGGGGGGTTAATGCAACTTGCGTGTACTGGAGTTTCCCTTCTCCATCTCGCGTGAGAATACATTAATTCATAGATCATATGAAAATAAAAATGCCACGCACTGGCGTCACAGGCAATGCGCAACAAATTGTTTTCCGTATTTATTTAACCTGCTGTCTTAACATAGGACTGCACGAAGCGTGCATAAGTAAGTAAACCACGCGGCGTCAGCCAACTGTTGGCACCCTACTTGTGGCCCGGCTATCGTCAACTTGTGGCCCGGCTATCGCCCACTTGTGGTCCGGCTATTGCCCACTTGTGGCCCACATAGAAGCAGCTCGCCGTGCATTTTCAAAGCCAAAAAATAATTCAGTTTCAACCAAATAAAATCGAATTATTTGCCATATTTAAATATGTTATTGGTGAAATTGTATAATACAAAATTAAGAAAACTTAACACAATTTCGGCCTATACTCGTCAAAAAGCCAAGTTGAAATACAGAAAAAGTATACATTTGGAATGAGCATCTCAAAAGCAATCCAGTTATATAAATAAAACCCCATCCGATCGAGTGGAGCGGTGCCGGGAACGTAAAATAAACACCAAGGCGTCCGAGCGCGTCAGCGTAAACGTACTCACGCAAAACAAACGGCCGTATCCCCATAACAGCCACATCCCATTTTTTGAATCAAACCTTTAAACAAGCACCCCAGGTATGACGTGCTTATTAATTTCCTAAATACGTCATGTATCACAGCCGTTCTATGCCTCTGCTAACTTAATTGTATCTTATTTTTGGTAAAATAAAGTTTTGCCTGTACTTTATTTATAACTTATAATATTTAATTTATTTAATATGAATAAAAATAGTGAAAAAATTAATATGTTGGTAACGCCTAGTAAGATACAGTTCTTGTGCAAAATATCATTACATCTAAATGCGCACGAATTCGGTGCGTTGTCCTTTGGTGTAATTTTATAGACTTAGTTAAGCTTAGTGTGCACAACGTGGAGGAATATCCTGGAACTAGAACTTTAGCAGTGCTTCAGAAAAGTGCGAAGTAACTGTGAATGGGTTATACTCTGAGGTCTCGCTGTGTGAAACATTAATTGCTAGTAAGAAAATCTGCAATTATCCTGTAAAGAACTAAGTACGAGTGCCTGCCGACGTGTCGGGCTTCACCAGTCTCTATGTCGGAGTCGCGACGTGGAGTCATCTCCAAGGACAACAAACCGGTCTCCCTGCTGCTTCCTTTGATTTATCCACCGTGCTTTCTCCTCTCCGCCTTTACCTATACATTTATTTCTTGGCCTTTTTTTTTCTATCGTGGCAGTGATCAACTTAATGGGTTTCCATCCTTTATGTAGCTTTACGGGTCAGCTAGTTCCTCCCTTCTTTGTTCGAGACTTCTCGTACACCGGCTGCACCAAGTTGTGTTCGGAGTTGCATACGACGCTGCTGAAGCGTTTTTGATGGGAGAAATTTCGTCGGACGAGTCCATTTCTTCAAAAGGCACGTTGTATATTACGCAAACTAATAATATAAATAATTATTTTAAATTAAGAATTAATTTACAGATACACGTTCGTTAATAACATGTTTTTGTAATTCTGAGACTGGAAGGACGGAATTATGTATCTACATAGACGCCATAACTTTCACTGAGAAAAATATTTGTTTGATATTATTTAGTTGTTTCAACAATGTCATATTGCTGTAATAATAACCGTTATACACTGCTGAATCAAGTCAGTTCACAGGTTTGACAGAACCACAGCAGTAGTTTCTTTTAACCAAATCATTCTGTGGAACTTCCATCATGCCTGTGTTAAAACAACCAATCAGCTGCTTGGCTTGACTAATAAGACAATTACTTTTAACCAGATCATTTTGTTGAACCAAATATATGCCTGTGTTAAAACAAACATGCGTTTATTTGGATTGGCTACTAAGCTATTTTCGTTTTTACCAAATCATTTAGTTAAACCAGACATGCATTAATTCGACTTAATTATTAGTGTTACTTCTTTTGACAATAGTTTTTTTTAAATATGAATGTGTGTGCTCTTGCGCCAAGGGCATGAACGATGTCCCTTCATGTGCCGTAAACTCCACGCTGTAAAAAAAATTGAGGTAAAAGTTCCTTTTTTTTTTCTTATTACCTATATCCTCTTGACGAATAGTAACCGAAATCTTAACTCTAAAATCTGCGACATTTGCCGGAGAGTCGACACTAACCTTTATCACGGTATGCCTATGCGCTACCTATTACACCACGGCGACTACATGGTAATAGGACTGAATGTGACTGTATTATAGAATTGTTTCTTCTGCCCGTCCTTCCACTTAGCTGTTGAGAAAATGCTTAAGAGATGCATGCGTCGTAAGGAAATTTTCCCATCCATATATGGGATTTTCCACCCCTATGTACTTGAATTTTACTCCATAGTGCGGTAGTTATACGTTACATATAAAGAGCCATGTTGGACAGCTTGTATGACTAGACACCAAAAATTAAATTTTAAGGTAGAAAATAAATATTATACAATTATCAAGTAGTTACAAATTGACTAGGAGTTAGCATTATTTTTTACAGTGCACGTGTCGAATTTCAAGAATTCGTAGCAGTTTTCGAATAACTTTACTTTATCCCCTCATGTTTCTAAGTACCGTACTGTTGTTTTTAAACACACCTCGGCAACGTAACAAACATATCTTCTTTTAAGCAATATTTCTCATATATAGCAAGCGTGCCTTACTCCTACTTGTTTCTGGGGGCTGTTATTTCGAAACACACCACGGGAACGTAATGAACGTAATTTATTACTTTAAATCTAGGTTATATTTATAAAAAGGGCAGTATAGTACGAACATTTTGCAACACTATGAAATGTCACTGAAATGAATCCATATTGACAATAGGAACGTAAAAAAATAGGAACAAATACGAACCTTCAAAAACAGGGGTACATTTTTCAAATCCCCATGAAATTACGAGCATTATTGTTTCTTGGTCTGCCATCTTGCACTCACTCGCCTACCAACCAAGCCAGTTGTTGAGACGGACCTATTCAAATGGTTAAATTTACCATGTCAAACCAGTTTGAGAAATATATAGTTAATTTAAATAAATCATTTTGTAAAAGCAAGCATGTGTAGGCATTTTAAAAACAAACACAAGATTTTTGCAAAATTGATATAGATACATAGTTGAGCATACCATAAATGAAAAATTTGGCATGATCAGCAAAACATTCGTTTGATTTTTAAAAAAATACACCAACAAATTGTTCAAAACAAAAAAAAATATCAATATTTACTTCAACAATCCAGTGTTTGATTCAACAATAGTTGGTTTGTAACAGCAAAATAAATGTCAACATTATTTATTTGGTTGTTTAGACAATTCCTTTTTCACAAGGAGTCATCATAATTTGTAAATATTTCCGACATCCAAAATCAGCTAAAATTTCCCTTGAATGTGGTGCAGCTTTTCTCGTGTAACCTAATTAGCATACGTTAATTAGCTAGGGACATAATGTGCTAATGAGTTCTGAACGTAAGTATCGTTTTATCATTTAGAATATATAGTTAAGAAAAGATATATTACGAACTCGTATATGGAAAAGTAACTAAGGTAGAACGAGAATCTTGTTTGTTACAAGTATCTTAACCCCCGTCGTCTTTACTTGATTTAATGCTTGGAATAAAACACGCACGTAGATACAAACATAGAGTTACTTGTCAGTTATTTATAGAACCAGTAGGAAAGACAGCAAATGAAACGTAACGTTAGCGCGGTTTCAAATTACCCTTGGAGTGAGGCAACTTGCACCATGACAGTTGCATTCGTGTAAACAACTTTGCTATAAATTGCCGTTTTTTTTAAATACCGCCTTGAGCTCGTTGGCTGATGCGCAAACACTGTGCAAGTTGTCTACGATGTGTGTTCTGCAGAGCGTAAACAGTGACATTAGTTCCGCATTTTGGGGAATGCCATGTACGTACTCGAAGATAATTAACTCTGCAGTTGTTAACAACTAGCTGTCGTTAGCCACTTTCACATAACTCTCTAGACTCTTTGCGACTCGTATCTGTGAAATATAATTAAAGGTGCGTATGTTAAAGGTTAAATTTTAACTGTCGATGCCGCAGTGACTCCATAGAACGGGGTACCAAGCGCATAGACCTTTCACTCTTGTCAAGGAGGAAGGATGCGGGCTGTACGCTTTAGGCTGTTCACGGTAATATTAGCACTTTTGAAAGCCCTGCTTAAGATCTACTTGTATGTGCCCTGTGTATTCTTCCGCCTTATGTAAGATTAACATTGTCATGGGTCTCATCACTTCATTCATACGTCGGTAAAGTGAAACTGTGAATTTATTATGAAAGTAAATACTTTGCAAATCTGCACATTTTTACACTTTGACGCATTAAAAACAACTGAAAGAGAAAGAAATAAGTGAAGTTATTACAAATTGACACTTAGCAATTTTTTTCAACGTTAAAATGTTGAACTACTTTCCCTCGGTCGTTACTAACTTAATTAGGTGCGTTTCACTCAGTACGCCTGTTAAAATATATGCAGGTAGGAGCAGTGACTTTTTTCTAAGGTTGATTTCATAAGTACTCACTTTATCGTGAACGACCTTTATCATCTTTACCGCGCCTGTAAACCATGCAGCAGGTTATCTGTAATACTTGAGGGGACATCGCAACTTTATCTATAGGAAAACTCCCTGTAAATTGGAGCATTTTCGCGACTCAAGGATATGATCAGGAGTTAGCGATCCTGCTAGATAGATGCAGGCGATATGCGTGAATTTATATTTACGTAATGTTAAATTATCTCATGAAGAAGATAGGCTACTTCTGAATTAATGGTTCAGAATTTTCAATTTTGTGGCCACTTAAAAAATTTTCATTCTGGCTAGACGTGATATATCTTACGAAATTACAACTTTGTCAGTTATTTCATCTTACGAATTTACATTAAATCTCTAATATATGGGATATGACATGATAACGAAACTGAGCTTTAAGGAATCTGAATATTACCAATAAATTCTTGTTTGTAGTGAATTAAAAATACAATAAATGTCATCCTAATCAAGATTATTAATTCGATTATAACAACAGCAGCTGAACATTGGAGATCGAACAACTCTAGTAAGTTATACAGTGTAATTTAACAAGCTCAGTACATCGTTTCACAGTCTGAAGTGAACAATAAGGCAAAAAACGGAAAAATTTTCGTACCACTTGAGATAGTGTAACACCAACTGCGTGCGATTGTAAATGACTTCGCCTCTCTTTGCCTATGCATAGGGACAGGTGTTTCCCATGAAAATATCTATGATCATGCTAGACTTCAATATCCTGCGTCCACAACCATAACTTCCATTGGTTATTGGTCAGATGTCTACGTGAGAAAACGTGTTATTATTTTACTGGGTCAATCGTAATAATGTACATCGCTACTGAACGACCGTGATTCGCGGGCAGACACTTGAGGCACGTGACATTTAAAATCATCGAATCACGTATGTGCAAGTAGTAGGGGCGGGCGGGTCCTACCCCACGTAAAACTAATTGGGATTAATTGATGGATTATCGATTTGACTGAAAGCATTAATCATTAATCCAATCTCAATCCGATCAAAGTTTTTAATCCAAAAAGGGTTAAATTTAATGAAATGGTTAACTATTTTGAAAGGGTTAATCAAAAAAGGGTTAATTATTTTTCTTGGTTTTCTTTCTTTTTGTGGGGAGGAGCTCTATACGATGTTAACACTGTGGTGTTCTAAAGGCGACTGAACAAAGTGGTGGGTTCCAATGTGTTATATAGGTGTTGAGTTGAGTGCAAGAGTTTACTAAGTGTAATTTTAAAAAATGTTTTTTAGGGTTTTGAGTGGGATACTGCTCGTAGACGGAAAATAACGGATTTTATATGAGTAGATTTAACACATGAGAGGAATTCAGCGTTCTACATATGAATAAATTACACATATCGAATCGCAAATTTCAAACAACTACATGAATAATAAGTGCAATAACTCCAGTATGGAATTAGACGTAACATGAGTATCAAGCTTAGAAATATAATTTACATGAGAGAGAATTCTAACTAAGTGAATAACATCTGATGTTGACAAGTGCAAACTGACGAAACTAAATCCAGCTAGCCAGTATGAAACTGCAAAAGGCAGAGTCTTTAAAAGAAATAAGTAATGAGTTCTATGTATGACTAACAAGAGAGACGTGTATAACAAACAACTATGTTTTACTGTCTTTAAACAAAATCCAGCTAGTTATTATGAATAAATAACACATTAACACCTACAAATTACACAATTCAGCTTGGGGAATGATATCTTATGGCAAAAAACTGAATACGATTTAAACCAGACACAGTAGCATGCATATATTCTGATAAGTAAAATATGTAATGAATTACAAGAAAATAATTAATGATAGAAAATTTTACCCCAAATTATTTGTTTCAAAATAACCAAATTGCATCGAACATAGAGCTTATTCCCGCATCATTTTATATAATGGAAAATATTCTCAATAATCCTTGATGGAAAAATTATTTAAATATTGCCTGTACTACAAATTTTTGTAAAGTATGGTAAATAGAGCGAACTTGTTAACACAAACTATATTTTAAACTGTTAGGAATTTTCGTAGACCAAGCTCAAAAATTGGGAATCTTATCTCAATATAGACTTAACATGCCTAAGTTTATATTTTCCCAATAAAATATAGAGTATGGGAATATTGAAGATATTTTCAAACATTACCTAAATTGTTGTGAAATATATGTAGGTCAAGTTGAGCAAAAACATATTTTCGAAAGTGTGTATAATGGAAAAGTAATAGTTATTAAAAAAAATAATACAATTACTCCTTATTCAATCAATGACATGAAACTTAAGTTGGTTCTAATTCAATGTTTTTCTATGCAGAGGTGAACTAAAAATTAATGTTAACTTTGGCAATGATGACTGACTGGGGTGAAACAGACTCTGATATTCTCCTCCCAAATCGTATGTGGATATTAAATGAGTCAAATGCTATATTTGGGATGAGAGAAGTAATGAGTGCAATTTAGTATAAAAAGTATTTGCTTGTATGTAATCCACTACTTCATAAAGATGGACCATAAAGACAACAAATATATATGCTTGCGTATACACAAATATAAATGTAAATTGATTATCAGCAAGTCATTAGCATGTTTGAGTAAAGCATTTTGACTTTGTTTCAGAAATAAATAGTTTTAGCAACGATTTTGAAAGAGCTTGTGTCTGCAAATAAATGTTTAATATCACATATCATCCTGTAGTTTCTTGTGTATTTTTGGAACAATGTATATTTGATTGTGTTAAAACGTTGTACATAAATTTCTCGATCTCTCTGTATTTGTATGTATTTTGTAAATTAATATAATATAAAATGGATTCCTTTGTTAAAATTTATTTAACCTATTCCTTATTAAAAGTGAAGTTGTTTTAGTAAGAAAAATATTTTCTGCACATAGACTTTGAAAGAAAAGTTCTGGAAGCAAGCTCTCTAACTGCTTTTCTATAACTAACATTAGAATATACCATTACAGATAAGGCTTGATTGATATATAAACTGGGATCGAGTCTCTGTTATTAATGACTGTAAGGTTATAAATTTAATGAATGTAACACTTTTAATGAATAAAATATAAATTAGTTTGTGCATGTGGAAAAGGTAGATATGGTCAAATTAATAGATGTTCAAATGAATCGCAAGGAATTTTTCCAAATTACCATTATTAACTTTTTTATTTTAACTCACTCCAAATTCTTATACTTGTAATGTATCCAAAAATATCTCAAAACAGGAAAAAAAGTTATAATTAGAGATTTGAGGTCTTGGCAGTGTGACCACTCCCTGTGTAGACTAATAAACCTTCAAGATTGAATTCAAACATTTTTTTCAATAGTTCCAACTACAGAAACCAAGATTTCATAGGTTGCCGACTGAGTCCAACAAACCCCCGCAAAGTATTTTGATTTTATTATCCTGGAGACAACCAAGGTGACTAGCTTTTCAAGTTTCAAGAAGGAAGTGGTCAATGACATCGCTGTCCCTGGAGGGGTGTTCAGGTCAAAGATTTTAACTGTTAAGAATAGCAAGATCAAAATGTCTTACCAGCTGTTTGAAATCTCTTGAGAAAAACTATTTTGTCTTCTACTTGATAAAATTAATATTCAATTTTCAAGCTCCATTGTGCAGCAGAAATAAAAATTCACATGGTGTTTATTAAAAATGAACAAATATTTATAAAACATGTTTTTACTCCCCCTCACACACTAACTGCTGCCAAAAAATTTAAAAATAATATCTTATAACATAGAATATCAACCAAATTGGAAACAGGTTCTAAGACATTAATCTGGAAAACATATCTGTATAGGTTTAGTGTAAATCTGATTATCAAAAAAAAAATTAAGAAAACAGGTTCATATATACTATAATTAGATAATATAATGTCTCTTGATTTAGATAAGATGTACTGTGAATAATAAATTATTTCCCTTAAAAGATTAAAGTAATTTTAGAAAATCTTAAAAAGGGACTGTAGAATGTTTTTTTTATGCATAATATACTTTTTTCTATAAATTATGTATTGTTTTATTAAATATGTGGATCTTTAACACAATGCTAATAGTTTTAATTGTTTATTAATTAAATATTATTTATTTGTTATTATTCAGAAGTTATTTTCCTGATAAATAAATGTTATTCATTTCTTCGAAACAAGAAACTTAGCAGAGACATTTATCTCTGAGGTTGGGGGTGCAGGCTTGAAGATATTTGAAAGTCGAAGGTGTGGGAAGAGAGGGAAATGGGTGTTTGATCTTCTGACTTCTGGTTGGAAGGGAGAAATCAGTTTTCTCGAGCGTTTGACCTGTAAATTTGGAATTTTTTAAAATAAGGCTTTAGCATCTACACCCCTTCTACTTTTTCCAGTTGTTTGTCAGTTCATTTTGCTTTGCGATATCGCACTCATATGAAGATTCCTTTCTTGGCTTATCTACACAAGATTTTAACAAAGAGCTTGATGATTTTGTTTATGATCATTTAAATACAATAATCAATAGGCAGATGATTTAGTAAGTGGTTTCTTAACTTCTTTAGAGGAAGAGGAGTGTACCTTCACATTGCAACCAATGACAGCATTATTATCCCCATTTAAGAGAGCTTCCACAATGCCGTCAGCAACTGCTTGCTCGTATTCAAAGATTGTAGCACCATATGCCATGGTACCCATGTCTACGAGACTGTCTACAGCACCATCAGCCAATCAGCCAATGTGTCCACATCTTCCAAGTTTGCAGCACCATCCACCATGGTGCCCATGTCTACAAATGTGTCCACAATGTCATCAGTAACTGCATCCAAATCTTCAATGTTTGCAGCACCATCAGCCATGGTGCCCATATCTAAGATAATGTCCACAGCACCATCAGCCACTCCATCCACATCTTCAAAGTTTGCAGCACTGTCCGGCATTGTGTCCATGTCTACAAGAGTGTCCACAATGTCGTCAGACATTGCGTCCACATCTTCAAAGTTTGTAGCACAGTCCACCATGGTGTCCATGTCTAAGAGAGTTTCAACAGCACTGTCAGCCAATGCATCCACATCTTCCAAGTTTGAAGCTCCATCTGCCATTGTGCCTATGTCTAAGAGAGTGTCCACAGCACCATCGGCCAATGCGTCCACATCTTCCAAGTTTGTAGCCCCATCCACCATGGTACTCCCACCTATAGAGCTTCAGATTTAAGAAGAAGAAGAAAAACATGTGAGCAATGACTGCAAACACCAAAGATTTGCTCCTGTTGAAAATCATTCGATTTAACATCTCCCTGTCTATATGTCTCTCTGAAAGCTGTATTTACCAATGAATGATAATTTGTTGTAGGAATTCGACGAATTTTTAATATTTAATTTTGGTGTATAACCTGCTTCACGTCAGACATCTATTGAAATATTGTCACCTGAAACATCTCGGCATAGATTAATTTCCCTGTCTCTGCCTATATTCAGTCTGTCACCACAATAAATAATTTTTAAACCCAAAATCCTCTTACTCCTTCACATACTTCACAACTAGTTATTATTCCAGTTAAGAAAAGCTAATTAAGCTTAGATCTTAACCCTAGATGTAAATTGTATTGAAAATTTGCAATTTCAAAAAATTTTTCATTATTACAAAAATTGTAATAATTTTTTAACATGTAATAAGGTCAAAAGTTTTTACAGTTTAATGATTGAATATATGAATTTGTAATGATTCTTAAAGAAATTTCATTTAGGTGTAACTATTTTTAAAGACCAATCATTCGGGTGTAACGATTTTTAAAGAAATTTAATTGATTTCTAAAGATTTTAAAGAAATTTAATTGTGTTTTAACAATTTTTAAAGAAATTTCATTCAGTCATAATGATTGTTAAAGAAATTTCAGTGGGTTTTACCAATTTTTGAAGAAATTTGATTCAGTTATAACGATTTTTAAAGAAATTTCATTCTATTCTAATGATTCCAAAGCAATGTCATTCAGTTTTATAATTTTTAATGAAATTCCACGAAGTCATAATGATTATTAAAGAAATTTCATTCATTCCTAATGTCTATTTAAAGACATTTCATTCAGTTTTAACCATTTTTAAAATAAATTTATTTATTTTAACGATCTTTAAAGAGAATTCATTCATTTTGGAAAGTTTCTCAATAAACCTTATTAATTCAATCATATAATGATGTAAATTGTATCACTCTAAATACAATTGACAGTGTAATGATAAACAGGGGAGTTTTTTATTATAGTTTAAAAAAGTCTGTCAGGCTTGTACATGTAAATGTAAGGGTATTTGAATATTTTTGAAGTTGTAGCAGGATATGCTGCAATATTTTTTTACAATTTTAATGATGTGAGACGGAGTTTTAGTTTTAAAAAAGTCTGTTTGGCTTGTACATGTAAATGTTAAGAGTATTTGAATATTTTTGGATATTTTTGAAGTCATACCAGGATATGGTGTGATATTTTTTTACAGTTTATTGATGTAAGATTGAGTTTTGGTTAGAAAAAAATCTATTTCGCTTGTACATGTAAATGTTAGTGTATTTGAATAAAAAACTATTTTATTTGTTTATTTCTATAATTTGTAATGTAATATACATTAATGATTTAGGTATGTGACCTTTTTCAGAAGTCAGTTGTAAACAATGTTTGTGATGTACCATGTTTGATGCTAAGTTGTATAATTTAGTCGGGTTAGAAAGTGATTATGAATTTTTTTTAAACATTTTCTTTCAATTTAAAAAGGAATAGTGTGTGACTTATTATTTGTTTTTTCAAATCTCCATGTCATTAACTTTTTGCAATAATATCTTATTATGATGAGTGATGAGAATAAAATTTTTTTGCAATGCTGATGTCTTGTATTTAAATTCAAATTCGTTACCTTTTTCCTTGCTTTCACAAAGAAGATGTAATTTATTGAATTAAAAAACTTACAGTCATTTAAATTAAAACTAACTTTGAAGGGCTGAGGGGCAAGTTAGAAATAAATATGGAGAAAATCAATCATAGCTGAATGAATGAAGTTTTGCACAGGAACGAGCCAACAGTTAAAAACATTTGTCCTCTCTGGCTATTCAAGTTGAAGGTTGGAGTAGGAGATACGACAGCCTGCTGGTAACCTTTTGTGATATCCCAAGGCAAGGAATTAAAGTGAACCCCGAATACCTTTTCAGAGGCAGGTAGAAAAGACTTCTGTGCCTCCTTGCATACAAGAAAGTTTCTAAAGCTAAAACTTTTATATCTACACTGAACACAGTTCAGCAAATAAATTAAATATTCCATTTTACATACCCGCACACAAATTACACCTCTTCAAGATACAATATGATGATGATGTCTGGAGAAGAACAAGAGACATTCAATAAAATTTATTAAAACTATTTTTTAATAAAAAATATTTAAGATTCAACTCAAGATATGTAAAAATATCCGTATATTTTCTGTGATAGTACAAGATTTTGGACCTTTTAGTATAAAAGTAAGAATAATGTTTAAAATTGCTATATTCCAACTCCGAAAAAACATGATATCCACCTATATTCATACTGTGTCATTAAACTTATGTCGGAAACTGTTAAAATATATATAATATCAAATATATATATATTATGTAACATGGAATACATTATGCTGTTGAAAAGTTGTTAGTCATAAAAAGAGATGGAATACATTGGTTGAGTGGTTATCACGCTCGCCTCCCCATTTGGGTCACACCATAAAAACAATTTTTTTCACAATGTGTGGATGTCATGTTAGACATTACCAGAGATCTCTCTTGTTTCACCTAGTCACACTGGTGAGCGACCTGTCCTGCCTGGTGATTCTCACCTCATTTCCCCTCATCGGCTCTCAAGATATTATTGTTAAAAGAGATGGACAGTTCTCTCCCAATATTTTTTTCTCTCCTACACAAATAAAATATGTCTTGTTTGAATCCTTGGAAAACAATTCTGTTTTAACTACTCAATGAAATAAGTCTTGAATTTCTGTATTGTTTTTTTTATGTATAAGTTTTCGATAATATAGTTAAATCTGGGGATTATCTCGGAGCTTATATTGGGAACTTTATTTCAGGGAGTTGTATTTTTTTTTAATTTCGATGCTTATATAGTCAATTTGTTCCATAAGGTTGAAACGCCAGCAAGTCAGGCAAAATCTCTTAGGGTGCGCATTCAGAGGGCTACGGGTCAAAGCAGGAAAGTCAACACTACAAAAATGCGATCTGAATACTGTAGCAGGGAAGGGGTGCGTAACAGTGAAACAGATACTGCAGGATCGCCAATTCACGGAAAAAATACAAGAAACTGGGGAGTGTAAAACAGGTTTTTGTGAACACCAGACTAGATCGATATCGGAACTCATCGGGAAAGTAGAATTTAAAGGCAAGTCACCTTCGAGAATAGGGGTGAAAGGGATGTGTGGACAGGGACATGTTCTTCTAGACTTGGACGAGTTATGAGGAAAGGAGGTGGGAGGGGGTGGTAAGAACTCCCAATCTGAGCACAACTAGGCAGTTGTTGCCATATTGACTCAGTTGCAAAAAATGTTAATCGCGAGCAGACAGATGAATAACCCTTAGAACCTCGCAGACACAACGTGGCGAGGTGGGAGGTGTAAGGGGTGTTTGACATCCTGGACTCGGGCTGGTTCTGAGGGATTTAGTTGGGAAGGGGTGGCTACAAGCAGGCAGGGCTCATGATCTGAATGCAAGTATGCAGCTGTCGCCATCTTGCCTCAATGTTAAAAAACTGACATACAAGGGCAGGCAGATGAATGACCACAAGACATGTCGCTCTGTTGAGGGGTGCAGTGGGAGTTTTGGGGAGGGAGGGGTGGCAGGCAGGGCCCTCCCAATCAGAATGCAACTAGGCACTCGATGCCATCTTGTCTTAGTGCCAAAAAATTAACAATTGCAGGCAGCCCAGGGTCGTACTGAGGCATGGGAAGGGAGGGGGTGTAGGGAGACCTGGAGCGAATTGAACTCAGCTACCCAGTCGCCACCATCTTCAGTTCGTGATAGAATTTTGACCTAGACAGACATGTACAGCTTTCCCTCTCATCTTCACCGCACCTCTAGAACTTGGTGGACAACAAT
Organism: Dryococelus australis; assembly: GCA_029891345.1. Lineage (NCBI taxonomy): Eukaryota > Metazoa > Arthropoda > Insecta > Phasmatodea > Phasmatidae > Dryococelus > Dryococelus australis. The sequence goes on from CM056994.1 coordinate 281,301,049, forward strand.
GCTATGATCATGGATTAACTGAACTATGGACCATCGCACATACCTTCATCTGTAGTGCTAGTCGCGATTTATGTTTTAATATAAAAGTATGTTATCAGAAAATATACATTTTCGTGTGTAAGTCAATATTGAGATAAGATTATAAATTTCTGAGCTCTGTCTACGAAAATTAATAACAGTTTAAAAATACAGTTTGTGTTAACAAGTGCACTCTATTTACCACACTTTTTGGGAAATTGTAGTGAGAGTATTATTTTAAAAATAACTTTCTTTTTGAGGATTACTGAGAGATTTTTCCATTATATAAAGTGATGTGGGATTAAGTTCTACGCTTCGATGCAATTTGGTTATTTTGAAACAAATAATTTGGGGTAAAATTTTCTATCATTAATTATTTTCTTGTAATTCATTACATATTTTACTTATCAAAATATATGAATGCTACTGTGTCTGGTTTAAATCGTATTCAGTTTTTTGCCATAAGATATCATTCACCAAGCTGAATAGTGTAATTTGTAGGTGTTAATGTGTTATTTATTCATAATAACTAGCTGTTTTGTTTAAAGACAGTAAAACATAGTCATTTGTTATACATGTCTCTCTTGTTATTCATACATAGAACTCATTACTTATTTCTTTTAAAGACTCTGACTTTTGCAGTTTCATACTGGCTAGCTGGATTTAGTTTCGTCAGTTTGCACTTGTCGACATCAGATGTTATTCACTTAGTTAGAATTCTCTCTCATGTAAATTATATTTCTAAGCTTGATACTCATGTTACGTCTAATTCCATACTGGAGTTATTGCACTTATTATTCATGTAGTTGTTTGAAATTTGCGATTCGATATGTGTAATTTATTCATACATAGAATGCTGAATTCCTCTCATGTGTCAAATCTACTCATATAAAATCCGTTATTTTCCGTCTACGAGCAGTATCCCACTCAAAACCCTAAAAAACATTTTTAAAAATTACACTTAGTAAACTCTTGCACTCAACTCAACACCTATATAACACATTGGAACCCACCACTTTGTTCAGTCGCCTTTAGAACACCACAGTGTTAACATCGTATAGAGCTCCTCCCCACAAAGAGAAAGAAAGAAAATCAAGAAAAATTAAAATAAGATATTTTTATCGTATTAAAATTAACCGTTTTTCATTAAACCTTTTCAATAAATTTTACCCTTTTTGATTCGACAAATTTGACGGATTAAGATCGGATTAAGGATTAACCTTTTCAATCAAATCTATAATTCATCAATTAATCCCAATTAATTCCAGGTGGGGTAAGACCCGCCCGCAACTACTACTTGTGCATATGAACGAAAGCATTTTGGAGTACAACTGGTCCTGAAATCTTTTCGCGAAAAACACCTGTCTCTACCTATGCATAATGGGAACGCAAGAACTATCCATTGAATGGTTGTTATGAAAACCAGCCTTTTAGTCCTAATATAATTAAAACGTTGTTATATCATACTGTGCAGTACATACTTGTATTTATGCTAGTTTTAACTGGAACATGCCTGTAAAATTTAGTAGACTACACATTTAATGCGGCTCTAGAGTAAAATCTACAAGTACATTGCTTGTTTTTGGAAATGAAGTTACGTTACAGCCGCGACACGCAGTCTGCAGTTTACACGTCTGCATTTTCTTATTCCTATTTATGTATTGAATGATTACAAGAATTGTTATTAAATGTGGTTCACAGTTGATGAAACATGCTATTGTTTGCAGCATTTTGAAAATTATTTATATTTCTTAGGCTTTATCAATAGGGCAGTCTTCAAACTGGCGGCTAATAGAATCAGAAATAAAAGACGAGAAAGACTGCAATGGCAAAAAATGTCCTTATTTTTACGGACACTTTTACAGAAGTGTACAGTAAGTGTACTGTAACACAATCTGTAAAGACGGAAAACGGAGATGCACTCAATGTACGGAAAGTCTCCGTAATTCCTATTCGCTTCAGGTTCCGCTAACGAACAATGTCGAGAAAAATTTGTTTCTGCTGTAGTCACGATATCCAAGCCTCTTAGACATGATCCTGCGAACATAAAACATACCATCAGGCATCTGCAACATTTAGCAACACTTGAACTACACAAAATCCAATAGACACCAAAGAAAAACGTCGCTCACGTCCTCACATCAAATACCACAGTTATGCCTGCCATGGTACACTCTAATTCTGAATCAGCGAGAATTTCACTGTTTCAATCATTCAACTGTATCTGATTGATAATCAGTCACTTCAGTGAATATAACTGATGAACCAATGAAGAAATGCCATATTTCCTTCACTAATTGATTCAGTGACATTACCCACTGATTTGTCAGTCATTTTTTGTCACTGTTTACTTAGTGGTTTATTTTTGACTGATGGATCAGTGAATCATCTCAGCTACTTCCTCTCCATCTCTAATTAGTTTTGTTGCCTCCCACCAAGGCGAACCGGGTTCAATCCCCGGCTGGGTCACCGGATTTTAGCAAGTGGGAATCGTGCCGGACGATGCCGTTGGCCGGTGGGTTTTCTCGGGGATCTCCCGTTTCCCCAGCCCCTTCATTCCGGCGCCGCTCCATATTTGCTTCAATCACCCTCATCCAGCAGCCAAAATCTCTCAACTCCACCCTACTCTTAATTAGTTTTAACTGATGTATTAGTGAAACTGCGCGTAAAAATAGCCGTCGAACATTACTTAAGAATGGCCGTTAAAAACGCGCAGTAACAACGAATAAACGAATAAAACTAATACAAAAAACTTTCTGAAATGTGTTTCGTCCTTCAAAACGCCATTTTACGAGGTAATATGAACACATAGCCTTTCATGCGGTTTTTAATTCTTTCTGTTCGATTCTATGTGATCAACACAGCAGTCTGTTTGGTAGTTTAAACTGCATTTAATGTGGTGAAGAGAGTACACTCATATACTATTCGTTTAGACCAACTTGGCATGGTAACTCGGATGGCAAGGCAGCCGCTTAGAGTAGAAGGGTGCGCGTTCGTCCCTGCCATTTTCATGTCTCCAAATTAATGAAACTACAATGTTTTGTGTAATTATGCAGAAAGAACGCAATTAGATTAGTTTTGATTGCTGAAAATTGTATACAAATTTGATACAGTTTGACACGCATAAACAAATGAATGAGCGCAGTTTACAATCATGATACTCGGGCAGATAAAAAAGGGAAGAATCTTTGATGAAACTATACACTGAAGCTGCATTGTTTTCTCGTTCAGGTTAGAAAACTAAAAAAGTAAGAATGAAACTTGTCGAAACATAAATGATGCTACGTTGTTTCGAAATATTTCGTTCAGAATACTTTTCGCTTACCATCTACGTCCCTAAGCGTAAACAACGTGAGGGATATTCTTTTACGTTTTGACGTAATCATTACATAAAAAAATAAGTATAAGATATATCATAACATCTATTGAAGAGCTATGCCATTCTTTCCGTGACAACAGTACCCATGACATTTTATCACGGCCTTCATGACTTCAGGAAAATACGGTAGACTGTGTCTTGGGGGGGGGGGGGGGGAAGTTCTTAGAAAAAATACAGAGAGTACTGAATGAGTCGCTGCCCGACCTAAAAGTTTACTGTCTGTGCTTTCCCGCAAGGAAGGTTTACTTTCCCTACCGAAATAGTCGTTTATGTATACAGCAGGCAAGTAATACTACTTTCCTCGTGGAAAGTTACTGTCTATTGTTTTTCCCCTATCTTAACAGTCATCTTCATGCATTAGATTTTCACTGGTTATGGCTAAATGGCAATGTTTTTAAAGGCTGTTAACGGTAAAACGAGCACTTTTGAAAGCCCTACTTAATATCTACTTGTATGCACTTTGTGTTTTCTTCCGCCTTATGTAAAATTAACATTGCCTCATCACTTTATTCATGCGTCGGTTAAGTGTAACTGTGAAATTATTAGAAAAGTAAATATTTTTACGAATCTACTCATGTTTACACTTCAATGCATTAAAAAAAAACAGAAAGTGAAAGGAATAGTTTAAGATATCATAAATAGTTACCTAACACTTTTTATTCGACAGTAATATATGGAGATACTTTCTATCCTTCGTTACTAACTTTACTGGACGCATGAATAATCTTTATAGATCGTTCGATATGGTTTTGTTCCTTCCTTTGTTTCGTTGTTTTCAATATCTGTTTGTATATATATATATATATATACAAACAGATATTGAAATATATATATATATATATATATATATATATATATATATATATATATATATATATATATATATATATATATATACAAACAGATATTATGTTGTGAAGTTTGTCGTTTGCCATTCCAATTTTTCTTTGCAAAATGAAAACCTAAAGAGCAAATTGATTAAGTTATTATTTTTTTCAACACTAATGTTGTCAGTTGCATAAGATAAACTTATTCATCCTAAAATATTAATGCGTTTGATGAAGGATAGAGTAGGTATTGTATTGAGAAAGCGACTGTGGCGGTGTAAGCCACTTGTGCCAGCAGCTGAGCGCCGCCGATCAAAACTTGTTTGTCCCGCGAGGGGGCAGGGAGAAAACTAGTTTGCCTCCGTGTTACACAGATTAAAGAAGTGCTGTGGGTCGTTACAGCCACTTTACAGGAAAGGCCCGTGGTTCCTCCCTCTCCTTCCCACCTGCTCCGCGGTTGCTCATTTGTGTCATGTCCACCGTGGCGCGGCCTCCATTTTTTTTTTATTATTATTCCATGACTGTAGCTCTTCTTCGTCGCGTCCGTCAGTGACGTCGCAGTCGAGGCGCCTGCGCCACTGTGTACTACCCCGCAGCTATTAAGGGCGCCCGCTACCTGGCGGTGGAAACGCGATGCAATGTGTTTGAAATCCGCGTTTTTTTTTTTTTTACGAAACCATTAAACGTGTCCCCATGATACCAATGTACGAAAAGAAAACACATTTCGGGCGAGGTACGTATAATACTCTCTATACATCACGTACATTATAAATGCTATTCCCGAGCCGTCAAACATAGCTAAAAACCGCTTATCCACACTGTTGTAGCTCATAATATACTATTTAGAAACATGCGAAACTAGTATGGGGACCTGCAGTGAACCTTGGTACAGACTTTCCACCAATAAAATTACAAGGTCACCGCTTAAAGTCCCATAGGTACACGTAGCACAACGGAAACTCTGCACGCCAATTCAGTACACGTAGCACAACGGAAACTCTGCACGCCAATTCAGTGCTTAGCGCGTAGGAGCGAAGGTGCATCAGCCGCGCGTATCAATGTAGTCCTTATAGATCCCGCGCTTCCCTTCCTCAAACGCGCTAATAACAACCAAGTAGGCGGCGCCCTTAAGGCCACGATCTCCCATTTTTACAGCTTTTGCGAGAATTAATTTTTTGAACCCAAACGGGAGCCGATATTGTAAAATCCTCTTACAATTTTTTTTTACAAATTATTTTTATTATGTAGTCTAAATTAAAAAAAAAACTGTATACCTTTATCTAATTAATTAACGAAAATTTCGGTTATTTGAAAATAAGTTAAAGTTATACAGTTTACTGTGTTGAAAAAATTAGACTACATAATAAAAACAATTTGTAACAAAATTGTTAGGGGATTTTACAATATTGGCTCCCTTCTGGGTTTGAATAATTCATTCTCGAAAAAGCTGTAGAAATGGGAGATCGTTGCCTTAAAGAAGTCAGTGGTTGGGACGTTATTTTATGCACGTTCGTTACGCATTTGAAGCGACGAGGCAGGTGGTTATCTCGGGAGAAGGTGACATCGAGCAGTGACGTCAGATGCAGACCGTGATCCGTGGACGAGCCATCGTGGACTAGGTTGTACGCTCCGCCATTGCGTCTGAAGACGCCGCACGGCTGCAGTCGTGACTTTCTGGACATGAACACGAAACCAGTTTTTAAAACATGCGATAGACGGTATCATTGTGACGTGAGCTCACGGCTCTTTGTCTTCAAAATCAACGTGGACCACTTACAGCTGTAGCTTTGCTGTATCTCGTATATCCGACCGAACCGTAGCGAACATGTGAGTTGGTATAGACCATTCACGGTTACTTGCCACTTTTTGAAGCCCTGCTGAAGTTCAACTTCCAGGATATTCCTCCGCCTCATGTAAACAAAGCTTAGAAAATTACTCCGCGAGGGCCAACGCACCGCATTCGTGCGCACTCAGTGTAATAATATTTTGTACGAAAACTATTTCTTACATGGTATTACAAACATTTATGTTTTTCCCCTGTTTTAACATATTAATTATAAATGGGACATTAGAATATAATAATATAATATTATTAAAAGTTCAATTTAACCAAAAATAAGGTATGTATATGTTAACACAAGTTTTTGATATATGACATATTTATGAAACAACCAGTTCGTCCTACATGGCGGTGTTGCTCAAGGATTTTCGCCCGTGGTAATCGTGCCGGACAGTGCCACTGGTAGGGGTGGGTTTTCTCGGGAATCTGATGTTTTCCCTGTAACTGCATTCCAGTGCCGTCTCCATACCTCACTTCACCTTTCACCCTCATCGGCTCCCAAGACCGCGATGTTAAGAACCGCCCAAACCTTTTCACTCACTCACGCACTCATTCACTCACTCGAAAGTCCATACCTGCAAATGCATAATGGAAAAATTATTATCCCTCACCCCACCGAAAGTATAAATCCGCTCTTGGTGATTGCAAAGTATGTGCGCTTAGTGCCAGACACTTCTGTAGTAAAGGCTGTTCAAGGTAAAGTGAGCACTTTTGGGACCCTAGTTACTTTTTTCCTTTCAGCCATTTTTTATCTTTTAACCAACTTTTTAAAATAAATATTGTCATGTAAGTAATAAACACAGTGTGTATATTCCACCGTACTCTGAAGTTAACGCCTAAGGCTAAAATAAAATAGATTAACTGACTATTATTCCAAATGAAAGGGCTTTGAAAAGTGTTCACTTTACGTGAGTAGTCTTCAGTTATAAAATCACCACGAAATATTCTAGGAATTCACACACATATACATTCATATCTATACATAGTATAAAACAATGTCGCCCGGCCGGGTGTGTGTGTATTCGGATAAGGCTTCTAAACTACTTGATGAATTTTAATGCGGTCTTCACCATCATTTAGAACATTTTTTGGGGAATGTTTATGTATACAATATATTAATATTTAATTTAAGTATAGCAGAGAAATGTCAATGTTTTCTAAATAAGTCCGAGAAAACCGCTTTTTGAGCGTTTACATGGCTTACGCTGACTAAACCACAAGAGAAACAAAAAATTAATGTATCAAAGAATTGTAGATCTCAAAAAGGTCTACAAAATAGTCCACGACAGCATATGTTTATCTTTTAAGGAAGACCGACAGTATTAGTCCTTATGAAATTTAATGTTTGTTACACCATGTCATTTTAGGAGCTAGCACAGATATATTAATTACGCGCAACAAAATAATTACAACGGTCGAGCGAGCTGATGAGGAAAAAAACTATGACGTCAAACTGCTCACCACGGCCGGCTCTATATGTAAATCGCACCCGAGCGATGCCGGGTGTACACTTGTAAATGTATGTATTAATAATATGTGTGTGATGATGAACATTTTCTACAGTGAAAAATTTATATTTTAAAGGGTAATAAAAGTTTTAATTTTCTGACCATAAAATAAGACGTTTTCAATACGGATAGTAGCGAGCTAGTTTCTGCGTAACTACTAAATTCACGTACTTAGCACGTTCGTGGACTATAAGTAACGTAATCTGTATAGACTACTTTTGCTCGTGTCTAAACTCTTTTAGATGTTCGAGGTTTTTTAATCTTCACTAAAGTTAGATTTACCTTTGTCGTAGTTGTGTACGTACTAAATTTGCAACTTTCCTAGGTTACATGCCGTGCCTTATACTTGACAACAAGAATGAACTATCATACCTGTTACGAAGAAATAATTACGTACGGGATATTCTGATCAAGCTTAAGAAAGAGCAAACCCATGTACGTACATGTTCATAAAATTATCAGGTTATTAATGACAGACATTTCTATGTTCACGTTTTCTTACAAGCCTAAGGAGTATAACAGTTATTCTAAATAAGAAAATTGTAGGGCTGGCTTCCTAGTTAAATCATACTTTATATTGCTATTATTGGGGTGATTTGATTATTTTTTATTATTATTATTTTTATTTGATTACTATTTCGAACTAAGTGTATGGTGAACTGTTATCTTTAATACCATTGTCTGGACCTGGAAGAAAATTACAGTTACCTCATCAGACCAAACCATACACAGTACAAAATTTTGAGCCTGAAACCGACGTATTATTTTACTATTACGTACTCTTGTAGATATTCAGGTTTACATTAGTTCACGTAGATAACAATATAATGATTTATTTTTACAGAAATTCAGTAAACCAATGACATAAAATTTTCAATCACTGTTTCTATGAATTCCAGCCGATCCGAGGGACACAGAAGGCAGCGTTATGATTTTTCATTTCGCAATTTCTTAGAAACAGCCTAGAAAAATATCAAAATGCAAGTATTTAGCTAACAACCTATCACTGGTAGTTTCCAAACATTTCTACGCAAGAGCCCAAAAAATATGCTCCATAGTGGAATTGTTGCTGTGTGGCCAAGAGAAGTAATTCTCTTTCATTTTCCCGTTTGCCCTGTGTTGTTTTTGGCAAAAAAAATACTTGTTGGCCTGGAACCATTCCCGTGCAAGGCTGCTCTGCTGGTGTTGCCAAATAAAATTTCGGAATAATGTGACAGTAAGGTAGAGATGTTCCTGCCTTCTAAGATCTATACAATTTTCTCCCAGAGCTTAATTGCCAGAGTCAAATTTTTTAAATCAAGCCTGTTCAAGTTCAAGGACCATTTTTACAGTTATTTTGAAATCCAAATTTTCTCATGTTACTCTTCACATCTGTAAACTTAATTGAAGGTTTATTGTTTAGTAATTTTTTTATCACGTGAGGAAATGTGCAGCTAGGTTTATACGTGAAACCTCAAAATTTTCAGAAATTGGGTTTATTAGTCCTGTATGTCATAACAAGGCATGGTTTTGTTGTCATCTTTGAATGAATAATGCAGTGGGGGTGAATGACTGGATGGAAATTTCTGGACATACGCCATCGCGATTCAGATGTTTGTCCTCGAACCACGAGGCTTGGTTACGAATTGATGTAAGAAAATTTTAAATAGGATGGGATATGTCAATTCCGAACCCGTTCAGTCCCTGCGCCAACGATCGAGGATGTGTTGCATGCTAAGGATACTTATGATCGGTGCTGTACAAAACAAGAAACCTGCGCTCTTTGGTTTGGGCATCTTCCGTGCGAGTGATCTGAATTGCGATTATTTCTGCAAATATCGATTATGAATGATTGGTGTTCATCACACTGAGTACGCGGCACATTTCTCAACAGCTGCAAAAAGCACGCTCGACACGAGAAAAATTCGCACACCACGATACTAAAGGCTGTCCACGATAAAGTGAGCATTTTTAAAATCAACCTTAGAAAAATGTCACTGCCCCTGCATTCATATATTTTGAAAGGCGCACTGAGTGACATGCGCTCAATAAAATTGGTAATAATGAATGGAAAGTATTATTATTTCTTACGATTTTTTTATGCATTGAAGTGTAAAATTTACCAGATATGTAATATATTTACTTTTCCAATAACTCCACAGTTTCACCTGACCGACGCATGAATAAACCGATGAGGCTCATGACAATGTTTTTATATAAGGTGGAAAGATACACAAACTGCATACAAGTAGATCACAAGCAGGGGTTTTAAAAGTGCTCATTTTACCGTGAACAGCCCATAAATGAGTGGAACACACGAACTCGTAGAGTAATTCAGGATTGTACGGGTTACAGCCAGTTTCATCAACGAAGATTAAGTTTACTACTAAGCACCACGTCATTTTGTTATAAGCGAACAATTTCCCAAAAGAAAACTATAAACGCATAATAAACACCAAAATACATGGTTCCACTGTGTGAAGAAAAATATGTTTTATTTTTAAAAAAAGTATATTTAGAATTTTTTTTTATTCCTACGGATATATGCGTTAAAAAAAGTAAAATAAAATATTCCAGTATTCACAAATGTTTACTAAACACATGTAATATAACTTTAAAACATGAAACTACTTTATCTCCGTTGTTGCCAACTTTACTGAGCGCGTGACAGTCAGTGTGGCCGTTAAAATATACGCAGGTAGGCGCGGTGATATTTTTCATAGGTTGATTTCGAAAGTCCTCTGTGAATCACGAACACGGTATTGCCCCAAACAGCCGGAACTCAGCTACGTCGCTGGTTCTGTGATTGTGAGAGCAAAAAACATTTAGTTATTATTTTCAGTACAAAATACATATAAAAAAACGTACGCGAGTTAGCCTGGACCTTCCTAGCGAGAGTGGGACCAAACGCGATATGTAACATCTTGGTTAAGGGGATATCGTTTCATCAGAAGATACAAGAACACGGCTAGCCCAAACAAGAAGGAAAACAGAGGTAAATGAAAATGCATTTTCAAGCGTGCCTTAAACCTAAACTAAAGAACTCATTTATTCATCTCATTACAATACGATAAACATTTAGTGTGAAATATTTTATTTAGTAATTTGGTATATTTTTATAAAGTTATGTATGAAAATAATTAGAACATACAAGGAAACACTCGCAAACAATTATAATGTCAAAGCAAACGGTCTACACTGTTCTTTAAATTGGCGATTTTAGAGTTACATCCTGAGTTTAAAAAAAAAAAGTATGTGTTTTCTGGAGGTGTTGGGTGAGGGGTTAGGGAGAGCTCCAACACTGCTTAATTTAGAACTATATCACTGGACTAGAGTGGCTAGCAGGACAATGCTGTACTGTGACTCCAGTTGGCGGTCGCATGCTCTACTGCGCCTCCGGCCTGGCTGACGACGGTGAGAGAGGAAGTGGCGTGACGGTGATGCTATCCCAGGGGGTAGTGATTGCTGCAGATTGCTATTTATGGCTTTCCCTGGGAGAAAGTCCCGGCCTAGTGTCCCCACAGTCTATAGCAGTGGAGAGTTCTGGATATCATACGTAGCTCTCCCTCGAGCAACGCAAGAGTTGTGTCTTATTGCGCTAGAATATCGCTTGGCGCATGTCTAATGGTGAAGCTAGCGGCAATGTGCAAAACACAACATGACAAAAATTACAACAAAGACATGACAAAATAATTCCAAATGTTACTGCTTGACATCACAGTAAGACAATTTACATGAAAGTCAGGAGTTTTTCGGTATCATTTTCAAGATGCTTATAGAATATAGGTAGGGATAAGAAAATATCGCGAGTGTCTAGACTCCACAGTCCTGTGTACACTCGGTTCTCAGATGTTTGTTTATTGGCTGCTGCCCCAGAGAGTAGCCAATGTTGCTGTACACTTGGCAGTACGGGCACTCGTTACTTGTTTCCTTACAAGTCTCCTATTGGTCCAGAGTTATAAAGGGTATGTCTAATGGACTGTGATCCAATTGCAAAGGTGACTTCAGTGTACACGTGTTGGACGTCTATTTTGTCCTGAAATGAATTCGCGAAATTTTCCTATCCTTAAATATAGGCTATTCACTGTAAAGGGAGGACTTTTTTTAGTCCCTGCAGAATTTTTCTTTTCAGCCAATTTTTATATTTCCGCCACATTTTAATATAAACATTGTCATGTGACTAATAAATACAGTATGTACATTTATACACTCTCAAACGTTAACGTCTGAGGCCGCAATAAAATATATTTATTAATGGTTAATGTCTGTTGGAAGGTTTTGAAAAAGTGCTCACTTTACCGTGAATAGCCTATAAAGTAGTTTCAAAGGAGGTGGACAGAAGGTAAATTTGTAACACACGATGCTGACAAAGAGTGCAGATATTATGCTAAAATACTACAAGGTATAAACGATAATTATATGAATTTAATCCGGTAAGTGGCAAATAATTTTTACTTCGCAAGATACGTTTTCTACTGTGGTTTGCTGTGCTACACGAATAAAAAAAATGGAATTAATTTCTAATCCCAAACTGCTAATCGTGCGCCGGTTCTCGTCGTACTGGCGCCAGAAGTATCTTGTACTTGACTGGAGGTTATGTTTTGCTCGCCTCGTCGGAATTTTCGTGTCGTACTTGTCGGAGTTATGTGATTCCGACACAAAACATATTTAAAACGCTTCGGGGGATGAAGAAAGAACTGAAACTAGAACACAGCATTCATTTGTGAATAGTGATTATATCTAGTATGGTTTACGCTCAATAATCGCATTTGGGCTACTGCCTATCAGCCCAACTGGCTTATATTAAACAGGGTTTAGTTTAAAAACGTTCCAATAGGAAGTCACGGACGTTGGTCCACTGCTTTTATCACTACGCCACGGAGTACTTTTCTTGGAAAACTACCTTCACTTACATGCAAAAGCGTACCGACACTAACTGAACTATTACAAACATTTAATACATGCAACTCAGAGATTCTATCATTTCAAATGTTAGCTAGTTCCTGTTTGATTGTTTTGCATAATCCGTACCAATTTTTACTGTCAGTTGTATTTAAATTGCTATGCAGAGTATATAACAACAGATATGTCGCTTGAAAATACTGCAGCTTGCCTTAAAAATAGACTTTGTTGCGATACTCCTCTTGTTCACTGAACAGCAAGTCAATGCTGTTCAGTAACTTCAAGATGATAAACACACTACTATAGATAGAATTGGTATATTATCATAGTTTTTAACGATTTTAGAGAGTCGCCTGATGGACAGATATTTTATAGTCATTAGAATGATACCGCCCTGTTACACTCCTAGAATTTTTTGTACTTTTACTAGAAAAATCCTTGGAAATCCTGTTGTCAAAAAAAATATTTTGTATTACTCTAAATATTTTCTTGTAATATTATATGAGAAATTTAAATAGAAAACAACTGCAATGAATAAATAAGAGTGAAGAGGAGCGTAGGGATTCTTTCAAAACATAAATAAATAATGAAAAAACACCCCTTCCCCCATGCAAGTAGGGTGCTAAGAATCTGCATCCAACAAAGTACACCGTATTACCTTTAACCACACGACCTGCTTGACTTACAACATAAGTATTTTTTTTTACGAGACTTAAATGTTTACTGAATGAAGCAAGACCATAATTTCATGTTTTGGGAAGAACTGAGGTTAGCGACTTACAGAATTACTGCACGTCTTAATGCCATTATATGTCTGTGCGAGGACTGCACATATACAGTGTTTCAGTTTCACAGTTACAGAATATATTGTTTTAGATACGTGCGACGGGGTGACAGTTATTAAAGGCCGTTCACGATAAAGTGAGCACTTTTGAGGCCCTAGTTACTTTTTATTTCAGCCATTTTTTTTAGTTTTCAATCAGATTTTTAAATGAATACGGTCATGCAAGTAATAAAAACAGTGTGTATATTCCACCGCGCTTGGAAGTTAACGCCTAAGGATAAAATAAAATATATTTATTGACTATTATTCCAATAGGGCTTTCAAAAGTGCTCACTTTACCGTGAACAGTCTATAGCTGTGCGAGGATCCCCGCGGATGGTGGTCGCCGGGCGGCGATGGTGTCGATAACGTCGACAGCGCACGCTGTAAAGAAGCGAAAGTCGGCCGTACTGCCAATGCTGTCAACGCACGCACATCTCGGGCGAGGCGTGGTCGGTGGTCACGCGTGCTTCCATCCCCCGAAGGTTGCAGCAGCAGCAGCAGCAGACGCGTGTTGCAACTGAAAGCTTCGGCCGGCGGCGCATTGATGCAGAAGTCTCTCCTCCGCCTTGCGACGTCACGCCGCGGCGACACCGCGACCGCCATTTGTTTACTACTTGGAAGTGTACTCGTCTGGAACCGCCATCGTGGGCGGAAGCCATCGCGACACTGGCTCGGTCTACATGCGATCCCACACTTGCGACTCGGAACTACTTTCCATCTATAGTCTATCCATGGTTACTTCACACATTTGAATCAAACCTGTGAAAAATCACATCATGTAAACCGTGTTTCGTTGTTTCCTAATTACCTACGTTATACACAGGGCCACCTGTTTTTCGCGAAAAGATTTTCAGGACTACTTGTATTCCAAATTACTAAGATGAACTTTCGTGATTGGATGATTTTACCTGTCACGCATTGCAAGTGTCACCCCGTGAATCGCGGACACTCACTATCGGAGTTACCTAATTCTGATTGGCCCAGTCAAGTGAGGACCTGTTGCCCGACAAAGACACGTGATCACTAACCAAAGGAAAAGTGCGTGTAGGGTATGCCATAGGACACTGAAGTATAGCCTTCGCGTAAGTCCTTTCACGAAAAAGCGGTGGCCCTAGTTATACAGCGTCACAAACTTTTATACTCGCGTTATCATTAAAGTAGCTTATTTTTTTTAACTAAATTAATATTTTTATTTATAAATGATTATATTTCCTTTATAATTAATATGAACTAAAACAGTGGCAAAATAGGCGTGTTGGCAATACCTAGCGAGAAATAGTTCTAATGACAAATATTATGACAGTGCCCAAAAATGCGGCGTGTTGTCCCATTGGTGTCATTTTCTATACTCGTTTAAGCTTTGTTTGCATGAGGTGGAGTAATATCCTGGAAGCAGAACTTTAGCAGGGCTTCAGTCAAGTTAGAAAACCGTGAATGGACTATAACCGGATCGTCTACAGAATTACCGCACCTCTCAAGATGCCTCCACCATGCAGACACGGAATACTTAATAACACATAATTGAAACAGCTGCTGACGCCGCGAACTCCAGCAACACACGCCAGCAAAATGGTGTCCCTTGCCGCCAACGTGTCGGAACGTCGTCGCCCAATGAGGGGCCTGGTAACTTAGTTGCCAGCACAGGCAGTCCAGACAAGTGAGAACCTCTCACCAAACACAAGGCCTGTTCCAGAGCTTCGCGTTTGCAACCAGTGAATAGTAATAATCCATTCACGGTTACTTCGCCCTGTTCTGAAGCCTTGCTAAAGTTCTTCTTCTAGGATATTCCTCCACCGCGTGCAAAACTAAGCTTAACTAAGTCCGGAAAATTATACCAAAGGGATAGTGCACCGAATTCGTGCGCACTCAGTGTAACAGTATTTTGTGCAAGAACTATTTCTCACTAGGCGCCACCAACGCAAATGTTTTCCCACTGTTTTTATTAAAATTATTTATAAATGAAGCGTTATAATTATTAGATAAAGTATGAGTAACATTTTATAAATGATTATATATATATATATATATATATATATATATATATGTTGAGATGATTTTCTAATGTATTATTGCTACATTTTTGCGTCACTGACTAGTCAATTACAAAGAACAGAAATGGAGTGGCAGTTCCTTCGATGTGGATGTATAGTTTATTCGCAGTTTCTTCACCCTTTTTGAATCAAACCTTCGAAAAATCGCCCCATGTATGACACGTTTAGTTATTTCCAATATATATATATATATATATATATATATATATATATATATATATATATATATATATATATAATATATATATATGTGTTATATATATGTTATATATATATATATATATATATATATATATAGTTATTTTTCACTTACGTATAAAACATTATGAGGAAGTCTGCACTACTTCGTTATGTTTACGGATTGCGTTTGAGATGTTGCGATGAATGTTTATTGCTATGTAGTGAATACTGCGCCAGAAAGAAAATGTGGAAATATTCAGGTACGTCATGGCCATTTGAGTTAAACAGAAAAGACAATCTAGAAAAATTTTATTGCCATTTTTGAACAGCGGATTGAAATGTTGGTTATGTATAAACCATACATTTTTCGTTATTGGTTTGCAAGTTCTATATTATATAAATTTATTTATTTATATTTCACCTCGTGCTCATAGTAAAATCGAAGTTCCCAGATTGACGTGGTAAACAAGCATGATTCGAGAATTTTTTGAACATCATGTTTATAGTCTATTCACGGTTTCTTCACATTTTTGAACTAAACCTTTGAAAAATCACCCCATGTGTGAAGGGCTTGGTTGTTTCCAAAATATGTCATGTACCACAAATGCTTTATGCATAAAATACCTTATTTCTTATTCAATTGAACTTGCACTTTCATTCTATCAATAAATTATAACATTTTAACTTTATAATTAATTTTTCATAAAACCAGGGAGAAAATAGGCGTGTTGGATGTACGCAGTAGGAACTAGATCTAACGCAAAATATTATTACACTGAGGTTGGACGAAGCTGTGCGTTGTACCTAGGGTAAAATTTTCTGGCATCTATTCAGCTTTGTTTGCATGAGGCGGAGGAATATACTGGAAGTAGAACTTTAGCAGGGCTTCTGAAACGTTAGAAGTACACGTGAATGGACTTCAGTAGTAATCACAACAGTAAAACTCCACAAATCATCGCGTACACTATGAAAACGACCGTCTGAAATGTTTGCTTGTTTTCCCGCCCTGTTACAAGATAGCATTTTATTGTAAAGGCTGTTCACAATAATGTGAGCACTTTAGAAATAAACCTTAGAAAAAAGTCACTGCTCCTACTTGTATATATTGTAACGGGTGCATTAAGTGACATGCGTCCAGTAAAGTTGGTAATAATGGAGGGAAGGTAGTTAGGGGTCTTAACTTTGAATAAAAAGTTTTAGGTATACATTTGTGATAACTTAAATTATTTCTTTCGCTTTCTGTTTATTTTAATGCGTCGAAGAGTGAAAATGTACAGGTTTGTAAAATATTTACTTTCCTAATCATTTCACAGTTTCACTTGACCGATGCATGAATAAAGTGATGAGGCGGATGGCAATGTTAATTTTACATAAGGCGGAAGAATACACAACTCGCACACAAGTAGATCTTATGCAGGGCTTTCAAAAGTGCTCATTTTACCGCGAGCAGCCTATAACAGGGTGGACGTAGCAGCGATCGTTAATCTGGCAAAGTGGGGCGAGCTGGTAACCGACGCACTGGGCAGGGTTCCAAACACGCGACCTTTCAACCCCTCAAACGTACGTGTTGGCGACACCTCGCCGCGAGTGTGCGCCTCAGCTCGGTCCATTGTGGGGCTCGCAGAACACAGGAATGAGACACCACACCTAAGTACCTCACCGCAGTCTCTGAATAGTTTCGAGCAAGTGCAGACAGCAGTTCCCCTCCGCATCACACACAGTTCCGCACTGAGAAAAAGGTTTTGTCGAATCAAACAAGATTTGTTTCGTGCGACCAAATTATTTGTTTGTATAGGGACGACTAAATTTTTTTTTTTTTTTTTTTATGAAACCAAATCTTCTGTTGTTCTCGTTTGGTAAGGTTTGGTTGGTTCAACTAAATAATTGTTTGGTTACACGTACAGTTTGGGCCGATATAAAAAAAAAATTACAAGTTCGATTGAGCTTCGAACCTATATCGCCCGCGTCAGCGCTACGCCTCAGTAACCTCGGCTAACGCGACAACTGATGAACTTGGAAAGCTTTTAAATAGATATACTTCAAATATTGGGAAACTTATGCAAACAAATATTTCTCTGATTGGCCGCGCGAGGTTCTGGAACTCGCCTTGTGCCTGATAAGCTACTGCGTACTTCCTATGTAGATATAATTAGTTTTTAAATTAATTTTTTATAAAGTAGGTAATGTTTTGCGTATTCAGGACGGTTTTAAACAGTAATTAAAGTTGTAATCACCAACATTATTCGCCGCTGTCGTATTTTTAATCTATTTGAAAGAGTTTCAACCTCACGGATATATAATCAAGATGGAGGCATCCTTTTCAGTTTCTTCATCAACTCGTTTCATGTAGTAGCCACGGGGAGCGCCCTACGTTCTACAACTGCGACGTGATTGACAAGGTACGGAACCTGGTACGGAACCTACCACGAAAAATAGGACGTGTCCAATTACCAAACCTGGTACGAAGACTGGCCGTACTAGGCGGATAATGCCATGACGGGTGCCACACTAGCCACATACCGGCCACCATGGCGGACCTTGCACAAGCTTTTACGGAATCTGGTATCGTGTAATATCGCCTTAAGGTTCCCTATTTGCCGGCCTGCCTGCTAGCAAGTAGGTCACCAGCCACTGACCGGCGGATGAAGATCCGACATGTTCTTGGCTAGTGACCCAATTTTGCTGGATTATGTGACTGGTGTTTACGGAATCAGCAGTAACTCAAATACATGTACACTGAGGAGTCAAGCTTCTTGCCGAATGAACACGCGTTATTTTCCGGATCTTTATCTATATAAGTATAGTACATTCCACAAGATACGTATTCTATAATCTGCATTAGACACTGCATAAAACTGAGTACAGTAAGTCCCTCACTTTCGTGAGATCTCCATTCATTGATGCGTAGAGACAATATAATTTCGCAATGTAAAATGGCATCAGGCTATATTTCACAGTACTATATTTGTTCGAGAAGAGAACATTTGCTTATTGGCTGCAGCCGCAGTCAGAGCTCATTCAACCTGTTCGGCTCGCCCATACGTAGAGACCTGGAATTTTCACGATTTCAATGACCTGTAGACTAGACTCTACGGTCTTATGTACAAGTATGCCAATATTAAGTGCACATTGGTTGTCTGCAGTCACAGTTAAATGCGATGATTGGGCCAGCATTTTCAAGCAGGTGTCAATCACCGTGTGGACCAATGGCCAAAGTTATGTAAAAACACGTGTTTTGAATTCTAGCTTTATTCAAAATGAATCCGCGAATTCTTCAGATCTCTACCCATACGGAATTAAGCCACACGAGTGCTGAATGCATGTATACTGTTATGCGCAGACTCCCCCACTGAACGAGAGTTCCTGTTACCTGGTTATGCGCGGTCTGGCACTGTAGGGGGTGACTTTCTCCAATCCTCCCCTTACTTAACCCCCCCCCCCCCCCCCGCCTTAAAAGCGCGTTCACTGCTCCGTCGCCTGGAAACCAAGGGAACAATTGACAGCCGATCTGTCTAGTGTCTCATCCCCTCCTCCCTCCTGTCAGGGGAGTCAACGACTTAAGAGGACGAACAAGAATTTTCTGGCAATCCTGAATGTTCTGGAAATCCTTTAGTCGGCGTAACGCGGCGTTTGGAGGAGATTCTGGACCAGAGTAAACGACACTCACTATAAATACCTTCCGCCGCCGGAGTAGAATCAGTATTTGTGGTAGCCATTTGACTGAAGTGCCACAATCAGGAGAAGTCTGGTGCAGTGAACGATATCGGCGAAAAAAAACGAACGTCGACGGAAGGTGCGAGGCGACGACGGACGAGGTGTTAGTGGTGCGAACGGACGAGTAGGCTACTGTGCATGGGGGCGCTCGGATCACTCTAGAACATTCCAAACTGGTGGAATCTGGAATTAATTAAGGTGGGACTGTATGAACAAGTAATACAGACACACACACGCATGTTGTATATATGTATGTATATATAAATAAATAAATACACACACATGCATATATATATATATATATATATATAGAGAGAGAGGAGAGAGAGAGAGAGAGAGAGAGAGAGAGACACACACTGCTATAATACAGTGATTATTCGGGCTGGTTTTTAGTTATTTGGTTCCATTTATTTCATAGAGATGATAATAAATTGTATTGATTGAATGTATTATTTGTAAATAACAAGTGATAGCCCTTTGTTGTTAAGACTTCCATCCCTTAAAGAAGCTGGCTAAGCACACTGATTTCGAAAAATTGTAAAAATACAACTTGTTAAAACTCCCGCAGGGCGTGTGTGATGAGCGGAAGTTCTACGACATTTGTGACACTAACTCATACCTAGGATGTTAGCAAATCATATCTCTCTTGATGAGACTTGCACACAGTAGTCTCATAAACAGCTGCTACTAATAAAACCAAGCACAAACACAATTTCTGCGACGTATGACAGAGCGTTGCACTGATAGAAAAATAGTTCCAAACAAAAAAAAATTCTTAACTGCAGAGCCTTGAATTATATGGCACTGTAGGGGGTGACTTGCTCCAACCCTCCCCTTACTTAAACAGACCCCCCTCCCCCGCCATTTTTTTAAAAGAATGTTGAACTTTTTGACAGCAGTGTATTGAAACTAAGGCCGTGTTAATTGTGGTCCCCATATAAGATGACTTAAGACTTCCACCGAAATCATGCTAGGTTTAAATCACGATGGTAGATTTATTTTTTTTTCATCCAAGTAGTGAGTGAATGTGAGTGAAGACATTAGGGTGGCTCGTAACAGCAAGGTCTCGAGAGCCGATGAGAGTGATGGAGGTGAGTATGAAGCGGCACCGGAATGAAGGGGTGGGGAAACGGGATATCCCCGAGAAAACCCACCGACCAACGTCCGGCACGATTCCCACATGCAAAGATCTGGTGACCCGGCCGGGGATTGAACCTGGATCGCCTTTGTGGGAGGCGAGTGGTCTAACAACTCAGCCACCGTGGCCCCATTCAAGTAGTTATCTACTAACAGCCAAATGAGATGTTAATTGATCCCTGTATTCTTTTGAGCTGCAGGACCAAGTAGCACAGGGAGGGATCAGCCTAGTAAGGCTTCCCGAATACGGGCAGTGGAATCTGCGCTCGTGGGACGGTGTTTAGTAACGCTGTAGCCGAGTGACCAGACCTGATGCCGTGGGCAAAGCGAGATTCGATTATAGATATCGAAGAGGTCGAGGGAGTGTCTCAATATTTCGGACAGTGGTGGCTGCCGATAGGAGCACCGCAGCCGACGTTCCTAATATGAACTCGGCACGCATCAAGTTGCCAGTTCGTGTGGGCAGACGCACAAGTGAATAAATTAAGGCAGTGTCAGAGCCATTTTGTCTCTCCCCACGCGCTCTGCTGAAAGGCTCGACTAGCAGGCTTATAATCCAACGACACGCTATAAATCAGAGCATAGTTTAAAGTGTCTTAAGTCTCAGCAGTCCCATTCAGAGGAAAGAAACACGTGGTTTAGTTATGTGTGTACGCGGAAGGTGTTAATGACATATCATTCCTCCTCCTTTCACATTACTTTCTGCATATGGGGCGTCACCTCCAATAGATATGCGATACCTGTAGTTTCTACGTTAACCATAAGTAGGGATAGGAAAATTTCGCGAGTTCAATGACCTGCATGCTAGACTCCACAATCGTTTGTATTGTCGAACCTCAGATGATTGTTCATTGACTGTTGCCCTAGTATCATCCCACATTTGAAAGTACGGGATTCGCTTCTTGTTACTTTGCAAGTCGGCTATTGGCGCGGAATCGTCCAGGGTGTGTATAATAAACTCTGATCCAATTGCAAAGGTGATTTCAGTGTACATGCGTTTGAAATCTATCTTGTGCTGAAATGATTCGCAAATTTTTCCTAACCCTAACCATAAGAAGGGCCACCTGTTTTTTTTTCCCCCGCGAAAAGATATACACGCAGACTAGACTTGTATGTATAACTAGGGACAGGTGTTTTTCGCGAAAATATTTATGGTCATGCTAGACTTCGATATCCTACTCCCACAACCACAACTTCCTTTGGTTATTGGCCGCGTGTCTGCGTGAGAATACGTGATCTTATTTGACTGGACCAAACGTAATAAAGTACTCCGATACTGAACGTCCGTGATTCGCGGACAGACACTTGATACACGTGACATTTAAAATCATCCAACCACGAATGTGCATATGAACGAAAGGATTTTGGAGTATAACTGGTCTGAAACCTTTTCGCGAAATACCTGTCTCTATGTATAACCTATGTCCATATCTGCTACTTTACCTTGTTCACTATCCGCATGTTTTTGTCAGAGACATTTTCTTACGTGATTAGACCAGTCAGAATTATGTTAGTCCGATACGAAACGTTCGAGATTCACGGGAAAAGAGCTGAGGCATAGAGTACTTGAGAATGCAGAGGTGAAATGGCGGCATGTATTGCAGGCCTTACTAGCCAGCAACATATGGCGGGACATCGTTCACCAATCAGCTCCTGGAGACTAACTGGCAGCGTATCTAATAGGTAGAGACCTGAAAGTTTCGCGAATTCAGTGACATGTAGGTTAGAATTCACAGTCTCATGTTCAAACTATCAAATATCTACGTCAGGTTGGTTGCTTACTGCCAGGGTGGATGGCATTGATTGGGCGTGCATTTTGTTGTAATTTTTTTATTGGTCCAGAGATCTCAAGGAGGTGTCAGATAACGCGTGGAACAACTGTACAAGTGACACACACGCATACGTTTATGATTTATATCTTGTCCCGAAACGAATCCGCGAATTTTCCAAGTTTCTACCAATAGGGTATATTCCGTAACGTGCAGAAGCCAATCAGAATCAAGGCACGTTTCCACAGTTTCACGCGACCAACGAGCAACAGAGGTCTCTTACATCAAAGGAACCGCCGTGCCATTTAGTTTCTGTATATATAGCTATTCTGTAGCGAACGCGAGTAGTAATTAAAGTCATACAATCACCAGGGACACCAGAATTTCGCGAAAAGACTCACGCGCATGTCAGGCTAGGCTGTAATAACCTATGGGCATACCAGCATATTTCTTTTGCTTATTAGTCGCGTGTATTTGTGACACCACACTTTCTTTCTTGGCTGACCAATCATAATTAGGTTACTCCTGTAGTGCGCGTCTGTGATTCGCATAACACATATATCATCCATGGGAGTAGTGGAAATTCGCGAGAAAATTTCAAGACAAGTTATATTTCAAGACATTGTAGGATCGTTCACCCACCTTGATTTCCTGAATTACTTTTTGACTCGTGTTAGCTATCTGCACACGAATCACGTAGGAGCTGCGCTTGTGTTGCCGAATTCTGAGTGGCCTGGTCAAATACGAAAACGCCTCCTTAAGCAGACAGCAACCAATGAGAACAAACAAACTGCTGTTGGGTGCTTACAGTATTGAAGTCTACCATGCACTCATATTTTTTCGCGAGCAATCACAATCATTATCTCGAATCATCCAGCCAAGAAAGTGGATCTGAACTAAAGTGTTATGAAATACTGTACAACTGGTAATGAAATGTTTTCGCGAAAATCGGGTTTCCCTAACAATCACGAAAGTGGTTCTGAGTTAAAGATTTTTTTTGTGGCACAGCTATTCGTGGAATATTTTCACAAAGATCAGGTACCCCTAAGCATAAGAATCCAGACAAATGTTCTTTGATAGAGACCGCATCATTCATTTCATGTTGTAGTTTGTTAGAATTCTAGGTATCACAGAAGTATATGTAAGTGCATTGAATAAAGTGTAATGTTGATGCAACAAAAAAAATTGCTGTTGAAACATTTCTTCAATCGTTTATGTTATAGTAACATTAATTATGTTGTGGCAAAGTTACTTATTGTTAACCATTTACAATGGCTTATGTCACTGAAACGCAAACATAATGTTGAAGTGTTAATGTTTACAAAGCCTCTAAGTAATGGTGCCACAGCCAAAAATTGTATTCCGCTAAAATTAATAGGAAGAAGAAAATATTTTGTGTTACTGTGACATTAAAGAAATGCCCAAAAAGCACAAGGTTACAATAACTTGGCGTTGTAAAAATGGCGAATAGCAGTGAACAGTGACAACCTCGTAAAATGAAACCACTGTACTTAAATTTTAAAGCATTGTATGAGAACTAAATATAGCTTAGATCAGCTCTCAAGCCTACCAAAGCTGTTTATGAGTGCCAATATTTACTTATATTTCTGGACCACGAAATATTTCCATATATGCAGTGTGTCGTTATATTGATGTTGCCGCAACCAAATGTATTATGCTAAAAAAAAATCAGGAAGAATAAAATATTTTGTGTTACTACAACATTAAAGAAATGGCCAACCACACAAGGTTACACTGACTTGTCGTTAAATGGCAGTTGGTAGGGAATAGCGATAACCTCGTAAAATGAAATCAGCGTATTTAAATTTCAAAGTATAGTTTGAAAGCTGAATGTAGTTTGGACCAGCCCTCAAGCCTTGCAAAGCAGTTTACATGTGCCAAATATGCATATGTATTTTTAGAGAATAGAGTATTTTAAGTTTAACATAACGAAAGAGAACTGCAATTTGTCGTTGTATTACCCACAGTATGAAATAAAATCAGATATGTTCAGGTAGAGCAGTTGGTAAGTCGTCGGGTTGCGCGAGGTGGAATGCATCAAGTACTCAGTGTATGGGTTCAATTCGCCTGCCTTACTTTTTTTTTATTCGTTAAAAATATTTATTTTTTTTACAAAACAATAGGACATAATTTATTTTACCCCGCAATTCTAATTTGAAGCAAAAAAAGATACAAGAAAAATGTTAACAAACTTTAAGCAACAGAAAATGAGTTTTGCAGCAACACGAAATTTGTCTTCTCGCAATACAAAATTTGTCTTACCGCAACGCAAAATTTGTTTTGCCGCAACATAAACATCATCGTAATGTTTCCCATACTGTAATGATTAATGTAATCACAAAAGTACTTAATGTTATAGTAAAATTAATATTTTAACATTATATTACATTAACAGCAACATTAGTTACTGATGGCTGGAGATGATTGTTTATCGCGGGAAAAGTTGACTGTTTGCTAGGATTCAGCATGCTGTACACATGTCCAACAGTTTTCTTTCCTTATTGATTGTCATGCATGTATGAATATACTACCCCATTTCGTTGGGCCAATGAGGATTTTGTTACTGTAAGGCAGAACGTTCATGATTGTCATGCAGGCAACTTAGTTGAATTAAAACCTTGTTCATCCAATCATGAAAGAATAAACTAGTTAGAGTGTTATAGAAGATATGTTGGCTCAAAAAATTTTCGCGATTTTCCATCATCTCTAGATGGCTCACGGATAACCAAAAATTAATGTTGTAGTAACATTAATACTGTTGCCACAACATTAGACATTCTCTTTGTATCATATATGGCACCTCCCGTCATTAAATGCGCCCTGAGGAAGTCTGAATCAATTACTATAGGCTCTACATTCTGCACTCGGGTGGCTTAATTTCTTAGTGGGGGGCCGAACAGCAGAATGAGATCTGACTGTGACAGAAACCAACAAGCAAATTACCCTTGCTCAAATAAATACAGTATTGTGAAGTCTAACTTCGCGCCATTTCATAATGCGAATTGATATATCTTTAGTGACAGAGTAGCCACCAATATTGATGTTTTAGAAAGTTAATTAAACGATTCTTGAATTAGCTTTTAGATAGTTTATTTTCATGTACTAAAAGTGTGCATAAATGCTTTTGTACTATTATATTAACTCTCTCTCTCTCTCTCTCTCTCTCTCTCTATATATATATATATATATATATATATATATATATATATATATATATATATATATAAAGCGCTTGCAGATTTATATATACATATAAAGAACTTACAGTTTTCAGTTAGAAGAAAATCATATTAATGAGGCCATAACTACAACTATTACTTTTAACAAATCGCTATAGTTATAGCCCCTGGTATTTCGCGGATTGAGTTGACACTAAACTAGGCTGGGCAACCCTCTATGCACTCGACACAGTATCGATTGCTTCTAGGTTGCTGTGACTAGAGAGGCCTCTGTACAGGACTGTTAAACACTCACTCACACTACTTCTTCCTACTTATTACTGGCTCACAGTTAAACGGGGCATGTCTAAAGAACTGTCGTCCAGTCACGACAGTAGGAGAAAAGAACCAGCCATTGAAATCTACTCTGCCGTCGAATGAATTCGGGAAATACTCGTGGCTCTAGCTACAGTCCATTCGCTGTTACTTCCAACTTTTCTGAAGCTCCGCTGAAGTTCTATTTCCAGGATATTCCTCCGCCTCTTGCAGACAAAGTTTAACTAGGTCTTGAAAATTACACTACAGGGACAACGCACCGCATTCGTGAGTACTCAGTGTAACAATGTTTTGAATACGATCTATTTCTTTCGAGGCATTTTCAACACACTTACTTTTTCCTTGTTTTTATTCACATTATAAAAAATATTATAACTTGCAAAAAGAATATAAATAAAATTCGAATTTAACCAAAAATAAGGTACTTTTATTTTAACACCGCTAATAGACTATATATACACTTACATTTATGTTTGTCGATTTCCGCAGCCATTGTGTGATTTTATGGTGTCCCTGTACATTATACCCCGAGAGCCAAGCTTCCGAATCACTTCCGTCAATTCGACTGCGAGCGCAGAAATGATACAGGCAGTCCAAAAATAAAACCGCATACAATACAAACAGAACCTCAGTTCACTGCGACATCCTTCCAACTTTATTCTCCTTACCAAAAACGCCAGATAGAGCCACGAGTATTTCGCGAATTCATCCGGAGGCGAAGTAGACCCCAAACACTTGGTGTTTCCTCCTATTGTTGGGATTGGACGAGAGGTGTTGAGACGCGCCGTGTTTGACTGTGCGCCAGTAACAAGCAGGAAGCAGTAGTGTGAGTGGGTGTTTTAACACAAGAGGCCTCACTTGATCAAGGCAACCAATAAGCAAACGATTATGTCTCGAGTGTATAGAGGACTGTCCAGCCCAGCTTACTGCCAACTCAAGCCGCGAAACACTCTGGGCTCTACAAATAGATCATCTACCGCTGCTAACAAAATATATTATAAGTAGTGTGTACGGCAGAGTTCTGGCGCACTTTCGCCCATATCGTAATCCTCCCTCCTCCCAGGTTGGATAAATGGACAGCCAATGTCGATAAGGGTCACCTAGCAAAATTTCATATCCTGACCGAGATCTCTTCCACGTTATTTACATACACCCCATGTCGATAAGGGCAAAAGTGCTTCAGAACTTTGCTGTACACACTACTATTATAGTTTCGTCTAGTCACTGATAACCATGCACTATTTAACTAAGTAAAATTATAAACTTACATAAACTATGCTGTTCCAGTACAAAAACACAGGAATTGTGTGTTTTCTCAATTTTTCTCATGGTGTGACTGAAAATACCTTGAATTGAGACCACAGTCAGTAGACGCATTTCCAGCCATTGCTTAGATACGTGATGTTCAGTCTTCCTGTACTGGAAAAATATTTTGTGTCAGCTACAAATTGTTTTGTGGAAATTCACATTGTCAATTTTTTTTTAATGTGAATAATAGTGAACACATGATTATTTAGTTATCATAGCAATACTGCTGTAACCAATATTAAATAATAATGGCTTCACTACAAAATATTTCTCTTGATATGCGTAGACATGTGTTTATTTAGTCCTATCTAGCCTTTTATTAGTTGGTGCAATTAGATCTATGACTAAACAATAATATTTATGTAAACGATGTTCACGATAAAATGAGCACTGCCCCTGCCTGCATAGGCCTATATTTTAACGGGAGCACTGGGTGACATGCGCCCAGTATAGTTTGTAACGATGGATGGGAAGTAGTTCCATTATATTAACGTCTAATAAAAGGTGTTAGGTAACCATTTGTAATGACGTAAATTATTTCTTTTGCTTTATGTTTTTTTAATGCTTCGAAGTGTAAATATGACCAGATTCGTATGATATTTACTTTTGTAATAATTTCATAGTTTCACCTGACCGACGCATGAATAAAGTGATGAGGCCCAATGACAATGATAATTTTACATATGATCGAAGAATACACAACGTGTATACAAGTAGATCTTAAGCAGGGCCAGCGTTACCTCAGACCAGGTGGCACGGGATTTGATGCTTGTTTTTCTTACAGGTCTGAAATAGGACCAAAGTTCACCTGGACGTGTCTAATAAACTGTGATACTAACATAAACGTACATGTACTTGATGTCTTCCTTGTTCTAAAATGAATTCGTGGAATTTTCCAGTCCCTAGTGATGACCGGTAGTGTACGCAGCAAGAAGCCTGTGTGCAATCTTCACTCTAAGAAATTATTCGAAAAATTGCCGTATCAATGTACACGAAAAGTGAGGAAGTGCGAATGGTAAATTATTTTTCTATACATCCATGGTACCGTTCCTACATTCGCTCACGGAACAGTCAAATGCGCAGGGCGTTCACCAACCTGTAGAGCTAGTGATTTTCGCGAGAAAAAAAAATGAGTACATGGTAGACTTCAATACTATAAGCACCCAACGGCAGTTTGTTGCCATTGGTTGCTGTCTCCTTGGGAAGGAGTTTTCATATTTGACCAAGCCATTCGGAATTCTACAACATCGGCACGGCTCCAACGTGATTCGAGTGCAGACAGTTAACACGTGGCAAAAAGTAATTAAGCTAATCAAGATAGGTGAATAACCCTACAATGTTTTGGAGTATAAATTGGCTTGAAATCTTTCCGCGAAATTTCACTACCCTTATCAACCTTGAATAGTAACAACGCTCAACATTCCTATATTTGTGGTCTGACATGTGTTATTATTTTCATACAATCTATTGGTTAAAAACTTCCATTACAGTTTAGGAAGCTTGCCAGAAAATTTTTACAGTGTTACTTGTGGCTAGTTTAATTTTTGGAATGTTATACAACTCTTTCACATAAATGGTTTATTTCAATATCATCGAGTAAGCAGTACATTGTTCACTAATTTTTGGAAAAATGCTGGACACGAATACATCACATGGCATTAATTACGTGATTGCAACAGTTGAACTCATCAATCAATGTGTAACGGAACGGGTTGGACATTTCGTTGCCGCTGTATGCTTTACTTTTCAGCGGTTTTAAATCAGATAAGTAGGTACTATTTTGATGTGAATACGTCTTAAAATTTGCAACCATAGTGGAAGGCAATTCAGAAAATCCGATGATAAAATCGGGGGATAGAGTTTGGCATTACAGCTCCGAATCTATCATCTAAATCCAAAATTCAATCACACCACTCGATTTCCAAAGGATAAAAGAATATGTTACTTTTAGTGAGGACTGCGAAGAATTGTGGGTGCGGGGGGGGGGAGGGGGGCGCAATTTTGAGAACGTTTCACCGCGTCTCATAACTTTTTCGTAGAATAACTTTTGACTAGGAGAAGCTAAGACGCTCGTGTAGGTTTCAATCGACAGCTCTCGTCAAGATCAATCGATTGAGTGTATAAAAATATTTGTGTGGCGTGGTTATGGTGAAATTGTATGAGTTAAATGTAAAAAGTTAAGAAAACTTAACAAAATGTCGGCCTATACTCGTCAAAAAACCAAGTCGAAATACAAACATCGTATATGGTTGGAAATAGCATATCAAAAGCAATCAGATGATACCCATAAAACCCCATATGATCGAGTGAAGCGGTGCCGGGAACGTAAAAAAACCTCAAGGCGTCCGAGCGCGTCAATGTAGACGTATTCACGCAAATCAAACGGCCGTGTCCCCAACACAGCCACACCCCATTTTTTCCGTGTCCCCAGCGGATTCAAAGCTGCCAGAAAAAGGCCGAGCTCGTCATCGCTTCAGCTGTTTCCTCGCGTGACGCAAGACCTTCGCGAGCAATAGTTCCTTATTTGTAGCACATGCTGACGAAATACGATGCAATCTAAAGCAGTGATAGCGTTATTCTGGCAGCGGCAGCGAGTGAGTTGTGAGGATCTGTCGTGGCGAGCATGCGGCGTGACCACCAGTTCGCGCTTTTAAGCGTGTCCTTTCAACAGTTCCAGGCCCAGTGTATGTACGAAACTGTGGACACAACGCACAGGAAGGTTGCTGTAAAGCTGGTGCCACATTAGTGCGATGAGTTGCGTTGCGATGCGTTGCGATGAGACGAGCTATACTTGCTTTTTCACAACTGTGCGATGATCTGTCGGCGACGGAAGCCGTCTGAGATGGTGCTGCTGTCTAGTTTAAGGGTGGTAATTACATTTTCAAACATCACGAATGTAACAAAAGACAAGCGTAAAAAGTTATTATTTTGGTGTTAATAAACTAATATTATGACATCGTCCATATCTATTCTTCTTCTTCTCCGTCGCAGTCTGACGCCGACAATCACAACGAAAGAATTTTGCGCAACGCACTCGACGCCGACGCGCTCCGACGGATTCTGCTTCATCTCGATTGGCTACCGCTCATCGCAACGCATCGCACTATTGTGAAATCAGATTTAGCCGGCACTGTACGTGCATAACAAAGCTCAGTGCTTTAGAATCTCCCCGTGGATATAATCCATTCACAGTAATGCGCACTTTTCTGAAGCACTGCTTAAGTTCTACTTCCAGGATATTCCTCCGCCTCGTACAGATTAAGCTTAAATAAGTCTAGAAAATTACACGAAAGGACAAAGCACCGAATTCGTGCGCACTCAGATGTAAAATTACTTTGCATGAGAACTATTTATTACTAGGCGCTACCAACACACATATTTTTTCCACTGTCTGCCGTGAACGGTGTTACTGCTTTAGATTGCATCATATTTCGTCAACATCTGCTACAAATACGGAAATATTGCTCGCGAAGGTTTTGCAACACACGAAGAAATAGTTGAAGCGATGATGAGCTCGGCCTTTTTCTTGCAGCTTTGGATCCGCTGAGGACACTTGTTTTCTCGCTGTTTTAAATACATATTTATTATAACTAAAATATTATTATTTCATAAATAAAATTTCGATAAAACTTCAATTTAATGAAAAATGAAATACTGTTATGTTAACAGAGGTATTAAACGCTTGTGATGAATGGCTAAAAACGTGCAAAATTCGCGTTATTATTTCAAGACGTACTAGACTTCAAAGACTTGTGCTTTTGTATTACATTTGTTATCGGACTACCGTTTGTCCGGACACGCCCTGGACGACTTTTGACCAATAGCGAGCAACTAACGAAAAGTTGGTCCGGTCACGTCCCATCAAGTGAAAAGGTATTTTGCTGGTCCCTATGAATAGAATAATTAGGAAAAAATTAACGCTTCAAACACGGCGTAATTTTTCGAAGGTTTCATTTAAAAAGTGTGAAGAAATCGCAAATAGACTATAACTCACTCGTATATGCTGTTCGCGGTAAAGTGAGCACTTTTGAGGCCCTTATTACTTTCTCCTTTCAGCCATTTTTCATCCTTTAACCACCTTTTAGAATAAATATTGCCATGTAAGTAACGAACACAGTGTGTACATTCCACCGCACTCGGAAGTTAACGTCTAGGTCTAAAATAAAATATACTCATTGCCTATTGTTCCAAATGAGAGGACTTTCAAAAGTGCTCACTTTGTCGTGAATAGACGATAAATCATGTTACCGTTCTAAATTTGTGAATGATTCATATTACTATAGTCGAAATTCAAAGTCTGCAGTTCATTGTTTTGGATAACTAACCTAGTGATCTTTCAGCTAAAGTACAGCACAGAACCAACAAAATTATTAGTTACAACACCAGAGACGAAATTGGGTGGTAGTTCCTTTCATGCGCCTGTACCCAGCATTCTATGATTGGCTGCACGAGCTCAGGAAGTGGCGCTGAGTCTGATTGGCCACTGCGCGCTGCGAAATATCCCCTGTTGCCTGGGCGACTTGGCTCGTAAGAAGGTTAGCGGGTGCTGATTGGCGGAAGTAGTTCCAACATGTTGTTGGCTAGTGACGCCATTTCGCATAGTCCTTGCTCGCGGCTGGAGTTCGCGTTATAAGTAGAGGCCTGAAAAATTCGCGAGTTGGACGACCTGCAGGCTAGACTCCCCGGTCTTATATGCAGTCGTGCAAATATCAATTGCCCATTGGTTGCTTGCTGCCACAGTAGAGGGCGATGATTGGACGTGCATTTTGTTGTATGTTTCTCATTGGCCCAGTGTTCTCCAGGAAGTGTCTAATACCGCGTGGACCAATGGCAAAGGTAACATGAAAGTAAGAGTTTTCCAATTCTACCTTGTCCCAAAATTAATCCGCGAATTTTTCAGGTCTCGGGACAGGTGTTTTTCGCAAAAAGATTTAAGGCCAGTTGTATTACAAAACAATTTTGATTAT
Source organism: Dryococelus australis (assembly GCA_029891345.1). Classification (NCBI taxonomy): domain Eukaryota; kingdom Metazoa; phylum Arthropoda; class Insecta; order Phasmatodea; family Phasmatidae; genus Dryococelus; species Dryococelus australis. Next base: position 281,332,969 of record CM056994.1, read on the forward strand.
ATGCACGTTCGTGGTTGGATCATTTCAAATGTCACGTGTCTCAAGTGTCTGTCCGCGAATCATGGACTTTCAGTATAGGAGTACTTCATTACAGTTGGCCGAGTCAAATAGGAACATGTCTTCTCACGTAGACACCTGGCCAATAACCAAAGGAAGTTGTGGTTATGGACGTAGGATATTGAAGCCTAGCATGGCCATAAATATTTTCGCGAACTACACCTGTCCCTAGTTATAAGAAGCTGTTTCTCCTGTGTAGGTAAAGTCCATTCACGGCCATGTCACGCTTTTTGAATCAAACCTTTGAAAAATCACCTCATTTAATGGGTTTATTTGTTTTTTAATTAAATATTTTTTTATATCCTTCAGTATATCTTAAAATAACTTAAATTTTTTGGTAAAACTAATATGTTACAGTTTTTATATCAATTTCAAGAATTTATTTCATAGTCAGTATAAATTAAACAGTGTAAAAATGCAATGAAGTGAAGGGATTTGGACGGCTCTTAACAGCGAGATCTTGAGAGCCGATGAGGGTGATTGATGTGGGCAAGGAGCAGCGCCGGAGTGAAAGGGCGGGGTAAACGGGAGATCCCCTAGAAAACCCCGCCGACCAGCGGCATCGTCCACCACGATTCCCACATGCGAAAATCCGGGAGCGACCCCGCCGGGAATCGAACCGGTTTCGTCTCGGTAAAAGGCGAGCAGTCTAACCACTACACCACCGCGGCTTCTCTAAACAAATACAGGCATATTGTTACACGCTCGCTGCTTCTCATCCCGCGCGAGCGGACGGAAGAGGAGGACAGTGTAGCGATATGATCTGTTATCACCATTTTTAATGTATTTCACTCACGCATATCGTCCAATAGTCCAGCCTACCAGCAGCACTCTTCACTGCTTGATATCACCAGAAAGAAAGTAATTATTCAGTAAAGTATTATTCAGTTACTTTTGTAAGTACAGCGTTAGTAAAACAATTGTTTTTATTTGGCTTTTGTTATTTTAACATTGGCTGTGTTATTTACGTTTCGTTTTCCTAGTTCAGTTCCGTCTTGGATACATGTGACCTGCTTTTTTGGTTTGAGTGATTCGGGAGTGTTAAAATATTTAAAATAAACTATAAGAAATGTTGCCCACAAACTTGCATGTTGATTTCACAAGGTGAAATGAAGGAACGTCGCGTGGTAATTCGTACGAAACGTAACAGTTTGTTTGAGAAAGTATGCACTTTCTATTTTAAATTCCGTTTATTCAAAACTTCCATTGCGCTTATGACTGAAAATAATAACGTCAATATTTAAACATAAACAGTCATTGCCATGTTCTATTTGTAATAACCTAACCTCTAGTTATTTGTGAAATGAGACTGAGGTAATACGAGTTAGATACACTGTGAAAAATATGCGTAAATTTACACATACAAATTTTTGGTAATTTTACATTTTGTATGTGTAATTTGTAAATACATCTACAGTATGTGTAATTTTTCACAAATGTTCTTAAAAATTCAGTGAGTACTAAATGTCTTTGGTGAAAATACATGAATGTATGGCTTAATAAACACAATGTTGGTGTTAATTGACACATTTTGAAGTATGCGTAAAAATACACCTACTCAATGTTTTAACCTTAAGTTATGTATTTTTACTGCTACATATTCTTTGTATAAACACCCAATATCAGTATAGTTGTACATCTTCAATTGTGCAAGTTTACAACAATGACCGTGTGTGTGTAAACTTGCATTACATTCTGGAGTATCGGTATGCGTATATTTACACATACAAATTTGTGATAATTTTACATTTGTATCTGTAATTTGCTAAAACGAGTACAGTATTTGTAATTTTACACCACTGTTCCTGTGAATTCAAATATAACTACAAGGGCTTGTTTGTAAAAGGCGAAAGATTTATGCGTTTGAAGGGAAATTTGTTTGCGCCGGGACGTGCAGGGCGTCCTGACCTCTGGGCTATGTGTTCTCCGCTGTCTGGGGAGGGAAACTTCCTTAGCCCCCAGAGAGATACAAATACTGCAACCGCCTGGGTGGTATAAGGGTCCTAGCACACCCTCGCTCTGAGCTTCGACAGTGATAGAAAAGGCAGTTATTTGCTACCCACATTTTGGAAATAACTTTTTACAACTTCATTTATCTACCAAAATACAAAACGGTGTAAATTAACATGAACATTATAAAATACACTAACCCAGAAAGTAAAATAACATGACGCAGTTGTAAAAGAACAAATGTCGAGGGTAAAATTGCTTAGTAGAACAGTGAAAAATGTACAGAAATCGTGTAATTACAATAACAGTGAATCTGCGATTTTATTATCTTGTTAGTGAACAAATACACATACACAGTGGTGAAATTACAATTGCGATGTCTTTGAAAATTTACTTGCCGCTGAGAGAAAATACACGAATGTTGCAGTTTATTTCCTGCTACATAGTAATAGTAATTTTACACCATTCTATGTCAAATTAGTTGTACGATTATATGTTATTTTACTAATTTGTAGGCTACATTTTCTTGGACATAGAGTAGAAAACATTGACATATGTAGGTGTAAAATTACACTGACATCAGTGGAGACACTGCTGCCACATACATTTGGTGTAAAATTACACATTTTTTTTACAGTGTAGGCCTAACAGTTGTACATTTTAATTGGTGGATAAAAGAAAAGCGAATGCACCACCCAGTAGTGGTTTGTAACAAAATCCTTAAATCACTTTTTCATTTACACATCACTATATTATTACTGTGATAGAACACTGTTTTGATACTTCTCCCTGCTGAATTAATGTTTCCAACGAAATATTCATCACTTAAAAAGCTGACAGGGAAGTTAGGTTGCGGAACACGTAGTAAGTCTTCGGACTAAAAGTTTTACTAATGTGTGTTATTTGCATATGGAAACTGTAGTTCCCTCCTACCTTACTGTTGCAAACTAATTTCAGCAATTCAAATGTTTATTTCCTGATATTTGTTTCGTTATTTAGTATATTTGTTATGTTCTTCGGCTTGTTTTCGGCTGTGGTCACCGTCCGTTTAAATAGTTGTTAGAAATCTTACAGTGTGTGCACATGCATGCACTATTCGTGGGCGCAACAAGCGCCATTCTTTTGTTTGTTTTATAAAGTCAGGATAAATAAATAAACCTACCTACTTTTATTCTCCTCCGTGTAATTTTGGTAAACAAATATACTATATTATAGACCTTTATTGGGTTAGGAATTTATAAAGCAAGACTACATTACTGAAAACAGTGGAATGGCACAGGAACACGTATTCTTTCACTATAAGTATTTTCAAAAAATATTAAATATATATATATATATATATACATTCGTAAAATTATAAATTCATAACTTTAGAATAAATGGAACAAAAATTCCCAGCTCAAACTGTTAATTCATACCTGACGCTGTTCATATGTTACTATCATACCCCACCATCATCCCTACTAACTGCTCCATTGTTAATTGAAATGTAAATATTAATTTGTAAATTGTTTATTTTAAAGTGAATATTAGTTTGTTTATGTAGAATAACGATCGATTGAAGACAGTATCGATTAATTTGAAGAATGCGAGTGACGATAGTTACATAAGGGAGTGAGTGTACGTGCGAGAGCAAGAGCGGGTGCGAGTGTGCGTACTGGCTATTTGGAACACAGCCTCTGTAGGTCACGTGCCCTCTGAGTCTACTCCAGAACATGTTAGGTTGATATGTAGGACTACCTTTGATAGCGTTCGAGGCGTAGGACGATCCCACAGACAGGCTGTCGAGGTGGAAAAAAAAAGACCGTCAGCATCAACGATACACGCCTGTAGTCTATTCACGGTTTCTTCGGCCTTTTTGAATCAAACCTTTGAAAAATCTCCCCATGTATGGCATGTTTAGTTATTTCCAACATATATCATATATCACAAGCGTTTTAAACTTGTGTTCATAAAAAGTTACTTTTTTTTTCTGTTAAATTGATATGTTATTCATATTATATCTATAAATTATAATGCTTCATCTATAAATAATTCGAATTAAAACAGAGAGAAGATAGGTATGTAGTTCTTATACAAAATACTGTTAAAGGCTGTTCACGATAAAGTGAGCATTTTTGAAATCTGCCTTACAAAAAGTTACTGCCCCTACCAGCATATATTTTAACAGACGCACTGAGTGATATGCGCCCAGTAAAGTCGTTAATTATGGAGGAAAAGTAGTTCCACATCTTAACGTCGAATAAAAAGTGTCAGGTAACCATTTTTGACAACTTAAATTTATTTCGTTCACTTTCTGCTTATTTTTTTTAAGGTACCGAAGTGTAAAAATGAGCTGATTAAAAATGTTTACTTTTCAAATAACTCTGCAGTTTTACTTGACCGACGCATGGCAATGTTAATTTGACATAAGGCGGGGTAGTACACAACGTACATACAAGTAGATCTTAAGGAGGGATTTCAAAAGTGCTCATTTTACCGTGAACAGCCTATACAACTGAGTGCGCACGAGTGTGGTGCGTCGTCCTCTGGTGTAATTCTCCAAGTTTAGTTAAGCTTAGTTTGCACGAGGCGGAGGAATATCCTGGAAGTATAACTCTAGCAGGACTTCAGAAAAGGCTGAAGTAACCGTGAATGGTTTATACTGCCGTAGCACGTTATACGGAGGTGGAACAGCCAGCTCCAGCCCCGCACACTCTAGCAAAATGGCGTCACTGGTCAACGAATTGCCAGATCACCGTTTGCCAATTAGCGCCTGACAACCCCCTACTCACCAGTCTGCAGCCCAGTCACGGGGAACCTTTCGCACGATGCAGTATACAACTAAGTGCTAATGAGTGAGTAAGAGATATGGATGGCTCGTAACATCGAGGTCTTGAGAGCCGATGAGGGTTACTGAGGTGAGTATGGAGCAACGCCGGGAATGAAACGGCGGGGGAAACGGGAGATTCTGGAGAAAACCTGCCGACCAACGGCATCGTCCGGCACGATTCCCACATGCGAAAATCCGGAGTGACCCGGCAGGGGATTGAACCCGGGATCGACTTGAAGGGAGAACTAAGTGCAAGGTCCGTTCCGAGAGCCTCAGGTAGCCAATCAGAGAACGGGTACGCTCACATTAAAGGAAACACCACACCATGTGGTGTACTCCTCTACACTGTGTCTTAGCTGTCTATAATCAATTCGCTGTTACTGCACACTTTTCTGAAGCCCTGCTAAAGTTCTACTTCAAGGATAATCAGCCGCTTTATGTAATTAAATCTTAACTAATACTAGAGAATTATACCAAAGGAGACAATGCACCGAATTCGTGAGTACTCTGTTGTAATTATATTTTGCACGAGAACTACTTCTTATTAGGCACTACCAAATACATGTTTTCTCACTATTTTGATTCATATTTATTATAAATGAAATATTATGCTTTATAAATAAATTTTTGGATAAACTTTAATTTAACGAGAAGTAAGACACTTTTATGTTAACAGAAGTATAAAAGGCTTGTGATACATGGAATATTTAGGATATAACTGAACACGTCATACATGGGGGTAATTTTTCAACGGTTTGATTCAAAAGTGTGAAGACACCACGAATAGACTATAGCAGCAAATCACGGACGTTTGAAATCGGAGTAATGTAATTATAATTGGCCCAATCATGTAAGAAAACGTCTGTCAAGCAGGGACGAGGCTAATAAAAAACCAAAGTAGGTATGGCCACCTGTTTTTCACGAAAAGATTACGCGGAGGCTAGACTTCAATATCGTATCTACAAACTTGAACACTTCATTTGACTATTGGCAGCTTGTCTTTGCGCGAAGACGGTGTGTGACGTAAGCTAGCCAATCAGAATTAAGTCTCTCCGATACAGACAGTTCGTAATTCGCGGGCGGACAGATAAGGACGCGTAACAATTCAAACGACCCAATCACGAATGTGGTTCTGGTCTAAAGTGCCTTGGAACACAACTTATCCTGAAATCTTTTAGCGAAAAACAGATACATATACATATAGGTTAATTAACTCTTTCAGTCACAGTGTCCTGTATATGGGACGTTGCATATAAAAATGCTCTAATGGTCTGCACTGTACAGAGTGGAATATGCCGTCTAATGAGGAAGGTTTCCTCGTGGTGGAAATATTATTCTCTGTAGAAACTATATTACGTAGCCTTATATACCGCTGCCGCCAGTAACAAAAGCACTGGCATATTTTTATTGGTCCTGAGGTATGAGAAAGCGTTGTGTCGATATCAGTAAAGTTCCAATCAAAAATAAAAAAAAAGATTTATCTGTTACTGAAAGGGTTAAGTCTTGTTTTCGCGTAAATGTTTTCAGAAAAAACAGGTGGTCGGCACTAGTGTTCATAGGAGGGGTTCACAAAGCCAGGGAGAAATGAACAAAACGATCCGCTTCACGTCCTCAGGAGCGTAGCATATGAAGGCAGTGGGGCAGGGGGTGACAAGAGGGATATGCCCTCCCCCCCCCCCCAAGATTTGTGATTGGGACAGTCCCCCGCCCCCCTAAATTTGACACTCTCTGACTGTAGTTGCGCTATTCTATGGAGCATTCACTTCCTTCTATCACATATTTGGTAAACGGTAAACGAATGCGAAAGAGACAGTAGAAAGACTGATGTTTCCTTTCATATATTTGAATATCCAACAAAGGAGTGTTTCGTTAAAGCTACATTTTTATAGTCAGATGCTGTTAAAGACGCGGCTGTGAAAACAGAAAACAGTGGTAACAGAAAATATAATATAATATATGTATGCGGGTATATAAGGACAACGTTATTGTTCACGTAAATCTTTTGTGTAAAGAATGGTGTCTCCTCCCCTCCCCCCCCCCCAACTTTATCAACAAATCTAAGCCAATGTACGTACCAGGGGGTCGAAGCTCTCGAAAGGTCGAAGGGATTTCGTTGACCACTAAATTATTAGGTAGAATGAATTCACCAACTAGAGAAAAAAAAAATACTGCTCTTTAATAAAGAAAGCTGTATATTTATAAACAATATTATTTTATTTATAAGTATACTTAACTCACAAATAAATTGAGTTTAATTATTCTCATCATCATTCATAAAATATATAACTTTTTATGTAGGAATGCACTGTCAGCCCCTGAGCGTTGAGTTATTCACTTGTTTTGATTCCGTTTTTATGTTCGTTGCTGTAGAAGGCGGAGTCGATGTTTGCAAACAATTTCAGGGATTGGAATAATTGAGCTTTATTGAATTGTCAAATACTGATTGTCTAAGAATAAATGGTACAAGAGTTATTGATATCACCGACAATGCCTTTTTAAAAGAAAGAAATATGTACAATTAGCATTTTAATAAACGATTGAGAGTTTACAGAGTAGACAACCTATGTATTCTCTACCATCAATTGTTAAACACGCATTTAGATCCATTTTACCGTTTTTAAATACAGCATTTAATTATAACATTTTTACCGAATTATTATTAGCAGTAACTAAAACGTATGTCTGAAAATTGAAATAATTGTGTTTAAGAGTTGTACGGTTGGCAACAAATTCTAACCTAATAGCCCAAACATAGATGAAAATAACGGCCCACCAAAATAGCATTGAGCTTCTTCTCTTTACCACACTTGCTTTGTGGCACGTCCTACGACAAGCAACAGCAGGGCCACGACTCGGGAGAACTGGGCTGGGCACAGAGAGCAGTACCCGTGATTCGTGCCCTCCATCTGACCTTGCCCTCTCCCCCCCTCCCCTCAAGACAGAAGGCGTGGTCCATTGTTCTAGAATCGGCTGCCCCCCCCCCCCCCCGGCTAACTAGCATGTAGCCACGCTGCCACAGACAATAAGCTCGCGAGGCGAGGCACACCCTCCCCAACTGTCCCGCACGTGCACGCTCTCTCCGATATAGGCCATTCATGGTCAAGTGAGCACTTTTGGAAGCCATCTCATTCGGAATAATAGTCAATAAATACATTTCATTTCAATCGTAGATGTTAGCTTCCGAGTGCTGTGGAATATACAAACTGTGATTACTACTTGCATGACAATATTTAGTTAAAAACTTGGTTAAAGGAAAAAAAATGGCTGGAAGGAAAAAGTAACTATGGTCTCAAAAGTGCTCACTTGACCATGAACAGACTATACCCGGCTGTACCCGAGGAAACAGCCTCCTCCGCGTACCTTTACCTCGAAACTGCGTGAGGGGCCACGGTAGTGAAGTGGTTAGACTACTCGCCTCCGACCAAGGTGAGCGGGGTTCGATTTCAGGTGGGGTCACCCCCGGGTTCTCGTGTGTGGGAATCGTGTCCGGACGATGTCCGCTGGTAGGTGGGTTTCCTCGGGGTTCTCCCGCCCTTGCATTCCAGCGCTGCTCCATACTCACCTCAGCTCTCAAGACCTGGAATCTGCGTGGGGAATTCAGCTGGATCGCGTAGGCTGTCTACTTTCGGAACGCGCTGTCGCGTAGTATGCAGGGAGCATATTTGTTCGGCTCGGATCAGAACGGATCTTTCAGCAAAAATACAAAAAAAAAAAAAAAAAAAAATTCATATGGCAGCTCGCGGCTTGTCTCTGCCCGTCTCGTCATTCGGCCGTCAGCTCCGATGGGAACCTAACGGTGGCGTTGCTGTTTATTAGAGAAAAACATTCCGAATGTCCGATCGGTCTTAAAGGAAAATGTTTTACGGTTGTATTTTTATGTATAAATTACCACTTATTTGTCGTTTTAACCTACATGTTGAAATTCAAACCACACCATCTGTGGGCTAATATAAACAAGAAATCTTAGTAGCAAAACGTTCGGAAAATTCATCAAGTATTTTTTTAATTGAAATTGAAATCAGAAAAACCGCGCCGGGAGAACGCAATTTCACATACGTACGTTCACGACAAGTTGCATATCACGTAGGCTAACGGATCGTGCGTGTCATGCAGTGACCGCCTGCACATAGGTTACCATGAATTTACGTGCAGAACCTACATCGCCAATACTGCTGTTTGTGTGTTGTTGGAAATAAAATGCAATCACTTTTGGTATAGGCTATTCACGATAAACTGAGAACTTTCAGAAGCCCTGCTGAAGATCTACTTGTATGTACGTTGTGTATTCTTCCGCCTTATGCAAAATTAACATTGCAATGGCTCTCATGACTTTATTTATGCGCCGGTCAAGTGAAACTGTGGAATTATTAGAAAAGTAATTAATTTACAGATCTGCTTATTTTTTAACTTCGACGCATTAAAAATAGAGAGAAAGTGAAAGAAATAATTCAAGTTATCATAAATGGCTGACTAACACTTTTTATTCAAAGTTTGAATATGGAACTACACGCCCTCCATCTTTACTAACTTTACTGGACACATGTCACTGAGTGCGCCCCCTATAACATTTGCAGGTAGGAGCAGTGACTTTTTTCAAAGGTTGATTTCAAAAATGCTCGCTTTGTCGTGAACAGCCTTTAGCCTTCATTACTCAATTGCTAATGCCCCATTGTCCATGTAGTTTGATACACGTGTACTAAGAAGGAACCACTAGCGGCGCCCACGTACATCGAGTGTATGGTGGCCTATGTCCAGGCGCTCTCCGCGTGGCGCGCTAGTTCCGTTCACCTTCGTGATATGCAACTTCCTATGCAAGTAGGTACGTGAAGTTGCCGACTCCCAGCGCTGTTTTGCTAAATTAATTTTCAATTGAAAATACTAGATGAATTTTTCTATCATTTTGCTATTAGGATTTCTTGATTTTAATAGCCCATCTTATATAGGTGTGTATGAATGTGTATATACATATATTATCTACATCCACACATAAAACGTAATGGAAAAGAATAATACTGTGATTTTTCTGTTTAGGGCACGGTTTAGTAGAAGTGTTGTATCACACATAGTTTGTACGAGATCAGGATAATTCTGTTTGTATACGTTTATACTGTATATACACCTACATACACGCATATGTCTGATACATCACATAATACAACGTCTACTAAACAGTATCCTGAACAGAAAAATCACAGTACTATTCGTTTTAGTTACGTATTATATGTGTGTAGATAGGCCATGTGTATACATATAGATACGAAAAGCATTTAAGACACTTTTAATGTCCAAATATAAGATTCATGTTCAAATTTAAATTCCAATTTTTTTTTTTTTCGCCGTGAAAATGTCTGAAACGGACTCTTTCATAATCGGTTTTGGTTGCAAAAAATTTTATTAGACACTCATTATACTTTTATGTTTGGTAACGTGCCATAAAAATGTACGGTCTGTAGTGAAATATTGTCGGTGGAATCAGTGTTTGCGCGTACAGGCCTAGAAGCGTATCTCAGTACGTAAATGTTCTGGAAACTGGAGAAAGAGTGGCCACCCAAGGTTTTACCTGCCGAGAAGTTTGGGAGGTGAACATCAGTGTGTGTTGAGCCAGGACCGAGGGCAGTTGCGTTCGCAGCTAAGGTATAGGCGCTATTCGCGGTAAAATACGCACTTTTGAAAGCCCTGCTTAAAATATACTTGTATGCACACTGTGTATCCTTCCGCCTTATGTAAGATGAACATTGTCATGGGCCTCATCACTTTATTCATGCATCGGTCAAGTGAAATTGCGAAATTATTTGAAAATTAAATATCCAACAAATCTGCTCGTTTTTACACTTCGATGCAATAAAAAATAAACAGAAAGCAAAAGAAATCATTTAAGTTATCAGAAATGGTAACCGAACAATTTTTGTTCGACGTTACGATGCGGAACTACTTCCCATCCATCGTATCAACTTTACTGGTCGCATTTCACTCAGAGCAGGTAGGGCAGTGACTTTTATCTAAGGTTCATTCTCTAAAGTGCTCACTTTATAGTGAACAACCTTTAGACATGTAGCGAGACAGATACGATGTTGTGTAGTGTACTGGCGAGAGCATTAAATGGGAGATGAGTGCGCGCTCTACTCGTGTGTCGTCCTTTCGTGTGACCACCCTTCCTGGTATCTCTATCCATAGAACCCCGTAAGCCCCGTCACCCTGGCGGTGGACTTGACAATACTGTACAAGTTCTGGTGTCTCGCCTCCCTGGATGCCTGCGCTTGGGCCGACTGTACGGCCCAGCCGGCCGTAGCTGAGGCCGTGTCTCAACTTGAAAATGTGCTCACTCTCACTCGCTACGCTCACCCTTTTTATACTGACGAAGTTAAGGCTTCAATGCCTTCTCTTACACTTAACCAGGTATTACTCAGTGCACACATACGTAACCACAAAAACAAGAAAAATACTTATATCAACAAGAGACGAAACAGAAATATGATAGCTCAAAAAGTAGTAATTGTGAAAAAGATTAGTGGATTCATATTATGTACATATCTTGAGCAGGACTAGAGGCAAGGCAATGTCTAAAGAAACTAAAACTAAAATAGCACAATAATACTGATCTAGAATAACACAAAATTTGTTTCATAATAGGCATTACCAATCATAAATATAAATGTGCATAACCTATAAAGTACCTGAGAGGAAAACAACATGCTGAATCTTAGCTCATTAAAATAAATTAACATATCTATAATAACAACTTACATAATGAAAATTGAATGCAGCAACAAATTGAAATAAATTGACGAATGAACAGCAACAATTTACACATTAATCAAAGTGAATGTATAAATCGAAAGGTGTAGGTAAAGTATACAAGTAGTTAATATGAAGAATATTAAAAGTACTATGAAATAATGATGCTCGTGTGTGGAATCATTGGCGCATATTCATAATGTACTTGACAGCACTGCTCTTAAAAGTAGTTGGTGTTGTAGAGTTCCTCACTTCTACGGGTAAATTATCCCATGCTCGTGTGACAGAGACGGTGAAAGAATTTGCATATACCTGGGTTTTGTGAGCTGAAATATTTAACAGAGATGTATTTTAGCACGCGTGTTAATAGTGTGGTCAATCTCCAATGTTTTCAGCCGAGAGCGTAAGTATTCTGGCGTTGTAATATACGAGGATAGTATTTTGTACGCTAGTGTGACTGTGGAGCTGACGTCGTTCGTCCAGACGTAACCAGTTTAGTTTATCAAAGTAAGAAGACAAGTGATCACGTGATTTTAGGATGAACAAAAGTCTTAAACAAGAATTTTGTATGCGTTGGGGTTAGCTGCCAAATTTTGCGTGATGTCTCCATAAAACATGTCACAATAATCAAAAATAGGGAATATCAGCGACTGTACCAATGTTGATTTTGTTTTAAGTGGTAGAAAATTCTAAAGCCTATAGATGTTATATAGTACAGCGTATGATCTCCGACAAACAGTGTTTATGTGACCCGACCATGAGAGTGTCTCGTTGAAAACAACGCCTAACTTTTTCACCCCATTCAACAGAGGAATAATCTCACCAGCTAGCACAATATCAGGGAAAGTCAAGCTATAACATTCGTTCAAATTCTACGAGAAGCTATTTATAAACATTGTGTCTTTGCAGTATTCAATTTTAACTTATTTCTGCTGCACCAAAGGTTTGCCGATTCAAGGTAATTATTTATGTCCTTAATAAAAGAGCTGATTAGTTTCGGATAAGCAGATGAATACAATTGGAGATCATTCGCGTAAAAATTATGACTTTTTTTTTAGCACCGATGATATGTCATTAATAAGGAAAAAAGAAGTGGCCCAAGCACACTACCCTGAGGAACGCCTAAGTGCATAGGTTGCCATGCCGACTTTTTACCAACAATGACTACACATTTACGAAGACTTTGAAGATACGAAGTCATCCACTATATTGCATTATTTGATAAATAAAAATATAGTTTAAGTTTTTGCAGAATAATGACATGATTTATCACATTAAAAGCTTTACTGAAATCTAATAAAATCAGTATAGTTACATGACTTCTATCTATGGCCATTCTGATAGAGTCTGCGATATCTATAAGAGCAGTGCAGGTGTATACTCAAGCGAATTAATACGTGTGCCCTTTGTAAGCCTTCAGCATTATTTCTGTAACAGAAAAGGAAAAAAATAATGAAAATAAAATGTTCTTGGCCTTTCACTTTACTTGAAGAAATGTACAGTATAGTATGATATAGTAACATTTTTAATTTGTTACATTTTTGGGTGAAGAAAAAACCCTACATAGCATGTAATTAACCTAAACGAAAGGTGAATATAATAACATCGTTCCAAATCGAACGAAATATTTTCGGCATTACACATTTCACAAACGCAGTGATTAAATTAAGTCGATAAAATATTTCTAACACTGCTGTGGAAACAGAAAATAAATGTATGGCTATTTGAGGTTAGGCTTGAAAACAACATGGCTGCCAGAGAGGCTACGAGTATACATCGTCGTGCACTCTCCCGTCTCGCACTCTCTCCACCGAGCTAGGGCAGCAGAGGAACTCTCTGTGACGACGAGAGTGGGCGAGAGAGTGCTCTCTCGGCGAATCGGGACGCGGCCTGATATTATGGACAGCCCTGCGGTGCGCAAACTGTCACAAAGGCAATCGCCACGCATCGACCAGCGAGCAACTGATACTACGGAGACGTATGTTTTTTAGTACGGCATTCAGGCCCCCAGACCTTGTGGCGCTAACAGTACAACTCGCGAGTAGATATCGCTAAAAAGTACATGCTCTGAAGCTCTGCACACGGCACGATACTGCACTTGCTTTTCACGTGTACGTACTTGGTCTCTGCCACCATACATCATCCCCCTCCCCTTTTTTCTCTCCTAAGATCTACAGATTTACATTAAAATAACAGTCCTCACTAAACGGGTTACCATCACGACGGCGGTGCCTTCTTGATCCGTCATGTCGGAATGTATTGCCTATTCCAATCTTAATTACTAGTGATAGCACAGCTGTCCTCCTGCTCCTAATAGCATCTTGGAAAACATCAACTGTCTGCTTTTAATGTATCTCCTCCCCCCCCCCCCAAAAAAAAAAAAAACCCCACCCACTGGTGCAGCTCTCGTGGTCGTAAAAACGAGCCTTTCTCAGAGAACCCTGGTCCACGATAGCGGACCCTACAAAAAAAAGGGCCTGTGTCTTTTTCTTACTTTTATCCCCCACTCGTCGGTGTGATGCGTTATGGCGCTGCTAGGAGAGTTAGTATTAATAGCCTGCCTCTCTCTTTCCTTTCATCCCTCCCCCCCTTCTTTGTGTTTAATAACCGGCCTTCTGCCAACCGAAACCAAGGAAGGCACGTTGCTGGTGCTTTTCACATTGTCGCGTTCCCTGCTGTGTCACACGGCCCACATGTTGGCAGCCATGCGGAGTGGAGGACCGAGGGAGAGTTGAAAGTTATTTATAAAGTTGTTAGCGTCAGCCGCCAGCTGCAGTTTCTCACAGTTAGGGCGAATGATTTGTTTATCTGCAAATGGCTTGAATTTCGAAACGTCGGCGGCCGCAGACAGTTTTTCACACTTAACGGCGAGTGATATGTTCGCCAGCCAAAGGACCTTAATTTCGAAATGTGTTTATGATTAATGTTGCTGCTATTCTGCACTGTGTCAAGGTTTTAGAACTGGGTTCCGTAGATTGTTTTTATTAATGCCAGCGTTCGAGAAGGCAAGTTGTATACGTACAAAAAAAAATTACCGTCACATAATATTAAGTTAGAATTTTTATTGAAGTAAGTGCTTAACAAACTGTTCTGCTGCCTACCTCTCGTTTTCTGAAGCGTGCAATAAAGTGTGTATGTAATATTCAGTTTAATAGTCTTGATTTATTTCTTCCTTTAAAGCCAATTCTTTAGTTAAAGATTTCCTCTGACAACATTAGCGTCTCGTCTTTTATATAACTTGCCTCGGAAAAAGGCCAAATGCGTATACTTAAATCATTTATATTATGATGTATGACGTGGGTTTCACAACCAAAAGGTCCAAAATTATACACACACACGCGCACGCACACACACATACACATAAAACTATTTTTTTGCGTCACACTCAACCCAAAGTGAAGTTATCAAGTGGACAGCTCGCGGCTAAAATGCATAGAAATTAGACTTTTCAAATTATCCCTGTTGCAGAAGTTACCTATATTTGCTGCGCTAGAGCGCACTTGATTACAGACCCAGGGCTTCACCCGGCTGCTGATCAACAAAAAATAATCAAGGTCCTCAAGGTTTTCGAAATTAATAAAGAATTGTTCACATGGTTTATATATGTTTTGAAAATCATGTAAACCACGAATAAATTGATCAGTATTGCGCTTCTAAATTTGTTTGTTAGGTCTAACTGCTTAAAATAATTGTGTGCTCATTTAACTTGCAATCACAGAGTTTAATGTCTGGACCGATGCACGAGAAGTGCCTTCAATGGTTTCCAGATTCCACTGAAGACAGCAGCAAACAGTGGCTAATGTAGTATGGCCTCACGAGTGAGACGTTCCATTCGTTGTTGAGAGTGGGATGGACCCGCACGTTTTTTTGTGAAATAGTTGTTTGCGCGAATACGTCTATCTCGGTAATTAAATGGTCCTATTTTTTTTTTTTACTTTTGTCGTATTAAGTGAATTCTTGAATAAGAAAAAAATCGTGAAGATTGTCAAACATCGCATTTTCAAAGCTTGCCTATGCAGTTTCCTTAAGTGGGAAGAGAAAAGTTCTGAGATACTGGTGTAGTTTAATCTGTGGTCTTTCATCGCGTGTAATGAAACCCCACTGTTACAGATCTGAATTGCACAGTACAGCGTCACGACGGAAACACTGCACGCCTTGCGCGTAGGAGCGACGAGACATTAGACGTGCGTGTTAGTGTCGCCCGTATTGCTCCCTCGCTTCTTGATCTTGGACGCACTGGTCCATCCCACTCTTAAGACTATATTACTGAGTCTCATAGACAGTTGCTGCCAGTATAGACTATTCGCGGTTTCTTCACTCTTTTGAAACCAAACCTTTAAAAAATACCTCATATTTGACGTGTTTGGTTGCTTCCGATATATGCCATGTATTACAAGTGTTTTTTACTTGTGTTCAGATAAAGTTATTTTTTAAATTGAGCTTACAATTTACTTCATTTATAAATTGCAATATTACATTATATCTAGCCGAGAGAATATGTGTGTTGGTAATGCCTAGTAATAAAGAGTTCTTGTGTTAAATGTTATTACGCTGAGTGCGCAAGGAAGCGGTGTGTTGACCTATGATGTAAGTTTTTAATATTTTTTTACAGGGCTTCAGAAAAGTTGGAAGTAACCGTGAATATACTACAACATGAAACACAAAAAGAATCTGATTTGTTCCGATGTATAACAAAGAGTCATCTCGATACAAGCACAGTTCCGAACAAAAAAACTTTGTACACTATTGTGATGCACTTGCTGCTTCGCATTTCGCGCGAGAGAGTGGAAGTGAAGGGCAAAGTAGTTATACGATAGCGGTGGCGGTAATGCAATGCGTGGCGACACGATAATCGCTTTTGCGGCGTCCGATGCTGACCCTGGTTGTATTGACTTTCTGCCTTTATCTGAAAAATATTCTAGTGGTTTGCTACCATAGTGTCTCTCAGCTAGACTAGAAGTGCGACGAACCTTCTAGGTGAAGGCCAGCGGCTATAAAAAGAGCGTCGGGCCTCCGAGCCGGAGTTCTTGAGTGGATGCAATTCATGGATAGACGACTAGCGAGAAGAGAGCCTCGCGGCGAGAGAAGTGACCAGCAGAAGGAAAATCTGCCACTGCGAACATCAGAGGTGTGAAGGTTACGGCTGAAGACAGGACTATTGGACTAGATGCGTGAGTGATATACATTACAAATGATGGTAATAGATAGATTAATCATGTATTAATTATGAGGATGAGTTAATTGACATTAACCAAACAGAGACATAAATAAGGATGTTAATTAGAGTTTAAATAAAAAGTAAATAGTGCGCTTACTGTGAAATAAAAGAGTAATAGTGGAGACAGATAATTTAATGCTAGCTGTGTGAATAAATTAGAAAACCAGATTTAGTTCTTTTATTTCTATTAGGACCTCCATCCTTCACGAACTCAGATACGCCTTTCAGGCTTCCTATGAAATAATATGTTCACCTGTGTTGATCACGTGACTTTGACCGGTTTGGGGTAGGGCTGTGTTGGGCACGTGCGATGAGGAAGAAAAATTGGTCTACCTCATCTCTAGACACGTGCAAAGTTCGCATTATTATTTTGAAGCACGTAAAAATTGAATCACCTGTATATGTGCAACAAGTTAGTCATTGGACCATACTTTGACACGCCTTGGGTAACTCTGCGCCAGTAGATGGACACTTTACAATATGTGTAGTCCAATCACGTGCAGTTCAGTTGGAAAGGGAGTGTGACTTCACATGTATGCAGCAGCCAATGGAAAAACCACGCCGGCTCGAGTATAAACAGCACTGTGAATAGTATGAACAGCCTGATATAGGCTGTTCATGGTAAAATGAGCAGTTTTGAAAGCCCTGCTTAAGATCAAAGTTTTGTATTCCTCCACTTTATGTAAAATTAACGTTGCCATAGGCCTCGTCACATTATTAATGTGTCGGTGTGGCGAAACTGCGGAATTATTGGAAAAGTAAATGTTTTACAAATCTGTTCATTTTTACACTTCGATACGTTAAAAAAAAAAAGGTAGCTAAAGAGATAATTTAAGTTATCACATATGGTTACACTAACACTTTTTATTCGACGTTAATATATGGAACTACTCTCCCTCCATCGTTACCAACTATACTGGGTGAATGTCACTCAGTGCGCCCATTAAAATATATGCGGGTAAAGGCTGTTCACAATAAAGTGAGCAATTTAGACATCAACCTTCGAAAAACGTCACTGCATGTATTTTTACGGGCGTACTGACTGACACGCACCAAGTAAAGTTGGTGATGGAGGGAAAGTAGTTACATATCTTAAAGTTAAATAAAACGTGTTAGGTAACCATTTGTGATAAACTTAAATTATTTCTTTGGTTTACTGTCATTTTTATAATGCAGCGAAGATGAAAATTGAGCAGATTTGTAAAATATTTACTTTAGTAGTAATTTTAAGTTTAACTTCACCGACGCATGAATAAAGTGATGAGGCCCATGTCAATGCTAATTTTACGTTAGGCGGAAGAATACATAACGTGCATGCAGATAGATCCTAGGCAGGGCTTCCTAAAGTGCTCATTTTACCACGAACAGCCTATAGAGGCAGTGACATTTTTCTATAGGCCGTTCACGGTAAAGTGAACCCTTTTAAAGCTCTAGATACTATTTATTTCAATAAATTTGTATCCTTCCACCACTTTTTAATGTAAACCCTGCCATGTGAGTAATAAACACAGTGTATACATTCACCATACCCAAACGCAGAAGTCCGACGCCACATTGAAATGTATTTATTGGTTATTACGTCAGATGAAAACAACTTCAAAAAGTGGTCACTTTATCGTGAACAGCCTTTACCGAATAATAACGTGAATTTATCAGGTCTACTCTTCTCTAGTGCATACGTGGACAGCAGCTACTTATCTCGCCAGAGTGTACGCCGACTGACGCTGCTGCTCTGAGGCTGGCTTGATGTGACGGGACGGGCTTGCCCGCCTGGCGACAAGCTGGCTGCACGCGCGGCCTGCGACTTCAAGGCCACTCTGTAAACCATCGCCTGTCTCACAGCAAACAGCCGCGCCAACATGATAGGTTATCGCCACTCCTTCAACTATACTGTGCCCCCCTCCCCCTCATCACCTCCTGCAACATCCATCACTGTGCCTGCCTGTCGGCTCAAACCAGACGTGCCGGTTACACTGCACGGATCAGAACTTCTTCTCTACAGTGTTGCCAGGTCGTGGCATTTGTCCCCATTTTATGGGATTTTCCTGATGAAAAAAAAAATTGCAAATGGGACGAAGGGATGTTTTACTTTGGATGCACGTAATATTGGACATTTCAACAAGAGCTTATTCAAGCCACATTTTTTACACTAACATAAAAAATTCGTCTTTCAGACGGAAATCTTGAATCTTGTACATAAAATACAGTATATATATATATATATATATATATATATATATATATATATATACTGTGCAATACATGTCAATTATCCCCCCCCCCCTCAAATTATAAAAACCAGGAAAATTGCAAAAATCGTTTTTAAAAAATCTAGAAAATCGAGGAACATAAAACGTTAACCTCACAATCACTCTACCACCCTCGCCTCACACCTTCCCCAGCCCATCCCTCCCAACCACTAAATAATTTTATAGATAGCAAAAAATTAAAATAATATTCTAAAAAATTGATCGAGAAACATATAATGGTAAACTCGCACTCATCCCACCATCATAAACTACCCCCCCCCCCCCACACACACACACACACATACACACTTATCCACCAAACTCACACTGTCCAGAGAAAAAATTGAGAAAACAATGGTAAAAATCGAGAGAAAAAATTGTAAACATCGAAAGGCACTAATAAAAGTGTAGTAACATATTACATTAATTATACAGACACCCATGCTGGTTGCTGGTGACATTGACCTTGACCCCAATGACCTTGAACTCGACAAAACTAGAAAAAAATGTAGAAAATCAAAAGTAAGTAATAAATGTGTAGGAACATATTACTTCACTGACTCCAACAACAATGTTGAATGCTGGCGACCTTAACCTTAGTCCATTGCCCCCATCCCACTATCCAGTAGAAAATTATAAAATCTAAAAAAGAAATTTTAAAATTCGAGGAACATATAACAATAGACCTCCTTTCCCACGCTCACCACTACACCATCAAACCCTCATCTACCCCTCCACAGAAATTAATCGGCCTTAGATAACAAAAATTATCCCTTCACCCATACCAAGCAATCGTATCTGGCCATTGGCCAATAAATTACGACTTTAAGGCATTTATTTTCCAGTATTTGATACTATAGAGTTTGCTAGTTATTTCTCTTTTAGTAATTACCACCAGATAGCTCAAATGTCGTACATTTCCAAACCCATTGCCTCGGTGGTAACACATGCATTCTTCATCTTGAGCGGCCTGGACAAGACGGATTTGCTATTGGCATCGATGACTCTCACTACAAGTCAGCTGATATCGCGTGTGGAAGAAGAACAGTGGAGTCAAGTTTGGGGTGCAGGAACAATCAGTTACGATCCAAAGACGGAAGGTCTGATGCAATTATATGGATTATGTATTGTAATGGGGACCAGCACACCACCATTGTGAATCATAGGACGATTACAGACAGGCTTCTTGCCCTATCTATCAACGACGTCGTGAGCTGGCAGTCATCTCGAAAAGCCTTTGGCCACACAAGCAGCTGCAGCAGGCCCGATCGCCAGTTCTCAGCCTCGCCAGCAAGCATGTCTTCCAGTCAGCATATGTGAGGGTTGCAAGAAGTTTACCTGCCACATGACTAAGAGCCGCCGCATCCAGCAGAGTTACAGTTCGAAGTCAATGACTACAGCGGATCTGAAGGAGAGGAAATTGACCTGCTTCCAGATCCTCGCCCAGTGGAATATATTGGCATTGATATCGGCCACTCCATGTTGGAACCTATATTCGCGGTATGATTACGTATATACAAGCCAACGCAGTGGATACAATGGCTTCTGTTTTAAAGATGAGTGTGGTGAGATTCGCAGCTTCACTTATTTTGAAAAATGAAATGGGAATATTCATTTCCAGCTCAGGTGGAATATATTTTCACCTCAAGAGATATCCCAGCTTTTAGCAAACCTCATATGTGAAAATGAGGAGTGCTACGTTCACCTTTGCAGTTCGCCCCGGCCGGACGAAACTGCCGAAAACTGTATAGGTATATGGCACGAGAGGCATGGTAGTAAGGTTAGCGGTTTGTGGATGCCGAAATTAGACACGCCCTGTGCATCATAACTGTGTTCTACGCACAGAAACGAAATGTTACGTACTGCTAAATTGAATTCGTCAAATATTGTTTCTCGCCAGTGCGGTACATAAATTAAACAGGTACATGTACTGTAATATGTATGTAATCTTCCGTTTCCCCCCGCCCTGGCATTCCGGTGATGCTCCATACTCACCTCGCTTCATCCTCATCGGCCCTCGAGACTCCGCTGTTAAGAGTCGCCCAAAAATCTCTTCGCTCACTTCACTCATCTTATTTGGTGTTCATTAAAACCGTGCTTCTGTAGGTTTAACTATTCTGCGGCATGGGCGAGATGCCCTCGTTGTCACCGTCATCTAGTTTACTGTGGACACCCCAGGATGCTCTGTACTCAGTAAAGAGGCCAGAGGCTGATGCGTAGGAACACACGATTTTCGCGAAATGATTTCATGACCAATTGTACTTCATAACACTTTAGCTCATATCCACTGTCTTGATTGGGTGATATATGTGTTACGCGTCTTAGGTATCTGCTCGCGAATCACAGACGCACACTGCAGGGGTAACCAAATTTCGATTGGCGAGCCAAGAAAGAAAGTGTCTTCCCACAAAGACACGCAACACAATAAGTGAAAGTAAACTGCTGGTATGTACATAGTGTATTCGAACCTAACATGCGCGGAAATCTTTTCGCGAAATTCAGGTGTCTTTACTGATGCGTAGAGACCTGCAAAATTCGCGTTATTATTTCGGGACACGTTAAACTTAAAAGCACGTGTATCTTTGCAATAGGTTTACCATTGGGCCATAGTTTGACACGTCCTGGGTAACACTTCACAATTGTGTGGCCCAATAACGTGCAGTGCAGTCAGAAAGGGCGTGACTTCACACCTAGGCTGCAGCCAATGGATAAACGACGGCGGGCTCGAGTATGTACAGTACAGAGAAGTTTAGCCCGATGCCAAATAATAACGCGAATTTTGCAGTTCTCTACTGATGCGTCATCTTCCCATACGTCAGGTGTCAGGCCTCCTTCCCGACTAGTGAGAAACTGACGCCCTTCATCTCTCGCTTATGTCATTCCCCAGAAGAAAAAAAAATAGTTTTCTTCCTAAAGCCGACTCCATTACGCCTACGCGCATTTCGCCCAGCCGCAGGTCAGCTCGAAAACCTGTCATTCGTAGCGACATGAATATTCGAATGGGCTCTGGTTTTGACGTCGAGGAGGCCACAAATCACGACTTGGATAAGAGGCAAAGGCTCGTGGCTGTCGCAGCAGACGCCGTAAGGCGAGCGGGCGCTCCGCCGCGGCTGCGATAAACTAAGCACGATATTGTCGGCAGTGAGTAAGCGTGTAAAGGTGGTCCGCGATAAAGCGAGCACTTTAGGAATGAACCTTACAAAAAAAGTCACTGCTCCTGCATGCATATATTTTAATGGGCGCACTGAGTGACATGCGCCCAGCAAAGTTGGTAACGAAGGATGGAAAGTAGTTCCATATATTAACGTCGAATAGAAAGTGTTAGGTAACTATATGTGATAACTTAAATTATTTCTTTCGATTTCTGATTTTTTTTTGCATCGAAGTGTAAAAATGATTAGATTTGTAAAGTATTTACTTTCTAATATTTTAAGTTTCACCTGACCGACGCATGAATAAAGTGATGCCCATGTCTTAAGGCGGAAGAATGCACAACGTGCAAACAAGCAGATCTTAAGCAGGGTTTTCAAAAGTGCTAATTTTACAGTGAACAGCTTATAGTTATGCACCAACAGCAGCCGAGTGTTGAGAATGAAGCGCTTGAATGACGACGCTAACAGGTACGCAGGCAATACGTACAAGGCAATGTCCTAAAAAAAAAAATTGTTAACAGACTAGAGGGGAATGTTCCTCTGATCTTAAGCGTTGTGATATAGTGAATAATTTATTTCACTTACGTCGACACCTACGAAGTTGTATTCTATGCTAGTTACAGTTTTCAGTGTTTTATCAGTGGCGGCTGCTGAGGTAGGGCTGCGGGACCAGCCCTCCTAATAAAATCTCTGAACGCATACCTCTACTTATCTGCTACTCAGTAAATAATAATGCGTACGAATACGGAGGTTATTTCGCAGCTAATGTTTTTGAGATGGACGAGACTCTTGACACAAGAGAAATGTTTTTGGAAATGTCGAATGGTGGGACAGCAGATTCTTCGCCCCGAAGTAGGTTGAGCTAGTAGAAAGAGATGACTATAACATAGGTCTAAGGGTGCTACAGGAGGGAGGAGAGACATCAGGGGCTCGGGCCTTTTCAGTCAATCACATGCTGTAAATCAGAGAGAGCTTCTCAAACAAAAAAATGGTTTCCTGAAACTTGACAAAGCTACCAAAACTACATGTTTTGTAAGCACACTTTCACGCTCCACTCTTTTGCAGTTGTTAAACACATTTCTTAACAATGCTTGTATTTATTTCGAATATTTTTTATTTATAGATATCGTTCAAACTTGCGTGAGTTTTAAATATAGTGCTTAATACTCTGAATAAGTTTGTTGTTAATAAATGATGAGCTATGAGCATCGGTCAGAAGCAGGGTTGAATTGTTCTTAATGTTGTGTTGTTAGAACTTATAAATAATTGTTAATTCGGCAAGTAACAATTTAAACCTTATTACAACAAATATTTTCAGTTACGAGAATAAACTAGAGCTACAGAATCTGGAACCAGCAAGGTCACAGTTAAATATAATTCAACAACAAAGCCAAGGTAGTAAATGGTTCGTATACGATAAATTTCGAGGACTGGATATGCGGGTGTGAAGTTGGAAATGTGTTGTTTTGTTTAATTTTTTTGTTAATGAAACCTAATGATCTTGCGGGGATTGTCAATGGGGTAAAAGATATAAAACATTTGGGAGACAAAGTTAAAAGACATAAAGCATGTTAGCAACATATAATAAATGCCATAAAATTCTCATGGCTTGGTAAGGTGAATATACATTGCCAGTTAGATAGCGCATACAGGTTGACGAATGGATTTTTTTGATAAATACATTAATTAAGATATGCCACTTTCATCCTCTAATTTAAATTTGACATGAATTTTGTATGTACTGTAGGCTATGTAAATTAGTATTTGGTTTTAAAAATATTTGTTTTAGTATATTTAAGTTACCGTCATCATTAGTATAGTAGAATTGGTATAATTATGTTATCTCTTATTTTCACGTGTAATGTACCACACCATGTAGGTACTGGTTGGAAGGCATATGACTTAAACAAACATAAAACAAATACATACCTGTGGTAGTGATTAGATCTGAATCAGCGGCCACAGTATGTTGACCATTACATATCAGGAGATGATAAATTTTTCTTCAAACAACCACACTTATATTTTGTATTTAGCTACATAAGCTCCACTTACTTAAGCCTGTCGTACGCAATATATTTATCACTTGGCCTATTTAAAAAATGATATCGGTAATGATATGAGTTAGGATCTCTACATCCCTCCCAGTTTCAAAAGTCACCAGCCGCCACTGGTTTTTATGGCTTGTTACTGTAGACGTAGAATTGATTAAAATCCTGATAAGTGTTCGCGCAAAAAGGATGGATGGATCAGGAATGGTTCACCAGTGCCCAGAGCTGAACGTACGTGAACATTGGTTAAAATTCTCTTTATTCATTCCGGAAATAACGGATACGTTTGACGGAACAAACGAGAACTAACCAAGAACTGAAGTATTATACGGCTGATATTAATTTTTAGTTTGGCGCGTGCGCCAACTGCGTGATAACCAATCTCGTTTTCCCCAACTTTGAACTGCCTTTCTTCCTTACCGAACTTTCAAAACCACGTGCTTTCGACTAACGTTGACGCACTGTTTACTGATATAAGTTTTATATACTGTGTAGTCAAGTTAAGCTAAATGTTTTTTCTTTCGTGAACGCGCAGGTTTGAGGTAAAGCCAATGTAAAAAAAAAAAAAAAACATTATTGTTGAAACACGGGAATTTGATAGTTGCTTAGGCAATTATTGAGCCAATGGTGATGACATGGATATAAGACGAAAATCAGTATAGGTCATCTTTAATCTACGGTTGCAAGCATATAAATTGCTAGTCGGGCGTAACGTATTTTACGATATCCTGATATGCAGGTGGCCACTGTACTTCGTGAGCAGCGGCATACAGAGAAATTTCTCAAAAAAAAAAAAAAAAAAAAAAGTGGTAGAGGGGATGGGGACTGCGCTGGCTTAAATTAAGGGGGCTAGGTTACACAGGCAGTAGCGGCGCTGATGCACGTGTTAATTAGGACAAACACCAGGAGAAAAATTACTTCACTATTTAATTAGGTGCAACATTGTTCACGGCTATAGTTTAGAAATGGTTACAACACTCACGCCTTCCTCTCCAAGGCTACGCATATTAACTTGTTATCGACTATCCTCAATTTTCGCATATGAGAGCCTTAATGTAGTGCCTTGCCCAACTACATTATTTGAGAGAACCTGTAAAAAAAAGCCGATGAACTTCAAATACCTATATAACGGGTGAAGTCGTCTTTGAATTAAACACAGTACTGATATCTACATAAAAAGAAAAGATTTCTCAAAACGATCACAAATTGCACTGTGAAATATCACGTTAGTGCAGTAGCTAGCTTTCTTGCTCCGAATTTAATTCTACGGTGCTTTTTCATACGCTTCCACGACAAACGGCACCTGGATAACAATGTTACTCGCCTTTGTAAATGCCCGGCTATAATCACCGTAATAACTAACAATAAAAAATTAAACCCACGCTTGTATATGGGACCAGCTACAACACAACATAACGGCCTAAGATATCAGCCTGCTCGCGGTAGCGGCGTACAAGAGGATTGAATATTCTCAATTCTCTTACGTCAAGTTCTACGCCGGCCAATCTCAGGGCAACATTTCCAACCACGAGAATCAATGCAGTGCAGTCTTGTAACAAGAACATAGTTATAAAATTACCTTTGCGGTACAGTTCCTATTTCCGTTGATTTTAATAGTCCACGCAATTATTAATGTATACCACAATTTAAATATCACGAAACACGATTCCCGCGAAACCTTTTTCATCACAAGTAGATAAACAAAAATAAATATCAGGTTAGCCAACACACTGTTTGTAAATATCCGCGATACATGTTTCTCATTGGCCGCGTGACAGAATTATTACTGCAGTTGAAGTTGTAGCCAGTATATTTCCTTACTTCCATGGTAACTCCAATGTTATTTTGTTACGTTAACGCTACGGTGATTGTAGCCTAGGCTTAAAACCGGGCTGTAGGCATTCACAGTCCATCTCCTCCTCACCAAGATGACTCCAGCCCCTACAGTTGCGTGCCGATGAATATCTTTTCAGCCCTCCCCCGTGCGAGTCTCTTCCTCTCCCCTTACGTGGTCCGCTTCCCACTTTTCTTTTTTCCCACACGTGCAACGGGTTGGGAAATTTACGTCACGCAGCCTGATCACTCTCCCGGCCGTGAGGAGGAAACCTGGAAATATATTTTTTTCTCCCCACCCCCTCGGGAAGTAAAAAAAATATAGTAACAGCATGCCCGGGGGAACCCAAGCTCGAAATGATAATGATAGCCAGCCCAGTCCTGAAAAGACGGGTAGCTGTTAAAGTCTTGTTTTTTTTTTTTTTTTTTACTCCTCTCGAGGGAGCCTTCTCATTGTGTTTTGTTTACTCGGGTCCTCCCCTTCCTCTTTTCCCACGTAGCGCCCTGTGGGGTGGGAGGGGGGATAAGAAATAAAAAGAATTCCAGGGCCTTGAAGGAAGAGGCAGGTTGATAGGGTCGACTGCAGCAAGGAAGGAGTGTGAGGCCCAGGTAGGCTGGTAGCCTTCCCCTTGACCACATGGGTAATTACAATTTGAATATGAGCCAGCCCTTGTGCGGGTCAGCGTGGTGAAGGTCAGTTACTGGAGGGTGCCCGCTCGCCTGCTGCTGCAGCTGTCGGCGACCACACTGTGTCACTAGCTCGACGGGGCACATCACGTGACTGATGGGGTCGACGATGGACGTGGTGGATGTTGGGGACACAGGCCAGTTTCAGGAAAACCTTGAGGGGTCGTAGCCAGACGCTATGTGAGGCCATGTGTGTGTTATGAGGGTAGTATCCACTCCATCTTCGAATTTTCTTACAAATCTTCGTAATGAAAATGTATGACCAGAAATAAAAAAAATTAAAGCTAGACATGACATGGACGACTATATAACGATTTTTTTTTTTAATTTGTAGGGTTTCAAATATACCTGTATTTTCCCATGTGGGATTGAAATTATTAAATAATTAGATAATGTGTGATTACGGTTACAGATGTGACACTAATCAAGTAAGAAAAATAAGTGGAATTTAGAAATAACTGTTAAAATGTTCCGATGTGATAACTACCTTTGTCTTTAAATATTGACTCCGAA
The DNA here is from genome assembly GCA_029891345.1 of Dryococelus australis. NCBI lineage: Eukaryota > Metazoa > Arthropoda > Insecta > Phasmatodea > Phasmatidae > Dryococelus > Dryococelus australis. The sequence goes on from CM056994.1 coordinate 281,360,226, forward strand.
AATTAAGTTAATGAGGAAAATTCGTAAATCCAAGATAGCAAGGATACTTCTCCCTCAACGCGTTTGAAGCTTGGTGTTGTCAAACTAAATCTAATTCCTCCACGGGTGTTCCCATCAGTCTCGGAAAGCACGTACCTTATCCGCTCCGGAATTATTGTTGCTTCATTGTAAACTTAACGCTTTTGAAATCACTGCTTCTTAAGGCTCCTGTGTACTGAAACGTTTTCTGTGAAATTCGTGAAAGTGGTCAAATATAGCATTTTAAAAATTTTAATATACAGTTTCTCTAAGAGGTAAGATAAAAAGTTCTATTATACGCAGGTAGTTTGATATGTGGACTTTCATAGCGTGTAATAAAATTACACTCTTACAGATCAAATTTTTACAATGAAGCGTCACGGCGGAAACACTGCAAGCCTTGCGCGTTGGAGCGATGATGAGGCGCTAGGCGTGCGTGTTAGTGTAGCCCGTATCGGTCCCTCCCGTCTTGACCTTGAACGCGTAGCTACATAGTCTCCTTAAGAGCATGTATTTTAACGGACAACCTCACTGGTACGTTCCCAGTAAGAAGCCCCTCAACCTGGAATTATTTCCAGCGTTTGGATCCGAAAAGCGCGGGAAAGATTTGGGTGGCTCTTAACATCGAGGTCTTGAGAGCCGACGCGGTTGAAATGAGGTGAGTATGGAGCAGCGCCGGAATGAAAGGACGCGGGAAAACGGGATATCCCCAAGAAAATCCTCCAACCAGCGGGATTGTCCTGCACGATTCCCACTTGCGAAAATCCGGGAGCGACCTCGCCGGGAATCGAACCTGATTCGCTTAGATGGGAGGTGAGTAGTCTAACCACTACACCACCCGCAGCCCCCAAGTTAATTGATTGGCATGCAGTTTTCTCGTCACTGCAGGGCCCTTGAGTGGTTTTTTTTTTTTTTTTTTTTTTTTTTTTTTTTTTTTTTTTTTTTTTTTTACGTATCTGACGTGTATTTTTTTTTACATATAATTGTTCGGAACATATATACATTTTTTTATAGCTATGATGGAGTACTCCGTGATGACTAGAAAGCATAGGACACGTCCAGTTCAGAAAACGAAATTAAGTTATTTTGTACAATACAGCAGAGCAGAATATGTAGCTCTGTCGTTCGGTTTTGTAATAGGTATCCATGCTAATCTTACAGATAGTTTACGTGTGCTAGTTTTTTAAAGAGTGTAAAAGTTTCGTAAAAAAGTTATTAGCCGTGAAGATACAAAACATGAAAACATGGTAAAAGTAGCAAATTTACACTATTCAGTTATTTTCTGATGTTCGAATACTTATTGAACCTTATACTGACTGGTTTGTTAATAATTTATCACGTCATCGTACGAGTTTTTCAAAACGTACTATTCAAGAAAGCAATTACGAAAGATTAGCTAGTAATTTCTCCAGACGACCATGAGTATGGAGTTTTTCGTTCTACCACGTAATCTTTTTTCCTGACTTAGTCACATTGTCACGACACTCGCCAGATGAGGCGGAAGGATACAAGCACAACGTAACTAATTTCGAAGCTGCCAGGCTAGCGCAGACATACGACAAGCGTCATCTATGTTGTGACTGTGAATCTACTTAATTTAGGAACATACACATTTAACACTTTCTTACACGCTTTGCCAGGACTTGAGGCAGTTGTGTAGCGTCAACCTCGATGCTGTGTCGCATTTTAAGTTGCGGTGATTAGTGACAGCTCTCGAGTTTCTGCGAGTAGTTGTGTTGTCCAGTACTCTCTTATCTCGAATGTGTTCCTTTCGCTGATGTTTCTCGTAAGAGACGGGCCACGGGCGACAATAGCACGCGAGCCCAGCGTCCGTCCTATCGCTCCTACGCGCAAGGCGTCCGGTACTTCGGTCGTCACGCTTTCCTGCGTAAATTAGATCTATCTATAACAGCGGGACTTATTACACGCGATGAAAGTCCACAGTAACTACGGCTATAGGCTGTTCGTGGTAAACTGAGAATTTTCGAAAGCCCTGCTTAAGATCTACTCGTATGCACGTCGTGTATCCTTCCGTGTTATGCAAAACCGATACTATCATGAGCCCCATCCCTTTATTCATGCGTCGGTCAATTGAAACTGTGAAATTATTAGAAAAGTAAATATTCCACAAATCTGCCCCTTTTCAGACGTAGATAAAAAAAAAAAAATTAATTCGCGTTAAGATATGTAACTAATTTACCTTCATAGTTACAACTTTAATGGTCGTATGTCACTCAGTGTGCCCGTTTAAATATATGCCGGTAGGAGCAGTGACTTTTTTATAAGATTGATTTCAATAGTGCTCACGTTATCACGAACAGCCGTTATAATTCATGCACGGTTACTTCAGCCTTTTCTTAAGTCCCGCTAAAGTTCTACTTCCAGGATATTCCTCCGCCTCGTGCAAACCAAGCTTAACCAAGCCTGGAGAATTACACCAGAGGGACAACGCGCGGCATTCGTGCGCACTCAGTGTATAGGCCGTTCACGGTAAAGTGAGCACTTTTAAACCCTAGTTACTTTTTTCTTTCAGCCAATTTATATCCTTCCACCACTTGTTAATGTAAATCCCGCCATGTGAGTAATAAACACGTTGTATACATCCACCATACCCAAAACCAAATGTCCAAGACCACAATGAAATGGATTTATTGGTTATCATGTCTGATGTAACAGCTTCAAAAAAGTGCTCACGTTACCGTGAACGGCCTATAATAGGATTTTGTCTGAGGACTATATCTCACTAGGCGCTACCAACATACATGTTTTCTCAGTGATTTTTATTTAAATTATTTATAAATGCAGCATTATAGTTTACAGATAAAATTGAATAACATTTCAATTTAACAGAAAAATTAATATCTTTTATGATCACGAGTATAAAACTCACTGGTGATACATGGCATATGTTGGAAATAACTAAACACGACATACATGGGGAGATTTTTCAAAGGTTTGGTTCAAAAAGGCCGAAGAAGATGTGGACGGACTATACGCCGTTTTACTTTTCTCCTGCATACTAAGGAAACAGCGGAGATAAGCTCTAAAAATGTAATTTTTTTTTGTAATTTTCAGGAGAATCTTTTTAATACACTTAAAAAGACAAAAGATAAAACCGCATGGACTTTTTTAAATATTTTCTGGCAAAAGTTGTATTTATTTGCTGAGATACGCGTAAATGCGCAAACAGGGAATGTACAGAAAGTTTGCCGGGACTACCAACACTTAGCCTCTTTCAGACAATATAAAACAGCTTCTCGCCTTCCCCCACGCGCATTGTCGAGCTTGTGGAGTGACGTCGCCCTAGTTGTTAATATTACGTCGTTTTAACTATAAAATTTAGCCATTTTATTATGTTCTAAACATTGTTTTAGACAATTGGTTTAAGCTTACTTGCGAATGCAGAAGTTCTTCAAATTTCGCAGAGCGAATCCTCAGGGTAAAATACAGGTCAAGTTCGAATTTAAGCAAGATCAGACTACTCAATCATTAACTTTTACCATAAAAACTAATTTTTTAATTACTTTTTCTGTATGAAATGTTTTGCATTAACGCATAGAGAATATTCCATAGAGACATGAAGGTAATTAAATATCATTTTTGTTTACTTTAAATGTCTTGCTTCAGTGTTGAGTTAATTAAGTGGAACCACAGTGACTCAGTAGATAGAGCGATTCCAAGTGGGGCCTTAATGGCTTAGTGGATAGAACTATATCAAGTGGGGCCACTGTGGCCAAGTGGATAGAGAAACACTAAATGGGACCGCAGTCGCTTCAATATTGAGTTCATTTCACATCATTACATTATTACCTATTTATATGCAATTTTTTTCAGTCTTTGATAATAACCAAATTTTTTAACATAGTAACTGTTCTAGCCCCGTGACAATACAAAAAAGAAGGTGACGGGCTAACCCCTAGTAGGTGTACAAAGGCATGCATATATTTTAATGCGCGCACTGAGTGACATTCGCGCACTAAATTTGATAACGATGGATGGAAACTAGTCCCACATCTTAACGTCGAATAAAAAGTGTCAGGTAACCATTTCACAATTTCATTTGACCGACGTATGAATAAAGTGATGAGGCCCATAGCAATGTTAATGTTACATAAGGTGGAGGAATACACAATGTGTATACAAGTAGGTCTTAAGCAGGGCTTCCAAAGTGCTCACTTTACCGTGAACAGTATATATTATGCTTCAATGCAATAATCACAAGCAGTACTTAAATTCGAAACAGTATTACCTTAAAAAACCCCTTCATCTGAACACAGACACATATCGTGAAGGGATTGTAAACAAGGTTCGCCCTTCTAATATAATAATAGTTGAATATTTAAGATATATAGGATACTTGCGTATTGTATCGAGGGCTGGTCAGTAGTAGGGGCGTTGGGTTCATCGATCAGAGGGTATGCCGCATCGATTAATATGATTAACCTTTTTATATCGGATTAAGGATTAATCCAATCTTAATCCGATCAATATTTTAAATCCAATTTCAATCCAATCAAAATTTTTAATCTAATTTTAATCCCATCAAGATTTTTTCGTTAATACTTAATCCGATCTAATCCGATATTTTTTTTGGTGTTAATTTTTGGATTTCGTGTGTGAATTGATAAGTGTATAGTTGTGCAAAGGTGTGCTATTTATTTTTCTTTGGGGGGGGGGGGGTCAGGAGCAGCTCTGGTAGATGTCAGAACAACGACTGGCACTCGATGAGGTGTATGTGTTTTGCATATATATATATATATATATATATATATATATATATATATATATATATATTATATATATATATATATATATATATATATATATATATATATGTGTATGCGTGTGTGTGTGTGTGTGTGTGTGTGTGTGTGTGTTGAATTTTGTGCATGAGTGTCATAAGATTTTATTTGTTGGGTTTGGAGGGGATATTGCTCGTAGACGGTGTTGGTAGATAGGAGACTCTGAAAGATACGATTTACGTCATGTATGTTAGAAATGACAAACATAATAACTTAAGTGTAAACGATTAAATAGACGACGACTGTTTCCGAATGCAACTAAACCAGTGATGTTAAACACGAGAGAAATTAATGGAAATACAAATCACAAACCAACACAACTATATGAGTCTCCTGATGTTGACAAGTGCTAACTCACTAAACAATGACAACTACGTGAGTTTCTTGTATGAAATTAACTAACAATCTACAATGAAACAAAAATGTCACTATGAATATATAAATTAAACCATAGTCTTCCTAAACACAATAACAAGGTATTTGAAAATACATAGAAATTACACTACTTGATGCCTCAGAGTTGTACATGTACCTTAAATGATTTTAATATATGTCTGTTGGGTTCGGGAGATCGCAGAATGAATGACTTATAGCGTGTATTTCTGTGAAATGAAATCTAGCCCGTCTGATTATATATACGTTTCCAAATTAATTAAATTGCAAATGAACACAAGTACATGACTATCACTAAACGAATTACGGAACCCAGCTATCCGGTTTTTTAAATTAATGAAATTGCACAAGAACCTCTCCCGAAAGATGCCTGTCCGGCCGCAAGATTGCTGAAGGAATGATGTTAATATATGATTTGCGGAGACTTATAAAAAACGATTGGATATGTGGAGCACAGCCGACGTTTGTTTGAATGGGATGTCAGTCAAGGAATGAGACATGGAGCTTGCAGCCAGGGGTGTATTCTCCATGAATGCAATGAATGCAGTGGATGCTTTAATAAAACTCAAACATGAACATATTTCTTAACCATGTACTTCCCAATTTTCTTTTAATTAAAAATAAATTTTTGTTTCCTCGCTACACACAGGATTGGGTTGCACACCTCAAGCTAATAGTTACTCAAAAATTCGCGGCAAGGTGCTGAGGGGAGGTGCGTGCAATGCATGTTTCGATAATCGATTGTAATAGTTCCTTGAAATGCCGAGTCGGAGCACTGTGGTATTCTCAACCCACGTTCAGCTGGTGTGACGTCACCGCAAGCTTGTGCGAAATGTAGTAAATGCAGCACAAGGTGACATTGCATTCAGCTTGCTAGCAAGCAAGTATATATCTCCATATTCAATTTTTAGTGATTGATTGTTTACATGTTCTACTGTTACATTTGCATAAGTATTTTAAATTTAAACAGTAGTTTCTCCAGATGAATGGTGACTTAAAGTGACATAGTGATAAGTTTATTTAATAAATCGTTTCTGTTAATGGTAGGCCTAAATGTTACAATGGAAATAATAAATATTGAAAAGATAGAACTTATAAGTATATAATGTTTTTGTGAACATTCGGGAGTATTTTTAAATAGCTTTTTAATTATGTTTTTAACAGACAACTATTGACATTTTTAATTGATTTTAAATTATTCTTGTTAAAAAACAATAATTGTAACTTAGCATTAGCCCTAATTTAAGTGATTTACTACTAGCAAATTTAATTGCTTTGTGAATTTTGGGTGTTTAAAAGAATTTTAAACTTTTCGATTATAAATTTTAAATTATTTTATTGGACCACTGAATCTTGCTGTTTGACACCTGGATTGATGTTTTTCCTTTCCCTCATTTGGAACATTATAAAGGATTTCTTTAAAAATTGGCTGCAAAACTTTTTTTAAATTAATTCCCACACTAATACTACATGATACCCTAGGGATTAAGTTTTTTATTTTCTTCATCTTACACCCTGAAGTATCTTGTCAATGATTTTCTTAATTTAAAGTGTCACTTATGATTTTATTTAGGGTTTAATTATGTTCAGTGATATGTGCCAAGGTATTTGAGTTTTGTGATTTATATATTATTGTATTACTCCAGTGCTTCAATTTTCTTCAGGATTGACAGTATACAGATCTCTTACACTTTACTTACACCTATATGAGGGTATTACCTAAATCTGGAGAAGTTTTTGAGATCAAAACAACCCAGATGAAGGTAAGAGTGGGAGAGAAAGGGTACGAAAGAACTAAAGACATTTCGAGCAACCTTGTATTTTTACTTTGTTATTTAATAATATTTCATTCCTCTATGCAAAGCAAAGTGCCAAAGTATGTTTCGTGTTGCATGCCTCGCCAAAATTTTCAGGATACGCCCCTGCTTGCAGCCGAGTTGAACACACAACTATTTGAATCGATCAAAATTATGTTTACGAATTAATATTTCCCTAAATTACTGTCTATTCTGATAACTTAAAGTTGTAATAAAGCACATTTTCAAAATACGAAAACTTACTAAGAACTGATTTGAACGCACTACAACACGGACAATTAAATATTTCGAAACTCGCATTTAGAATTTAATTTTAACCACACACAATAGCGTATGTCTCCCTCTCATGTGTACACGTACCTTAAATGATTTTAAAACATGTCCTTCTTTGTGGAATCTGATGTAGGAATGCTTTGAATTCACCACTTAAGTCTACTTATAAGCACGATTAGAGACATAGAGCACAGTTGGCAGGCAATTCAGTTGAAATTATGGGAAAAACTCACAAATAAATAAATGAAATGTTTTTAATGTTTATAAAATATAAATTAAACAAAAAGAGAGTTGAACACACATAACTATGTTTAGGATTCACATACTAATTTATAAATTTCACTTCCCTGGGAAAAAATAATTCCAATACTGTAAGAAGAAGAGTATTAAGTGATGGAGTTGAATTTTAATTTAAAATTGTATAAAATTGTTTATGTTTGATTAAAGTATGATTGTGTTTTACCACCAGACATCATATTGTTGGTTCCTCAGCAGTAGTAGTAGTAATTTGCTTTGTGTGACAAAATATTTTTGTTAAAAAGTTCGCTGAACTATGCCACTAGCTGGTGCTGCTGTAGACATGAAGGTCAGCAGGAAATGTTCTTAGAGCTGTTGTGTGTTGAAAGGAACTCTTTCTACCTGGCTCTTAAGAGGTATTTATGTCAGTCCACATGCCCCGATTCTTGTGTCCCCCAGGGTCCTTTATGTTGATTTGCGTCGAAGGAGGTTTCCTCGAAATGCTACTGTTCCCTCTCCTTTAGATTCAAATTCATTAATTCATTCCAGCATACAATTTTTTCTCCATCACTTTTGTAATTTTCCCCTCAGTCATTCAGAGTTGTTAGATTAAATTTTAATTGAAATGTTACTTTAAAAATGTATAAACAAAAGTATTTTTCTCCTCATTTTTGTTTCAAATTTCACGCTTTAATAGTATTAAATTTTTATCGAGTCATCATACACAAATAATGACATGAGGAATGACAAACTAATAAATAACAAGTCACATTACTCTTTTTAAAAATTAAAATATTTTTTTTTCAATTTTTTTTTCAAAATTCATCCTTAAAAGCTAAATATTTACAATGACTAACACAAAAATTTAATTTCCAACAATTTTTTTTCAATCATTGTATAATCCAAATTAAACTAAACAAAAAGGATTTTTTTTTCACTTACTTAAAAACAAATATTTCAAGAGAATTAAATTTGTAACACACATCTTAAGAACCAAATCTTCCAAACATTTGTTCAATCACATTTTAAGAACTACAAGACATTTTAAGAAAAACAACTCGACATGTACAAAAAAACTACCTTTTACTATATTTACAATATTCAATTTCAACATTGTATACATCTTAACACTATTATTGTTTACTACTACGAATCCAAATATTCTTACACAGATTAATCAGGAAAAAATAGAACAAAAATATATACAAAAAGTGATTAATAAAAAATTTACAAACATACTACATCGATTTGGAGGTCGTCTTTTACCTAACCTATATAACAATGATAACATACACATAAGGCATTCATTATTCGTGTCTGGGAATATATTTTCCAGACACCTACACATGGCAATGACTGGTTTCAACACACTCACACGCACACAGTTCCCAAGAGGATGTTATGATAGACTGTGAATTTCTTCTTCTTATTATTATTATTTGAAGAAGCAAAAATGTATCGAAGACACTAGTATAAAGTAAACTGATACTGAAGTTATGTCATGTCTTACAGATAGGCAACCAGGTAGCAGCATTGATGGTTATGCAACAGGTGTTGCAAACAAATGTAGCGATTGCAGGCAGCTGTTGATAGATGTGATGTTGACAGTGAAATATGGTGTTGGCAGATGAACGTTATTGGCAGTGTGGTGCTGGCAGTTGTGGGCTGTGTATATTGTGATGCTGTAACTATTATTAGAGGGAGAAAAAAATTATTTAGGTATTTTGTAATGCCCCAAGGTAAGGTCGATACTCCATCTGCCTCAAAGTATGGCTTATCATCCATACCTGGCAATACTACCTTAGTTACATGTTCGGTGTAGAATTCATGAGCACGCGAATGGAACTGATATTGGATCCCCAAAACCCTTGTGTAATTTTCGAGGCAATCTCGATAATCCTCGTACCTGAGTGATTGCAACATGTTAGGTTTTACACCCTTTGCCTTATGTATACATTGCTCATTCGCTACAATATATGCATAATGCTTGGGACATAAACCCACAAAGTGTGTGATGCTGCGACCAACACGTTCATATTTAATCACCCTGGTATGGCCTTTGTTTTTATGAGGGAATTTTTGTGAGTTATCGAGTGCATAGATAGATGTGTCAAACCACACCTTTAAGTCTGGGTTAATTACTTTGTAATAGTCATCACAAGCAACAGAATACACCAAGGAATCGGTATTACAATAGAGGATGTACCATGATTTTCCTTACAAATGTGACAACATGTATGAGCTGCCAACCTAGCTTCATCAACAGGGGTTTTTGGCTTCAATGGAACAATCATGCTGTAAATTCCTGCAAACCACTTTATAAATTCAACTAATTTATTAACTAATTGGTACATACAATCAGCACAGACAAACTCAAAATAGTAAGATATACTTGACTTGTATGAGCAGACCAATAAAATGCTACAAGCATATGGAACATGTTGGTTGATGGTAGTTGTATTACTCGTTTCATTATTAGGTAAGCAAATGGACATGAGTTTCAGGCATCTTTCAACATCGCAATAGGCAATGAAACCCAATCTTTGGTGTTTGCTGTAATCTTTAAATTCCAAGTACTTGTCATTCCCAGTGGGGAAATACTGCGAACAGCTTTTTGTTGCTGGCAAAGAATAGTGTGACTTATAAGTTTCTCCTCAGTTCTTAACTACTGAAGACAATGCTCGCAAACAAATTTCTTATGAGCATGTTTGCTCAGCTGACTAAAAACCAGCAATGACGAATATCTAATACATACAAAATGAAAATAAGCAGCATTCCACTCGCTTGAATTGCCAAAATATTCACATGTTTGTCATGATGTGCAGGAGAAATACACATGGATATAATAAACCCACCCTTTTCACAAGTTTCATCAACTATACTGCTATCTTTGTCTACCACATAATAGACATTGATGGAAATAGAATTGTTATCCTCGAACTTGCGAATATCCTGTATGACTACAGGTGTTGACAGACCTATAGTATTCAAAACCCCGTGAGGATTTGGATATGAAGATATTCTGCAAACATTTTGTGTGGCAGGAAACAAAGATGCTATTACAGCATAGTGGAAACACATTCTCTCAGGGCAGTTTACATCGACACAAGCCCTCCTATCAGCAATAAGCTTTGGCAATTTAGTATGGGCAGTACTGATGGTAAACACTCAGTATTACGACTCATATACATATATGTATGTCAATATTTGCAGACTCCAACCAGTCCACGGGCACTAAACTCCTCAAATCTGTTAGTAAGATAAGGAATTATGTCATCATCATAGATTAAACCCACATTGGATGAGTGCAGGACAGGGAGGGCTTTGCTTTGAAAATAAAAGGTTTTTGTATCACCTTCCTCTGCCATGAGGATTTTCGAGTACTTACCCACTATGGTAACAGATACTCTAATAGGCCAGGGTGATGCCAATATTAAGTTTATAAATGGGCCTTAGACCTCTTGTAAAAACAAGAAATATCCACATCACTGTTAAGTATATCATTAACTATCCTCACATCAGTTAGCCTACCCGTGAATGGTGTAGCCAATAGCTTGTATGTTAGGCCTGGCAAAGGCTCCACTGAGGCTGGGAACTCAGAAAACCAATTATTTTCTGGCTCCCTATGCGAAATATCTCTAAATTGACTCGAGTTGTGAGACGGATGGAGCACAGTCCGAATCACAAGAATTTTCCGAGTCGGATAGAAATAAATCATCCATCAAAAGATCAACCTTTTCTTGATTGGGGGGAGCGGAGATGTTTTGACCTTTTGTTGTTGAAGATCTCTCTGTAAGTGAATTGGTGCTCGAATCGCTTAAGTAGAGATCATATTACAAAAGATCAACACATGTCTGATTAGGTGAAGGGACACTGTCTTGTAAGCTTACAGTATGCTGTCTTTCCGTCTGTGATTCAGAGTCTGAACCGCTTACGTAAAGATCTTCAAGCACGCTGTCAATACTTTGCCTCTTACGCTCACTCATTTTGAATCCTAACGAAATATTATTTTGTTTCCCCGATATAAGAGTTAAAACACCACAATAAATTAATCTGAAGTGCCTCGTTCTGAAAACAGAGAAACAGAATCCCACTTTATTCCCTCATCACAACATAGTTGAAACAAATCTTGTATTCCTTCTATAAAGGAGAACATTCTTTATTTTGAATAAAATGTTATGACATAAAATATGTGTTTGGGAAAGCAGTCGACTACAACAATGAGTTTACAAAAGATACTGGGAAAGAGGGTTTCTAAACCCTCGCAAAGAAATCCAGGTAGCAGACGGCTGAGGGCTTGGGAGAGCGAGCGAACGTCCATTTACAAATGCTGAAGAGGTTGATGTGCGGAGAAACGTAACACAATAGACCATGGATGAGAGTTTAACGTGTGCACACCAAAATGGGAGCTGTCTATGAGGTGGACGAGAGAATGAAACATGTTTCAAAAAATTTCCACACTGAGTGGCATACAACCAGCGAAGTTGGTAACAATGGATGGAGTATCTTGACATCAAATACAAAATGCTAGGTAACCATTTGTGATAACTTAAATTATTTCTTGCGTTTTGTGTTTATTTTACGCATCGACGTATAAAAATTAGCAGATCTGTAAAATATTTACTTTTTTAATAATCTCAGAGTTTCGCTCGACCGACGCATGAATAAGTGATAATGCCCATAGCAATTTTAATTTTACATGAGGTGGAAGATTATGCAACGTGCAAAAAAGTAGATGTTAAGCAGGGCTTTCCAAAAGTGCTCATTTTACCACGAACAGTCTTATAGCAGACTTACTCGCCAGCTGACGGCTCGGCCAATAAGAAACTTTTTCGCAGCTGCAGCCAGTCAGACACAAGGCCCCGTTACAAAGAGTCACTCAGCCGATCAGAGAATGTGTAGGCCCACATCAGAGGACCTGCCACAACGTTTCGTTTCTGTGTATTTACCTACTCTATGACCAAATTCTGTACGCTCTGCGAGCACGTTTGTTTGTCAACTGGAGTATACCCTGTAAGAAGAGACCTGAAGAATTCGCGGATTCACTTTGGGGCAAGCTAGAATTCAAAACACGTGCGTTTATATGACTTTAGCCATTGGTCCACTCGGTGTTTGACACCTCCTGGAGAACGGTGTCCAATTGTCGCCTTCACCTGTGACAGCAGACAACCAATGTCCTGTTGATATCGACATATTTGTACATAAGACTTGAGAGTCTAGCCTGTAGTTCACTGAACTCGCGAGTAATTCACGTTGTAATGAACAATTTAATGAACGTGGTATACCTGAATGGTACCTCGAATCCATGACGAGGTTATGGTTACGCAAAGTCAAGACACCGGACTTTAAAACATGACCCGAGTAATTACAGCTTAAAACGTTGTACATCCTCTGACCAAAACTGCCAACCTCGTAAACAAACTTTCTAAAACTACGGCCAGCACAAATTGCGCACAGCTGCAACGGAAATGACACCAGAGAGGAGTCTAATCACAAGTCATAATATTCCCGACAACTAAAATAACAATCCACGTTTCCCAGTACTTCTTTGCTCAGCAGTTGCTCAGTGCAGGAGTTTTAGTTGCAACATAACGCTTCAAAGGAACAGACTTTCACTCGCTGACTCATGCAGCTGAGTGCAGATTACTCTGTAGAAAATCAAACCTCAGAAATTTATCTTATCTTAGTGATTTTTATCGAAAAGTAACTTTGAGTAGTAGGGAGAAGAATGTTAATGCACAAGGTATTGGGGAGTCGGATTCGCCTGGCCGCAAAGCTGTAACGTCACCCGTCCGCCATCTTGGATGTCATAGAACTTTTACCCCAGACCCATATGACCTTTGATCTTGACCTTGACCTGGAGCCCAAAAACCCTAAAAATTAAAAAAAAAAAGTATTATTAAAAAATATTATATAAGGATCCTCAGAAATGACCCATTTCCCCTCAAAATTGTATAAGCCCTTGAAATCCAATTTTAACCCAATTTAAGTAATATGAGGGGCTTCCTTAGGACCTACAGAGCAGTGACAGCCATATTGGTTTTATAGGTATACCCTATGCCGAATCGATACAAGTGATACAGGATAGTAGTAAGACCTAAGCATCAGCCATCTGTATGCGGGAGGCGAGCAGTCAAGCCACTATAACACCGCGACTCCACATATTTATAACAGAAAGGGATATATGATATGTTTCACGGGGAAACGGACATACGTTAAGGGAAATCAGTCCCCAACATCTTGAATTTTCGCAATTTTTGTCGTAAATTGCATCACAAATTTTGCTTTTTATTTTGGGCTTCGACAAAGTGTATGGCATTGCATTGCACATGTTCTAAAACATGTATTGCCTGACTATCTTTGCCAGGTCCATTTCTGTAACCGAAAAAAAAAAAAAAAAAAAAAAAAAAAAAAAAATTCATTTCTTACCTTCAATCACCAGTGAAAAAATAATCAATTATATAGAAATGTAATATGTTGATTACGCTTAAGGAGTTATTATTTATGTCATGCCGTGCGAAAAATTTCACTAAAAGTTCTTAAATGGCACTTATGATAAAAATAGTGAAAATCCAAGATGGCGGGGACTGATCCACCTTAAGAGATGATAAAATGGACCATTATGAAAGGAAAAAATCAATAAACATACACACTATGAATTCTCAATGGTGTCGTTTCTTCGTGAACGTGTGGTGCGGTATCGTTGATAGCCAACTCGTTGGCCCAGTTATTGTAAACAACCGTCTTAGCGGAGAACGGTATCTGCACTTCCTGCAAAATCTGTTGCCGGAGTTCTTGGAAGAGGTTCAATTGGCAACAACGCCTGTAATGTACTTGCACCAGGATGGAGCCACTGCACATTCCGCACTACCCGTATTACAGTACCTCAATGCAACCTATCCTGGCCGTTGGATCTGTCGCAGTGGTACTGTTGCTTGGCCACCAAGGTCACCCGACCTTACTCCGCTAAATTATTGTTTGTGGTGGTTGATAACAACCGACGTCTAAGGCAAAAAAGGCAAACAAGGGAGGAATTGTTTGCTCACGTGTTAAATACTTGTACGTATGTTAAGAATGTTAATACCAGCTTCGATTAACAACACAGCATCTGACTACACGAGCTGACATTGGCGGTGGCTTTTTGGAACATGTTTTGTAAAGGGAATTTACACAATAAAACCCAACACCTAACGATCTGTTCATTTACTATCACCTGTACCGCTCCCATTCCTGTCAGTTTCACGTACCTGCATCTCGGACACCTTTCCGAATAGAGAATTTATTTATTGATATTTTGCCTTCAGAATAGTCCATCTATCACCTCTTAACGGGCCTGCCTACCAAGCCGGCAGCCACGAATTTCAAATGGGGAATCAATGTCAAACGAAATTCCTTCTCATTGCGCCAATTTTAAAGATAACTATTTTAAACAAAAAGTATTCTACGTAAAATCTCTTAAGGAATGAATTTCCTTTAAAATATTTTGCAAATTTGTTTGTTTAGTGTGTTTTTCTTATAAAATGTAAATATTGAAATTTACATTATATATATATATATATATATATATATATATATATATATATATATATATATATATATATATATATATATATATATATATATAAAGATGGATAAATCATTTTTTTTTTTCAAAAACAATTTTATGTAGTAATATTCTGAGAAAATCACATCGACGTGTTTTTTTTGAATATTATCTTTAATAATTGGACGCATGAGAGGAATCGTAACTGGTGATCCCCATTGTGTAGAAACTGAAAATTCGCGCTGAATTTTGGGTTCCCTGAAAGCCGGTTGCCATCTTTCATCCAGGGGTCCACGCACCGCCTTCTTCCACGATTCGAATTCGTCACGTGGGGTGGGGGGGTGCCGGCCCAATCGGCCGAGTGGTCCGCTAGCAAGGAACTGGGGGAGGAAGGGGTTTTATCGGTGATTTCGATGGCACGGCTAGAATGGGCGGTCGCAGGCCTGCACGCCGCAGCGCTATTTTTTTCTCTGTGGAGGCATGAGTCAGAATCAACTAGGATCGTTCTGTCGCGGTTTCACTTCGCCGCCCGGAGGCGACTGACAACTTTGCACACGGGCCTATTCAAAATACGTTTCTTTGAAGATAAGAGGCGAACAGGGTTCGATTCCCGGCGGGGCTCCCTGGATTTTCGCGCGTGGGTATAGTGCCGGACGATGAGACTGGTCGGCGGGTTTTCTCAGGTATAGGCTATTCACGGTAAAGTGAGCACTTTTTAAGGCCCTGCTGAAATTTTCCTTTCAATTAATTTCTAACATTCCACCCCTTTTCAATGTAAACATTTCAACACGACTAATAAGCACAGTGTATAAATTTCACTACTCTGAAAAGTTAACGTCTGAGGCTGCAATAAATTATATTTATTAGGGGTTAATGTTTTTTGAAAGGGCCTTGAAAAAAAAAAAAACGACATTTTAAACCGTATCTGTGCAAAATATCGACTCTTACGTTGAAGGTCCGGATAACATACAATAATGTTCCGAGAGTTGTCATTGTAATTTACTTCGTTACCGATATTTTGCACAAATGCGAATTACAACCTCGTTTTTTAAGGGCTTATACTTCCCCTAATATTCGGTTTAGGTATAAAGTGTCACATATGTTTACCTTTTACTTTTTCATGAAGAATCACCTCCCGAAGTTTGTCGGTCTATTTGCGATTCATCCTGTATATAAGACATTAAGCTCATACGGCAATATATATTTTTTCCACCACAGTTATAATTTTTTTGTGAAAATTACAAAAAGATAACTAAACCGGGAGGAATCAATGCCTTTATTTACTATGTCATATGGCCTCTGGGGCGCCTCTTGCCAACACTTGGTCATACAGAAGGACACTAGCTCGCATTCCGTAGATCGTAGATTCAATCATAAACGAACGCTCTGGAGGCAAATTAAATGTCCGAACACATTGCCATACACATTCTATAGTTAATTACCGCTGTGTGTTCATTGATATGTGCCTCCAGTTCCTCAGCTATCACGGTGAGGCCCTTACTGAGTCTCTGCGCAATTAATAAAATAATCTTGATATTATAGCATAACATTTTATCAAATCAATCATTACAAAACCACCCAGATTAGTTAAATATGTTATCTTTAACAACCATCAGCCGCTCAGCGGAGCAATTGGTTTATTAATAACAGATGAAGGCAAATAAAAGTCAATAAGCGTACACTCTAAGAAATTAATCGTAAATTTACCCTACCAGTGTATACGCTTAGTGAGAAAGCAGAAATGGTAATGTTTTCCCCTATACATTCATTGTAGCGTTCCTACATTTGCTTAGGAAACAGTCAAATGCATAAGGAAGTTCGCAACTTTGTATAGTAGCTCCGCTAAACATTCCTATAACTGCAGCTTGATGTGTGGTATTTTTACCATTCAGTATATAGGTTGAAAACTTCTATTACAGTTTAGGAAGTTGACCAGGAAATGTTTTACAGTGTACTTTCACTGTCAGTAGTCAGCCAACTGACAACTGGGCGCATCATTTTTAAGAACTCTGGCTACCGGTCGTCAACAAGTACGCTAACACGCCAAGGAGAAACCCTGTCGTGTCGACATTCGTATTTGTATGTTGACCGTCTAACGCCTCCAACGAGCGAGGTGCGCCGGAAATAAAGGAGTACAAGTAAAGGCTTTGAGTTTTTTTTTTTGGAAGACGGGCAAGACGTTATGTACAGGCTGTTCACGATAAAGTAAGCACTTTTTTAGGTCCTCCCAAGATGCATTTACCAATAATAAATATATTTTATTGCAGCCTCAGGCATTTAAGTGTGAGGGTGGGGAAATGTATATACTGTGTTTATTGGTCACATTACAATGTTTATATTAAAAAGCAGCAGGAAGATGGAAATTGGGTGAAAGGAAAAATCTAGAAGGGCCTTAAAAAGTGCTCACTTTACCGTGAACAGCCTATAACTGAAATTTCGTGCAGTGTTAGTGATGTTGGAAATATATTTCGTGTGTGTTGCTTCGTCCTTATGCTGTAGTCTACTTGTAGGGGTACCTGTTTTTCGCGAAAAGATTTCAGGACAAGTTATGTTCCAAAACACTTTACTTCAGAACGACTTTCGTGATTGGATCATTTTCTAATTGTTCCTCTTCTTATCTGTTCGCCCGCGAATCACGGACGGTCAGTATCGGAGAAACTTAATTTGATTGGCTCACTCATGTAGCAGACGCTTTTCGCACAAAGGAAAAGGAAAGCGGCCAATAGCCAAAGGAAGACTGCAAGAGTCCACATAGGAAATTCAAGTCTTGTCTACGCGTAAATCTTTTAGCGAAAAACATGTAACCCTACCTACTTGTAAAAGAACATTTACACAGTTGTACACTGCTTTACTTTGAAGGGGTGTGGGGGGGGGGGGGGAGCTTATGAAATCTCTCTTTCTACGTAGATGTGTTAGTTTCCTTTCCACTACAAGATGGGTCTGCTTAAAGTTTCGCCGAGATGTATCGATAGCGATGGTGGTTTATCGCGGTAAAAGTTCACTGTGTGATAAAATTCAACATACTGCACATGCACATGTCTGACAGTTTTCTTTCATTATTGGCTGTCATGCATGTATGAAAATACTACCCCTTCTCGCTGGGTCAATGAGAATTCTGATACTATAAGGCAGAACGTTCGTGATTGATCTGGAAACATCTTAGCCGAGTTCATCCACTCATGAAGGAATAAACGAGTTAGAGTGTTAGAGAATATGTTGGCTGAAATTTTTTTTTGCGATTTTCCACCATCTCTCTACAACGATTTTTGGTAAATAAAATTGGTTGCTTCATTTCAGATTTTTCTCTGGAAGAATTACATAACACAATTATTAATTATGTGGATTATATACACGTTTATGATAACATTTTTTTATTCAATATTTCGTCCACTTTTAATGACAGTTGTTATTATTAAAACAGTTTTATGACATTTTTACAGTTTAAATGATACATAATGGGTAAATAAAAAGAAAACTACAAAGGACTTTCATAAGAGTTTAATTACTCACGAATGATACACATTTAATATTTTGAAAATTATAAAAAAAAGTTATATCATTTTTTTTCTCTCTCCCCCTCTTTCTTTTCAAATACAACTGTTAACGCACTATCCCACAGAGTCTGTTGACTATTACAGAACACTGAACTGTTTTGGAAACAAAACATTAAAATCAGATTTTGACTGCATAACTTCACATTGTTATTCTACGCGAGCCGTAGAGATCGAACCTTAGGTAATTTATTCCCCTAACTAATTAATTAAATTTGCCATCGCCCCCATTAGAACACAGACATTCAGCTTGTAATGTCTCAGGAAATTGGTTTCTGAACACATTATCTCGCTGTATTTAAGGCGACGATTGGACCAGCCTTCCCGAGGAGGTGTCAAACACCGTGTCGACCAATGGCTAAAGTTATATAAACACACATGTTTTGAATTCTAACTTATCCCAAAATGAATCCACGAATTCTTCAGGTCTCCAACAACGAGGAAACAAAACTGTCCGAAGTATGTACAACATTACGTTGAATCCTAGCAAACCATCAATCTTACCCGCGATAAACCATCATTAGAGACCCGAGAAATTCGCTAGTGCAATGACCTGTAGGCTAGACTGCATATTCTTATGTACTCTCATATGGATATAAACTGTTTATTGGTTGATTGCTGTGTTAGTAAAAAGCGGTGGTGTGCGCACAATTTACTGCATGTTTGTTATTGGCTCATTTATCTCCAGGAGGTGTCAAACAATTCGTCGACCTATTACAAAAGTAACATGAACGTACAAGTGTGTGAATTCCAACTTGTCTATGCTTCTGGTTGGTTAGTGGCTACGTCATCCTGCGAAATGTTCCCTATTGACTGGGCTGTTTCCAGACGCTAATTGGCGAACGTCGCTGCTACATTTCGCTCGCCAGTGCCGCCATTCTGCTAGTGCGTGCGGTCGGATTGGAGAGAGTTAGACAGCTCTTAAGACCACGATCCTTCATTTCTACAACTTTTACGAGAATAAATTTTTGTACCCAAACAGGAGCCGATATTGTAAAATCCTCTTACAGTTACAAACAGTTTTTATTATGTAGCCTAATTTTTCCAACACAAAAAAGTATATACTTTCATTCTATTAGTTAACTAACGAAAATTTAGTTAGTTTAATAATTTCAAATGATACAGTTTTCGTGTTGAAATATTATACTAAATAGTAAAAACAATTTGTGACAAAATTGTAAGAGAATTTTACAATATCAGATCCCGTTTGGGTACAAAAAAATTAATTCTCTCAAAAGCTGTAGAAATGAAGGATCGTGGTCTTAAGAGACCTATGTCCTGAAATGTTTTCTGTGAAATAGTTGTTTGTGCGTAAACGCGTATCTCTCGGTAAATAATACTTCTGTAAATATGACTTTTTGTCGGAAATGATAAAAAAAAAAAAAAAAAAAAAAAAATTATGTATAGCCTTATTTTTTTACTTGTGTCATATTAAGTGTATTCTTGGAGAAAAAAATTCGTGAAAATGGTCAAGTATCGCATTTTTAAAACTTGCCTATTCAGTTTCCTTAAGCGGCGAGAGAAAAGTACAAAGACACGGTCGTAGTTTAATCTGTGGGCTTTCATCGCGTGTACCCCTATATTACATATCTAATTTGCACGGTATGGCGTTACGACGGAAACACTGCACGTCTTGCACGTAGGAGCGATGAGGCTCTAGGCGTGCGTGTAACTGTCGCCCGTATCGCCTCTCGCTTCTTGACCTTGGACGCGCAGCTACATAGAGGTGTTGAGAACCGACGAGGCTGACGTGAGGCAAGTATGGGGCAACGTCGGAATTCAAAGGCAGGGGAAACGGGAGATCCCCGCGAAAACCCGCCGACCAACAGCATCGCCCGGTACGATTCCCACATGCGGAAACCCAGTTCGCCTAGGTTGGCGGCGAATAGTATGACTACAGTGCGGCAGGAGTTCGCGATATGAGCGGCAGTTTCACATCTGTATTCTTAACTACTCTGTGCTGATACGCTGAGAAAAGTTAATTCTGGGAAACTTTTTACGGTTAAACTAAATTTAAGTGTGTTGGTGTACTAGAGGGTTATGAAGGACAGCGATCAGTTGGGCGGAACCAGGGTAAAATTGCAGTTTGGTCCACAGGTGTCGGTCCTCGGAAGACCAGCCAGACATACGGCAGTGGTAGCGACACAGCCTGCTGGCGTGGGCAAGCTCTCTTCTGCTCCGCCCGTCACATCACGTCGGAACGGCGGCGCAACGAGCCAAGACCTTCGCGACGTGCTCTCCGCGTTCGTCTTCTTCTTCTTCTTCTTCTTCCATCTCCGCCTCCTCCTCTCCTTCATCCTGCTCGACGCGCCGCTTCTCCCATCGGGGGCAGGAGGGTACGGACCAAAGAGGATGTATTCTTTACAACCTCCTTGGCACGGACGTAGAACCTCGGACGTCGACGGCAAGTCCGCCAGCTCCGGGTCCAAAAAGTCGCCGGTCCCTCTGCTGGCGCTGACCTTGAAGATACTCTGGACCAGCAGGCGACCATCGTACCTATATGCTGCCCATTGTAAAGTGAGCACTTTTTAAAATCAGTCTTTGAAAGGAGTCACATCTACAGTAGAACGCCCTGAAAACATTTTTCAAGGGGTCAGAAAAATAAAATATTATAAGCTGGAAACTACTACACCTGCAGGGACACATCAAGCGAAACAAAACTCTAATGCAATATTTTATGTATATAAATATCTAAAGGCTGTTCACGAAAAAGTGAGCACTTTTGAAATGAACATTTAAAAAAAAGTCAGTGTCCTTGAACGCATATATTTTAATGGGCGTATTGAGTGAAATTTGCCCATTTAAGTTGGTAACGATGGATGGAAAATAGTTCCATACCTTAACGTCGAATAAAACGTGATAGCTAACTATTTCTGAGAACTTAAATTATTTCTTTCATTTTATGAATTTTTTAAATACATCGAAGTTAAAAAATTAGATTTGTATATTATTTACTTTCTTAAAAATTTCCACAGTTTTACTTGACCGACGCATGGATAAAGTGGCGAGGCCCATGGCAATGTTAATTTTACATAAGGCGGAAGAATTCATAACGTGCATACAAGTAGATCTTAACCAGGGCATTCAAAAGTGCTCATTTTACCGTGAACAATATATAGTCAAGTCCTTCTACATCTTCATCTGAATCATGTACTGCAAAAATATCAGTGATATGAATCCTATGCCATGGACCATAACATCATTAATTAATACCCAATGACATGCATTATGGATGCTTGCTCATCCTTACACTCTTGGTTATCTTAGTAATTTTCAGGACAATAACTTCTAAATTCCAGAATATTTCAAGTATAAATGTTTTTTTTTAAATCTGTTTGTAGGTTACTGCTTTGCTAATATGTCTAAAGTTTTAGTTAAGAGAAAAATTGCACGTGAGATGCTGCAAGGAACTGAACAAATACTGAAGTTATAAGCAGGAAATTATTAATATGCACATTTTATATGCAGGAAATGAAACCATTAATACGCCTTATGGGCAGATACCTATACAGTTCGCGTTATTTTCTGGCGGCAGACTAAAATTCACCGTCCTATACATATTAGAGTCGAGTCCATTTGATTATTGGCTTTCGCAGTTGTGAGGACACATATTTTCTTTTGACTTTGTTGGACATGATTGGGCTATCCTCTCTCTAGTCGCTTGCTATTGGTCACAATGCGCCCAGGACGTACCCGAACAAACTATACACCAATGAAAAACGCAATACAAGAACACAAGTAGTTGAAGTCTAGGCTGTATTGAAGTAATAACGCGAATGTTGCAGGTCTCTGCTTACGGAGAAATGGCGGGACCATGAAATAATGGTGTTATATACAGGAAAACGTTTTATTCGGGAATGTTATAACAGGGCCATACACTCTGGCATGCAGGTTCACAGTTATGTTGCCAGCGAATTCAGTGGAATAGTTCCAAGTTCAAACATTGTATTGACAGTGTATGTCTAAATTTATGACGAATAAACTATATATGTATGCATATATATGTGTGTGTGTACGCATTAGGGCAAGAGCTATCTTGCTAACAGTTTTACGATTTCACTTGAGTGACGCATGAATCGTCATCAGGCATATGGCAATGAAAAGTTTACGTCACGAAACAATGTCTGCAACTTGCGTACTTTTAGGTACTCCTCTTGTGGGAGCAACCCTTTAGGAGACATGTTTGCTTGTCTTATAATTTCCAATTTGGTGTGATGAAAACCTAAATATATTCTGCTTGAAATATTGAGGAAAAGTGTATTTTCCAGAAGTTAAGTTTGGGAGTCTACTTACTCTCATTTAGACGTCATATACTAAATTTTGGGAGAGGCAGTGTTTACCTACAAGCCCCCCCCCCCCCCTTACTTCTCCATTCCCCTTCAAACCCTAGTTGTTACGCCACTGATGGAAGTATACGATATGAGGAGAAAAGTAGATCTTAAACAAAGTTTTCAAAAGTGCTCAGCTGGCCGTGAAGAGTCAATACACGGATACGATGCCCACACTCCATACACACTGTTGATTTGTTATGTTCTGAGGTCACAGTCGCATTACGAACACCAAAGATAAAATATATACTTATTCATGGGTAACAATTCTAAACTGAGGAACAACTAAAATTATTTTGGTCGATTTATCACTGTCAAGTGTTTAGAAAAAATGACTCCTCTTGTAGAACAATAGCAAAATATGAAATCAAAATTTTGTGATGTCGAGCGATCTTTGCACAATATTTGTCCTGTTCCACTTGCTGCTTTGTGCCACGCGCGCCGTTGCGTTCACGGATATGGTTTTTTTTGCAAACTGGTTTGTGAGAAGGGTGTGGAATTTTCAACACGACGTTAGTAGATGGAACAAACTATCTTCAATCACTGCCAACTTTGCTCGAAATATTGTCGCTTAGTGTGTCCTTCGAAAAACAAGAAACGTGTGTGGACACTAAAGCGGCACATACACGTGTGAAAATTGTGGGTTAAACTGTAGTAAAAACACTTATTTGACTGGTGCTTTAGGTTATATTATATTAGTCCAGTTAAAAAACCACGTGTTCACCCACTACCTTAGGTTGTTTAAGGAGCCTTTTATGTTTGGATACTGTGTTGAATAATGATGGGGGGAAAAGTACATGTTCAGTAATGACGACCGCCTACAAACACATGTGCAGTAACCGAGTAAATACTAGGCGGTCCACTGACCTACGCAAAATATAAGTGTAATTACATGAAGGGGAATTTTTTTTCGAAATGTTTATTTTGAATGTTTTGAGCTTACCGCGAATCAGCTAGAGTAGGCTTTTCCAACGGTCGACAGTCCTAAAGAGACAAAAACATTCGTATTAGTTCCCTCAGAAAAATGTCCTGGAAGAATATGAGTTGAGGCGAGAGCTGGGAGCGGCTCATAGAAACCAGGCGACGAGGGTGGAATTCGGTGAGAATGGAGCAACGCTGGAATACAAGGGCGGGGGAAACGACATTTAGAGAAATTTCTGTGTGATGACCTACGACCATATAAATGTCGCAGTGGCCCGAGGGTTCGGGAGTATTTTTGTAGAAGCCATCTGGCTGAGTGCGGTAACGAGCGAAGTCTAGTGCGGCGGGGGACATCGGCGAAGAGGATGGGCGACGACGGGAGATTGCGAGACGACGGCGGACGAGGTGTTAGAGGTGTGAACGGACGAGAGGGCCTGAAATCCGACGAGTGAAGGCTACTGTGCATGAGGGCGTTGGGAGAATTCTAAAACATCGTGGACTAATGAGATCTGGACCAAACTGAGATGGGGCTGTATGAACATGTGACACGGACTTAATTTAAATATTGGAACTGTCAAATATGGACATATAATTTATAAAGTAATTAAATGTGTTTTGATACACTATTTATTGGGAATAATAATAGTAATTTAAATATCTATTTACTTGAAGTAACTTTCTTTATTCGTACTGACTGAATTTATTAATTGTAAATAACAAGATATATAAATTTCAGGTAAGATATTGAATCACAAGAATTATATTTAACCCTTTCATGCCCACTTTAGTTTACTGTTTCAGTTGTTGCAAAAAAATTATGATGCGTGCTGTACTCGATACACCACTTGTTTCATTGTCACAGACAATGAGCTGCAGGCTTTATGTTCAGCTACAGTAATATGAACCAATTATGACCTAAACCAGTAAGACGGTTTGCGAATCATTTACCCACATGAAAGATCATTGGTCATTGGTCTTCGAAGTGTGCAGCAAAGACCAAAAATTACCTACACGTGCGTAATGTGCACAATTGTGTACACTGGGTCTGAATGGGTTATATGTTATTGTAAATAATGTCAGAAACTATAATTAACTATTTTATTTAATTAAGGCCTCCAAGAGGTTTAGCCTACTGACTTTCGAGAAATCGCAACGTTATTATACCGATTGTCCCTCTGATATAATTTCCTAGACACCGCTTTAGCATAAGGCGGAGGAATATCATGGAAGTAGAACTTAAGCAGGCCTTCAGGAAAGTTGGAAGTAACCGTGAATATACTATACCCAGTTTTATATGCCCCCTCCCCCAAACGCTTTCTGGATTTCATGGGAGAGACAGCGAATAACATGCACTGCTTATGTTAAGGTATAATTTTTATTACAGCAGGGCAATAAAATACTCAAAATAACTTTTTTATTGTAGTTTTGTTCCCTAAATTTTTGTGTAAACGTATACCAGCGTGAGATAGCCATACATCGAGATTTTCGAGTAAAGGCTGTTTACAATAAAGTGAGCACGTTTGAAATCAACCTCAGAAAAACGCCACTGCCCCTGTCTGCATGTTTTTTAACGGGCAAACTGAGTGACATGCGCCCAGTAAAGTTGGTAACGATGAATGGAAAGTAGTTTCATATCTTAATGTCGAGTAAAAAGTGTCACGTAAACATCTCTGGTAACTTTAAATTATTTCTTTCTCTTTTTTATATTAGTGTATCGAAGTGTAAAAATGAGCAGATATGCAAAAAATATTTACTTTTATAATAATTTCACATTTTCACTTGACTGACACATGAATAGGGTGATGAGGTCCATGATAATGTTAATTTTACATAAGGCGGAGGCTCACATAATGTGCATGCAAGTAGATCTTTAGCAGGGCTTTCAAAGTGCTCATTTTATCATGAACAACCTGTAGACTAAGTGGTGATCGTTGGCTTTATGAGTGTGGTTCGCTGTCTGGCAGCGGTGTGACGTCAGAAGTGACAACTTGATAGGTTTGGGCGGGCGGTGTCTTGAGAGGCGATGAGTGTGAAGCGAGGTGAGTATGGAACAGCGCGAGGTGAGTATGGAACAGCGCCGGAATGCAAGGGCGTGGAAAGTAGGATATCCCCAAGGAAAACCAGGCGACACGCGGCATCGTCCGGCGCGATGCCCGCGCGCGAACATCCAAGAGAGGCTCGCCGGGAATCGAACCCGAGTCTTCTTAGTAGGAGGCGAGTGCTCTAGCCTCTTTACAAACATTCACAGATCGTCCCTGAGAGTTTAATATGCGTACTATAGAGTGAAGGACGAAATTACGTAGTCCCTCTTTTCCCGATGTGAATAGTTGCGGAAGTATAAATACGCGTCAACTCAAAAGGAATAGAGGAAAAATCATTTTTAAAAAACAGGAAGCAAGGATTTATGACCAGGTTGTTTTTCCTACTGTTATGGAAATTTAAATTTCCGTTGCTGCTTTTACGCACGTGTAAAGTCACGTGAGACATTCGTGGACAAAATAATTAAAGAAACGACACACATTTAACCTTGAGGCTCCTTCCTTTTTTATATATATAATCAGATACTAGTTAGATTACGCTAATCTACAGTAAGTCACGAGTTTCCGTACAATTTCCTTGTCAACATAATAATTATACGTTACGAACAGTAAGTTTTACCTTCCGGCCAAAACAGTTTTTGACTCGAGCAGTAAACAGCTTTCGCCTATAGCTTGGTCCGTTGGCTATATTTTAATAGGACCTGAAGTAGAATTATACGGGACGAACTGCTACACCTTTCAAAAAGATTACGATTCTGACTAATTTAAAACTTGAAATACACTAAATTTAATATAGACTGAAAGAGTTCCTTATCTGACTATAGCAAAGATACCAAAGTTTTTACCAAAATTATTATGTTGTGGTTGTAAGTGAGTAGTTAGAGAAATAGACATTTCAAACTTTTCGACTTGGGTTCAACTCTCCCTCAAGTATAAAATATTTTAACTATAAAATATCTTTTTACACACAGTAGTACACCCATATAATGAAAATTTATAGATTTTTTCATTATCTCTTTTATTTAAACTGGAAGTAAAGGAAACTATAGGCTGTTCACGGTAAAATGAGAACTTTTGAAAGCCCTTATTACTACTACTTGTATGCGCGTTGGGTATTCCTCCGCCTTTTGTAAAATTAACATTGTCATGGGCCTGAAACGTTATTCATGCATCGGTCAAGTGAAACTGTGAAAGTATTAGAAAACTAAATATTTCCCAAATCTGCTCATTTTTACACTTCGATGTATAAAAAAAGAAACAGAAAGCGAGAAAAATAATTTAAGCTAACAGAAATGGTTACCTAACACTTTTTATTCGACGTTAAGTTACGGAATTACTTTCTCATCCATCGTTACCAAATCGAATGGACGCATATCACTCATGGTGCCCATTAAAATAGGAAGGAGCAGTGACTTTTTCTTCTAAGGTTGATTTCGAAAATGATCACTTTATCGTGAACAGCCTGTAACTTGGAAATTAATGGAGAGGTTTCGTGAATTCACAGGAAATTTTGTGAAATTTCCGAAAAGTCCGTTTTTCAAAAATCAGCATGTCCGTAATTCTGCTGAGAGTTTATAAAAACTTGTGGATACATTTTTACCAATATTCTTCCGCAAAATTAAGGAATATTTTTAACAGCGCGTCAATTTTGCTACGTACGATTTAAGTCTCATTCTGCCGTCGCAGCCATACCGTTTCTGTACTATTTTTCACGAACTTCTAAGCTGGTTTTTTGTTGACCGTGAATTACGCTGACATTTCCAGTCTTCTTTTTCTACCATTTTTCTCGCGCTGGGGAAGTCTAGAGTTCTGTTCCCAGCCCGGCCATCCTGATTTCGTGTTTCCATGGTTTCCCGATACTACTCCAGACAAATACTGGTGTAAGCCATTCACAGTAAAGCAAGCACTTTGGAAATGAGACTTTGAAAAAAAAAATCGCTGTAATCAAATCACGTTTCCATTTGACTAATACATCAAAAAAGTCATTAGGTCCATGTCAATGCAGAACTTACGTATGGTGGAGAAACGTAGAGCCCAAGCAGCACTTTCTAAAGTGCGCACTTACCGTGAATAGCCTATATAGTTCCTTACCACGGGCAATAGCCCGTTCCCGCTTGTCTGAGCCACGTGTTTCCTCTCTATACCGATATCACTTTCAATGATTATATTATCGAGAAAAAGAGTTGGTGATAAACAGTGGTGTTCTCTAAACTGACTGGCACAGCTGGTGAAATACATGCATATTTTTTCGCATGCACACAAATGGTGTGCAATGCGTAAATAAATTGAGTTATTGTTTTGTGGTACTCGGTTCAGTAATTCTCATTTTAGGCTAACGTTAACCCCAGTCCCCCACAATCCGTCACTGTTTTGCTGTTTGAATTTCTATAGACGTTAATTGTTCTGTTTGAGGCACGCAGCGGTGAATGTCTCAACGAGGCTCTCAGAGTTTTTCTATCCTGTGGCGACCAACTCCTTATTGTACCGAGCTAAACAGAAATGTTACCTGACATGATTTGTGCCCGTACAAGGACTACTATCTCTTCGGCTAATGGGGTGTCACTCTTCCTTATAAAACCAGTGGTTGTTCTGCCCCCCCCCCCCCAAATCATGAGATACAAGATTCTCATCCTCCAAAGGAGTCATTGTCCAGTTTTCCCTATTAATACTAAGCTGCGGCTTCTAACTGGGATCTACTGTTTATTTACTGAGGCACAACTAAGTATAGGCTGTTCACGGTAAAGTGAGCACTTTAGAGGCCCTTCTCTTCTTATCCTTTAATCATCTTTTTAAATATATATTGCCATATAAGTAGTAAACACTCTGTATATATTCCACCGCACTCGGAAGTTAATGTCTAAGGCTAAACTAAAATATATTTATTGACAATTATTCCAAATGAGCGGGCTTTTAAAAGTGCTCACTTTACTGTGAATAGCCTGCATCACTCTTGTCGAAACTATACTTGTGCTAGTAAGATGCTCACTCGCTGAAAGGAACCAGTGTACGTTCTGAAAAAAAGAAATATAATAATCTGCGACCGACCAAAATTAATTCCAGGTCAATTTAAGAATGGGATGGACCCCGCGTCCAAGGTCAAGAAGCGAGGGAGCGATACGGGCGACACTAACACGCACGCCTAGCGCCTCATCACTTCTAAGCGCAAGTCGTGCAGTGTTTCCGTAGTGACGCTGTGCTGTGCAAATTAGATATGTAACAGTGGGGTTTTATTACACGCGATGAAAGCCCACAGATTAAACTACGACCATATCTTTGCTCTTTTCACGATTTTTTTCTTCAAGAATACACATAATATGATACGAGTTAAAAAAATTGGGGTGTTGATAATTGTTTTTAAAACTATTTTGACAAAAAATCGTATTTGCATAACATTTATTTACCGAAATACGCGTATTCGCGCAAACAAATATTTTACAAAAATGCGGGGTCCATGCTACTCTTACTTCTTAATAAGAGGCGATTGTTGATCGTGCAAAGCCTTGATACAAAAGCTCAGTTGATAAAAATACCGTTTCATTTAGAGGTGTCTGTGTAGATCACGGGTATATAGTCTATTCGCTGTTCCTTCACACTTTTTTAAATAAAAATATTAGAAAAATCACCCATGCAAGACGTGCTTGTTTGTTCCTAAAATATCATGTATTACAAGCGTTTTATAATTGTGTTAACATAAAAGTATCTTATTTCTAAATAAATTGAACCTGCAGAAAACAGGTATGTTTGTAATACCTGTTATGGTACGTTCTTATGCAAGTATTACATCGAGTGCGCACGAATGTGGTACGTTGTCCCTATCGTTAATTTTTCTACACTTTTTATGCACGAGGCGGAAGAATATTCTAGAGTAGAACTTTAGCAGGGCTTCAGAAAAGTTGAAAGTAGCCTAACCGTGAATGGATTATATATGAAAATGTAATTAAATGATTCCACGTAATTTTACAATCAGGTTCAAAAAGTCAATAAATTAATAGCAGTTTTCGAGATGATTCTTTTTGGCCTGCAATGATACTTACTGAAAAAATATTATTGGTAATTCATGCCCTCATCAGTAAATTAATTATTAATTCATGGCCTCAAAATAGTATCTTTCGCTTTATTGCCAAATGGTCAATCATCCGGAGATGCTCAAGAGATTCGGAATAAGGATATGAAGAAATATTGTGGAAAGGTTTCTCGGCGAAGTTTTCCTAATAAAGACAATGGGAGTCTTTGCCAGTTGATTACTTATTTCTCTAGATTCGATGCTTAGAAGTATACGAAATCTCTCACAGAAAAAAATGAAACAACTTTTGCGAGATACGATAAAACTCGTCCTGCCCAACCCTGGATAATCATAAACATGAAAGGAGTCTGATAATAATGAGTTTCCGATTTAAATTGAAATGCTACGAATGCAATTAGTGCATAATCCAGACGACGTGTAAACTGATGTGTGCTTACCTTGTCATTCAGAACTCACATTCTTTTTTGTGTAGGGGAATTTCTTTTTCTCGTACCTATCGTTTTAGAAGGCCTACTTTTGGCTACGTTTGGAGGGGAGAATTACCCCTCTGTGTGACGCCTCAGCAGCACATTGACAGGTTACTGAGAAGCAGGGGTGTCCTGCTTGACCCAGTGTGTCACGTTCGAAAATCTCATATTTCTTCTGGGCGAGGGTTTCGCTGTTGTTCTCGGCTCCTGCTGCTGACACAAAGAGCAGAGCACGCGTCGGCACTGGACGGCACTGAACAGTTTGCAGGTGAGGAACAACGCTGCACTGAGACATATAGGCTGTTCCCGGTAAAATGAGCACGTTTGATAGCCCTGCTTAAGATCTGCTTGTATACACGCTGTGTATTGATCTGCCTTATGTAGAATTAACATTGTTATAGCCCTGATGGCTTTATTAATGCGTAGGTCAAATGAAACTGTACAATTATCAAGAAAGTAAATACTTTAAAAATCTACTCATTTTTACACTTCGATACTTTAAGAAAACAGAAAGTGAAAGAATTAATTTTAAATTATCACAATGGTTATC
The DNA here is from genome assembly GCA_029891345.1 of Dryococelus australis. Taxonomy (NCBI): domain Eukaryota; kingdom Metazoa; phylum Arthropoda; class Insecta; order Phasmatodea; family Phasmatidae; genus Dryococelus; species Dryococelus australis. The sequence goes on from CM056994.1 coordinate 281,391,189, forward strand.
TATCCCTTCTTATTGGACGTTAAGATTTGGAACAATTTTACATCCATCGTTACCAACTTTACTGCGCGCATGCCATTCAGTGCGCCCCTTAAAATATATGCATGCAGGCGCAGTGACTTTTTTCTAAGGTCCATCTCTAAAGTGCTCACTTAATCATGAACAGCCTTTACGAGGAAGTATGAGACCACGTGTTGGGGACCGTATCGCCGGCCACCTATTCACGATGTGTCCGACTACAAACGTGACATGAAGCAGGGCTGGAGAACGTGACTGCGCATGCGCCCACAGGACCCGAGCAAGGCGCGAGCGAGGTCACGCGGCTTTGTGCGTTTCTCGTCTTGGAGAACGAGGCGTGGAGGATATCCTCACGTTGCCTCGAGGCACGTACAGTAGTCTGCAGCAAGCAGCTTAAATATGCTGCTGGTCGCAAAGCGAGTGAGTGAAGAGATTTCGGCCGCTTGAGAGCCTATGAGAGTGAAGTGAAGCGCACTCACCGTACGGATTAAGATTAAGGTGGACCCCTGTGGGAAACCAGCGTCCAAGGTCAAGAAGCGAGGGAGCGATACGGGCGACACTAACACGCACGACTAGTGCCTCATCGCTCCTGCGTGCAAGGCGTGCAAAGTTTCCGCCCTGACGCTGTACTGGGCAAATTAGATCTGTAACATAGGAGTTTTATTGCACGCGATGAAAGCCCACAGATTAAACTACGCCTGTATCTTTGTAGTTTTCTCTTGCCCGATATTTGACCATTTTCACGAATTTTTCCTCCAAGAATACACATAATATGACAAGTAAAAAAACCTGGGGCATGGATAATTGTTTTTTTTTTTTAATATCTTTTCTGACGAAAATTCTTATTTGCAGAAGATTTATTTACTGAGATACGCGTATACGCGCAAACAACTATTTCACAAAAAAAAAAAAAAAATGCGGGACCATCCATCCCACTCTTAACGCGGGGAAAACGGGAGAACGCCGAGAAAACCCGGCGACCGGAGGGTTCCGTCTATCACGATTCCCACTTGCGGGAGAGCGACCTCCGCCGGAAATCGAACCCGGTTCGCCTAGGTGAGAGACTAGTATTTGCGTGGTGCGCGCTGCTGGATTGACGTGCAGAAACAACCAACAAGAAAAAGAAAGCAGGGGCATCCTATAAAGCATACGTGGGAGAAGAAACCGGAACTCCTTGAAAACAGCGTCGTAAAAAATAATGCCCCGGGCAGGAGAATTTTGGATACTGGCCGCTGTCCTTCAAGGGGGCGAAATTACCTGACGCCCATTACCGGGAACTCGTGCATTGAAGATCGGAAAGGAAAGAAAACATAAACAATTAGTCAAATGTTCATTTTTACATAGAAAAAAAAACTATAATTCAGGTTTTGACCAACAGTATATTTGAGCCAAATTCACTATTTAATAATTTATATATTTAGTTTTCAACCGTTCCATTGATCCTTCAAATAAGTGGCAAAATCTGTAAGGATATGGAACATGTGATTTTTATACAGTAAGAAAATACCACGTCAATACAACATCGTACAACATAATGTACCAATGAGTTGCGTGTGAAACATATTTTAACTTCATTTGAACACAGAGAAATCTGAAGAATTCTAAACACAATAACATAAACACGCATATTTAGTCTACATGCATCCAGAATTGTTTTTACGGAGTAAAAATAATACAGCAGGAAGTCCTTGTACTGTTTTTCTAAAAGCTTTGGTATATAAATTGTAGAGGTTGCGTATCGTCTTTGGCAAAATGTTGTATAAGCTTGGTTTGCATAAGGCTTCACGGCTCTATTCTGGAGCCTTGTACACTGTAAAACATTTCCTGGTAAACTTCCTAAACTGTAATGGAAGTTTGTTACCTATACACTGGATGGTAAAAATACCACACATCAAGCTGCAGATATAAGAATGTTTAGCGGCGCTACTATACAAAGATGGGAACTTCCCTATGCATTTGACTGTTTCCTAAGCAAATGTAGGAACGCTACAATAAATGTATAGGGGAAAACATTACCATTTCTGCTTTCTCACTAAGCATCTACACTGGTATGGTAAATTTCCGAATAATTTCTTAGAGTGTACAGAAGGTCTGCGTATATTTTAAAAAGTTTCTACGTTCGACTAATTTAAACCACAGTTTTAATTAAATTATTAATATTATTCCCGCTTTTCCCCATATCTATGTACAGAATTTCCCCAGAACATGGTAATGATTCGCAGAGAACCACAAAATCAGCTTAACGTCATTTCACACGATCAAATATTTATTAAATTCTATTACTTGAATTCAATTTATCGAACTAATGAAGTACTTAATTTGCCTTTCAATGAATTGCATTCAGTAAATTTTAAAGTCTCCATATGAAAAATTATTACAAACTTTTAAATGGAGTTAGATTTTAAATATACCGAAAGTATATTTTTAGGAGTACTTGCGACTCATGCACGACACGAAAATAATTGATTAAACCACAACAAATTTTCTTCGTATTATTGTGCATTTAATTTTTTTTAATATGCGTCCTTATTTTGTAACACCTTTAAAAACCATCTCGGAATATTTTCTACTCCCATTTTTAAGTAATAGATAAAAAAAATACGTTATAATATTCAAACTATATCCTCTCTCCGTGATGCCAAACTTATTGTACCTGCGCCATTCACTGTTTGTAGTAACGATGCATGCAGCTGACGACTAAGGTGTTGTTAAAAAGTCTGTTCCAGTCGTGAACCGATTATACTTCCATTAATATTGACAGAAAAACTGTGATCGGCGATAGAAATGTTGGATTTATGAAAATATAGAACATGTTCAAAACGAAAATCTTGAAGGAAAATGAGACATTCAAGTAACTGAAAGAGAAAATGGCCGCTATTACGACGTTCGTATGACGTCATATAGCATTAAATGAATTGAATTCTATAAAAATTGAAGGTAACTTGAAGAAAAAATTGATCGTATGAAAGGGCCTTTAGTAAAACTAAAAATCGCAACTTGTGAGTATTCCTTTACAGACTTCCCAGAACATAGCAGGCTGGTGTCATCTGCACAAAGCACAGTTCATACACCAGAACACAGATAAAGGGGCAGGTCATTGATAAACGACAGAAACAATATTGGGCCCTGTGATACCCCATAGTTAACTATCCCACTTGATGACAAAACACTTGTCAAGTTCACTTTCACTATCATTCTGTTGGTCTCAATTAAAGTCATAACCAGGGCATATACATAACATTTTGCACCACATACTCAACAAGTAAATATTGTTCACTGCAATAAGCCTACAGCAAATAATTCGCCGAAATGAGAGTTCACAAAAACTACGGAAGACTTCGAGACCTCATTTCTGCTATCAATTTTTCGGGGGAAAAAATTAAAAAATGTCAGTAATGTACTTTTCAAAACATTCAACTTCAGTCACGCCATCATATAATTCATATAATTATTTTAGCTGTCAGCATGCGACTTAAGTATTATTTTTAATCATTACACATTCGAGCTTTTAATGGGCTTGGATAAGGAAGTGGTAATTTGCTTATATCCACACAGATATTTATTTATACGCAACCTTTTTGGATTTTTATTTATTAAAAATTTGGTTTCACTTTATACAATGTTTTATATCCGTAGCAACGTCTTGCATTTTCTTTGATGGTTTAACTCGCGTTACATCAATTTAGTTAATCAGTTGAGAAATTACAGATAAGCCCACTCAACAAATGAAAAAAATTAATGAACGTGAGAGTTTAGTTTGAATGCTGAGCGCATGGTAGTAGGTCCTGTCTCTTGATGAAGGAGCTAATTGACCACTACACTTTAGACACATGAGTGAAATACCTACGTGTATGATGCATCCGTGTATAAAATTAAAAAGTTTTCATCAACAGTTTGTGGCGCCAATTAAGTGTCCTTAATTGCGGCTGTACTGCATTCCAACTAACTGTCGGCTGTTGATGCTAGTCTCAAGAAAACGGATGTTTAAATTAAGACGCGGTATATTTCCTTTCTCACACTCCGACTACTGAAATCAAGCAATCATATTGTATTCTGAAAACGTTTACTGCGGGAGACATGTGGCAAACCAGTTTCCGGAAAGTAAGAGTTATTATCGTTGCTAGCCCCGTGCACCCGTACGCAGGATTTGAAAATGGATGTTATTGTTCTGGTAGTGACAAAGCTATAAAGGCCGTTCACGATAAAGTGAGAACGTTTGAAAGCAACCTTAAAAAAAAATTACCGCTCCTACCTGCATATATTTTAACGGGCTCGCTGAGTGTCATGCGCCCATTAAAGTTGGTGACGATGGAGGGGAAAGTAGTTCCATATCTTTACGTCGAATAAAAGCGTTAGCTAACAATCTGTGATAACTGAAATAATTTCTATTGCTTTCTGTTTTTTTTTTTTTTTTTTTTTTTTTTTTTAATGTGTAGAAGTGTACAAATGAGCGGATTTTTAAAATACTTACTTTTCTAATAATTTCGCAGTTTCACTTAACCGGCGCATGAAGAAAGCGATGAGGCCCATGCAATGAAAACTTTACGTAAGGTGTAAGAACACACAACTTGCATACAAATAGATCTTTAGCAGGGCTTTCAAAAGTGCTCATTTTACCGTGAACAGCCCATATCAATTTTGCCTTCAGTTTCACAATTAACGTAATTTTCTGATACAGCCTTCTTATAAAAATATTCAAGGGATAGCCAAATAGCACTGCATTTTCGACTATAATTAAAACTGATACTGGCACAGTTTATTTATTTTGCAACTTCATGGGAGGGGTTTCATCCCCAAAACCCTTCCCGTGCACACGGCCCTGATCATGGCATATTTCTTTATTTAAGTAATAAAAAGCTTCAGGTAACTTCAGGTCAAAAGGTTTCGAATAAGTACAATGCAGACTTGTTGCTCAGATGGTAAGTTATAGCTTTTCGTATTTAGTCGTTTTCTTAGACGACCTGTAGGCTATTTGCGGGTATAACAATGTTGTTACCTATTATCTCACCACAGAGTCTTGCATGGTCCAGTGTTCGGACCTAAGGAATATCTGTTCGTGGTTTCAGCAATCAGTATTGTTACTGCGAAATAGGCTATTCACGGTAAAGTGAGCACTTTTGAAAGCCCTCTCATTTTTTATAACAGTCTATAAATATATTTTATTTTAGCCTTAAACGTTAACTTCCGAGTGAGGTGTAATCTACACACTGTGTTTATTTCTTACATGACAATATTCATTTTAAAAAGGTAGCTAAAGGATGAAAGTGAAAAGTAACTAGGACCTCAAAAAGTGCTCACTATGCCGTGAACAGCATATACGTATCTGACTAGTATATGTTAAAACACAGCACTTTGGAGTGCTCTGAAATAAGTTTTAATGTAAGCGACGCGACGTATTGAAAGCACTCGACAGACCTCGTCTGAAGTTTATGTATGTATGTTTTTTTTTTTCATAGATCAGCACACTGAAATCACGTTTAAAAGTCTCATGCAAATACGAGTATTTGAAACATGCTTTAACACAGTTAAACGCAAGGTAAGCGGATATTTTTTTACATTATATTTTTTCAATAACTCTTGGTCAAAAGAAATGAACTAACATTTCCAACATATTTACGTAAACAATGAGATAACCTTAGTCGAAACCGCGTGGTGTTTGACAGCTCTGGAGGCATAAAGGCAGTTAAATGCTTGGACTTGGAAACTGGCCACTCACTTCTTTTTCGATACCATAACCTACTCTCATTGAACTTAATATGGGGATCGATGTTGTAACTTATGTTCAGGTTACATCGCGCAGCAGTGTTCACAATGAATTAACGACGACGTAAAGTTTAATTTACCATAACGTAAAAGTTAACGACGTAACATAGTGTCAATCAGTCAGATTCAAGAGACGATTATTTCCTCTTGGTTTCAGTATACGTATTTATTCTTACCACCCATCGTCTGGTTTGTATACTGTGTTACTTCACGATTGCAACAGACGGTGAAATAAAAATTTTCGTTTCTGTGAATTTCAAATTCGTATGATAAACAAATTAAAGATTTGAAACAACTCTGGAACCAAATAAAATATACGGGTGCAAACTGGCGTTAATTAGGCGAGCGATCAGCTTATTGGCACACAGTGTACACTTACTGCATGGATCAGCAGTTTACAGATCGCGGATACAGCATCACTGAATTACGACTTATCGCATACAAGACATTCTTAACCTCACTGCGAACACAGCTACTATTTTATAAATATATTTGGCGCAGAGTTAACATAAATCCCATGTCAACTTCAATACGAATAGGCATTCAGCGGTCATAACAAGACGCTAGCTAGGGCACCTGCTTCAAGCCGTCTGACGAGTTGCTGCTCGGGCAGTTCTCTTTTGTCCTCCAGCTCTCCTCTCCTGATTTTCCCCCTCCACGGGTATTAATTCCCCCTCCCTTCCCCACTCCTAAACCTCTACGGTTCCTTTTTATCCTACGCTCGGCGCTCGCATGCACGCACACAGAGAAAGAATGATGTAGAGGGAGGTGTCACGTATTCCGAGTCGCGTTGCCACACGTGTTACTTCTATGGGTTATTTTTTCTCATACACTAGTGATGATGTAGACCGATTATTCGTCTTCTGCGCATGTACCCATGTGACTTCTGACAGTTGTATTGACGCCAATACAACTGTCAGAAGTCACGTGGTCAACAGAGATGAACGTGTTTGTTTCTTATTCTCAATAGACAAGCCCTTGAATAATATACTTCCACCGGTTCGAATTTAACCTAATCGTATTAAAAATTGATTAGAGAAAGTATGCAAACATCTCAAACCACTTGTTTACTTAAACAGTGTTCTAACCTCGATTCCTAGCCAAGTAGTTTATGATAGTCGTGTTGGCAGAAAAGTAGACTTTGTTAGGGCACGTAGACCGGCTCTGCGCAGCCAGCGATATCACTCTACCCCATATTCACTCTACAGTTTTTCTACACATATAATACGCAAAACCTGAAAATACGTTATTGTTATTTAGTGATGCTCCTGGACATGTATAATCCATTCACGGTTACTTCACACTTGTCTCAAGCCCTGCTAAAGTTCTACTTTCAAGATATTCCTCCACCTCGTGTAAACGAAGCTTAACTAAGTCTAGAAGATAAAACCAAAGGGCAACGCACCGATTTCGTGCGCACTCAGTTGTAATAACATTTCGCATGAGAACTATTTCTTACTAGGCGCTAACAACACATTTTTTCTCAGTGTTTTTATTCATATTTGTTATAAATAAAATATCATAATTTATAAGTAAACCTTAGATAAAACTTCCATGTAACAAAAAATAAGATAATTGTGTGTTAACAGAGGTATACAACGCCTGTGATACATGGGATGTTTATGAAATAACTAAACACGTCATACATGGGGCGATTTTTCAAAGGTTTGTTTAAAAAAGTGTGAAGAAACCGCGAATAGACTAGTATGCAGCCCCTTTCAGTATCTAAATATGCTGTGTCGAATTTGGCTGACGCCTGAGATTTTCGCGAGCATGAAATTAACACTACAAAATGGCATGCGAGTAAGTTAGCTTAGCCTGACTGGAACTGTTTTTTTGCGATCTCGCAGCCCAGAACACAGACAGCCGCTAAGAGAGCAGTTGACGCACGTATCAAATATGCCTTCGCCTCTACGTGCCTGCTTGTTTTACCATCGCGCTATCCACAGCTTCATCGGATTTTGCGAGGCGATCCTCGCAAAATGTCAGCCTGAAAATGTTTTTACTGGGATTGAAGTGAGTGAGTGAGAGCCGATGAAGTGAAGATGGAGCGGCGCCGGAATGAGGGGGTAGGGGAGACCCGTGAGTAGACCCGCCGACCAGCGGCATCGTCCGGAACTATTCCCACTTTCGAAAATCCGGTGACCTGGCCGGGGATTGGGCCCGGTTCGCCTTGGTGGGAGGCGAGCGTGCTAATCGCTCAGCCACCGTGGCCCTATAAGGATTGAAATAGTAGTAAAATAATATCTTCAGTCCGCAAGATTACTTTAGAATTAGTTAATACAGGAATGTGAAGTGCGTGTTTCATTGTTAAGAAAGTATAAAGTGAATTCGTCTGATAGTTCCTGTTAACTTGTATTTTAAAAACCCTACAAAGCAGCTCAGAGGGCCATATAAACGGGAATGCGCAACCTTTTGGCACCATTCCGAGCGGGCAAATTGCAGTATGCTAAATGATACAGACGCCTAATGCTACTTTGTAATGTTTAAAAGAATAACTCTTAAGTCCCTGTCACACTGTCAAATTTTCGCCTTCAACTATATTTGACAATAAAATTTGAAGACAAAATACGGACATCACATATTTCCCATCACCAAATTTTATCAAATAATCTTGAATGTCTTTGAAAATGTGTCACGCTGTAAACTATTTCTTTAATTTAATTCGAATTATTATTTAAAAATTATTTTTAGTTAGATATTGCTTTTGTTTTTTCCCCATTTTGTTCAGAAATGAAAGGAAACTTGTAATTTATTTTCGCTTCATTACTAAATTCGGATTTTATTTATCAAAGATGTTTCCTGCACAATGAAATGTAATGCCTCTGAGTTCGTAATATTATGTGCAATATTCTCTTAAAATAGCATTCATGCCCAGGCAGCTTCTACATAAATTAATTATCTTCATTACCTACTTCAATTCCAGCAATCGTTCATTATTTTGAAGTTTCTTGACGTAAATTTTTGTCGTGCACGATTCTGCTTGGTTGAGACCGTCAAACATCAAAGAAATTTTAGAACCGGTCCAATCTTTAAATGTTTGATGGGAACGCAAGCCATCCAACTATCTTAGACAAATATAAAGCGTTTATGACGTTTCAATGACGTCATAACTATCCAACTTTATTTGACCAAACTTACCGGAAGCAGTTTGACGGAAAAAATTGACTGTGACAGGGGCTTTAGTGGCATCGATATCTTATCTGCCGCAGAAACTATCATTTTCGGTTTACAGTGGGGAAGAAAGCTTTGTATATAGCTTCTCTCCATTTGTTCGTCCCCTAAATTCGAAGCTATAGGAAATACGGAGACTTTCCGTAATTTGTATTTACGGAGATCAACTCCGTTTTTCGTCATTATGGATAGAGTTTCCGTACATTTACTCTATGTACGTTTCCGTAAAAAAAAAAAAAAAAAAAAAAAAAAACTCCATACCTATACGGGACATTTTAACAGCGCGTGTACAGAATTCAGCTTGCTACTGAATTGTAGGAAGATTGGTAAAGATAGTACGATTTTAACCCTTTAATTCGCCATGTCCACGACTGAGAACGTGTTGCAAATCAAGGATGTTTATGATCAGAACTGTACACGACAAGGATTCAGTGGCCAATGTTTTGGGAGTCTTCCTCGTGTAAGACCTGATTTGCTGAAGTTTCAGCACCTCTCATTTGTGAATGGCTGATGCTGACATCAACTACCACACAGAACGTTGTACACTGGATGCGAGCAGCACACTTGACACTAGTACAACGCACACCATAAAATTAAAAGATTGCGACACTTGACCCCGGTATGAAAGGGTTAACAGGCGTAAAGGGGTGATACATGGTTTTTTGTCCAGCTGTTGATTTGCTGATTTTCGTATGTTTTGAACCACAATATGATTGCGAAGTTCTTGTCTATGTTGAGTAAAATAATTTTCTGTACTAAAATCTCCACTTCTGGGTTACGTATGAACCTGGTGAGTGAGATGACGTACAGGTTATCTGCTGATCTGATTGTTTGTGGTTGTTTCTTTAATCATATTGCAGGGTGTGTTTTGTATGCTAATCAGCGTTATCGCAGAGCCAAATAAGATGTTTGAGATCTATATTACCCAGCCTTTTACTAGTCATTACACGTGACTTGGTAAGACAATATAAATATATTTCCACACATTTCACTCTCTACACTCGCATGTTCAGTAGTCTATCAGTCAACTCTGCCTGCGCGGAAGCTACATTTGGCACATTAATGGACGACTATATTACATATGCTGCAAGTAGTTTACAATTCTACATTTTGGAAAGAGGCTCCCATGTCCCAGGGCTCACACACATACAGTACATATCGTAATAAAATCAGCTTACTGTGCAAGTTTCATTTAACATATAGTTTTAGGGACAAATATATTGATCAAAAAGATTTCGAGTGTTAGCTGTGCACAAATCACGAAGGTTCAATGTCGGAGTTACGGAATCCCGATTGATGGCTCGGTCAAACGACACCAACAGCGAATGGAGGTACGACAACAGCTGAGGTGTGTACATAACATTGAAGTCTACTGTCTGCTTAGATTTTTTTCGCGGAAAATTACTAGCCCTACTTACAGGGCATTGTGACCGGAAGTGTCGAGAGAATATTGCGGAGCAGCTGCGCAGGACCCAGCTGCAGTGTTTCCAACTGTAATTTGCGTGCCGCAGATCTTCCACAATCATGTTACTTTTAAGAAGGGTGTTTGTAAATCATATCTCTTCCCTTAGGACTAGTGACTTCTTGCCTTTGCTAAATAGCCAATTTCACCCGGGCAACACTGCCCGGCTGAAAGATTGCCGTGCCGCGCCGCGCCCGCCAGGGCTGCTGCGGTGTGGTCGGCGTGCCGTGACCCGGGCATGCCGCGTCGCGTCGCGCTGCCACACTGGATCGGCCCGGGTCAACTTCTCTTGGCGCCTCGCGGCCGTGATACGGGGACCGGAGCATCGTGTCCCGCTTTCCAGGTCAGGCCGCGGCCTCCCCATCCCCACAATTTCGCCCCCTCACGTGTATCCTTCCCACCTTTCTTCCTTCTCCCCGAAAACTGTTGAAACGACCCTACTTCGAAGCCCGTGAGAAGATTTTGTTGGCAGCAGATTTGAGCAAACTTTATCAACTGTAGTATGAAACCCAAAAAAACTATCGGGAAATTTTCCCAGCAAAAATTGTCTGGTTTTCTTTCGCATACTTTCTTTGTGCGCAATCTCCGCTTGGAAGCAAAGGTGTAGTCAGAATAGAATTTTTTACAAGGGAGAAGTGACGCAAAAATAATTTTCAAGAGAAATTTCTATCTTGGACATAAGTAGATAGGCAATGGCGGATCTGGGACACAGGAGTAAGAAGTCGGAGCCTCGGAGCCCATGTCATCTGACAGAGGACCGGCAGTGGCATCTGGTAGAAGACCAGAGGTGACCTTGACCTTTGACCTTGTTATTGACCTCAAATGTCCTGTTTCCCTGGGAAATACTCAAAATTATTAGAATTTCCCTCAAAATTTCCCGAATTTCCCAGTGTAAACTAGCAAAATCTGCAAAATTTCCTGCAAAAAGTTTCCTTACCCGAATTTTCATGAGTCACTCAGTCTAAAAATAGCATGACCTTGTTTCCAGAATGTTCCAGTTCATGCTCTGTCATTCCATGTCATCACCAACCAGCTTGTTTCAGGAATTTTCTAGTAAATCGCCCTTTCATGCTACTTCTTGCTGCCACTACACCTTGTTACAAGCATATTATACGACCTATGCGAAGTAAGCCTATGCTAAACACACCCTTGCTATTTGCACCAATTACAGTATGTCTATATCCGACTTCCACAAACTAATAAGCATAGTTAGTCATAAATTCCGAACTATATAAGATATAGCCACAAAACTGATGATGAGGGTGGTAAATGCAATAATGCCTTAAGCCATCTCATAAGCATAGTTGACCACCATCTTCCGACTGGACCACTAGGACATGGGTGCCAATCCATGCCTAAATGATGTATATAAAAATAACCATTGTATCAGGATGGTTTTAAATAATGGCACGTAAAAAAAATATAAGTATGGAGATGACTTGATCCTAAGAATGTCATAGTCATGAGGAGGGTATTTCTATTCAAGAAATAATATTATGTGCGAGATAGTAAAATTGTTATGACAATATGCGACTGATGACTGTAAATGGAAAATAAACTTGTTCCTAAATGTTTTAGGAATGGATTCGAGAGTTACATGCTAGTTATGACCATTATGTAAACTTATACAACAGTCATGTTGACAAGGCGTCACTGAAAATGCATAATTTTATAAATAAGAGGTCAACTTTTATACTTGCAGACAAAAGTGTATGAAGCGACCTGTCTATGGATTCGTATTTTCAAAAATAATTTAAATAGATTTTTATGAATAAAAGTTATGTATTTAATGTAATTTATTTTATTTCTCTTTTTTAAAACTTACAGAAAAGATTTTGCTGAGAAATGTGTCTGGATTTGTATTTCCAAGATAGATTTGTAGTATATGATGCCACAACCACAGTTTTATAAATAAAATACATGTGTTTAAATAAATATTTTAAATTTAACTTTTTAAGTAGTCAATCGAGCAGCATGTTTATGGATTCGTATTTTCAAAGAAAATTCGAATGTTATGTCAGAATGTGATTATGAGGCAATGACAAGCGCAATATAGAATTGAATATTATAAGCATAGAATTGTGTATGTAAATATATCAAGCGTTATGTATTTTCGGGCTCGTGTTTTCGAATCGAATATTAATGTGATGTCATAAAGTTAAAATATTCACATGTACTCGATACCACATTGACTTTAGTAGGCATAGGAATTGATCTTAGGTATTTTAATGAAGTTATGTAATGAGTCCGAGCCACTAATACAGAACAGTTTTTGCCTTACCTCAGAACATTGCATTATGCCTATATCAGACAGCTACAAAAAGGCCCAGTTGGACATCATTCAACGACTGCCGGAGATAGGTAAATGGAAATTTTAACATACCAGACGCGCTGGAAAGTCTATCCGAGATGAAAAATGATTTATGGCTTAAGCATTTTTTTATGATAATAAATGGCCACCATTTCCCAACCCTCGAAGTTATAGTCATAATATTCATATTATAAGTTTCACCCATGACCTCAATCATAGCCATATAGTGAATTTGTTCGAGTACGATGTTGGGTACCAATATATTTATAAATTAAAATGTTATATTATCAACTTTTAAGATTTAAAACACAGAAACATAATATCATGTGTTGCTTGTCTACGGGCGTGTATTTTAAAGGCGAATTCAATAGTGATATTAGAAACAGCTATTGTATGTGTCTATCCCCCGACACCATACTCGATTTCATAGGAATTCCTATGACTGAAGGATCTCAAAGTATGTTGGCAAGCAGCTTATGTTTGAACTTGTGTAATGCCAAAAACTATTCCATCGTGATTGTATAAACTTCACTTAAGTTGCATACCTTATAATCAGTAAGTATTTTTACAAACATACTAAGAAGTGTGTCTGATGACACTAAACATTGCATTGTAAATGCATAAAAGATAAATAGTAGTCATGAAAGTTTTTGTCTGTTTGGATTAAGGACAGCTGGTATCTCGACCAACGTTACATGAAGAGACAGGTACACACATACACATACACACTACTGGTATGAGAATCCAAATTTAATCAATATATGTATTTATCGATCCATGTGTAATTGAAAATAGTCTGGGTGTTTAATTATTTATAACGAAGAGTAAAATTTCAAGATGTGCCCAGGGATAAGGGTCGAAAATCAAATTTAAAACATTTTACAAGCATTTTTTTACTTAAGGTGCATGGTTTTCTAGAAATTAGTAAAAGAAGAAACTTGACTTTATGTACACGGCATGAAAGTCATAATCCAAACAAAAAAAAATTAAGCTATACAGTGTACGAGAATGATTAATTTTATTTTAATAATAATTTTAAATTTTCTTATGTATAGGGCTAAGCAAATGAATGTTCATAGTTAAAAAAATCCATCACTTCATACGTATATTGATTAAGTTAATTTTTTTGTTCCACAAATCATATCCAGACTTGATATATTTCATGTAGCATACAACCAGACGTTTCTTTGAGAATAATTCGAATATGGAATAAGAAATTATAAATACTCTTTCTAACACCCTGGGGCTTCAGTCATACAATTTCCATATTTAATTTTATAAACGTAGGTACAGATTAAACATTTCTTTCAAAGTAGACATTTGAAGTACTATAATTCCATACTTAATTATTCAAAACTAATTCCAACATAACGTCACAACCGATCTGTACGTTAGTTTTTAGAAATAAAAGTTATGTATGTAATATAATTTAATTTGGTTTATTGCTTTGAAAATTTGTAAATGAAAGTATATAGTATGATATTCGTACATATACTTCTTTTTTTTTTTTTTTTTTTAGGTATCTTCGAATATGATGTCACAACAGCTGACTATGGATCATTTTATATATAATAATTAAACATTTAATTAAATTTATTGTTTTGAGAGAGAGAGAGAGAGAGAGAGAGAGAGATGAAACTGCTACATGCTACTGTTTGTTAAGGAAAATAGTTATAGGCCGTTCACGGTAAAATGGGCACTTTTTAAGGCCCTTTCAAAATGCATTAACCCCTAATTAATATATTTTATTGCAGCCTCAGACTTTAACTTTTGAAAGTGGCGAACAATGTTTATATATAAAAAGTGGCGGAAAGTTAGAAATTAGTTGAAAGTAAAATTTTTGCAGGGCCTTAGAAAGTGCTCACTTTACCGTGAACAGCCTACATAAGCATTTACTAACCGATACATATTGCACGAGCATCGATGTAAAGAAATATAAACAAAATTGTAAAGGCAAATAGTTATAAGCATTTACCAACAGATGCATATTGCGTGAGCATCGAGCAATGTACATCGTGTTAGGATAAAAACATACAGTCGCATAACTTGAGAACCCCAGGCACGATAAAGAAAACACTTCTACACACTAATCCAAACAGATATTTTAAGGAAAATAGTCATAAGCACTTATCAACCATCGCATATTGCATAAGCGTCGGGTGCTGATTTCTGTGTTAGACTACGCTAGACAAGACCAGGTAGCCCTGGTTAGTACAACCGAATATCAAACAATTTCCTTACAATTCGATTGAAATGAAACCATCAAATTCAAAACACTGCCAACACTCACAACACTAACGGTGGAACACGTCCGGTCCTGCCGATGTTGTGCAATCAACATACATCTCGAGATTCTGTAAGCCAGCCCAGGTGGTCGGTCGATGGCAAGGTCACTGGACAAGTCTCGGCAATTCGAAGGGATGGTACATACACCAGCGGAGAAAGATATGTCAGGCTCCAGGGTGACATGCCAGCTGAGTCACACAGGCACTTCCTTTTACAACAGGTATTCAGTTATACAGTAAATGTAGTTATTTTGAGTAATGTAAGGGTTTTAATTTATTTTAATATTATTATGTAAGCATTTAGAAACGATTGTTTTTGAAAAGGATTTTTAAAATGTTTTTTTTACATGCTCCAATTAGGTATGTGTAAGGAGTTTTGCTTGCAACATTGTGTTATCATTTATGAAGCTTTAACAATGATGGTCCTCCCCAAAGAAGGGATACAAAATGTGATACTGCCAATAACTGGTTCATATGCCCACACACACAGTTACACAAAGAAACACGCATTTAAAATTAACATTACAATTATTAATTTAAGTTTCGGGGACGGATTGCACATTAATTTGGAGTGTGTCTCGTTTCACAGAACGTTTTGTGTATGCTTCTCCGCGTTGTATATTCCCTTCCGCAGCTCATCGGCCTGCAGGAAGAAAGCGATGTGTGCTAGACGCGGGCGTGGATGTGTGTGGCGGAGGGACTCTCGAGCGCTGTGAATGAGTGCCCTCCCCAGTGTTGTCTGGCCTGCGAGGGGTTCGGTGTGTTAGCTTCGGTCGCTGGGGAGGGGGGGGGGAGGAATGTTGTCTTCCTGCCCCAGGCTCTCGCCTTCCACACTTTGTCAGTTGTGTATTGGCAGTCAACGGGTAAACACATGCACATTTGTTAAGGAATTACTCATTATGCAAATACGTATTATACAATTACTCATTATTCAATTACATGTAATTACACCTAATTACCCTCTACGGGTCTCGAACCAAGGACTTACCGAATTCTCAACCTTCCTGGTCCAACTCTACCCCCCTTTTTTTTTCCCCTACTCCTAGCCCGTCGCCCTCCAGATTCCCTCAAAAAATTCCGAAGCCCCACAAACGCCGCTTGAGCGCTTTGTCCAATAACCGCACACCTCAGAAGGGGTGGGAGAACCCGTCAGCCTACCACAACATACCTCGGAGATGATCTGTTCCCCAGTTTAAAGGATGCCGGCAATTGATGTGCCTCTCGGAAGGACCCCTTCTAAGGTTAATCTAATTGCACTTACGCCACTAATGACTCCTTTGTCAGTACATTTACTTATAGATGCTTAGTAATGATATAAACATCCTAACAAAAGAAGTTCAACAGGGAACTAAAAAGAAAAGCTGTAAAACTCGAAATATTTAGTTGTGCATGTTGACCAGTATTTCAAATGTATATCGTTCAAAAGCATTCGGATTTCATCAACAGTCTGTAGCTGAGATTGCTAAGTCGTAGCGCTCGGCCGCAGCTGATCTAGGTTTGAATCCGGGCCGGGCTTCTATAGGCTGATCACTATAAAATAAGCACTTTTGAAAGCAGTGCTTATGATCTACTGGTATACACCTTGTGAATTCCTCCGTCTTATACAAAATTAACATTGCCATGGGCTTGATACTTTATTCTTACGTCGGTAAAGAGAAACTGTGAAATTATTTAGAAAGGAAATACTCAACAAATCTGTTTATTTTTACACTTCGATTCATAAAACATAGAAACCGAAAGAAATAATTTTAAGTTACACAAATGGTTACCTAACCCTTTTTATTCGACGTTAAAATATGAAACTATTTTCCAACCATCGTTACTAACTTTACTGGGCGAATGTCACTCAGTGGGCCCGTTAAAAATATATGAAGGCAGCGGCAGTGACTTTTTTTCTAAGGTTCATTTGTAAAATGCTCACTTTATCATGACAGTGTTTAATTCTTTTTATTTAACTGAAACTACGAGCGGCGGAACCATTGGGTCAGCGGGGGCACATAACCCCTTAGTAATCTGCTATAAGGGCCAGTTTATCAGAAGAAATAATAAACCCGCGCTAAAATTACGACTTTTGCTGTCAAATCAATACCGCACGTAAAGACAAATTTGAGTATTATTTTCAAATATGCTTCTAATAGAAGTCCAGTGTTTATAGAATTTGTATCATCCGAATTTTGTTTATAAAAGACATCAGCTATGACGTTAAAATTAAAGAAAAGTGTACATGTATTATATAGGTTTTGAATAAGCCTCAATAAGTTATCGTAATACTTGCTAGTGTTAACTTCTAATAAATTTTTTTGTCTTGATCCTTGACACCCTAATGACGAACATCTTCCACCGTCCCTCACCGAAACTGTTTAATGTACGCAGAGATAAACAAATCTTTAGTTTCACCATCCAAATCTTTGTTTCCAACCAAGTAAGAACAACAAAATATTCATTTGGTTTCAACAACTCAGTATTTCATTGCCTCTATACAAACAATTAAATAGGTTGCACCTATTAAACTTTGTTTGGTTCACCAAACCTTTTACTCAGTGCAAACTACAGTACATAAACAGCAACATGGCCCAGTGACTGTTAAGTTTGCCCGATAATATAACTGTCCATCTTTCTACACAGATATGCTCCAGGGTGTTTTCTGAGAACTGCATTACGATGAATCATTCCACTTAATTTCCAGGACAACTTAAATTTTACAAACACGAATATATTGTTACGTGCTGACGCCTGAGGGGCGTATCTTAATTCGTGAGGGATGGGGGTCTTAATAAAAATAAAAGAACTAAATTTTGTTTCTAATTTATTCACACAATTATTATTTACAGCACTAAATTATCTGTCGCCGCTTTTACTCTTTTTTATTTAACAGTGAGCACAATATTTAATGTCTATTTCAACTCTAGTTAACGTCCTTCTAAATAGTCTCTGTTTTGTTACAATCCATTAACTAACAATCCTAGGCAATTTTTTTTCCTGCTCGATCTCTCTGTGGAGCAATTTACCGGCTGTCACGTGTGCATATCTCGCTATAAATAATGCCAACAGCGGGGATGTGTGTGGGGTGCGCAGGTTGTTGGGCGCGGACGGCTGTCGCTCCTGCTGCGTGACCCGGTGCCTCAGCGGAAGGAGCTGGCAAACAAGTGCGATAAAAAACTCGGGCGAACCTCGAGTGGGTTGGCATGGTCTCGGTGCGATGAGATGAGGGCGAGGTTTGGTGGGGGGGGGGGGGGGGGGGGTGAAGAAGCGATGATGTAATCTGCAAGAGCGTGCAGCAGCTGCGGCCTAGGAAACTCGTCTTGTTCGACCATCTTCCCCTCTGCCACCCCTCATCGTCACAACATAGCTCGCACTCTTTTATTTTCTTCATTAGCCATGTTGCGTTTTTTTTGTACCTCCCGGTCTTTGGCGGAGCGTACAACTAGTTTTCCTTTTTGTTTTCTTTACTCTTCCACTCACTACCACTTCCTCTTCTCCCTTACAAAGAGTCGTGTGCCCTTGGCCGTGGTAAAGGTAAGGCATTTGGTTCCTTTTGTTATGCACATTTATTTGCTATAAATATCTTGCAGGAAGCTTCGGCTTCGTGAAATGGCCGGACGCGGTGGGGGAGACGATCGGCATACAAATGTTCTGAAAATGGACCCCATCGGTTTCTCGTTTGCTTGCTCTCCTCGGATCTGTGGTTTACGTTCGTTCACTGGAACGACTCGCAGCAATTTTTTTTCTTCCCCCCCCCCCCCCAAATAAATGCGGGGGAAATGTCACGATGGAAGAACACACGTTTACCGAATGATACTTCGGAAATCTTTACCTGAAGCACCTTGGGCTCAAATGGCTGCCTTCATCTCACGTTCAGGCGCTAAGGCTAAATTCTTGCAACTTTGATGGAAAATTTACTTTCATATACGTGCAGTTATTATCTTTTGCTTAAAGTGCATTTACAAATTATTTGAGAGTGAATAAGTGAGTGAGTGAAGAGATATGAACGGCTCTTTACACCGAGTGAATATACTTGGGTAGCTCTTTAATATCGAGGTCTTCAGAATTTACGTCGAGATCTTGAGAACCGATGAGGGTGTAGCGAGGTGAGTATGAAGCAGCTCTGGAAGGAAACGGCGGGGGGAAACAGGAGATCACCGAGAAAACCCGCCGAACAGCGGCATCGTCCGGCACTATTTCCACATGCGAAAATCCGGAAGCGACGCCGGTTCGCCTAGATAGGAGGCGGGTAGTTTAACCACTACACTACTGTGCGGCCCCTTTTACAAGGTAAAAATATGTACTCTTATAGCTACAATAATATTTTCATACTACAAAACACAAGTAAAAATAATTCATTTTCTTCCTCGGGTGATATTTGTTGCAACCATTTATCAAGCCGAGGATGTGTACATTCTAAACATATTCAAATTGACTATCCACAATACAATTAAACCTTTTGTTTGATCATTTAAGAGTCACGAAAATAAATTTTCCAATTAAGACGTCGTTTTCAATCGTCACTATGTAAACCTACTGCACACCAAATTTTCGCCAGGAAGAGTGGAGGGTGCTGAGAAGTTTTCGCTTTCTCTCAAAATTAATGTGTTTTATTTTGACATTGACTTCATGTCCAAGTTGAGAGCTGTTTAGTTATTTAAGGGGTTTGCATATCATTCAGCTAATTAAGTTCAGAACTTCGCTGGCCTTCTGGAGACAGATAAATAAAGTGCTATCAGGAGAGAGTAAACCACGCACTAGACTAGACGAGAGTGTAACAAGTAGGAGGAACGGAGAAGGAATCGGCCACAGGCTCACCAAGAGAAATTCCGGACCCCTGAGCAATGCGCGCTGAAGGACCCCCCCCCCCTTTTTTTCTGGTTTCACAATCATTTTAATTATATCAAAAATGTATTTTATTTCATATCCCTTAAAAAAATTATTTAAAATAACTTCCTTCAAAATTCAACTCCCTTGCCCCTAAATAAAACAGAATTATTATTAAATTTAACTGATTAGGTAACAGAGCTCACGACTTTTAATTGGGATCAATGATGGGGAGGGAGGATTAAAAATATGTCCAACGACCCTCTTTTCGGATACTACTCGATAAGAGAAATGAATAACTTTATATAGGAAGTACATTAACAGCCTTTAATTTTAAAAATATAATAGAGATCAGTTATGGCCAATGGCTGAGCACTGATAAAATTTGTGATTTCTTTGTTGTTGTTGTGGGATCCCCTACTCCCTCCCCACCAAAAGTCGAGCATTTTCGACATAAATAGTCATCATTCATTCAAAAAAAGTTAATAAGTTTTGAGTGTCGAAATTAGATTTCTATGTAATACTTCGTTTATTAAATAAACAGTAACGAGTCGGGCCCGACTCAAACCACCCCCCTCCCCCGGGGACCCGGGCCACTGAGCATTGCACCCCCTTGTCACCCCTTCTCCTCTTGGCGGGCCTGATCGGCCATGGCTTGTGGTATGGTACCATCGTAGAAATCGTTGGATCGCAGGGAGAGTGATTTCGGGGAACCACGGAAAGCCGGAATCGGGAATCGGCAGCCTGTATAAAGTATACGGTTACCGAATCGTTGAACTTGTGTCCGGGTACCGGAACCCTGGGGCGAAGAACACGTTTCCGTTTCGCGATCGGGATCTTCAGAGCTGCCGAAAAAGGAACCCGTAGGACTAAACGTGGGGCGAATATCGCTGCAGTAAAACTGGTATAGGCTGTTTACGAAAAAGTGAGCACTTTTTAAGGCCCTCCCAACAGGCATTAACCGTTGATAAATATATCTTATTGCCGCCTCATGCATTAAATTTTGATGGTGGTGAAATATATACACTGTGTTTATTGGTAAAATTGCAATGTCTATATTAGAAAGCAGCAGGAAGATGTAAATTGGATGAAAGGAAAAATTTATAAGATTCTTAAAAAAGTGCTCACTTTACCGTGAACAGCCTATAGCGGGGTTCAAGATTTCTGGTGGCTGCGCGAGAGATGGATGTTGGTTCCTGTTTCGTGGGCAGATACATATTACTTGCATCTTTTTTTTTGTTTCGCCTCCCTGCGCAGAAGAAGTAAGTGCCGACGGTCCAGTTGGAGATGCGAGGACCTGGCGGACCATGAATAATGACGGGATGCTGGACGAGTTTGTCCTCTCGTCTCCTGCTCGGCCAGGACTGGCGAGATCCCCGGCCACCGCGAGGAACCGGTCCGACAGCTGAGTGCCTACAATCCAGTACCAACTAAAATAATAATTTTTTTTATTTGTACCAAACATTTTCTAACTCGCACGCATTGTACACTCCAAAAAAATTTGTAGTTTTTACTGAGAAATTCT
The DNA here is from genome assembly GCA_029891345.1 of Dryococelus australis. Classification (NCBI taxonomy): domain Eukaryota; kingdom Metazoa; phylum Arthropoda; class Insecta; order Phasmatodea; family Phasmatidae; genus Dryococelus; species Dryococelus australis. Next base: position 281,412,533 of record CM056994.1, read on the forward strand.
TTGTAGTTTTACAAATGCTTGTAACAGTACAAAGATTTTTCTTGTAAAACTACAAGGTCCGTGTTTGTAATAGGCCTTAGCAAATGTTTGTACTATACTGAGCCGTATCCACGAGCTTCAACAAAATAGCGGACACTCAACAACGTAAAACCTTATATAGCTGTTCGTGCAAAATATAAAGTATAGCTGAGTGCAAAAAGAAATATATTGCTTGTCTTAATTACGTAAAATACTTAAAACAACCGTATTATTCATTATTTGTTAGTGTTCCCTAGCTACACAGAATTCTTAAATCGGCTCTTCATACCCCGTTATTAAGAATCGTCCAAATTTCTTAACTCAACAACCGAACTCTTAACAAGAAATAAATGCGCTTATTCTTCTTAAACGTATAAGTTCAATATAATTTTGTGTTCTGGAACATATATTTTCAGTAAAAATAAGCAATAACGTCGTAAGTCAAGTTAGTCTTGTGGTTAAAACTGTGGGCTAATAATGCAAGGGATGTGGTTTCTAGCCCCCGTGGTGGCAAGATGTAATTTTTTCGTAAATTATATTTTAATTATTATTTTTTATTTGTTTTCTGTTATTAATTCATTACATTTGTTTTCTAGAATAACAAAATTATTTTTATGTACACTTCTCAATAATAATGTCAGTTGTTATACAAAGCTGTCATTTGTAATATCACAAAGAAATGCTTTGCAGATTTTACAAGAGAACTCTTTGTAGTTTTATAAAGGATTTCCTTGGCAACTGGGTTTCCAAGGATTTTCCTTGTAAATGTACAAAAAATTTTTTAGTGTGTATGTGATGCCATTTCCCTAGAATAACAAAAACATTTCACAGTTTTTTTTAATAACTTGATATATCAACAATTTTCCGGTTTTGCTGCAGCCTTAAAGGCTGTCCACGTTGAAGTGATCCCTTTTGAAATCAACCTTAGAAAAAGTCATTGCTCCGGCCAGCACTCAGTGACATGCGCACAGTAAAGTTGGTAACAATGGATGGGAAGTAGTTCCATTTCTTGACGTCGGATAAAAAGTGTTAGGTAATCATTTGTGATAAATTAAATAATGTCTTTCGCTCTGTGTTTCTTTAATGCATCGGAGTGTAAAAATGAGCAATTTAAAAAACAAATTCTTTTCTAATAATGTCACAGTTTCACTTGACCGAAGCATGAATAAAGTGATGAGGCCCGTGACAGTATTCATTTTACATAAGGCGGAAGAATACACGACGTGATTACTAACAAAGTTGTACAAATGAAGCAATTCACAAAGAAAACTAATGCTGTGGACTACCACGTGACACGTAGGCCTATATATAGACCTGAACAACTCGTGAATTCAATGACCTTCAGGCTAGACTATACAGTCTCATTTACACATACTCAGTTATCGACTGCGCATTGGCTGTCCGCTGTCACAGCGGAAGGAGTTCTCCAAGAGGCGTCAAACACAGCGTGGATCAATGGCTAAAATTACATAAACACAAGTATTTTGAATTCCGGTTTGTCCCAAAGTGAATCCGCGATTTCTTCAGGCCTCCAATTATAGCCTTTCCAGGGATGTCAAAATCTCCATACCTGCGAACATAATTTACTTTCTATGTACCTTACTCTGATTTTTCAGACAAAACTGCTTCCATTAACGTTAATTTGTGAACGACGGACTTAGTTTCTATGCTACATATGTTCAGTTGTGTCACGACACGTCGACACGTGTAAACGAGGTGTAACACTTCACTAAGTATGTTCGTTCATGTGGTAGCATCGTCTCGAATTCGGACTCTTGCTGTCTCAATCTTGACTACAAGGTTTGTTTATCCGATTCATACTTTGTTGTAATTCAATTAGAATGACATGCTGATTAGCTGCTACACATAAAAGGAATAATATATTATCATCACTTTTTTATACTAGCGAGACCCACGTCCCGGTCAGTGATTACTCGTTGGTCTCCCACCTACGGGTTTCGCAGATGGGAATCGTGCCGGACGACGCCGCTGCTCTGCGGGTTTTCTCGGGGCTCTCCCGTTTCCTCCTCCATCCTCACTGCACCACTGCTACACCACTAAGCCGGCCGAAACGATACGTCTGTTACTCGGTCGGTAAGTTCACAAAAGTCTATTGATGTAACGGTACTTTTGATGTGCGTGTACCCATTGGCTGATTAGCTGATCGAAGCTCTGGAACGAGCCTAATGCCTATAGGCTGTTCACGGTAAAGCGAGCACTTTTGAAAGTCCTGTCATTTGGGAAAATAATCGATAAATATACTTTATTTTATCTTTAGACGTTAACTTCACAGTGCGGTGGAATCAACACACTGTGTTTATTACGTACATGGCAGTATTTATTTACAAAGGTGGTTAGAGGATAAAAAATTGCTGAAATAAAACAGTAACTAGGACTTCAAAAGTGCTCACTTTACGGTGAACCGCCTATACAGGCTGTTCACGGTAAAATGAGCACTTTTGAAAGCTATGCTTAAGATCTGCTTGTATGCACGTAATGTGTTCCGCTTTATATAAAATTACCATTGCCATGGGCCTCATCACTTAATTCATGCGTCGGTCAAGTGAAACTGAAGAATTATTAGAAAAGTAAATATTTTACAAATCTGGCCAATTTTTCACTTTAATGCATTAAAATAACAGACAGCGAAATAAATAATTTTGGTTGTCTCATATGGTTACCGAACAATTTTTATTAGACGTTAAAATATGGAACTACTTTCCATCCACCGTTACCAACTTTACTAAGCGCAAGTCACTAAGTACAGCCGTAAAAATGTATGCAGGCAGAGGCAGTGACATTTTTATAAGGTTTAGTTCGAAAGTGCTCACTTTATCGTGAACAGCCTTCAGTTAGTCGTACCGCGTATTATTATACCGCTGTTGGCTGGCAAGCAAGTCACCAGCCACTGATTGGCGGACGGAATTACGATATGTTGCTGGCCAGCTACGCCATTTTGCTGGCGCGTATGGCTGGAGTTCGCGATGTGAGCGACTGTTTCACCTCTGTATTCTGCGGGTACTCTGTGTCAGAGGCTAACCACGAGGTACAAAGCCACCACCTGCACGTGGCACCATCATGCACTACTGCGGTTACTTATCTACCATACTGTATAGACCTAAACGCTTTCTCTGCTGCAACACATAATTTGTTACCGCAAAGTAACGTTTGTTCAATTATGAACCACTGCAACGTAGCCTTGCCACAAACATAATTTTTGTATGATCTATATAGTACCTAATGACTATGATAACCTTACATTGTTGTTACAGCAGTTCAGCAGGCACTTATGTGCTCATGTCAAGTACGCTGTAAAGGAAATTTGTGCTCTGACATACAGACGAAATTTGTAAATAAAAGAGAAGTTCCAAATATTTCAAAATATTTCTAATATAGCCGTCTTCTTTCAACTCTTCAATAATAGAAACAATTTCATTCGTATGTGAATTATTCCCAGACTCGGTTGAAGCGATGAGAAGTTTTAATCTATAGACCAATTCATTACTATTGTACCAATATACAGAAGAAAAAACGATCACCAACTTCATCATTATATATTCCACTTCCGACTATATGTCCTATTAAATGTATTTTCGGGTGATTTTCATCTCCTGAACGAATGTTAGGATTCGTTCGACGAATAAGTTCTTTATATTTCTGCAAATCGGTGTCAGAATATCAACTAGGAAAGTTTTTAAAACAATAATTCAAATAATCCTTGACTCACATCAGTTACGTAATCAACTATTTTAATTTTATTGTCAGGCAAAAACTTAATTACCGAATATCACAGGATCCAGATGTTATCATGTCGATAAACACCAAATGTCGTATCACACGTAGGCGAAGATTGTTTTAAAGCTAAATAACGTCGTATTAATTGAGAAAGTGTATGCTTTTTCATTGTTAAAGGTTCTCTCGTTTTAATTTCCAAAGCTGTTTCAATGGGTTTATTCAACACAGAATGCAATGCATCCATAATACTCGTAATAGGTTTAAATATTTATTCGTTTAAAACATCCCGTACCATGCGAGCTCGTTTGGCTTGTAAATATGTTTCCTTCACAAAAGATATAACAGTATGTGATTCCGAAGCAAATGCAGACATGTTTCGGTTATATTACATTAGAATCAATCTAATTATATACGAATTAAGTCATTGCTTTTCTAACTGATGCAGTAGGTAGAATAGTTTGAGCTTTTAGAATCTTATCGACTTTACTTAAAACAACATCTAATTTTGTTAAAGTTTTAACTTTCAAATCATTAATAAACTAATTTATTCGTGTTTCCAAATCATTATTTTGCTTTCTCAAATCTGTTTGCGTAACTAAACCAAATATTTATTAATCAATTCATATCTTATATATTGCGTTATTTGTTCCATTCGTGTTTCAAGTTGATTTGTATTAGTAGCGTTTACCACTTCATTAATTACAACTCTTAAATTTTCTTGCGTTTCTGCAAATTGTGTTGTAAAAATTATGTTTGTCATATCGTTAAAGTCATTACTGAATCCATTTAATCGTTCTTCTAATCTAAATTTATTACTCTGCAAATAATTGCTAATATTGGTTAAAATGTTTGTAATTTCGCTTGTGTTTTTATAAACATTATCATTCAATTCCACTAACTTTATTAATTTCTCTTGAATATCGTTCGATTGAAATTTAAGTAGCTACGTTTAGCATGAGACTGTTTAAGTCTTCCACGTAACGTTTATTTACCGCATCGGTATCTTTCACAGCAATACCCATATTATGTAATATATGTCCGTTCAAATCACAATTCCCAGCGCGTTTTTTGGTTAAACAGTTATTGTAATGACTGCGTTTTATACCACTATTTCCAAACTTTGAAATACTCATTGTTCTTCGCCTGGAAGTAAAAAAACTTTATATAGGGGAAGTGTTGTTATAATAAGCAAAAAACTGCATTTGTATTTCCAACAATAAAAACACATATCCTTAAATTTTGTAAATGTCATATCGCCTAAAACATGATCATTGTAAATATGTTGCAGATTCATATTATTCGTTTTTAACACAATTACCATTTTTGCATTATCGCATAAATTATGTTTTGGAATATGTGCGTAACTTTGCGATAGATAAAAACAATCAACGTGGAATGTCGACCAAAACTCAAATATTGCTGTATTTCACCCTGCGGTTCACACCAAACCTAGTCAAAAATGAATACGGAATTGGATAATGCTTCATTCGGAGGTACTATATCTTCTTTAATTGTAAAAGGGAAATATTGCATTCCATCAATTAACGACATTCCTAAATAAATCACAAAGATACTAACGTATTAACTGGATATTCCCTATTTCCGAGGAGTGTATATGAGAGACGATTTACCAAAGAAACCAAATCTTCTTGAATGTAAGATTATTAATTTCGATTCGATAAAAATGCAGGAATTCATTGGGTTGCATTAATTAAAAATGTAAATCAATCATTGTATTATGACAGTTTCGGCGATTTATGTCCTCCAATTGCAATATGTAATTATTTTAAAAACACGAAACTAAGATACAACTACAAAACGGAACAATGACCAAATACAATCAATTGCGAATATTTATGTTTACGTTTTTCTACTAAAAATAGGATATATATGTAAGTTTAATAGTAAAACATATCAGTAATATATCAATTACGTTGATATTAAGTGAAAATTCGTCGCATTTACGTGCGTTATATTTGTCAGTGTTGGAGTTAGATGGAGAATGACAACTAAGTGTAATCGAATTCGTTACTTACAACAGCATACCAAACATGGATATACACAAGCAATCATTTATGGCTAATATTGGTGAAAAAACCTACAAGCTTGTGATACCAGTAGGATATTATGAGTTGGATGACTTAGAAACATTCATTAAAGCTGCATTACCTGAAGATGTACATTTCCAATTACGTGAAAATCCAAATGCGTTAACTAGTGCAATGTATAGTAACATCGATATCGATTTCTCGGAAGACAATTCAATTGCAAGTATGTTAGGTTACGAACAGAGAGTATATCCAGCTAATCAATAACACACGAATCATCAAAACAGGTTAATATATTATCGGTAAATATATCTCGTATAAATGTTAATATTGTATGCAGTTCATATTTGAATGGAAAACTGACAAATACAATACATGAATTCACGTGTGTTGTGACTCCAGGATATAAAATAATCGAAAAACAGAATACTTTGATATTTATTCCAGTAATAGTGAATCGTGTTGAGTAAATAATTGTTACAATTGTCGATCAAGGTGGTAAACTTATTAATTTTAGAAACGAAGAAATTTCCGTTCGTTTACATTTTAAAAAAGCTATATAAACAGTCGTAGTCCGTTTCGCATTACAATCAAAATGGGTATTGTGTGTAACATGTAATACGGACGTAAAGTAGGCGGTTCTTTAAAGAAATATATCACTAAGGAACATAGTTCAAAGATAGGGAGTATAAAAAGACGTAAATGGTAACATAAAACGCTCACTTCAAATAAGATATCTGCAAAGTTAACACGAGACAACGAATTGTATTATAAATATTAGGATATACTGTTAATAGAAATGGAAGGCATACTTAATGTTGAAGAACCGATCAGCTATGAAAATGCAATCACCAATACAGAAATATATATGTATGAACCATTCTGAGAAGGTCCGTGTACATTTCCTTCGGAAATAAGGATTTCAATACAAAATCACGATATTTACACGAAGTTTCAGGTTTAGAGGAACTATTAAAAAGACAGCCGATGCAAGTAATCCAACAACTACAAAAATAGTAAGAAATGGAATACTGAATTTAATCGACAGGATTACATATCTGCTAAATGGAGTGGAAATCGATCAAACAAGAGATGTTGGAATTACTTCCATGACAAAGAACTTTATCTCTGGAACTGTAAACGATTTTTATACAGGATTTATGGCTGGCTGGAGCAATGCTAGTGATTACTTACTACAAATATACCCAGATGGAAAATACGAAGTTTTTATACCACTAAGTATGGTTTTGGGCTTTTCTGATGACTACAGACATGCCATATTATATGCTAAACAAGAATTAGTTATTCTTTTCGGCAATACTCATTTGAATGCTATACACAATTCGACTAATAACGAGGGAGGTTTAACATTTTAATTAAGCAGTGTGGAATGGTTAATGCCACATATTGAAATTAACACTCGTGTTCAGTTAAAGTTTTTAAAATTTATAGAAAAGGGGATGAATTTAGACATTTCATTCAGATAGTGGGGTTTAGAGGTATTTTCAACTCTTTCATTAGCTCAAAAAATAGTGTGGAGTGTGAAATCAAGTTTTTTTGTCGGAAAAACCGAGATACATGGTCATTTGTTTTCAAACAAATATACTAAATAATTTAAAAGCTGATAGAACAGTATTCGATAAATGTGATATATGAAAAATATTAAACGGTATCTAAACAGTCAAGCTTACCCCTTTGTGGTATTAAATATGAACTTTGCTTGTGAATTCCTTATTTCATATTATATGTATACAAAACTTCAGGAAACTAATTATAACAAAAACTGTTCACCTATTGTGGAACCCGAAACCTTTAAAAATTGTAGGTTCTTTTTTTCAGTTTGAAGCAAACAGGACGATGCGCTTACAAATAGCATGATTAATTCACAAATTGAAATTATTGCAAATACACCAATTCCAGAAAATACACAAGCTTTCGCTCTGATAATTCATGGTAGATTATCAAGTTATAATGTAAGAGATAAGCTGGTGAAGATAATGAATTGAGTCAGTAGGTGACAAACCATGGCTTCGACTAGATATTTTGCAATGTGCAAGGACTTTAATCTGCAGAAACACAATTTATCATTAAAGAATTAGCTATTTCTGATATGGAAGAACATACAACTGTATTCAGCTTCAAATCACAGTTTGAATGGAAATATCTAATTCCCAAATAGAAGAAAACTAATAGGTGGGTTACTAACTGTCACCATGGTTTAAAATGGGAGAGTGGGTGTACGAAGTATGAGAAAATTGAAGATATTTGCAAACATTACGTAAATAATTGTGAAATATATGTAGGTGGAGTCGAGTATAAATGCATTTTACATAATGTGTATATCGGTAAAGTAATATATGTTCATAAAGAATACAATACCCATCATTCAAACAAAAAATGGAAAATATATGTTATTAATTCAATGTTTTTCTCTGCAGAGTTAAAAACTCAAAATTAATGCTAACTTGGACAATGATGTCTGACAGGTGAAATATACTATATTGATTCTCCTCCAGAATCACATGTGAATATTATTGGACTCATATGACATTATTTGGGATTAGAGAACTAATGGGTGAAATTTAATATAAAAAGCATTTGCTTGTATGCCATCCACTACTTCGTAAAGATGGATAAAAAAGAAAACGAAATCACCTGTTCTTGCATACAGAAATCCAAATGTAAAGTGAATATTAGCATGTTGGAACAAAACATTTCGACTGTGTTTTGGAAAGAACTAATTGTGTAATTTTTGTGACATCCTGTATTTGCTATTGTTGTACACAAATCTCTGGATCATTCTGTACTTCTTTGATGTTATGCTTTAGGATGTCCTGTAGTTACTTGTCTATATTTTGAAACATGGTATATTTTGTTTTGTCGAAATAATAATAATAAAATGTGTTTGTATATATTTAATAAATTAATTCATGTTTTAAAATGAATTTTTATGTTTATTTAACCGATTCCTTTTTTAAAAGTGAACTTGTTTTCCTGAGAAAAATATTTTTTTTGGCAGAGAGAGAGAGATAGATAGCAGTATGTTGCATTAACATGTACAAGTGGTGTAAAGAAAAAAACTAGAGGAAAAGTTCTGGAAGTGAGCACTCTAACCACTTTTCTGTAACTAACAATATAATATGTTATCTTGGATAAGGTTTGGTTGATATAAACTGGGTTAGAGATTGGGTTAGGTCATATATGATTGTAGCCATGTAAACACAAAAGGAATAAAGAATAAATCACTGTTAATTAAACAAATATAAATTTGTTCACGTATGTGGAAAAACTATATATGCTCAATTTTATAGATGTTTAACCTTAAATGAATCGTGTGGAAAATTTCCAATCAAAAATTATTAGCTAACAAGTATATATTAGCTTTTAACTCTTAGACTTTTAGTGTTTGCCAGTGTCTCAAGATGTGAAAAAACCATTATGGTTAGGGCTATACAACCTTAATGGTGGACCATGCCTTCAAGGTTAAATTTCAATACTACCAACTACAAAACCCCATATCTCAGAGGTTGCCAGCGTGAGTCCTACAAACCCCTGCAGAATACATTTCGGTTTTATTATACCCTAGGGAAAGTGACTCTTCTCACAAAGTAAGCTGCCAAAGTTCGTCCTGGTGGGGAGAAGACTTTAGGTCAATAATTCCAACAGTCATGGAATGCAAGGTCAAAACGCCTTCCTAGCTGTTTGAAAACTATTGAGCAAAAAAATTATTTATTCTTTTTGATAAAATTTAATAATAATTTTGCAAGCTCCATTATGCAGGAAAATATTCAAAATTCAGAAATTTACGTGGCATATTTTAAAAATGAATAAATATTTATGAAACAAGTTTTACTTCCCCATACACACTAACCTTTACCAACAAATAAAAAATAAAAAATCTTATAAAATATAATTTAAGCCCTATTGAAATCATGTTCGATCACATTAATGGAAAAAAATTCCGTATATGTTTAGCATAAATATGATTGACAATATACAGATTAAGAAAATGATAACATATATACAAAAATACTATTGTAAAGCATAACACATTTCTTGACTTAGATTAGATATATTGTGAATAAAAAATATATTATGAAAATTTAAGGTTTGCAGAAATATTAGATAATGTCATAGTATTACAAAAATAATAGTTCATTCTATTAAACGATATTTACATAGAATTTTTTGTTTTAATGTAAATAATATTCCTTTCAAAAGAGTAAAGTAATCTTAGAGAAGCAATAAGAGGGTTACTAGCAAGCATGAATGGTTTTTATGTATTATAATGCTTTGTTTTTTAAAATTATATATCACTTTATTAACTACATTAATCTCTAATACATTGCTAATGGTTGTAATTGATTATTAATCAAACTGAATTTATTTGTAATGATGCAGAAGTTATTTTAGTGATAAATTAAATGATATTCATTTCTTAGAGGATGAATCTCAGCAGAGAGGTTTGTCTCCGAGGTTTGGGGTGCTGGTTTGAAGATATTTGAAAGTTGGTGGTGCAGGAAGAGAGGGGGGCTGGGTGTTTGGACTTCTGACTTCTGGTTGGAGGGGAGAAATCAGGCTTCTCGAACATTTACCTGGGAATTTGAAATTTTTATAAATAGGGCTTTTTTAACGTATACGTCCCCTTTCACTTTTCCAGTTGTTTGTCAGTTCGGTTCGCTTTAGTATGTCGTGTTCGTATGAAGATTATTTTCTTGGCTTATCTACCCCAGATTTTAACAAAGAACTTAGAAATTTTAACTAGGATTATTTTAATGAACTATTTAATGGACCAGATGCTTTGGCAAAAATTCATTCGATTTTTTGGATGAAGATAAAGAAAATTTATCTACTCTGCAGGCGTTGCTCTTGTCAACGCCTTCAACAATAAGAGCAGTTACAGTGACGTCTACACTGACGAGTTCGACAGTAACATCTTCAACATCGAGAGCAGTGACGTCAACATTAAAGAATTCTATAGTATGAGCCTCAATATTGAGAGCAGTAACGTCTATGTTAACGAATTCTACAGTAAGACCTTCGACATCGAGGTCTGCAACATCGAGGGCTACACCGAGGACTATAGCGACACTTTCGACATCGACCTCAACATCTTCGACTTGAGATTGGAACCTCTAGATTTATAATCAGTTATCAAATCAGGTGCGATACATATACAAAAACCAGCAATGTGTTCGTGCTGCAATCCAATGAATTTAACCTCAAATAATGTACTGGAAGATATGCCAAAAAACCTGTTATACCGATTTGGAAGAATTTTTAGAGTTCAATTTTGTGTTTTCATCTGAGTCAAGTCTACCATCTCCTGAGTCACCTTAGCGAAAATTAATTTCCCCACCTCCTCCTTTCATAACTTCGTCACAGAAAATTATTTATACTCCTATAACATCACCAATATCACAACCACCACCTCCTGTTGTTCCGGTAAAGCAATACAAATTCAGCTTTTCTCTTAGCTCTAAACAGAAATTTTAACAAAAAATTAAAATTTCAAACTTACAGTAGTGATGCATTCTGACGGAACATAATTATTTTTTTTTTTTTTTTTGTAAGGATGTTCAGATGTCGACATTGTTTTCAGGCTTAATATGATGTGTGACTTTTTAAAATAAATTTAATGATTATGATTTTCACTTTTAATGGATTCAGAAGTTTTAATGATTGAAAGTATAAAGTTGGAACAATTTAATAAAAATTTCATTGAATTTGTTAGAAAGTTTAACAATTCTAAAGACTTGTTTTACGATTTTAAAGAAACATCATTCAATTAGTTAAACGGTTAAACAAATTTCTTTCAAATTTTAACGATTTTACTAAAAGTTTAACGATTTTCATTGAATTTGTTAAAATGTATTAATGATTTTATTAAAGTTTAACGATTTACTAAAAGTTTCATGAAATTAAATAAGTTGTAAAGACTTGTTTAATGATTTAATGAAAATATAATTCAATTTGTTAAAAAGTTTTAACGATTTTACTAAAAGTTTCATGTTTTTTTACTAATAATTTAACGAATTTTATTCACTTCGTTAAAAAGATTTAACGATTTATTAAAAATTTCATTACATTTGTTAAAAAGTTTAAAGAAAGATCATTGAGTTTGTTAAAAAGTTAAACGATTTTCATTCATATCTTAACAATTTACTAAAAAGTTTAATTATTTATCACATAAAATTTTGGAAAGTTTTAATAAACCTTATGATTTCAATCATAAAATGATGGAAAGATTTTTTAGTCACAACATACTCTGTTGTGATTATTTTTGCAGTTTTATGATGTAAGATGATGTGTCTGGTTTAAAAAGCTTGTATGGCATTCAGTGGTAACATGTTGATAAACGTTCGGAATTAATTGTATTATTTGTGATGTTGCATGAGGTAGCGATATTTTTTTAAAGCTTATAAGGTTTTCAGTAGTAGCATGTTTGAAGTTTTATGATATTAACATTTTGATGTGAATATGTAAAAAATTTGTTTTACGAATGTTAACTAAGCCATGTTTTATGAATATTAAAAAAAAAAAAGGAATTTTGAAATAATGTTGTTTCTTTATTAAAATAGAATACTGTGACTTGTTATTTATTAGCTTGAAAAATTTCCTGCATCATTATCTAGTATATTGTGTTTATTACTTGACAAACATAAAAAAAAATTCTTGGTAATCATTAAGAGTTGGTGAATACCAGTATTGATTTGAATTCAAAGCCAGGTAACAGCTTATTTGTTTGTATGCTAACTTTTTCAAAGGAGTAAAAAAATTTACAACTTGATGAGGGAGAAAAGATATTCTACATTAAAACTAAAATTTCAATTAAAAGGTAATAAAACAAACACACACTGAAGAGCTGAGGAGAACTTGCAAAATGATCGAGAGAATCGAGCACCTCGGAATGAATTTTTTGAAATGGAAGGAACAGACTTGGATAACTCGAGAAAACTTTGCTGCGCTGTTGGCCAAGTTCAAAAACTCTAAGGAATTTAACAAAACCGATAGTTACACACAAAAACCTTTTCATGGCCAGGTAGAATAAGCCCTTAGCATCACAACACAATGTTTCCCACTGTCCTATAACTGGGAGAGTTCAACCAATTTTGAAATAAAAATAGTTTTTCTTCACAGCAGCAAGATTACAACTGTTGCAGTTAAAGATTTAAGACGAAGATGCTTGGTGGTGAAAAACACAGTCATACTTTACACAAATATCAGAAAACATAATTGAAAACTTCTAAAAAATTATTAATTAATTAATTCTTCCTTATATAGTTAATGGATACAAATTGGCTACTATTTTCCTTGAAATTTACATTGATTTGGCCTTTTAGGAAAATCAGTTGAAATATTGCGAAATTTAACAGATTTCAGCTCCGACAGCAGTCATTTCAAGCTGAATACGTGTTATTTCCGTAATATCATGTCGAAAATTTTATTTTATAGGGGAAAAAAATTACAATATATACACATTTTATGGTATAGATTCAGAAGTGAGAAAACTACACGTAAAAATATGCACAAATATTTAAAAACTGATTGAAAGTAAAAAAAAAAACATTTTGAACAAGTTTGTTTCACTTACATTTTTTAATGTTTGAAAAATAAAGTTTAACTTCAATATTTGCTAACATCGCGATAGTTAAAATTCAAATAAATATGCGTGTTTGTCATAACTTTAAAATAAATGATTCCTTATAGCATTGTTGGTATGAAAATTAATCATTGATTAGTTTAAAGTTTGCTGGAAACTGGAACAAAGTTTGCTGGAAACTGGAAAAAAGTTTGCTGGAAAATGGTATATATTTTAATTGAATTTATTGCATGCTAAAAATATTTGGAATGTAGTTCTTAGTGATGAGGAAAATAAACTTTTCATCTGGGGAGTCGTGGAATTTTTTATTTCGCTGGGAATACACCAGACTCTTGCATCTCGAAAAAAAAAAAATAGGAGGAAGCTTCCTTTCTGAGCAAGTCAGTGTCCGAGCGAAAATAGCAGTTTGTTGGCTAGAAGGAAGAGGCGAAATAGCCCAGGTCAGTTAAAATCCGCTGCTGCCTCCCTAGGGAAAGAGTCGTTTTGGTCTTGAACCAAACCTTCATTACTCGCCGAGGTAGTTCTTGTGTAGCAGAACAAACGCTCTGGGGTAAAGGTCCAGGCCTCCATGGATTGGGCTGTTCCCAAGATATCCAAAAAAACACATTCTTGCCCGCTGTAAGGGAAGGAGATGCGTGGACTTGAATCGACACCACCCTCGGTGGACAGGGACAGTCAACTGAAAAAATTATTTCTGACCTTGAGGAGGGTGGGTTTTAGCAAGCACTGCATTGGAAGGAACAGTTATTAGGCGGTGTAGGCCGGGGGGGGGGGGGGTTTTGCCGCTAAACAGGTTCTTGCAGTATTGAAACGATACCAGGATGCGTGGCCCGGAGCTCTGGAAACAACAAAAACTAACTATGCATTCTAGAGAAGGGAAATCGGAGCTGCTTGGACAGGAGCAGTTCTTTGCCTGTAAAAGGGGAGGGGGTGGTTGGCCTTGGAGAAGAAACGGACTTTTTGGGCGAAAACGAACTCTATGTTGGAGGTGTGGGAGGACCGAGGCTACAGGCAGCCAGGATAAACCTGGACACTTGTAGTTGACTGCCACAGTCTTAGTTCTTCGCCAAGCCTCACGCTGCATAGACCTATACACAGGAGCTATCTCTCTCTCGTCTTCACCGGGCGCGGCAGTCAGCGGGGTTCGTATTGCGACAGTGAACATCTTAGGAAGCGGCAGCCAGCATGTTTCTTGTTTTAATATATAATTTTTTTTAATTTACTGGCCATAAAATATAAATTTTCGCGTGTGATAGTACGTTTATTGTGTAAACCCCGTTTCTGTGTTCGGTCAATGAAACTTCATAGCATTTTCAACTCGTGTTTTTATTACCAAATGCCAAGAATTTCACAGACTTGACGGAAAAAAAATTGTAGTGCATCTGTTATTTTTAAATAATTCACTTTTATACATTTATGTTGTTGTAGGGAAATAGGTTCTGTCAGTCGTAAATTTCAACTCAGTTGCCTTTAAGATGCCGGCCGCGTTACATGTATATATAGTCAGACTCTCGACGTAAGATCACTTCATTCCTTCACCAGCCTTTGAGGTGGACGGATGTGTTTTCGGGGAGCTCCTGTTGTGATTTCATTACCTGTTTTTCTATTGTGTCTGTTTAAACTTCAAAATGCGAGTTTGGAAATCTTTATTTGTCTGTGTTAACTGGAAGTGCTGAATCATTGTCGGTTTATTTCGCTAATTAAATTGCACGCAGTACTTGGTAGGGATACAATTTTTTATAGATAGAATTCAAGATGTATATGACTGGTGTGTAGGTCTTATTCACATCTATTTCCGAGTAGCTATAACCTTTGTCGTTTGTCAGCCACCGAATGCTCTAAACGTATATATAATCAGGTTCTCGACATAAGATTGCTTGATTCGTTCACCGGCCTCCGGGCCAGACAGACATGTTTTGCGAGAGGTGCGATTTCATTATGCATGTTAATCAATTAATTTCTTTTAATGTGTGAATTATGTTTCTAAAGTTCCTCGCCAGTCTCACAGGCAGGCAGACGTGTAAGGTATGTGCGAGAGGCCTCAAGTAGTGTCATATATCTTGTTATTGTGTTAGTTTAAATTATAGAGACAGTTTTTATTCGTTGTAGTTAGAAGTCGTTAATTTCACACTGCACACTCACATGATTGTGATACTCACATAGTTGCACTTGTTTAGCATATGTCGATACCAGATGTTATTCACGTAGTCGTTTGAAATTCGCGATTCGATGAGTGTAATTTATTCATACATAGAACACTATGAAATTCTCTAACATTTAATTGTAGTCAGAAAAATACTATCTTTTAAAGTCGCCTATCTACCCCAACAACGTTTACGAGCAAGCATACCTGCTGGAGGTGGCCCAACGATCAAGGTATGGAGGGGGATCTCGAGGTGCTGAAAAATACGAAGTTTAGCTACCCTCACTGCTGGATACTGCGGGCTGCTGACTGCGGGTGCACGATGAATGGATTGGAATGCATCGGACCTTGGAAGCACCCCATTGTCAGCCTTTACTCCTGGGCCAGCGGATTCGTTACCACCACCACCACTGGTGGGCCCTGGATGTCTTGCGTTTCCCAGACCAACAGGCTATGAGACCCTGGCATCGGCGGGGAAGGGCGATGGTGGAGTCGGTTTCATGACTGAGCTGTCCAGTTTTCCAACGCACTCGACGAGAAGCAGGGGGGCCCTGCATCCTCAGTTGCTGTCTGTATTGCAGTTCTGGTTCATCTGTATGGCAGTGTTGACAGTAGCTTAACTTCAATGGTGCCTACACCCTCACGATGACTGGATGACGGGCTGTTCTGTCCCCCGCAATACACACCAGCTGCGATCTCAATTCATTTCACTCTACATCAAACCAACAAAAGTTTTTCTTCCCGAACTAACAAATACTCTTCTTTATCCAGCCCTAATCCAGTTGGAAGGAATTATTTTATCCTCCGCGACTGTCGCATAGATTTTCCACGGCCCTCTCCACTTTGCCATGTTTGCTATGCTTTTCCATCTAGACCCTTCTTTCGGGATGTGCACATGGCTACAATTGCGGCCATGGTACTATAACCCTGCTTAGCCACGATGCATGCACCCATTATAAAAATTAAACCCGACTTAAGGCGTCTAGGGCTTGCCCTGAGACACACCCATTATCCAGCCGACTTAGCTACTAACTTGCATGCAAAAGGGCACACATAACTGTGGAGGTGCTCATGCTGGCGTAGCGGAATTTGGGGGCTCGCCAAAAAAAATGCAGCACCTCAATCGAGTGACGGAGCTCCAAGGGTGAGGACGTACCACAGTTGCTGCTGCTGCTCCCCACAAAAGGAAAGAAAGAAAATAATAAATTTGACACTTATCACACTCTTGCACCAAACACACATAAAATCCAGAAAATAAAATGATCGGATTAAGATTGCATTATGAATTTTCTGATCGGATTAAGAATTTTTTGGTCGAATTAAAATTTAACCCTTTTTACTAACCCTTTCAATTAATTTGATATCGAAGGGTTAACCCGATTAATAAATACGGCACCCTCTTTGATCTAGGATTCTTGTGTCACTACTAATACTCATCGCGCTCGATATAAGGATGTCGCACCGGGATGCAGTTTGAGAATACTCGTACACGTCTATAATAGGGCATACTTTTGTGGACAATATAGAGAACAACACATAGGGTTAGGCAATGCCCCCCCCCCCCCCAAAAAAAAATTATTATTCACGACTGAAAAGTTTTTTCTTCTTTTTATGTCATAACTGCATATTCGCATTTTAATAACACTACACAAGTTAAAAATTAGAATGTATCATTAAGTACGCTGCAAGTTTGTGTATTCTATTTCATCTTACATACACGTACCTTATATGCTACATTTAATAAGAGCTTAATCGCTATTAAATTGTCGTCTAGGTTATCTTAACTTAGGGACACATTCTAAAACGCCAAGCATGCGTCTGTACGTACAGTTTATCTGAATACTTACAATATTCTCGTTGTCTGTCTATATTTTTAACTTACTTCTCCGCGTGGCTGTTCTGCATCGTAACCGAGTCACGCGTTACATCAAAGTGTGCGTTAGCCCACTTCTTCAAATACGTATCTTTATCTACTCGAGTAAATTGACGTCGATCATTAAAAGATTATAATGACATACATTGTAAAACGACAATTTGGGTTTTGAGGTGTAACATGAATTCTTACTGTGATCATCCGCGATTGAGTCTTTATATACGTAAGGCGATCAATGCTATTAGCGGTCGCCGCTAGTGAGTGGTGACCGAACTTAAAGATATTGCTTTCCTTTATATTTTTCTATTTGATTTATGTATTGCTTAGGAATAGTATCCTCTTAGTCGTGTTTTTGGCAGTCACCTATGTTAATTTCGTCTTCTCGGGGTATTGTACAATAATGGAGTTAGTCAGACGTTACTTAAATTCACCTCAGTTGAGCTTCCAATACCAGTAAATACTGAAGTAGTACATCATTTATACGTTAACTGTAAGTGCAAACAAATAATTTTTTGACTACGCACCTCTATCATATTTCCATCTTTTAACACCAGTGGTTCTTAAAGGAGAGCTTCAGTGTCACGGCTCAGCAACTTACGGCAAAACCTTCTACCAGAGGATACTGTTTTCTTTAAGAAACTCATTCAAAATTAATTTATGAAGGTTATTAATTTTCACAGTATCGGGAAACCTTACAGTACCCAAGATATAAAAAAAGAAGATATAATTCAGTGGTAAATCATTAAGTCCAAACTGTATCCATCAATTTACGTCCGTGGGCACCAGAAGACTGGAGCATATCGCTCGACGTTTCACACTACGGAAACAATAAACTAGACGTAAACAAAGCAGGCACTGTCTTCGTATTGATTTATTTTTAGCTAGTAAACATGCCGTCTCATAAACGCGAGTATTTCTTTCGTGCACATCTGAAGTAAAAGAATTTACGTAGAAAAAAATGCAGAGCCTAGGGATTCAAGGAGTCGCATCCACGCGTTTCTTCAATGGCGGTGAAGAATTTTCTGCCAGGACGAACGATATTTCTGATGCCATTTTTAACTTCCTGAGAGTAAACAAGAGGGTGAAAAAAGGGAGGGGAGGGGGGGAGTACGTTCTGCGGTCTGTTGGCACTTAGCTGTGTTGTGACTAGTTGACCTTCCAGCTTCCCATTTCGGGGTCTCGAATTGTGTTGCAAACATTTTAGGCCGGAGAGGGAAGGGGCAGCGAAACATGTGCGGACGTTGGCAGCCTGTAAGCCGGGCAGGAGGGGTAAAGATATTAAGGAAGTGTGTGTGCAACGTTATAACCACGTGGCTCTGAAACGAACAACACAAGCTTGCTATAGTTAACTAAACCAACACAGTTACATAGCTATATGTATAGGCTATTCACGATAAAGTGAGCACTTTTTAAGAGGACTATGTAACTGCACGTCCAAGGTCAAGAAGCGAGGCAGCGATACGGGCGATATTAAACCCGCACGTCTAGTGTCTCGTCGATCCTACGCTCGAGGCGTGCAGTGTTTCCGTGCTAACGCTTTACTGTGTAAACTAGATCTGTAACATACGAGTTTTATTACACGCGATGAAAGTACACAGATCAAACTACCTACGTATAATCGTATTTTTCTCTTACTGCTTAAAGAAACTTCACAGGTAAGCTTTAAAAATGCGATATTTGACCACTTTCACGATCTTTTCTCTCCATTAGTACACATAATATGATAAAAGTAAAAAGATAGCGACACAGACAATAGTTTTTTTTTATCCTTTCTGGCCAAACTTCGTATTTCCAGAACATTTATTTACCGAGACACGCGTTTACGCGGAAACAACGATTTCACAGAAAACGTTTCAGCCATCTTCTATCTTTCTGCCATTTTTTAACATAAACATTGCCACGTGACTAATAAACACAGCATATACATATTTCATCACTTTCGAAAGTTAACGTGTGAGGCTGTAATAAAATATATTTGGCCAATCTCTGTTGGTAGGGCCTTAAAAAGTGCTCACTTTACCGTGCATAACCTATAGTTAGGAACACCTGTTTTCCGCGAAAATATTTCAATACCAGTATGACTACAAAAAATTCAGTTCAGATGCACTTTCGTCATAGGATGATCTTAACTGTTAAGGTCGGTTTACGATGGAAATCATGTACGCAATGATCGTAAGTTATACGTATCGAAATGAACTAAGGCATTCTTACAAAACTGTTCAAGGT
The DNA here is from genome assembly GCA_029891345.1 of Dryococelus australis. Lineage (NCBI taxonomy): Eukaryota > Metazoa > Arthropoda > Insecta > Phasmatodea > Phasmatidae > Dryococelus > Dryococelus australis. The sequence continues at coordinate 281,432,179 of CM056994.1, forward strand.
CATCGTGCGTAGACGTTTAGGAACTGGCGATATTTTATTCAGTTTCATGCATGTAAGGCTTTCGTCAAATAAAAATGAAGGAGAAAATAATAATAAGAAGTATTTTATAGCATGTAATAAATTATTTTATTACTATAAGAAAACTCACATTTTTAATTTCTGTTCAAATTATATGTAATAATTAATTGTTTTTTAATTTTGTATTGTATTATCATGTTTGGTGTTATATGTTGACGACTACTGTGCATAAAGTACTGACATAAGAAGGGTGAAATAAAATTAGATGAAATGTGATTTGCAAATAAATCACTATTTCATGAAAATCAAGTCAATTCCTAGTTATCTGTGACAGGTTGAACTAGTAGGCCTACATCCACTATGAACCATGTGGTTTAATAAACGTTCTATGCACATGCCACTTACGTACACGAAACTGATCGTGTCTTAGGTTTATGGCCGCGCATCACGAACGTCCAGGGTTCAATTATTCTTTAGATTAATTGCAGCATTAATAATTCAGTGTTAATAGTTAGACATAGTGTAGTTGCGGGAAATTGTAAGAAGTATTTCGATAGCTTATCCATTCTGACGTTTGTATGTAACATTAAAACTTAAGACGTACTGGCAAGCAAGTAGCTTGAAAGTGAAGCGCAGTGCCCGACCACTCAAGTGTGTGCCCAACCACTCGAGAGTTTCTAGATTCGCCACTGTGATTGGCCCGGCAGTCAGGCAATAAGATGTTTCCTCTCATAGAAACGCAGCTAATAACCGGAGGGAACTTCATGTGTGCACGTCGGAAATTGAAGTATAGCTTGCGCGTACCGTTCTCGCAAAAAAAAAAAAAAAAAAAAAAAAACAGGTGGCCTCCATATAGTCGATAAGTGAATACTTCTTGACTCGATGTTTGAAATAAAACACTCGCCAATGTACGCAATTGTTTTCATAACGAGCGCGATGGTTATATATTTGTCTGCCGCTCTACACTGCATGCGACGCTCAATACACAATAATCTTCCCTGTGGGTAACTGATTTGTAAACTCTGCTAGTATTGATCTAGGTTACGACATGTGCATATAACTACTGCCGAACATAAAGACTACACCCCAATGTTTGTCGTAATGAAACAAGTTCTGTGTACAGTACACTCAAAAGAATTATTTGCGACAAATGAAACAACAAAATAATCTGGGTCTGAGAGGTCACACGTTGGCAGCGAATGACTTATTTATAATAATCTAGGCATCGAGCTGTTGCGAGTAATTTAACGACTCGTGTTGCTAAAGGAATTACTTTTATTCTGGTAGCCACTGGAATTTGCTTCCTTATGTTATACATTCATAACAATAAGAAATGGCGAAACAGTAATAGTTTGTCTCCAGCAATTTTCCAGCTTATTTTTATACGACACATAGCTAGTTGTAGTCATACTTTGTCAAACTTACATGTTGCGGAAGGATAACGGACAGAAAATAATAATTTAAGCAATAATTTTAAATTACTGCCATTTGCCTTGAATGAACCATTGCAAAATCTTAAGAATGGGATGGACCCACCCGTCCAAGGGCAAGAAGCGAGGGAGCGATACGGGCGACACTAACATGCACGCCCAGTGCCTCATCGCTCCTACGCGCAAGGCGTGCAGTGTTTCCGTCGTAACGCCGTATTGCGCAAATTAGATCTGTAACATAGGGGTTTTATTACACGTGATGAAAGCTCACACATTAAACTACACCAGTATCATTGTACTTTTCTCTTGCTGCTTAAGGAGACTGCATAGGCAGACTTTAAAAATGCGCTATTTGACTATAACCACGATTTTGTAAAGTAAAACCAAAAAAAATAGGGGCATATATAGTTTTTTATATTTTGTGAAAAAAAGTCGCATTTGCATAACATTTATTTACCGAGATACGCAATATTATTCTAAGACAGCACCTCCATATTTTCACCACTGATCATACAGTTCTAAAAGTCTTAGTATGCATAGTAGGCCAGTACATGACACAGTTAATAAAGAATACTAGCATATAATTTATTTGCTAGAATATTCTACTGAGGAAACTCCCTGTGTTACTTCTGCTGCCAGAGCACAGTTTTAGTGGACACGCCCTTGAGAACTCGAAACTCGCAGTACAGGAAGATCGAATCACACGAAAACCGGTTGAGAACAAATCGGCTTCTGACGGCAGCGGCAGCAGCCACGCAACACGCGGGACGTGGAAACTTCTGGAGATACAGCTGTGAATAATTACTCCCTGTTCATAGTTAACATCGTTGCGTCATATGGGAGGTTCATTCCTTGACCCTTTCAGTCACAGCGTCCTATAACTGGTAAGTTCCACGGAAATTAACTTTGAGGGGAAACCCAGGTAGAACATTATAAACGCCTCAAGCTCAGGTTTGGTCATAAAACTGGTTCCATAATAAAGCGATGCAATGCGATGCGTTGCGATGAGCTGTAGCCAATCAGGATAAAGCAGCAGTCTGTCGTAGTGCGTCGGCAACGAGCGAGTGCGTTGTGCGACATTCTGGTGAATAAGAACAACTATTTGTTAACATTTTGAAAACTACAACCACATTTCGGCTCACATCTTTGTATTTATATTTTTTAGTTTTGCTGCTTTGTTGTATGTGCAGTACAAAACCGAAGACAAGGCTTCCTATACAAACGGGCAATGTCACAAAAATCGTTTAATGAAAACATCAAAATAATTCTCCTTTGTCTTATATGTCTCTCGTACACGCTGTATGCTAATGCATTGTTTCCATCGGACATCGCGTTCATACGGCCATATTTGTTTATGTTATGCCCGCATAAAACATAGTGTCAATGTTTTCGGGTGCCTTTTGTTACATGCGTACAGTTTAAAAATGCTATCTAATATCATTTAAGAAACGTTACGCGTCTGAATACGTTATCCATTTTCTCCATACATCTGTAAAGCATGCTTTTGTCACAGAGAAAATGGCTCAAACGGGTGTTTTCACGGTCATTCTTAGGAATTATCATTCCGGTAAAAACATTTAAAAGGAATAGGGACGTGCACCAAACCTTTATTTTTATTATTTCGTCATAAAATGGTGGGATCTCTGCAGAAAGTCTCACAAAGGCGCGTCATCAACGGCAAGACTGCACGCCAGTTCAGTGCTATGCGCGTAGAGGCGATGGGAGAGTTGATGCGCATGTGTCGGTCGCCCCTAACGCTCCCACGCTTTTAGGCTTCAGGCATGCAAAATTCCTTCAACCAGGCGGCCGCCTTAAGGAAGCACTGCGACGAACGCTTTCAAGGTTACGCTCTGCATTCCCGGGTATAGCATATTCGCGGTTTGTTCGCACTTTTAGAATCAAACCTTTGAAAAGTCGCCCCATGTATAACGTGTTCGGTTGTTTCTTAAATATCGCATGTATTACAAGTGATTAATATAATTGTGTAAACATAAAAGTATCTTAGTTTTAGTTAAATTAAATTTTCTCTTAACTTACATTTTACATATAAATTATAATAAGTTATTCCATTTATATTCAATATGAATAAAAAAAGGGACGAAAATAGGCAGACCTTTGTTAAAGACTGTTCACGATAAGGTGAGCACTTTTGAAATCAACCTTAGAAAAAAGTCACTGCCCTGCCTGCATATATTTTAACGGGTGTACAGAGTGACATGCGCCCAGTAAAGTTGGCAATGATGGATGATAAATAGTTCGATATCTTAACGTCAAATAAATAGTGTTAGGTAACCATTTGTGCAAACTGAAATTATTTCGTTTCCTCTCTGTTTATTTTGAAGCGTCTAAGTATAATAACAGTTTTTTTAAATCTTTGTTGGGAAAAAATCGCATTCCTATATTAATTATGCACTTAAGTACTAGTATATACACGAACACGGAATACTTCATAAAAACCCACAAACTGTACATGGCAAATAATTTTACTTTGTCCGATGTATGACAAGGTGTCATACTTATATCAATACAGTCTATTCAAGGTACCTTTGCAACTCAAATATATAGATTCATAACAGAAAGAGATCAGTAGTTTAGTATAAAGAAGCCAAAATGTACAGTATAATGTAAACCAAAATCTCGCGGCCATACGGGTCAATAAAATAGTTTCGTTTGTTAGCAATATAGCATGACATCATACGCCAAACATTTCCTGGACACAAATTTCCCATGGCTAAAGAGGACAAATAAGAAAATTCCCGTAGAAAAGAGAGAGAGATAAATCAGACATAAACCCGTATCTAGCATCAAGTAGCCGATCAGGGACGGAAAGGTCGTATAGCAAAATAACAGCCACGTCATTTCGATCCTATTTCTTTTCATATTCTGAATGTGGTTCATCTGGCTATATGCTAAACAATACAGTCCTTTGTAGTCTGGAGTTTCTATCAATTTTTGATTGGCTGCATGTACCGAGAAATGTTAATTTTATGCTTGGCTGAGTTGCGCTTGATATGGCATTTCTTGTGTAGTGGGTTCATCAATGGGCGGGAACTCCTTCAGAATCGGTTTGAACAAACTTCGATGTAAAAAATAAAGTTGCGTTAGCGAACGAGTATTTAAAGTGTAGGATTTGAAAATTGAAGCAGTGTTGACTGTTCCAAAACACGTTCTTTTCAATAGAAAAAATTAAAGCCAATGTTAACACTTTGTAGAATATGCTCGAGTGTAGCTCGAGCAAAGGTAATTTGAAAATTTCTTTGTGGTTCAGAACAAAACTCGCATGGATGTACCGTCTTTGTTCTGCTAGTGTTTAACATGACCTCACAATACCACGACAGCGCAGTAACAATACTACTGTTAATGATATAATTTCTCTTTTTATTGCCATTCAAAGGGACATGATTGATTTTAAATCCTTTTATAAGATAAAGGACATTTGATTGAGTCACCATCATCTCGACTCTCCTTTGGTTGATGTCGTCGTAATTTCGTGAGGCAGTGCGCGGGAGCCCAACCTCCTGCTACCAACCCGCCATCAAATGGAACAGTTCGTGTCGTCTCTTTATTGTTCCGTATTCTCTTGTACCAGGAGCGAACTCCATTAACTTTGTTGCGGTATACCTAACTTACATCTCATCTACAAAGGGGTTTCTTTCGTGCTCGCCGGTGAGCTACTGCGTTATTTCGGAGAGAATATTTCTTCATAGGCAATTTCAGATGGATAAGAACCTAATGGAAGGGTTATTTCAAAATACTTTTGTTATTATATAAAATGCTTATTTTTTTATTAATTGTCATATTTTTGGGTTATCTCTGACTGCAGTTGATACACTGTTGTATGACTAGCCATACGGTTTAATGAAAGTTGAGCTTGCGGAAAATCACGAACATTTTTTGAGCCAACATATCTTCTATAAAACTCTATAACTAGTTTATTATATCATGATTGGCTGATCAAGGTTTTGACTCGGCTAAGTTGTTTGCAGACCAATCACGAACGTTCTGCATTATAGTATCAGATTTCTCATTGGTCCAGTGAAAAGGGGTAGTGCATGCATGCCTCACAGCCAATAGTGAAAGAAAACTGTTGGACACGTATAGACTATTTTGAATCCTAACAAATCGTGATAAACCGCCATCTCTAATGATAAGGCTTTCGACCACATAGTGAAATTAAGTCGAGACTGGCTGTTTTCGGAGCACAAATAACAATCAGCATAGACGTGCGTACAAGGCACAACCAGGTAATATGCCATACCGTGAATAATTATCATATACATAGCTTAATTACATGCTGCATTTTCTTATAACAATCGCAATTCCCACGGAAAATCACCAGAGAACACGAAATTCCTAACGTAACATGCGATACCTCCTTTTCTTTGTGATTCTCCGAGCGTGCTTCGTGACGTACAACTGGCGTGGAATCGAATTTAATTGCAATTTTCATTATCCTGGACATACACAATGCGAGATTTCCCCACGTTTATTACGTCGACTCCACACGTGAAATCAGTTTATCGTCTGTAACTACGTGTGACGTGAATTTGTAGTTCGCGGGAAAATGACTGAAAATGTACGAGAGAAATATTATATTTGAGTTCGGTGTGATGTAAATGAATAAAAAACGTACACAATGTCCCGGAAATAGAGTAATGTTTCTTAAACTGTTCCTAGAGACCTACAAAACATGCATTATTTAAGGACATTTGGGACTTCAGTGTTCTATACAGATTAGCCACAGTCTATTAAAACCCATTCACGGTTACTTCACCCTTATCTAAAGCCCTGCTGAAGTTCTACTTCCAGGATATTCCTCCGCCTTAAAACAAACTAAGCTTAACTACGTCAAGAAAATTACACCAAAGGACAACACACCGAATTCGTACGAACTCAGTTGTAATAATATATTGCATGAGAACTATTTCTTACTAGGCGCCACCAACACACGTGTTTTCTCACTGTTTTTTTTTTTTTAATATTTGTTATAAATGAAATATTATAAATTATAAAGAAATTACAGTTAAAATACGCAGTTAGAGAAAACTAAGATACTTTTTGTTAACATAGGTGTAAAAGGTTTGTGGTAAGTGACATGTTTAGGAAATAACTAAACACGTCAGACATGAGGTCATTTTTCAAAGGTTTGATTTAAAAAGTGTGAACAGACCGTGAATAGACTATATCTAATTGGCTGCAGCTCTTCACTCGAGTCATCTGTATGTGGTTCACGGTTAATTGAGCACTAGAAATCAACCTTTGAAAAAATGTTACTGAACAAATATATTTTAACGATCTCACTGACTTCCTTGCGCGCAGTAAAATTGGTGACGACGGGGGAAAAGTAGTTCCATGATTCAGTTTTGAATTAAAAGTGTTAGGAAAACACTCGTGAATACAGAGATAATTTGTTTCGCGTTCTGTTTTTTATGCAACTAAGTATAAGAATGAGAAAATTTGTAAAATATAATTAATTTTTCTAATAATTTTCCAATTTCCCTTGACCGACACTTCAATAAAGTGATCAGACCCATGGCAGTACTAAATGTACTATATATGGCAGGAGACTATACAATGTGCATACAAAGTAGATATTAAAGTAAGTCTTTCAAAAGTGCCTGGTTTACCGTGAACAGTCTACATCTGTTTGCTGGGGCGTATCCGGGGGGGGGGGGGGTCTCAGGGGGCTGAAGGCCCCCCCCCCCCAAAACACACACACATTTTTTAAAACCCTATTATCAAAATGTCAGTCATTATATTTATACATTTGTTACTACCCACATGACACTTATACATCAAAACTGCGTTTTCTGAATTAACGTTAGGGCTAGGGGGGGGGGGGGGGGAGTAGTAGTAACGCATAGTAGTTCAGTTCTTTGATTTAGTAAAATATTTAAGTGCATTTTTCATACTTTTTACCATTTGACATTTGCTTTGCTCATGTGGTTGGGGAATGTCAATTATGTATCCTAGAATATGTAGGTCTACGCTCGAACTTTAATGGATATTTAATTGACTTAAAAAAATTCGCATAAAATTTGTTGTTACCAAAAATGATACGGTGCCATATATACATGTGAAATAATTATACTGTTTTACCTTCTTAGTGTAATAAAATGTTGCGGTGATTAGCTTACATATGCGAAAATATTAATGCTATATTTACATATTTGAAATATAAGATGTTTAAATGACACGGTGATGCAATTTGCATATGACTACTGTGTTGACATATTGTAAATCTGTGTGTATATATGCGCGAGTTTGCATAAATAGTTTCTAGCCTCCTTTACTTTTCTATCCTTCCACTGTGACTTGTGAAAGATGTACTTACTACTAATGACAATACTAATACTCATCAGCCCCCCTTCCCGGAAAAAAATTCTGGTTACGCCCCTGCCTGTACAGGCTATTGTCCACTCCACCGTTGAACTTGTATCATTGGCTCTACAGTCCTTCAGGACCTGTCAACAAATTGTAGGCCATTTGCAGAAGTTGGACGAACGTATAAAATTTTTGGAGATTAGTGTGCCGTCAAATAATAACGCGATTTTACATGTCTCTACCTATGTCCTTCAGAGAAGACAGTTACGTTACAACAGCTGTTTAAAGTTAAATTTAAAATATTTATAGTTTTATTAGAAACGATGCTTGTGTTTTATGCGTGTTCCAGAGGTGAACGGAAGTCTGCGTCGTAAGGCTAACGGGGGTTTCAGCTGAAACTGCCATGTCCCTGTGGGAAACATACGGCTCACCACTTGGTACATAAATCCGCTTATAATATCCTGAAAAAATTTTATATAAGATATTCGGTGGACCTGAAACGTCACGTTTGGTGATTTTCTCCATTACAAATTAAATATCTGTAAAATACGCCTTGGAAGATTTCTTGTAAATTATGGACTGTATAGAAATTTACAGACTAGGTAGTATTTAGGTATGTAATATATGGGATAAAATATTACATTTATATTATCAAGTAGTTGTCGATATAGTCACATTAAAAAAATAATAATTTCCACCATCTGAAACATGTTAAATAACTCATGAGGTGATCGTGATTTATGATTGTACAACAATATAAGGCTATATGATGGTAGGTTCTTTCGTAAGGGTTACGGAGACACGGCAGTATGGAGCTGTTAGAAGTTTTATGGCCGAATGGCAGTTGTGACACTTCCTCGCGCTTATAAGTCGTATTGTTGACAGCATTACAAAAATGGCGCAAACATGACACTGATGAAGTAAGTTTGACTAATGCAATACTGTATAGCCAAAGATGCGCTACTTACTTAACAAACTCTAACGAATGATCACTTGTCTAATGGATGATGCAAACCACACGAATGAATCTTGGAACATCCATCGAATATACAGTAATATTTTTATATAATTTCAGATGTACTTAGATTTAGAAATTGAGTTGAATGGAAAAAGTTTGGGGGGAGAAGAGAGGGCGGAAACCAGTTTAAATATATTCCTTTGTAATAAAATTATCTACAGAGCATTCAGTTCATTATTAATTTTCTTTCGTTTTCTGATGCATAGCACCCTTTAAATGTATTTCAAATCTGTAACTATCGTGGACAAAATGTATGTCCGTATAAAAATTTTTTCACCTTTGCTAAGAATCATTCATATTATCACCTATTTGAATAATGCTGATTCCTCCTTAATCAAGGTGTGTGGGTTTCTTTCTTTTCTAAACAAAATTTGGCTAACAACAATACCTTGTTTTCCATCAGTAAACCCAGCGTACTCAACTATGCCAACTTCTCGCGATGAGAAGCTTAGTCTTACTAGAGACTGGTGAATGAACTTACATTTAAATTGAACTTACATAGTTAAATATTTTACTTCTAAGGCAGTGTAACCAAAGCCGAGTTGTAAAAAAAAACTCCCAGGTGACTTCATTGCGAAAGTGCAAATGAACGCTGTGGTAATAGTGCTGACTGCAAAGATAATAAAAACTCGTTGCACAAGGCTTTGTGCACAATGTGGGTAACCAGCAAAAAGGAAGGTTTCGTATGTTGCCGAAGAGCCATGTTTACACAACAGGAGTCGTGACTGAACAGACGGCGACGCTTCGTTTTCGCCATTAATGCTGCCTCCTATGACCTGCGGAAATACTGTACAGTCTTTCATACAGACTTCTGAAATTGTTTACCTGGCCTCATATGTATATATATATATATATATATATATATATATATATATATATATATATATATATATATATATATGTATATATGTATATATATATATATATATATACATATATATACATAATGCTGGATAAAAGTTCCAGTTGTGTACACGTATACAGTAAGAAACAAAACTATCTTTTTCCTTTTTTTTCGGCAAACTAAAAGAAATACTCTGCACTCGTATCAACACTTAAATTTTCGAAAATGCGTTTTTTGACTGAATTTGACAATATTAAAAATAATTATTAAAACTGAAAATGCAGTTTTTATTTAAATTCTTACTAACAACACTTTCAACAACTTAAAAGCAAAGAATGCCACCAAAAATTGTGGTTGGGTTTACTCTGAGCCGCCATTAAAGATGGTGGACAGGTAGGTTGCTAACCTTGTTTTAAAAATTGTAATTAATTGTTGATACATCGTGTAGATAAGTTCAAATGAAAAAAAAATTAAAAATGAAACAAAATGTATTCTACTGTAAGCGATGTAACTAGCTTTTCTCAGTTCTGTGAGAGTAAAGCTATATATATATATATATATATATATATATATATATATATATATATATATATATATATATATATATTACATATAAGAAATATCGATAAAAATTATAATAACAATAATAATCATAATAAGTAATAATTAATAATAATTCTTAGTAAAAATATTACTAATAATATTTTTAAAAAATTGAAATCATCTGGTGACTTATTATTATGAATATCACGGAATAAAGAACGTGAAGAAATCTTAAAAAGTAGGTCCGTGTCGTAAAGTTGAATTGAAAGCGTTTACAATGTGTATACAATTATATGTATACACATATAATTGTAAGAATGCAAGCTTTGTTGTGACAGACAATACGTGCCCACCCCCACTTCCCCCACCTTTTCCGTGAGTGAGTTGAAAGGCACCACCTCGCCAAAAACGATGGAATTTTATGCTTGCACAATATATCTGTGTTCACGATAAACTGAGCACATTTGAAACCCTGCATAAGATCTGCGTGCACGCATGTTGTGTATTCTTCCACCATATGTAACATTAACACTGCCATAAACCTGATGACTTTATCCATGCGTCAATCAAGTGAAACTGTGCAATTATTAGAAAAGTAAATATTTTTACAAATTTGGTAGTTTTTACACTTCATGCGTTAAAAAACCAGAAGCGAAAGAGATCACTTCAGTATCGACAAGTGTTTACCTAACGCTTTCAATTCAACTTTACGACACGGACCTACTTTTTAAGATTTCTTCACGTTCTTTATTCCGTGATATTCATAATAATGTCACCAAATGATTTGAAATTCAATATTTTTTTATTATTATAATATATTTTCATTAAGAATTATTATTATTATTATTAATTATTACTTACTGTGATTACTATTGTTATTATAATTTATTATTGATATTTCTTATTATTTTTATTTTTATTTTATTACTATTATGTTTAATTGATTAACGTTATTAATCAAGTTATCAGTATTACCATTATAAATAATTTTAATAAAGATTTATTATTAATAAAGATGTTATTTATAATTAATAATATAGTTGTTTGATTAATAAATATTATTATTAATAAAGATGGTATTAATAAAGATGTCTGCATTTCTGGTGTGACCGTAAAATGTATCGTTAATGTGAACTTCAAGTACCCTATAAAAATGTAATAGTTAGAAAATCTCGAAATAATTTAAATTTGATTGCAAACCAGTATAATGTCATTCCTCTGAAAAATTATGACACCCTGCTGGTTATCCTAGTGATCGGATTTCTCTGATTTATTAGTCATTTCCACTGACGCAGAATGGAGTTTACTACTCCGATTCATTAATTCTCAGTGAATTCCACTTATTAGCTAGCAGTTAGCAGTATTATCTAAATTTTCTGTGAGCAACTTTCCAGAGAGTGAAATCAGTGATTTGCTTCAGAGAGTAGTTTTTACTGTCTATAGTACAACAGTGATCTCATCGTGTTTGCAGAGGCATAATTCTTCCGAGATTACAGCAGACGAAGGGCTGCAGGTGTGTAGTTTCCAACATACTCGATAGAACGCACTCGGTTGACCTCATTCCGCGCCGACGGAAAAGAAAAAGAAAACTACAGCGAGAGCGGAGATGTGTCCCGGATACTTCGCATCAATCTCCTGTCCTCTGGTCGCAAGACGCCGCGTGGTGTCCCGGCTCTATTTGCTCGGATGGAAAGAATGCCGCGCGGCGGTGGTTCGCAAGATGACGCGAGCTGGCCGTCACTTTCTATGCCGCGCCGGTCTTCCAGCAGTCAGCTTGCTGCAGGAAGGAGACAGTAGCTAGGGCTTACAATATCGTTATTTGAAGTAAGTACCTGTGGAAACACCAACATAGACATTTTACCACTAGAATTAATGATTTTATGGAACAGATCGGTTTTGAGTCAAAACTATGAGTGTTTTGTATCTCAAACACAGTGATTTAACATACATATATTTCAGGTGTTGATTTAATAACTTACCAAAACGATAAGAAATATTTAATCCATTTTTGGCACTGCTTGTGCCAGATTTATTCTATTCGGTTGGTCCCATTTGGAGTTAATGTAAATATTTAAAAGACAGAAATAACACAAACAATACAGGTATATATTTAATTAAATTGCTGAAAACAGCATTCGGCAAATAAATTGTGCTAGTCAACTAGGTTCTAATTAAGCAATTTTAAAACTTCATTCTAGAACCTCTCAAGAATAACGCAAGCTGTAAACGTACTGTATTTAAATGTTACCCGGCAATAGAATAAAAAATATATATATATATTTTTTTAATAAATAAGCTATTTATAGGGATAGGAAAACTTCGCGAATTCATTTCGGGCAAGATAGACGTCAAACATATATACAGTGAAGTCACTTTTGCAATTGGATCTCAGTTAATTAGACATGCCCTGGACGCCTCTGAGCCAATAGCAGACTTGCAAGGAAACACCTTGCGAATCCCATAACTGACAGGTGTGGGGCAACAGCCAATGAACATACAGTGGATGCTCCAGAATGTACAGCAATGAGAGTCTAGCTTACAGGTCATTGAACTAGCGAAATTTTCCTATCCATAGCTATTTCATTAAACACTGAACACAGCGTGATTATTAACTACTTCAATGAAGCGAGTTTGTCACAAAATAGTCATTAAAAACTATTATTTCTGTTTTATTATACTAGGTGATTATTTTTGTCAAAGCGTGTCTGTTGTTGGTATTAATCCAGGCACCTACTACCCACTCACCACCCGTGAAAAATACTTCAATTTGAGAAGATCGTTACAACATGGAAGTGTCTGCTCTTGTCCCCTCACTTGCTCTGTGGTTCGCTGCGCGAGCGAGGCTGCTAGAGAGCTGGTGCTTGCCTCAGCAACTACAGGGAGCGAATAGGAGTAGTGTAATTGTCAGTAGTTGCGGTCTGCGGCCGTCTATAGGTTGTTGAACCTGGTCGGGCTGCGGACAAGTGGTCCGGCCGCTGGGTAGCCCTGGCGGAATATTTTTTTATTTTTACAAATCTTCTTACCAAACTCTATGACCGGAAATTAAAAATCAAAGCTTGGCATGTTACACAAAACTATTTAATATAATTGTCCAAGTTTGTGGTTTCAGTTATATACGATTTTTACCATGTGTAACAGAAATGATTCAGTAATGAGGGGACCTTTGGTTACGGATTGTAGACATGAAACGATAAACGGGAGAAAGATACATTGACAAGCTTGGTTTCTAAATATTGAAACTAGAAATGAAGTTAAGGAGAAATAAGTACAGTACAAATTCAAAATTGCAGTAATCTGTAACCCTAAACGTCGAAGTTCGGGTTTGTGTCCTTACGGTTGTAAGTATGCCAAAGTGAAATGGCGGGGAGATTTCTATGATGTGGGCGTTCTAATTTGTTGATTGGCTACGTGAAGCTCTGGAACGAACCTTGCATCTGGCTACTGTGTGTTGCTGAAGATTCCCTATTGGTCACATTGCCGGATGGCAACTAAGTTATCAGGCACTGATTGGCGATCGGCGTTATGACATTTTGCTGGCCAGGGAAGTCGTTTTGCTGTAGTGTGCTGCTGGAGTTCGCTGAGTAAGTGTCTGTTTCACTTCTGTATTCTCAATTTCTCTGTGCTATGATATTATTTAGTGGACACGTCATGGAGCACTGGTCCCAAGTATCGCTGTAGTAGGCCTAAGAAAATATCTAACTGGGACCGGAGAACTCTGAAGAGTATTTTGTGAACCCAGTGACTGCACAGGACTTGCATTTGCAGTTCACTTACAGCGGCCGGTAACAAGAATCTTCTCTGGAGTGTGATGACACTTGATTTTCATAATTGTGCCTCTGCCAGAAATCGGCGATCACACGCTCTATTAAAGTTGCGCAAACAACACCGACGTTGGACTTCAGAGAAATATAAGGTTTTGTGAAGAGATGGTCGCCGTACATGATCTGGAACTCGTTTATGCTTAGTGCGGACCCGGCGGACGAGTGGCGAATAGTATTTACCTGAGTGTGTAGTGCAGTGAGTGTAGATTTTTTTTTGGGGGGGGGGGGGGAGTCTTAACAGCGAGGTCGCTGAGGTGAGTATGGAGCAGCGCCGGAATGGAAGGGCGGGAGAAACTGTAGATTCCCGAGAAAATCCGCTGCCCAGTGGCATCGTCCGGCACGATTCCCGCATGCGGCAATCCGAGCGTGACCCGGCCGGGGATTGAACCTGGTTCGCCTTAGTGGTAGGCGAGCAGGCTAACCGCTCAGCCACCGTGGCCCCAAGTGTGTACTGCAGACAGCGAAACATGATAGTGGTAGTTTAATGGTTATGAGTTGTTTCTTTTAGTTAAATAGTAATATTAGTCTGTGAATCAATGAAGTTTGGCAAGTACCAAGAGGATTTGTAGTAATAGAATTCTTTCCACACTGTGACAACATATTAGAATAGACTGTATCGTTTATATTTGGAGTCATTCAGGTGGGAATGTACAACGAAGTTATTCAAAGTTCCAAACAGAAGCCAATAGAACTTCTTTGGGAACGATCTAGAGCGTCGTTTACATGTCAGACACACATGACCAACAGGCAAACGTTAACTAGTTGCCATACTAAAGAAATGGAAACAAATCCAGCTATTAGTGTTTTACAACTTAGTGAAGAGTCTATCCCGAGGGTTTAACTCTGTAATAACAAACAAAGAGAGTCCTACATCCCAATATTCATATGATTGGCGTCTTCGGAACGAACAGTAATGTGTGTCCGGCGACTGTTTGTGGCATTGTATGTCAAGAAAGACTCATTTGCTATTTGATTCGTACTGGAGTGATTGCGCTTGGAATGAGAAACCTTCCCCAAGGTATGCCACTGTCTTTCGATGGGATAAAAAGAGGCGAGTTACTCAGCCGAATACAATGGTAAAGAAAACTGGAGTATCCCGAAAAAAAAATTAATTAGTCATCAGCAACGTTCCTCATTTTTCCCGCATAAGAAAATTCGGGACTCGAATACACCCGGGTCGAATACGGCTAATCATCCGACGACCACCGATGTTTCCTCTGCTGTATGAAGACAACACAAGTTATCTGTCGTGCTGGGAGCCGCAGCTCCCGTGTCAGGGATACCCTCACAATAGCAACTGTCTTCTCGTGGGTTATACTCGGCTGAGATACACTCAATCAGCGGAGGCGACTCCAGCTAACACGATAGTTTACCAGATATAAAACCGCAAGACTGGCGCTGTTGTGCGACATTGTGGCGACTGCCACAACGTCGTGGTAACATGGTGGGCTTTTGATCATCAGGGTTTAACAAGGTATGGCGGGTTCACTACTTGGATGGGTGACCGTCCCAGGAACGCCTCTTAGCCGAAGGCGCACGTCGAACTCCAGGTAGGCTCACTAGGGTCATCACAAAGTTAGGCTTAGAGGTGAGGTCGTGTCGACCAGAGTACTCAATCCAACCTATCCCATTGGTGCTTTACGGCGTCGTTAGAGAGGCCAGCGGAGGTGCTACCCTATACTCACCTCTACTGTCTTTCCAGGAGGCCTATGCTTGAAAAACCACTCAAGTATTCGTATACGAGGAATTTTCGAGTGGTCATTTTCGTATACGAACATATGTGTAGTAGAAATGGTATGCTCCACTGCCTATCGTTCGTAGACGAATTTGCCATTCGAATTCATGTCGGCTGTCAGTTGTTTCTTCCGTCGGACTTAATTTTCACGGTGATTAGCCAATCAGAAAAGTGGCTTATGTTGTTATGAAATAGGCGGTAACGTTTTTGTATCCAACATAAGTAGATGTATAATGCGGGACCTGGTGCATCCCACTTTTTCCTGCAATTTCCGTCAAAAGTTCAAGAAAAAAGTAACATTAACTATTTCCCTTTATTTTTAACGAAAGTACACGAAAATATTAAAAACCCGAAATCTGAAATTCGATGGAAAAACTATCAGAATAAAGCAAATTTAAGCTAAAATCAAGCAAATGTCTCGTTTTCAAGATGCTTTTTCATGTTTCTAGAAACGACAATTTTCAATTTAAAAAACGTGCAATTTTCATTGGAAATCAAGCAATTTAAGCCCAAAATCAAGCGAATTTTCCAATATTTCAGAAAAGGGCAGTGCTGAACTTATCATACAATACCAAACAGCAATTTTCATCGAAAATCAAGCAATTTTACTCCAAAATCAAGCAATTTACCATTTTTCCTAAACAGGCATTCGGATTTTTCATTCTCAAAATCAAGCGAACTTAATCTAGACACAAGCAAATTTTAGCTAAAATCAAATCAAATATTAAAAAAGATAACTGATGGATTAAAAATAATGGAATATTTACATTTTTAAGAGAATTCCAAATCATGCATAGTTTGTCCATTTTTAATTTCTTTTAAACCTTTATATGTTATAAAAATCTGTTTTTCATTTATTAATTTTAAAGCATTATTATCAAACATATTTACATAACGATCTGGTAAAGTAATTTTATGTTTACTATCTAGAATACAACTAATTTTTTCCCAAATTTATAATCGTATAATTGAAATTCCGTAGCAACATACTTTTATTTTTCTAGGCCATGTAGTTTAGTCAATTCAAATGAATAGTTCAACTTGTTGGCAGCAATTCCATTTTTGTGTTTATTTAAAAGGAAATTTTTTTAAATAATAATAAAATTTATTGAAATTGAAATTCTATTATTTTAAATTTTATTGTTTTAATTTTTTTATTAATTTAATTTAAATTTGATCATTTAATATTTATTTTATTTTTATTTTTATTAAAATAATTTTTTATTATTAATTTTTTTTCCTTTTAAATAAACACAAAAATGGAATCGCTGCTTAACAAAGAAATGGAAAATAATACCACATCTAAGCAATATAAAAAGTGTGGTGAAGTATTAAACATAGAAAATTTTTACTACCATAAAACAAATAAGGATAGACTTTATAACAACTGTAAAAAATGTGTAATTGAAAACACCAAAAATAAATTTGTGTTAAAAGGGAAGAACGTAATGTGTAAATGTGGAAAATATGTTTGTGTTGCATCTCTCAAATATCATAAAAATAATAAATCACACAACGTGTCAGTAGGTATTGTAAATGAAATTCAACATGATAATTACCCAACAAAACATGTGTAGTGTTTAATGAGAATTAATATATAAAATTATTTTCAGTTCATACAGGAAATAAGGACAAGCTTAGAACAATATGCAATAATTGTATTAGTGAATATAATAAGAATTATCGCCTTAACAAGAAACTTACTGAACTTAAAGAACCTTTAAACACAACCAAATGTAAGTTACACAGTTCAAACGATTTCACTTATCATCAATAATTTAAACGTTTTATAGATATCATTTTCCAATAAATGTTCTATTTTTATAGATCTTCATTGTCGATATAAAATTTAAAAGGTATATAATAAATAAATAAACAATCAAAAATGTCAGCGAACAATCTTGCAGTTGAGTTGGGGAGAAGACAGTGCAGGAGCTAAGAATTATAGATAGAGATTAAAAAAATAGATATTGGCATACTCTAAAGACAGATGATTTAATTAGACTTTGGTATACTCTAAGGAAATATGATTTAATTACAGCTATTACACCATTTACTATAAACAAGCAAAGAAAAAGACACTTTGCAAATTTACCATTTTCATATGTCAATATCGAACAACTATATTCAAAAGATAGAAATGAATTAAAATAAAGATCTCCATTCTCTAATAATTTATTTGCTAAGCCTAGAAATAAAAGTAAAAGGATATCTGAATTGCTAACAAAGAATAATTTTACAAAATTACCTTTAGCTGACGCAAATATCAATGAATTATATCCCAAAGATAAAAAAGAATTAAAATAAATATTTCCATTCTATAAAAATATATTTGTTAACAGAATAAATAGAAGAACCTATAAAAATTACAGAGTTGAAAAGGCTTTTCAAGGTAGGATACCAACACATAACATTGAAAATAACTTTAATTTAGTGAAGCCAGATCATTTTTTAAATTCATTAAAAAATAAGGTTTTTGAGATAATACGTGATCATCTTAGAACATTTATAGGGCTGAAAACTAGCATTAAATTATATATCAACTGTCGCAAGCAGGAAAATAATCAATTAGAATTATTTACATTTCAGTCATTTAATCATAGAATATTAAATGAAGGATTTTTATAAAGATTTACAACATTTAAAACAGGAATTACTTAAACAATTATCTGAATTTCAGAAAAGATGTTTAAGATGGACTTTAGATAGAGTAATTGAAATAAAATGAGTATAATCCATTAAATGGAGCATCATATAGTGAACTACCAGAAGCAATAAAAAATAAAAAGTATCCATTAATGTGAAGAATGACGATCAAAAGTGTTTTCTTTGGGCAATAAAATCTGCATTGTTTCAAGTAGAAAAAGATCCACACAGAGTATCTAAATATAAAAACGTGAGGCTTGATATAGATAAAGCAATAGATAAATATGAATATCCTATTACAATTGATGAATTACCAAAAATAGAAAATCTAATTGATATATCTATAAATATATACTCTATTGAAGATGAGTATTACAGTATATCCACTAAAACTTACAAAAGTTAAAAAGGAAAAAAACATACAAATTTACTTTATTTCAAAGATGATAAAAATTCTCATTATTGTTGGATTAAAGATTTATAGGAACTGCTTTCTGCACAAAAAAATAATCATAAAAGTAAAACATATATGTGTTATGTGTCTTCAATTATTTTATTCTCAAGAAAGATTAAATAAACACACAGAAAACTGCTCTAAAAACGAATCAGTAAGAATCACTTTACCTTCGAAATGAAAGCAAACATCTTTCAAAAATTTCAAACATACAATGAAGGTTCCTTTCACAATACTATATGCAGATTTTGAATCAATTCTAAAGAAAATTTCAACCACTAAACCAAACCAAAGACAATTAAGCAAATTTAACCTTATCAAAAAATATCCTATTTTAACCGAATATGATATTGATAATGGTCTTTATAAAAAGATACTAAAAGAAATATATAAACTTACTAGTGACCAAAAAAATACCATTGATTTAAAGTTGAATGACGAATCATATACTATGAAATATGAATTACATGAGGTTTTTGGTTTTTGCTAATATATTGTATGTAGTTATGGTGATTACAAGCCTCCAGTAGTGTATCGAGGTCCAAATGCGAATAAAATGTGTATACAATCAATAAAAAGGGAAGTAGAAGAAATTGGGTAAATATATTCACAGATTGAACCAATGCATCCACTAACAAGAAAAAATACTATGTAGCAAATAAAAAAATGGACTCTGTGTGAATGTAAATATATAGAGGACAATAAAAAGTATGTCATCGTGATCACACAAGTGGCAAATTCATTAATCCTGTATGTAATGATAGTAATCTACAATTAAAATTACCCAATTTTGTTCCAATTTATTTTCGTAATTTAGCCAGGTATGATGCTCATTTATTCATTAAATTGTTAGGGTATGATGATAAAAATATAGATTTAATTTCGAATAACAAAGAAAAGTTTATCTCCTTTGGTAAAAAAAAAAACAGAATATTTTAAAATAAGATTTATAGACACTTTTAAATGTATGGCCAGTAGTACAGATAAATTATCATATAATTTAAGTAAAGATCAAATGAAACACATCCGAAAGCATTTCCCAAAAGACCAAGACGATTTAGTAATTAGAAAGGGTGTCTATCCGTATGATTATATGGATAGTTGAAAGAAATTCAAAGAAAATGAACTTCCAGCAAAGAGTGAATTTTTCAATAAATTAAGTGAATCTGATATAACTGGCAATGATTATGAACATGCAAAATGTTTATGTAATCAATTTAATATAGAAAATCATGGGGAACACCATGACTTATATTTAAAAAGTGACGTATTATTGTTAGCAGATGTGTTGGAAAATATCAGAAATACGTGTATAAATGCATATGAATTAGATCCTGCATGGGATTTTACAGCACCAGGCTTATATTGGGATGCAATGTTGAAATTACTAAACAACCATTAGATTTATTACATAATTGTGATATGATTTTAATAATTGAGTAAGGAATTAGAGGTGGAATATTACAATGCTGTAAGCAATATGTTAAAGCCAATAACAAATATTTAGAAAATTTTAATCGAAATCAAGAGTCCAACTATTTAGCATATCTCGATGCTAATAATATTTATGGATGGGCAATGTTACAATACTTACCATATGGTGGTTTCGACTAAGTTTATTATGCATTATCTGATTTAGATTACTGGAGTGAAAAAATATTAGATTTGGAGGATGATTCTGAGTATGGTCATATATTACAAGTTTATTTAGAATATCCTCAAAAACTACATAATTTACATAAAAATCTACCATTATGCCCAGAAATTAAGTTAATACCAGGAACATATAAATCCAAATTGTTAACAACTTTACTTAATAAACAAAAGTATGTACTAAACTATCATAATTTGAAAAAGTGTTTAAATAATGGTTTAAAAGTTACTAAAATACATAGAATATTGATGTTTGATCAGTTCCTATGGCTGAAAAAGTATATAGATTTAAATACATCGATGAGAACTAATGCAAAAAAAAAATTTGAAAAACATTTTATAAGCTGATGAATAATTTTGTGTTTGGTAAAACAATGGAAAATATAAGAAACAGAGTAGATATAAGATGCAGATGCAGAAAAATGTGAAAAATTAGTAGCAAAACCAAATTTCAAAAGAGGTACTACATTTAATGAGAATCTTGCGGCCATACATGTGTATAAAACAAGCTTAAAATTTAACAAGCCTATTTATGTGGGTATGTTAATTTTGGACATATTGAAAGAGTTAATGTATGATTTCCATTATAAAGTAATGAAACCAAAATATGGTGATAACTTTGAATTATGCTATCAAGATACCAATTCCTACATTTATAACATAAAAATAGAAGATTTTTACGAAGACATGAAAACAATGATAGAAAAATTTGATACAAGTGATTATTCAAATGATAATATATAACATACCTCAAATAAATAAGAAAGATATAGGTAAGACGCATGTTATGGGAAATTAATTAATGAAAGAATTTGTTGGTTTAGGAACAAAAATGTATGTATGTGTGTGTGTGTGTGTGTGTGTGTGTGTGTGTGTGTGTGTATATATATATATATATATATATATATATATATATATATATATATATATATAATATATATATATATATAATAAAAGATCGAAAGGTGTAAAGCAATGTGTTGTTTACAAGACAATTACATTTGAGGACTATACGAATTGCTGTTCAAAGAAAAAAAAAAATAGAACAATGAATCTAATGAGTGAAATGCATGAAATATATACAGTAGAAGTTAATAAAATTGCATCAAGCCCTTATGATAACAAAAGGATTATAACAGAAAATAAAAAAAGATACATTACCATATGGGTATCCAAATGTATAATTTCTAATCAATTTTTATATTTTGAACATCTTTAGTTTCTAAAACAATATCGATATCAGAATCATCAAAATCAATGAGTTTACAATTTTCATCCCTAATTTTTAAAACAATCTAATTAAACCACTCATTTATTCTGTTTTTGACTGTGATTCTTCTAGATGGTTATCATAAATTGGTTTAATTATAATTATGAATTTCCAACTTCTATTCGAGTTTATTTTCTTTTTTGGATTATATTCTTGGAATGTAGCATTGATATCTAAAGCAATTTTCGTGTAGTTTTCGTAGTCAGTATCAGTGTAATTATCTTCAAGATCTTCTTTTTTCTTTTGTTATCAAATTAGAAAGTCCTTATGTTAATTCACATTTTTTATTTTGAATGTTTATTTTTTCATCTATCTTTACTTGTGTATTACCTATGTAAAGATTTTGTCCATCTGCATGTAATCCATATCGAGTATCAATAACATTTATTCTTTTTGCAATTTCCTTTCTGAGATTTATAGTAGAATCAGATGCGCCACGCCTCAAATTTCTTATGGGGACAATGTCCATTCGCTCTTCTACATTAGGAGATTTTTGTTCTGAGAATAATTCTCTTTCAAATAATTTTTCTTCTGGAGATTGGTGAACAATCTAAATTTTTTTCTGCTACAGGAATTAGTGTTGATATTAAATTTTTATTCTCTTCACTTACTTTTTCTACTTTTTTTATCAATATTTCGTAATCCGTCGATTTATGGTTGCTCCTTTGATTCCGTCATTTATATATAATTTTTTTCTTACAAATGAGCTATAAAAGTATTCAAAGTTTCGAGAGACAAACTTTTCCCCCAACCAATCAAACTAGGGGGAATTTAAATGTTTACAATAATAGAATCGGATTTGATATCCCTATGGGTGTTGGCTTTTCTTTTGCAAGTGACGCTTATGATTATGAGCAATTTAGTTTACTAAAGAGAGATAATGTTGGAGCTGAGGCAAATTATAGTGAATCGGATGATATTGATGTGTGTTCTAATTCTTTTCCGTTTCAGTTTTCTAGAGTAGAAATTTCAAAACATGGGAATATTATTGAAGCTGTTGATAGTCCAGGTATAACATCAACAATGACTAATGCTTTATTAATATCACCAAGTGAACAAAATTATTTAGAATTTACTGGTGTTGATAATCTATATCAAGATAAATCTGTTTTTATAATATAACAAAAGAGGTTAAAACTGTTTCTAGTGATAAAACAAATGAAATATTGTATGCGCTGAGATATTTGTTTAATTTTATTCGTGAGAACAATGAGGTTTATTGGAAAGATGGTTATAAAATTACTTTTTTCTATAATTCTTCTGATAAAAACTGTTTATTTCTTTATGAAACTTTAGATAAAGATTATACATATTGCGAAACATCGTCCTCATTCTGGTAAAATTGATATTAAAAAATAAGAAATTATGTGGCCTATTGAATATGAATCTAACACCGCCATAGAAATTAAAAAAATATATACAAAGATCCAAAAATACCTATTAGTTTTGATTATTGGCAATTTTTAGAAAAAGAAGTCCCTGCTAAAACAACTGTTTGTAAATTTGATATAAAAGATAGGTTTAATAATTTAAAATTAGATGTGCCTGATTTTGAAATTGTAGGTTTTCAACTTAACATAAGAAATCGTGCTGAACAGCATAAACACGCTACTATGTTTGATCATGGTAATGTGGTCACTTGTGGTCACAGTCAAATGGACACGTTCTGGTAAAGGCACCCGCCTATCTGGAAGAGATGCAAGGAGTGATGAGGGCCACACTGAGATGCCTTTCCAGTGTGCCATCAGTGTTAAGCGTAAAGTTCTAAACTGAGCTTCAGTGTTCTCGTCGTGTTGCATGTACCTATGATTGAAAATCTGTAACAAGTTTTAATGTAGAGTCCTTGAGTGGTTTTGTGTAGCTTATCCGTATATTTTGAGAAACAGCGCTCCGAAAATGTAATTTATGGCTATTTTGGAGTTCTCCAAAATTGTGTTTTTAATACGCGTGGTCTTGAAAGCACCGAACAGACATTGTCTGAAGTGAGTATTATTTTTGTGTGTGTGTGTGTATATATATATATATATATATATATATATATAGAGTCAAAACACCCATAACACAGAAATTTTAAGAAATAAATGTTTTCCATACATCGCACTATTTCTGTGCTATCCCATGAATATTAGTTAAAAACTTTATTACTATAAAAATATTTCGGTAACTCAAGTTGCTGGGAGAGGTGAATGAGAAACGTACCTTACTTATAAGATGTAATGATAATCAAAGCCACTTGTAATTTTTTCCTAAGTGCACAGAATTTCACTCAGCTCCAAGTACGGTAGCCTTGGTCATATGTATTTTTTTTTTTTTTTTCAGCGAAGACGAAAACATCGTGCAGTACTATGTGCAACGATCACGACAACTCGCTGAAAGGATGAGGAACCATAGGCGACGCAATTTGCACATGGCAACGACTGAGTCGCCTGACTGCGACTGTACATTTGCAGCTGCAAGGAAACTGATGGTTATCGCTCTCAAGGAGTGCAACTTCCTCGTCGCTACACTTGACGTCAGGAGGTTGCTTGGCGGCTGTAGTTCTCTTGATCAAGGCTGAATAACGGTAACCGAATCAAGAGTACTTGAAGTGGATACCGCTTTAGTTGACGATTTCCTATCACATCGGCTACTGGCTGCCTCTACTGATAGAAACCCGTTTCCAGTTAAATTTGTAGGCACGCGGTTCTGCGGAAACTATCGGCAGATAGGCGACACCAGATCACAGTAGGCCCGGTTTTATTTATAACTCGGTGACTGGTATTATTACAAAGTTTAACGGGGCCACGTGGCTGAGCGATTAGCACGCTCGCCTCTCCAAAGCGAACCGGATTCAATCCCCGACCGGGTCACCGGTTTTTCGCAAGTGAGAATCGTGCCGGATGATGCCGTTGGTTGGCGGGTTTTTTCGGGGATCTCCCATTTTCCTTGCCCCTCCATTCCAGCGCCGCTTCATATTCACTTCAATCACCCTCATCGCCTCTGAAGACCTCGATGTTAACAGCCGCCCAAATCTCTTCACTTACTCACTCACAAAGTTTAACATTACCGGTTCACTTTCTCATATCATGCGGCCCGGGATTGAATCCGAGATTAAATACATATGTCGGGTTTTTTCCTTGCTTGGATTCAGATGGCAAATGAACTATCTCATGGTATTCCCCCCTCCCCTCTTTTCACTCAATGTTACATCTCAACGGTCACCCTTTGAAGTCGCTTATTCGCAGTCGCCGTTAGTAGTCCCATCTCTTATTGAAGCCCTCCCATCTGACCTGTAGTCCATTAATGATAACTTTAAACTTTTCTGAAGCCTTGCTAAAGTTCTCCTTTCTGGTTACTCATTAAGTATCCTTCTGCTGTATGGAACAACACGTAAGCAAGTGTGGAAGAAACCGCATCGGAAAAACCAATACACCGTGTATGCACGCTAGACAAAAAAATAAATATTTTTATTCATAACAATTAAATATTTTCACAAATGCGCGCTGCTTCCCTTCCATCATCTTAGTATTCCTAAAGACATAAATATGGTGGAAGGTGGAAAAGTTAATTAAAAAAAAAATAGTTAAATAATATTTTACACATAATACTTTACAGAAAAACCAAGTCTTACTAGTTATTACCAATTAACGCCATTTCTCCACGTCTTTGAGTCATATTGATTACTAAATAAAAAATATATCTTACACGTAAAATGAAAATGGAAGTTTTATTTAATCAAATGAATGCTACAGAATTACAAAACACTTGTTTATTAAGGAAACAAACAAATGTGTTAACGAGGGGGGATTTTTCAGAGGCTGTATTCAGAAAGTTAAAAGATATAGTGAATACAATATACATTTATTTTCAGTGTGTATACGGCCTCAACGAGTGATGAAATTTCGGAAGAAGCTGGGACAGCTCTACCGGTCTGCTGGTAAAACTGGTTTTACAGACTTACGTAAGAACCGTCCAAGTAACCAGACTTGCTGCTGAACTCGTACAAGAAGTTCTGGGAATTATACGTGCAAGGTAAGCCTCGGTGTAAGATTACAGCAAAGAGCATTTCTTGTTCTTGTATGCAATGTAAAAAGTAAACAGGCTGTAATATTGGAGCATGTTCACCGGTCACGTGGCCTATGCTGTATGAACACTGTGGTAAATACGCTACTGTGCCAAAAAAAACTAGGACAGGCTTCCAGTTGCGAATTAGGCACACACAATAGTGCCTCCTAGTACCCCAATTTCGTATGCGCCAGGTAACTATATAAATTAACATACAACTCATATAGCTACTTACGCATCAGTGATGACAAGTTATATTTATGTGACTCTCGACATGGTTGTGTAGTAGAAGCTCGTGAGCATTTCAACGGCAAATTTCGAGTTTGCGTTTAAATATTTGGCCCTTTAAAGGGTGTACATCGACTTCAGGAATTTGGAGCAGCATCGAAAGTGCAACAGCAGTGAGGTTGCCAAAAGACTTGGAACGAAGGTTCAGACCTTGCTACGCCCTTGAACCCAGGGATGCAGCAAGGCTGGAATTAACACAAAATCCCAGCAAAAATATCTGAACAAAATGGCACGAAGTGCTACAGTAAGAACATCCATTGGCAAGTTAAGGATAGTTAAAAAGTGAAAGTTCTAACTAACACAAAACTCATGAAGTATGTATAAACATTTATTGATTTTTTTCGTTTTTGTTTCCCTTCGTCTATATGATATTTTTGTTCCAGCAAAAAAACACATACTTATTATAGTTTTCAGTGTACTAAACATTTTCAAAAGAAACACCGAAATCAAGTAAAATTTTACAGCAAATATGCTACAAGACTCAGCTAAATTTAATATTGTACATTATTTTTCCACCACACTTCAGAAAACTTTAAATATATTCAGGTACAAGCTGTATTAAAAAAAAAAAACCAGCATATTGGTTCTGGCTAACACTACGAAATTTTCATAAAACTGACACTTATAATTGTCGTATGCTTTCTACTTGACAAAACCTCCTGGCTTACAGGCCATACAGAGGCCATTTACAAATTTTCCTTAAAATTATGTTTTGCCATTTCACAAGTTGTTACTTTTACGTAACCTGTACATGACAATAGCTGAAGGTCCTTATTTAAAATTATAACCCCACGCTGAGTTGGCATACCTGCCTCCAAAACTTTTGTACACAAAATGCATTTTAAACATTTTCCTCGAGTCCAAACTGACACAAGGCAACTGCTCGCAACTAGCAAGCCTTGACCTCCAAGGAAAATTAATGTTTAGAAAACCACAAGGTTCCTGCTCAAAGCAACTGCTAGAAAAACATATTAACCTTAGGCCGCTGTCAGATTCCTTTAGAAAAGGTACTTGCAAATATTTGATGCATTGTAAATTAAGCCAATTTTGGCAACTACTCTCACATCAAAGTGATATCATAACCTTTCCTCGCTTTAAGAGCCTACCTTTTTAAAGTTCGATTTAAGCAATATTTGTTACCAACACATAACTTTAGGTGAATCTCCCTCGAAGCCGATCATCTGACCCCGACCGAACATTTACAGCAAGTATTTATACAGAAAAATCACAATTAAATACTAGATCGGTGAATGCAATTCATTCCCTAATAGCAGCACAGTTATACATTTTTTAAATTTAATCCTCCAATGCGGTATTTGTTACCTAATATGGCAACGACACAACATTTCTTGGTAGTGTGGTGTTGCAAATTTCAGTTAGGCTGTAGAGGGGTCTTCAATTCCCCAGCTTATCATAGTCTTTTTATCCACATAAGGAGTCCACTGCGTCACACATAAGTGGAAAATACGTCAGTCAGAACACCTTCAAACTGCATGGTGACCAGGGTGCAGCATGACGTTACAGCCGCCAGCCATCAAGGAAGGAACAGCAGAGCTCCAAAGCGCACGTATGTGGCTGCTGGAACTAGCCCCTGCAGTATCAGACGACCCGAGACCCACACCTGTTGGCGACGTACGTGTCTCCATTTTATAAATGTGCCAAAACTGTACTTCGATGCTGCCGGACCATCATTAAACACAGAGTGTAGCAACCAAGTTTGAAGTATTTTCTTTTAAATATAAGTCCCAAGTATTTTTCAATCGACAAACTTTCAGTATTCTCTGTGCAGAACGTAACTCCGTACGTTGATGTGATGAACAGGGCGGAACGAGGGACAACGAAACACTTAGTTTTAGTAAAATTTGTCTCAAAGGTGACTTCAAGCATCGGGCGTGCAACACTGCAGAATTCGTACATATTTCGGAATTCAACGTTGCAGCCTCAACTCACATCAACACAGAGGACTGTGCAGCGTAAGTTTTGTAACAAGAGCTTCAAGACTGGACGTCTAACCCGAGTACAATTGCTAAAAGAACGGCACAGAGCTACGCGCTTCGTCTGGACTTAGACACACTTCTACAAGAAGTGGAAACATGAATTCTGTAATGTTGAGTAGCATTTCTAACTGTTTCGTGTAAAAAAGAAAATGTTTGTCACTTCTGAATCCTACTTAGCAATATAGCCATCCAGGATTTTTTATATTGTTGTTTCATTACTAGCAGAAAAAAAATAAAAAGTGTAAAAGTATAGAAAAAAGGAATTATACAATATCATCGAAAAAGAATGGTACAATTCCATAACTTTACAGCGACAAAACTATTTAAATGATTTAGCGGATTCTTGTACCAAATTGTAGTGGAAGGACGAACGTTGTTTTTTTTGGGGGATGTTCGATAGTCGCATATCGACCTTAAGATTGTGGCAGGGGCGAGAGCTCCATCTGACTGCACCAAGCCCTCCAATGAGACGGCGATAGTGCAATATAAAGCACTGTGTGTTATGTGGTTCGCGGAGTTCAAGTCTGTAGTGACATTGCAACATAATTTTAGATGGCAGTATCTGGGATAACGTGTTCCCGAATGGAGCGCTATTTGTTAGTGGGTTAAAAGTTTCCATGAAACTGGTACCGTGCAGAAAAATCAATCACCAGGACGACCAAAAACGTCCGAAGAAAAGGTTGAACAGCTGAGACTCTCTTGTGTGCGCAGCCCTAAAAAGTCAATTGCCCGCCACAGTTTGGAGCTTGGCATTCTGAAGTCTACCAGGCAAAATGTTCTTAATAAACGTTTGAAACCGCATGCCTACAAGATTCAATTGCGGCATGAAATTAAGCCGCAAAATCAGCCCAAAAGTGTTGCATTCGCAGCTTTCATGCTAAAATAAAAGGACACGGAAAGAAGCCCAGATCTTACGCCTATAGAATTTTTTTTGGAGGATATGTCGAAAACATTGTCTACGCTGTGAAGATTCGAGATTTGGAGAATTTGTACCAGAGAATCACTGCTGCCATTGAGACAATTACGCCGACAGTGCTCCGGAATACATGGATGGAGGTCGAATGTCGCCTGGGCATACGCAGAGCTACAAATTTAGCGCGTATGTAAACAGTTTAAGGTATGCAAAACTTTGATTCTTCTTGTTCATTTTGGTACAAGAACCAACCAAATCGGTCAAATAGTTTCGAAGTTGTGATTTTTTTTTATTGTGTCATTCTTTTTCGATGATACTGTATGTGTGTATATATATATATATATATATATATATATATATATATATACATACACATCTGTGTGTGTGTGTGTGTGTGTGTGTGTGTGTGTGTGTGTGTGTGTGTGTGTGTGTGTGTGTGTTAAGAACAGTCGTTTTGGTAGATGGTCCGGTATGGAGGAGTTCCCCACAGACTCAACACAGCTGCAGCGCCAAGACTAGAAGTGACTCCTACCGAAATTAAGATCCGTATTGAGGAGCATCCGCGAAGTGGCTTTATCCTATAATTAGGGAAAGGAACATTTCGCGAGTTCATTTCAGGACAAGATATACGTCAACCGTATATACACATGACTATGGAGTCTAGCCTACACGTTAATAAACTCGCGAATTTTTCCTATCTCTACCTATAATATAGAAGTGAAAGAGCCACCGGCTAATACCGTGGACTGGAGCTTCACACGCCAGGAAAATGGCGTCACTGGTCAGCAACAGTTTGAAAGAGAGCTCGTCAATCAGCGGCTGGTAACTAACCAACCAATACGCAATCTTCCACAGCACGCAACAGCCAATCAGCCACGCTGCTTGTTCGAGAACGAAGGGGAATATACAGTATACTGTACGCCCACATAACAGGAGCCGCAACGCCGTGTACTTCTGTGTAAAGGCTGTTCACGATAGTGAGTGCTTTAGAAGTGAACCTTAGAAAAAAAGTCACTGCCCCTGCATGCATATATTTTAAAGGGCGCACTGAGTGACATTCACCCAGTAAACTTTGTAACGATAGATGGAAAGAAGTACCATATCTTAACGTCGAATAAAAAGTATTAGGTATCCGTTTGTGATAACTTAACATTAATTCTTTCATTTTCTGTTTATTAATTCATCGAAGTGTAAAAATTATCAGATTTTTAGAGTATTTACTTTCTTATTAATTTCACCGCATTTTACCGACGCATGAATAAAGTGGTGAGGCCCATAGCAAAGTTCATTTTACGTAAGGCGGAGTAACACACAAAGTGTGTACACGAAGATCTCAAGTAGGGCTCATTTTACCGTGAACAGCATATATAGTGGTATCCAAATGAGAAAATAGTGCGCAAAAGTCCAAAGCGCGTCGAGCTAAACGGGAGAGTCCATTGCCGCTGCACGAAGGGGTATGGTTCAGTTCAGTAGCGACGACGGCCGAGAGAGTTTAGGCGGGAGCTGCTCCGCGTGTAAATATCACCTGTCGAAAAAACCTTAAGTCGCATTGACGGCACTTAACAGCGTGGTAATATCCAGCGATGTTATCAATTTGGTCTATATAAAGCCAGCAGCATCGCCCTCCAGCGGCGAGCCTTCGTTAGGACCCTCCTCTACACTGCCTACCCTACATGCCCTCCCACGAAGCTGTGCGATGATTATTCTTTCATTTGAACTTTACTAAAGCCCCTGTCACACTGTCAAATTTTTCCGTCAAACTGCTTCCAATAAGTATGGTCGAATAAAGCTGGACAGTTATGACGTCATTGAAAAGTCATAATCGCCGCCATTATTGTCTGAGAAAATTGGATGACTTCAGTTCCCACAAAACAGTACAAGATTGGACCGGTTCTAAAATTTATTTTAGGTTTAACGGTGTCAGGCTATCAGAATCGTACACGACAAAAACGAACGTCGAGAAACTAAAAATAACAAAAAATTGCTGGAAACGAAGTAAGTTATGAAGATAATTAATTTATGTAGAAGCTGTCTGGGCATGAATGCTAATTCAAGTGAATATTACATATAATATTACGAACTCAGATACATTTATTTCATTGTGCAGGAAACATAGCTTATAAATAAAATTTTAATTTAGTAAACTAACGAAAATAAATTACAACATTACTTACATTTCTTCCTGTAATGGACCGCACGGAAAAAACATAGCAATATCTCACTATGAAAATAAAGTTTAAATAATATTTCAAATTAGATTCTCCCAGTAAAAAATTTGACAGTGCGGCACATTTTCAAACACATTCAAGATTATTAGATAAATTTTTTTGGAAGGAAAAATTTTGACTTAAAGTAAAACTATTCTGTGCAACTGTGGCACAAACTAGACAAGCGCACAAAGACGAATTGCCGTGATGGCGGTTCGTTTGATGTGGCCGTAACCGATTCTCCGATTGGCTGCGGTGGGTACCTGGGAACGGAACTCGCCTGATTGGCTACTGCGTGCTGCGAGTTACCAGACGCTGATTGGGCGAACAGCGTTCTAACGTTTCGATGGCCGGTGACGCCATTTTGTTGGCGTGTGCGAGCAGAGTCTGCTGTGTGACAGATTCACCTCTGTGTTCTAAAATGCTTGACTGCAGGTATAGGTTGTTCACGGTAAAATTGGCACTTTTGAAAGTCCTGTTTAAGATCTACTTGTATGCACGTTGTGTATTGTTCCACCTTATGTATAATTAACATTGTCATGGGCCTCATCACTTTGTTCATGCGTCGGTCAAGTGAAACTGTGGAGTTACTAGAAAAGTAAACATTTTATAAATTTGCCAATTTTTACACACTGAGGCGTTAAAAAAAACACAAAGCGTAAGAATAATTTAAATTAACAGAAATGGTTACTTAATGCTTTTTATTCGACGTTAAGATATGTAACTACTTTCCATCTATCGTTACCAACTTTATCGGGCATATGTCACTAAGTGCGCACGCCAAAATATATGCAGGTTGATTTCAAAAGTGTTCACTTTATAGTGAACAACATTTCTGTTCCGGTTCAGAAAGGCACTACATTTAGAAAGGGATGGTGTTGAAAGGGGAAGTGCGAGCGATCGTGGCATTGGCGGGGAAGGAAACAATGGTAACATCCTCGCAGCGTTGTTGAGTCACGAGCCACCGTGGCTGCGCGGCGCACGCGACTCACACTTTCTCCCGCGTTTAACGGCGCTGTCTTTCCTCGCGTACACTGTGGCGAGCACGCGTCGCCACCCTCAACACCACTTCCTATACTTAAGCGACCCCGAGAAATTCGCGAGCTCAATGACCTGTAGGTTAGACTTCACAGTCGTATATAACTTCATACAGATATCAACTGATTATAGGTTGAGTGCTGTGGTAGTAAAAAGCGAAGGTTGGGCTCAAAATTTATTTGCATGTTTGTTATTGGCTCATTTATCTCCAGGAGGTGTCGAACAACACGTTGACCGATTACATACGTAACATAAACGTACATGTGTGTGAATTCCAACTTGTCTAGAAATGAACCCGCGAAATTCTCAGGTCTCTACCAATAGGTAGGGACAGGTGTTTTTTGCGAAAATATTTATGGTCATGCTATAGACTTCAATATGCTACTCCCACAACCACAACTTCCTTTTGTTATTGGCCGCGTGTCTACGTGAGAAGACATGTTCCTATTTGACTAGGCCAATCGTAATGAAGTACTCCAAGACTGAATTTCTGTGATTTGCAGACAGACACTTGAGGCACGTGACATTAAAAATCATCCAACCACGAATGTGCATATAAGCCGAAGTGTTTTGGAGTACAAATGGTCCTGAAATCTTTTCGCGAAAAACAGCTGTCTCTACCAATAGGTAGGGATAGGAAAATTTCGCGAGTTCAGTGACCCATTGGCTAGACTCCTCAGTCCTGTGTACACTCGGGCCTCAGATATTTGTTTATTGGTTGCTGCCCCAGAGAGTAGCCAATGTTGCTGTACACTTGGCAGTACGGGCACTCGTTACTTGTTTCCTTACAAGTCTCCTATTGGTCCAGAGTTATCCAGGGTGTCTCTAATGAACTGTGATCCAATTACAAAGGTGACTTCAGTGTACACATGTTGGGCGTCCATCATGTCCTGAAATTAATCCGCGAAATTTTCCTATCCCTACCAATAGGGAACCTTTCTCAGACCCCACAACAGACGGACTTTTGCATCCTCCAGCTCAACCATTGCACGTATGTGACAACTGCACAGGGTGATTTTCGTAGTACCACACTGCGCCCTCTACTTCTCGGAGCATTCGACGTTGGCACGAGCAGTTTCGACAAACAGGTCGTTTGTGTTAAAGCAAATCGACATGCCGCCCCCGTGTTTCCGACGAAGACGTTGGGCGCATAATCCAGAGGAGTTTGTAAGAAGTCCGTAAAAGTCTACTTGCCGTGCCAGCCGAGAGGTAGCCATTCCCCATACGACTGTCTGGCCGGTTTTGTGTCGGCACGTTTGTTATTCAAACCATACAGGATTGAATTCGTGCACACCCTACGTCAAGGTGATACGCAATGTCACCTGGAGTTTCGTGCATTCATTCTCGAAAACGAAATGGAAGAAGACACTTTCTTTTCATGCTTAGTGTTCAGTGACGAGGTCATATTTAATCTCAGTGGTACGGTGAAACGCCACAACGTACGGGTATGGAGACCACAGCAACATGAGAGCATGAGAGGGGCTTTCTTAAAGTGAATGTGTTCTACGCCGTTCCCCGAGAAAATGTTATTTTTCCCTGACTACACTGTCGCGGGAAACGTACCTGCAGATGTTGCGGCATTGACTTTCTCCGCAGTTACAGGCGGATTCTGCTCATTTAATTTTCCAGCAGGCTGGAGTACCTCCGCAGTGGCACTTGCTTGTTCGAACATCCCTGAACCACGAGATTTCGGGCCTATGGATCGGCCGTCATGGACCTGCTGATTTGGCACTATACCAGTGGCCACCATGGTCGCCCGATCACTTGTGGGGGTTTGTGAAATATTCAGTTAATGTGCCGTCCTTTCCTACAATGCATGAAATTCGAACCGTATAATAACAGCAGTGGCTGCAGTAAGAACAGGCATGCTCGCTAATGTGTGGTGCAAGTTTGATTATCGCTTAGATGTAGGTCGTGCATAGAGACCCGAGAATTTCGCGGGCTCATTTCTAGACAAGTACGTTTATGTTACGTTTGTAATTGGTCGACGTGTTGTATGACACCTCCTCGGTATAAATGAGTCAATAACAAACATGCAATAAATTGTGCGCCCAACTATCACCTTTTACTACCACAACAATCAACCAATAAACAGTTGACATCTGTGTGACATTATAAAAGACTGTGACGTCTAGCCTGCAGATCATTTAAGGGTTTACTGGGAAAACTGGAGGGAATGGTCCCATAGCGCTACTTCCCTCACCAGGGTATTGCTTGCATCACCCTGGCTGAAGCCAGCACCAATTGAAGACTCCCAAATACAGCACCCTCTCTCTACTAGTGTTTCATATCTACTAATAAAGCACGAGTTCCAATCTCTGTCTCCTGTAGCATTTCTGGGTTTTTACGTCGTCTCTAACGGTTTTTCTCAGTCCCTTCTAGTTATAGTCTTACCTATAGGTACACTCAGCGAGGCAGTCATGGCCCCAATTGCTGGTCATGGCTGCCCAATCTCTCTCTGCCGCGATGCATGTCTCCGTGTATGATTTCCTTTCCTTGTCGGCGTAACGGGTTAGCCCTGAGACGCAATGGCATCCCGCCCTACCCACCGGGCTTCCACTTAACACTTAGTAATAGGGTAGTTAGAAAGGAAAAAAATCCTGCAGATCATTGAACTCGCGAGTTTCTCGGGTATGTAGCCATGCATCTGCAGGGGGGCATATGGGGCATTTGTGATAATTGCAAACAAAACTTTATTGTCAGACATGTATTTCACTCACTACCTCGTGGTTCTCTGTTCCTTAGTTAAAAAACTATAGCATTTTGAAATCGGATGAATCTTTTTAAAACATCCTGTACAACATTTTTTTATGTAATCTGAAGCCATCCAACTTTTTCAGGAAAATATGGAAACATTTATGACGTTTCCGTGACGCCATAGCCATTCATCTTACTTTGAACGAAATTATTGGAATCAGCGTGCCAGGAAAATTTTGCAGTGTGACAGGAGCTTAACGCATTTCTCTAGCACACTTTGGGGCCACGGTTGACGTAGCTGCTAGAGCTATCGCTTCCCATCAACCCAAACCCGGTTCGACTACCGGCGATGCCACTCCCGGAATTTCGCATGCAGGAATTGTGCCGAACGATGCCGCTGTAGGCGGGTTTTCTTGGGGATCTCACATTTCCCCCCGCCCTTTCGTTCCGGCTCTGCTCTTTACATCGCCTCACATTCAAAGGCTCTCAAGACCTCGACGTTAAGGGGAATGGTGCACAAAAACCGTATATATATATATATATATATATATATATATATATATATATATATATATATATATATTCACATCTTGTTTCACAGAGGATTTTCCGAAATTTTTCGCTCAACAAGACGTAAATAACAATTTTGAATACCTTCTTACATTGTTATAAATTCACTGCGTTCGTTATTCTCGGAGCACTGATTGAAGATAGGAAAAAAAAAAATCTTTCTTGTCTTCCATCAGTGCTCCGAGAAAAAAAGGCAGTGAATATGTAACAAGGTAGAAAGGTGTTGAAAATTATTATTTACGTCTTGTCGAAGCAAAAATTTTGGTGAGTCCTTTGGAAAACGACTTGTATCGGAAAACCGGGTAAATACACTGCTTCCACGCACCATTCCCTTAAGATCCGCCCAAATCTCTTCACGCACTCTTGCATGGTAAAAGACTCACTCAGAAAGTTCAGTAACATTTTAGAGAAACTATGTGTTCACTTTTGATTTTTAAGTATTAAGTTATAGTACGTTTTTTTTCCTCTCTCTCTCTCTCTCTCTCTCTCTCTCTCTCTCTCTCTCTCTCTCTTTCTTTTTCACTCGATCCGTGCTTTTTTTTCTTAAGCCGTTCAAGTTGACCGCATTGTAAATAAAGTGTATGTAATTGGCTTGTCCACGCCAATCGGCCGCGGCCACAGTTCACAGTCGACTGCTGCATGACTCATAACTCATGTCCGATTCCTCCTGCAGAAGAAAAAAAACTACAACTCGTGGTTTCCGTGCACTGTGGTCTTGCAACATCACACTGCGGAAAAGTTGCACAGTTCAGTAAACCGTTAACCAGTATTTCTACTGTCCATTCTCTCCATTGGCTTTTGGTGTCTGCCTACGGGGTTTTATTTTTATTTTTTTACCAGGATGACGTGTTCACCTACTGTAGTCTGTCCTCTCTTTCTGTCGTCACGAGCGGGAATTTTTTTATGGCGCTGAAAGTATATACGTGTTTGCATTTTGCGTTAACGTTGCATCAGACTTTATCAATTAAATCAATCATTAAAATTCGTATAACAGTGCAATGAAACGTTAACACGTTGAGGTCTGCACACATTTACTGGCACTTAAGACAAATTAAAAGTGAGTCACTTATATCCACTACTGCAAGAACACCGGTTCTGTTGCTGTCTGTGTTAGAACTCACCATCGTCCTATTGGTCAATACCACACCGGACATTACCCTGTACTTTACAGCATTCATTATTGGCCAGTCAACAGCCTATGAAGAGCCGAGATGATATTGACCCAATCAAATGTATTTTATCGTATAAAAGATTTTACAATCAATCGTGTCCCTTTGAGTGGCTATAAAAAATTAAATTCTATCGTTAGTAGTAGCATTGATTTTGCGCGCTGTCGTGTTCTTGTGAGGTCATGTTAAACACTAGCAGAACAAAGACAGCACGTCCGTGCGAGTTTTGTTCTGAACAACAAAGAAATTTTCAAATTACCTTTGCTTGACCTACACTCGAGTGTTACTACAAAGTGTTAAAATAAGAAAATGTTCTGATAAGCTTTTTATAAAATAAGTAGCTTCCCTACGCAGGTCACCCCCTTTCTCTCTCTCTCTCTCTCTCTTACTATTTCCAACATGTCTCCGTTTGCTTGAGGCAAGGCTAGAACTCGAGATTTGTCTCCAATAACAGATTGCTTTCCCTACATTTTTTAAGCAGCACTTGCCTCATACCATATATTTCACTATTACTATTATTTTGTATACCCACCGAAGGGTAAAGGCTATTCACGATAAAGTGAGAACTTTTGAAATCAACCTTAGGAAAATGTCCCTGCCCCTACCTGTATATATTTTAACAGGTGCAATGAGTGACATGTGTACATTAAAGTTGGCAACGATGGAGGGGAACGTAGTTCCATATATTTAAGCCGAACAAAATGCGTTAGGTAACCATTTGTGATAACTTAAATTATTTCTCTCGCTTTCTGTATTTTTTTAATGCATCGAAGTGTATTAATGAGCAGATTTGTACAATAATTAATTTTCTAATAATTTCACGATTTCACTTGACCGGCGCATAAATAAAGCGATGAGTCCGATGGCAATGTTAATTTTACGTAAGGCAGAAGAACACACAACGTGTTTACAAGTAACTCATTTTACCGTGACCAGCCTATAGTAACTCTTTATTGACAATTTGTTAGTTCAGCACGCACATATAAGTTTAGAATTTTCGATATAGGTACGGCTTTAAGCTACATTTTTGAAAAGAAGCTATTCATTTTTGTCACATGCAACAAATTTTACGTTATTAGTTGGAAGGAATTATTTGAGAACTCATATTTCGGGAACAAATAAAAGTGCTTGTGCAAGTAATTTACTTGTCGGTCTCCGTCAAAGGCTGACCTCATCGAGCTAATGTTTAGATCGGATAAGTTAGGCTTACTTGGCAACGGGTGTCTATATACCTGTGTGAGCTCAGAGCATTTCCTTATTATGCTAACCACTAGATAACATCCACCGCATGAATATTTTCTTTTCAAAGTACAGTGATCTCGCAACCGCCTATGACATATATTGCCCCGTTTGGCAAAGAAAATAATAAACATTGCAGGAGCTAAAATCGCAATAGCGTATTCGCACATAGTGAAACTTCTGCATTCATTCTACTTGTCAATCAGTTAAAGCCGAGACAGCCGACGAATCCGCACAAGCGTGTCAGTTAAATATTTGGTCGTTATGTTTAGACAAGATGAGTTGAGTTGAGACATTTGGGGCGGCTCTTAACAACGAGGTCTTGAGAGCCGATGAGGGTGAAAATAAGCGAGAATGGAGCATCGCCTAAAATGCAAGGGCTGGGAAAACGGGAGTGGCCCGGCCGGGGATTGAACCTGGTTCGCCTTGCTGGGAGGCGAGCAGGCGTTGCGCTCAGCCACCGTGACTCTTACAGACAGGTGCGGGCCGTCGAACAGCAGTCCCACTAGAGTTGACGACCATGTTTTTCCAGTAGAGACGTGGCCTCTGTTCTGAAACAGGTTCTCGTTTCACCCTTCTACTCCTCATGTCTGATATATTCGCATCGATACAATACTCTAAGAAATTTTTCGCAAATATACCACACCAGTGCATACCCATAGTGAGGAAGAGCGGGTGGTAAATGTATTTCCCATATATCCATGGTAGGGTTCCTACATTTGCTCAGAAAACATTCAAATGCATAAAGGCTGTTCACGATAAAGTGAGCACCCTTAAAATCACCCTTACAAAAAGTCACTACCCCTACCTGCATGTATTTTAACGGACGCCCCGAGTGACATGCTCCCGGTAAAGTTGGTAACGATAAGTGGGAAGAAGTTCCGTATCTTAACGTCAAATAAAGTGTTAGGTAACCATTTCTGATCATTTAAATTGTACTATTTACTTTTCTAATAATTTCACAGTTTCACTTGACCGATGCACGAATAAAGTGATGAGGCAACTACCAATGTTAATTTTAATTAGGCGAAAGAATACACAACGTGCATACAAGTAAATCCCAAGCAGGGCTTTCAAAAGTGCTCATTTTACCGTGAACAGCATATAGGCAAGTTACCAATTAGGTATTGTAGCGGTGCTAAACATTCCTGTATTTGCTACCTGATATATGGTAGTGTTTCCATACAACGTGTAGGTTAAAAACTTCCAATACAGTTTACGAAGTTTACTAGAAAATTTTTTTTAACAGTGAAGGTTTCTCAATGCCAGATTCCACGGAATTCCACCAAGATAACGACTAAATTGACCACGGCGATCTTCTTCGGTAGGCTACATTTGGTTTATAGGTGAGAAAATTTGAGAGCGCATCTTATCTTCTACATTCTGCACATTCTATGCCAATTCGCCTAGTACAAAAGTCAGTATTGGCTTTGTTCCGAATAACTAGCACCAACATTCGTGCTCGCGCTCTTACTCGCTCTCCCTCCAAAAGTTCCTACTTCGCTCCTGATGTCGTACACCACACACTCGCACGACAACCTTACTGAGCAATACTTTCACACTTGCACTCAATGGCGTAGCTATAGACTTCTCAAGGGCGACGGAGGCGGGGGGAACATTGACTGAAGTGAACGGACTGACGCACGTGTTAGTCACCACAAATTATAGGAGAATAATTACCTCGTGGTATTAATAAACACATTTTTGTTTACAGCTATCGCATAGTTTTGTCGCAATTATAAAGACTTATTAATAATTTTTATAGTAACTGTTGACAACCTTAGGGGCAAGCGTGGGTTTACAACCCCTAAGCACCCAACTCTCCTGGCATGCTTGCACTATCACTTACTGCACAAAATTCACGAGAAATTGTCGGTATGTGAAGTCTTGTTCATTTGTCAGTTTCTCAGCTGTCTTGCAGTACTGAGTAAAATTGATTTTTGTAAATACAATTCCTTTTCCATATCTTCAAATTTTTAGATGAACTGCGACACATACAAAATATTCCATATAATAAGTACCCCCGACAAAAAATTACGTTAAAAATGTTGCAAGTACAAATTTTCCTTAAAATAGAGAAATGCTTTGATTGCACTGTATTGTTGCGTACAGTCGCTCCGCGTTATTTCCCTTGCCCCTCCCCCCTCCGCCTCTAGGCGTGCGAAGCGCAATGCTCCAAGAGCATCACTGGTAACAGGAGACGTGTGCGCATAATTACAAACAGCGTGCCGCGATAAGGCTATCAGGACTCGTGCCGTTTGGAAAATTAAATTTCTTGGGGCAGTTGCTGCGCGAATTTTCTGGTAACTTCCCCCCTCCCCCCGTCATCCTTTTCACAGCGCGACTCGGAGTGTGAAGAACCTTCTGGGCCGGGCCAACTGAGCTATGTAGCCCGCGGCGTACCCCTGAGTAGAGAGTCTATAGTCTCTGCCAGGTGCGTGGTACCACCGTAGTGACGATCAAGTGAAGTCTGCAAGTATCGGGAGAGTAGAGAGTGAGTGAGTGTGTGTGTGTGTGAGAGAGAGAGAGAGAGAGAGAGAGAGAAAGAGAGAGAGAGAGAGAGAGAGAGAGAGAGAGAGAGAGAGAGAGACTACCGGCTCGACTGCGGAGAAGTGGGACTCGATGAGTGAGTGCTAAACATTTGGAATTATGTTAATGTATCGCAATGGACATTTGGATCGTATATGTGCCAATAATAAGCGAGGATAAGGTGAACACAGCTAGTATAAATACGGTGATAAGGAATTTAATTTTAGTCGAGATTGGCGTTAACCTTTCAATCCCGAAATAATTTCCGAGCTCAAGTGTTGCAATCATTTAATTTTATGGTGTGCACTGTACTCGTGTCAGTCAGGCGTACTTCTTGCAACCAATGAACAACGTGCTGTGTGTTACCTGACGTCAATCTCAGCCATTCACAGATGAAAAATGCAGAAACTTCAACAAACCATATATATATACACATATACATATATATCGGGAGACGCTTAAAAACACTGACTTATGATGGCTTGTTGTGTACAGTGCCGACCATGAATATCCTAAATGTGCACCATGTCCCCGATTATGGACACGAGGACTGACACGGGTTGATGTTGCACTCACTAATACGATAATATGTGAAATAGTAGAACTAGGCAGTTTAATGTTGTAAATAATAGCAGCGTGCATTTTTATAATATTGTAAATAAGTTATGAAATTAAACTTGGCTTTTTCATATTTAAGGCCTCCGCTCTCACGAACTCGGATACCCACCTGGCGATTTGTAACTGTATAGGTATCGATCACAGACTAACCACACAGACGTAAATAAATAAAGAAACAAAATCCTGAAATCATAGAATACTCGAGAAAACAGGAGTGATATAGTCGCTTACACGCACCAGCGAAATGGCGTCACAGGCAGACTACAGGCCAGAACACTGATCGCCAATCAGCGCCTAATGACTTACCTAATTGCCATTCAACAAATCCAGCTAATAGGTAGAGAAATGCAAAATTCGCGTTATTATTTCAAGGCAGACTAGACCTTAAATACTTGTGTTTTTGTATTGCATTTATCGTTGGCCTACAGTTTGTTCGGACACGTCCTGGGCGCATTTGCACCATTAGCAAGCAACTAACGAAAGGATAGCGCAATCACGTCCAAGCAAGTGAAAATGCAATAAATATGTGTCCTCACTGCTGCAAAAGCCAATAATCAAATGGATTTGACTCTAATGTGTAAAGTACGGTGAATTTTAGTCTGCTTCAAAAAAAAACGCGAATTTGCAGTTCTGTACTAATTGAGTATCTTCCGCAACGCATAATAGGCAATCAGACATAATTGAATTGAAGAGATTTGGACGGCTCTTAACATCGAGGCCTTGAGAACCGATGGGGGTGATTGAGGTGAGTATGGGGCAGCGCCGTGTCGAGGGG
Source organism: Dryococelus australis (assembly GCA_029891345.1). NCBI lineage: Eukaryota > Metazoa > Arthropoda > Insecta > Phasmatodea > Phasmatidae > Dryococelus > Dryococelus australis. The sequence continues at coordinate 281,474,019 of CM056994.1, forward strand.
GCGGGGGAGGCGGGAGATCCCCGAGAAGGCCCGCCGACCAACGGGACTGTTCGGCGCGATTCCCAAATGCGAAAATCTGGAGTGACCCGGCCAGGGATTGAACCCGGATCGCCCTGGTGGGAGCGCTGCAGGCTAACCGCTCAGCCACCGTGGCCCCAAATCAGACATAAGGCTCGGCCATTCTAGAGCCTCGCCTAGCAATCTCTGATGTCACTTCTGAGTGCGACTGTGAGAGTGTGGTAATTAAAGTTGAGACTATCAAAAATATTGAACTCACTTATAGAGACCTGCAAAATTCGCGTTTTTATTTGAGGATAAATTACACTTCAAACACGTGTACCTTTGCAAAATGTTTGTCATTGGACCATACTTAATTTGACACGCCCTGGGTAACTCTGCACCTATAAATGAACGCTTCACAAATGAGTGCTCCAATCACATGCAATTCAGTTAGAAAGGGCGTGGCTTCATAGCTATGAAGCAGCCAATGGAGAAATTACGCCAGCTCAAGAGTATACAGTACTGTGGAGTTCAGCCTGGCTCCAAATAATAACGCGAATTTTGCATGTCTCTGCTTATAAAATACCGAGTGTCACTGGTAGAGATAGTCAGTTGTACTTCGTAAATAATAGCCGGGTATATTTTTATAACCTTGAAAGTAAATTAGGAAATTAATTATTTTTATTTTAGTTAAGACCTCCATCGCTCACTTACTTGAACACACGCACTATGCAATACGAAACATTACTCTGGCTGTTTGGAGCGCAACCATTGTCGGGGGTGTGTTAACTAGTGTGTATTCAGACGGGCATCAAGTGTTGTCATGGCGTTGTTTGAGACACGAATAAATTACTGTACAATTTAGACAGTTATTAGTTACTGTAAAAAATATAAAACAAAAAGTAACGCATTCCAGCTGACCGTAGTTTTTACTCCACAGTGTAGACATTTGGCTACATGTTGCACACGAAGGTTACATTTGACCGGTGCTATACACCACCCGTCAAGGCTCAGTATCCTATGATCTACCCTGTGGGGGATTGATACGTAGGGGCTAGGGATAGGAAAATTTCGCGAGTTCAATGACCTGTAGGCGCTAGAATCCACAGTCCTGTGTACACGCGAGCCTTAGATGTCTGTTCATTGGCTGCTGCCCCAGTGTTACCCTCCACCTGGCAGTATGGTACTCGCTACTTGTTTCCTTGCAAGTGTGCTATTGGCTCAGAGTCATCCAGGGGGTGTCTACTAAACTTCGATCCAATTGCAAAGTCAACTTCAGTGTACACATGTTTTGACGTCTACATTGTCCTGAAATGAACTCACGCAATGTTCCTGCTCCTAGTAGGGGCACGTGTTTTTCACGAAAATCTTTCAGGAAAAGTTGTGTTCCAACACACTTTAGTTCAGAACCACTTTCCTGATTGGATCTTATGAATTGTTACGCGTCTTATCTGTCTGCCCGCGAATCGCGGACGGTCGGTATCGGAGAAACTTAATTCCAATTGGCTCACTCATGTAACAGACTGTCTTCACACAAAGACAAGTGTCCAATAGTCAAATGAAGACTGCAAATGTGCGCACAAGATATTTAAATATATAGTTAGGGATAGGAACATTTCGCGAGTTCATTTCAGGACAAGATAGACGTCAAACACGTGTACACTGAAGTTTACTTTGCAATTGGATCGCAGTTTATTAGACACGCCCTGGACGACTCTGAGCCAACAGCAGACTTACAAGGAAACAAGTGGCGAATGCCATACTGCCAGGTGTGGGGTAACACTGGCTACTCTCTGGGGCAGCAGCTAATGAACAAATATCTGAGTCTCGAGTGTACACATGAGTGTGGAGTTAAGCCTACAGGTCATTGAACTCGCGAAATTGACCTATCCCTATCTATAGTCTATTCAGGGTTTCTTCACCAATGTATTACATGTTTAGTTATTTCCTAAATATGCCATGTATCACATGCGTTTTACACCTCTGTTAACATAAAAGTAAATTATTTTTCGTCAAATTGAAGCTTTAACTTTGTTTTATATAAGTTGTAATATTTAATTTGTAATAAATATGAACAAAAACAGTGAGAAATCGAGTGCGTTGGTAGCCCGTAGTAATAAATATTTCTCATGCAAAATTGCATTACAACTGAGTGTGCACGAAATCGGTGTGTTCTCCTGTGGTGAAATTTTCTAGACTGAGTAAAGCCTTGTTTGTATGAGGCGGAGGAATATCCTGGAAGTAGAACTTTAGCAGGGCTTCAGAAAAGTGCGAAGTAACCGTGGATGTAATATTGTCTCCGCGTAAATCTTTTCGCGAAAAACAGGTGGCCCTACTGATACGTGTATCGTGCTACTGCTCTATGCTACGACTGGTTCTTATCACTGGTCACCGAGCAGAACGCCTACGTATTATTTTTTTGTAATAACAAGATATTTAGGTTGTCAGCTTAAGTACAATACGCATCAGTTTTTTTTATTATTTGCAATACCAGATATACTACATTATCGTGGGGATGTAACTGTTAAAAATGGTGTTAAATCGTTCGGTCACATATTCGTTTCCGAGTTCAAGTGTTGCAGTGGGTGGCGTGTGGCGAAGTGTTGCAAGATCAGCTGGTGCTTCTCAGTGCTGTACACACTCGGCGTGCACGCAGCAGGAACCAGCAGCTAGAGTTGTGGCCGGTTGAAACTGAGTTTTCTGAAGCCATTCACGAGAGAGTCTCGAGGCGCCCATTACCACCGCTTATCTTGTATACACTGTTCACGGGAAAGTGAGCACTTTTGAGATCCTACTTACTTTTTCCTTTCAGCCATGTTTTATCCTTTATTCTCCATTTAAATTAAATATTGCCGTGTAAGTAATAGACACAGCGTGTATATTCCACCGCACTTGGTGGTTAATGTCTAAGGCTAAAATAAAATAAACTTTTTAATTATTATTCCAAACGAAAGGGCTTTCAAAACTACTCTGTTTACAGTGAATAGCCTATAACAGTTCGCCACACGCCGCTGGTTGCAATCACGTAATTTTTTGATATGCGCTGTACTTGTCCACAGCGTTTTCCTCACAGCCAGTGAACAAACGGGTTAACACACGTTCCAATATGTATTTGTAGTCTATTCGCGGTTTCTTCACACTTTTTGAAGCATAGCTTTGAAAAAACACCACATGTATGATGTCCTTAGTTGCTTCTTAGAAATGTTATGTATCACAGGCGTTTTATGCTTCTACTAACAAATCTTATTTGTTGGTTAAATGTAAATTTTACTTATATTTTATATATAGGCTAATCTATATCTCAATATTTCATTTATAAACTATAACTCAGTATTTCATTTGCAATTCATATCAATAAAACCAAAGAGTAAAAAAGAGGTGTGTTGGTAACGCCTAGTAAAATAAATAGTTCTTAGTCAGAGTACTATTTAAGTGAGTGCGTACGAATGCGGTGCGTTGTCCAATTAGTTTAGTGTTCTACACTTAGTTAAGCTTTGTTTGCGTGAGGTGGAGGAATATACAGAAAGTAGTACTTCGTCAGGGCTTCATAAAAGCTCGAAGTAACCGTGAATTGACTGTACGTAGGGATAGGAAAATCTAGCGAGTTTAATGACCGGTAGGCTACACTCCACAGTCCTGTGTGCACGCGAGCCGCAGTTATTTGTTCATTGGCTGATGCCCCAGAGAGTAGACAGTGTTACTTCACACCTGGCAGTATGGCGCTCGCTACTTGTTTCCTTGTAAGTTTTCTATTGGCTGAGAGTCATCCAGGGCGTGTCTAATAAATAGAAACCTGGAAAATTCGTGAGTTCAATGACCTGCAGGCTAGACTCTACAGTCTTATGTACGAATGTGCCGATATGAAGAGCACATTGGTTGTCTGCTGGCACAACAGCGACAATTAAACACCGTTCTCCAGGAGGTGTCAAACATCGTGTGCACCAATGGCTTAAGTTATATAATAGCACGTGTTTCGAATTCTAGCTTGTCCCAAAATGAATCCGCGAATTCTTCACGTCTCTACTAATAAATAGAGCCCTTCAAAATGCGCTTTATTATTTGGCGACACGTTAAACTTTAAACACATCTACTGTTGCAATAAGTTTGTCATTGGACTATACTATATTTGACACGCCCTGGGTCATTCTGCACCAGCAAGTGAACACTTCACAATATGGTATAGTCCAATCCCGTGCAGTCCAGTTAAAAAAAGGAGTGAATTTACATAAATGCAGCAGCCAATGGGGAACCGACGCCGGTTCGAGTGTGTGTGTGTAAATATATATATATATATATATATATATATATATATATATATATATATATATATATATCGCAGTGAAGTTTAGACTGATGCCAAATTATAACGCGAATTTGGCAGGTCGCTACTAATAAACTGCGATCCAATTACAAAGTCAACTTCAGTGTGTACACATTTTTGACGTCTACATTGTCCTGAAATGAACTTGCGAAATGTTCCTGTCCCTAACTACACGTGAAACTACGTGCGATCAGTGAGTGATAATGAAGGTCGACTCGAGAAGCACTCAGCCGTCCGAAAGACGCCGGGTTGGCGTGTCCTCCTCGGCGTGCAGACGACGACCACGAACACGACCACCGAGAACGAGCAGTAGGTACAAGTTGGTTGGGCGAGCAGTCGGCACAAGTTGGTTGGGCGAGAAGTCGGCACAAGTTGGTTGGGCGACCAGTCGGCACAAGTTGGTTGGGCGACCAGTCGGCACAAGTTGGTTGGGCGAGCAGTCGGCACAAGTTGGTTGGGCGAGCAGTAGGTACAAGTTGGTTGGGCGAGCAGTCGGCACAAGTTAGTTGGGCGAGCAGTCGGCACAAGTTGGTTGGGCGAGCAGTCGGCACAAGTTGGTTGGGCGAGCAGTCGGCACAAGTTGGTTGGGCGAGCAGTCGGCACAAGTTGGTTGGGCGACCAGTCGGCACAAGTTGGTTGGGCGTGGCGGCTGCCGATGCAAATAGCGAGCACTGTCGGGCTTGAGGCAGCGCCGTCGAGAAGTTCAACAACCCTCGTGACACTCGTGTCGTCAACCGGAGCAACGAGCTTACAAGTACCAGAGACGTCGCTCAAGGCAAAGCAGCGGAACGCTTTTTTTTTTTTGCCTATTGTAAATATGCCTATGTCCAAACAAAAAAAAAATGCGTTCATGGGTTGGCACTACTACACGCGAACAATATTCTGTATAGCATGTCAATCGTCTAATTCCACCAAATGCATTCAATATTCACATTTAAAATATGTAGAATTACATCCAAAAATAAACCGCCATTGTGAGCTGTCAGGTGCCAGTACACAACGCCAAATCGTTGCTAAAACACTTAACTAGCTCACAAAAACGACAATGCACGGCCGTACGACAATGTATGCTCACATCACCACCAACACCGTAAAATGAAATGTGGATTTATATAAATCATTGTACTTCAGTCTCTACATATGAATCAATGTAACTTTATTTTTATTTTCAAAGCCTTTAAAAAAATATTCATAAAACGATAAGCAGTTTATTTACATTATATCAAATAAGTCAAATAATTTTCCGTTTTTATATAGCCGATATTTGACTGGGCAATCAGACAAAATCGAATCGGAAATAAATTAAGCGTTCGGTTTACTCCTATCCAGTGTATAGGGGTTAGACCGGAGTACGTGCAGAACCGTGCAAGCTCCCGTCCACTAAAGACAAATCCATGTCTTGGGGTATCGCCTAATCTCTACTCTTTCTCCTAACTTGTCGAGCTTATGTTTATCTGGGAGGCCACGCCCCCTCTCTTTCCACGGCGAGAAAGGTTCGATTCCCGGTGGGGTCACGCCCCCATTTTTGGCGTGTGCGAAACGTGGCGGGCGTTGACCTTTGCCGGTGAGTTTTCTCGAGGTGGTCCTGTTTACCCACCATTACATTCCGTTGGTGCTACATCTCTACCCCGCACCACTGCCATCGGCACTTAAGACCTCAGCTGTTAAGCACAGCCCAAATACCCTGTAGCTAATTTCAGAATTTCTGGTTATTTAGAAACTCAAAGCTTAAAGTGACAAAAAGGATTTAAATGAATTTTTGTTGATTCCCCAGCATATCTTGAATGCAAAAGCATTTTTTTTTAAGGATAATGTTTAAACTAAATAGTAGTAAAATGATCACATGTTTATGACCTTGTACCAAGATCACATGGACAAAAATAATTCGTTTTAAATGTTTGGAGTTATAAAAAATAAACTTGCTTGTTGGCCGATACAGTCTGCGTTAGCAACTACCCGTTTCGTAACAAATTCTCGCAGTTCATTAGGTGGTATCGTTGCATCTGAGTATGATTTTGTTTTTCAGTAAATTACTGTCAGAAAATATTGACCGCGATCTAAAACCAGCTCATAAAAATTCATTTTGTGAAAAAAAAAAAAAAAAAAAAAAAAAAAAAAAAAAAAAAAAAAAAAAAAAAAAAGTCATATAATTTTACAACAGATGTAAGAAATCGACGGCTCACTTGCTTTTTAAATAAGAATGCGCGAATTTTTTCTTGTTCTGACGTGCCAGTATGAAGAACAAATCAACGTGCAGACTTGAGTTGTGTGGAGAGATTTGGGCGGCTCTCAATAACGAGATCTTGAGAGCCGATGAGGGTGAATGAGGTGAGAATGGAGCAACGTTGGAATGCAAGGGCGGGGGAAACGAGACATCCGAGAGAAAACCCGCCGATCAGCGGCATCGTCCTGCACGATTCCCGCTTGCTAAAATTCGGGAGTGGCTCGGCCAGGGATTGAATCCGGTTCGCCTTGATGGGAGGCGATCAGTCTAACCGCTCAGCGGACCCTCTATCTGCAGAGAAAGTGCGGTTCCTGTACTAAGTGGGCCCTTACTTTCTTATTTTTTTCGTGATCTAAATAACTTAATTTGATATAATAATGTTGTTGTGAATTCTTTGCACCGCACGCTCAATTTCGAGCAGGTAAGAGCAGTTTCTTGCGCGTTTTCCTGCCAAAAAAAAAAAAAAAGAAAAACCTGAACTAGCAACAACAATGGGTCCTTAGTGAATAGGTTGTTTGAGCGAATCTTTTTACAGGACTGTATCGTATATCCCATTTACTGAGAATGGAATTATTGCAGACCCACATGTTATGCCACTGGTAGTAACGTGAGTTTAGTGAACCCAACTCGTATTTAAAACTCGTTGCGGAGCCCACACGATATGTATCCCCTCCCAATCACTAGAAACAAATATATCTGCAAGTTCATTACACTCTTTTTGTTACTGTTAGACTTAACACTTTGTAGACTATGCTCGAGTGTAGCTCGAGTAAAGGTAATTGGAAAATTTCTTTGTAAATTCAGAACAAAACTCGCATGGATGTGCCGTCTTTGTTCTGCTAGTGTTTAACATGACCTCACAAGAACACGACAGCGCAGGAACAGTAGTGCTACTGCTAAATGTAGAATGTCTTACGACAGCGCAGGAACAGTAGCGCTACTGCTAATGGTAGAATGTCTTACGACAGCGCAGGAACAGTAGCGCTACTGCTAATGGTAGAATGTCTTACGACAGCGCAGGAACAGTAGCTCTACTGCTAATGGTAGAATGTCTTACGACAGCGCAGGAACAGTAGCGCTACTGCTAATGGTAGAATGTCTTACGACAGCGCAGGAACAGTAGCGCTACTGCTAATGGTAGAATGTCTTTCTTTATAGCCACTCATAGGGACATGATTGATTTTAAATATGGTTTGAGTCAACATCATCTCGGCTCTCCATTGGTTGTTGATTGGCCAATAATGAACGCTGCAAAGTACAGGGCAGTGTCCGGTGTGGTATGGACAAATAGAACGATGGTGAGTTCTAGCACAGACACCAACAGAACCGGTGTTCTTGCAGTAGTGGATATATGTGACTCGCTTCTAATTTGTTTCAAGTGCTAGTAAATGCGTGAAGACCTGAATGTGTTAATCAGACCATTATAGATATATTTTGGTCCACTCAAAAGCATTACAACTTCACGCATCTTTTAATAAAATCCTGTCACAAAATCATGTCATGAATTTTTTAACTACAATTCATTGTTGTTGAAAAGCCTTCCAATGATATGCTAGTAGTATTGTAGCTTGTCCTAACTTAGAACTTAATACCTTATAGAAACTGGTTTCCGAGACCTGAATTTTCATTTCATAATCTCTCACCTCCCTAAGTTATCGGTAGGGACAGGAAAATTTCGCGTTTTAAACCACATGTATGCTAGACTCCGCCATATGTATTTTCGAACCTCAGCTTTCTGTTCATTGGCTGCTGTTCCAGCTTGTAGCCAGCTTTTCCTCAGACCAGGTGACACGTCATTTGATGCTTGTTTTCTTACAGGTCTGTTATTGGCCCAAAGTTCACCTAGGCGTGTCTAAAAAGTAATAAACTGTGATATAATTGCAAATTTAATATAAACGTATATGTGTCTGATGTCTAACTTGTCCTAAAAAGAATTCGCCAAATTCTCCATTACCTAGCTATTCGTAAATGGCTAAGCAATAGGAGGCAAATAAAGATAGGAAAACTCGGCGACCTAAACTTAGTTCCTTTTTTTTTTACTACAGGGGCAAATAGCTTGCAAGAGGTGAGAAGGTTTTATTCTTCTGTTACAATGCATTAAAATACTGTCAAACGAAGCCGTGCAGCTTACGCTAATTATTTTCCTATTGTATACATTTCATTTTATTCTTATATATTTTAGTTACGTTTTACTCACAATGCACTATAACGCCGAACACTAAAGCTGAACCGATCAGTTCATTCACAGAGATACTATTCAGTGATGAGTAGCGAACATGTGGAACGCGCTGGTTATCAGTGACTCGGAATGCAGGATTCACTGGAAATGAGTGTACATCACAGTTATATCAATGGCAATCACTGAAATTATCAGCGGTATTTCAGTGTTTATAATAGCAGAATTGTCACTGGTCTGCAAAGGAAGTGCGCTCTCTTAGAACAAGTTTTAGTGTCCAACTTTCAGATTATAGGCTACTATGAACACTTTCAGAACGCAGGGCGACTGACGGTCGTTGGAGCCGCTTTCCAACCTGCTTTTGTAGCACTGCTTTTATCAGACTCTTGTAATTGGTCACTGTTTTCTAGAACTCGCAGCTGCCAATGACAGCACCGGAGACGAGCGCAGTAGCGAAAGTTGGGTTAAATATGCAGGTACTTCATTCGACCTGCAAGCTCGTGCATGCCGCGTGTTACCTTTACAAAAATGTTATGCGAGTAGTGGGAACGGGTGGGTTCTACGACAACTGTGTAATTGCACCTCTATTACATTACACAGTCAACATCTAAAATGTCCCTTGTGTCTTTCTTGTTCCAAGAATCAACGACCAATCACAGCAGACATCGTAAGGGAAAGGAGGGCAAAGCCTTTATATGCTGCTAATCCCACCCTCAGAACTCCCAATAACCACTATTCTTCAAAGTCGAGAGACACACATGCCAGTCGAGGAAGGGGTTGGGGGCTAACTTATTTTAGCTTAGTTTAATTTACTTAACATAGCGCAGCTTAAATTATTAATATTAAATTAGTTTCAAATAAATAGATTTTTAAATAATAATAAAAATACAAAAAATCCAAAAATATATATAAAAATACAAAAAAGACAAACAATAAAGATTAATAGAATTTAACAGGTGTAATTTTATATGCTATTACTATTATTATAAAATATAATTAAAAACATATATTTGTATATGTTACTATCACTATTACTTACCTACAATAACGCATTGACTTGAGAGTCTGTTTTTTGAGGTCGGGAAGAAGACGATCCTCGTTGAAGAGAGGATGAAGGGAGGCTCTGCTTTGACTAGAGTCGGGGAATCTCTGGTCCCAAGGCCCCCTTTTTTAATTTTTTTTATTGTACTAACACAGATTTTTCTTTCTAATGTCACAACACACTGAAACTATGAAATGTACCCCGTGGGCTGCCCCTTTAATACTAGGGACTAACCCACACACTACACACGAGATTAACTAGCACACTTGCATACAACAGAATACCACATTACATAGACATCATGATAATTACACTCACTCCAGCCAGGAGACTGGAGGGGAGCCTCACTCCCCCACCGACAACACAAACCCGTAAATTTACATTAAAAAGGCAACAAAAACTAAAACATTCTAAATGTGGGTCAGGTGCCCTAGAAATACACTTACACGGCCCCCATCGCAGACCCTATTATTAGGCCAAGTGTCAGGGTGCAATTGTTTTTACAAATTTCTAGTGAGTGAGTTATGGGATCTAAGGCTTCCGGTCTCACAGCACATGCAATTTCGATGTCATGTGAGGGTCGGCGGCCCTCAGCTCAGTCGTGTTTAGATAACCGAAGAGACAACATCCACATTTTCAACACTTAATCCTTTCTTCACTTAACCCATTGGACACCGAACAAAACCTCACTTAACCTGTTCAATAAAATTAGCCCTTTCAATAAATTTAACCCTTCCAATACATTTTTCCCGTTCAATAAATTTAACCTCTTTTATTTGTGATTAATACATGTAATGCCTGTACTTAATTCAGGTAATACCTGTAATTAATCCAGGTGCGATCACACATGTGCGATAAACCACTTCCTGGTCCAGAACGCCGCCACCCTTCGTGCTACTGACACGACCTTGCCCATGCACGCGTTTAAGTGGAAGTTTTAAATACAGGACCAATCACAGGTGGCAGGTATTTTGGTGGCAGAAGCATGAACTGCGAAGAAAACCGTAACTATTATTAGACAACACGTGTACATTATCACAGAATACTTAACAAAACAGGGAAACAGCCACTTACAGCGCCAACTCCAGCCGCATGCGCCAGAAAAATGGCCTCACTTCCCAGCGATATGCCAGAACACCGGTCGCCAATCAATGCCTGGTAAATTAATCGCCATTCAGCAACACAGCCAATTGGGAATCTTCCGCAGCACACTGTAGCCAACCGGACACAGGCTCCGTTCCAGAGACTCGCCCAGCCGATCAGCGAATCAGTGAACCTTTATCACTAGGAGTAGGGAAATATCGCGAGTTCAGTGACCTATTGTCTAGACTCCACAGTCCTGTGTACACTCGGGCCTCAGATGTTTGTTTATTGGCTGCTGCCCCTGAGAGTAGCCAACGTTGCTCTACACTTGGCAGTACGGGCACTCGTTACTTGTTTCCTTACAAGTCTCCTATTGGTCCAGAGTCATCCAGGGTGTCTCTAATGAACTGTAATCCATTTGCAAAGGTGACTTCAGTGTACACGTGTTGGACGTCTATCTTGTCCTGAAATAAATTCGCGAAATTTTCGTATCCCTATTTATCACAGAGTATATTAAGTACATAGAGAATAAATAACGTGGCAGTTACTTTGATGTGGGCATACTAATTCTCTGACTGTCTATGCGAAGCTCCGGGAACCGGCCCTTGTGTCTGATTGGCTGTTGTGTGCTGCTAAACGTTCTCTATTGGCTGGGCTGCCAGCTGGCAAGTAAGTTTCTAGACGCCGGAATGAAGCGGCTGAGGAAACGGGAGATCCCCGAGAAAAACCCACCGACCAGCGGCATCGTTCGGCACGATTCCCGCATGCGAAAATCCGGGAGTGACCCGGCCGGGTATTGAACTCGGTTCACGTCTGTGGGAGCAGACTAATCGCTCAGCCACCGCGACCCCGGGTGTGGCCGCAGTTAGTAGACTAAGCGGCTATTTCACCTCTGTATACACTAGTGTTCTGTGCGTCGTCAAAGGAACCACTGAGCCATTTAACTTGTGTATACTTGTCAATTTTGTAACACTATTTTGCAGCCGTTGAACACAACCCACACTCGCAAATTAGTGTGTGCACGCATGCTACTGTGTTACAGGGTTAAAGTGTAGTTGGTCTAGTAACGGACTTCTCTGCTACACACTCCAATTACGGCGTCCTTCACACCACAGAAAGCAGGGCCTGTAATTGGCTTAGGACGCGGGCATTTAATGCACCACGCGTTCCCTCCCTCTACATCCGGAGCTGTGAATCCTGGTGTAAGCTATTCACGGTAAAGTGAGCACTTTTGAAAGCCCTCTTATTTGGAATGACGGTCAATTAATATACTTGGCCGTTAACTTCCGAGAGCGATAGAGTATACACACTGTGTTTATTAGGCCTACACTGTAAAAAAAGTCGAGGCAAAATTCCCTTATATGTAAAGGAAGCTAATTACCTCTACATGTACGGTAAAATTACCTCTTAAATATACAGTACATTCACATAACAAGTAAAGTACTATTCCCTAATCGTACGGAAAAAGTACCTGACAAAGTGGGGGGGGGGGGGGGAATCCCATACAATTATAGGAAAATAAACTATATTTAATAATAAAATTACATTAAAAATATCGCAGAGTATTAGTACTGCTAATTTTTTTTTATTTCCTCTATCCTGTAGCAAACAGTAACAGAACCCTCAACACTAAAATCCTGGACAATCGGTGGATGGGCGCGAACCATGGTTTTCTTTCACAATAGGCCGATGCACTATTCATTACAGCACGTCGACAGCTTGATATCATCTCTGAAAATTAGTGTGTTAAAAGATTGCTTCTTCCGCCTATCCTCTCTCTTAGCTGTTGAGTCAATGTTGAATAAATGCACGCGTCGTAAGGTAATTGTCCCATCCATGTATGGGATTTTCCACTACCATGCACGTGAGTGAGTGAAGAGATTTAGGTGGCTCTTATCAACGAAGTCTTAAGAGCCTATGGGGGTGATTGAAGTGAGTATGGAGCGGTCCCGGAATGAAGTGGCGGGTGAAACGGGAGATAGAGAAAACCCGCCGACCAGCGGCATCGTCCAGCACGATTCCCACTTGCGAAAATCCGGTGACCCGGCCGGAGACGCGGTTCGCCTTAGTGGCAGGCGAGCGTGCTAATCGCTCAGCCCCCGTGGCCCCTGCCATGTACGTGAATTTTACTCCAGAATGCGGTAATTTTTCCTTGCCGGTAGGGAAAACTATGTTTCCCCTACACGTTTGCGAATATTACCTTACACTTTTCAGGTGTACTTACATGGCTGTCGCGCATGTATGAAGCTACTATATCCGTTTCACGGGGCCGATGAAAAGAAAACTGTATATTTTCGCGGGTTCCTTCGGCAACTCGCTATAGGCTCGATAATACTTCGTGCACTCGAGCCTGACTTAGTTTTTCATTAGCTGCTGCTCCACATTTTTTTTCGCCAGACCAGGCCATGGAGTAGGTACTTAAGGGTTCTGTGTACCGGCTGGCAACTGCGAAATTTAAATAGGAAATCCCATGTTAAGGGAATTTTGCCTTAGTGCGAAAAAAAAAAAAATGTATTCTTCGAGATTTTTTAAGGAGAAGTTCCCTACCGAGGGGATGTTTCCATGACACATGACATGTATAGTCTGTTTGCAAAGAATTTTTGAAATATATGTTTTACAAAAAAAAAAAAAAATACATACTGCCTATTATTAGAGACGCATTTTTCGCGAAAAGATTTCAGGACCAGTTGTACTCCAAAACACTTTCATTCATTTGCACATGAATCACGGACGTTCAGTATCGTAGTACTTCATTACGATTGGTCCAGTCAAATAAGAATACGTCATCTCACGTAGACATCTGGCCAATAACCAAAGGAAGTTGGGGTTGTGGTCGTAGGATATTGAAGTTTAACATGACCATAGATATTTTCGCGAAAAACACCTGTCCCTACCTATTATGTTGAAAATATACGCTCATATGTATCTTCTAAAATTTTTGCATGGATTACATTTTGTTTGAAACGTCCTTCTTTAAAATGAACGCACTGAGGCGAAATTTCCTTAACTTGAAATTTCCTATTTAAATTTCGCGGCTGCTAGCCGGTAAACAATGCCCTTGAGAACACAGAGGTTTAGCAGCCACTTTTACTGCAAACTCCAACCGCTCGCTCCAGCAAAATGGTTTCACTGCCCAGGGAAATGTTGGAGCGCCGTCCGCCAATCACAACGCCTGCTAATCTATTCGCTCAATCGGCAGCCCGGCCAATTGGGAACCTTTCGGAGCATGCAGTATCGTATCAAACGCATGGGCCGTTCCCAGAGCCTCGCGCAGCCTATCAGAAAATTGCTTTCAACAAAGTAACAGCCACGGCATTTCGTGTCCGTGACCGGGTAGCACGGTATTCGCTCCTCTTTGACTCGCTAGTTAGATTATTCGCTCAGACTCGTCCAGGGCATGGCTTGTAGAATGCGGCCCATTTCAAGATCTAAGTCACATGAACATGTTTTTGGAATCTAGCGGGTTCTCAGATGAATGAGGATTCCTATACTCAAAGCAGAACATTATTGACTGGCATGCAATGAACAAAACCGAGTCTAAGAAACTTTACCCTCCAATCACGAAATGGCAGACAAGCTAAAGTGTTATCGATAGAGACCTGGAAAATTCGCGGGTTTATGTCGAGACAATCTAGAATTCAAAACAAGTGCATTTATAGAATTCAAGTCATTGGTCCACGCGGTGTTTGACACCACCTGGAGGAGGCACGACCCAATCATCGCCTTCCGCTGTGTCAGCAGACAACCAATGTGCAGTTGATATCGGGATATGTGTACATAAGACTGTAGAGTCTACCCTGCAGGTCACTGAACTCGCGAATACTTCATATCTCCAGTTATGGGAGATATGTTGGCACAAAAATCTTTCGCGATTCTCCATTGTATCTAATTAAACGTCGTTCCAAAACGCGAGGATGCTCATCAGCAGCTGCATCGCCTCTTCGCGCAGTGGAACAGACTGGATTTCATCCGCGGGATACTTGAGCTTGCAGTAGTGCAACTGTTGTGTCCAGCCGTTAAGTCTGACAACGTGACGGGGAGGTCATTCGCCAGTCCGGAGTGAGTCATTTGCAGTGCAAACAGTCATACACATACAGTCACGTTCCGTAGAGTGAGCCCCAATAGACCATTCAGTGCTCCTGCCATCACTCACACCGACATACAACTTCACTTCTGTACCTCCTGTTCTACGGGGTTTACTTGTGAAGCCTGTTCTCGATAAAGTGAGCACTTTTGAAATCAACCCTTGAAAAAAGTCACCGGCCCTGCCTGCATACATTTTAATGGGGCGCACAGAATGACATTCGCCCAATAAAGTTGGTAACGAAGGATGAAACGTAGTTCCATATAACGTCGAATAAATAGTGTTCGGTAACCATTTGTGGTAACGTAAATTTGTATTTCGTTCCCTTTCTGATTTTTTAAATGCATATAAGTGTAAAAATGAATAGCTTTTTTAAATATTTACTTTCCTAATAATTCTACAGTTTTACTTGGCCGACGCTTAAATAAAGTGGTGTGGCCCGTGCCAATGCTAATTTTACGTAAGACGGAAGAAGACACAACGTGCATACAAGTAGATCTTAAGAGTTATATGGACCTGCACGTTTTTTTTTTATGAAATAGTTGTTTGCGCGAATACACGTATCTTGGTAAATAAATGTACTGCAAGTTCAACTTTTTGTCAGAAAAGATAAAACATTTATCAATGCCCCTATTTTTTTACTTTTGTCATATTAAGTGTATTCTCGGAGAAAAAAATCATGAGAATGGTCAAATATCGCGGCAAGAGAAAAGTACATACAAAGATACGGTCGTAATAAAACCCCACTGTTCCGGATCTAGTTTACACAGTACAGCGTCACGACGGAAACACTGCACGCCTTGCGCGTAGGAGCGATGTGACACTAGGCGTGTGTGTTAGTGTCGCCCGTATCGCTCCCTCGCTTCTTGACCTTGGACGCTCAGCTCCAACTAACTTTTAAGCAGGGCTTTCAAAAGTGCTCATTTTATCGTGAACAGCATATAACTGTGCAGCGAGCGGGCAACTACGAGACTTTGACACCGTCGTCTTCTTCTTTTCTTCTTCTCCTTCTTCTTCTTCTACTGCAATGATAGACATAAAGTCTGCTCTACCACAAAGACTGTCTTCCCACCGTAATCTTGGTCTTCCAAAAGAGCGTCTTTCCAATGGTGCATATTGTCGTGCTTGTTTTGTCAACCTAGTATGATGCATCCTGTCTATATGTTCATTCGATTGTTGTAAAAAAATCTATTGTTTCTTGTAACTTGAAATTTTTTATTTCTTCCCTTATATCAACATTACGAATATGGTCTTTTAGGCTATATCCCAATATTCTTCTTAGGAATCTAATCTCTTCAGACTCGTTTTGCCTTTTCTTTGTTCTATTAAGTGTCCAAATATCACCACCATACATAAGAAGTGGGACTGCTAATACTTTATATATTCTTAACGTAGTTTCTATTCTAGTTTTATTACTAAACTTTCTATAGATAGTGCCACATATATACTGAAATTTATCTATTTTTGTTCTAAATATCTATCTTCGTCATACGAAATTGAACATCCTAAATAATTAAAATAGTAACATATTTAATTATACATCCATTAAATTATATTTTTGTTCTAACTGGGAATTTACCTTTGAAAGCCATTACCTAAGATTTAGTGGTTGATATTTTTTAAAATTAAACTCTTTTGTAACTTTTTGTAATTCGTTGGCTTTTTGTAGTCCACCTTCAGAATTTGAGAGGATAGGGACCCCTGATGACCTTAGGGCTCTAAGGAAGAATAGAAAAGAGAAAAGAAGAATAGTAAATCCCTCAAAATGGCAGAGAGAGAGAGAGAGAGAGAGAGAGCGAGCTCATAGTCTGGGAAGGCAATCTCTCTAAGGGACAAAAAACATAAACAAATATCCCGTAAGCTTGGATACGGAAAGGTGGTATACGCACCGCCAAGCTTTCTGTGCGACGGGCTGGTTACCCGTCCGGGGGAGATATTCAGACTCGTTGTTCTCAAAGACAGGAGATAAACGGACTTTGGTATCGTAATGTTTTAAATTAATGAAAAATCTAAAATCGCAATGTAAATAAGTAGAGACAGGTGTTTCTCGCGGATAGATTTCAGTACCAGTAGTACTCCAAAACGCTTTCGTTCATATGCACATTCGTGATTGGATGATGTTAAATGTCACGTGCCTCAAGTGTCTGTCGCCAATTCACGGATGTTCAGTATCGGAGTACTTTATTACGATTGGTCCAGTCAAATAAGAACACGTCTTCTCACGTAGACACCTGGCCACTAACCAAAGGAAGTTGTGGTTGCGGACGCCGGATATTGAATTCTAGCATGACCATAAATATTTTCGCGAAAGGTTCCTCTGGTGTGGGCATATACTCCATTCACGGTTACTTCAGCCTTTTCTGAAGCCCTGCTAAAGTTCTACTTCCAAGATATTCCCCCGCCTCGTGCAAACTAAGATTAACTAATCCTGGAGAATTATGCCAGGGGGACAACGCAGTGCATTCGTGCGCACTCACTGTAGCAGTATTTTGAATAAGGATTATTTCTCACTAGACGCTTCCAACATGCCTATTTTCTCTCTGATTTTTATTCAGATTATTTATAAATGAAGCATTATAATTTATATATAAAATTTGAATAACATTTCAATTTAACAGAAAAAAAAGTAACTTTATGAACTGTACACAAGTATAAAACGATTGTTATACAGGGCGTATTTAGGAAATAACTTAACACGTCATACATGGGGAGATTTTTCCAAGGTTTGATTTAAAAAGGCAGAAGAAACCGTGAATGGACTACACTCATTCTGTCGCCTGGCTGTGTATCTGGGAACGGACGATGTGCCTGGCCGGCTATTGTACACAAGTTGCGAAAGGTCCTCCAATGGCTGGGGCGGCTGGCTGGGAAGTAACTTCCTGGGCTTTGATTTGCGAACGATTTCCAGTCATGATGCTGGTCAGTGACGCCGTTTCGCTGGCGTGTGTTGACAGTGTTTCGTGCAGCCCATCAGAGGGTGGGTACATCCACACCGAAGGGATCACCACGCCATTTCGTTTCTGTGTACTTATTTACTCTGTGACGAGAAGTTAGGACTTACCCCTACCCCCCCCCCCCTTCACTCTCTCTCTCTCTCTGTATTTAATTAACAGAGACCCTACAATGTCGCGTTATGAAATGATGCTCAGCTAAACTCCACAGTTCACGGTAAAGTGAGCACTTTTGAGACCTTAGTTAGTTTTTACGTTCAGCCATTTTTTTAATCCTTTAAGCACCTTTATACATCAATATTGCCATGTAAGTAATTGCCAATGCGCATATTCCACTGCATTCTAAAGTTAAGGTCTAAGGCTAAAATAAAATATATTTATTAACTATTATTCCAAATGAGACGGCTTTCAAAAGTGCTCACTTTACCATGAATAGCCCTTACCAGTGCGTAGAGTGCGTTTACCATTGGTTCTGAGTCCAGCAGGAAGAGTCGGATGAGTGGAGGACCAATAATACAAGTGAAACTATCTTATACTTATATATAGTAACCTGAAGAATTCGTGGATTCATTAAGGGACAATCTAGAATTCAAAACACGTGTGTTTATAAGACTTTAGTCATTGGTCTATCGGTGTTTGATACCTCCTGGAGAGCGATAGACCAATCGTCGCCTTCTATCGTGAGAGCAGACAACCAGTGCACAGATTACATCGGCATATTTATGCATAAGACTGTAGAGCGTAGCCTGCAGGCCATTGAACTCGCGAATTTTTCAGGTCTCTACTCATATGTCGTTTATTTTCTTACTGAATTATTACGCAAATGTCATATTTGACACGAAGCGAAGATACTGCAATGTTAACATAAGTACGAAACGATTGTGGTATATGACTTATTTATAAATAGGGACCTGCAAAATTTGCTATACTATTTGGCATCGGGCTAAACTTCACTACGATGTATATACTCGAACCGGCGTCAGTTCCCCATTGGCTGCTGCATGGATGTATTTTTTTTTTGTACTGGATTGCAAGTGATTGGACTACACAATTGTGAAGTGTTCATTTACTGGTGCAGAGTTACCCAGGGCGTGTCAAATATAGTGTAGTCCAATTCCAATGTTTGAAGTTTAACGTGTCCCCAAATAATAAAGCGAATTTTGCAGATCTATATTTATGAAACAAACAAACATATCATGCATAGTGTGATTTGTAGATACCCGAGAATTCCGCGGGGTCATTTCTACACAAGTTTGAATTCACACACTTGTACGTTCATGTTACGTTTGTAATTGGTCGACGTGTTGTTCGACACCTCCTGGAGATAAATAAGCCAATAACAACAATGCAATAAATTGTACACCCAACCACCGTCTTTTACTACCACAACAATCAATCAATAAACAGTTAAGATCAGTATGATAGTATATAAGGCAGTGAAGTCTAGCCTACAGGTCATTGCACTCGCGAATTTCTCGGGTCTCTAGTGACTGGGTCGAAAAGAGAGAGGAGAGTGTGAACCGACTTCTTGCCGGCCAGGTACATTTGACAGCAGAGCTAATATTCAAAGTCAGGGCCTAAAGAATAAATTTTCTGCTGTTAAAAAAAGTAGACCCTAAACCGGGCATCCAAACGTACTGAGATAACAGCGAACAGTATGTACATATCCGTGAGTCCGACAAGTTACACTGAGAAACTTAACATGCGTTCTACTCTAAACTCTGTTATTGCTTTATCAATAGGGGCACCCGATTTTCGCGAACATATTTAATGACCAGCTGTACTTCATAACACTTTAGCTCAGATCCACTGTCTTGATTGGGCGATTTACGTGTACGCGTCTTAGGTGCCTGCTCGCAAATCACAGACAGAGTTTTCTATCCAGTTTTTTAATGCATCGAAGTGTAAAAAATTAGCAGATTTGTAAAATATTTACTTTCCTAATAATTTCTCAGGTTTACTTTACCGACGTATGAATAAAGTGATGAGGCCCATGACAATGTTAACTTTACTTACGGCGAAGGAATACACAACGTGCATACAAATAGGTCCTAAGCAAGGCTTTCAAAAGTGCTCATTTTAAAGGTGAACAGCCTTAACAATAAATTGTAAAACTAATTTTGTATTCGGCAGAACAAGAGGTTCTTTTCCCCTTTCCACATAGCATTATAGTGAAACAGTTTGTATATTCGCTAATCGCTGGGTAGAGACGGGATGTGGGACGATATATGCGCGTGGCTGGGAGGTTAACGGGCCCACGGTCTCGGGCTGCAGGCGCACATGAGAGAGAATAATGGAGCGACTCGTGTAGCGCCCCGGCACAATGGCTCGTTACCATGCCGCCTGGCAAGGCCAGTGCCGCGTGCTATACGCTGTTCACGGTAAAGTGAGCACTCTTCAGGCCATAGTTACATTTATCCTAAAGGTTGTTCACAATAAAGTGACCATTTTCACTCCCCCTTCATGCATGTATTTTAATGGGCGACTTAGTGACTTCCGCCCAGTAGAGTTGGTAACGAGGGATGGAAAGTAATTCCATATCTTAACGTCAAATAAAAATTACTAGGCAACCATTTGGGATCGGATAGCTAAAAGTTAATTTTTTGACTTTCAGTTTTTTTAATGCATCGACGTGCAAAATGAAAAGATTTGTAAAATATTTACTTTCTTAATAATTTGACAATTTCACTTGACCGACGCACGGATAAAGTTATGAGGCCCATAGCAATAATTTTACATGAGGCGTAAGAATACATAACGTTTATACAAGTAGATCTAAAGCAGGGCTTTCAAAAGTGCTAATTTTACCGTGAACGGTCTATATCAGTTTTTTTTATCCTTCCACCAATTTTATAATTAATATTGCCATGTAAGTAATACACACAGTATGTATTTTTCACCGGATTTTAAAGGTGTGTCTAAGGCTACAATAAAATATATTTATTTACTATTATTCCAAACGAGAGGCTTCAAAAGGTGCTCACTTTACCGTGATAGCCTACACCAAGGAATTCTCCAAGTCGGCGGTTGCCCGCCCGCCGTCACGAAATTGCCAACGTTGTGATTTTCTCACCAGTTTCAAATATCGTCTGGTGACCGAATTTCATATTTGCGACAGGGCAGAAAGTGAGTTATTTCTATAAAAATCCGGTGGTATAAATGGTGATTTGAAGAAAGACTGAACAATCCCCCCCCCCCCCTGGAATTGTCGGGTTATCGCGCTTTTGAGCCTTCAGGATTGTTCATTTCCCCAGAATTAATTATGCAACGACTTGGAGAGAGCATGGTAATATTTTGAGATACATATTGCACGCTTCAATGCAAGTGGTTATCACTTTACATTGTGGGCTGTATCATGCGGGAATAACGATACGGTTTGGCCCCACTGTAATGAGTGGCTGAATTACTTTTTACCACGAGTTAACTGTCTACACACGAATCACGTAGGAGCCGTGCCGATGTTGCAGAATTCTTAGTGGCTTGGTCAAATATGAAAACTCCTTCGCAAGGAGACAGCAACCAATGGCAACAGACAAACTGCTGTTGGGTGCTTATAGTATTGAAGGCTACCATGTACTCACAATTTTTTTTTTTTCGCGAAAAGTCACTAGCACTAGTAATGGGAACCTCTTCACAGGAAAAGTTCTTGAATTATCCGTGTATACAGCTTGAGAGCACTGTGTGGGTTTGTACGTGTGTCTAACGAATACGTTATTAAAATATATCAATAAATATTTCTTTCCTTTTTGCTATAAATTGTTAACTGTTTCACTGTTTTAATGTTTGACGTTAGTGTGTGTCTATGTGTGTGTATATATATATATATATATATATATATATATATATATATATATATATATATATATATATATATATATATATATATATATAGTGGTAAGCGAGTGTAAATAACAATAATAAATATTTCAAGTTGCGAAAACAAATATGTCAGTTTTTTGCGTTGAATTAATTTTAAATAAACTAAAATGACAATTTGGTTATTTTTTCGTAATTTTCATTTATTCATTTAGAACATTTTTCTCAAACAATTTGGCAGCCCTGCCGCCGTAGTGGCTTCCTGCCTTCTCTTACCTGCAAGAACTTGAACAACTATAATTTCCTTGCTTATCGCCGCCGCCAGCGAGATTCTTTCATTATCTCCTCCCAACTTCCGCCACACGCGGCCGAACAAGAGACCTCTTTGTGTCGTGTACGCCCTTCGTCCTGGCTCGAATCCCCCTTCCCTACGGTGCCAACGGCGTCCACTTAATTAATTCCCTACACGTGTTGTTGCGTGACATGCACCTCTGTTCCCATGCGCGGGAACGTGTAACCAACACCGTGGAACATTGCGACGCCATTTCGTACAGCGGGTCGCTCTCACCACGGACAGCTATATTCACAGTATCTTCGCGTTTGTCGAATCAAACCTTTGAAAAATCACTCTATATATGACTGGTTGTCTTCTGAATATTTTGGCTCAATTTAACCTCTACTTATACATATTACAAAAAAATGTTTATAATTAATATGAATAAAAACGGAGAGAAAACGTGGTTTTGGCAATGCCCATTCTCATACAAAAACGAGTGCACGCTGAAAGTATAATTTTTGGCAGTGTTTCATAAAATTTGGGAGTGATAGTGAACATCCTAGTGGAATTCAATCTGCTTAAAATAAACGATTGACATAATAATTAGAGAACCTGTAATTCCGCGTTGTAATTCAGTACCATGTTAGATTGCATCCTAAGTAAAAGCTGTTCACGATTTAAGTGAGCACTTTCGAAATAACCCTAAGAAGAAAGTCACTGCTGCTACCTGCATATATTTTAACGGGCGCACTGAGTGACATGCGCCCAGTAAAGTTGGTAACTATGGATGGAAAGTAGTTCCACAACATAACGTCGAATAAAGATTATTAGGTAACCATTTTGGTTAACTTAAATTATTTCCTTCGATTTCCGTTTCTTAAATGCATCGAAGTGTTAAAATGTGCAGTTTTGTGAATTATTTATTTTCTAATATTTTCTCAGTTTCACTTGACCGACGCACGAATAGAGTGGCGAGGCTCATTACAATGTTGATATTAAATATGGCGAAAGAATACACAACGTACAGAACATACAAGTAGATCTTAAGCAGGGCTTTCAAAAGTGCTCATTTTATCGTGAACATCCAATAGCTCACATAGTCGCGGAAAATTTAATGGAGAAATGCCTAGTGATACGGCGTTGTTACTGGTGACTCAGGAAATGCGGAAGCGATGCTCCTGTCCAGGAATATTGTCAACAGACACTAAGGACACCTGCAGTAGGTTAATTTTTCTCCCTCGCGAGCATGACTCAGAGAAAAACAGGAACGACGTCGCACTTGCTACGACCTGAGTCACAAATACCCTCCCCGCTGCGGTATCGAGGTCACGGCGTCGCGGCGCGGGGGAACCAGCCGAAGCGAAAAGCGCCAATTCCGTAGTGTCGGCCCAGGTGTCGACTGTCGTTGAGGGGGGGGGGGAGGCCGGGAAGAAAGTAAACAGTATTACCGCGATCACGCGCGATACCAACACACCTGACTGAGTGACACACACGAAGGCAGAACTACGACGAGAAGATACTGCCGTGAGTCATCGCAGAGATAATTCTGGGCCGTGTTGCAGAACGCTGTCCTGAGAGTAGAGTGAAAGCTTAGCAAATCGCTGGGGGAAAACGACGTTTTGAAGCAAGCGTGTAAAGAGAATTACTAAAACGTTTTAAATCCAGGATACAAATCAAAATCCCCTGTCTAAAGCTCACTTATTAACAATAACGCGGGTTATACTAGCCAAGCTTCGCTATAAAAAAAACTACGTTTAAAGAATTATATACCCAGAAACCTACATTTTCCATAACCTGCTTGTGAACATCATGTCCAGAAATACATCAGCACATAAAACGTACCATAAGGACTTTTTATCACCTAGTAATATGTACTTTAATATCTGGGTCTGTAACAAGAGCGAGCCCTTTTCTTTCAGTTCGTTTAATTCAACTAAACCTCCCACCATTTTCCACTTTTCCATTCGTTACAAGCCAGAATAATGTATGAGCGTTTCTCTGGCAAGATGCAGTTATGGGACACCACCAACAGCGAGTGATTCATTTACTCAAAAGATTGTTTTGGAACAGCCAAAGAGTAAAATTTTACTCGCTGAGTAACATTTTGGAACACCACCCAGGTAATTACCCTTAAAATAGCGAAGATATTCGTTTATGTTCGTTTCTCCATCGTCAGTTTAGCTCTTTTGAAACTTTAAGATTTTACAAATCCCTACCCATACCCGAGATTTGTTTTAACTTAAACGCTTAACTGACTAATTACAGTACTTTAACGTCACCAGCTAATTATGCTTCCATGTAGGAGCGTCATATTAAAAAAAGAGTAATATAGCAATCTGTGGCTGCATAAATTAGTTTTTTTATGGTTTCTTTCGATTTTTAAACATATTAAAATAATGGGTAGTTAAACATTAACAAAATTATGTATATTATCATCTCGCAGTCTCTTGAGCAATGGCTGCAACCAACAAGTAGTTATAAATATGGTAGTGCTTATTTTGATATTTATTAGAATTCAACACAACAAGCAAAAAAAAAAAAAAAAAACTAACGCAGTTTAAAAAAAAAAGTTTAATTAACCTTGTAACTGACCAAATACTGTAGATATTTGCTTAGCACTTTGAGTGTGGTACAAATTTAATGATAATTAAGACAAGCTAGAAGGAAGTCGCCTATATATACGACTGCAATAAGTAGTACGCGCCGACAGGAACGGGATTAAATTGAGACCCAGCTGCGAGGCTACAAGCCCTTTAAAATGCAATAGGGACGGGTGGGTGCATTTATGCGTACCGCGCGAGAGTTTTTCGCGAAAATATTTCACGACAAGTTGTGTTCCAAAGTACTTTTAGCTGAGAACTACTTTCGTGATTGGATCATTCGAATTGTACACGTCTTATCTGTCTGCCCGCGAATCACGGATTGTCAGTATCGGAGAAACTTAATTCCAATTGGCTCACTCATGTAACAGACTGTCTTCACACAAAGACAAGTGGCCAATAGTCATCCATGAGGACAGCAAATGTGCACATAGGATATTGAAGTCTAGTCTCCGTGTAAATTTTTTCGCGAAAGCAGGTGGCCCTGTTTATTTAGTTGCTAACGTAATATAATGTTGCAGATAACCTCATGAAAACTATACTGGCGAAGTAATATTTCTTCACCTGTTTCTTCAAAGAACGTGGATGCAATGTTACGACAAATCCCACACAACCAAATTAAATTCAGGTTACGTAATATTACGATTGCAGCTCCCAGAGTGTCAATATCATTGTATATCAGTTTGAATGCCCAGTTTCAGTAAAATATTTTTTTCCCGTGTAAGGTAATACTTTTTTTTTCGCCCTACAGGCCTATTCCAAAATTATCGAACCTGACTGAGAAGCAGCTCTGCCTAAGTTGAAAGGTGGAAGGCAGATATATATATATATATATATATATATATATATATATATATATATATATATATATATATATATATACGGGAAAAGAAATTATTCCAGTAAACCCACTGTAACATTTTTCTTTAAAAAAAAAAAAAAAAAAAAAAACAAGTTTACAGGTTGTCGACAGTAGGAAGCGATTGTCCGATCGCCACCCCGAGGACAAACAAAGGCAAGGTGGTTGAGTCAGACCACATGTTGTGAAGTAATGATTCACCCCAGTGAGTCAGTGACTACGGAAAATAAAACAAGGCAATGTTCCAAAGATCTGGTACGAAAACACACTTATGCTTGTGGTTGTTGCCTGGGATCAGCAAAACAGCAATACAAAAGTGTCACTGTCCGAACCAACAAGACCCTCGACAAGTATAGGTCGTTCACACTTTAGCAGAATACATGCCTATATTCATCTGTAAATAAAGTTACTGAACACTAATGAAACAATCGGCGCACGTTCCAGATGTAATTACTGTATGTGTACATCAATAATGTTTCTCTTGCAACAAGCTGCTGTCTGCATGAAAAGCCACGTCCTATTTAAGCAGGCCAATTTCTACGCCGCCAAATCAAATCCTTACGTAGGTTTCGTATTAACTGCTGTAACTGGCAGACGTCTGTGGATGCCTGAGCGCGCCTAGCATGTTAAGTGAACCAAGGGGGCTCAGGTATATGCATGGCAATGGAGGACGAAGGACGTTCGCAGAGGTACAGGAAATTTATCCTCAATGTTAAAAATTGCATTTGACCATTTTATTTATATAAAACCACATAAAAAATATACAACTGGAATACTACTTAGTTTTTAACACTCGGTGCAATTCCACTAGAATTAATGTATACATACAGTTTATCAAAGTATAACGAAACAGGTATTTCATGCCAGTGCTTTTCTTTTGAAACTATAGGAAAGGTCTTATGTCTTTATTTGCACAAAGTCGCGAAAATGAGCGTTTTTACTCACAGTGGACTGGCCCGTACTATAAATAATGCATAGCCTACAAACAGTGTTTATATAACAAGAAATGAAATAATAAAACTACAATCTACAGCATAATGTTCATCTACTTCATAAATTCCACACAATTAATCTGTGTGTAAACATTCTTGCCGTGCTAAACCGTAGTTTATGTGAAATTGTGGTCTACATACATCTGGGTATTCAATTTAAAAAGCTGACAAAAATCATAGTAAACATTTAGATTTTATATAAAAAGGTGTTAATTATCTTGTCATTTTATGTATTGTTTCTAGAATTCAGATTCACGTCCAAAATTAATGCCACCTGTACAGATGTTTGTCTAAATAATGCTGGCTTCAGCAGATTGTGTATCCAATATAAAAATAATGCTGTAGCATTTATGATACAGCTATTTGTACTAACTTAACAGACCGTAATAAACATCTGTCTATAATTTATGCTGGTAAACTTTATTCCAAATGCTATGTTCATTAAAAGAAAATATTTTCTTGATTATGAAACAAATAATATGCAAATATGTAATCCTATTTGAAATTCATTAAAAACTAAAACATTAACAGTTTAGAATGCTATTTCTGTCAAATTATTAGACATACAGATTAGCAACTAATGCTATCATTATAATAAGTAAATTAGTCTGTTGTTGTTGAAGTTAAGGCCACACGTATTTACTCAAGAAGTTGTAGGTTCAATTTATAATTGTAACGTATTTATTTAAATATAATAAAAAATATAATCTTTATATTATATTTGTGGTATGAATAAATTTATGTTCGAAAGTATGTAACATATTAATTTAGATTCTCAATTTACAAATGTGACTGAAATACATGTTTAACTGTAATGTTAAATATCTATATATTGCAAGCCTACTTAGTGGGTTAATGTATTCATTAGTTTTCAAGGTTTTACTTGCAAAAGTACCATAAAATGCACACACATTTCCAGATTTACAGCACTAATATTTTTATTCCGTATCAACTTTTTTCTCGTAGTTCTCCTATTGGAAGTGACATTTCCCAAGAAAGATTAACTCCTACGGACAAGTATAGGTCCCACCCTTGCTCTACCCGGGATTCGAAACCGGAACCACTCACGCTCAACACTCAACCGACTGCACCACAGGGGGCAGTCAATATGTCAACCAGAACACTGTCAGTGGTTATAAGAACTTATCTTAAGTGAACAAAAAGTAACTTATTTCATTAAAGATAGTTTATAAGTTACAGTTTAAGTAATATATTAATAGATTGTTCCACATTTTACCTATGATTCACTGCCACGTTGGTTGGTATTCACTTGCCTTTATTTGCGCTAAATTAAATACAGAAACTGCAGGCAAGTTTTGAACATTGTTTTAAAACATTTATAGTTTACCTTAACGTTCATACATCATTATTTTCTTTGGAATAAAAAATAGAAATATATCCATATTCTTTTCTCAGTTCTATTTTGTGTTATTATCTAGCAGTGGCTGTACTAACAATTTGTTTATCATTTAATAGTAAATTATTATAATTTAAAATGTTTTAAATTTATCATTCATCATTAGAATAAATATATTTGCTGCCCCGTATTGTGATTGATGATTCCGACAAGAGACACAATTCAAGAATTCTATGTCATCAAAAATATCATGCCAACAACTATGGATATGTTACGAAATAACATTCGGCATTGGCTAGATAGATGACAGCTCTATACGAATTTGTGTGTTATTATTTGCATGATTTTTGGATTTTTTTAAGAAGTAAAACTGCTATGCTGTAAAATGTGTTCAAAAGTTGGCTTAGCATTATGCTGTCTGAAGCCGCTCAATGTTTGCAAATTTTGTGAACAAATGTTGTCTTGAGTAATGCATTCCCGTTGAGATATTTCTTACGCCACGCCGTAAACCTTCACATCAAATACTTATATCCTCCACTCACCCCCATTGTAATGGTGAAATATATGATGAAAATGTGGAAAAGGAACAAGTAATCTGTTGATTTATCAACCACAGAAAGTATTCCATCTCCAGGATTGTTACTTTTTTCTAACGTGATTTTAATTCGATACTATTTCATATTTGAACAGAAAAATTGGACTCAACAATAGGAAAGCAATTTAATTCTATCGAACAATACATGCAGAAGATAAAGAAATCCTCCAGCAAAAATTATCACAAGAGCACTGCTACCTGTTTTCGCCAGTAAAAAGTCTACGTGCCCAGTTTTGCATTTGCTGTTGTTATTTAAGACAAAATACCGAATGTTTTTATGTCCGCGCAAATACTGCCGGGACGCAGTTTTGCTGCTCAGCTAGAGACCGGACCGTGCCGAGCTGTAGTCTAGGGAGTAAAAGGGGACTCACATGAACAGAAGTTGGCCGGCAACAGTAGATAAGTCTATATTGTTAGCCATTTGGGAAGACAAATGCTACCTCTAATATAATGCTTATATCATTTCTCAGAAATTGTTCAACCGATTTGGCGTCAGTGAAAGTAATGGGAATGTCAAAAAGCTGCATATAATTATACTTCTAATGTAGTAACCACTAAGTACTGAATTTTGATTCATTACTTCAAGTAAAGCTACGAATGATATAATGACTTAATAGTAGTATACAAACAGGCAATCTAAGATGCGCTTGGAGTTGCGCACAAGGGAACTAGGCGACCCCATCTTTGTTGATGCCATGTGGGAAAAATGTCCCATTTCCCCCGTTTTCCTCCAAAAAATTTCCCATTTTCCTTCACGCCCGCGGTGGCCAACTGGGATCCCAACCTCCTGCTATATCTGTCCGATGCCAGGGTGTTGGGACCGTTTCACCTAACGTCCTGGTGGGTGCCGAGTCTCATGCTCTGTCATTCCTTTCAAGATCTGTCGACCTAGCATCGTAATGCAGTGCCGAATACCAGCATCGGCTTACACACTTGCCAGACCTAAGCGAACATATAAGCATAGTTGACTGTAATTTCAGAACCAAATAAGATATAACTGACAATGAGAAGGGTCGCAGGGCTAAGTATACCCCATGTCTACTTATAAGCATAGTTGGCTGTAATTTCCCAACCATGTAAGATATAGTTGCCAAATTCATAATATAGGCATCATCCATGATGGTGAGAAGGGTCGCGAGGCCCAGTTTAAACTATGTCTACTTACAAACATATTTGGCTGTAATTTCCAAACCACATAAGATATAGTTGCTAAATTCATACCCTAGACATCATCCACGACGACAAGAAGGGTCACAGGGTCAAGTATACCCTGTGTACTTATAAGTATAGTTGCCTGAAATTTCCCAAACATGTAAATATAGTTGTCAAATTCGTAACACAGGCATCACCCCCAACGATGAGAAGTGTCGCAGGGCCATATACACCTCATGTCTACTTATAAGCATAGTTGGCTGTAATTTCGGAACCATGTAAGTTATAGTTGGCAAATTCGTAACATAGGAATCGCCCACAACGACAGCAGAAAGGGTCACATGGTCAAGTATACCCTACATCTACTTGTAAGCATAGTTGGCTGTAATTTCCCTAACTCTGTGAGATAAGGTCGCCAAATTCATACCATAGGCATCAAGTATAACTATATGTCTACTTATAAGCATAAGTGCCTGTAATTCCCATATCATGTATGATATAGTTTTCAAATTCAAACACAGGCATCACCCCCAATGACGAGAATTGTCGAAGGGCCAAGTATAACCATATGTCTATTTATAAGCCCTGTGGGCTGTAATTTCCATAACATGTAAGGTATAATTGTGAAATTCAAACACAGATTTCAACCCCGACAATCAGAAGTGTCGAAGGGCCGAGTATATGCTATGATTAATTGCAAGCACAGTTGGCTGTGAGTACCAAAGCATATGAGTTATAGTTGCCAAATTCATGACATAGGCACAATTCACAACGATGAGAAGGTTTGCAGGTACAAGTATACGCTATATCTACTTATAAGCATAGTTGGCAGATATTTCCATACTGTACAAGATATAGCTGTCAAATTCATAACACAGGCTTCACCCCTGACGATGAGAAGCATCGCAGGGCCAAGAAGGCAGTCGATATTATACATAGGAAATCT
The DNA here is from genome assembly GCA_029891345.1 of Dryococelus australis. Taxonomy (NCBI): domain Eukaryota; kingdom Metazoa; phylum Arthropoda; class Insecta; order Phasmatodea; family Phasmatidae; genus Dryococelus; species Dryococelus australis. The sequence goes on from CM056994.1 coordinate 281,504,494, forward strand.
TTTTCTTTGTTTATTTCTGGTCCTTTGCAAATAGTACTACATTTATCAACTGTCTTGTTGATGTCTCATATAATAAATCAAAGTATAATACAAGTTAATGTATTGACAAACAAAAGGGCAACTCTCACACAAAATAACATGTATGTTTTGCTGTTCATATTCGTGTTTTTATACACCTCTGTATTTGCACGGTCATGAGATGGATAACGAAAGTAAACAACATCAGGTGATTTGATGGCCGGTTTGGGTATTAAGCATGCCTCTGCAATGCCACAGAGTTTCTTCCTGATTGCCTATGTATTTGTAGCCCTGAACTTCTTCACACGATCAGTTGAGAATCTTATTGCATATCCGGACACACCTTATGGTCTCCTCCCATTTTAAACATATGTCATCTGACAACACACACATTTCGCACACCTTGGGTCCCCATTCGACTCTGGTCATGTGTACCTTCTATGTCACAGGCGTATACAACCGATTTAATACCCATTATTGTAATCCGGGACATGGGTGACATGACATGTCGTGGAGGAAAGGGTTCATGGAGGGTTTTGACTGCAACCGAGGACAATGATCTTATTACCCAGGCACAGTCGACTCCTTTCAGGAGCGCCTGTCAGCTAAAATGTACCACGCACTTTCCTGGCAGTTCGAGTACCGTTCTTAGGCGCTTGACGGCAGCGGGACTGAAATCCTGGCGTGCTTCAAGGAAACAAAGGATCACCAATGAGCACATGATTTATCGACTCGCATTTGCCGAGGAAAACATTGACTGTGACTGGTCAGTTGTTGTCTTCTCCGGCGAGTGTGTTTTTTCTTCGACTAATGATGGCCAATACGTGTCTTCAGACCTCGTAGGACCCGACACAATCCGAAATATGTGGCCGAGTGCTCGCTCTGTGATCATGCATCCGTTGCGTGTTGGGAATGGATGAGTGCACGTAGGATAGGCGTGTTACACAGAACCAATGATCGAGGTCCGAGTACATGCAGCCTCAATGCTGGGCAGTATTAGCATATTCTAGAGAATATTATGATTCTCTCGGTGCGAGTTTTGTATACCAATGGCGTGCTGCACTTCCAGCAAGACCATTCTCCGATACACACTTCTCGGATGGTTCAAGAATGGTTCGCAAGGCAAGACCAACTAGAGCTCGTAGTTTGGCCACCTTACACTGCCAACTTAAATCCAATTGAGAATTTTTGGTCGGAGACGAAGCGCACAATGGCGGCAAACTGACCTAATCCACAGTCAGCAAATAAAGTTGCTCTCTGGGAGCTAGTAGCGGATGCCTGGGATGAAGTAGCTAGTAGCGAACGGTATGCTACTTCTCTGGTCGCCTCTCTACCATGATGACTGCGACAGGTGGTTGAGAAAGAGCGATACCGGTCCTCTTATTGAGGTTACAACATCGGCTCTTTTCAGGGCCAAATAAACACTAGTGTAAAAAACGTGACACAAAAAACCAATGGTACACCACATGGCATAATGACCACATTGACATATAAACTAAAAGTGCGAGGTGGTTTCGAACCCGAAACAGAAGGCGTCAGAACCATGCACGCGAAACCATTTTTGTTTGTTACATGTGTTTTTCATATGGATGCAAACATATGCTTGCAAATAAAATATATTTCATGATACTGTAACATTTTGCATTACAACGAAACAAAATAACATAACCAGTAGGAATGAAATTCAAGGTCGAACTCCAGAACTCTAATGTTATTGTGTGAAGGGGAAATGCCATTTCTTCGACAAGTTCGGCAACCATGCACTCATTGCTATAAGCAGACAGCTGGTAGCATGGATTGACAACATAATATCATTCCGGTTCAAGTTCAAGTCCGGCCCGGGCTGATATTTATTTGTCTAATTCTGTATTTCATTCCAGGTGAATTGAAATAACATTGAAATATTTCTGGAACTGTTTTTCTTTACTGCACGATTTCACTCAGTCTGGTATTTTCAGTCTGACTAATAAAGTTCTAGTTCAAGTTCACGAATTACTCTGAAGTTTAAGAAAATGTGCGACTTCATTTCCAGTTCACTGCAGAGGAAATATGAAATAACTGTATCTCGAACTGTATCTCGTACTTCCTTGTGTCATTCTAGGCCAACATTTATAATTCGAAGTGGAAAATTACAATATATGTTTACTACCTGCCTGGAACTAACATAGAGTTTCATTTTTCATTTCTAGTTCAGTAAGGAGGAAACACTAAAGAACTGTACCTCGAACTGCATTTCGTACTACTTTATTTTGTTCTATTCCTACATTTTTAATCTGAGTAGACCAGCTAATATTCACAGACTCATACAAATATATGATAAGTTCTGGTGCAATATTCAATAATTTTGATCGTGGAGTTAATTGACCACGGCTCATATTCGATCAATTCCTCTGTACAATGGCCGTGGGGGCTAAACGGTTACACTTCTCGCCTCTCACCAAGGCGAACAGGGTTCGATCCCCGGCTGGGTAACTTCTGATTTTCGCTTGTGGGAATCGTGCTGGTTGGTTTTCTCGGGGATCTCCCGTGTCCCCTGCCGCTGCGTTCCGACGCTGCTCAATTCTCACCTCATTTCGCCCTCATCATTTCTCAAGAACTCGATACCAAGAGCTGCCCAGATCTCTCAATTCAACTACAACGGCCATTTTTAATATTCTTAACCTTGAAAGGTAGCCATGGTCGTGACTCACCAATTAGTTCCACAAGCCGGCGGCATATGTGTTAAAAACCCCCCGGTTTACAAATTCGAAAAACTGTGTTTACCAGCTGATTTAAATGTTCCTATTTATTCGACAGTGTACTTGTATAACATAAAATATGTAGACGTGCTATATAGATTTATTGATTATATTTAATAGAGTTTTCATTGCAAGTATTTAGTATCGATGAAATTACTTTGTTTTAATTTAGAAGTATGCTAACGTGTAAAAAAATACGATGAGAACATTATGCAAACAATGCATAATGAATTATAATTTAAATTAGTTTGATTTTGTTTTGAATAGAGAAACAACGGACAGGCTAACCCACTGATATATTCTGCCACATATAGCTGCATAATGGTGTGACTAGTTGGCTACAGAACAATAAAGGGTCACAAAGGGCAAGAAACTACTGGGGAAACGAGACAAACCATTGTTTTGCCACATTGTAAAAACTAATAATACCCTAAAATTCCACATATTCTTGTACAAAGTCGTGTAATCTAGTGATTTAGAAAATAGAAAGTTTTAATTAACCGATCAAGATTAGGCCGCCCACAAAATCTGGCCGACAAGGAAAAACAGCAAGGGGATTTATTCACTTTGAATTTATGTACTATGTAATTAAAACACTCATATCTCGCGAACCATTAATCCAATTTCAATGAACGACAATGCCTTGGATTCCCCTTACAATTCTCTACGAAATGAGATGTAAATGGATACGATTTAGTGAGTAGTTGTCTAAGCATTTAAACAAAATTCTAAAAAATGTTGCAAAACAAAGCTAAGTTCACAAACACATTACAAATACACTGGAAACACATTTCGATAGAAAGAAATCCTCTGAAAGTACAGTAATATGCTATCTTAATTGCACCTAGTGACAAAATGGAGACAAGAGAAACCGAAAATGAAATTATGGATGTCAGGTGGGAAACCTCTATGATGACGATGAAGAATGATCAAGAAAGATGCAAAATTTAAGTCTTCTGCATTATCCGCGAATTCGCAAGAACGGTTTGGAAAACAAGTAACACCAAGAACAATAAAACTATTAACTAATATCACTGAGAAACTGGGTTTAGGAACCTAGTAGTATAGCCGAATACCGAACGTTTTACTTATGGCGGTAATGTATTTACATTTTTGTATGATATACTACATTTATATCTGTGAAGTGCAATTATAATTGTTTGTTCCTAGAGTATATAAAATATTCCCCACACAAATTTGCCTTGCAGTGGCATAAAATTGAAACAGAATAAAAAAAAAAGATGTAGCCTTGATCACATCTTATTGTCAAGCCTTCACTTTGAGCCCAGTGCTACACTTTGAATTCGAATCAGTGGTAAACAATTGATTCGCAGTGAAATTCAACCATTCGAATAAGTGCAAATGGCTTCACTTAAAAGCAGTGAAAAACCACTGATTGTTTCAGTGAAAAACTTCCACTTATTGAAATAGTGACATGAAACAGTTTCGATGAGTGAATAAGTGACGGCCGAAAGCAGTGGCGAAATAAATATTGATTTTATTGAATTTATCCAAAAAAACAGTACGTGAAATAAACATACATACGATGGTTTAGTATTTATATAGCGCGATTTACCGTAATTTAAAGAAGTAAAAACAATATCGGAAGTGGCCGGGATTGAACACATACACCATTTCCATTTCACTTTTAGGCCGTTACCTTGCCATCTGTTTTACTAGGCTAAGTTCAAAATGAGAGCAAAATATATTTCTTATACTTCTTATCGAAATCTTGAAGATTTAAATTGTATGTCTTTAGTTTTCGTATGTGGTTTTATTGGTACTGTTAAAATTGTTAAAACGAATACTATGTATGAATATACTCTATTCACCACATTATAGGCAGTTTTAACCTTCAGAGCACTGTGGTAATTACATGAAAACAAAATGAAGAGATAAAAATGTAATGAAAGGCTGAATGTCCATATTACGTCGTAAAAAGGTGTTTTGAAAGAAGAAACACATTTTAGACAGTATTTTGTATTGGGTTTATTAGTTTATTCGCTGTTATTTCACTTGATACACATTGTTAAACGGGAATTTTTAAACGTTGCTTGACGGCCATTTTTCATTGCTGTTTAACTGACCCATCAGTCAAAAAACAAACCACTAAAAACAGAGAAAAAAATGACTGATGAATCAGTGGAAAATGTCGCTGAATCAATACGTGAGGTAAATCTGGCATGTTTTCACTGATTCATCAGTTAAATTTACTGAAGCGATCGTTGAATCAGCCAGGTACTGATGACTGATTGTAACAGTAACATTCTCCCTGATTCAGATTTAGAGTGTATTGTAGCATTTTGGTGGTTAGGCTATTCACGGTAAAATGAGCACTTCTGAATGCTCTACTTAAGATCTACTTGTATGCACGTTGTGTATTCTTCCGCCTTATGTAATATTAACATTGTGGTAGGTCTCATCACTTTATTCATGTATCGGTGGTGTAATGAAACACTGAAATTATTAGAAAAATTAATATTTTGCCAATATGCTCATTTGTACGCTTCGATGCATTAAAAAAACAGAAAGTGAAAGACATTATTTAAATTATGAGAAATGGTTACCTAACACTTTTTATTCGATGTTAAGATATGGAATTACTCCCCAGCAAACGCGGAAAATACGGGCCAAAATCGGGCCGGTAAAAGCTAGCCGACAAACTCTGGCCAGCCGATACCAGCCTACTGTTTATGCCGAAAGCGGCCCAATGGAAATAGGGACTGGCGGCTGACTGTTGGCCGACAGTGTTGGGCCTGCAAATGCTGGGCCTGCAAATGCTGGATGTTATTACGATGCCGGGCCTGCTGTGGCTGGATGTCGCTAGGATGCCGGGCCTGCGACGGCTGGATGTTGTTATGACGCCAGGCCTGCGACGGCTGGGTGTCGTTACGAAACCGGGCCTGCAACAGTTGGATGTTGCTACGTTGCCGGGCGTGCGACAGCTGGGTGTCGTTACGATACTGGGCCTGCGATGGCTGGATGTTGTTATAATGCCGGGTATGCAACGGCTGGATGTCATTACAATGCCGGGCCAGCGACGACTGTATGTCGTTACGATCCCGGGCCTGAAGCGGCAGGATGTCCACAAAAAAGCAGTATAACAATGGAGAAATTTTTGATTAAGAATTTTAGTAATAGTAATTTCCTATTTACGTATATTAATTTCATTGACTTGTCAACACATTATATAATATGAAAATAATTTGCTTGCCTAGTGTGGGATTCGAATCTTAGACCATTGAGTTCACAGTTCAGCACGCTAACCTATACACCATACAGTTATTTGGTGAAATCATCCAGTAATTAAAAATATATCATGACACAAAGTATTATAAATTAAAGTCTAAATTTCTTGACAATATAACAATTACTTTTAAAACGCAGATTATTTAGAAACTATTTCTTCAGAAGCTTGCTAACAGAAAAGTTTTTGTTGGATTTTAATATATATGTCGGATGGTTGTACCAATGAAAAAAAATTCAAAGTAAACAAATGCCATGGGCTACCATGCAACACATATATTATCACGAACAAAACATGCTAACGGTTAACACACGGTCTCAAAAAAGGCATCATGCCGTTAACAGCTAGCTAACATCTTGCCAATTCAGAACACTTTCCAAAAGTTTGTCGGCAGAAAGACATCATATTTATATCTTTATTGTGATAAAGAGCCTTGTCTCGAAAACGTTACCGGGCCGGAATAAATAAGATAATGGCCAGCTTACCGAAAAAATAAAGATGCTTTATGGGAATCGGCCCAGAAACATTTTAAAGATGCTTGCACAGTTTACTTTGCAATATCATGCCGACATATTTTCGATGATATCCATCTGTTATCATAAAGAAAATATAGCGGGCTATTGTCTTTTTTCTAACGCCTTGCAATCTGTCTCAAGAAAGACATCACACCATTGACAGATGGCTACCTTCTGGCATTGAAACGACAATTTCCGACAGTACAGGTATCGGGCCGACAATTTGCCGACACTTTATTGACAAGTTGTGTTTGCTGGGTGTCCATTCATCGTTACCAATTTTATTGGACCCATGTCACTCAGGGCGCCCGTTAAAATATACGCAGGTAGGAGCAGTGCCTTTTTCTAAGGTTGATTTCAAAAGTGCTCACTTTATCGTGAACAAACTTTAAAATTAATGAAGCCCCAAAGAAAAATCAGTATGGCTCGCCACTGCCAAACGCCGCAGCAGACACGGCTATGAAGTGCTAGTAGTGAAACGTTGCCGCGTTGACAGATGGCCGGGCGGTTGCCTTATGAAAAAAAAAAGGGGGGGGGGGGTCTAGAACGTTGAACATCGTCCTCTGCTTTTGTTACTATAGTACTTAAGCGTCGCGTCTCCTACGAATTTTTCTGCAATTAAATTATTTTCGTCTCAAATAGGAGTGCAAAAAAAACAAAATTAAGGAATGTGAGAACATGTAAATGAAATGACGAAACTCAATAGTAAAATGAATATCTTTTGCTGTAAGTAAGAATGGTCTCCATATAATCCTGCGCTTTAAATTTTAACAACCATAATCACACAATGCCAGAACAACAGAAAGCCATCAAATTATAGATAACATCCACCACAGTTCTCGTATGTCGGTATTCGAACCGTGTTCATGTGTGTTCGAGATTCAGATGCAATGCCGTGGGACTGGCTGGTGCACTTACCACTAAACCACCACATCCCCTTCTTGAATAACCACAGAAAGAGCAGATAATAATAACATTAATTTCAATTTGGAAAATTACATTGAATAAAATTATTTATTTAAATTTCTGAATCTTTATATAGTTGGAAAATATTTGTCATATTAACCACTTAAATAATAATGCAAATTAGTATTGTAAACCCTTTTCGTTCCAGACCAAAACTTTGTAAAATTAAACTTTAACATCTTAAACTTAAGATCTCAATGCTTTGTTAGAAAAGGAAATTAATTAACGAAACTTAATTTTAATTGCAATTGTAACTTTTAACATTCATTTTTCAATAGGCCTACGACAAATTCAAGCATCAGCAATAAGAACACATAATATTCTGCAGTTTTATGTTAACAACACTAGTAGCCAAAAGTAATTATAACTATTATTTTTATAGACCATGACATTACACATGTAAAACTGAGGGCTACATTTTAACATCTGACAAAAGCGTGATGTAAAACTGCACAGTATTTTGTACTGTCAAGCAGTACCACAAACTGTCAATATAATACATTTGTCGCCATTAAAATGCTCACTATTTTATATATTGCAAACAAAGTGTTTGGGATAAACGTACACGAAGTATACGTGCATATTGAGTAATTGACAATTAAAAATTAATGCTGGCGACATATCAAGAAACACTTTCACAAAATTTTACTGGGTGTAAACTTCCTAAATAAGCTTTTATATGTATTTCGTTCCAAAGTGATAGCTTCTCACCAAATGTAGGTTAAAAGCTAACTATTCACCTATAGTTTAACTTACAGTTATGTGCAGCTCTACTGATCTTTTATATTCGTTATTTGTCTATAACGTCTGAAATGAAATGAATCTATCTAACCCTAGTCATGGAGGGATCTCACCATCAAAAATTTCCGGCAATATACTGTATATTCGTAGTAAAATTTACGCATTAGGGGATGTAATATTTAATCTTATAATTTCTTGTCATGTTCTATACCTCCCACAAATAGGTCTGCATTCAAGCATACGATTGAATCGTAGCATTTCCTGCCTGCAGTTCGAAGGTAATACTGTATCTGGAAGTAAGCCTAACAGTTTTTTTTCTTGCTCAATTTCAGTTTCCGTTTTTTTTTTTGCTACTGCAAGGCAAATGTTATCATCCCATTCACTAGTGACAAATTTGACAATTTATTCACCGATTTTTTTTTAAAACACTATATTTCCCTAAATCTGTCGTCTCCTACAATCCCACAAGTACTTGCTGCTGCTAAATTTGTCTGGAATAAAAGAGATTGTGGTAGAAGGTAGGTTTTTTTCATTTGATTACATTCCTGAAAATTGACTCTGTTAGCCTGTACAGGCGCGATGTTGTACAGAATTTATTGCCTACAGGATTTATCTATAACTGAGCACGACTGCTTTGAGGAATTACTTAGCCTTGAAGATTTACAATATTTTCCTTACATATAGTTTTCATACATTTCATAGTTGTCACGATCAAATGGGGTACACTGTCGTGCATAGTTTGTATCTCGTTGTTGTATATACATGTCGTCTTTAGTTGTGAATATATAATTTCGATTAATACATAATATCACTGAATCAGCTAGAATGTATGAGAATCACGAGTTTCATTACAAGTTTCTACAAAATGCCAAATCGCAACGCTGATATCAGTACAGAAGAAGAATTAAAATAATATATAGAATATTTGTTTTATCCATTTGAAGAAAATCAAAATACAATCTTCATTGATGTTCGTTGTAGTAAGGTTTATTTTACTCCAAATTAACCTACTCTGATCTAAAACTCGGTGCTGCTTTTCATTTTCGTATATAGGGACTTAGTGCACTTACGCATCATTATAAAAATATGTAAATATATTATTTAAAGACAAACTTTTAAACCAAGTAATGATTTTTCAAACATTTAAACTAAATACAAATACACGACACTATCAAGAAAAAATTCAAAACTAAACCAGAATTAACATTAGAATGCCATTAAACTGTTTATTAGCTTCATTTACTCTGTCAAGTTTTAAACTCTAGGAGTACTGTGTGAATGCCCATATGAACGCTTAGGCAAGCTTGCATCGCTTATAAAAGAAATACAAGGATTTCCATACACAAAATTCTGCTTCCTGATGACACTTTATTCATCTTCTGATGCTGCCTTCATCTGCAAGATGCTTCTTCAAGTACTGCATATTGTGCCAACATTACGTAAAAGAACTGCATTCGAGTAAAACAATACTGTGTACACTGCATATAAATCGTCAGAAAAGTAGATATTATTTCCGAAACTTAAAATGGCAATCTTAATTTCATATTTTAAAAAAAAGGTGAATACAGTAATCTGTATTGCCCGCCTTGCTTGGTGAAATTGTTTACGTGTAATAATAATGTTCTTAAAGGAATGTGGAAATTGACCACGTGTTTTTAAATACAGCATTGAACAATGCTTAGGCTATAATTTTTTTAAGAATGTGGCAACGTCTTTAGAGCATATGAAAATATTTATTACTTGTAACAGTTTGTATGAATTCTTTGGGGTTTAATAATGTTAGTTTTTGTAAGAAATTTTATGTTTTTGTATGTATGGACTCTACGTGTTTCTCAAACCTACAATTTACTGAACCGATAAACTTTGTTTTATTTGCTTTGATTTTTGATTGTAAACCTTTTCTGCAAAATGTCTGAAGTATGTATACAGAGCAGCATGGTATTTGTAAATCATTGATTGGCACTGTATGGTTTTCTAACTCCCACTTCACAAGCACAGGGATATAATGCATTCAATTCAACTGCACAAACCCCCTTGCCAAGAGTTTTTATTTGGTATGTAGGAGTGTTTCTGTCTACGCCGTGGTTGCCTCCATTTTATGGGTTCACGGTAATTTAAGTGCTTTTAAAGGCCCTTTTATCTGGAATAATGGTCAGTAAATATATAATAATTTAGCCTTAGACTTTGACTTCAGATGGTGGTAGAATATACTCACTGTATTTATTACGTACATGGCCATATTTATTGTAAAAGGTGGTTATAGGTCAAAAATGGCTGAAATAAAAAAGTAACTAATGCCTCAAAAGTGCTTACTTTATCGTGAACAGCCTTTAGCAGATATGTACATCAATCGACACATGTGCTAGAAATAAAGAATTCGTGAACTGATTTCCCGCGTTCTTTATGGCGTAAAATCGAGCCACTTCACTTGAAATGTATTTTCGTCATGGTTATGACAGCTATTTTCTTGATATCTTGTCTGCTTGGTCAGGGGCAATTAAAACGCATTGACACTCGCCACGCACCTCATAGCGTGAAGTAATGGGTTGTCGTAAGTTCTAGACATTGACTCAAACGGATCTGTACACCTGGCCACCCTGCGAGTTTCTGGCTCTCTGTACGCTCTTCCCTCTCTATCTTCGCGTACTCCGACCACGTTTATGGCGTCAGTTCAGCTGCAGTGACATTCAGAGTTTACAATTTTTAGCATTTAGAGCATCCTATTAGAGATATGCTCTCACCAACTTTTTTAATCTGCCTTTTTTGTAGTATATTGCTATAAAATTGTCCCATTGAATTAATAGTCTCTATAATACCTGACATTTTAAAAACATAAATTCTATTTGTAACAGTTAAAAAATAAAGTATCGAATTCATTGCCATTATTTTAGTAGTACAAATCTTGCCAGAGTTGTTAGATTCTTCAAATTGCTATCTCAAACAAATATCAAATTAACAGGGATCACTATTTTCTTTTGTTAAAGCTAAAAGGTCAAACAAATGTAAGAAGAAACTTGTGTTGTTATAGTCAATAAGAGTAGATGCTGTTCATGAATGCCTCTGGGTAATGGACTGCATTCAACCATTTTTAACACTGTGTCTAATTTGTACTTCATTTCTATCCCTTCGAAAAACCTAAGTAAACCATTATATTGTTCTATAGTTAATGTTGCTCAACCCTAGCTCGTAATATCATCTTCTATGGTGATTGCCAAATATTGATCGATTAACTCCCAAAGTGCAGAATATAGTTTGCGTAAACTGATTTGTGTTGTCTGAACATTTATAGTTGTAATGCTACTGGAATATTTTAAAATGTGAATAAAAACTTAGGTTTGTTGGGAAACGAAACATAAATAAATGACCTCGCCATTGTTATAACATGTTATTTTAGCAGTGCTCAAAATGATTCGGATGTTTATATTTCTGATAGTTCTGTTTCCAAGAAATCGATTAAATGTTGCTACTCAAAGATAGTTACTATGCAGATGGAATTGGTTTCATATCCCAATTCACCCTTAATTAAAAAAAAAAAACGTGTGAGATTATTAACTGCGGCATAAAATATAATAACACATGTATGTACAGGAAACCTCATAAGAAAACAAAACATACCATGATATATTTCACTGAAAATTTAATTATTGAACCTGTTTGGATTTAATAAATGTTTGTCGAGAATGTAAGAAACATTTTTATTGTCAGTGAGACAGGTTAATTTTTATCCATACTTTTTCGTTTCACAAGTTCACAAAACATTTTACTTCTTTACGTCCACTAATGTAATGACTTTCAAAAAATTACCTACAATGAATTTTTAAGCATTTGTATAGGTGACCTTTTGAAACATACAGTATAACAATATATTATCGCTTTAATGCGCGATTATGGAAACGTCGATAGCATATTTGAACACTTTTCACCCTCTTAATGGTTAAATTTTAAAATAATTTTATATGTTATCCTTTAAAGTTAAGAGCATAGCGATATATTATTAGGTTATTAAGATATTGAGGAATCCTCGAACATATATTTACCGCTTTTCACCCTCTCAGTTGTTGGATTACAAATAATCCTGAAATCAGTTTTGTTTAGGGTAAATTTTGAAGCAAAAAGCACAATCATTCCTCGTCGGATTAATCAGCTACTGAGAAGTCCTCAAAAACATGCTTTACCTCTTTTCACCCACTTAGGGGTTAAATTTTGAAAAATCCTTTCTCAGTGGATGCCTGCATCCAGAAGGAAAGCCAACACTACATTTTCAAGCTTTGCATCTAGCCATTTTGTCTGTATATTGATGAATGAGTCAGTAAGTCGGTAACTTCATTGTGTACACAGATATTTTAATTCAAAAATTGAAAATAAGTTTCTTGTCCTTTTAGTTCGACGGTACAGTACATTGTTCCATCCAATGTTCACATTTTGCCAAAACAGAACATCACTTATACAAATACATTTACATCAACAAAGTGTCAATATCAGGCAGCAGCCTCAAATCCTACATGATGATATTGTGAAAAATGGAAGTTTAACTGTCGTATTATAAATACAATAAAGAAATTAGTTCTGACAATTATAAAGGAAACACCAAAGAAACAGACAATTCTGCATCGAGTTCAAAGCATACCAATAAAAATAACAAAAAAAGCTTTCCCTCTCTTTACAATTGTCCCCATGCCAGAGATAAGTAAATATTTGTTATACTAGTTGCGAAGCAAGAAGATTACTTATTACCGCATGTTTTAGAAAAGGCAACGAAAGCAACACAATATTTTGGAGAGTGATTCCAGTAGAGATTTGTGTGGCGTTACCTAAATTATGTCTCAAGTGAAGGCAAACTTTCTTCCGCCAGACTTATAATTCTCATTGTTTTCTTCTGCGTTAGAGTATGAAGCATGCAGGCAAACTGAACATTTTAGTTTAAACGGTAACTTATTGCATCGCTGAACCAACTAAATGTTAAGTACATATCATTAAGCTATATTCTTTAGGAAAAAACGAAAATAATGACATCCACAAAGAATTCTGTGAAGCCATGTCATGCGAGGAAACCTAACAGGGTACGCCCCTAGTTGAACGAAACACTTTCTGAATCCATTTAAACATTAACAAAAAAAAAACTTTATACTGAGCTAATAATATTTAAACCTTTTTTTCCGTGAGAAATTCATTTTCTGTTATAAACTATATATTTCGAAAATAGTTTGGTGCTGCTGTGTTTAACGGTTGTTTAATAATTCTAAATAAAGGATTTTCCACCATATTTCCTTGATTAACTAGGAACGTTCAGTTCAATTTAATTTTAAGCCACATTCCTTGGGAAAATGGGCTTATGTAATAATGCAAATGTCTATCTGTGATGTACTGTTTGTCCGCTCATAATAACATTCGAAGCCGTGAAACATACTTCACCGAATTCGGTACACATATAACTTAGTAAGGACATCCAATTTTACAATGTTCTGCCAAGCCATTTGCTTATTTTTAAAACGGTTTAATACAATTTTAATACAATGGGGCGTTATTCCATATCTGGGGAATTATTTTACTAGGTAATACCAAATCTTGTATTTTCGCGGTTAATTATGTACGTCTTTAATCTAGGAAGGTAGGTTCTCTTTGGTTCGCCATTGTGAAGGGTAGCACACCTTGAAAACAATAATCTTTTACATCATCTCTTGGGAATTACACAATAGATTCCTGCCACATATCGCAGGTAACTAGTACCTTTAAGGCTTATAGTAGATAGTAGACCATGGTACCTTATACATTCAAGATTAATGTGGAACTTACTCTGTTTTCAAAACGGTGCAAAGTATATATATGTATGTATGTGTGTGTGTGTTTATATATCCACACACATACATATCATCCAATTCTATTAAATTTTGTATGAAGAACGTATCGCCTAAAACATTAAATATGCCATGAAATAACCAATTTCGTTCAGTATTTTTTAATATAGCGCAACACGAAAAAATAAAATTATTGTATCTTCACTCAGAAAACAATCTACACATTCCTACCAAATTTGACAAACAAGAAGTACGCTGATATGAATTAATTGGACCAGGCATTTATTTTTAAATAAGTGGCAATATAGACATTTTGGTACGTTATACTTTGTCTATGAAACGATGTGACCAATTTCAACCAAACGTTGTATGCTGTATCTAATACTATGTATGTCATGTTAACATATGCGATTTAAATGTGTAAGAGACTTGTTTTCGATATGGTGACTATATAAATATTTTAGATTCATTTGGTATACAGTGTACCATACTGTTTGACCAATTTCAACCAAACTTGGTGTGTTGAACGTATCACCTACAGGTATTAAATATGCTGGTACATTGTCTCTTTTGCCCGCCATATTGTAAAGTAGCGCTACATGGCATTATATTGTGTAAATCTCGGGAAACAATAAACCTATTACTACCTAATTTGGCAAAAAATTTTCACCACGGTGATGAAGTAAACATATATGTTTCATGTGGGTCGGTCACTTAGTTGTAAAATGGCAGCCATACGAATTTTGATTACTTATCTGTAACTATGGAACCGTGTAACCAAGAAACGAAAAAACAAAGAGGAGGGTGGGGGTCATACAATTTTGAAATATTGCTCATGTACTAGTCAATGTTATCGGAAATTCGTAAATTTGATCGAAATAACATATCACATTGAAAAGAAACATTCGAATGAATTGAGGCTTTATCAGTGCTTTAAGAAAATCATGTTGTACATTACAAAATATCTGGAAGAATTACTTTCTGGGCCCATATTTGTAGGTTAAATGTTGTTTAACATAAACTAATACAGGAATGATCAAAGTCACTCAGATTAACTTTCTTTTTATTGTTGACAAAGTGGGTACTTATATGCGCAAATATATGTCTCATAGAGCTCAATTGTGTGCGTTTTCTCAGCCATTAAAATATCGACATAAAGAATCAAATCATTTTCTGTAGAACATTTTATTTTCTACACAATTTCCCACGCAGAAAATTATATTGTAGCTGTTTGTTAAAAACTGGATTAATTTCGTTAATCGGCAACCATTCTGCAGTGAGAGACATTGTATAACTAAGATGCCCGAGGGCATCTCGCTTGTTTTCTGACAGCTTTGACAAGTTCAAGTGCCAGATTTCAAAACCTTATAAGCTAGTTCAGTTAATCGTCCTAAATGTGTATTTTTTCTTCGCTTTATACGATAACTTTTACAAAGCGCGACCCTCTAGGAAATTGAAGAACGGGGGTGAAGGAACTATCTATGGCCTTCTACGATACTGTAGTCCAAACATAATAATGTGAGTTGCATCGTTAGTTTCGCTGCTGCATTCATCTCCGACCTGAAACGTCACCTCCTCACTCGCTTTACACAGCAGTAGAAATCTGTATATTTGATTACCACGGCTTTATTGGGCAGTCTGCAGTAAAAAATTTGACATAAAATGTCATTACAACATTTGGATGGAAGTAGGGCCTTTCTTGCTGACTTAACGAAGCACTAAAATACAAGTAAAACAACATTAATGCGGAGTTTCACGTTTCTCTTGTCGCTTTTAAAAAAGAAAAGGAAAAGTCATTCCTCTGAGAATACAAGCTCGCCAAGAAAAGGGATGCGTATTTTTATAATATTTATTCCCTTATATGAACTGTGGCGTTGTAACTGTCATACGACTCGCCCCGCCCCACGAAAAACCGGGGTCAAATCTATAATTTCGTTTGTAGAAAATATGGCGGGTGTCTCTGTTGGCCGGTGGGTAGTGTGGGGGTACTCCCGATACTCAGTTTTCTGTTGATACTCCATCTATACCTCTCTTCAACACGATCAGCGCTGAATACCTTAGTTTTTAAGCGCCGCTTACGTCTCTCTCATGTCACTGGCGTTGACCTAAGACTTTGTTTCACCTATGTGCAGTATTTCGAATCTACATTGATCTTTCAAAGAATCACATTACTTTGTTCATCTCCGTTCTCAATTAATGTTAACTTTGTAACCATCCAGTATCATATGTTACTTGCAGATGCCACTTAGTTATAATGTGAAATACGGGTTTTGTACATGCCTTACGAAAGCTTTCCTATTATGCCTATTATGTTTTAACTTGCCGACTGAATTACGATTATGTTCGGAACCATGAGTCTTTGTGGAAGACTTTTTTTCTTATGAAACTCGCAAATACTCAGCTTCGGTTAATCTTGTGGTCTGTAATACACAGACTCCATTTCCCTTGTTAGTGTTAATACTTCCAGCCTAACAATTACATTTTTGGTGAGAAAATTTAAACACATAACAAAACTGTAAAACAGAAAACATATGACAAGTAAAAGTATACAGGAAAAATTGCAATGCACTTGCAGTGTATTACATTACTTAGTCAAACAATATTTTTGTTAATCTAATGTATACGTGTAACTATGAATAAATACATTATTAAAAACAATTCCAACATGTTTGAACACTAACTTTGCTTTTCAAAGATATTTTTGCATAAATAAATGGTGAAGTCGATTTTATTTCTTAACTGAGAATTTGTTTGAGTAAATAAGCCTAGTAGACGTATTTTTATACAAGGTATGCCTAGTTCCGAGACAAAACGAACAGGTAGTCAGGTGATGTCCCCCATTCAACCGATTCATAGTCCGCCTGGCTGTATGAGGTTCCCACTGCTTGCAGCTCGAACTACTGTCCGCGCCACACATCGTGGCCCTTGAGCTCCCTCGTCTATCAGTAATGGGCTGGACACGGACTGGCGCTGCAGCGGGCGGAAATTACTAACGGCACGGTTATTTATACTCTTTACTAAAAGTATTTTCCATGGTGTCCGTTGGATTATTTCACTCTGAAGACTAGTTCAGTTCAAATTCACGTCAAGCGAAGCTGTCCAAATGTAAATAGATATTCAGCATTGCCGTTTTCGTGCATGGGTGAGAGCTCAGTTTACGAATACAGGATTGCGGTGTAAATGCACGACAAAGGACCAGAAGCTAAATATATTTTTACTTTATTGCTTGGTAATCAGAAAATGTTTGTAAATTATTACGCTTGCTGACTTTTATGTATTATTCCTTGAGTTTTTATTTTCAAGATCATTTCAGGTCATTGGGTCAAGTTCAAGGTTGTCTGCATCCAATATTGCGGTTGTAGTCAGTAATGTATTATACTTGCTGACTTTTGTGTATTTTTTCTGGAGTTTTAGTTTTCAAGGTCATTCTAAGTCATGAGGTAAAAGTCAGGGTAGTCTGCATTCAATATGGTGGTGGTAGTCAGTAATCTATTTTGCTTGGCGACTTTTATGTGTTTTTTTTCTTTCGAGAAAGTATTTTCAAGGTCATTCTAAGTCACGGTGTCAAGGTTAAATGTCGTCTGGTTATAATATTGTAGAATTAGCTAGTGACGTATTAAGCTTTGCTGACGTTTATGTATTTTTTCTACAGTTTTTGTTTTCAAAGTCATTCAAGGTCATGGGGTTAAGGTCACTGTTTCCTGCTTCCAATATGACGGACAGGTGATGTCGACCAAGATGGCGGTAGCCTACCAAGATGGTGGCCACCTATCACGATAGTCGTCTTTTGCACCTTCCAAGATGGTGGAATAGTTATGGGTGAAGGATGACCTCTGGAAAGTTCATTTTTAAATATATTTTTAACGATTTTTAATATTTATTTATTAATTTTTAATAATAATTTTATATACATTTTTAACGACTTTGAAACAAATTTCAGTCAATCACTATCTAATTAGTTTTTAATGGTTTTTAATAATTAATAATACATTTTTATTAATAAATTTTTTAATGATTTTTTTAATATTTTTCAATATTTTAAATTTTTTTAAAATACTTTTAGTAATATGATTTTTAAAACTTTTAATTTTTTTTTATTTATTGGAATTTTTCAATTGTTTTTTTACTTATTTGAATTTTTTGGGTCAATCATCAAAGGTCAAGTTTAAAGGTCCTGAGTCTTGCTCTACTGACCCCTGGGTGGATGATCCCTGACCCTGGGTCGCTGATCCAGCTCCCTGAACTTATCCATGGTCACTGATCCGCCTGAGAAAACAAGAATTTTCTAGGGGGAAAAGAGAAATTTTCAAAGGAAAAAGGAAAATAAATGTAGGGAGATTTAATAGATTGTTAGGGAAGAAAAGGGAATTTTGAGGGAAAAATGGACAAAAAGGAAATTGCAACAAGGCTGTGGGTGGTTCCTCTGCTCCTATCACCCCTCTCTTTGGGCCAATGTCTTTTTTTATATACTACTCACAACATTACAAATAAAATTGTTATTGTGAATTTATTCCTAGTCTCACTTGCACAACTAAACATACTAAACGGAGGATTAACTGTTTCAACGTAGCACAGATTGTTGATAAATCAATAAATATTGCTAAACAATCACACTGAGAAATGACGCTTGATTGCATCAGAATGGACATCCCTGTACGACATTTTGGAACTCTGACTCAATATCTTTTCATTTGACTGCATGTCATATTAATAATCTTTAAAACGTACCTCCACTCCCTCAAACCTTTACGTCAGTATAACCTCTACGGTTTCGGAAGTCAGATTTTGTTAGATGTGTTATAAAGAAAATTCAATTCTCTATCTCTATTTGTGTATTTCTTACAGACACTGGATACAGTCTTCTGACGGTTAAACTTTCGTTTTTTTGGTCAGCCAATTTGGACTGAAACTTAGAAAATGGTATACTTTATCCCGCAAGGAAGGTAATGCTTAGAATAAACATTTATTTAATAAATGTTTATATGTGCTAATGTTTCGTGTGTAAGACAGTGTAAGATAAAGAAAGTATCAAATTGGGACATATTTTGCTTATCTTGTAGTTGTGGGATTGACGATTTATAACAAAATGTATATAGAATGTTGGCCAATCATGTTTGTAATCACAATGTGACATATTATTAAACAAATGGTAGTTGTGTACGCCACAGTGGCTAGCATTCGCATAACATGGTGTCAAACATTGAGAGACCAATTGCTAGAAAGCATACTTACACATGTATTCACGAATCAGTTAAGGGACTGGTCAGTGTGGTATCTTCCACCCACCAAGTGTTTCAAATTGGTTTACTTAACATTACTAGCACGAATCGCCAATGGAGGCAGTTGGGTGAGAAACCACATCATGACAAAATACACCGAGTTGAACTGCCCAGCTTAGATGTAACGGTACTATACACTGTTCGCGCCAAAGTGATCTCTTAACACTTTTCGTAATGGTGCTATAACACACACATAACACATGAAATCACTTTTGTTTAACTTCAGCTCGTGCATAATTGGAAATAAAAACTGAGTTACGACTTAATACGTGATATTTATTGACATTTAGGTGCATACATCCGTATATTAAATGCAACAGGCATCAAGAAGTGCTCACTTTAATGCAAAACATTTATTTAATGCAAATATTTTCCTTCGAAATATATCTAGTAGCTCGCTGCATGTGTTCTATTTACGTTCTTACTTTTTTAAATGTGAATATTTTGAGTATTTTTTAATTACCGTAGATCATTCAAGAGACTATAATCTCTCCCTCAGATAATATTGTAGTAATCTCGTCTTATAACAATTTAATAATCAATAACTATTTCGTGTAATCCAAATTTGGTTAAGACATGTCGGGTAATCATCACGGTTCATGTAAATAGGCTTTTACTTTATGAACGGAACAAAATTGTTTACTTTTCTGTATTATCATCACATGGAACAAGAAAACTGCGCTGATTATTTTGAGGACAAGCTAAACTTTATACACTTATAGACGTAATCCACATTTGCATTGGATTACAGTTAACAAGACTCACTCAGGAGTGCGTGAAGCAAATACGAAACTTGCAAGGAAAGAGGTTTGGTATCACATGCTGTATGTTTTGGAGTAATATTGGCCACTTACTGGCGAAGCACGCTGTGAATATACAGTAGTTGATCGAGTATTTATTGGACTGTGAAGTTTAGACGGAAGTTACAGACCATTTCATGGTCTGTAATTATCTTACATATGAAAACATTATTTTAAGTATTGTGTAATTTTATGTTTTTAGTGATTATCACTTTATGTTTTCAAAGATCGCGTGTGTGTTGGCAAGGGGATTTATAACGTAATACCTCATTTAAAATTTAAAATTATGCTTGAATTGGAAGTAGTTTTTTCCAGTGGTTCAGTGTGGTCTGTTCAAAATTATCATTTACTATTTGTTTCTCAGATGTGATAAAGGCTATTTCATAATTCCGACGGTTTTCACCACTAATTTACTTTTACCGCAATAAATATAATATGTTGGAATATATTCGGACTAAACTGAGCTGAATGAAATATTATTCGTGATTTGTATGCTTTTTCCTCCAAAGCCGTTCCCTGCAGCAGTTAGCGACGCCCACTCTGCGGCACGCGCTTGTTACTTGGGAGGGAGCAGCCTGTCGAACATACCCGAAGTGGGACTTAGAAATATTTCCAGCTACACGAGATAGCTCATTTTTCGTGATGAGAAGTGTACATATAGTTTTGTTTGACACCGTTACTCTGCGTTCGTACCCTTCTGAGATCCTCAAAAAAAGAACTGTGAATTGATGTGGTATGAGAAGGGTATACCAGGCTTGTATCTGGCACCACCTTCATTAGTACAAAATAATTCTAAAAATAAAGTATATTATTTATAGCTATGTGAAATGCCGATCCGGTGATGGCCACATTTCCGGTGTCTCTTGTGGCCCAAATGGGTGTGACATTTCCTTTTTGTCGAACCCACACAGACCTCAAGAAACAAATTTTACAGGTAAAGTGCATGGACTCTCATCATTGATGTGGTTCCGTCATTGCAATGACTGCAGCAAAACTGAAAACTAAATGAGAAAAGTATTTAAAGAAAATTACTATACTTACAAAAATGGTTCATGCGTGCACACATAAAGCTTAAATAAATGTCTTATTATTAATGTAAAACCAATACATATCCACAAATGAAAGCAAAATGATAATGTAATGGACAAATTATAAAAGTTATATTCACAGGCAAGTTAGAGTGCATAGCGATAAGCACTTGGTTTAACTTTCCTTGTTACTATAGCTGTGCGCCAATCAGAAGCCCCGACACTTATACTATGTTATCAATTGAAAATTTATTTACAAATCAAGAAAGTGTGTATTTTGACTTCATTCCTCGGGAAGATATTTTCTTTTGTTTATTTATGGATAATCAGAACCACGGAAGTTTTTAACACTTTTAGGTAATGTTTAAAGCAAAAATTGAAATGTAAATAATTTACCATTTTACAAATGTCTTAGATCAATTGAAAATATTTACTTACGGAAAAAAGACCACTACTAACTCTATGTACAGACCTTAATTTCTTCGGTACGAATGTAGCAACATAAACAAACTAATATTATAATCGTTATATCAATTGTAGCCAGGTCCCTGTGCTTATGTGTTTTGCATGTGCTTATCGCTATAACTGTGAATATGTTTGGTATGTCAATTGTAGCACGGCCCTTATTGAAAGCTAGCTCGTACAGCTTCTTTAGAAGTACTTAATTTAACACATACACTGCATAATGTAATCTAACCTTTACAAAACATGCACTCGCAAGTAAACAGGAGCTCTGGGAGTCTGGGGTGTTGACTATGACGTGAAATTTAAAATTACATTAAATTTCAATAACTACAATATTTTTGCGGCCAAAGTGGCAGATATTACAAACAATTATGCCTACTTCGTTGATATTCTATTGATATCTATATTCGTTGATATCGTTGATATACTATCTTCGTTGATATTTCTCAAAATGTAGTAAGTTGTCTTGGCGAACATCCAATTCGAAATTTAAACATGGAATTGTTCTATAGGCCTAACTATTGACAATTATTTGTTAATACTTTATAATTCTTATTACGGCAAGCATTACCAAATAAAACAATTAGGCCTACACTTGCATCACGATAGAATGTCGCCAACAAGCACAGCTATAGGTCTATAGTTAACAAAACCAGCTTCAAGATTTTATAGTTTATATGTTGGAACACCTTTGGTGTAGCATCAAACTGCGACGTTTATGTTATGTTAACAAAAGTAAAACTTAATACTGTAAATTTGGATGAATAACTACACGAACACAAGTTTGAGGTTAGGCCTACATTACAAAATAACACAGTGATTTCAAAACGTGTCAAATTAATTTATAATTATTGACAGGCACATTTGCACTTGTTATCAAGGCAGATTTAAGAAACGTTACATAGCTGGGCGTAAATAGATACGTACAGATGTATTTGAGGTTAGGCCTATATTACAAAATAACACAGTGATATAAAAACGTGTAAAATTAACGTATAATTATTAACTGCCAAATTTGCACTTGTTATAATGACAGATTTGAAAGAAAGGTTAAACAGATGGGCGTAGGTAGATAGGCGCAGATAACTTATAATATTATTTGTCAAACTTAGGATATAACATGCACTTCACAAACTCACATGAATATAATAATGTTGCGTTTCTGCTGTCGTTCATTTACTCTATAATTGTTATTTAACTTTCTGTTTATAATATCACGTTTCTAACTGTCAATTTATACTTAATCTTTTTTAATTTTTTTACTGGGGATAAGCGGCGAAAACACGCCGTAAAAACACATTTACATTTACTTCCGGACAGTTGCAGTTAAAATTTTCATAATTTCTGCAACTCGTTCGATCACCTTGCACAGGTGACGAATTAAAGAATAAATACTTTCGGTGTGATTTATAATGTCCTCCTGACGCTGAATATTTGTACATAGTTTGCTGGACCTCATAACTTTAAACAAAATCACTACAACACAATTAAACATTATACGACCTATAATAAAACAATGCTGATTGCAGATAAGCTGGAAAATAAATGAGAAATATTAAAACACAACTTCCAGTTTCCAAATGTGTAGTTTGCCTCACAAGCAAAACCAAGCAACAAACATGAAGGAACCACAACAACGGACCGTTGGTTTTGACCGTTGCACCGATCACGTGACACAGTATAATTATGAGTTACAGTAAATACATTATCTTTACGCCAATCATTACTTTAAAGTGTACAAAATAAACTTCAAACAGCTTAAGTAGCCATAAATTTAAACATTACACTTGCAATACCGTGTTATTTCGTAGAATTATTTTTCACATTTCACTGCCAACATAATTGGGTGTGTTCATCCCCATCCTGTGTGGTGACACACATGGTTATACATGCGCAGTTGCGGGTGGTGGTTTTTTCCAAAGGTTGATTTCTAGAGTGCTCACTTTAACGTGAACGGCCTATAAGAGGGAAGGTAAAAAACAATGCCTGAATTTAGGTTTTTTTTTTAATTTTCAGCCTAGGTTGATCTTAAAGTGGACTGAATGATTCGAGAATAACAATTGGCAAAGTAGTACTAAACAGTTATCGAACCGGACTAAAACACGATTGCGGTGAGATACTCGCCAATTTGCCATTGACTGTAAATTCCGGAGCGAAAGACAGTCTACCATACATGACGAATCTAAAAGCGTAAGAAACGAATCAGCTGCCATATTAAATAGTTTTTATGTATAAAACAGGCGTTTAGAATTTATGATTAGTTTGGAAGCGTCGAAAACAGTTGAAAGTTAATTCCTAACCATGGAAGAGAAACTGAGTTCACCAAGAAATATTAAAACGTAATCTTTCGTTTCTCGATTGGTTTGTTCTGTGTTTCCAAATATCGCCGAAAGATATCGTTCACTATAAATACACCCTACCTTCGTTTTTGACGACATTTCGTTTCCGATGCGAAATTTTGCTGTGAATTGGGGAAGTCATCCCATATTTAGTTACACTTTAGCTCAGTCCAAATTCAACTAGTGACTTAGTTCTTAGAAGCCAGAAATTTGACCTTTATATATGAGTACAAAGCTGTGTCATATGAATTGAAGGAAAAGTGACAAATGTTTGCAACAGAAAATAAAAACTATTCAGGGAAATATGTACCACGAGCGACAATGAATGTTTACAAATTACACCAGCGACAATATCTTACAGAATTAACTCTGATTATTCTGGTTAACAGTGATTTTGACTGTTCGAAGTCGTTAATTGATACTGTATTTGACTGAGCCATCAGTCTGTTAACATTTAACTGCTATTCTCTAATTAAATCAAACACTATTACAAGTTCTATACTTTCGAGGAATGCGCACGAGTGTGGCCCAAGCGGCGATAGTATTGCAGACGGTTTATATCTGTTCTGTAATAGCACAGAAATATTTTCGGTCCTTTAAACAAGATTTTAGTTGTTTTTTTTTATCAGTATCTTACTAAGTAACTATATCGTTTTAGCGAACATTTTCAAAAATAACTTTTTTCGTAATTTTTGAAATAAAACTTGACTTATTGCATTTCCTGTTAGATATAAAAGAACATTTAGTTGGAACGCTATTTACTTGGCTCTTTACTAGCTGAAAGTAAGTCAATATTGGACACTGTAGTGTAGCCTACAGTATTAACGTAGAGACCTGAAAAATTCGCGGATTCATTTCGGAACAAGCTAGAATTCAAAAGACTTGTGTTAATAAAACTCTAGCCATTGGTCCACTCGGTGTTTGACACCTCCTGGTGAACGCTGGCCCAATCGTCGCCTTTCACTGTGGCAGCAGACAACCAATGTGCGGTTGAGATCTGCGTATTTGTACATACATAACACCGAGGCGTTTAGCCTGCAGGTCATTGAACTCGCGAATTTTTCAGGTCTCGAAGTATTAATGTTCGGCGTAGCGTAGGACAATACGATTGAGATACAGAGACCAAAGGTATTTTTGCAGTGATGGGTGTAGATAACTCATTTTTAGACCGTCTTGAACATGGCTTAAAGCGTGCATACATCAAAGTGTTACAGTGTTGATTCCTGGGGCCTATTTCATAAAAGTTACAATTCGACGGTGACAGGTGACAGAAAGTTGTCAGACAGGTTTACAATCCGACAAATGTGTATTTCATAAAAGCTGACAAGTTTACACATTGGTCATGACAAATTTGTAGAATTGTATGACAATTTGACAAATAGTTGTTTCGCCAAAATTTTGAGTTGATAGGTAAAAATCCGACAAATGTGTCAAATATTACACCACATACAATTTTATGAAACAGATAAGTATAATCACTCGGTGACGTATCTACAAATTTGTAGGATTTTCACTGCAGAAGTGACAGGCAAGCTTTCTTATGTAACCAGTAATTTGTAATGTTTATATAACATGGCAGTTCAATTGTGTTTCAGTATTGTGTGGATTAACTTTGCTTGCCAAATAGCACATCCTTTTCCTCTCGGATCAGGTTTAGTATAGTAATCTTATCCACATTACTCGACATTCTGCTGCTAGAGAAAACAAAGTTATGTGCGTGGAATTATTATTTACCGCTTAATTATTTGTTCAAGAATCGCATACAAGGCTGCGATCGTTTATTGTAAGCGCACTTGAGAGCTATCTAACGTGTAATAAATGAAACTTATGGTTTGACACAAAATTCTCGCGTTTATTAAATTGTTATTTTAAGTCTGACAATTTACGCTTTTTTGCTTGTCAAATAAGGGGAACTTGTATTATTTATGTAACATAACATTGTCATGATATACTGACCAATTTGTCGGATTTGACATAATTGTCGAATGTGTCACACCTATTACGTTTATTAGATTTTTTCAGGATCTACAATAGCGTCTAAAATACACTAAAGGCTGTTCACGATAAATTGAGCACTTTTTAAATCAACCTTAGAAAAATGTCACTGCTCATATATTTTCACGGACTCACTGAGTGACATGCGCACAGTAAAGTTGGCAACGATGGATGGAAAGTAATCCCCTGAGTTAACGTCGAATTAAAAGTGTTAGGTAAACATCTGTGCTAACTTAAATTATATCTTTCGCTTTCTGCTTTTTTACCGCATCTAAATAAATGTAAGAATTAGCAGAATTGTGAAATATTTACTTTTTTAATAATTTTATTGTTCCAGTTGACCGAAACATGAATAAAGTGATGCAGTTCGTGGCAGTTCTAATTTTACATAAGGCGGAACAATACATAACGTGCATACAAGTAGATCTTAAGCAGGGCATTCAAAAGTGCTTATTTTAACGTGAACAGCCTATACGCCTTTTTAATATAAAATGACTCGTCGTCGGTCTACTCTACTCTCGCCATACTCCTTGTGACAAAAGAAGTGACAGCTGAACCTGAAGAACCGTTTCTAATATTGCCAATATTGCCGTAGTGTCCAATGTTGTTTACATGGAAATACTCTTTTCGGAGTATTCCAGACATAGACTAAATATGAAGTAAACCGATCTCGCTGGCTGCGCACAACCAATCTCCCTGTCACAACATTGAACTGCTTTTCTCTCAACACGTCTAGTGAAAATGGCTTGGATTAGGTTTGAGGTTAGAAAACTGATTTGCAAACAAGTGCTTTTCGATATATGTATATTTCCTCTAACCAATTTGTAATGCAGTTCGATTAAATTTATATTGGTAAAAGTATTTTATTCATTAAATAGTGCATGTAATTTCAAAATTATGATACAAACAAACACTTACATCAATGTTGACCACGTGACTTTGGCAGTTGTGTATGATTGGGGTAGGTCAATTCTGGGTACATGCGCAGAAGACGAATAAGTAATCTACCTCATCATTAGTCTATAATTCTAGATCGTTCTGTAACTGAAGTTCCAACTGAGGACTCCAGCAGCAGCGTGCTTATGTCTCAGCCTCTATCCACCCACTTTAGCCGAATCAGAAAAACAAAATGTTACAAATGAGTTGGCAGTACTCCTCTGACAGGGTGCTCAATCCGTTGTATAGCGTACGAGTACGTGTAGGCTGTTCACGGTAAATTGATCACTTTTGAAATCAACCTTAGTAAAAAGTCACTGCTCCTACCTGCATATATTTTAACGGACGCACTGAGTGACATGCGCCCAGTAAAGTTGGTAACGATGGATGGAAAGTAGTCCCACACCATACCGTCTAATAAAAAGCATTAGGTAATCATTTGGGCTAACTTAAATTATTTCCTTCGATTTATGTTTCTTGAATGCATCGAAGCGTAAAAATGAGTACATTTGTCAAATATTGACTTTTCTAATAATTCCACAGTTGCACTTGGCCGACGTATAAATACAGTGATGAGGCCCATGGCAATGTTAATTATACACAAGGCGGCAAATTACGCAACGTGCATACAAGTAGACGTTAAGCAGGGTTTTCAAAAGTAGTCATTTTACCGTGAATAGCCTATAGGAATTTCCACGCACTGTGCTCTGGTCTCTGCCTGCAAGTGACGTCATTCGCACGGTCACTGCGACGCCCTAGCTGCGTGGGCTTGCGGGCTTTGTCCTGCACGAACGACGAACTTACTGCGAAATTAAATCGTGCGGGCAGTCGGCCGCGCTAGCCAGCGGCTTTCTTCCGTGCTTCTTCCAAGCAAATAATCAGCCGCCTTTCACCGCACAGGTGCACACGAAAGTTGCAAGACTAGGCTTCTGTATCTCTCCTTCGATCTTGATTATTTTCTTTCCTCTAATTTCACGGTTTTGTTGTTTTCGTCAATTTGTTTCGTTAGGCGAGGTTACGTCAAGAGCTTTCTACTGACCCCAAGCTCAACGACTTAAGATATCGCAGGAAAATTGCAAACTCGATTATTTTGTGGCCTGAATTGCGTTCCAAAATCTCATTCGGTTAGCAGTGTCGGCTACGCTACTCTCGATCTAAATCGGAACGAGCGACAACAAACACAGAAATACCTCTTAACGAAATTCAGTTAAATAGCTGTTAGAAACTGACTAATCAAATTAACAGCGAATAACAGGATTCACCGGATATCAGCAGAAATCCCCATTGCGGAGATGTTAAAAAAAAAAATAAAAAAACCCCCTTTATATCGAAACAACGTTATCATATCCACGATACATCGATATAAATCGTCGATATATTTCAACTATATTTATTCGAAATCAGTAACTTTTCTCATGTATAGGATAAAATATTTCTAAAATGCTCTTTTAATGGACTATGTTTTGAATACAAAAACTGAACTAAAAAATTACTATTTTTACTTTGGCAACATGCACCAAAAACAGGCTCTACACCTTTTTTGCAATGCCTCGAGTTATCAGTATGTAATATACCAAGCAATTTTACATTTGCAAGTCCTTTAATACATAAGATATCGGTTTTTGATTTACAGAAAATCGATATTTTTCTTTCGATGCATCGTTCCGTAAAACGAGGCATTAAAAATAACAGAGAACTGAAAAATTCGCGGATTTATTTTTAGACAAGCTAAAATTCAAAACATGTGTTTTTGTACAACTTTAGCCACTGGGCCACACGGTATTTGACATCTCCTGGAGAACGCTGGTCCAATCGCCGCCTTCCACTGTGACAGCAGACAACCAAATATCAACATACCTACACCATTGCATCGGTGATATTCAGCTTCCATAATAATCTCGAAGCTTTTATTACAGAGTGCTTAGCAGCCGTTTAAACAACGAAATACAGCTGCACACACGAGCAAAAATGGCACCACTGGCCAACAAAACTGTTGGAACGTCGTTCGTCAATCAGCGCGTGGTAACTTTCTTGCCGGCCGGCAACCCCGGCCAATACGGAAACTTGCCAGGCCCATTCTCAGATAAGAGCCGCTACGCCGTTGCGTCTCTGCGTACTTATCTGCTCTGTGCTCGCGCGTTCTACCTCGGGTTGGGCACTCCTTAGACTAGGGTAATCTGGACTGTTTCGAGTTTAAGGGGCCTGCCTACCAAGCCAGCAGCCGCGAACTTCAAATGGGGAATCAATGTTAAACGAAATTCCTTCTCATTGCGTCAATTTTAAAGATAACTATTTCAAACAAAAAACACGTTGACGCGATTTTCTCAGAGAATATTGCTATATTAAATTATTTTTGAAAAAAATATATAATTATCCGCCTTTTTCTTATATGTAAATTTCAATAGTTACATTTCATAAAAAACATATTAAACAAAAAAATTAGCAAAATATTTTTAAGTAGCATCATTAAGAAATTTCACGTAGAATATTTTTTGTTTGAAATAGTTATCTTCGAAACTGACGCATTGAGAAGTAATTTCCTTTAACATTGATTCCCCATTTGAAGTTCGCGGTTGCCGGCTTGGTAGGCAGGCACGTTAAAGAACACAACGGGCTAGAGCAGGCCACGTGATATTCAAGCACGCTAAGCTTCGTCTGAAACATCGTTCAAGAAGACAGCATTGTGGCCAAACCAACGGTAGGCTCACACACACACACACACACACACACACACACACACACATATATATATATATATATATAACACCATAGAGATATGAACGTCATTTTCACATTTTAAGAAAAAATTGCAATTTCCCTCCCTATAACAAACAGCACTTCTTTGTTAACAGCGTTCTGTGGCTGGGTTAATGAACTAAAGGTGTCAATAAGGCCGCCAACTTTTCAAGTAGTTTCCAGATGGCCGTGGTCCTACCGTTGATTTGGTCACAATGCTGTCTTCTTGAACGATGTTTCGGACGAAGCTTTGCGCGCTAGAATATCACGTGACCTGCTCTAGCACGTTGTGTTCTTTTATATATATATATATATATATATATATATATATATATATATATATATATATATATATATATATATATATAACAACGTTAGCAAATTGACCCCCTTATGGACTGACTTAGTTCATGCAGTAGCCGCAGAGCGATGCAAGTAAACTAGTGTTATTAGCGTTGCTGATATATATATATATATATATATATATAGGGGTCAATTTGCTAACATTGTTAGATATGCGAGTGGACAGACCTGTCTTCTACGGCCGTGGGTAGGACTCTATAATTTACGACAGGTGTTTTCACGGAAATATTTATGGCTATGATAGACTTCAATATCCTACGTCCAAAACCACAACTTCCTTTGGTTATTGACCAGGTGTCTGCGTGAGCAGACGTGTTCTTATTTGGCTGGGCCAATCGTAATGAAACACTCCGATACTAAACTCGTCCGTGATTGACGGACAGACACTTGAGACACGTGACATTAAAAATAATCCTACCACTAATATGCATATGAACTAAAGTGTTTTGGAGTACAACTGGTCCTGAAATCTTTTCACGAAAAACACCTGTCCCTATCTATAATATATTCACGGTTATATCACACTTTCCTGAATGAATTGCTTAAGTTCTACTTCCTGGATACTCCCCTGCCTCACATAAACAAAGCTTAGTGAAGTCTAGAAAATTACACGGAAGAACAGTGCGCCGGAGAATTATTTCTTACTAGGCGCTACTAACACACATCTTTTCTCACTTTGTTTCCTCTTATTTACTATACGTGAATTATTATAAGTAATAAATAAAATACAGAACAAACTTCATTGCAATGAAAAATAAGATACCTTAATGTTAACAGATGTATTAAATGTTTGTGATGCATATCATATTTAGGAAATAACTACACACATCATACATGGGGTGATTTTTCAAAGGTTTGATTTAAAAAGTGTGGATAAACCGCGGGTAGACTATAATGACATCTGTGCAAGAAATATAAAAATAATATACAGAATGTTTAACAAATGAGGTGGTGAGGTGAGAGATTTGGGCGGCTCTTAACAACAGCGTCTTGAGAACCGATAAAGGTGAAATAAGGTGAGAGTGGAGCAGTGCCGGATTGCAAGGTTTTACAAGTAATTGTTCACAAAACGTAAGGTGAAACGTAGATATGTAACGTATAGCCTAACGCCCTTATTAAGGCTGGTACACACCCTTAAAAGTGGATGTGCTAGACTAGTTTATTGCGAATAACACGGAAGTAATTTACTTAGAACTTCGAACGGATAAGTAGTATGTCATTAAATAAAGATACACAACTGCAGCTACTTGCTGTTTTGGTCATATATGCAGGTCATGGAAATAATGAGAATTGTCACCCTATTTTGCTTGAGATTTATTCATAAGAAATAACAATAACAATATAATATCCTCGATAAAAAATTAAGCAGCATGTTAAAATGAACAAAGAAAGTCATTTCATATAATTGTGCTCTTCTGCGCCATTTTTGAGGTGGTGGCAAACATCATGCATTAATTTCTCGAAAACAGTTACGTTTAGTGCACTGTAGATACATGAGACGTTCTTTCTTGCTAATTTTTAATTGCTTATTTATTATCCATGAAAATGTTGTCACTTTTCGTAGAGAAATTTCAAGCAGAAACAGGTTGAAAACCTACCATCACTTCCATGAGCTAGTTTTATTACAGAGACTATATTTAATGTAAGATGTGTATTTTCTTTCAGTGGTGAACTACCCATAGAAATTACTTCGCGTGCTATTCTCAATAAACGAGTTTTATATCTTCTTTTAAGGGCGCGTGTCTTGCTCAAGTGGTGCGTATTTCTATATGTCATGTAGGCCTACATTAATTTCGCATATATTTTAGCGAGGAATCACATGCAGGATCTTATCTGCATTACTTGTGAACGTAGGTGTTCTTATACATTTGTACTAGTATATTTACGGAATTTCAGAAGTTAAGTAAATGCAGAGACGAATGGTAGCAAACAGGAAACTGAATACGAAATAACAAAGTTAAAAAATAAATAAAATAAAATAACTTCAAACATTACCACCCACCATTTTTTTTCATACCCTGCCTAATCTTCACCCACATATGAGTTGATCTTTTGTCCTAACACTTGTGTGTTGGTTTTTTAGATTGTCGTCTACAGTGCAATCGTGTAGGCTTATATACCTAATCCTTCACTGCCACCCGCTTGTTTTGAAATATGCTATCGTTCGTAACTCATTAGTAGAGACCTGAGAAATACGCGAGTTCAATGACCTGTACGCTAGACTTCACAATCTTATATACTCTCATACAGATATCAACTGTGTATTGGTTGATTGCTGTGGTAGTAAAAGGCGGTGGTTGGGCGCACAATTTATTGCATTTTTGTTATGGGCTCGTTTGTCTCCAGGAGGTGTCAATCAACACGTCGACCGATTACAAAAGTAACATGAACGTACAAGTGTGTGAATTCCAATTTGTCTAGAAATGAACCTGCGAACTTCTTGGGTCTACTCATTAGTAGAGGAATGTGAAATTCACGTTATTAACTTGTTTCCTTGTGTACTGGTGACTATCCAAGTTCCCTATTGAGTTAGCTAGAACAGACTCGATAGTTCTCTCGTTAGTTATTTGCTTTGGCGCTAAGAAGTCCACAACATTATAGGCTGTTCACGGTAAACTGAGCACTTTTGAGGTCATATTTACTTTTCCCTTTCAGCCATTTTTTATCCTTTAAGCGCCTTTTAAAATAAATATTACCACGCTAGTAATAAACACCGTGTAAATATTCCAACACACTCGGAAATGAACGTCTAAGGCTAAAATAAAATAGCTATATTTATTGACTATTATTTCAAATGAGAGGGCTTTCAAAAGTGCTCACTTTACCATGAATAGACTATATAAGTAAACTGTTCCTAATAGTTGAGAAATTTGAGCGGCTCTTAAAAACGAGGTCTTGAGGGACCGATGATGGTGAAATAAGGTGAGAATGAAGCAGCGCCGGAAATGCGGGGGAAATGGGAGATCTCGAGAAAACCTATCGACTAGCGGTATCGTCAGGCAGGATTATCACTTGAGAAATCCGGGATTGCCTGGCCCGGGGGTTGAACCCGGTTCGCCTGCATGCATATATTTTAATGGGCGCCCTGAGTGACATTTGCCCAGTAAAGTTGGTAACGATGGATGGAAAGTAGTTCCATATCTTACCGTCTAAGAAAAATTATTAGGTAAGCATTTCTGATAACTTACAATTATTCCTTTCGCTTTCATTTTTAATGCATCAAAGTGTGAAAATGAGTAGATTTGTAAAGTATTTACTTCGTTAATAATGTCACAATTTCATGTCACCGACGCATGAATAAGGTGATGAGACCCATGGCAATGTCAATTTTACTTAAGGGAGAAGAATACACAACGTGTATACAAGTAGATCTTAAACAGGGCTTTCAAAAGTGCTCATATTACCGTGAACACAATATAACAACGTGGAATTTAGCATACCTCTATACTCGTTACTAATAACCAAATAACGGCTGCTTGTTCTCAGCTTATGAAAGATTATTTAGGCAAGGAGCCTGAGTATGGTCAGCACGGGTGGTGGGGACAGAACCCTGGACCTTCAGCTCGCGTGGGAGAGAAAAAAAGGGGGGGATCGGTGGATGAGCGGTTAGAATGCTCACCTTCCACCAAGGCAAACCGCGTTCAATCCCGGCCGGGTCGCTACCGGATTTTTGCACTGGAGAATCGTGAGGGACGAAGCCGCTGGCCGGCGGGTTTTCTCGAGGATATCCTGCCTCCGCTCTCGCATTCCGGCACTGCTCCATCCTCACCTCATTTCACCCTCATCGGCTCTCAAGACAAGAGCCGCCCTCTACTCAGCTCGGGGCTGAAAGGCGGTGAACGTGTTAAACAAGTGGCGGTGTTGTGCCGCGGCTGCAGCGTGGCCTTGAGCAGCGTGTGCGAAGCTGCGGCTCCGTGAGTCATGGCACAGTGTCGACGCTGGCCCATCTATCTTCATTAATTGCTCGAGCAAACTAATTACCGGCTGTTAGGCGGCGGTTCTCGTACGCGCCCAACTCGGAAACACTCGCACTTGCCGGGTGACGAGTGCCCTAACTCCGCCCCCTTTCGTCGTCCACATACTGCACTTGATTTACTGCCCCCGAGTGTGGTCACAACAGCTCCTGGCCTAGGTTAAGGTGGCCGCCTGGTCGAAGGAATTTTGCACGTCTGAGGCCTAAAAGCGTAGGAGCGCTAGGGGCGACCGAGACATGCGCATCAACTCTCTCATCGCCTCTACGCGGAAAGCACTGAACTGGCGTGCAGTCTTGCCGGAGGTAACGCGTCTCTCTGAGATGAGACTTTCAGCGGAGACCCTACCATTTTATAGCGTAATAATAAAAACATAAGTTCGATGCACGTCCCTATTCCTTTTTAAATATTTTTTACCGGGATGTTCATACATAAAAATGACACTGAAAACACCCTTTTGAGCCATCCAGATCAACACAACTAAATAAAATAGAAGTGTCTGTGATTTTCAAATTTTCCACTTTTAATTAAATTTTATTTTGTATAATTTATTACTAAGCCATATCTAATGTTAATTTTTTTCCGTGTCTGTCTATCCGACCGGATTTAACTCAAAAACAACTAAACGTATTGACATAAAATTTGCACTATATATATATATATATAACAACCTCAGTACCAACTTAGCCTTTGTTTCATCAAGATATCTCAAACGGTTCCGAAAATATGATCAGGGATGTACACAGGTACTGGATTAAGCTTTTCTCAGGATTACTGCATAAAAAAAAAGCACTGTTAAAAAAAGTTCCGTCATTTTCCTTTATTTTTTGTCTGTGGCCTGACCTCCGTTCCTTCCCAAGAGCGATTCCAAATCCTAAATGTCATATGTACGAAGTAGCACAGGAAAGCTAGTATAAAATAACTTCGTAACTAATTAAGATCGCGCTCTTTTTACAAGCTTAAAACATGACTTGTTTGTACGTACGATATGTGTCTGTCCGTCCTCTATGCACTCAACTGGCGTCCAGTCTGCCTGCAGCGCATAATTGTTCGTCATATTGCAGCCCGAAGTGTTGAAGCCACCAGTATTTAACTTCACATATTTAGTCTTTTTAATCTCACTGATTGTTTTTATTATTATATTCAAAAATACATGTGCAATGGTACAAAGGTCCATGTGCATCGGTGCAACGGTTCATGTGCATCGGTGCATCTGCATCGGGTTGGAGTAGGGGAAAACGCAAACTGTATCGCCGCCATTTTGAATAAATTTGGTGCGGTACCAACCAGGCAGTTCTACTTGTGTGCATACCAGCAGTTTTCTTTCGCTTATTGGTGGCCCGGTGGTGTAGACGGTGGTGTAGTGGTTAGACTACTCGTCTCCCACCAATGCGAACCGGGTTCGATTCCCGGCAGGGTTGCCCCTGGATTTTCACATGTGGGAATCGTGCCGGACGATGTCACTGGTAGGTGGATATTACTCGATTATCTCTCCCCCCCTCTTGCATTCCGGCGCTGCTCTATACTCACCTTCACCCTCATTGGCTCCCAAGACCTCGATGTTAAAGAGCCACTCAGTTCTCTCCACTCTTTACTCTTTTACTTGTTGGTCGCATGTCTTTGTGAGAAGACGCTTACTTATTTGGCTGGCCAATCATAACTAGGTAACCCCTGCAGTGTGCGTCTGTGATTCGCTACTAGTCTAAGACGCGTAATACGTAAATCATCCAATCAAGTAAGTGGATCTGAGCTGAAGTGTCAAGAAATTTAACTGGCCATTAAATATTTTCGTGAAAATTGAGTGTCCCTATAAATGGAGTTACGACAACAGTTGATATGTATATATAGTATTGAAGTCTACTGTCAATTCCGATATTATGGAGGAAAATGGCTGGCCCTAGCTATGTCATTATTAGAGACCCTATTGTTTTGCGTTATAATACGGTACCAAGTCAGACAGCATGCAAGTAGTACATCACTGGACCTCCGCTCAACTGCCACGCTCTGCTGGAATAACAACCAATAGTGAACTTCCGGCACTCTAGTGGTTTAATTCCTTGTGGAACCGGGGCCGCGGTGGCTGAGCGGTCAGCCTGCTCGCCTTCCACCAAGGCGAACCGGGTTCAATCCCCGTCCGGGTCATTCACACGGATTTTCGCATTTGGAAATCGTGTCGGACGATGCCGCTGGTCGGAGGGTTTTCTCGGGATCTCCCTTTTCCCCCGCCTCTTCATTCCGGCGATGCTCCATAGCTCAATCACCCTTATCGACTCTCAAGACCTCGCTGTTTTAAGAGCCGCCCAAATGTCTTCGCTCACTCATTAAGAAAGGGCTACTGTGTTTTAAATACTTAATTATTAAAATATACTTTTTTTTTTTTTTTTTTTTAGGAATAATTTAATATTATCCAGTGTAAAATCAAGCTTCAAGGGTGAGCTCAAGCCCCCTTCACTCACTCATTGTGGAACAGGAGAATGAGTTCTGCCTGTGACGGCAGCCAATGAAAAAGTGACCTTTTTTCAAATATGTAGAGGAGATTGTAGAGTTTAGCATCGTGGTATTTTATAATGCGAAATGGTAGTCACGATGTGCCGCTTACAATACGACTGTTTTGAGCTTCGCAGTTGCAATATATGAAGTAAAATTCCAGTAGTGAAATGTTTTTTCTATGTTCGGGACGCGTAAGTGGAGGGGCATAAGTCCCTGGTTGGATTCTCTGCTAAGTCTGATAGTTTTCAAGTCTCAACAATTAGGCCCAAGGTTTAAACCGTTTCAATGGTTTCTTGTAGTAATTAATGTTTTTTTTACGTGACTTCGTGATTCTTATACTCGATTTTATATTACATACATTAATGTTATCAGCTTTGCAACGATTTTAAATTGCGAAATTGGCCAAGGTCCTTGCAAAAGGCTGAAAACGTCTTCAAGGTCATGCCACTTTTAAAAAAAGCTTAGAAAAAAGTATGATATGATAGAATGGCCAATATGCCACGAAGTGAAAAGTTAACGCAATCGTAACTCGTTGAGTCTTGATAGTAATAAACTGACAGGTCCAATGTCATGTGCCAGCAGATAAAAAAAAAGTTGTCTCTCTTGACTTGTTTACGAATACTTTAGAAAACCGTCCTCACTATTAAGTAAACTTAATATAATCTAGTAATTACCAAATTACTGTTATTATTACAGTAGCATGAACATACGAACAGTACTACAGCGCGTGCTAACTCAAACTGTGTACGTCTGTGACGTGCTTGTGTATGAATAATTTGCACAGCAATAAATGGTGAATTTTTCAGCATGTTCAAATTGAGCCATGTCGCCCAAAATAGTTATTTTTGTTTGACAAGGTCGTTCGAAAATTAAAGGCCGAAATGCACTTGGTCCGAATTCAACTCTCCCTGCCTCCTACTGGATGGGACTAATGTAAACGTGGTCAATACCCTTTGTAGGTCGCATATACAGGAAAGTTGCCCACCGTTTGCAATAGAGCTGCGGATATAATAGGGTGAGTTACAGTTCTCTGCGATCTGCTTAAAGGAGTTTACACAAAGAAAAGTTTTAGCGTTAACGGGCCTGCCTACCAAGCCGGCAGCTGCGAACTTCAAATGGGGAATCAATGTTAAACGAAATTCCTTCTCATTGCGTCAATTTTAAAGATAACTATTTCAAACCAAAAGTATTCTACGTGAAACTACTTAAGAAATGATGCTACGTTAAAATATTTTGCCATTTTTTTTCGTTTAATAGGATTTTTTATAAAATATAAATATCGAAATTTACAAATTACAAAAAAATGGTTGATATATATATTTTTTTCAAAAACAATTTTATGTCAACTTGTTTGTTGTTTGAATTAGTTATCTTTAAAATGGACGTAATGAGAAGGAATTTCGTCCAACATTGATTCCCCATTTGAAGTTCGCGACTGCGGCTTGGTAGGCAGACCCGTTAAGCACTAAGCAGTATAACTTAATAAGATTTCCATTGCCTTGGCTCAAATCTAAGTATAGGCCTATGCGATGAAGTTGCACATTCTTACTGCATAAGTTTTCACAGAAGAAAAAACGCGAATAAAAAAATAAATTCCCAGGTCTTACCCGATCTCAGAGGTCCATACATTCAAATGGAAACAATATTTTTCAATTTTAATTCCAAATAATGAACATTCAAGGTTAAAAACAATTGTCGAATGAAAAAAAATACCTTCAATAGAAAACTATACCTATATTTTTTCCAACAATTCGTTGTTAAATGTCTATTGGCCGAATTTATGTAATAGGATCGTTATTGTGTCAAGTTAAATTTTTGGAGCATAGATTGTTAATGCTACTTCTTACTTCATAAATTCCCATTGTGTAAAACTCGTAACACGGTTAAACAGCTTTAATTACGGACGTTTGTTTCATGAAACCAAACTGTCTCAAACGTATGATAATGTGACGAGAGCTTGAAGCGTAGACAAATCTTCAGGAGGACAGTGCGTCACTGGTTTGGCCAATTTCGTGTCCGTGACCGCAGACTCTAGGTTAAGAAAGGTAGGGGAGGCATACCAAGGGTGAATAACGACACCATTCTACTTCTGGACTATAGATACGAAATCGCTAAGCGGTTCCATATCATACAAGCATACTCGGTCGCTAACCAACTCGCGAGGCTGTAGAAATGGGCATCGGGTCCGACTGACTGTTGTAGGTATGGAAGATTCTCTGTAGGGATGTCATCTGGCTGAATAGTACTAGATACGTAGGGACACCCGCACCGCTTCACCAGTGTTTTTCATTTGTTTTTATTGACCACGAGTCTTTACGAGAAGACATTTTCTTATTCGACGGGCCAATCGGAATTAGGTTACTCCGATACTGAACGTCTGTGACTCGCGGCAAACACCTTAGACGCGTAACACCTAGATAATCCAACCAAGAAAATGGATCTGAGCTTAAGTGTCATGAAATGCAACTGGTCGTGAAATCTTTTCGTGAAATTTGGGTGTCCTTACTAATAGGCTAAGTTCCGCCATATTGATAGCCAGTGAGACCATTTTGCTGGAAAGTGTGTGAGTAACTGATGTTCGTGACATGCGCCACCGTTTTCGCGTCTACGTTTGAATCACAGACTACTAAAGTATACAGACGTTAATTAGCCGCTTATTCCGCGTACTCCAGCCATACACACCACACCGGCTAGGAAACTCTTAGAACGCCCCGTTCCGTTCGCCAGTCATTAGAGCTAGTGCCTTTTCGTGAAGAAATATGAGTATATGGTAGACTTCAATACTATAAGCACCCAACAGCAGTTTGTCTGTTGCCATTGGTTGCTGTCTCCTTGCGAAAGAGTTTTCATATTTGACCAAGCCACTCAGAATTCGGCAACATCGGCACGGCTCCTACATGATTCGTGTACAGACAGTTAACATGTGTCAAAAAGGAATCCATTCAATCAAGGTAGGTAAACGACCCTACAGTGTTTTGGAGTACATCCTGTATTGAAATCTCTTCGCGAAATTTCACTACCCCTACCAATGATCTTCGCTATGGGTTACTGTTTCGTACACCACGCTACTGCTATACGTCATGACATATTATGTACAGTACGCATAAAAATATTTTTTATTCGCTACCTCTAAAACAGTAACTTGACCCATTCAGACTTAAAAACTGTGTACATTACGCACTTGTAAGTAATTTGTAGTCTGTACTGCCCACTGCGAAGCTCTATGACCACTGATCTTATCTGTAGGTGATTCGCCAAACGTCCTACTACTCTAGTTTAATATTATTGTAGCCGAACACACAGCCTACAGTTTATTGGTTATGACAACGAAACAAGTGTTCTGTCGACTTAAGTTCAGCACGCATCGTAAAATGTTTGTTTGCAACGCCAGAAACAATAAATTAAAGCGGGTCTGAAAGGGATAATACGGGTATGAAAGGGATATATTAGTTACAGGTTATTCATCGGACTTCCGCTCATCCGACACACCCTACACGACTCACAACCAATGGCCAACTTTTAGATCTTTGTTAGCTTCATTTCGTGTGCCTGGATGCAACAGGAGAATGAGTTCTGCATGATGGTAGCAGCCAGTGAAAAAGTGATTCCTGCTCTAGTTTGCAGAGGACTGTGGAGTCTAGCACGGTATCGTCGGATAACGCGAAATGGTCTAGAGTTTATATTTACTTATAGCTCATTATCTTCATGTACAGCTACAGTGTTTTTGGCAACGTCAGATGCGTTCTATCTTCTCTCTTTTTTCCCCAACAGTTTATATAAAGATGACAATTTTCATGAAAATAAACACAAATATGTCATATTTATTTACTATAATTAGGGACCTGAAAAATTCGCGAGTTCAACGACCTCCAGACTAGACTCGACGGTCTTATATGCAGTCTTGCAAATATCAATTGCCCATTGGTTGCTTGCTGCCACAGTAGAGGACGATGATTGGGCGTGCGTTTTGTTGTGTGTTTCTCATTGGCGCAGGGTTCTCCAGGAGGTGTCAAACATCGCGTGGACAAATGGCAAAGGTAACACGAAAGTAAGAGTTTTCCAATTCTTGCTTGTCCCAAAATTAATCCGCGAATTTTTCAGGTCTCTAACTATAATCCTCGTTTGATCCACTCTCTTGAGCATGAACAGTCCTCAGGTTGTATGTACACAACTTTCTTATATGCCAGGGCAAGTTCCATAATTGTAAGTGAACTATTTCTATACTAAATTAACATTTTACAACATTGCCACTGCGTTCGAAGGATCATACTTAGAAACACTAGAAAATCGGGAAAAATTTTTCAGCCAACATATATTCGATAACATATTGTCTGATTTATCCTTTTATGATTTGATCATCAAGAACTTAGCCGAGTACTAAACTTGATTATCCAATCATAAAATGATAAACTAAACAGAGTGTTGCCAAATATATGTTGGCTCAAATAATTGCTTCACCAATCATGTGGTTAACTGTACAGTAGTCTATGGTAAATTAAACCAATGTTTTTCACGTACACGTGCGAACACAAAAAACAACAAAATAGACTTATTCCGCACTGGTAACATAAATACCACTAATCTGTGGACATGTATGCATGTATAAGCCGTTCACGGTGAAATGGCCACTTTTTAAGGCCTTTCCAAATTTTTCTTTTAGGCCAGTTTTTATATTTAAGCCACTTTTTAGTATCAGCAATGTCATGTGACTAATAAATACTGTGTATACTTTCAGCACTCTTAAAAGTTAATGTCTGAGGCTGCAATAAAACATATTTCCTAGTGGTTAGTACCTTTTAGGAGGGCCTTAAAATGTACTCACTTTATCGTGAGCAGCCTATACATATGGTTATCTCGGGGTCAGTTCGCGATAAGAACTCCTAGATTTTTTTTTCATTGCATAGTTATTCCGGATATTGCACGAAACCAACTAACCTTTCAAATATGCTCCCTCCTCCACAGTTATGTGTTTGCGGCAGTACCCGTGGAACTGCGTTCGAATTTTTTTGTAAGACAGCGAATCTGCGTGTCCATCTATCTGCCAGCTTTACATATACTGACGAATGGTACGAATTTGTTGGTTTGACGTTCTTCGGTTCGGACATTTGATGTGCACTTTTATTGCGTATTACATTTGCTAGGAAACATAAATGTTTCTCAAGTGTCTGAACTCTTCCAGACTCACATTAATTTAGTGTTTCGGGTGTTAAAAATAAGACAATTTATGACGCGTTCTGTACTTACATCGACACTACACTTATTTCGTATGTTACACGCCAAAGAGCTGCAGGCTTTGTGAATATGGTTTAACCATATCCTAGACCAGCGTTTACTAATCAGTTACCCAAAGGGACGATAACTGGCCTTATAGTTTCACAGTAAACAACGACAGCCCGAAATAACATTCATGTGCGTTATATCCTGGGTTTACAAGGTCTAAGCATGCAATGAAATTTGATTGACAATCGTCTTATTGCAAGTTTTCAGTCCGTGCAGCCACAGATACTCAGTGAAAAATGTGTGGAAATTCGTGGCAAATTGACCCCCGATTTAGATGCAGTTAAAAAATATCGAGGTCATATTTTATTTTATTTTTTATATAGAAACTTGTACTCGTCGAAGTTTCATCTGTATCATTCCGCGGAACCTCTAACAAAATGTCGCAAAGGTTTCCCAATGTGTTATTAACACTCCCTGGGAAGGTCTAGAATAGGTTAGGCGAAAATGGGAAAATCTTCCCGAATATTTCATGAAGAAAGTATGCGATAGGAGACAATACAGTA
The DNA here is from genome assembly GCA_029891345.1 of Dryococelus australis. Taxonomy (NCBI): domain Eukaryota; kingdom Metazoa; phylum Arthropoda; class Insecta; order Phasmatodea; family Phasmatidae; genus Dryococelus; species Dryococelus australis. The sequence continues at coordinate 281,546,699 of CM056994.1, forward strand.
TATATAATATTGGTTCTGCAACTACAATAACACTTTGGAAGAATTCTGATTATGGCTATTTATTTTAATGTAATATATCGTGTAAAAGATGTTATATTAAGGAAATAGTTTTTAGTAACTTGCTAATCTGTTGGTTGGTAATAATAATAAAAAGGTATAATAAAATTAATTAATACTTGTTTTAATAATTTAAATAAAGGATTGGTTTCCGTATTCTAACATTGGACGTCTCGTCTTGCCAGTAGCATTATCTAAACGAGGTTGAGGTTAGAAAACCGTTTAAGAAATTTAGTGCTTTGAAACTTTTTTACACTTCCTCTAACCTGGTTTTAATGCAGCTATAATTAGGGACCTGCGAAATTCGCGTTATTATTTGGGATCAGGCTGAACTTCACTGTGATGCATATACTCGAACCGGAGTCGGCTCTCCATTGACTGCTGTACAAATATAAGTTGCTCCTATTTTACTGGACTGCACGTGATTGAACTACACAATTGTGAAGTGTTCATTTACTGGTGCAGAGTTACCCAGGGCGTGTCAAATATAGTATAGTCCAATGACAGACTTATTGCAAAAGTACATTTGTTTGAAGTTTAATGTGTCCCCAAATAATAACGCGAATTTTGCAGGTATCTAGCTATAACTTACTCAGATTCGTCATCATTTGTTTACTGGCGTGAGGAGCAGTGATGGAGACGTGAGCAGACTATGGAAAATGGTCTGTCTCATCTTCGGTCAGTATTAGAACATAGGACCCGGTTGTGTGTGCGGTAACGCCTTAGTGACATCGGTCACGGAGGTCGCCTATTGTTGTTCTGCAAGAAGGAACCACGGTTCGGGGAGCTCGTGTATGAACTCAACGTGCATCCTGCACAGGCGGGGAAGTTTCCCAATTTTCCGTCACTCGGGCTGCAGCTACTGCTCTGCTTCAGCGCGTGCAACACCCGCAGGTCAGCACCAGGATATAGGCGAGGCGGCCCACGCTACAGACATCCTCAACACAACCAAGTAGAGTTCCGTGCTTCGCTCGCGTCCACCATGGAGGTTACTGTCTGTAACCTCAGGAAAACCCACAAGTGCCATGAAAAGGAAGGAGGAGCACGGGTTGACCTTTGAGCTCGTATCGGTGAGTGAGTGAGTGAAGAGATTTGGACGGCTCTTAACATCGAGGTCTTGAGAGCCGATGAGGGTGATTGAGGTGAGAATGGAGCAGCTCCGGAATGAAAGGGCGGGGAGAAACGGGAGATCTCCGAGAAAACTCACCGACCAACGGCATCGTCCAGCACAATTTCCACATACGAAAATCCGGAGTGACCCAGCCGAGATTGAACCCGGATCGCCTTATCACCTTGGTGAGAGGCGAGCAGGCTAACCTCTCAGCTACCGTGGCCTCCCACCCATATAGGTGGTTATCCCGATACCAGGTCACAAAGGGAAAGTATTCGTGCTGGCAGTGGTGCTATTATACCAAGGAGGCAATGAGTGACAAGCATATGGTTAAAGTATAAGCAAATTATACAACATCTGTCTATCCTGGGCATATGCCTCCTCTAACAGCATAAAGAACTTAGGCATAGAAATAGGGGAGCAATATTTCACCACATGGATTGGCGTATAGATGAACATGGCATAAATGATCACTGTATAGAAGAAGACCTGTAGGACCTGACGGCTATGAAGGTCACATTATTGCTATACTCGCTTATGAACGTACGTGCATACACGGTGACCATTTTGCAACTATTTCATCATTAGTTTTATTTTATGAAAACTTTAAGAACTGACTATCAGCTCGAGGATGAATAAAGAACGGAACATAAACACATCACAAAAAACACAGATTAAAAAACACAGAACACAATTCAAGCAGTAAATCAAAAATAGTGACGATAGTATGCCTAGAGCTAGTGACTTTTCGCGAGAAAATATGAGTGCATGTAGACTTCAATACTATAAGAACCCAACAGCATTTCGTCTGTTGCCATTGGTTGCTATCTCCTTGCGAAGGAGTTTTCATATTTGACAAAGCCACTCAGAATTCTGCAACTTCGGCACGACTCCTACGTGATTCGTGTGCAGGGTCAAAAAGTAATTCAGTCAATCAAGATAGGTAAACGACTCTACAACGTTTTGGATTACATCTTGTCTTGAAATCTTTTCGTGAAATTTCACTACCCCTAAGTATGCTTTACGTAAGGTTTCAACTTTTGGATAGCCATTGCGTTATAACGTGTAATAAACGGGCCTAACAACGTTCTATATACAAAACCCTGTATCAGCTGATAAGTGTACAATTAAAAGTGAATTTCATGTTCACTATTCTGAAAGACCTGTTGTAGTAATGTGTAGTTGTTTCAAATGAAATGTAACTTAACGCGTGTGCGATTATTTCGCTTTCTTTCTCCCTTTCTCAAATACTATAGCGAGTGTTAACGACGGCACTTTCAAGTTGCATATTAATTCGACGAGGCCACATACCGCATGTCGCAGCATCTTTTATAATATTTCCAGAACAATTTGGCGCAGTGTTGTTACATGTGACGCCTGAGGGGCGTATCTGAGATCGTGAGGGATGGCGGTCTTAATAATAATAAAATAACTAAATTTGATTTCGTATTTCACTGTCTCCACTATTGCTCATTTTATTTAACAGTGAACGCAATATTTATTGCCTATTTCAACTCTAATTAACGACCTTTTTAATTGTTTCTGTTTGGTTAGAGTCAATTAACTCAAACTCATTATTGACACGTATTCCGTTTATCCGTTGCCACCATTTATAATGTATTTCATTCACGCATCTAGTCCAATAGTCCAGCTTGCCAGCCACACACTTCACTACTTGATACTCGCAGTCTCAGACTTTCCTTCTGCTGGTCAATTCTCTCGCTTCTCGTCTTCTGTTGCTCAAAACTCAGCTACTCATACACTCATGAATTCCTCGGCTCGGAGGCCTGTCACACTTTTATATCGTTCGCCCTGACCATCTGGAAGGTTCAACGCACCCCGAGTCACACTGAGAGAACAAGGCCAGTAATCCAGAGCCCCAAAAAGAATTATCGTGTTGGCTTGCTCTCTGTAAAAGGTACGTGGTCACCGGCTTATCGCTCGCCTGTTCATTCAACATAATCCTTTGACTTGCTGCCGCCGCTATCATATAACTGCTGCCCTTTTTCACTCGTTCGGGCAGGATGCGAATCAGCGAGCGCGTAACAGTGTATTTCAAACCCGAGTCGTTTGGAGCCAGTGAGAGGCGAAAAATATTGACTTTCAAATATATGTAATACATAATTTTTGTGCAGGTCAGCCGTCTGTGTTGCGATCTATTGGCCAGCTTGTTCCAGAGCGCTTCCTAAGCCACGCCTTCCCACGAAAATTACTCGCTTTGCTAGTGTAAAGTACAAATATACGAACGAGTAACCCGAATTTTAATTTTCTGCGAGCTCTACGTTTGTTAATGTAACATATTTCCGTATGCAGCAACTCAGCTTGCTAATGATTTCTATTTGGCCTGTAATCATAGAGCCTTTCTCGCTATTTTGTATCTCGTACCTCCCTTCCCACTTCAACTATAAGGTAAAATTATATTTTATTTATTCTTTAAAACCATGCACAGTATTGCGTGAGACGCCCTCTACCCCAACGGGTTGAAGGCGGATCAAGACTGCCTCACTTCCGCTACTGAACCACGCAAACTATTACAGTATCACTCTAGGTAGACGGGAGCCTCGTCTTATAATTTACTTCGTACCCCGACCCGATACTACCACCTTAGTTACACAACTCATATACAATCAGAAACTACCTTAACCAAGCATAATATCATACTACTACCAGAAAGAGTTATCAAACACTACCAACTAGCAAGTCTTTTTTAAGTTCTGGATATTTTATTTGCTTTTATTCATGGTGCTTTAGTTATACACGTGAGTTCACAAAAACTCTCCATGCATCATAAAATACGTATTCAATTATATGGACCTTAGCCCGCTTCAAAATTGATTCAAACTGATTAAATGTTGCTGTTCACAAACACTTCATAAAAAATACTGCATGATAAAATCGTTGGCCCCCTAGAAAACGATATTTAAATTTACAAGTACAATTCTTTACACGCAAAAGAAACTCGCAGACCGAATTAGTGGCGCACGTAATAAAATACTACGCACATATGAACATGAGAAACCCTGTGACGTACTACTCGTTACATACGTGGAAATTATTGTTTGAATTTCGCACATCAAAACCTAAATTTTAGTGTTTTTGGGACTTGCAGATAAAATAAACAAAATATTTACAGAAAATTTGAGAAGGGTGACTGAAGGTTCATGTATAACTTCACTTTAGGGTATGTTTAGTAAATGCATCTACAAAAAAAACCTTACGAATGCTAGAATTAATTAAATCTACAAGAATATTCCTATTAAAAGCAATTTTTAAAAATTATGAAAACATATCCTAGCGTGATTTTAAAATCTCCGTGAAGTCACTCATGTCTTATTTTAATGCCATTGAACTTATTTAGGTAAGTGATTTCGCTTGAATTATTTGTATGTACCAAAAACATTAAATCCTGTTTTCGACAAGTCGTTGCGCAAAAACACACGTGGTCTAAAATTCTTTTATGCTAGGAAATAATCAGTCTACGCAGATTGCCCATCACGACGAGCCTTGCGTGCTATGATTGAGCTTGTCTGATGGATGCAGTGGGGAAATCACTTCACCTTTTTTATTTACATTTTCGTGTCACAATTTCTTGTCTGTTTAAATTTTTTTTTGCCTTATATTATACTCCTTGTCATCGATGTTGCACTGCATCACTAGGGCTACCTGTTTTTCGCGAAAAGATTTACGCGTAGGCAAGACTCCAATGTCCTATGGCATGCGTGCAGTTTTCTTTCGGTTATTGGTCACGTATCTTTGTCGGAAGACAGTTCCTTACCTGACTGGGCCAATCAGAATTAGGTAACTCCGACACTGAGTGTCTGCGGTTCGTGAGCAGACACCTGCAATACATGACAGCTAAAACCTAAAACCATCCAATCACGAAAGTGGATCTGAGCTCTAGTGTTTTCGATTACAACTAGTCCTGAAATCATTTCGCGAAAGAAAAAAAACAGGTGGCCCTATGCATCACTTAACAAAACCATCCATCTGTTCATTTCGAATCAACTTAACGTATCTATTAGCTACTAAACATGTAACGTACTAACCTTAAGTTGTCGCGCGCTTTGTCTCTTCTGTGTATAAACAAAGCATCTCATTGGTTTCGGCGTCCGTGACGTCAGGTGCTAACAATGCAGTCTGTCCTGTCTGGCCTCGAGAGATAGAGTTTGGCCATCTACAGTCAGTCAGCACATCGCCTCACGTCTGTACAATCAGCATCTGACGTCACAGGTCACGTGAACCTATCGAATGCTCTATCGGCGACAACACTAAATTCGTCGAAAATACACAGAACACATATTTGTATCATTATGCAGTAAATTTAAGCCACACGCAGATGAGTGTTTGTGTGAATGCGCTGGCATATTTTATTATTTTTAAAGTACAACTTCCAGACTGGTAACGACTAGAACTGATTTATTTTGATGTAGAACCGAATAAGAATTGTTCGAAATACTAAAGTGAAAATGTCTGTAACAATTTCACGACTTTATTTGACAAGTGTGTTAGTAGTAATGGAAAGAAACAAGAGCGACAGAGCAAGACAACTATGAGAAGCTTTCAAAAGTGTTCATTGAACGACAATATACACTAAAAAGTGCTTGGTTTCCTAATGTAATATACACTTCAGCATGAGTCCTTGAACACTATCCTACTCAGCGATCAACATATTTCAGGAAGCATGCATGGACTCTAAGAATCGATAAGCGCTGTGAAAGTATGAACTTGACAACAGCCGCAACAGCTAGCTGAAAAAAAAAAAAAAAAAAAAAAAAAAAGTTGGAGTGTAAAGGCTGTTCACGATAAAGTGAGCACTTTTGAAATCAACCCTACAAAAATGTCACTGCCCCTGACTGCATAAGTTTGAATGGGCGCCCTGAGTGACATGCGCCCAGCAAAAGTTGGTAACGATGGATAGGGAGTAGTTCCGTGTCTTAACGTCGAATAAAAAGTTTTAGGAAGCGATTTCTGTTTTTTTTTAATGCATCGAAGTTTAAAAGAGCTGATTTGTTAACTATTTACCTTTCTTATAATTGCACAGTTTCAGTTGACCGACGCATGAATAAAGTAATGAGGCCTATCTCAATGTTAATCTTACATAAAGCGGAATAATACAGAACGTGCAAACAAGCAGACGTTAAGCAGGACTTTGAAAAGTGCTCATTTTATCGTGAATAGCCTATAGTGTTGTGGAGTGACAAGAGGGTCAACACAATAAAAGTAGACCGATTATCATCTTCTGCGCTTGTACCCAACATTGACTCGCCCATCTGTAGTACAACTGGCAGTCACGTGGTCAACAGTAAGGTTTATTCTACTCAGGTAGGTAGGTTCAATGCTTTTAGTTTGGCAGCTCTCATTTTTCGCCACCAAGTAAGAGCTAGTGTCGCACGTGTACCAGATTTTCTCTGTTTTCTACGTTAGAAAAACAAAATAATTGCATTACTCATAAATCAAATATAAAATTAATTCGTAACTAAGTGAAATATTTTTTATTATACACGTAGCTTAAAATGTTAATTGTAAGTGACAACTTCGGAACACTGAGCACCTAGTGGAGGAAATTTTCCCTATACCAAACTCTCCCATAAGGAAGCACGTTTTGTTCCTTAAGGCTGTTCACGATAAAGTGAGCACTTTTGAACTCAACCTTTGAAAAAAGGCTCTCTCACTACTGCATACATTTTAACGGGTGCCCAAAGTGACATGCGCCCATTAAAGATGGTAATGATGGATGGTAAGTAGTTCCGCATCTCAACGTCGAATAAAAAGTGTTAGGTAAACATTTCTGATAACTTAAAGTATTTCTTTTGCTTTCTGTTTTTTTTATGCATCGAAGTATAACAATGAGCAGATTTGTTAAATATTTATTTTTATAATTATTTTGCAGTTTTACTTGACCGACGCATGAACAAAGTGATGAGGTCCATGACAATCTTATTCTTACGTGAGGCGGAAGAATACACAACATGCATACAAGTACATCTTAAGCAGGGTTTTTATAAGCGAACAGTCTATAACCTGAGTGGAAGTAACCTTATCAACACTGATGAGCGCGTTTGTCTACATTTCAATTCTCAATAGAACTAAAGGCTGTTCACGATAAAATGAGCACTTTTGAAAGCCTTGCTTAAAACATACTCGTATGCAAGTTGTGTATTCTTCCGCCTTATGTAAAATCCACATTGCCATGGGCCTCATCACTTTAAAGTAAATATTTTACAAATCTGCTCATTTTTACACTTCGATAAATTAAAAAAAAAAAAAAAAAAGAGAGAAAGCGGAAGAAATAATTTAAATTATGAGAAATGGTGACCCGATACTTTTTATTCGACGTTAAGATACGGAACTACTTCCCATCCATCGTTACCAATCTTACTGGGCGCATGTGACTCAGAGTATGCCCGTTAAAATATATGCAGGTCGGAGCAGTGATATTTTTGTAAGATTGATTTCAAAAGTGCTCACTTTGTCATGAACAGCCTTTACTGTTATATAATATGAAGAAAATGCTTTGACTAACTTCAATATATTCTAACTGCATCACAACAAGATCAGAAGAAGCGTACAAGCATTTCAAAGCACTCGCATACGCAAAGTGTTCTAACCTCAAATACTATCCATGTTGTTCTTAATAGCGTTATTGGCAGAAGAGAATTCTAATATTGAAACACGGAGAATGCCTGTTGCGATTATAGATAAGGGTGATTCTACTCCAGTTCGGAACAAAACTAGATTTATTGTGGCGAGTTTACCATAGGAAAAAATTTCCGACCCAAAGTGCGCTCATGATCCAGAAACGTCACTTTTATGTTGGTGGTAAATTGAGGAATTATATTTATTTGTGTGTAAAAATTCGTTTTTGACTGGAACAAACTCTTTTTTCAGCCAAGACATTAACGCTGAGATCACAGCCATCCGGGGGCCGCGGTGGCTGAGCGATTAGCACGCTCGCCTCCCACCACGGCGAACGGGCTCAGTCCCCGGCCGGGTCACCGGACTTTCGCAAATGGAAATAGTGCCGGACGATGCCGTAGGTCGGAGGGTTTTCTCGGGAATCTCCCGTTTCCACCGCTCCTTATATCTGGCGCCGCCTCATACTCACTTCAATCACCCTCATCGGTTCTCAAGACCTCGCTGTTAAGACCCGCCCAAATCTCTTCACTCACCCACTCGCAACCGTCAGTCGCCCGTCGCGCGTCTGTTTTTTCGTCCGTCATTTGAAGGCGACTCATAACAAACAATCCGTCGTCCGACGATCTTCTGTCCGGCAAAATTTCAGCGTGGCAATTAAAAATCGCCATATTTCTTTCATATATGTCGTATTTTGGAAATATTTTGTGCAAATAATCTTTTCACTTAATAAAAATGATACTGAATTACAGCTTACGTTTTAAATTCCTGAATTTTCCACCAAGGTAAATAAACACATATCCTCCTCCTTGCATTTTATTTCAAAGTGCATATTCGCGTTTACGGAATGTCGTCAGAAGGCGGTGATCCATCCGTCAGTCCGTCGAATGTTAAAGTTTGAGATATGTTAGACGGATTGACGTATATAAAAAAATTTGCCCTGTGATTTGTCGAAGATCACGTGACCGCCCGACGGACGGGCGACTGACGAATGCGACGGATGGTTGTGAGTCCACCTTATGTATTAACTTTAATCTGTAACTATTATTCACACTTCCCAATGGTGATTACAAGAGCAAACAGTAAAATTACAACTGTGTTTTGGCACTGAGCATACATAAGTAAGATTAATTCAATGGGCAAACGTTACGAATTTATGTGCGAAGTACATAAAGCTGTCATTAAAAGGGACTTTGAACTTTTCTCCTTTCCCTTAAGGAAACTCTGCAGGAAATCCCTTATATATTATTTTTAAATATTTCACTGATATATACATCCAATTCTGTTCTGATATTTAAATAAACAAATTGTCTAAGCCTACGTTTTGCTAAATTAAATTTATGACAGAATATGTAACAATATGTGCACATATTTCGTTATATTTCCACTCTAGTGCGAAGAACAATGTTAAATTCTTTACGTAGATTCTAATACAATACAAATAGGAAGATTCTACACAATTATATTTATTTTATAAAGATGGCAACCATCCCATTTACATACAGAAAGGATATATGGGGCACTTATACGACACCAATGCTCCCTCGTTACGAAAATTGAAAGTCAAAGCATTCAGCTTCTCAACCTGAGTAGAATAAAGCTTAACGAGGATAAGCACTCTAACCCATTCCCCCTCTACAACGGTCGACCATAGACGAAAGATGAGGTAGATCGATAATTCGTATTCTGCGCATGTACCCAACATTTATAGGCTGTTCGTGGTAAAATGAGCACTTTTGAAAGGCCTGCTTAATACCTACTTGTATGTACGTTGCATATTCTTCCGCCTTGTGTAAGATTAACATCGTCATGGGCCTCATCACTTTATTCATACGTCGGTCAAAAGGAAATGTGAAATTATTAGAAAAGTAAATATTTTACAAATATGCTCATTTTTACACCCTGGGGCGTTAAGAAAAACATAAAGCGTAAGAAATAATTTAAACTACCACAAATGTTTACCTAACACGTTTTATTCGACGTTAACATATGGAACTACTTTCCATCTATCGTTACCGACTTTACCGGGCGCATGCCACTCAGTGCACCCGTTCAAATATACGCAGATAGGGGCAGTAACATTTTTTTTTATCTAAGGTTGATTTCAAAAGTGCTCATTTTATCGTGAGCAGCCTTTACCTACCCTGAAGGAACACTACAGTGAAAAAGTCACATGGTCAACCTTGATGAACGTTATTTGTCTGTATCTTAATTTTTAAATTACAAGCACTGGTATATTAATAAAATACTTTTATCAATTTCAAATTAATCAGACTGCATTACAAATTGGTTAGAGGAATTATAAAAACATCTCAACTCACGTGTTTACTAATCAGTGTTCTAACCTCAAATCCAATATGTCAGAAAACTGCTTCTGTAATACGTGCTATGAGATGTTTGTACACTTCCCCTAACATAGTTTTAATGCAGTCTGACTATATTCAAGTTCGTTGAAGTGTTTTATTTCTAAAGAAGAGCGAATCTGTTGAAAATTCAAATACAAACAAAACACAGATCATCACTGTTGACCTAGTGACTCTGACAGTTGTACTAGCAACGGGCGAGCCAAGCTGTGTACATAAGAAACAGAAGTAAGGTAAACTCTACACAGGTTAGTTTCCAAACGAGTTTTCTTGTGTAAGAGTTTGGCTTGGGGGAAATTTTCCGACGCCAAGTGAACGCTAGTGTTCCAAAGAAGTCACTTTTAATTAAAATTTTAAGCTACGTGAATAATTAAAAAAAGGAAGACTTCAGTTTGTTAATTAGTTACTTTATATTTGATTTATAATTATTGTAATATTATTATGTTTTATAATTGCAGAAAATAGAAAAAGATATGTACATATGCGACACTAGCGCTTACTTAATGGCAAAAATGTTTAGTTGCCAAACTAAAAGCATTGACCTTCCCAGCCTGAGTATAGACTATTTACGGTAAATTGAGCACTTTTGATTGAAAACCCCCTCATTTGGAATAACAGTCAATAAATATATTTTATTTTATCCTTAGACGTTACATTCTGAGTGCATTGGAATATACAAACTGCGTTTGTTACTTATAGAGCAATATTTATTCAAAAATGTGGTTAACGGATAAAAAATGGCTGAACGGAAAAATTAACTAGGGCTTCAAAAGTGCTCACGTTACCGTGAAAAGCCTATAGAATAAATCTTAACATAAGGCAAAATTCTATACATCTTATCTTTAGTCTATGTGCTTTTACAAATGTTTTTGTGGTGGCAGTAAATGTGTGACGCATTTGCGATCTATAGTTGAAAATAATACCTCGACGTAATACACGGCAGTGTTGGCTGTAAAGGCTGTTCACGGTAATGGCAAAGTGAAAACTTTTGAAACCAAAAGTTAAAAAAATTAATTTGCCCATATCTATATATACATGTTGGAGTACACACTAGCCTACAGGATCCCAGTTCAGCAGGCAGCGGTTAATCCTAAGAATAAGCATTGGATTGTGAGTACAGCGGCGTGTGGTGAATTGTTGCAAGGTAATGTGTGTTTTCTTTGTGCTATTTCTAATAGTTTGCTAGTTTACACATCGGCCACTTGAACGCAGTAGTGCAGTCGACGTCACAGCACGTGTGTAATGGGCGCCTCGCCGCTTTCTCGTGAGTAGCCGCAATACATTCGGTTTCTGTCTGCTGCTCTGCGGCTGCTGGTTCCTGCTGTGTGTGCCGAGTGTGTACAGCAGTGAGCAAGCACCAGCTTACCTTGCAACACGTCACCACACGCCACTGTGTGAGTGTAATATTTGATTATAATGCCACCGAAATTATTACTGCTTGTTTTATACTATTTCGAACTAAAACCTGTGTATAAATAAATCATTTACATTCCTAAACAATAACATGGTTTCACTTGGTTGGTGCACGATTACATTGAGCAGGCCCAGGACAATGCTAAATTTACATACGGTGGAAGGATACAAAACGAGGGATAAAAGTAGATTGAAGACAGGGCTTCCAAAAGCAGTCAGTGAAACGCGAAGAGGGTACGGTAAAGGCTGTCCACGACAAAGTAAGCTGTTTTGAAATCGAAATTACAAAAATGTCACTGCCCCTGCCTGCCTATATTTCAACGGGCTCACTGGGTGACATGCGTACAGTAAAGTTGGTATCGATGGATGGAAATTAGTTCCAAATTAAACGTCGTATAGAAATTGTTAGGTAACGATTTGTAATAACTGAAATTATTTCCATCGCTTTCTGTCTTTTGCAATGCATCGGAAGTGTAAAAATGATCAGATTAGTAAGATATTTACTTTTTTAATAATTTCGCAGTTCCACTTGACCAACGCTTGAATAAAGTGATGAGGTCCACGGCAATGTTAATCTTACATGAGGCGGAATAATACGCTATGTGCATACTATTAGATGTCAAGCGCAGGGCTTTCAAAAGTGCACATTTTACCGCGAATAGCCTTATAGGTGTGTGGTTGCGGCACTAGTTCCGTTGTAGCACGCTGCGCTGCGCAGCGCACACACGCACATACATCAGCGACTGTCACTACCGCAGTACGCCTTGTGGGCTCCTGGGGAGAGCACTCCTAAGTCCCCTCCCCCCCTGCAACAAACTCTTTGCCCAGCCAGGTAGGCGACCAAGGCCGCCAGGTAGTGGCTCCGCTACTCAACGGTGAGCACTTGCTGCCTTGCTGGCGGTAGGGCCTCCCCTTGCAATAACGCCGTATCTGCCGCGTCTTTGTCCCCTCGCGCGAGGAGGCGACACGCCCCGCCTCAACACTTCCGTCGACAAGTGCGACTTTGAGGAACAGGTGACCGCTCGCCCTCCACCTGCCGGCACTCGCCCCCACCGGCTTCCAGTCTCGCTCGCACTCAATAACACTGCGATGGATAGAGCTAGTGACTTTTCGCGGGAAAAAAATGAGTGCATGGTAGACTCCGATACTATAGATAATAAATGCGTATGAGCCGGAGGGGGGGGGGGAGGTTGGATCCAGGACGAGGCAACACCCTCCGAGGAGTGACGGACTTTCCAGCTGGGACCCGTAGGCGACCGTCATCCCTGAACATGACATGAAATGAGACCCTAGGATGAAGCGGCGCTGGAATGCAAGCATACTATAAGCACCCAACAGTAGTTAGTCTGTTGTCATTGGTTGCTGTCTCAATGCGAAGGAGTTTTCATATTTGACCAGGCCACTCAGAATTCTGCAACATCAGCACGGCTCCCACGTGATTCGTGTACAGGCTGTTCACTCTAAAGTGAGCACTTTTGAAATCAACCTTTGAAAAAAGTCACTGCCCCTGTCTGCATATACATTAATGGGCGTAATGAGTGACATGTGTCCAGTAAAGTTGGTAACGATGGAGGGGAAATTAGTTCCTTATATTAACGTAGAACGAAAATAGTTAGGTAACGATTTGTGATAACTTAAATTATTTCACTCTCTTTCTGTATTTTTTAATGCATCGAAGTGTAAAAATGAGCAGATTTGTACAATATTTACTTTTCTAATAATTTCCCAGTTTCGCTTGACCAACGCATGAATAAAGTGATTAAGTCCACGGCAATGTTCATCTTACATAAGGCGTAATAATACACTATGTGCATACAAGTAGATGTCAAGCACAGGGCTTTCAAAAGTGCTCATTTTACTGTAAACAGCCTATAACACGTGGCAAAAAGTAATTCAGCCAATCAAGATAAAATGTTTTGGAGTATAACTTATCTTGAAATCTTTTCGCGAAATTTCACTACCGCTAGGAATGGACATGCGCGTTTATTGTGAACTAATTATTTGAGTGAAGAGATTTGGGCAGCTCTTAAACGTCGGGGTCTTACGAAGTGATGAGAGTGATTGAAGTGAATATGGAGCGGCGCCGGAATGAAGGGATGGGGGAAACGGGAGAGTCCCGAGAAAACCCGCCGACCAGCGGCATCGTCCGGCATAATTCTCCCTTGCGAAAATGCGGTGACCCTGCCGGGTATTGAACCCTATGACTTTTATTTACCGAGATACGCTTTAGCACGCAAAGGACGATTTCATAGAAAATGTTCCCGTACATAACCCCTTAAAGGCTGTTCACAGCAAACTGAGCACTTTCGAGGCTCTAGTTACTTTTCTCCTTTCGCCTTTAAAAATAAATATTGTCTAGTAGGTAATAAACACAGCGTGTGTGCGTTCCTCCGTCGGGAGTTAACGTTCACGAATACAATAAAATATATTTATTGTCTATTATTCCAAATGAGAGGGCTTCATAAAGTGCTCACTTTACCGTGGTTAGCCTATACCCTCATGTGCAGCACTAGCGTTCTAACACGAACATGACAAGTGCTCTCTGATTATAAAAGTAAACGCCACAAACGAGCATTGGAAAAGTCCTCGTTTTGTGGATATTTGCAAATGTTGTGTTGACTAACCAAACCTTGGTAGTAAAAGAGGGAAGGATTACTTTTAACCGTTTTTTTTTTTTAATGTTTGGAGTTTCATCGCATCCAAGGTCGCATAGTGACTTGTCATGGGAGAGGTTCTGTTGAAATCGCATGTTTGATTTTGGCGGAAAGTATCTCGGTTTATAGATGGACATGCAGGCTATGAAAATGGTATTACATGTATGTACATAAGTACGAATAGAGTTAGGTAGGTTAGGGTGGGAGAGTGAACAGATTTGGACGGCTCTTAACAGCGAGGTCTTGAGAGCCGATGAGGGTGACTGAGGTGAGTATAGAGTAGCGCCGGAATGAAAGGGCGGGAGAAATGGGAGATCCCGAGAAAACCCGCCGACCAGCGGCAGCGTCCGGAACGATTCCCACATGCGTAAATCCGGGAGTGGACCCGGTTCGTCTTGGTGGGAGGCGAGCAGGCTACCCGCTCAGCCACCGCGATGCCAGGTGGGTTAGGGATTAGTAATGTCGGGTATATAGTTATACGAGTGTTATGCCATAAATGGTTCAACTAGATTCTTGTTCAAAAGTAAGCGAAGGTGTCGAGAAATGCCGCGAACGTGGAACCTATACTGTGCGACTTCATCACTATAGGATATTCACGATAAAATGAGCACTTTCGAAAGCCCTGCTTAGGTTCTACTTGTATGCACGTTGTGTATTCTTCCGTCTTATGTAAGTTTAACATTGTCATGGGCCTCATCACTTTATTCATGCGTCGGAAAAGTGAAGCTGTGAAAATTAGAAAAGTAAATATTTAACAAATATGCTCGTTTTTACGCTTGCGTGCATTAAAATACACAGAAAACGAAAGAAGTAATTTAAATTATCAGAAATGGTTGCCTAACACTATTTATTCGACGTTAAGATACGGAACTACTTCCCATCCGTCGTTACCAATCTTACTGGGCGCATGTCACTCACGGCACCCATTAAAATACATGCAGGTAGGAGCAGTGACTTTTTTCAAAGGTTGATTTCAAAAGTGCTCACTTTATCGTGAACATCGCTAGATAACAGTGTGGTGTGTGATTATTGCATAGAGAGCGATATCAACTCAATTGAGAGTCGATCGCCTTGCTGAATGGATGTGACTATTACGTCAAAATAACCGTCCTACGGGAGATAAATGTCAGAGAATGTCACATGGAGCTGGTGGAAGCTGTGGGCAATTATGCTTTCCCACGCCAAACTGTCGCGAGGTGGGCAGCAGCGTTACACCGAGGTGTCGAATCGACCACTGAACAATTCATTAGTGTAAATCGAGAGAAGATCGACGCTGCCAGATCTATAGACAGAAAATGGCATTGAGAGACGAGCCATAGGATTCTACGGGACGAAGTGAAGTTGTATTTGCATGTGGGGATACCACATGCAAACACTGAAGTTAGAGGGGGGTTTTTCGTGTATGGCGCCAGGGGAGTGCTTGTGTGTCACATTGTTCCTCTCGACACAATAGTGACAGCAGCCTGCAGCAGCAACTCAAGTTAGAGACAGGTATGTCGTGCCTTTAAGGATAAAAGGCCTGATCTTTTGAACAACGCAGTCATCCTCCATGAAAACGCAAGACCACATACAGCAGAGTGAGTACAGCCGCCACTCGAACGCTGCGGGTGGGAAGTGCTGGTGCATCCGCTATGCTCTTTGGACCCATCTCCATATGATTCTAACCCCATCCTAAAAGAAAGGAACCACTGCATGGTAGACGGTTTACTATTTGATGCGTCACATCGTTCACAGCGTGTTGTAAATGTTATAGGGGGCCTACTCTGACGGTCTTTCAGGTGGGAATATGTGGTGTAATGCTATAACAACCGCAATAAACACTATCAGAATGATGTCCTTTAAGGATGCTACCCACTCGACGCATGGGCATATACTCTCCATTGTTCACACATTTCGTACCCTTTTATTTATATTTTTCATTTGAGTATTTATAAATTCTGATATACGCTTGCATTCGTATAAAAGAAATATTAGCCATGACGTATTCCCCCACCCTCGTAAATGTGACTAGACAAGCACGCGGGTAACTAACTGGTTATGCAGGTATTAGGACGTGGGTATGAAATACTTAGATTACCATCTACAGCATAAAATAATAGCTCGACGTAATACACAGCAGTGTCAACTTTAAAGGCTGTTCACGGTAATGGCAAAGTTAAGACTTTTGAAACCACCTTTGGACAAATCTATTTGCCCATATCTAAAAGCTGTTTACGATAGAGTGAGCACTTTAGAAATCAACCTTAGAAAAAGTCACTGCTTCTACCTACACATATTTTAACGGGTGCCATGAGAGACATGCACCCAATAAAGTTGGTAACGATGGAAAGGAAGTAGTTCCATGTCTTAACGTCGAATAAAAACTGTTAGGTAACCATTTGTAATACTTTAATTTATTTCATACGTTTTCTGTTATTTTTAACGCCTCAGTGTGTAATCATATTCAGATTTATAAAATGTTTACTTTTCTAATAATTTCGCAGTTTCACATGACCGACGCATGAATAAAGTGATGAGGCACATGGTGATGTTAATGTTACATAAGGCGGAAGAATACACAACATGTATACAAGTAGATAATAAGCAGGGCTTTCAAAAGTGCTTATTTTACCGTGAACAGCCTATATATATATATATATATATATATAATATATATATATATATATATATATATATATATATATATATATATATAGCATGTAGCATGTAGGATCCCAGTTCAGTTGGCAGCAAGCTGAAACAGTCGCTTACTTTGGTAACTCTAGCCTCACGCGCACGCGCCGGTAAAATGGCGTCACCAGCCAGTATACATGTCAGATAACCTTTCGTTAATCAGCGCCAGGTAACCTACTTGCCGGCTGCCAGCCAAGACAATAGAAAACATTAGTCAGCATGCAGTAGATAGTCGGACACGAGGCAGAGGTTCACGCTACCAATCAGATACTGGGTATACCAACATCAATGTTACTGCCACGCCGTTTTGTCTCTCTGTAGTTGTTTATTCTGTGTCATTACTTCATCATATCTCAGCACCGAATCACTGACTATGATTCGGAGTGAGAGGAACCTTCGGTTTTTTAGTTTTTGTTTACATCGCTGCCAACCATGTAGGTTATTTTTTTTTTTGCCAGCTATGTAACTAGCAATGCAATTGTGTATTTTATTGAGACCATAGACTAGAGACGAGGTAGGACGCTTATTCGCCTTCTGCCAAGTACCCAACATTGATCTACCCAAGAAAGAAGAGAACACCACATGGTCAACAGTGCTGAATAAGTTTATTTACTTATTAATTTTCAAAGAGAGGTACTTTTATATGAATAAAATACTGTCACCAAGTTTTATTTAATCTAATTGCATTACAAATTGGTTCGAAGAGCAGGCCTATACAAACATATCAAAGTACTGGTTTACTAAAGGCAATTCACCATATAGTGAGCACTTCTGAAATCAATCTTAGAAAAATGTCACTAACCCTAACTGCATTAATTTTAACGGGCCCCCTTAGTGACATGCGTCCAGTAAAGTTGGTAACGGTAGATGGGAAGTAGTTCCGTATCTTAACGTTGAATAAAAAGTGTTAGTTAATAATTTATGATAAATCAAATTATTTCTTTCTCTTTCTTTAATGCATCGATGTGTAAAAATGGGTAGATTTGTAAAATATTAACTTTTCCAATAATTTCACAGTTTCACTTAACCGCCGCATGAATAAAGTGACGAGGCCCAGAACAAAGTTAATCACACATAAGGATGAAGAATATGCAACGTGCATACAAGTAGATCTTAAAAAGCAGGACTTTCAAAAGTGCTCATTTTTCCGTGAACAGCCGACAAAAAGTGTTCTAACCTCAAATCCAGTCCACGCCGTTTTTCCTAGACGTGACGGCAGAAAAGCATTTCAATTTTTGGGGTAAGGAGACTGGTTGTGCGCAGCCAGCGAGATTGGTCTACTTCATCTTTAGTCTATAATTTAGACCAATAAAATGTCCTTGCGTATAGAAGACAGTCATGAACGTTGTTTAATTGACTGTGTAATATGTTGTCGGAAGGCGTCAAGGAAATACGCGGAAAAGAGCGTTCGGAGTAAACAATCGAATTATAACTGGGAAGCGGAGCACGTTCTGTTGTGGGTGAATGAAACGGGGTTGGCGATTGAAGGCCTCGAAGGGCAGTGAAAGGAGTCGGCGAATCAGGACACGAGGCCGCGAGTAGAGCGCACGTAACAGGCCTCGGGGCGGTCGTGGCGGTGTTTACTACTGGCAACTCGCAACCTTTTTCCTGGTAAACAAACACGTCATCGCGAATTGCGTCTCCGAGGACCACGACTGCCGGCTCTAAAACATCAAACTGTTGCCACAGTCTCCACGTGCAGCAGAGAATGGCGAGGTGTCTAGGCACGCTCCCCACGTATGCGCCTGGGATGTCCTTGGGCATGATGGTGACTCTTTTAGCGTGGATAGTACACAGATTGGTGTCTTCAAACAGCCCCACCAGGTAGGCTTCACTCGCCTCCTGCAGAGCCATAACTGCCGAGTTCTGGAAGCGCAGTTCGGTCTAGAAGTCCTGCGCAATCTCCCTTACCAGGCGCTGGAAGGGCAGCTTGCGGATGAGCAGTTCGGTGCTTTTCTGGTAGCGCCTGATCTCCCTCAAAGCAACAGTGCCAGGCCGATAGCGATGTGGCTTCTTCAGAGTTCCCCCTGTAGCTGGGGCACTCTTGCGAGCAGCTTTCGTGGGGCTTTACCTCCGTCTACTTACGGGCTGTCTGCTTAGTGCGAGCCATTCTGGTCTCCTGGTCCGTTCAACTCCTCCGCCGTGGGCTCTTACTTTAAGGGGGCCGCCTACCTGACGTGACATGGCGCAGGAGCGAGTGAACGCTACGGGCGACACTGGCACGCACATCAAGTGCCGCATCGCCACTATGGGCGAAGCACTAAACTAGCGCTCAAGCTTTTTGTCTACCTATTTTTTTTTCTACGGGACTTTAAGCGGCGACCATATTATTTTTACTGCTGGAAAGTCTGATCCAAAGTTCAATGCTGGTTTGTATCTGAGTTTCACGTAGATCCAGTCAGCACATTTTGACACACAGCAGTTTGAAAATGCTGTTTTTAGCTATATTCGAGGGCTTGGATATAGCGGTTCTAACGTGCGTAGTGTCCTGAAAGCGACATTCCGTCATCGCCTGAAATTTGTTTTCTTTTCGTAAATCAGCACATTGGGTGCACGTGGGATAGTTTCTTAAAATAAAACGTTTTTCCCAACACACTGCAACACACTTCAAGCGCCTAGAAGCACTTAAGAAATGAACCTTAGAAAAAAATCACATGCCCCAGTATGCATATATTTTAACGGGCGCACTGAGTGACATACACCCAGTAAAGTTGGTAACGATTGGCCGGAAGTAGTTCCATATCTTTACGTCGAATAAAATGTGTTAGGTAATCCTTTCATATAACTTAAATTATTTATTTCGCTTTCTGGTATTTTTTTATGCATGGAAGTGTAAAAATGATCAGATTTGAAAAATATTTTTTTTTCTAATAATTTCAGAGTTTCACTTGACCGACGCATAAATAAAGTGATGAGGCCCATGATGATAATTAATTTCACATAAGGTGGAAGAATACACAACGTGCATACAAGTAGATCTTAAGCAGGGCTTTCAAAAGTGCTCATTTTACAGTGAATATCCTATACTCACGTTTGCATTCCGTGGCGATGGCAAACTGTATGTCGTGGAGAGGAATACCTTGTATACATAAGCCACGGGCAAACTGCAGCCTGCGTGCCAATTACAGCCAGCCAACTTGGCTTGAGTTTCCCGTCACAACAATCGAAAAAAAAAAAAACATGGAAATGATCTGTGAACGTTACTGAAGTGGCCCTCGATACGTCATTGTGTACTAATCACAAATATTTTATTGAGAGCAGAAACTTCTAAGGGGCACGCTGTAAGTTTTTGAATTATTTGTTTATGAATATTTGTGACACAATTTGGTTTTCTTAGACCTGTGAAGTATATTCTATAGTTAGGGCCAGTGATTATTCGCGAAAAAATTGGACCGCGCGGTGGACTTCAATACTATATGTACGTACACCTCAGCTGTTGTCATACCTCCATTTGTTGCTCGTGTCATTTCCCCATTTGACCGAGACACTCAGGATTCCTTAACTCCGACACCGAACCTTCGTGATTAGCGCGCAGTCAACACGGACCAGAACATGTGTCAGTCAATCAAAAAAAGCTGGACGATCCTACAGTGTTTTGACCTGTATCTAGTCTCGAAATATTTTCGCGAAATATCACTGCCCCTAATTTATAATTTTGTGTCTGTAGTTATTACCAATGTTCTGTAATACATATTTTATGTTGCGATAACGGTGTATGTATTTCAGAATAATGTTTGAAATTTTTAGGAGGAAAAAATCTTACACAGTACTTGGAATCATAAATTAACCTGAGGTAGGGGACCAGCAAAGTACGAAGTATCTCAGACTTGGTATAGGCCGTTCACGGTAAAGTGAGCACTTGTTAAGACCCTTCCAAATTTGCATTTTAAGTCAGTTTTTCTATTTAAGCCATTTTTTAAACATCAGCATTGCCATGCGACTAATAAATACGGTGTATACTTTCAACACTCTCAAAAGTTAATGTTTGAGGCTGCAATAAAACATATTTATTAGTTGTTAATGCCTGTTGGGAGGGCCTTAAAAAGTGCTCACTTTATCGCGAACAGCCTATAACTCACTCAAAAATAAATCTAGTCGTGTGGCACGCAGCACGAACTTGAGATCTGGATCTAGACCCCAATCGTGATAAAGTACTCCCATCCCTGGTAGACGTCATGGTTATTAAGATTGAGTTATGCTTTTTCAAATGCGCATGAGATTTCCGTGGCCCAGTGACTGTCCCCTTTAGAATTAAATAGAACTCCTAGCAAACTGGAGTCACTGTCTTGCTAAATGTTGACGCGCCGTTCGCCAGTCAGCCAATGAGAGAGAACTCCCATTCCTAGAGCCTCAGGCAGCCAAACAGAGATTGTGTACGCCGGTTCACATCAAAGGAACTGCCACGCCGTGTTGTCTCTGTGTATTTCTCTACTCTGTGGCCCCAGCACGTAATGGACTGAGTAGTAGGATAAAGGGAATTTTGGACACATGCGGCCATGTTGGTCGGTGCCGTCCACCATATGGGTAAGCGTCACAAACAGGGATCGATGCCATGTTAGATGTTCTTCCCCCCCCCCCCCACAATCCCTAAAAACTATTTTAAGAAAACAATGATTTCAATAAATAATTAAAAAGTATCGGCCCGCCGCCTTGGATTGTTAATAATCAAATCAGGGGTGCCTACAGGGGTGGTACATGACGCAAGCTGCGTCATAAAAATTTCAGGGGTGAGGGGGTTGAAAGAATGATTTTAAAATAATGTGTTTAAAGGAATTCTTCTGCGTGGGGAAAATAGCGAGAACTGATTTGGATGGATGGAAGGAAAAAGAAAGCAAGTCGTTGAAAATATTGATTTTGCCCCTAAGTGGATGGGGCGTTGGTTCTAGGAAGAGATGCAAAGTATCGACGTGCTTGCAAACTACTACTGTCCACCCCTTGTTGTCGAGGAAACGGCCAGTACCACCCCAATTTTACTACGCCCTTTTTCTAGGAAGGTTCCTGGCAATCACGTACAGTTCAAGTGAACGTGAACGTCCATTGTTTCTAGTTGTGCGGATCTTGCGCCCATACATATTTTTACGAAAGTGAGTGAGTGAAGAGATTTGGACGGCTCTTAACAATGAGGTCTTGAGAGCCGATGAGGGTGACTGAGGTGAGTATGGAGCAGCGTCGGAATTAAATGGCAGAAGAAACGGAAGATCCCCGAGAAATCCCGCCGACCAACGACATCGTCCGGCACGATTCCGACATGGGAAAATCCGGTGACCCGGCCGGGGATTAAACCAGTTCGCCTTGGTGGGAGGCGAGCGGGCTAACCGCTCGGCTACCGCGGCCCCATTACGATAGTGTTTTCCAGGAAAGCTAGAGCTGCAGGGTTTTTTTCGGGAATATAATTGTGCCTAAACAATAGAAACTTCTTAAGTACAGATATCTAGAGATTGTAGAGATTCGGGTGGCTCTTAACAACGAGGTCTTGAGAATAGACGTCTAGAATTGATGTGGACAGGAAAGTGGTTGGAACATTGCAGGAAAAAGCACGCCTTCACAACTAAAAATAATTGAAATCCAAATACAAAGTTTATGTACGGCGATGGTGATAGTTGGAAACCTTATGTCCAGAATACACTGTTAGAAGAGTAGAAAATTGGCGAGGTTAGTTAATTAATAGCATCATCACTTAGTACACGGCTGAATAAATGTATATTTTATTTTTTCCAGATGTTGCTGTAGGCCCACGTTGCTGTAGAAGCTAGAGAGAAGACAATCCGGGTTTGGTCCCCGGTGGGATCACTACCGGATTTTCACATGTGGGAATCGTTCTAGACTATGCTGCTGGCTGGCAGGTTCTCTCGGAGATCTCACGTTTCCCCCGCCCTTGCATCCTGGATTCTGGGGCTGCTCCACATCTACCTCATTTCATCCTCTTCGGCTCTCCAGAGGTTGCTGTCAAGAGTCGCCCGAACCTCTCCGAGATGTTGCTTAAATGCTCAGCCCAATTAAAGAAATTATTTTTAACTCTATTGTTGCAACCCTGGAACTATTTGCAGTCTTGCATGCACTTAAACGATTAAAAAAAACAGCTAAGCAGTTCAGAGTTGCGCCTTCCTTAAACCGCTCTGTCTGAATATGTGTTTGGGATTTATACAAGTGCATGGGATGCTCTTTTATATTTCCTGTTGGTCACCATCCAAACAATAGTAGTTGGTTATATTATTACTAGGAGCGTGCCGGTCCTGGCACACTACATAGGATAAAGCTATTAATCCTTAATCCGATATATCGTATAAGCAACAAATTCTAACCTAATTAATATTATCCAATTAATCAATTATCCAATTAATCCGAAAAATCTATTTCATATCCGCTCCCTCCCTATGTCATTCTAATAGTGAGCCAGGACCTGCACGCCCCTACTACTTAGGCCTATATAGTATCTGGTTGATCTTATATTTGTTCTTTCCTAACAGTCTCAAGGCCAGATTATGTGTCACCATTTCATGCCCCCCCTTTTTTTTTCTTCAAAACCCTGACTGCTGATGTGGCCCTACTTCATTCCTTCAACTTCTTTTCTCGTTCCCTACCTACCCCCCCCCCCAAATACTGCAAACTTGTTGGTAAATTGTTTAAGAATTAATGCGAGAGGTTGAGACCATTTATTTGCAATTTATGACGTATGTTCTATGTTGTATGGAAGTTTTATCGCTAGTAATTATAATGAACTGACACATTTCCGAATGAATGCACCAGTGAACTTCGTAGTGCCCAGACCTTTAAGGTGGGGTCTCATAAATCATGTTATGATTACTTTTTTTTTTGTCTAGGAATACCTATTTTTTGAATGCAATTATAACTTTCTGGCATACCTTGAGGTACACTCTTAAATTCATAACACCAGCAAAAATTAGGGGAAAAGTTTGGAGGGGAGAAGTTATCATGCGTCATACTGTTAAGGTCAGGGAGGGGGGGGGTTGACATTCCTGTATGTATTACAATAGTCTTCGGATCACTTGTCAATTCGAAGTTCACAAATCCTGAATCGTACTGGCGGCTATGCTGGAACGATCACGGTTTCAGTAGCCTTGCCACGCTAGTGTATAGGCTGTTCACGGTAAAGTGACCACATTCGAGGCCCTGGTTACTTTTTTTTCCAGCCATTTTTTAATCCCGTAACCACCTTTTTAAATAAATTTTGTCATGTAAGTAATAAACACGGTGTGTATATTCCACCACACTTGGGAGTTAACGTCTAATGCTAAAATAAAATAGGCTATACTTATTGAAAATAATTCCAAATGAGAGGGCTTTCAAACGTGCTCACTTTACCGTGAACAGCCTATAATGATGTTCACAGTCGCCAAGGACGTCGCGTGTCAAACGATTGATGGCACTTTGCCAACTAAGAGATAATCACACTGCAATAACTCCTGCTCATCGACTACAACATTGCACTACAAAGGTTACCTGGTATTAAATTCACATCTCCTTGTTTATAAGTAAATTACCTACATTTATTTTTACATGAAAGAAAAAATCTTTAAAAACCTTTGGAAGTTAATTATAACCCGCAATGTTTTAAAAGTTTAATCCGTGTATAAAATTATAGGCTGCCTGGCAGTCGAACTGCTTAAACTGAAAAACAGCCACGTACGAGACATGGGACTGTTTTAAAATGTTATGCTCCGTAATAAACAAAACAATTTTAGTTTTTGTTGTGCCACTAGCAAATTATACTATTGAGCAAGTTATGTTCATAATTCACGCGGAATAACTTATATTTTTATTGCGATTTACGGAAGCAAATTTGCACTTCAAAAATATCTCTAACTTTCCTTTTTCTTGTAACGATATTTCGTATTTTTTTACGACTCGAAGGTCATCTGTTAATATTGTTTAGATGGAATAATATTTGGTTTTTCAATTTGAAGCGTTTCTTTACGGTATTCATAAAGATTACTTCTGTCTGTAGTTGTTCTTAAACGTACACATACACAAGGCCTTGCGATTTTCTGTGGTCCACATTTTGAAACACTTGGACAGCACGCAGACCAATACCTTGTAAGATAAGGCTAACGTTGGAGAGTGATATATCAAAATATTTATCAAATCAGCACTGATAGCGCATGCTTGGTTTTTGTGTCTAAATATTTTCCAAAATCTCGCAATCACTTTATGTGCAGAAAACAGTTTTTATTTATTTTTTCGCAACATTCTATTTATAAAGACACCATTACGTCACATCCACAAGGTAAGTCAATTGGAAGCTAACGTTGTAAACATGACGTTATTAAAAGTTACAGAACAAGAGGGAGAGCAAGCCAGCAGATGTATATAGGGAACCACCAAAAGTGTCTAGGAGACAAGAAAAGCACACTGAGACCAAGTTTGCTTGTTCTTACAAAATTTTGTTTAAACAATTATGAAATTATAAATTATAAATAAAAACATTTGATAAACTAAACAATTTCGTTTTGGATGCACATTTTTTTTTATTGTAACAAAAGTATTCAGTCACTACAGCTTCGTGTTTGGTTGACAGAACCAGATCCGTTTTGTTGTTTATCATATTTGTTCATCAGTCAAAAATATGTATGGTGGAATCATTTATACAACTGCTTGGCAGTGTTAAATACTATCATTTAATTGAAAGGCACAACTTTCAAAGTGCAGCCTCCCATCAAGCTCTTAGTGAGGTGCATAACGTCGCAGTCACACAGACTTCAGTCTCTCTCACGAGATATTAGTTTTTGGGACGTAAAACTAAGCCCCTTATGTCAGGTGTTATTAGTATTGCAGATCGTTACACACTAGAAAACTAAATAATAATACAGGGCAACTAAAGGCTGTTCACGGTAAAGTGAGCACTTTTGAAATTAACCGTAGAAAAAAGTTATTGCTCCTACTTGCACATATTATAACAGGCGCATTGAGGGACATGCGCCCAGTAAAATTGGCAATGAGGGAGGGAAAGTAGTTCCATATATTAACGTTGAATAAAATTTTTACGTAATCATTGTGTTAACTTAAATGATTTATTTCGCTTTCTGTTTTTTAATGTATCGAAATGTAAAAATAAAAACAGATTTGTAAGAAATGTACTTTTCTAATAATGTCACATTTTCACTCGACCGACGCATGAATAAAGGGACGAGGCTCATGCAAATGTTAATTTTACATAAGGCGGAATATTACACAACGTGTATACACGTAAATCTTAAGCAGGGCTTTCAAAAGTGCTCATTTTACTGTGAACAGCTTGTACTTGTTTTTACGGCTCTGCCTGTCTTGTAAAGGTTGTCTCAATCGTTTAAACTTTGGTCTCTAACCGTTAGGGATCGGGGTTTGATCTCCGGGAATTTTCCGAACCACAATCTAATACGAGGAGCGTGTCGGACACTGCAGAATGGTGTGGATGTTTTATCTTTGTACTCCCGTTTCATCCTCCGACTTCACTTTTACGTCGCTCCATCCTGATATCAGGTCACTCGTTCTTTGACTGGTCGGCTTTGCAAGCCTGTTCATAGGGTAGAGAAGTAGCATATTAAATCTTTTTGGAGGTGGGGGTGGGAGAGGATATGAAGTAGAAGTCTGTATAAGTATGATACTGGCGCTAAATTACTTTTCATAAACAGATGAGAAGTAGTAACTGAATTTTAAAGTGACATTTTTTTTGCACAAATCTCAAAACTGAACAAAGTCGACGCGTTAGGCTACGGCAAAATAATTGCACTTGTATATCTTTGGGACGATAAGTGAACTATGCAGTTCATATGTTATTGTATTAGTGGTTAAAACTATTCGTCGAGAAATTTAAATTGTTTTGCAGACTCTTCGAAGCTCACTAGTCTGTAGTCGCCTTCATATTCTCTGTGCTAGAGCGGAACCACTGTCACGACTATTAGGTGGCGCAACTACTAATTGTGTTGACCGAATCGTGATGGGCCTCGCTTATATAATTTTTGCTGCATCATTTACAGTTTCTTTTTTTTTTATCCGAGTAAGCAACATGACGAAATTTTCAAACGCTGTTGACCTCCAAAAGCGAAAAAAAGGGGGGGGGGAGAGAGAGAGAGAGCAAGAGAACAAGTAAAGTTACAGAGATCGCAGTAGAGAGAGTCGGCGTACGTGCCCTTTCTCAGGGTGGCAACACTGCTCAAGGTGCCCGTGTGCATTCAACAAGAAAGTTGTTTTCATTATAAAGAAGTGACAAAATAAATCACTGGAAATCTATTTCCATACAAGCTCTTGGTGTAAGTCCATGATCGTTGCATTGTGGCGCGCAGGCCCGTGAAAGCAGAATTGCTTTGGTCCTCCTTCTCCAGGTCTGCGTTGAAATGTAATTTTAAAATAAATTCAGTTGTAAAATACAAATTGAATACGCCCCATGTAAAATGAGAAAGTAAAGAATCTTGACGATTGGTTAAGTTTCCCAGATTTTTGTAACTTCCGTAGCAGAGGTTTCAGGGGCAGGCATGATTTTGGTATGTGAGGTTCCAGGTTCGAATTTCGGCTAAGCTGAAGTGCCGTATATCGTTTTTACCTACAAATATAGGTGAGATTAGTCGAATTCGTAAGCCGCCTACCGGCATAAAGCTGTGTCATTGTATGGGCTATGTACATACATTATGTGTGTTCATTGATTATAGCTAAGAGACCCGAGAAATTCGCGAGTTCAATGACCTGTAGGCTAGACTCTACAGTGTTATGTACAAATATGCCGATATTAACTGCCCATTGGTTGTCTGCTGTTACAGTGGTAGGCGACGATTTGGCCAGCGTTATCAATGAGGTGTTAAATTCCGTGTGGCCCAATGACTAAAGTTACATAAACACAAATGTTTTGAATTCTAGCTTGTCCCAAATTGAAATCGCGAATTTCTTGGGGGTCTAATTATAGTCCATTCGCGGTTTCTTCACATTTTTTTAAACAAACTTTTGAAGATCACCCTATTGATGACTTGTTTGGTTATTTCCTAAGTTTGTCAAGTATTACAATCGTTTTATACACGTGTTGACATTAAAGTACTTAATTTTAAATTTAAATTTCATTTATAACTCGTATGAATTAAAACAGGGGCAATATGGGCGTGTTGGTAACTCCTTGTAATAAATAGTTCTTATGCAATATAATATTACATTGAGTGCGCACGAATGAGGTGTATTGTTCCCTTGTTGTAATTTTCTACACTTGGTGAAACTCTGTTTGCATGAGGCAGATAAATATACCCACTAGAAGTAGGACTTTAGCAGGGCTTCAGAAAAGTTGGAATTAACCGTAAACAGCCTATATATAATTAATCTCGTGTTACTTATAGTTAGGGGCAACAGGTTTTTCGCAAAAAGCTTCCACAACTAGTTGTACTCCAAAACACTATAGATCAGATCCACTTTCGTGATCGGATAGCTTTAACCTCTATTCGCCTTAGCTATAACAAACTTCAATATAATTATCAATACAATTTAGGTCAATTAGGGCTTAAAATACTTTTTTTTGTCATTATGCTCTGTACGTTTCAAATTAAGCTTATTATTCACATGCGTGCATATTTCTGTAGGTTCAAGTACACTGGTAAAAATTTCCGTATATTTACTGAATGTTTTACGGAAATGTACTGTGTATATACAGAAAGACAATCCGTAATGACGAAAAACGGAGTTAAGTCCGTAAATACAAAATACAGAAAGTCTCCGTATTCCGTTTGGCTTCCAGTTACGGGTACGAACAATGCCAATTATACACAAAGCTTTCTTCGCCACTGTAATAAGAAAATGATCGTTTCTGCGGCAATTAAGGTTACCCACGCGACTATGACCTATTCTTTCAAACATTAAAAAATAGTATCAGGCATCTGTAACATTTGGCAACACTAAATAAAAATACATTAAATTTCTGAATTTTTGCTTTTGTCTTTTGTAAATAAATATCACAGTTATACTATAACTATTAAGTGAGAGTTGTAGGTGAAAGGTTAGAGTCGTGAACAAGTAATTTTCTGATTCGCGTTCAAACCTCGCTTAGGTACAACATATTTTAAATTTTTAAATATCATTTTTATAGACGGTAGAACACCCACATAACGAAAATTGAAAATATTTCCAGTAACTCTCTTTATTTTAAACGGAAAGTAGAGAAAACTAACTTCGAAATTAACGAAGATGTTCCGTGAAATTTACGGAAAGTCCGTTACTCAAAATCAATGTCTTCGTAATTTTACGGAGAGTTCACGGGCACTTCGGGATAAAGTATTACCCACACTTTTCCGTAAAATGAAGGATTTTTTTTTTTTTAACGCTATATACGGCGTTGATTCGTTAGTAAGTTTAATTATGTACAAAATATTAAATTACCTTTTACAAATAATGCCATAAGTTTTTACGCAAAGTGGGGTAACGTGGTTGTTTTTGTGGGGAATTATCTGCAAATTTGAGTAGAGGCAAGCTCAACAACCTAACATAAACAAAAACACAACTGTGCAGAGAATCGAGCCTACTCTGCTGTTTGAGGCATGTCCGCTGCCACCCGACCTAACTACTGGGAAATTATGAAAAAAATCTTCCAACCAACACTGGTGCAAATTTGCAGTTTTCTACTGAAAAAGAAAATAC
This sequence comes from Dryococelus australis, assembly GCA_029891345.1. Lineage (NCBI taxonomy): Eukaryota > Metazoa > Arthropoda > Insecta > Phasmatodea > Phasmatidae > Dryococelus > Dryococelus australis. The sequence continues at coordinate 281,576,206 of CM056994.1, forward strand.
CGTGTCCTTGAGCGAGTATAATACCGTGTAGATTAATTGTTATTAGCGGTTTGTAGGACAAAATACGAAAAAGGACATTTACAGCTACTTGTGCTTACTGAATCAAAAATAAGGATTTTTTTTTTCACTTATATCATTTTGCAAGAGGGTAGGCCTACTGTCAGCTGCACAAACCGTAGTACGAAAGAATGACACTTCTAATTACCTCGTTCACCAGAACGTCATTTCTTGGAAGTAGGGACGCGTGCTGCATATCACATGCTGGGTTTTGCTCGTGTACTCCGAGTGGGAATGTCTACTGCAATATCGCTTTTAAAGGTGTGCTAATCACATAAACTTACGATTTACCGCCATTGCAGTGGAAATCATTGGCGATGGATAGCAGGTATAGACACATCACGAATGTCGACAGAAACAGTGAATTAAATTTTTATGATACCGTCTTATGGGCAGAATCGTAAGCAAACTTTTCAACGTAGTACAGACATTATCAATATAGAAAACACTGAGACCGTATCTGAATAGGCACTAAAGTTGGTAACGATAAATGGTAAGTAGTTCCATATCTTAACGTCGAATAAAAATTGTTAAGTAGCCCTATACCATTTGTGATAATTTTAATTATTTATTTAACTTTCTGTTATTTTAATGTATCGGTGTGTAAAAATTATCAGATTTAAAAACGTTTGATTTTTATAATAACTTCACAGTTTCACTTGACAGACACGTGAATAGTGACGAGACTTATGGCAATGTTAATTTTACATAAGGCGGAAGAATACACAACGTGCATACAAGTAGATCTTAACTTAAGCAGGGCTTTCAAAAGTGCTCGCTTTACCGTGAACAGCTTATAGTGTGGCTACTGACCGGCGCGGCACGGCGACAGCCGCGAGGCTCACAACTGCACTGCGGACTGAAAAGAGGCGTGGCGTGCACGTCGCTGCAGGCAGGGGTCAGCGGCAACCCGGCAGCAGGTAGCCGCGGCTAACGACACTTTGTTACAGCAGCGACGACTGCAGTACAGTGCAGCGCCTACGCACGTGCTGTAGCCGGCAGCAGCTCCGCTCCGCGAACCTCTTCCACTGCGCTTTCACGCATTGACGTCGTGCTTCAAGGGCGCGCTGCCTATAAGTAGGGACGGCTGTTTTTCGCGCAAATATTCCTGGCTATGCTAGACTTCAATATCCTACGTCCACAGCCACAGTTTTCTTGGTTATTGGTAGGGATAGGAAAATTTCGCGAGTTCAGTGACCTATTGTCTAGACTCCACAGTCCTGTGTACACTCGGTCCTCAGATATTTGTTTATTGGCTGCTGCCCCAGAGAGTAGCCAGTTTTGCTCTACACTTGGCAGTACGGCACTCGCTACTTGTTTCCTTACAAGTCTCCTATTGGTCCAGAGTTATCCAGGGTGTCTCTAATGAACTGTGATCCAATTACAAAGGTGACTTCAGTGTACACGTGTTGGACGTCTATCTTACCCTGAATTGAATTTGCCAAATTTTCCTATCCCTAGTTATTGGCAGGGACAAGTGTTTTTCGCTAAAAGATTTGAAGACCAGTTGTATTCCAAAACACTTTTGTTGATATGCACGTTCTTGGTTGGATAATTTAAAATGTCACGTGTCTCAAGTGTCTGTCCGCGAATCATGGACGTTCAGTATCGGAGTACTTTATTACAACTGGCCGAGTCGAATAGGAACACGTCTTCTCACGTAGACACGCGGCCAATGACAGAAGGAAGTTGTGGTTGTGGATGTAGGATATTGACCATAAGTATGTTCCCGAAATACACCTGTCCCTACCTATAATTCATTCACTGTTAGGAATACTTCACACTTTCCTGAATCCCTTCTACTTCCAGGATATTCCTCCGCCGCGTGCAAACTAAGCTTAACAAATTACACCAAAGGACAACGCACCGAATTCGTGCGCACTTACTTGTCATAATATTTTTCATGAAGACTATTTCTTACTAGGCACTACCAACACACACGTTTTCTCACTGTTAATTTTCATATTTATTGTATATTAAATTCATTATGTACAAGAAAAATGTAGGTAAAACTTCAATTTAATGAAAATTAAGATGATTTTTGGTTTACGGAGGTATAAAACGCATGTGATAAATGACGTATTTAGGAAATAACTTAACACGTTATACTTGGGGTGTGTTTTCAAAGGTTTGGTTCAAAAAGTGCGAAGAAACCGCGAATAGACCACTCCAGGCAAATATAGAATGTTCACGGTTATTTAAGCATTTTTAAAATTAACTTAGAAAAAGTCACTATACCTATCTCCATACATTTTAACGGGCACACGGTCAGGCATGCACCCAGTACAGTCAGTAATGATGGAGAGAAAGTAGTTCAACGTCTTTACATTAAATTGAAAGTGTTAGTCGGAGATTTGCTGATTGTTCGAATTATTTATTTTGCTTACTGTTTTTCTAATGCACATAAGTAAAAGTTAGCACATTAGTAAAATAATTTTAGTTTCACAATAACACAATGGTTTCACTTTACCGATGCATGAATAGAGTGATCAGGCCCACGGCAATGTTAATTTCACATATAGAGGAGGAGTACAAAATGTGCCTACAAGTAGATTTTAAGCTGTGCTTTCAAAAGTGATCAGTTTACAATGAACAGCCTATAACACTTAATGAATGGCGACGTCATAAATAACCAGCATACACGCCCCACATACCCTTCCCAGTAAAAAAAAAAAAAAAAAAACTAACGGCTAAAGTTTACGTTCGACTGTAAGGAAACGTTACGACGGCGATGGAGAATAGCATAAACAAGCTTCGTGGTTGTTCTGTTTCCTAAAATATATAATATTTAATTTTCAACAACTCTGTATGTATGTATGTGTTCGGCAGGGTCTTTAGCCATTCCGTACAAGTGAAAGATGGATTCTTCCGAAAAAAAAAATTAATTTACTACTCTTTATGTCCTGGCTGGCGTATTTCCAGGAAACCTGTAATATGTTTGGCTTGTCATCAAGTGTGAAACGTTGCAACAACATAACGTCACATGGATACATACAGTCAGACCCAACTATTCTGAAGCCATTCTAAAGTTCCACTTCCAGGATGTTCCCCCCACCTCATCCAAACAAATCTTAAAGGGAATGTCCGCCTGCCCGGAGCATTTACCCGCGTTTGAGGCCGAGAAGCGTTGGAGCAATAAGGGCGACACTGCCATGCGCTACAAGTGCGGCATCGCCGCTACGCGCAAGGCTCTTAACTGGCGTGCAGTGTTCTCGTAGTGCTGCGTGTACCTAAGGGACTTCAAGCTGTGACCCTATAATGTTATTGGCGGAACATCTGTAGCAAGGTTCAATGAACGTCCCTCGATTACTTTTGTGTTTATATATCGCGTATATTTTGAAATACAGCGCTTTGAAAAGGCCGTTTTTAGCTATGTTGGACATGACATAGCTAATATAGCTTAGCTTAACTATCTTAACTTAGTCTTATTTTCAATATCACTGTATATTAAAATTAATTGATTTTAATAATAATTTTAATATTAAAATAAAAATAATTTAAAGAATAAATAAATAAATTTAAGGAAATGCAAAAAGATATAAAAATTATAAAAACACAAAAATATAGAAAATACAAAAACATATTTTAAAAAATCATAAAAATAAAAATATTTAGTGTTTTATATGTAACTAATACAATTTCTTACATGTATATAATAACGCACCGACTAGATAGTCTGTTTTCAGGTAGGGAAGAAGACGATCCTCGTTTGAAGAGAGGACGAGGGGGAACTCTGCTTTGACTAGAGTCTGGAAAACTCTGGCAAAGCCTGGCAGACTCTGGTTCCAAGGCCCCCCTTTTTTTAATTGTTTTTGTTTCTAATACTGGATTTCTTTCCTATGTCACAACACACTGAAACGATGAAACCTACCACGAGGGCTGCTCCCGGGCGATTAGGGACTCACCTACACGATACACGTGAGATTAACTAGCACACTTGCATACAACAGAACAACACGTTAGACAGATATCACGACACTTACATACACTCTAGTCGGGAGGCTGGAGGGGAGCTTCACTCCCCCGCCGACTACACAAACATGTAGATTTACATATCAATAGGCGACAAAACTAAAACAGCCTAAATGTGGGTCCGGTGCCCTAGAAATACACTTACACGGCCCCCGCCGCGGACCCTATGATTAGTCCAAGTGTCGGGTGGCAATTGTTTTTACAAACACCCAGTGAGTTATGGGAGCTACAGCTCCCTGTCTCACGGCACACGTGTCATTCCTGTGGCATATGAGGATCGGCGGCGGCGGGATCTTGGAAGTAACCGACACGCGTAGTCTGATGCGTGCGTGATTTCGAACACACTGCAACGCAGCTCAAGCGACAGCCAGGCGGGACCCTTAAGCAAGGCTAGAAAATTACACATTCGGTTGCGCTCAGTTTACTAATACTTTGCATAAGGACTATTTCTTGCTAGGCGTTACCAGCAGACCTATTTTCTGTCTGTGTTTATTCAAACTAAATACAAATTAAATATTGTAAATTATATTTATTAAATATAAGTTTAAAGTTCACTTTAACCAAATATAAGATGCTTGTTGTATTAAAACAAGTATAAACGCCTGTAATACATGACAAATTTAGGAAACAACTAAACACGTCATGCATGGGGTGATTTAAACCAAACAGAAGAAACTGCGAATAAACTCTATTTGTTTATTGTATAACTATGGAAAGATCCCCCTTGTGTGATATTATGAAATATAAAATCAATAACTGAATTTGAAGTACTACTTATATATAAAGAAGGGGTTTATTTTATTTATGTATAATTTTGATTATACCTTTGAACTAACGAAACAATCACACAACATTAGTTGGCTAAATGTATACTTTTCGAAGAAAAAAAAATTTGACGGTTTTACAAACAATAATGGAATGTTTCCAATCGTTGAGTTTCGCTTATCTCTGAATTCCTCTGTGTTTGCAAAAGAGTTTTAGTTGTAGTAAACCACGTGTCTGTGTCTGGGCCTGTACATGTACTCAAGGCATTTCATCAATGTAAACATTACAAATTCATAGAGGTGAAATTAACATGTCTCGCTGAAAACCAGGACCCACGGAGGTATAGGAAACCGAACGTCACATTGTTTGTTAGCAAAACCCATTTTCATATTATTCATTTTTTCATATTTGGAATTAGAGAACAATTTGTATCTTTAACTGCAATCGCGTATTTGATAGTATAAAAATGCTTTTGTAGTCCAATCTAGACGTTTAGATAACTTTAATGTATACCGTACGAAATTTAACGCTCAGTGTTTGTTTTGAAAATACGCATTTTTAAGGGACATTTTTTTCTCGCATGAAAAAAAATGCTCTTGCAAAAGTGAATGCTAAGTCACTGCGCTGTAATTAAAAATGACTGGCATCAGTAATGGCACATTACCCTCTATTTTCTTAAAGTGGGATGTTGATATTACCCATAAAACTTTCACATTTTAAATATCTCCTTTGCAGAATATATTATTAAAGGCTGTTCACGATAAATTGAGCACTTTTGAAATCAACCTGAGAAAAAACACTGCCCCTGCCTCCCTATACTTCAACGGGCGCACTGAGTGACATTCCCCGGTTAAGTTGGTAACGATATATGGAATATAGTTCCATATCTAAACATCGAATGGAAATTGTTAGATAACCATTCGGGTTTGAATTAAGTTATAAATCATAGTAAGTCTCTTCGTGCCACATAGGTAGGGGTGCTTCTTAAGAGGACGTGTTAGATAACCATTCACAGTTTGAATTAAGTTATAAATCATAGTAAGTCTCTTCGTGCCACATAGGTAGGGGTGCTTCTTAAGAGGACGTGGTAGATAACCATTCACAGTTTGAATTAAGTTATAAATCATAGTAAGTCTCTTCGTGCCACATAGGTAGAGGTGCTTCTTAAGAGGACGTGGTAGATAACCATTCACAGTTTGAATTAAGTTATAAATCATAGTAAGTCTCTTCGTGCCACATAGGTAGGGGTGCTCCTTAAGAGGACGTGGTAGATAACCATTCACAGTTTGAATTAAGTTATAAATCATAGTAAGTCTCTTCGTGCCACATAGGTAGAGGTGCTTCTTAAGAGGACGTGGTAGATAAATAAACAGTAAACATATTGTAGGCTGGGCACCGCCTGTAGATACGAAGCAGTGCTTCATATCTACGAGTAAGCACATTGTGTGTTCTTCCACCATATGTAAAAATTAACATTGACGTGGGCCTGATAGTTTTGTGTATGAGTCGGTCAAGTGAGATAGTGAAGTTCTTATAAAAACAAATATTTCACAAACGTGCTAACTTACATCATTGCATCATATGCATTAAAAAAACAGAAAGCAAAATAAATTATTCCAGTATTCGCAATTGTTTACCTGAAGTCCATAATAAAAATCACCAGGTTTCTGGAAATAAATGCAGAAAAACTAAGAAACGGCTATCCAAAATAATACTTTCGGTATTTTTGTGAGTAAATATTTTCCTGGCCGGATACATTACTGTTGCACTATTTCTTACGCCGTAAATTTGCACGTTTAGGTGCGGTCTAAGATATCGCGTTAAAGGAAGGATCCATTACATTAAAATATTTGCTCACAGACATAAAATGTTATTTATGATTCCTCTTTCTCGATAGTTGTATATTGGCTTCCATAAACCTGTAAACTTCAATGATCGTGTTCAGCGTTAATGTATGTGCCATTTCCTTTTAAGTGACGAGTACATAAATGTTCGGCAGGCATCATATTCAGTACGTTGTTACATCGTATTACTCTACCTCCGTAGCGGATCGTTGCCCTCGGGGCTTATAATGTGCACGTGAGATGTGAAAGTTGATCATGGGCGCAGTGTGAGCGGGGAGTTCGCAGAATGAAAATTACTCATGCACTGCAGCATTCCCCATAATTTTGCACCGATGAAATGACGAGGTTGGCAGCGAGTGCTGTGAAAGCAAATAATGGCCGGGTTCAAGGCACGTGGAATGGAACCCACCTCCTCACTGTACAAGGCCGTTAGCGTTGAGGTCTACGTTTGTGTGTGTCGTCAAACGGTGAAGGAATAGTTCAATTAATTTAATATGAAAGCCGCTTCATATTTTTTGAATAGAGTTGTCTTCCGGATAGTTGCAGATTACACATTGTAGGGTCGGAATTTGAATGGAAGGTAGATGGCGAACGGGGCTAAACCCAGGAAACAACATTTACGAATAGCGTTTCAGAAACATCGGACATATGAACACAACTGCCAGTTTCTCGATTGCGTTTCAAAACACTTTTCTATTTCGATAGCGAAAATAATAAAACTAATATATCTCCTTCAACATTAGTAGATAGGAAATGTAAATCCGAGGGCAAGGATTGGGGGGTGTGGTTCCTGTATGTTTTCTTAGATGACGCCACGGTGACCATCTTGAGTATTTTTTAACGTGATCATGGGGTGTCGGCCATATTCTTTCAGTCGCCACCTTGTTTTATTCAAAATGCCTTCCCCCCCCCCCCCCCCAATTTGACAATTTTGTCTTCAAAGTTTATCATATTTCCTTCGTATTTCCCATTTTTTCCCTCGAAAGGTGGAATTTTCTCTAAAATTACAGAAGTTTGTCAAAATGAATTTTTTCTATTTCCTGCCATTGCAACTGTACATCCATCATACTGACAGTTCTTAACCAGTTCAGACCCAGTGAACACAATTTTATACATTACTCACGTGTAGTTAATTGTTGGTCTGTACTGCACGCTACGAAGCTCAGTGGCCAATGAGCTTACCTGTGGGTAAATGATTCGCAAACGAGCTTACTAGTCTAGGTCATAATTGATTCATATAACTGTAGCCGAACATAATTATAGACTTCAGCTCATTGGCTATGACAACGAAACAAATGTTGTGGCGACTTAATTTCAGCATGCATATTAACATTTTTTGTTTGCAACACCTGAAACCATAAATTGAAGTGGGTCTAGAAGGGTTCAAAGAAATTAAATATTCCTTGCGATGTGAAGATGAAAAATTAAAAATTGCAATTAAATAAATAAAGCTTTAATTAGCTAACAATAGAACGGCACCTCAAATTGCCTACGTGACTCCATTTTGCTATTAGTGAGAGATGGGCGACTAAGGAGCCGCCATCTTGAACAGGATCATCGTCGAATAATAGTGTTGCTCCTGTTAACTGTATCTAATAGGATTATTAATAGATCGCCAGCTAATTACATTAATGTGTGTGTGTGGGGGGGGGGGGGGAGAAATTTATTAATAATACTGTGGCTCCTCTTAGCAGGATGAATTGGATACGATGATCCACACAAAGAAAATTTGCCTTCAAAAGATAAACTTGTCCGTGTTGCTATGGAAACGAGAATTTAAAGTTATTTCTTAGAGTAGATTATTATTGCTCTATTTGTGAGGGTGTAATGAGTGTTTTTTGAATAGTTAATAGTAATTAATTGTTAATATTTCTGCAGAAAATTGTAACACTTTATGCCCCTTCATTGTTTCGGAATACTATTGCATCACAAATATCAATTATGTATAACATATTTTTTTTTTTATAAATAAACGTTATGTATTAAACATTTTTTAACTTTTAAAATTTACAAAAATGAGTGTATCGAGAAAATGTCTACGGACTCGTCTTTTCAAAGTGAATTGATTATGACATCACAACTTTCGATTATGCAAATATAAATTCTGTAAATAGAAGTTATGTATTTAATTTAATAAACATTTTTTAACTTATATAACTTACACTTATATGTGTATCCAGCGAGATGTCTAGGAATTCGTATTTTCATGGAGAATTCAATTGCTATGCAAGAATATGTTATATGTGATTATGAACAGCATCATATTGTATTTTATAAGCATAGAATCGTGTTAGTAAATATATCAAGTGTTATATATTTCCGGGCTCGTGTTTTCAAGTCGAATTCTATCGTAACACCATAAACTTTTATTATTTGCTCGTGTTCGGTATCATATTGAATTTAGTAGGCATAGTTATGATCTCCGGTTTTTAAAATAATTATATAATCGGCCTGAGCCGCGAATACAGGACCTTACCTTAAGTCACTTTTTAAGTCAATCTTAGCAAAAAAAAAAAAAGTCATTGAGGCAAAGATTTTTAAATTTGCCCCTTAACATCGCGAGGGGCTTATTATTTTTAGGAGCTGTCAATATCGCTGACGCACAGGGGAAAATGGAAAATTAGAAGGGAAAGAGGAAGAAAATAAAATTGAGGTAGGAAAACCCAATGGCCGACACTCCAAGGCCGAGGTCAAAAACATCCAAGATGCCCGCGAAATATGGCCGCTGTGATGTCACATAAAAAGACACACGGGCGCCACAGCACCACGTCCACATTCCCTTGCTCACAGACCTAAATTTCCCATCTGCCCACGTTCAAGTACAAACGTTTTATACAGTATTTATGAGATAGTACAATCCACTGTTGCAACATAACATTATAAAAGTAATTGCTGAAAATGTCAAAAAGGCGAGCTGGTTTTTACTGAGGGACGATGAGGTACTTGATGCAAGTGCCTGTAATTCTCTGCTTCTGTGCCTTATAAACGGTAATAAACTTCTCACAAGTGGGCGCCTTAAACTTTGTCACAATTAAGTCATCAAGCTAGTTCACAAACGTAAGTTCACAAACGTATCCCTCGCGATTTTCCAGCTGAAGTCGAAATATTGGTGCAGCAATTTTTATGCGCAGTATTAGGGAAAGTTTGGATGTAGAAGAGTACTATCACTGTGCCACTTGTATTCGAAACTGAGGTCAAAAAATACTCTTGGACTAATGCACGATCTATCAATGCTGTGCAGTATATCCAATAAGCTCAATTTTCAGTGGTATTCTCGAATGCAATTAAAAAGCTAAGAGATCTACGGATAAGAATTTGTTTTTGTATGAAGGTGATGTCAAATTAATTTACGGTTCGAAATCGTTCGGGAAAGTCATTGTTAGCACTGAGTTGCCAATAACTTTTTTTTGCAACGGAGAAAACACCTGCCACCATGTTGATGTAGGCTGCACTGCAAAACTGGAAAAGTGTACATTGCTCAAATGAATTAAATTTAACTACGAACATGTGGGAACCACTGCAGTGAATGAATTTAGTCAGGTTTAAGGAAATTCGATTTATTTCCATTGCCACTGGTTTAGAGTGGTTTATATTAATTTATCCAGAAGTCCATAGCAGACTATTTATTAGATTTTCATTTGTTGGTATTTCGCTGAGTTTAGTCACTGATCCATCTTCAGAGCATCCCAATCACACTCAGTATATACGTGTTTATCAACTGAACAGGTGTATATATTTCCGTGTCAGACCATTTGCTCCTTAAGGGAAGGATCTAGTAGCGGCCCTCAGTCAACACAATGAACTTCCAGCTAACACAACAGTGGACCAGACAATGGAATCCCCAGAATCATAGTGTCAGCCAATATGGGAACACTTTTATTTATCGTGCTGAGACCCCTGACCTCAGAAATATTCGTAGTTTGGCAGAATTATCGTCGCTCGCACCATCTCTCAAGGACAAGCTCTAGTAACGAAGAACAAGTCGATGCGTGAAACCGGAACGGGTTAATGATGCATATATTATAACCTCTCCTAGCCCAAGGGAACCCACTACCTCCTAGTGGTACCGCTGGGTAACCTCCATATAGAGGTTAGCAGAAGTGGGAAACTCCCGGGCATTCCCTATGCCTTGTTTATTAAACGGCGTATCTGCCTCCCTGACAACTCTTCGTCGTGGGCAATCACCATAGAGGCATCAGGTGGCGGGACAGTCGACTCCTTTATGGTCAGTGAGGCCCAAAAGTTGAATCGCACTGTGAAGAAATTCAAACCTATGGTAAATGACCATCTCTGTTGGGTCTGGTGTTACTGAGTGGTGGAAAGAGACTCGGGACAGGGGAAAACTAAATAAAACGACGGCAGGTCACGTGAGAGGTAATTGCAGTTAGCCCTGTCAGAGAAGACTTGTGCCTTTGGAAGCCGCAATATGGAGTGGCAGCCCAGCGAAATGAGAACCCAAAATGAAAAGGAAGGAGCAGCACGGGCTGACCTCGATTTCTCCGCTGGTTCCCATGGATGCCCAGAGGTCACAATGAGGTAGGACTCGTGCTGGCAGTGGTGAGTGCCAGTATCGGCTCTCATTACGTCCGCCCATCACTGGGAGTGAGTTTTCACTCAGAATGTCTCCATAATGGAGAGTTTCAATGACTGTCACAAGAACACAATTAAGTGGTTGGTTACAAGGAAGTTGGGGATGAACCGATAGTCCCGCGATGTCCTTAACTTACCATGGTAACTGTGATTTTCCGTAGATGACGATGGGAGATCCAGCGTCTCCTACGGGAGAGCCCTTTACTCCCACTCGCCGACCTTACATTGCTATAGCAATTGAAGATTCCACAGGGAACTACACGTTTTTTACTCCAGTGACTTGAGCTTTAGTCAAGGTAGGTCCATCGCTTAGTCAGACTCATGAGATTTCGTTACCTGGCAATTGCTTCATCAGGGTTGAATCCAGTCACGACCTCCTTAAGAAAGTGATCGAAAGTACCGATTGTCATCTCTACTAGTTGGACTCTATAAGGTTAACATAGAAACAATAACTTTAATAAACTCTTGGACCTTCTCAATGCTTAATACTTCTCTGTCTATTCAGGACTTTGTTGTCAATAACATTTTCCCATCTCCCATACTTTGTCGCAATTCATCTCATCCCCTAATCTTTTGGCATCATCACTAATTATATGCGTAAGTTTTAATGCAACTATAATATATTCCAGTTATGCTAACTATAACTTCGTAAAAGCGTGGAAACCAAAAGTAAAACATCAATGTTTGGCTCCGTGATTTCGAGAGTTGTGTTGACGACTCATGAGGTACAGATTGGATATGTGTACTGAAGAGGAAATCCAGTCGACCTCATATTTGGTCTTCGGCTGTGTGAATGCTTCTAGCTTTGTGACGGTTATTGGCTCCTGATGCGTGCATCAGTGAGGGGGGGGGGGGGGGGGGAAGGTGCAACTGGAGGCAGGCGCCAACACACCTTGAAACAGATCGCCAGCTGCCGCTAACTGCACTGCTAAACATTTCTGTATAGTCTACTAACGCAGTACTTTTACGGAAGTGTACAGTTAACATGAGGAAACACAATCCGTACTGACGAAAAATGGAGCTTACTCCATAAATATACCTGCCAGTCCATCAGTGTTTATTGATGAACTTGTTTAAACTTAATAATCACCTCGTAAATTTAAATATTTTTCAGTACTTAATTATGCATGTCACTATTTAGTATTAATTACTTGTTCCGTCAATTTCTAGTAAGGACTGTTAGTTCTCTGCGGTGTTTGTTAATTTATAAGCGCTAATATTTTTCTTCTAAAATGCATTAAGCAAGTGTAAATAATATAAATGGTCCAGTGTAAGAGAAGGCAAATATGCCTTAACTGCGCCAAATAAAGTCGATTTATAATAATAATAATTATTATTATTATTATTACAAAATAAGGAACGTATCCGTATTCCTGTATGTTAGAGTTTCTAAAACGAAAAATGACGACTCTAGGCGAAGTTTTGTTCGCCTCTGTAGTCAGTAAATTATCATGTCTGCGGCAGTAAGGATATGCACGTTCATTAGACCTATTTCTTCAAATATAGAAATGTAGTATAAGAAACCTGTAACAGTCAGCAAGACTTAAAAACACTTAAAATATTATACTACAAACTTGAAAGTTACCTATGACACGTTTTTAAGAATAACATTTGGTACGGAACGTTCATATAATATGGTTAAAGGTAAGTGATAAAGAGCGATAGAATCGAAAACTTTTGATTCGTGCTCATATCTCGCTCCGGAGAAAAATGCTTTACATTAATATTTTTAAAATTTTAATACAGGAAAACACTAGAATAACGAAATTTATGTTTTCCGTAATTTCATTTTATTTTTACAGGAAGTACAAAAAAATTTTCGGAAAGCGGAATTTACAGAAAGTCCGTCATTGAAAAAGAAAGCGTGTCCGTATTGTACAGACACTTCTGAATAATTTTTTACCTGCACTTTTCTGTAAAATTGCTTAACATTTTTTTTTTAGCAGTGTACTCTTGTTACCTGCTTCAGAAACTCGCAGCATTACTAGAAAATGACAACAGTTTAACATCTGTAATACGCCAGGCGACCTCTTGAGATACTAACTTGTCAGTTTGTTGTATCTGGCTGTAACAATAACTTGAGAAGTCCAGCAGCGAACATTAGGACTCATTTTCCGGAGGTTTCCACACCGGGCTTGGCGTAGATTCTAGCGCGCCCGGAAACGATTCGTCAAGTATCCATTTTTAATGGGACTGTGGAACGGTGAATAGCACCAGTCCGCCATGCTGCCCTGTATTTCCTGGGGAAACAGAACACTGCCGCTTGAAAAGAAACGACATATCCTCTGCCGTCATTTTTCCTCGTCCGGTATCTGGGATAGTGACAAATGTACAAGGAAACTCGTGGAAAATCCTGCCCTCGTTATAAACATTCCGTCATCGCCATCCGTTTTTCGTGGGCGGAACGAAACCACATTTTCCCCTCATTCGCTACTCTTGAACAACTGTTAAGGGGTCCACACAGCTTAAGCAGCAAGACGTAAGATTTTATGGAGAGCAGTAACCTTACAAATATTAAGTATACTATAAAAACGCTTATTTTAAAGTGCGATTGAAATTAAAATTGAACTAGGAGTTTATTCAACCGTATTTTTGTTTTCGCGATCGTTTTTAGCGGCAGGTAAATAAAAATAATTCGCTGTAGTGTACCCTTTACTAAAATGTTGTTAAGTAACTGGTTACTATTAAAGGCTGTTAACGGTAAAGTGAGCACTTTTGAGGCCCTGCTTATTTTTTCCTATCAGCCACTTTTTATCCTTCAATTACATTTTAGTATAAATACTTTTCATGTAAGTAATAATCACAGTGTATATATTTTACCGGACTCGAAAGTTAACGTCAAATACTACGAAAAATATATTTATTGATGACATAGCTTCAATAATGTTCACTTTACCGTGAGTAGTGTGAGCAGGAACGTCCTGGACCAGGAAGTGGTTAATTGGGATTATCTGATGGATAATCGGATTAATTGAACGGATTTTCGCTTCTGTATTAAATTATCTGGATTAATTACAGTTCAACCCAGGTAATCCCAAGTAAATGGTTAAGTGAATAAAGTGTTAATTCTTTAACTGCATTTTTAAAAATCAAAATGGTTGGATGAGTTGAAAGTGTTGGATGTTCACCCTCGGACGTCAGGTAGGCGAAGAGCTCTGAGGGGTGGCGGCAGCAGTACGTGTGTGTGTATATATATACATATATATATATATATATATATATATATATATATATATATATATATATATATATATATATATATATATATATATATATATATATATATATATTACACATATATATATATATATATATATATATATATATATATATATATATATATATATATATATATATATATATATATATATATATATATATTACCTTGGTGGAAGAGTGGCAGAAGGGTCAATTTAGGTCCGTCGTTGGTGGAGTCAGAATGTGTACTGAACTCGGTGGATGTGTGAGGGGAGGGAGGAGAAGATCCTTATCGGGTTGAGGCAGAGTTTGGAATAAAGTCGGTGGTTGGGTGAGGTAAGAGAGGAAGTGGACGCCTTAGCGGTCGCGATGCCCTATAAAATAACGAAATACACAAACATAGCATTGGAAGAGGAAGACTACCTCCGAAACATGTAATAATTATAAATCACCCAACAATAAATGATTGCCAAACACGCAACATTAAAAATGCATCAGATAAATTAAGTAGCAAATCAATAAATGGCGCAATTACTAATCACACACAAATAGATACAGAAGTATATTGTTTGAACGAACTACTAGCACTGTAACATAAAATAATTATAAATCCCGCGACATCAAGTTATTACCAAACCCGCGACATTAAAAAGTACCAGGGAAACTAAATAATAAATCAATCAATGACACAATTACTAACCAGAAGCAAAGAGACGACTTACCTTTTAATTACAATAAACCAATACGAACCACAAGAAACAAATCAAACATAAAAATGAGTTACTTTTAAATCAAATTACACAAAAGCAGTACTAACAACAAGCAACGAAATAAAACCTAATATAACGCAACAAGATTTAAAATTCCACAACACAACTACGAACCACATGTAAAGAATAAAACACAAACATGCACATCAAATGAAATACATAAATAGAAAAATACTAAGTATGCACAAAGTTAGTTAATGCCCCACTCTGTATAGGTGTTTCCCTAGCAATATAAATGTTATTGTAAAACAACTCATTGAATAATCATTCGTGACATGTTAAGAGTAAACAAGTATGTCAATAGCCCCACAACGCAACCTATGTTTAAGTCTAGCGTGCCGATCCAGACCACAGTGATCTGCCCTGGTCCCACATCGAGCTGGCCGAGCCTGCTTCGTTTCACCCTCATTGTTATGTCACACATATCCCGCTATTCAAAATGCTAATACACAATTCGTTTAATAAATGTACTAATTTAATTTCCAATGTGTACACGCGTACGTATGACTGTGATGTGTGTATTACGAACGTAATTAATGATTAATAATTAAATATGCATATTTAAATTCATGATATAATACAGTTTCCACTGCATAATTCTGAGTAGAAAATGCTCCTAACGCCCATTCACGGGCTTGTAAAATAAAAATATATTTTTAATTTACTATGCTTAGTCATCAATAATGATTGTTAATTAAATATATAAATATTTCAATTCATATTACATTAAAATTACATATTGTAATACAGTTTACACAGTATAACTCCGAAAAAAACGGCATTCATTTGTCAATTAAACCTTTTAATGTTATTGTTTTAATTAAATTAATTTGTAAAAAATTAATTTCAGACTTGTTATTTCATTGTGAACAATAAATTTAAATGATATTTAAGCCAGTTTTCCAGGTATACGATAAATGAAGTTCCAAGTTCTAAATTCCTGTTTTAAGCAACCTTTGCCCTTTGAGTTTCAGTTGCTCCACAAGTTCTATTGATGAAAACCAATTGTCAGCTGTAATGTTGCGATTGCTGTTGACAATGGGTTCAATCAGAGATAATACAGTCAAAGTAGGAACAGACAATTTATTTGGATTTGGATTTGGTTCCTTCGTTTTCCCGCTATAAATAAAGCCATCTACGAAGTAGTGGGTTCGAGCATCACACAAAATTAGCACTTTCAGCCCATATTTTGCGTGTTTACTTCGCATGTAGATACGAAAATTGCATCTTCCTCTAAATGGCACTAGCATCTCATCTATTGTGTGTTTGGCCACATGTGTAATTTGGCTGTATGTTTGTTACTAGTTTATTGAATACTTGCGAAATGCCTGAAAGTGGGTCATTTTCTTTCCGCTCATCTCTTGTACTTGGGTCGTCAAATCGTAATGCAGCTAGTAGGAAAATATATCTGTTTTTGCTCATTGTAGCCCTGAATATATCACGGCCAATTCTTTCCGTGGCAAACAGAGAGCATGTATCCTCCTGGTTGGACTTGAAATCTCCAGCCAAATGAAGCAAGCCAAAGAAGGCTTCTAATTCAGGAATATAGGTATGCTGTGTATATTGGCAGTCTAAATTTTTGGAACCATACTTTGAAGAAAGTACTGTAATTTTTTTGTTGGTGTTATGTAAAACACATTCAATAATTTCCCTATCAATAAAAAATCTCCATGACTCGCTAGGCGTCTTTGGCTTGTGTACTCTTGCATCACCTGCCAAACCCGGAAGTTTAGTGACAAGGTTATGAGCATGCGTACGACTTGTAGCCGGAGGATTTGTAGTTGATTCTGCCAAGCAACACATTCTTGTTATGTCGAAACTGTAGGTCATTATCGGTAGATGATTCATCTTCGTTTTCCGAGCTAGAAACATATATTTCTGAATCTGTTTGATGGCCACTGTTTTCTGTTGACGCATCAGATACTTGCGAACCTTAGTCATCAGACACACTGTCTATTTCATTAGGATTGTTAGGCTTACCTGACATATCTAACACAATAACTTATCAAATAATATTGAAAAGTCACTTCCCATATCACACAGTTCTAAATGTAAAATATTTGTCATTAAAGATAAAAAGTTAAAATAATGGATTTAAAAAATGTACAACTCACACACCATGGTGGGGTCAGAACTGACCCCACAGTCCACCAGCAACCGAACGAACAAACACAGATAACTCTAACCACCTGTCAGTCACGCGTCTAGGCGGATAATGAGATTACATGGCCTGGCGGGCTATTGCCAAACTAATTGCGCGTGGGGTCTATTACGACCCTACCATGGTACTTAAGGGTCAAGGGTCATCAGAGAAATATTCAATTTTTACAAGTTCATACTTAACTCAAGTGAAGCTCCCAGGCTGCAGTGCTCGCCAATGAGCATGCGCCCAGGGTTTAAATACACGAGAAATACACAATTGTATCCTGGAGGGATACCTTACAATGACCGACCAATCACAGGCCGTCGAACAGTCGGTAAAGTTCTTCCATAAACTCAAAGTCTTAAGCGCCAGATCTGACATCACATTCTTCTGGCCAATTGAAGTTGCGCGGACGGCCAACGTCATCACCGGGTGGCATCGGCCACCCCCAAAGGCCCCAGTCGAAGAAGACCCGGCGTGATGGCGGCCATGTTGTTGTTTAGTTGCTGCATCGTTCGTCCACTTTGTCATTACAAAGTCCAATGCAAATCATTGAGGGTTCATAGGAGTTTCAGGTTAGTGTTTAGGCATAAGCGTATTTATGTTTTTCGGTGATTTCCGGTATAGAACAGCAGAAAATATAATTGCTTCCCACAGTAATTTGTCCATCCTAGTTGCGTATTGCGTAGCACAGCTTGTTAGATAGTCGAGCCCAGGTGAAATGGAGCCGTCGGTACAAGTGGGGGGGGGGGGGGGCTGACATAAAATACGTGAAAATGAGACCGCCTCTCTCTCTCTCTCTCTCTCTCTCTCTCTCTCTCTCTCTCTCTCTCTCTCTCTCCCTATATATATATATATATAATATATATATATATTACTACTTTGCACGTTAAAAAGTGTCTCTGGATACTGTAGTGTTACTTATCTAATAAATCATTCTTCTCAAAAATTAATTATTAATTTCGAGTGGCGTTAGATTTGCTGAAAGACAACTGACGTTTGCATTCATTATGAACAACATTTTTTCATGCAGATGTCTTTTACATACACAAAACTGATGATTAATTAAGCTACACCCGCAGCCTGCGCACGCATGTACAGTACTGTACGTTATCGTACTAGGCATCCCGCTCTCCCGGCCGCGGAGCCACATTGCGTGCGCCAGACTGTACGCGGCGGGACCTAGGAAGAAAGGATCTTCACGTGCGCATCCGTATGACCCTGTGGCGGGGCGAGGGTCGCGGAGAAAGCTTACAGGGGTGACTATTTACAGCGTGGTGTGGTTAGGTATCCGTAACGTCACTGCACAGGCTGCCTCGCAACCTACCGCACCAGCAGAATGTCTTAATGGGAATGGTGTCCTAGCGTCTTAGGTTAGGCTTCACCATACATCGGTGTATAGGGAATTAAATGCTAAATTCGGACAATTATCCCAAAGTCGTTTTTCGTGGTAGTATTTTCAACTAAAGTTTTTTTTTTTGTTTGAGATTGAACGCATAAAGATTTGTAAACCGTTTTAATTTTAAATTTTTATTTATTTTTTATTTATATAACGTAACAGTTTTATAAAGATTAAAAAGTGTATAAATTAAAATTTGGATTGTTTACAAATCTAGATGCGTTCATTCTCTAACAAAACATCTTTATTTGAAAATACTACCACAAAAAACGACTGAGAGATCTTTGCCCGAACTTAGCATTTATTTCCCTATACGCCGATGCATGGTGAAGCCTGGCCTTAATATTGGCTATTCACGGTATAGTGAGCACTTTTTGATAGTTATTTCATTTGGAATAACACTCAATAAATATATTTTATCTTGTTCTTAGACGTTATCTTCCGAGTGCGGTGGAATATGCACACTGTGTTTATTACTTACATGGCAATATTGATGAAAAAAAGCGATTCAACGATAAAAAATTGCTGGAAAGAAAAAAGTTAGCAGGGGCTCACAAGTGCTCACTTTCTCGAGAACATCCAATATCATCTTGTCGTTGGAACTAGTTTTCCATACTACGTATCGACGTATTTTTGGCGGTGTTAAGATATAAATAATTCTCTGCTAAACCTTTTTAATTGGCCAGCTTCATTATCCTCTGACTACTGACGGATGATAGTAAATAGGATATTATCTATTACCTTCTGTCAGTAGTCAGTGAACAATAAAGGCAGTCAATATCCCGCAAAGTAAAAAGGCCTCGTAGACTATTATTTAGATCGTAACGTACATAAAATATCGATATGCAAACTGGAAAACAAGTTGTGGCAAGCTGATAAATGTAAAAGGTTAGCGCACAGTACTCGTCACTCACAGAACATTTCTACTGTTACTTGGCGGCAGACAGCAGATGGCATACGGATGTCACCATCAAGCAATAGCTATCAGTTTCTTTCTCTCTCCACTGCTTCTCTGATTCGCGTAATGTTGCTCTCGCATTTTATACATCTTTCATTGTAAGCTGCAATGGCGTAAGCCTACCTTCCTAATAAACATATTTCTCAAAATCTTTAGGACGACAATGGGGGTAAAGCGAGAGATATTTATATTAAGAGCGTAGCAGTGTTTTTTTTAATAAGTTCATTAGTTACAAAACTGCCTAATATGCCCGAAAAAAATAGTTGTTTTGATTAGAAATGAAATTATTTTCACCTTTATCGTAAATTGAAACCTTTCCTGTTGATCGTCCATTCGGAAATGTTCGTCAAAGCTGCAAGAGTCTACACCGGAGCATCTTAGCAGTTGTGATGAATTCTCTTAAATGTCATGTAAAACTTCTAGATTGTAATTACATCGGTCCAATTC
This sequence comes from Dryococelus australis, assembly GCA_029891345.1. NCBI lineage: Eukaryota > Metazoa > Arthropoda > Insecta > Phasmatodea > Phasmatidae > Dryococelus > Dryococelus australis. Next base: position 281,596,349 of record CM056994.1, read on the forward strand.
GTTTCTATAGTCTATCATGTCTCGCGACACATTTGCTAAGAGGCGCATCCGTAGTAATGATGACCACAGTCATCTCACAGGCACTTGTTTTTTATGATTATACTAGTGTTTAGTTGTTAGTGTAGACTACCCTTTGACACCAAAAAACACGACGACAAATAATCGGGTTAAGGAGCCATTTAGTAGTAATCGAAAACGTATTTTATACGTTTTCACCCTCTTCAAAAATTCCTCAAATTGGTTTTCAGAAATCTGCAAACTCTAACTTTTGAAGCAAAAAGCACAACGAAATTTCATTGGTTTGATGAGGTATTGAGGAGTCTTCTAAAACCCATTTTACCCTTTCTCACACTAAGGGTCGAATTTCGAAAAATTCTTTCTTGCCGAATGCCTGCACTCTAAGGGGACGCCATCCTTAAGTTTTCATGCTTTTTCGTCTAACAGTTTGGGCTGTACGTTGATGAGTCAGTCACTCAATAGGAAACTTAATTTTATACCTAGAGATTCAGATCTTTAAAATTTTTCAAAAGAAGCTTTGTTAACTTCAGCGAATCAAGCAAATATAATACATACCAGTTAGTATATGCATAATGATTTTCAAGTTCTAACGTAAAAACGTAATTTTCAAGATATATTTTAATGGTGATATTGATCGTAAAGATTAAAGGTCATCCCTAAAGATACAGAAATGCTCACTTTTGAAAGTACATATTTCTGAAGGTATAATAAAAATAGGCCTATATCTGACAAGAATGTATGCACAATTTTCGTTTAAACAAATCTCACTCAGCGTAAACATTTTGCTTAAAAATACACGAATGAAATTATATTTTTCAATCGCTCTTCGACTTGCAGTACGAATAAAAGAAATAAAACTGCCAATAAATGGGGTCGCGAAACTCCGCTAGTAGAATGTTGGTATTTATTGGCGAGGGGCCCAACCAACACAGTCGGACATATACTTTCCTTGCAAGTGTAAATTACTGGCAGGGCATGTGTTGTACAGATCCTTGTAGCACAACTTTGTCGTCATCGGTATCAAAGTCCGCTGAAGGTTTAGCGAGCTTGTAAATGCATCGTAAACGGTAGTCGCATGTTTGACTGTCAAACTATTTTAGTTTTAACTCACTTATAAGTTTCCAAACCTAGATTCAATCAGTTAAAATAAACAATAAAGAAGAGTAAAGATGATATTTGTGCACTGAAGCAGAGATAACGGTTGCGATTTTATAAGTATAACACCTAATAAACTAAATTTAACATAAACAAAAATTACATTTTTGAGAGTAGTCTGTGGGATATTTTTTTAATTTCGGTATTCCACAATAGCGATATGTATATATAATTCCCAAAATTTTCATGATTAAATACTGTAGCTTTGAAGTGACAAGATACCAGCGTTGCGATGTAATACTCCAAACATAGCAAAGGCAAGTAGCGGCAAATAATTTTAGTAAAAAAAAATCCATATGTTGGGTAGAGAAAACATGAACATTAATCTGCATATAATCCAGTACCAGCGAAACAATGCATTCATCTACAGAAAAAATTGAATTTTGTGAGCACCACTTTGTAAGTTTGAAGTAAACTACTCATTTACATTGTGGTCATTTTGAACGTGCTCTTTTGAACATCCCGAACCCATCATCCACTCACACGTCTCTTATACTACCCTCTCCGTCCCTTCAACTGTCGAAAACACAGGGAGGAAGTACAGGGAGTCTGGGAAAGAAATAGTTGTATTTATAAATAAAAGCAAATAATAATACAGCTATTGAACTTATCAACGACAACCCGTTATTATAATAGAGGTGTATAAACTTTGACTACATCTCAGTAAGAAAGTAACAAATAATTTTGCAACATCGAGAAAATGTGTAAACACCACGACGAGGAGGAACGAGGCTGGTCACATTACACATTTGAAAAAATTGCATTGCGTATCCCAACCAGTAAGTCACCTCTCCATGATTTGACTCTTGCTCGTCCGTACATATATGCTGGACTGTCAAGCTTCATTCTCCATACATGTCGTGTAGAGACTACAGTCACTGACTAGTCGTTAGCACTCGTCATATATATCACTATTCAATGTCTTCATGAAATCAGTCATTTCTTAAACCTGCGGTATAGAGAACAGCAATGGTCATAATTATTTAAATCTCAAATAAAATATTTTATTTGGGCAGCCTTTCCGTTGTATTCTTGACGATAAATGATCCCTGCAAGCTCTGCATGTGTTATCTGCTACTAACTTACCACTCTGTTGATCTTCGATCATGGTCCGTGAAAATATCCTGCAATTCTGTAGAACACAAGTAGAGCAAATATTCTCCGCCCCTTGTTTATTAGCACGATTGTTTTCCCCTTAACTGTACAACTCATATGTTAATTCCTGCCACCCCTCATTTAGCTAGGAAATCGTGCATCATAACACGTGTAATAGCAAGCAAATGGGTAAGAAAGAATAAGTCGTCATTGGGTGTGTACAGTTAGACAACACACTTCACTACTTCGGCATTTCAGATTCATCGTTCGTGTGCAGTTTAACAGCGGTGCATAAGTGAACCGATAAAACTGCATGTTGCAGATACCGTGCATGCGATCGCATTTCATCCGAAGACATATTATGCACTGCCAGTTATTCACTGTGCTGCGAGATGAGGCATTTTATTCGTTAATTCACTTCCATAATTATTACTTTGATACAAGAATTCGGGCAGATAATTTTAATTGGGAAATTTTTGGAGACCATGCGGTTACGTGTCGCTGGTCTGCGCCGCTGACCTTGTCACGCCCCGCGCCAGCGGGTGAAGCGAAGGGCAGAGTAGTGATGATAGCGGGGCGGCAAGTCAATGGAATGTTTTGAATAAAAAACGAGCGATAATCCTATCAGCGTTTTGAGTTATGAAGGCGTTCTGCCGCAATAACGCTTTGGCGGTTCACCGCTCCTGATCTTCGGCGGATATAATTTCTGCGTTTATATGAAGAATGCTCTGAATTACTGACATCGTTTCTCTCAGCGTGACTCGGGGTGCGTAGAAACTTTCAGATAGTCAGAGCGAACGATATAAAAGTGTGATAGGCCTCCGAGTTGAGTGGAGTGTAGTTGAGTGAATGCGTGGCTGAGTTCCGAGCAATAGAAGACGAGCGGTGGGAGATGTGACCAGCGGAAGGGAAATCTGCTACTACTAGTATAAAGTAGTAAAGAGTGCGGCTGGCAGGCTGGACTATTGGACTAGATGCGCAAATGAAAGACGTTACAAATGATGGCGACAGATATACTGAACGTGCGTTAATGATGACTAAGAGTTAGTTGACCATAACAAAACAGAGACATAAAGAAGGACGTTAGTATGAGTTTAAATATACAATAAATTTTGCGCTCACTATTAATAAAAAGAGTAATAGTGGAGACAAATAATTTAATGCTGTAAACAATAGCTGTGTGAATAAATAAGAAATAAAATTATTTTATTTTATTTTACTAAGACCTCCATCCTTCACGAATTCCATTACGCCCCTCAGACGTCCATGTAAAAATACTTTCACTCTTCACAGGTCGCACAGTAATGTGGCTTGTTGCAGAGGCGACATAAAAGAGTGAGGAGTCGGGCTAAGAGTACCAATCAAAGAGCAATTCTGAAACACTTTTAAAATCAAAATTCGAAATCACCAACAGTCCATACTTACATTTATTTTGACGGGCACGCTGGCAATCTCTCAACTAAGTTGGCAGCTATGCAGGAAAATGAGTTTCGTGTTATAACGTCATAATAAAGGTGTGATTGTTAAATTCAAAGATCCTGAAACTATTTATTCCGGTTTACTCTTGTTTGAAATGCACACGGGTCTAACATTTTGGTATGTGCAAGGAACAATAGTGCAAAAACTGTTTTGCGTAATATAATATTCGTGAACTTAATACGAGATTATGATCTATCAATTTGTCTTACTTTGTGTGTTACGCAGTTAATTTAGTACCAATATTTATACTGTACATCACCTCATGTTGTTATGTTATATGGGGAGTTTATTAACATAATGTACAAAATTTCATATGTAGAGCTTTAGAATTTTTTTAAGGAATTGATTAACTGAATTACTATTTATATTTTTATTATTACTACTACTAGCCTGCCTTTAGGGTGACATATTTTTGATATTGCGATTTTCTAATTCTACCATACCATTCTTAACATTGTACAGTGATACCAGTTACTTAATTTACATGCAATTGTTGAAATATTTATAGTTAGATTAGTATTATTTATTGTTATATTAGCGTAGTGTACATTACCAGTTAGTCATGACATCTATATACAGGATTATTACAAATGATTCATCGGGTTTTAAAAATATGTAATTCGAAAATTACTTGTCAGAAAATTATGAGCAAATACATGAAAAAAAACCAGACACTCCAAGTTTTTTTTTCCACAAATTTCTACAAATGTTCGATGTGAGCTTCTTTTGTCACACGACACACATCCCGTCGGTAGTCGAGTTCACCCCATACGCGTTGCAGCATGTCCCTGTCGATGGCAATGACAGCTGTGGTAATGCTGTTTCGGAGATCATGCAGTGCTGTTGGCAATGGTGGCACGTAAACAGCGTCTTTCACGTACCCCCAAAGAAAGAAATCACACGGTGTAAAGTCGGGAGACCGGGGCTGCCGTCTGAACAGCGTCAAGTCATCCCGACCACAGCGTCCAATCCAGCTGCGTGGGAGTTCATTGTTGAGGTGACGACGCACTTCTGTGTGCCAATGAGGTGGGACCCCATCCTGCTGGAACACGAAGTTGGCGGAATCCCTCTCTGATTTGTGGAAATAAACACAACTCCGGCATGTCAAGATAGGACAGGCCCGTCACAGTGTTTTCAAGGAAACAAAGGGCCCGTAAACCTTCGTCTGTAAGATTGCGCAGAACATATTAAGTTTTGACGAATCCCGCACGTGTTACACAGAAGCATGGGGATTTTCAATGCCCCATATCCAAACATTGTGATGGTTCACCTTTCCACTCAAGTGAAACGTCGCTTCGTCACTGAACACTAGATGTGTGGCAAATTCATCTTCCTGCATAGCTTCCTGCATGTGCTCACAAAATTCAACTCTGATAGCGTAATCTTCTGGATGCAAGTGTTGCAACAACTACAAGCGGTACGGTTTAATTTGTAACCGTCGTCGCAAAATCTTCCACACAATCGGCTGAGGAATCCCAAGCTCCTGACTTGCTCGGTTAGTTGATTTTCGTGGGCCATGCACATAACTTCTCCTCACTCTCACCACTGTTTCGTTAGAAACACCTGGCCGCCCTGTGCTCTTACCTTTACACAAGCATCCTGTGTCCTGGAACTTGGTGACCTGGTGGTTCTGTGTGGTAATGCCCTCGGAACACACGCTGCACGGTAACAACCGATAAACATCTTGCATATCCCAAAACACAAAACGCTTTCTGTTGATTTATCGCCATTTTGTGGACTGAGCTGGTGCTGTCACCTGGTGTGATAAAAAGGAAGTTTAGACAAGTATAAAAAAACTTTGTTTGTTTTTTTGTTCGGTGGTTAGCGCGAACCTTTAACATAAATAATTTATAATCACTGATTTTTAAAACCCGATGAATCATTTGTAATAATCCTGTAGATTGATTAATGTAATTTTCTTTATTTCTTTAATTATTGCTTTCATATATAGGATGTATGTATGTATACAATGGGTTCATTGGTAGAGAAGGCAAATTATGCCTTAACTGCGCACACCTAAACATAAGAGGGAAATAATTAAAGACTGTTCACAATAAAGTGAGCACTTTTGGAATCAACCCCAGAAAAAAGTCACTGCCTCTACCCACATATATTTCAACGGGTACCCTAAGTGACATGCGCCCCGTCAAGTTGGTAACGATGGATGGGAAGTAGTTTCGTATCTTAACTTCGAATAAAAAGTGTTAGGTGACCATTTCTGATTACTTATGTGATTTCTTTCGCTTTCTGTTTATTTTTTAATGCACCAGAGTATAAAAACGTGCATATTTGTTGGATATTTACTATTCAAATAATTTCACATTTTCTCTTGACCAACGCATGAATAAAGTAATAACACACACGACTATAGTACATTTCATATAAGTGGTCTCAAATTTGACAGTTCTAGGAAAGTAGTGCCAATGGCATCTGGGTGGCTATGTATCCTTCCGCCACATCTGAACTGTCATTGAAGGAGACTGACCGTAAACAAACACCATGTGTCTGCCAGTTTTTGTAAACAAACAACATATGACTGACTGTTTTTGTAAACAAACTGCATGTGCCTCCTCCCAAATGACTTTTAGAAGCTGTGAAGGGCTGTTCTGACATTTTAGGTTGGCAACATTCCCATTTCTCTTAGTTTATAAATATTTTATGTAAATGACTAACAACCCATGTAATTAGTCTATAAATTGATCATGTTTTACCTTGCAAGAAATTTGTAACCAGGATGCACGAAAATGAAATTGTATTTTGACTGTCAAATAAATAAAAGATATTTTACGGTTTTTGAATACACTCTTAATATATTAATGACATATAATATTGTCATACTTACCTGAAGTAAGATCTTGTAAACTTAAAAATTTAGCATTGTTGCCACGAACACCAAATACCAAGATCCCCCCACCCCCCTAAAGGAATGCACAAATACCGAATTACCACCTCCCCTCCCTCACCTTCTTTTCAAATACAGTATACATTCTTACATACAGGCTATGCCTAATATTGTCTTAAAAGTACATAATTCAGCTTTGTAATATGATATGACAACAAACTCTGTATAGCCTGATACTTTTATGGTGGTTATAATTCACAGGATGTAGGTAGCCAAAATAATATTTAAGCAAATGTTACTTAATTTCAGTAATTCTAATAACTCTCATTTAGTAACTCAAATGTTAAGTATTGCAGATCTACATACAAAATACTTTAATAACTTTTCTCAAATACCTACGCGTTCAGATTGTCATGCTGTGAATAAAAACTTCGATATTTACACTGAAGTTCAGTCGCACAACCTCCCTCCTCAAAATTGTGAATACAGCCCTAGTTTTGTTCTCGGGTACCTAATAAAAAACTGTATTTCAGTTCAGAGTTGTTACAAAGTGCTCTAGAGAAGCAGATGTGACCTACAGAAACAATATATCAAACGAACATGTTACTCACACACTAAAAAGATGCTCCACCTACCCAAGATTAAAGACATCATAAAGTTCATTTTCCTTAGCGATAAATATTGGACTGTCGCAGTTCCTGCTGATGCATGAGACACTTCTTTATGATGTTGGAGCACCTTCGTTGGGTGCTTAAATTGAAAGAAGTTTATTTGATACGCATGTTGTAATTTACTTGATATAAAAAACTTGTCTTTCCAATGTTTATGTGAATTATTCTTCTGTTATTCTTACAATATTCTTAACAATGAAACAATGTATGTTAAAAACATATGAGCAAATTTTAATTTGCAAAACAAAAATGCTCAAAACGTTTATGAAATAGACTCCAACGTTGAAACCTACATGCCATTATATTACTTTTAAATACAGCCTTTAAAAATCGGGAATAACCTTTAAATTTATTTGCTAACAAGTATCCCTGCGTAACAAGCTTGACAAATTTTATATACGTTCTAAAAAAATACAAGTGATACAACTTACAAGTTTGTATTGCCAGTAAGCTTTACATTTTGAAAACCCTCCAGAACCAGTGTGTTAGAGTTTCAATCAATAATAACACAGATAAATGTTCATAGCAATGAAATGTGGGCCCAATTAGGGTATCATCTTTATTTTATTTCGAGGGAAAAAGGGAAAAGTGATCGGAGTTTGGGGGGGCTTTAGTTTATCGTCTTTCATGAGGCGGGATTATTTTGATGTTCTTACGATGCCGGAATCACATAGCCGCAACGTGCATGACACGATGGCCAACAGTCAATGAAATACTACATAGATTGTCGTAAGCCCGACCGGTTCTGTCGTCCGACCAGCAATTTTGGATTAGAAATTATATCTATTCTTCGTCGTGTCGTGCGGCATGACACAAGAATGTCCAACATTGAAAAATTAAATTGTATTGCAAGCTGTCCCTACAATGGTAAATACGCAGCTTAAAAGAAAATTAATTGAAAACTACTGTATTTAACTCTTAAATAATAATTTTACTTTTGTATGCATTAGCGATACCAATTTATCTCCATTATGTATTACAAATTTCTCTCTTGTTCACCACCTTTGAAACTTACGTATCCTATCAGGGCCTTCTAAATAGTTAGGTTAAATGTCAAGAGCGTGGTGTCGGTCGTGCTGTAAATTCAAGTATTCAAATTGAAATGTGTCATGGTTGCTTTTTTGGTCGTTTCGTGCTGTGTTGGTCGGGGCTATGTGATTCCGGCATGAGTGTGTGGCATTTTGAGTTGCATGTTGTTTTGATGGCGCAGTGGAAAATTTTGCTCGTATGGAAATTACATTTAAATTATTTAACTTCGAAAATCGTAACTTTAATGAAAATACAAAACGCGATACATACGTCGCTGTTCGTATTCGTACAGATGCAGCAATATACGCACGCACACACTTTAGCCGAAGTTAACCTTACACTAGAATTTACGATGTAGAAAAACAAATATTATTCACTCACTACAAAAGTGTGGAAAGTGCGGCACTTTTCAGGCCACGTGCATTTCAGTAATTATGTTAACGGTTTACGAATACATTTACAAAACACGCAAACTTAATAAAATCAACAATGCGTACGTTTCTTAATACAAACAAACTTAAACTTATATACGGAAATTATATTTGTGTCGCTTCATTGTGGAAGGCGGTTAGGAAAATGGCGGAACGAGCAGTTTAACGACGTGCTGATTAATATTACATTTCACTCAACAAAACGCACTACAACGGTACCTACGACCAACTATGTTTGGAGAAAGCAAATAAAAAATAATTAACTACCAATTAAATATTCCGATAACACCAATAAGATATTCGTATAATAAAAACGATGAGAAAAAACGCGCTCACACAATTTCCTTCACCGGGCTGGAAACATAAACACGGCCAGCCATTGGCTGGAAACGTTTACTGTTCGTACGTGTCAACATACTCTGTCATAAATGCTGAAAATGTTTTTAAGTCCCGTTACTAATAATCAAGAAGATTTAATATTGCTTTAGAAACATAATTTAAACCATAAATGTTATAAGTATAATTAAAATTTTAAATTACAACTTTTAGTTCCGAGTACTATTTTCTTTCAAAGACATCATCAAAATAGCCAACCTAACAACACGGATCCCGCAGCAGTTCATCAGCTGTTACAATACTGTAGGAGCGAGAGCATTTACTGTTTACATAGTGTGTAAGTTGGTCACATTGTCTGTCAAATTTGAGACCACTTATATGAAATGGACTATATGTAAATCTCACATAAGGCGGAAGAATACACAACGTGTGTACAAGTATATCCTAAGCAGGGCTTTCAAATGTTCTCGTTCTACCGTGAATAACCTATAGATAAATATACACTCGTTGCTTGCATGCGTTGTTTCGGGGAGGGCTGGCGACGGGGCGGCATGATCCCGCGGTCGGACGAGAGAGACGTCTGGTCGCGGCTGCCGGATCTCAGTTCCCGGTCATACTGCACGTGTTGGTCGGGCGGCGCGGCGACGAGCAGGCCCCAGGCGGCGCGGCGGAGAGAAGGCCGACTGGAACCAGCGAGCGAGCTAATACGTCCTCACGCCCATCCGTTATCGCCGCGCCGGCGAGATGCTTCCCGGTACTGCGTACGTGTGAAAGATGCAGCACAGGCGACGCGCTACACGCCAGCAACGACGCTTACAGTTCATTCTCCGTTACTTACAACTTTTTCTGAACCTTGCTGAAGTTCTACTTCCAGGATATTCCTCCGCTTCGTGTAAACAAAGCTTGTCTAAGTCTAAAGGCTGTTCACGATAAAGTGAGCACTTTTGAAATCAACCTAAAAAAATAGGACACTGTCCCTGCATGCATATATTTTAATAAGCGCACTGAGTGACATTCGCCCAGTAAAGTTGGTAACGATGGACGGAAAGTAGCTCCGTATATTAAAGTCGAATAAAAAGGGCTAGGTAACCATTTGTGATAGATTAAAATTTATTTATTTCGTTATATATATATATATATAATATATATATATATTAATGCATCGTGTAGAAATAAACAGATTTGTAAGATATTTACTTTCTTAATAATTTCACAGTTTCATTTGTCTGGCACATGAATAAAGTGACGAGGCACGTGGCAATGTTAGTTTTACATAAGGCGGAAGAATACACGACGTGTATACAAGTAGATTTTAAGCAGGGCTTTCAAAAGTGCTCATTTTACCGTGAACAGGCTATAGTAAATCACACGAAAGAGACAAGGTATTGTATTCATGCGCACTCCGTTTAACAAAATTTTGTATAATTCTCACTAGGCATTAGGGGCCGTGGTGGCTGAGCGGTGTCTCACCTTCCACCAAGGCGAACCGGGTTCAATCCCCGACTGGGTCACTCCCAGATTTTCGCAATTGGGAATCGTGCTGGACGATGCCGCTGGTCAGTGGGTTTTCTCGGGGATCTCCCGTTTCCTCCGCCTTTGCATTCTGGTGTTGCCCTCATCGGCTCTGAAGACCTCGTTGCTAAGCGCAACCCACATCTCTCCACTCCACTCACTAGGCATTACCAATGTACTTATTTTCTCCCTGTTTTATTCATATTAAATATAAATTTAGTATTATAATTGAAGATAGAATATAAGTAAAAGTTCAATTTAATAATAATAAAAAGGTATTTATATTTTGACACAATCATAAATCTCTCGTGACATTATATTTAGAAAGAAACCAAAACACGAAGCACGGTATGAATATCTGGGGTAATTTTTCAAATACTTGATTCCAAAAGTGTGAAGAAACCACAGATAAAAACTGTTCATTATAAAGTGAGCATTTTTTAAATCAACCTTAGAAAAAAGTCACTGCACCTACCTGTGTATATTTTAACGGGCTCACTGAGTGACATGCGCCGAGTAAAGTTGGTAATGATGGGATGGAAAGTATATCTTAACGTCGAATAAAACGTGATACATAATTATTTGTGCTAACTTAAACTACTTCTCTTGTTTACAGTTTTTTTTTAAATCCATCAATTCTAAAAATGACCAGATTGGAAACATATTTACTTTTCTAATAATTTCACGGTTTCTCCTGACAGACGCATGAACAAGGCTATGAGGCCCATGGCAATGTTAATTTTACATCAGGGAGAATAATACACAACGTGCATACAAGCAGATCTTAAGCAGGGCTTTCGAAAGAGCTCATTTTACCGTGACCATCCCAGGTAGGCAGGGCTCAAAGTCTCGTCGACAGTGAGGTCATCAGAAACGGAGCAAGTTTCTCAGAGAAGCAGAACGAGGAAGGAATCAGCCATGGTCCATCGGCAAGGAACCGCCGCAGCATTCGATTGGAGAGATTTCGGGAAACCACAGAAAATAGAAACGAGAATGGCCGGACCGGGAATCGAATCCTACTCCTCCCTAATTCGAGTCTGGAAGTTTACCAGTGCGCCACTTTGCATGGTCAGTAACACTGTTTACGGTAAAATGAGCACTTTTAAAAGCCTTGCTTAAGATCTACTTGTATGCATGTTGTGTATTATGCCGTCTAATGTAAAATTAACATTGCCATGGCCCTCATAACCGTATTCATGCGTCGGTCAGGTGAAACTGTGGAATTATTAGAAAAGAAAACATGTTTCAAATCTGGTCATGTTTACACTTTCGTACATTAAAAAACAGAAAGTGAAAGAAATAACTAAAGTTAACACGAATGGTTACCTAACACTTTTTATGCGACGTTAAGATATGGAACTACTTTCCATCCAGCATTACCAACTTTACTGGGCGCGTCACTCAGCGCCCACCTTAAAAAAAATGCAGACCGGAGCAGTGATTTTTTTTCTAAGGTTGATTTCAAAAGTGCTCACTTTATCGTGAACAGCCTTTATTGGTGCGTATCCACATGTCGTGTCGTCTGAAAGCTTTTGTAATTGGAGAATCTTTGTAAATATTTTTTGAACAATAGTTAGTAACGAAACAGCACGAAACAGTTTCACTCTGAATATTTTCTGATAACTCAGAATTACGTTACTTCGAAACTTGTCTGCAGCGGTAGCGAGGAAAAAATTCCTACCAATCGTTGGCGAAAAATTACGTTAACAATCTTCTGATGAATATCTCGTTTCGAAGTATTTAAGCAGAAAATCGTAAGCCACGTTTGGGGGGGGGGGGGGGAAAGCCTGATATAATTTCTACAAAACTACAGCTCTAACCAGAAAATTAAAGCAATGCTATAGCATGAGATATAAATTTGTAAATTCTCAGAGTTATAGAAGCCTACTTCACAGGGCGAAGTGCCGTGCAAGTGAAAATGACGTGGTGCAATTAATCTTGCTGTTCGTGACAGTCGTCACGTACAAATCGTCACTGTGAACTGTCTGTGGTTTATCTTCTGTAACGAACTGGTTTTCGACTGTGTCATCGACAAGCTGTTGAGCCGAGTAACTTTCCAACGATGATCCCTGTTGGGAAGAGACGATCACATGTAACCATATCTGTCGTGGACGATGTGGCTACCACGAGATCCGAATGGAAATTAGAAAGCTTCCACCTGTTGGTATTCATAAATCTTAATGCACTATCAACCAACGCTCACACCTAAAATAGCATCATGGCAAAAAGTAAATGGTAACTTTTACGTTACATGACTTATACGTATAATATTAGTACAGCCGAAGAAACAATATTGCCGTTAAGGAAAAAGAAGATTTGAGAGAGATGTAGTGTTTCTTCTATGTTTAGACTGCATTTCGTTTCCTAGGAAAAGTAAAATTCTCCATAGAGGCAGATGAAACTTGCACTGCAAGCGGGAGATTGAAATGACACACCGGTGTTTTTTTTTCCTGGGAAGGTGACGCCAACCAACTAATAAGTGCAGTGGTATTGACTCCCTGTTCTGTCTCTGTACTTTTATAGATTTTTTGAGTACGTTATCATCAAATAACAATTTGTACACAGCGGCTTACTAAAAAAAATGCCACTGAATTTTTGTTAGATTTGGATATATTAAGTCGATTCGGCACTAAACTCCAGTGACTAGTTCCTGCACTGTAAAAAGTAATGGAAAAATTACCTGACAAGTGTCAGGTAATATTCACAAACTTGTGGCGGAAACATAGTTTTCCTCACGTATAGGGTAAAACTACCGCGCTCTCAGTAAAATTCACGTACATGGCAGTGGAAACTCCCACACATGGATGGAAAATTACCTTACGCCGTGTGGATCTCCTCGTCCATTTGTAACTATTTGATAATTGCATTATATATATTTTTACTTTAAGATTATTTTTTATTGTTTAGTCATACAAGTTGTCCAACATGGCTCTTTATATGTAAGGTATAATTACCGCACTCTGGAGAAAAATTCACGTGCGTAGCGGTGAAAAACCCCATAAATCGATGGGAAAATTACCTTACGACTGGTGCCTCTCTTGAGCACTGTCTCAACAGCTAAGTGGGGTAATGGATAGCGCATCGGCCTACCGTGAAAAAGGACCATGATTCGCACCCACTCACCAGTAAGTGTCGAAGATCTTAATGTTGAGGTTTCGGTTACTACTCCTCAAAGGGTAAAGGTAATAAAATAATTAACAGTACTAATACTCCGTGATATGTTTAAATGTAATTTTATTATACAATATAGTAAATTTTCCCTTACTTGTATGGGATTTTTCCACCACTTTTGTCAGGTATTTTTTCCGTACAGTTAGGGAATAGTACTTTACTTGTTTGGTAAATTTACTCTACATTTAAGAGGTAATTTCACCTTACACGTAGAAGTAATAAGCTTCCCTCACATGTACGGGAATTTTACCTCAATTTTTTTTTTACGCCGTGGGTTCGAGTGATTAGCGAAAAAAAAAAAAATACTAGATACCGGTAAGAATCCTAATTTAATGGGAGCCGTTAATTTTTAAATTACGCCAAGAAAGATAATGCACATTTCGTGTATCTGAGTTTCAAAATTAAAATTCTAGCACATCGGAGGAATGAGGCGGGGAAAAAGTAAAAACAATTGAAACTCATGCAGGTGTGCAACACTCGTTACGCTCGAGGTTCCTCGGGGTCGTCTTAAATATAGACTGTTTTATGACTGCAGCTGGCCCTTAGTGTAGTGAATGTTGCTGACCTGCAGGCGCCCCACGACTTGAAAAAACAGCTAGTGTTGTTACCAAACGATCTGTTCGTGACAGACCCTCCGCCGTAGATCGTCGGTGTTTGTAGTTGCACGCTACAGGTAAGAGAACAAGAAGCAGATTGAAGAAATAATAGTTCTCTACTTGACCTGCTTGTTTAATTGGATTCCGAACCATATTATGTTTCGATATACATTGTTATGTGAGGTCTTTAATACCGGCTCGCTGCTCAGATTGTGACATTTGTGGAATTCTCGAACCATTATCGCTACGATTTTCGTGCCACATGAACATGGAGCAGTACGTATTACTACCAACGATGAATCTTAAATATTAAAAAGTGGAATATATAAAAGTGTTTCCTGATACTTGCTCATCTCAAGCCAGAAAATATAAGAATGAGACAATGTTCACTTAACTATACCAGACTAGGCTGCCCACTGCAATGCTGCGGTCGCAGCCTTTTCCATGACCGCTGTGTCATAGCGAGTTTTGAAAGCTAGAGGGTATTTCCTGGCTTAATGATTGTCAGTTTTCAAAGTGTTCCTGTGGAACTGACAGAGAAGACAAGTACAGTACACAGAGACGGAATGGTGTGGGTGTGTGTGTGTGGGTTGGTGGGGGGGGGGGGGGGGGGGGAACAACGCACCGCATTCGTGCGCACTCAGTTACATGTCATTTTGCATGTGAACTGTTTCCTATAGGTAGAGCCACGAGTATTTCGGGAATTAATTCTGAGACGAGTTAGACTCCAAACACTTGTCATTTTCTCCTACTATTGTGATTGGACGACAGTTCTTTAGACACGCCCCGTTCAACTGTGATCCAATAGTATCACAGCAATCAATAAGCAAACGATAATGTCTCGAGTCTATAGAGGACTGTCCAGCCTAGCTTACTGCCAGCTCATTACGCGAAATACTCGGGACTCTACCTATAGGCATTATCAACACACATATTTTATTCATGTTAATTATAAATGAACTATAAAAAATGTATACATAAAATACTGGGAAAACTTCAGTTCAACCAAAAATAATATATTTTTATGTTAACAAAGTACAAGCTTGTAAAAAGTGACATACCAGAAAACAACCATACGCGTCACACATGAGTGGGTGAAGAGATTTCGACGGCTCTTAACAGCGAGGCCTTGGGAACCGATGAGGGCGATTGAGGTGAGTGTGGAGCAGCGCCGGAATGAAAGGGTTGGGGGGAAACGGGAGATCCCCGAGAAAACCCGACGACCAGCGGCATCGTCCGGCACGATTCCCAGCGTCACACATGGGGTGATTTTTTCTTTTTTTACGGTTTGATTCGAAAAGTGTGAAGAAAGCGCGAGTAGACTATGGTTTGCCGCACGAGAACATTTCACAAGGCTGGGGAAACTTCCTCGACTTGCAGCGGAGCATCTGCTCCGCGTCAGCCGCTGGCGGCTAGGGCCTCCTGGGGCGCGACCCGCAGGTCCCGTGTCTGCACGCCACGGCGAGAAATAGACCGTCAAGTTGGTTCGACTGAAGCAAGCCACCGCTGCTGCTGCACTCGCCTCCTGAAAATAAAGGTAGCTATAAGTAGACAGTCGACTGTCAACGTACAAGTAGTCCTGTCCTTTTAATACTTTCCTCCCCACAGCTCCTTTCGACAAGCTGTACTGCCTACTATACGTTTACAAATTAGCACTTTTGAAAGCCCTGCTTAAGATCTACTTGTATGCACGTTGTGTATTATCCCGAGTTATGCAAAGTTAACACTACCACTTTATTCATGCTTCGGTCAAGTGAAAATTCCAAAATTATTACAAAAGTAAATATTTAGTTAATTTGCTCATTTGTAACACTTCCATACATTAAAATTTAAAAAATGTGAAAAAAATAGTTTAAGTTCTCACAAATGTTTACGGTACACTTTTTATTCG
Source organism: Dryococelus australis (assembly GCA_029891345.1). Classification (NCBI taxonomy): domain Eukaryota; kingdom Metazoa; phylum Arthropoda; class Insecta; order Phasmatodea; family Phasmatidae; genus Dryococelus; species Dryococelus australis. The sequence continues at coordinate 281,612,575 of CM056994.1, forward strand.
ACGTCAAGGGGGCCGCCTACCTGACGCGACATGGCACAGAGGCGAGCGAACGCTAAGGGCGACACTGGCACGCGCATCAAGTGCCGCATCGCCACTATGCGCGAAGCACTAAACTAGCGCACAAGCTTTTCGTCGAACCGTTTTTTCTATGGGACTTTAAGAGGTGACTATATAATTTTACTGATGGAAAGTTTAATGCAAAGTGCAATGCAGGATTGTATCTACGTTTACGTAGATACAATACGACATTCTGAAAATGCTGTTTTTAGCTATGTTGGAGGGCTTGGATATAGCGGTTCTAACATGCGTAGTGTCATGAAAGCGACATTCCGTCATCGTCTGAAGTTTTTTATTTTCGCAAATTAACACGTTGGGCGCACGTTGAATAATTTTGTCAAATAAACTAATTTCCCAACACACTGCAACACATTTCTAGCGCCTATTAGGCGGCCCTCTTAATATATGGAACTACTTTACATTCATCGTTACCAACGTTACTGGTCGCATGTCACTCATTTCGCCCGTTTAAATATATGCAGATATGAGCAGTTACATTTTTATAAGGTTGATCTCAAAAAATTGCTCACTTTATCGTGAACAGCCTTTAAACAGTTCATTCGCGGTCAATTCCAACGTTTCTGAAGCCGTGCATAAGTTCTGCTTACAGTATATTCTTCCGCCTCATGCAAACAAAGACTAATTGAATCTAGAAAATTACACCCAACGCCCCAGCGCACCGCATTTGTGCGCACTCAGTGTAATAATATTTTGCATTAGAACCATTTCTTACTAGGCAATACCAAATTCACATATTTTCTCACTGTTTTTATTTATATTAATTGAATTTGTAAAATATAATTTATAAATAAATGTTTAATTTAATACAAATAACGTATTTTTACGTTATTCGGAGCTGCAATGCCACACTGTATCCCCCGATTTGGTTATGATCGGATTTTCTGAATTGCCTTCGACTATGGTTGCAAATTTAAAGACGTATTCGTGTCAAAATCAGCTCATAAATTAACTGCGAACATGAGTATGGCTGCTGGCTTGTCTAAATTTGCTGTGCTCGTTTGAAACATTAGACCAATGACTCTCAAATAAAATTCTTCATCTCCTACATGCGTAAGGCACTGGCAAAGTGTGCAGCCTTGAAGTCACGCTTCATGCAACCATGGAATTGTAAGTAAGCTATAAAAGTGAATACATGCTCTACGTCGCAATAGCAGTAAAGACATTTCTGTAAATGCGTTTTCGAACATACCTAAAACATGATCCTAAAACCCACATCAGCAATATTCACTCTCTACACACAAATAAAGACACTGACGCTTATTTACATACGTGTGATGTTTCTTGAGGGCTATTCGTATTCAGACCCAAAGGTAGAATATTCAATTTATTTCCAATAAAGGATTGATTTCTAAACCTCTACACGCCTCGTCGTGACATTGGTAGGCGGGACCTCAGATTTCTAAAAGTGGGAAGAGCTGCAATAAAAAGGTTTAATAAAAACTACTTGATATTTATGAATAGCCTCTTCTTACAAATAGCGTTTAAGAAACGATACGTGTGTTTATACAAGTCTGTTTCTCATTTTCCTCGAAAGTGTTTTTTTTCTTCCTTCTTGAAATTGAAAATGTCACAAACGGGTGTTTTTATAGCAATTTTAATACGAAAATTCTAGTGTTGGAGACTTAAAACAGTGTATGAGCATTCAGAACTTTTTTGTATATGTGGTTTCTACGTAAAAATTACAGGATTGCCGCTGAAAGTCTTATGGATTGCAAAATTCGCGTTATTTTCTGACAGCAGACTAAAATTCATCGTCCTATACATATTCCAGTCGAGTCCACTTGATGATTGGGTTTTGCGGTAGTAAGGACACATATTTTCTTTTGACTTGGTTGGACGTGATTGGGCCAACCTCTCGTTAGTTGCTCGCTATTGGTCCAAATCCTCCCAGGACGTGCCCAAACAAACTGTAGGCCAATGACAAACGCAATACAGAAACACAAGTATTTGAAGTCTAGTCTGTCTTGAAACAATAACGCGAATTTTCCAGGTCTGTACTTATGGACGTGAACTGTCGAAAAAAAAATTACGTCACGCTAGTTCATTTTTTCCCGTGTATTCCTAGTTGACCTGAGGTTAGGATTAGTAATGAAAACATTGTTATTATGGAACTAGGGATACTCTTTGGTCGTCACATACGTCTTGTAGTCCCAAAAAGAAAGCTTCAATAAAGTTCGAGGATTGTTCCGCTGTCAGAACTATTGCGATTTTTCCTGGTGTCGCTTAATCAAAACTAGAGGCATGCGTGCCGGGATATTCACAGACCGTTATACTGACACGAAAACAATAAAAAAAACATTACTCTTCTACTTATCGTGTGTAAATCACATTGCAAAATACTACACAAAACTTTTGCAAAAAATGTTGGGGACGTGTTACTCTTTAACACATTGAGGTCTGCACACATTTGCTGGCAAGACAAATTAGAAGTGAGTCACCTATATCCACTACTTCAAGAACACCGGTTCTGTTGGTGTCTGTGTTATAACTCACCATCTTCCTATTGGTCCAAACCACACCTGACACTACCCTGTACTTTACAGCGTTCATTATTGGCCTTTGATCAACCAATGGAGAAGCGAGATGATATTGGCCCAATCAAATGTCCTTTGTCGTATAAAATGATTTACAATCAATCATGCCCCTTTCAGTTGCTATAAACAAATAAGAATAAGGAATTCTATCGTTATCAGTAGCATTGTTACCTGAGCTGTCGTGTTCTTGCTAGGTTATGTTAAACTCTAGTAGAACAAAGACTGCACATCCATGCGAGTTTTGTTCTGAACAACAAAGACATTTTCAAATTACCTTTGCTCGAGCTACACACGAGAATAGTCTACAAAGTGTAAACCCCATACACCAATTCCAACCAGTCTGCTGATATGGACGGCAATGCTGTGGAAGTATTTAGAGTATTTTTTGTAACAGTGACCTTCTTTATAGGCTGTTCACGGTAAACTGAGCACTTTTGAAAGCCCTGCCTAAGATCTACTTCTACGTATGTTCTACCGCCTTATGTAAAATTGACATTGCCATGGGCCTCCCCACTTTATTCGTGCGTCTGTCAAGTGAAACTGTGAAATAATTATAAAAGTAAATATTTTACAAATTTGCTCATTTATACATTTCGATGTATTAAAAATACCAGGAAGCGAAAGATATAATATAAGTTATCGCAATGGTTACCTAACACTTTTTATTTGCGTTAAGACATCTAACTACTTTCCCTCCATCGTTACCAACTTTACTAAGCGCATGTCACTCAGTGCGCCAGAGAAATATATGCAGGTAGGAGCAATGACATTTTTCTAAAGTTGATTTCAAAAGTGCTCACTTACTCGTGAACAGTCTTTAGCAACATGTTGCTCACCCATCAGCGCCTGATAATCATGGGTACCTCCACGAAATTTTTTCTCTGTACGTGTATCTACTCTGGGCCACAGCACTATTTTTAACACCTTCTGCTATCGTTAGAGACGTGCAAAACTTGCGTTATTATTTAGTGGCAGACTAAGCTCCAAGTTACTGTGCATTTGACCGACCGACTTCGGCTGCAGGCCGGCTGTATGTCTGGCACGCCTTGCGGAATCTTAAACCAATAACGTAACTTCAACAGCGGACTGGCCAATCTTCTTTAACGAAGTCAGATAGGTACTGTACGTGGCACCACTTAAAGGTTTGCGGCCAATAAAATCACTGACTCAGCTCACTGATATATGAGGCAGTGGAGTTTATCCTCTCGCCAAAAGTTAACGCGAATTTCACAGGTCTGTATTTATCGTTCTTTGGTAATTTTGTCCTACTCTGCAGCAGCCATCAGCATGAAATTCCATGTTTTTCAAGAGAAGTGAGGACGCGAAAAAGAATCAACTTTTAACGGAATTACAAAACCTGGTAGACATGCAACACCAGCGTTACCTGGCGGGGAAAAAATAACTGAGTAGAATACATTTCATTTCGTTGACGGTAGCACTGAATATAAAAAGCACTTGGTAGTAAATCCGTGATTCAAAAACCGTTGTATATTTTGTACTGGTGTCTTACGGGTGGGATGGACCCCCGCGTGTTTTGTGAAATTGTTGTTTGCGAGAATACGTGTATCTCGGTAAATAAATGTTTTTTTTTGTCAGAAAAGTTAAAAAACAATGATCTATTCCACTACTTTTTTCTTTTGTCATATTAAGTGTATTCTTGGAGGAAAAAAAATCGTGAAAATGGTCAAATATCGTCTATTTAAAGCCTGCCTATGCAATTTCCTTCAGCCGCAAGAGAAAAGTACAAATATACTGACGTAGTTTAATCTGTGGCCTTTCATCGCGTGTAATAAAACCCCAGTGTTACAGATCTAATTTGTACAGAGCAGCGTTACGACAGAAACGCTGCGCGTCTTGCGCGTAGGAGCGATAAGGCAGTAGGCGTGCGTGTTAGTGTCGCCCGTATTGCTCCTTCGCTTCTTGACCATAGACGCGCAGCTCCATCCCACTCTTAACGCGAAAATTATTTAAGAAATGTTTCTTGCCAAACCACAAGTTTCAAGTTCTGATTCTAACTCCAAGGATTATTTTATTTGAGTGTAAAAATTACTGAAAATGGATGTTTTAAGAATCAGTTTCGGCTGCAAAATGTTCTATACAAAAACCACAGAGTCGTCTTCAGGCACGCATCGTACTTTAAACGCTATTCACGGTAAAGTGAGCACTTTTGAAAGCCCTGCTAAAAATCTACTTGTATTCACATTCTGTACAATTGCGGGATATGTAAAATTAACATTTCCATTGGCCTGGTCACATTATTCATGCATCGGTCAAATAAAACTGTGATATTATTATAAAATAAATACTGTGCAAATTTGCCATTTCCTACACTTTATGTAATAAATCAACTGAAATTAAAACAAATAATTTCAGTACTCTCAAATTTCTCCTAACACTTTTAATTCAGCGTTAATACATGGGACTAATTTTTCTCCATCGTTACCAACTTTAGAGGGTGCATGCCAGTAAAGTAAACCCGTTAAAATACACGCAGGCAGGAGGCAGTGACATTTTTCAAATATTGATTTCAAAAGTGCTCACTTTATCGTGAACAACCTTTGATATTTAGTAGCATGCCATAAAAACTTATGGTGATCACTTGAAGTGAAATTCAGGATGGTCGCCGACAGACTGCACGCCAATTGAACCCCTTGCACGTAGAGGCGATGAGGTAAGTCGTGAGTGAGCAATAGTCGCCCTTAGAGCTTACTGTAAATGTCTGATAAGTTCTCTTGTAGTTACAGACTGTTTTTATGATTGTTTTCCATTACGACCCGAAGTGCGAGAACAAAGGGAGGTCTCCACGCCCTGTCGTGAAACATCAAAGTAAAATATTCACATGTTAAAATCCCCAGCCTTGAAGGAACTCGACAGCGGAAATTTTGCCCGTAAATAAGGCGTGACGGCCAGTGGGTGAAATGGTTAGGCATCCGAAATAATTCGCCTACGACGGAGGATTTTTCGCGTGTAGCACGCGGTTAGGAAGTATGTTTTTTTTTTGTAACGCGTAGCCCTTTTACAGTCCGTTCTTTGTCCGGTGGCCTTATCGGTGACCTAGCACCTATCCAAGTCACAAATAAAACTTGGTTAAAATCGGAAATGAAATAACATAACCGAGGATCTAACTCCAAAATCCGAAATTAACATTACATTAACCATCCCTAGCAAAATTTGGTTAAGTGGAATTTGGTTAAAATCGGAAATGAAATAGTATTTGGGTTGGTAAATATGTCCTTTATGAGTACGTACTTGTGAGTTTATGACTATGTTTACAAAAGGTCTTAAATTCATAATTGGCCTTGCCAGAAAGGGTTTAGGGACCCAAATGCCCTTACCATTATGCTGGATATCGGGTATATCTATGTTATGAATTTGATCACTATACCTTCGATGATTTGGAAATCATGACTATTAATTTACAAAAGGGCTTAACTCAAATTAAACTTTTGCCAGAAAGGGTTTAGGGCCTAAATGACATTATAATTATGTTGTATCTCGGGTAAAGTGTTTATGTTATGAATTTGATGAACATAGTATCGATGGTTTGTAAATTATGAGTACATATATAAAAAGGGCTTAAGTCAAAATTGACCGTGTCAGAAAGGCTTTAGGGCTTAAATGCTCTTACCACTGTGATGGATATCGGATACGGTGTCTATGTTATGAAATTAATCCTTATAGCATTAAGTGTTCTGAAATTATGAGTATATATTAAAAAAAGCTTAAATTCATAATTGGCCTTGTCAGAAAGGGCATAAGTAAAAAATGCCCTGTTGTAAGGGAGTCGATGCATTGTATTTGATGGTCGGAGTGTTTACATAATTATTTTAAATATAAATAAAGATTGCGTCTATGTTTACTAAAATTCAAGATGGCTATGGCAATGTTCGTTTTGTAAAAAATTAATAAATATATTTTTTATTTAAACCCATAACTTTTATTTAAAAAATTACGTTTTGAATATTTGATTGTTGTGTCCCCATACACTAAATCTCCTTTAAAATACTAGTTCGTGAAAATAACGCTTCATACATGTATTTTTGAAAAATTTTAAAGTTTTATATACATATCCTATTATATAATAGGACAATCTCTGTCTGCCTGTCTGTCCCTCTTTAATAGTTCTAAGTCCCTTGAAACTCAACAAAAGTTCTTCATATTTTGCAGAGCGAATGTTCAGGGTCAAATACAGTTCAAATTCGAATTTCAGCAAGATCAGCTTACACAATCATTACCTTTTACCTTAAAAACTCATTTTTTAATTACTTTTTTCCTATAAAAGTTCTGTATTAATGCATAGAGATTATTACATAGAGATATGAAGGTAATGGTTTATCAATTTTGTTTACTCTAAATGTCTCGCTTCAATGTTGAGTTAATTTCCAAGTGGGATCTTAGTGGCCCAGTGGATATGGCGATTCAAAGTGGGGCCGCAGTGGCTTAGTAGATAGAACTAAATCAAGTGGGGCATCAGTGGCCAAGTGGATAGATATATATTAAATGGGGCCCCAATGGTCAAGTGGCTAATGAGATTCCAAGTGGGGCCACGGGGGCTCAGTGGATAAAGCCATTCCAAGTGGGGCCGCAGTGGCTCAGAGGATAGAACTATATCAAATGGGGCCACAGTGGCCAAGTGGATAGAGAAATATCAAATGGGGGAGCACTCGCTTCAATGTTGAGTTAATTTCACATAATTTCATTATTGCCTACATATATATGGAATATGTTTTTTTTGTCAGTCCTTGTATGATAACCAAAATTTGTAACATGGTAACTTTTCTAGGTATGTGTGACAATACTAAAAAAAAAGTTACATGCTGGGCCCCTAGTAGTAATATAAATACATCACTTTTTTTTATAAATTACGATTTATTCATTTATTAAACCTCCATTTTGAATGTGCGAGTTTTCAGTTGTGTTTCTTTTTATATATACAACATTTAAAATTAAGTTTCTACTAATATCGCGATGATCGAGTGGATAAAGGTGTTGTGCTATGGTGCCGGGGGTTCCCCTGTTCTAAACCATTTTACAGCAAATTTTTTTTATAGTGTACTAATGCAGTTCATATATGATGAAGAAAATTCTCTTTTAAGATTCCAACCTATCCAGCGTTCCTAACAGCAGATATTAGCAATGAACAACATTGTCTGTGTCGGTCGATTGACTCGCGCACTCTCTGGTATTCGATGCGAGAATTCAATGTAATCGATTTATCGAGCTTGTACCCAATCGATTCATCGAGCTTGTGCCATACCTATTGGTCGATGATGGTATCAAGAAACATCAGCACTCCTGGTGGTTAACTCTAAAACTAAGATGGCAGCCGATAGCTGTAGAAGTGCTGTCTAACAAACAAGCTTGTGAGTGAACACAGTCTATTTCGCTGGGAAGGAGTGTATGGCAGAGGGGGTTGAGGGAGGGGTTAAGCAATCACAGGACAGCAGAGGAGAGGGTGGGATGATAGTCTAGAGGTTTCCAGAATAAAAATAACCGGAGGAGAAGAGAGCCTAGAATCTCGCAGCAAGAAGCCAATTAATTCCAGAAGTAATCGCAACAAAGCTCAAATATGGGTGCTAGGTGTGGACCAATCACAGCACGGGATTAGCAACTCAATTTAGGTGTTATGTGAAGTGCTGATTGGGGTACTAAGTGAGGTGCTAATTGGTCCAGCTTTCCCTGCAATTGAGGTACTAGGTTAATCTCATAGGACTACGATTAATCAAAAGTGAAGTGAACCCCTCCCCCTCCCCCCGTGGTGATGGGATGGAGCAGATTGTGGAGCATGTGGAGCAGATTGCGGAGCAGTTGTGGAACGATTGTGGAGAATATGGAGGTGGACCAATCACAGCACAGGGATTAGGTATAGCACCAGCTACTATGCCTCGCTCCAAATATGGGCAGCCCCAGTTTAGTGTCCTCCTGTTTGAGATCCTTCCCAAGTTAATCTTATGGCTCTACGTCTGCCGGTGACCAAGGTGATAATGAAACTCCCAGGCTTCTACTGCTCCTACTCTTGGAATTAATATACCTCTTTAATTTTCCGTTATTTTATCATTCTGGAATTGTCACACACGACTTCTTAAGATGACCTACAGTCATACGAATCGTTTCAATTTAACGATGATCCAGCAACACAATTGAAATAAATACACATACACTTGAAGTTTCAGCCGTTATAGAAATATAACACAAAAATAATAGGATTCGTTAGTAGGAATCGGTAATATCTGAGAATAATTTTGGCTACACGATGTACTATTTTATTCTCAAATTATTGGGTGGACCATAGTTTGACATGTTTTGGAAGACGTCTCAGTGAATGATAAATAGCTTGACTTCAACCGCCAGAAAAAAATAAATACGATTTAATCACTTGCAACGCATTCAGGATTGAAACTGGTTTCACACTCTGGAGGCGGACGGTGAGAAACGACAGCGGCTTGAATACACAAAGAGAAGGCTCTATCACACCAGTGAGTCTGTATTTTTATTGAAATTGTCCTTGCCGATCCCAACCTTTACGATGGTTCATTTTCTTTCATATGTATGAGACTCGTTGCATGGCCTGATGGAGAAAATATTTTCTGGACCATTACGTAGCAAAGTAAATGGTAAATAAAAATTTCCCATGAATTAATTTGGCATGTGCAAAAAAAAATTATAAGTAGAGACCTGAGAAATTCGCGAGTTCAGTGGCCTGCAGGCTAGACTGCACAGTCGTATGTACAAATATGCCGAAATCAGTTGCACATTGGTTGTCCGCTGTCACGGTGGAAGGCGACGATTGGGCCAGCGTTCTCCAGGAGGTGTCAAACACCGTGTGGACCAATGGCTAAACTTATATAAACACATGTGTTTTTAATTCTAGCTTGTCCCAAAATGAACCCGCGAATTCTTCAGGTCTGTAGCTATAGGCTGCTAAGGGGTAATTGAGAACTTTTGAACTCAATCTTTGAAAATTGTCACTGCCACTACCTGCATGTATTTCAATTGGCGTACTGATTGACGTGAGCCCAGTAAAGTTGATAACGATGGAGGGAAGGTAGTCCCATATATTAACATTGAATCAAAAGTGCTAGGTAAACGTTTGTGAATACTGAAATATCTTATTTTTCTTTCTGGTTTTTTTTTCACCCAGATGGGTGTATGAATTAGAAAATTTGTGAAAATATTTACTTTTCTAATAATTTCATGGTTTTACCTAACCGACCACGAATAAAGTTACTATAGGCCGTGGCAGTATTCATTTTACATGCGTAGTGATAGAATACGCAATGTGCATTGAAGTTTATATTCCTGGTATACCTGGTCGACCGAAACAATGTTTATTTAAATCGTGTTTTTATTCAAGAAGTTATAGTGTCGGAGTGGACCACCCTGCAAAACTCACATCGCCGATCACGTTCTGGCACCCATGTGTTGGCCTAATTCCGAACACGTATTCAAGTCAAAATCGTTGCTGTTTAAAGCAGCTGGTCACCAAAAATGCATTGTTTTATATTTGTACGAAATATCGTTCAACCATGAGACGTTACTTGAAAGTACTATTTCCTAGTATAAAAAATTGATCGCATAGTTTTTGCACCATGGCGCGTCATAATCACGATTTGTGCGTTCGTAGAATATATACATAAAATAACCGAAAACGTTCACAGAAAATTTAATGAGGGTAACTGAAAGATAGTGAATTAATTTTAAGGTGCGCTTCGCATAATATATATTACAAAACATGATAGACTGTTACAAATAGAAAAACCTGCAAAAATTTCCCTGATTTGAGCTATTGCTAAAATTTGCAAAAATATTTCACAGTATAGTTTCAAATATTTCTTGAAATAAATCATGATGCCTTGTTTCAAAGTGAACTACTTCATTTCAGTAAGTAAGTCAGTTTTAATAATTTGCACGGACCAAAAAGCACTCCGATTGTGATTCTGATATGCCATCACGACGGTATAAATAATGTAGGGCCACCTGTTTTTCGCGAAAACATTTCAGGACTAATTTAAATCGAAAACACTAGAGCTCAGATCCACTTTCGAGATTGGATGATTTTAACTGTAACGTATTGCAAGTGTCTGCTCACAAACCGCAGGCACTCATTGTCGGAATTACCTTTCTGAATGGCCCAGTCAGGTAAGGAATTGTCTTACGACAAAGACACGTGGCCAATAACCGAAAGAAAACTGCACGCATGCCATGGTACATTGGAGTCTTGCCTTCACATAAATCGTTTCGTGAAAAACAGGCAGTCCTAGGATGCATTTTTGACGTGAATACGTCTTTAAATTTGCAACCATAGTGGGAGGCAATTCAGAAAATCCGATGATAACAAAATCGGGGGACACAGTTTGGCACTGCAGCTCCGAATCTATAGTCTACACATTCAAAATTCAATTACACCATTCGATTGTCAAAGGATCAAAGAATATGTTACGTTGAGTGAGGACTCTGAAGCATAGGGCGGTGGGGGGGGGGGGGGCACAATTATGAGTTCGTTTCGCCGAGTCTCTTAACTTCCGCGTGGTATAACTTTTGACTAGGAGAAGCTACGACGCTCGTTTAAGTTTCAATTGACAGCTCTCGCCAAGATCAACCGATTGCGTTTATAAAAACATTTGTGTGGCGTAATTGTGGTGAAATCGTATGAGTTCAATATAAAAAATTAGGGAAATCGAACACTATGTCGGTTTATACTCATCAAAAAGCCAAGTCGAAATACAATAACCGTACACGGTTTGGAAAGAGCATCTGAAAAGCACTCCAGTGGTACCCATAATACCGCATATGATCGAGTGAAGCGGTACTGGGAACGTAAAAATCATCAAGGCGTCCGAGCGCGTCAACTTAGACGTATGCACGCAAAACAAACGGCCGTGTCCCCAAACAGCCACACCTCATTTTTTTTATAAAATGATGGATTTTGTTCATGAATAGGTATCGTGTAGCGAGGGACCACTCAGAGGCTGGTAAACTCGCTCCAGGCAGGCAGGCAGGACTAGCAGGAAGTTGGCATGAGGAGCGAGTTCTCGCGACAGCTGTACCGCGGCGTGGAAGGCATCGCGGCAAGCCAATTGGCGATAGTCTTTTGTTGGCCGGGCGTCCCGCCAGCCCGCTCTCGGGTCGACGACCCTCGCTGCAGGCACAGGACGAACGGCCTCCAAGTATAGGACACCTCCCTCCACCCCTCGTCGGTCTACACAAACGATTCGTCCTGCCGCCTGCCGCAGCTGCTGTGTTGCCTCATTTCCGCACAACTGCAACACTCACGCCTAATTTGCAAGCGCTCAACACTCCACGGTCATAGCAACAACAATTTTCTGCGTGCTCCGTTCCCAAGCTGTGGCCCAGATCTGGAGTTACGACAGCTTTCCTGTGACTATAGCCTACTTGAGTCAATTTCAACTCCTCATGATAAGAGACCTGCAAAATTCGCGTTATTATTTCAAGACAGACTAGACTTAAAATACTTGTGTTTTTGTATTGCGTTTGTCATTGACCTACAGTTTGTTCCGACACTTCCTGGGCTCATTTGTACCAATAGCAAGCAACTAAGGTCCAAATAAAACATAATAAAATATGTCCCCTCACTACTGCAAAAGCCAATCATCAACTGGGCCCAACTGGAATATGTATAGGACGGTGAATTTTAGTCTGTTGCCAAAAAATATCGCGTATTTTTCCGGTCTGTAATCATAATGTTGTTTCCCATAACGTCTAAAAGTAGTCCAAATTTATTTGTTTGCCTCACTGTGCGTACTCTCTTGCGATAAAGAAAATCTCTAGTGTCCCGTGTCCCGGCTATATTTTGCAGATTAGTCCTATGCCATTTGCCTACAAATCCTTGCTATTATATTTTCCGCGCTCGTCGTGTGACGATTTTCAACACACTGCCAGGACTCTACAAGCACGAAACCTATCTCATTTGACCTCTTGGGCTTTGGAGGAATACCCAACCCCCTCCCCTCCACAAAATTTCCGGAATGCGGGCCCAGTGTTATCCGGGACCATAGCCATTGCCCGCACCTCCGAATGTCTGCCAACTAAAGGCACCCTCTAGTGGACATAGTGGCCAACCTGCGCTCGTCCTTTCTTTTCATAACACTTGTGGTGTTTCGAGACAGAGTGGACTAATGCCTCGACCTCTTTCAAGTCCATTTCCATAAAGTTGAATTTCTCCACACTGAAATTTTTTGCTTGGGCCTCAACGGCCTGACAGTAAAGAAGTCAACAACCGGCCCGCCACCAAGCCAAGATCGTCGTGATTGTCCGTGATTAGGGCCACCTGTATTTCGCGAACAGAGTTGCACGGACACTAGACTTCAATATCCTATGTGCACACTTGCAATCTTCATTTGACTACTGGCCGCTTGTCCTTGTGAGAATACAGTCTGTTACACGAATGAGCCAATCAGAATGAAGTTCTCCGATACTGACCGGCCGTGATCCGCGGACAGACAGATACGACGAGTAGCGATTCACATGATCCAATCACGAAAGTAGTTGTGAACTAAAGTGCGTTGGAACACAACTTGACCTGAAATATTTTCGCGAAAAACATGTGTCCCTATCCATGATTGAAGCCTAGCCTAGGAGGCAGGCAGATACACCTTTTCGTAAACCAGGCGTGGACTTCACGATCACAGAGTATCTAAGAATACAGAAGTGAAACAGCTGCTTTTTCCGCGAACTCAGACCGTGCACGCCAGCAACATGTTGGAATGCCGTTCGCCAATCACTTCCACTGTAACTCACTTGTCAGCAGGCAGCCCAACCAGTAGGGAAGCTTTGGCCGCATGCAGTAACCAAGCAGACAAAAGGCTTGTTCTCAGAGCATCGCGCAGCCAATCATAGAATGGGTACGCCCACACAAAGGAGTCGCCACAACATTTAGTCTACTCCGTGACTTCATAATCTTTATCTGCTTTGGTCGTTTTCGTTTTATTATTGGCTTTTGACACAATGAATATCCCATATACCTTCTCAACTGATTGCACATGAATATACTGGATATTCTATTCGCGGTTACTTCACACTTTTTGAATCGAACCTTTTAAAAATCACCCCATGTATGACGTATTTAGTTATTTCCTAAATTTGCCATGTATCACAACCGTTTTATACTTCTGTTAGCATAAAAGTATCTCTTTTAAGTTCGATTTAAGTTTTCTACTAATTTTCCATCTCAAATAGCCCGAAATCGCATAAGTTACAAATATTAAAATTCCTAGAAGATTGTGACAAATAACTATTGTTGGCGCCCCACGCCTGGGCGGGCGGGGGACTGCCTAGTGCTACGTGGCATTGTTATCGGCACGGCACGGCGAAACTGTTTGTTCAGTTAGCAACGGCCAGGCAGAGTACTTGCTGTTCAGAAAGAAATACTTGGGAATGATCTCATACAGAGCATACAGTTGTTTGTTACACTAATGTTATGATTGTATAATATTCCAAATGCGATTTGTACAACAACTGTATTGTCTCTTCAGGTTTTTATCTTAGCACTAATAGAAACTATTTGATACTTGGAAATAAAGAAAGAAGTACAATGTAAATGAACACAAAATATATTTAAATCTTATAAAAATAACACACTAATAGTACAGAACAACAAATAACATGTTAATTTAAATAATTTAACACAGTTATAAAAGGGTGAATCTTCTTGTGCATGTAATAGTTGCCTTAGTGAAATATAATTAATTTTTGATTGAAATTTCGCACATGTTTGATAAAATTGCAACAAAATAGAAACTATATTCACTATTTTACCATACCCAATAGGCTTGACGCAGATCACAAAAAATGCTTGAACAATGAGGTAACTTACACAAGTTTCTGTCATTTTCATATTCTAAAAACGTAATTACTAGTCGATCACCTTCCAATGTATTTTTCCATGCATACATTCAAATATCAGGTAATGTTTAACTTTTAAAAGTGCAGCATATTCTGTAAGTTGTTACTGTCATACTGGAACTTCTGGAACAAAGTGGTCAATACTTTCACATTTTAAACAGTAATCTTATATCTGTCATCAATCAGGCGGATTATGGACTATTCTAAAACATCCTCCATGACCCTGTCCTTCTTCCAGTATTTTCCTTCGATCCTTGTTACCTCTTAATAATAATCTTGCCAAATGTACTTGTAACTGAACACTAAGCATCGGTGGATTGCAGCTATATATCACGTAGTGATAGTTCTCCGCATGTGTTCACTATAAATTATTTGGCATCGGGCTAAACTTCACTGTACTGTATATACTCGGGCCACCGTCGTTTATCCATTGTCTGCGCGTGATTGAGGCACACAATTGTAGAGTGTTAGCTTAATGACTCAGAGTGACCCAGGGCGTTTCGAATAACGTATGGTTCAGTGGCACGCCTGCTTCAAGTTTAATATGTACCGAATAATTAACGCGAAATTTGTAGGTCCGTACCAATGACAAACGCAATACAAAAACACACGTATTCGAAGTCTAGTCTGTCTTGCAATAATAACGCGAATTTTGCAGGTCTCTATCTATGCCTTAACAGAGTTAAAGCTTATAAAAGAAAACTTAAGAATATGTTACGACGAAGAAAGCTAAATGCAAAATGTCATCCCCCCCCCCCTTCCCGATTTAACCCGTTCAGTCTCCGTGTGTATTATCGAGTATGTTCTGCACGTGAAGGATATTATGGTGTGCACTGTACACAACAAGGAACCGTTGGCCGGGTTTTAAGCATCTTTCTCTTGATTAATCTGATTTGCTGAAGTTTCTGCAACTCTCGTTTGTAAATGGTTAATGCCGACATCAACGGACACGCAGCATGTTGTTCATTGGTTGCTGAAAGTGCTTCCGACACAAGTACAGCGCGTATAAAAAAATGTGAAGGTTGCAACACTTGAGCTCGTATATTAATTAATTTCCAGGTCCAGGGGGCGTATCCGAGTTCATGAAACAGGCCACCTTAGTAAAAAATATTGAATTGAATTTTTAACGTATTCACATAGCTATTATTTAATAAAATGGAGGGAGGGGTTAGCTTTTGTTTTGTTCTAGCTTTTAACCTAGTTCCATGCGTCGTGAAAGTATTGACCTTAACAATATTATTATTTAGATATGAGTGCGCTGAATACATATTATTCAGTACAACAGCAGTTTGCCTGTTGCCATTGGTTGCTGTCTCCTTGCGAAGGAGTTTTCATATTTGACCAAGCCACTCAGAATTCTGCAACATCTGCACGACTCCTACGTGATTCGTGTGCAGACAGTTAACACTTTACAAAAAGTGATTCAGCCAATCTAGATAGGTAGACGACCCTACAATGTTTTCGATTACAACTTGTCTTGAAATCTTTTCGTGAAATTTCACTACTTTTAATAATGAGAATACGATAAAAATTACTTTTATATTTCGTTGTTTTCTTGGGAAATTAATGGTTACAACAACAATCACCGTGGCCATCTGTTATAAATTAACGCAATCAACTTATGCTTCCAAAGAATACCTAACACATATTAGGCCTAAATGTGCAATGACTAACTTATCTACACTTTATTATTTTATGCAAAAATAATGGGTTGAGTCGAGTTTCCTAAACGTAGATATTTTTATACTTGTGAAAGAAGGTGATTGAGTAGAAATCTTTTAGTAACGAGTAAGGAATGAGTAAAGAACTGAAGTAACTGTTCCTTCTTCACGACCTACGCGCTTTCTCTCGAAAGTTCGGAACAAATATAACTAATAACTAAGTGACTAGTTCAAAGTAACGAGTCTTCGATTGAATGGTAACGAGAAGTAACGAATACTGGAATGTATAGGCCGTTCACGGTAAAATGAGCACTTTTGAAAGCCTTGCTTAAGATCTACTTGTATGCTGTTGTATATTATTCCGTCTTATGTAAAATTAACATTGCTACGACCTCGTCATTTTATTCACGCATCGGTCAAGTGAAACTGTGAAATTATTAGAAGGGTAAACATTTTTCATTTTTGCTCCATTTTACTCTTTCATGCATAAAAAAAAAACTTTAAAGCGAAGAAATAATATAAATTATCACAAATGGTTACCTAACACTTTTTATTCGACGTTAAGATATGGAACTACTATACCGCCATCGTTACCAACTTTACTGGTTACATGTCACTCAGTGCGTCCATTAAAATATATACAGGTATAGGCTATTCACGGTAAAGTGAGCACTTTTCAAGGCCCTCCCAACAGGCATTAACCACTAATAAATACATCTTATTGTAGGCTTAGACGTTAACTTTTGACAGTGGTGAAATGTATGCACTGTGTTTATTGGGTACGTTGCTATATATATATATATATATATATATATATATATATATATATATATATATATATATATATATATATTAAAAGGCAGTAGGAAGATAGAAATTGGGTGAAAGTAAAAATTTAGAAGGGCCTTAAAAAATGCTCATTTTACCGTGAACAGCCTATAGGGGCTGTAACATTCTTCTAAGGTTGATTTCAAAAGGGCTCACTTCATCATGAACAGCCTTTCACGAGACTGCACATCCCTAATGTGTACGCTCACATCGAAGTAACTGCCACGCTGTTTCGCCTCTGTGTATTCACCTACTCTGTGTGTGGGTGGAGTTGGCAACGTCCGCCGGTCGCCGGCTGGCGGCCGGTGTCTCCAGCGGCCGGTGACTGGTGAAAAGACGGGGCAGTTCTTCCGCTCGCAAATTACACGACGCGGGGAAGAGTCTCCCTTCCGCCGGGAAGGCGCCCAGTTCTCTCTCTCTCTCTCTGGTTGCGGGGGAGCGGGGAGATTGCAGATACGACAGTAGGCCACCGATCTACAAGCTGCGATAGCTCGCCAGCGAGAAAACAACACCGACGACTCTTGTTCCCGACTTGGGGTCGAGTCCAACGAACTCTTCGGCGAGGACGGGCGGTGTATTGAAGCTCCGGCCCTTGACAGCAATGTGTCTCGAGAGGGACCGTTTATGAATCGGTGACTAAGCGTCATGGTGAAGGACGCTGTAAAGTCGGGAACATTTCCGAGCCAGCGACACTCTTAACATGGTGTACGGAAATTACGCGGAGGTGGCGAACTCTGGCCGCACACGCCTGCAAAATGCCGTCTCTAGCCAGTCACGTTTCGGATCGCCAATCGCTTAGAGACCCGCAAAATTCGCTTTATTATTTCGGGACACGTAAAACTCAAAGCACGAGTATACCTTTTCAATGTGTTAGCCATTGGACCATGATTTATTTGACACACCCTGGTAACTCTGCGCCAATAAGTTAACACATTACAATATTGTGTTCCCCAATCACGTACAGTGCAGTCAGAAAGGGCGTAACTTCTAACCTAGGCTGCAACCAATGGATAAACGACGGCGTCTCGAGTATATACAGTACAGTGGAGTTTAGCCCGATGCCAAATAATAATCAGTAGAGACCTGCAAAATTCGCGTCATTATTTTAAGAGAGACTATAGACTTCAAATACTTGTGCTTTCGTTTTGCGTCTTCATTGGACCACAGTTTGTTCGGACACGTCCTGGGCGCATTTGTACCAATAGCAAACAACTAACGAGAGGATAGCTCAATCACGTCCAACCAAGTCAAAAGAACATATGTGTCCTCACTACTGCAAAAGCCAATAATCAAATGGACTCGACTCCAATAAGTATAGGACTACTTAAATTAAAAACATTTTTCAATACTTAAGCACACGTGTTACTATTTAGTATTAATTACCTGTTCCATCAATGTCTAGTAACGACTATTGGTTTTCTGCAATGTGTGTTAATTTGTAAGCACTATTGTTATCATATTTCTTTTAAATCATAATAAGCTAGTGTAAATTATAAAAACAGTTGAGTGTATGAGAAGGCAGATATTCCTTAACTCCGCCAAATAAAGACGGTTTATTATTATTATTATTGTTGTTGTTTTAAACCGAATTTTGCAGGTCTCTACAAATCAGCGTCTAATAACCTACACCTTAGCTGGCAGCCCATTCAATATGGATCACTAGGCAGAATGCAGTAGCCATTCAGACACCGTCCATTACCAGAGCATTACACTGTAAATCAGAGAATGGTTACGTCCACATCAAACGAACCGCCCCTCCATTTCGTCTCTGTGTGCAGCCCATCTACAATGTGATTCTACCTAGCTCATCCTTTTGTGATAGGATCGTCAAGATTTTACAAGGCTAAATGCTTTACTGACCACTCGCAAACGTTCTGCTTTATAGTGACTATTATAATCCTCATTTGTCCAGTGAAACTCGATAGTAGCTTCGTAAATGCGTGGCTGCTAATAACTAGAGACCTGAAGAATTCGCGGATTCATTATGGGACAAGCTATAGAATTCAAAACACATGTGTTTATAAGACTTTAGCCATTGATCCACACGGTGTTTGACACCTCCTGGCGAGCGATGGCCCAATCGTTGCCTTCTACTGTGACAGCAGACAACCAATGCACAGATGACACCGGCATATTTATGAGTGTCACTGAAGAGCCTAGCCTGCAGATCATTGACTCGCAAATTTTTCAGGTCTCTACCAATCAAATACGGACACCCTAATTTTGCGAAAATATTTCCCTACCAGTTGCACTTCATAACTCTTTAGCTCAGATCACCTTTCTTGATTGGATGGTCGAGGTGTCACGCGTCTTAGGTGTCTGCAAGCGAACCACAGACGTACAGCATCGGAGTAGTCTGATTCTGTTTGGCCAGTCAAGTAGGAAAGTGTCTTCACACAATGACTCGCCGCCATTACGCAAATTAAAATTGCTGGTATTCCTATATGGTATTGAAATTTAGCATGTACCGAAATCTATCCGCGAAATTCGGGTTTCCCTGCCAATAAAGAAGGAAAACTGTCGGACGGAGGGGTACAGATAGTGATTTATCGCGAAAATGTTAGACAGCGTGTTAGGTTTCATCGTCCTAACATTTCTTTCCTCACTGGCTGCAGTATGCGTGACGTACTATTTCCTTGTTAGAATTGACCAGTGAGGCTTCTGTTGCCCTGACAATGAACGTACATGATTCGCCTGCGATATGCGAACGTGTCAACGAATCATTAAAGTACTAGGGACCATTATAGGTTTGCAGACCACCTTGGCACAAAATATTTTCGTGAAAAATCGCGATCTCTCGCTATGTTATAGGCTTATGTGTGAGTTTCGCTTTATTCTCTGCTCACGGGCTAAACTTCACTGCCCTGTACACATCTTCAGAACGATCAGTGATCTCATTGGAAGTTGCCCTCTGTACCGAGTCGTTGACATTCGTGACCGTGTTGCAGACGAGTGGTCGCTCTACCGCTGAACTTTTATTACTGGCTTGTGAGTCCTTCATAGCGAGCTGTTGACCGATAACGTAAGAAAAAACCGCGAACAGTAACTAGAAGTTCAGACTGTTTCCAGGAAATAAGGCGAACTTTGCATGTATCTAGTCGTGCGTATTGACCTTTCAGTGGACTGAACGTAACGAAGTAATTCTTAGTCTTGAAACGGCACACACACACGCACACACAAATATTCGCTACATATACTTTACACGTGATTTAAAGTATCGACGTCTCGCAATGTAAGTCAGCGATAACTAGCCTTGTGATCTCACGACTAACCTACTTTGCACCATATTTCCCATTGGATCTGTTATAGCGCGGAATTATAGGATAGCTAATTATGATTGTATAAGAAATCTGAAGACACAAAATAATATCTTGTATCAACATAAAATAACCACATGGAGTTCATTATTTTTTTACGTCAAGGAAGCTGTTTGTCTGACTCAAATATAACCTCTATACATGTGTGTAGATGTGTGTGTGTGTGTGTGTAAGTGGTTTGGTTCGCCACATGCGATATGTATACAAGGACGTGGTAAATCTGTGAACTTTTTCTTTAGAGTGCACGATCTCTCGCGCAGTAAGCTGGCATTCAAAATATTGACTCAGTTCCAACAACTTACGTCTCGGAGTTAAGCTCTTAAGCACCTATCTCACTATCAAATTTTTGCCTTCAACTATATTTGACAATGAAATCTGAGGACAAACTACGGCCATTAAATTTTTCCTTCCAAAAAATTTTATCAAATAATCTTGAATGTGTTTGAAAATGTGTCAGACTTTCAAATTTTTTTATTGGGAAAATCGAATTTTAAATATTATTTTTAAATTATTTTCACAGTGAGATATTGCTTTTGTTTTTCCATGCGATCCATTACAGGAAAAAATGTACGTAATATTGTAATTTATTTTCGTTTCTTTACTAAATTAAAATTGTATTTATAAGATATGTTTCTAGCAAAGGGAAATAAATGGTTCTCAGTTTGTAATATTATGTGCAATATTCGCTTTAAATAGCATTCATGGCCAGACAACTTCTGCAAAAATTAATTATCTTCATTACTTACTTCGTTTCTAACAATTGTTCGTTATTTTAAGTTTCTTGACGTCCATTTTGGTCGAGCACGATTCTGATTGGCTGAGACCGTCAAACATCAAATAAATTTTAGAACCGGTCCAATTTTCAAATGTTTGATGGAAACTAAAGCCATCCAACTTTCTCAGACAAAAATGGCGGCGGTTATGACGTTTCGATGACGTCATAACTGTCCAACTTTATTCGACCAAACTTATTGGAAGCCGTTTGACGGAAAAATTTGACAGTGTGACGGGCTTTAGAAAATTTACGATGCTATGTGGAGAAACTTCATGTTCTCATCTTCGACAGTCCTTTTTGTGATGTCGCCTGACAACTATATTGATAAGAGTATCACTGTTATGTACTTCTCTTTATTTCACTGCTCTATTCACTTACATCATACAATACAACTCTGTTACTGCTAACCGCCATGTTATCACCATGGTACTACCTGCCACTGGTGGCGCCCCCAGTGAAGGCCTACCAACTCCCACTATATTACCTGCTCGTACCAGTCCACTACACTCCTTCCCCCTACAGTTTCACTCCACTACATGTGAGGTACTATTCAGTTTTTTTAATTACAAATTTTGTCTTTGCGGTTTGCGAATCGTCCGGTTGCAGTAACTACAGTGATCTTCATTACGCACTGAATGCTCAGGTTCTTGGGCGCAGCTCTAGAGCACGCTCATAATGGCAGGTTTGAGATGTGAGTAAGAAATCCGGATATCTGCAGATAGTTTCTGCGTTCACACAGATTCAACAACTTGGATAAGAGGAGGACGGCGCTACCGTTTACCTATATTGAGATAGACAGGTTCTTGTCCATTACAGATGCAAATGTCAAGTTATATAGTCAACAATGATAAACGTGTTTGCTTAGATTTAAATATTTCAACGAATCTATCCTTGTATATGAATAAAATAGTTTGACTTACTTAACCCATTCAGACCCAACGTACACATTTGTGTACATTACGTACGTGTAGGTAATATTTGGTCACTGCTGTACTCTACGAAGCTCAATCACCAACGATCTTACCTGTTGGTTACTGATTCGCAAACCGTTTTACAATTCTACGTCATAATTGGTTCATATTGCTGTAGCCGAACACAGCTCAACGGTTGTGACAACGAAGCAAGTGTTGTGTCGACTTACTACAGCACGAATCATAAAAGTTTTTGCTTGCAACGCCTGAAGTCGTAAATTAAAATGGGTCTGATAGGGTTAAATATATTCTAGTTGCATTATAACGAGGTTAGTGGAAGTGTAAAACATCTCAAAGCACCTAAAGGTTGTTCATGATAAAGTGAGTACTATTGAAATCAACCTTAGAAAAAAGTCACTGCCCCTACCTGCATATATTTTAATGGGCGCAATGAGTGGCATGTGTCCAGTAAAGTTGGTAAATGCTGTTCACGATAAAGTGAGCACTTTTGAAATTAACCTAAGAAAAATGTCACTGCTCCAACCTATGTATTTTTTAATGTGCGTACTGAGTGACATGCACCCAGTAAAGTTGGTAAAGATGGATGAGAGGTAGTTCCGTATCTTAACGTCGAATAAAAGGGTTAGGCAACCATTTCAGATAACTTAAATTATGTCTTTCGCTTTCTGTGCTTTTAATGCACCCAAGAGTAAAAATTAACAGATTTGTTAAATATTTTCTTTTCTAATAATTTCCCTGTTTCCCTTGATCGACGCATCAATAAAGTGATGAGGCTCATGACAGTGTTAATCTTAAATAAGGTGGGATAATACACAACGTGCATACATGTATATCTTAAGCAGGACTTTCAAAAGTTCTCAGTTTACCGGCAATAGCCTATAACGATAGAGGTGAAATTAATTCCATATATTAATGTCAAAAAAAGTGATGGGTAATCATTTGTGAAAACTTAAATTATTTCTGTCGCCTTCCGTAGTTTTTAATGCATCGAAGTGTAAAAAGATTTGTACAATATTTACTTTTCTGATAATTTCACAGTTTGCCTTGACCGACGCATGAATAAAGTGACGAGGCCGATGACAATGTTAATTTTACATAAGGCGGAAGAACACGTAACGCGTATACAAGAGTAGATCTTAAGCCGTTCCAATGTCATATCCTACCAACTATGTTTTTGATTAGTGCTACTGGCAGAAAAGCAGTCAAATCACAGAGTAGATAAATATACACAGGCGCGCAATAGTAGGGGTGTATCTTAGATGAGGGCTTACCCGTTTTCTGATTGGCTGAGCGAGGCTCTGGGAAACCAGGAGTTGGTTGGCAAACCGAGTTCCGACATGCTGCTGACTAGTAACGCCATTTTGATGTTGCATGTCACTGCAGTTCGCAGAATTAAGGCCAATGGTGCACGAAAGCCGTTTATTTACCCTAATTTTGGTCAAAAGTTGTTTGTCAGAGAATTTTTCAAAATTTGTGGCACGACAAGACATAAAGAATAATTTCGAACACCTTCTTACATTTATAGATATTCACTACCTCTACTACTATCGGAGCGCTGATGGAAGATAAGAAAAAATATCTTATTTCTGATCTTCCATCAGTACTCACAGAATAATAAAGGTAGAGAATATTTAACAATGCAAGAAGTTGTTTCAAATTAACATTTACGTCTTGTCGTGCCAAAAATTTCGATAAACCCTCTGATAAACAAGTTATAACGAAAATCGGGTAAATGTACTGCTTTTGTGCACCATTGGTCTTAAAGGCTGTTCACGATAAAGGGATTATTTTTTAAATCTACCTTAAAAAAGGTCACTGTTCCTAAATGCATATATTTTAATGGGCGCACTGAGTGATGTGCGCCCAGTAAAGTTGGTAACGATGGAGGGACACTATTTCCATATCTTAACGTCGATTAAAAAGTGTTAGGTAACCATTTGTGACAACTTAAATTATTTATTTCGCTTTCTGTTTTTACAATGCATCGGAATGTAAAAATGAGAACATTTGTAAAATACTTACTTTTATGATAATTTTAAAGTCTCACTTGATTAACGCATGAATAAAGTTATGATGCTCATGACAATGTTAAATTTACATAAGTGGGAAGAATACACAACGTGCATATAAGTAGATATTAACCCTTTCAGTCCCGAATTAATTTCCAAGCTCCAGTGTTGCAATCGTTAACTATTATGATGGGTGTTGTACATGCGCCGAGCGCTTTCCACCCAACCAGTTAAAAACGTGCTGCGAGTTCCTTGATATCAGCATTGGCCATTCACAAATGAGAGATGCACAAACTTCAACGAAAATGAACTCTCACAAGGGAGACGCACAAGAAACCGTCCGCTGATTCCTTGTAGTGTACAGCGCCGACTGTAGCCTAAATATCCTTAATGTGCAACATGTCGTGGATCACGAACACGGGACTTAACGGGTTAAGCAGGGCTTTCAAAAGTGCTAATTTTACCGTGAACAGCCTATATCTGCTCTTCACCTTTGTATTCTTAAGTACTCTGTTCACCAACGTTGGAACACTTGTTACTTCGCATCTCGCACGTGCGTTCTAACCCGTACTCCCTGTAAGCTAACTGTAGACTGTCCGAAAAGATAACTGTGGGATAAGCTGGGGGTGGAGAAATGGAGGAACGACGATGGAAGTGGCAATAGGAGCACACAGAGAAAGGACCCAACGTCAAGGCATTGTCCATCACGCTGCCCACATCAAAGACTCAGTCCGTAAACTTCCCGGTCGCCGGGGCCTGGAATCGAGCCTCGGACCTCAGAGATGGGGAAGTAGTGAATAACTCACAAAGCCAGCCCGGGCCCTGTGTTGTGATTCTTTATTTTTATAAGCGCCGAGACTAACTGACGTATAAAAATAAGGGCGTGGCTGTGTTGGGGACACGGCCGTTTGTTTTGCGTGAATACGTCTACTTTGACGCGCTCGGACGCCTTGATGTTTATTTTACCTTCCTGGCACCGCTTCACTCGATCATATGGGGTTTTATGGGTATCCACTAAATTGATTTTAAGATGCTCTTTCCAAACGTATACGATTTCTGTTTTTCGACTTGGCTTTTTGAAAGTATAGACCGACATTGTGTTAAGTTTTCCTCATTTTTTACATTAAACTCATGCAATGGAAACTACACACACACACGTGTTCTGGATACTATACTAATTGAGGGCACTGTTTACAATCTTTTAGCTTTCTAACCTAACTTGTGTCACATTTCCACTAGAAATACGTGCCAAACGTGACGTCAGAATACGAATGTGCTCCAGACCGTATGCAGTGTATGGTATGATTTGCAGCAAGTAGAATGACGTAGGAGGTACACTGATACGCCTTTACCGGGGAAATCGGAACAAGGATTCAGATTTTATAATAATATCTTACCAAAGTAAATTATTCTAATTACAGACCACTAAGTTAAAATCACGTTATTAAATTTGTGGTAACTTACATGTTGTTTTTTTTTTCTGCTACATAAATTCCCGCTAAGATCAGTCACCTTATCGCAATGGCTAGGGACACCCGAATTTCGCGAAAATACTTCACGGCCAGTTGTACTTGACAACGCTATAGCTCACATCCACTTTCGTGATTGGATGGCTTCCGTGTTACGTGTCCTAGGTCTGCGCGCGCCAGTCAAAGAAGTCTTCTCACAAGGACACGCCGCCAATAAGGACAAAAAAACTGCTAGTACGGCCGTAGGGTGTTAAATATAGCACAAGCGGAAATCTTTTCGCGAAATTCGGGTGTCCCTAGTAATGGCTGATTGACGTTTAACAACCCAATCACAGAAAATCACTGAAAAATGTTCTGATGTACGTTACACAGCCAATTTAGTTCGAGCAGAAATTACTAACGACGATCGGAACGTTTGATGTAATGTCATACAAAGCTGAACGTATTCAGAATGAACTAGTTCAGAGAGAGTGCTGTGTAAATGTGGCCTAAGGGTGGGTTTAAGATTAAATATTGAAGAATTAAGAATTGTACTTATCACTCGCTAAGTACACGGGAAATAAGTTTTGCAGTTAATGATTGATCTAGCAACTGTTAGGTCTAGCCAATCAGAATTGGCGGATACCAAAGCAGCCGACGTAACCTGGAAAAATGGGCAAGTGGGAAGATTATTTACATATATTTAATTATGTGTGGTTACTGCTTGTGTAATCATTTTGAAAATTTTTCGGTATTTTATAGAAGAGAATGCCGATGCCAACATTGGGAATTTATGTCAATAAATTTGCAGACGGATAAATAAAGCGAATTCAGTGACCTCTTCCAAAATATAAAACATGAGCTCGAACGTTTGTTTAAATAAAGAGGTATATAACTCGTTCCATACGATTTCGCTATACGACATAACCTAAATCCGAGATGTAAATACAGCTTACCGCCAACAACAAATGACGATGGGCTCTGATTGGCTACTTATTATTGACTTGTACTTAAGATAAAAAATATAACGCTATCTTAAGTCAGGCAAAGAACGCACACGACCCGCATACGACAGTCATAAACCAATACCCGCGAACTCATTGATTCATATCCTAAGCAAACGGCACACGTACTCTGTTAAGTCAATCGTAAATCCATCATAATTGCTTGCCATGAAACGCCGCCATATTGGCACTCAGTGCTGGTCATGCAAACAGCTGATCGCGGCGCCATATCGCTGAACACTTCCGCGCTCGACCACGGCCTACATGCGCACGGGGTTCATAGAACTCGCGGCCCTCACCAGCGCCACTGTGGCAGAAAGTGAAAGTTCAGCGAGACGTCCACATCCGCCTGAACCCGCTGGGTCAGGCTGTAGGTATAATGAGTTCCGCAGTAACTATTGCGGCCTGTGTGCCGTGCGGCCGAACAGTGCCATCGATGTTGACTAAAAAATAATTGCCTCACGTTTCAAAACAATTTCTGTACGGTGCCCCCTGCTCAATTTTTTTTCCCCCTTGAACGGGAACTTGAGTTTTGGCAATCCGTCTCACAGCCGAGATTTTAGCAGGACTATAATTCAGTCGTTTCTGCATCTGTCATTAAGTTTTACGTGCTGCGGTATTTGAGACACTAGAAAAGAAATGCCTGATCTTGTATACGAGAGGTTATGGGCATTCACTGGCGGCCAAGTGTCGTTGCATTTGAAGGAGAATATACCTCGTAGGTAGGGATAGGAAAATTTCGCGAGTTCAGTGACCGATTGGCTAGACTCCACAGTCATGTGAACACTCGGTTCTCAGATGTTTGTTTATTGGCTGCTGCCCCAGAGAGTAGCCAACGTTGCTCTACACTTGGCAGTACGGGCACTCGTTACTTGTTTCCTTACAAGTCTCCTATTGGTCCAGAGTTATCCAGGGTGTCTCTAATGAACTGTGGTCCAATTGCAAAGGTGACTTCAGTGTACACGTGTTGGACGTGTATCATGCCTTGAAATGAATTTGCGAAATTTTCCTATCCCTACTCATAGGCTATTCACGGTAAAGTGAGCACCTTTGAAAGCACTCTAATTTGGAATAATAGTCAGTAAATATATTTTATTTTAACCATGTACGTTAAATTCCGAGTGCGGTGGAATATACACACTGTGTTTATTACTTGCGTGACAATATTATTTATTTAAAACGTTGGTTAAAGGATAAAAAAAATAGCTGGAAGGAAAAACTAACTAAGGCCTCAAAAAAGTGCTCACTTTACCGCGAACAGCCTATAATAGTATTTCTTCCTCGTAGACTCTAGCATTTGCTCTCAAGGCTAAAGAAGAATTGGACAGACTCCTGCGGTTAGACATTCTACGGCCAGTTTCAGTAAGCGGTTGTGATATTATGTTATACTACGTGATATCAAATAAGTTATTAACCCAAGAAAATATTATTTCACAAATTTGAATACCTTCAGTGGATTTTTCAAATTGTTTTTAACTTTCTATGGTTGGATTAATTATTTAGAGTAACGCGAATTTAGTAATATTGATAGAGACCTGCAAAATTCGCGTTATTATTTCAAGCAGACTAGATTTCAATTACTTGTTCTTCTGTTTTCCATTTTCATTGGACTACACTTTGTTCGGACACGTCCTGGGTGCATTTGCACCAATAGCAAACAACTAACGAAAGGATAGTTCAATCACGTCCAACCAAGTCAAAATAAAATATGTGTCCTTGCTACTGAAAGAGCCAATAATCAAATGGTTTCGACTCGAATATGTATAGGACGATGAATTTTAGTCTGCTGCCAAAATATAACGTGAATTTTGCAGGTCTCTAATTGATAATGACACAATGCATTAATTATACATATTTTATGTACTTGGTCGTGTGTGATGGCGAAAGTCTTACACTTCGCCACAAATAGTAACAAGTAACAAAGATCCGATTTTTTTTATCACAGTAACATTCAGACGCTGGGATCAGAGTCCCTAGAAGGGCGTTTAACACATTCCGTCCAGAAAGCAACCAGATGTTGTATTTTGTGTCGGAAATGCGATTAGATATGTTTAGTTTCTGGTTCATTAGTGAGTTCGCGAGTTCTTTGATATGAGGAACTGCGTTTTTGAGCTCGAGACCAATGGAGGTTTCACAACGACAGTGTACGTGTGCGCGCGCATGAAATCAGTGCACCGAAGTTAGTAATAGGATTTGGGGGAAGTCTGGCATAACGGGATCCGGGATTGGATTCGGATTCGCCCGGCTATCATGTTGTTACGTCACCCGTCCGCCATCTTTTTTCCCTTTCTTCCTTCAGAATTTCCCTTTTCCCTCAAAATTAACCAAAATATCCTAAAAATTTCCCTTTCCCTAAAATTATCCTTTTTCCTAAAATATCCCTTTTTCACTTTAAAAAATGCCTATTTTTCCTGGAGCAGGCAAGAGGGATTAGTGACACCCGGGTCAAGAGCATGACATTTGATCTTGACCTATGACCTTGAAAATGCAAAAATCCAAAAAATTAAACTAATTCGAAAAAAAATCCAAAAAAATCCCAACATTTCTTTTATTCAAAATTAATTCTTAAAAATTATTTAAAACATTATTTAAAAAACTTATAATTATTTTTTTACTTACATTTCCGAAGTTCCCCTTAGCACAACCAATTACCCACCTCTGTTCGACTCCAGCAGATGACTGACTCCCTCAACCCCACTCCCCTCGCCTATACTAAGTCCGCCATCTTGGTTTATTCGTCCGTCATTTGTTTACAAGCTATTGGCTGCAGCCATCTTTGTATATATGTTACTGGAGGCTACCATATTTGTTTTTTCGTTCATTTGTTTATACGTCACTGGAGGCTGCCATCTTTGCGTATATGTTATTAGAGGCAGCCATATTTGTTTTTTCGTTCATCATTTGTTTATATATGTCACTGGAGGCTGCCATGTTGGGAGGCAGCCATCATGTTAGGTGCAGTCCTCTATGCTTTTTTTTCTAATTTTCATTGGTTTTATAGTTTTCGTCTCACCTTCGTGCGACATCCATATTACAATTCATATCCACATCACATATGTATGACCAGGTGACAGCCATATTTGTGTAGTTGTGTAGTAATGCGATAAAGTGATTGTTCAATTGTATCAGTGGTAGTTGGACATTTTTGGTTCACTTGTGATATTATGTTCAAGATTTTTTGTTTAACTCATTCAGACCCGGTGTGTACATAAATAATAGATACTGTACAATGTGAGGCTCAGGGCTTAATACTATTCCTTGTTTGTAACTGACATAAACACTGTGATATTGAATGGTTCATATTACTATAAACCGAACACAATGCCTACATGCATGTCACAATTTAGTATTAATTACCTGTTCCATCAATGTCTAGTAACGAATATTGAATTTCTACAGTGTTTGTTCATTTGTAAGCACTATTATTTTTCTCCTATAAATCATAATAAGTAAGTATAAATTATAAAATCAGTTCAGTGTAAAAGAAGGCAGATATGCCTTAACTGCGCCAAATAAAGACGATTTATGCGTGGTGAAAAAAAAAAATTTGTGTCTGCCGAAATACAGCAAGAATAAATAAAAATTCATATTTGTAACATCTAAAACTATAAATTAACGTGGGTCTGAAATGGTTAATTAAATTTAAGCTCCCCGTCAGTTTAAGAATCTTGGTTCATCTAAACTTCTGTTAGCTATACTACAACTTTCTACATTTATTACATCATCCTTTTTTTATGAGGCCCAAATAAGGTGAACTACTGTAATTAATTAAGTCTCCTCCCCCCCTCTCCTACCCGTATTTTACATCTGCTCGAATCCCAAGGTGGACGAGTGAAACGGACGTCATACCTGAGCGCAGATAAGACACTGCGAATACCGGTTTTATATCTCCACGTCGGACTAAAATTAGAATTACGTCCCTTGTATCAGTTGCGCTTCTTTAAACTTGGGTAATATTACCTATCTGCCGGGGCCGCCAGTTCGAGACGCTGTTAATAAATCCCCGACAGGTGACCGCATCCAAAGTCACGCATGCGTCTTTGTACCAGTGTGGCTAGCTGGCTTTGTACCAGTGTGGCTAGCTGCTTTTTACCAGTGTGGCTAGCTGCTTTTGTACAAGTGTGGCTAGCTAGCTTTTTACCAGTGTGGCTAGCTGGCTTTGTACCAGTGTGGCTAGCTGCTTTTTACCAGTGTGGCTAGCTGGCTTTGTACCAGTGTGGCTAGCTGCTTTTTACCAGTGTGGCTAGCTGGCTTTTTACCAGTGTGGCTAGCTGCTTTTGTACCAGTGTGGCTAGCTGCTTTTTACCAGTGTGGCTAGCTGCTTTTGTACCAGTGTGGCTAGCTGCTTTTTACCAGTGTGGCTAGCTGCTTTTGTACCAGTGTGGCTAGCTGGCTTTGTACCAGTGTGGCTAGCTGGCTTTGTACCAGTGTGGCTAGCTGGCTTTGTACCAGTGTGGCTAGCTGCTTTTGTACCAGTGTGGCTAGCTGCTTTTTACCAGTGTGGCTAGCTGCTTTTTACCAGTGTGGCTAGCTGCTTTTGTACCAGTGTGGCTAGCTGGCTTTGTACCAGTGTGGCTAACTGCTTTTGTACCAGTGTGGCTAACTGGCTTTGTACCAGTGTGGCTAGCTGCTTTTTACCAGTGTGGCTAGCTGGCTTTTTACCAGTGTGGCTAGCTGGCTTTGTACCAGTGTGGCTAGCTGGCTTTGTACCAGTGTGGCTAGCTGCTTTTTACCAGTGTGGCTAGCTGCTTTTGTACCAGTGTGGCTAGCTGGCTTTGTACCAGTGTGGCTAGCTGGCTTTGTACCAGTGTGGCTAACTGCTTTTGTACCAGTGTGGCTAACTGGCTTTGTACCAGTGTGGCTAGCTGCTTTTTACCAGTGTGGCTAGCTGGCTTTTTACCAGTGTGGCTAGCTGGCTTTGTACCAGTGTGGCTAGCTGGCTTTTTACCAGTGTGGCTAGCTGGCTTTGTACCAGTGTGGCTAGCTGGCTTTGTACCAGTGTGGCTAGCTGCTTTTTACCAGTGTGGCTAGCTGGCTTTGTACCAGTGTGGCTAGCTGGCTTTGTACCAGTGTGGCTAGCTGGCTTTGTACCAGTGTGGCTAGCTGCTTTTTACCAGTGTGGCTAGCTGCTTTTGTACCAGTGTGGCTAGCTGGCTTTGTACCAGTGTGGCTAACTGCTTTTGTACCAGTGTGGCTAACTGGCTTTGTACCAGTGTGGCTAGCTGCTTTTTACCAGTGTGGCTAGCTGGCTTTTTACCAGTGTGGCTAGCTGGCTTTGAACCAGTGTGGCTAGCTGGCATTGCGAAAATGTTCCTTTCGTAACGGTTCACGGGTGCTAATCATCAACCAACCAAGTTAATGTAATAGGCAAGTGGACGCCTACGAATGTGAGGTTTGGAGAAAAGGCGGAAGGAAAGATAACACTGTATTCGCCAGAAGTCTGGACGCTACGGTCTTTTATTAATTTTGAGTGATAATTTTGGTGTCGTGCCAAAGTATGGCACATTTCCCCACAGTATTTTACAGTGCGCAATTAGTTGCGTGTTAACGCCGATTCACATTAAAGTTGACATGGAACTCATTGCGTTAAGTTTACGTTATCGTCATGATCAGGTATAGGTTGCGCAGCCATGTATTCGCATCATATTACGAGTGACGTTATGTTCAAGTTTCCACGATGAGATACGTTGAGCCAACTTCAACTTAAGGTTGAACTGGACACCAGCGACCAGCTAGTCGTTTAGTTTTCTGTGTCTGTCTCACACTCGCTCCCTGTCGAAAGTGCGTATTTCCCCTTGTCACAGGCTGAACTCCCCTCCACATTCCGCTACGTATTCCTCCCCTATCTTGGTTTGCTCCCACCTATACACAGCTGCCTGCTGCCGACACCCCCCCCCCCCCCCCCCGCTCTCTCACGACATGGTGAAGGATGTCACACACCAGCTTGAGTGCTGCCTGCCGCATGTCTCCTCCTCGCGGTCGCTCTTCAGGGAAGTGTTGTCAACGGACCTGTTAGGTTGGTTTCCAATTCTTCCAACATTCTTTGCAATTCACATACTCGTTCGTTCTTATTACATTTGAGTAAGGTATGTTACATGAACGTTTTCATGACATTGAACATTTTTGAACGCCTCGCTTGCTATATTGTCATCGATCACTAGTATGTAATATAAAACTACAGACGTTTTGTCCCGTCTGATGGCATGGTCTGGAATGCCACTTGACATATAAAGGAGTCACCATGGCTGTAACACGTAGCGTAGCAGAGGAGCTTCTGCCCCCATTCAAACAATAAATAAAATGCATTGAATGTGAAACACTATAAGCATTTTCGGTTGAAAGAAAGTAATGTAAAACAATTGTGGTTTAGATATTAGAATATGAACACACAATACGGAGCCAAAAATATAAAGAGGGTATGCTATCGCCCTTCGTCATCATAAATCCGGGCTACGAAGCAGACTACTTCACCTATGGAGCACATCCAAAGAAGACTAGTAGAAGTGTATACTACATACACTATAATACTGCATGCTACTGCAGACAGTATAAGTTTTTGTGTAGCAGTTTCCAGCTCGTCTTCCCCGTTTCACTCCCTAAGAGAAAATAAACAGCCACCCCTGGTCTTAGCTGCCATAAAACTTTTTAAATATACCTATCACTCTCTTTTTGCTTATGTTGCTGTACTCAGTTTTCTTAACTTAAAGTATTGTTCTGTTAGAAATCTTTTAAAACTGCATGTTAGCCATTATTTTTAAGGCAAGTGGCAAGGAAAGAAATAATAATAGTAATATTTTGTTTTTAAAAATATATTCCTTAAGGCGCTGAAAAGAATTTGTGTGAAAAGTTTATTTTTTAAAATAAAAAAACTGTAATTGGAACATAATGAAAATGCTTCCCAGTAATGGCACCACATAATAGCTAAGCAATACACAATACACAATACACAATACAACAAATCCAGCATACCTATGTAAGTTCTGAACAGAAGATAGCCATAAAAATAAGTGAAACTCAGTGGATGAATGATAATATCATATAAATATATAATACATAAAACCGTGACTATCGCTATTAAATACTTTCATTATTCTGAATAATATTCAATAATTTAAACGTTAATACAACAGGAGCAATAAATTTATATTGGTAGATAAATTATGAGAACTTTGAAAAACTACATCATCATGCCAAATCTATTTACAAAATCCAAACTAAGTAATTTTTTTTAAACAAATACATTAAAGGCATTTGCAATTATGCTAAACTAACAAAATAGTAACTTCGGCAAAGACGTGAGAAACTTCAAATTCACAGCTGTTTTATGCACTTGTAAGACTCTTGAAAGAAGAAAAAGTTCAGTTTTGTGTGTATGGTGCCGAAATATTGACTCAATCAGTACAGAGACGCAGAAAGGTTTCTTAAAACTTACAGTATGCTGGCCTAAAAATGTACGTCCACATTCAGACGCTAACGTGCTATACTGTCGGGCTCAAGTGACAATTTCACTAAATGTCTCAGAAATTTATGTCTGAACAGTGGCAGGAGTAAGTTCACCAAGAAATGAATATAAAAATACAACTTCTGGCGAACAAGGCAACTGAATTATGGCAACACAAAATAATTCTGGAAATGTGCAAACACAAACATTCATCTTAAAAGCCACAGTAAAAAAATTTATATGTATATTTTAACATGAACACAATTTTTCCATAAAATTGAAACTAATTTACATACAATTAAATAGAGGCATGAAAAAGAAAAAGAATACTACTCAAAAAATTTAAGTAAAAGAAATAATAATTTTAATAAATACAGAAAATATTTTCTCCATATGACACTAAGCACCTTTTATGTTGCATGATTTATCATAAGAATGACAAAATTTAATTGCATCTTCGCATCATTATTAGGACACCTGTAAATGTCGTGTACAATATTAAATAAAAATTTAACTCTGTTTTTTAAATTACTTTATAATCAAAACAATTAAATGTTGTTCCTTGTTTCTGCTTCCATTGCCTTCAAATAACTTTTTTGGCATAGTTATCTGTAAATGAGTATTTTTTTACTTACCATGATCTTTTAACATCTTTACTTTTATGTTTTTCGTAGTTGGTAGTACGCAGTCTATATAAAATTTGATCAGATACGGTTTCATTTCTTTCTTCCAGAAATCCTCATCTCTCTGGAACTCTTTAAGATTTCGACATCATTCGGTGACCAAATACAAAAGAGGATATACTCCCTGCCAGTCACACGTAATTGGCCTTGAACTTCATAGTGATAATAGTTATTCTGTTAGTTTCATTTTGGCTATCTGTTACTTTCAAAAACTCCAACATCCCATCTTCAGCAGCTCGTCGTGGGTGTATGTTTTCAATCCTTTGAGGACATTTTATTTCAACGATTCCTTTACGCAGTTACTCTTCCGGCGTTCTTCTAACCACTCTTGGTGACTCACTTTGCTCTCCAGTTTTCCTTTCCAGTTGCTCGCGTTTATCACTGTTTAGACTTAGACTGGTAAAAAAACACTTCATTCTGCTGTTTAAGTTCCTCTTCAGGCATACCAGGCGCTTGGATATTTGGACCCATAATCTTTGTCGGCTTTTAGTTTCTGATCTCGTCCTGCAAATAGGCTACGTCATGTTTTTGGTCTTTTGTTTCGCCTTTCCCTGTCAAGGTTAACTTTCCTTTTTCTGTTTATCTGGCAGGTTTTCTAGAACATCCCTGGGCTGGTGTCAAACATGGTTTTGTGGAGCTTGCACTGGTCCATGCCGGCCGGTATTATGTTGCACAACAGCACCTTGGCATCTTGCTTCATAGCTCCTTCTTGCAGTGAAGTTGCAGCATGGTTAAAATTTTCAGCATAGTTGCTGTCCACGTATTCCAGCAAACTAGATTAATTGTTGCTCAGTAACCGACTCGCGTCCTTTAGGTTTTGAAACAGACCACATTCTTCTAGCTCAGGAACTAAGTTTTTAACATTCCTCTTGTCAGTAACATCGCAAAAGTAGTTAGCTCATCTGGTGTGGTCTCAAAATACATGATGGGGCCCATTTAATATATCCTCTTTGAGAAGCATTATTTTATCAGGGTGGTCTTCTTTGTTCCTGTAATTTACTCCCTTTGTAACCGCATATCTCAGTCTTTCGAGGCTTTGAAACATGTCTGCACAATTTTGCTTATTTTGTTGCAATAATTGCGCAGTATGTGATTACGGCACTCAATTTTCTTGATTGGTAAATTTTTATACGGTCGTTAGTCAATAATTGTTTTGTAGACACTGCTGTCTCCATCCGCAAACAAGTTGCCATATCGTACTCCGTACATTGCTTCACTAGATTAAAGCCCTTCTGATATTATTGCAGCTTCCATGATTGTTGAGCTTTGACTTGAGCCCCAGTTTTTGTAACAGGCATGAGCCGTTGCTTTTTCTCCAGTTTTCTCAGCCCGGAAACACAGAGTGCAGTATTTACTTTTTATTCCCATGTACAGAACTTTTGTTGTGTGGTATTCCACAATGGCGGCCTAAAAAATTTAGCAAAGTTACTGGTTTTAATTGTTCATTGAAAGTGGAAGCAAATTCCGTTTTTTTTTTGTCTTCCCATGTAGTAAGAGACAGCCAGCCGACTGTGGTTTTACTGATGGCATTACTGGATGAATACTGGCCCAGATAACTTATGGATGTACACAACTGGCCCTGATATGGTTAATTGCTGGCAACGGGACATTTGGCATGTCATTTATGGCACGCTGATGGAATGTTGATGAAAATGAAACTGATGGTTAAGAGTAGGTGAACTACTAATGGCCCATAAATGGCTTACAGACTGTATTCCAACAATGACCGCACATAACCTATACTTATTGCTGGTGGTGAAAGCATGAGTAGCCACCTGAAGGCCATTTAATAGCTGTGAAGTGGTACATTGATGGACCATTGCTGGTGCCTTCATGGTTCCCAGTCCTCGCAGGTACTACTTCAATACAATAATATACATTTGTCTAATATAAGAAATGTAGATCACATAATACTACAATGAGCAGATTATGCGTAAATATCTAGAGATGGATATATCTATGGCAATATACTGCAAATATACTATTTGCTGTGACTTATTGACTGGTATCGAATAACTTGATGTATATGTGTTTATATATATATATATGTGTGTGTGTGTGTGTGTGTGTGTGTGTGTGTGTGTGTGTGTGTGTGTGTGACTGGCTACGGTTAAAAAAGTGCCGTAAAAATAGAAATAAAATTACCTTGAGAAAATTAACTTTTAATGGTTTTTGTTGCTTCACGCCACGAAAATATTAATATATGTCGACTGCATTTCATAACAGACAAATAGCATCCAGGTAACATGCGTACCGCGAAAGAGTATATTAAAAGCAAGTATTTGGGTTAACATCGCGATTCAGGTAGAAAGTTTACTCACAGCGACATAGTTTTTTGTTTAGCTGCAATATTATGTTAATGTTTATGAATAATTCAAGTACAATTATATACAAAATTACTTCGTACGTATAATACATGGAGTAATGGTTAGCATGCTGGGCTGTCAAAGCAAGGGGCGCGAGTTCGCGCCCGCCTCTCGGCTATCACAATATTTTCACATAGTATAATATGTTCAACAATGAAATGAAAGGAAAAAAAAAAGGATTAGTAAAGAACGAGTTTAAATGTGTTTGTTTTTAAAAGATTATGTTTCACATATCGTGAAAGCATGGGTAGCTATCCGTGGCCATCTGATGACTGTGAAATGGTACATCTATGAGTCATAGCTGTTATAAGCATATGGGACATTTGTGTTCACCACACCTGGGCCATTTAAGTATAGATTATGGCTAGTAAGTGGTGCCATTTCAGAACCAGCAATGTTGCCGGGTGGATGTCAGCTGTTGGCGAACATTTTTCTGGCTTGGCATACGATTCTAAACTATAAATGAAGGCCATATGTGTTTTGCTACATGGTATCTTTTTCATGTACATGTACACAATAGTATATTGTTAATTATTTCTCTGTGTGTTTTTTTTTTCCTCCCAATATTTGTAAACAGCCAAGCTGTATTATATTTGAGGCCAAAATCTTTAAGCTGAATTTAAAGCCGCGTGCAGACTTGTAACACAACATCGTAACCCGACGCGCCACCTAAACGTGTCGGTTTGGACGGGACCTTGTAACCTCGTTGCGGACAAATCAGCGTAGCCTGAGTGTTGCATGTATAACGACGCTACGATTCGCTTCTTGTCGGTATTCTGGCATCACATCAAAGGCGTTGAGGGTACAGTCACGCGCTGCTGTGGACATATGTTGTAACTTCAGTCACTTGAATCTAGTAAAATATATTGTTTTGGAGTGAAAATCACCCACAAAATTGTAATGAAATCAGATGAAATAAAGACCTTAAGTGAACACCGAAACCCCTTTTCATATAATAATAAAAAAAAAATTTGTCAAAGGCAATTTTGAAATTTCGTTTGTAATCTATTTTAAATATCATTTATTTGTAAGCTGGTTTTGTTCATTATTTCGGAAACGTAATTTTTAATTTTCTAATGAGTTATTAATGAAAATTAATTTGTAAGTTTAATTAGTAAATTTTATTTTGTAACTGCAATTCTAATTTTTTCCCCTTGATTCAGTGTAGTAAATATTACAACGTTGTTCTAAAATCTAAGATGTTACTTTATATTTCTAATTGTCCTAAATTTATTTTCTAAACTTAATACAAACCGTAAGTATTTATTTGTTGTACATTCATTTTGTTAACTTAATTTATAACTTTACTTTTTTATTGTCTTTGGATGTACCCTGTGACGCAAACTTAATTTTTTTAGTTATTTGGTAATTGTTCAAGGAGATACCCGATTTGTAAAATTAATTTGGAAATTTACTATTACATGCTTTAAATTTGTAAATTAAAAAAAAAAAACTGGTTTGGTGTACGATATTTGGAGCTGTCCTGTTTCTCCTACCATTGTTGCTGCATCCCCACCTCATATCACCTGCAAAGCAACACGACGGTCCCTCGGCTGCTGGTTCCAATGAGCGCCATCCTCATCC
Source organism: Dryococelus australis (assembly GCA_029891345.1). NCBI lineage: Eukaryota > Metazoa > Arthropoda > Insecta > Phasmatodea > Phasmatidae > Dryococelus > Dryococelus australis. The sequence goes on from CM056994.1 coordinate 281,651,097, forward strand.
CATCAATTACGCCTCTGACGAAAACACGTTCATTTTCGTTTACTTTACTACAATGTTTTGTACAAGAGCCGAGTTTCTTGGAATGCACAAGCTCATGTGGAAGTGAGAGGGCAAGTTCACTGCTTGGCTTTATTAGGCACTTGGATTTTGTTTTGTTGTTATAAGTCCCGTAGTAAGTCTGTCTTTCGGTAATGTACGGGAAGGATATGACGATATTTTTTTTAGGCATTTGCTTGGAGTGATTCCAGAAAATCTCCAGACAAACTGAATCAGAATGGCCGAACTCTGAATCTATCCAGGTCCTGCAGCCTAAAGTCTTGTGTGTTACCACTGCACTACTTATTATAGGTAACAAACATGAGAGGCGCGAGAAACACCAGATCAGTCGGCTGATGAGGATGGAAGGGCGTGGTGCGTCACAGGGGGTGTGGCGAAGGAGAGGTAAGTAGACAGCGCTTTTTTTTTTGTCTGGCAAGCCCCCAAATCCCGCTACACCAGCGTGAGCACCTTCACAGTTCTGTGTGCCCTCCGGCATGCTTGTTAGTAGCTAAGGCGGTTGGAGAATGGGATGCGTCTCAGGGCAAGCCCTACACGCCTTAGGTCGGGTTTAATTAACAAAATGGGTGCATGCATCGCGGCTGAGCAGGGTTGTCTGTGGTGCCGTGGCCGCAATTGTAGCCATGGACACACCCCGAAAGAAGAAGGGTCTAGTAAGGGGCATAGAAAACCAGGCAAAGCGGAGAGGGCCTGGAAAAAACTATGCGATAGTCGCGGAGGATAAAAATAATTCCTTTTATTGGATTAGGACTGGAGATAGTAGGGTTCTTGTTAGTTGGCTAAGATAGACTTTGTGAGGTTAATGAAGGTGATATGAAATGTGTCGATCCGCTGCTGGAATGTATCCAGGGTCGTACCGCAATAGCACGGCCCTAGACAGACAGCGCTTCTGCCCTGGGGTGGGGGAAAAGAGTGAGAGTGCTGCCTGTTGGAGGATAATGGCGGAACTAGGCCTTCCTGGTACAGACGCGGAATCACAGAAAATAAAGAATTTTCGCATGCTGATTTCTCTCAAATGGTAAAGAAAATCGTAAAAATTCAACTACAGTTACAAATATGTTGTCATTCTGACTAGCCACCTGTGAAAAATATTCACGAAATTTGTAATTTGGTGAGTATTACAATTAGTTTTTTTAATTGCGCCATTACATGAATTTAAGAACGTTATTACAAATTCGAACGCTAGCAACTGTTTCAAAATGATTATTCCTAAACAAAATGCTTTAATCCTGGTGCTTAATGAGTCTATGGTTTGGTAAATAGGATGCGAAAGTGTAATAAAACCTCCATAATTTGCAGCTAACAAATAGGGTACAGTGGAATCTCAAACAATCCAGACTGAGGCTCAAGAAACCTCTCATCGTGTTTTCTTTCAGCTTTTATTTTCGTTTTTACCAACAAATTCTGCTTGGGCTACATACTGTTTGACTTGAGAAATGAACACGCCTGTGCAATGCAATTTGAAGTTTGAATTTCATTTGTACTTGAGCACGCGTGTTTGAACTGTAAGTTGAAAGTTGGGATATTCCGAATTGAGGGGAATGGTTCATGAAAGCAGTAGATATACCCGATTTTCGATATAACTCATTTTCCAAAGGGTATATCGAAATTTTTGGCTCGAAAACACACATCTAATAACTTTCAACACCTTGTCACGCGGTTAGCTTGCTCGCCTCTCACTAAGGATCGCAATCCAGTTTCAATCCCCGGCCGGGTCACCGGATTTTCACATGTGGTAATCGTGCCGGACGATGCCGTTGGTCGGCGGATTTTCTCGGAGATCTCCCGTTTCCCCCGCCCTTTCATTCCGGCGCTGTTCCATACTCACCTCAATCACCCTCATCGGCTCTCAGGACCACGCTGTTAAGAGCCACCCAAATCTCTCCATTCACTCATTCACCTTTTTACGTTGTTAGATATTCACTGCCGCCATTATTCTCGGAGCACAGATGGAAGAAACGAAAGAATATTTTTTTTCTTATCTTCAACCAGTGCTCAGAGAATAACGAACACAGTGAATATGTAAAAATGTAAAAAGGTGCTCAAAACTGTTATTTAGGTCTTGTGGAGCCAAGAATTTTGGAAAACCCTCTGTTTTACAAGTTATGACAATAATTATATAAATATACGGTTTGCGTGTACCATTCCCGTTATAGAGAAGCTTTGGTTGCGAAAAAGGTCCCAGTTTATGTGCGAGATGAGGTTATTATGGGTACATCCGAGCTAAAGGTTTTTAAAAATATTTTGATATAGTGTTCGCTTGTATATTAACTATGTGTTGTACATTCACATGCACATGAACCTTTTCCAGATACTGGATATAGGATATTTGGTAGCACTGCAGTACGTCGTATGAAAGACGAAAAGGTATTACGTTATAAATGTGTTAGTTATCACAAAATTATCACAACGAACAGCATGCTTCAATGTCAATCGCATTCGTGCCTAGGCTCCTTACAGGATGGCATACAGAAAGATTTCGAAGGAAGATTTTTATTTCCGGTCACTATTTAGTGGCGCGTAAACAATGGACAAATGTCGAAAGCAGTGTTAGTTAAATAAGCAACACACTGGCGAGAGGAAACCTTTGCTGATATATTGCATCCGTACAACACAGGCTATAAATAGCGATTTTTGGAACGGAAAGGAAATGCACTGTGGTGTTTCGTTTCTTAGCAAGCTGCGAGGAAGAAGAAAGAAAAAAAGCTGATATGTCGAACATGAAACGTACGAAAACTCTGCAAGTTAGGCAGAGTTGAAACTCCTGGAAGGCCTACAGCCGATCTTCTTCTTTAGCAACACTGGAATAATTTTGTATTTCGTCAAATACCGAGTTGTTACAGCGATATCAAGATTTACTGTCTGATTAATTTTCCCCACGAAATTATTTTCGTTCTTTCGAACCGCACTCCATCAGGAGGGGAAATCCTCCACAGCAATAACGATTTCGTGAGGTGATTCTCTAATTGTGATTGTATTAGATTATTTCAGTGTAAAATAAATAACTCGAACTGCCAATTAACTGCTGTGCAAGAAATCTGAGGACACAAAACAACATTGTGTATCAACATAAAATAACCGCATGGAGTTCAATTTTTTTTTATGTCGAGAAAACTGTTTGTCTGACACAATTATAACCTGTAAGCGCGCGCGTGTGTGTGTGTGTGTGTGTGTGTGTGTGTGGGTGTGTGTGGTCTGGTCCGCCCACATACGATATGTATTGTATGTGTGTCTATATATACTATATACATATATTTACATACACATTCTCACGCATATAAAAATACATATTTTGAATTTTTGCAATACGAGGAGCTTCTTCATTCACTTTGATCTATTCTTCAGCAAATAGTCTCTTCACTGTCGCCCAAGAAAGTCACAATGGTTGAAGGAGACGCCTGGTACTTCGTAATTTTCACTCCTTCCGGAAAAGTTTAAGAAAAGTTCGGTAAATGCTCAATGCTCCGCTCTGTTGGCCCTTCCCTGAGATATGTTCCTTCTCTACCTTTGTTAAACATCAGTCACGATCGGAACTATATTGCCGTATGAGTAACTGTTGCTCGAAAACAGTATAACAATTCCATCAGCAAATTGAGAATCACAATTTTCAGCGGAAGAACTGAAAATAAAGATATCGATACAGTACAAACTCTCGCATAACCGTATTTAAAATTTCTTGTCTCAAGTAGCTGCAGGAGGGTTACGTAATTTACGGTAAAATTGCAATATAAGTGATACTACAAATGTCTCACATTACACACATGAAATGAGTGCCGAGTATTCTACAAATATATGAATGATTTTTAAAAAATTCCGATGGCAATATTTTACAGAGTTTTCATTAAACTCTTAAGGTTGAAGTAAAGCAACTGCCTATGATGGAGCACTGCACCCGACTGTACAACGTGAAGAACTCATTAAAAGTAGTACAGACGCCATGAAAATTGTCAGATAAGTGCGATTTATGCTATATATGAAAGATGAAGGTATACTTATTTTCTGCAAGATTATAAAATATTTTACTAAAATATACTTTTTAATTGTAAAAAAATATTCCGTTAAAATAGTCTGTAATTTTAACAGAATCTAAGCATATTTCCATTCTGGGTGCTTTAGGAAGCAGAATTTGCAAGAAAATCTTCATGAGGGAATATCGTCATAATGTTTACTATGATTGTATGTAAGAAAATTGTAATAATAATGTAGCAAATAATTTTTATAGTTAATTTTATGTGCGTCCATTTGTCACAAACATTTATGGCTGAAACCGACGTAAATAAAGTTAATTATAAAATTGATATGATACATTATTACTATGGTTTTTATTACACATAATGACAGTAAATATTACGACGATCTTTCTTGAAGAAGATTTTCTTGTAAATGCTGCTTTCCGAAGCATCCAAAAGGAAATGCGCTTAATTTTTCTTAAAATTGTTGACTCTATTGATCATTAATTTTCTTAATTGTATAAAGTATATTATAGTAAAATATTTTATAATGTTGCAATATATATACATTCTTCTTTCTTATGCAGCATAAATCACTATTATCTTACAATTTTTATGGAATTTGTACTAATTTTTTTTACGAGTTCTTCACACTGTACAGCTAGGTGCAGTGCTCCATAGGCAGTTGCTTTACTTCAACCTTAAGAATGGGATGGACCCCGCATTTTTTGTGAAATAGTTGTTTGCCCGAATATGTGTATCTCAGTAAATAAATGTTCTGCAAATACGACTTTTGTCATAAAATATAAAAACTATTATCTATGCCTCTATTTTTTTTACGCTTGTCATATTACCTAAACTTCCGGAGAAAAAAATTCATGAAAATGCCACTATATTGCATTTTTAAAGCTTACCTATGCAGTTTCCTTAAGCGGCAAAAGAAAAGTACAGGGATACAGGCGTAGTTTAATCTGTGGACTTTCATCGCGTGTAATAAAACCTCACTGTTACAGATATAACTTGCACAGTTCAGCGTCACTACGTAAACACTGCACGCCTTCCGCGTAGGACCGACGAGGCGTTAGACGTGCGTGTTTTTGTCGCCCGTATCGCTCCCTCGCTTCTTGACCTTGGACCATCTGCCTGCAGGTATTCTGCGTGCGGCCGGGCGCTATAATGGAAGCACGGAAGCACTAAGGGCGAGCTATGTGCGCGCACCGAATGTTTGGTCGCCTTTACGCACAAGGCACTGGGCTGACGTGCATGCACAGTCTCTCTCTCTCTCTCTCTCTCTCTCTCTCTCTCTCTCTCTCTCTCTCTCTCTCTCTCTCTCTCTCTCATAGGACCCTCTTATGGAGAAATAAAAAAGTCAAAAGTGTGGTGCATGTCCCAGTGCTACGTTACGAATCTTGTACCGTAAGTTCCTTATTTAAAATTATTGTGAAAAACTAGCATCAACCCTATTAAAGGCTGTTCACGATAAATTGAACACTATAGAAATGAACCTTACAAAAAGTCACTGCCCGGCCTGCATATATTTTCAACGGGCGCACTGAGTGACATTCGCCCAGTAAATTTGGTAACGATGGCTGGATAGTTGTTCCATATTTAACGTCGAATAAAAACTGCTCGGTAACCATTTGTGATAACTTATTCATTTCGCTTTCTGTTTTTAATGCATCGAAGTGTAAGAATAATCAGATTTGCAAAGTATGTACTTTCTTAACAATTTCACAGTTTCACTTGACCGACGCATAAATAAAGTGATGAGGCCCATTGACATGTTAATTTTACATAAGGTGGAGGAATACACAACATGCATATAAGTAGATCATAAGCAGGGCTTTGAAAAGTGTTAACTTTACCGTGAAAAGGTTATATACTACAAAAATACATATTAGAGATGGAAACATAAAACGTCAACTAGCATTCCGACGTGGAAGATTATTAAAATTTTATTCGTAACTACACAATATTGAACAGTTTATAATGAGAACTACACGGTTGAACCTCTGCGCTCTTAATAGGTATCTTGGATTTACCAATTTCCTTATCACAAGTTCCATCAAAATGTTTGACGAAATCCTTCGCACGACAAGCGTATAAATGATAGCTTCCAAAGCTTTATTAAAATGTTACAACTTCGTTGCCTTTGTTAATTTTTGACTAGCGACAGCCACGAAGAAAAAAATGTGATTTCTTGCAGGCGATTACAGACACGATACCAGAAGAGTACACAATTAGAACCGAATTTATAAAATGTGCAAACCGATGCCCTACGCTCTGTCGGTAAATTAAAATAACGCGAAATATGTCATTCAAGCTATGGCGAGAATTCTATAATCCCAAGATGGCGGGTTCTGAAGACTTGTAGACTTGGTTAAGCTTTGTTTGTGTTGAGGCGGAGGAATTGCCTGAAAGTGGAACTTCAGCAGGCCTGGCTTCAGAAAAGTTGGAAGTTACCACGAATGGACTATACATAGAGACCTGAAAAATTCGCGAGTCCAATGACCTTCAGGCTATAATCCATAGTCTAATGTACAAATATGCCGATATCAAGAGCACATTGGTTGTCTGCTGGCACAGTGGAAGACGACAATTAAACACCGTTCTCCAGGAGGTGCCAAACACGTGTGCACCAATGGCTTAAGTTATATAAACGCACGTGTTTCGAATTATAGCTTGCCCCAAAATGAATCCGCGAATTCTGCACGTCTCTAACTATACAACACGGGTTTCCCAAGATGCATTCGTGCTGTTGACACCCTTAAGACGGATTCCTACCCGCGATCTTGGATTTATCGATTTTTCGCCAAAGCTTCTATTTCAGAAGGTGTATTGAAATTTATCGCAGGACATAACCTAAATAACAGCTTCCCAAACTTTACCGATCTCCTACAGCTTCGCTACATTTATTAATTTTTGGCTGGTAACTGTCTAGGCGAAACGCGAGATTATTTCTTGCGAACGATTACAAAGGCGATGATATCAACGGTAATCAACTAATACCGACCGCGGACAATGCAATAGGCAATGCTCTGTGCTCTGTCGTTCTAAAAAACATGATGCAAAACTGTATTTCCCGATTACGTCATAAATGCCATAAATCCAAGATGGCGGGTAGGAATCTGCCTTAAATATGTATGGATCTACTTTGGACGGCAGCTAGAGCCATCAACGTACTGAAGAAGACAGCGGGAGGTCAGACTAGGCAGCACCAGTCCGAAATATCCGGCAGGCAGTGTAGCCCGCATCTCCCCCATTCCCACCATCTGGGGGCACCAGGCGGGGCAGGAGGAGGGGATGATATTTATGCGCGCAACATCTGTGGCGAAATACTTGCACACACTTCACCCCTGCTGGTATGGCTGTCACGTGAGAGCGAGAGAAAAAATTTTGGGGGGGGGGGGGGCAGAGTGCACAAACACAGATCCATTCTCGCTTCTCTCTCTTCCCTCACTCTACATTCCCATCCAAAGCACGCATACACGCACGCTTACTGCCGCCCTCTCATTTTCCTCCCCCCCCCCCCTCGTAAACCCCGTCCAACCATCCCCCCATCCACGAGAAAACACCCACTCCTGCGAAGGCATAAACGTCAAACATGTGGCCGGCCCGAACAGGAACTATCTGGCTCTCGCCCTCTAAAGGCCCCTGGTTCAGAGGGGTTTTCGAGGGGTCTTTTACTGCCTCGCCTCGCGAGTGTCTTTTTTTTTTTTTTACGGCGACAAGGAACAGCTGACAGCGGGAAAGAAAAAGCGATGCCTTCTCCTCCCTCCACAAGCCTTATTTCATCCATTTTAATGACACGTCACGTTTCCCACTTTTCGTCCACCAATGGTTGCCGACTCTATAGAGGGGGAAATTTCGAAACTTGAAAAGGGAAAGAGAAAATAAGGGAAAAAGAGAATCAGGATTTGGTATTGTAGAAAAGGCCATAGGTTATTTTAAAACCCGGAGTTCCATTCTCCAGTTTTTTCTCACCTTTCTGTGGTGTATTGATACACAAAAAAACTATGTATAATGTGTGTGTGTGTGTGTGTGTGTGTGTGTGTATATATATATATATATATATATATATATATATATAGTCCATTCCTGATTGTAAGCACTATGAAAATCAACCTTTGAAAAAACACTCTAGGCATAATATGTCAACTTGTTTTTTCAATGACCTGTATTCAACAAATATATAACACTGTGGTTAACTTTGAATAAATGAAACGTTGCCTTAATATCTTCTATAACTTGTAATATTTATTTCTTTTTAAATATGAATTAACAACAGCGAGAGCAGCGACGTGTTGGCAACGACCGGTAAGAAATAGTTCACAGTTAAAATATTATTTTAACCTAGTTTTTTTGGTGTACTATTTGTAAATGAAACGGTGCCTATTGAAATATTTGAGTATTTAGGTAGTCCCCATGGCAACATATCTCATTTTTAAAGTTTAAAATAACAGCGGAAAATATCATGAGTAGGCCATAATGGTACGGTGTTGTTTTATCGAGCGAGAAAGCAACTGTCTGCTGGGCGAAGCTTGTCGCTCTCTCTCTCTCTCTCTCTCTCTCTCTCTCTTTGTCTCTTTCACACTCGGGAAGTTTCACTTCGCTAGTGAGCAAGAAAATTATACACGTTTTCAATTGTATCATATTTCATACTTATTACAGCAAAATAATGATTTTTGGATTTGTAATTTACAACTGAAAAGAGATTTTAATGTTTGAATTCTTATTTTAATATATTTAGATATGATGGCGTGGCAGTTACCAAGTGAAGTTGGCAGACGTGGCGAGCCATAACATGGCGTGTTGCTGTTTTACCAAACGAATCGTAAATTATTCTTACTCTGAAAAATACTTCAAAATACCACATCACGTTTGTAGACGTTGTGTTTTTTAAACCTACCTAGGCAAGTTACGATGTTGTGATAAATCTGTGTTCCCATGGCAGTAATAAATATACTATGACGTGTGTTTCGGTAATCATTGCGTCTGTGAAATGGCGTGCCTTTGTGCATCGTGGTCGATACGCTGGCCCTGTGTGTGTGCGTGATTTCAAATATTTCATTAGCACTATTTATACGTTTTAACTCTGAACTGTTTTTATGACGAAGTTAATTATTTACAGCCACATCTGTTTATTTATCACAACGTTGTACCTTTGTCCTAAGGGGTTTGAAACACAGTCGTGTTACGCAATTTGCCACAATCCCGGAAGAAAAATACTAAGCCCAGCCCGATAAATTTCGATAAACCTAATAAACAGTAAGTAGCAATACATAGAAATATGAGCGGAATAAAAGTTACCGTAGGCTTATTTGTGTGCATGTTCACCGCTATATTTTAAGTTTGTATGACAAAAATGAGCAACATGAGTTGCGTGCTTGAATTTAATGCCCCTTTTTTGTTTGACTGCTTGTTCCTTCGTTTTAATATTTATTCCAACTGAGGCCGTCCTTTTAGAGAAATTACCCTACACATATTAATAACAAAATGATAATTAGTACAGCCCTTTACCTCGCAGTTGTAACAGTGTTAAACACAGTTGCGGAAAAATACTAACGTGCTTTACATGTACTGTGCTATGTTGTGGAAAACCAATATGTTAATGTAAAATAACGGTAAGAACAGTCGTCAATTCAGGAATTTTTAAAACGTCATAAAGCTGACCTAAATAATGTTGGAGGCCTAAACTGCGAATATTCACACGGAATGGTTTTTGGAATATGACAGAATTCTTTGAAAAGCTGTAAACAGTAAACAACACATTTGACAGGTATAAAAGTAGAAGTCACATTTCAATGTTTATGTTTAGGTTCAGCGAAAGTATACGAACACATGTACACACGCAATGGCATGTAAACATTGATTTTGACAGATGCTACATAGCAGTCACAGGCAATCTTTGTTTACATTTGGCGGGAGGATACGAAACGGTCCTGCAAGTTGATATTTAGCAGTTGCTTCCAGTGGGGTGTGTATACATATACAGACACATCAACACACACACACACACACACACACACATATACTTCTTTGCTCGCTCAAAATCTAACAGTAAACTTTTAATCTCGTTCCACAGATCAAATTATTTTTCATATTCTTTTATCTTTTCAACGGTTCGGAATTGCTATGGCCTGGGCCAGAACATACGCGATGAGGGTAGTTACCATCCGTTCAAAAATAATTTGGTGCAGTGTGTGCTGTCATGCCACCGCGACCCGTAAAGTGGAGCATTTTGAATAAATGGCAGAATGAATGGTTTTGTGACTGATTTTAGTTTTAACTCACAGCTCTTATATTATTTTTATCAATAATTTTGAGTGGTACTCTTATGTATGTAGCAGTCTAAACGCTTCTCCAGCTTAAAATGTATGTGTACTGATTATTATAATAGTCAGAGTTTGTTATAAATTATTTCAACTATACGGGCCTAAGTACTGCAATTTTGTTGTTCTATTTTCTCATTTTATTTGTAGGAACCTCTTTGTTGCATGTGTAAGCATGCTGGCCTGCTGTGCATTTATGCGTGTACTAGATTCTGCACGTTATATGGTGAATATTTTGGCCTAATACCTGCGAGTTCGTCAGTGTTTCATGGACTTGCTTAAACTTAATAATCATTTCTTAAATTTAAATATTTTTTCAGTACTTAAATATGCACGTCTCTCTTTAGTATTAATTACGTGTTCCATCAATGTCTAGTAGGGACTATTAATTTTCTGCAGTATTTGTTAATATGTAATAACTATTATTTTTTCTTTCGAAACCGTAATAAGCATGCGTAAATTAAAAAAAAAAAAGTGGTTCTTGTTAAGTTGGAATTCACACACTTGTACGTCCATGTTACTTTTGTAATTGGTTAACGTGTTGCTTGACCCCGTCTCGAGATAAATGAGCCAATAACAAACAAGCAATTAATTGTGCGCCCAGCCACCGCCTTTTACTACCACAACAATAAACCTTTAAACAGTTTATATCTGTATGAGAATATATAAGACTTTGAAGTCTAGCCTACAGGTCATTGAACTCGCGAATTTCTCAGGTCTTTATTTATTATGAGTCAATTTTTTATCGCACTCGAATACTCAATGATAAATCTAGCAGAGGCAAGTGAGCTCTAATGCCCGGTTGCACCATTAACATCCCAGAACCAAGATCATAAGATCTTGGTTCAAAGATGATATTAATTTTGATCTGAGTTCAATGTACGAGTGTTGCACCAACGCGAACGGCCGAGTTCTGATCGTAGATCACCTGATCTCGGTTCAAAACTAGGATTGAGATGAAACACTGTTTGTGATTGGCTCTCATTTCGTGACGTCATGATGCAACTGATTACTGTGAAGTTCGGAAACTATTAATAAGTTTTTGTGGACATTATATCTTAAGACTAGGATTTTTTACTTTATAATTTATTTGAATGCACTAAAAAAAACTCTGTTCCAGTTGTTCTGTTTGATTGGAAACACTTTACACACATTTTTATCGTTATTTTAAATACCAATATTTATGAAGAAGGTAGTGTACATAGAACTAGATGGTACGATGGTTTATTTGTTTTAAGTAAAATAATTGTTGTATAAACTTTACTGAATAATATTAAGTGTGTATAATGTTGTTTTGAATCCCCAAAAATAAAATTCTACGTAGCTCTACCTGCTGGCGTTTTCCAAACTACATCTGTCGGCTACGGCTGCTCTTTCGTGAGCAATGAATTCAACGTGAGATTTAGCTCGCGTGGAAAATTGGGAAAGTTTCTGATATTCTGAATGGCTTTTCCAGTTTTCCGTTTTCTTTGATCGGAGGGAAAAGCATGAATTTCGTTTTCTCTTTGCAAAACATTAATACTATTTTTAATTCAATAAATGCATTTCATCTTTAGCCTTTGTAAAATTTCTCAATTTACATTCTACAGCAGTAAAAACAACTGAATCCATTTTTAAACGATTCAAATATTATCAAGTTTATTTCTAGTAAATAAAAATATTTTACAGTCCTTTTATGTTCACATAAACTACATTCAACACATACTTTTATTCTTCTCTGATCACTTTATAAATCCTCTATAAAATGTATGTTTAAGTGCCAAACAGAGCTTAAATACGGAATATTTGAATGTTATGTCATTTTAAAACAAAATTACTTTTCAATATAATTTTGACATTTTAAAATAAAGCACTCGTATTTACTAAATCCGAGATCATTCTCCTGAACCGCCAAAAGGCACGGCTCAAAGCGAGGTTCAAATCGACCTTAGTTCGGCGCGCAGATTGCAATGCTGCTGCAAGCCAAATGTGCTGAACCAGAATCAAGCCGGTATTTGATCCTAGATCATTGCCGAACCTCAATGGTGCAACCGGCCATAAGAGCGATGACGTCAGGCATGCACGTACAATTCCATACCTCTGCGTGGCGAGAAACAAGAGGATATTCTGTCGGAGCGATTTGGGGACTCTTTTATTTGTTTCCTATTCAAATAGGCATTTCAACCAAATATGATGATATCTCACCATGGTCTCCATATTGTGACGTCATGTCGCTGTCTGCACCCTGGAAAACAAAACCAGTGAAACTGTATTCCGACCTCTCTGTTCATTGCAGTGAGTGAATGCCACACCTATTCACACACAGTGTCATTGTCTACATGTAGCGCAGGAAGATGTGTTGGACGGGTACTGTTCACTGCTACGCTCCTTGTCAAGTGTGATCTTTGAATGAATAATGCAACGAAGGGTGAACGACAAGATTGAGATTTCTGGACATACGCCATTGCGATACAGTTGTCTGACATGGAAAACAGGACTGAGCCCAACAAAATACTTAAATAAGACTTGCCTTACTGTAGTATTATTTTGTCCTCAGTCCTGTTTTCCATGACAGACATTCTTGTCAACTGATCATCTCTGGGGATAACTGCTTCTTAAACTCCGCTACTCCTCTACGTTATGAGTGATTCGTATCACTAACCACAGAACAGAAAGTCTGCAGCTACAGGTTATTTCTTCGCCATCTTATGCACAGCACGCATAAAAAATTGCCTTATTTACAACACCAGAAACAGTGAAGTAACGTGGGAATCACAAGATTAACAGTGACTGTTTCTGATTTCATGTGAATCCAAACTTTCTGAGGTGCTGGTTGTCAGTGCACCCTACTGATCTGCCTGTCTCTAGCAGCGAAACACATGCACGTGTACATGCGTTTGCTTATATGTATGGCTGCTGGTTGGTGTTAGAAGCCATTTGAAGGCTTATTAAGAAAGTAAACGCCATTCCTGAGCTTTCCTGGTTCGCGTATACAAGGCAGGCCAATCGCGCAGAAATCATGCATTTAGTTAGATAAGAACAACTATGAAGAAATAAATGCGTGGAATTGCTGAAAAATTTGACGAGGGAATCAAGCGCTTAGACGTGCACAAATGTCGAAACACTTACATGCACATAAAGAGTGAAAACAGCATCTAACAGCTGAGGTGTTTAGCGGCGATGGCGTTGTTGAAGTGAGGTAGAGACGGAGCAGGGGCGCGGAATGCAAATGTGGTGGTAAGGAAGCACCCTGAGGAGGGGCAAAGCTACATTACATTTTTTTCCTTAACCTACACTATTTCTAAGTGTTAAGTTTGAACCCTAGGTAGGGACGGGAGCTAATTGCGTCTCAGGGCGAACCCCGTACGCATACAAGGAAAGGAATTTATTCAAGGAGACGTGCATCGCGGCACATAGGGATTGCGCAGCCATGATCAGCGATTGCGACCATGACTACCTTCCTAAGAGTACCTATAATTATCCTATAACTAAAAAGAGAAAGGGAAGAACCGGCATAGAGACCGAAAAAAACCTTTTCGACAGGAAAAAATTCAAAATTATTGTATGCGTTAATAGAAATGCTACAGGAAGTAGAGAGGTTGGAACCATGCTCTTAAATAGTTGGAAATAAAGATACATTTTATAGCCCTCTACATACTCGAGCATAAGTCAAATGTTCATTGGCTGTCGTCAGAGGCAGAACTCAGTTCTCTTGATTCACGCGATTACGTCGAATGAAGCCACTATATAGGCTGTTCACGGTAAAGTGAGTACTTTTGAAGCCCCAGTTACTTTTTTCTTTCAGGCATTTTCTATCCTTTAACCACATTTTTCAAGTAATTATTGCCATGTAAGTAATAAACATAATGTGTATATTCCACCGCACTAGGAAGTTAACGTCTGAGGCTACAATAAAATATATTTATCGACTATTAATACAAATCAGAGGGTTTTCAAAAGTGCTCACTTTACCGTGAACAATATATAGAGCAATGAAAGATCGGTATTGTCTGCAAGTCCTGCAGGGCGTGGCGGATGAGAGGAGGTTCATTGACACACGTGAAATTAACATAAGTTGTTACAACAGTGTAATGCAAAATATCCATATTCATCACGCACCAGAAACAGAACACGCTGCCAGCTTTCTGGCATGTTTGCACAACGGCTAGCTTCCCCTCCCCTCCACCACCCTTCACGTGTTTTTCCAGCGGGCCCGCGGGTTCCTTCTGCGCCCAGTGCGATTACGTTACGTCACCATTATTACCACGGTTCGCTGACCCTTCTCTCTCTCTCTCTCTCTCTCTCTCTCTCTCTCTCCCTCCCCTCTCTCACTCCGCTCCCTGCAAGACCTTCCTCTCATAGCCAGCTGTTGACTGACAAATCCTTATTGACTACTAAAAAATTGTTTAAAATACACTACAAAGTATTCTTCGGTGACAACTAGGGCCGCCTGGTTTCCGCGGATTGGTGTGCACACTGGCTATTTTGTGTAACCTATGTGATATAGAGCTGCTGCGGCTATACTTTGGTCATTGACCACGTGTCTTTGTGAGAGACATTTTATTACACGAATGGGCCAGTAAGAATTAGAGAAGTTTGGGTATTAAGGACCCCCCTTTTGTTTTTCAAATTCTTGTTAGAAACTAAATTATAAAATCTATCTACACTAGGCTATGGAGTATTACAGCTTGATATATCAGTATACGGTATACATGACTTACACATTTAATGAAATATTTGTACTTGATATAATTATATTCGTATAAGTCGGCAATGGTCCACTTTGCCCGCACTGTCCGGGTAAAGTGGAACAACGATACAAGTTTTCCCATTCTAAATTATAAAAAATTCTAAATCCCAATTTTAATCTTGTTTATGCAAGTGTGCAGTTGGTGCATATTTTGGACACATTACAGTTATAAATTATGATTATTAACATAGTATATCAATAAAATGATTCAGAACGTGTTATTTGTACACATGAATATATTCTACTAAATTAAGATTAAGGCGCACGAAACACACTATATATAAATATGCGTAAAATAGAGACTGATTAGGATTTTCAAATATCACATACAAAATCCAAAGTTCCATTATCAGCACATTCTTCGTGACACCAATCTAAACACTTTAAACACTGAACCCATTTTTCTCCATATTTGTCATCCGAAAATTTCCAGAGCAGTAGATATACACACAGCATCAGTTTCATCAATCCTACGATGTTCAACACTTCGCTTTTTGTTCGTAGTCTTCTCAGATGATTTAGTTGTTCACTTTCTGTACTTGTAACTAGGTTATAGATAAAATCAGATAATAACATGCACGATCACAGTCTCATAGTTATAACAAATTAACTATTACTAATGAAAAATGAAGTAATGTGAACTACGGCGGGTAAAGTGGCTCGGTGTCACTTTAGCCTACCCACGCCACTGTTTTTCGAATGGTGTTCTACACTAAACTACTTAAATACTACGGATTTGAAACAATACCACGTATACATACACCTGTATACGTGGTATATATTTGTTATCTCTTAAAAATTCCAACACGTTAAACAATCATACATACCTGCAAAATATCAGAATTCTGGATTTTCCGTCACCGCGTTATTACTTGTAGACAACGATTCACGCGCACCCCTCCAGCTGTACAGACGACTGATGTATTGTGACCGAGAACTTCGTGTGACACTTACTAGATTGCAGCACCTACACTAAATATTACACCCTGGGTCCACTTTAACCAAAGGGTACACAATACTCTAACGTCCTCTATGTTACTCCGATACTAAACGTCTGTGAATTGCTGTGCACAGGGTGGAGCTAAATTCTACCGACAAACTTCAGCAGGTGATTCCTTATCAAAAAATAGGTCGAAAGTATATACCCTACATAGAGTATAAGTCTATTCCGATGGGATGAAAACCACCCTTGAAAGCGTAGCTGAAGTAAATTTTATTTGCTAGTAACACAGCCTGGTAGAACGATAAGTGCCTGCGATTCTGAATACTGCATTGTCAAACGACAAAGTACAAAGCACAAAAAATATGATCTCCAATGTCAAATCCCATCTATGGAATATGAGGCGTTGGCAGCACATTTGGGCAAATAAAAATGTAACTGTATCACTTTGTTTGTTGTTTCCTGTCGATTTGTAAACTACCACGCATGGTGAACGAAAATTCCGTCTTGTTTTTTAAGCTACGTGCCGTCGTTTTTAATAAATTAATTCATAATATTCCGACAGGGAATCTCAACGTCTGGCACACAGCAACACAATTTGCTGTCGGTGTATGATGTTGCACATTTAAACGACACCATGTAATGTTGGAAGAAGTCGTGTGTCACCTGTTATCCATACCTACCACAGCAAACAATCGCTGATATACAAGTAGGGCCCGTGGTGACGCAGTGGCTAGACTGCTCGCCTCCTACCACGGCGAATAGCACGCGATACCCTGCGGGGTCGACACTGATATTCGTATCTGGGGACGTGGCAGACGTTACCATCCGCTTTAGTAATACCAATCCGAAGACAAATAAACCTCAATGTGTAACACCCATAAGTATTCTTCCCACTATTTCCAAAGCCCTTGAATATATTGCACACCAACAGATAACAAGTTAAATTATTGAATGTAACCTGATAGTCGACAATCAATCTGGTTTCATAAAGGGCTTTAGCACAGGTACGGCTCTTCTTCAGATCATTGATGACATAAAACATGACATAGATAACCGTTTGCTAACGATCTTGATATTATTAGATTTTAGCAAAGCATTCGATTCGGTTGACCATGAGCTATTATTTGCAAAGCTAAAATCATATTTTAATTTCTCCAAAATATCGTTAGAATGGATTAAAAGTTACTTCTGTGGCTGTTGTCAGAGAGTTGTCTGCGGAGAACAATCCGCTTGGCGCACAATTTTAATTGTGCGCCAAGGCTCTGTTCCCCAGGGCTCTGTTCTAGGACCCCTACTGTTTTCTATTTTTATTAATAACCCCCCTCAGATACAAAACATTGTAAATACCATCTTTATGCAAACGACTTCCAAATCTACCCGCCAGCTCACCCTGGTAATACTACGTCATCAATTGACACAATTGACCATGAATTGTCAAACATCTTAGAATGTTCAATAAATCACAGTCTACTATTAAACCCTAAGAAATCCCAGAGCATTATAATTGGATCCGCGAAACTACTCATATCACCATACGTCACTAGCGCTCTTAATATCATACTTGATGACGAGCCGATTCCTCTATCAAAGTCCGTAAAAAACCTAGATGTAATATTAAGTGAAACTTTAACATGGAGAGAGCATGTCACTTCCATCTGTAGACAAACAAATGTCACTTTACATTCATTAAGAAGGTTTGAAAATTTTTTACCCGCGAAATTGATGAAAACCTTAACTGAATCATTAATAATTTCACCCCTTGATTATGCTGATATAGTATTCAGTGACGTGCATGAAGATCTAGCTCAGAGACTTCAGCGGATACAAAACAACTGTGTACGACTTGTTTTTTAATCTTAAAAAGAAAGACCATATCACCAAATACAGACATACATTCTCATGGCTTGATTTAAAAAATCGACGATCATTGCATACGATATGCATGTTAAAGAAATTATTTTTAACAGCATGCCCTCGATACTTTTGTCTTGTTTCTTACCGCCCAATGCATCAATAACTTGTTCTTTTAATCAACAAAAGCTTCTAGTACCAAAACACAACTCATTTTTCACTTCAGCTTATCGTCACCACAACCAAACTTTGGAATTGCTTACCTCAGGAAGCAAGAGATACAATTTCAATCACTAAATTTAAAAAAAAAAATACGCGGTAACAGCTCGGACACGCTATAAATATTTTAATGAACTTGAAATGTTGGTTTGATATAAACAATATTTACTGTAGAGATTCTAATACCTGTAACTTATTTAGTTTTTGCTTCATGCGACTGCAGTGATGTTTCTGATGCTTATGTTACTGTTTAATTAATTAAATGCATTGTTAATGTATGCAGATGTGTGAATGAGCGTGTGCAAGTGAACATTGCAATAATATCTTATTTTATGTATATTTTTAGGTAACTGATAATTTTAGACGTTTTATATTAAGATTTTCATTGTCTTACATTAATTAGTTATTTTTTGTCTTTTTCCCGTGTTTAAATAGTTATTTGCTGTGATTTTCATCCCTTCAGTAATTCTTAAAATAAATTTCAGTTTAAGAACTTTTGCTAGTCAATGTTATCACGTAGTTAATTTTTATAAATAGTATAATTATATGTATATGGTTATATGTTAGGTGAGTATATGGTTTTGTGTATGCATGTATGTTCACTATTAAGGTTTATTTTATTTTACGTAAGTTGCTTTTATATATTTCATATAGGCTTCTTTCTATATTTATAGTAGACGTTAAGTTTTGTGTCATTGTTTTATTTCTTTTTCTTTCCAAAAAAATTAATGTTATGTTTTAGTATGCAAAGTGGTTAAGTGTAAGAGAAGGTGATAATACCTTAACTTCACCACAAAAATAAAGACGTTTTATTATTATTACATTATTATTATTCGGTTTTATTTCTGGTCACACCAGTATCACCACCATGTAATTTCGCCATTGCTCCATCTCCATACCACGTCACCTTTATTGGCATGAATTAATTTCTCTAAAACGGCTGCAGTTACCTTCAAATCACAAGACAGAATTGAGTAGATTACAAATCCACAGGAAACAACAAACGAAGAGATACTGTTACATTTTTATTTGCACAAATTTTCTGCCAACCCCTCAATTTTCATGGATGGGGGTTGATATTGGCGCCCATATGTTTTTGCTTTGTACTGTGTCGTTTAATAATGCAGTATCCGGAAACTCAGGCATTTATCGTTTTTTTCTGGCTGTGTTACTAGCAAATAACTCGTGCTTCACTACACTTTCAAGGGTGGTTTTCACCCCTTAAGGATATACTAAGGCCAAATGTCGTGTATAAGTTATCTATCTATTTTTGATGAGGAGTCACTAGGGGTAGTGAAATTTCACGAAAAGATTTCAAGACAAGTTGTAATCGAAAACATTGTAGGGTAGTCTACCTATCTAGATTGGCTGAATCACTTTTTGTAAAGTGTTAACTGTCTGCACACGAATCACGTAGGAGTCGTGCAGATGTTGCAGAATTCTGAGTGGCTTGGTCAAATATGAAAACTCCTTCGCAAGGAGACAGCAACCAATGGCAACATACAAACTGCTGTTGGGTGCTTATAGTATTGAAGTCTACATGCACTCATTTTTTTCTCGCGAAAAGTCACTAGCTCCCGAAGTTTGTCAGTAGAGTTTAGTTACACTCTGTGTGTGTGTCTATATATATATACACACATACATACACCCACATACATATATAAACATACACATTTATATCCTGAAGAACGTTGTGTCCGACCAACTTGCAGCAGAACCTTCATCTCCGGTCTTTCTAAGGGTGACATTCGTCTCCTGTGAAAACTGTCGCCCTGTTTTCTTGCATAAATGTAGTTTCCGATTAGCTTTTGAAGATATTTCGTTGTATTTATTTGATACTCAACCACTGTTACAACCTGTGCTGCATATTTGAAGTATACGCTCATTTCGTGAACGTTCGTTATGTGGTGAAAAGTAGTCACGGGTTTCATATATTTAATGTTGGGATGCAGAAATAGCACCTATATGCGTAACGTATTCTGAGTTACGCTAAAATGGCCTACAGTGATACTGTACGCCAGCTTATCATTTTGATCTGCTGGCTTTATATCAAAGGACGCACGATGAGGATGAATCTCACAAATAGTTATTCCCGAGCAGAAATCTTAAGCCATCTATCCGGATTTGCCAAATAAATGCAGATGGCATCACCAGAGCTTGCCAACCCCACTGAGAAGCAAAAACTACCCGGAAACGCCATTGATATGGTAGCTGTTCAAGAAACACCTGCTTAAAACCAGAAAAAATTACTTAGAGGTCGAATCTGCTGTTATGAAAACATGTAGCCCAACAACACACTTTAAAAATAACAGCCAAAATATTCATATACTTATACTGAATACAGGATGATGCATGAGTACTCAATTATTACTAGGATCAGGTACATATCTCTATTTAACATGCTCAGGCAGTCAATTTTGAACTCCGGAACCGAGGTCACTAGGGCGCTTTCCTTAGGGCCATTAAGTTCCGGGTCCAATTTCTAGGTGATCCATAGATGTGCCTGAGACATTTTTCTAATGTAAGTTGAGCTAAGTGCAATATGTAAGCTGTTCCTTGGTTAGACTTCTGGTACAACAAGTGAATATATTCAACAATAGCAATCCAGACTTATAGTGTATTGCTGCCAGTTCAAGTTTTACCGCAATGTTACATGTTGATAAAGGCTGTTCACGGCAAAATGAGTAAAATGATCCACTTGTATGCACGTTGTGTATTCTTCCACCTTCTGTAAAATTAACATTGCAATTGGCCTCATCACGTCATTCATGCATCGGTCAAGTGAAACTGGAATTATTAGAAAAGAAAATATGTTACAAATTTGATCATTTTTACACTTCGGGGCATTCAAAAACAGAAAGTGAAATAAATAATTCAAATTATAACAAATGGTTACCTGACACTTTTAATTTTACGTTAAGACATGGAACTACTTTATCTCCATCGTTATCAACTTTACTAGGCACATATCACTCAGTGCGCCCGATCAAAATGTATGCATGTAGGTGCAATGAATTTTTTCTAAAGTTGGTTTCAAAAGTGCTCACTTTATTGTGAACAGTCTTTAAATGCACACGTGTGTGACTTCAGAGGAACTATTAACTCTGTAAGTACTCTTCAAACGAGGCACGAAGTACATAAGCTCTGGGAACGGAAGTTGTGTCTGATTGGCTAACGCATGTTACGAAAGTTCCGTATTGACTGGGCGTCTGGCTGGTGAGCAGGTTACCGGACGCTGGTTGACGAACGTTTTGTTCGCTAGTGATGCCATTTTACTGGCATGTGCGGCCTGTTGTTCGCGTCATAAGCTACTGTCTCACCTCTGCCTTGTTAACTACTATGTTGCAGCTCCGCCTTTGTCGACTGAGCTTTGGTGTCGTAAACAAAGGCACTTCCCGATAATTTGCATGCGACAGAAGATAACACACCTGTGCGTTTCTCAACTAAAGCTGGAGCTCGGCCTTTCCCTGTCAGGAGTCAAGTTCTGGTAGACTTCTCCCAGAGTAAGCATAATCCCGTAGTTAATGAAATATGTCACTTAAACTACTACTGATTCTGTCAACTCCTTTCCACTTATGGAACTCTAAGAAAAGCTGCATTCACTTAATCACTCCTACAAGCAAAAGCTACAAATTATTATTTGCAGCGACAGCATATCGAAGCAAGTTCCATAGAGTTTACAAGCATTTAATGAAATTATTATGATTAACTTATGTTAGGAACTATTTATAAAAAGCACTTAGTTTTGTCTCTACAGGTGGTTTCCGTCTCTGTGTGTAATCCGCAGGGTCTCAAGTGAAGTTATACTTGTGGCAATTCGTTTTTTAGTGTCCCATCGCACCATTAGTATAGGTTAATTAAGCACAATATTTTGAACATACGTCATTCCTTTACAATGTCGTCACAGAAAACCAAGTCTGAGACGACAAAGCGTAACAATGGCGTGTGTTCAAAATATTGCGCTTAATCATTCACCCACATTGCAAGATTTTCTCAAACAACTTATTTTGGGTTAAGGCCCAAGGATTTGATGGCTGCGACTCTGAATTTCTCTTGAATTCTGGTGAAAACAATTAGTTAGAAGTATCATCCAGTGACCCAAATTAGCTACAACGTAACTTATTACAAATCGACAAGATCACCATGCAAAAAAATCAGGAGAAAGTAATATACTTTTATTTTATTAAAGTACACTACGAAGGAATCGAACTATGGCATTGCCGAATGTACTGCTTTACAGACTTTTCACAAACTCATGGTCCAGGTGAGTTTTAACCCTCTCTGTCATGGAAGTTTATACATTGGACGTTGAACAGAAAGAGGGTTTAATTATGCAGATTGTCCGCAGCAAAAAAAAAAGAATGCTATAGAGTCCGTCACGTGGTGGCAGACATCATTCCTTCGAAACACCTGCTGCCAATAGCATTCTAACACATACACCGTAATCAGAAGAAACTCAGCTACAGGCGGAAATGTTCTTGTAGGAGTGGAAATCTTTCATTTCAGTATGCAAATGCCCAAAACACGGTGTATTTGTAGAAAAGGAAGTATACATTATATTATATCAAGGTAGCACATAAATAATACTATCACAATAATAAGATTTCTATTCAACTTCCTAAACTGTAATGGAAGTTCATAACCTACAAATAATAAGGCATATTTGCCATGTATGAGACTGCAATATAGAAATGTCGAATTTCACTACACATGAAATACTTTCATGGACAAATGCAGGAAACTGATGTGGGATACATTTCAAAAATTTCTTGGAGTATAAATAATAATGAAAAAATAGTTATTCACATAGAGCTATATTTCCCGCTACACTTTCAACACGATGCCCGTATACCGTACAGGCAACAATTTATTAAAAATCCCCAATTTTTTTAAAGTCATGTGCCCATCTCTTCAATTTATTTATTTACTGTGGTAATCAAGGAACACAATATAAAATATTTCATCCTTCAATTAAATATCTTTCGTCCGAGTAAAATCACTCAAGTATAAAATACGTCCCTGAACACGACGAGGGCCCGCGGTGACTGAGCGTTTAGAATACTCGTCTCCCACCAAGGCGAACCGGGTTCACTCCCCGGCCGAGTCACTCCGGATTTTCGCAATTGGGAATCGTGCCGGACGATGCCGCTGGTTGGTGGGTTTTCTCGGGGATCCCCCCCTTTTTTTATCATTCCCTCAAGACCTCATTGTTAAGAGCCGCCCAAATCTCTCAACTCAACTCAACTGAACACGATGAACTTATAATAAACACTAGCCAAAAGTACGACCTAAAATTATTCGTTGTTTGTTCACACTTTCTGAAAGAAACCTTTGAAAAACCACTCCATATATATTATGTGTTTGGTTGCTTATTTTTTCATGTCATTATGACAAGCATTTTATTCTTTTGTTAAAATGAAAGTATCTTAATGTCTTTATCAATTAGAAATTCTAACTATTTTTTATCAAAAAAATTATAGAAACTAATGTATAATTTATATGAGTAAAAACAAGAAAAATAGGTGCATTAGTAATTCCTAGTCAGAAATAGTTCTTGTGGAAAGTATTATTATAGTGGTTGCGCACGAATACGGTGCGTTGTCCCCTTGGTGTAATTTTCTAGTCTTAGTTAAGATTTGTTTGTATGACTTGTAAGTAGAACTTCAGCAGGGCTTTGGAAAAGTTGGAAGTAACCATAAATGGAGTATAGTGTTACAGGTTCACGTGAAGATGGCCACACCCTCCAACACAGCGGACCAATAATAACATTCGTCTGTACAGCTGGTGAGTTCTGAGTGGGCGAGATAACTGGAGACGTGGCTTAAGAGAAATCCAACAGTCAAATGAAGTGTTCGTGTCTTCAAGGCCACACGTAGATGAATCGCGCCGAGCTTGTTGGTAATAATAATTTCAGAATATGATTGGGCTCAGCGTCGAAAGGCCAGTCATGATAAAGTGAGCACTTTTGAAATGAACCTTAGAAAATAGTCACTGCCTCTAAATTCATACATTTTGATGGATACATTGAGTGACATTTGCTCAGTAAAGTTGGTAACGATGAATGGAGAGTAGTGCCATATCTTCACGTCGAATAAAAATTGCAAGGTAACCGTTTGTAACAACTTAAATTATTTCTTTAGCTTTCTCTTTTTTTTAAATTCATCTAAGTGTAAAACTGAGCAGATTTGTATAATATTTACTTACTTATTAATCACACCGTTTTACTTGACCGACGCATGAATAAAGTGATGAGGCCCATGGAAATGCTAATTTTACATAAGTAGGAAGAATAAACAAAGCCGGTGGCAAGCCCGGGGCCCCATTTCGCAAGAAATGGGAAGGAAGAGTCGAAGGAGTAACACCTCGTTAAAAACCTTGGTTCAACTGGCTCCGGTTGAAAGTACCATGTAAGAGCACCTTGCCAGGGTAACGGTGAAGACCTGAATGGCAGCAATAGTGGATAAGGAATCCTTCGGAACGGTGAAGCTGGCCAAAGAGGCACCTGTCCTCTTTGAGATAAACAAAGAATTTAGTAGCGACTGTACTCCAGAGGGGCGGCTACAAACAGCGTCTGACTCATAGTGAGCGTCTGATTTTAGACTGGGCAACCTACTGCCTATGTGGAAAGAAACGGGATACTAACACATAATATTTTCCAAGTAGTACATTGTATGACTCTCTGTGTAAAGGAATCCGGAGGTGAAGCTTCCCTTCACTCGGATCTCCGGTAAGCCAGCATAGACATGAAGAGGTGGAAGAATACTATGCAAAGATTGAAGAACTTATTGAGAAAGAGAATAGAAATGTCTGTATCATTATTATGGGGGACTGGAATGCAGTGGTGGTTGAAGGAAAGTAAGAAGATATAGTACGAAAATTTGGAATAGGGGTAAGAAATGAGAAAGGTGTAATACTAATTAACTTTTGCAAAGAAAACTCGCTAGTGGTTGGCAACACCCTATTTGAAAATCACAAAAGGAGACGTTATACATAGGTCTCTAATTTGAATAGAGAAAGGTACCAGCTGGACTACATCCTGGTATGAAAAAGGTATAGGAACTGCCTGAAGAATGCCAAAGCTAACCCAGGAGCAGACATAAATTCTGATCACAATCTCGTAGTGGAAGAAATACAAGTAAAGTTGAAAAAAGTGGAGAGAGGTAAACCAAAGGAAAGATTAAACTTAGAGATACCCAAGGATTCAAGTAAGGCTTCGGAGCTGGAAGACAGGTTTATAGAAAAATGGGAGGCAGAGCGGAAGAATGTATAAATGAAAAATGGATAAAAATGAGGAAGGACTCATGACATCTGCCAAAGAAGTTCTAGGAATTAGAGAGTCCAAAAGTATCAGGAAAGAATGGATAACGGAAAATATGTCGAAAAATATGGAAGAACGGAGAAAGTGGAAGAATGTGAGAAAAGAAGAAGGAAGAAAGAGGTCTAGGAAACTGAATAATGAATTAAGAAGAGAAACTGAACAAGCAATAGAAAGATGGATGAAAGGGAAATGCGAGGAAATAAAAAAAACTGGGGAGGGAAAATATGAAATTATGTACAGGATGGCTAGGGAGATCGCTTTTGAAGGCAAAAGAAGGAAGTAAAACATGGAAATAGAAAGAGTGGATGGCACACCACATGAGGTGTTGACTAGATGGCAAGAATACATAGAATGTCTGTATAAGGTGGATCAAAGACCAAGTGAAAGTACGATTGCCAGAGCATAGAAAGGGGTACGGCATCTTGGAAGCAGAAGTAGAAAAGGCACTGAAGGAAATGAAGAATCGAAAGGCGTGTGGAATCGCTAATTTGCCAGCAGAAGTGTTGAAGAATTTAGGAAACAAGGGAAGGAAGGAGATAGTCTACCTATGTAATGAGATATATGACAAAGGGGAATGGCCGGATGACATTCTCGCAACGGTAATGACACCAATTGAAAAAAAAAGAATACCAGTAAAACTGAAGAGCATAGAACTATTAGTCTAATTTCTCATGCAGCTAAAATACTCGTTAAGAGTGTTGAATAGAAGGCTACATGGGAAGTTAGATACTTAGATTGGAGAGGAACAGTTTGTATTTAGAAGTGGAAATGGAACAAGAGATGCTATAGGCCTGTTAAGAAACATAGGGGAAAGATATATTTAGAAAGTTAGAGAAATTTATACTGTCTTTATTGACTTGGAAAAAGCTTTGGACAGAGTACAATGGAACAAGCTGATGGACATCTTGAAGAGGAAAGGAGTAGATTGGAAGGAGAGAAGACTAGTACAGAATATATATTTACAACAGAAAGTAAGAATAAAGATTGGAACTGAAATGTCGGAAGAAAGCATCATTAGACAAGGCTGTTGCCTTTCTCCCTTGTTGTTCAATTTATACCTGGAGGAGATTATTGGGAAATGCCTAGATGGAAAAAGAGGAGTACGTATTGATGGAAAGAGAATAGAATGTATACGATTTGCTGATGATATGGTTTTATTAGCAGAAAGTGAAATAACTATAATTAAATTGCTAAAAGATCTGAATGAAACTTGTGAGGAGTATGGAGTGAGAATAACTAAATCAACAAAAAAAGGGTATGGTAATCAGTAAAGGACGGAAGCCAGCAAATATTAAGATAGGACAAGTTAATATCAGCCAAGTAAGAGCATTCAAATATCTTAGAAGTACGATAACTGAGGACTTGAGATGTCATCAGGAGGTGAAGACTCGTATTGCGGTAGCGAAGGAAGCATTCAATAGGAAGAGGAGACTGCTATGTGGAAAACTAGATAAAGCACTGAGGAAAAGACTTGGCAAGCGTTTAGTATGGATTGTGGCACTCTGTGTGGCAGAGACGTGGACACTGAGACATGAGGACGAAAAAAGGCTAGAAGAGTTCGAGATGTGGATGTGGAGGAGTATGGAGAAGATAACCTGGGCGGAAAGAGTGAGTAATGAAGAAGTTCCGGAAAGAGTTGATGAGAGGAGAAAACTGCTGAAAGTCACAAGAGAAAGGAAGAAGAACTGGATGGGATACTCATTGAGACGGGAGTGCTTGCTAACAGATGCTATGGAAGGAATACTTTGTGGGAAAAGATTGAAAGGAAGGAGAAGATACAAGTTGATAGATGACATCAAGGAAAGCAGAAAGTATATGGAGCTGTAGAGGTTGGCAGAAGACAGGAGAGCATGGAGAGCTACTACGTGAAAACCTGCCTCTGGCCAGAACACCAATGATGATGATGATATAAGTAGATCTAAAGCAGGGCTTTCAAAAGTGCTCATTTTACTGTGAACATTCTAGCCAACCATGGACAACTCCACTCTCCCTCATGAAATACGCTACTGGGGAGAAATCTCGATCCTGGCAGCGCCATTGCCATGGCATGCCCGACTTTGTACCGATATTTTGGGGAAATGCGTAGTACAGAGAATATGACATAGTGACTGTATGACAGCCGCACAGTAGGCGATATCTCAGTGTTAGAACAATAAAATGCTTTATCGTAGATAACACCAGCAAGACAACATGGACTAGATTCGAGGTTAGAGCACAGTTTACAAAAATAAGTTCTTCGTCATGTTATTAGACTTTTCTGAGTTCTGATGAAGCTAGAATAAATTCATGTTGATAAAATATATATTTTTTATTGCATGGGTGTGTTGAAAAACTAAAAGTTAACAAACGCTGACGTCACTGACTGTACACGTGGATCTGGCAGATTTTTTTTGCAAATCTTGAGC
Organism: Dryococelus australis; assembly: GCA_029891345.1. Lineage (NCBI taxonomy): Eukaryota > Metazoa > Arthropoda > Insecta > Phasmatodea > Phasmatidae > Dryococelus > Dryococelus australis. The sequence goes on from CM056994.1 coordinate 281,678,901, forward strand.
TATCGTAGGGAGACATACAGAAAATCCATTACCGCTGCACGAAGGAAGGTGTGAGGTTGTTCAGTTCAGTAGTGACAGCGGCCGAGAAAGGTTTGCCGAGAGCTGCTCCGCGCACGCATATTACCTGTCAGAAAAAACGTAAGCCGTGTCTGCAGTTATTATCAGTGCGGTAGTAGAGAGCGATGTTATCAGTTTGGTATGCATGGTGTTTCCCTCCTTTCAGTGGCGAGTATTCGGGGGAACCCTCGCCTACTCCGCCTCTTCTACGTCCCTCCTCACCCAAAAAGCTGCGCAAAGATTATTTTCTCATTTGAACTGTACTATGTCATGTTTCGTATATGGTTACCACCGCCTCTGTTCAACTAGGACACTCATGCTTGTTAACCGTTTACACATGTTCGATAAATATAATCTTAAATTAACATATAAAGGAAGGGGAAGGTACATTGTATGGCTGTTCACGTTGAAAGAGCACTTTTGAAATCAATCTTAGAAAAAAAACAACTGCTCCCGCTTACTTTTTTTTTTTACGGGCGCACTGAGTGGCATGTGCCCAGCGAAGTTGGTAATTCTAAATGGGAAATAGCTCAATAACTTAAAGTCGAATCAAAGGTGTTAGGTACCCATTTTTGATAACTTAAATTATTTATTTTGCTTTCTGTTTTTATTAATGCAGTGAAGTGTAAAAATGACCAGATTCGTAACATATATTCTTTTCTTATAATTTCATAGTTCCACCTGACCGACGCATGAATAAAGTGATGAGGGCCATGGCAATGTTAATGTTACGTAAGGCGGAGGAATACACAATGTATATACAAGTAGACCTTAAGTAAGGCTTTCAAAAGTGCTCATTTTACCATGAACAGCCTACTAGGAAGGGCACAGACAAGTAGGTATATATAGCCGATACTGGACCACCCCTTGTTTTTTCATCGAAAATCAAGCAGTTTTCATCCAAAAGCAAGAAAATTTAAGTCAAAATCAAGCAATGTTCTCAGCTGCTAGAAACAGTAATTCCAGGTCCTCAAAAAGCAAACAAATTATGCCAAAATCATGTAAAAACAAGCAAATTTTTCAAGTTCGCAAAAAATGAGCGTGCAGGATTTGGCACAAGGTAAAAACATGCAAAATTATCCAAAAATACATAAATTTCTAAGAGAAAGAAAAAACTAATTATGAAAACTATTTTTTATTTGCTCAAATAATTCAACAATATTTCTAAAAATTCGTAAAAATTTAAATGTAACCACTTAACTATTATCTCAAAACATTGTTTTAAACTATCGGAACAATTTGTTTATTCCTCCATTTAATAATATTAAAAATTTATAAATCTTCAGTAATTCTTTCTTTCAAATAATCGTAAGTAAGATTCCTTCGACTAATTTAAACAACATTATATTAAAATCAACACTTATTTTTATATTGGTTTTTTCTTTAACTACGGTTGTTTTTCTGTATGAACAATCAATAACATATAGAGGCCTTCGCCCCCAAAATGAATAGTAATTAATATCACCATCAAAGTTTACAGTTGGATTATAGTAAAGTTCATTATTTCTATAGCCGGTATCGAGTATGGTTTTTGAATTTCTAAAATCATTATAAGCAAGACATTTTTTAAGATAAGCACTGTTTTCAATGTCTAGATTTCAGTTTTTAACACTAATCTTTCTCACATTACAATGATCAAACATAGTAGTGTGTTTATGCTGTTCAGCACGATTTTTTCTATTAAATTGAAAGCCTACAGTTACAAAATCGGGCATATCTAATTGTAAATTATTAAACTGATCTTTAATATCAAACGTAAATACATTTGTTCCTTTAGGAACTTCTTTCTCTAAAAATTGCCAATAATCAAAACTGATAGTTATTTTAGGTTCTTTATATATTTTTTCTTTAATTGCAATGGGCGTGTTCGATTCATATTCAACAATAGGCCACATAATTACTGATTTTTCAATAACAATTTTACCAGGATCAGGACAATGTTTCGTAACTTTATCATCTTTAGCTAACGTTTCATAAAGAAATAAACACTTTATCAGATGAATTACAAAAAAAAGAAGTAATTTTATAGCCACCTTTCCAAGAAACATCATTGTTATCACGAATAAAACAAAACAGATATCTAATATGATACATTATTTCATTTGTTTTATTACTAGAAACAGTTTTAACCTCTTTCATTATATTACTAGAAACATGTTTATCTCGATATAGATCACCAACACCAGTAAATTCTAAATAATTTTGTTTACTTGGTGATCTTAATAAAGCATTCAGTATTGTTGATGTTATACCTGGATTATCAACAGCTTCAATAATAATTCAATGTTGTGAAATTTTTACTCAAGAAAATTGAAAAGGAAAAAAGTTAGAACAAACATCAATATTGTCTTCTTCATCATATTTTGCATCAGCTCCAATCTTATATCTCTTTAGTAAACTAAATTGCGCATAATCATAAGCATAATTTGGAAAAGAAGAGTCATCTCCTATAGAAATATCAAATTCGATTCCATTGTTATAAATATTTTAATTCCCCTAGTTTTATCAGTTGGAGGGAAAGCCTGCCTCTCAACACTCTCAATATTTTTATAACTCATTTATAAGTAAAACATTTTTATATAAATGGCAAAATCTTAGGGAGTTTCTCGAGTTAAATTACTCATTGAAAAAAAAAAACAAAAATAAAAAAAAAAAAGGCATCATGAAAAATAATATGAAAAAATAAGAAGAAAGAGCAACCATTAATTGACGAACTACGAGATATTGGTTTTAAAAAAGTAGAAAAAGTAAGTGAAGAAAGTAAAAATTTAATAACAACACTAGTTCCTGTTGCAGTAAAAAATTTAGATTATCTGCCAACGCTAGAAGAAACTTCTTTTGAAAGCGAATTATTTTCAAAACAAAAATTTCCTAATTTGGAAGAGCAAATGGGTATTATTCCATTAAAAGATTTGCCACCTATAACAGGTGTTTCTACTTTAAATCTTGGAATAGAAATTGCTAAAAGAATAAATGTTATTAATGAAAAATTTGGTTTATGTGGAGTTGGAGAAATTTTTTACATTGGTGATGCAAAAGTAATGATAAATAATAATACACTATTTGTTAAGGATAAAGAATATAAATTGACACCAGGACTTTGTAATTGCTAACAGAAAATTCACGAGAAGACCTTGACAGTAAATTTGATGATGAGGATTAAGAAAATTATGCATAAATCATTAAAACAACCAATGCTGCATTCCAACAATATAATCCTAATAAAAAGGTAGCTTCGAATGGATGTTAAAAGTACAAAAATTTAATCAAACCGATTTTTATATATAAGCTTCAATCAAGATCAGCACCAAACACACCAGAAAATAAGATTTCTCCAAGAACTCCTAGATCTGGAGAAGGTATAAAAAAAACAATGAATATGGTGAACAATAAGTTATCTGAATTTGTTATAAATAATCCGAAAGGAATTCCTTATCTTATAAGAGTTTTACATGTAATTCCACACTCATTTTGGGATTCAGAACACCATGGTAAAGGCATTATAAACTGGGCATTCAACAATTTAAATTCACCCGAAATGCATTTGCCTGGTTATAATTATTGTGGATCATTTACAAAATTAGATGAAAGATTGGAAAGAGGCGATACAGGAATATGTAAATTAGATGAAGCATGCAAATATCAAGATATTGCCTATATCGATCATAAAGATTTATTTAAAATCTAGACATGATGCTGATAAAATTTAACAAAAAGAAGCTGAAGAAATTATCTTAGATAAAAATACTCCGATTGGAGAAAATTATTGCTTCTGCAGCTGTTGCTTCAACTATGTTTATAAATAGAAAATTAGGTTGGGGAATTAAAAGGTTTGATTATATATATGTATATATATATGTGTGTGTGTGAAGATAAGAAATATAACTTTCGATATTCCCTTTGAGGAATTAAAAGATTTGGGTATGGATCAATTTTTAACAAATGATCAAAATGAGAGAAAAAATAAAAATTGAAAGAAGGCAAAAGTTTCAAAGTAACTTTATCAATGTCAGCAGTTAAAAAGATGGCCAAAGAAAAAACTGGCAGTGGTTTCCATTGTGAACGAATTATACCAATTATATTGGCTGTTTTAGATGCATTTGGTGGTTTAGCTGGAGGAGATAGTGCAATTTATAATTCTGTGGAACAAACTAGACAAAATAAAATAAAAATTAGAAAAACAACAGAGGTACAATTTAACAATGAAAAATAAATCTGGAAGTGGATTAAAAAGAGGAAGGCCAAAAAAATTGAATATATACCAACTATCTAATATTGATATTGGAATATATTAAAAAATATTACATATTCAAAATTTCAGAAATGTTTACATGTTTGATGAACTACCAAAACGTATGCACAAAAATGAATTTGCTGTGGTAAATTTCGACATTTCATCAAATCCAAGCACTCATTGAGTTTGCTATTTTATAGAAAACAACAATGTTTACTATTTTGATTCATATGGAGGTAATATTAATAGTTATTAAATTAATTATTTAAAAAAAAGAAATGTTTATTACAATGATGATCGAATTAAGAATTTTAATTCAGTCATCTGAGGACATCTATGTTTAAATGTTTTACAAATTTTTTCGAGGAGGTTTTAAGTTTCACTGTATAATTTGTTTATTACTCAATGACAGATATATTTGGGGAACCATAAAAAATCTTTAAATAAAATTTTTGGCACTAATGCTTATGATTTAAAAACATATGTAGATTCGAAATGCAATTCGAGTGTTTCTACTTTACAAAGTAAACTAACCACTTGTTTTGATTTTACAAAGGATGTCGATTCAAAGTATAAAACTATTGTTTCTGATTGTGCTTTAAAACAAGATATAAATGTATAATTGAGTAACTCTATTGCTGATTGCATAAAACGAAGAAATAATGCAAAGCAGGTACTAAAAATGAAGTAGATTCAAAATATAAAACTTTTTTTCTAACTATGCATTAAAAAACAATGTATATTCAAAAAACTATTCCATTGTTTCTGATTTAAAAACATATGTAGAATCGAAGTACCATATCATTGTTACCCCTTTACAAGATCAACTTATTAAATTTTTTTTATACAACAGACTTTGTTTCTATTCAAAATCGTAGAATCAATATTTTGGCTGATCCTGTATATTTAAAAGATGCTGCCAATAAAAGATATTTCGATAATAAAAAAAACTGATAAATTGAAAAATTTAAACCAAACAGTTTCGACTTATAGTGATATAGTTGTTGATTTGAAAGTTGAAAAAAGTAAAGAACTTTCCAATAAAGAATTATCGGCAAAGTGGAATAAAACTAATAATATTTTTCGCTTAGATAATAATCCAATTTTCTTTATTTTTTTTCGATGGATTGTACTGTTTATAAAATAGTTACTACTAAGTTTATTTCACATAATGATCTAGTCGTTATTAAGGGGGCTGCAAAAATAGATCACAGTGAGTCTTTTGGTGCTAGCAAATGTGATGCTTTGACTTTTAAAATAACAAAAAACTCAACATCTGAATGTAATGAATATTTTAAGACCACAATAGGGCTATTCGTAAAATATAAAGATTAATTTTTTTATTATTGTTAAATGGAGAACACTTGGTGCTTGAAGTGTAAGGTCTCCAAAAATAATAATATAAAAACTGAAAATACTAAAAATGGGTGACAAGTTCAGTAAAGTATATGTTCAATATGTAATTCTAATAAATCAACATAAGAAATTGGTCAGAATGTGAGAGAAGTAATAATCAATGAATCATATAAGCCTGCAAGAAGAAATTTTTCAAGAATAAAAGTAATTTCAAATGGTATTGATGATTTATGGCAAATTGATCTTGTAGAGATGAATACTGGTAATTTGAAAGGAATATAATATATAAACAATGGATTCAAATGTATCATGACAATCATTGATGTTTTTTCAAAATTTGCATTTGCTGTACCTGTTACCGATAAAACAGCTAAAAATGCAGCAATTTCTTTAGAATGTGTGATTACTAAAAGAAACTGTGTAACATTTAAAATGATAATGGGACCGAATTTTATAATTAAATATTTAATGAACTTATGCAAAAATATAATACCAAAACATTATTCTTCTTTTAGTGAATTGAAAGCAAGTGTTGTTGAAAGATTTAATAGCACAATGAAAAATAACATGTGGAAGAGATTTGCTTTCAATGAAAATGATAAGTGGGTCAATATATTACATGAATAAGTGAAAGAATACAATGATAAAAAACATAACACTATTGGCACAAAGCCAATTGAAGTTAGTAAAAACAATGAAAAAACTTTAATATCACCATATGTGTTTAATGAACCAAAACTGCAAGCTAAATACAAAGTTGGTGATGTCCTTCGGGTAAGCAAACTAAAGAAAATTTCCGAGAAGGGTTATACTGCTAATTGGTCAACAGAATTGTTTACTATTTGTAAAGTTTTAAATTATCATATGCTTACTTAAAAATTAAAAGATACCAAAGGAGATGAAATAGAAGGCAGTTTTTATGAATTCGAAATTATTAAAACAGGACTACCTCAATTATTATCTTGTCTAAAAAGTCTTAAAACTAAAGGCAATAAAATTTATGTAAAATGGTTAGGTTTTGATAACACACATAATTCGTGGATTAATAAAACAGCTGTTTAGTGATTTTTTCATTTCAAATGCAAAAACACAATGCTTGTTTTGACATTAATTTTAATGTTTGTTTTAACATGTTTTCAAAAATGTAAAATTTAATAACTTTTTAATTTTATTTCTTTACTTCCCATTGTTAATTTTTCTTCTCAAATCTAATGTGATCAAGCCATAATCTTTGCCCCAGCATTTTGAGCATATATCCTTAAATTTCTCGTAGGCCATGTGCCCACCAACAAAATAGCTGTAAATATGCTTTAAGTTTGTGTCGTCCTGTCTAAAAATACACAGGAAATTAGTATTATCTCTTACCAATAGTTTTGGTATTTTTGAATAAGTCTGAGCTAAATGAAATACATCAATATTTTTATGTCTTCCTCTAGTAAAATAATCGCGAATAATGTCCTGATTTTCTAAAATAACATAGTCAAATATAACTAGAGAGCCATCTTCACATTCATCTAAAGGGGGCATTTCCATAGTATTATTTTAAAAGTATGCCATTGTTCTTTAATTTTTAGTATTTTGCAAGCTTCATTAATATCACATAACTGAATATATTTGGGCTGGTTTAATCTTTTTGAGCAAACATACAGTTTACCAAAATTTATCCATGCTAGTTTAAGAATAAAATTAATCATTAAATCTGTTTTTCCACAATTGCTCGTAACTATTATTGCTCTAATGTTATCAGATAATAGTTCTCAGTTTATTTTTAATTTCAGATAGTTCTTTAGAAATTAAGAAGCCAACACCCCAATCAACATAAGGCTGCTTTAGCTGTTGCTTTGCCATGTAAGTAATATATATATATATATATATATATATTAAATAAATGGATAATAAGGTATTCAAGTTAACTGCTAATAGCTCTGTTATAAAGAAGAAGCTTAATTAGGATATATTCCCTATTGACAAATCGATTGCTTGGAGTTTTCATGCGAACTTTTTAGCACCTAATACGAACAATAATACTAAAACAACAATTGAAAAATTGAGCCCCATTGTTGATAAAAACGAAGTTATAACTATTCCTAGAGGCCAATACAATGTTAACTCTTTGAAAGAAACTATAAAGTCGATTGAGCCATTTTCAACAAATGACATTGAATTAACAACAGATCGTGTGAAAAATAGAACATCAATGAAATCTAAGTTTGATATTAAACTTAATGACCAATTATCTGATATTCTTGATTTTGAAAGAAAATTAACTATTGAAAATGACAAAATTGCTGTATGCAGTAAATTGCCTAATTTTAATTCATTCAAAACAATAAATGTCCACTGTAATTTAGCATACGGAATGTCCATAAAGTATGACGAATCTAATCATTTAGAAACTGCAATAATTCCTAGTTTTCCACCAAAAAATTTGTTCGGTTTTGGAAATTATATAATTTATGAACCTGCATATCCAATTTTCTATCATATTAACAATGAGAAATTTTATCACATTGTTTTAGAAATTAGAGAGAAAAATAGCAAACTGATTGATTTCGATGGTGATGATTAAGATTCTCGGTTTCGATATCCATATGGCACTGTACCAATTTTATTTAATTGTATAAATCTCTTGTCATTATTAAGACTTAGTGCTATTTTATTAACTTCTATTGTATAGAATTCATGCTTTTCATTTGTTATTAAAATCATTGTTCTATATTGTATTTTGTCGTTAAACAAGTAATTCTTATAAACATCAAATGCTATTCGCTTGTTAACTACACATCTCTTTACTCCTGTAGATCTTTTATTTTCTTTGTCGCCAACTCTATACGCATACATAATCGTACATCAATTCTTTCGATATGTCCAAAATTGACATACCAACATAAATTGACTTATTAAATTTCATGCATGTTTTATTCGTATGTATAGCTGCAAAGTATTCATTAAATATAGTTCTTTTCATAAAATTTGGTTTTCCTATTAATTTTTAAAATTTTTCTTCATTTGCTATTAGTATTATATCCACTCTGTTTCTTATATTTCCCATGGTTTTGCCGAACACAGAATTATTCATAAGCTTATAAAAATCTTTTTCAAAGTCATTTTTAGCATTAGTTCTCATTGTTGTATTCAAATCGATAAATTTCTTCTTTTAATCAATTATTTAGGCATTATTTCAAATTATGATAGTGTATTACATACTTTTCTTTTTTATGCAAAGTTGTTAATAATTTATACTGCTTTGTTTTTGGAACTACCTTATTTTCTAAGCAAAATGGAAGATCTTTAAGCAAATTATGCAATTCTTGTGGATATTCTAAATCAACTTCTAAGCTATAACCATTATTAGAATCATCATCCAAATTTAATATACGTTCATTGTAAAAAATGAAGTGCGGTATTATTCTCCCATTCGAAACCACATATGGTAAATATTGTGACATTGCCCAGCCCTATAAATTATTAGTACCAAGATATGTTAAATAGTTGGGCTCTTGATTAGAGTCAAAATCATCTAAATATTTAACATATAGCTTACAGTATTGTGATATGTCACTGCTAATGGTTGTTTAGTCATTTTTTACACTGCTTCCCATGATAAGCGTGGCGCTGTGAAATACCATGCTGGATCTATTTCATATGAATTTATACACGTTTTCCTAACATTTTCAAAAATATCTGATAGTAAAACATCACTTTTTAAATATAAATCGTGATATTCAAAAAGATTATTCAGATTAAGTTGATTCTATACATGTTTCGCATGTTCATAATCGTCGTCAGTTATATCAGAATCGTTTAGTTTATTATAAAATTTTCTCTCCTTTCGCAGGTATATTGAATTTTACTGCTTCATTTTTAAAGCAGTCTTCGGTGTGTTTACTTAATTTCTCTTGAGAAGAAAATAATCGAAGACACATATCACATATATAAGTTTTATGTTGATGATTATTTTTTTGTGCGGATAGCAGCTTCAATAAATCTTTTATCCAACAGTAATGCGAGTTTTGCGCAGCTGCGCCTGCCTCATCATCTTCATAATAAAGTAAATTTATGAGCTAATCCTTTTTACTTTTTGTGTGTTTTAATGGATATACCAAGGATTTCTTACCTTCGCCTGCAATAGAGTATACATTTATAGATACATTAATTTGCTGTTCGATTTTTGGTATATCGTCAATTTTAATAGGATATTCATATTTATGTAATATTTTGTCAATTTTACATTTTTATATTTAGTTACGCTGTCTGAATGTTTGTCTGCTGGAAACAATGCAGATTTTATTGTCCAAAGAAAGCATTTTCGATCATCATTTTTAACATTTATACATGTTTTCTTAGTCTTAATAAATTCAGATAGTTCAATATATGATGTCCACTTAATGGATTATACTTATTTACAGCTAATTGTATTCCAATTATTCTATCTAATGTCCAGCCTAAACCTCTTCTTTGAAATTCAGAGAATTGTGTAGTTATTTCTTGTATTATGAATTTATAAATCCTTTTAATATCTCCTCATTCAATACTGTATAATTGGGTGATTGAATTGTTAATAATTCTACTTGATTATTATCTTGCTTACTGCAATTGGTATATAATTTAATACTGGTTTTCAGCCCTCTAAGGTTCCTAAGATTAGTGTGTATTACCTCAAATAACTTATTTTTTACTGAAGTAAAATAATGAATAGGCTGTACTAAATTAAAGGTATTTTCAATGTTATATGTTGATATCTTACTTTTAAAAGCTTTATTAACTGTATAATTTTTATTGGTTCTTCTTTTGCTAACAAATAAATGATTATAGAATGGAAATATTTCTTCCAATTCCTTTCTATCTTCGGGATATAATTCGTTGATATTAGCGTCAGCCAAAGGCAAATTTGTAAAATCATTCTTTTACCCTCAAAATGTTATTTTTAGTATTTTCAAATATGTTGGTAGAATAAGAGAATATTTCTTTTAATTCCCTTTTTTCAATTTCTTTCTATCTTTCTTATATAATTCATCGATATTGGCATAATAAAATGGCAAATTTGCGAAGTTTCTTCTTCTTTGCCCATCAATAATAAATGTTATAATTGCTGTAATTAAATCTGCTTTCCTTAGATGATGCAAATATTTAATTTCAAATCTTTTACCTATAATTCTTAACTCCCGTACTCACCCAGCTTAACTACTAGATCATTTGTTGCCATAATTCTCTATTTATAAGAAATAAAAATTTGTAAATAATATTGTAAAAACAGATATACGTGATAAATCGAAAAGTGCTTAAATGACTGGGAAACCGTATTTATCTGCTTGTTATGACGATAATTCTTCATATAATCACTAAAACACATTTTACATGTTATTGAATATTTATTCTTACTATTTTTATTGAGAGAAAACAATTTTATAGATTTATTCTCATTGCACACTTTACATGTTTTTGTCGGATAATTACCATGTTAATTTTCGTTTAGAATAACTAATGCTATATTGTGTAATTTACTACTTTTATGCTTTTTGAGAGATGTATTATAAACATATGTTCCAAATTCGCACATTACTCTCTCTTTTTTAATTCACAATGACTACTAGCATATTCACTATAACATTTTTTTACAGAATATATTAAAATGTTTATCTTTTGTGTGTTTGTGTGGTGCAAAACTTGCTATGTTTAATACTTTGCCACACTTTTTACATTGCTTACATGTGTTATTATTTTCCATTTCGAGCATATTTTCTGTTTTATTTATTGAGAAAATTATTTTATAAAGAGAAAAATATATATTTTTTTTTGCGTTTCTAGAAAACGTGAAAATTTGCTTGAATTTTGCATAATCTTGTATGTTTTTACCCGGTGCCAAATCCTACACACTCATTTTTTTGCGAACTTAAAAAATTTATTTATTTTTTGCATGATTTTGGATTAATTTGCTTTCTTTTTGAGGACCTGGAATTGCTGCGTCTAGCAGTTAAGAACATTGCTTGATTTTGGCTTAAATTTGCTTGCTTTTGCGTGAAAACTGTTTGATTTTCGGTGTAAAAAACAAGGGGTGGTCCGGTCCAGTATTGGCTACTCAGACATGCATCTGCAAATGGAGAGAGGTCTTAGAGAGGATGCACACTGCAGCCGGCCTGCACGGGCAGAACCCGCGACCTTTCGATTGCGAGTCGGCCGTGCTAACCGCATGACGCTCCCAACTGCAGAAATGAAAAGAGTCGTGCACAAGTTAACAACGTGACTACAAATTACAGGCTGGGCCCCGCGAACAGTCGAACTGAACTGCACGACGTACTCTAGGCACGTTTATCGTGCGACCATCGCGTGGCCCGCCCTCCTCGCTTTTCTGGCAAAAAGAAGATAATTTGGCTGGGCGGACGTGGCCAAGGAAAAACAGTCCTTCGCGCTGGCTGCGGAGAAACGTATCCTTTTCTCTGAAATGGAGCTCATCGAGTTGCGTTCGTACCCCGTCCAGGTCATGAGCTCGTTAGGGCCCAGGATCTCGATGCTCGGCGGACACAGGTATCTTCTCGTGAAGGGAAGGAACGTGGTTAAACCACAGAGTAGATAAATGCACAGAGACGAAAAAGTGTTGCTGGGGATCCTTTCATGTGGGAGTACCTATATATATATATATATATATATATATATATATATATATATATATATATATATATATATATATATATATATATATATATATATAAGCTTTCTAGCTTCATCAGTAGTCACATTTGCTCTGATTATTAAGGCGTAGCGCTCGGACGCAGATGATATAGGTTCTAAACTTGATCGAACTTGTAAAAAATTTTTGATATCGGCCTAAACTGTTTAATGTACGTGTAGCCAAACAAATCTTTATTTGTCCACAACCAAATCTTACAGTTTGGGACAACTAAATGAGAACAACAGAATAATTTGGTTTCAGCAACAAAATATTTAATTGTCCCTATACAAACAAATAATTCGGTTGCACCAAACCAATCTTGTTTGATTCGACAAAACCTTTATACTCAGTGTATGTCTCACTGGCTACTGCATGCTACAGAAGATTTGCTATTGGCTGGGCTGCAGGCTGGCGAGTAGGTTACTAGGCGCTGATTGGCGTTCCTGCATCATGCTGGCCAGTGACGCGGTGGAGTTCGCTGTTTCACCTCTGCATTTATAAGGGGCCGCAGTGGCTGAGCTATTAGCACGCTCGCCTCACACCAAAGCGAACCGAGTTCAATTCCCGGCCCGGTCACCGGACTTCCGCTAGTGGGAGCTGAGCCGGACGATGCCGTTGGTCAGCGGGCCTTCTCGGGATCTCCCGTCTCCCACGCCCCTCCATTCCGGCGCCGCCCCATATTCACTTCGATCACAATCATCGACTCCCAACACCTCGCTGTTAAGAGCCGCCCAAATATCTTCACTCTGCATGTATAAGTATTGGCCGTTCACAGTAAAATGAGCACTTTTGAAAGCCTTCTCATTTACAATAATAGTTAATAAATATATTTTATTTTAACATTAGGCGTTAACTCCTGAATGCGGTGGAATGTATTCACTGAGTTTATTACTTACATGGCAATATATATTTGAAAAGTTGGTTGGAGGATAAAAAAATAGCTGTAAGTAAAAAGTAATTAGAGCCTCAAAAATGCTCACTTTATCGTGAAAAGGCTATATTCTGTAGTTAAACGTTGCCAATGAGTTATCACTGTACCCCAGCTGCCTTTCACTAGTGCAGTCCATCGCTGCTCACCCCTAAGACTAATTCGCGTCGCATTTGGAGGATATCTGATCCACTTCACAGACCACCAGGTGGTGGTTACCCATCAAGCTCGGTACATCCAAAACACGACGTGTATCACTCACCTCGATGTAGACTTCTTTAAAAATATGTTATTTCCTGACAACCAGCATGCCGTTTTGCCTTTGCGTTAACCGATAGCTAGGGATAGGAACATTTTGCGAGTTCATTTCAGGACAAGATAGACGTCAAACACGTGTACACTGAAGTTGACTTTGCAATTGGATCGCAGTTTATTAGACACGCCCTGGACGACTCTGAGCCAATAGCAGACTTACAAGGAAACAAGTAGCGAATGCCATACTGCCAGGTGTGGGGTAACACTAGCTACTCTCTGGGGCATCAGCCAATGAACAAATATCTGAAGCTCGAGTGTACACATGAGTGTGGAGTTAAGTCTAGAGGTCATTGAACTCGCGAAATTGTCCTAGCCCTACCGATAGGCGACATACGTAAAGGCTGTTCACGGTAGAAGGAGCACCTTTGAAACCCCTGCTTATAATCTACTTGTATGAACGTTGTGTAAAATTATGTAAAATTAACATTGCCATGGGCCTCATCCCTTTAATCATACGTCGGTAAAGTAAAACTGCGAAATTATTAGGAAAGTAAATATTTTACAAATCTACTAATTTTTACACTCCGGTGCTATAAAAATACCAGAAAGGGAAAGACATAATTTAAGTTATCACAGATCGTTACCTAACACTTTTTATCCGGCGTTAAGATATGGAACTACATTCCTTCCATCGTAACAACTTTACTGGGCGAATGTCACTGAGCGTGCCCGTTAAAATATATGTAGGTAGGGTCAGTGACTTTTTCCAAAGGTACATTTCAAAAGTGCTCACTTTTTATCCGGCGTTAAGATATGGAACTACATTCCTTCCATCGTAACAACTTTACTGGGCGAATGTCACTGAGCGTGCCCGTTAAAATATATGTAGGTAGGGTCAGTGACTTTTTCCAAAGGTACATTTCAAAAGTGCTCACTTTTTATCCGGCGTTAAGATATGGAACTACATTCCTTCCATCGTAACAACTTTACTGGGCGAATGTCACTGAGCGTGCCCGTTAAAATATATGTAGGTAGGGTCAGTGACTTTTTCCAAAGGTACATTTCAAAAGTGCTCACTTTTTCGTGAACAGCCTTTACTAAACTTAAACTTATCCTTCAGAATGGCGTTAGCACTCAATGTGTTACTTGAATAGGAACCGGAGAGTACTCGTCAGAGTCCTCTGTGAAAGGAATTGCCTCAGACATTACTGGTGGTGTTTGTTGTTGCAGTGACTGTAGCCTACTTAGCAGGGCAATGATACCTCAAGTATACGTCAAATCGAGCCCTTTATTCTGCTTCGATGCAGAGCTTGCGGATGTAGGTAGACTGTAAAAAAAAATTGTGGTAAAATTCTCTTACATGTAAGGGAAGCTAAATTACCTCTACACGAAAGGTAAAATTACCCCTTAAATGTAGAGTAAATTTACATAAGAAAAGTACTATTTCCTAATCGTACGGGAAAAGCATGACAAAAGTGGGGGGAAAATCCCAAACAAGTAAGGGAAAATTAACTATATTATATAATAAAATTACATTTAAAAATTTCCCGGAGTAATGGTACCATTAATTTTTTTACTGCCTATATCCTCTGACGAATACTAACCGAAACCTCAAAACAGAAAATCCTAAATACATGCTAGTGGATAGGTGCGAACCGAGGTCCTCTATCACGATAGGCCGATGCTCTATCCATTACATCACGACAGCATGACAGCATCAGTGAATATTAGCGTGTTACATGATTGTTTCTTCGGGCCCGTCCCCCCACTAAGTCGTTCAGAATGCTGAAGAGAGGCACGTGTCGTAGGGTAGTTTTCCCTTCCACGTATGGGATTTTCCACTACCATGTACGTGAATTTTAATCCAGAGAGCGGTAATTTTACCTTACCTGTGAAGAAAACATGTTTCCCCCACAAGTTTGCGAATATGACCTCACGCTCGTCAGGTGATTTTCCCATTATTTTTTTAGAGTGTACTTCGGAACCCAGCAGAGAGATGTTGAGACTGTGTAGGTTTCATTAATAACGCGATACGCAATACCGATATAATTTTAACTACTTCGTCTGACCTGTTCCAGGGCTGTAATCCCTACTTGTGTGTGTACAGATACGTATTAAATATCAGCACTATTGTACATTGTATACGATAAAAGCGCTACAAAAAGTTTCTGTAATCTTGCCGTATTTTGAACAACTTTCCATTCCTTGCCATAAAAAATTGTTGCTCCCAGATAGAGACGTCGGAACGTAATGAAAGTTGACACGCGTAATGTGGACGATAATACAAATAACTGATTAAAATATCGAAACAAGTAAAATTTTCATTTTGGCCCAGTTATATAGTACAAAAGTAAATTCAGTATATTACTGCACAAACCGCAGAGAGGATATACTGTAAAAATATTTTCTGGTAAACTTCCTAAACTGTAATGGAAGTTTTTATTTAACCCATACAGTGTATGGTAATGGTACTACGTATCAGGCTGGAAATATGGGAATGTTTAGGATCGCTACTGTACAATGTTGGGAACTTCCCTATGCACTTGACTCTTTCCTGAGCAACTGTAGGAACGTTGCCATGCATGTACACGAGCTTTGTCACTGTGCGTGTACACTGATACGGTAAATTTAGAAATAATTACTTAAAGTGTACATACATACGGTCATGCGGTACGGCATGGAGACAAACAGACGTCTAATCCTATATTCTGTAGAAGATCGTCTCACAGTCGAGGGAAATTCCGCTTGAGATGCTGCAGGCCTGTTGATGGCTCTAGCTGCCGTCGAAAGTAGATCCATACATATTTAAGGGCGTCGACAGCACGAGTGCAATCCTGGGAAACCCGTGCTGTATAGTCCATTCATGATAACGTCCAACTTTTCTGAAGCCAGGACTGCTGAAGTTCCACTTTCAGGCAATTCCTCCGCCTCACACAAGCAAAGCTTAACCAAGTCTAGAAGATTACACCAAAGGGACAACGAACCGTATTTATACATACTCGGTATAGTAATAATATTTTGCACGAGATCAATTTCTGACAAGGCATTACCAACACAAGTATTTTCTCTCTGTTTTAAATTATATAAATTATAACCGAAATATTATAATTTATTGGCAAATATAAGTAAAAGTTCAGTTTAACCATAAATAGATACTTTAATGTAAAGAGAAGCATAAAACGCGCATATTTGGGGAACAGCCAAACACCTCATACACGGGGTGATTTTTCGAAGATTTGTTTCAATATGTGTGATTCCGCGAATAGACTATATTCGAGCGGGAATAGTCCTATTGAATAAGGCTGTTCACGATAAAGTGAGCATTTTTGAAATCAACCTTAGGAAACAGTCACTGCCCATGCCTGCATATACTTCAACGGGCGCATTGAGTGACATGCGCCCTGTAAAGTTGGTAACGATAGATGGAAAAAGAAATCCATGTCTTGTCGAATATAAAGTGTTATGTAACCAATTGAGATAATTTAAATTATTTATTTCGGTTTCTGTTTCATTAATACATCAGAGGTGTAAAAATGAGCAGATTTATAAAATATTTACTTTTCTGATAATTTCACAGTTTCACATGACCGACGTATGAATAAAGTGATGAGGCCCATGACAATGTTAATTTTATATCTGGCGGAAGAATACACAACGTGCATACAAGTAGATGTTAAGCAAGGTTTTTTAAAGCAGTCATTTTGCCGTGAACAGCCAATACCTATGTCTACCTTGTAATTCACGCAGCTTCGTTCTACAGCTGTTCACGTTACGAGGGTTGTAGCGATATTAACGACCCCTGGTGGCAGTTTTATGTGGCTAGTCTCTCTTAAGTCGGTTGCAATCTTACATGTGCTGTATACGAACTTCCGCCGCTTGTGGAAAACTCGTTCTGGGTGCGGCTATTTTTATGGCAGCTTGCGTGCAATCAATGTCAAGAAACGCGTTTCGCAATGGCGAAAAGGCGATCCCGAAGTGCGAGTGATGGAAACGTATGATAGGCTACACGAAGCGTGTAAAATTGCTGCGGTTAAAAACGTCATTCCTGGTTCTTGGACAAATTCCTCACATCACATACATCTATGCCTTCTAGTGCAAATTGCACAAAAACCGCATTATCTGTGATTAGTTTTCAAAAGTTTTGATTATATCGGATACTTAAAAATATGCGTTAGTCACTTTCTGTAAATATAGGTTATTTTCATTGCATCGTTGCGAATAAGGCAAGTGATTTGATGCGGCATTCACATTGCAAAAGTTTTGCTCTTTCCCGACTCCTGCTTTAGAACAGAAAATTTTGATCTTTCAATTTCCTTTTTTCCATCGTAAACCCCAAAAAACAGAAAATATACAAAAATTTGTATTAAATCACAGAATTTTCTTTACTGAAAACACGAAGTGTTCTCAATTTTTAAAAAATCAGATAAATTTTTTTTTCCATTAATGTTCTATAATTTCGTGTGAATTTCTCTAAGAGTGTTACTTATAGATAGTAAAATGTGAAGTGTTGTCTTTAAAATAAATATTATTTTCCATATATATTTATAAATTAACATAAAGTTGTGATATTTCACACTAAAATCTATTATCAAAGGCCACACTATAGCGGCGAACCTTTCTGAACCTGTTTGGTCACGCTCGTTACTGGGTCACAGGAATAAACTCAACGCTAATTATTTTTTTACGCTGCGATAAACGCCAAGGTCTTTCCTTGAAATTAAGACAGCTTTATTTATTCGTGTGAGTCCTTGTAGTTACATCTTAGTTTCATTACTGGTTTGCATTCAGTATCGTGTATGGGCTTGTTACTCATGATAACCTTCAAAAGTGAAAAATGGGATGATTTTATTGTGTTTGTATAATAAACTTATCTACTTTGCATTCGCTAACGTTACCAGACAGGCCTGCGCCATTTATTTGGTCCACAAGCATAACTAATTAATAGTTCGTGGGTTTAAATTTCCCTTGTGAATATGTGTAAAATCTCATGGAAAGAAGCAATAAGGGTCTTAAATGCGTTGATATAAAATGAAATTTTACAAAATCGAATAAAGAATTAAAGTATATCACGGGTTCTTTCAGTTTACTAAAAGTTTATTTTAATTCACAAGGGCCCTATTTAAAACAAACTTTTTTTAGCTTATTTCCGAGTATGTTTTTTTATGAATATTGGAAACAAACCAAATTAAGGAAATTATCAAATACCATAAGTGAAAGTAGTTTTATTCCAGGAAACAAAGAAGTCGCTGGCATGATTATAGTTTTTATTAAATCTCAATTTGCTTTGTGGTTATGGTATTTTACATCATTCAACTACGTTTAGAATAAAACAAGCCGCTCTGAAAAAGGTTAGCTTATAAAACTTTGTTTCGTACCTTATACCCTCTGCAGTACAATTTGGGTCACAGAGCCTTTAAAATGATATTATATTTTATTGTGCAAAGATGTCTCTTCGAAAGTAGGAAAAACTAATGTAGTAGGACTTTTTTTTTTTTCTTTTGTCATTTTTCAAGAGACAATGTAAAGTCGTTAAATACTTTCTGTTAAAACTTTTTAGGCAAAACACTGTAAAGGCTTATTTATATTATCATTGACAGACATAGTTTAGACACGGCATATTTGTTTGCAAATGAATGCAACATTAAAGTTGCAGGTTGTTTATAATAGCTTCACTTACAAAACACATATACTAGCTAAAGAAAATATTGACACATGGTCACGGTTCGATGAAACCTTACTGATCGCTCAATGCATCAGTCTATAACAATGCTGTGAATTTATACAATAAACGTTGTTGCCTCGTACAAGCATCGGGGTCTGCGGTTCGATGAAACCTTACTGATCGCTCGATGCATCAGTCTATAACAATGCTGTGAATTTATACAATAAACGTTGTTGCCTCGTACAAGCATCGGGTCTGCGGTTCGATGAAACCTTACTGATCGCTCGATGCATCAGTCTATAACAATGCTGTGAATTTATACAATAAACGTTGTTGCCTCGTACAAGCATCGGGGTCTGCGGTTCGATGAAACCTTACTGATCGCTCGATGCATCAGTCTATAACAATGCTGTGAATTTATACAATAAACGTTGTTGCCTCGTACAAGCATCGGGGTCTGCGGCCGAGATGTTAGCGGTAGATCGCAGCGATGCACACACTGTAGAAATAACGGTAAAATGACGTGACAAGTGTTAGGTAATATTCGCAAACTTGTATGGGGACGATAGTTTTCCTTACGTATAAGTGTAAAATGACCGCACTTTGGAGCAAAATGCAAGTATATGGCAGTGAAAACCCATTCATGGATGGGAAAACTACATTACGACCCGTGCACCTCTTCAGTGTTCTCTCAACACCTAAGTGGGAGGACGGGCGGAAGAAACAATCATCTAATAAAAAAATATTCAATTATGCTGTCATGTTGTCGTCATGGTGTAATCGACCGTGCCCTCATAGCGGTCGCGGGTTCGCTCCCCCGGTGCCTCCGACACAGCAGATTTTCAGTTCGCTTGTCGCCCTGGGACTTTGTCAGCAAGCCGGTCTCACTAGAGCTTCGTCAACGTCAAATATCACAACAACGGAAAATGAATAAAAACGAAGGGATAGCACATCGGTCTATCGTAATAGAAGTCGATAGTTCGCGCCCACCAACCAGCAAGTGTCGAAAATTATATAGTTAGTGTTTTGGTTATTATCCGTTAGAGTATGTAGGCAATAAAAAAATTTATAGTACTAATACCCCGTGTGTTTTGAAATATAATATTATTATACAATATAGTTAATATTACCTTACTTGTATGGGGATTTCCCCCCTATTTTGTCAGGTACTTTTTCCCGTACGATTAGGGAATAGTACTTTATTTGTTATGTAAATTTACTCCACATTTGACAGGTAATTTTACCTTACTTGTAGAGGTATTTTACTTCCCTTACACGTAGGGGAGTTTTACCTCAATTTTTTTTACAGTACATAGTCATGTCGGTACATAGTTTAGTTCCAAGGCTGTGGTTGGTGGAGCTGTACACTCTAAATCAGAATCAGTGGGAAACCACTAATTCACAGTGAAATTCAACTACTCTAATCAGTGAAAATGGCTCCACTTAGAATCAGTGGAAAACCACTGATTGCTTCAGGGAAAATATTTCGCTGTTTGAATTAGAGACGTGAAATAAATCTCGCTGATTGAATAAGTGAGGGCCGACTGCAGTGGGGAATTAAATATGGTTTTTATTGAATGTAACCAAATAATGACGTGAAATAACAATATTTACGATAGTTGACTATAGCGCAATTTACTTTAATTAAAATAAGTTATAAAAGTATTTTGCAGGTGTGCGGGGTTGAACTCTTACACTCTTTCATATTCGATTTTGAGCCAATACCTTACCATCTTTCTTTTTGTCGTTCAAGTCGTGTTGAAGTGGCGTTGACCAGCTCAAGTTAGAGCAACTTGCTGACAGATTCCCGGTGAGACAAGCGAACTGAAGATCAGTCGCGGAGGGGCTGGGGCGCTAACCCACGACCCCTCGATAACAAGTCGGCCACCCTACCCTTGAGCTACGGGGGCAGGACTCCATCTGCACTACCATGTTAAGTTGAAAAAGGAAGAGGAAAATATGTGTCTTACCGTTAGTATAGAAATCTTAAAAATATAAATTGTATGTTCTTACTTTTGGTTTTCGGTTTAATTGGTACCGTTAGGTTTGTTAAAACGAGTAGTATATATTAGTGCACGCTCTTCGCCAGAATATTGGTTTTATTGGGTTTGTAAGTTCATTCGTTGTTATCTCACTTGATACACATTGTTTAACGGCTATTTTCAAACATTGTTTGAAGGCCGTTTTTACACGCAGTTTAACTGATCCATCAATCAAAAAACAAACTACTGAAAAAAAGTGAAAAAATGACTCATCAATCAGTGGAAAATGTCACTGAATCAAGAAGTGAAGGAAATCTGGCATTTTTTCACTGATTAATCAGTTAAATTCACTGAAGTGACTGTTGAATCAGTCAGATAATGTTGACCGATTGAAACAGCGAATTTCTCACCAATTCGGGTTTAGGGTGTGGGTGGTTAGTGAGCTCCATTTATCTGCACCTGTCACCATGACGTCAGCACCTGATATTGTGGTCGTTGTCAGGGATATTTGCTTTCGAGCGTGTTCAATTAACCATCACAGTGCAACAACAGTTAGCTGCTGTCACCTTTCCCTTGTGTGCGGTTCGGGGTGACCTTGAAATCATCCAGGTGGCCAGAATTAAAATTCGATGAGAGAAAACAAATTTATCAACTTAACAAAGTACGAATTATGTCATACTTGTGGGTCTTAAACCTGAAACACGGGGCATACCTAGCCTAGCACCAAGAAGCTAGCAAATTTCCGCTATTGACGAACTTGCTGATTGCGACTGTCCTCGTTAGCAATGGCGGCTGTATTGTAGTTGCAAGACGTGCTGACATTTCATTTACATATGTATACTTTTATGTATAGTATTTTCACGATAAAGTGAGCACTTTTGAAATGAACCTTGCAAACATTCAGTACTCCTACTTACATACATTTTAACGGGCGCCGTGACTGACATGCGCCCAGTAAAGTTGGTAACGATGAATGGAAAATAGTTCCATATCTTAACGTCGGATAAAAAGTGTCACGTAGTCATTTCTGGTATCTTAAATTATTTCTTTACCTTAATTTTATTTTAATGTAAAAATGAGCAGATTTGCAAAATATTTACTTTTGTAATAATTTCAACATTTTCAATTGACCGACACATGAATAAAGTGATGAGGACCATGGTAATGTTAGTTTTACATAAGGCGGAAGAAGACACAGTGTGCATGCAAGTATATCTTAAGAAGGGCTTTCAAAAGTGCTCATTTGACTGTGAACAGCTTATATATGTGTGTACGGCTGGGACATCGACGAGTGGACTGCTAGCTACTCCACACACATCACAGGGTGAGTTAGGTACCTCAACCTTGCATGTCAAACAATCACGATAAGCCTCGGCGAAGGTTATTCGTTTATACGGCGCGCACCATTAACGAACCTACCTACATTTTTTGACCAAACACCGGCACGCATTGTAACTCAACTACTATATTGCATTAATATATGTACTTTTCAGTATAGGTAGTTCACGGTAAAATAAGCACTTTTGAAAGCCCTGCTTAAGATCTACTTGAATGCATGGTGTGTATTCCTCCGCCTTGTGGAAAATTAACATTGCCATGGGCCTCATCACTTTATTCATCAGTCGGTCAAGCGAAACTGTGAAATTATTAAGAAAGTGAATACTTCACAAATCTGCTTATTTTTACACTTCGATACATTTAAAAAAAAGTACAAAGAGAAAGAAATAATTTAAGTTATCACATATGGTTAACTAACACTTTTTATTAGACGTTAAAAAATGGAACTACTATCCAGCCATGGTTACCAACTTTACTGGGCGAATGCCACTCAGTGAGCCCGTTAAAATATATGCAAGCATGGGCAGTGACATTTTTCTAAGGTTAATTCCTATACTGTTCACTTTATCGTGAACAGCCTTTAATATTTTGTACGCGTTATTATTAACAACTTTAATTTTTTTTTTAAGAAAAATCTAGGAAATTGTTTGCATTTCGCATTTGATAATAATTAGAGTCCCGGAAATTTCGCGGATTCATCCGAGGACAAGTTAAACTGCATTCACGTGTACACATGTGTTTGTGTTTCCATTGGTCCTTAGTTTGTTAAGACACGCCCCCAATGACTTTCAACCAATAACGAACTTGCAAGAAAAATGAGAACCGAATCCCGTGCTACTTAGTCTGATGTTAAATTGGAGAATCAGCCAATGAACTACTAACTGATGCTCGAATGCACGAAGGATTGTGGAGTCTAGCTTGTTGCCGAATCAATCCGCGAAATTTCCGACTCTTTAATAATAATGACCATGCACATTATTTTATGATTCCATTTTGTGTTGAAATTTTTTTTTTTTTCTTGTGTTCGCGGTAGAGATGTCGGGCGTGCTTCTTGCAACCAAAGAACAGAGCACTGAGTGTTCGTCGATGTCAGCATTATCCATTCACAGATCAGAGGCGCAAAAACTTCAACGCATTAGATTTCTCCGAAGAAAGAAGAAAGACGCTGAAAACATCGGCGGGTTTTCTCGGTGATCTCTGGTTTCCCCCGCCCTTGCATTCCGACCCTAATCCATACTCGCCTTGTTTCACCACCATCGGCTCTCAAGACCTCGATGTTAAGAGCCACCCAAGCGTATGAGAGTTAAAAATATAATACAAAATGTATGTGGTGTTGGGTGTAACTGTATGTGGGCAGAGCTTTGTCAGGCTGCGATGGTAACAGGTGTGTGTGTGTGTGTGTGTGTGTGTGTGCACGACGCGTGAAGGCCTGGCCTTCTGTTCCCACGTGGGGAGTTTGTCGTGCACGGATCTGCACTCGTCGTACAAGCGCGGCCGTATGTCGCAGCCGAGGCGTGACACCCCCCCCCCCCTTCTTTCTCTACCTCTTATCTATGTACAGCGGCTGCAAGAGTACCCACTCCTGAGACAAGTTGCCCCGTCGGCCTCAGAAAGTTACAACCCCCCCCCCCCCTTTCCACCTATCACCACTTCACCACAAACAAAGCTTGCCGAGGACACATATGGCACCAGCACACACCATTACCAAACAAACACGTCCGTTTTAGCGTTCACATGCAGATTTATACCATGCTTTCCTGACTTGGAAGTAATCTGAGGAAAAGGTTACACGTAGGATCCGTGATTTTTTGCGTGAAAATCGGAGCACACAGTAGACTTGAGTACTATGTATAGGCTACATCTCAGCTGTTGTCATACCTCCATTGGATGCTGGTGTCTTTTCCGCATTCGACCAAGCCATAACTCCGACACTGAACCTTCGTGATTCGTGTGCACACATTTCACATAGACCAGAACATGTTTCAGCCAATCGAAAAAAACTGGACGATTGTATAGTGCTTTGAGCCATATCTTGTCTCGAAATCTTTTCGCGAAATATCACTGCCCCTAGTTACTACTAAGGCCAAGATGTTAGCGGTAGATCGCGACGATACACGTAAAGACATGTCATTACATCGTTCGGTTTCAAGTCTCTAACGGAACAGACAGTGGTGGTGGCGGTGTAGGAGGTTGGTGAGCTACGGTGTATTAACTGCTCCTCTCACCATGACGTCATCACCTGGTAGTAACCGTGGCAGTTGTCAGGTGGATTTGCTTCCGAAAGTGTTCAATAAACCATCATGTCGTTACAACTGTCGCGTTTCCGTCGTGCGGGGTTTGGGGGTGACCTTGAAATTTCTCAGGGGCCCAGAAATAAAATTCGATACATCAAGTACTCAAAACTATTTGTTTCTTCGCCCAACACAAGTATGAATTTTGGTACGTGAGCGAAAACCACTTTTGTTGCTTTTCAATTTTTGTTTACGCAGTAAAATATTTTGTTGGAGAAAGCACGCATTTCTTCAGCTAAATACATACAAGCAGTTGGTTGTGCAGAACAACTCTTCTTCACAGTGCATGCAACCTAAGCTCTCGGTAAAAAATATTTCTCGATGATAGGCATTCGGAGCTCTTTATCAGTCAGATCATACGAAATGGCTATAAAGAAACTCCCCGTTCCTCGTGACCGACTCAGATTTATCTTCTCCTTTAGTATAAATGCCTTACAACTAGTCTCAACTATGTGACGCTTTTCATTTGCTCATGTGCATCCTCCTTCAGCTCTCTGTTGGGTCTCTTCTGTTATATATTACATCACAGAGCAAGTAAGGAAGCAAGAGTCGACACTTCCATGTTGTAACGATCTTTTCATTTGCTCATGTGCATCCTCCTTCAGCTCTCTGTTGGGTCTCTTCTGTTATATATTACATCACAGAGCAAGTAAGGAAGCAAGAGTCGACACTTCCATGTTGTAACGATCTTTTCATTTGCTCATGTGCATCCTCCTTCAGCTCTCTGTTGGGTCTCTTCTGTTATATATTACATCACAGAGCAAGTAAGGAAGCAAGAGTCGACACTTCCATGTTGTAACGATCTTTTCATTTGCTCATGTGCATCCTCCTTCAGCTCTCTGTTGGGTCTCTTCTGTTATATATTACATCACAGAGCAAGTAAGGAAGCAAGAGTCGACACTTCCATGTTGTAACGATCTTTTCATTTGCTCATGTGCATCCTCCTTCAGCTCTCTGTTGGGTCTCTTCTGTTATATATTACATCACAGAGCAAGTAAGGAAGCAAGAGTCGACACTTCCATGTTGTAACGATCTTTTTATTTTAAAGTCTTTTTCAGGGATGGTGGGTGGGTGGTGGGTGCCTGGATTAATACCAACAGCACATATGCGTTACGAAAAATAATCACCCAGTATAATAAAACTAAAGTAATAGTTTTTTAATTATTATTGTGTGATAAATACGCTTCATTGAAGTTGTGTTCAGTGTTAATAAAATACTTTTTCTATAAAAAAGATAATTTTATTGTTTTTCTTTTTCTAGGCTATAACCGGGTAGCATTTACAGCATGTCTACGTCTGTAATTATTCTTGAGATGTTCTAGAACGAAGTTTTCAAGTTGCGTAATTAGAACCTACTTGATTTACACAATTTAGTTGCAGAATACAGTTTTCGGCAATAATTAAATATGCCTGTGTTGTTTGTGTTAGCTCTATCTATTAAATATTTACGTCACCTCCAAATGTGACCAAAAGAATAGAATAAATCTTGCACGAGGAGTGCAAAAAAAGGATTAAATATTTCTAATCGTTTTAGTAAGTTATTGAATCAGCACCTGAATGATATCTAGGTTAAATCAGTATGTTTGAGATACAAAGCACTCACAGTTTTGACTCAAAACCGATCTGTTCCGTAAAATCATAAATTCTAGCGGTAAAATGTAAACTTTGGTATTTTCACAGGCCCTTATTTCAAAAAACGCGATTGAAAGCCCTATATGCTGTCACCCCCCCCCCCCCTTGCATTACAAGATATCCAAACTTTCTTCTTTCCTCTTCCTCTCTTTACTACAATTATTCCTTCTACAATTTTATGTTTTAGACAATTTCCACGCAACTAAAATGCTTTATCTTTCTAATTACTACCGTCAGCTCTATTCATCTTCTATTTTCGTCAATACTTCCCTATTTACAATTCTATTATTAGTCAGTTTTAACTCAATCATTCTTCCTGACAATAATATTTCAAGAATATTTGAAATTTTCCTCTTTTCTTCTTGATCGTCCAAGATACATTACCACAAACCACCACGTTCCGAATAAAGCATTGAGCTAATATCTACCTGAGCTCAGTCGAAATATTTCTTGCTGTCAGGGCCCTTTCCGCCTTTTTAGAAGTTCTTTTACCTACAGAGGTTCTTTGTATTGTTCCCCCAATACAGCTACAATTCAAATCATTACATTTCTCTCATACACTCAGTGGAATAAAAATAATGCGAATTGTCTATAAATGGCATGATTAGCTGAAAGTTGGTAAACCCATTATTTTTAAGATGTATCTTAGAATGGAATGATTAAAATTAAGAACAAATGAATCTATTTATTTTTTATTTGTAAAATTATATGCCATAATACGGTGGACGTTGTAGATATTGACTAAAAGGGCATCTGAAGAAATAATGTGCTACAATTTCGAAGGTATCAATGAGTTTATTAGAAAATTGAGGTATAGCCTGTTCACGGTAAAATGAACACTTTTGAAAGCCCTGTCTAAGATCTACTTGTATGCACGTTTTGTATTCTTCCGCTTTATGTAAAATTAACTTTGCCATGCGTCGGTCAAGTGAAACTGTTAAAATGATAAGAAAAGTAAATTTTTACAAATCTGCTCATTTTTACTCTTTGGTGCATTAAAAAAAAATAAAGCGAAAGAAATAATTCGAGTTATTGAAAATGGTTACCTAACACTTTTTATTCGACGTAGTTATATGGAGCTACTTTCCATCCATCGTTACCAACTTTACTGGGCGAATGTCACTCTGTGCACCCATTGAAATATATGAAGGCAGGCGTAGTGACTTTTTTCTAAGATTCATTTCAAATGTGCTCACTTTATCGTGAACGGACTTTACTGGGAGATGCATCAGTAGGTTTCGAATGCCGCAATTCTTTATATAATAAGTGTGATCAAATACGTTGTAAACAAACGTAAATGAATCGGAATTTTCCCTGTGCCAAACTCTGCCAAAAAAAAAATCTCGGATTGTTCCTAACCTGGGTGTAATAAACCTCAGCCGTGGGTAGGCCGACAAGAATAAGGAAAATGGCGAGGCTATTTCGCGCGAGTGTATAGGATGTTCACGATAAAGTGAGCACTTATGAAATCAACCTTAGAAAAAAGCTACTGACCCTACCTGCATATATTTTGACGGACGCACTGAGTGACATGCGCCCAGTTAAGTTGGTAATGATGGAAGAAAAGTAGTACCATAACTTAATGTCGAATAAAAAGTGTTAAGTAACCATTTTTGACAACTTAAATTATTTCATTTGCTTTCTGCTTTTTTCTAATGCATCGAAGAGTAAAACTGAGCAGATTTGTAAAATATTTACTTATCTAATAACTTTGCAGTTTTGATTGACCGACGCATGAATAAAGTGACGAGGCCCATGGCAATGTTAATTTTGCATAAGGCGGCAGAATACACAACGTGCATACAAGTAGATCTTAAGCAGGGCTTTCAAAAGTGCTCATTTTACCGTGAACAGCCTATAGTTAGGGACCTGCAAAATTCTCGTTATTATTTCAGGACACGTTAAACTTAAAACACGCGTATTTTTTCAGTAGGTTTGCCATTGGGCCATACTTTATTTGACACTTCCTGGGTAACCCTGTGCCAATAAGTAAACACTTCACAATTTTGTGGCCCAATCACGTGCAGTGCAGTCGGAAAGGGCGTGACTTCCAACCTGGGCTGCAGCCAATGGATAAACGACGGCGGCTCGAGTATATACAGTACAGTGAAGTCTAACCCGATGCCAAATAATGACGCGAATTTCGCAGGTCCCTGCTAATCACGTCGTTCACTCGTTAATGAGGTGTTTAATTCAAAGGTTCGATTTAAAAAAATTTGTGAAGAAACCGCGAACAGACTATGTGTGTAGGGTTGCTGCAGCAGCGGAGGAAGTGCCAGTGAAGGCTCAGTCACAGCCGGCCTGCTGGTTCGCAGGCTGCGCAGGTCGCAGCTGCACAGTGCAGTGTGGTGCGGCCTTGGCAGAGGAGCTGTCCCATGCCCTGCCCTGCTCTGCTCGGAGGTTGCGACTGGCTGTCTTGATATGTATTCGCTGGCGTGCGGGCCCGCGCTCCCGCTGGATAACAATGGCGACTGCTGCCTGCAGTTCTCCACATCTGCCCCGTGCCGCAGCAGCTCCACTGTCGCCGCCTCTCGCGAGCCTTGCTGCGGATTAGTGTGCAGGCCATGGCTGCCCAACCAATCCCTCTTTGCTGCGATGCTTGTCTCCTTGCATGATTTTCCTTCCTAGTAGGCGTAAGGGGTTAGCCCTGTTCGGCAATAAAATCCCGCCCTACCTCCGGGCCTTAACTTCACATGATACTTAGAATAAGGTCGCTCAGAAAAAAAAAGTGCGGATTAGTGAGTGAGTGGACATGTTCGGGCGCCTCTTATAAGAGTGGGATGGAACACCGCGTTTTTTTGTGAAATAGTTGTTTTCGCGAATACGCGTATCTCGGTAAATAAATGTTCTGCAAATACTACTTTTATCAGAAACTATAAAAAAACAACTATCTATGCCCCTATTTTTTTTTTTACTTTAAAAAATCGTGGATATGGTCAAATAGCGCATTTTTAAAGTCTGCCTATGCAGTCTCCTTAAGCGGCAAGAGAAAAGTACAAAGTTACGGGCGTAGTTTAATCTGTGGGATTTCATCGCGTGTAATAAAACCCCACTGTTACAGATCTAATTCCCACAGTATAACGTCACTACGGAAACACTGCACGCCTTGCTCGTAGGAGCGAGGAGGCGTTAGAAGTGCGTGTTAGTGTCGCCCGTATTGCTCCCTCTCTTCTTATCCTATGACGGGGGGGGGGAGTCTCCATCCCACTCTTAACGAGGTCTTGAGAGCCGATGAGGGAATTGAGGTGAGTATGGAGCAGCACCGGGGGAATAGGAGATCCCCGAGAAAACCCAACGACCAGCGGCATCTTCCTGTACGATTCCTACGTAGGAAAATCCGGGAGTGACCCGGCCGGGGATTGTTGAACCCGGTCCTGCTTGACGGGAGGCGAGCAGGCTAACCGTTCAGCCACCACGGCCCCCTGCGGATTAGTGTCGCCAACAAAAACTCTGGTCGGTGCAAATACATTTACATATTATTATGTTGACAAATTGTAACGACATGTCTGCTTATACCAAATATATGTTTAACAATCTGGAACAAAAAATATTTGTTTGACACAAGCGAAATTGTTTCGAATAAATTATTTGTCTTTGTGAACAGATTCCATCCATTTCCAGGAACTGAGGTTTCATTATACCAACAGAATATCGTTTAGCTGAAAGAAACGCCACGCAATCAAATATGTTTGGTAATCTGAAAAAATTATTTTTCTCAGTGTGGTCTGCTTCTCAACACATGCAGTGGCGTAACAACTTGGCGCGAAGGGATGAACGGGCTTGGTAATATTTTGCCTCTAACTAAATTCTGTCAAATGCAGTAGAATGAGAGGAAATGGGCGTCCAAAATGGTTTTGTTCGCAGAAATGCGTTGATACATCGTATACAATCTCTTATGAATTGTTAAAATATATTTCTTTCACTTATATACATCTCCGCTTCTGGGTTACAGACTTTTATCTATAATTGATGCAGCGTGTAGTTTACATTATGATCGGAGTGAACTGAAATGTAAGTATAATAGGCAAAAATTTCTTGAGAGTGGCCCTAATAAGGGTAAGGAAAATGGTTGAGAAGGGAGGAAAGGGGCAAAATGCTTGTCCCTTCCTATTTTGGAGACGTTCTTTCGCCACTGCTCACAAGTTAAACCTTGGCGCCCCCTTCCACAACTTCTGCAGTGCGTCCATTAAAGCATATGCATTCCAAACAAGCAATCGTCTTTGGTCAGTACTAAATATCCTTTGCTCTTAGCAGACAATCCCAAAACCCCATTTGGGGTGAGGGTGCTACGATTTCTTTTCCTCTTTTAATACGTTTAACGGCATCCATTTTAATCAATATTGTGTAATTGTTGCATTTATTCCTTGTGAAGTGTACAATTTGGCGCTCAATAATTGAGACCTGAGGCGCCCACCTGCTTAGATTTACTTTATATCATATATTTGAGTTCAGAAGTACGGGAGCCGCAAGAACGACATTGGCAAGCGCTTCAAGTGCTCCGTCACTTCTATAGGCTGTTCGCGGTAAAGTGAGCACTTTTAAGGCCCTAGTTACTTTTTTCCTATCAGCCACTTTTATTCCTTGTGAAGTGTACGATTTGGCGCTCAATAATTGAGACCTGAGGCGCCCACCTGCTTAGATTTACTTTATATCATATATTTGAGTACAGAAGTACGGGAGCCGCAAGAACGACATTGGCAAGCGCTTCAAGTGCTCCGTCACTTCTATAGGCTGTTCGCGGTAAAGTGAGCACTTTTAAGGCCCTAGTTACTTTTTTCCTATCAGCCACTTTTATTTTTACCTTTCGCCACAGTTTAAAATAAATATTGCCATATAAGTAATAAACACAATGTCTATATTCCACCGCACTCCAAACTAAGGCTAAAATAATATTGACTATTATTCCAAAAGAGAAGGCTTTCAAAAGTGCTCACTTTACTGTTCAGCCTATACACACAGAACACTAACTAACTGGTCTGCAGTTCTCCAACCACCCACATACATTGTTTTGCTGTGGTCTGATATGTACAGTATAAGACGTAGAGAAGTGCCAATACAATTTCATCGGTGGTGTTTATCAGAGTTCAGGTTAGTAAATTATAAAAATTTCGTGGATATTCGTGTCGCCTTATCAGTCTGTTGAGAAATCGCGTTTTTCGCTATGATGAGTGGCTCTAATAAAATGTTTGTAGTACGAAAGTTACTATCAATATAATTTTCCAAACTATTCTGACATATGTGCTCTTTCCGTGAGGTGATTATTTGCGAATACTCTTAATAGTTTGCGTTAAAAATTATTGTATTTAAAACACTGAAAAACATAGTTTGCGCTCCACGTAGCTGAATTGTGCATTAAAAATTCAAACGTTGACTTTTCTTGGAGCGAAGGAAGCTGCCAATGAAAATTATTTTGTATGAAATCATAATATGCACGCAGAATTCGGAAGGCTGTCATATTTACTAATTATAATGTCAGGCATTCTGCTGAGCAAGGTAATGCGATATGTCGCTAGTTCTGTGTCCTGATTTTCCCTGCAATGACCTAGATGTGCCTGTAATCTTATAACGTGTGTATCAAGTAATTTATTTTACATGAAGAAGCATGAATAATAATTAACGACGTATTTAAAAATCGTGATGACTGGAACGAGTCGAAAATATGACAGTATACCATTCTCAGGTTTTCCACTTTGTAAGCTATCCAGAGTTGAATGCACATCATTTCCCAAACTAAGCATAAGTTTCAAAAGCTGGAAAAAAATATAAAAACCATTCCATCACACAGATACTCAAGATTTACCAAAAAGAGTACTACGCATGCGGTGTGTTATATATTCTCTCGTGTGTGTGTGTGTGTGGCCGTGGAACTATAGGTATAGTGCGCAGCGCGCATGTATCCAGTATTTCGCAAGTAGTCCGGCAGTATTCCCAAGAGGAGCAGTGAATGCCAATATGGCGAGGCGGTAAGTTTGCTTGTGACGAGCGTCCACAATTATCCTTCTCTCTCGAGTGCTTGCCAATCTAATCTTGCAACATGTTCGCTAAGGGAGCAAAATAATGTGTTCATTTACTGAAAATTCGTTTGGCCATACTGCTTCACATAGTCTATTCGCAGTATCTCAACACTTATTTAATCAAACAATTTAAAAATCACCCTAACGTGCTTTGTTGATTTCTAAATATGTCATGCACCATAGAACGTTTTATACTTCTGTCAAAATTGTTTAAATTGGACTTATATTTTATCTATATATTAAAATATTTCTTTTTAATTTATTTAAATAAAACAGGTAGATAATACGTGTGTTTGTAATACCAAGTAAAAAATAATTATCATGCAAAATATTATAAAATTGTGTGCGCACAGATGCGTTGCTTTGTCCCTTTAGTGTAATTTTCTAGACTGGGCTGATCTTTGGTTGCATGGGGCGATTGGATAGCCTGAAAGTAAAACTTCAGCAGTGCTTCAGGAAATTGGACATCGCCATTAACGGACTCTACGTTGATTTAGTTACGTCGTTGAGTGTTCATTCTTGGCTATGTTATTATAACCTGTCACTGACGCACTTTTGCAGCAAGTCCACAGGTACCCAGCTTGCTACGTGTGCAGTAAGACCTCAAGACGGGTCTAACCGAGTGGCTTTCTTGAGGGCGGTTATCATTATGAGTCCATTTGAAAATACCAGCTCTTTCGCAACTAATTTTAGTGAGAACGGACATTTTATTATTTTTAATTTAATTTAATTTCCCTGCAATTATGCAATTACAGGATGTTAACTTCTTTCGATGTTTTGTACTTATAATTCCGCCATTTATCCCATCATTTTTTTTTTAGTAAGGACAATAACATTATTATCAGGTGAACATGGTCAGAATTTTACAGTACTCCCACGTCATACATATTATAGGCTGTTCACGATAAAGTGAGCACTTTTGAAATCACTCTTAGAAAAAATCACTGCCCTTGCCTGCATATATTTTAACGGGCGCACTGAGTGACAAGCGTCCAGTAAAGTTGGTAATGATGGATGGGAAATAGTTCCATATCTTAAAGTCAAATTAATGTTGTTAGGTAACTAATTGTGCAAATTGAAATTATTTCCTTGCTTCTCTGTTATTTTTAATGCAGCTAAGTATAAACATTAGTAGATTTCTAATACATTAACTTTTATAATAATTCCACTGTTTCACTTGACCGACGCGTGAATAAATTGATGAGGCCCATGGCAATGTTAACTTTACATAAGGGGGAGGAATACACTGTGTGCGTACAAGCAGATCTTAAGCAAGGCTTTCAAAAGTGCCCATTTCATCGTGAATAGCCTATATCCGTCATCTCGGACAGGAATGATGAGTTTCGTACGAGACGTAGCTTTCACTACGGCCACGTGACGTAGAGGACTTAGCGAATCACCGCGTCATAGCGCCCTGTGTGGCTCACACTTTATAGACTGCTCGCAGTAAACGAGCACGTTTGAAAGCCCTGCTTAGTATCTACTTAGATGCGCATTGTGTATTCTTCCGCCGTGTGTAAAATCAACATTGCCATAGGCCTCATTACTGTAGCCATACTTCGGCCAAGTCAAACTTCGAAATTATTATACAAGTAAATGGTTTACAAATTCACTAATTCTTACACTTATATGCACAAAAAATCCGAGAGCGAAAGAAATCACTTCAGTATTCACAAATGTTTACCTAGTACTTTTATCGCACTAAGACACCACGGAACTACTTTCCCTCCAGCGTTACCAACTTCGCTGGAGCGTGACAGTAATGACTGAAAAATTCTCGATTTCAATGACCTGCAGGCTAGACTCTACAATTATATGTACACTTATGCCGTTATCAACTGCGCATTGGTTGTCTGCTGTCACAGTGGAAGGCGACGATTGGGCCAGTCTTCTCTAGGTGGTGTCATTCATCGTGTGGACCAATGGCTAAAGTTATATAAACACACATGTTTTGAATTCCAGCCTGTCCCAAAATGAATACGCAAATTCTCCAACTCTCTAATAAAATTGTTCCCGTTAAAATATATGCATACAGGGGCAGTCACATTTTCCAAAAGTTGATTTCAAAAGTTCACTTTGCCGTGAACAGTCCTCAGCAGCACGTGACTATTTGGTCGGGCGAACGCTACCAATGAAGTCTAACAGCTGCCGTTACGCCCGTATGTACTGACTGGCAATATAAAACAACTTAAATATAGTTGCGTAGACAGCTGAAACCTAGTTAGGGTTGGTTCGTATACTTACACTTTAACACAATGAGCTATTAAAATGAAGTGAAACAACATCTACTAGAACAAGATGATGACGATATAACTGTTTTGGTGATATAACAAGCTTAAAGCTCGAATGATCATCAAAGGGAAAAAGTGCACTGTCATATATTTTCAACTTAAAAACTTTAACCCGAATAACCAGCTCAACTCGAGCAAGTGACCTTCATTATACTCGTGAGACATACATTTCACCACGTTAAAGTTTCAGAGTAACACGGTAGTAGTGAGGCAACTCCATAAAAATTGCTGAGAAGTTTGTCATAGATGACCTGAACTTAATAACAACACTAAAAAATGAAAGTAGAAACACTATTGTCCATGTATGTACATTTCATTATACCTTTCATTAATGCGTGGTGGTTAGATGCAACCAATTTCGTAGTCGCATGTGATATCACGAATTTGTGATTCACTTGTCATAAATAATTTGGTGTCGCCGCTTCCATGTCCACTATCAAAAGAATAATGTGATTTCGAGTTTCCGTCGTAACTGGAATCCCCTTTCTTTGTGTCGTTGATAATCATATGGCAGCAATGATTTTCTCATCACCCGGCCATTCACGAGGAATTAAAGACGAATGACGTTTTTTCTGACACCGTGGTTTAATGATTATTTATGCCTTTGTGAGAGCCTTGGGTCCAGCCTTTTAGCCTCTTCATGAGCACTGAGAACCCATTTCAAATATCAAAAAGCGTCGACCGTAACAGGTCGAAATATTTCAGCAGAGTAGGACACACAAAAATTAAATGATATTTTAATGACATTTTCGTCTATTAACACCATCTACATCTTTCTTTTTTAAGGGTTTTATAATCGAATATGTGGGTCTGCATATCTGTGTGTGTGTAAAAAAAGGTTGTAAAGAGGGGGGGGGGGAGAGAGATTAGACCTTAATATTGTTACATATACTTAAAACTACCCTCAATTTGCATCTAAAAACAGTACACATATCCACGACTTTCCAAAGACTTAAATTTGAAACCTCGAGGTTGAAGGGACGCCATAGCGACGATGGCCCCACAGATCGCATTTTAATTACAAAAGTAAATATACTGGAATTTTCAGCAAACATTGTATGACGTCGACTTCAAGAGACCCTTTGTCATCTTTCAAGAAATAAAGTCGTCTCATTTTACTGATTACTTTTTCTGAAATGTTGAGCTCTTATAATGTGGTCATGAAAAATACCTTCGAAACGTAATTATAGTTATAATAAAAAAGTAATTTTATTTATAATATAACAAAACCAAGAACCTAGACAACGAAGAATAATTACCATAGAAACTAAAAGAAAAATAATTTATGTAATAGGTGATATTAACGTACTTAAATATACTTTGTGTAGTAGGGGCGGGCCGGTTCTAACCAAAAGGGTATACCACTTTTATTAATTGGATTAACCCTTTAATATCAAATGGATTGACATGGTCATATTGAAAGGATTACATTTTAATCCGATGTTAATTCGATCAAAAAATTATTAGATCTTTGTCCCATCAAAAAAATTATCCGAAATTAATCCGATCAAATTTTTTTATTGTGTGTGATTGGTACTAAAAAAAACTAAGGGACAATTTTATAGTCTCTATCTTTCCTTTTGTGGATTGGTGAGGATCTCTGGTAGATGTTCACCCTCTAAGCTCTGGCACTCGGATGAGGTGCGGCATGTTGGGGACGAGGTATATGTGGTGAGTTTTGTGCAAGAGTGGTATAAGTGTAAATTTTGTGTCTCGTAGACGATGTTGGTAGATAGGCGACTTTGAAAAGTAGTATAATTCCGAATGCAATTGGACGTTAGAGAATTTCAGAGTGTTTAAACTATTTCTGCATATATTTAAATAACATGAGAGAGAACTAAAAAAAATAAGGTGGTCTCGTAAAGAAACAAGTGCAATTAGGTGAGTCTCCAGTATGAAATTATTACGTAATGAAAATCAATTAAACGTAAAGAGATGAATACATCTACAACATGATTTTACTACCCCGAGCTGTAAGTTAGAAAATAATTTACACTAGAGAAGTATAATGAACGAACACAATTATGGGAATAACAAGTGGAAAACTATTATAATTGCATGAGTCTCCAGTATAGAATTATCGCTCTACAAAAAAAGGCTACATAAATTAAATGACAGTATTCCAAAACACAAGATATATGAAAACACGTACACTACTTGACGCCTCTCGCACATGCCTTACATGATACACGTCTGTTTGCCTGTGAGGAACTTCTGAAACATAATCCACAAGTTAAAAGATATTTATAGATTAACATGCGTAAAAAAGAAAATGTTTAATATACATCCACTCGCTCGGGAGCTCAGTGAAGCACTAACTAGGATATAGGACTTATGTAATGAAATCGTACCTCTTCCAAAACACATCCGTCTGCCTTGGAGGCAGGTGAATCATCAATGAAATGAGTTTACGTCTAGTGGCTGACTCTATATATATATATATATATATATATATATATATATATATATATATATATATATATATATATATATATATATATATATATATATATATATATGTGTGTGTGTGTGTGTGTGGTGTGTGTGCATGTGTGGGGTGTGTGTGTGTGTGGTGTGGTCAGAGGCTGACAAGCGACTAAGGCTATAGCTACTCGGAAAAAGATGTGAATACGATTTACATAACAAATGGATAAAAATTATATTTATGACACTTGTACTAATATATATATAAATTAGACTAGTTTAATTAATTTAAAAAACATTATTAAGTCATACAAGGAGCTCTCCCAAAACATATTCGTCCACCTCAGAGGTCAGTCAATGAATGACTGGATTGTATGACATGCACCTGCTTATAAGCTGTTTTATATATATGGGGAGTGCGACTGAGTTGAAATTTATAACTGACAGAACCTATTTCCCTACCAAGTTAATATTAAGAGCTTGATTTCACTATTCATCCTACAACTACGTGTATGTATAAAAATAACACTACTTT
Source organism: Dryococelus australis (assembly GCA_029891345.1). Taxonomy (NCBI): domain Eukaryota; kingdom Metazoa; phylum Arthropoda; class Insecta; order Phasmatodea; family Phasmatidae; genus Dryococelus; species Dryococelus australis. The sequence continues at coordinate 281,716,570 of CM056994.1, forward strand.
ATAAAATGAATTATTTTAAAAAAAAGCTCGCACTACAATTTTTTGCAGTTAAGTCTGTTAAATTTAGGACACTAGTTACCAATACGACAGTTGAAAAATCATTCCAATTTTCATCGACCATACACATAAACGGGGTTTACGCGATAAACGTACTATATATGTTTAACACCCGAAATTTATTTTGTTCCTGATAAATTAAAAATATTTTATACTAACACTTTCCGAAAGCCACACCCAGTGAAGTTTACTGTTGCGTCACAAAGCCAGCTAACAGCCATGCCTGGTAAATACATGTATCCTGGCCAAGTGTTTGCGAATAACTAACATGGTGGTGGACAGCTAAAGCTGGTCACGTCGCTCCTTTTTGCAGTCCCCCTCCACGACCATTGTCCAGAAGATGACTTTGTGCAAAAAGAGAGTTCTTTTCCAAGGTTACGGAACAACACCCCTGAGCATGTCTTTGGTAATCCATCCACCCCCCTCCCTCCAATGCAGAGTTCGTTTTCGGAGGTCTGTCCTTTCTAAAACTACAATCTATGTACCCCCTGCCCTTCACCCCACCCCAGATCACCAGCCCAGGTCGCGTCCTTTGTCAAACAACAACAATTGCAGACACACCTCAAGACACTAAGTTTGACACTTCCAAAGCAGTGACATGTTTGAAAAACTATTCTTTACCCAAGAATTGTGGACTCTCCCGAAAATCTGCCCTGTCCGGTTCTGTGAGAGGAATAGTTACTCCCCTACCTGCCCCTACCTGCCCCTTCCCCTGACTTACCATACCTAGGGCTTGTCAATAGCCTTCAAACCATTGTGCCAGGAGATGTTGAAAAATTCTCGTATTTAGAGTCTCAAGTGTCGGAACGTTTATTTCCATTGAATAAAAATCTCAGAAATTGTGCTGAAAAATTATTCCCTTAACATTAATATCTAGATTTAAAATAATAGCACTAGATATGTAACTGTATTTACCAAAACGCAATTTATTGTTTCTGAATAACTTCCACTATCACTAATGATTTTAACACTTCTTCTATGAGACCTATCAAATCGTGATTGCCAAAGTGAAAACTTTTTATAAATCTTTGATATAATTTCCCGAAAAGTAATTTTATTTCGTTCATTGTTATTAGTATCGAATTTAATGCAACAAAAGAAAGAAATTACAACCTTTCTAACACTGGAACCCAAGCTTACATGTATGGCTGTCTAAACCCAACCCAGATGTTTAAGAGAAACTAGATAAAAGTGATGTTAGGAACACACTATAAACATCGACCCAAGATTAGTCCTATCTCTCATTCTTCTATCCTCACTATTTACAGCATTGAATCCTATCATTAATGTAGGATCAATATTACCTTTTGTTTGTAATAGACAGCAGTTATGTAAAACTTTACACTCTCCCTGCATAGAATTCTTCTTAGGAAAAAAAAATCTAAGTTGTGAAAAAAAAGTTGCTAATACTTTTAAAGAAATATATAATTAAAATGATTTGAACACGCAGGATTATCGCTAAAAAGGAAATCCAATGAAACGATAATCCAATCAACAAGCAGATTGTTTGCAGAAAAAAATCCATTAACTATCTACATATTTATTAAATAAAATAACTCATCCATTATGAACAAAATCCTTTTATTTAGTATCATAATTTTACAATCATTGTATTACAATATTTTAAGATTTTGATTCTTAACCCAGGAGTCGTGTACTTTTGAGAAACCCCTACATCGAACAAAGGATATATCTTTCTTCCTTTTAATGATTTTATCAATAAAATGTTTATTTGGAGAACTGATTACTTGCAGTTCATATTCTTAAAATCCGCCTTTTATTGGCTCTCCGTCATAGGTTTCTTGGTAATACACTCTGCAACATGTTTGTCTAATTGAAATAATTTCATAAGACCAATTAACCATTTTTTTTTTCAAAGATTCCTTTCTGCTTTGAGATATGTATACATTTGTCCAAATTGAACTTTGGTTTTCTTTTGTCAATGACTTAAACATTATTATAAACAGTTTTCATTAGACTATTATCCATAACTTCTTTAGGGACTATCTTGATAGTTCTATGATTTCTGGAATTATAAAATTTTACTATTTCAGGCAAAACATCAACCCATATGTAAGCCCCCTTGATGTTATATATTAACTCCTTAATCGATTTGTTGAAACGTTCCACAATACTGGATTTAATCTCCGAGTACATTGCATAGTGATTAATACCATATCCAGTCATTAGTTTCCGGAAAGGTGTACAGAAAATTTGGCTCCTCTATCAGTTTGGAGCAAATTTGGCTTTCTCTCTTCCAAAACAGTCTTCATTACATCGCTGACCAGTTTCCCAGTTTTGTTTTTCAAAGGTATACCCAACCATATTATGAATAAACATCTGTTATGGTTAACATATATTTGTATCACTTATTGTATTTGGAAAGGAAAGTCATTTCACACAAATTGGCTTGAAAAAGATCGTTTAAGCCCTTAGTAATAACTCTTGTTTTAGGATATCTTGTCCTGGCTGGAGCATGAAACTCTTCAGAAATATTATTAAATTTCATTGGTAATATAACCATCTTCTTTCAGCTCTTCAATAATAGAAATTATTTCGTTCATAGGTGAATTATTCCCAGATTCTATCGAAGCGATAATAAGATTTAATTTATCGACCAATTCATTAGGATTACTCCCATATACAGGAGAAAAAATGATCACCAACTTCATCTTTATATATTCCACTTCCGACAATATCAGTTATTAAATGTGTTTTAGGATGATTTTCATCTCCTGAACGAATGTTATCATTAGTTCGACGAATAAATGCTTAATATTTCTGCAAATCAGTGTCGGAATATCCATACAGAAAGTTTTTAAACAATAATTCAAACAAACCTTGACACACATCAGTTATGTAATCACCAATTTTAATTTTGTTGTCAGGCAGAAACGTTATTATTACCGAATCTCCCAGGAACCAGACTTTGTCATGTCGATAAACAACAAATGTCGTATCATGCATACACAAAGATTGTTTTAAAACAAAATAAGGATATGTTAAATGAGAAAGTGGTTGCTTTCTGTTCTTCTTTGTTAAAGGTTGTTCTTCAGTTTTAATTTCCAAAGCTGTTTCATTAGGCTTATTCAACACAGAATGCAATGTGTTCATTCTACTTGTAACAGTTATAAATATTTCTTTGTTTAAAACATCCTACTCCACACAAGCTCGTTTGGCTTGTAAATATTTCTCTTTCACAGCAGATATAATGTTATGTAATTCTGGAGTAAGGGTAAACATGTTTTGATATTATTATATTCAATTCAAATTATTTATATATGAATTAAATCATTGCTTTTTGATAGCTGTAGTAGGTCGAATAACTGTTTACTACATCGATTAGTTTGTGGTTTTTCAATCTGATCAATATTACTTAAAACAGCATCTAATTTAGTTACAATTTTAGCTTTCAAATCATTAATAAAATAATTTATTCTTGTTTCCAAACCATTATTTTGTTTTCTCAAACCTACTTGCATAAGTAAACCAAATTTTTATTGATGTTTATATTGTTTATATATTGCATTATTTGTTCCATTCATGTTTCAATTTGTTTTATAATAGTATCGCTTACCATTTCATTTATTTCAAGTTTTAAATTTTCTTGCATTTCTGTAAGTTGTGTTGTAAAAACTATGTTTGTTATCTCATTAAAGTCTTTACCAAATCCATTTAAATGTTCTTCTATTCTAAATTCATTACTCCGCAAGTCATTACCAATATTGGTTAGAATATTTGCAATTACACTCATGTTTTTATAAACATAAACATTCAAATCCATTAACTTATTCATTTCTATTGAATATCATATGACTGCTATTTAAATACATTTAGCTTAATAGTATTTAAGTCTTCCACATAACTTTTTTTAACCACATCGCTATCTTTCACAGCCATGCCCATATTATGTAATATATGTGGGTTCAAATCACAATTCCCATCACAATGTTTGGTTAAATAGCTATTGTAATGATTATGTTTCATATCGCTATGTCCAAACTTTGAAATACCCATTGCTCTTCACTTGAAAGTAAAAAACTGTCAAAACCAGACCTAAATCTGCCTTTATATAGGGGAAGTGGTAGTATAATCACAAAAAAAAAAAAAAATTGCAGTTGTCTTTCCAACAGTAAACACACATATCTTTAAATTTTGTAAAGGTCATATCGCCTAAAACATGATCATTGTAAATATGTTGCAGATTCATATTATCCATTTGAAACACAATGACCATATTTACATTATTGTCCAAATTATGTTTTGATATACATGTGTAGCTTTATGACAGATAAAAACAATCAGCATTTGAATCTCGATCAAAACTAAAATATTGTTGTATTTCACCCTGCGATTCACACCAAACATCACCAAAAATAAATACAGAATATGGTAATGCTTCATTCAGAGGCACTATATCTTCTTTATTTGTAAAAAGTAAATATCGCACTTCAATTAATGACAAAATGGTCACTAATTATTTATATTTCTCTTGTTGTAATGTTTTCGAAAACACACATACATTTTCAAACTTAAGACCATTTGGATGTTCCAACAGAGACATAATACCACAAGTTTTTCCACATGAAGAAGGACCGCTTATTATACATAGTATATTTGATGGTAAAATAATACCATGTTTCTGTTCGATTACATTTTCTTTCATATTTGCAATTACCGGCAGATGTACATTTGTTTTATTACCTTCATTTCTACACAATTACATACCATACCAACCTAAAACTATATATGTAGGTCTATAGATAGGCCTGCGTTCAGTTCGAAAAAATGGCTCATACTAAACATATCAAAAAAGGATCGGGTGTATTGAATACATTGATTTATAAATTACCATTTGAATTGCATTTACTGAAATACAGGAATTGCAGATCAGGTACTAAACTTGCAAAACGTTAGGCATGGAACGATCAAGGATTAACTCTTTTGATGACGCTTGTAAAGAACACTATATTGTTTACATTCGAAGAAACGATTTGAAAGAAAGACATATAGTGGATACAGTTCTAGCCAATAAAGCAGCAAATATAAGGATGAATCCATCTACATCTACACATGAAAAGCTTGGAGCTTGGGTTGTTGACAAAGTTATGCATGCAATGGTGAAGAGAGGTATGTGTTTAAAACGTAAAACTAAAAGAAAAACAAAGAAAGGAGAAATCATTCCATTGCTATTTCTAGCACTAACAGCTCTTGGATCTATCCTCAGAGGGGTTTCAGCAATTAGTATAGCAGTTAAATCAAAAGATAAAGGAATGTAATTGAAACTGTTTAAAGTTGGACAAGGATGAAAAAACTCCAAACGTGGAAAATAATGCAGAAAGTCTTATATAGTTTTCCAAAACGTGCACTTACAAACAAAGATATTAATGTATTTGTAAAGAAACTGGATATTCCCTATTTTCGAGGTGTGTATATGAGAGATTATTTACCTAAGAAACCAAATCTGTTTGAATGTATGATAGTTAATTTTGGATTCTATACAAAACGAAAGATGAATTGGGTTGCATTAATTAAGAACATAAATTAAACATTATATTAAAACAGTTTCGGCTATTTACTTCCTGCAATTGAAACATATAATTATTTTTAAAACACACAATTAAGATACAACTACCAAAGTGAACAATTACCAAATACAATTAATTGTAGACATTTATGTTTATGTTTTTTGACTATAAATAGGATATATAAGTAAGTATAATAGTGAAACATATTAGAACTGTGTCAATTTCATTGATATTAAATGGAAATTCATCACAATTGTGTGTAGTATATTTTCATGCATTGGAGTTAAATGGATAATGGCAAATTAGTCTAAACAAATTCGTAATTTACAACAACATACCAAACAATGATAAACATAACCATCATTTACGACTAATATTGGTGAAAAAACATACAAAATTGTGATACCGGTAGGATCTTATGAGTTGGATGTTACTTAGAAACATTTATTAAAGTGGCATTACCTGAAGATATACATTTCCGATTACGTGGCAATCCAAATATGTTAAATAGTGTAATATATAGTAATGTTGATATCAATTTCTCAGAAGATACTTCAATTGTAAATATAGTAGGTTACAATGGAGAGTATATCCAGCTAATCAATTACATGAATAATCCAAACAGGTCAAAATATTATTGGTTAATGTATGTCCTATAGATGTTAATATTATAGGCGGTTCATATTTGAATGCAAAACCGACAAATACAATACAGGAATTTACAAATGCTATGGCTCTACGATATAAAATAATTGAAAAACCAAATGCATTGATATATTGTCCAATAGTCATGAATCATGTTGATTAAATAGTTGTTACAACTGTTGATCCAGATGGTAAACTTATAAATTTTAGAAACAAAGAAATTTCAATCCATTTACATGTAAAGAAAGCTATAAAACACTTGCATTCCATTGTGCATTACAATTGTAATGTGTATTGTGTAAAATAGTAAATTTGGACATAAAGAAGTCGGTTCTTTTAAGAAATATGTCATTAAAGACCATATTTCAAAGAAAGGAAGTTTAAACATAAACATACAACATAAAATGCTCACTTCAAGTAATATACCCATGAAGTTAACACTAGGTAATAAATTGTATTTAAAAGAATTAGGATATACTTTATTAGAAATGGAAAACATACTTAATGTTGATGAACCGATCAGCTATGAAAATGCAATCACCAATATGGAAATAGATATGTATAAACCTTTCTGAGCAGGCCCATACTCGTTTCCATTCGAAAGGATTTCAATACAATATCATGATACTTACACGTTACTGTCTAAATCAAGTTTAAAGTTTAGAGGAACAATTAAAGACAGGTGATGCAAGTAATCTAGCAACTACAAAAAAAGTAAGAAATGGAATACTTCATTTAATCGACAGAATTGCATATCTGCTAAATGGTGTGGTAATCTATCAAACACAAGATGTTGGAATTATTTCCAAAATAAAGAACTATCTCTTGGGAACTGCAAACAATCTTTATACAGGGCTTTTGGATGGGCAGAGCAATGCTAGTGATTACTCACTACAAATAAACTCTGGTGGAAAATACGAAGTTGTTATACTGTTAAGTATGGTTTTGGGCTTTTCTGAAGACTACAAACATGTCATATTAAATGTTAAACAAGAATTAGTTATTCTATTCAGTAATATGCATTTGAATGCTACATATGATACAGCTAATAACAAGGAAGCTGTAACATTCGAATTAAGCAGTGTGGAATGATTGATGCAGAATATTGAAATCAACACTCATGAACATGTAACATTTTTAAAATTGAAGGAAAAAGGGATGAATTTAAATATTGCATTCAGATCATGGAGCTTAGAGGTTTTTCCTTCTCTACTGATAGCTCAAAACATAGTGTGGAGTGTGAAATCAAGTTTTTTGTCAGAAAAACCAAGATATGTTGTCATTTGTTTTCAAACAAATCGACAAAACATTTTAAAAGCTGATAGATCAGTATTCCATAATTGTGATATGAAAAATATTAAACTGTATCTAAACAGTCAATCTTACCTCTTTGAGGATTTAAATATGAACTATGCTATTGGTGAATTCCTTATTTCCTATCATATGTAAACAAAGTTTCACAAACATATTATAACAAAAGCAGTTCACCAATCCTAGAACCCAAAACATTTAAAAGTAGAGGAACATTATCTGTGTTTGATGTAAGCAAACAAGTTGCCATTATTACAAATAGCATGATTATTTCCGGAATTGAAATAATTGCAAATACACCAATTCCAGCAAATACACACACTTACACTGTGATAATTCATGATAGATTAGCAACTTACAATGTAAGAGATAAGCTGGTGAAAATAATGAATTGATTCAGTAGGCGATGAACCACAGCTATGGCGAGATGTTTCACAATGTGCAAGGATTTCAATCTGCAGAAAATATGTATTATTAAAGCATTGGCTATTACTGAAATGGAAGAATATACAAATGTATTCAGCTTGAAAGCACCATTTGACTGGAAATATCTAACTCCTAAATACAAGAAAACAAATAGATGGGTTGCCAACCATCACCATGGTTTAAAATTGGAGAGTGGGTGTAGACTATGAGAATATTGAAGATGTTTGCAAACATTACCTAAATAATTGTGAAATATATGTAGGTAGAGTTAAGCAGAAACACATTTTCTAAAGTGTGTATAACGTGAAAGTAATATATATATATTTAAAAAGTATACAATTGCCCCTCGTTCAAACAATTGTGTAAAACATATAGATCTAATTCATCCTTCTCTGCCGAAGAAAACTCAAAATTAATTCTAACTTGGGCAATGATGTCTGATTGGGGTGAAACAGACTATGATCACCTCTATCCCTAATCGCCTGTATATATTATTAGAGTGATATGGCATTGTTTAGGATAAGTGAAATTTCATATAAAAAGTATTTGGTCGTATGGTTTCCACTAGTTCATAAAGTCAAGAGAACAAAATAACATGCTTGTGCATACAGAAATCCAAATATAATGTGAATATCAGCAAGTTATTAGCACGCTGGATCAAACCATTCCAACTTTGTTTTGGAAATAAATAATTGTGTGACATCCTACAGTTGTTATGTATTTCGAATCAACCTGTATTTGTTTGATGCTGTGTGTGTGATAATTTTTTGGGTTATTCTATAGTTACGTATGTGTTTTTAAACATTGTATATTTTGCTTTGTCGAAATAATAATAAAATGTGTTTGTATATATTTTTATAAATAAATATGTCATAAAATTATTTAATTTGTACATTTATCTAACCTATTCTTTATTAAAACTGAACTTGAACTAACCATTAATAAACCATATTGGATAAGACATGCTTGATAATAGATAGATTGTAAGTCAGTGATCATGTACTCATAAAAGGAATAATGAATGAAACATGTAATTAAAGAATATATAAATTTGTTCCTGCATGTAAAAAAAAAGCTAGATATGCACAATTTTATAGATGTTTAAACTTAAATAAATCACGTAGAATATTTCCTATCAAAAATTATTAGCTAACAAATTTTTACTCGATTCAAAATCTTAGACTTTAGCACATGCCAATTTCTCCAGATGTGCAAAACGTTTAGACATCTACGATCTTAGCAGTGTGACATGCGAATTTCTCCAGTCATAAACCTTCAAGGTTAAATTTCAACATTTTTCCAATAGTACTGACTACAAAACCCCAAATCTCAGAGGTTGTCAGCCTGACTCCAACAAACCCCCGCAAAACACATTTTGGTTTTATTATACCCTAGGGAAAGTGTCTCTTTTGACAAAGCAAACTGTCAAGGGACTTGGTCCGCCCTGGAAGGGAGGATACTTTAGTTCAACGATATTAACCGACAAGGATAGCAAGGTCAAAACATCTTCCTAGCTGTTTGGAAACTCTCGTGCAAAATATTGCATTTTCTACTTGACAAAAATTAATATTCATTTGCATGATAAATTATGCAAGAAAATATATTTAAAAATACAGAAGATTTATGAATAAAAATTAGAAAATATTTATGAAACATTTACTTCCCCATACACACTAACAACTGCCAACCAATTTTAAAATTTCTTATAAAATAGAATTTTAATTTTAATTGAAAATGTTTTCAGACACATTAATGGAAAATAAACCCATATATGTTTAGTGTAAATATGGTTAACAATATATGGATTAGAAAATGGGAACATATATACAAAAATTAGATAGTAAAGCATAACACATTTCTTGACTAAGATAAGAAATATTTTGAATTAAAAAAATTTTAAGAAAATTTAAGTTTTGTATAAATATTAGCTGATTTTATAATATTTCGAAATGTAATACTTGATTCGTTAAAAAAGTAATTTCATTTAAAGTTTCTAAAACCAAACGAAATGAATAATAATACGTTTAAAAGATTAAAGTAATTTTAGAGAAAGTACAAAGAGGCATAATAGCAAGTATGCTGGTTTCTATGGATTATAATACTTTTTTCTATGAATTATATATATATAGCTTTATTGATTATGTGTATTTCTATTACATTGGTTATACTTTTAATTGATTATTAATAAAAACATAATTTATTTGTTATGAAGCAAAAGTTATTTTAGTGATAAACAAATTTTATTCATTTCTTCGAGGAAGAAACTTAGCAGAGAGGTTTATCTCAAAGGTTGGGGTGTTGGATTGAGGATATTTGAAAGTTATGGGTGCTGGAAGGGAGAGGGTAGGTGTTTAGACTTCTGACTTCTGGTTGGAGGGGAGAAATCAGGCTTCTCGAATGTTTACCTGGGAATTTGAAATTTTTATAAATAGAGGTTTAGCACCTACGCTCCCTTCCACTATTTCCAGTTGTTAGTCAGTTCGGTTTGCCTTAGCATGTCGAGCACATATGAAGATTATTTTAACAAAGAACTTACAGATTTTGACTGGGATTATTTTAATGGCCTATTGAACAGACCAGTTGCTTTGGCAAAACATTTATTCGATTTTTTGGATGATGATGAAGAAAGTGGTTCTACTCTACAACTGTTCCTCTTGTCAACAGTTTGAGTGACGAATCCAACATTGATGCCTTCGATATCGAAACAAAGTATATTGAAAGCTGCACTAACAAGACAGACAGTAACACCTTCGACGTCGAGGTCTACAGCAACACTTGCGATATCGTAGTTTGCAGCACCGCCTTCGACTTCGAGGTCAGCAGCACCGACTGCGATGTCGAGGTCTACAGCGATGTCTTAAACATCAAGAACTGCAGAACCGTCTGCGATGTCGAGGTCTGCAGTACAGCCTTCAACATCGAGGTCTGCAGCACCGCCTTCGACATCATGGTCTACAGCGACGTCTGCGACATCACGACTTCGAGATTGGAACCTCTACATTTATCATCAGTTATCAAGTCAGGGGAGGCATGTATACAAAAATCATCAATGTAGTTTTGTGTTGCAGTCCACTAGATTTAACCTCAAATAATCTGCAGGATGATATGTCAAAAAACCAATCATATCAAGAGTTTAAAGAGTTTTTAGAGTTCGATGTTGTGACTTCACCTGAGTCAAGTTTATTGTAACCTGAGTCAAGTTTACCATCACCTAAGTAAATTTTACAATCACCTGAGTCAAGTTTACCACCACTGCAGTGTACATTTATTTCCCCAACTTCTCCTCCTTTCATACCTTCACCACAGATAATTATTTATACTCCTATATCATCATCAATATCATCACCCTTAACACAAGTTGTTCCTGTAAAGAAATGCAAATTCAGCTTATCTCTTAACTCTAAACAGAAATTTAAATTAAAAATGCTAACTTACAGTGATGCTTTCTGATACAACATAATTTAATATTTCTTTTCAGTTTTACAATCATAAGGATGTTCAGATGTCATATAGTATAACGGCTTTCAGGTGTAATATGATGTGTAATTTTTTATAAATTTAATGATTTTCACTGGTAAGAGGCTGTGGAGTTTTTACAGTTTTAATGGTTGAAAGTATAAAGTTGGAACAATTTATTAAATATTTCATTCAATTTGTTAAATGTTTAACAAAATTCATTCAAGTTGTAAGGAGTTGTTTAATGATTTTAAAGAAACATCATTCAATTGGTTAAAAATTTAACGAGATTCATTCAAGGTAAAGAGACTTGTTTAACGATTTTAAAAAAGCATCATTCAGTTTGTTAAAAGTTTTTAATGATTTTAAAGAAAGTTAATGATTTATGACATAAAATGTTGGAAAGTTTTAATAAACTTTATTATTTCAGTCATAAAATGTTGGAAAGTTTTTTCAGTCATAACAGGAAATGTTGCGAATATTTTTGCAGTTTTATGATGTAAGATGGTGTTTTGAATAAAAAGCTTGTATAGCTTACACACATAATGATAAATATGTTTAATGATTTTCAGTCATAACATACCCTGTTGTGATTATTTTTAGTTTTATGACGTAAGATGGTGTTTTGGTTAAACAGCTTGTAGAGCTTACACACATAATGATAAATGTGTTTAATGTTTTTCTGTCATAACATACTCTGTTGTGATTTTTTTTTCAGTTTTACGATGTAAGATGGTGTTTTGGTTAAAAAAAGCCTATAGAACTTACACACGCAATGATAAATATGTTTAATGATTTTTGGTCATAACATACTCTGTTATGATTATTTTTACAGTTTTATGACATAAGATGGTGTTTCGGTTAAACAGCTTGTATAGCTTACACATGTTTGGAAAACACATGTTAAATATGTTTGATTAACTTCAGTTGTAACATGTTTAAAGTTTATGATACTAACATGTTTGATGTGAATATGTAAAGAATTTGTTTTATGAATTAAACTAAGGTATGTTTGATAAATTTTTTAAAAACAAAATAATTTTTAATAAAATTTTTATATGTGCAAGTTGACTGCTATTACTTGTTATTTATTAGTTTGAAAATTGCCCAGTCACTATTTTGTGAATGATTGCATGTGTCTGAAATATGACTGTATATTAAATGTTCTTGAGACAAGTAGGTGATGGTAAGTTGTTTGTTTGAATTTAAAGCCAGGTTATTTGTTTGCTCACTTTCACGAATAAATTTTACAAGTTGTTTGCTTACAGATGAGGGAGAAACACTAACATTTCAATTAAAATACATTCTGAAGAGCAGAGTAGAACTTACAAAAAAAATTATGGAGAGAATTGAATACATTGGAATGAATTTCGAAATGGAAGGAAGGAATAGACTTGGTTCTCGAGAAAACTTTACTGGGCCACTAGTCTAGTTCAAGAACCCTGGGGAATTTTACAAAACTGAAAGTCATACAAAAACCTTTTCAGGGCCAGGTAGAATGAGCCCTTAGAGCCACAACACAGTGTTTCCAGCTATCTTACAGCAAGCAGTATCCAACCAACTTTGAAAATAAAAATCAGTTGAAATATCATTAAATTTAACAGACTTCAGCTTCGATAGTAGTTATTTCAAGCTGGATAAGTATTATTTCAGTAATATCACATCAGAAATTTATTTTCTAGGGAAAACTATTTGTAAATAAGTTAAAATATATACACATTTTATGGTAGATGTTCGATCTAGAAATTCTACGTTGGGAAATCAACGTATAAAAATTTGCATAAATATTTTTAGAAAAACAGATTGAAATTAAAAACATTTCGAACAAGTTTGTTTAAAATAAGTTATAAATGTTTGAAAAAGTTAAACTTGAGTAATGCGTAACTATAATAATGGTGTTCTAATTTTGACTTGATTAAGTGGAAATATGAGTGGTTTTTATTACTTAAAAACATTAGCGAGTTAAAAATAAGTCTTAAAGTTGTGTTGGTATGAAAATTAATCATTGATTAGTAAAATATGTTTGCTGGAAAACTGAAATAAGTTTGCTGGAAAATGGGAATAAAGTTTGCTTGAAAACAGGAATAAATTCTGATGGAAACGGGAAAAAGTTTTGGTGGAAAACTGATTATTTTTTAAATGAATTTATTGTGTGTTAAAGACAATTGGACCATATTTCTTAGTGATGAGGAAAATAAAGTTTCATCGGGGGACTTGTGGAATTTTTATTTTGCAGGGAATATGCCAGGATCTTGCATCTCGAAAAATAGGAGGAAGCTTCAATGTTCCAGGGAAAATAGTAGTGTGTTGAGAAGAGTGGGGATGGGGAGATAGCCCAGGTCAGTTCGAAAATCCGCTGCCGCTCCTAGGGATAGCCTCGCTTTGACCTTGAAGCAAGCCTCCATTCATCGCCGAGGCAGTTCTCGTGTCGCAGAACACGCGCTTCCTGATGAAGGGACGGGGGCTTGGCATTTCTCTGGAAACATGTTCTTAGCTAGTGTAAGGGGTTGGGGGGCTGCATAACCTTGAATCGACTGTGAAGGCTTTGCAGTGCTCTCCGTAGATAGGGCAGTCATCAGAAAGATGCTTTCTGACCTTGATGGGGCCGTGGGCAGGATATGCGAAGCGTGCATTGGAAGGGGCAGTTCTTGGCTCATTTATGCGAAGGGGTTGATTGCCAGTAAGCAGGTTTTTGCAGTAATTGATCGATACCAGTGTGCGTGGACCGGAGCTTTGGAAGGGGCAGCCCTCTGAAAACAAACTGCGTTGCAAGTGAGGGGAAGGGGACAGATCACCGAAGACGTGTTCAGGGGCGTTGTTCCGCGACCTTGGAAAAGAACTCTCTTTTCGCACAAATACATCTTCTGGTCAGGAGGTGTGGGGGGGGGGAGGCTGCAACCAGGAGAGCTGTGACCAGCTAAACTGTCTACCACCATGTTAGTTATTCGCAAACACTTGGCCAGGATATACATATTTACCGGACGTGGCAGTCAGTGGGCTTCACAGCGCAACAGTAAGTTTCACCAGGCGTGGCTTTCGGAGAGTGTTAATATAAAATATTTTTGATTTATCAGGAATTAATTTTTTATCCCTGTTAAACCTACATAGTGCGTTTATCGTGTAAACCCCGTTTCTGTGTTCGGTCGACGAAACTTGGAATGGTTTTCAACTGTCGTCTCGGTTACTAGTGTCATGAATTTCATGGACTTATAGGGAAGAAATTGTAGTGCATCCGTTATTTTAAATAATTCACTTTTATCAAGCTGTGTTATTTTTATACATTCATGTAGTTGTAGGACGAATAGTGTAATCAAGTCGTTAATATTAGCTTGGTAGGGAAATATGTTCTGTCAGTCGTAAATTTCAACTCAGCCGCACTCCATGTATGTATAACAGCTTATAAGCAAGCGCACATCATACGATCCAGTCATTCATTGACTGACCTCCGAGGCAGATGGATGTGTTTTGGGATAGCGCTCCACACACAGACACACACATACATATATATGTATAGTTAGGCTCTAGACATAAGCTCGCTTCATCGATTCAGCAGCCTCCGAAGCGACGGCTGAGTTTTGGGAGAGGTGCGATTTCATTACTTGTTTAGTCATTTTCATGTCCTTGTGTTCATTTGCCGTTGTGTATTTTCATTAAAATATCCAAGTGTTTTTCACCTCAGCCTATAATCAAACATAGATTATGTTTGCTCTCAACAAAGGTTATAAGTTGACGTAAGTAATATATCCAAGTCAGTGCTTTACTGAGCTCCCGAGCGAATGGACGTATATTAAACGTTTTCTTTTTTACGCGTGTTAATCTATTAATTTTTTTAAGTGTGGTTTCCGTTTCAGAAGTTCCTCACAGGCAGACGGACGTGTATCATGTAAGGTATGTGCGAGAGGCGTTAAGTAGTGTACGTGTTTTCATATATCTTGTGTCTAGGAAGACTGTCGTTTAATTTAAAAGGACATTTTTTTGTAGATCGATAATTCCATACTGGAGACTCACGTAATTGTAATCATTTGCCACTTGTTATTCCTGTAGTTGTGTTCGTTCGTTATATTTCTCTCGTGTAAATTATATTTCTATATTACAGCTCGGGGTAGAAAAATCTCATTGTAGACGTATTCATCTCTTTACGTTTGATTGATTTTCAATACGTAATAATTTCGTACTGGAGACTCGCCTAATTGCACTTGTTTCTTTATGAGACCAGCTAGTTTTTGTATTTCTCTCTCATGTTATTTAAATATATGTAGAAATAGTTTAAACACTCTGAAATTCTCTAACGCTTAATTACATTCGGAATAATACTATTTTTCAAAGTCGCCTATCTACAAACACCGTCTACGAGAGACAAAATTTACACTTATACCACTCTGGTAAGAAACTCGCCCCATATATACCACGTTCCCAACATGCCGCACCTCATCCGAGTGCAAGAACTCAGAAGGTGAACATCTACCAGAGCTCCTCCTCAACCCACAAAAGGAAAGAAAGGAACTAATAAGATGGTTTTTAGTACACTTTTGCACCAAGCACACACAATAAAAAAATTGATCGGATTAAGTTTGGATTTAAAATTTTTTTGATGTGACTAAGATCTGACTAAGAATTTTTTGGTCGATTTAAAATCGGATTAAAATTCAACCCTTTCAATCAATATGATATCAAAGGGTTAATCCGATTAATAAAAGCGGCATCGCCTTTGGGTTAGAACCGGCCCACTCCTACTAATACTTTGACATAGAGTATACCAAACACAGAAAATAACAAGAAATATACTCCTAACATAAATTATATTTAATCTAAAACTAAGTGATAAACTAAAAAGAAATATCCTCGAAGTAAACAGTAAATTAAACCAGTGTTTACGATTAATGTACCTGTATAAATGTATATATAATTTCATGTTGGGTGCTATAGTTGTTGAAAATGTAATTGTGGTTACTATTATCCATGATTTTGGTTAGTTGTAAAGGCAGAACTTAAAAACTGGAAGGTTTTTTTAACATGAAGGCATAATTAATAAAATTTAAACGGACTTCTTTAAGGTTATTACTTCTTGCAATTAAGGCAGTGCAATTTCTCTTCGAGTGACCCACGATGGACTCAGATGGATTATATGTAGTTATTAGCCTGACATCATTGGGTCCCCGGTTCGAACTTTACGGAAAACTATTCTCATGTGAGTAGGTTGCCAGATATTGTTTGTAATATTCTCAAGGTTCTCCCATTTTCTTCATCGTTCGTCTACTCTACCTTCTCAACACACCTCTTACTTATACCAAAGGTCATGGAAATATAAAGTCTTGTCCATGTTGTCTAGCTAAGTGCCTTTACCTGGCTTCGTGTCCTAGAAAACTGCATCAAGGTCGTGACGTCATTTGACCGCTTTCCAGATTCACAGCCAAGGGCACGATTGCATCCTAGAATGTCCACTTCAGCCGAAGGAACATGACTCACGTCCTTCTCGAATCCTTGGATGGTTGCCGATGTTCTACTGTTTGAAGTATTTCATTTGTCGGTGTTTACAACTTTTCTAGGCCGCTGAAAACACTTGCTACTGTCACAAACACAAATTAAACTGCCATAGGGTAACATTCTACGAGACATACATCGAGGTTGAAGAGAAAATAAGAGCGTTTGAACTCACAAAGGAACAGTCTGATGGGAAGGGAACGAGGGGGTCATTAACCCGAGGAGATCAAGGACAAGTGAATGAGGACACGTGGTGCTGAATTTGGACACGGCCCAGGTCTATCTGTCTGCGCCAAGCACCGGACACTACATTAAAAGAACGATATAAAGGATGTTCACGATAAAGTCACCACTTTTGAAATTAACCTTAGAAATGAGCAGATTTGTACAAGATTTATTTTTCTAACAATTTCACAGTTTCTCTTGTCCGACGCTTGAATAAAGTGATGACGCCCATGGCACTGTAGCCTATACCAAATTAATTTACATTAAAAGGATTTGTTTTTCACTGAATATTATTATGCTCATTCAGTAAATCTGTGTTTGCTCAAGACATTTACGTTCTTTCCCTTTAGCAAAGTAAATAATTAAAAAATTATTCTTATTGCAACATTATCTACATGTAGGTATTTAGTACACACTTTTAGTACTACTTTAGTAGTAGTATTTAGTACCTACTTTTCCAAGTAGGTACTTTCTATTAACAGGTTTAGTTACCGTAAGTGTTACAAATATCAAAGCAGAATCAATTATTTCGTTTGGAGTGACTAAGCATTCGGTTAGCTGGAACATGTTAAATATTACCAAATTAATGGCACTACAAAATGTGCTTGGTCCGGTGCCGGCATTTTTTTTCGGTTAGCTGTATAGTAATCGGGTCACTTGATTGCCTTTGTTCGAAAATAATGCTCAAGAGTTGTTTGTTACAGCATTTATTGATGATTAGTAATGGTACAAATTATCCTGACGAAAGAAGTTTGACAAGAAACAAAAAAGTAAATCGGTAAAACTTGAAAATATTTCTTTTGATTAATCGGATTATCAATTTGGTATCAAAAGGTTAATCAAAAAAGGTTCATCCTTAAACGGATTTTAATCCGATAAAAATTCTTAATCCGACCTAAATCCGATTAAAATATCTTAATCCTATCTTAATCTGAACAAAAAGGAAAGGATTAAATTTATTGAAAGGGTTAATTTTTTCACTTGATTCTGTACTTCTTACTTTCTTTCTTCTTGGCCGGGGGGGGGGGGCAGCAGGAGCTCTGTACGATGTTGACTATGTGGTGCCGTGGAGGCGATCGGTCAGAGTGGTGAGTTGCAATGTCTTATATAGGTGTAGAGTTGAGTGAACGAGTGTGTTAAGGATTATTAGTTCTAATGTTTCTAATTTTGAGGTGTTTTTAGGGATGTTGGTGGTAGATAGTCGATTTTTGCGAATATATTTAACACACTAGAGAAATTAAGAGTGTTTAAACGATTTCTAAGAGTGGCCTAAGTGTAAATTTTATGTTTTTTTTTTTTGGGGGGGGGGGGGGATATTGCTCGTAGATGGTAGATAGGCAACTTTGAAAGATGCGGTTTACGTGTTAAACAATCAGTTTTAGGAATGCAAATAAATGTTAGAGAAATTCAGAGTGGTCTACGTATGAATGAATTACACACATGGAATCACAAATTTTCAAACGACTTCATGAATAATAATAATCGCAATTATGCGAGTCTTAAACGTAACGTGAGTCTCGAGCTTAGAAATATAATTAACACGAGAGAGATTTTTAACTATGTGAATAACATCTGCTGTCGACAAGTGCAAACTCACTAAACGAAATCCAGCTAGTCAGTATGAATAAATAAAGATTTACAAACGCGCATTTAAATCTTAAAAAGACACAATAGCATAATAGAAATACACGTACACTACTTAACGCCTCTCGCACATACCTTGAGTATTTTTTAAAACACGTCTGGATGATGTGGAGTCCAGCGTAGCAATTACGTCGTCTTATAAGCTGTGTGTGTGTGAAGAGCCTGATTATATACGTGTAGTGAAGCCAACAGATAAATGAGTTGCAATTTAAGAAAAACACTCTGTATTCGTCCTACAACAGTCAACGAAACGACAATTTTTTAACTAAAATTTTACTATTTTCAGAATAATTCACTTTTAACACTAATTATTTCCGTCGAAGCGGAAGCAACTCGCATTAACAACTCGCGTTTTTTGTTACCAAGTGACATGAATTTCACAGATTTAACGGAAATTTGTAGCACGTCTCTATAAAGTGTTGCACGATTACGCTTGGCGGGCTTAAATACTTCTTCACGTCATCTGAGTGTAGAACACTTTGAATTTCTCTAACATTTATTTGCATTCCGAAAACAGATTGTTTAACACGTAAACCGCGTCTTTCAAAGTCGCCTATCTACCGTCTACGAGCAATATCCCCCCCCCCCCCAAAAAAAAACATAAAATGTACACTTAGGCTACTATTAGAGATCGTTTAAACACTCTTAATTTCGCTAGTGTGTCAAATATATTCGTAAAAATCAACTATCTACCACCAACATCCCTACAAACAACTCAAAATTAGAAAAATTAGAACAAATAAGCCTTAGCACACTCTTGCACTCAACTGTACACCTGTATAAGACATTGCAACCCACCACTCTGATCGATCGCCTCCTGGGCACCACACCGTCAACATCGTATATAGCTCCTGCTACCCCCCCCCCCCCTAATATTCAACCAAAAAGAAAGAAAGAAGTACAAAATCAAGGGGAAAAATTAACCCTTTCAATAAATTTAACCCTTTCCATATTTGATTCGATTAATATTGGATTAAGAAACTTTTTTTCTGGTTTAGATCGGATTAAGAATTTTTTAACGGATTAAACCCCGATTAAGGATTAACCTTTTTTGATTAACCCTTTGATATCAAATTGATAATCCAGTTAATCAAAAGTGAAGTTGAACCCGTGCTTCCCTACTACTTGCATACAATATATTAAAATTGTATGTATTAAAACATATTTCTGCTTCGCCAGTAGTAATTTTGCCGAACTCTCTCATGCGTAGCGTTTGGCAGCAAAAGTTACGGGTTCGAAAGTCTGCTGTGTTTACAATTTTTTTATACTCAAAATGTTTAAAGTACGCAGAACCATACAAATCTTAAGTTGTTCCACCCAAATCTTACAAGTTTCTAACAATCAAATAAGAAAAACAAAATAATGTGGTCTTAGCAAAAAAAAAAAAAATTTAATTGCCCCTACAGGGGCCACAGTTGGCGCAGCGGCTAGATCACTCGTCTCACACCAATGCGAACTGGGTTCGAATCCTGGCGAAGCCTCTCTTCAATGTTCGCACGTGGGAATCGTGCTGGACGAAGCCGCTGGTCGGCGGGTTTTCTCTGGGATATACCGTTATTCGCACGTACATTCCGGCGCTGCTCCATACCTCGCTTCACCCTCGTCGGTTCTCAAGACGACCTCTCCACTTTCCACAATTTCCCTTATACAAACAATTAATTTGTCTGAGGAAAAGTTATATTTACTTGACGAAACCTTTTTTCTTGGTGCTGTCCTGAGATGTGATTTGAACCCCGACAAACAACACAGAAGGCAATTACGTCACCATGGCAACACAACCGCCCACGAGTGGGGCGAGATAACGATGGTGTTTGATGGCACAGGAAAAGTAAGTCGTCAGAGAGGAAATGACGAGCCCAGAGGTGGAAGGTGGTCGGCGTATAAACCAGTCGAGCGACTCACATCCATAGAACACGGTTATGCAGATGTGGTCGCTTCGAGCAGCGAACCCCGGGACAATTATCCCGTAACTTTCTGGCTTATTTGAAAATAGTTGCATTCGTGACTAGCTTTCAGCGAAAACTGACCTTGGTGGAGAAACGCTAGAGATAAGAGTAATTGACAAGTAATCGGTGAGGGCCTATATTAGGAATGATCTCAACATTCGCCTGGAGCGGCTTTGGAAGAGCGAAATCAGATTGACCGGGTAGGTAATACAAGCTGGATCCTCCCGCTTGCGAGTCCAGTAATATAACCAAGCACCACTTCACTTGGTGTGAGAGAGGTAGACGTACAAATGTTATATTCCACCGACAATAAAAATAAATTATCATCAAAACACAGCACTGCAGGAGAAAATGTTATGTTCAGGTTAGCTCCGTGGCTTAACTCGCTAACGCCCTTCGAAACACTAGGTTCTGTGTCTGAGTCTTCGGGTATGTTTTGCAGGTGTGGTGTTCTTATAGATGTATGTTTAGTTTCGTGCTCCAAGTGTGTGCGTGCGTCTGAAACACAAAGACAAATACATGTAATCACGACTGATGCACGTTTTAATGACCTAGGTAAGACGTTTTGCAAATTTGTCTCTCTAGTTAATACCAAATCACGTTTAATTCAGTGTTTTTTCAGCGAATCATTAAAATAAACTACATTCATATCTAAAAATTATAAATTGCACTTTATCAATGTGGTATCCTTCTTTTACCATCTCTTGTAGTTTGGGTATCAGAATACCCGACTGACAACCGGCAAGGATATTGAATTACCACGTCTACAATTCTAACTTCTGGTTTAATGTGTCAGGTGGAAGGAGCGTTGTTACACTATAAAAAGTGACCAAAATGTGATGGTTGTATTGATACGGCTTGGCTGTTATACTTTCTGTATAACTCAATTAAATCTTTTTCCTAGACCTGTTGGATTTGGGAGAGAAAATGTAACGGAAATGACGATTTCTTTTGGAGAAAAGATACGTGAGCTGAACAAAAATGTATGGGATATGACTATTGAAATATCAGACAGCTTTTTGCTTTCTTTTGGTGATAGATCGTCCCTCCTATACACCGCACAAATCTGTGATACACCTCAAACTATTCGTCCATCGTTCTGTGATTCGTTTCAAGGAACTGCCTGCGATCACTTCACGAAAAGTGACTGTTTAATGACAAGGGTAGTGCGTTTTTGGCTATGGTATGTCCTTAAAAGAATTTTCGTAGGCAGATCTTAAGCATAATGTTCTGTTGCTTCTCAGTGCTGAACGGATGTATTAAGTCTTCCATTAATCTAT
The DNA here is from genome assembly GCA_029891345.1 of Dryococelus australis. Lineage (NCBI taxonomy): Eukaryota > Metazoa > Arthropoda > Insecta > Phasmatodea > Phasmatidae > Dryococelus > Dryococelus australis. Next base: position 281,738,569 of record CM056994.1, read on the forward strand.
TGTCATATGTTGGCAGGCCCTTAAAATAATATTATTTTAATACTGTATTCAATTTTACGTCTGACGTCAAATCTTGAACATGCAAGTTACGTAAGAATGATATAACAAGCGTGAAAATTACCGGTCATTACGGCTACGCATTTCTGTAGTACATTACATTTAATAAGCAATTATATATGCTCTGTTAAAATATATTTCCACCGCCATAGGATTTACAGACTTATAAATGGTATACACAATTCCCAGTAGTACAGAAATGCCGATTCGGAAGCATGTGAATATCTGCCGCGAGCAAGTTTGTGTAAACAGCAGATGCCGATGTATGTTGTGCCAAAATGAATGGAGGTACGTGAGGCGGCATGAAGTCAATTGTCCCTGAAGACAGCGCAAGGCAGCGCAGCCACTGTGCAATCCTGCGACATAGTGGTAAAACGAGGGTAGTGTCCGGTCGGCGGGAAGGCAGCTAGCTATCTGTCGCGTTCGAGATGCACGGCGTGTTTACAGGAAGTGGACAGGAGGACCGAGCTGGCGGCGGGCGGCCAAGCGCCGCGAAGCCGCGAATGGCGCCAGTGCGGCTGGCTCTCCGCAGGGGGACCTTGAGCAGCCACGAATAGCTTCCAGCGCGAGCTGCTACGCGGGGCGACCGACACAAAGGACGCCGTGGACGCCTTCTGGCCGCCTGCGTGACGCCTGCACCCTTCCTGTGCCAAGCACCTAGGGGATGTTGCCGAGAAACACAGGGCCAGGGCTTCCCTCGCCCACCACATGCCTCCATGGGACCCACCCGTATATTAATTGTATCCGATTTTAAGAACAGATGGCAGCAAGCTCGTAGAATAGAAGAAAGATTTTGGGGAAGAACAAGGATTGGCTAGACACATCTATGGGGTTTCCAAACTACGAAAGGGTCGCTACTGGAAAATGTTTTGGTCGACCTACTGAAAGTTTTGCGGAATCATGTCATAGGACAAAACTACTGAAAACAGAAACCTTGCGAGCCACATTTCCAAGTGATGAGCTTTTATTTGCAACTCAAATGAGCTTTCGCTCTTGTGGCAAAGTGGAATCCTCGAAAATGGCAAAATATGCAAACGCAACATCACCCATACGAGCTTCCTAAATCTCAAAAAGGTTACAACATATTTTGTAGTCCACCAGCGAAGCAGCTCATAGGAACAGAAGCGCTTCCCATGTGTATTGGTGCTCAACTCACCAGACGTCAATACAATGTTATTCGAGAGCATGATAAACAGAGGTTTCCCGCTTATAAAAACGTTCAGAAAAAAAACCATTGTTGTCCTCCGAAAAAAAAAAAAAAAAAACACATCATGCTTTCAGAAACTGCAGCTGAAGTAAACCTGCAAACATTTCTTGAACACACTGCCTCCTGCCTTCTGAAGGCTCATAGGGAAGTATTTCACAATGCAGTAAGAGAACAGTTTAAAACTAACCCTGATTTGAGATAGGGTATTCGATGGTTACCCATAATCAGAATACCAGCAAACATTTTCAAGTGACTCCAGTAGTACAGACTCGGACGTCCTCCTTTCTTCATTTGTGCCTATATATCTAATTGATGACAACTCGGATGGACAAGGGCCAACAGTTTTCTGGCAAAATCCACGATCTTCGTCAAAACAATACTGTAGGCCCATCCGATTTCAGTTCCAACGTAAACCAGTGAATATTTCAAACATGGAACAGGATTAGATCAAACAGAAAATACAACAATTACATCCTTTTTATTGGCGAGTTAGACGGATAACAAATTGAAGTTATCTACAGCATGCTTTTCACTATGATTGACGGCAAAGTGTGCAATACCATTACAGAAACTTCATCCACTCAGAGGTGTTTCCTCTGTAATCTCACATCTAAAGATTTCAACAACCTGGAAAAAGTACGGCGTACGGAGATACTCAATTCTTCAAGACTCAGCTTCGGCTTATCAATGCTTCACGCACGCATTAGATTCTTTGAGTGTTTGCTACATCTTTACTGTAAACTTCCGCTTTATAAATGGCAAGCTTGGGACATCGAGCAGAAGATTATTGTCTTAAGACAAAGAAAACCATTCAACGCAGAATAAGAAAAAGGAATTACTAGTAGACACCCAGAACCAGGCTTTGGCAACACAAATGATGAGAATATATCAAAGTGTTTTTTATAATCAGGCTTTATCAGCAAGCATAACTGGTGCTGACATTGACATCATCAGAAGATTGAACACAATTTTGCACGTTATCTTGTGGCCACAAAATATATGTGAAAAAGTATCGCACTTATGCATTGGAGACAACCCAGCTGTTTGCACAGAAATACTCATGGTACGACATGCCTCCGAAAATTCACAAAATCCTAATCTATGGTCCAGGCATCATCCGCTATGCTTTTGTCCCTATTGTTCAGTTAAGCGAGGAGGCCCAAGAGGCTAGAAACAAGGAATTTAAGAAGTACCCAGAAAGTTTTTCCCGGAAGGTGTCTCGAACAAAAACAAATTAATATGTCCTCAAAGTGCTGCTGATATCCTCAGACTCGCTTATTTCTTCACTCAGGCAGATGCGGAAGAAGAAAGCCACGCAGTCTGATATGGAGGTCCTGGACGTGCTTCGGGAACCAGATGTCCGTTGTGTGGTAGACGACAGCAGCGTCGACACTGACAGTGCGAACGAGATAGAAGAGTCCCAGCTTTGTATAATTACAGTACTCCCTAATCTTGTGTTTCATTTTAAATCTTACTTTTCGTTATTACAGTAGCTTTAAAAGAATCATACGCTACTTTAGTTACCATGTAAATCACATTGAGACAACTGAATTTTTTTTCCTGGATTATGCATGTTTGGCCCCACTGTGCACCGTTTCAGCAACTATGTGTGGTGTGGTGTCCTACACACAGCTTATTGGGCCATTCATTTTCCCGTGATGCTTGACTGATGTGGAGTATCTGCAATTGTTACAATAACAGCCGCTGTTACTTGGGAATATTCCATTAGCAGTGAGACGTCGTATGATCTTCCAGTATGATTGTGCGCCTCTTCACTCCCACCGTGCTATGGTTGAACACTTAAATGTGCATTTACCTGAGAGATGGATAGAACGAGGCGGCCTCCTCGACTGCCAGATCTATCACCACTAGGTTATTGCGTATAGGGATATATTAATGGTATGGTTTACCATAGAACTTCACAAACACACGGGCAACACTTGTACGTATCATGCATGTCGCTACAGAAATCAAAGACAGCTATGTGCAGCTACGTAGAGCAACACGTATGGTTCATAAGCGTGCGGCCAAGTGGATGGACATAGACAGAAACATTTTTGTACATCCTTTGTAACCACTGCTGTGCTCATACCTTAACCCTAGCAATTAGTGACTCTGTTTCATATATTCTTGAAATCGATACTTTTTTTAACTACGTTGAGTATCGGTACGTATTTTTTAGTTGTTTTGCGATGGACATTTCTAAAAACAATAATCATTCTTAGAAAATAATTGAAAAGGGCTTATCCAACAAGATGGTTTACTAGAAATCAAGCACTCGATGTACTTCGTAATGGTCAGTTTGGTATTCCTAAAACATAACTGCGCTAATAAAAACCATTTATAAACGCTTTTTATCCATTTTTGCTGTAATTCTAATTGTTTTGGAAAGTTTTGATCTAGATCATATTGATATAATTTTAAAAATACCTGCAAAATTTTGAAGAATACCTAGAACATGCATCCAAAATAATATCTTCCCTTGGTAACCAGATTACAAAACAGAGAGAATAACGACCCACAGTAAATAAAACTCGGCGGCCATGCTTTGTAAAAAAAATTGGAAGTTTCGCCTCATTTTCTTGACATGATATTAGAACAAAAAGACACATGTTTGTTTAGCTGTTAGAAGTTGACGCCATTGTCGACAACGGAAAACGATTTCAGGTTGAAGTTTTTAACAGCAGGCCGGACATTAGTGAAGACTATCAGCATTTCCAAGGCTATAAATGAAATTTGTATGAATTTCCAATGTTGAAAATCTCGTTTCTAGTTTCTTCAAATTAGGTATAAATCGTGGAATCAAGCGTGTGCTACATTTAAAACTAGCTATCTGACACGAGATAAAAAATGTATTTTGCAAGCACATTAGACTAATGATTATTAGAAACTTGACTGATCTACGCCACAAGTACTAGCTGTGCGTGCCTGATCTTCCAAATGGTTCCAATGAATACTGTCCTAGCTGGGGGAGTTCATTCTCCAAACCGAAAATCATCAAGCACTACATTAGAAGTAGCAAGTCGCAGAACCGCCCGAACTTTTGAACAATAATCTCCATGAATATATCTCAGAGGATATATAATCTCCTCTGAGAAAGGAAGTAATATAAAATTTTTCATGTAGGCTACAATGAAGAATGACGATAGTCATGCATTATAAAATTACGTCGTACCGAATTGTTATTTCCAACGTCTTCTTGAGGCAACTCGATAGGTGGATTTGCCTTAGTCCGTAGATAAGAGAGTAATATTATTTCAACAGTATCAAAACGAGTGCAGCTAAGTGGTTTGTTGACTCTCAAAGCTAAACAAAATTGGCACATAACTCTTCACTTCGTATCATTAGTACATTTATTAAATTGGCCGACATAACAGTATCTTCTTTTCGGCATAACCTCAATTTCAATTTTTTTTATTTTAACTTTGTTTCGGAGAGACAGACAGCGTTATTTGTAGGGGCACACGAATTTCGCGAAAAGATTTCACGACTTGTATTTCAAAACACTTTGGCTCAGATCCACTTTTGTGATTGGGTGATCTAGTTGTTACGCGTGTTAAATGTTTCCCCCCGAATCAGAGACGTACAGTATCGGAGTAACTAAATTCTTATTGGCCAGTCAACTAAGAAAATGTTTCTCACAGACACACGCCGCCAATAAGCAAACGTAAACTGCTGGCAAGCTCGTAGGGTATTGAAATTTAGCATGAGCGGAAATCTTTTGGCGAAATTCGTGTATCCCTAGTTAATTGAATCCGAAAGATACATTTTTCTAGTGAAATTTACGTAACCACATAAACGAACTTTTCTTGTTCGATGCCGGAAATTTGACAGCACATAAAAAAGAACACTTTTACTAACGTGGGGGAAACTGTTGGTCATTATCACTACTCGGCAAGTCAGCACAAACACGCAATTCGCAGCCGAAGAATTTCTATAATCATTTCGCGTTTTCTTCACGCACTTTTGGAATCAAATGCTGACAAATCACCCCATGCATGATTGCTTCCTAAATATGCCATGTATCACAAGCGTTGTGTTAACACAAATAACCTTATTTTTGATTAAATTGAACTTTTACTTATGTTTTATCTATAACGTATATTATTTAATTTGTACTTCACATGCATAAAAGTAGGGAACAAATAGGCGTGTTCGTAAAGCCTAGTAAGAAGCGTTTTTATGCTGCCCAGCACTTTGGCGGTGGAACCACCTCAACCTTACACCACTCAAGGGGGGAGGGGGGCACATGAACCCCCTTTCTAGGAAACTCGTGAATACTGGACAGCAGCTGCGGTCGCTGTTCGGCGCCTTGCTTGCATCACGCGCCCCTCTCCACTGCTGAGGGTTTCGGCGGGTCCGGCGATGACGCCAGAATGTTCTGGTGAGACTGGCTGGCGCTTCGGCCCTCCGCGACGCTTCAAACGAGTTGGGGAAGATTCTAGGTGGCGGCCAAGACACTATATATACTGCCGCAACCCAGTGACCGGCAGTCTTTGATGAAGGCCGCCTTGCCGAGTGTGCGCGAGTGAAGTGCAGTGTGGACGACGACTGGAGATTGCGGGACGACGGCGAGTGGGGTGTTCGTGGCTTGAATGGAAGAGAGTGTGTGAAACCGACGAGTGAAGCCTACTGTGCGTGAGGGAGCTTGGAGGATACTAGAACATTGCGACTGGCGGGACATGGACTGAATTAAGGTGGGACTGAATGGAAGCGTAATACTGTTTTTATTGTAAATATCGGATCTGTCAAATATGGACGCATAAATCATACAATAATTGAATATGTTGATAACCTGTATATAAGGACTGATCTTTAATTATTCAAATTCATTGATTTCTTTGTCATAATTATAAATTTTATTAATTGATGTCAATTGTGAACAGTAGGTGATATCAATCTATTGTGAGATTTTGAGTTCAGAGAATTTTGCTGAATTTATTGGAAATAAAATAAGGAAATTACAATTAATTCTTTTATTTGATTAAGACCTCCATCCCTTAACGAACTTGTTATAGCCACTTAATTTATAGAGATATAAACTGTAACAATATTATTTCACTGAGTGTTCACGAATGCTGTGTATAGGCTGTGTGCGGTAAAACGAGCACTTTCGAGGCGCTAGTTACATTTCCTTACATACATGTTTCGTACTCTGTAATCAAGAACGGAAGTTTTTCAACGAAAAACGCTGTTTTTGGGTGGGCCGCTGTTGGGAATTATGACCCGGGGGGGGGGCGAGCCGACCCCCAATCACTGACCTCCATTCTTCCTCTTTCAAACCCTCCCCCCTCAAAGTGCCCCCTCTTACCCCCTGGGAGGAGTTAGTGGCACAAGGGGGTATGTTTTCCATTTTGTGCATGATTGGGGTATACTTTTCGCCTTCGATTCGGCCTGGGAGACACATTTTTCAACCAATTTCCTTCAAATTTTGGGGGAGGGGTGCCTTTGAGTGACCCCCCCCCTCGCTTTTTGGCAGTTAGGTACTTCGTAAGCGTAAGGCATAAGTCTTAAGGCTTAAGTTTTAAGTCTTAAGTTTAAGTCTTGAGTTTGAAGTCTTTATTCTTAGGTCGTACATTCACTATAATTGCTACTGCATGTCGGGATGTGCGAGCGAGCACATGCCGAAATTCCCAGACGACATTGCACCATAAATACTAATTCGTTCAGTTACCTGCTTCATCTTTGGTGGCTCAGCCCGCGGTTTCCGTGGGCCCGACCCCTGGTTAAAACATTAACCACCTCTCTAAATAATTATTTCCATGTAAGTAATAAACACTGTGTATATTCCTCCACACTAGGAAGTTAACGTCTAAGTATAAAATAAAATATATGTCTATTTATTGACTATTATTCTAAATAATAGGGATTTCAAAAGTGCTCACTTTATAGTGAATAAATAGCTTATAGGTGCAGCAATTTTTAGACTTGGTTGAGATTTTTTTCAGGAGGTGAAGGATTATTCTGGAAGTAGAACCGCGAATAGACTATATTGATTTTCAGAGACAATAATTACACAGTCTGGTATTTTTATCGTTATAGGCTATTCACGGTAAAGTGATCTTTTTTGAAAACTTTCATTTGGAATAATAGTCAATAAATATATTTTATTTTATACTTAGACGTGAACCTCCGAGTGCGGTGGAATATACACACTATGTTAATTACTTACATGGTAATATTTATTTGAAAAGGTGGTTAAAATTTAAAAAATTGCTAAAAGGAAAACGTAACTAGGCCCTATTTAAGATCTACTTGTATTCACGTCTTCCGCATTATGTAAAATTAACATTGCCGTGGGCCGCATCACTTTAGTCATGCGTCTCTCAAGTGAAACAGCGAAATTATTATAAAAGTGTATATTTTACAAATATGCTCTCGTTTTTGCACTTTGATGAATAAAAAAACAGAAAGCGAAAGAAATAATTTAAGTTATCACAAATTGTTACCCAACACTTTTTATATGGCTTTAAGATATGGAACTATGTTCTATCCATCGTTACCAACTTTACTGGGTACATGTCACTCAGTGCGCCCGTTATGCAGGTATGGGGCAGTGACGTTTTCCTAAGATTGATTTCAAAAGTGATCAGTTCACCGTGAACAGCCTATGCTAGTATCGGTCACCCACCGCCCGGTCGTGAAATAAAATAATCTAGTTTCCGGTGTTGTAACCTGGAGAACAGGTGCGTGCGAGATACAGGCGTACACGCATGCGCGTGTGTATTGTCAGGGGGAGGGGACAGAGGCGGTGCAGCTCGCTCATAAACCAATCAAGGTGATTTACGGGTCACGCGGGAAGCCTGTCTATCAAGCTACCCAACTGGTTGGCTTGCGTGTTGAGTACCATTCCACCCTATCCACTCCTCCGGCAGTTTTACTTGCCTGTGGCGAGGGTCGTCCGTAGCAGGCTTGCCAACGTGGTGGTTTCATCACCAAGTGTGGCGAATTGAGAAAATCGTTTGGTGGTCGAATTTCATACTTGCAACAAGCCGAAGAGTTAGTAATTTCTGTACAAATCTGCCGGAGATTATTATATTCGCAGATTATAGCACTTGTGGTCTTCAAAATTGTCCATTTCCCCGGAATCTATTACGCACACCTGGAATGTTTCACTGCGTGTGATTATCTCTATGTAGGTAAATGTGCGGGCTGTCTCTTGCGCCAATAACTATAGGATTAGGCCCATTTGTAAGCGAAGTTTTGGATATCTCAACAATGGAAAACCAATTGTTTTGAAGTATGAATTTATACATATTGAGAATACTGAGTGTTTGTAGTGCATGTGTCAAACGAATACGTTACTCAAGTATTCGAGGTAGGATTTTTTTTTGTGCTTGTAATATTTAATTGTTTTAACAATCTAACTGTGAACGTGTGTGTATACGGTAGTAAAGGCTGTTCACGATAAAGTGAGCACTTTTAAAAGCAACCTTAGAAAAAAGTCACTGCTCCTACCTGCATATATTTTAACGAGCACACTGAGTAACATGCGCCCTGTAAAGTTGGCGTTGATGGAGGGGAAGTAGTTCCATATCTAAGCGTCGAATAAAAGCTGTTAAGGAACCATTTGTTGCAACTGAAACTATTTCTTTCTCTTTCTGTTTTATTTTTAATGCATAGGAGTGTAAAATTCCCAGTTTCACATAACCGACGCATGAATAAAGTGTTGAGGGTCATGGCAATGTTAATTTTACATAAGACGGAAGACTACACAACTTGCATTTAATTATATGTCAAGCAGGGCTTTCAAAAGTTTTCATTTTACAGTGAATAGCATATAAGCAACTGTAAGAAGCAATAATAAATATATTACAAACTGGGACAAATATTGTATATATTAATTTATTTAAATTTCATTAAAAATATATTAGAATTACAATCTGGTGAATTTTGTATATTGATTTAGAGACTTCGTGTCAAAGAAGTTGGCAAGTGTGTTAGGTAGGGACATATTGTTTGTGTGGCGAGGGGGAGGGGGGGGGGGCTGTGAGGGGCGGTGGAGTAGGGTAGGGCATGTGTGTGGTCCCGGGCCACCCCCTCCAGCGACGTTAATCAGGCCGCTGTCGCCGTCTATCACCGCCCCCCCCCCCATTTCCCTCGGCAATTAGCCAGCGACACGCGGTGGCCGTTCTGACGACCTGGGCTCCCTCGCAGCCGCTGTGTTTTACTGCACACAGCCTGCGAGACCCGACCTGCTGTCTGCGCCTTAATGTCGGGCATGGTGCACCCCTCCTCTCTCCCCTCCGCAAACCGCTGCAGGTGGCTGCTTGCCTCACGGAAACGGACCTCGTGGGGTTACATATCATCTCCACCAGACACTCAGGGCCATGTGCAGAGAATAATCTAGTCGCCACTAACACTAGAAACACAGGGAAACCGTCACTAGATGGCTCGTTTCGTATGCTCAGTCGCAGTGGGTATTAGTCCGCCTTGTTTGTAAAGCGTCGAAAAGGGTTGCATGCAGAGAAGTATCTAGTCGCCACCAGTACTAGAGCAGCGGCACTAGATTTCTCGTTTTGTGTGTGATCAGTTACTTTAAGTTGTAGTGGCCCTTACTTTTTAAGTGGAGAAATCTAGTAGCCGAACGACCTCCCTAAATTACCATCTAGTGGAGATTTTCCGCAAAATGGTGGTAACAAGACCTGTATTTTGCTATGATCGAAAGTTGTCAATGTGTATGGGGCTGCATATTCACACATTCCTACTAAGGGGACTATGTAGCTGCGCGTCCAAGGTCAAGAAGCGAGGGAGCGATACGGGCGACAGTTACGTGCACGCCTAGCGTCTCATCGCTCGTACGCGCAAGGCGTGAAGTGTTTCCGTTGTAACGCTGTACTGTGCAAATTAGATCTGTAACATAGGTGTTTTATTACACGCGATGAAAGACCACAGATTAAACTACGTCCGTATCTTTGTACGTATATCTTGCCGCTTAAGGAAATTGCACAGGCAGGTTTTAAAAATGCAATATTTGGCCATTTTCAGAATTTTTTTAAATCCAAGAATAGACTAAATTTAAATTTCAAAAGTAAAAAAATAGGGCCATAGATAATTGTTTTTTATCTTTTCTGGCAAAAAAATCATATTTACAGAACTTTTATTTACAAAGATACGCGTTTACGCGCAAACAACGATTTCACAGAAAACGTTTCAGTACATAGGACTCTCAAAAGAATGTATTTATGGAACTGGAACACTGCATATACGAATATATTGTAATTTTTCATACATATTTGTTTCGCAAAATTAACGTTTACAATATTTCGTATGCAACAGTAATATATGAGTTGCAGTCACTAGATGGCGCTAAACTTATTCAACTTTATTTATTATGTTAGATTTTTAATTTATCTCATATGTAAGTATAAGCATTTATTCATAAATTATAGAAAGATTTACAGAATATTTTTATTTATAAAATAAAGTACGTTTCTATAACATTTAGTCATATTGCACAAGTATATTAACGATTATGCAAAATATATTTAGAAAATCGTACATGTATCTGGTTTTTAAACTTCATTGATTGTTTCAAATAGCAATAAAATAACTTATGTTTGGTGCTGGAGGTGTGTGTAGTAGTGTAGAAGTATTGCTAGTAATTAATTAATGCCTTACTTCATAAATCACTTTTAAAAAAATCTTTTAACTACATTATTTCATAAACTTTCGTTAATAAAATCATAGAAATGGCAATTCCGCAGATATTTATTAGTTGACTGGGAGTATTTACAATTCTACCTATGTTTTCTGTTAATTCCAGCATATAAATAAGATTTTTAAACCGTATAAGAATAATATGCGTATTTCGAGGAGTAAACCTCTCCACTTAATTTCTTACGAGAGGAAGCAGACGTCATAGTTTCCGCGACTTCCTATTGCCTGTATTGCGTGTATCCTCGTATTTAGTAACCATCCATACTAAACTTCATGAATCCTCACTAGTCCTTAAACTAAAAATGATCTCTGTGCATACGAAATGTAGTGACGCTTGGAATCTCCACTACAGGAAGTGATAGTGGTGCTTCATTTCTAGGCGAGTCTGTGCATATGGCCCTCAGTTACATCAACCTTCCTCCACGTCATTATGGCAAAGAATAGCTGAGCATACAGACATGAAGTGACGTGGCGTGGCGTGGCGCGTCCTTTGATGTGAGCCTACGCACTCGTTGAATCGCTGAGCGATGCTCGAAACGAGCCTTCTGCCCGCTTGTCTACTGCGTCTTGCGAAACGTTCCCTATCGTCTGAGTTGCTGGATGGCAAGTAAGCAGGGTCGTGTATGAGGGAGGACGTTTTTGGGGATTCAAACCTTCTCCTTTTGACACAAAGACATTTCACATTTTCACAATTTCACCAAGAATAATTAATAGTGCGGGAGAGTACAACATAATAGGTCTAAATCACTATATTAAATTTCGTTGGAACAAAATCACCGTAATTTCCCTTCCAGCCACCCTAAATACACAGATGTTACTGAAGTGGGAATTAGTTTTCAACTTTTCAGCAATACTAAGTACATATTTGTATTTTTGACGTATAAAAACGCATAAATATAAGGCTCGTGATGGCTATGAGTGTTCTTTAAATTTGACCAGATCATTTTTTTCTTTCTATGAAATTAAACATTTTGAAGCTAAAGTAATTTTTTTTGGAAGTACATTTATCTTAAAAAGGACTGTCTTCAGTTACAGACTGTCCTTTAATAATATTGTAAATTTCTTAAAGATTGAGCTTTATTCTTTTAATCTGCCGTAGTCTTTTTGAAAACAAACTTTCCAAATGTACCTATTTGAGGTCTTCCTAAGTTCAAACCCCTCCCTTTACGAAGCTTTTCTAGGTCCTGCAAGTAAGTTATAGTCCATTCACGGTTAATTACATATTTTTTGAAGCCCTGCTCAAGTTCTACTTCAAAGCTATTCCTCCGCCTCGTGTAAACTATGCTTTACTAAGTATAAAAAATTATACCAAAGGGACAACGCACTGCATTCGTGCGCACTCACTGTAATAATATTTTGCATAACAACTATTTATTACTAGGCATTACCAACACTCCCGTTTTCTCACTGTTTTATTTATATTCATTATAAATAAAATAACATAATTTACAGATAAAATATAATTAAAAGTTTAATTTTACCAAAAAATACATAGCTACTTTTACGTAAACAGATATACAAACCGCTTGTGATACGTGGCATATTTAGGAAATAACCAAACACATTAGGGTTTATACGAGGTGTGATTTTTCCAAGGTCAGATTCAAAAAGTGTGAAGAAGCGGCGAATAAACTACACGAGGCGCTGATTGTCCACAGGCGTGTTGCTGTTCAGTGCTGCCACTTTGCTGGCGCGTGCGGCTGGAGTTCGCGGTATAAGCGGCTGTGTCGCCATGCGGCTGGAGTTCGCGGTATAAGCGGCTGTGTCGTCTCTGTATTCTTCAGTAGTCTGTGTTCGCATAGCACCTCCTCACCCCTCTCCACCACTACTGGCAATCTGCTGGTGGCTGCTCGTATCCCAAAACGGACCTAAAGCCCCTGTATTACTGTCAAATTACAGCCTTCAAATTAGAAGACAAAATACGGCCATCAAATTTTTATCATCCAAAAAATTTTATCAACTAATTAAAGACGCCGGTTTTCCGCGAAAATATTTCAGGACAAATTGTGTTCTAGTACACTTTAGTTCAGAACAACTTTCGCGATCGGATCATTTGAACTGTTAAGCGTCTTATCTGTCTGCCCGCGAATCACGGAAGGTCAGTATCGGAAAACTTAAATATAATTGGCTCAATCATGTAACGAACTGTCTCCACACAAAGACAAGCGAGTCACTAGTCAAATGACGATTGCAAATATGCACATAGGATATTGAAGTTTAGTCTCCGCGTAAATCTTTTCGCGAAAAACAGGTGACCTTACGTAATATTCCAAGCGTTTTGGAAATACGTCACACTTAAAAATTTTTCTGGAAGAATCTAATTTGAATTATTATTTAAAAATTATTTTCAAAGTAAGGTATTTCTTTTGCTTTTCCATGCAGTCCAATACAGGAAGAAATGCAATGAATGTTGTGATTTATTTTCGCTTCTTTACTAAGTCCATCAGAGGTTTTCCCTGCAGAATGAGATTTAATGCGTAAAATTTTGTGCAATCTTGCATTAGAATATCATTCATGCCCAGGCAGCTGCTACATAAATTAAATACCTTTATAACCTACTTCGTCTCCAGCAATTATTCGGAATTTCGAAGTTTCTTGACGTCCAAAGTATTAAACAACTAGTAAATTGTAATTTTTCTTTAATCAAACATTTTTAATGATACCTCTAAAACTGAAATTATGACACGAAAATGAATAATTTCTGAAAAAGGCCGAAAATGAAGAATTTCTGTAAAATGCGTGTAGCTGAGCCATAACAGAGTGTAGAAAATTACACCAAACAGATAACGTACTGCATTTTTGTGCTCGCAGTGTAATACTATTTTGCATTTAAAGGCTGTTCACGATAAAGTGAGCACTTTAGAAATGAACTTTAGTAAAAGTCACTGCCCCTGCATGCATATTTTTTAATGGGCGCACTGAGTGACATTCCCCAGTAAAGTTGGTAACGATGGATGGAAAGTAGTTCCATATCTTAACGTCAAATAAAAAGTGTTAGATACCCATTTGTGATAACTTAAAATTAATTCTCTTATTTTATGTTTTTTAATGCATCGAAGTGTAAAAATGAGCAGGTTTTTAAAGTATTTTCTTTCTTAATAATTTCACAGTTTCATTTGAAAGACGCATGAATTAAGTGATGAGGCCCATAGCAATGTTAATATTACAAAAGGCGGAGGATTACACAACGTGCATACAAGTAGATATTAAACAAGGCTTTCAAAAGTGCTTAATTTACCGTGAACAGCCTATAAAACTGTTTATTACAAAAATATTTATTTTATCCCTGTTTTTGTTCATATTAATTGCAAATGAAAAATTTTATTTTATTAATGAAATGAAAGTCAAAATTTAATTTAACCAAAAATTAGCTACATTTATGTTACGAGAATTATAAAATGCTTGTATAATGTCTTATGGCATATTTAGGTAACAACCAAACGCTTCATACATAAGATGAGTTTTCAATGAGCTGATTAAAAAAGAATGAAGAAACTGCGAATTATTTATATCTACACCCACATCAAAGGAATCGCCCCGACATTTCAATTCTGTATTCGTACCTATTCAGGGACTGCGGTGTTTGAGCGGTTAGCCTGCTCACCTCTCACCATGGCGAACCGGGTTCAATCCCCGGTCCGGGTGACTCCCGGATTTTCGCATGTGGGAACCGTGCCGGACAATGCCGCTGGTCGGCGGGTTTTCTCAGGGATCTCCCTCCTCTCCTTTTCATTCCCGTGCTGCTTCATACTCACCTCCATCATTCTCATGCCGGAATCACGTAGCCCCGACCAACACAGCACGACACGACCAAAAATGCAACCACGACACATTTCAATGTGACTACTTGATTTTACAGCACGGCCGACACCACACTCTCGGCATTTAACCTATTTATTTAGAAGGCGCTGATAGGCTACGTTAGTTTCAAAGGTGGTGAACAAGAGGGGAATTTGTAATAAATAATGGCTACAAATTGGTATCGCTAATGCATACAAAGGTAACATTATTATTTTTAAGTGTTAGATACAGTAATTTTCAATTTATTTTTCTTTTAAGCTGCGTATTTACCATTGTAGGAGACGCTTGCAATACAATTTCATTTTCCAATGTTGTACATTCTGTGCGTCGTGCCGCACGACACGGCGAAGAATAGAAATCATTTCTAATCCAAAACTGCTGGTCGGATGAGAAAATCGGTCGGGCTCACGACGATCTATCTTGTATTTCATTGGCTGTTGGCCGTCGTGTCGTGCGCGTCGGGGCTATGCTATTCCGGCTTCATCGGCTCTCTCCGCCCAAATCTCTTCGCTCACGCTCACGTATCCCGAGGTGGTGCAGAAGCAGGAGGGCATGCCTGTTTATTGGGTCGGCGCGGCGGTGGCTTGCCAAGATATTTAGCAAACCATTTGTCATGCGACAGGGCCGCACAGTCGAGGTACTTATCGCTTCCCCCGCCGACCGGGAGATGAGATCCACCGCCGCTTGCCCTCCTCCCCACCACCAACCATCGCACCCATGCGCGACCCACATTCCCCCGCACACGCGGCCGGCGCCAAAATATTTCGCGAATACCTAAAATAAAGAGGAGAGCTCGTGAATCGCCGAGGCCACGCACCTCGCCAGCCAATTAGGCACAAGATTAAGGCCCCGCTTCACCTCTTA
Source organism: Dryococelus australis (assembly GCA_029891345.1). Classification (NCBI taxonomy): domain Eukaryota; kingdom Metazoa; phylum Arthropoda; class Insecta; order Phasmatodea; family Phasmatidae; genus Dryococelus; species Dryococelus australis. The sequence goes on from CM056994.1 coordinate 281,754,158, forward strand.
TACAGATATTATTTTTCAGCCTATAATTTAAGTTGACCCGTAATTATTGACAATTTTTTACTTTACAAAATTAACATTTTAAGGATTTTTAATATCTTATGTACTTTTAAGTTTACGGCGTGTTATTTAATAGTTGTATAGAAAGGGAGGAAGAGAATGAAGTGAGTGAAGAGATTTGGACGGCTCTTAACATCGAGCTCTTGAGAGCCAATGGGGGTGATTGAGGTGAGTATGGAGCAGCGCCGGAATGAAAGGGAGGGGGAAACGGGAGGTCCTCGAGAAAACCCGCCGACCAGCGGCATCGTCCGGCACGACTCCCACATGCGAAACTCCGGAGTGACCCGGCTAGCAGGTTAACCGCTCAGCCACCATGACCCCAGAAAGGTAGGAACGTGTTATTATGTCAAAGAATTATTATGGTATTTGTGAAAAAAATGTACCTTGACAGTTCAGATTTCATGTATGTGGCATACACTTTCCACTGTGTCCACGTTTACTAACATTCAACAAAATAATGAATTTTATCATCTTGTATCCGCCATTAAATGATCACTATTTCTGTTAGGCTCTGCTTTCCCTTGTGCCACCGTCCTATTGACTCTCACCTCATTTGATACGTACACTCCGTTGTCTGAAGTTTATTACTGGAGGGTAGTCAGCCGATGCAATTCCGAGTTGATTGTCTTCCAATTATATATGTTGTAATAGTGTCTCGTTGTGCGCCACTCCGAAACAGTATCTGTAATAGTGTGGGTGTAAACATATTTGGTGTGAGTTGGGAGAAAGAATTATTATAATGATATGATATGATGGGTGGCTTATTATTCGTAATGTGAGCTTGGTCTTACCACACTGGAATCAGAAGCTCTCCGGCGATGGTGTAAACCTAATGCAATAGAAAAAACATTACAACCTTCACAGCAATTCATTTAAATCAAACATGTGCAACCTTGATAGTTAATTTATTATCGGAAAAAAGGAAATAAATAAACTCAGACCCAAATATGTGAATAATTCAACAAGGTGCAAAACTAAATATGTGCGTGTGACAGAAATCTCTTTACTCAGAAATGAAATTACACTGTATGATAATTAACATAAATGACATACCACCATCCAAGTAAGAATAGGGATAAATCAGAATGGAAAATTAAAATATAATAAAAGATTGAAAAATGCTGTAAAACTGTAGAGCTGCTATATAAAAAAAAAAAAAAATCTTTTACTTGAGATTTCAGTTAAAAATATTAATCAGGTTCCACCGGAAGTAGCCTCCTCTGTATTTAAATTTCTAGAAAGTTTGGTAAGCTCTTACTTAAATTCTTAAATTTCTTGGATCACATTAGCTGATAATACATTAAATATTAAAAGTCAGTTCATCACTTAATTATCTCAAATCTGATACTTCACCAAATAAAATTACTCTGGATTTATTTTGAGAGTTCAAAATAAGTCTTTAACTCCTCATTTCATATTACTCCGGCTATACTATCTCATATACGAAAGTTTGGGACTACTGGTTTAGCATACTCATGGAACTCACCGTCAAATCGTTGAAAAATAAAAATAGTAACTTTAGTAAAATAAGTTCAGGTTCCTTAAAGTTCAATACTTGAAAAACAGTTCATGTACTTAAGCTTTCCATACGTTAAATTGCCTTGGCGTCACCTGAGGTCCTCTGGCGCTATCTCGTTGCATGGCGCCGGCGTCGTAGTTTCGGCGTCCTTTTCGCCTCGTCAATTTAACATTCAAAATAATGATCTACGACTTAGCCTACAGTCATTTCTTAAATATTGCTGCGACCACTACCAAAAATTTAACCTCTGTGAGCATAATTTCTAAAATAAATTTATGACAGTGTTGGAATTTGCAAAGTTAAATTCCAACGAAAATTTAGACGCCTTACATGTTCAATGTCTTTCCCAGAAGCCCCTTCTTCCGGCTTCTGACCAACCAACATTCAATCACGACTTTACTTTCACTAAATAAAATTAAGGCCTAAAATATAATGTCTTTAAATCCCAAAACAAATAAACAATTTAGCTTAAAAATTATGAAACAATTACTGAAAATCAAACATATTAATAAAATAATAAAAATAGTGACATAACCATGTGTAGAACTCAGAACAACGTGTGAAAATTATCATAGAGTAGTAGACTGGTGGTTCACATATATCGAAAAATTAAGGAAATTAAATATCAACATAAAATATAATAAACACGGGAAAAGAATCATATTAACATTCAAATTATATGTGAAATCAATTAAATATTACTGTCCAAAACATATGTGTAGAGCTCAAATGCATATAATAAATTAATAAATATATATAACCTTATGGTTCCGTGTCCAGTCGATTTGCGACTATTATATATATATATATATAATGTATAAAGAGATAATCTGTATTGTTCACTTCAGTTGTTATATATTACGAACATTAATTTTATTTACAAAAATTACTTTAAATGTGTTGTAAATATCTTTCAACATCCCGACGAGCATTAACGAAACAATGAAATTACATGCATACTAATTTTATTTTCAGAGGCAGAGAAATTTTTCTTTTTATTGTAGCGCGAATCACATTTGGTCATGTTGTTTTTAAGTGTTCAATTTCTCAAACTGCATTTTTTTAAATTTTACTTCACAAAACAAACTAGCATAATATGAAAGAACGAGTTAAAAATGGTTACGGAGAGCTTTAAGGGATTTAATCACGCGCTCATCATTTCTATTAAAGCTCGACGGCCATCCTATTACCCGCTTGGCTCCCGTCGTGTTCAAAGACACAAACACCACAGCATCTATATATGTTTGCCTGTCCCTCTCCTCTTCACTGGCTCGCATCATGTTTCTCCTGCGTCCTAGATACATTCCAGTATAGGTTATTCATGGTAAAGTGAACACTTTTTAAGGCCCTCCCAACAGGCTTTAACCACTAATAAATATACTTTATTGCAGCCTCAAGCATTAACTTTTGAGAGTGGGGAAGTGTATACACTGTGTTTATAGGGTCACATTGCAATCTTTATATTAAAAAGCAGCGGGAAGATAGAAATAGGGTGAAAGTAAATATTTAGAAGGGCCTTAAAAAGTGCTCAGTTTACTGTGAACGGCCTATACTTACTTAGTGACGTGCAGTGCGCCCGCATTGCCATGTTTTTTTCTCTCTCTCGAATTTCAGCAACAAAGCCCAGGCTAAAGCATTACAGCGTCTTATTAATATCACAATTTTGCTTCTAATGAACTAAATTTAACCACATTCAGTCAGCGTGTCCACGATCGTGAACACATTGCACATGAATAATATTTTATGTACGGCACTGCTGTACTGTTGGCTAGGCAGTAAGGCACCAGCGCTCAGTCGTCCCTGTGGCCAATCCAATTTGAAGTATTTCCTGTACCTCTTTGACATGAATGGATAATGCCAATATCATCGAGTATACAGCGCGATGTTTTCTGATTGCTAGACGAGTGCTGAACGCAAGTAGAGCGCCTACCAAAAAAATTACGTCAGCGCAACACTTGAACTCGGAAATTAATATGTGACCGAACGGTTAAGAAATTTCGACCTAAAATTAGTAAAAACAATGCCAAAGTAACCAGTAAAATGGTAAATACATTTCAAATAAAAATTTAAACAAAAAATTGCTCTTTATTTGAAACATCCTTATTACTGAGGGTCTATAACAGAATTGTAAAACGTGAAATACGATGTACGGCATTGCGATTATTTTTTCTCCTGTCCCAAAGAATGTGTTACGAGTACATCCCGGGTAGCGGTGGGATCTAAGAGCATCTCATGGCTAAGCCCCACACGCAGAGAGGGAGTGTATAGTCACAGCCGCGATTCGGGGCATAATTCCCTCCCTGAGTCCTACCTATAAGCTTATAACTAAGCAGGGAAAAGGTAAAACCAGCAAAGACAATGTAAAAACTCTCTCGACACGAAAGAAGTTCAAAATTCATTACATGTACTCTAAATTTGATTCAACAGTCACTTCAGTGAATTTAACTGATTAATCAGTAAAAAAAAAAAGCCATATTTCCTTCACTTATTGATTCAGTGACATTTCACACTGATTCATCAGTCATTTTTTTCCACTCGCTGCTCAGTGGTGTAATTTTGACTGATGGATCAGTTAAACAGCGTGTAAAAATGGCCTCCAAACATCGTTTAGAAGTGGTCGTTAAACGTGTATAAATTGAAATAACAACGAATAAACTAATAAAACCAATACAAAATACTTTCTGAAATATGTTCCGTCTTTCAAAACGCCATTTTATGAGGTAATAGGAACACGCAGACTTTCATTCCGTTTTTACGTCTTTCATTTCGTTTTCAAGTAAACCTCACAGCACTCTGTTTAAAGGTTTAATCTGCATATAATGTGATAAAGAGAGGGTACTTATATACATGTGTGTGTGTGTATATATATATATATATATATATATATATATATATATATATATATATATATATATATATATATATAAGAAAAGTTATATCAATTTTTAAATAGCGCGACAAATTTTCTGTTTCGTCTATTTTATATATTTGTCCTAAATCCAAGTAACTGAGACCACTTATGGCCTTCGGCTGGGTATTAGTGCAATTTTAATATGTTCTGTTCTGTTCTGTCGGTTGGTGTGTAGGTTACCAGGCGCCGGTTGGAAGGTCATTACAACATTTCGCTGGCCAGTACCGCCATTTTGTTGATGTGTGCAACTGAAGTTCGCGGTGTGAGTGGGAGTTTCGCCTCTGTATTCTTCAGTACTCTGTGTTGCGCGACTTTGTCTGCCCCTCTCGCCGCCACCCCACACAAGGACCACTTCCGGGAGACGTGGTTTAGACCACACACTGCGCACGCCCCTAGCGCCACTCGGCGCCGCCAGCACAAAGCAAGGAACATGAGTCGCCACTCATAGTAGAGTATCCCTCACCCTCCAGCCTACACGGCAGATTAGACAAGGTTTGAGGCCAGGCTAACTCCTACAACTGTTCTGAAGTATTACTCCAGCAAATTTGTTTATATTCATGAGATTCCTGCCCCATTATTTATAAGTACTGAGTCTTTTCCTATTGCAACTCAACTAGTTAAATTAATAAACAATTTTTAATGACTTTTTGGATAAATTTTTTATGTTTGTTGACAACCGCAGACTGGCCTATTAGCTCCTTTTTCTAATATCCTAATTTTTCAGGAAAAACTTTTTTGTGAACGACATATCAACACATTAGCTACATTCAGGAAATAGAACATTTACACTCGAAAAAAAGCAACTTACAAAATCCAACTGCGGAGGCAAGGTAGAAGTGTGAGCCAACCATCACCAAAGTGAGAAATTTGTGGTCTTGGCAATAAATAAATAAATAAATAAAAATAAATATATAAGATTGACTCAAATATTTTGCTTTTACTTTCAGTAGTTTAATATTCCGCTTACAGATTTTCGCCTTCCAGGCCACAGCCTCAGAAGTCACCCGGCGTCTTCTGCCACGTTATGTTTCCGCTGGTTATGTGAGGTTCGGGTTTGTCCGCTCGAAACAAGCACTCCTACCGAGGGCTTGTACTTGGATATGTGAATCAACCACTGCCTTGCCACACGAAGGGATATAACTGAACCCGTTCAGTCACCGTGACCACGATTGTGGACATGTTGCACATGAAGGATATTTATGGTTAGTACTGTAGACCGCTAGGAATCACTACCCGATGCTCTGACAGTCGCCGCTGCGAAATATCTGATTTATGAAAGTCACCGCGACTCTCGTTTATGTGTGGCTGATAGTACCGTCTTTGAGATCGCAGCATGTTGTTCACTGGTTACAAAAAGTACACTATAGACACAAGTACAGTTCACATCAAAATATTACACGGTTACAACACTTCGACTCACAAATTACTTCGTGGCCGAAAGGGATAACATTCAATATTGCGTTCTGTTGAAAAAGTAAGTGAGGCGAGATCAGTGTTTTAAAGCAGAATGAATTCTCGCACATGTTTGTTCCAATGCTGAGTATGTCACTAATCTTTTTTTCGGAAAGTAAGCGACTGAGAGTGCGTCGATGAAAAACATCAAACCCATCAACCTAACGTGCATATTTAGAAATATTGTGCTCAGGCAACAAGTATAGAGTTAGTTTAATATTTACTTTCTACTGTAGCAAATTGCCAAGGGCGTTTCAAAATTCGTGAGGGATGGAGATACTAATAAAATAAAAGAACCATTGTTAATTTTATAATTTATTTGTAATGGTATAAAAGTAATACCGATATTATTACAAAAGACAGCTGCCTAACCCTACTATTAACAGTTACTATTTTTATCAGTGAGCACAATTTTTATGCTTATCGATACTATAAATGAAGTCATAATCACTGCCTTTATACTATCTACAGTTACTTTGTTATACCCCTTTTGGGGCGTAGCAGAGCTAAAGGAAGGCAAGAAGAAGAACGCACATCATAAAAGAAATCAAGAAAGCATGGGCACAAAAATTCAAAAATCAATACAAATATATTGAAGCCCATCTATACATTATCACCAACAACGAATATTTTGCAACTTGATTTGAAACATAAATTGCCTCTGTAAATTTCTGTTGCTTGCTACCAGTCGGTGAACTAGAGGAAGGAGAGAACGCATGCACTGGAGCAAACAGAAAAACAACAATATTAATATAACCTGAGAAATCACCCAACCTGAATAAACACTTGTGAAATCCCATTAAAAAAGGTAACATGACTTCCTGAGTAAAGGAAGCACCATTAACACTTTAAAAGTAAAGTACGCCTGATTATTTACTAAAAAGTACAACATGGAATACTAATTTCCAGAATACCACTGAGCATAAAGGCACGCCATAAAATATTCACTAAACTCCTTGGCATTAAAATTCTTTTGGCAAATCGTAGTACAGGAGACCATTCCTACAGCACGGCAAAAAAAAAAAAAAAAAAAAAAAAAAAAAAAGGAAGAATCCACCTCTTACAAACATTCCCATAAAATACCACATTGAAAATTCACACAATCAAAAAACAGTGAAGAAATACTTCCTTACAAATATCCTTATACACAAAACTCGCTATATAAAAAAAAACACTACTAAAAAGGAATATCTAACCCCGGCATAACAACAACTACGTTCCTTGCAATACTTAAATTGAGTAGTACTCATATTAGGCGAAAACGCGTCTAGCATGCTGGAGCCCCGAAGTACAGAGTGGTGTAGACATGATCTATCGTCGGCCAGCCCGCGCAACTCGATGAGGAACACTGCACACTTACTCGGGCTGGGGACGAACATTTATACGCGAAGTCGTGGCTCGGAAAGGTTAAGGAGGCGGCGGGAATAGCGGAGAGACGTATGGAAGGTGCCAGAGTGTGCGAGGCTGAACTCGTTGCCAGTAGAAGCCACCCGACAGCGCTCGGCCGCGCCGGGAGCGCCGCGCGCCTCTCTTCAGTATAGCTCAGCGCTTGGAAGCATTCAGACGTCGCGACCCCGAAGTGACCCGTAGCGGCAAGGGGGGGGGGGGGAGAGAGAGAAAAAGAAAGTACCTTTTTCTGCAGCAAAAATATATTGCCTCTTCGAATAGTAACCCCTCTTCAAACAAAATAACAGTTTATTAATCTGGGCTACCAAATACAGATGTAGCTAATAACAAAGCAGACTTGCTAACCAAGGTTATTAACGTCATGTAGTTCTGTAAAAACACCAACCCGATAATAGCAGAATTTAATCGTACTCCAAAAAAATTGTAGGCGCACACATTTCACCAGCTGGCGGGACGAAAAATAAATCGTTCAGTCAGGACAGTCTTTGGCAGGACAGGAGTATTCACATAAAATTGCTTGAGTTTGCTGATTGACACGCGTGTCAGACTTGAAGCAGGGCTTCAACTTTTTCTTCTCTCATTAATTGCAAACACACGATGAAAGGGTCCATCACCATACTATTGCATCGGCCTATTATCCGTCACATTGAAACAATACCCACTTTCCTACAGTCCAGCCGGCAAGTCCTAGTCTCTCCTCTCCAGGTATAGTCAGTTCACGGTAAAGTGAGCACTTTTGAAGTCCTAGTTACTATTTTCATCCAACCAATTTATACCCTTACACCAATTGTTAATGTAAACCCTGTCATGTGAGTAATAAACTCAGTTGTATACATTCACAATACCCAAAACCAAAAGTTCGAGGCCACAATGAGATGTATTTATTGGTTATTATGTCTGATGAAACAGCTTCAAAAAGTGCTCACTTTTCCGTGAACGGCCTATAGAAATACTCTGTATATGTATGTTAGTGCTTCGCCGCCCGCTGTCTCCCTTCGCCTTACACTTCCGATACTACTGGCTAGAGGCCTGCAAAATTCGCGTTGTTTTCTGGTAGCAGATTAAAATTCACCTTTCAATACATATTCGAGTCGAGACCGTTTGGGGGCCACGGTGGCTTAGCGGTTAGCCTGCTCGCCTCCGACCAAGGCGATCCGGGTTCAATCCCCGACTGGGTCACTCCGGATTCTCGCATGTGGGAATCGTGCCGGACGATGCCGTTGGTCGGAGGGTTTTCTCGGGGATCTCCCGTTTCCCCCACCCCTCCATTCCGACGCCGCTCTATACCCACCCCAATCACCCACATCGGCTCTCAAGACGTCGTTGTTAAGAGCTGCCAAAATCTCTCCACTCGAGTCCATTTGACTATCGGCGTTTGCGGTAGTGAGTGCACATACTTTTTTGACTTTGTTGGACGTGATTGAGCTACCGTCTCGTGAGTTGCTAGCTATTGGTCCAAATGTGCCCAAGACGTGTCCGAACAAACTGTGGTCCAATGAAGATGCAAAACATAAGCACAAGTATTTGAAGTCTAGTGTCTCTTGAAATAATAACGCGAATTTTGTAGGTCTCTGCTAATGGTCATTCAAGACTGCCGACAGAGGCACATCGCTGTTCCCAAGAAGTTCGTTCTTTCAGAGATGAGTGCGACGTTAGTCCCGGAGGCGTTATCGTAGCCCGTATAGTGCCTCAGTCCCCCTCCTCCTTTCACGAATTCACGGGGCCGATTATATCGTATTCGGGCTTACTCCACCCCGGGGGAGGTGTGGCGAGAAGGGCACAGAGGCGAAGTAGACGTGCGTAACGCATCAGAGTAAACTATGTTTACGATGAGTACATGGGCCTATGCGTTGATGGAATGTACCGCACTGGTCTTCCAGCCAACAAACAACCTGTGTGCAATCTCCTGGCCGCGGTAAACGATACGTCATACTGCGCATAGTTGCGTGTTGCGTACCACACAGGACGTACTTAATTTTCGCACACCAATGTAAATACGGGGCCTTTCTATGCCGCGGTTGTGCACTCGGCGGGGAATATAATCACGCCCTTTCAACAAAGGTTTCACCAGCTTTCGTTATTGACCAGATAAAAAAACCTCAATTTAAGAGGTCTATGTAGCTGCGCATCGGACGTCAAGAAGCGAGGGAGCGATACGGGCGACACTAACACGCACACCTAGCGCCTCATCGCTCCTACGCGCAAGGCGTGCAGGTGTTTCCGTGCTAACGCTTTACTGTGTAAATTAGGTCTGTAACTGTGGAGTTTTATTACTCGTGATTAAAGTACACAGATCAAACTACCTGCGTATAATCGTACTTTTCTCTTACCGCTTAAAGAAACTTCATACGCAAGTTTTAACAATGCGATATTTGACAACTTTCACGAATTTGTTTCTCCATTAATACACTTAATATGATAAAAGTAAAAAGATAGCGAGATATAAGCTATTCACGGTAAAGTGAGCACTTTTGGAAGCCCTCTCATTTCGAATAGTAGTAAATAAATATATTTTATGTCAGTCCTAGACGTTAACTTTTCGGGTTCAGTTGAATCTTCACAATATGTTTATTACTTCCATGGCAATATTTAGTGTACAAGATAGTTAGTTATAGGATAAAATATGGCTGAAATTAAAAAGTAACTAGGACCTCGAAAGTGTTCACTTTACCATCAACAGCCTATATACAATAGTTTATATATATATATATATATATATATATATATATATATATATATATATATTCTGGCAAAACTTAGTATTTCCAGAACATTTATTTATCGAGACAAACGTTTAAGGGCAATCAACGATTTCATAGAAAACTTTTCATTACATAGGACCCTTAATACAGCACCAGTATATAAGTCAGCGTTCTCCCAAGTAACGGAGACCATCGCACTCAGCCGCACCCATGGTCTGGCTCGGGTATTACTCACTCCCATCAACGAAGAGCAAAGCATACGAAAGTGAAATGACGTGGAGGTTCCTTTCACGCGAGCGTACCCATATTGGCTGATTGGCTTGCGCGAGGCTCTGGGAACGGACCTTTTTTCTAATTGGTAGAGACCCGAGAATTTCGCGGGTTCATTTACTGACAAGTTAGAATTCACACACATGTACGTTCATATTACGTTTGTAATTGGTCGACGTATTGTTTGACACCTCCTGGAGGTAAATGAGCTGATAACAAACATGCAATAAATTGTGTTCCCAACCACCGCTTTTTACTACCACAACAATCAACCTATAAAGAGTTGATATCTGTATATGAGAGTACAGAATACTGTGACGTCTTGCCTACAGGTAATTGAACTCACTAATTTCCCGGGTCTCTACTAATTGGTTGTTGCACGATGTGAAAGATTCCCTATCGTAGGCCTGCAGTTTTATCAGATTTTATCCGTTTTGGCGGATTTTTAACATTCCAGAACAATCCCAAAACCATTTTTTTTTTGCTCAAAGTGGCTGCTGCGTACATGAGACACTAGCGCTCATAGCGGCGTGTGTCAGTTTCACTGATGCGTTTGTTTGAAAGATTCTAACAATGAAGGCGAATAATTAAGCGAAATATTTTGGACATACTTCTAAAATATTTTGCTTAATTATTCACTGGTGAGGGTATACCGTTATCTACATAATGCTGTCCCTTGCTGTATGGTAACATGTAAAGGCCAAGGCCATTATTGAAAAGAACCTTTGCCGCGAATTGCCGTTTTTACGCATGCAACCCGAATTTGGTTACTGTGTTTTGCGTTTGGCATTGATATCACAATGGCGAGGAAACGAAAATGATCGCAGATACAGTCGTTGTATAAACGAAAGTATAAGTGTTAGTGGAGAAAAGAATTACCAAGGTTTGTACATTCCAAACCAAAACAACTACACTAAATATGTAAACGTCTTTCATATCCACTTTTTTTCTGTAATTTGTAATTTTTTCAATTCCAAGGATTTTACTCCATGATTGCAGGATTTTACAGGATTTATACACAGGAACCAGGATTTCAGCTTCAGGGCCGGTGGCAGCCCTGCCCTATTGGCTTTGCTGCCAACTGCCAAGTTAGCAGGCGCTGATTGCAGACATATTGAAGGCCAGTGATGCCATTTTGCTGGCGGTGTGCGGCTCGAGTTCGCCTTATAAGCGTTTGTTTCATTTCTGTATTGCTAAGTATTCTGTGCTCTCGCTGTCTCGCCAGGACAACTCCGGATCCTTGGAGCGCCTCCCGCCGACCGATTTCAGGGAGCGGTTTTTCAACACAGGTTGCTGTTTCCCAACTAAGAAGGAGCAAAAATAAAACTGCACTTATTTCGACTGCTTTCTCCGAACCTAGTCAAAGACACCTCCTCACTGCCTGTGCACCCTTCTAACTAGTAGTAAAAGTTTTCAAATATAAGCATTACATTAAGTTAAAAAAAGTAATGTAGATTCTATGTATTGGACACTCTTTGTTACAGAACTCTTTATGGTAACGTGCAATCCAGGAGAGCATTACTTTTTCTCTATATTCACAACGCTACACAATTAGGCATATTTTACTTTACCTACGTTTGGGCCAAATAAAGACTTAAGATTGCCTACAACTTTCTGTTAGTTTGGCTGTAAAGCAACAGTTTTGAGTATTCTCGATGAAGCATAGATAGTGTACAGAACAGTATTAATAGTAGTAAAGAAAACGTACTGTTTGAGCATAATTGACATGTTTATGGTAGTCTTCAGTGGACATATTACTTAACTTTCTTCGATAAAATGACAGGGCTTCCTCATTTAGTTTCAATAGACGCACGCTGTAAGATAAAAAGTGTTCTTCGTGCGGATGCTATGGAACATTGCACCATTGGTCTCGAGCTTGCACAACGTTGCGATTGTAAGTTCTTGACACTGTGGTACGTTTGACGTCAGTAATAACTCAGCGAGGATGCTCAAGTGGACGACACACACGGAGTTAGATATTCAAACAAACGAACGTGTCGTAGTGAATAACTGTGAATCAGTGGCCAAGTTACAAGAGATTGTTACGCGACGTGACTTCATCAGCGAGACACAGGGGCGATTCCATTCTTCCTCCCTCCCTCCCAGTACGTACCAGCACCGAGGGGGGGGGGGGGGAAACTCTGCTTATTCCACGGACTCCACGTTGACTACGACGAAGTGGTTCGGTGTGTCCGACGTGGCCCGACCTTGGCCGTCTCCGTCGGCACGACTAAGCTTAATTCCGCGCAGGTTAGGAACAAAACGAGTTTTCTTATGGCAGAGTTTGGTATAAGGAAAAATTTCCGTCACTAGGTGCGCAGTGTTCCAAAGAGTTCATCTTTTAAAATAAAACTTTAATCTACGTGAATAATAAGAGTGAAATATTTTACTTAGTTACGAAGTCACTTTACATTTAATTTATGGTTATTGCAATTGTCTCGTTTTTTAACATATAAAACACAGAAAAGTCTGGTATAGGCGGTTCACGGTAAAATGTAAAAGCCCTGCTAAAGATCTGCTTATATACACGCTGTGTATTACTCCGCATTATGTAAAATTAGCTTTGCCATGCCATAGGCGTCAACTATTTATTAATGCGTCGGTGAAATGACACTGTGAAAGTATTACCAAAGTAAATATTTTACAAATCTGCTCATTTTACACCTCAATTCAACGCAATTAAAAAAAAAAAAAAAAAAACAGAAAGCGAAAGAAATAATTTTAAGTTATCACAAATGGTTACCTATCACTTTTCATTCGACGTTAACTTATGGAACTACTTTCGATTCGTCGTTACCAATATTACTGGACGAAAGTCACTCAGTGCGCTCATTAAAATATATGCATGAAGGGACAGTGACTTTCTTCTAAGGTTCGTTTCTAAAGTGCTCACTTTATCGTGAATAGCCTTCACACATGCGACACTAGCGCTTACCTAGTGGTGAAAATTTTGGTTTGCCAAACTTTAAACGTCGATCTCCACAACCTGAGTGCAAGTAACCTTGGCACGGCGAAACGCCGCAGCAATCGCTGACATACGTAATCGCGGGCGGGGACTTAGCGGTCCTGCCTACCAAGCCGGCAGCCGCCAACTTCAAATGGGGAATCAATGTTAAACGAAATTCCTTCTCATTGCATCAATTTTAAAGATAACTATTTAAAACAAAAATATATTCTACGTGACATGTCTTAAGGAATGATGCTACGTTAAAACATTTTGCCAATAATTTTTGTTTTTCGTATGTTTCTTATAATATGTAAATATTGAAATTTACATATAACAAAAAAAAAAAGATGGATTTTTTTTTATTTTTTCAAAAACAATTTTATGTAGCAATTTTCTCAGAGAAAATCGCGTCAACGTGTTTTTTGTTTGTGATAGTTTTCTTTAGGGCCACCTGTTTTTCGCGAAAAGATTTCAGGACAACCTGTAGTCCAAAACACTAGAGCTCAGATACACTTTTGTAATTGGCTGAGTTTAACTGTGATGCGTGGTAAGTGCCTGCCAGCGAATCACGGACACTCAGTGTTGCCGTTACCTAATTCTGATTGACCCAGTCAGGTATGGAACTGTCTCCCGACAAAGACACGTGACCAATAACCAAATATGGGCGATAGGACATCGGAGTCTAGCCTTAGCGTGTATCTTTTCGCGAAAAACAGGTGGCCCTAATTATCTTTAAAATCGACCCAATGAGAAGGAATTTCGTTTAACATTGATTCCTAGAGACAGGTGTTTTTCGCGAAAATATTTCAGGACCAGTTGTACTCCAAAACACTTTAGTTCATACGCACATTCGTGTTTAGATGATTTTAAATGTCACGTGCCTCAAGTGTCTGTCCGCGAATCAGGGACGTTCAGTATCTCGGAGTATTTTATTACGATTGGTCCAGCCAAATAAGTACACGTCTTCTCACGTAGACACCTGGCCAATAACAAGATACCTGCAAAATTCGCGTTATATTCTGACAGCAGACTAAAATTCATCGTCCTATACATATTCCAGTCGAATCCATCTGATTATTGGCTCTTTCAGTAGTAAGTGCACATATTTTCTTTTGACTTGGTTGGATGTGGTTGAGCTATCCTCTCGTTAGTTGCTTGCGATTGGTCCAAATGCGCCCAGGATATGTCCAAACAAACTGTGTGCCATTGAAAATGCAAAACAAAAGAACAAGTGTCTTGAAATAATAACGCAAATTTTGCAGCTCTGTACCAGTAGCTAAAGGAAGTTGTGGTTGTGAATGTAGGCTATTGAAGTCTAGCATGACCGTAAATATTTTCGCTAAAAACACCTGTCCCTGTGATAACCCATTTGAGGTTGGCGACTGCCGGCTTGGTAGGCAGGCCCGTTCACGCGGTCATTTCCGTAGCCCCGCGCGATCTCCTAGAGGCGGGGCGGCTCCCCCGCTCGCCTGATTTCCCGATTGTGGCGGGTCGGAGAAGGAGAGCGGGGCCTTGGCTTCCCCTGACGTCGACGGCGTTTCGTGCGGCCCGGCGCGATCCGCCGGCAGCTCTCGCAGGAACCGCGGTGACTGTGCTCCAGCCTGCGTGACGCGCCGTCTTCCGATTACCCCACCGCGCCGCGCCTTCGCATCATACGCTTCTACGTCACCATAGCATAGTACGCTTCTACGTCACCATAGCATAGTACACTCGCTCCGCGGAACGTTCCTCGTGGTCGGACTATAGTCTATTTGTAGACACCTGAAAAATTTCGTGAGACATTGAGGGACAAGCTAGGATTCAAAACACCTGTGTTTGTAAGACTTTAACCATTGGTCCACACGGTGTTTGACACCTTCTGGAGAACGATGGCCCAATCCTCGCCTTCCACCGTGACAGCAAACAACCAATGCACAGATGACATTGGCATATTTATGCATAAGACTGTGCGGCCCTTGCTTAGCCCTTCAGGTAAGAACCAAGCAAGGGCACTCATCCATCAAAACAAACCAATGAACAAGTCGTAACAGCAGAAATATAAATCCCTAAAGGCTAATGTTTTAACAGGGTTGAACAGATAAACTATCAGGTAAAAACACACTAGTTATGAAAAATAGTTACGTTCAAAGTTCTCAATACCCACATTACAAATTTCAACTATCAATATAATACTGATACAAAAATCTACCACATCTACAAAATGGCGATCGGATTTCATTTGCACACAATCCTTGAAATATTATACATTTGAAAATTTACTTTAAATACAAAATATAAAAATAACAGCTTTTATCATTGCTGAAAACTGAAAATTTCATTAACAATATCCGAGTAAATCCCCACAATTCTAAATATTTTGGTCTATTTTGGCTAGTTAAAACAGCTACTATAGTCAATCAAATTCTCCTCTATCTGGAACATAAAATAGGCTAAAATTCAAGCAAAAGCCTAATTTAATAAGACTTAGATACAATTTCTTGCATTAAAACTTTAGACATAAAAGTTTTAAAATCTTGGTTTGCAAAGAGTATTTTATTCTATTAAAAACTGAGAAATCCTATAATTCCATAATAGCATAATAGTGGAATTTATTGTACTTAATCTCTGGCGTTAGCATGAGGTATTCATCTCACAACAAAATTTTACTTTACGCATTAACATTTTACAATGCACGAAAATAATATTCATTTGAAATTTCTACAATCAATTATATAGTGTGGTGAAGTTTTACATTACCACGAAATTCCAATAATCTACAAATTTGGATACACAACGCCCATTTTTACAGTAAACTGGCCTTATGGCCCTAATGTTGTCTACTTATCTCATATTCTGCAGCTGTACTGAACAACCCCCAACGGCCAGGTCTCTCTGCTTGACCAGTCCGCTGGAGAGACTATTTATAGTCAAAAAAATTAACAGGTGAAAACTTCCCCACCCAATTTCTTATTGGCCTAACCTGTCCTCCAATCAAAAATAATTTCCGGTGAAACTAGCACCACCTTTATCAAAATTACTACTCAAGACTAGTCTTTACAAGTATAGAATGTTCTGGAGATCTCAATGTTTCCGGCAGCGTAGCGCCATCTTTACGGCAGTTGCCCACAACTGCTGGCTGTCCAGCGCTTCTAGCGCCCCAGGCGGGCAGGCCAGTAAACACACTGGCTAGTAACGCCGGCCATTTTCAGTCCTGCACGAGTGTACGAGCCAAGTAGTCTCATATGTCTATGTTTCAGGAATTGTCACTGCAGCAACAGGTATTTTTAACATTCGGTGTTAACATACATCATTTCTTCAAACAGTAGAGTGTATTCAAGTATAATTATACGAAAAAAAGTCATATTAGGGAGCATTAAGTGTATGAAAAATGCGTATTATAGCTGGGATTGCGATCATCCGACAAAACAGGCAAACTTGTAGCAGGCATGGAAGTTGATGGTAAAATTGGAGCGTCGAGAATTTTCAATTATGAGACTCCTTGTCTCAACTGTAGAGCCTAGCATGCAGGTAATTGAAGTCGTGAATTTTTCTGGTGTCCATCTATTTGCGGTTTCTTCACACTTGTTGAATCAAACATTTGAAATATCACCCCATGTACGACGTGTTTGGTCCTTTCCGAATTATGTCGTACACAGGGACCTGCAAAATTTGCGTTATTATTAGGGATACGAAAATTTCGCGAGTTCAGTGACCTGTATGCTAGACTCCTCAGTCCTTTGTATACTGGAGCATCAGCTGTGTGTTCATCAACTGCAGCCCTACACCTGGCAGTTATGGAATTCGCAAGGTGTTTCCTTGCAAGTCTGATATTGGCTCAGAGCCGTGCAGGGCAGGTCTAATAAACGGTGATCCAATTGCGAAGGTGACTTCATTATATACGTGTTTGACGTCTATCTTGTCCCGAAATGATTTCACGGAATTTTCCTATCCCTAGTTATTATTTGGTATCGGGTTAAACTTCACTGTACTGTATATACTCGAACCGCCATCGTGTATCCATTAGCTGCAGCCTAGGTAAGTAGTAGTCGCGCCCTTTCTGACTACTGCACGTGATTGCGGCACACAATTGTGAAGTGTTAGCTTATTAGCGCATAGCTACCCAGGGCGTGTCAAATAAAGCATGGTCCAATGCAAACCTACTGAAAAGGTATAAGCGTGCTTCAAGTTTTTACGTGTCCCGAAATAATAACGCGAATTCAGCAGGTCTCTAGTCACTCATACCACATGAGTTTTATACTTCTGTTAACATTAAAGTTTCTAATTTTTGGTTAAATTGAACTTTTATTTATTATTTTACTATAAATTACAATATTTCATTTATAATTAATATTAGGGATACCCGAATTTCGCGAATATATTCCACCACATAGTAGATTTCAGTACCTTACTTACGGGAATACCAGCAATTTTAATTTCCTTATTGGCGGGGAGTCTTTGTGAGAAGACATTTTCTTAGTTGACTGGCCAATCAGAATCAGATTACTCCGATACTGTACGTCTGTGTTCGCTTGCACACACCTAAGATGCGTGGCACATCGATCATCCAATCAATAAAGGGGAACTGAGTTAAAGAGTTATGAAATACAACGAGTCGGGAAATTCTTTTTACGAAATTCGGGCGTCCCTAATTAATATGAATGAAAACAGCGAGAAAATGTGTGTTGGTAAAGCCTACTAAGAAATAGATCTCATGTATAATGTTATTGAAGTGAGTGTACACGAATGCGGTGCGCTGTCGCTTTGGAGTAATTTTTCTATATTTGGTTAAGCTTTGTTTGCATGAGTCGGAGGAATATCCTGGAAGTAGAGCTTTAGCAAAGCTTCAGAAAATATTGAATTAACCGTGAATGGACTATAGTGACGCATGTGTTTGGTGAGTGAGGCAAACCCCGATGAAGCATTAACACACTGAGGTCCGCACACATTTACTGGCACTTAAGACAAATTAGAAGTGAGTCACTTATATCCATTACTGCAAGAACAGGTTCTGTTGGTGTCTGCGTTAGAACTCACCATCGTCCTGTTGGTCCATACCACACCGGACACTACCCAGTACTTTACAGCGTACATTATTGGCCGTTGATCAACCAATGGAGAGCCGAGATGATATTGACCCAATCATACGTCCTTTATCGTATAACAGGATTTACAATCAATTATGTCCCTTTGCGTAGACATATATATAAAAAAAAAGAAATTCTATCGTTATCAGTAGCATTGTTACTGCGCTGTCGTGTTCTTGTGAGGTAATATTAAACACTAGCAGAACAAAGACTGCACATCCATGCGAGTTATGTTCTGAACAACAAATAAATTTTCAAATTATCTTTGCTCGAGCTACACTTGAGGACGACCGGTGTATTTAAGACAGTATCGCCTCTACGTACAACGCGTTCAACTGGCGTGCAGTCTTTCCTTTCGGCGACTCGTCTGAACGTGACTTTATGCGGTGACATGATCATATTGGACGCGACTCCACAGTAAAGTGCAGAGCATACTTCTATCCTCGTTTCTCACGAATTAGGTACGTATACTTTGAGAAAAAGCAGTTTGAGAAAACTATGTCAGAGTGCAACCTTACGCATTGTCGTCCTGGAAGATGTTATCACAGTGTGGATAGAGGTGCTGCATCATGGGATTTAGTGGTCCACTAACTCCTCGCAGTACGTAGCTTACGTCAGTTGATAATCCCTACACACTGTTGGTCCTATTTCATGCCAATAGAATCTTTCTTACGCCACACAGCCTGTTCAGCGTACAGCGTCCACCATGCAATAAAGGTCCATAGCCTTTTGCTGTTGACGCCTTACAGACACATGTCCGTCAGCTTGGTGTAGCGAAAACTTGATTCGTCGGAACAACGTACTAAATGATTATGGCGCCTCGAGGAGAATAGAGGAGGACGAGTAGCTCGTCTGCTGTGGAACTAGCTTCGCTACATTGTGCGCGATACCGCATATTGAGTAGGATATTGGTGCTGCGCCTTTAGAGCTTTTACATCTCGTAATTTGCATACCCTGATTTGGCGTTCAGCTTTCACGAACAGTTTTACACGATGTGCCCTAGGGATGCTCGGTATTATAAAAATTTCATATCAATATTTTTCCAAACAGTTACTCGATATTTTCGATATACTGATAATGTCGAAATTAGCGTCAATACTAAAAATTATAGATAATATCGAATTTATCAATAATACCAAAAATATCGTTGATAACTAAAGTATTATATAATTGAAATAATTTATAATACCGATATAAATTTTAAATACTGAGAACTTCGATAATAACAAAAACTGCGATAATATTGAAAACTTCGATAATACCGAAAACTTGGATAATATCGTAACATAGGTATACCGATAGTTTTCAAAGTTACATATAGATCGATAAGTTCTTTTTCATATCGATAATTATCGACATATCAAAATATCGAACAGCCCGAATGTCCACCACGCGATAACAGCCTCCGTAAAAACCTTGCAACTCTGCCTCCTGGTTGTCGTTTCCCTAGTTTCTTGTCAGTACCTGTTCACCTTCATTCACTACACTAGAACGCGTTTACCCGACCAGCGTTGCTGTCTGGTTGATTCATGCACCCATACTCCGGAGGCCACAATCATGCCCTTTACGAAGGCCGTCAAATCGTTACCATTCCCCATTTCCACTGTAACTGTTTAGCGATTTTTCCCTCGACCTATACCTAAGTGAGAAGTCAAGAGGTCCTAGGTAGGGGTGGGACCTGAGTGCGTCTCAGGGTCGAGCACCTTACGCCTAGATATGCATGAAATATTTCGACTAAGAAACTTCGAGGGCACATGCATCTCGGCTTTTCTGGAACTGGGAAAACCTGACCACTATTGGGTATTGTGGCGTGGTTGCCTCCCATGCTTTACTACTAAGAAGTGAGGGGGGAACCGGCTCTGGCACCGTGAGCACAATTCGACAGAAACTAACTGCAAGATTTCAAGCAATTTATGTAGTAGAGAAATTATATATCTATAAGAACAGAGCAACGGGAAATGTTATAGCTTTATTTAAAACGGGGTTTGAAACACTAGAAAAGAAAAGCTTCGAAAGGGAAGGGAGATTTCAATTTTTCATTTGTTCGGACTAGCTTTGCTTACATTAATAACCACGGAATTTAAGTTATCACACCCCTGCTTGATGGAGTAGTACGCAACTGAGAACTTCCCCTCCCGTGGCTCCAGCACAGAGTAGACAGGTTAACAGATGCAAAATGGCGCGGGAGTTCCTTTTACAAGAGGGGCCACGGTGGCTGAGCGGTTAGTCTGCTAGCCTCCGATCAAGGCGATTCGGACTCAATCCCCGGCCGGGTCACTCCGGATTTTCGCATGTGGGAATCGTACCGGACGATGCCGTTGGTCAGCAGGTTTTCTCGGGGATCTCCCGTTTCCCCGCCCTTTCATTCCGACGTTGCTGCATAATCACCTCAATCACTCTCATCGGCTCTCAATACCTCGATGTTAAGAGCTGTCCAAATTTCTTCACTCACTCCTTTTACAAGAGAGTGCCAATTCTTTGATTAGCTGTACGAGGCTCTGGGGAAAGGCTTTGCATCTGATTGGCTGTTGCTTGCTGCGGAAAGTTCCCTATTGGATTGGCTGGGCTATCAGCTAGCAAGTGAGTGAGTGAAGAGATTTGGGCAGCTCTTAACAGCGTAGTCTTGAGAGCCGATAAGGGGGATTGAGGTGAGTAGGGAGCAGCGCCGAAATTCAAGGACAGGGTAAACGGGAGATTCTCGAGAAAATCCGCCGATCAGCGGCATCGTCCGACACGATTCCCACATGCGAAAATCCGGGAGTGACCCGGCCGGGGACTGAACCCGTTTCGCCCCGGTGGGAGGCGAGCAGGCTAACCGCTCAGCCACCGCGGTTGGCAGTTGTGGGAGGAGGTTACACGTTGTGACGACATAGACGGTGGTGTGTGCAGGCACACGTGGAAGAGTGTTATCAGGCCCGGCCCCCGGGCGGTGAGTCAGCACTTCCAGGCAGCGAGGATGTGGTCGGGCCCCTTCCGCGCGCTGTCGTAACAGGAAGTTTCGCCCTCTTTCTCGCCTCTCTATGGCTATATTTATTACCAGCATTATCGGCAGAAATCTCTTTACTTGTAGAAATAAATCTTACGTCTTTCCTGGCCGCAGACCTCCCCTTCAGGATTCACCCGTTCTGCTTACAACTAGACACATGAAAAATTCGCGATTCCAATAACCTGTAGACTAGACCTACAGTCTTATCTACAAATATGCCGATATTAAGTGCACATTGGCTGTCTGCTGTCACAGTGGAAGGCGACGATTGGGCCAACGTTTTCCAAGAGATGTCAAATACTGTGTGGACCAATGGCTAAAGGTACATAAAAACACATGTTTTGAATTCTAGCTTGTCTCAAAATGAATCCGTGAATTTTTCAGGTCTCTACTGGCAACGCTTCGGTAAACCTTACATCTTTCGACACCCACATTAATTTATGCTTTCTATCTGTAGCAAAAATTATACGTTTTTAAATGCACGTTGTTCTTAAACCGCTCAACCGCAGTGTACACAGTTGTATGTACAATACACACGTGTAGGTAAGTATAGTTCTGTACTGCACACTGTGAAGCTCAATTACCAATTATCTTACCTGTGGGTAAATGATTAGCAAATCGTCGTTCTTGTCTACGTCATAATTGGTTCATATTGATGTAGCCGAACATATAGCCTACAGTCCATTGGCTGTGACAACGAAACAAGTGTTATGTTGATTTAAATACAGCACGCATCATAACATTTTTTGTTATAGCACCACGCGAAAAGGTAAATTAACCCGTGTCAGTCCTCGTGTCCCGGGGACATGTTGATGATGTAGGATATTTATGATTGGCACTGTACACAACAAGCAATCAGTGTCTTTGAGCGTCTCCCTTGATATATATATATATATATATATATATATATATATATATATATATATATATATATATATATATACACACACACACACACACACACACACACACACACACACACACACACACACACACACACACACTAGCGGACCCGACAGACGTTGCCCTGTACATATGTCTTAAATCTCTCCCCCTCTCCCCCTCTCTTTACCGAATTGTGAATTTAAACCATTCTCGAATCCACTTGAACACACACAAAAAATTTCATCAAAATCGGTCCAGCCGTTTAGGAGGAGTTCAGTGACATACACACGCACAGAAGAATTATATATATATATATAAAGATATATATATATATATATATATATATATGGTTTGTTGAAGTTTCTGCATTTCTCATCTGTGAATGGTCGAGATTGACATCAGATACCACACAGCGCGTTTTTCATTGGTTGCAAGAACGCCTAACTGACACGAGTACAGCACATACCATAAAATTCCACGATTGCAACACTTGAGCTCGGAAACTATTCGGAGACTGAGACGGTTAAAGTGGGTCTGAAAGACTTAAGATGATTCAGTACTACTTTTGTTATCACAATCAATTAGCTGGAGACTGTGTTTTCTGCTGTTATGATGTGAACCATTATTAACATAGGCCAGTAGCACGGTTTATGAATCAGTTATCCACACGGACGATGGTTGGACGTTGAGCCTGGCAGTGTACACCACTGGCACATAATAATCATCCTGTGTGTTTTATACACAATCACAGCGTAGGTTAAGTACGTACTCAGAGACCAAATCACGTGACTAAGGCTACGCGAATCTTTGAGAACAGGCCTTGTGTCTGACTGGCTAATACACGCTGCCTATTTTCCCTATTGGCTGAGCTGTGGCAAGTACTAAGTTACCAGGCGCTGATTGGCGAAAGGTGAACCGACATGTTGAGGCTAGTGACGTCATTTTTCTGGCGTGCGAGGTTGCAGTTCGACGGCTGTTTGAACTCTGTATTCTTCACTACTCTGTAACACGTGTACACTGGTTGGTTTAACATGGGCGTAAATTTGCATCGTTCACTATATACTGCTCTTGTAAGGAAAAGCAGGCTTGCAACTATCGATCGTCGTCACGCCTCTTAGTCCTGTACCCAGAGAAAATTTTGAAATGGAATTTGTTGCTTATTTTCACAAATTATTCTAATATAGGCTGTTCACGGTAAAGTGAGCATTTTTGAAAGCCGTGCTGAAGATCTTCTTGTAAGCACGTTGTGTATTCCTCCGCCTCATGTAAAATTAACAATTCCATGGACCTCATCACTTTATTCACATGCCGGCCAGGTGGCACTGTGGAAATATTAAAAAAGTAAATATGTAACAAATCTGGTAATTTTTACACTTAGATGCATTTAAAAAATAGAAAGCGAAAAAAAATAATTTAAGATATCACAAATGGTTACCCAACACTTCTTAATCGACGCTAAGTTATGGAACTACTTCCCATCCATTGTTACCAACTTTACAGGGCGTATTTCACTCAGTGCACCCGTTAAAATATATGCATGTATAGACAATTCACGGTAAAGTGAGCACTTCTGAAAGCCCTCTCATTTGGAATAATATTCAATAAATACATTTAATTTTAGCCTTAGACTTTAACTCCCGAGTGCGGTGGAATATACACATTGAGTTTATTACTTGCATGGGAATATTCATTTAAAATAGTGGTTCAAGGATAAAAAAGGACTGAAAGAAAAAAGTAACTAGGGCTTCCAAAGTGCTCACTTTACTGTGAACAGCCTATAGGAACAGTGACATTTTTATAAGGTTGATTACAAAAGTGTTCACTTTGTCGTGAACAGCCTTTACCATAGAGGGTTTCGACATGCCTCATTGGCGTATATGCCCATGCGCCTTAATTTCGTCTCCATCGCTGCATCGCCCTAAATCTAAGAGGGGTTAACTTTGTACCCAGCAACCGACACTGTTTTCGTGTAAAGATCTACGCACAGACTACAACTCAATATCCTACATGTAAGCTCGTGGCACTCCCTTAGATACTGCCCGAGTATCTTCTTGAGAAGACAGTTTCTTACGTACTGAGCCAATCACAACTAAGTTACGCCGACAATAAACGTCCGTAATTCCCGAGCAAGCACCTAAGAGGTTGCGATATTTACAATTATTCAATCACTGAAGTGGAGAGATTTGTATCACAATTAGTCGCAGAATTATTTCGTGAACAGACCTTCCTAACTATGTACGGCCGTAATTCGCGCCCACGGCCTCTAGAACTTGAGTTCTTAAATAATTATAAAGAAAAACTTATAATAAATTAATAAAATTATCAACGCAAACAAAACCGTTGAACGCATTTGAATCTAGAGCGTAACGCAATGAAGAAACGCAAAATTGTCTGATTTAATATAAAACGACGAATAAAGCGCTGTATAAAAATTTTCCATCATTTATACACAGAGGCAGGAAAACTTCGCGTTTTAAACCACTTGTATGCTAGACTCTACTGTCCTATGTATTTTCGAACCTCAGCTTTCAATGACTGATGCCCGAGTGTGTAGTCAGCTTTACCTCAGACCAGGTGGCACGGGATTTGATGCTTGTTTTCTTACAGTTATGTTATTGGCCCAAAGTTCACCCGTACGTGTCGTGTGATAGACAACAGCGAACTTAACGAAAACGTGCATGTGGCTTGCTTGTCCTAAAATTAATTTGCGAAATTTTCCAGCCGCTATGCCTATACAGTTTAAAAAAAAAAACAGTTTTCTTAGAAGTGTGTAAGGAAATTGCTCAGAAAGAGTTTTTGTCGCCACGATTTTAACTTCAACTTTTCCCTGTCCCGCCAAGATTCTCACGATATAGTATGTGCGGAAATCCCGGTACAGTAGCGTAACAGCCAGAGCGGCCAGGATATACGTTGCCCTTCCCTAAATTCAATGAAGGGCGCCAGGATAAGAGGAAATGGACACCCAAGCTGTATTTTGTTCAATGAGATGCGTTGGTACACTCTAAAATTTTGAAATTTTTTTTGTTGGAATATTGTAAGTAATTAAAAAACCTTTTCAGACAGTACATAAATTTCTCATGTAAAATTAATTTGTAGTAATGTTTTCCCTATTCTCTGTTATTAATGTACCACATTGGTTATCTAGAAGACAAAAATAATTGTATGTCCACTTCTCAGCAATGTAAGTTGTAATACAAGCATACGTTTTGTAATATTACAAATATATGTTTTGCAGATTCTGCAAGAAAACTGTTTGTAGTTATACAAAGGATTTTTGACCTGCGAAATCATCGTTCTTATTTCAAGAGAGACTATATTTCAAATACTTGTGCTTTTGTGTTGCGTTTTCATTTGCCTACAGTTTGTTCGGACATGTCCTGGGCGCATTGGGACCAATAGCAAGCAATAAAATATGTGTCCTCACTACTGCCAAGGCTAACAATCAAATCGACTCGACTCGAATATGTATAGGATGGTGAATTTTAGTCTGCTGCCAGAAAATAACGAGAAATTTGCAGGTCTCTAGAAACTGAGTTTCCGTATATTGAATACTATCTCAATGAATTGTTATGAAGTATTTATGATATTTCTATACCTCTTTCCTGCTGGCTTATAGACTTTTCCTTGTATTTTATGCAGCATTTAATTTGGTTTTGATCGCACCAAATCAGAGGGGTGCCTAAAGCTTTCACTTCCCTTCCCCTCCCCCCGCGACGTATTTAGTAGGTTGGCTAAAGTAATGTGTGTCCCCTTCTAACTTGGAAACGTTCTTTCGCCACTGGGCTTATAGGCGATATACCAACAATGTGTTACATATTTCACACGATAACAGTATTCTTGTTGAAATCTCCATTATCGGTAACCTTTAACAACAGTTTGTCTATGGAATGTTGCCCATATATGTCTTCTCTGAATAGGAGGAAAAAAACTGACTTTATCTGTAATAAAGTTGTATAACAAACTCAGGGTTATCCGGTGTAAGTTCTGGTTTAGTTGTGAAAGAAAAACAAAAAATTACAAGTCTTTGAAACATATATAACCTGTCATCACACGAATTCACGAAATTTTCTAGCCTCTGGTGAAATTTTTACTTCAGGTTAAGCCATCAGGTTTTCAAATTGTTGCAACCTGCCTATTAAATAGTCATTCCTCTGTAATTTTCTCGGTGTTACGTCGTACTTTCAAATCTAACGAAAGTGTTTGAGAAATTCTTGACTTAATGCTATCTCCAGGGTGAGATCTTTATTCATAAATAAATGTGTGTAGTGATGTTTACCAGCGCCGTTGTATCACAGTCGGTCGGCAGTGATACTGGATCCTGCAATCTAGCAGATGGTATAGGCTATTCTCGGTAGAGTGAGCACTTTTGAAAGCCCTACTTAAGATCTACTTGTATTCGCGTTGTGCATTCTTCCGCCTTATGTAAGATTATCACTTTATTCATGCGTCGGTCAAGTGAAACATTGAAATGATTAGAAAAGTAAATATTTTACAAATCTGGACAATTCTTACAGTAATATGCATTAAATAAACATACAGCAAAATAAATATATTAAGTTATCACAAATGTTTACCTAACGCTTTTAAATCTAAGCTAAGCCAAGGAACTAATTTCCATCCATCGTTACCAACTGCACTGGGCGCATATCACTCACTGCGCCTGTTGAAATACATACAAGTACGAGCATTGACTTTTTTCTACGGTTGGTTTCAAAGGTGCTCACTTTATCGAGAACAGCCTTTAGCTGCAGGCACTCACACTCCAACTTTACGGCGATCGCTTTCGTAAGTATTTAACGCTACGAGCGCTGCCAACGTAATGTCGAGTCGCTTGAATTTAACTGAGGTGTATGAAGTTTTTCAACTGAGTCGTATGAAGTTTGCCGTAAAATTGCGACATCCGCGTTCTTAGAAGAAACGCGCGAAGAAATATTACTTTGCCAGCAGTTTACATACGATTGTCTGCAACGTAATAATATGTCTGCAATAAAGTGTAGGTTTAACAAATAAATCTACGATGGAAAGAAGATTGACTTGGAACGCTTTCAACTAGGCCATTATGTTGGCGAACGATGTGCAGAGCGAACAAATAGCACCGTTGTAGATGGAATACAAAGACCAACAAAACTGATAATCATGCAGTCATGAGTTCAAATAGTACATCACCACTGTTGAAGTCCTAATAAAACTTAGAAGTTGTGAATAATAAAAACTTATGTTTATATAATTATGTAGTTGAACAGCAGTTCACTTCTGGTCACACAGAAAAAAAAAAAACGTAAGCCCGACTCTATGCTATCAATCTCCCATTTGTGTTGACGTTGGGAAAGTTAGATCTCGTCATCGTGAATAAGAGAAAGGAGTTCTGATTCAGTGTTGGGATAATTTTGCTGTCATCTAGAAATGTGTCGCCCAAGGCAGCAATCCAATTTGCTTACGTTAAAGAAATGATATGTTTACAGTCGGCAGAATTAAATTGCCAACCCTCGAGTTTTTTTTTTTTTTTTTTTTTTAGGGGGGGGGGGAATGTATGCGCAGGCTTTCCTTTCTCCTGTGCCTGAGGAGACAACACTGTACGTACAACTATTTTCATTTGACGATAAAGGCTGTTCACGATAAAGTGGGCACTTTTAAAACCAACCTGCCTATATTTTAACGAGCGCCCTGAGTGACATGTGCCCAGTAAAGTTGGTAACGATGGATGGGAAGTAGTTCCGTATCTTAACGTCGAATAAAATGTGTTAGGTAACCATTTGTCATAGTTTAGTTATTTCTTCCGCTTTCTGTTTTTTTCATGTATCGAAGTGTAAAAATGAGCAGATTTGTTAAATACCTACTTCCCTAATAATTACACAGTTTCACTTGACCGAAGCATGAATAAAGCGATGAGGCCCATGACAATATTAATCTTACATAAGGCGGAAGCATACACACCGTGCATACAAGTAGATCATGAGCAGTACTTTCAAAAGTGCTCATTTAGGCCTAACCGTGAATAGCCTATATGACTTAACTAGTGATTAAGAGGTCCATCACTCCATCACTGTGATGAATTGAGTTTTCTATTGATATAGAGAGATTCAAATATATGCTACTTACTGTTTAGTAAGCTTATACGTGTTGAATTGGCATCGCGTACAGTAAGACGCCTTAGATGTCCTGCGTGGGCTCTGTTAACGACGTGTATGAATTAACGATATCATATTTCACGTCATGTGCATGAAGACCCTCAACCAATTGTAATGCAGGACCGAACCGTAAAGAACCGGAAAATGACGATGATGTGTCCTGTCTTGCTTTCATGTTCTGACTCGTTGTTGCTTACCAAGTGGACTTAAAGATTTCTCTCTAAGTGTTCGTTGGTTGTTGGTTAATCTTAATTATTAAGGATTACCCACCTACATCGCTATGATAGGAAAATTAGATTTTCGCAATTTTCATCCTGGTGTAGGCAAAAAATATTTCTGGATCAAGCTTGGTTTCCTGAAATGGGTGGAAAATTTCGCCTTGATGAGGTGAGTTGAGATGAGATATTTGGGTGGATCGTAACAACGAGGTCTTGACAACCGATGAGGGTGAAATGGGGTGAGAATGGAGCAGCGCCGGAATGCAGGGGCGGGGAAAACTGGAGATCCCAGAGAAAACCCCGCCGACCAGCGGCGTCGTCCGGTACGATTTCCACATGCGAAAATCCGGAGTAACCACTGCCGGGTATTGAACCCGGTTCGCCTTGGTGGGAGGCAAGCAGGCTAACCGCTCAGCTACCGCAGCCCCCGTGAAATAGCGTGACGATACCTCAGACGTACGCGAACCCATTCTCTGATTGGCTGGGCGAGTAGGTCCCTTATGTGATTGGCTATTGCGTGCTGTGATTGGAGTTTGCGGTAGAAGAGGTTCTTTCAACATTAAGAATCAATCAGTGGTTTTGACGTTATTTGTTCAAAACTAGTGACATACAGAGTTCCTGACCTTGTCATAACAAGCCCTTGGCTTGATACAAATAAATAACACGTACAAATTGTACACTGCAGGGTTGAAACACAACAATTTATACAATACTGCAATACACTCTGCAACAGTTTTGACAAGTGGCTGTCATATGTTGAATTAATACCGGAGACTGTACTTGCATATCTGCGCACTTATCAGAACAAAAATAGTCAAGATGTCGTGTAGGATTGAATAATAATTTTCTCGGAACCGGAAACTAAGTTTGAATACAAAGCTAACAATTAACAATGTAATAACTCACTTATGACCACTTCATAATTATTTGATCGCTAACTACGTTATTAATAGTTTATATTTTGTGTTGAATCCTTAATTGGCACATAAAATCACATTTCTCAAATATAAAACTACGTTTCTATTTGGGGGGGGGGGGGGGAGAGAGAGAGAGAGAGAGAGAGAGAGAGAGAGATTAACAGACTTAAGTCGATATATGATTTCATCAACAAATTTCTGCATGCCGTACGATTGATGTTTTATTGCTGTCTGCATATCTGAATCAGAATTAAATATAAGTAGGGATAAGAAAATTTAGCCAGTTCAATGACCTGCATGCTGGACTCTACAATCCTTTCTATTGTCGAACCTCAGATGCTTGTTCATTGGCTGTTGTCCTAGTATTATCTTGACAGTACGGGATTCGCTTCTTGTTACTTTGCAAGTCGGCTATTGGCGCGGAATCGTCCAGGGTGTGTATAATAAACTCCGATCAAATTGCAAAGGTGATTTTAGTGTACACGCGTTTGAAATCTATCTTGTCCTGAAATCAATTCGCGAATTTTTCCAAGTCCTAAATATAAGTAATGGCCAAACAAAACAGTAAGTAGAATAATATTTACTCTTAACAATGTCATGATCTTGCATAAAATACAGGACATGTTCCGTGTAATGTTGCGCCAATTCTCGCCTGGCCCGTTAAGTCTGGAAATCAGTTGTGCGAGACGAGACGAGGCGTAAGTTTGCGTGGCTTGCAGCTGCGTCTCGCTGCGCCGCCACGGTGGGCGCGCGCGGGTGTACGCGTCCAACTTCTTGCCGCAGGTGTCCGCCCCCCTAGCCAGGCAGTCTAGGGCACTTGTGCTTCCAGGTCATCCGTCTTCCACAGCCTAGCAACAGAGCGCGCTGAGGATGACTCACCGTCCGTGTTGTACACCCGGTGATTACCAGCCCCGGGACTTCTTCCTTGCGGCTAATTCGCGGTTGCACGTTAAACAGCGAGCGAGAGAACGAAACGATTGCCTACCTTTTTTCTTTCCTTTGCCGTGTAGCCTCGCCTCTCGCACCAATTTCTTTTTACGCTGCTTTCGGTGGCCCGCAAGAAGATAGCGCGTGGCGGACGGACGGATGCCTTTTCCGCGAAACTACATTACCGGCGTATCTCCCCCTACTTTTCGTCGTAGGTGCTGCGGTTCGTCGTGACGTGTAGCCGCCGCAATGTAGCCAACCCTGCCAATTTTTCGGTAGATCTACCAAAATCAATCATTGTGTACCGAAATTATTTAACACACTGAGGTCCGCACAAATTTACTGCCACTTAATACAAATTAGAAGTGAGTCGCCTATATCCACTACTGCAAGAACACCGGTTCTGTTGGCGTCTGTGTTATAACTCACCGTCTTCCTATTTGTGCATACCACACCGGACACTGCTCTGTACTTTACAGCGTTCATTAATGGCCAGTCAACAACCAGTGGAGAGCCGAGATGATATTAACCCAATCAAACGTCCTTTACCGTATAAAAGGAGTTACAATCAATCATGTCCCTGTAGAGTGGCTATAAAAAAAAAGAAATTCTATCGTTAGCAGTAGCATTGCTACTTCGCTGTCGTGTTCTTGCGAGGTGATGTCAAATACTAGCAGATCGAAGACTGCATATCCATGCGAGTTTTGTTCTGAACAACAAAGAAATTTTCAGTTTACCATTGCTCGAGCTACACTCGAGCATAGTCTACAGGATGTTAACCTTTTCAGACCCGAATTAATTTCCGGGGTCAAGTGTTGCAATCGTTTAATTTTATGGTGTGCGTTGTACTAGTGTCAAGTGTGCTGCTCGCATCCAGTGTACAACGTTCTGTGTGTTAGTTGATGTCAGCATCAGCCATTCACAAATGAGAGGTGCTGAAACTTCAGCAAATCAGGTCTTACACGAGGAAGACTCCCAAAACATTGGCCACTGAATCCTTGTTGTGTACAGTTCTGATCATAAACATCCTTGATTTGCAACACGTCCTCAATCGTGGACATGGCGACTTAACTGGTTAATTTCTACCGAATTTTTTTAAATCCAGTTAAGTTACAGATAAGTCGCAAACAATCCGCAAATAAGCAGTGGGTGAGCTACGAATCTGGGCGTAGTAAGAGAAGAACATTGCAAGCAACCACGTTGTAGTTTTATCAGCTGGGTTAGGACTTGTAAAGTTTCTTTCCGACGTAGTAAACAAATCAAAGAGTAAATAAGGAAGCAAAATATGGAAAGTAACGGTGAGATAGCAGTGTCAGTAGTTAAAATTACACTTTTCAGTGATTTAAAATGGAAGAAATATGGAGTAAGAGCGAACAGCCATCGACGAACTTACGCACGAGTTAATGAAAAAAGAAATGCACTTTTCGTAAGTTTGCGTAGTCATTAGCATTATAAGGTTGTTCACGATAAAATGAGCACTTGAGAAATGAACCTTAGGGAAAAAGTCACTGCACCTTCATGCATATACATATTTTAATGGGCGCACTGAGTGACAGTCGCCCAGTAAAGTTGGTAACGATGGAGGGAAAGTATTTCCATATCCTACAGTCGAATAAAAAGTGTTATTTAAACCATTTGTGATAACGCAAATTATTATTTCGCTGTTATATTATTTAATTCATCGAAGTGTAAGAATGAACAGATTTGTAAAATATTTACTTTTACAATAATTTCACAGTTTCACTTGACCGACGAGTGAATAAAGTGACGAGTCCCACGGCAATGTTAATTTCACATGAAGCAGAAAACTCACACCGTACATGCAATTAGATCTTAAGCAGGGCTTTCATAAGGGCGTTTGGATGTATTTGCTGCCAAACTGCCGATTTTCTCAGCAAAGTCTAACGATTTTTTTTTTAGGCAGTGTTGGCTCCACTGCACCGGAATAAACAAGAGAAGAACAGGACACGCACGTGGCTTCGTCCGGACGGAAAGTTGCGGCCACGGGACGTTCTATCCAACTGTCAGCCGGTCAGCTCAGACCTACTCTTCGACGTAGCGTGGCTATCATTTCCACGAAAGATTTGTTCCTCGTAACGCTTTCACATACTGTACTCTCGCTAGACGTCTTCGCGGAGATAACACGAAATTCTTACTGGTAATGCAGTGAACATTTCGTCGCGTTCGGTGGAATCGGTAGTTGTTGATCCACGACGTTTGAAATGTACGCTCATTTAGAACTTGACTGTATAGGCTGTTCGCGGTAAAATGAGCACTTTTGAAAGCACTGCTTAAGATCTACTAGTAT
Organism: Dryococelus australis; assembly: GCA_029891345.1. Lineage (NCBI taxonomy): Eukaryota > Metazoa > Arthropoda > Insecta > Phasmatodea > Phasmatidae > Dryococelus > Dryococelus australis. The sequence continues at coordinate 281,786,855 of CM056994.1, forward strand.
GTCCGTTGTGTGTTCTTCTGCCTTATGTAAAATTAATATTGCCATGGGCCTCATCGCTTTCTTCATGCATCGATCAAGTGAAACTTTTAAATAATTAGAAAGTTAAATATTCAAAAATTTGCTAATTTTTACACTTCGACTTATTAAAAAAACAGAAAGCTATAAAAATAATTTAAGTTGTAACAAATGCTAACATAACGCTTTTTATTCTACGTTAATATATGGAACTACTTTCCCCTCGATCATTACCAACTGTACTGGGCAAATGTCACTCAGTGCGCCAGTTAAAATATGGCAAGTAGCAGTGACATTTTCATAGGGTTGTTTTCAAAAGGGCTCAGTTTATCGTGAACAGCATTTAATAATGAGAAGAGCTAGTGATATTCCGCGGGGAAAAAAATGAGTACGTGGTAGACTTTAATACTATAAGCACCAACAGCAGTTTGTCTATTGCCATTGGTTGCTGCCTGCTTGGGAAGGAGTTTTCATATTTGACCAAGCCACTCAGAATTCTGCAATATCGGCACGGCTCCTACGTGATTCGTGTGCAGACAGTTAACATGTGGCAAAAAGTAATACAGCCAATCAAGATAGGTAAACGACTCTACAGTGTTTCGAAATATAACGTACCTTTTCGCGAAATTTCACTACCTCTAATAATGAGAGACCCAAACAAAAACATCTCAAGTTCAGTGAGTAAAGATCCTACAATTTAGCGTTATAAAATGCCTAGTTAGACTCCACAGTCCCCTACACACTCGAGCAGAATTCACTCGTTCATTGGCGGTTACCACAGGGATAACTTAGTCTCATGTTCGACCCGGCCCCACGAAATGGAGCTACCAGAGTGTAGAGTGTTTGCCATTGGTTCTGACTCCTGCAGGGCGTGTTGGATAAGTGAAGGTCCAATGGAATAGCAATGACACACGTGAAACTAACCTATACGTAGCGACCTGCAAAATTCGCGTTATTATTTGGCATCAGGCTAGACTTCACAGTGGTGTATATAATCGAACCGGCGTCGGTTCCCCATTGGCTGCTGCATAGATGTAAAGTCACTCCTTTTTTTACTGGACTGCACGTGATTGGACTACACAATTGTAAGTGTTCATTTATTGACGCAGAGTTACACAGGGCGTGTCAAATATAATATAGTCCAATGACAAACGTATTGCAAAAGTGCATGTGTTTGAATTTTAACGTGTCCACAAATAATAACACAAATTTTGAAGGTCTCTCTCTCTCTCTCTCTCTCTCTCTCTATATATATATATATATATATATATATATATATATATATATATATATATATATATATATATATATATGTGTGTGTGTGTGTGTGTGTGTGTGTGTGTGTGTGTGTGTGTGTGTGTGTAAAAATTATAGGGCCTCTATCAATAACCTGTTGATTACACTTTACTACAGAATACTTAAAAATACAGAGGTGGAACAGTCGCTTATGCCTTGAACTTCTGCCGCACACTGGTCACCGGGTCAAGGCCAGAGCTACACTAACTTATATACCCAGTCCTGCAGTCCACACTCTTTTGGTGTCAAGGTTAGCCAAGCTGCTGAATATATGTTTCGTAAAACTAACCTATGACTCTATCTCCACATCTGATGTAAATAAAGGCTTAATTTGACTGTGATCATTTTCGTATCACCACAATTCTTGGTTGCTGCTACGAAACTTAGAGGATGTGCGATACATAGAAGAAAAAAAACAGCTTCGTCACATGAGCATGTAGCGTTATCAAAAACGATCACTGAGGAAGGACTCAAAGCACAGCGTCCTTCGCCAACGAGCGTTTCAATACGCACTTGTCTTGTCAGGCGATAGCTGAACTAAAAAGGAACCCTCACGTCTTTGCACGACCTCATAGCAAGGAATTAAATATACAGAGAGACGTGCAAAATTTGCGTTGTTATTTATTAACATGCTAGACTTCAACTGGCAACTACCCGACGTCATTTACCTGTGAGATCGCTGTACTGGAGAGTGGGATGGACCCCCGTGAGAACTCCGCGTCCAAGGTCAAGAAGCGAGGGAACGATAAGGGCGACGCTAACACGCACCGAATGGACAACGTACCGCATTCGTGCGCAATTAACGTACTAACCATTGCCATGAGAACTACGTAGGCCTATTTCTTAAGACGTATTAACAACATACGTGTTTCCCTCACAACCCTTTTTTATTCATATTAGTTATAAATTAAATATAAAAATTTATAGATTGGGTATAGCTTAAGTAAAATTTCAATTTATCAAAAAATTAAATACTTTTATGTCAACAGAAGAGAACACGCTTGTGATATATTGCATTTTTTGGATACACCCAAGCACGTCATACATGAGGAGATTTATCAATGTTTTGATTCAAAAGTATGAATAAACCACGAATAGACTATATGCAATTTCAGACAAAACGTACAGGAAGATTAATTTTTGCCGATGCGGTTCACTGCCGTGCTCAGTGCTAAGCGTGTGTAGGGAAACGGGAGATCCCCGAGAAAACCCGCCGACCAGCGGCATCGTTCGGCACAATTCCGACTTGCGAAAATCCGGGAGTGGCCCGGCTGGGGATTGAACTCGGTTCGCCATAATGGGAGGCCAGCAGTCTAACCGCTCAGCAACCGCGGCCCCTTGAGGTTATAAATGATTAATTTTAGTATAGTAGAACACAAAGTCTACAGATGATATTGCTTGTGATAAGAACGAAACGCTTGCTGTGTCGACCTAAGTAAAACAGGGATAAAAAAAATTGTATGTGCAACATCAACCAAATATTAAAGTAGAACTGAAAAGGTTAACAAGGGTGGCCACGTCATTTCTTGTGTGTGTGTGTGTGTGTGTGTGAGAAGAAGAAATTGGAGGGGGGGGGGGAGTACGTGTCGACTCCTCGCGGTTGCGGGCTGACTTGCGCTTTATGGTGCCGCGCCGTCGTCCAGTGTCGCCAACTCGCATTTTATGATAATCGTTAAGGACACTGCAAAAGTTGCTCCTATATTCCTGTATAATCAATAGAGAAACATTTATTTTTGTCAATAGTGGGAACGTAAAAAGTCACTAACTGCCTGTTTAATCAAAAGAAAATTTGACATATAATGTCACTAAGATATATTTAAAAATCGCAATCTCCAGAGACAAAGTCGCTAAGTTGGCAGCACTTCGCGTCGTCTCTTCCCTAGCGGCTGTTCCGCGACTCTCGCCGCAGTGGCTTCCCCATGGCGCGACCCGTCTGTCGCCGACCCACACACGACACCTTCATCAGCTCTTGCGTCAGCTCAACCTCGCGGCCCCCATAGCCATCTGGATTACTGCCACAAACTGGCGACAATTAGCGAATTCGTTACTTGACGGGCTACAGTCGGACACTTGCATCACACCGAATAGGCGAGTATAGAGGAACGAAAAGGCGCGGCGGTTCCTTCCACGTCAACGAAGTACCCATGGAAATTGGCTCTGAGTCTGATTGGTATAGGCTATTCACATTAAAGTGAGCACATTTTGAAGCCCTGCTTAATTTTTTACTCTCAGCCAATTTCTATCATTCCGACACTTTTTAATATAAACATTGCCATATGACTAATAAACATAGAGTATAAATTTGACCTCTCTCAGAAGTAAATGCCCGAGTCTGCAATAGAATAAATTTACTTGTGGTTAACGCCTTTTGGGAGGGCCTTAAAAAGTGCTCACTTTACCGTGAACAGCCTATAGATACGCCGTAATTCTGTAAATTCACTTGAGGACAAGATAAATTTCGAACACATGCACGTCTGGCGTGTTTATATATATATATATATATATATATATATATATATATATATATATATATAGTTATCGGCATCCGTAAGAGACCTGCAAAATTCGCGTTATTATTTCAAGAAAGACTACTGTAGACTTCAAATAGGCTTAATTGTGCTTTTATTTTGCGTTTTCATCGGACTACAGTTTGTTCGGACACGTCCTGGGAGCATTTGGACCAATAGCAAGCAACAAACGAGAGGATAGCTCAACCACACCCAACCAAGCCGGAATAATATATGTCCCCTCACTACTGCAAAAGCCAGTAATCAAATGGACTCGGCTCGAATATGTAAATGACGGAGAATTTTATAGTCTGCTGAGAGGAAATAACTCGAATTTCGCAGGCTCATAGGCATCCCTAATTAAGCGAGGACACGTTGCAGCGTCTTCCATGTTAGTAATCAGATTGCCGAATTGTTGCACCTCTCGGTTATGAATGTTTGAAGCTCGTTACACCGAGCGCGTTGTATCACTCGCTGCCAGAAGCTCACTCGACACGAGTACTGTTCGCACACCACAATGCCATATGATTGCAACACTTAATTCTCAAAAGAATTCAGGACCGAAAGCATTTAATATGTTTCAATTAGGCAGATTCCAATACGATCGTCGCGCACGATCTCAAGCACATGGGACACACATACAAACACACACACAAAAAACGAGTTTTCTTTTATAATTGGCTGTAATCTGTACGACCAGCTATTTTCCTGCATGGCTAGGGGCGCATTACTTCGTCACCGAACGTCCCTTATTCGCGTGTGAGCAGCTAAGATTCTCCAAAAATTCAATCACCTAACATAAATTACGCTAATAATGAACACAGAATTTTCTCGTGTAAAATCACACTATTACATGTTACTAACAGATGTGGCTTTTTTTTTTACACGCGAAAGTATCACAGTGTTTGTTAACAATTGTGGTTGTATGTTTGATAATGTCTACAGGTTTATATATTCTTGTCTGAGAGGCAGTTTCCCTAGTGGGATGGGCCTGTAAGACGTTCTGTTATCTCATAGAAAAAAGCCACAGAACTATAATACTATCTCGCCAAAAAAAATTCCGTGGGAAAAATATATTTCTAGATGTTAGAAATGGCATGACTTTGAAATATGGTAGGGAACTCGAGTGAGTGAGTGAAGATATTTGGCCAGCTCATAACATCGAGGTCTTGAGAGCCGATGAGGGTGAAGCGAGGGGAGTATGGAGCTGTGCCGAAATATAAGGAGCGAGGGAGACAGGAGAACCCCGAGAAAACCCGCCAACCAGCGGCATCGTCCGGCATGACTCCCGCATGCGAAGATCCGGGGGGTGACGCCGCCGGGAATCGAGCCCGGCTTGCCTTGGTGGGAGGCGAGCAGTCTAACCACTACACCACTGCGGCCCCTAGGGAACTCGAGATCGACACAAATAAGAAAGCAAGCAGAAATAAAATGGCTTGGCGGTTGCTTTGACGCGGACCTACCCAGTCGCTGATTGGCTGTACGGGGCTCTGGAAGTGGACCTGTTATCTGATTGGCTATTGCGTTCTGCGAGATATTTCTTTTTGATTGGTCTGCCGCCCGGCAAGTTTACACGGCGCTGATTGGCGAACGTCGTTGCGACACGTTGCTGGTTGGCGCCGCCATTTTGTTGGCGCTTGCAACTGGAGTTTGCAGTAGACGGGGCAGCTGCGTAAAAGAGTGTTTGAATTACACATTTTTCAACGAAGCTGTTATACGTGCGTCCATGTCCTGTTCTACGAAAACTACACACTCTTCAGACGAGGGCTGTAGAGTGCTTGCAAGACATCTCACGTATTTGAAACACCATTTCTAAGTCCTCCAAAAAGGCTATAAAACGGCTTTTCAAAGTCCTGTATCTTAGAATATACGCCTCAGATTCTAACAAAATTACTTAAGGGTCCTGCACTGAAACTTCCTACAGACTTTCCACCAATAAAATAATAATGTCACCGCTGAGAGTCCCTAAGGTACACTGAGCACGACGAGTACACTGCACGCCAGTTCAGAGCCTTGCGCTTAGCGGCGATGGGGCACTTGATGCTCGTGGAAGTGTCGACCTTATCAATCCCGCGCTCCTCGGCCTCAAACGCGTCAAAGGTCAAGCAGAGAGGGAGCAATACGGGCGACACTAACACGCACGCCTATTGCTTCATCGCTCCTACGCGAAAGGCGTGCAGTGTTTCCGCCGTAACACTGTACTGTGTATATTAGATCTGTAACAGTGGGGTTTTATTACACGCGATGAAAGCCCACAGATTAAACTACGTCCGTATCTTTGTACTTTTCTCTTGCCGCTTAAGGAAACTGCATAGGCAAGCTTTAAAAATGCGATATTTGACCATATCCACGATTTTTTTCTCCAAGAATACACTTAATATGACTAAAGTAAAGAAAATAGGGGCATCTATAATTGTTCTTTTCTATCTTTTCTGACAAAAAAATCGTATTTGCAGAACATTTATTTACCAAGAAACGAATATTCGCGCAAACAACTATTTCACAAAAAAAAATGCGGGGGGGGGGGGGCGGTCCATCCCACTCTTAAGTATCGTGTGACCCCACAGGCGCTAAAGACATCAGCTATAAGGCGCCGCCAAGCCATTGCACTCTCACCCACGGGAAAACGGTTAAGTGCTAAGAAGCTTGTCTAAACATTCAGAGCTAATACAAACAAGTTTCTGAACAAACAAATTTGCGAGGTGCATTATCACCTACCTTGTGTGAATCGCTGTATGTCGTTTTTTGACTTCACATATTCGCTGTGATTAATCTCAAAATTTTTCCATGATGAAAAACATGAGTGATTATTAGATACAGTGGTTAGTTGTGAGAAGGGAAAGGGGAATTTGGTGGAGGGGAGAAGGAGGGATAGACTTCATGCTTTCTGTGGGCATGTTGGCAGAATTGCTTTATTCATTGGCTGCTGTCTCCGTTAAAATCTTCCCTCATTTTAATATCCTAGGCACACATATATCAATATTTCTTCGATAAACCACTACTTCTAACAATGAGGCTATGTCCTACATGGAATGATGGTTTGTTGTAATCAATGCAATCATTATCACAGCTTGGGAATTTTATCTGCATGTGTTGCGTTCTTCGGTACAGAAAGGAAGGTGTAATTATTTTTTACGTTAGTAGTGTTTCTTATGATAGTTTTTTCAATACATGCTCTTATCAATATGTAACCAAATTTATGACTTTAGACTAACCACAAAGTTTATTAAAAACGGCGTGTTCTAAGGATTATTTTAATCAATGGGGCATGTAATCGGTGAATTTTGTAAAATTCTTTTGGTAAATACCGTACTTAAATGTTACATCACTTGGGTGGAGACAGGAAATCTGCAGGAATTTGTAAGAATAAACAACGTATGCTATGACTTTTAAGGTTATGAAGAGTAGACGTTTATTTAAATAGGCTATTCACGGTAAAATGAGCACTTTTGAAAGCCCTGCCTAAGATCTACTTGTATGTACGTTGTGTATTGTTCCGCCTTATGTAAAATTGACATTGCCATAGACCTCATCACTTTATTCGTGCGTAGGTCACTTGAAACACTAGAAATTATTACAAAAGTAAATATTTTACAGAACAGCTCATTTTCACACTTCAATGCGTAAAAAAATAGAAAGCCAATGAAATAATTTAAGTTTTCGCAAATGATTACCTTAAAACTTTTTATTCGACGTCTAGATATGGAACTACTTCTCATCCACCGTTACCAACTTTACTGGGCGCATGCCACTTAGTGAGCCCGTTAAAATATGTGCAGGTAGGAGCGGTAACTTTTTCCTAAAGATGATTTCAAAAGTGCTTACTTTATAGTGAACAGTCTTTACCTACATTGATTGCCTTGTGCGTACTGCAAAAATGTTTCCTATTGGCTGGGCGGCAGACTAACGAGTAGCTCATCACGCGCTGTTTCGCAAACGATGTTCTATCATATTGACTGGCCATAGCGAGGCCATTTTGGCGGCCTGCGCGGCTGAGTTCCTGACACACGTCAACGTTTCGTTTCTGCAGTGTTAAATATTACGTGATCACGCCGCAGGTGAAAGGGTACAGTCACGATTTTACGCCGAGGGCTCGAATGCCAATCGTTGACAGTGACCGCCTTAAGCTGGTCACCAAAATTTCAAACCGCGGCGGTGTTAATATAATCCGTGCACGCCATTTGGCGATCCAAGCAGGCAGGCGGTAACTTTTCAAAAAGTGGTACGCGTAAGCAATACCGGTGAGATTGCCAGTCAGCTGGGGGCTGGCTAGTGATTGGTGGAGAGGTGAACGACCTGCCAGGGCTACTGCATGAGGCTCGCCTCTCCCTCCTCCTCCTCCTACTCATTGCCTCACACTCTCTCCCTCTTTCTCTCTCTATCTCTACGCCTTGCTTCGCTTCCTCGCTTTACCCCTTTTCAAAGCCTATCGCCGCCAGCTGTGACGCCACGCGCCTGCCCCGGGGCCAATCTAGGCCAATGTTTCGGCTCGCTCTGTTGGATTCCCTTTCTTCCGGAATGACAAAAAACGAACTTTCCGTTGTTCGCGAAAGAGTGAATCACGTATTCCTGAATAATGCAGCCACTCGTTAATGCACGCACACGTAAGCATAGACAGTAAGCAAGTAGAGGCCACAAAATTTTGTGAGTTCAGTGGCCTGTATATTATTGTTGTCTCCAAGTTCAATAAAATGCCGAGTACTCATTGGCTGCTTGTTACCACAGAGCAATACTGTGATTGGGATTGCGATTCCTTGAATCATTTTCACAGTTCGCTTATTCCGCGAACTGCAACCGCACACGCCAGCAAAATGGCGTCACTTGCCAGCAGCATGTCGAAACATCGTTCGCCAATCAAGGCCTCGAAACTTTCTCGCCGTTGGGTAGCCCAACCAACGGGGAATGTTTCGTAACATGCGATAGCCAATCAGAAACAAGGCCCGCTCTCAGAGCCTCGCGCAGACGATCAGCGAATGGGTACGACCACATAAGAGGAACCTCCGCGTTGTTTTCTCTTCTGTATACTCATTTATTCTGTGTTTTTATTATGGCCTCAAAGTTTTCCAGGACGTCTCCAGTAAGTCGCGGACCATTCACAAACCTACCAGTGTTTGAAGTATATCTTGTCCCAAAATGAATCTTGCGAATTTTTCAGATCTCCAGCTATGATTCGTAAAGTATTTCCTTGCGTTCTAAGGATAAACACTCATTTCTGTGAATTTACCATCACTGGATCGTATTATATAAAATCTTACCAACCGATAGGTTTCAGTTACGCAACTCATTCTTTCGCACATATCTGTAGCAGTTTGAAGTAGATGTTTATATCCATCCTACAACACATCAGTAGGTACCTGAAAAATTCGCATTAATACATGACTTCAGACTAAAAACTCCAAGATTCTGTATTTACATCTGACTTCTGCCACTGGCCAAAATTTTGTGTAGCACGTCCCGAGGACACTTTTAGCCAATAGTAAAGAAGACTCTACTACGGCATAGCAGCCAATATCAATTAATGCAGTCAGGCAAGTAAATGACGCCGTACAGGTGGCAGTAGCCAATGAAGTTACCAACATCGTCGGGGTAGGAATAGGACAGGGAAATTGAGCCTTTTAACAAATAGTTAACACATTAATCATCGAGAGGGACACGAAACTTCCTCCCAAGCTAGCTAGAGTTCAATATCCTACTTGCACCGTTTATTAGTATTGCTGCGTCTTGTTAGAAGACAGTGTGATACACGACACTAGGTAAATCAGAATTAGGTTACTCCGGTACTTATTATCTGCGATTCGCATACAGGCATCTTCTAAGAAGCGTGTCAGAATAGGCAGTAGTTACCTATTATTCCGGAAAAAAAAAAATCCACTACTAGTTCGCTCCGAAACACTTAAAACTAAGATTTACTTTCGTCATTGGATGACTTTGATTGCTACTCGTCTTATCTATATCCCCGCGAATCTTGGATAGTTAGTATCGGAACAGTTCTGATTACCCCAATTTTCTAACACAATGACTCTTACAAAGACACACGGCCAATAAGCGCAACTGATGTGCACGTAGAATATAGAAGTCTATCCGGCGTGTTACCTTCTCGTCAAAAAAAAATTATGTTTTCCTACGTATTATGTAGATGGGCCTGTCAGGTCGCTAAGTGGATTTGAGCTAAAGAGTTTTTAAATACTACTATGCAGGAACTCTTTCCGCGGAAATGGGGTGACTCCAGTCACTACACAGTACGTCCCATCTACAACACAGCACATGTGGCATTTGTACCCCCACACATATATCGTTGTCCAGCCATGTGTCCAGTAGTCAGGGCCCTTAAATGAATCATTCAAAGCTCCCGTGTTCGAGTCTCGTCAAGGCAGGATATTTTTTAAGGGAGGGAAATTTCCTTTCCAGGTTTAGCAAGTGCATCATGAACTGAGACAGTTGAAATGTATAGCGATGTTCTGTTCCAACGTACTTTCCTTAAGGCTGTTGCCTAGTTGAGAATTTGGTGTAGCGAAATACTTACATGATAGTGAAATTCGTTTTTTTTTTTTTTTTTTGCGTTCCTGTCAAAGATAGATATACACCACCAGGGACTTTTTTGTGCACAAAAATACGTGCTTCTTTGTTATAGAAGCCATATGTAACATTAATTAATGTATAGCCTGTTTCCTAGCAAGATCAGAAAAATTATTATTTTAAATAAAAAATTACTGAAAAACAAATTGTTATACTTGCTTCGGTACAGAGATGAGAATATTATTTATCACACTAAGGTTTTCGGTTCAAGTTTTATATCTTCAAAATTAGCTTCAAAAAATCGAATTTCACTAACATATATTTCCCTATACCAAATTCTCAACCAGGTAACAGCCTTTTAACTCTGTGACAATTTGCTCCCTTTATGATTGGGTGATGATAGCTAGAGGACCTGCCATTTTGCGTTATGAATCGGTACCAAGCTATAATCCACAGTCCTATACACACTCGAGCATATGTCACTTGTTAGTTGGTTGCCGCTACATAAAAATAAATAAATTAATGACCTCTTGACACTTTTAGCTTTCGGCATTGCGAAGTGTGCATACACTCAGCTCTTGAACTGCCTTAATAATTTTACCTGCTCCACTAGGTATAAATGAAAGTGAAATGATGTGAGAATGAGCATCGCTGGAATGCAAGGGCAGAGGAAACGAGAGATTCCTGAGAAAACTCGCCGACCAGAGGCATTGTCCTGCACGATTCCTATTTACGAAAAACCAGGAAGTGACCCGACAGGGGATTGAACCCGGTTCGCTTTGGTGGGAGGCGAGCAGTCTAATCACTCAGTAAACGCCACCCCCCCCTTTTTTTTCACAGGGGAAAGGGTGGGGTCTTGTAGAGAATTTGGCGCTGCTGATGATGTAAAATGTCTAAAATTTGGTTTTGAAAGAAATTGTAACTGTATTTACACACGACCATCACTGCTTCTTATCCCCATATTTTGACACTAAATACATGCACCAGTAGACATGACTATTATATATTATTATTGAACTTCTTTTTCTAGTAAGTATACGTATAGTCCATTCACGCTTCCTTCGGCCTTTTGGAATCAAACCTTTGAAAAATTACCCTAGGCGTAACATATCAACGTGTTGTGTTCAATCATTTGTATTCCAAAATTATATAATCCTGTGATTAACGTTAACGTACTGTGTTCTTGGATATATTAACAATCTACTTAGTATCTTCTATTACTTGTAATATTCATTTCATATTAAATATGAATTAACAACAGCGAGAGCAGTGAGGTGTTGGCAACGGCCGATAGGAAATAGTTCACAGTTACAATATTTTTTAACCTCGTTTTTATGTATATTATTTGTAAATTAAACGTTGCCAAATGACATATTTGCATTGTTAGGTAGCACTGACGGAAACACATTTTATTCTTGCAGTAAAAAAATCAGCGGAAATTACCGTGCGTAGGCTCGCTCTAGTGGCACGGTGTTTTTTTTTTCCGCCCGGAAGAAAAGTTTAAGAGAAGCGGATCGTGTCGCTGTCTCTCGTTCTCTCTCTTTTCTCTCTCACGGGAAGTTCGTACCACCTGTGTGGCAGGAAAATTATAGATCTTGTTATTTCTAATTTCAGCACATTTTATACTAATTACAGCAACAATAATGAGGTTTTAAATTGTAACTTACCACTGAAACGATATTTTATTATTTAAATACCTATTATATGTTATTTAGATGTGATGCGATGGCGCGACGCTTACAAATCCAGCAGGTTGGCAGAAGTGGTGTGGAAATGAGAATCTAAAATCACACGCTTGACCTAACCCAATATGGCGGGCGTTATACCCATTGCGTTACGATACGACTGGCAGTGATGTGGCGACGTGTCAATGACACGGCTTGTTTCTGAACGAAGCGTCAAGTTCGTACTCGTGATTTTTAAACATCCTAGGAAGTTACAATGTTGTGATAAAATGTGTTACCACGGCAAGGTTGAAAGTGTTGTGTTGTGATCACTGTGTTTGAAAGGGCGTGGTGGCTGCGTTGTAATCGTTACGCAGGCCAGGTGTGTGTGTGGATTTCAAATATGTGCAAAATATATACGTTGTAACCACAAACTGATGTTATGACGAAGTTACTTAATGAAATTCACGTCTGATTATCACAACGTTGGACCTTTGCGCTATGTGTTTGAAACATAGTTGTGTAACGAGCTTACGTTTCTATGATCTGAATGTCTGCCACGATGCTCTCAAAATACTAAGCCCAACCAGATAAATTAAAATAAATAATACAATAAACCTACAAACCAGTAAGTACCAATGCATGTAAATATTAGCGGAATAAACGTTATGCGTGCATGTTCACCACTATCTTTTAAGTTTGTCGATGCTACAAACAATAAATACTCGACACGAGTTGCGTGGTTGAATTTACTGTGTCCCTTCGTTTTAATTTTTATTCCAAATAAGGCCGCCCTTTTAACGATATACATATTAAAAACAACAGGTTAAATACTACTGTTGTTTCCGCCATAGTTGTAACAAACACTGTCGTGGCAAAATAATAATGTGAACATTCGTAGGATATATGACAGCATTCTTTTAACAGCAACCAACGCATTTGACAGTTATGAAAGTAGACGTCACATGGCAATGTTTATGTTTACGTGTAGCGGAAGGATATGTAATCAGTAACCAAAAGTAGATATTTAGCAGGGCTTCATAAAGGTCGAAGTTATCATGATTTAACTATAGTGTATAAATTTCAATCTGCACTGTTTTCTTGTGGCGCCTGCTAGCGAAGTATTTGGTGCTCCATAGCGAGACTGGGAGGGGAAATGCCCCCTTGCCACCCCCAATCCCCTTTTCCAACGCCCCTGAATCTCAGCTCGGAAGATATACCAGTCCGTGCTCCTCCCTTCTTCACGTGGCACTCGAACGTCTGCTGGTCCCAGTTCCTCTGTTCGACAGTACGCATGACGTCAGCTCTGTCCATTACAGTTATTAAAGTGTCTTCACGATGAAATTGAAACTTCTGGGTCCATAACGGTCTGACTGTGAAGGAGACGACCATCCCGACACCAGGCCATTACCATCACGATTACCCGTGATTCAAGTTCACCCTGGGAAGCAGATACGCCTTTCGATAAACCAGGTGCAAAGAACGCCAGGGAGGTCCCCATGTTTGCTGATTCCAACTATCGGTATTACAGCGTGGTGAAGGTTCCCTTGAGCTATGGCGAGTCTCACTCTTAGATTGCATTAAACTGTGCATGACGCGCGCTGTTTCCGGATGACTATCAACAGTCAAGAGGTTATGCTGTGTTGGCACAATAACTTCATACGTACAAAATAACGTAACAAAATTGGTCAAATTGTATGGTAGTGTGTAAATATAAAATTGTTTCTTTAGCTACCCGCTGCAATCTAAGAGTGAGACGCGCTATAGCATAGCATGACTAATCATTTCCTTGGATGTGAATTATTTTGGTCTCTGAGGCTGACAATAGCCCCAACAATTCCTCGAACAATGTTTTTCCGATGGCGTGAGCTGACTTACAGCATCGCCGTCGCGTCAAGAGGGACCATAGACCGGAGAGGAAGGACCATCCCCTGTGGGTAGTAGGTCAATAACACTCCCACCTGGCTTAGGCCGCCTAAGTTTGTCTCCCCGGGACACCTACTTCGAAAGGCTTCCCCGAGGGACTACTGCAGCCACAGACAGAGCTCATTCTGTTGTTTAACCCAGCCACGTGAATGAAGCCACCAGAGAGCTGAATATTTACAACTATAGGAAGCGATAGGAAACTTTCGCGAGTTCAATGACCTGTATGCTAGACTCCACAATCCTTTGTATTGTCGAACCTCAGATGCTTGTTTATTGGCTGTTGCCCTATTATTATCCCACATTTGACAGTGCGGTATTCGCTTCTCGTTACTTTGCAAGTCGGCTATTGGCGCGGAATCGTACAGCGTGTGTATAATAAACTCTGATCCAATTGCAAAGGTGATTTCAGTGTACACGCGTTTTAAATCTATTTTGTCCTGAAATGAATTCGCGAATTTTTCCTAACCCTAACTATAGGCTGTTCGCGATTAACTGAACACTTTTAAAAACCAAGTATCGAACATGTCAATGCATTTATCTGCATATAATTTAACGTGCACACTAACTGACAAACGTCCAGTAAATAAAGTAAAGGCTTTTCACGATAAAGTGAGCACTTTTGAAATCAACCTTAGAAATAAGTCACTGCCCCATACCTGTATATATTTTAACGGGCGACTGAGTGACATACATCCAGTACAGTTGGTAAAGATGGAGCGGAAAGTAGTTATATATCTTAAGGTCAAATAATAAGTGTTAGGTAACCATTTGTGATAATTTAAATTATTTCTATAGCTTTCAGTATTTTTGAATGCGTCAAAGTGTAAAAATTGGTAGATATTTAAAATACGTACTTTTATAATAATTTTATAGTTTCACTTGGCCGATGCATGAAGAAAGCGATGCGTTCCATGGCAATGATAATTTTACGTAAGGCGGAAGAACACACACTGTGCATACAAATATATCTTTAGCAGGGCTTTTAAAAGCGCTCATTTTACCGTGAACATCCTATAGCGATGGAGAGAAAGGAATCCCGTGTGTTACCGTTGAATTGAAAGTCTTAGGTAAACGTTTGCGGGTACTGAAATGATTTATTTTTCTTTATGTTTTTTTATTCATGTACTGTAAATGTAACAATTAGCAAATTTGTGAAATATTAACTTTTATAATAATTTCAGTTTCACTTGACCGACGCACGAGTAACGTGATCAGGCCTATGGCAGTGTTAATTTTATATATGACGGAAGAATTACATAATGTTGTAGTTTATTGCCCTGTGTCCTGCAGGGCGTGATGGTTGAGCGGAGGTCCAATGCTACACGTGAAATTATCATTGAACGTGTGTTCTGACTATCTTGGAACGGAATTATAAGGTAAAATGATATGTTCTACGGCAACAACACCGTTTACTCTGGAGTCACAATGTCCGATCTATGGGAATTTGCACAGAAAGTCGATTTTATGATCAGCGATGTTCACTGCAGAAAACAACGTAGCTGCAATAGAAGATGTCTCACTTGTAGGAGACATCACTTGGTTGATATGAGACTTATAAAATGTTCAGTTGTCTCATAACTAGGGACAGGTGTTTTACGCGAAAATATTTATGGTCATGCTAGACTTCAATATCCTAAGTCCACAACCACAACTTCCTTTGGTTATTGGCCAGGTGTCTACGTGAGAAGACGTGTTCTTATTAGCCCGGGCCAATCGTAATAAAGTACTCCGATACTGAACGTTCGTGATTCGCGGGCAGCCATTTGAGGCACGTGACATTTAAAATCATCCAACCACGAATGTGCATATGAGCTAAAGTGTCTTGGAGTACAACTGGTCCTGAAATAATTTCGCGAAAAACACCTCTCTCTACCCATAAACGGCTGCTGGCTCGTGTCTGATTGGCTACTGTGTGCTCCGATACGTTAAGTTGGGCTACCGGCTGGCAAGGCAAGCACGTTCCCAGGCGTTGATTGGCTAACGCCGTCTCGACGTGTTGTTGGCCAGTTAAATAATTTTGCTGGTTTTCGTTACTGGAGTTCGTGAAATAAGTGATATTTCACGCACTCCATACTTACTTACTCTGTATGGTTGCACCGTGGTTAGAATTTTGTTTATGTGACTGTGACCACATTACCTTGCGAATGAAGGTATGTTTTGCGTCAACGCAAAATTTGCTACGACGATTGGCAATGCTTTTATTAAAGAAATGCTTCTCTTGACAAATAAAATTAAAAGAACAAAACCAAGTGATATCATCACAGTTTCTTTAACACTCTTCGTAAGGTAAATTTAACTACCATTTCGCAGAAAAAAATAATGCACATGTGTTAAAATTGCAAATGCTGGTTATCGAGGAAGGGTGTCTAAAATCCAATTTGACTGTTTCAGTAAGAAATCTGTAGCACGTGTATTTATCTTGCACCGGCAATACGACCATTTATAGGCTATCTGTAACCTTGCTTGTCTATTTATAATAATGTATGTTAAAATCACGAGATTAAAGTTGGAGTAATATTTTTAGAATGCATTTTGTGAAAACGTTTCTCTCAGTTATCCTAAATTTCATCTAGCACGATTTAGTCTCGAAATTACAAATTAAATTTCGGATCGTGAATACGACTTAATATTTTTATGGTTAGTAGAGAATAATTATTAAAGGTGATAATGCTCTGACAGTTCAGATATATTTATAAATATACATAATACTTGTGCATTGAGAAATGTTTTCTCAATGAGCTAAGTTGGACAACAAATAGTTAGCTAGCATCAAAAAACTTGTCGAAATATAGTAGGATCGAACATGGAAGTCTCTAATTAGACTTTTCCAGTCACAGTTCCCACTAAGCCACAGAACAAGCACATGCATAGAACTATTGTTCATTCACCGCTGTACATTTAATTTCATCACTCAAAATAACAACATGGTAATTGCGTGCTCTTTTCAAAACGAAAACAAATCCGTGTTAATAATTTGTATATTTCGATATAAGATGGATACATGCTGACAACCTAAAAGAAGAAACTTACACAATATGAACACAAATGCTTCTTTTTTTAAGCCTTAAAGTACGTAATATCTAGAGACCTACAAAATTCCCGTTAGTATTTCACGACAGACTAGACTTCAAAATACTTGTGTTTTTGTATTGCGTTTGTCATTGGCCTGCAGTTTATTGGGACACGTCCTGGGAGTATTTGGACCAGTAGCAATCAACCAACGAGAGGATAGTTCAATCACCTCCAACCAAGTGAAAATAAAATATGCGTCCTCACTATTGTAAAAGCCAATAATTAGGAGCATCTATTTTTCGCGAAAATATTTCAGGCGAAGTTGTATTCCAATGCACTTTAGTTCAGAACCACTTTCGTGATTGGATCATTTGAACTGTTACGCTTCTTATCTGTCCTGCCGCGAATCATGGAACGGTCAGTATCTGAGAAACATAATTCTAATTGGCTCAATCATGTAACAGACTGTCTTCACACAAGAACATGTCATCAAGTGTCCAGTAGTTAAATGAAAACTGCAAATGTTCACATAGGATATTGAAGTCTAGACTTCGCGTAAATCTTTTCGCGAAAAACAGGTGGCCCTTACAATAATCAAATGGACTCGACTCGAATATGTATAGGACGGTGAATTTTAGTATGCTGCTAGTAATAGCAAATGCGAAAATACTGCTCTAATATATCGATGGAGCTGTTTTCAAGCAGCAAAATATAATCACACCAGTTTAAACTTGTGAGTTCGCCAAACACGAAGGAAAGTGCTGGCACTTTAGCCGAGGACTTAGAACGCAAACTAGTTTGCACTCGAGTTTGCGCATACCTGCTACACCGCGCTAAAAGTTGGCGAACCTTGTTGACGTCAGCTCACAATTAGCACTCGCTTTTTGATCAGTCATGATAAGAACTGACGCATTCTTACTACTAGAGATGGTGGAAAATAGCGAAAATATTTTAAGCCAACATATCTTCTATCACACTCTTAACTAGTTTATTATTTCACGATTAGATGGACAAGGTTTCGACTCGGCTAAGTTGTTTGCTGACCAATCACTAACGTTCTGCATTATAGTATCAGAATCCTCAGTGGTCCAGTGAAAAGGGGTAGCTAGTATCTTCATACATACGTGGCAGCCAACAAGGAAACAAAAACTGCCGGACATATGTATGTACAGCATGTTGAATTCTAGCAAACAGTCAATTTTCCCCTCGATAAACCACCATCTCTACTTGTGATTCTGATTTGTCTGCGATCGCTAAACGTCTTTATATTTATTTGCGTCTCTTCTACAGATACCTCAATTAGGCGATATGCTGTCGTTTACCAGCATACTACGGAAGGCATTAGGAACCACCGCCAATATACCTTCTCCTTGGAAGTTGTCTTCACGTTCCGCGCTCTGGATTTAACCCTCCCGACATGCCTTGAACACAGAATATATCATTTTTTTACGTGTCCAGTCGAAGACCAGTAACTCTTGCTTGTCCCCCGCACCTGAGCATTGTCAGTGTTAAGCGGGGGTATAACTGATGCCCTTTGCTTTTCTTTGCTCTCTTACTGATTTCATCTGGCATTTGGCTTGCTCTTGGGACCATGGAACTTTGTTGTGCCTAGTTACAAGCCATCTTTGGAAATTAGAACTGAAAGGGCTTATTAACGTTCCGCAGTGTTATGCCGGAAGATTATAAACTTATTTATAATCTAACTTAAATAAACGTTCACGCCTCACCTAGGATTCGAACCCAGAACATCCCGCATCGCAGACAGGCGGCGCACCAACCGAATGCGCCATGGGAGGTCGGCTCACAGGCCGTATTTGTTATCATTTTTGTTTCTTTTGGTTTGCATTCCCGTCACCTCCTTTTAGGATTGCCATACCTTAACTCTTTTATTTAGTTACTAAAAAAATTTTTAATTTTTCACTCTTTAATCTACCTAGATGTAGTGTGGAGTAGTGAGTGGTGCTGTTAGCACAGAATAGGTAAGTAAACAGAATAGAAAAAGGAGGGCGGTACCTTTGATGTACGCGTACCCATTCTCTGATTGGGTGTGGGAGGCTATGTGAACGGGCCTTGTGTCTGATTGGCTACTGCGTGTTGTGAAAGACAGCCTATTACTTATGGACTGGAAAATTTTGCGAATTCATTTTATGACAAACTAGACATCACACACTTGTACGTTTATGTTAAATTTGCAATTGTACCACAGTTTATTATACACGTCCTGGTGAACTTCGAGCCTATAACGGACATGTAAGAAAACAAGCATGAAATCCTGTGCCACCTGGTCTGAGGTGAAACCGGCTACACAATGGGGCAGCAGCCAATGAACAGAAAGCTGAGGTTCGAAAATACGAAGGACAGGTGAGTCTAGCATACAGGTGGTTTGAAACGCGACATTTCCCTGTCCCTAGGTATTATTTGGACTGTAATCTGGCAAATAAGTTATCAGGCACTAGTTGAGGAAAGGTGTTGCACCATGTCGATGGCCAATGGAGCGGTTTTGCTAGTGTCTACGGCTGGAACTCGCCGAAGAAACGGCCGTTTCGTTTCTGCATTTCCTAGTATTCCGTCTTAAGAGACGATGTTCAGAATACTGAGTACCTATAACGGCAGCACCGGATATTTAATTCCCGATGTGACTCGAGGCCGCTGTAGGGTAGTGGGGTCAGACTCGCCTTTCACCTAGGCGAACCAGGTTCGATTCCCGGCGGGGTCACTATCGGATTTTCGCAAGTGGGAATCGTGCCGGACGCGTTTTCTCGGGGTACTCCCGCTTCCCCCGTCCTTGCATTCCAGCGCCGCTCCATCCTAGGGTCTCGTTTAATGTCATATCCGGGGATGACGGGCACCTACGGGTCCCAGCTGGAAAGTTCGTCACTCGGTGAGTGTTGCCTCGCTCTGTGTTAACTCCCCACTCAGTTTTTTTTTGTACAGAAAATACTCTTCATTGTGAATCAGCCACCCATATTTTCCGCGAATTAATGGGAGCTGACAGAATGTCCAATACACAACAGCAAGTTCAAGACACTGTGTGAAAAGAAAGTTGGACGTTCCGAAAAAAGTGTTCACGGTGTACATTTCCCCTGGACTACATGCCTCGCGATATAATAGAGCAGACACAGGTCGACAGCTGTGTGTTCAATGCAGTGTAATAACCCGGTAAAGGTGTCGGTTCAGATCCGCTTTCGGGTTGCACCATTGTGGAGTGTGCCACCTCCACTTGTTCCGTGCCTGCGGTCGTTGACACACTCTTCATACACGTCGCTTGTTCTGCCTGCAGGCTTGAACTTTCTCGCAAGCCACACTCAACCCGTGGTAAGCTCTCAAGGTGACAACAATTCACAGCTAATAACACTTCCAGAAAAATACTGTGCACTTTTTACTCCCACTTCAGTCACACGTGCTTACAATAGTGACTTTTCCAAAGAAAACCTTCTCCAGTTGTGTGAAGTGAGTGAAGAGATTTGGGCGGCTCTTAATAGCGAGGTCTTGA